>OX383927.1:29308682-32146388 GCA_947532085.1 Elegia similella | reverse complement strand
CCTACCTCGAACATCTCACAAAAATAAAAAACAAAGTAGGTACCAACAACCTAGTCATCGCAGGGGATTCAAATTCAAAAAGCTCCTGGTGGGGAAGTCCATTCACGGAAGAGAGAGGGGAAACAGTCCTGGCGGCCTTCGAAGAACTTGATTTAACTGTACTAAATACGGGAGAAATTCCGACCTTTGACACTATTCGGGGGGGTAAACGCTACACTAGTTTCGTTGACATTACGGCGTGTGCAACGAACTTGCTGGACCTGGTAGATGACTGGCGCGTGGATGAGAGTCTTACAACAGCGGACCACAACGGTATTCAATTCAACATATATACAGAAAGGAAAATTGGAATACATGTAGAAAGAACAACACGAATTTACAATACAAAGAAGGCGAATTGGTCCGAGTTCCGCGAAAAGATAAAACAAACCACGCAGGAAAAAGACATAACCATCGAAACAGTCAGAAACGCACAGTCTACCGAACAGATAGAGGAATTGATCAAAAAATACACTGAAGCCATCACTGCTGCATGTGAGCACGCAATACCTAAAAAGAAAACAAGAGAAAAACTTACCTTGCCGTGGTGGTCCGAAGAACTCGCAAAGATGAAGCACGAAGTCGCCACTAGGAAGCGCAGAATCCGTTGCGCAGCCCCAGTTAGAAGAGCGAAGGTCGTCGGGGAGTACCTGGAAAGTAAAAAAGCATATGAGGAAAGAGCAGCCAAGGCACAGGTCAACAGCTGGAAAGAATTTTGCGAAAAACAAGATAAAGAAGGCGTTTGGGAAGGGATATATAGGGTCATAGGAAGGGTTACTAAGAGAGGAGAAGACCTACCGCTGGAAAAAGACGGAAAACCCCTGGACATGGCGGGCTCGGTCTCGCTTCTGGCTGATACCTTCTATCCAAGGGATTCGGACATAGGCGAGAGTGAGCACCATGCACAGGTCCGATTAAAAGCCGACAAAGCGAATGAAGACGAGCAAGGAAACTCTTGCGAGCCTCCATTCACAATGCTGGAACTAAGGCGAGCTAGCGAATCCTTCAACCAAAAGAAAGCGCCAGGAAAAGACGGCTTTACTGCAGACATATGCCGAAACGCGATTGAGAGTGATCCGGACATCTTTCTATCACTGCTTAATAAATGCCTGGAGCTGTACTACTTCCCACAGCCCTGGAAAGAGGCAATAGTGGTGGTCCTAAAGAAGCCCGGGAAAGACAGTTATACGACCCCAAAATCCCTTAGACCGATAGGTTTGCTGTCAGTAATGGGCAAGATAAATGAAAAGATGGTCATGAACAGACTAAAGCACCACCTCCTACCCAGAATAAGCAACAACCAATACGGCTTCATGCCACAAAAAAGCACCGAAGACTCCCTCTATACCTTAATGAAACATATTTGTAGTAAACTTGACCAAAAGAAAATGGTCACAGTGGTTTCATTGGATATAGAGGGAGCCTTCGACAATGCATGGTGGCCAGCAATAAAGGTGAGATTGGCTGAGGAGGGGTGCCCAGTTGGTATCAGAAGGCTCATAAATAGTTACCTAACCGACAGAAAAGTAACAGTTAGATATGGCGGATCAGAAGCAAGCAGAGACACCAATAAGGGATGCGTACAGGGTTCCATTGGAGGACCTATCCTGTGGAACTTAGTGCTCGATTCCCTATTGAGAAGTCTGGACTCCACTGGGACGTACTGTCAGGCGTTTGCGGACGATGTTGTCCTGATCTTCGACGGTGAAACGGCATTAGAGATAGAGGCGCGTGCAAATGCGGCCCTCGAACATGTCCGGCGGTGGGGTGTCAATAATAAGCTTAAGTTTGCGCCCCATAAAACCAGCGCTATGGTAATTACAAGGAAGCTGAAATATGACACCCCGCGGCTGAGCATGGGCGGGGAAAGCATTTCCATGGCCAATGAAATCAAAATATTAGGTGTCACCGTGGATAGCAAGATGACATTTAACACACATGTCGCAAACGTCTGCCGCAAAGCAATTGGTGTCTATAAACAATTGAGTAGAGCAGCCAAGGCAAGCTGGGGCCTACAACCCGAGGTCATAAGAATCATCTACACAGCCACGGTGGAGCCCATTGTCCTTTACGCGGCCAGTGTGTGGGCACCGGCAGCGGACAAAATTGGCGTGCAGAAGGCACTGGCAACTGTGCAGAGAGGCCTAGCCCAAAAAATATGTAAGGCCTACCGAACGGTCTCCCTGAACTCGGCGCTCCTGTTAGCTGGCCTTCTTCCTCTTGATCTCAGAGTAAAGGAGGCCGCCTTGCTTTATGAGATCAAGAGGGGGATACGTCCGCCGGGACTGGGGGACAGGGAGATCGAACGGATGGCAATAGCCACTGATGCTCCTCACCCCGCCGAACAAATCAGCCTTGAGTTCAAATGCCTGGTCGACCAGGAGCAAGTTGACGCAAATAGCGATTACCAAGTTAGAATTTTCACGGATGGTAGCAAGATTGACGGGGGGGTCGGGGCAGCCCTGTCTATATGGACAGGACAAGCCGAAACCCGAACCGTCAAACTTTGTCTACCATCCTACTGTACCGTATACCAGGCAGAACTCTTGGCGATTTGCGAAGCGGTGAGAAGAGCCAAAAAACATAATGCGAGTAGCTTTGGTGTCTACAGCGACTCCATGTCCGCACTGCAGACCGTAACAAACCCAGGTTCACTCCACCCGTTAGCTGTAGAAACAAGGAAAAATGTCAAAGACATCTTTACACAGAACAAAAAAATATCCTTGTTTTGGATCAAAGCGCACGCGGGTTTGGAGGGGAACGACAGAGCGGACCAACTAGCAAAAGAAGCCGCTGGAGACACCAAAAGGAAAGCACACTATGACCTGTGCCCAGTATCGTACGTCAAGCGTATGATCCGTATGGAATCAACGCAGAAATGGAACGAAAGGTACAAGAAGGGTGAAACGGCCACAACGACAAAGCTATTCTTTCCCGACGCTGCCAATGCCTACAAGGTGATCCGAGAGATAGAGCCGAGTGGTCTGATTACTCAGCTTTTCACCGGCCACGGAGGGATGGCCCAGTACCTCCACAGATTCAAAATAAAAAATAGCCCGTCTTGTATTTGCGACCCCGAAATGCAGGAAACAATACCGCATATAATTATAGAGTGTCCGATCTTCGGAGCCAGGAGACAAGACTTAGAGCATAAAATTAACTGTAAATTAAAATTAGAAAATATAAAAGATATCATTGTTAGTAAACAAAAATTTGAATTTTTAAATTATTGTCGAACAATTATAGAAATAGTTAACAAAAGAAACAAAACGTAAATAAAATAGGATGTAATAAAATTGAAAAATATATTTGTATATTATGATTTATATATGTATATATATATATATATATATATATATATTGTATATATGTACCAGAAAGACTAAAGTAAAAGAATAGAATGAAGACAAAACGTATATGGGACTCTCACCCGCATAAAGAGAACCAGATGAAGAATGAGGCATGAAAGTGCGAGAGAAATACCTGCGAGAAATTGTATAAAAGAATAAAAATAGAGTAGAAACATACTCCGATTACGTTGGAGATGTATTAATTAATAAAAAAAAAAAAAAAAAAAAAAAAAAAACCTAACCTAACCTAACCTAACCTAACCTAACCTAACCTAACCTAACCTAACCTAACCTAACCTAACCTAACCTAACCTAACCTAACCTAACCTAACCTAACCTAACCTAACCTAACCTAACCGGGTTGGCGCCTCGTTGTCCATATGGAATGCCGAGGCGGAAATCAAGGCCGTCAAGCTTAGCCTGCCATCGTATACCACGGTCTATCAGGCTGAGCTCCTAGCGATATGCGAAGCCACAAGAAGGGCCATGAAACACAACGCCGAATCCTTTGGGGTTTACAGCGACTCCGCGTCGGCTCTACAAACGGTCATTAACCAAGCTGCCCTCCACCCCTTAGCGGTTGAGGCCAGAGAGAATATAAAGATTATTCGAAGGAACAAAAATATATCTCTGTTCTGGATAAAGGCCCACGCAGGGTTGGAGGGTAATGAGAGAGCCGACTACCTGGCCAAGGAAGCCGCTGCGAATACCAAGAAAAAGGCAGATTATGACCTGTGCCCAATATCATACGCAAAGAAAATACTGCGCACTGATTCCTTGCGTCAGTGGAATGAGCGATACAAGAGCGGCGAAACAGCGGGTATCACAAAGATGTTCTTCCCTGAAGCATCGGCTGCCTACAGAGTGGTCCGAAATTTTGCAGCTAACACACACACTGCGCAACTTCTAACTGGGCACGGTGGGTTTGCAGAATATTTATATCGTTTCAAACGAAAAGATAACCCATCGTGCATTTGCGACCCTAACAAACAAGAAACGGTCCCTCACATTATAATAGAATGCCCAGTATCCTCCTTACAGAGATTACAAGTAGAAAATAAAATCGACTACGACATAACTTCTGACAATATTTCCACAATAATGGCCAGTGATAAAAGAGAACTTTTTCTAAATTACTGTATTGACATTATAAAAACTGTAAATAAGAGACATAAATAGCATAAATTATTGAATGTAATATTATTAGAATGTAAAATTAAATAAATGTGATAGTATCATAGCTTTAAAACGTCTTACTAGAAGGGAAACTGCTTTAGTCTTAGTTAGTTTATTGTATAAAAGTGTGATAGTACGACTATTGAATTGTAAATGCAAGAGAATAGTGGTAGCATACCATACGGTGATAAATAAAATTGTAAATAAACATAAACTAAATACTGTGATAAATAATTATAAGAAAAATATGATGGAATGTAAAAATAGACTCCGAGAAATGTAGTCGGAGGAAAGTTTGTAAAGGCAGATGAGTAGAGGGTGTTTTTAGCCGGTAGGAGTCCGGCACTATCTGGGCACTCCCTTCCCAGATGTCCATGAAGGATTTTCATCCACTATTCACGCCTATAAAAAAAAAAAAAAAAAAAAAAAAAAAAACCTAACCTAACCTAACCTAACCTAACCTAACCTAACCTAACCTAACCTAACCTAACCTAACCTAACCTAACCTAACCTAACCTAACCTAACCTAACCTAACCTAACCTAACCTAACCTAACCTAACCTAACCTAACCTAACCTAACCTAACCTAACCTAACCGTACCGCGCCGATCGTCAACGTAGACGCATCGTTTTTGTGTCGCTCCGAAATAAAAATTCCAAAAAATTCTAAAAGTGACCTAAAGCCATAGCTTTAAACCTAATACGACGCGTAGAGTGAAAATCTTTTCAAAAAACCAAAAAATCAGTGGAAAAAGTGACAAAGTGTAAGAGAAATAAAAATTCTTGGATTGCAGTGCTTGGATACCACGAGGAGCAAGAAACAAACTTGCCTACGCTGCATTCAGCCCCAAAGAACACGATCACCATCGATTCCAGCCACTGGAGCGTCGAAATACGCTCTCACAAAAACACCACGTGAGTCACTTTTGCTTATAAAACGACTGAATACGAGTGCAAATCATACAAAACACCACGTGGAATACTAATAGAGGACACAAGGGTTCTAAACTACCCGGTATTTGACAATACTTAACAAATAAATCTTACAACTTCCAACACGGAAGGAATTTAAAACTACGACGAAAAATACCACTTGAGAGCCTCCCAAATCGAGCATACAAAAGAGCAGCGGTACGAACACACAATTCTTTGGCCTGGTTGCCAACCCCAACGCTTGACCAAGTTTTACGTCCTAGCTACGATTAAAACTTTGAATGTTTTATCACTTATTCACAACCTAAAACTTTTTAAACCAGACCTATATACAACTTCTACAAACTTATTTTAACTGGATACGACCCTAGACGACCTGTGATAACACAAAAAATTTTAAGTGAGACAACTGGTTAAGCCAAGATTGCTGCAAGAAAACTATACACATAAGAAACTATAACGACAACAAACAAGCAGCAATATAAATCAAGCTACCAACGGACAAGCTACGTAGATAACGAGTTTTAATCAACCTGACATCGATACAATTCGTACAATTCGTACAATTCGTACAATTTTCCATCGTTGATTAAAACACTTCTGACAAACTTTTTAAAACTTGACCGTTAGGTTAGGATAGACACTGACTGATTTGTTTATTATTTAATTAACACGTTATATACAACTTTTACAAACTTACCATTTTATCTACAATATTTATACCACTTTTACAAATTTACTTTTATATAAATTGACGCATCCCTCCATAATGATGGGCAGAACCCCAATAAAACCACAGGACAACGGAGAGAAGACGCCGCCTAAAACAGTGACGATATCGGTAAGGAGAAGCATAGGCGAGTGGGAAACGGGAACTAGCTCCGACATCTCCCCTGTCACAACTAAGCAGGTGGGACCCGTGGCGAAGCAAATTCTTCCACATGAGAAAAATAATAAGATGAAGCAGGCCGAAACAGAGCAAAAGAGCTCCCCAAAAAAGGTTTTCAAAAGTAGAACTGCGGAAGCCAAGGCCTGTCTCATAAAGGCTAAATTACATATAAATAACTCGCGCAATTTGAGGGCCGATATAAAAGCTGGTGTCCTGCAGGCACTCGACAGATTATACCAGCTTGTAAAAGAAAGCGAGATGGAGGGAAAATCCTCGATAGAACCTGCTTCGCAGCAAACAACTCAAGAACCCGAAGCACAGGACAATAACAAAATAGAGAGCGAGCAAAGACTGCTAAGTCAATTAGAGAAGAATGCAAGCCTGGTTGAGCAAAATAACAAGAAAATTGAGGAGCTAAAAGAAATGTTGGCGAAGCAAAACGAAGCCTCATTAAAACCAACTTATGCTGGCGCAGTCGCGGGATTGCCACTGTTACCTCCCCAACAAAAAAGAGGAGTACTACACTCCCTGATCGTTACTTCCAACGATACTGGTGATACCGGAGAAGAAGTACTGGAAAAAATCAGGGAGGCTGTAGATGCCAAGCAGGGGTGGGTCACAGTGGAGAGAGTAAGAAAGGCAAAAGACCAGAAGATCGTGATGAGTTGCGCAAGTGAGGAAGAAAGGAAGAAAGTAAAAGACAGACTGGAGAAAGAAGGCAAGGGCCTGCGCGTTGAGGACGTCAAAAACAGAGACCCGCTTCTCATCCTGAGGAGCGTCCTAGTCCGACATAGTGACGAGGACGTCCTAAAGGCAATGAGAAGTCAAAACAGGCATGTTTTTGAGGGCCTCAGCACGGAGGACAACAGGGTTGAAATAAAATATAGGAAGAAAGCTAGAAACCCCCTTACCTGCCATATAGTGATTAGCACATCGCCAAGAATATGGCAGAGCGTAGTTGATGCCGGTAGCCTCCGCATAGATCTACAGGTCATCCAAGCGGAGGACCAGTCCCCCCTAGCGCAATGCTCGCGTTGCCTAGGGTACGGACACACTAGGCGTTTCTGCAAGGACCCTGTAGATCTATGCAGTCACTGCGGGGGCGACCACTTGCGCACCGCATGCCCCGACTGGCAGGCAGGGGGTACGCCCAGCTGCCAAAATTGTAAAAAGGCTGGTCTGGCTGTCGTGGACCACAATGCATTCCATAGCGATTGCCCGGTAAAGCGGAAGTGGGACGCGATAGCCAGATCAGCTATAGCTTATTGCTAAAAAAGAGAAGGATGTGAGAATGGATGCAGTGCTTCAGTGGGGGCCGTGTGCTGGTGGGGCGGAAGACATGGGGGGTCATAAAGTGCGAATAACCCAGTTAAATAAACCGACCGCCCACAACAATGTTGTGGCGGCGACTTGTAGTAAGAAATGGAGATTAGCACTCCTCCCTCATGACTTTGAGCCCAGCCAGCGGAACGGCTGGCACTGGAGTCACCTAGTATGTAAAGAGATGAGGGGGGCCCCCGCTTCCCTTTGTCCCCTTTCGGTTAAGCAAGAATATAATGTATTCTACAAAATAAATAAAACATTTATTTCAGTAAAACAGAAGGGGGGCTGGGGGGCGCGAGTGCCCTGCAGTTGGATACGGTGATGAAGTGAAAGTAATATGGCATGTAAGAACGAGTGAGAAAAGTAAGTAGAAACGATTATTATTAGTGAGCGTGACTAGTATGAATGAATAAAGTGGAAGCGTGTATCAAATGTGCGTGTTATAAGTGTTGTATGTGTAGTGTTGTTGCGTATGTGTCAGTATTGGTGAAGTAACAAAAAGTCTTACACTTTTCAATGCTATAACAAAATGGAATTCGTTGTCCTGGTGAAATAAAAGACGATGTATATATTAAAGTAAATATCGAGTTTATATAAGAGTAAATACGGAGATAAAGATCGAATGAAATGAAATAGAATGTAAACTAAAATTTGTTAATAAGTATGGTGACTATGAATAGTAGAAATAGTAATATATAAGAATGAAAGAAGTATGAAAACATAATGATTCAAAATAGTAATAAATAAGAATGTATGATGATGAGTGAAAGAAACAGAAGGATGGGTGAATGTAAATGTGTAGAAACTTCAAACGTGGACATAGTCTCCATCACAATATATGGGGGGAAAAGTATAAAAAAAAAAAAAAAAAAAAAAAAAAAAAAAAAAAAAAAAAAACCTAACCTAACCTAACCTAACCTAACCTAACCTAACCTAACCTAACCTAACCTAACCTAACCTAACCTAACCTAACCTAACCTAACCTAACCTAACCTAACCTAACCTAACCTAACCTAACCTAACCTAACCTAACCTAACCTAACCTAACCTTTTTTTTTTTTTTTTTTTTTTTTTTTTTTTTTAACGAAGGAAAGATCCTAGTTACGGATACCCGTCAGCTTGCAGGGGAAGCTGTCGGGTTATGTGGGACTCCACGCCAGAGTGACGTGCCTACCCACTAAAAAACCTTCGGAGTTCCATCTCGACCGCTTTTGCCGGGGACACGGGAACGGAAATACAACCGCGAACCCCGGCGCGGCTGGCCGCCAACGCAGCCCCTCCTCGGGGACGTCTGAGCGTCCCCCCGACTCACCAAGTAGGCGCGTCCGGAACTCACGGACGCGCCGTACCTCCTTGGGCCAATTGAGAGGCGGCAGACTCCCACGCAGTCCACCGCCTGTGGCCCCATGGGAGCCAGATAAACTGGCTCCCAGCGGCGGAGAAGATGAGAGGCTCCGCCGCTTGCCTCTCGCCGCAAACACGTGCGGCACCGCTCGGCCGCGGAAGAAAGGGAGATCGGCAACGCAGCACCGAAACTCCCTCTCCCCCGCGACCGATCTCCGACCACAACCACGGCGGTGTGGCACCGCCTGAAGCGCCGGGAGAGCAATAAAATATTACCCTCCCGGCGGCTCCACCTCGGGTGGGGGGAGATCTTCCCACTCCCCCGCCGCCCCAATGGGCGCATCCCAGCAGGCTCAAGGCCGAAGCCGAGCCCGCGGGAGCGCCCCTCCTCGGGTGGGGGGAGAACTTCCCACTCCCCCGCCGCCCCAATGTGGGCGCTCGCTGCCTACCTACAGCAGGAGCGCCCCCGCGCGGGTTCCTCTTTGCTTCCCCGTGGCCGGGACACCACGGGTACTGAGCCCCCCCGGTACGACAAACCGGGAACCACCTCGGGGGGGAACCTAACCTAACCTAACCTAACCTAACCTAACCCAGTTGAGTATCGTGCCGATCGTCGACATAGACGCCACGTTTTGTGACGCTCCGGAAAATAAAAATTTTAAAAAATCGAAAATTGACGTAAACCTTAAGTAATATATATTAATCGAAGCGCAAAGTTATAATCTGCGCGAAAAACTAAAAATTTTGAAAATCGGAACTACTTTCGGAGTGCAGTGAGTGAAAAACAAGTCTGGGAAAAAACCACGTGTTTCAACAAACTACGCTTGCTGCCACTGGAGACACTTACAAAGCAAGTTCCAGCTTCCGGAAGGTCGAAACAACACATGAAAAACACCACGTGAGTCAATTATATCTTTCACAACAAACCAAAGTGTTAAGTGATAAAAATCGACAAAGATTCCACCTAGGAATAGACAAACAGGGTCAAAAAAAACACCCTGCTGTAGACTGCCACAACTGGAATTGAGCAAACTCTTACACGGAGTGGAAAACGTAAAATTTTAAAAAATTTTAAAATTATTCACCGACCCTTAGTTTGAATAAACTAAGAACTGAGGCCATTCACCTAATTAAGACGACACTATTATAAGAAAGACGAACGGGTGTTAATTACCCCAAAATTGACACGATACAAAGATTTTAAAACACGACAACGACAAAAATTTTAATATTCTAGTCACATATCTTAAATTAAACTGACAAAATATACTAAACAAAGCTGGAATAAGCAGCAACATTAGTTTTATACTATATTTTATTGACTGGAAATCGCAGAAAACCGGTTTTAATCTACCTGACATCTTTACAACTTATACAATTCCTACAATTCGTGCGATTTTCTACTGTCGATTTATAAAACTTTTACA
Organism: Elegia similella; assembly: GCA_947532085.1. Classification (NCBI taxonomy): domain Eukaryota; kingdom Metazoa; phylum Arthropoda; class Insecta; order Lepidoptera; family Pyralidae; genus Elegia; species Elegia similella. The sequence continues at coordinate 32,135,907 of OX383927.1, read as the reverse complement.
AACCTTATTTTAAACAAATTGACCGTTGTTTTGTACGCACTTATACAACTTATACAAGCTTAATTTTACCTTTTGACGCTTCCCTCCAAAATGATGGGCAGAACGCCAATAAAACAAGACAACGGAGCAAAATCTCCCCCCAAAACTGTAACAGTATCTGTACGAAGGAGTATAGGGGAATGGGAGACGGGAGGAAGTATGGACACATCCCCTGTTACAACAAAACAGGCTGGACCCGTGGCAAAAAATATTCTTTCCAATGACAAGAAAGACCAAACGAAAAAGGCCGAAGTGGAGAAAAATAGCTCCCCAAACATTGTATATAAGACCAGAACGACAGAAGCAAAGGCCTGCCTTACCAAAGCCAAGTTGCACTTAAGCAACTCAAGAAACCTGAGGACTGACATAAAAGCTGCAGTCCTCCAAGCCATAGAAAGGTTATACCAGTTGGTTAAAGACAGCGAAAACGAAGGGAAAGCTGTACCAGAATCTACACAACAACAGAAGAAACCCGAAACTGAAACGCAAGAAAGTAAAAATAAGTCGGAAAAAGAAGAAAAATTGTTAAACCAACTGCAAACAAATGCGAAGCTGGTCGAACAGAATAATAAGAAGATGGAAGAGTTGAAAGAAATGCTCGCGAAGCAGAATGAAGAAAGGTTAAGACCTTCTTACGCTGGAGCAGTTGCGGGACCGCCGACAGCACCTCCCCAACAAAAAAGGGGAGTCCTTCACTCATTGGTGGTCACCTCAGAGGACAGCCAAGACACTGGGGAACAAGTGCTAGAAAAAATTAGAGAGGCAGTAGACGCGAAACAGGGGTGGGTGACAGTCGAAAAAGTAAGAAAGGCAAAGGACCAGAAGATCGTAATGAGCTGTGCAAGTGAAGAGGAGAGGAAGAAAGTAAGGGATAGATTGGAAAGAGAGGGTAGGGGCCTGCGTGTTGAGGACGTCAAAAACAGAGACCCGCTTCTCATCCTGAGGAGCGTCCTCATCCGCCATAGCGATGAGGACGTACTGAAGGCCATGAGAAGCCAAAATAGGCATGTTTTTGACGGCCTCACCACGGAGGAAAATAGGGTTGAAATAAAGTTTAGGAAAAAAGCAAGAAATCCCCTCACTGGCCATATTGTGGTTAGCACATCGCCCAGAGTATGGCAGAGGGTAGTCGATGCCGGCAGCCTCCGCATAGATCTGCAGGTAATCCAGGCAGAGGACCAGTCCCCCCTAGCGCAATGCTCGCGTTGCCTAGGGTACGGACACACCAGGCGCTTCTGCAAGGAGCCTGCAGATCTGTGCAGCCACTGTGGTGGTTGCCACTTGCGCACTGAGTGCCCAGAGTGGAAGGCAGGAGGTAAGCCCTGCTGCCAAAACTGCAAAAAGGCCGGGCTGGCTGTCGCGGACCACAACGCATTTTACAGTGAATGCCCTGTAAAAAGGCGGTGGGACGAGATAGCCAGATCGGCCATAGCGTATTGTTGAGGCTGTGGGCGTTGTGCTAATTACACAATCAAAACAAAAAGTGACAAAATATGGTGATACAGTGACAAAGGAAAAAGTGGTCGAAGTGTGTAGAAAGGGACCGTGTGCTGGAGGGTTGGAGCGCTCGGGACCTAATATAGTGCGAGAAAACCAGAGCTTGGAAAGTGGCGGGGCCATGGTCGGGGGGGGCAAGACCACTCCTGACTCTGGCTCGGCCGCCGGCCTATTGTTTGAATCGACCACCCACAACAATGTTGTGGGAGCGACTCAGAGCGTGACCTGGAGTCTCGCACTGGTCCCCCGTTTCTCCAAGTACAGACAGCAAAACGGTTGTAACCACTTGGTATGTGAGAAAAGTGGTAAATTACCGCTTCCCTCACCTCCGCCAGAAAAAAATGAGAATAAAAAATTGTATTTTCGGAAATCAAAAACAATTTTATTTTTATAAACACGGCGGAGGTTAGGGGGGCGATAGAACCCTGCAGTGGATACGGTAAATGTAGCGAGTAAAGTGAAAGTGTGCTAGAGTAAAAGTGTGAAGTATAAACAAAATGAAAGGTAGCAAATCACGTAAGTAACGCAAGTATGCATTATTATTTGAGCAATCGGTTAGTATAAGAGATGTGTGTAAGTAGTAACAGTGTGTGTTAAAAGTAGTTTTGTGTTTTGGAAGTAGTTCTGAAAATTATAAAAGAGTGATAAATATAGAATAAAAGTGACAGCCCGTACCCTGTTATAGCTATGTTGATATGAAGATGTCTAGGATGATGATGAGAGACAGATATTGTACAGAATATGGATGAAAATTATATATAGTATGCATAGTAGCTTAATTTGAGAGTATTTGATGATGAGTGAAGAAAACTGTGAATGTTTGATGAAGAGTGTTTGAAATAGTGGAAAAGATGGATGGATGAATGAACTTATGAGTGAATATTTTAAATATAAGCGGATATAGTCTCCGAAAATATTTGGAGGGATAAGCTCTAAATTAAAAAAAATACTAAACAAAAAAAAAAAAAAAAAACCTAACCCAGTTACGGCCCGGTACTCGCCGAGAAAGCCACGTTTTCGTGACGCTCCGCACTAGAAAATTCGTTAAAATAGGAAAAAGTGGTGTTAGCAAGCAGTGTTATACCTCAAAATACGCGGAAAGAGTCGGACTACACGGGAGTGAGAAAGTTGTTAAGTGAGTGTCATCCCCCGGGAGTGCAGTGAGGGAAAACCCCAAAAATACAACTTTTGTGAACCTTTACCTGCATGCGCCGCCTCCAGGTGATCGGCAACCCCCAAATTTTACTTTACCAAAAGTTGGGGCTTTATCCAGTGCATCTTTCCTGTGAGTCCCGGATTTTTATCTGGAAATTCCAGGAAGATATTAAAGAAAAACCGAAAACCACGTGGCGGCGTGGTCGATGAAGGAGTGCCGTCCGGCTGCTATTTCACATTGCCCTAAAAGATCCTTTCGCTGAAGAACAGGGAGGCACTTCAACCAGAATTTTTCCGCGCTCCCGTGGGGAGATAACAAGGTTTGAAAATCGAATATTCCTATCTTAATTTCTCAGGCCCTATTTAAGACGCGTGGGATTTGAAGACATCGGAAGCAGCAGAAGCACCGGTTCTACAAGCTTATTATTTTTTAAAATTGTTTTCATAGACCAATTCTATTTTTTTTTTTAAGAAAAATAATTTTTAGTTTTTATTAATTTTCTGTATAAATTCCAAACTAATATTTTTGGTTCTTTATTTATAAGTTGCGTGCAAAATTTTTGGACCGGCTGACGTTGGAATCGCTAAAATCGGTGCATAAACAAAGAAGTTACGTGATTTTCAGTAATTCTGTAATTTACTCCTAAAGGGCTATTGAAAACTGAAAATCGACCCTCACCATTAAACAGCCCTCATCGCGCCGATTTCGGCGATACCAAACTCGGTTGGTCTAGGACAACTGGGGACGGAGCAATCCGGGATTTAAATTTCGCCGCCATCTTGTCGGCCATATTGGAAATTTTCAAACGCTTGTAACTCCGGCCCCGGAGGTCGTGCGTGACTGCGGTTTTCTCTGTTCGTCGTGGCGAACCCTCTTCTTGAAAGATAACGGGGTTTAAACGAAGTTTGATATCAGAAAATTTTTAACTGAACCGACCTCAAATTCGTTCAGAGGGCGCCACGGCGAGCACGACGATACCAAACACCGGCAATCTGTGGTGGCTGGTTCCGGAGATACGACGTCTTAAAGTTTCAGCGGCCATCTTGGCCCGCCATTTTGGAATTCTTGGAATTGCCGTAGCTCCGGAACCCTTTATCGTAGCGACTCCGGGTTTTCATTGAGGACATCAGCATTTCCTCCTCTCTCTTCCTCTATATATATATATATTTTTTTTTTTTTTTTTTTTTACGTAGCATAAAAATATGTCTTCAGGACAAGGCAAGCCCAAACCCACTGCTCCTAGAGCACTGAGACCGACGTCAGAGAACAAACAGTATAAAATAAAAAAAAGTAATGATGCTCGTGTAACCCCAACACAGGACCCTAAAAAGCAAGAAACTGATATCGTGCCACCCGCCTCTATATCTACAGATCCAGACACTGGGGCCCGGGATGTCGAGGAGACTATGGATGACCTGGGCATCCCACGACCTGAGATAAGATTTGAGGATGTGGAGGATTTAAATGCGCCTAAAAAGAGGGAAAGTATGATCCCCCAAATTGGGCGAAGCACACCTGTCCCGATGGAATGTGCATCCACAAAAGCGAACGATCTTCTCCAGTCGGCCAAGGAAGCGCTCGAAAAGGCCCTCAATATGAAGAGGGAATGCAAAGCGGAAGTACTCGCGAGTCTGGAAGGGATGTATGTCTTGATCCTGTCCCTAGCTGACTCCCGGTCACGCAGCAAAGTAACCCTCGAAGAAGAAAGGACCAAATTGGCGAACCATAAGCTGGCTTGGGAGCGAATACACTCAAGTAAAATAGAAAAAAAAATAGAAAGCCTTATCAAAGCCTATCAAGATAAAACGGACGAGCTCCTGAAAAAGGCTGAAGATCAAAAGCGCGACATTGAGAGAATAACCAGCTTCCTCTCATTTGAACTGGTCGGACCTCTGGGACTCCTAGAACCAATAAAAAATAAAATTTTTGAGATCCCAACCAGAGCTCTGGAGGCACCAGCGAGTGAGCCCAAAGAACCTATGAACTCGGAAGTGTCGAGCAGGGTGGCCGCGAGGCTGGAGGAAATGACCCAGGAATTAGGCAACATTACTGCGCAGCTCCGCGGCATCAGCCTGGACGTCGAGCGCTGGCGAGCCGAAACGAAGGCACCATTTTCCGCACATGATGAGTCTCATCCTCTCCCAACAAGGTCAGAACCTGGGGCAATGCGCGAAGAAGACCACCTCCGCATTGAGAATACAATGAGAACTCTATTGCGGGACACTTTGTCTGCAGTGCCAACCCCGGGTCTTACAAAGGAAGAAGTAGGGGATAGGATTCAGGGAGCGGTCGCGCCAGTCGTAAATCTGGCAAAGACAATTCGTGAAGAAATCGCGGAGGTTAGGGATCTCACCCTCAGCGCCCCCACCCTTGCAGCTACAGCGATGACAGGCCTAGGACCAGAATTGGCAGCAGCGGACACAGCCGCCCAAATCCAAAAATCCGTAGCGCCAATCATCAGCAGGATGGAGGAGCTGGTAGCGGGAACGGTGGCCGCCGGCACCAGGGTAGCTACGTATGCCGAAGCACTTGGCCGTCATATAAAAACAGGTCCCCAACATCCTAAACCTGTTCATATCGAAAAGGAAAAAAGGACACAGTCAACAAACTGCTATGGAGTAGTTGTGGAGTCGGTGGACCCCCGTAAGACCGGAGACGACGTCATCAATACGCTCAAACGTGACGTGGACGTTGTCGCCCTGGGTGTAGGGATAAATCGACTTCACAAATTAAAGGGGAATAAAGTGTTAGTAGGATGCCCCACCGCTGAGGAGGGCAGGGCCTTTTGCCAGGCTGTGAGGACGACATCAGTGGGATTAACAGCGAAACACACGACCTCCAAAAATCCCCTAATAAGAATCGTCGGCGTCACAAACGAGACTAGTGACGCGCAAATTATAGCGGCTATCAAATCCCCCCAAAACAAGGGCCTACTGAAGGACGTGCCGATAGAATCAGGTACACTAAAGGTAGCCAGAAGGACAAAAGGGCGCACCAAGGAAAGGTGCAACGTAATCCTGGAGTGCAGCCCGCAGATATGGGACTGTCTCGTTGACAGAACACTGCGCATTGGCTACCAAATGGTGCCAGCGGTAGACCAATCCCCGGTAGTCCAATGCTACCGTTGCCTGGGATATGGACACCATGCCAGGTTGTGTCGCGCCCCAGCACCCAGCTGTGGATACTGCGCGGGAGAACATGACACCCGTGAATGCCCAAATCGGGACGGCGCGCCTTACTGTACAAATTGCAAGGAGATATCAGATGACCCTCACCCGGCTTACTCCCATGTTTGCCCCATTTGGCAGAAATGGGATCGGATGGCCCGAGCCAGTGTAATCCATTGCTAAAGGCGCACCAGGTGACACAAACTCGACGCAGCCCGTTGCTTCTGCACGAAAGGAAAGCATTAAAGCAGTACAAGTCAATCTCGGAAGGGGTCGCGCTGCCACTCATGATCTGCTAAATGTGGCACTGCAACAAAATATAAAAGTAATTCTGCTGCAGGAACCCTACGTCGGCGCGGGCACATACTTGAAATCAAAACAAGGCAGGATCTATCAGCGGGAAGGTGGTCCGGAAACTGTACGAGCGGCAATCATTGTCACTGACCCCAACCTACGAGTTATAAAAAACCCTGACCTGATCACAAAAGACATAGTCGCAGTTAAGATAGAAATGGGTTCACTAGACCTAGGAATAGTAAGCGTTTACCTCGATGAAACACAAAACATACAAACCCAGCTCAATGCCATATTAACTGCGGTCGATGGTTTGGGCACAAAACGTGTCTTGATTGGAGGTGACCTTAATGCCAAGAGCCGTTGGTGGGGATGTGAGGCGGATGAGGACAGAGGAAGAGCGGTAGAGGACATGATGGCAGAGAGGGGACTGCAAGTCTTAAATGAAGGAAATACCCCAACCTTCTACGTATTTAGAGGTGGCATTCTGTACTCTAGCATTCCCGACGTCACACTCACAACAACAGAGTTACTGCCCCTAATCACAGGTTGGAAGGTGGATACAGAAATGCTTCAGCTCTCGGATCATAGACCGATTACGTTTAATATAAACGCAAAAAACTTATACGGGAACACAACGCGACCCACGACCAGGAAGTACAACACCAACAAGGCCGATTGGGAGAAATTCCGGGAAGAACTGAGGGGATTCTTGTCCACAGACCAAATAACGGAATCCACTCTTTTGAGAATACAAAACCCTGCTGACCTGGACTTGATCGTTGAACGACTCACGGAACGAATAACCAAAGCTTGTGACAGAAGTATCCCACCCTTAAGGCACGTACAGAAACCACGATCGAACAAATGGTGGTCTCCCGCCTTGCAAGCCCAGAAAGAAGAGGTGAAGCGACTGCGACGCCGGATCTGGGGAGCGAACCCCCAAAGAAAGAGTGCTGTAATCCAGGATTACACAGATGCCAGAGCAGCCTACAAGGATGCCATAGAATCGGCCATTTTCGAGAGTTGGAAAAGTTTCACATCCAAACAGGACAACGAGGAAATTTGGGATGTTACGTATAGGATCATAAAAGCGAGCAACCAGGTGGAAGAAGACTGCCTGTTGAGAGATCCGGACAGCAATAACTTGCTGGATCCCCGTCAGTCCGCGGAGCTCCTAGCGGCTACATTTTACCCACCCGACGAGCCAAGTACTGACAACGTGGACCAGGCCCAAATTCGCGTAGAGGCAGAATCTCTAACACAGCGGCTTAAGCAAGGGAAGCACGACCATAAACCCTTTACATTATGGGAGATTAAAAGTGTTATTAAAAATATGAGCCCTAAAAAAGCCCCCGGGTCGGATGGATTCACTGCGGACATATGCGCCCAAGTGTTAGAGGCAGTCCCAGCCACACTCCTTGCAGTATATAACGCGTGTTTGCGACTGGGCTACTTTCCCAAAGCGTGGAAAAAAGCGGCCATCAGGATAATCCCCAAACCCGGCAAGGATAACTACACAAACCCAAAATCATTTAGACCAATAGGGCTTCTGTCGGTTTTGGGGAAAATCCTAGAGAAGGCCATTGCAAATAGGCTTTGGTGGACACTTGGCACCTTGAATGGCCTCAACCAGCGGCAGTACGGGTTCGTACCGCAGCGTAGCACTGAAGATGCACTTTATGACGCCGTCACGCAGATTCTGGAGGCCCGCAGCCGAAGCGAGATTGTAGTGGTTGTGTCGTTGGACATCGAGGGAGCGTTCGACAACGCCTGGTGGCCTTATATGCTTCTAGAGCTTGAAAGGAGAGGAGTGGATCCTGCCGAGTTGGCCACCATCGCTAACTACTTAAGTGATCGGACGGTTGAATTATTTTACGCCGGCGAAACTGCGAAACGTAAAACAAATAAGGGATGCATACAAGGTTCAACATGCGGCCCCCTCCTGTGGAACGTGCAGCTGGACCCTCTACTACGAGACACGGCACACACACGAGCCCACATTCAGGCCTTCGCTGATGACATCCTCATTATTGCCTCGGGAAAGACATCGGCTCAGGTAGAGAGAGATGCCAATGAGGCGCTCCAAATTGTGGCAAACTGGGGCCGGAAAGCTAAGATGAAGTTTGCGGCTCATAAAACTCAGGCAATTGTGATCACCCGCAAACTGAAGTTTGACCAGCCCAAATTATATCTTGAAGGCAATGGAATTCACCTATTTGAGAACCTAAAGGTGCTGGGTCTCACCCTGGATAGAAACCTTAACTACAACGCTCACCTGAAGGAACAAACTACCAAAAGCCTTAACCTGTACAAGAAGGTGGCCCGAGCGACGAGAGCTACGTGGGGATTGAATAGTGTAATAATAAAAACTCTGTATACGGTGGTAGTGGAACCAACAATGCTGTACGCCGCAGGAGTGTGGGGTAAGGCGGCTTCCAGTCGGTGGAACCAGACACTTCTAAACCGCATGACCAGAAACTTTACAATATTAATAGCAAAAGCCCACCGTTCGTCGTCGCTTACAGCTACTGCTGTAATGGCTGGAATCCTGCCACTGGATCTCAGAGCAGGGGAGCTTCGTCAGGTGTACGAAATTAAGAGAGGGAAGCCCTTGGCAGAGTTACCGGGTAGAACCCTCGAGACACGGGCCAATAAATTTGACTTGCCCCATCCGGCACACAGAGAGCCGATCTCTTTCAATCTAGTAACGGAGTCGGCTGAGATTCCTAGCCAGGACACAGACATAGTCTGCGCGTACACCGACGGCAGCAAGTTGGAAGGCAAGGTGGGGGCAGCAGTCACGATCTGGAAGCATGGCAAAGAAACAAAACGAGCCAGTTTCCGACTAGCCGAATACTGCAGCGTTTATCAGGCGGAAATGACAGCGATCCTGCGCGCTCTTCAGCTCATCGGACAGGATAAACCCAAGACAACGCACATCCTAAGTGACTCAAGGTCAGCCCTTGAGGCCTTGGCAAACCCCGACAATTTAAACCCCCTAGCGCATAGAATCAGAATCGAGACCAACAAATTGAAAATAATGGGACACAAAGTTGAGTGGTTCTGGGTCAAAGCGCACGTAGGGATTCAGGGTAATGAGCGGGCAGACGAACTTGCGAAAAAAGCTGCCCTGACCAACAAACAAGCACCGTTCTACGACGCCTTCCCATTGTCTCATGCGAAGAGACTTGTAAGAGATCGTACAATAGATGCATGGCAGAAGAGATTCGAAGACGCCAATACAGGGGAAGCCATGAAACTCTTCGTAACCGATGTCCGATTAGCTCATAAAGTTTTTCGAGGGATGCACTTCACCAACATGGAGGCGCAGATGTTTACCGGTCATGGAGGTTTCCGGAAATATCTCTTTAAGATGAACCTGGCCCCATCCCCATTCTGCGTCTGCGATGACCGATCTGAGGAGGATACCAAACACATAATACTAGACTGCCCACGTTATGGTGCTCTCAGGCTGGATTGTGAGTTCCGACTGGGGATGGAGCTCAATAAAGACAATATTATAGCAGCTTTCGAAGACAGACATCACCGGGAGGCACTACTGAGCTTCTGTCGGAGAGTCGTGCGTTCCGCTGCTCGAGCAAATGGATCTACCGCAGCTGACTAAACGATATTTCATTTCGCGATAATATGGCGAAAGGGAGAAGAAGGGGGAGAAAGGGAGAGAGGGGGAGAAAGAGGAAAATGCTGAAATAATGACAATACAATAATATTGCAAAATTTTCAATTCAAAATTGCCAAGTGTTCATCCTTATTTTGAATTTTACTAATATGATTGATATTTTAATTTTCAGTAGGCTTTAACTTGTACATTATTATTTTAGATTTTAATTTTACTTTAATTTAATTTAATTTTCTTAATTATTTCAATTTATTATTATTATTTTATTTAATAACTTTTATTTTATTTATTTTAATTATACTGTACCTTATTATTCTGATATATTGTACTATCAGTTGCAAGGAATAAATTACTATGATAAAAAAAAAAAAAAAAAAAAAAGTGAATACAAGCTATATATGACAGTGTGGCCGTAACTAGCATAAAAAAAAAAAAAAAAAAAAAAAAAAATTGGTATCATCCTGAGATTTTTAATATGTATATATGTATAGAACTAAAACTGCCGCATTATCCCACAGTGGCAAGATATCGCTAGTAGGTTTTCCAAGCAGGTGGTGTTTTAGCCGGTAAGAGTCCGGCACTACCTGGGACCCTTCCCAGGTGTCCATGAGGATTTCACCACCTGCTTGTAAAAATAAATATAAAAAAAAAAATAAAAAAAAAAAAAAAACCTAACCTAACCTAACCTAACCTAACCTAACCTTTTTTTTTTTTTTTTTTTTTTTTTTTTTTTTTTGTCGGGGTGAAAATGCCTTCGCACCGTACCGCTCTGCGCGGGACAGCAGAGCGGGTGTGTGGGGCTTGAACCCACTAAAAACACCCCGGTGTCATCGCCTACCGCATATGGCCGAGACTGGGGGCTATTCTCGCCCATGGTCCCAGCGCGGCGGCCGCTACCTCGGCGGCCTCGGCACGGCACGCTCAACAAACAGCCTCTCCTTTGCGAGAGGGTCGGAGCGGCCAGCAGGACTACTCTCTACCTGCGACGGTAAAGGCGCACATGACACTCGTGCGCCTTTCAACCCGGACCGTTAAGCCGGATGGCGGATTCCCGTATTCGCCACCCGACCGGTCTTTGTTACGGGGGCAGATGGTGCAGGCCATAAGCCCGCCTTCTGCACCCTGTGCGCCGGCGGCGGATGGCGAGGTCAGTTGTGTCCTCGCGCTCTCTCTCCGCCGCCTCTTTACGGAGCATGACGCACTCCGCAAAGGCCTGCACCGCTGTCCACGACGTCTCACTGTCGACCATGCATTTGACCACGGTCGGCAGCGAGAGGTCGTCCCCCACGACCGCGCGTAGTTCGGCGCGGTCAACTGCCCAGGCTGGGCAGACTTCCAATGTGTGCTGGGCGTCCTCGTCCAGGCATCCGTCACAATGGTGGCAAACGGCCGACGGCTCCCGTCCCGCTATGCGACACAGGTACCCTCCAAAGCATCCATGCCCGGAGAGCAACTGCGTCAAGCGGAAGGTTAGGGAGCCGTGCTGCCTCGCCAACCATTGACCCAAGACTGGACGGACTGCTTCGACGGTTCTACGCCCAGCAGTGGGCTGCTCCAGCCTCTGGCTCCACACTTCGATGGCGCGCTGATACAGCTCGTTGCGGCGTCCTGCAATCTCTCTAGGTGCCGGCCGGTGACCCCGGGACAGTGCCTCCTCTCGCCACCTGAAAAGGGAGGCGAGGATCTCAGCATCCAGGTCCCAGGGCATACTACCGGCCAGCACGCACGCTGCCTCCGCGGAGATCGTGCGATATCCCCTCGCGGCCCTGATCGCCATCACCCTCTGCGGTCTCCGCAAGAGGGCGATATTTTGGTTACTCAGGGCCTCTGCCCATACTGGAGCTCCGTAGAGGGCCATGGATCGCACGACCCCCAAATACAGCCGCCTGCAGGACGCTTCCGGCCCTCCCAAATTGGGCAAGAGCCGTGTCAGCGCACCAGCCGCCGCCATAACACGCGGCACCAACGCCGCAAAGTGAGCGCCGAAATTCCAGCGGCCATCAAGGACGATGCCTAGATACCGCATCGTCGGCTTGATGGTGATTTGGATACCGCTAACCACAAGGCTAGAATCTGGCGGTGGCCCCCTCCGAGGGCCGTGAAAACACAACGCCTCGGACTTTTGAAGGGCCACCTCCAGACCCAGCCGGCGGATTCGGCGCACCACTTGCGCTACTCCCGCAGTCGCCAGCAATGACGCCTCCCTGAATGTTGCACCGCGGGCGGTCACGAGCGTGTCGTCGGCGTAACAAACTACCACGACGCCCGGAAGATTGACAGCCCGCAGCACCCAGTCGTACCCGATGTTCCACAGGAGCGGTCCTAAGACGGAACCCTGTGGGACACCGCGCGTCATTGCGCACTCCTTCCATCCGTCTCGAGCAGGAAATACTACCCTCCTCTCTGAGAGGTAGTCCTGGATGAGCCGGCGCAGGTATGGTGGCACCCCGTGATAGCGGAGTGCCTCCAAGAGGCAAGGCCAGGGGAGGGTGTTAAAGGCGTTGGCGATGTCGAGAGACACCACCACGACCACCTCACCCTGGGAGACCGCATCCTGCGCCATGGACTTCACTCTCAGAATGGCGTGGATGGTGGACCTCTTCCGGCGGAACCCGTACTGGGAGTCCGCGAGGTTCGGACCCACTCGCTCGAGGTGCTCGACAAGGCGGTCACAAGTGACTCTTTCCAGCAATTTGCCAGCCTCATCGAGCACGACTAGAGGACGAAACCCAGACGGGGAATCCGCCGGTCGTCCCTCTTTCCTCAGCAGGACCAATCGTCCTGCTTTCCACGCCTTGGGAAACTTCCCCTGCTCGAGACAGGCGTTGAAGAGCCCCCTCAGTCGCTCCTCCAGGGCCTCTACTGCACCTAGAGCGAGGACCAACGCCTTTCCCGGCACACCATCTGGACCCGGGGCGACATTCCTTGCGCGCAATCTTTCCAGACCTGCGCGCAGTTCGTCCCGGGTTATCTCCGGGATCTCTTCTCGGTCCTCGCTCCGTGGCACCGATGGAGGAGCCATGCTGGGGGGTTCGATTGCCCCTCCCTGCGGGAACAGAGTGGCAATCACCTCTTCGAGGAACTGCGGCTCAAGACTCTGCGTCAGGGGGACGCCATACGGACGAGTCTTGTTACGGACGAGCCGGTACGGCCGTCCCCATGGATCGCGGTCTAATGTGGCCAGCAGTTCCTCCCTTGCCGCTTCCTTCGCGGCCGCAATCGCGTTCTTCAGCGCGTTCTTCGCCTCCACTAGGGCCGTGCATAAGGCGGCCTCTTCAGCGTCGTCCCGGCGCCGCCTTCTCCGGTATCGGGCGTATTGGCGTCTAGCCTCACAACAGGCCTCCCGCAACTGCGAGAGTGCAGGCGACCACCAATACACCCACCGCCTGGGAGGACGAGTACTGGATCGGGGCATAGACGCGTCGCAGACAGCAGTCATTGCACCCCGGAACCACTCGGTCTCGTCCTCTACCACCACACTTACCGGCGCACGGAACCAGCCTTGCAAAATGGCCGCCTCCTCTAGCAGCTCCTTGTCGAGGCGCTTCAGCTGCCACCGTGGGCCGACCTCGTTCGGGGCCCAGTTTGTGCCACTCGGAGCGACCGAGGAGGCAGAGAGATCGAACCGCACGAAGCGGTGATCGGAGAGCGTCTCCGCGTCCTCCACCACGCTCCAGCTCTGCACGCGGTGCGCCAACGCAGGGCTCGCGAACGAAACGTCCACGATAGAAGAGCCCTGCGGGCGCACGCATGTTGGAACTGAGCCCCGGTTTAACACGGCCAGCCCGACGGTGATGAGCCACTCCTCGATGACCAGCCCTCGCAACCGACGAGGGTCTCCCGGACGAAAGGTTGCCGGGCATCCCCACGCCGTTGATTCGGCGTTGAGATCCCCAGCAACAAGTACCGGGCGAGGGTGGCACCTGTGCACAAGCGCCTCGAGCTCGGCCATGAAAGTCTCGAACTCACTGAGCGGACGGTTGGGCGAAAAATACACGCCAATGACAACTAAGTCGCCCAGTTGAGCTGAGACCATTCCATGGCCACGTACGACATCCCTTGGAGGCGAAGAACTCGCCGAAGACACGACAGCCACAAGACCGTCCTGGTCCGACAGCCAGTTGTCCCGCGGAGGGACAAAGTACGGCTCAGCGACCACCGCCACGTCTATCAACCACTCCGCCATGCACTGAGAAAGCAGGTCCTGAGACCTGGCGCAGTGGTTGATATTCGCCAGGAGAAACTTTTGGGCCATACTTATTGGATGGCCGCCGTCTCCATCACCTCGGCGTCCTGAACCGTACGGGCGGGCTGCGTCTGGGCCGTGGCCACGGACGCATTTCGCCTCCCTCCTCTTTTTTTGCGCGCGCTCGGGCATGATGCGCTCCCAACCCGGTGCTTTGCCGGCTTGCCGGCCCCAGCACACAGCACGCAGTTGGCTTCTGCGGCCGTGCATTGGGCGGCCTTATGGCCGGGCTTGCCGCAGCGATAGCACAGCGTGCTCCTGTCAGCCTCCGCAGTGCACGTCTGACTGACGTGGCCTACCTCAAGGCAGCGGTAACACTGCAGAGGCTTAGTCGGCAGCAGTTTAACCTGCGCCGACACCCAACCAACAAGGAGCCGCTGGCCGCCGCTGGTCAGCCGTTTGGCCGCCACGACTGGGCACCGAACCCAGGCTGTCCGAGTGCCACCGTGGCCGTCTCGGATTTCTCCGACCTTGACCTCGGCCTCGGGGCACTGACCAACCCGGGCGATCGCACTGCGCAACAAATCCGGGGTCGCTGAGTCGCATAACCCGAGCACGCGCAACTCCGCACACTTTTGCGGGCGGGACACTTCCACCATCTGGGGGTCCACGACCTCCCTTAGCTTTGAGGCCAGGGCGTCGGCCTTGGCCTCCTTCTCGGCACCCGCAATTTCTAGAATGCGGGCACCGGTAGCCGCCCGTTTCCATTTGACACCGGAGATGCCCAGCTCCCCGATGTCCACCTTCTGCTGGGCCAAGGCCATCACCTGCGCGTAGGTGGTCCCCCGCTTCTCCGCTTCGGGCTGTATCTTCAGTACTACAGCAGCCGAGCGCGGGGGGCGCAGTTTGGGCAGTGGCCTGGCGTTTGCCTGCCTAGGCCCAGCAATGTTGCGGGCGGCCTGAGGACCAGCAGGGCCTGTTTGGCCAGCAGGTCCGGCAGCCCGCTCATTTTTCTTTTTTTTGGCACCACGTCGCGTAACCTCCGACCAAGGCGCATCCATAGACGCTGGTGCCGGAGGTAGCGTGCGCGGCGCTGGGCCCTTTGTAGCGGGCTTCGCTTTAGGCGGCGCCTGGGACGGCACCAACTTATTGGCTGGTTGCTTCGGCGCTGCCCTCTGGACAGACTGCTTGGGAGCTGCCGGGGGTGTCACGGCCGACGTCGACGGTGTCGGTTCAGGCGGGGGAGGCTCAACTCGCGCCTTTCCCTTTTTGCCCTTTTGCCCCTTTTTGCCCTTTTTGGGCTCAGGGGTGGGCTTAGGCGGAGATTTCCGCCACTGCGCCGTATTATTTGTGACGGGGCTCACGCTCTGCGGAGGCTCCTCGTCATCGTCATCGTCCGACAGCATGTCCGACACCGCCGCTGCAGCGCTTAAAATGCGCCGGTCGGCAGCCAGCGGAGGACGCCGTACAGGATCCGGCAGGAGGCGACCCTGGATACCATCAAAGCGGGCATTGATGATTGGAGCCATCGTATCCAAGATGAAGCGCTTTTGCACTTCATCTGCCTCCTGCCGAGTCTCGGCCGATGGCGCTGGTGCCGCTGTATCCCGCACAGACCGCTCAAAAGCAGCCCGCAACTCTGCCAACTCCCGCTGCAGCGCCGCAACTTTCGCCTCCAGGCGTTCATTGTGGGCACGGAGACGCTCCGTCTCATCATTGGCGGTCCTGCCACTCAGTTCCGCCACTGCTTCCTCTATAGAGACGGCAGCCCCTTTTAGCCCCTTCACAAATGTGCCCTTAAGGTTGCCAGATTTTTCGGCGATGGTCTTGATGATTTTTAGGCCTTCGTCAGCCTGGTCCTTTAGGGCACTAGCTGGGGGTCCCTCTTGGCGTACATTTGAGGTCTCTGTGACCTTCTTGGACATGGCACGCTTGGCCATTTCCGTCACGACACGCTCGGCCTCGTCGCGCCGAGCAGCAGCCTGCTGCCTTCTGGCTTCGGCCGACATCACGGGTGCCGCCTTTACGCGGCCACCTCTCTTACCAGCCGGACGGGCCCGCACCTTAGGCGCAGTGTCCTCGTCCGAGCCGGTCGGCTTGTGGCACCGTTTACGGCGCCTCTGAGCCATCTCGCCTGCTAGGCTCTCTTCGCTCACCCAAGAACACTCTGAGAGTGAGCCAGCATCTTGCTGCGACGTCTTATTGGAAGGACTTGCGTCCCTCTGGCGGATCATGCCCCCCCCAGATACGGTGGGGCTGCCTGCGCACGAAGACGCAGGGAGGGATTCTCCAGCAGAGCTGGTACCCTCCTGGGGTAAAGTAATTTTTTGAGTCGCCATCATGGTTTTTTCCTTTGAAGGGTGAGGTCCCTGTCACCGAAATTCCCCCCCAGGCGCTCGGAACGGGATTCCCCTCCCGTCACTCATCCCTTTTCGCAGCACGCCAGACTGCGTGGGATTGGGGTTATTTTTTATTGAGGTTTTCTTCCTCGCAGCACCGCCCATGAATGGGACGGTGCCCTCGGCCCCAAAAGGGGTAACGAGTTGCCCGACGTTCCGCATGACAACGGAACGCCGCGCGAAGACGCACTACTACCCTCCGTCTGAAAGCAGACGGGGAGAGTGCACTCGGCAGAATATTGGCCAACAACGAACAAGACCCCGACTATCAGAGAGTTATTCGCTGTCGCCCAGGGTGCACCGTCCCGAATCGCTTGTCAGCCCGCCGCTACCGCCTGATCAAAGATCAGACGGCAGAAGCAAAGCCTTCAAACGACCGGGCACACGAGGAGGTTTTCCGCCCGTAAACCTAACCTAACCTAACCTAACCTTTTTTTTTTTTTTTTTTTTTTTTTGTTACGCGAAGAAAATCCCTTCGGATACCGTACCAGCTACGGGAAGCCGGTACGGTTATGTGGTGTTGCCACTAAAAACTCCGCGGTGTCACTCTCAGCCGTTCTGAGCCGGGCCGTGTGCTATTCTCGCTCCACAGCCCGGCACGGCGACCACTTAGGTGGTCCCTGCCCGCTCTGGTTAGGCCCATTGGCCACTCTCTTTACCTGCAAGGGTAAAGTCGTCGTGACACTACACGACTTTGAACCCGAAGAGCCGTTATGTCAAGCAGTGGAATCCCGTATCCACCACCCGACCGGATCTTATTGTGGGGGCTGCAGGTGCAGGCCATAGACCCGCCTCCTGCGCCCTGTGCGCCGGCGGCGGATGGCGAGATCGGTGGTATCCTCTCGCTCTCTCTCCGCCGCCTCCTTGCGGAGCATCACCTGCTCCGCAAAGGCCTGCACCGCATTCCACGACGTCTCGCTGTCGACCATAGCTTTGACTACGGTCGGCAGCGAAAGGTCGTCCCCCACGATCGCGCACAATTCGGCGCGTTCTTCCGCCCAGGCTGGGCAGCACTCTAGGGTGTGCTGGGCGTCCTCGTCAGCACAGCCATCGCAGTGGTGGCAAACAGCAGACGGCTCCCTCCTCGCTATGCGACACAGGTACCCCCCGAAACAACCATGTCCGGACAGTATCTGCGTCACACGGAAGGTAAGCGAGCCATGCTGCCTCGCCAGCCACTGGCTCAAGACTGGGCGGACCGCCTCAACAGTCCTGACCCCGAAACTGGGCTGCTCCAGCCTTAAGGCCCACTCCTCAATCGAGCGCTGATGCAGCTCAATGCGGCGTCCCGCTATTTCTCGAGGTGCCGGTCGGTGACCCCGGGCCAGCGCCTCCTCACGCCAATAAAACAGTGACGCGAGGGCCCTCGCTTCAATGTCCCAGGGTATGGAACCAACCAGCACGCAAGCTGCCTCGTAGGACATCGTGCGGTATCCCCTGGCGGCTCTTATAGCCATCACCCTCTGCGGTCTTCGCAGGAGGGTGATATTCTGCCGGTTTAAGGCTTCGGCCCAGACAGGGGCACCATATAGGGCCATGGACCGCACGACTCCCAAGTAGAGGCGCCTGCAGGACGCCTCAGGTCCTCCGAGGTTCGGCATGAGCTGCGTCAGCGCCCTCGCCGTCGCCACGACTCGCGGCACCAATGCCGCGAAGTGGGCGCCGAAATTCCATCTGCCATCAAGGACGATGCCCAAGTAGCGCATCGACGACTTGATGGCAATCCGGACTCCGCCCACCATCAGTCCAGAATCTGGAGGAGGCGCCCTCCGAGGGCCGTGAAAGCACAACGCCTCGGATTTGTGCAGCGCCACCTCCAGGCCTAGTTGCCGGATCCGGCGCACCACATCAGCGACAGCAGCCGTGGCGAGTATTGACGCCTCGCGAAACGAGGTGCCACGGGATACCACCAGGGTGTCGTCGGCGTAACAGACCAACTCGACACCCGGGAGATTGGTTCCCCGTAGCACCCAGTCGTAGCCGATGTTCCACAGGAGTGGTCCTAAGACAGACCCCTGTGGAACACCGCACGTCACCTCTTTCTCTTTCCACCCGCTTTGCGCAGGGAAAATGACTCTCCTTCCTGAGAGATAGTCTCCAATGATGCGACGCAGGTATGTTGGCACCCCGTGAAAGCGGAGTGCCTCCATAATGCAAGCCCAGGGGAGGGTATTGAAGGCGTTGGTGATGTCAAGAGACACCACCAAGACGACCTCACCCTGGGAAACCGCTTCCTGCGCCACAGATTTTACCCTCAGGATGGCGTGGATGGTGGACCTGCCCCGGCGGAACCCGTACTGGCAATCCGCAAGATCCGGGCCAACCGTCTCAAGGTGCTTGACGATGCGGTTAGCAATTATGCGTTCAAGCAGTTTGCCCGCCTCATCAAGCACCACGAGAGGACGAAAGCCAGACGGAGAGTCCGCCGGTCGCCCCTCTTTCCTCAACAGGACCAATCGTCCCGTTTTCCACGCCATCGGAAACCTTCCCCGCGCAACGCAGGCGTTAAACAGCCCCCTAAGCTGCTCCTCCAGAACATCGAGAGCGAGAACCAGGGCTCTCCCCGGGATGCCGTCCGGACCGGGGGCGGTGTTTTTGGCACGCAGTCTCAAAATAGCAGCGCCTAACTCACCCCCGGTTATCTCGGGGATCTCCCCGATTATGTCCCCGCTCTGTACCACCGATGGCGGAGCCATGCTGGGGGGGCGGAAATTCGCATTCCGCGGGAAAAGAGCGGCCACCACATCATCCAGAAGTTGCGGCTGGAGACACCGCGTGAGGGGGGCGGCATACGGCAGGAACTTTTTCCTCACCATCCGGTACGGCCGTCCCCACGGGTCGCGATTTAGTGTCGCCAGCAACTCCCCCCTAGCCGCTTCTTTCGCCGCGGCAATGCGTACACTCAGCGCACTCTTCGCCTCCACAAGTGCCCTGCACAGGGCGGCCTCTTCGTCCTCGTTCCGGCGCCTTCTCCTTCGGTAGCGGGCATATTGGCGTCTCGCGTGAATGCAGGCCTTACGGAGCCGGGATAGCTCCGGAGACCACCAATATACCCACCTTCTTGGAGGGCGAGTACTGGCCCGGGGCATCGAAGCATCGCAGATTGCGGACATTGCACCCCGGAACCTCTCGGTCTCGCCCTCAACCTCTACACTGACTGGCGCACGGAACCAGTCCTGGACTATGGCCGCCTCATGCAGCAGCTCTTTGTCAAGGCACTTTACCTTCCACCCCGGGCCAAGCTCGCTCGGGGTCCAGCTTGGGCCGCTCGGAGGGACAGAGGAGGCGTGGAGATCGAACCGCACGTAGCGGTGGTTAGACAGATTCTCCACGTCCTCCAAAACCCTCCAGCCATGAACACGCGACGCAATGGCAGGGCTAGCGAACGATACGTCCACTATTGAACCGCCCTGCCAGCTCACGCACGTGTTCACTGTCCCCCGGTTGAGCACAGCGAGCCCGAGCGTGATGAGCCACTCTTCCATCACCCGACCCCGTGGGTCTGTCGCGGGAGATCCCCACGCCGTTGATTTGGCGTTGAGATCCCCAGCCACTATCACAGGGTGGGGGTGGCTCCTAAGTACAAGTGCCTCGACTTCGGTCAGGAAGTCCTCAAACTCATGGAGCGGCCGATTGGGGGAGAAATATACCCCAATGACGACTACGCCGCCCACCAGAGCAGAGGCGATTCCATGACCTCGCACAACACTTAATGGAGGCGAACAATACGCCGAAGAAATCAATGCCACCAGGCCATCTCGGTCCGACACCCAGTTATCGGCGGGCGGGACAAAATATGGCTCGGCGACAACCACCACATCTATCAACCACTGTGCCATGCTCTGAAAGAGCAAATCCTGAGCCCTGGCACAGTGGTTGATGTTCGCCTGGAGGAATTTTAGGGCCATAATTATGTGGTGGCCCCAACCTCCATCCGTTCCGAGGCGCTTGGTTGCGCTGGCTGGGCTGGCTGCGTTTGGGCCGTAACCCTAACCGCAGCGCGCCGTCCACGTCGTTTATTGGGTTGGGAGGCAAAACATGCCTTGTTCCCAACCCTATGTCCCGCCGGTTTCCCCAGACCCGCGCAGAGGACGCAGTGGGGCGCATCTACACACTGCCCGGCTTTGTGACCAGGCTTGCCACACCGAAGGCACAATGCACTTCTGTCGGCTTCCGCAGTGCACGTCTGACCAACGTGACCCACCTCGAAACAGCGGTAACACTGCAGTGGCCTCGACGGAAGCACTACAACCTTCGCCGAAGACCAGCCGACAAGAAGGCGTGCACCCGCAGCCGTGAGCCGCCTGGCCGCCACCACCGGGCACCGGACAAGTGCTGACCTGGTGCCGGAGTGGTCCTCCTTGACCTCTCCGACCTTCACCTCGTCCTCTGCGCACTGGCACACCCTGGCCACAGCCGCTCTGATGTCCTCAGCATTGACAGAGTCATCAAGCTCCCGGACTCGTACCTCCGCTGTTTTCTGAGGTCTGGATATATCCACCAGTTGTGGATCCAGAACCTCTCTTATTTTGGCGGCGAGAGCATCGGCTTTCCCGTCCCTTTCGTCACCAGACACCTCCAGGATTCGAGCGCCGGTTACCGCTCGCCTTATTTTGACTCCAGCGATTCCCAAGCCCTGGATGTCCACCTTCTCACGAGCAAGTGTGAGAACCTGCTTGTAAGTGACGCCGCTCGCCTCCACACCCGGCTTCAGCTTAATCTGAACCGCAGCCGAGCGCGGTGGGCGGAGCCTGGGCTGGGGCTTCGCTGGAGCCCGAGCCGGCTGTGGCGGGGCAGCTTTTGCCGCAGGCCGCGATGATTTCGCACCTCTCCTAGTCACCTGCACCCAGGGCTCGTCCATCGACTCAGGGGCCGGTGGAAGAGGGCGCGATGCAGTGGATGCAGTGCGAGGTGTATTCGCAGGCGCGCCTTGGCCTTCTTGGGGCTTCGGTTCGGGTCTATTTGCTGGTGCCCCGACTGTGGGCTCTGCTGTGGGGTCCATGGGCGACCGTCCACTCGGGCCTGGAGTGGCTGCGCGGCGCTGCCTCTTACCCTTCTTTTTCCCCTTTTTTCCAACAGGGACCTGAGGCGGGGCAGGTGCCTTTTTAAATTCAGCAACCCTGCTTCGTACCACCGTCGTAGCCTGGGGCCCCTCTTCATCACTCTCCGACGACGACGGAAGTGGCATCTGAGCGACCCGGGTACGCTTGTCCGCCGCCAGTGGCGGGCGCAGCCGTTTTTCTGGCAGCAGCCTGTCCTGAATGCCCTCAAACCGGGCGTTCAGCATAGGGCCGACCGTCTTCATAATAAAGTTGGCGACCGCTTCCATCTCCTCCTGAGAGCCGGCCGCCAAAGCTGCTGGCATAGAAACCGCTGCGGGCGCACCAGATCGCTCAGCGCGCAGCTCCGCCGACTCGCGTTCTAGAGCCGCAATCCTGGCCTCTAGACGCTCGTTTAAGGCATACAGCCTCTGCGTCTCCTCATTGGTCGACCGCTTGTGCAGGGCCGACACTGCCGCCTCTAAAGAGGTTGCGGCTTCCTTCAGGCTCTTGACAAAGATGCCCTTCAGGTTACCGGACTTTGTCGCAATCTCCCGAATAATGGAGACGCTGGCCTCCGCCTGTTTTTTGAGTGCGTCTGCCGGCGCTTCCTCCGAGGCCTCCGTGGCCTCAGGAGGCCCAGTGACCTTTTGGGCCATTGCTCTCTTGCCCATTTCCAGTACCATCCGCTCAGCCTCTTCTCGGCGTGCTGCGGCTATCTCAGCCCTGGACCTGCGGTCGCTATATGAGCGACTACGGCCCCTGGACGCAGCCGAAACCTTCGACGGCGCTCCGTCGTTTTCACCTCCTACTAGGCACCGCTTACGGCGCCCCTCCAAACTGGGGTCGCGGGAGGCTGATGTCACCGACTCGAAGCTCATTTGAGAGCTCGCATCGGAGACATCACCCCCTTCAACCTCTCTCCGGCCTTCTTGGCCCGGGTGCGGGAATTCTTCCCGGTGGCGGATCTTGCCCCCCCCAGATACGGTGGGGCAGCCTACGCCCGAAGACGCAGGGAGGGATTCTCCGGAATTTCCGGTACCCTCCTGGGGTATTACGTTCTTAAGAGTCGCCATCATTTTAGTTTTTTGGCGCTTGGAACGGGACTCCCCTCCCGTCATTCATCCCTTTTTACAGCACGCCAGACCGTATGGGATTGGGGTTATTTTTTATTGAGGTTTTCTTCCTCGCAGCACTGCCCGTATAACGGACAGCACCCTCGGCCCCATCAATTTGGGGTAACGAGTTGCCCGACGTGTTTGGAAAATCCAAACACGTCGCGCGTCGGCAGGATATTAGCCCACAACCAATAAGACCCCGAAGAGAGTTATTGGCTGTGACCCAGGGTGCACCGTCCCGAATCCTTTGCCAGCCCGCGTCCCTCTCACCGGATCAGAGATCAAGTGACAGAGTTTAACACGAGCCCGCAAAGGACCAGGCACTCGAGGAGGTTCCCCGCCCGTAGCACCCCAACCTAACCTAACCTAACCTAACCTAACCAACCAACCAACCAACCAACCAACCAACCAACCAACCAACCAACCAACCAACCAACCAACCAACCAACCAACCAACCAACCAACCAACCAACCAACCAGCCTACCTACGACCGGTTAGAAGCGGCCTGCATCCAATCAATGTACTTATACGAATCTCCTTGTTTTATTCGCAAATCATCACTGGACACACACTTTTTAGGCACTGACTTATTTAGGATGAGAATTCACCATTCTGCTATTCCTATCAAAAATCCTTGAATGAATTGTACAAGAACAACATAATGGATCTTTTAAATCCCTTGCAATCTGGTGTTCGTCCTGGTCATACTGTCATATATACGACATTCGTTTGGCTATGGACGATATGTCTGTCAACACTGTTACTTGTTAGTAACTGTGATGAAATTGAAGTTGTGAGTCAAGCCGCCTTGAGTGCCTCAGTCAGATACGATACACTGTGGTCTGACCATTTACCTCTTATAATAGAGCAACTTACTTACTTACTTCGCTGGCTCAGCGACCCGAAGTGGATCTTGGTCTCCGACATTAAAGTGCGCCATTCTTCCCTATTTTGTGCCACCTCTGACTAGTCGGATACTTCCAACTCTTTCAAGTCTTTGGCGACTTCATCCTTCCAACGATATCTTGGACGCCCATATATATAAGGTCAATTTAAATTAAGCGCAAATATTTTAAAGGCTTACTCCCATGAGCTAGAAAAATGCTTCAGAAGCAAAATAAAAAAAATTCGACACGCTAGTTTTGAGATATCTGGACCTGAACATTTAAAATAAAAAATGAAAATAGCATCCTGTGTACAAATACACACTTTCTTGGCCAACAACTTTTTACTATTATCTACTATGGATACTAGGTCAGTGACCTCGACGATCAAAACAGCTGATTTATCGATTGTAATAAAAAAAAAAATTAGTATGAAAAAAATTAAAAAAAATCTAGCGTGTCGATTTCTTAAAATTTGCTACTAAAGCATTTCTATGACCTATGGGACCCAGCCCTTAAAATATTTGCGCTTAATTTAAATGGATCTTGTATAGAGCAACTTGATAAAAATATTTTGATTAATAAAACTATTATATGAGGTAAAGACATGAAAGTCAAATAGCCAGGTTTGCCACAGAGTGTCATAACAGACTTTGGCTTATAGATTTTCCTCCTGAGTGTGTTAATTCTGCGGCAAGTACTGTGACGATGCCGATCATCGCCGTGTGCTCGATAAGCTTTGTTCCGGCATTGTGGCCGCTCTTCGTGACGCGTCTGTGGTGAGTCGGGGAAAAGTGGGCCATACATAATAGGATGGAATAAGCATAAAGCCTTGCGCACATGGGCACCGCACCGCCCTTAGTGATGTTGTCTGTAGAGGTAGAGGGCACTCTCCCCTCGCCTGAAACGCCCTGAAAGCTCACTTGGAGCTAGCTTCACTTCATAGTCAATTAAAAAAAACCCTCTATCTATACTTATCAAATGGTTGGCTCAGTCACAGTACAGTAGATACCCGATCGAAAAGATCAGACTTCGCTGACAGCGCTGACATTGAGAGGGAGCGGAGGTCGCTGTCAATTGTTTAATTAGCCCTGGGCCCTAAGTCTCATAATTTAACCCAAACGTCATAATATTAGCAGACTAACGCAATGCAATTCACAAACTATTGAAAATTGGTAGTCTGTTAAATCCAATGACGCGTCGGTGATCGGTGGTCCGTCAGTGGTGGCTGAATTATTGAGCGTGGTGTTTACATATTCAAAAAAATATTGTATAGTAATGTTTACATTTATTTAAACTAAATTTATGATCAAATTCTAGAACGAGGACCTTTTTTGTGGTCTGTTCGAACTATTAACATCAAAACAGTTTTATATTTGTTTCTGATTGAATATAATAAATAAATATATACGGACAAATCACACAGATTGAGCTAGCCCCAAAGTAAGTTCGAAACTTGTGTTATGGGATACTAACTCAACGATACTATATTTTATAACAAATACATATATAGATACACATCCAAGACCCAGGCCAATCTGAAAAAGATCATTTTCCATCTTGACCTGGCCGGGGATCGAACCCGGTCACTCCGTGTCGCAGGCTGGCGTGTTGACCGCTGCGCCACGGAGCTAGTCAGAATATAACCTAAGCTGTGTGGTTTGTGTGGTCCTTTTTTATTAATCTGTAAGTAGTGTTTGTTAAGAGCTCCAACTTGAAGCTGTTGATCAATATATTTATCTGGGTCTATTGATCCCGGTTAGAAGTTCCAGCTCCAAGGAAGATGTCTCTCGACGAATCCGACTCTGCTGGGCAGCGTTTGGAAAGCTGCGCAGTGTCTTCTCATCCAAAATATCTCAGTGCCTGCAGTTGAAAGTATTTTTTGACCAATGTGTGTAACCAGTGATGACTTACGGGTCCGTAACGTATTCCCTTACTATGGGCCTCATAAGAAAGCTCAAGTTCAAAAGGCTACGCTCGGTGGTTGGACGTCAGCAGTGGACGTCAGCATGGATATGTTAACACCACACTCAAATTGTATAGTGGCATGATTTGAGCATACCCAAAAAACTATAAAATATCAGTGTTCTAATAACTAAATCCAAATTTTATCGATAGAATCTTTCTTTTTCTAAGATTTTCTCAGAATAAAATATTTTTATTGGGAATTTCATATAAAAATATTTCTTTTAATATTATGATATCAAGGTCTATCGTATACAAGCACAAGTAGTTCTTTAGTATTCAATGCTGCCTCCGCGGTCCAGTGGTTAAGGCGTTTGCCTGTAGACTCGGGGGTCGTGGGAGCACTACGGTAAGCATACTTTGTTTAGTTATTTCCAGTTTGGTTAGGACATTGCAGGCTTGAAACACCTGTTTGTATGATAATGAAGATGATTTCGTGCTTGGGAAGGCACGTTAAGCCGTTGGTCCCGGCTGCCATCTGGTAGTCGTTAAAAGGAACCACATCAGAGGCCGAGGGGCGGTTCCGAAATACTCTGACACCAGGGTTGATTGACCGTGACACCTACTCGAAATGATGATGATGAATGCAGTCATATTCCGGAACACACAGAGTTTCGCAATATCCGTTACTTTTTTTAAAATAAAATCATCTGAATAATCTATACTATTTCTTACGTTTTTACTGAATCAATTTTTATTGCAATCGGTTAAATAATTATATGGCTATACACAGATAAAAAAAAATACTTGTCTTTGTTGAATTAAACCAAAGAGCTAACGGTAAGTTCTATAAAAAGTTTGTAAGTATTATTTTGAAAAAAAAAAAAACATTGTCCGTCATCTTTCAAATCTGTGCCGTCATCTGTCTGATCTGAACTATATTGTAAACAAATACATAATGCATTTTACAATATCAAAAACGTTATCTTAACACAATAAATCATGTCATCAGGATGTAGCACATCAGCTAAAGATATGCAAATAAAAATCTATGAGGAGAAGGTTGAAAATAAGATACATATTTTATATCATTTAATCACTTAGCGAATAACATTTCATTGGAGCCAGATAAGAAAATTATAGGTACTATACAATATGTTAAGAAAACCCTGTTCCATACAAAAGCGTTCGTCCGCTCGGTCAATTTGTACAGAAACCTCAAAAAAAAATGTACCCAGAATCGCAATCGCAACATTGGCTCTTGGAAAAGTTGTTACAGGCTGAATCAACATATTTTCATGGATCTACGAATAATATTGAATATCTTCGATTGAAAGATATAAAATCGTATTTTATATGTAAAAACGTAAGTAAATTAACTAAAAAGTTACTAGAGATGAGCAAAACTAGCGACACGAAAATGTTAGTTGAATTAATTCGACATTCGCTGTGAAAGTGTTAAGGCAAAAGCTAGTCTTTACTAGGTAATTTTATAATGGTCCCTTACTATGGGCTTCATAAGAAAGCTCAAGAACCTCCGCCCGTGTTTATGTGGATCCTGTGGGAACAGTAGATTTTCCCGGAATGCTATACTAAAGGAATACTATACTTATCCTTTCCCGGGTCTCAAAGTACCTCCATACCAAATTGTATACAAATTGGTTAAATGGTTAAAGCGTGAAAATGCGACAGTACAGACAGACAGAGTTACTTTCGCATTTATAATATTAGTTTGAATTAGTATGGATTTTTCAACTCGCGGCTTCACACGTGTTATAGATCCCTCGAGAACAGCAGATTTTTCGGGATGTACCCTATGTCCTATCAAATCTTTATATCAAGGTATCTTTATATCAAAATTTTATATCAAGGTAGTTTGAGGCCCGCTCAAACTACCTTGATATAAATTTTCATCTTAGGTATCAAAAGGTTACAGACAGACAAAGTTACTTTCACAATAATAATATTAATGTAAATTAAGATGTCAACCTAAAACTGCCTTTTTACAAGACTACTTAAAAGCAGTGTATTGATTTTCGAGTTCATGTATGTAGGTGAATATGTATGTGAGTTATTCTTTATTCCACTTAAGAGATATCGTTAGAATTGATATATCTTCCCGACTCCCGAGTGATTAAGCCTATAATTATTTGTAGTGCAGTAGAGTTTTTATTTTTCTTCGAAAAAGTACTTTTATTTTATAATGCATATTGTATTTTATAGGCTGCCATTGAAAAAATAAAGACGATGATGTACCTATCCTGCAAGATCGCAACTAGACGAATGCTGCGTCAATCCGGTTTATGGAAAATGAAATAAATCTTAGTGCCACTGTTCACTTTTTTTAAAATAATTAATTTAAATAAATATTTTTGCAATCCCCAACACAACTTTCAGACAGTTTAACCAAGTTTTGTATAACGTACAGTTTTGTAAGGTGCACATGATGCCCTTACATTTGATTGACTCGGGTTTCTTAATACTAATAATGTTTTATCACCCTGTCTTCTACGGCTACACCTGCAATTTCGATTAAAATAAAGCAAACTAGCTGTCCCGCGGCTCCGCCCGCGTTAGTGTCGATCGAGGGATCGACACTAACGCGGGCGAAGCCGCGGATTCCGAGCGAGCGGATTCTGGAAAATTCTACTGTTCCCGAGGGGGAACAGTAGAATTTTCCGGAATCAAACATACCCTATGTCCTTCCTCGGGCCTCACACCTCCATACCAAATTTCATCCAAATCAATTCAATGGTTGAAGTGTAAAAAAACGACAGACAGAGTTACTTTGGCATTTATAATATTAGTATTAGTATGGAAGTATGGATATTATTTATAAAGTCCAGAAATGAGAAATTTCCATATAAATTTTACCCCTTTAGAAGTTAAATTTCTTAAAAATCCTTTCTTAGCGCTCGTCATAACATTAAAAGAACCCCTGTACCAAATTTCAAGTTTCTAGGCGCAGCAGTTTCGGTTGGTTTGCCGTTTGCCCGCGGCTACGCCGCCGCCGTTAGTGTCCATCCCTCAGAAACAGTTTGGACCCTTAAAGGGGAGACTCAGGTCATCAATATGAACAACTTTTTCTATGGGACTAATGCTGGGAACTCAAAAAAAAATTCGTCGTTTCCATAAAAAAGAGTCCCGCCGCCCGGCCAGTTTGTATGGGAATGTCGAATTTTATTTTGAGTTCCCAGGGTCCAAAACGATAATTAATTTATCGTGTATATTTGCAGGCAAACTAATGCTTTGAGTTCATTCAAATGACGATAACTTTTTTTTTAATGAACCGATTTTGATGAAACAAACTTTAGATGTTTTGCTGAGTTTAAAACAAAGCAATTAGTGAAAGTTTGAAGTAAATCGGTTCAGTATTTTCGGAGATAATCGTGATCATACAGACAGACAGACAGACAAAAAATTCGAAAAATTTTTTTTAGCTCTCTATTATTCTTTTTAAGTGTCCCTCTATCCATTTCAGTTAAAAATTTTAAATGTACAGACAAAATATTTTTACTATTTTATTATATAAAAATATGTATACAGACAAAATATTTTTACTGTTTTATTATATGTAAAGATAACACTCCCAATTACTACAACTTACAATTTCTTTTTATCAAAATCGGTTCAGCCGTTTGGGAGCTACGGGTCTATAGACGTAAACAGACACATCAAACTTATAACATCGTACGTCGGGGGAAGGGTTTGTATGTTAAGTGAAATGCACAATGTATTTGAGAAAGAATAAGGAAATCATATTTTTATTGCTAAGCTTTTATTTAACTTACTGATTGGTGTGTATGGGGGTGTGTGTTTGCGATTACGTTTGATTAAGCTAAAATTTTGACTGCTTATGCAAGTTGGATGTGAATGCATTATTGTAGTATCATGTATGCAGTCAGAGGGTGGCCATACCAACTCATCATCGATAATGCACACCCTGGTGTCTGAGTTCTTCGGAACCGCCTCTCGGCCTCTGACGTGGTTCCTATAACGACTACCAGATGGCAGCTGGGACCAACGGCTTAACGTGCCTCCGAAGCACGAAATCATCTTTATTATCAGACTATTAGGTGATTCAAGCCTGCAATGTCCTAACCAAACTAGAAACAGCTATACGAAGTATGCTTCCCGTGGGAATCGAACCCACGACCCCCGAGTCTACAGGCAAGCGCCTTAAACACTGGACCACGGAGGTATATAAAAGTAGTATAGCAACTTCAAACTAAAGAAGATTACCTATGTACTTGTTTCCATTTGTAACTTTGTTTCTTTTCTATTGTTTTATATGTACATGAATAAATAAAAGATAAGCCCATCGTGTAAGAACTCATTTAATTTTACTGGGCAAGTTTTTAGCACATTCGATGCCACTTAAAATTCTTCTGTGATTGAAATTGGCACACACAGAATGAGTTTATAACTTTTCGTTATAAACGCTTACATATTTTTTTATTGTTGATCAATGAAAAGCAAATATTTTAACAAATTATATATATTCCCTTCATAATATAGAAATATTTCCTTTAAATACGTGAATACGAGTACATAGTCGATGATTTGAATTGTTTCACCTTTTTGACGTGTATACCATTTTCTTCTCTTCGGTCTTTTCTTAGGGAACACCCCCTTTCTATCTTGCAGGGCTTAGTCGCCCTAGAATTCTACGATTGAAGATGAATAATAAATAGAGCTTTTCTAACATGCTCCCTGATGCTACGATTTTTTTCTTATGCCTAGTTTGAATCATGCTTCTTTGTATTGTTTTGGTTTTCATATGGCATCCTGCCTGCAAAATGCAGCATCAGAGTTTGACCGTTCTAGGAGAAACATCCAAAAGTTTTATATGAAAACGTTGAAATTCTGGTCATGGAAAATTTCCATATTTTAAGCCAATCTTAGCTCGTAGAACACAACAACTTCTACATCATAGCACATTCGCAAGTCGCTGGAGAGCCCGTAGACTACTCCTCCTCATCTCAAGGGCCGTTTATATTTGTTTTTCCAACGATTTTATTAAATATTTACAAAACCAAGCTAAAGGATTCGGACCAACGCTTAAAAGTCAATTAATCAGATGTCAGTGTAATTAAAAGTCAAAATAATGTCAGAATTAGCAGACTAGCAAATATTTTTGCAAATGGCGTCCACAATTTTCTCTCAATGGTGCCATTGGAATAAAAAAATAGCGGACTAGCAAAAGTTTTCAATGGCTGTCACTGAGCGGCCACCCACACGACACGCAATCGATTATTGTAAATACGGGACCTACAGCCCTGTTTACTTAAAATATATGTGTAATGGTTTCGTAGGTTATTCGTCCACAAAGCGCGGACTCAAGTTTTCTAGATATTTTAACGATTAAATGACTACTAGGTACTTACTAATTCGTTGAGAAAAGAAGTAGCCAGCCCTCTTGTCGCCAGCGGCGGTGATCAGGCGTGGAGTTATTTGTTTCAGAAAAGCTCTTGCACTTGGGCCCCATGGTCCAAACGTTTTCACACCAAACGGCAAAAGTATGTAATCCTATTGAGACTTATATTTTCATCGCTTGGCAAGCTCAGCACATTCCCTGAGGTGAGAAGGCGCTAGTGTGTCAACGCATGTAGCGTCCCATACCAGTGCTCTCGCACGTTCCCAGGGGATCAAAGACATACCATTAGGCCTCTTGCCGTCATCACGCGCAACACCTCGAGGTTCGAGGATTTTAGGGACATTGATAGTGGCAAGAGCCCTTCTGATGATGTCATTCAGAGAGCCGTGTCTGAAAACCTTACCAGCGCTAAGTTGATAGAATATGCCATGGCGCCCGAACTGATCAACATCGCTGCCGCAAGGGCAACGGTGTGCTGGAGAGTATACAGATGCTCCCAGCCGAAGTCCGATGGCGGTACGAAAACTATTGTTATCCAGCAATGTGCCAATGTTGAAAGAAGGAATACCATGGAGCCAGTGGCAAGACTCTTTGGAAGAGACTGCGAGAAGCCGATCGCTCCGCCCGCGTTAGTGTCGATCGAGGGATCGACACTAACGCGGGCGGAGCCGCGGATTCCGAGCGAGCGGATTCTGGAAAATTCTACTGTTCCCGAGGGGGAACAGTAGAATTTTCCGGAATCAAACATACCCTATGTCCTTCCTCGGGCCTCACACCTCCATACCAAATTTCATCCAAATCAATTCAATGGTTGAAGTGTAAAAAAACGACAGACAGAGTTACTTTGGCATTTATAATATTAGTATTAGTATGGAAGTATGGATATTATTTATAAAGTCCAGAAATGAGAAATTTCCATATAAATTTTACCCCTTTAGAAGTTAAATTTCTTAAAAATCCTTTCTTAGCGCTCGTCATAACATTAAAAGAACCCCTGTACCAAATTTCAAGTTTCTAGGCGCAGCAGTTTCGGTTGGTTTGCCGTTTGCCCGCGGCTACGCCGCCGCCGTTAGTGTCCATCCCTCAGAAACAGTTTGGACCCTTAAAGGGGAGACTCAGGTCATCAATATGAACAACTTTTTCTATGGGACTAATGCTGGGAACTCAAAAAAAAATTCGTCGTTTCCATAAAAAAGAGTCCCGCCGCCCGGCCAGTTTGTATGGGAATGTCGAATTTTATTTTGAGTTCCCAGGGTCCAAAACGATAATTAATTTATCGTGTATATTTGCAGGCAAACTAATGCTTTGAGTTCATTCAAATGACGATAACTTTTTTTTTAATGAACCGATTTTGATGAAACAAACTTTAGATGTTTTGCTGAGTTTAAAACAAAGCAATTAGTGAAAGTTTGAAGTAAATCGGTTCAGTATTTTCGGAGATAATCGTGATCATACAGACAGACAGACAGACAAAAAATTCGAAAAATTTTTTTTAGCTCTCTATTATTCTTTTTAAGTGTCCCTCTATCCATTTCAGTTAAAAATTCTAAATGTACAGACAAAATATTTTTACTATTTTATTATATAAAAATATGTATACAGACAAAATATTTTTACTGTTTTATTATATGTAAAGATAACACTCCCAATTACTACAACTTACAATTTCTTTTTATCAAAATCGGTTCAGCCGTTTGGGAGCTACGGGTCTATAGACGTAAACAGACACATCAAACTTATAACATCGTACGTCGGGGGAAGGGTTTGTATGTTAAGTGAAATGCACAATGTATTTGAGAAAGAATAAGGAAATCATATTTTTATTGCTAAGCTTTTATTTAACTTACTGATTGGTGTGTATGGGGGTGTGTGTTTGCGATTACGTTTGATTAAGCTAAAATTTTGACTGCTTATGCAAGTTGGATGTGAATGCATTATTGTAGTATCATGTATGCAGTCAGAGGGTGGCCATACCAACTCATCATCGATAATGCACACCCTGGTGTCTGAGTTCTTCGGAACCGCCTCTCGGCCTCTGACGTGGTTCCTATAACGACTACCAGATGGCAGCTGGGACCAACGGCTTAACGTGCCTCCGAAGCACGAAATCATCTTTATTATCAGACTATTAGGTGATTCAAGCCTGCAATGTCCTAACCAAACTAGAAACAGCTATACGAAGTATGCTTCCCGTGGGAATCGAACCCACGACCCCCGAGTCTACAGGCAAGCGCCTTAAACACTGGACCACGGAGGTATATAAAAGTAGTATAGCAACTTCAAACTAAAGAAGATTACCTATGTACTTGTTTCCATTTGTAACTTTGTTTCTTTTCTATTGTTTTATATGTACATGAATAAATAAAAGATAAGCCCATCGTGTAAGAACTCATTTAATTTTACTGGGCAAGTTTTTAGCACATTCGATGCCACTTAAAATTCTTCTGTGATTGAAATTGGCACACACAGAATGAGTTTATAACTTTTCGTTATAAACGCTTACATATTTTTTTATTGTTGATCAATGAAAAGCAAATATTTTAACAAATTATATATATTCCCTTCATAATATAGAAATATTTCCTTTAAATACGTGAATACGAGTACATAGTCGATGATTTGAATTGTTTCACCTTTTTGACGTGTATACCATTTTCTTCTCTTCGGTCTTTTCTTAGGGAACACCCCCTTTCTATCTTGCAGGGCTTAGTCGCCCTAGAATTCTACGATTGAAGATGAATAATAAATAGAGCTTTTCTAACATGCTCCCTGATGCTACGATTTTTTTCTTATGCCTAGTTTGAATCATGCTTCTTTGTATTGTTTTGGTTTTCATATGGCATCCTGCCTGCAAAATGCAGCATCAGAGTTTGACCGTTCTAGGAGAAACATCCAAAAGTTTTATATGAAAACGTTGAAATTCTGGTCATGGAAAATTTCCATATTTTAAGCCAATCTTAGCTCGTAGAACACAACAACTTCTACATCATAGCACATTCGCAAGTCGCTGGAGAGCCCGTAGACTACTCCTCCTCATCTCAAGGGCCGTTTATATTTGTTTTTCCAACGATTTTATTAAATATTTACAAAACCAAGCTAAAGGATTCGGACCAACGCTTAAAAGTCAATTAATCAGATGTCAGTGTAATTAAAAGTCAAAATAATGTCAGAATTAGCAGACTAGCAAATATTTTTGCAAATGGCGTCCACAATTTTCTCTCAATGGTGCCATTGGAATAAAAAAATAGCGGACTAGCAAAAGTTTTCAATGGCTGTCACTGAGCGGCCACCCACACGACACGCAATCGATTATTGTAAATACGGGACCTACAGCCCTGTTTACTTAAAATATATGTGTAATGGTTTCGTAGGTTATTCGTCCACAAAGCGCGGACTCAAGTTTTCTAGATATTTTAACGATTAAATGACTACTAGGTACTTACTAATTCGTTGAGAAAAGAAGTAGCCAGCCCTCTTGTCGCCAGCGGCGGTGATCAGGCGTGGAGTTATTTGTTTCAGAAAAGCTCTTGCACTTGGGCCCCATGGTCCAAACGTTTTCACACCAAACGGCAAAAGTATGTAATCCTATTGAGACTTATATTTTCATCGCTTGGCAAGCTCAGCACATTCCCTGAGGTGAGAAGGCGCTAGTGTGTCAACGCATGTAGCGTCCCATACCAGTGCTCTCGCACGTTCCCAGGGGATCAAAGACATACCATTAGGCCTCTTGCCGTCATCACGCGCAACACCTCGAGGTTCGAGGATTTTAGGGACATTGATAGTGGCAAGAGCCCTTCTGATGATGTCATTCAGAGAGCCGTGTCTGAAAACCTTACCAGCGCTAAGTTGATAGAATATGCCATGGCGCCCGAACTGATCAACATCGCTGCCGCAAGGGCAACGGTGTGCTGGAGAGTATACAGATGCTCCCAGCCGAAGTCCGATGGCGGTACGAAAACTATTGTTATCCAGCAATGTGCCAATGTTGAAAGAAGGAATACCATGGAGCCAGTGGCAAGACTCTTTGGAAGAGACTGCGAGAAGCCGATCGCGGTCAATATCACTGACAAGATTTTGAGCCAGATTTTTAACAATTCTCTGCACCAAGGGTGTATCCCAGAGTTTTTGTACTTTTTTGCGTTCTTACCACCATGCCGCACGGTCATAATCTTTTAGGTTTTATTTTTAGGTTTAGTTTGTAGTTAATTGTAATTGTATTTATTTATTTTTCTTACAAATAAATTTCGTTGTATCTACTTTATTGTCCTATTTTTTGTAAAATTGCTACGTTGACAGATACTTTCAAATGTTTTTCATCCGAAGTGACATTCATCATCATTTCGTGTAGGTGTCACGGTCAATCGACCATGCACACCCTGGTGTCAGAGTTCTTCGGAACCGCCTTTCGGCCTCTGACGTGGTTCCTTT
This sequence comes from Elegia similella, assembly GCA_947532085.1. Lineage (NCBI taxonomy): Eukaryota > Metazoa > Arthropoda > Insecta > Lepidoptera > Pyralidae > Elegia > Elegia similella. The sequence continues at coordinate 32,100,774 of OX383927.1, read as the reverse complement.
AACGACTACCAGATGGCAGCCGGGACCACCGGCTTAATTATCAGACAATCAGGTGATTCAAGCCTGCAATGTCCTAGCCAAACTGGAAACAACTAAACAAAGTATGCTTCCGGTGGGAATCGAACCCACGACCCCTGGGTCAACAGGCAAACGCCTTATCCACTGAGCCACGGAGGCTGAAGTGACATTGACCCGTCGGCGGTCTTTTCACACACTACGGGCCGATGCCCGTAGTGTGTGAAAAGACCGCGTAAAGGTCTTCGTATTAATAGCGGTATAGTGTTGGGCAGCCTGTAGGTGTGAATATGTCACCCCTTAGCGATCGAAATCGGTTGATAAGTTAACGTATATTTACAGACTTCCGCTACAGGAGCTCTATTTGTTAAATGATAGGGTCGATTCGCCTCTTGTTGCGATATTAACACTTCGTATTCACATGTAAATAGATCGAAGAGTGGTCCTGTTTTGCATTTACTCGTATGAACAGTTCTCATGCTAAAAGGTTAGTTACTACAAGTTACTACTTCTCAGTGATTCTTGGTGGTTGTTGATAGTTGTAAATGGTACACGATAGTAACTAATTGGAACCCGCAGGGATCCGATGGGAACCAATGTGGTATAATGAGACCAGAAGGTACCTAATTGGAATCCGAAGATACCGATAGGATTCCATGGGGACCGATAGAACCCAATGGGTCCCGATGGTACCCAATCATAACATGAAGAGGCAAATGTACCAACTTGTGGAGTGACCAGGGACGTAATTTTGTAGGTGCTAACAAGGAATTTTCACTTGAATGGAAGGAGGCCAAGTTAGAATTTGAAGGAGAAATTTCGGAAAAACTGGCTTTAGATGGCACCCAGTGGCACTTCATTCCGGCCTATAGTCCAAATTTCGTAGGCCTCTGGAAGGCCGGTGTTAAATCCGTAAAGTACCACTTGAAAAGAATTCTGAACACCCACCTGACATACGAAGAAATGTGTACAGTATTATGCCAGGTCGAGGCCTGTCTGAATTCCCGGCCTTTGTGTCCGGTGGATGATACAAATCCAGATAGTTTAGAAATTCTTACACCTGGACACTTCTTGATAGGAGAGGCTCCCACTATTGTACCATCTCCAACACAACAGTTTACCTCGATGAGTAATTTGACCCGATGGCGTTACACTCAGAAACTCTTAAACGAATTTTGGATTAAGTGGCAAGATGAGTACTTATCTCGACTCCAGCAAAGACCAAAATGGTTAAAGAAAGTGGAAGAGTTTAAAATTGGTCAAATTGTTCTTATCAAGACTGATGGTTTGCCTCCTGGAAAATGGCTTCTCGGACGGATTATGGAGAAACACCCTGGCTCGGACGGGATAACTAGAGTTTACAGTGTCAAAAGTGGTGATAAGATTGTAAAAAGACCTATTACTAAACTTTGCTTTTTGCCAGTTGACACTGAATCCTAAATTGAAGTTTTAATTTGTAATTTAATCTCATTGATGACTATTTTAATTAATTTGAAACTAGGTTGATTTTGAATGGCCAAATTTGCATGCAGATTTTCATCTTGTTAAAATGTATTCTGTTAAAAACATTAATACATTGTTAGCATAGCATGAAGCGATTAGTGTTTTTATGTTTTCTGTTGATTACAATTTGTTATAGTTAACTCTATATACAATTTTGTATCCAGTTTAAAATTTGCATGTGTAATTTTTTATTTAAACTTATTTTTTAAAGGTCTTTTGCAGCCCTTTGGTGGGCGGTATGTACGATTCTCTAATAACCTATTTAATACTTGCAATGTCAATACGCAAAGTCAGTGCTAAATAAACAAGCATCCCGATCACACGTTTCGTTTTCTTTAAGAGCGACTACAAACCACTATAACCCGTACTGCGCAGTTTTTGTATATGTTAGTATATTCCAACTTCTTAACATGTGTGCCTAATTTCGTAATTGTATATTCAAAGCTTTGTATGTTTTTCCATACATATATACAATCCACCACTTTAGTAGTTGCATCCATCTCGCAAAAAAAGCCGATACCACACGGCTAAGTTCAAGTTTATACTGGGTGGCGCAAAAGTACGGGCACTAAAGAAAATACTTTTATTTTTTTTATATGACATTTTCTGTCATTCTGTTTTTGAAAATTGTGTAGTGAACAAATGTAAAATACACTGAAAATAAACATGGACCGTTTTACTCCCCAAGAACGTGGAATAATTGTGTCAATGTTCTTACGGAATAATTCATCAGTGATAAGAACACAACGTGAATTTCGTCGACGATTTCATGCAAGATCACCCGATCTGACCAGTCCAGACTTCTTTCTTTGGGGTTTTTTGAAATCTCGGGTGTATGTGAACAAGCCACAGACTCTCGCAGCTCTAAAAGAAAACATTCGTCAAGAAATAACGAACATATCGCAGGAAGTGTTACGGCAAGTTATGCAAAATGTCATAAATAGGGCTCAAATGTGTATCAACTCTGGAGGTCACCATTTAAAAGACATCATCTTTAAATCCTAATGGTACGAAATTTAATGGCACAAATATACATTTAAAAAAACCTAAATCTAGTTTTCTAATTTAGAAAAAATGTTATAGCTGAACCAAATAGGGTCTTTACTTTTGCGCCACCCAGTATATAGTTTTTTAATTTTTACTGTTTATACACGGTGAAATTTTTATCGTTTTGGACCCTTAAAGGGGTGACTCAGAACAATGCTGGGAACTCGAAAAAAAAAATTCGACATTCCTATACAAACTGGCCGGGCGGCCGGCGACTCTTTTGTATGGAAATGACGAATTCTTTTTTGAGTTCCCAGCATTGGTCCCATAGAAAAAGTTATTCATATTGATGGTCTGAGTCACCCCTTTAAGGGTCCAAAACAATCAAAATTTTACATGTATAGACATTATTTATATGTGAATTACGGGTTACTCACGTACGAAGTCAGCTACAGGCCGACATGTTTCAACCTCATCCGGAGGTCTTCCTCAGGACGAATGTGAACCGAGACGCGCGCACGGAGTCGTCCCGATTCGCACTGACACTAGTGACGAGCGACGCGGCATGCGTGGGCGGCGCGGGCAGCGCGGTCCGCGGCTCGCTGTGCTCTCTGTGACAGTGCTGGGGTTGATGGGGGTTGCTGATGTTCTGCATTGATGATTCCCGTAGCTTTTCTGGGAACCCCATTTCCGTCTTCATCATCATCATCAGTGGCTGACATTGCGCGTACGTGAAAAGAGCTCACTGTGTCAAGTTCTGTTGGCTGAACATGGCTTCTACTGTCCGTTTTCTGAAGCAATGGTTTCCAGGTGACGGGTAAGCTCCAACCTCCATCGCGATTGAAATTAGGGCGTTTACTAATTTCTATAGCTTCTCGTATTTTACGAGGGACAAAGCTTTTCTCTCTCGCTAAGACTTTAGCTTTGTCAAAGCGGATGTAATGCGTGACATCCGACTCTATCGCGTGCTCGGCGATGGCTGACCCGGTGCTGTCCAGTTTCTTCAGACTCCGTATATGCTCATGCAGCCTTGTTGACACATTTCGTCCTGTCTCTCCCACATTCGCCCTGAGGAAGACCTCCGGATGAGGTTGAAACATGTCGGCCTGTAGCTGACTTCGTACGTGAGTAACCCGTAATTCACATATAAATAATGTTATTATCTCGCGTTAGTTTTAATCAAAAAATGTATAGACATGTTTAAAAAATTTTGTTAAGTTTTGAGATAACAATATATATTTCTCATTAGGATCATTGAAATCAAACACCTAGTCTGATGTACACAGAAATGGATTGTAAGTAATAATTGTCAATTTACATTTTACTTTTTAAGTTTATGTAGATTATCACCTAAACACCACAATACAATAAATAGTACTAACCGAGCATAGCTTGGTCGCCCAGGTACTAATAGTATATGTCGTAACCATGTAAGAAGTAGAAACATCAAGATGGAATAATAAACATAAACATAATCACATGTAACGTTGTAACATATTCGTTACAAATAAGTAAACATTAGTAAACAAAATTAAAATTAAACTAAACAAATAGTAAATAATAATATATTAAAACAGCAAATATTAAAAAGGTTTCCTTCTGCAAGCGTGTTAGGCACGGATCCCTAAATTCCTCTCGTCACACAAAACCTGTTTTGCCGGTGTCGCAGCAGACGCTCGCGCGCCAGTCGACCGCTGATCTTGCATCGAGTTGTACACGTACTGCTTGTCATTGTACCAAGGTCGAGTCTGCATTCTCGATATCCTTTGATTTACAATAATTTAAGTATTGCTTTTAAATCTGCCTGTTATAGGCCACTGTGTGGTGGAATACCATTGATTCAACTTATTTGGATTATAAAACCCCGATAGGGTAAGTTTGAACAATGTTTTTGAGTTAACTTTGTAGGTGGTTACAAATTCCTTTGTTCAGGTTTAAACTGTTAAAGTACGTTAGTTAATACATTTTTATCGTTAATGTTTGGTACCTATTAAAAGTGTTCATAGATTAGCTTTGCTAAAGGGTGTCATTTATCATCAAAATCATTTTTCATGTAATCATCTCTTCATCATCTTTTGTAAACTCCGCTTTTGATTGCATCACGCCACTTTCTCCTTCTGCACTAAGTACTTCTTTTACCTGCTAGCTGCGTGGCATGAGCAATCACGGATGTTAACTGCTGCCTAGATGCTTAGTGCCTGGATAATGATTCCAGGGTCCAAAGTTCCGGTTGAGCAAACCGAAGAGCGTCTGGTGTTTGCGACTTCATCACGCCCGGACACTCGGGTATCTCCGACTTCTATCATTCCCCCTGGAGCTCGTGGCTTCATCACGCCCGGACAGCTTAAGATCTACGTCCCCGTTCCAGCTTACAAGGGAAGTACTAGCTGTGTGGCAAGGTTGGGCGGCCATTAGAACTCACCCCCTCCTTTTGTATTTTTTTTTTGTAATTTCGCTGGGGAACCAAGAAATAAATTTGTTTAACGTTACCGGTGTTTCATTTAAATTTCCGGTACGTAACACTGGCGCCAAGACGTGGTTATTTTTTTTATCTATGGCCTAGCCTTGCTTCTTAGTAAGTAGATGGTAGTTGGTGGTTGTGTTTTTTTTATGTTTGTGAAACGTTTTTTTTTTTGTTGCAATCTGATCTAAAGTGTACCTTTTCTATTAGAAAACACCCTTCTGGTTCCGTATTGTCAAATAATATTTATAAAGAAATCATTAACGTTCCGCATGGTAAATTTTTGTTATTCCTTATGGTTCCGTATTATTAATTTATAAATAATTTATATAAAATTCCTTTTGTGTATTTTGTAACTATATTAGTAAGGTACACCTTAGTAGCCTAAAGCTTTTTTTTTCTTTCTTTTGTTTTGTGTGTGTGTTTTTTTATACTGATCATTATCATTACCTATTTACTTTTGTATGACAACCTAAACGTTCGTATTTTTTTTAATTTGTTTTTGTAACAAAACGGAGTATTATCTTTGCTATTTTTTTTTCTCTCTCATTGTTCACAACTTACTCTATTGGGTTATTATATTGAATTATTCTATATTATCTTTTTAAGTAGCTTACAATGTCTTACCCTGTAAAGTTTTTATCCTTACAAAAGACCGAATTGGAATATGAGGTTGCAATTAGAGGTGCCACACCTGGATTGACGGTAGAAGAATTGCGTAAACAAATTTCAAATTTAGGTCCAACGTTTCCATCGGAGGACATTTTAGAAAGTTGTTTTGATATAACTGAGGATTTGAAAGGAATAAATATCGCACTAGGAAAAATTAAAACTAACTTAGAAGCGTCCTTAGATAAAAGTAATTTGCTGAGGACAGAAAATCTTTTACATCATTTATATCATAGATTCAATAGATTAATTGCTTCCGATGAAACCAATGATTTAATTGAGACATCTTCTCAACAATTTCGTTCGTATTTTGATAAGTTTAATTTAGTAAAGGATCGTGGTGTGGACCGACTGATATCTCCGAATGTGACCGAAGCAGCTACAAATACCCCATTTAACATCACAGTTTCCTGTGGTGATCGTAGTAAAACTGCTGATATTGGCAAAATCAAATATGATGGAAAAACATGCGTACGAGCATTCATACAACGCATTAGCGAGTTTTGTGAGGCGAGAGAAATTTCGGATTCAAAAATTTTATCACACGCAGCGGAAATATTCACTGGTGATGCACTTCACTGGTACAGGAGCATCAAGGATCAGGTGTCGAACTGGAATGAGCTAGTTCAATTATTAAAACAAGACTTTGATCAGCCTGATTATGATTATAGGCTTCGTCTTGAAATTAACTCCCGAACGCAAGGAGACAAAGAGAGCATTATAGTGTATTTAGCAATAATGTCTGGTCTATTTGCACGTCATTCAAAACCCTTATCGGAGGAAGAAAGGCTTGAAATATTATTGCATAACATACGTCCATGCTATGCAACCTTATTGGCCTCTGTACCAGAAATTAAAGACATCGACACATTGAGGCAACTTTGTCGCAATTTTGAAAATATTAAAGCACGTGCTGCCCAGTTTCGTGAGCCCATAGGTCCGACTCCAGATTCTTTAGCTCCTGAATTCGCTTACGTTGGTTATTCTAATAAATCAAATAATCATTATAGTAAATATTACCCTATTAATAGCAATAATAACACTAAATCTAGTTATAATAGTAATGCTAACAAACACAATTCAAATAATCAAAACTATGTACATGCAATCCAATCTAATGTTAAAAAACCGCTTTATTGTCCGAGATGTCGTGTCGATAGCCATAATTTGAGACAATGTACGGCTAATAAGGATAAGATATTTTGCTTTGTTTGCGGGCACGAAGATGTAAAGACGCCCAATTGTCCTAATTGTTCAAAAGGTTAACCTAGTGCCTCAAAAAACTAGTTGAGCAGGATTGTGGGAAGATTGACCAGAACAAATTCAATAGTGAGGATTGGAATAACTGGTTAAGATTCATTTCATTATATTTTAACTCATACAAAGTTGACACAATTCTGCAAACGAATCCTCACAATGACCTTAGGCCATATGCCGAGGTTAAAGTAAATGACGTGCAGGTAGCAGGTCTCCTTGACTCTGGATCTGCAGTTACCATAATTGGTAGTGAACTTTGTGCACTTTTGGTACAAAAAGGTGTGCAATTGGTAGAGAATGATTTCATCACAGTGTCTGCTGCTGGTGGACAAGTTTTAAAAAGCCGCGGATACATCAAATTATCCGTAACTTTCGAAAATAATATTCATATCATTAAAGCGTACTATATTCCGGAGATAACATCATGCCTCATTTTAGGTATTGACTTCTGGCGCACTTTTAAAATTTGTCCCAAATATTTAAGTGCAATTTCGCTGAAAGCGTCACATCAATATATTGGTCATAATTCGGTAGCGTTCGTTTATGGTTACGATAAACTAGGTTCTGATGAAAAAGCTATAGCTGATAACGTCATTTCCCAATTCTCATCAATTTCTTCTACTACGAAGGGTTTAGGAAAAACGTCCCTAATTGAACATCGCATCGACACTGGTAATGCACAGCCTATACGTCAGCGTTATTACCGAATGTCGCCAGAAAAACAGCGTATATTGGTTGAGCAAGTGATTAAATGTTGAGTCTAGACGTTGTCGAGCCATGTGAAAGGGCTTGGTCATCTCCAGTCCTAATTGTTACTAAAAAAAACGGCCAGCCTAGATTCTGTCTTGATAGCAGAAAATTGAACGCAGTTACTAAGCGTGACGCATACAATTTACCCTACATTTCCGAAATTTTAGATAATCTTCGTGATGCTCGCTATTTGTCAAGCATTGATTTATCAAACGCATTTTGGCAAATACCCATCAGACGCGAGGATAGAGACAAGACGGCTTTTTACATTCCTGGGAGGGGCACTCTTTGTTTTAAACGTACGGCGTTCGGTCTTACTAATGCACCAGCAACTCAACAACGTTTGGTTGACCTGTTATTCGCAGATTGTGATTTGGAAGTCTTTGCTTACCTTGACGACATAATTATAGTTTCTAATGACTTTAACAGCCATGTAGCACTATTAAACAGGGTACTTGAAAAGTTAAATCGCGCAAATCTAACAATTAACTTAGAAAAATGCAAATTCTTTCGTAGTGAACTCAAGTATCTTGGGTATGTTGTAGATAGCAATGGGCTCAGAACTGATCCCGAAAAGGTGGAAGCGATTGTAAATTATCCAACCCCTACGTGTCGTAAAGATGTAAAACGTTTCCTAGGGACAGCTACTTGGTATCGACGTTTCGTTCCCAATTTCAGTACAATCGCCGGCCCGCTGAACGCTTTAACCTCGACTAAGAAAGGTACACCAAAATTCACTTGGACTTCAGAGGCTGATGCTGCCTTTTCCAAATTGAAAGAATGCCCCGTTTCTGCCCCGATTTCACTGCATCGTTTGAGGTCCATACTGACGCGAGCAATTTTGGGATAGGGGGTATGCTTACCCAAGTGGTGGATGGCAAAGAACATCCAGTAGCATACATGAGCAAGTCATTGTCAGCGGCCGAAAGGAATTATAGCATTACAGAACGCGAGACTCTTGCTGTAATTGTGGCTTTGGAGCACTGGAGGTGTTATTTGGAAAATGGGAAACAGTTTATCGTTTACACTGATCACAGTGCCTTAAAATGGTTCCTATCCCTAAGCAACCCAACTGGTAGGCTAGCTCGTTGGGGTGTCCGTCTATCGGCTTTCAATTTCGAACTTAAGCATCGACGTGGTAGTGATAACGTTATTCCTGATGCTCTTTCTAGAGCAGTACCAGTTAGTTCGTTGTCATCTACACCTTTGGTAACTGAAGATAGCTGGTATAAAAATATTTTTAATGGCTGTATAGCTAGTCCAGAAAATTTTCCGAATTTTATATTAAAAGATAACGTACTTTACCGGCTAACAAAGAACAAACATGAACTTACTTCTGAGTTTTCGTGGAAGGAAGTAGTTCCTCTTGAAATGCGCGAAAAGGTTATAAATGAAAATCATTCCGAACCTACAGCGGGACATTTAGGGATTTTCAAAACCTATAGGCGTCTTGCGTTAAGATTTTTCTGGCCGGGAATGCATCAAGATGTTATAAGGTTCATAGGTTCCTGTGACAAGTGTCTCTCTTATAAAGCACAGAACCACACTACCTTGGGGGAAATGGGTCGGCCCAAACAGTGTTCGCGTCCGTTTCAAATGTTATCAATTGACTTAATGGGCCCTCTTCCCGTAAGTCGTAAACAAAATAGCTATTTACTTGTCGTAACTTGCTGTTTCTCTAAATTTTGCCTGATATTTCCGATTCGTAATGCAACTTCAACAATCATCACCAAAATACTTGAGGATTCAGTTTTTCTTATCCATGGAGTCCCTCAGACCATACTGATGGATAATGGAACACAGGTCATTAGCAAACTCACAGATGACTTGTTTAAAAAATATAAAATACCCAATGTATTTTTTACCCCCAAATACACTCCACAGGTTAATACTGTTGAGAGATACAACAGAACCATAATAACCTGTTTATCTACGTACGTCGATAACGATCATAGGACCTGGGACACTTTTGTTCCAAAGGTGCAATTTGCTATCAATAACTCCGTAAATGAGTCAACTGGTTTTACCCCGTCATTCTTAGTTTTTGGCAGGGAACTTGTGACTTGCGGCAGTCACTACACAGATAACGATTTGGGTGACGAGATTTTATTTCTACCACGGGATCTCTATGCAGAGAGTGTGGTCTGTCTTTCTGTTATATTTAAGGAAGTTCAGGCTAAACTTTGGCATGCCCATTCACGTAACACGTCTCGTTACAACTTACGTCGCAAAGCCATTGAATTTAATGTGGGCGATGTAGTAATGAAACGTGCTTATGTTCTCAGCGACAAGGACAAGTATTTTTCGAAAAAATTAGCACCCAAATTTTTAAAATGTCGAGTTATTGCCAAAAGGTCTCCTCTAGTCTATATATTGGCGGATATGACAGGAAAAAATATTGGTGCTTGGCACATAAAGGATTTAAAATTACCACTTGTTAATAAGTAAATAATATAACAGGACTTGGCCTTACGAATTTTATTTTAAAACTAAAATCCGTCTTAACGTATTCGTTGTAACATATTCGTTACAAATAAATAAACATTAGTAAACAAAATTAAAATTAAACAAATAGTAAATAATAATATATTAAAACAGCAAATAATAAAAAGGTTTCCTTCTGCAAGCGTGTTAGGCACGGATCCCTAAATTCCTCTCGTCACACAAAACCTGTTTTGCCGGTGTCGCAGCAGACGCTCGCGCGCCAGTCGACCGCTGATCTTGCATCGTGTTGTACACGTACTGCTTGTCATTGTACCAAGGTCGAGTCTGCATTCTCGATATCCTTTGATTTACAATAATTTAAGTATTGCTTTTAAATCTGCCTGTTATAGGCCACTGTGTGGTGGAATACCATTGATTCAACTTATTTGGATTATAAAACCCCGATAGGGTAAGTTTGAACAATGTTTTTGAGTTAACTTTGTAGGTGGTTACAAATTCCTTTGTTCAGGTTTAAACTGTTAAAGTACGTTAGTTAATACATTTTTATCGTTAATGTTTGGTACCTATTAAAATGTTCATAGATTAGCTTTGCTAAAGGGTGTCATTTATCATCAAAATCATTTTTCATGTAATCATCTTTTGTAAACTCCGCTTTTGATTGCATCACGCCACTTTCTCCTTCTGCACTAAGTACTTCTTTTACCTGCTAGCTGCGTGGCATGAGCAATCACGGATGTTAACTGCTGCCTAGATGCTTAGTGCCTGGATAATGATTCCAGGGTCCAAAGTTCCGGTTGAGCACACCGAAGAGCGTCTGGTGTTTGCGACTTCATCACGCCCGGACACTCGGGTATCTCCGACTTCTATCATTCCCCCTGGAGCTCGTGGCTTCATCACGCCCGGACAGCTTAAGATCTACGTCCCCGTTCCAGCTTACAAGGGAAGTACTAGCTGTGTGGCAAGGTTAGGCGGCCATTAGAACTCACCCCCTCCTTTTGTATTTTTTTTTGTAATTTCGCTGGGGAACCAAGAAATAAATTTGTTTAACGTTACCGGTGTTTCATTTAAATTTCCGGTACGTAACACACAGGAGAGCCTCCTGTGCTTCCATCACCAGTCCCTGACATCGCCACAACAAGGACATCGTCATGGCGAGTGGCCAGATAGCACGTTATTGTGTTGTATCGTTCGGTCCGGGAAACTACGTAGGTATCATAAAACAAACTACACAGATAAATGAGTTTTATTGATCGAGAAACATGATACTGCGTATCATAGCGGTATGACAACGAAATGCCACGCATTTATATATTAACTGTAAGTCTTTTTCATTGACTGTGATCCGATCAAATATCGATGATATTCACAGCACTGTTTTGATCATTAAAAACTATTTTATTTCATAACACTGATAGATTTCACTTTGGAATTCGCGTTCATAGTTTTCACTAATTCACATTTATAGGACATTTACACATTTATCGTGTCCTGTCTTAGAACTAGAAATGTACACGCGCATGTCCGTTCCAGCGCGTGCTGCCCGGCGGCGGCGCGTCCGACGTGCCGGAGGTGCTGGTGAGGTCGGTGAGGGGCGCGGGGTAGTACACGGTGGGCGCGGGGGAGGGCGCGCGGCGAGGGCGCCCCCCGCCCCCCGCCGCTCCCCCCGCCGCCCCGCGCGGCGCGCGCGCCTCCGAGCGCCGCAGCGTGCCGTTGCGCGTCATCCGCAGCGACACCCGCTCTCCGCACGACGCGAACGAGTCGTCTCGCGTGTGCTCCGGAGAGTCACGCCGGCGGATCTTACCGGCGCAGAACATCTTCAGGAAAACCCTTTGGAATTTCTCTCCGAAGATGACATAAATTACAAAGTTGACGCTGCTATTAATCGTAACCATAAGATTGCTCGTCTTTACCAGAGGGTCCAGTTTCTCGAGCTCGTTCTCAAAAAATAGTTCGAAAGAGTTGGTGACGAGCGGCAGCAAGTTGCAAAGGAAGAACACGAGCACGACCACCAGCAGCATCGTGGCGAGTGAGATCTCGCGGCGTTGCACGCGCGACAGCCGCGCACGCTCCGCCTGCGCGCGCCGTACCTGCCGCACGATGCAGGCATTTAGAGCCGCTAGCGCCGAAAACGGCACGATGTACATCACGATAAGGTACATCCAATGGATGTAGATGGCGACGTACGACTCGGTACGAAAGTCTATGTCCGACCTCACGCAGTAGACTACTTCTCCGTCGTCAATGCTGGGATATACTTCCGCTTCGAAGAATTTGGGCGCGTTGTATGCGAGTGCGAACGCTGCCGTGCCGAGCACATACCATCGCGCCCGCGAGGACGTGCAAAGCGCTTTCGCTCGGAAGGGATGGCACACGGCCACCCATCGCTCTATGGTCACGATGAGCGTCAGGTATACCGACATGGTCTGCGCGGCGTTCGCAATGGGATAGGCGAAGGGCGTGATGTGTGGCGACACGTGGTAGTAGTAGTAGCGCAGGCGGCCGGTGTAGGGGTAGATGGCGGTGAGCCCGAACAGCAGCACGGAGGTAAGGATGAGCACGGTGTCGCAGGCCGCCAGCCCCACCAGCAGGCAGTTGACAGACGAGCGCATCTGCGGCCGCGACAGCACCAGCGCCGACAGCGCGTTGCCGAGCAGCCCGCCCGCGCCGATGGCGTTGAGCAACACGCCGTGCACCACGAAGCGCACCAGCTTGTCGCCCGGCGCCACGCCCTGGTCGGACCAGCAGCCCGCCTCCGCCGCCGAGCCGTTCATGTCGCGTCGCCCGCCGGCGCCCTGCTCGGCGCGCTCGCAGCCGCCGGCGCTACGCTCGCCACGCTCAGAGCGCTCGTGCTCGCGCTCGCAGCGAGCATGTTCACCGGGAGCTCAGCGTAGAGGGACTGTTTACGCCCGCGCCGCCCGAATACCTGAAAAACAAACAAACGCTTTGTTATTAAACAAATATTTTTCTAAGGCTAAAGGTACCTACTTGAAGACAGTTCCTTATTGTATATGTTACAAATATAAGTAAGAATCGCGTTAAGGTTTCAGTAATCATTACTTGATAGACGAAGCACTAAGAGCCATTAGTGCATGCTATACACCAATCATCAAACAAAGCGATACCAAGTTAATGTTTCGGATATTTTATTTGTTTAGGATCCATGTTTATAATCGATATAATGTTTGGCTATATGCGAGTCGTATGCAGTTGCCAAAAACTTGTTGTCAATAAAAAAAAGGTTTGACCTCAGAGCTATAACTAAAGCATATTGCTCTGAGGGTTTGACAGATACAAATGTCTATTTGGTTACTTTAGTGGTCCAAAAAAAATATCGAAGAGGAACGGACGTCGTTTGGTATCCTGGAAATTCGGGTTTCCCAGGATCCGCCCGCTGATGTTGGCATGGCTGGCCTGAACAGTATTATTGTATGTTTAACCAAGCTAGTTAGCTGTTACGTATAATAACATCTTCTACCCCATCATCGATTTAATACAGAATTTCGGGTCCAACAGAGATCAAGAGCTGAAGAGCTGATGCAAAATTTTATTTGAGTTAGTTCTTAAAGACCGTGGTCCAATCGCGATTTTTTGATGTTAAGGATAGTGTTTGGGGGCTATAATTATGTAGATGGGACATCATTGGCGAACGTATATTTCAAATTTCTTTCATCCAGTTAGGAAGCGTATAGGAGTTGTGCAAGTTTGAAAAGATCAAAATTTGTTTCAAAAAAGTAGGAGAAATGTCTTAAAATTCTTTATAAGCACGATTTGCAGTATTCAGATTACAGTCACCGTTCTAGGGAGCATTTTTCCTAACTTGGCTACAGTTGGTTGCCATATGTCCAAAATGTGTGTACTTGATAGTGTAATAAAACCATATTTTAAGTTAGGATACCTTTCATACAGTACTTTAAACCTTTTCTATCTCATTTCTTACGAAGGTTTCTCAAGATATGAACTTTTATATGTGGCAGTCAGACGTGGCAGTGGTCAAGTGCTCATAAAAATTGACCCAGGCTGTTCAGAAAAATACTACCAATCGTTCAACACTACAAAGAATTTTAACACAATCACTTCTACAAATTTTGAAAACTAATTTTAAATTTTCAAACTTCCATTGCCCTACACGTTTCCTTAATTAGATATAATATGTTTACCAATGAACTCCCCATCCACATATTATAGTACCCAAACACTATCTTATACATAAGAATCGCGTTAGGACAACGGTCTATTGTGGCAGTGTGCAAACTTGTGTATTGTATACGAAATGCACCTGAATTTTTCAGTTTAGATTTAGCGATCATCATCAACTTCCTGCACGGGAGATTTTGTATTAAAAGCGGCCAAGTGCGAGTCGGACTCGTGCACCAAGGTTTCCGTATCGTTATATATAAAAATATAAAAAGGGCAAAAAGTCGCAAGGGCAAAATATTCAAATTTCATTTTGCGGTTGACTCCATACATTTCGTTCGGCCGACTGTAACTACATAAGTTGGTCGAGTTGTATAAAAATAACTATCTATGATACTGAGACTGCAATAGTTTTAATTGAAAGTACATACTTTGAGGTATATACTAATCTAATTAAATTTTTTTAATTCACTTCTTGTTGTATAGGCTGAAAAAAAAAATATCCTTACTTTATTATTATTACTAATTACTATTATTATTACTACTAATATTATAAATGCGAAAGTGAGTTTGTTTGTTTATTTGTTTATTTGTTTGTTTGTTTGTTACGCTTTCACGCCGTAACTACTGAACCGATCATCATGAAATTTTGCATACAAGTTTTCTGGAGTACGGAGAAGGACATAGGCTACCTTTTATCCCGGGAAAAAGTACTATTCCCGAGGGGTCAACATTAACGCGGGCGGAGCCGCGGGCGAAAGCTAGTTTCTTCATAATTTTAAAAACCAACTTTTGGAACTTCTATATATATCTCTCCACGAATTTGCGTGACAATCGGTGCAGTACCGGCCGCGAACGAGCCCGGACGGACAGACGGAGGGCGGACGGACGGACGGACATGACGAAACTATAAGGGTGATAATGAAACATGACGGAACTATGTGGACTACGGAAACCTAAAAATGGGTTCGCTATATATTTTTTTTCTACGCACCATCCTCGTATTTAACCAATTTGGATAAAATTTGGTATAGAAGTAGTTTGAGGCCCAAGGAAGGACATAAGTAGAATTTCCTGGAATTGAAGGTTTTTATTCCGGGAAATTCTACTGTTTCTGAAAGATCAACATGTAGAATACTACACAAATAAGTACTTGCGCAACATATCTCATGGCGACCCTGCCACTGAACTGCTAAGGAAGAAAAATCACTCAAGAAAATTATGGGCTCGTTATATTCCAAAGACGAAGTGATTGTCCCTCAAAACGCTAACGGAGCGGCAACTGCAAATATCTCAGGAAAGGAGCACTCATCCCACCAGATCATCTTGACTCTCGTCATAGTCGCAATTACCCTTATTGTAGCTGGTGCCGTTTTTACATATTCAAGCTGTGCAGACGCAACGCCATTAAGACACTGAGGCGAGAACTTAACGCAATCTCCCTCGAGAATCTCTCACGAGTGACTAATAACCTAAGTCACCAATAGAAGAAAGAAGAAAGAAGCGTACGGGTCCAGGATGGAGTCCAGGGTATAGCCCGGCCCAGTTCGAGCGGTGTCCAGGGATATCCCGGCCCACGGAGTCCAGGGTTATAGCCCGGCCCACCCAGCATGCAGCACGCTCAAGTCTACAGCCAGCCCAGACGCCAGAGCCCCGTGGAAGGTCACTCCACTACAGCCACAGATCACCTGATGCTCACCCACATTACGTAAAAAATAATATTCGGTCAGATGAACCCACCCCTACTTCTGTTAGGCTTGATCAACCTACAGTGGTGGAGGTGCTCAAACCGGTAAATAGGTAAAAAAATTACAAGTAGAGACGAAATAACTACTATTTTGAACGATTTTCACCTGCTGCCTTCTAGCGGACATGCTGGAATGAACCGCATGTTAAATAATATAAAGAAATATTATTTTTGGCCAGGTATGGCCAATGACGTCACTAAATATGTGAAAAAAAGTAAAAGCTGCCAAATACAAAAATACTCAAATAAAAATATTCGAGAACCAATGACTATAACGTCAACAGCTAATTCAGCCTTAGAAAGAATAAGTTTAGATGTAATGGGCCCTTTAGAGATAGATAACTATAATAATAAGTATATTTTAACTGTTCAGTGCGACTTAAGTAAATTCGTAGAGGCATATCCATTACCTCGAAAAGACACGGAAACTATCGCCAGAAGTTTTGTTAACAATTTCATATTGCGTTATGGTATTCCTAAACAAATAATTAGTGATAAAGGTACTGAATTCACTTCGTCACTAATGTGCGAAATTTGTAAACTTTTAGGTATACAAAAATTGGTTTCGACTCCATATTACCACCAATGTTTAGGCGGAATTGAAAACACGCATAAACATCTAGGAGCCTATCTCAGAATTCAATGTGAAAATAATAGGTCAGATTGGAGCGACTGGGTTCCCTTTTGGTGTTTTTCATTTAATACCAGTGTCCATTCTGAAACGAAATATACTCTATACGAGCTTGTCTTTGGAAAACTATGTACTTTGCCTAACAATATATCAGTCGACCAAGTCGATCCAATGTATAATTTCGATAATTATCCTATCGAGCTTAAGTATCGATTACAGAAAGCTCAATTAGACGCTAAGGAAAATTTATTAGTTAGTAAGCAGTTATGAAAATGTAATAATGATAAGAAATGTAATTCAGTGAAATATAAACCAGGAGATTCTATTTTAATTCAAAATCAAACGGGAACTAAATCAGATTGTATTTACGAAGGTCCATATATAGTTATAGAAGATATATTTCCCCAAATGTAAAAATTAAGAAAGGTAATAAGGAAATTATATTGCATAAGAATAATGCGAAAATGTTTTATAATTGAATTTTAATAAAACATATATGTATCGATATAAGATTAAGTAAATATTTTTTTATTTATAACAAAAAAAATGTACTATTAGGTAATAAAAAAAAATCGTCTTATGTTACATGCGATTTTTTTTCCCGATAAGAAGGGTTGCATCCTTGAACTTTTCAGGGGAGATGTAGAATACCACACAAATAAGTACTTGCGCAACATATCTCAAACATCAACGCGAGCGGAGCCGCGGGCAAAAGCTAGTATTGTATATGTGTCGTACAGTATCGTATGTTATATTCTAAATAATCTCGTATGTAACTAAGGTATTGATATATTTGATTTGTCTTGGCAACTCAAGTCCAAAAACATGAATTTGTGCCAACACCAACGAAGGGAAAAACAGAGAGTGTTAGGGTTACTTATATTGGGGCCGGCATTGATCGGCAAAGCTGGGCGGTAAAATGAAAATATCCGGGAATTACAAACCGCTCGACTGTCACACATTATCACTCAGTCTGGCAGGTTTAGAGAAATGTTTATTTAAAAAGTGCTAAGAATGTGTATGTGCTGATCGGGCCCGAAGGAACTACCCGATCAACGTCAACACGAAGCTGAACGTAACGTACCTAGAGTAGTCACGGGTCGGCATTTCCGTCCACGAATTCTGCCGAATTGAATGATGACCCGAATCATCCGAATGAACTAACCGATCGAACAAGTACTAGTGTAGTAATTGCTTTAGGTAATAATGCCTAAAATGTGTATAGTAACTCTTAGGCGTCACAGTAGCTGGTTTATTTTATAATGGATTAAAAAAAATACTTATATAAAGCTCTGTGACTACTAGATGCTATGTTATTACCTAGTGAAACTACAGTATGAATAATCCTATATCATATCTATGAATTGCAGACATGAAGAATATTTATTTCTGCAGATTTTATTTGTCGTCAGAAAGTTTGTATATCTCCAAGCGTCGATCGACCTCTCTTTTTAGATTGTCATCTATATTTTTTATCTGACAGAATTAGAAGTAGAAATGAAATTTGACTTTTGAGCTGTTGTCTTACGATTGAATTGTGATTTTATAGATTTATCTTACATGTTTTGTAAACAAATAGACAGAAATGATATACAAAATTGAAATAGAATGGTTGTTAGTGACAGTGATATGTGTAGGGTTGGTGGCGATGCAGGATATGGAAGACGAAGTAGACAATGGCGCCGACAGCGGCGGCAACAGTGTCGGCGACAGCGGCGGCAACAGTGTCGGCGACAGCGGCATCGGTGACGGCGAGAGTACTACCGTCTGTACGAGCGACGTCACTACGAGCAGCACCAGTTTGAGCACGCAGCGCTTCAGCAACATCAGTGCGCGGGGCGATGGGCACGGCTTCTTCCGCACGATGGCCGAGCACGGGCGCTGGGTGGACACGCGGCGCGTGTTCGGAGGCTCGGCCGCCAAGCTGGAGGACTTCCCGCGGATGTGCGCCTTGCTGGACCGGTTCCTGGGCGCGCGCTGCTCGGGCGCGCTCGTGGCCAAGCGCTGGGTGCTCACGGCCGCGCACTGCATCTCGCCCAACCTGGCGTACGTCAAGTACAACACGCGCCACCCTCTGCGCGCCCGCGACGGCTTGCTCGTCGCTATCCAGTATCTGTACAAGCATCCGGAGTACAAGGTGAGTGATCCAGTCTGTAAGTATCGCGGCAAATTTTATTCAATAATATTCGAATGTACACACACATACGTAGGAGTTTGTGTCGCCCATGCGCTTAAACCGCGCGTACGCGCACCTAATTCATTTTTATAAGTATATTCCTTGTCTGTACATATATGTGTTTTATTTTACGGTTTATTCATAAATTATTTTCTTTCTATAAGTGAAATAATTTACGAGCTAGGGCATGACAATACTTGCTCCAACAAATTAATGACGTTCAGTTGCTAGTATTGTCGGTCGGTATATAGCTCGATCCAGTACTCGTTTTCTGCTGGCGGCTGATCTATGGTGGTCAGCTATACTAGCTAGACTTTACAGTGCCCCAGTGTTAGACTAAAGTTATGAGCTCTTTGATCCATTAAGATGAAGTCCTCTCGATTTATTGAATATGCTTGGCTTTTCTGAAATGATATTCCCGGACAGTGAACGGCTATGATTTGCGAGAGTCCTTGAGCGTGTTCGCGGTGCAGGTGCTGCAGGAGGACGTGGGGCGCGGCATGGACGTGACGCTGCTGCACCACGACGTGGGGCTGGTGCGCACGCGCGGGGACATGGCGCTGGTGCTGCGCACGGAGCCCACCAGCGAGCCCCGGCCCATGGAGATGCCGCCGCTCGACGCGATGCGCAACTTCAACGCCGAGGAGCTCCGAGACCAGGAAGTCCAGGTCACTTTTCTACCTAGAGGCATTTGACAAAATATCTTAACAACTGCTAACTAGTTATAACTCCGTCGGTTCCGTGCGTTTCGAAGCACATTCACAGATACGTACACCAGTGTGGAGGTCTCTTCAGTTTTGCTTTCTACGCAGTGATCCACTCGGCGTGGCATGCGTTTCAGAGTATACTCTGAAACGCACGTCACGGGTCAGCCCGCCAGGCCGTGGCTGTGAGTGGAGTGGTGAGCAGGTGCTGGGCTACGGGCGCACGGAGACGGCGGCGCAGGGCGAGGAGCTGCTGGAGGCGCGGCTGCGCGTGGTGGACTGCGACCGCCCCACGTGGTCGCACTGCGTGTGCGGCGTGGCGCCGCGCGGCGCGTCCAGCGGCGTCTGCTCCGGCGACTCGGGCGGGCCCGTCGTGTACCACGGCATGCAGGTCTCAGCATTATTATTCTCCACCGATTGGACTTACATTTGCTCTAGAGGATGCATTACGTAGAGAGCGTCTTTGAAGATATTAATTAATAATGAATATACAACAAAAAATATATTAGCGTCAGAGGCTCTGAAGGACCTCAGCTGAGGATGTAACCACTGAAATGCTCAGATGAAAGAGATGGAATAAATTGAAGAAAAGGAACGTATAATGGATAGATAAATATATTTTTGTCTTGTAATACCTACTATAAAGTTAGTTTGGACAGGTCCTAAATACGTACTTGAATTAAACTTCACAAGGCGAATGTACTGTATATATTTCTTGTTGATTTTTGGATTACTAACCTAGAGTAATACGAAACACCTTAATGTTTTCACAAAAACTCTCATAGCGCGTTTTAACCATAGAGATAATATAATCCTTAACTTACTACTAGAGCCATCTATTAATTACAGAGGTGAACACACAGAATAATTTGAATATTTGATTTTAGAAGACGACACATAACAATACAAAAGAGGTGTAAACAAGTTAAAAACTTATTTTCATTTCAGATCTCATAAATAACATCTCATGAGCAAATTTGCTGTCTTATATTGTTACAGCTTTGGTTGCCTTGTATCATTTGGCAACATGAGCAATTTTATGGCGATGCTCGTTGCTTATTAACCATAACGTGTTCTTGAACTTCTGCATGTTGCTAGCTCTAGTTCTGGTGCCTCGTACCTCGCTTACTTATGTATAGGCTCTAGTGCTAGTGCTGTGGAGGTCGACCCCGGGTCGATCTCCAACAGAGCGTGTTGCAGATCGGCGTGACGTCGATGGGCCCGCTGGAGTGCGCGCGTGAGAACGCGTCGTGGCCGATGCGGGCCACCAGCGTCTTCACGTCGCTGTACCACTACACCGACATCATCAACCGCACCATCCTCGACGCCGAGGAGAGCATGCAGAAGCTCCGCACCAGCAGTCGCGTGCCAACGCTCGCTCCGCTCGCGACGCCGCTGATGCTCAGCGCAGTGTCTCTTTTCATAGCTGTTACGTACTTCATTCATGTTATCTAGACGCGTTGGATGTATTATGATTTGTACGAATATACAGTGTTTTTACCAGCGTTTTAATTATTTTTAGGGATTCCTGCTTCAAGACGTAAAACGAACCCTTTAGAGATTCTTTGTGCGTCTGTCTATCATTATTCAATACTCTTAGTTCAATTCCCACTTAGCCTTTTTATGTGGTGGGAATAGAAGTTATTTAGAGTACTTATTTACATTGTTATACAATCAACAACCTCTGCATACGTCTACTCCACTCTAACGCACACGGTGCTAATAGTTGATTACTACTTTCTTGTATGTGTTTAGCAACAGTTAATTAGTGTAAAGCTAAAGCTCGAGTGACGTCCGTGGCGTTCTATATCTTCTAACATAAAACATATTTACTTGTAGAAATCGAATTTACCAAAACTTATAGAGTAGCGGGCGCTAGTGTATCCGATCAAACTTGGACTGGAGGCTCATTATGTGGTGTTTTTGTAGGGTTCCGTGCCTCAAAAGGAACAAAACGGAACCCTTATAGGATCACTCAGTTGTCTGTCTGTCCGTCTGTCCGTCTGTCCGTCTGTCTGTCTGTCCGTCTGTCTGTCCGTCTGTCCGTCCGTCTGTCTGTCAGTCTGTCAAGACCCTTTTTCTCAGGAACGCGTCGAGGTCTCAAACTGAAATTCATATCAAATACTCAGGTCTGCTGTCCCTTGCAGTTGTGAAAAAAATCAAGCTTCTTAGCCAACGCAATCAAAAGATACAGCTGGTTATGTCGCTATTTTTCGTGTTTTGTCGACATTCGCAAGGG
The DNA here is from genome assembly GCA_947532085.1 of Elegia similella. NCBI lineage: Eukaryota > Metazoa > Arthropoda > Insecta > Lepidoptera > Pyralidae > Elegia > Elegia similella. Next base: position 32,079,056 of record OX383927.1, on the reverse strand, counting down.
AATCAAAACCTACAGGGTACTCCCGTAACCTTGTCAATTGACCTGTCATCTTGAAAGGTACGAAGCAACGTCTTATAGCACAGATATAGGGAAAATTGCGAAAAGTATACATTTTAATAACATCATATAATAAAAATATTGTTAATAATTTTTCAACACTTGCAAGGGAATCAAAACCTACAGGGCACATCGCGCGAACTCAGAATCTTGAAATTTAGTACAAAGCAACGTTTTATAGCACAGATAAAGGAAAAATTGCGAAAAGCATAAATTTTGAGTCACATCATATAAAAAAAAAATATTTTTAATAATTTCAAACTTATCTATACTAATATTATAAAGCTGAAGAGTTTGTTTGTTTGTTTGTTTGAACGCGCTAATCTCAGGAACTACTGGTTCAAATTGGAGAATTCCTTTTGTGTTGGATAGTCCATTTATTGAGGAAGGCTTTAGGCTATAAAACATCACGCTGCGACCAATAGAAGCGAAGCATCAATAAAAAATGTTTTAAAAACGGGGAAAAATTATACTTGTATAGATGAATAATTTAATCATAATAACAGAAAATGCAGCGGACGAAGTCGCGGGCAACAGCTAGTTATATATAATGTACAGAACCCTTAGTGCGCGAGTCCAACTCTCACTTGGCCGGTTTTTTAATTGAGCTCCAAGTGAGCTTTTGCTACTTCAACGTGCATTTGAAGCGAGGGCAGAGTGCCCTCAGCCTTTATAGACGACATTACCCAAGGGCCCCCAGGAGGGACGGACCTCGGCTTTGGGAGTTGCCTGTGTGCGCAAGGCTTGGGGAGATAGCAAACTCTCATATTGCCTGATGGGTCGCGATTACGTGCATGCATACAGCCTGAAGGGCCAATCGGAGAATCTATGGCAAAAGCCTTTGGAGAGCATCTTTTGCCGTATGGGCCGAAAGCACGGTAATGGCCGAAAGCTACGTTATTTTGCGGTGTAGGTGCTCTCCTTATATTAACAGAGATGTAAGTGGTTACTCACTTGGTGGGTGTCGGGCGCTGCGCCGAGCTGCGAGGGGCTGAGGGGGGTGGCCAGTGCGGGGAGGGGTGGATGCCGCGCGACCGCTGCCACATCAGTCCTGGAACAACAGAACGCACCGGTTACATGTCATAAGTACAATAAAAGTGCGGGAAGATATGTCTACAAATAACAACATAGTTCATATTGTTGCACAACCGGTTGTGCCAAACGAGTTGTGCCAACACAACGAAGGGTTTTTTAGATATTTTTGGTTAAGATGGTCTGTTAACTTATACGGATGTAATTACTAAGTAAAATGTTATCCAATATATATACAAAACATAACCGAGGCGACGACGCACCGCGTCAAATCCGTCCGAAATAGAAAACTTAGAATATTAGAAGTGGCTGCCCGCTCATGTCAGCAAACACCGACAGTACAGAGATGTATGTTTCTTTTACTTTTAAATACACAGCGACGTCTTGTGGTCACCGGGTATGCACAATGTGTATTCTCAAAATAAAATAAATGATCAACTAGTTGCTTATATGGGAATAAAACCCTTCATCGGGTTCCATTCTTCACAATCAGTTGGTCGAAGTGGAAGGACAGGTCATTAGGCCACCAAACTACTCATTCGACTATTTGTTTTTGTTCATTTGGACTGACATATTTGGTAAGTACCTAGGATTGCTAGAGGCACTCAGAAGGACATAATGTATATATCTTGAACCCTGTACAATTCAACATAAGTAAGCGAGGTTAAGGGCAAGGACATCATACTATGTTTCTGTGTGCGCCGGAACTTGCCCTGTACTTTAAGACGTTTATTCATACGCGCGTCTGGCGGCTGGAGCATGAACCGAAGTTTGTTTTAACTTGGGAATGCCCTTCAAGCGAGGAACCCACGCCGTCGCATATTCATGTACACGTTGACGTTGGAATGATTTGACTGCAATATTTTTTGGGAATTCTGTTTAATTTACCGCAAAAATGAAAAAATTCTATTATTTTCAAAAATGTCTCCTGTGTTACGTTTCTATTATATGGAAAAATATAATTTAACTAGCTTGTGCCCGCGGCTCCACCCGCGTTAACGTCGTTCCCTCGGGAATAGTACTTTTTCCCGGGATAAAAGGTAGCCTATGTCCTTCTCCGTACTCCAGAGAACTTGTATGCAAAATTTCATGATGATCGGTTCAGTAGTTACGGTGTGAAAGCGTAACAAACAAATAAACAAACAAACAAACTCACTTTCGCATTTATAATATTAAGTAAGGATTAGTAAGGATTATTTTTGAGCAGCAGAACATGCTCTTCAAATGCTTGTAAGCTAGCTTGTAAGTAGTACAACGACAACACGCGAGCGTTTATTGGGAATAACGTTTTTCTCTCTTCATAACGTCACACGCGTCGAGCCCACGATTTGCATAGTAATTAGTGTAATTACCGCGACGGGGCTGGCGGCTGGCCGCGCCGCGCGGCCCGGACTCGGGAAGGAGTGCTATTTACCAACGGGCGACTCACTAAACAAGTAATTAACTAGTTATTATTGTTGCTAGCCTTTTATGTTCCAATATTTAATACAACTACTCGCTTTTATTCTTACACTACAATGAATGTGATCAATGGATTAGAGGATCCTGCGTCGGTGTATGCCATTAAGGGCCCGTACTACCTCACACTGCTTTGCATGATTGACTGTTATATTAATAATAATTAAATATTCAAGTTGAAATAAAAATGCAGCAAAGTTCAGGAGTAACTCTGGTAACTATATGACTCAAAAACACGATTGCGTTAAATTTTCTCGATAGAAAAAATTGCAAGGTTGTCTCCAAATCACGTCTAATTTACTCGGTATATAGCATTATTCGCCAAATACATTAAAATTAACCTTGAAACTTTTGATTATTATTGCATTACAGATAAGGCAGCCATCATAAGTTTTTCTTTTTCGAATAACCCTTGAATATTCCTAAAAAACGAAAATATCCAAAGTAGCCAACGCGTTTAGACCATCCACGTTTGTATCGCCACTACGCCTGGCATATGGCGGGCTCTTAAGTATTAATTAAACTTCTTGAGTTCTCCTCACGAGCATCTCCGTAGGCGCCTAGTCTAGGCTCGTGATACATTTGGTGACTTGAATTTGCTGCCTTTTCTAGAATTTTAGTCCGAGAAGGCAGCCTGGCGTTCGACAATCAACAAGTTTGACGCCGAGTATACTGGTACTGTGTGTGTTGCATGTTTCGCTGGTGTTTAATGAAAATTATATATATTATATTAGCGACTTTTTATAGTGATAAAAACTAAAAACATTATACAGCTGGTAAACCTTCAGCCTATTCTTCTGGATATCAGTCAAACCCCAAGTTTGTGCTCCATAGGTGAGAATGGGAAGAATACCAGTATCCATGAGCTTTCGCTAGATATCAACTAGTTCGTTTGACACGCCGCATTGTATTTATGATAGCAACGAGATAAACGACTCGAGTTTTACATTCAATTTAAGTCTGCACTCTCTTAGTACTTTGAATATTTTCTATAAACATAGACAAGTACTAGTTAAAAAAATTATATGTGCTATGAGGAGAAAAGAATATTTTACGCTGTTGATCCCATTCACTGACCCTTGTAGGTATATATGGAGGTCAGTGGTCTCATTATACTGAAGCGACGGTTAAAATAATACTAAAACTATCGATTTGAATAATGTATTAATAATTGTGTTGTCAGTCTGTATGTCTATGCATAATGTCATGATGATCGGGTCAGTAGCTTAGGGGTAAAAGCGTTATAAACATACGCACAAATAAACTAACCAATAAATTCAATTATAAAATGAGTTCGGATAGGATTAGGAATTAAGAAGAATATAATAGGAATATGATAGGACATGGATAGGACACGTCATGCGCTCAAACCGCGCACACTTTCAATAATAGCTCCCCAGCCCAGCAGCGACAGGACTGCGCCACGCGAGCTCGTTTCAATCAGAATTTCATTAAATCGGCGTGGCATTAATGCCGGCTTTTGTTTTCAATCACAGTCAAATCTGATCTGTCACGTCGCCGGCGTCATGCTGATTACGGCGCGGACGTGACAGAATGGCTACTTTTTGTTTGACAGATTAAATATTATTTTTGTTTTGTAAAATACAATACAAAATCAATCAGATTTATCCTCAGTCCGTTGTTACTGGTTTCTGAAACTGGGTTATAAAAAATACTTCCTTGTTCGCGGTAGGGTCTCTATCTATAGCATAAAAATTTAAGCCATAATGTAATATGCATAATGATTTTTAAGCATAACGTTCTTACGGATAATTATTTGAAGCATGATGTATCCAAACATAATCATCTTCAGGCATGACATTACTAAGGCGTAAATATATTTTAACATAATGATATCAAACCTATCCTATAAATTTCCTATCCTGGTAGAAACTCATTTCTGACGGCCATTTGTTTTCTGGTGGTGTCGTAGTTCTAACCCAACCTAACCTACTATTTTGGTATCAAGTCGTTTCTGACGGGGTAGCAGTTCTTTTTTTTTTTTTTTTTTAACGAAGGAAAGATCCATGTTACGGATACCCGACAGCTTGCAGGGGAGGCTGCCGGGTTATGTGGGACTCCACGCCAGAGTGACGTGCCTACCCACTAAAAAACCTTCGGAGTTCCATCTCAACCGCTTTTGCCGGGGACACGGGAAGGAAATACGACCGCGAACCCCGGCGCGGCTGGCCGCCAAAGCAGCCCCTCCTCGGGGACGACTGAGCGCCCCCCCACTCACCAAGTAGGCGCGTCCGGAACTCACGGACGCGCCGTACCTCCTTGGGCCAATTGAGAGGCGGCAGACTCCCACGCAGTCCACCGCCTGTGGCCCCATGGGAGCCAGAAAAACTGGCTCCCAGCGGCGGAGAAGATAAAAGGCTCCGCCGCTTGCCTCTCGCCGCAAACACGGTGCGGCACCGCTCGGCCGCGGAAGAAAGGGAGATCGGCAACGCAGCACCGAAACTCCCTCTCCTCCGCGACCGATCTCCAACCACAGCCACGGCGGTGTGGCCCCGCCTGAAGCGCCGGGAGAGCAATAAAATATTCCCCTCCCGGCGGCTCCACCTCGGGTGGGGGGAGAACTTCCCACTCCCCCGCCGCCCCAATGGGCGCATCCTTGCGGACGCGCCCCTCCCCGGGTGGGGGGAGATCTTCCCACTCCCCCGCCGCCCCATTGGGCGCATCCCAGCAGGCTCAAGGCCGAAGCCGAGCCCGCGGGAGCGCCCCTCCTCGGGTGGGGGGAGAACTTCCCACTCCCCCGCCGCCCCAATGTGGGCGCTCGCTGCTGGTACCTACAGCAGGAGCGCCCCCGCGCGGGTTCCTCTTCGCTTCCCCGTGGCCGGGACTACCACGGGTACTGAGCCCCCCCGGTACGACAAACCGGGAACCACCTCGGGGGGGCAGTTCTAACCCAACCTTCTTTAACTACTTTTCTGGTAGAAGCTGAACTATGCCCCTAAATACTATTAGTCTTATATAGTTATCATGCCTACGGAGATTATGCATATTAACATTATGCAAAAACAATTAATATAAATGAAAGAACACAATGTAAATTTATGATATGTGCCTTTCCGTATTCGGAATCTTTAGATAGGAAAAGAAACGAGCACATACACAATTTAAATGTACATATGTACAACATGACGTATCGTCATGGCGATTTTATTTTTTATTTAGATATAAATAAGTTTATAAGTAGATTTAAGTTGACTAACGATACTATGTATCTTCCTTTTAATTTTAAAAGACAAATAGCTACAGTAGTAGCTTTTAATTTACAAACTTCTGTTGTATGTAGTACAACTGCAAATAATTTTAAATTTGACACAGGTATTGCAACTAATGATATACCTAAAATACAAAATCCTCAGTCTGATTTAAACTAATTAATAAGACAACAGTCGAGGCTAAAGAATTAAATATTTTTCATCAGAATGTCCAAGGCCTGACTAGCAAATTGTTAGAATTAGAGTTGTTTATAAACAGTAAAGATTTGCATGTAGTTTGTGTGACTGAACATTTTATGCATTCGCACCAGCAACAGTTCAATGTAGAAAATTATTTATTGACAAGCTCTTACACCCGAGAGACTAAAGAGAAAGGCGGTAGCTTAATTCTAACTCGAAGTGACGTAAAATGTAAAGAACGTAAGGATATTGTTAGTCTTTCGGTAGATTGTAATGTTGAGCTGTCATGTATCGAACTAGGGAATTATATTATAGTATGTGTATACAGACCCCCAAGATCAGATTATAATACTTTAGAATCAGTTATTGAAGATGTCTTGAGAAAGTTATGTTGTTGTCGCAAAAATATTATAGTGTGCGGTGACTTTAATGTTGATTTGTTAGTTACAACAACTGAAAGTGTTCGATTTTTAAATGTCTTTAAATCATTTGATTTGGTTAATTTGTTTTTGGAACCAACTAGAGTTACTGAAGATTCTGCAACGTGCATAGATAATGTTTTCTACAATTGCACTGCTGTTGACAAATATATAACTAAAAATCTAACCTCGGATCACTACGGTCAGTTTGTAAAACTTATAAATGATGTAGAAGTAGACTTACCAAAAGTAACCTTTAGATCTATAACCAAAGCTAAAATAAATGTATTTAAGAAAAAAATATCTGAAAAAATGCCCCTAATTGAAGAAACTAGAGATGATCCGGATGCTCTATATAATAAAATGTTTGGTATTATTGAATCGGAATTCAACAATACATTCAAAATTAAAAAATGTACTAAACGCATCGGTAAAAAATTTAGTGAATGGGCTACAACTGGTATTTACGTTAGTAGAAACAGGTTATACGAATTATTAGCTATGAAAGCTTACAATAAAAATACTGAATTTATTAATTATGTTAGAACTTACTCTAAGGTTTTTAAAAAGGCGTGCCTGTGCGCAAAATCTTTATATACAAGAAAAGCTATTCTAGATTCTCATGATAAGATAAAGACCACTTGGAAAATTATTAACATGGAAACCGGGAAAACTAAAAATCGTGACAACAAAATAGAATTAAAAGTAGATAATAAGATCCTCAGTACTAATGAAGACGTCGCAAAATATTTCGAAGATTTCTTTACTAACATTCCCGTAAATACTACTGCCTCCTTACGTTCATCATCTGAGGAATCTAAAAAACTATTAACAAGCTGTATACCAGAATGTAACAATCATTTAATATTTCAACATGTAACACCTCAAATAATCATTGATACATTTAAGAGTTTGAACAATAAGAAAACTGGAGATTTGTGGGATATCTCTGTAGCTGTCATTAGTAACATCATTGAAGTAATTGCACCATATTTAGCTTCTATATTTAATAAGTGTGTAGATACTGGGACATTTCCTGACTTGATGAAGTTAAGTAAAGTCATTCCTTTGTACAAATCTGGCGATAAAAATGATCCCACTAATTACCGTCCCATTTCTATTCTGCCAGCTCTTAGTAAAATATTTGAAAAAATGATTTTTAATCAGTTATTAGCTTTTTTTAACATAAATAGCCTTTTCCATCGTGAACAGTATGGATTTACAAAGGGTCGGTCAACTACAGACGCGGGTGTAGCTCTGTTGAAATACATATATGATGCTTGGGAGGGAAAACAAAATGCTATTGGTGTTTTTTGTGATCTTTCCAAAGCCTTTGATTGCGTAGACCACAATTCCCTTCTCTCCAAGCTGGAGCACTATGGAATAAAAGGTAAATCTCGCGATTTACTTGAATCTTATTTAAGTGGCCGAACTCAAAAAGTTAGTTTAGATAGGGTACAATCCTCCGGATCATCGGTTAAGATGGGCGTACCCCAGGGCTCTATCCTAGGGCCTCTGTTATTCCTCATTTACATCAATGACCTACCTTACTGTGTCAATACATGTAAGGCTGTACTATTTGCCGATGACACTTCTCTTGTCTTCAAAATTGATAGACAAACTAATTCTTTTGACGTGGTTCATAGTACTTTAGCTCAAGTGTTGGATTGGTTCACAGCGAACAATCTATTGTTGAACGCTAAGAAAACGAAATGTATTAAATTTTGCTTACCAAATGTTACAAAAATTCCAACACAAATAGTAATGGATAATGAACCACTAGATTTAACTGATAAAACAACATTTCTTGGAATAACTCTTGATGCCGGGCTTCAATGGGGTGCCCATATTACTACGTTAGCGGGTAAACTTAGTTCTGCAGCTTATGCTGTCAGGAGAATTAGACAACTGACTGATGTTGATACTGCGCGTTTGGTATATTTCAGTTACTTTCATAGTGTTATGTCTTATGCGATTTTACTATGGGGTAACGCTGCAGAAGTAAACACCATATTTGTCCTGCAGAAGCGCGCTATTAGATCTATATATAAACTTGGTGCTAGAGAATCTCTTAGAGAATTGTTTAAAGATATAAATATTTTAACTTTACCTTCTCAGTACATATTTGCGAATATTATGTTTGTGCGCTATAATCTTGATTTATATAAGAAAAATAGTGATATCCATGACCGAAACACGAGAAATAAAAATAAATTAGCTACACCAGTATTGCGATTGCAGAAAACTATGAATTCATTTTTGGGTTTAGGAGTACGCTTCTATAATAAAATTCCTGCAGAAATATTAGGTCTGCCTTTACTTAAGTTCAAAACGATTGTAAAAAACCAGTTAATAAAAAAGGCTTATTACTGCATTGATGATTATATTATTGATAAAAATGCGTGGAAATTTATATAAATTTATTTAATGTTAACAATTATTAAATGTTAAAATTAATCTATAGTATGAAAAATTGTATTTAATGTTAACAATGTATTCAGAGCCCTTCAGGCACGTAGGGACCAAGGCTGGATTGAGTTTCTTTCGGCGTATTCTTCTCACCAGTGGTCGTTCCGAAACGCTAGTAGTATTTCAATTTTGCATATATAAAAAAATATATAAGAAATAAAAATATGACGTTCAAAAAGAGATACATGTATCCAATTTTGAATAAAAATCTTTGACTTTTGACTTTTGACTTTTTTTGACAAATATGCCTAAAAGTTAATTATGCCAAAAAACAATTATGCCTACAAACTATTATACAAAAATAAAAAATGACAAAACCGGTATGCCATATAATATGGCAAAATGTTTTATATTTTTGTTTTTTGGTATGGAACCGACTCCAGTTCCGTACCAAAAACAGTTCAGCACAAACACGTTTCTTATACTTTATTTTGTAAAAGAGTACTAATTAGAGTAGTACTTTACTTTATTGTTTTTTTTTATAAAAGTATATATAAACACATTTTCTATTGTTATTTAAAGTTGTAAGGGAGGGCAGGATCAATGGCGGCGTGACGAGGAGGAAGGCTCCGTGCCGCCGCTGTACAATGTTACTTATTGCCGAGTATGACCTCCGCGTCTCCCACGTCCCTCACCCCACCCCGCGACGGCCAAAGACCAGTCAAGTCAAATGAAAAAATCTATTAAATACAAATTTCTATTCTATAAAAGGTCATCCGTTTGTATAGAATGGAATTTGCGCGGCCTTCGGCAAACAAATTGCGAGAAAGTTTGATTTACATCGGCTGTTCGCAAACAAGTCTAGTTCAAGTAACAATTTATTTCTCGGCTCCAGCCGGCGTGGTGACGAGGTCTCTCGCATCTCTCCCCTCAGCCACGCAGATCAAACAAATAGGCTAGACTTCGGTATTGCGAGATTTTTTTAAATTACTAATAAATATATATAATTTGTTTCATTGGTGTCCTCGGAAGACCAGCGTTGTGGTCAGAAGGCCACAACATTATGCTGAGAGGAGGCCATTTTGATATAGGCACAAATATGTAAATTGCTGAGAATTGGTAACATTGTTTCACCATGTTTGTGATATATCAAATAAATATTTTTTCTTTCTTTCTTTCTTTCTTTCAATATATCGGTTTGAGAGTAAGAGAGGGCTTCTCTTCCCGCACAGACCATAGAAACCAGCCGACGGAGTGGAAAATGACTTAGGAATCATGCTAATAGGCAATGATAGCAACCAACATTTTACCCAAATGCCCACCAACACGGTATATACGACATTTGGATGAGCCTTAGGCTCTATGTACCCCACAAGGGGTGAGTGATCGTGATGTATGTATTACCGACCAAATCGAATTTCAGGACAAACAAGTTTGTCTGTAAATGAACATCCAAACACGCTCAGGACAAACTGGTTCTTTCTGACATTGGGTTTGGCCCGTTATATGTAAAATGTTGGTGGGGGTGAATATAAAACACGACCGTGCTAACATTGATACACAAGAAACTGGGGTCGCCCCACGGGAGCACTCTTCTTCGATGTAGCGAAAGCCTTCGACAAAGTCTGGCATTCTGGCTTGATCTCAAAGTTGGCCAACTTGGGCCTGCCGGACAGTCTCGTGCACATCATACGAGACTTTTTGTCGAATCGGTCTTTTCGGTACAGAGTAGAGGGATGTCTCTCGAGCCCCCGTCCCATTCGAGCCGTTCTCTCGCCCTTCCTATACTCGCTGTACACAAGCGATATCCCCAAGACCCCAAATGTAGTAGTGGCACTGTTCGCCGACGACACGGCCCTCTACACGTGAAAGCGATTATCGTTAATCGTCTTTAGTCCGCCGTGGACGCTCTCGGCATGTGGTTCAAGAGGTGGCGCATCGAAGTTAATCCGGAGAAAAGCACAGCTGTGTTTTTCTCAAAGGATAGCCGCGCTGTGACACGTCAGAAAATCACCATGTCCGGAGCAGAACTTCCCCCGTTAGGGTCAGTATCGCTGTACGGAAAGCCCATTCAGTGGGCACCCAAGGCTAAATACCTTGGAGTCGTACTCGATAGAGCAATGACCTTCGGTCCCCACATCACCAAAGTTCGCAACCATGCCGCCTTCGTATTAGGCCGCCACAACCCCATGATAGGCAATGCTAAGATGTCACTTAGAAATAAGTTGACACTCTATAAGCTTTGCGTCCGCCCTATCATGACCTACGCCGGCGTAGTCTTTTCCCACATCGCGCCCTCCCACATCCTACGGCTGCAACGTTTGCAGAATCGGTTCGTTCGACGTGCCACTGGCAATCACCGGTAATTGCGCATGACAGACTTACACCGTGACTTAGATCTCCCGTCCATCCGCGGCTTTCTCAAAAACGCCTCCAAGCGTTTCTTTGAGAATGCCGCACGCCATCCCAATCCGTTAAGCCGCTAACTACTCCCCCAACCTACACGATACGACCTTACGTCGTAGACGTCCTAGGAACGTACTTGACGATCCCGATGATCCTATTGACATCGCACAAGCCCGCCCCGACCCCTCTTCGGCTCCGAATAGCCAGAGGAATCCCACTATCCGACCCCGTCGCACTTGACACCGGAACAGAGTGCGTAGAGTAGGATTAGTTCCGATTACTGGTGACCGCCCGGCGGTCCCGGGTGACTTGCACCGCGGATAGGCCCTTCTGGCAACGTAGCTTTCGGCCCATAAGGCAAAAGATGAGAGTTGCTGCTCTCCAAAGGCTTTTGCCATTGATTCTCAGATTGGCCCTTCAGGCTTGCATGCACGCATACGCGGCCCATCAGGCAATATGAGAGTTAGCTGTCTCTCCAAGCCTTGCGCACACAGGCAACGCCCAAAGCCGAGGTACGTCCCTCCTTGGGGCCCTTTGGTGATGTTGCCTATAAAGGCCGAGGGCACTCTGCCCTCGCCTCAAACGCCCGGTGAAGTAGCGAAAGCTCACTTGGAGCTAGATGCATAGTTATTTCAAAAAAAAAAAACATTGATACACAAACACGGCCTGTGTTCTCTGAAACTGTTTCTCCAAACTTGACCACGGCGTAGCGCATTAGCTACGGCGTAGCACATATTGCTGAAGCGTTGAGCATGTACTCTATATTGCGCTGTATATCATGCAACGTTGGTGAGAAGGGAGCGTTTCGAGGTGCCATTACCATGTAATGAGCGAAAGTTACAAGTTTAACTTTTGTAAATTGACGTCGCTTCAAAGTATATTTTCGATCGCTTTTTACACTATTTTTAGACAGACGCCTTTAAGATTTCTATTTGTAAAATCGCTCACTCAGTGAAATTGTTTTACTAGTAAGATTTTAATTCTATCTTTATACATCAGATAAATCCTGCATCCATGCAAGCCTGGCTCGTTAAGTCGTCTTCTAATTGCGTTGTAGCGGCGTTAGTGCGTCGTCACACAATAAAAATGCAAATGTATCGCCGGCGCTCGCCCACCACGCCGCGATCTTTGACGCCGCGGTGTGGCGTTCTCTATGACCAACACATCATTTGACATTTATGAAAATACTAGCTGTTTCCCGCGATTTGTGTGCGTGATTTTCGGATTTACCACACAGTATATCCAGGTCTCCAGGCCCCCTCCACCCTCTGGACCCCGTTCTGGTTCCGTAGCAACACAGGAGAGGATGTACCCGGAAACATGATTAGACGTGAAAGACATCAATCGTTTTTTGTATTAGTATCGTATTCAGCCGTGGTAGAGCCACGCTACTGGCAAAATGAATTGCTAGTAGCATGAATGGGCCAGCTCGTCCGGGGAAGTACCACACTCTCACAGAAAATCGACGTCTGAGTAGAAGCTTTACCGCTTTTATGCTTCGTTCGGTGAGTGAGAGAGCTGGAGGCCCATCCTTCCCCCTCCCCTCCCCATTTCCTTCCCCCAACTCCTTGAAAGGCCGACAACGCACCTGTCATACCCTGGTGTTGCAGTTGTCCATGGGCAGCGGTGATCACTTACCATGAGGTGACCCGCTGGCTCGTTTGCCGTCCTATAACATAAAAAAAGTATTACTCGCCCAATAACAACGTTTTTGGGGCAAAGTTTTGATACTTTGGGATACAATTACAAGGCGGATCTCTATTTGATTCCTATAAGGGCTCCGTTTTTTCTCCCCCCCATTTTACTCCGTCAAGGGGAAATTTCGAACATTTTACCTACTCAGATCTTTTTAGTTGTAATCTAGAACGGCGACATGTAATAACACCACAGCTTCTGGAAGTCTGTTGCGAGTTAGAGGCGACAGATGCTTCATATTTTCGAGGCATGCAGCTAATATGTTGCTTTTTTCAGTATTAAGTCACATTAATTATACATCATCATTAGTTTGTGCACTAAATCCTATAAATATGATCAATTAATTCCGTGATTTAACTTTATCAGTCAATAAATGACTACCAATTTCTCATTATAAGGTTTAGAATACACCCTACATCCAACGTCTAAAATGTTCTTAAAGTATTGCGCGAGAAGCTATTGTTTCGTTTTATTTAGGATTTTATTTACCCGTTGCAGCCCATTAGCGAAGTGTGGAAATAAAGAGGCTCTAAATCTCTTGATTTAGAGTGAGCCGCGCAAATAGGATCCGCCGGGGCTGCTCAGGCCAAGGCCCAAATCACTGTCAATAAAGTTGGAAATAAAGTTGATCGCCGAGCTACGAGCCGCGGGCGGGACGCCGCCGCTCTGTCGCTTGCCACTACTGATGCCACTTGCCTGTATACAAGGAATAACATTATGCTAAAGTAAATCGCTGTGGTCTCTACCTTATGGAACTTCAAGAGAATGTATACTTGGTAGGTGTTACTATTACGTCAGCTAATATAATGTTATCGTAATAAACAAGTCACAGCTAGATCGCCGGTTATAAGTACACATTTACGTCTCTGAATCTATTAACTTTATTTCTGTTTGTGATGATGTACTTTTATGTTATTTAATTTGGTAAAATATGTGAATTTATTTCTCGCTGGTCTGGGAGAAAAATATTAACGTAGAATGTATGTACCAGCTGGTTCTCTTCCCACGCAAATCGTAAAAGCTAACCGAGGTAGTGGGCGAAAATCTGAGGAATCCTGTTAGTAGGCGATGCAGCTAGCAACCCCTTATTATTTTGATTCCATTTTCCGCCTAGACCATACGTGACTTTTAGGTCTAATAGACTCTCTCTACCCCGCGAAGGAAAAAGACGTGATAGCATGTATGTATGTTTATGTTCTTATTTACTCTGTATACTATCTTATGTTCAATACTTTATGCACATTAATTATTCTGATTTTAACTCTGCTATATTTTACGAAAACGAAATAATAAGAAACAAGCGTTACGGCAGCAAAAATATATTCCAAGGATATATATTTATTAATTATCCAATACAGCTTAAAAGTAAAAAGAAATGGAAAAAGATACTTCACAAATAGCTATGTTACGATGTGACCAATTGAAAACGGGGCGTAGATGAGCAGGACAAACGAGTATGCGTTCCGAAGGTGATGCGGATTCCGCGGGGTCGAGAGTGATGACAGACACGAATGCAAATTGCTTAAAAAGTTAAATCCTTTCTGCTACACCGAGAGTAACATATGATATTGTAAGCTGCTTGCAGTATTACCTGGCTGTCTGTTGACGCGCAAGCACCGCTCGTGGTCGCTGACCGCTGGCCCGCCGCGGCGAACTATCGCATCGCGCATTCATTGGATGCGATCACTTGTACTGTATGGAGAGCATGAGCGGCTCATCTCTGATCAGCATACATACGGCGGGCGACGACCTCATCAACCCTTATTGCCGCGACTCGACGCTTTATGGCGACGGCGACGTATTGAATAAAATTTCAATAAAACAATCTCGATCCATATTATGCAAAGTGGTTATTTGACTTAATTCAGTGTTCGCGAGATATTGAAGCGGAGAGCAATAACTGGGGAGGGGAGGTCGTGATAGGTGTCGGCTGGGCTGAGACGACGCTGAAATTAACCAATGACTAAATTCTGTAGTCTATTTTACTCGTCTCTGTGCGTTCCGGATACCTCTTACCAAATTGCTTTATTTATTGATAATTCCAATAAAATAACATATTTTTAGGGTTCGGTTTCTCATAAGCAAAAACAGAACCCTTATAGGATCTCTTGGTTGTCCGTCTATCCGTCTATCTGTCAAGACCCTTTTTTTCAGAAACGCGTAAAGGTATCAAGCTAAAGTTCATATTAAATACACAAGTATACTGTGCCTTGAGTTGTGAAAAAATCAAACCTCTGAGCCAACGCAATCAAAAGATTATGCCGCTAATATTTACCCAGATTAGAGTTTAACCAGATACCTGTGTAGGACCATGGTGGCTACTATGTCAGCAAAATCTCGAAAAAGCTATTAAGGGCGAAAATTTGTATCTATTATGGTGACTGTCATATTCCCGTAGGCTGTTTACAAGCAGGTAAATGCGCGTCGCAACACATATCTTGATGAGTGATGAGCACTGCCTCCCCCTCGCCCCGCACCACAGTTCGCCCCCGCCTGTGCACTTAGCAAATGAGCAGCACTATTCGCAAGTCAGCACTGCCTTTAATAGGATTGCCAGTGCTCGGTACGCCAGCAACGGCGGAGACTAATAAGCTAATGAAGTTCTGCCAGCGTCGCTGAAGGCTGCCATAAATTTTTTGTGTTGTATTCAAAACTTTAATCACAAATCTAGGCCATAGCAGTCACTTTGGAACGACACACTTAGGGCACGGCGGGCGTCGCATGTGGCGTTTTTCGTTTACGCCTCAGCAGCGTGGGCGTCCACTGCGGCGTGGCTCGCAGCGGCGGTCGCGACGTCGCGCGCTCAATTTCAAACATATGGAGCTACATACATTCGTTTACGGAAACGTGGTGCGTTTGGCGTGACATTAGTTGCAAGGCCGGCTGATACGCGGCTTAAAAGAAAGAGAATTTAATATTTTATACTTAATGTTGGTTTTCGGTTGCTTAAACAATTTGACTGCCTACGCTTACGCCTGGCTCAAATATGGAATTATACTTTGGGGAAATAGCGCTGAATCAAATAGTATATTCATCTTGCAAAAAAAAAGTATTCGTATTTTGACTAATATTAAAAGACGTGAAATCTGCGTAAAGAATAAGATTTTGACCCAACCTTGTATCTATAGTCTTCGTAAGAAAACATTACCAATTATTTACGCAAGTTAGTGAAATACATACCAGAAATACGCGCCACAAAAATAGAATATTACTGCCGAATTCAAACCTTGAAATATTTCATAACAGTCCCTACTGCTCTTCTATTGTTCTATATAATAAAATACTACAGGAGATTAAATCTATAAAAAAGGAAAATATGTTTATACAGAATTTAAAAACTTTTTTGATAAATAAATGTTATTATTCAGTTAAAGAATTTTTAGAAGATAGAAATAAGTAGACTATATATTTGACAAATTATTTTTATTTTATGGCCGAATTATTATGCATTGTTTCTAATATTGACTAAATATGTATTATTTTTATTGACATGGAATTTTTTTCAATGTGTAATGTATAATTATATCGCAACACCCTTACTGGGTATTTTTGTGCATGTATGATATTATTATTATATTTTATTGTATGTGTATAATTAGCGATGAATAAATGAATAAACTCGTTTATAAATGAAAGTATGTATTTATGTATGCTTCTACATTTCGTCATAATTTCTGAATATCTGGACATGTATGGATGTTAGGACCTCGTTAGACTAGGAATCCCGCCGCCGCTTCTGAGATGCAAATAAAGAGAGGAAACGGATCGCACGCGACAGGCAAGGGAGCCCGGCCGCGGGGACAGAAGGACACGAGTACGATTTCTGAAGCACTCTTTTCGCAACTATTGTGAATCAGCAAACAACAAATTTCGATTTTCAGCTTTCTTCTTGCAATTCTATATTTGATAAGTGATTCTGATTCCAGGATTTTAATAAAGTTCAGGGTTCAGATTCACGCGGTATATTAAAAACAATTAAACATGTGTATGTAGGTGGGGCGAGTGGTGACGTCACGACGAGTGGTTGATCTGATTGGATCGTTTGAAAAACCTAGCGAAACTTCTCAGCCTGTAATTAATACCGCAATATGGTTTGTTCAGCCACCTCCATGACACCAACCCTCTTTAAGTAGCTCCTCAACCGTAGACACATCTTTGTAAATAAATAAAGTGCAAGTATTAACCTGCGTGGGAAATTGAACCCAGAGCCGCTCTGTTAGCAGAATAGCGGCTTAACTACAGTGCCATGGAGGATATACACAAGAGGGTCGAATAACATCTTTCCTGTCTCACACAACATCCCCGGTTCGTGCAGCGTCACTTTCTCAATTTTTTAGAAGATCCGATATGAATGGAAACTCTGAGAGGTAATACTCGTTTATTTTTATTCATAGTTGTGTTCGTAGTATTATTTTGTATTGTCGTTCATTCACTTTAGTTAATTTTATACGGCGTATGTGTGGTTTTTTTTCTTTGAGATCAAAGGTTGACTTTTTTAATTCTCTTTATTTTCATACTTACCCATCAGGTGGTCGTCCGAAAAGGTATTCTTCGTTACAGGGTGTACTGCAAAATTAACCGTAAGAGGAAAAGTAGCACAAGCCTGTACTGTAGGACAACCATGAATCACGCGGGGCAACATAGTGGCGGTCTCGTTCGTCGGTGGACAGACATCGTAAGGCTCACGTCCGAAGCATCCATTTTCTTCGACAGACATAATAGAAACCATCAATCACGGGGAGTGGCCGCTAATGGCGTCGACAGTTTCAAGCGACCGGACGCCTTCCGGCAGACTCCGCGCCACACCATACATGTCGAATCTCGTAATTAAAAGTTCCAAGTACCCCCCCCGTGATATGGCGTCCGCTCACCGTGCTCACCTCTGCTCATTGGGGACACCGACGTGCTAAGTACGCGTACGTGGATCGCATATACCAAGTCCCCGGCACAGCCAGTTGTCATGTTGATGCACCTGAGTACATGAACATACTTTAAACAAACCCTTGCCGCCACTCGATAAGCTGGCTTCATCGCGCAACTCGCGATACACATTTTAATTGTTAATAACGGGCTTCAGATTTATATGCGTAACTCACACATTAAAGTATGAAGGATTACATCTTCTGCTTTTATTTAGTAGTAAATAGTAGGATAATTTCCTCATAATTTTTCCTTAGTTTACGCCAAATGATCTAGCTGGACGCCAAAGTCTAAATTTCTGGGTCATCTAGAAGTGGGTTAGGTTTTTGATCTATATTAACATATATTGATATATTGACTGGCGTCAGCGCCAGATGCCAGTCGTAAAAGATTGCGATTTTTAGAGGTTAATATCTATATAACCGTTTCAGCTGTGTTAGTGAAACAAGTCTTGTTTACTCGCCTTTGGCACATATATACGGTACATGGTACTAATATATGTACCAAAGGTGTATTCTTGTTGATAGATGAAGGTTACGGTTCCTTTGGGCAGCAGCGACGGAAGCACAAGACAAAACAACCAGCGCTAGCCAACCCGCCTGCCAAACGTGGCGAGTATGCAAATACCCTTTTAAGGAATGAAAATGTTTTGGGAGGCTTTTGTCCAGCAGTAGACTTCTAACGGCTGTAATAATGATGAAGAGTAATGAAGGAATCAAAAGTGGCTCCAAATGGGTCGTGTCCCCGTGCCGCTCACCATTTCTTGGCTTGAACTTGCCTTGATATGCTCCCGCGTGTCTAGATAACAGTCTTGCTCCCGTTACATAAAAAGTATCTTAGTATCTCAACTGTGATGCTCTGTAACCGAGCTACTGACGACAGGATTTTGCAAAAGGAAGACGACCGCTACTAAGCCTAATATTGTGGGTGTTATCAACCTCTTCAAGTGACGATATCGATATGGAGAGGGCTCGCATCCGGCCGTTATCGTCACGCCGCCGCCGGCCGGTCGGGTGCCGACGTCCGGTCCCGCGCTCTCGTGCTCAGAGGTGTTATTTTTGAACGAGCGGCTCCCGAGTCGTGTCGTTTATTCATCCATTTCCAAAACGGTACATTTTGACATTTCATAGACCTATGATTCAATGCTCGTGTAGTGTAATAATCCTAACTAGATCAGTTAATATTTATCAGTTATCTGTATGTACAAACGCATATACATTAAGTAGCTTTGCCTGCGGCTCTGCCCACGTTAGTGTCGATCCCTCGGAAACAGTAGAATTTCCCGCAATAAAAGGTATGTCCTTCCCCGGGCTTCAAACTACCCCCATACCAAATTTCATCCTAATTGCTTGAAGCTTGAGGTGACAGATAGACAGACAGAAAGATAGAGTTTTGCATTTATAATATTACTAGCAGTGCCCGCGACTCCGTTCGCGTATATTTTATGTTATGCTCGTATGGGGGCCGTGTCTTATCATAACTGAAGAAAAAAATAAGTAGCCCATCCTGTGTCCTGTATTTTTTTTATACTACTTAATAGGCAAACAGGCATACGGCCTGTATGTCTAATTATCTAACAAGTTTCATAAAATTCAGTCAATTCGTTCAATAGTTATGGAACAACATACAATTTTTGATTTTTTGATTTTTTCTGTACATATGTAATGTACAGAAAAAATCAAAAAGGACATAAAATTTACCCCCCTTTTTACTTGTATGGGAGCTACACTAAAAAAATTTTTTTTTCAAGATTTTATTTTACTATTTTTCGGCATGATTAATATACATTCATAGCATCCATACCAAATTGCAGCTCTCTAGTACTTATAGTCTCTGAGTAAAACCGCGGACGGACAGACGGACCTAATTAATAAAAACAAACAATAGTGTCCTTTAAAAATAAAGTGAGAAAGTCATATTTATATATGTATCTATAATATTTCTATACTATTATATGTATGTATTATATTATTTTTAAATAGTTGTATGCGTAGCTAATTGTTCTTTTTATTGTACTTACTTCTACCTGCTGTTTTACTTTTAATTATCCTTTGTCCAACTGGTTGACTGGAAGAGATCCCTCTTGGGATAAGTCCACCTTTTGTACAAATTGTGTGTCATTTTGTAATGCCCTTTTTGTTTAGTACAATAATGTTTTTAAAACAAAACAAACAGACGGACAGACATGGCGAAGCTATAAGGGTTCCTTGTTCGGAACTCTAAAAATAGTTGCATTTTCGTAGAGTGTCATGAATTCAGTGAAAGCCCTTATTGTTTTTGAATGAGAAAATTCTGCCATAAATTCTTTTTGATGTTCTTCGTGTGTCCATTATACAACAGAGATCAAAAAGAATTTATAAAAGTTTGGGTTGATGTTATTAACTTAACACAACATACGGCAAAGCTGAGGAGCGGGGCGCAGGGCCGGGGCAAACTTCGCGGACGAGATTAAAAATGGAAGAAAGTTAAGAGGTAAGTTGCGCGGCGCGGGTCGTTACTTCGTTTGGAAATCACTGGAACTTCTTAAAAAATGGCTGTCGATTAATTTTTCAGCCCAAATTTTATTTTTGTTTCAACTTTGAAACTTAACTCAAATAGCCTTATTATAAGTAACCAAGTACGGTTTAAATAAACTAGGATGCAGGGCTTGTGACCGGTACCAAATTCCCATTATAAGTACCGGTAAGTACCGGTATTACTATTCTGTTAAAATTTTAACGTTAATATGGGGTACCGGTAATCTAGTATTTAACGGTAATAATTATGTAAACAGTTAACGGTAATTTTACCGCTACTTGTTACCGGTACTAAATTCACATTATAAGTACCGGTAAGCACCGGTACCTCTATTCTGTCAAATTTTAACGGTATTAAAATTGCGTTAATTTTACCGGTACCTACGCATTGTTGCAGTCCGCCGCATGGGACACGCTCCACTGTAAAAGTGCCGCCCCATTGTCGGGCCCCGCCTCACGCCGCACTTGCACAACACGGCAATGACACACATTAACAAAATTAAAATTCCCGATACGCGTACTGGTACTGTTTACCGGTATTTAGTACAGGTACTTCTGTTATTAAACTTATTGATACCAATTCAATTACCGGTACCGTCGTTTTATTGAGGTACCGGTACCAATCCAATTACCGGTACCGTTGTATTATAGAGGTACCGGTACTTGATTTTTACCGTTACCAAATGTACCGGTACCAATCCAATTACCGGTACTGTCGTTTCATAGAGGTACCGGTAATGAATTTTACCGGTATTCCAACCCCTGCTAGGATGTCGAGGTGTTTGGGAATTTTGAAGTTGCTTTTTAGGGTTCCGTAGTCCACAAGGAACCCTTATAGTTTCGTCATGTCCGTCCCTCCGTCTGTCTGTCCGTCCGGGCTCGTACTCCGCCGCTACTGCACCGATTGTCACGAACATTGGTGGAGAGTTAGATATTGAAGTTCCAAAAGTTGGTTTTTAAATCATAAAAAATGTTTTCTTTTTCGGCCCCTCCCATACAACGAAAAGTGAATTTAAAAATTTATTTGGAATAACCGCAACGTGTGGGGTATCGTTGAAAAATTTCCTTAAAAATACAACAAGAACTGCTTTGAAACTATGTAAATCAAACCCCCCCGTCTTGAGATAATCTAATACAAAGTTAAAATATGAGGTGTCCCCCCACCGTAACTTTTGAAATATTAGTTAAATAATTCTGAAAAAAAATGTGGTATATACCTCAAAGTATGTACTTTCAATGAAAACTACAGTGGTCTCGGTACCATAGATAGTTATTTTTATACAAGTCGACCAACGTATGTAGTTACAGTCAGCCGAACAAAGTTTATGGAGTCAACCGCAAAATGAAATTTGTTTATACAACATTCGATTTTTTGCCGTTTTTATAGATAACTCGCACTTGGCCGGTTTTCTTTTATTAAATGAAAGAATTATTATTTGTTTAATGTGATAACGAAGTCAAAAGGTATTATTACTCTATACTTGCTCAAAAATCGTGATAATCTGAAGTTGCTGTCATTATCCAAGGTAAAGTAATTTAAATTTCTAAGATGAAAACAGTTTAAAAAATGTCTGTGGTCAAATGCGAAATTTCCTTAATTAATTAACTTCTGAGTCGAGCTTACCTACTTTTCTCCTCAAAGTATATTGGAGTTTTACTTTACAAATAACATTTTCACACAACAAAGTGACCTCGAAGATACCTTTTGGAAAAACCGACCAAGTGCGTGCCGGGACACGCGCAATGCCAGCTTTGAGTTGACGAAGGAGCTCACATAGTATGGTGGTAACTGAAGAAAGAGTTATAAAATCCTACTTTACAAGGCAAATTAGAAAAAATATTAACTATTTGATTGAGTTCCACCTCGAGTAGAGGGAAGCGCTGATAACAAGATTTTGTAGGTATATTACTTCGCAGTAGGCAGGCACCGAGCGGCCTAGTATCGTTCCACCAAGCGCCGCGCGCGTTAGAACGTATGTAAAGCTGGTGCTTTACATACGTTCTAACGCGACTTTTGCGCGCGACCATGGTTTTATATTTTTTTATCTTAACGTGGTTTGTAAATGTAAATTATATTATGTAGATACCGTAAATTTTTTTTTTTCAAAGATTCAAAAATGTATTAAGGAAATAGGCTTTTTCAGGCACTTTTTCACGTCAATTCACATTTTAAATAATGCTTATTATATTATATTCAAATTATTAATTATTGTTCAAAAGCTACAAACTACTAGCGTTTCGGAACCGACCACTGCAGAGAAGAAGACGTCGAAAGAAACTCTTTTCAACAGTATTGGTCGCCTACTTGCCTGAAGGGCTTTGTATGATATTTTATATTTTTATCTTTTCTTTTTTTTTCTCATGTCATGTTATATACAATTCCAATTTCAAATTACATATTTTTGTGGAACACGTTATGTTATATGTTTCAAGATTTTATTTTACCACTTTTTGCTATGATTAATATACATATCCACACCAAATTAGCATTCTAGTACTTATAGTCTCTGAGTAAAACCGCGGACGGACAACCGGACAGACATGGCGAAATTATAAGGGTTCCGTGTTTACTACGGAACACTAAAAATGAATAATAATGCGATCAAACAGCGTCTTAGCTCGCATATCTCAGAGTTAATACAAGATTCTTATATTGTTTTTACGAGGTTCTAAGATTTTTACGACATGATGAAAAATAATAGTTTGTCACAGTGTGCGACGGCCGGGGCGGCGCGGCGCCAGCTCGGCGGCGGACTGGGCACCCAGGGGCATTTTTATTCGGTACTAGCTGTTGCCCGCGGCTCCGCCCGCGTTAGTGTCGATCCCTCGGAAATAGTAGAATCTCCCGGAATCAAACATACCCTATGTCCTTCCCCGGGCCTCACACCTCCATACCAAATTTCATCCAAATCAGTTCAATGGTTGAAGCGTAAAAAAACGACTTTTGCATTTATAATATTAGTATTAGTATGGAAGTATGGATATTATTTATACTTCAAAGTCCGGAAATGAGAATATTTCCATAAAACCTTTACCCTCCCATTTTACCCCTTTAGGAGTGAATTTTGTCCATTTCACCCACATATATCTTTAATTGTAATCGAGAACTTACATACCTATTTATGTTCATACTTCATAGTCCAGAAATGAGAAAATTTCCAATTTCCCAACAAACTTTACCCCCCGCCTGGGGGATTTTTTTCCAGTTGACCTACATAGACCTTTTTTAATTGATAGCGTGAATTTATTTACCTTTTTTCATACTTCTAAGTCTAGAAATGAGTAAATTCCTATACTATCTTTACCCCGCTATTTTACGCCTTCAGGGGAAAATATCGTCCATTTTACCATTATATAATTTCCATACAAAGTTTATACCACCCACCCACCCCCATTTTATCCCTTAAGGGGGGAATTTTACAAATTTCATACCCACACACATCTTTTTTAATTTTAATCGAGGACTTTTATACCTACTTTCATACTTCTATTTATTTATTTATTCTTTATTGCACAAATTTAAATAAACGTGTACAAATGGTGGACTTAATGCCTTATGGCATTCTCTGCCAGTCAACCATAGGACCAACCGGAGAAATTAAGTTTGGGTGGTGCGATGGAGTGCGTCAGACATTACTTACAAGTACATATAGAAATATTTTAATAATAAACAATTTTATACAAATAAATACCAAATATGAATATAAGTACATATCTAAATACAACATATACACATATATAACAATATATATTATATATATAATGGGATGACTTATTTTAACTTGATAAATTTTGGTGAGTAGTGACCTCCTGGAGCAATAACTTGTGAACCGCACGCTTGAAGGCGCCACGACTTGGGGCTCTTCTAACAGAATCAGGGATACAATTCCAGAGCCGAATGGCTTGGACTTGGAAAGATTTATCCATAAAGTCAGTACGGTGAACAGGAGTAGCTAACGCTAGGCTGTTAGATGAGCGAAGAGAGCGAGAGTGAGTAGAACTTAGGAAATTAAATTTAGATTTTAAGTAAGAAGGAGAATTAGGATAGAGTAAAGCAAAGAAAGGATTCTGGCGTTTCGACGCATGGGAATGGGGAGCCTTCTAAGTCCAGAAATGAGAAAATTCCATATAAATTTTACCCCTTTAGAAGTTAAATTTCTTAAAAATACTTTCTTAGCGCTCACTCACATCATTAAAAAAACCCCTGTACCAAATTTCAAGTTTCTAGGCGCAGCAGTTTCGGTTAGTTTGCTGTTTGCCCGCGGCTACGCCGCCGCCGTTAGTGTCCGTATTTCCCGGAACAAAAGGTACCCTATGTCCTTTCCCGGGTCTCAAACTTCATCCAAATTGGTTCAATGGTTGAAGCGTGAAAAGAAAACAGACAGACAGACTGAGTTACTTTCGCATTTATAATATTAGTATGGATAGGTATAATGCATGCTGATGATGAATTGACTTTGTATTTAAATTTTCTTATGTCACTTATTATTTAATCACTTACTATTTACATTTACTTTGAGACAATTTACTTTGCGTGCTTCCGCCACCAGTTAGTTCATGCAAACTATTGCTGGCCAGCGCCCACCCACTACTGTTAGTCCCTTCATACCCGCCACCAATAGTTGAACCTAGATGTTGATCGTTCGAATGACAAGCAATCGTTGCTTGTCATTCGAACGATCAACATCTAGGTTTCACTGCCTGAAGATGCCTCGTGTAGAGGCGAAACACGTGTCGCGAGCACGACGGCCGACATTGCTGCAGCCTCAACGGATGCAGCAGTATCGACCAGGGTTGCATGCATCAACTATTGGTGGCGGGTATGACTAAAAATTCATAAAAGCTTGTCGCACGATTTGTAAATAAACTAGTACCAATTTAGCTATGTAAATTGATCTGCTAAGTTTATTATATTTCCAATTTCAATTTAATTAATACTGATAGGTAATTAAACCCCACGACAAGCTTTTATGATCAAATAAATTGTATATAATGAGGTTATAAGTTAATAGTTAAAATTTTTAAGGAAAAAAATATTTTCTTCTTTTAAGAGCGTTTAAATAAAGATTTTTTAATAAGTTTTTTTACACTTTATTTAATAAACACGTGCGTAATTACTAATGAAGTCACGGCCACTGGCGAAAAAAGAGGGTGAAGGTCGCAAGCGGTGCAAGTTTTAGAAGACGAGGCAGGGAAATAAAACATGTCTGCATTCGCATGCAGTTTGTTCTAAATTATCATGCCATATCATACTACACCAGACGCTGGAAAGTATGGACATCTGGACTCGTATGTATTTTGGTCAAGTATTTTAAAGCAAAATGTATTTTGATTCAGACAGTCTCTGAATAGGTATACAGTTTGCTCTTCAACTACAAAGGCAAACTGCGATCGAACTCAGAGCAACCCCGGTTGGGCCAGTATACAGTTTGGCAATACGCGTCCCGGGATGGAACGGGATATAAAAAGAGAAATAAGTGGCTTTGTAAGTGAACGTGACGCGGCTTAGTGAAAGGTCGTTCACATTCTCGGCATGTCTTTCACATCGTCTAATCCAAAAAGGTAATTGATATTAAAACGATGAAATGCTCATTTGACTTTTGAATATCTATAATCTATAATCCTAAGTAATATTATAAATGCAAAAGTGAGTTTGTTTATTTGTTTGTTTGTTTGTTACGCTTTCACGCCGTAACTACTGAACCGATCATCATGCAATTTTGCATACACGTTATCTGGGGTAAGGAGAAGGGCATAGGGTACATTTTATCCCGGGAAAAAGTACTGTTCCCGAGGGATCGACATTGACGCGGGCAGAGCCGCGGGCGAAAGCTAGTTTAGTAATCTACTATGGAGATTATTAAATAACTAATTTCCGGAAACATACATATTGGATTATACTAGCTGCTTCTCTAGCCGCACTGATCTATGCCGATTGAGGGAATGGGCGAAAATCTGAGGAATCATGTTGGTAGCCGCAGCGGATAACAACTCATTACTTACCATTTTCATTCAATTTTCCACCTTATGCCCTGCTACATGCTAAACTTGGCATTAAGGTCTTATACCTGGGCTCGGTCTACCCCGCAGGGGTAAGAATGCCTCCATTGTTTAATGTCTGCAGAAGGAGTGAAACTAAAAATCTCGTCTGCGGCGCAGTTGAAAATTTAATAGGTTTTGATGGAGGCGTTCACCGCCGGCGATTAAAGACAAGTATCGGGTTCAAATGGAGCTCCCGCGGCTGCCTCTCCTGCCTCAGAAAATGAAGATAAAACAGAATGTACGTACATCAGTGTCATATCATACTCGTACTGCGATACACTAGAGATTTTTGCAGATTTAATCAAATCGCAAATAAGGGCTTGTTTGCAGTGATTCAAGAGACGCTCGTATGAATACAATGTCAATTTATATTGTCTGATTAGATAAAAGCATCGAATTTTAAGCAGGTTAAAGATCTAAACACAGTATGTATATCTAATCTAAACACAGTTTAGATTAGATATATAATATGTCTTTCACATGGTGAGTATATTTTCATTATACTACAACTACCAACCTGCTTAAACTTTTAAAGTCTTCATTAGTCAGAGAGCAACATCCGTGTTCTATTTACTTTGTATAATTGATTCGGCCCCGCCGCCGTAATATTGATACCCTTTAATTTATTAGGGCCCGAGCCAGCCGTTTGTATTTATTGGCAAAGCGAAGCCTCCGGAAGCTCACAAAACAAGAAGAGCGTTTAGCCATAACTCT
This sequence comes from Elegia similella, assembly GCA_947532085.1. NCBI lineage: Eukaryota > Metazoa > Arthropoda > Insecta > Lepidoptera > Pyralidae > Elegia > Elegia similella. The sequence goes on along the minus strand of OX383927.1, from coordinate 32,051,978 downwards.
TCCAACTCAGGAAACTGAAGCGGAATTCTTAATTAACGAAATTAGTTCATTCTCTTGGTCAAAGACAAGTCTAGTGCAGTGTTATTTGTTCCGCACCAAAATATTTCTGAGTTTTATTCCACGAGACACAGTGACGGGACTTATGTAAACGAATAGTTTCAAAATGCATATTTAAAATAATAATCTTAAGTATGTTATAGCTTAAATAGCGATCCTTCGAGAACAGTACTTTTTTCCGGGATGACAAGTAGCTTATATGTGAAACCAGGTCAGCCTGTCCGTGTGCAAAATCCGGCAAGCCGTTTTGGCATGATTGAGAGCAAACATCTAACGTTCAAACCTACAAACATTCGCATTTATTAAATAAGTAAGAATCACAAATTGATAACATAAAGGCAGGTAAGTTCATGACAAATTAATAATAATTGATTTACCAGGTTCTAGGCTTGTCCGATTTTTGCCCAACTCAATATTAGCACACAAGCATTTGTGTACTGTGTTGTGGTCGGGAGTGACTTTTCCGGCTAACATCTCGTAAGTAGACCACGTCTCGCAGAAAACGAGAAAAATGCCGATACGTGGTCAGACGCTTCCGGACTATTGGACATGTATTTCGCGATGGAGCGGAAGTATCCGGTCACCGGCGTGGAACTAACCGCCTGAAGACGCGGCGAAGGCAGGGCCGTTTCCGGCCGCCGGCGCCCGTGCGGCCGGGCCGGGGCCGGCGGCGGAGCAGCCGCTAGCGGGCTGAGGAGCACACGCGTTTGTTTGTTTGTTTTTATGAGCGTGGCTATCGCTGTTTAACTAACGTTTCATACATATCGCCGAGTATCAATAAAGTTTGATCATTTCCAAGGGCTGATTTGATGGTTTGAGAGATAACGTGTTCTATCTATATTATGAACCTGTAAATACAACTGATCTGCGTTTGCTGTAGTCTAAGAGGATTTCTGCTACCTGAACACGTTGCCCAGTGCTTGGCTAGATTTAGGTCAGTTATCAATTCATTGATGTGAAAAGCCTGCATTTGTGTTGTAATCGTTTAAACTATATGGATTGTTTTCATACTAGCAGTCTTCCGTGGCTCCACTCGCGTTGTTATCGGTCCCTGGGGAACAATAGGTTTTTCTTCTTCAGATTCATTGTACTCTTGGCCATACCCTGATTTCCGAGAAGAGAGTAGCCTATGTCTTTCACCGTACTGCAGACCATATCCATGAAAAATGTTATTTTGATCCGTTTTGGTAGTTAAGGTGTGAAAGCATAACAAGACCAAACTCACTTTCACATTTATAGTTAGGATAGGATTTTTTCATTAGATTGTAGAATCGGGTATTAATGCGATTATTTGATACCAAATGAAGAAAGATTAACAAGTGTTAAATAGAGGGGACGTTACAGATTTCCAAAATTACCTTTTGGACTTTGCGCTCACGGTTCGCTTGAAAGCAGTCCCAAAGCGCATTTAATGTGAATATCATGCATCTGTGGCGTGCAATAACTTACAAATGTTCTCTAAAGTATAACGAAGTTCAAGAAGGAGCGGCTAGTGATTTCTCACTTGTAAATCATATGATCTCGATTTGAGTCCGAGGTTAGCGCCGGCGGTTCTCGTCAAAACTAAACTCACTTGAGCCAGGATCATTAATATTAGAAGCTTTTATTACACTTGTATGTGTGTGTGAGTCAAATGTTTGAAGAAAAATGTATAAAATCCACTTCCTCGTATTGTATATAATTAGCGTGACAATATAACTATAGTGTGGATGTGGATCATGGATTTGACCCGATTATAAAAATCTCATGAGCGTTGAACGGTCTAGTTATTTGTCAAAAAAAGTAAACAAAGCGGTTTAATTGAATAGAAATATTAAAAGATTAAGACACTAAATACATTTGCAAATGTATCGCCATTGAGATTTCTATCCAAAACAAGGTAAATATGTACGTTTTCAAAACGTCGTGTGATTTCTCGTGAGACTTTTAATATTAACAACACTCGTATTTTTATTCACCTCCTGTTGTTATGATCAATTTTGCACACTTCAATTATATTGTGCAATTATTCTATTTGATACCGACGTCTAGTTGAGATTATCTTATACTCACAACATTTGAACTAGAGCTGTCAAAGTAATGTACCAGCGATGTAAAGCTGTGCACGGAGCAGCAGTGCGCCACTGATCGAGCTTCTCTAAAAATACCGCGCTTCCGCAACTCTCTGAGCATGATGAACAGGCACTTTTGTAGCGGCAGGTGCTGATAATGTTGGATTTACGACTGTTTTCGTTTCATTACAACATAATGTTACAGTGATGCGTTAATGCAAATCCATCCAGGCTATCTGTGATTAATAGGGGCTAATAATATTAGCGGGCCATCCTTAATCATTTCTAAAGCTACAACCAGACTTATCGGTAGTGCTCTTCATGAAGCTGAAGCTGAAGTCCACTGAAAAGTTAAGAGAGTCAGATTTGGGAGAATGATGCATAGAGAGATATAAAAAATACATAAAATAGGTTATTTTATTCCCATGCTTGGTTAAGCATGGGATCGGATTTCCTTATTATATTTATTTATTAAAAAGTACACAAATAGTTTACTAGGTAGATAAATTTTTAAAAACCCGTTCTACATCAGCTCAAAATTAGTTTGTTAAAATTAAAAAAGAGAGAGCTTGGACAACAATGCAGAAATACACATAACAAACAAAATATTTTCTTTACTTTTGACCCGAATTATTGAACACAATTTGACATTTTCTTTTAAATGCCGCAAGTGAATAGAGGAAAATATCAGGAAATTCAGTAGATGAACTTAAAGAGTTATTAAGTCTACACATTCGGTGAACAGGATCACCCGTAGACCGGATCTTGTGCACAAAAATGAACTTGACCTAGACTTATCAAACAAATCGACTGGAATCTAGTGTAAGTAACATGTATAGCTAAGTTTTAGTATAGTCAAGTGTATGTTTATATAGTTAAGTTAGATCCCGTTCCGCATAGTAAAAGTACAAGAAAATTACACCGGGGATCCGAATCGACCCTCTTCGCCGCGCTTCTTGTCTTCACCTTTCCGGCGCATGTCAACAAATGTTAGCGCGCGCGTGTGTTCACGGGAAATGTGCGCGTGCGCATGCGGTCAGCTGAGCGCCGCGAATAAACAGCTCGCGACAGGCAACAGTGACGCCGCCTTGAACTTATTATGTTTTATTTCGGGGACAACTGCTGCTGTGTTAACACTCCTCCGCGGTAAACGCAACGAAAATACTGTGGGAAACGCGCGTGACGTCGTGACGTGTAGTATAAATTGAGACTGTGTCAGCGCTGACATTGGCGCGCTTTTGGAAGCGGCCATTCAATACACACATCAATATAACCCTCCAAAATGATCGGTACAGTTAACTAACTCACAGACACTGAACCAGACACATGTCTAATGTGTCTGGTTCAGTGTTCAAATAGCAATGGAAATTTACGTGTACACGCGGGATGTCCCGGAAAGTATTATGAAAAGGTCAATATTTATATTTATCGCTCTGGATCCAAGGGTGCTTTATTTTTAGTCAAGCAAATCGTTATTTTTTGCAAACAAGTATAAGTAAAACAATAGTAGCAATAAATAAGGTAACCATAACCTAAAAATGAAAGGAAATTGAGTTACACCAAAGATAAAGGTGTTTGGTGCGGCGTTGTCGGGGGTAGCTGGGTACTTGGGCTCTGCTAATGAGGGCCGCGGCGGCGAGATAAAGGCCTGGCGGAAATTATGCCTTGTCTTTAATTAAAAGAAAATTCCCTAAAAATGATTGCCGCGCCACGCAGCTCGCCGCGGGGACCAATTTAGTTTCTGTCAAAACAACATCCGAATATAGTGGCCATCCACTAATTTCTACGATTTACACGCCCTTGTTGCACTAAAGGGTAACATTAAAAACCAAATAGCTGTTTAGGTTTAAGTAAGCTATCAAATCAGACCATGGCACATTTGTAGTCCCATGAAATTTATGTAGTTCCAGAGATACTGGAGTAAACAGAATATAATTTCGAGCTAACGACACGACAAAAAAAAAATAAACTGAAGGATTTCGCTTTACAAACCTAATATATCTCTAACGGCTCGTTCACGAGTATGCGCGGCAGGCGCTCGCGTCGGAGGCAGGCGCACGCGTCAGAGGCAGGCGCCGCACAGAGTCATACAAACGGTACAAGATGTTCACGAAAAAAAAGATAGGGCGGCACGGATGCGCGCAAACACAGCGCGGCAGCTTTGCGCCAAAGTAGAAAGAAACGGCATGCTGTACCTGAAAAGTACAGTTATCGATCTCACAAACAGCTGTTTCCGGCATGTAAATGTACAGCACATATCATCATCATCAGGTCTTTTTAATCTCCACTGCAGGAGCATGACCCTCTCGGTACTGCCCTCGGTGCTCCGTGGTACTACCGGAGCCATAATGGCCAGAGCAGAGGATTTGGCCTACACTCTCCTCGCTGGCCAGAGGAATTGGAGAGCTCTCATTGATGTTTATAAGCTTTGCTTAGCATGTATTTCCTAAGTCGCCTCTTACGACATCCATGGGAAGACTTGGAGTGATCCTATTCTACTCTGCCGGAAACCACACGGTTCTACAGCACATAGATTATAAGTAAAACTACATTATTCAAGTCATTTTAAAATTATAGAGAGTATTAATAAACTACACACAATTTATTTTTAAATTATTTTTTGTACAATAATCAATCTATTTCATTTATTATTGTTTTCTTTTTATTTTAGCTAAGTTAAAGTATTTTTCAGTAACGTAAAAATATAGATTTATCAAGTTAATTTTGCAAAGTGAATTCTAAAGTTTCGTGTTCGTTCATATTCGATTGTGATACGTAATAGGCATTACGAGTGTTGCGTCCGCTGACCTCCAAGGATCACGTTTTTGGCATTTGTTCAGGATGTACGCGGGCGGGGGTGGACTGCGCTCCGAACAATACGTAATCTGTCGGCCATTCCTGTGAACACACATTTCTACGAACGTCACTGTGACCTGAGACTTATTTAAGTGACAAAAACAACAGAGAAGAATACTGACATACTGTATTTTAAAACATGCAACCCTGTGAATTATCATCGTCATAATCATGCCGGTGAAGCTCAATGTTCCTTATCACCCCTTATGTTTCTATTATATGGCATATTCGTCGCGAAACACAGATTCTTTGACTACTTTTATAGTCGCAGGCCGAGGCAAAGACTTGCCTTTTATTTTTTCAAAATCGCAGGATGTTCTCAATTCGACTGCATGTTTTTTTTTTCTATTGTAAACAATTTATTTTAACCCGATTTGAAAAATTATGTTTTTATTTAGAAGGCTATGCTTCCGACTTGTATATAGTATGGTAAAAGTCGTCTTTTTATCTGCTAGATTATAAATAATTAGGTTTTGGTTTTTGTTAATAGTATTTGGTCTAGATATTATTTTTATAAGAAACATGTATCGAAGAACTACGGGGTATCACGTGTGAATTATCCGCTAGAAGCGCTCCTAGGAAACCGAGATCCAGCTATATCGATATTTTGCCCCTAAAATCTATATATACGGACAAATCACACAGATTGAGCTAGCCCCAAAGTAAATACGAGACTTGTGTTATGGGATACTAACTCAACGATAATATAATTTATAACAAATACTTAAATAGACACACATCCAAGACCCAGACCAATATGAAAAAGATCATTTTCCATCTTGACCTGGCCAGGGATCGAACCCGGGCACTCTAGTGTCGCTGGCTGGCGTGTTGACCGCTGCGCCACGGAGCTAGTCAAAACACCCCATATACTACATTTCATCGAAATTGCTATAGCCATTTCTTAAATTATGTTTTATATTTACACGTAAACAATAATCGCTTGTTAAAGTGATAGGGTTGTACAGTTTACGAAGACAAAAAAAAATAATAATATGTGAACTTTGTTTCCGTGAATGTATTAAAAGTTTCAGTGGCGCCAACTAGTGAGCAGAGAAACGGTAGCCCTTATTTGTAAAAAAAGATTGTGTAAGTAGTGGCCAGCTGACCAAGACAAGGCGGCACCTCTGTTATAACAAGAGACACGATGTTTATACGTTCCTGGGCTGTAATTCTTCATCGAATGGTTATAAAAATATTATTTTTAAAAGCCGCTGCGAACCAGAGATTGTATTAAAATGTTAGCGTTAGAACGACGGGCTGCCTTGCGGCAGGAAATAAACACAGAGACAAGAAGCGGCGATGGCAGACAGCTGACAGCGACCCCGCGGACAGACTAATACACGCCAATGTTTTTCTACCGCTTCTAATGGACGGGACGGTTGCTGCAACTTTTTGTTACTGCTAGTTTTAATTATTGCTTGACTAGCTGTTGCCCGCGGCTCCGCCCGCGTTAATGTCGTTCCCTTGGGAACAGTAGAAATGATAAAAATTCCATTCAAACACCTCCCCCTCTGCTTTTTCCTCTTCAGGGGGAATTTAATACATTTCACCTGCATAGATCTTTAGCTCTTAAGAAGGAGATTTTGCCCATTTCACCTACACAGATATTTTTTTATTGTAATGGAGAACTTATATACTTATTGTCATATTTCTAAGTCTAAAAATAAAAATATCCATACAAACTTTACCCCACCTATTTAACCCTTCAAGGGGAAATTTCGTCCATTTTAACTACACAGATCTTTTTAATTGTAATGTAAACATATGTACTTATTTTCATACGTCTAAGTCTAGAAATGGAAAAATTCCATACAAACTTTACCCCCTATTTGCCCCTTCAAGGGAGAATGTTGTCTGGTTTACCTAAACAGATCTTTTTTAATTTTAATTGAGAACTTGTGTACCTACTTTCAAACTTCTAAGTCCAGAAATTAGAAAATTCCATATAAACTCCACCCCCTTTAATTTTCTAAAAATCCTTTCTTAGTGCTCATTTACACCATGAAAAGAATCCCTGTGCCAAATTTCAAATTTCTGGGCACAGTAGTTTCGGCTGTGCGTTGATATATAAGTCAGGTTTGCCTTTGGCCCGCAGCTCCGCCCGCGTAAGTGTCGATTTCTCAGGAACAGTAGAATTATTAGTTGAACCCGGAATACATTAGTTCATGACTTTCAATGAAACACCAAACGGAAAGATTCATACTAACTTTGCATCCCATTTGCATTTATAAACCCCCCCTCCCCCCCCCTCCCCCTTAAGGGATGATGAGAAAAGTATTTTACTCGTGTTTCATGCCTTTGAGTAAAGAATCTTCATGCTGAATTTCATTCGACTAACTTCAAAAATGTCAATGTTTTATGCTTACTTTGCACCCCTATTTTACCCCCTTAAGGGATGATTTTTGAGTAAAATATTTTATTCGTGTTTCATACCTTTCAGTAAAGAACCTTCATGCTGAAATTCATACGAATAACTTCAAAAACGGCAAAGTTTCATACTAACTTTGCAACCCGTTTTACCCCCTTAGGAGATGAATTTCCAAAAATCCTTTCTTGGTGTTCCCCTACGTTATAAAAGGAACCTCTGTGCAAAATTTCAAGTTTCTTACCCTTATAGTTTAGGCCCTGCGTTGATATGTCAGTCAGTCAGTCAGCTTCTCCTTTTTTATTAGTATGGATTACTATGGATAGTATGGCTAGGTATAATGCTGTCGTATAATGATGATGAATTGACTTTGGATTTTAATTTTCTTATGTCACTTATTATTTTAATTTTTTTTTGCTTTATATTTGTAGGCAAACTCATGCCTTGAGTTCATTCAAATGACGATAACTTTTTTTTTAATGAACCGATTTTGATGAAACAAACTTTAAATGTTTTGCTGAGTTAAAACAAAGCAATTGGTGAAAGTTTGAAGTACATCGGTTCAGTATTTTCGGAGATAATCGTGATCATACATACAGATAGACAGACAGACAAGATTCCAAAAATTTTTTTTTGCTTTCCTTTATTCCTTTTAAGTGTCCCTCTATCCATTTCAGTCAAAAATTCTAAATGTACAGACAAAATATTTTTACTGTTTTATTATATGTATAGATATACGTGCAATGAGATCAGTGGAATTAAACATAATTAAGGGGATTTGACAAGCTTTTATTTAGTTACCTGTAAGTGCATTGTGAGTCAAAACTTGGAAGATATAATCTTTCATATAAAACTGACTTCAATCAAACTACTGAACTGATTACCATACCCTTTCAAACAAAAAAAATATTTTTAATATCGGTTCAATAATGAGGGAGTTATGAGGTAACAAACATTTCAAAAAATACCACCGAATTGAAGTTAGTTGTAACTAAAACAATTTCTTGACGTTCGTCTGAGCTGGAAGTTTACAGTCAAAGCAAGGCCGTGAAGTCATGAAGTTGTTCTAATGATGAACAACTTGTCAACACTGAACTGCCCGGTCACAAAATATTACACCGTGTATTTGATAAAAATAAAAGCACATAATGTAGTAATTAAACATAAAAACATATGTGTCGGCGCATGCAGAGTTAGAGTTTCTTTGACACTCTTATGGATTAATTTATTAAGTTGTACACGATGTTACAATGAAAGTAGAATAGTAAACGACACAATGCGGCGCTCCTAATGAGGTGCGTCACGATTACGACCGCATTCGTTTTATGTCTGTCTGTCTAGTGCGGCAGATATCAGGAACAATGAGCGACGTATTCGGGTATCGCTTGCACAATGTCACAGGTGTGTCGTTTCATACTAGCAGCGCGAACATCATCATCATTCTCAGGCCATATCAGCCCAATGCGACCGGCATTGGGCTGGCCACAGGCCTCTGTTTTAGACGCCATTTTTGCGCGTGTGCTATCTTCAATACTTTCCGGTCAACTAAACAAAGCGATATTGTATTGATATATTCACTATGAGTTCTAACTACAGGAAGTTTTAAAAATCTGTAATCAGTGTTGCCTCTCTCACTCACTCACACAAAAAACAAACAAACTACTACAAATAAGAGATGTCATTCGCACACACGGCAACAAATGAGTATGTGTTAAGAGTTTTATTGTACTAATATATTAGTAGTTCAACGTGAATTTGGACTTTGCGAATATTTATTTGAATATCTTATCAATTACCAAACTGATTTTAATGTCCAACAAAGTTGAAAATTATGCCAATATTATCTACATACATCTAAAATTTCAAATTAATTGAAAAGTATACAAGCACCAGTTGGGGAGTTGTCGCGGACGGAACACCATAAGTGGTTTATTCTCTTTGTTACATAGACTGCAAGAACTATTTAGTAATCTGTGTTTCAAGACTTTTCTCTCGCATCGTTCGCAGGTATTTAACTAGTGGCGGTCATTCACTTGAGTTCTGACTTCGTCAATAATCAACAGTTCTAGAGTTGGTGCATAGAACTTCTTTAATGGTCTGTCAGATAAAAAACCGAATTCAATCAAACTGATAAATCGATTTTGATGAAAGTCAAATGGGACCAATTCGAAACTAATATTTAATAGCTTATGCGTTTATTAGTACATACTTGCATTTGTTTGTAGATAAACATTTAATACTTCGAAATTTAAAATACAGACTTTTTGTTTTAAGAAAGTGACTCGGTCGTGATTCAGTCGGATGAATGCCTTTCCGAAACATTAACTTGATTTGGCTCAAGCACAAGTTGCGAGTGAGAGCGGAGGACGGTCGCGACTGGTGCTGTAAAAACTCAGTCTGCGAGTCTACGTTTTAAGACTCTTATCTAATAAAGGCCTTCGCTGCTCTTGATTCTGAGTCAAATCGAGTCGACTTGACTCGTCGGTACTTGTTACACAAGTAGACTATAATTTACATCAACTTGTGTAACAAGTACGGACGAAATGGAGCTCAAAAACTGTGGATAGGAATATAATAAACTGATTTCACACCCAACCAAATTCCAAAGTGGGGGCTTCATTAACCATTCGTGTCAAAAAGTAGCTGAGAATACTTATAAATGTTAAACATTTGAATAATAATAAATTATGTAACTTTCTATACGAGAGAGTTTCGATACGCTTATCTGTTCAAGACTCGAGTCGTATACAATGTATAATAGTGAGTGAGTCTGGCATAGAGTAATAGTATAATGTACGGTTCTCTTGTCTCCGTGCTACGACGACTCGTGTTCGACTCGGTGCAAGACTCAGTCTCTGACGCAGTGAAATTTTGTCAAGTAAATGATGTCAGGACTCTAATGTTTTACAACACTAGTTACAAGTAGAAGGGTTAATGAAACAAACTGTCCCCCGTCCCACAGCCCGTCCCACAGCCCGCCCTCGCGCATGTCAGCTGTCACAGCACAGGACGCCGGACGGCTGCGGCACCACCTTTCATTGCTCGTCGGCAATGGTGGAAGTGGAAACAGACAAGTTTTGGACCCACGTGTCCGTCACCACAATAAAAAAATCTCGTTGACAAAATAACTGATCTTTCCGGAAATGATAACTGGAGGATTGTTAATAAATAGATATAATAAACAATAATGTGTAGATTTCAATACGAGGACAGTTATACACCAGTATAGAAAGACGTGGCATGTGATTATCAGAGTGCGACTTCTATGCGCAAATACTTTTACTGTACTTATTCTGTGCTATTGTCAATAACACATTTTGTAGGAGAGTTGACTGTTACTCTGCTTAAATTTCAAAAGCTTTTAACCGTAATTGCGAGTTGCGACTGACAGGTTTTCCTAAACATCATGTAATTCAGCTGTCAACTGCTGGCAGTTTGTTAAGGCCCGATTTATCCGATGATGTCTGGCATCGGTCGACATAATTAGCGGAACGGGAGCGCGGCGGTCGCATGCCGCGCGTGCCGAGCAACGACGGATTCCGGCGCGGAGCGCGTCCGCGGCGGGTCGCACCGCATCGCACTGCAAGACTGCAACGTTTCTTATGTAACTTCTTTACATTGTATTGTAATGTTCTTTACATTGTTTAGTAAATTCTTACATTATATTGGTTGAGGCGAAAGTGTGCTACTATCATCGGATAGTAGCACACTTACAGTTTGTTTGTTTGTTAGTTTTCACGTGGAGAAGTGAATAGAAATCAAGAGTCAGCTATTCAAGCCGCTTAAACATAAGACGAAGCTTGGCAGCTTAATGTGCCTTTCAAAGCACGGAGGGAATCAAGATATTCTTTGTCTTGGTGTTCTTAGTGAAAACAACACCGGAGGTTGCTGGACATGTCAATGTCTCATCCCATCCGTACGCCTTCGGTACGTGGTCATTGTTCTCGATACAAATCACTCGAATGTTGTGATATTTTGTCAATTTCAAAACTTTTTAAACACATAATATGCTTGTTTCCTAAAAAATATAATAAGTCCGTCAGGTAGATAACCAAAAAAAATTAGACGCGTATTTTTTCTTTTGTCAATTATACGTATAATGTTAAAATTCCAAGCGACGTCGCAGTTAGCTACTCATTTAGCTAGCCTCACGAGCCCCACTTATGAGCTTTAACGCGCTTTATTTTTATCATTTACTATTTCATTGCTGTGTATCATTTATTGTCCAATTATAGTTTATACAATTTAGTCGACACATTTTTATAATTTAATTGTCGTCCGCGCTGGCACTTCGTTTAAGTTCCTTTAATTTACCTGACAACGTGTCTGGCATCGGTCAACAGACGAGTATTTTGCGAAACAGTATGGCTACTCGGTAAATTTTGACAACTACAGTGTACATAACTTTGATGGCCAGTTTAACATACATTATGGTTTATTTATCTATACTAATATTATAAAGCTGAAGAGTTTGTTTGTTTTAACGCGCTAATCTCAGGAACTACTGGTTAAATTTGGAAAATTCTTTTAGTATTGGTTAGTCCATTTATTAAGGAAGCATCAATAAAAAATGTTTTGAAAACGGGGGAAAATTATTCATCTATATTAATAAAAAAACGAATTAATCATAATAACAGAAATTGCCGCGGACAAAGTCGCGGGCAACAGTTAGTCTTAATAAAAAAAAATAGTCAATAATATGAAAGTCGCAACGTATTTTAAAGTGACGATTAAAATGTAGGATGCAAAGGAAACCTTTTGGACATCAGGACTTCGAATGGGCTCGATAGCCCAGTGAGTTTACGTTAGCGCTTATGCATGATAAGCAATCAAAGGCTGGGTTACTGCTTGATTGGTGACCATAAGCGGCATAAAAATATCTTGAACTCCTCCTTGCTTGGAAGGAGCGTTAAGTCATTAGTAACGGAATTGTTAGATGGCAGTCGATAAGCTATGTCAGATGCAAATGCAGCCTGACGAGTCAGTTATTAACTGAACAAAAACGAAAAACAGACAAAATGATATAAAATTTAAAAAAAAACAAGTAGAATCTCGTTGAATGTTAACATAGAATGGATCAAGCATATCATCAGTCTACGTGAAAAACTGCTGTTTATTTTGCTGTGCTATAAGAAAAACCTAAAGATGAGATTCAAATAATGATGTATAATTTCAGAAATCAAAATAGAACCCTCAAAACAGAAATGTTGCCTCCGTTTGTGTATTTTATGTTCTGTTAAATAATTTAACTTGACGCCATACAACTTTTATCATCAAATTTTAATGATAAAAGTTGTATGGCGTCAAGTTAAGTAGTAGTGGGAGGAATTAATCATATCTAATACTATAAGTTCAACACCCTAATACATAGGTCGGGGCTGATGTGACCGAACCTGAGCTTAGAAGTTGCATTTTAAACCTGTATGAGCCACAGTTTGCAACTCCTACGGTGAAGTTAAGTTCTTGTTATGTTGGTTTGAGTGCACTTTTGGGTAAATAGTTATAAATCAAAGATACGTGTTGACGGCTATGTGTTTGTTTAGTACACTGATGTTACAAGTACAGAATGCGACGGCCGTGGCCAAAAGTCGGTTACATGCGTTGCATTAAAATATGTACGGTCTTGACTCGTACATGCTGGGAGGGCAAAGTCAAGAATTAAGTTAAAATAATACAATACTAATTTACAGGAAATAACTAAATAATAATAATAATAAATAAATAAATATATACGGACAAATCACACAGATTGAGCTAGCCCCAAGGTAAGTTCGAGACTTGTGTTATGGGATACTAACTCAACGATACTATATTTTATAACAAATACATATATAGATAAACATCCAAGACCCAGGCCAATCTGAAAAAGATCATAATCCATCTTGACCTGGCCGGGGATCGAACCCAGGCACTCCGTGTCGCATAATGTAATGAATGACGCTAAAGATTTATTATTGTGCGTGCGTACACACGTCGCAGCGTCGTGGTTGCATCTCAATGTTCTCCTGTGGATCATCGCGTGCTCGGGGCAGCTGGTCCGGTTGTGTCTCCTGTATATTTTTCTCGTTGGATGTTTGTTTCTATAATATCTTCTTCTTCGCCTCACTATAATAGGCCTATTATCAGGCATTCTCCCGCAACCAGGTATAAGATGACGTATTGATGGATGTCGTGGGGGCTTAAGTTATTGTTTATGTTGTGAGGCAAGTTTTCCTTTTCCTTCAGCAGTTTCAGATTTTCGTCTAAATTTCTGTGCTTTTCATCTGCATTTCTTTATGAAAAATATGTGTAAGCTAAAAACAAACATACTGAACTCTAAAAACAAACATACGGAAGCTGCAAAGCACTTTCGCGGCCACTCCATGATAAATGTGTACAAATTGAACGCTATCTGAAGGTTACAAGCATAACGGTGTATGAGATAAGTTTACCAACAAACAGGTGTACAGCGAACTGAAATAAATCACGACGTTCGGGCGACGTCGGCCGGCTTCGGGCGGCGTCGTGCGCTCATCGCACGTGCTGTGGTATATAGGCTTGTTTATTAATACACAATCGGCGTGAAGTGCGGTGACGAGACAGAAATAACGACTTCACGGGCACGCGACCACCGCTGCGCCCCGCAGGTGAGACTCAGGATTGGAAGACCGAGATTTTACTTTTTTATATCTGGCTGCCTCGTTAGTCCTAAGCCTGCTGCCAGTAATACGTTTGATACACCTGACAACCTATGAGACCATCTACAGGGCGCCTGAAAATCCCCAAAAGGGAGTCATCACTCCCTTTTGGGAACATATTAAATACGTATTTTGAGTTACGAGTACACTGTAATTACAACCTCAGGCGTCAGACAGACTCTGGTCTTTCGGTAGATAGACTATGGTCTTTCGGTAGACAGACTCTGGTCTTTCAGCAGACAGACTAAAGCCGACAGACTAAGGTCGGGTGGAAAAGTATACACCGATTTGAATTGATATCGTCATGAGATATTTTCAGGATTTTGTTAAAAATGGGAAATACAAAAATGAGGGGTAAACTTTAAAAGCCAGTCTCGACTTGGTTTTTAAAATCAGCTTCTCAAAAGTAGTCCCATCTCTGTGGCTCAGCTAGTGCCCTGCATAGTAGAGTCCTGGCTCACATTCCAGTCAGATTACATGGCAAGTGTTCAAGACTAATGGGGTTATTGACGTGTAATTATAATAGATATATACCCTAGCGACCTTTGTGGATCAGTGGAGAGATCGCAGTGGTCTGCATTCAATCCCCGGTCAGGTCAAGATGGATAACGATCTTTTTCAGGTTGACCTAGGACTTGGAGGTCTATCTATATGTGTATCTATTATAATGTATAGCAATGTTGAGTTAGTATTCCACGACTCAAGTTCAAAACTTACTGTGGGGCTAGCTCAACCTGAGACATTTGTCCATTGTATTTGTTAGTCCATGTGTAGTTGTTAGTTTTGGGCTGAAATAAAACATTACCGCCGAGACCGCCGCAGCGACCCAAATCCAATAGTAAACGCAAAGGATTAAGGCCGCCTTTTATCCCAAATCCTACCCATGAAATACGTTTTCTGGGTTATAACATAAGAGCAGAGAATTTCCAGAAATTCGATGATCTCCGTAAAACGGTAACTTAAGCTAACAATTGAAAGAATTTCTGCCAGATTTATTGGGATAAATTCCGACACGGGGGTGTAGTGTAAACGTCTCGGGCGTAGATTGTAGCGGTAAGGAGAATAATCCTATATCTATCGTTATCAGTGGCGAGCATATTCTCTCAATTCAATTGCAAAACTTTTATTTCTAAAGAACTGAAAGGCAACAACTTACTGGATAGATCTGTTGAAAAAGAATGTACGAAATATCCAACTTTCTACACACAGAAAGACACAAATGAGTCAAACGATCGGGCAGTTACATTACAATATCAATACAAAAATGAAGTCACTTACAAAATAAATTTGGCAGTTGAAACGAAGTAAAATTGGCGTCGAAAGAGCGCTCAGGCTGTTAAACCGGAAACTTTCTGTTTTTGTTAATTTCTCAACGTACTCTAATAACATGGTGTCTTTTTAAGTTAACCGTTTGGCAAAGCAGGTCGAAAGGCTACTAAACTACACTAAACTACACTACACTAACAGTATTGCCGCCATTGCCTTTCGACCTGTTTGACATCTTATCCATATATAGTTTGTTCTCCTTTCCTGTATAGAGTCAGAGGCTGTTGTAGAGGGGGATGTGGAGGTAGGGGTGCGGTAAAATCTTGGGAACAATAGGGCGGCCCTGCAGTTAAATTCCAGGCCATTGACACAACAGTAGGTAGTTACTGTTACAACCAATAATTAGAACATTTGCGATACAACTCCAAATGATTAGACGCAAGTCGAAACAGGATTTCTATGAATTACATTTTGAACTGGTTTCTTTGGAGCGAATTGAAACTTCGTGGCCTTCAGGTCTTATAAACCTAGGCTCGGTTTACCCCGCAAGGGAAAAAACCGTGATACTATATATCTATAAATTGAAACAACATTTTTCAAAGAAAATACTATTTATGCTGTAATGTTATGTGACTTGATTTTTGTGGCTGCCTACCTTACACGAACCTCAATAGATATTAGTGCTTCTTCCTTATAATAAAAAAATGAAATCAATCGCACATGATGAGACATCTGACGCTAGCCAGAAAGCACTACGTGCATACATTCTGGTCTGGACTCCACACACCATCACAATATTTCTGTCGGCCCGTCCACCGAGCATCAAAATACAAATATCGGAATTTGTAAGTATTCGAATAATTCGAAATTGTTGTAAGTAATTAAATAACAGAATTCTGACGATTGTCGGAAATCGACGCATTATATTTTTTTCTAGATTCCGCACTACACAATTTTTTTTCCGACGGCGAGCTACGCCGAGGATCTTGTTGAACGGTATATTTGAGAATTCTCTCCATTGCCATGTAAGTATCAATAGAAATCGTAGGGAGTGGTTATATTATAGATTGTAAACCAATCAAACTGACATATCTACTGAAAATCAGGGATAATGAAACTTTATTATATTACTTATAGCTATAACAGATAAGAATTCTGACTAGAGCCGCTTACCACATTGTTGGGAGTGGATCGCAGGACGTGGAGTATTTATTTAGAACCATTAGACCGCGGACAATGAACGTTATCGCCGATTTACGCGACAATGGATACAAATCGAGTGTGCCGCGGAAGCGTGAACTCGAAAATATGCTGCAACGAAGAGTACTTCTGTACACTTACATCTAAAAATACATATATGAAGACTAAGGCTTCAGTTGACGATGCAAATGAGGAGCGACGGATAGGAAAAATGGTGGAAGCGCTTAGCAATTTGTTGGAGTCAGGCGGAGAAGGTGGAGTGCGCCATTAGACCGCGGACAATGCACGTTATCGCCGATATTACGCGACAGTGGAAACCAAGTGAGTGTGGCGTATACTCGCTTTGTTTCCACTGAAGCGTCAAATGGAAAACATACTACAACAAAGAGTTCAGAGGACGTATAAGAGGACCCCGGGCTTCGAAACAACATCGAAGACAATGCAACCGGAAATACTCGCAGATGAGAATGAAATACATTTACTTTAGATATTATTGTTCGCTGCCACTTATGACGCAGACGGGACCGTTTCTCCCGTTTTTGTCCTAGGTCTAGTGACAGTGATGAACATTGTATGATTTTTTCTAGGAACTCCATCGGAAGACGATTAGATTTATTATTTCTCCTGAATTTTGAAATATATTTTTATCAGGAGTTTTGAACTGGAGGAGACAGGAGTCTAGATTGAGTTTCTTTCGGCGTATTCTTCTCACCAGTGGTCGTTCCGAAACGCTAGTAGTATTTTGATTTTGTATATACTAAAAAAAATATAAAAAATCAAAATATGACGTTCAAAAAGAGATACATGTGTCCAATTTTAAATTAAAATCTTTGACTTTTGAACTAATGATTTCATTACAACGTACAACATTTATATGTCGTTTTATAAATTCACCTGATTATACACGGCGGTGCAGTGTAAAGGCGGACTTAAATCCGAAGGCCTTTTCTGCCAGTCAACCAGCTGAATAATGTCGAGAATTACGTTGTGCGTATGTTCTGTATACTGCTATTTCTCTTTATTTCACGGCGTCCTGAACATTCGGGCGGAAATGTAGGTGTGAAAAACGTGTGCCGCACGACACAGGAAGTAGCCGGAGCGGGATTACCTCAACATATCACTTCATACTAAGGTAACGGAAACGGACGAGGTTATAAAGATGACCTTTTTGGAGGAGCACATTTTTAAAAATATTATTATAAGCAGCGGAATGAAATTTTTGTAACTTTCACAGCTTAAATCGCATACATGCCTAGTATTGACGTACAGAAACCTTGTATTCGTCCTAGTCTTAAACTACTAGTGTATGAAAATACTTTGTACATAAACAAATACGGTACTCACCTAGGTGCTGTAGATTTTATGTTTCCGCCACCGCTGCTGTAACAATGAGAAGAACAAACATCAGTTTACGGACAGTGTTTTTAGGGTTCCGTAGCCAAATGGCAAAAAACGGGACCCTTATGGATTCGTCATGTCTGTCTGTCTGTCCGTATGTCACAGCCACTTTTTTCCGAAACTATAAGAACTATACTGTTGAAACTAGGTATTCAAAAATTTTTTGGTCATCAAACCCATACTTCAAAAATGATATTGATGTTTCTAATATTTTTTTTTTCTAAAAACTATTCAATAGTTTGAGCGAGAGTCACTTCCAAAGTGGTAAAATATGACTTGCACTTGGCCGTTTTTTTTAGAAATTGTACATTCCCAGTTAATTCCCAGGTTAGTATCGTTTTTTTAAAACTTATGAACTTAATATGCTGGTTTTCAAGGATCAAAGCGGAGAGATAGTGAGAGACGAGATTTAATAAGTTCTTTTATACCAATATTTCTATTTTTCACTTTGTTGTTAAATTACAAAATTTTGCTAAAATTTCAGTGTGTTAGTGTTCAGTGTGGACGAAGTGTTCGTCGAGTATGGAAAAATCTTGTTTATTAAAATCATCTATTCAAAAAAAGTACGCCCTAGCGTAATGTCATGAAGTATTATTTTAGTACCTACTCTCTTCATGTAATGGCGTCCTCAGCACTCAGGCCCGTCGGAAGTGTAAGTGTGAAAAACACGGGCTGGGGGACACAGGAAGTTGGCCGGACGCGGGTAACCTCAACATATCACGACATTGCGACCGGAGCGGACGGCGTTGTAGGACCTTTTAGGAGCAGCGGGAATTTTGAGAATTTATTCGGAGCGGACGGAACCCAGTGATGTTGTAAGCCTGACCCTTTTGGGATCCACAGAACTCCAATTGTTAGCCGCATACATGCTTTAGAATTACCCTAAGCTTTATAAGCAGCCCGAAAAAGTTATTTTTGTCTTTATTTATGAAGTTTAATTTTTTTTATTTCTAGAACTGATTTAGATGCACGTAAGCGCTATCTTTGGAATCCTAACCCTTTTTTGGTAAAACGTGTTAGCGTTATGATTTTAGTTTGCTTGTAAACTAGTTGAAGTACATTTTTATGCTAGTTCAAAGATACTGCTCTGTTTAAAACTGGTTGGAATCAAGCTCACGTACCGGCCATTTCCAGAGTCTTATTCTAAAGATTTAATTTAAAGTGATTGACTGGACCAAAACGAGAACGCGTCGTTCCTTCCCCGTATCAACTATTGGCTAATTATATTTTCATAGTGTGAGACAACAGATGGTGAATACATTTTCTTCATATGAACTTTATCTGTAGCTGTCTGCTGTAGGGTTTAACGCCAATCTGCCGGATTCTCGGAAATAATAATATGACGTTCAGAAAGAGATACAAAATATCCAAATTTGAATAAAATTCTATATCATTTAATTTAATTTCTTATGAATGGACAGGCATATCTCTTAGATCTGAGCGTCTTCCTGGTTGCAACTTCTGTGACGCGTTAGAGCCCGGGTACTGCAATTAGACAGCATTTATGCTTTAATATTGGCGTAGTTTGTACGGGCGGCCGCCTGCCTTACGCGAACTCTACTTGGATAGCCCCAGAATCAAATCAAATCAAAATCAAAACGTATCATCGGGCGGCCGAGAGAGGAGCCACGTCATTGTGCTGTGTCGCTTATAAGCAGGCAGTCGTCGAGCCCGTGCTAGGTAAATGCCACGCTGGTATGGACTAGGAATGAAGGACAGTTCTTTAGTAAAAAAAAATGATTTGTATCTGTTTCACGCCCTATAACCGAAAGGCCCATGGGATGGAGGTGGGAAAGGAATTATTTTTCTTTTGTATATAAAAAAGGTCATCACATTTGTAAGATTTGTGGAGTTGCTTAAAGGCACCTGACATAGGTTATTGACTTCCATCTCAAAATGAAAGCGGAGGTCAACGGCGTATGGGGAAGCTCGATATTTTTTCCCACTTAGTTTGCGGTTAGCAATCCATAGGGTAACCCCGCCCGCGGCCAACAAAGCGGTCGCCTATTAGGGGTATTCGCGGTTTCTTTATTCCAATGGTATTTAGTATAGCCCGATATGTAAATACCTAATCAATTTTCAGTCGTTATATACCTACGTAATTTATTAAGGTTTCAGGATGATTTTGTTTGTAATATAAAATAATCAACATCAGAATGTAGATGGGAGCATACTTTGCTAATGTTTATGTGTAACACGTCGCAGTTCAATTAGATAGGCAAATACCTGCGCCATTTTTATTACATATTTCACTTCAATATGAGGCATATCACGTACCGCACACCCTGTAGGAATCTCATTTCCTCTTCGCCACCGCTACCACAAAAATATCGTGTTTCCAGGGGTGGTATTTACTGTGCAATTGCAAGAGGGGCTAGTTTAAACGGGTGATTTTCGGTTTAATAGTATACTGTTCTGGTGAAGTCATTTGTTCAAAAATTACACTCCAGATAAGAGACTTCGCCGGAGACGGCTGATCACATTCGGCGCCGCGAGATAATATCAAGAGGGCTGGATAAGCGAAAAATTATTAGGCACATAGTGCAACGAAAATTTTCTTTGTTTATTAGATAGACTTACTCTTTACCTAAGACTTACCCAGATAAGGACGAGATCTACGATGGAACGACCTTGCCTACGTTCCACTGAGTCCAATGTGGCAAGTTAATATTTAGCTGAGCCATTTCAAAGGTGTCTGCAATAATCCATACAGGATCGGACTTGAGCTTTGTGTAATGCTATAATAAAAAGCTATCCAGGTGTAAAGTAGCGCTTAACCTTATTAAGGATGCCCAGTTTTTCAGCCGCAGTTTGAGCTGTGCAATGAATGTGCCGAAGTTGAGGTTTAAACTTAACTCCATGCCAAGGAGTTCCAGGCTGCCCTATATATATAGATACAGGTGCACCCCGGAAAGCAGGAGTTAGGTCAAATAAAGTTCGTTTAGCCGAAAACAGACAAGCCTGAGTTTTGGTGGTATTGAATGTGCTGCTTTTTGCGCAGGCCGAACACCTCCCCACAACCGTACTGTCATCTGCGTAACCGACAACGCCAGGTTGCATGTCATTGACGTAGAGCAGGAAAAGGTTTGCAGAAAGAACAGACATTGACCGGTGTCAATGGCCATGCAGTCCGAGGAGCAGCCGTCAGCACCCTGATCGGTCGTTCTCTCAGAAAGTCTGAAATCCAGCTACAAAAATTAGCAGGTATTTCAGCTCGGATCGACCTTTAGGATATCTTTTTGGCGATCTCATAGCAATAACTTTAATTTCAACCCCTAGACTAAAAAAGTATGTTTGAGGCAATAGCCCATAGAACGGGGAGACAGTTTGAGTGCAGTTTTTAATATACTTACGTAACTTACTTTTTTAAATCTTTTTGTATATATATCTATAGTTGATAGAAATTACTCAGCTGAGTAATTTCTATCAAATAATTTTGAATAAATTTTAGACTTTATCACCTTTGCATTGTAGTTTGTAGTCATACTCATTATTTTTGAGTGATGACCCAATATTTATCTAGATAAGAGAGAGAAAGATATTGTATTGTTTGCAAACTTTTCTTACCAATGCTGTGACTATGTAGTTTCATAGTATTTTTCCTCTGTGATATAACTGTTTCATATTATATTATTGATGCCAAAACGGAGCCAACTCCAATCAAAGTGATATCACTTTGTAGTTGTTGTGTGGTCCGAAATGTACGGCGTTAGTCGCGTCGCCGCGACAAGGTCAGGGAGACGATTTCGTTTAGGCAACAAACTATTTACAATGTCACTTGAAGAAACATTACAGTACAACTCAAATTTGTTGCCGAGAAACTGAAAGTATAGTCTGTTTACTTAAACTACAGTCACAGTGAAGTCGGCTAGAAGTTGCTCTATAGTCCGGAATGTGCTTTGTAAGCCGCGTCGTAGAGACGACGATTTCATTAACGCAACAACTATTTATATTGTTAATGTCACTTGAAGAAAGACTACAAAGCTCAAATAATTAAAAGATTGTCGCTTAGACACTGTTCGTACCCTTTTCGATTAGTTGTTCATTTTTGCATTGTCGTCTGTCCATATTTAACGTGGATTCCAAAGCATGGGGATGTGGTCTCCGTTCAGCTCTTCTCGTCTCTGCACACGACTTCACTTTAGTGTAGTCTCGCATCATGGTTACCATCTAAGTAGAAAGCACTTGCTCAACAGACATAAATTGTAATAAGCGTGTGTCCACTGAGCCATCGGGCTTCATAAGTGAAACTTTGGTGACGCGGCAAGTTCAAACACCTATTAAACTAAATTATGTGTTAGCTTATGGCAGCCATTAATTACACCATGAATGGAATCATGGTTTAGGCTCATCGCTATGCCGCAGAGCACAACTTAATCACTTATTGTCTTTCAGTGAATGAGCGCTGGCGCGATAACCAACAATAATGTTTTTCGATTGTACATGTATTACAAGAATCCATACAAAATATGCTATTTTTACCGACAAGACCGACAAAATATGCTTTTGATATAAAATTTAATTTCCCAAGCAGTAGAGAGTGGAAAAGCTTGTAGCAGATGCTCGCAAAATGCTGAGTAAGTGCGGGATATCGAGTGCTTTTGTAGCGGACTTTCAGCAGCGGCGACTCTGCCACTGCACATTATGCTGCTAGCTTGGTTCTTTTTGCAAATGTAAGGTAAATACTGGATGTAAATGAAACATCGATACATGTTTGAAGTTATATCCTAGATGCCAAATAAGTGTAAAATATCATGACGCTTTTGTAGCGGAAAAGGACCGCTTATCGGAGATGTCAGAAATATTCGTATCGTCTATATTTCTGACATCTCCGATAAGCGGTTTTTCTAATTCGTTTACCGCGTTTGTTGCAAAGACGTATCTAGTCATTCTAAGCACGCCTTCTTCCCTTACTGGGTAGACATAGCCAGGTACTTAGAGACCTAATACTGGGCATCTTGGAGGAAAACAGAAACAAAATAATGATTGAATCTTCCCGCATACTACCGGTTTTTACGATCTGCCCGGGGAGGAGGCAGCAAAAAAATATTAAGCCTCTATCCACAAATATATAAATAAAAATAAAATCAAATCGGCTACGAAAATAATATTTAAATTGTATGTATAATTTTTAATTGCATGTGTTACACGAGTTGATACAAAATCTCTTTTATTATGGAGATATCACTGCTTTCGATATAAATTCAAATTTGCCGAGTATCGGAGAGTGAAAAAGCTT
Source organism: Elegia similella (assembly GCA_947532085.1). Classification (NCBI taxonomy): domain Eukaryota; kingdom Metazoa; phylum Arthropoda; class Insecta; order Lepidoptera; family Pyralidae; genus Elegia; species Elegia similella. The sequence continues at coordinate 32,028,866 of OX383927.1, read as the reverse complement.
GTCAGCGGACGTTCGCAAAATACTAAGTGAGTGCGGGATATTGAGAGCTTTTTTAGCGGTTTGTCGCTGCATAGGTGTTGCACACGGAGCTTACGTGTTGCGTGCCTTCTCATCGCCTTTCTGCATATTTATTTCAATGAAATATTTGAGTATACTGAGATGTCTCGAAACACATCAAAATATTAATATGAAGCTAGAGTACTCTTTCTCTGACTCCTTCATGTCAGTATGGGTAGACAGAGCCTAAGGTCATAAATCCCAAAGGCTACATTTAAGAGTAGCATGTATGTGTGCGTATAGGTGGAAAAGATCTTATTAATCTCATGGAATTATCAGCAGTTTTCGAATTAAGCAAAGCTTAAAATGGAATACAGTTTTTAATTAAAAATCTTAAATAATATAAATAAGAAGTTTATGATAAAAATGTAAAATAAATTACTCAAATGTCTGAAATGTAGTAAATTATTAAAAAATATGACAGCAAACGAGCAAGCGCGTCACCTGATGGTAAGTGATCACCGTGGCTGCCCATGGACAAGTGCAAGACCCAGGGTGTGTCCAAGAGCATTGCCGGCCTTTCAAGAAAACATAGACTCATTCACAAAAGCTCAAACAAAAATATGCGCGGCGTATCGAATGTAGGACTTATGCATGCGACTTCGGTGCATTGAGGGATACCGAAAACACGCGCGCGTTTAGTCTCCCTCTCCTACGTATAGCCGACACATTTGCAAACTCCAACGCGAGTGGTTCTAACGTCCCGCTGACGTCACGTCCTTTCCACTGCAAACTTTGTCGACTTAAGACGCTTTTAGCTCTTTGTTACTATTGGAAAAGATGAAACATAGCCTGACATCGTAAACGTCGAAACCAATTTCCTGTAACATTATTTCCTGGAAACGATTTCAGTTTAACTGCAATAGTTAATTCTAATACGTAGAATATTTGTACTTGGTCACATTTTTCGTAAAATGCAGAAATATTGTTTCGTAATCACAATTATCGTCTTGCTTAATATCCGGACGCAACCGTAACTATTAAAAACAAACTGTCAGTCCATCTCACAAACAACTCGTTCTATTTATCAACATCGAAAAAACTGGAAGCTTGGTTCTCTGGGAATTGTTATATTGCGTGTTTTGAGAAAAATGTTTTTACAAATATGAACAAACTTTGACACTATATTTACATCAATTTTATCTTACAGCAACTACAAAACAATTACTTTCGACACACTGCAACGTAAATTCATTAAATAAAAAAAATATTGTTTACAATCATGTTTTTTGTAAACAAACTTTGAGGTTACTTTGCAACAAATTACAATTTGCTGCGCGCGCACACGAGTTTCATTTCAGGTTTTTAAAATGATTAAATCGTTTTGTACTAAGTATGATTTTATAAATCTGATCACTGAATTTGTGAATTTATGACAAAAATAAACATTTTTCTCCATTTCAATTTTATTATTTTATGATTACTTTTAATATTAGTAAAGATTGAAACGGTGCAGTAGCATACTGAACAAATGATTGAATCAATCCTGCTTCCAGGTTCTCAGAACAAGAACCATCCTTGCTCTGAGTCCAGGTTAGGTCAGGTCAGATCCATCACTAGTCCGAACTAAGATAGACCAGGATTAAACCTGGGTTTTTTCGTATTTTTTTTATAATAAGACGGATAGAAAGCTAAAATTTGGTGAAATCTGGGATTAGCACACAGATAACATGAAAATCAAGAAATGTATATATTATACAATCGCCATCCCATCATCCTTTGATATAGAGGATGAAAGTTTGTTATTTTTGTCAAGCTAGAAACTTTGAAAAAATATTTAAAATAAATAATATGATTACTATAAATATTATGGTACTCGTATGTAACTGAGAAAGATAAATGATATTACACCAAAATCATTTTGATGTAAAGCAACGACATGATGAGTATCATCATCATCAGGTCCTTATTAGTCTCCACTACAGGAGCACGACCCTCTCTGTACTACTAGAGCCATACTTGGCCAGAGCAGCCAGAGGACTTGGCCTACACTCTCCACGCTGGCCAGATGGGTTGGCGAAGTCTCTTAGATGTTTATAAGCTTTGTTTAGCTTGTATTTCCTAAGTCGCCTTCTACGACACCCACAGGAAGACTTGGAGTGGTCCTATTCTACTCTGCCGGATACCACACGGCATATTAAGCCGTGTGGTATCCGGCAGAGTAGAAGAGTATACATTGCTTTAACTGTAAAAACAGTCATCATTTTATGGATCGCCATGTTCCTTTCTCCATACGCGCCTAATCCAACTAGCGTATACCGTGCTGCGTGAATCTTAGTCTACATTTTATTACAATTTATTTAAATGATCAAGTAATTTTGCTATTTTTTTTATGCGCTAGGCCATCGGACTCTTAATCCAAAAACCAATTATTTGCTGACTCCGGCGTCATCGTGGCGAATCAAATCACAGCACTGCTTGACGAATTCATAAAGTATACAACTGAATCAACATGGTTACGAATGACAAATCACATATTTCATTAGCGGACTTTGTCGCAGCGAAGGGACCGACGTGTCGATAATACGCTCTGGGAGATTTATGACGCCATGTTTGCGGGTTGTTTACACACAACATGCCGAGAGTTAGATGGATAGCTTTAAGAATAAGACTGGAAAGCATTGAAATCAACCGTTAAATATCTATGGGATTAGATCTCATTCAGAGTAAAGATTTCTACAGCGCGTTCCTGACTCTCTGCGAAAACTAGGGCTTGCTTACTTGTTAATTTTGTTTGTGGATACCTATTTATTGAAGTTTGAAAATAGTTTGTGGGACAGCATGAAATTGCCAATGCCCCGATAATTCATGATTTTGCGAAATATATCATCATCATCATATCAGCCGCAAGAAGTCCACTGCTGGACATAGGCCTCCCCAAGCGTTTACAATACAACCGGTTGGAAGCGGCCTATATCCAGTGTCAAATCTATACTTTCTTTATTTTGTGGCGTAGCTGATCGGGGGCGGGTGTCAACAGCTCGGGATTTAGGCAAATACCATCATCAAGAAAACGAGGGTCACTACCGTATAAGCTCCGAAGTACTTGTACAACATATGACTTACTGGTTGAAGAAACACAAGAATTTGAAGAAACCAGGGCTTGTTACCGGTACCAAATTCCCATTATAAGTACCGGTAAGTACCGGTATTACTATTCTGTTAAAATTTTAACGGTAATATGAGGTACCGGTAATCTAGTATTTAACGGTAATAATATTGTTAACAGTTAACGGTAATTTTACCGCTACTTGTTACCGGTACCAAATTCACATTATAAGTACCGGTAAGTACCGGTACCTCTATTCTGTCAAATTTTAACGGTATTAAAATTGCGTTAATTTTACCGGTACCTACGCATTGTTGCCGTCTACCGCATGGGACTCGCTCGACTGTAAAAGTGCCGCCCTATTGTGGGCCCCCGCCTCACGCCGCACATGCACAACATGGCAACGACACACATTAACGAAATGATAATTCCCAATACGAGTACCGGTACTAAGTACCGGTACTGTTTACCGGTAATTGGTACAGGTACTTCTTTCAATTACCGGTACCGTCGTTTTATTGAGGTACCGGTACCAATCCAATTACCGGTACCGTTGTATTATAGAGGTACCGGTACTTGATTTTTACCGTTACCAAATGTACCGGTACCAAACCAATTACCGGTACTGTCGTTTCATAGAGGTACCGGTAATGGATTTTTACCGGTATTCCAACCCCTGGAAGAAACTCCATTCAAAATTTCATTAGAAAGAAAATATACACGACTGAAATCATAAGAAATGTGCATACCCAGAAGGCTAGCGGTATTGCTGATATTTTAGCGAAAATAGTTAATACAGATGGTTACATTTTACGGCAAAATTATGATGTCCTGATTGACAAAGACAACCAAAACAGAGACTATATATTAAAAATATTAAATTTATTAAAAAGCTTCAATATATAATTCTTAATGAACTACTTTAAGAAACGAAAGAAATATAATACGAAAAAACGAGAATAAAATATGCCTTGCGAATGAAACTACTTACGAAGAAAGTCCAAAAATACGTTGAGGTTTTTTGCGTGAAATGTGCGATTTGAGGATTTAGCGGAAATTAAGCCAGCCCACCTCGTCACACTACCTTCACAGGAAATCCGCGACCATGTCGCACACACACACACATCTAAGGCCACATTCTTGAGGTTTTTGTCTAAATTGTGAGTTTGGGCGGCCGTGTGCAGCGGGGGCGAGGGCGGGGCGAGGTCACATGTCACGGGACTACGGGACGAAATCGCTTCGCAGGCTGTGAGGGGCGAATACGACTCATAAAACTGTTCGCTTCACGTCGACACAGTGAACCGCATCAAACACAATATGATGGTAATGATAGACAACTCCCGTTTTACGAAGATTTTGTTTTTTTTTATTATCACATAAGCCACGCTTACAGCATCCGTTAAAGATAGATTAAACTTAAACATTTGACTTCACAAATGGATTAAACTATCGGAAGAATCAAAATTACAACATTTATACTATAACTGATATCATAAAACTACAATATATACTCTCACTACAAGTATCCTCTAATCCTATCCTAGCTTATGTTACATGCATACACATATATTATCACGTCCTTATTTCATTCGAGATAGACAGAGCCTGAGTCCACCAGATATAAAGGGCATATAGGAGGGCATCTAATATTATAAATGGGAAAGTGAGCTTTTAAGCATATTTTTGTTTGCTTCGCTTTCATGTGTTAGGTATCTACTGAACAGATTCATTATGATTTATTAATTATGTCATAGATTTAAAAAAAATCACTTCATACTTCTTTGAATTAAGTAGTATTGCAAACACGTTATCAGCTATACGAAGCGTACCCTAACTTTCATTACGCGAGCGGGCGTAATGTGGTAGGTACTTAATAATACTATAGATATGATAATAATACCAATACTGTTAATAGCTGTTTCAATGTTATCTAGTGTTATTTGCCGGCTGAAATCGATACCTGCAAGTTTTCCAAACATATAAAACAATTAAATAAATAAATGAAAATTAATTCAACTATCAAAATATATCGATGTATGACATTGATCCCCATTGTGCATGCCTACCTAACGACGTCATATCATAATTTATACTGAGCGGGTCCTGTTGCCACCTAGAGGGTAAGTGACAAAACATGTTAACTATAACGACTTAACCCTTTCCCGGACACTGCACGGCTATAGCCGTTACAACAATAAAACTTTTATTGTACCTCGTTAAGTGTCCGTCAAAGTGTTAAGCATCATTACCACTGAACATGTTCTTGAGAATGATTCTTTACAATTACAGCAATAGTTATGAACTCTGTCAGTCTTCAACCTTACGGGGGTTCCCTGTAGCGGAAGCACGAATAAAAAAAACAACGGGTTGCACTTCGGGAGTGCCAGCAGAAGTGAAAACTTCACGCGGTTGAAAAAGAGGGGGATTTAGTTCCTCTCCTTCGCCGCGCCGGCGGTCTCAGTTCGCGTATGAACCGTCCTTACGCAAGTTTAATATTTTTTACCATCCCACAAAGTGCACTACGCCACTAAAGACTTTTCACTTCAAACATCTAGGTAAAGAATATTATACAGGGTTATTTGTTAAACTCTCAGGACCTCGCAGGACTAGGTCGCGGCCATCATCAACAACTACGTTTGTTCTACGAGTTTAATAAATAAATTATATAAAAATATTTTTCAAATTTTTTAATGTAATTGTTGTGATATTTTAAATCTTAGTAAACGAAAGGAAGACACGCGACGCTCGCGCGTAATATTTCTTTGCGTTAACATTCAACCGGAAAATTAAATTAATATTTATATTCGTATGACAGTAAAATCTAACAAATTTGTAAAATCGTAGAACAAACACTGTTGTTTTTGATGTTAGCAAACTAGTCCTGGTTATTAGTGCTTTTCAAACAACCCTGTATATTAAAATACCAGTGTGGGATAAAAGTAAAAGTTGACCACCAGCGCCTTGTCTTCTCGCGCAATTTATAAAAACCGGTCGAAGGAATGGGTGAGACTCTGAAGAATAGGCTAGTTTCCTGGGTCGTAATAATAACATAACAATTAGTCCGTCAGTTAGATAATCATTAAATATAGGATACGTATTTTTTCTTTTGTCAAATAAACAATAAATAATAAAGATAAAGCGCGTCAAAATTCAGGAGTGGGAGCTCGTGACGTCAAAGTTTGCTACAAATTGTCGCAAACTATGACGTCACACGGAGCACTGTCAAAGGGCTATATCTTTATCATTTTTTGTTTAATCGACAAAAGAAAAAATACGTGTCCAGTATTTTTTGAATATCTAACTGACGGACTAATTATATTTTTTTAGGAAACTAGCCTATTGCAGCTTGTACCCACCATTACTCTAAAAGTGGCCTTTTCATCTTATACTTGTGTCTTCCCCGTAAGGTTGTGCCGCAATAAAGTTTGAATGAGAATTATTTCATTGTAATCTTCAAAAGTACATACATAAATCACAATACGCATTTTAAAACGTACTGAAAATAAAATCAGTTTATTCCATAATTTAGGTACTATAACTAAGCCAAAGTAAATCTGAGATCACCCGCGAGCAGACGTGTTCAGTCTGCCATCTCTCAGCGACTGACATGACTGTGCACTTCACCTGCCGGCGCTCTTCAAGCTTCTTGTACTTTTTTATTTTAGATTAGAAGATAGTACAAAGGAATGTTTTAAATCTTACCAAGCACAGTTTTGAGCTGATCTGTTTAAAATTGTTGCCTGAAGAAAATCCTTTTAGCTAATATTTATATTAAAATAAGTGAAACATTTTTACAGTTAAACAGTCTCCTGCTTTCCTAACTTCATATTAATCCCAAATCACCGTATTATATCAGTATTAAATGTCATTCTCCGATGACAAGGTATGAAAATAGTTAAACCTCTTTAGTGTATCAGTCAGATAAAAGTGCGAGGCGGACTCGCACGCAAATCAATATCGAGCAATAACGAACAAAAATCACGTTTGTTGTATGAGAGCCCCCTTAAATATTTATTTTATTTTGTTTTCAGTGTTTGCTTAAATATTTATTTTATTTTGTTTATATCGGCTACAGAAATACATCATGTGTGAAAATTTCAACTGCCTAACCATCACGGTTCATGAGATACAGCTTGGTGACAGATGGACTGACAGCGGAGCCATATGAATAGGGTCGCGTTTACCCTCTGGATACGGAACTGTAAAAAGCAAATTGCGAATATATATTCACAATGCTAGCATTTAAGGAGGTATTCCACTCCAGGATTGCTTAGATTTTACAAATAATTACTATAAATTTCTTTTTATAACTAAAATTTTAATTAAAAGCTGTTGATCCTTTGAAAAATAAACAAAAACAAAGATGTATGCCATCACCTTTTAATTTTTATTTATTATTGTTGGTATAGCGGCAATACATATACAAATTTCATAAAATTTTAAAGTCTCTACCTATGTTTCAATTGATGCCTAGTGACAGATGGACGGATAGCGGAGGTGAAAGGGTCCCGTTTTTACCCTTTGGGTACGGAACGCTAAGAATATTTAATTATGTTTTTTTCTTTGTCGCAGGTTGACGTGAGCAGTTTAAACAACGCTACGTCTCGCTACGTCACTCTTTTTTACAAAATCGCGGGGACATAAAAAATACCATCATCCGAATCAAACTTTAACCACTGAGATGGGAAGTATGTCGAGTAGCCGAACCTTCATGAGTTATCTATCGATAAGGTCAATATTCGAGCCTATCCAACCTGCCGTGAGAGGACAACGAGGGCCTTATTGTGTTTGCACAGTCCCAGCGGCGTGCTGGTCAGTGGCGTGTGTAAAAACCGCTTAGGTTGTTCGTGTCGTTACTCTTTGCTGTGAATGTATATCAAATATCACTAAACTGTGAGACAAATGCTGTTTCGCTTTAAATGTATTTGCAGTACTAAAAGACGATTATGTATATGGATTATTTAATGATTCATTTGTTTTTGTGTGTGTAAAAGGCCGACACCGGTATCAGATTTTTCAAAAGTACTGCAGGCAACTGGCAGTGCTTAAAAACTGTAGGGCTCAATAGCTTAACGAATCCCCAAAGTACGTTGGAGCTCGAAAAATTTAAATGCCGCTTGTGTTCATTGCCTTCCAGTGGAGACAACACCCAGGTTGTCATTATAAATTATGATATGTTTAACATGCGTAAGTACTAGCTATCGAGCTCATCTATGTAACTGAGTCAGATATGTCTTGTTCAGCATAATAATCTCCCGTCCATATAAAGAGAGTTCTTGGTAATATCCATAGAACTCATTCTTCGTTTATGCAAATTAAACAGACTCGTTCTTCCTAACGCCTGTCGTATCCAACATATATATAACTATGCATATAAAAAAATATATAACTACACAAGACAAATATTGGTCAGTAAGATATCTCCAGACATTACGCCCGAGGCCACATGATTGATCGGCGACAACCACTCAGCCGCCGGACGGCAGGACGCGCCGAGACTCGAGAGTGAAACATTTACGATATTGCATATGATTACGTGGAGTCGGCGCTGCCCCGCTCACGGGGTACTCTCATGCTTTGGAACAATTCGAAAATGCTTGTGGTATAATGTGATCTATCCGGGATGGACCTAGGCTGGAAGACGTGTGCATCTTGTCGAACACCCACAACTTGCCAAGCTCATTGAATCTTGTACGTGAGAAACTGTAACGCGAACAATCTTTTGATATAATATAGGAATGTATTTTGTCGATTCAACATTGTACAGTCTATTATTAGTAAACAGGATTTCTGAAAAGTAGAGTCGACAAACACCTATTTACTAACTAATAATAGACAATAAATATTATTATTACTCACTTATGTATTTCTTCGTTTACACTTCACAAATACATAAGTAAGTATCAATAGAATGTTGTGTGTGTCTGAAAGAACTAAACATAGCCATTGGACGTTAGACTCGACAAGCAGAACGTGATGGAACCAATCTAGAAGTCGTAAATTTATTTTATACGTGAACAAGCATCCGGTCATGTTATCTTTATCCTTTCCTTATTACCACGATTGTTGATTATATAGATATATATTACATATATAATGGTTATTAAATAAGTAGGTAAGTAATACATTCTTATATATTAAAACCCCAGGAGTCAAAACTATCAAGGAGTGGAAATTAAATGTCTTTGAAAATGTGCGAGATTCGTCATTCTGCTTCACGTTTTTTCACAACGCAGAGGCCTATTCTCACAACAAATTAAACTCTGCTGCCTCTAAAATCTTTCGTCTCAGGGCGTCCCATCCCGCCCCGCCGCCGCCGGCGGCCTTCGTCGCGCAATTTCATGTGAACTGATTCACGAGACGATTTTTTTCGTCAATTGATCCATTTCAGTAACCGCTACTCTCGCTATTGACACGAGACAAGGCTAATGTCGGGATTGCCGCCGTATTGCGGAGAGAAACGAGCCGACGATTTATTTTCTACGTGATATTATTATATTATTACTATGTAAATCAAGTTGTATGACTTCCAGGATTTCTCCCTGTAAAGCATTTTGGGTTGTAATAAATAGTGCTTTTAGGCTAGGCAAAGCCTTATTTCTAAGGTGCACATATCTTTCGTTCATTAATAATTAGGTAGACTTTATTTCATTAAATGACGCCTTTGTTATCATTAGATTATTTGGTATTGCATAGTGGGGTGTAAAATGTTAAGAACTAATGTACAATAATATTTAAAAGAGAAAAAAAACAGACTTCAAGTGGCTAGGGTCTAGACTACTAAACCGATTTGATGAATATATATGAATTATATATGAATTATTATTTTTCTTACTTTATAGCGATGATGCAGGTCAGGTGTAAACACAGACAATAAAACAGGTTGACAGGTTGTACAGACAGACAGGTTTGTATTGTATTGCCTGTGGTGTCAAATAACGCATTAGTTTAAAAGTCACAATAAAGCTTAGAACAAGGCAATAAAACAATAAAATGTTATAATCCGTGACAGTGACACATTAGAATGATTCTTAATGGGAAAGAACTTTAGTAATAGGCAATAGGATAGGATTTAAAAATATAATGTATATATGTATATGTAGTCAGGATTCTCAATGATTATGCAAATGACTGAAAATAGGAATAAGAGAATACAGTACCCTAATATAGTTAAAATTATCATAAGCACCTTCGAGTACATTAGAACCTTGGTTATTCTGTCGGAAAGCTACGGCCTCAAGTGAAGAGCAGTTCCCGCCATTCCAGCACACTTGATGTTTATCGCCACTTCGCGCGCTCGCATTCATATTCTAGTTCCTTTTCTAATTGCTGTGGGAATGGTAACGACGAATTAAGGCAAGGATATAGCGTTGATGGCTTGTTGTAATGCAGCGACTCCTCATAGTTATAACACTGGACAGAGTCGTTCAGTTTCATTGAGTGTAGTCACTACTGACAACATTTCTTTAGTTCCGTTCGAAATTGATTTGTAACAAATTACCAGCTGATTCGGCGAGAGCTCACTTAGAAACAGTGGTGTCCACGTGTTCTTCTATTGTAGTTAATTTCATACTCACTTTGGTTAACTGAACCTAGAATTTAAGTGAACTTAATATATTAAAATTTTTATATTTTTTATAGGTAGGTAGTGAGTATTTTTAAATTTTACTTTTTATGTTAATAAAATTAATTAAGGTATATTAACTTTATTTATTAAAAGAATTCTTAGGTATTAATATATAAATACAAAAAAATACAACATTATATACTATCTATAATACTTCTGCATGTTAGTTTAATCAACTGCTAGGTTTTAGGAGGATTTTAAACAATATCTAATAGCTAATCTATTTTATATCGCATTTGTCTGTGATCTTCTACAAGCCTCGATTCTTGAAAATTATTACACGTTTTGTCGAATGAAGGGTTCTCATAACTGGTAAGTTATCACAAACAACCCTACTTTCCATGAAAACGTGCCGAGTTTCGGGTTAGGTACAAGGCAATATAGTGTAAGATTTACGATAAACTCGTTATAGGCGTAATGTTCTTTGTAGAGCATTGTGTTGTGGTTATATGACACAAACAACAACATTTTTGGCATGTTGATTCACTCAGATTTCAATGTTCGAGTCGAGGAATATTATGGAGGATAATATTATATTCAGACACATTCCTATGGTCTAGCTGACCCTAGTAGAATTATATGAAGCTTTTTGGTTTTCCTTTGAGAGCGGCAGCTGGATCGAGGATCGGATGAATTTGATTACTCTATCACCTCCATACAACACGGTTTGCCTCGCAAAGCGCCGGGTTCTGGGGACTTCATCAGACGCGTCAGTTTTCGAAATTGCTTTGAAAAAACACATCTAAACGGTCAGGTACTCTTCTTACTCTAATATGTTTGTTTTTAATATTTTGTAGTTATTACTATTTAAATAATATAACCTTCCACGCTGGTCTGGGAGAAAAGAAAAAACGTAGAATCTGCCAGCTGCTTCTCTTCCCGCGCAAACCGTAGAAGCCGGTCAAGGGAATGGGCGAAAATCTATAGAATCATAACAATCGGCGATGCGGCTAGCAACCCATCATTGTTTTGATTCCGTTTCCCACCTTTACGCCCACCAACACGCTAAACGTGTCCTTTCAGTCTCATGACTTTAGGCTCTGTCTACCCCGTAAGGGATAAAGACGTGATAATATGTATGTATGTATGTATGTAATAATATAATATGTTGTTGTTGTAATATTTAATAGTTAGTATCTAATAATGATTGGCTGCTAAGGCGTTGTCTCCATCAAAGGCGTGCGAGGGAGCGATCAGTATGTGACACATTAAGAGTTACAACTTCCGACCGCGAATTAATGTTATTGCAAGCCTAAAACGTAATAGTTTTCTAAAAAACAGATTCGTACTATATATTATGATTAGATAGTTTTCATTTAACTGGACATTTTACAGGTGGGACAAAAGTCATGTGAACAGTCTTTCGATGTTTGTAATTGCATGGCATGCAATAAAAAAGATATACCTATTAAAGGTATGCAATGGTAAAAAACATGAATTTAAATAAACTTCTAAAAGTCTAAAATATTTCCCAAAGGTGAAAAGACCACTAGCACACACCATAAAATAAAATAAAAAATAAACTTCGGTAATAGATACAAAGCTAAGATGAGTCATGGCTCACACGCGTCATGGACCGCCGTCGAGAGGGCACATCATTTTTTTATGCTCGTTTTTGAGAACTGGTGCCAAATTGTCGAGTGATACAAATATCAAATGTTTTCGTAATAATAGGGAGGCTCGTCGTATTCCCTGGTTGCGTCCAGCTGTGGTGCGTTGGAGCTGAAGGTACGAAATTATGATATCATGTCAATATGAGGCATAATGCGTTGCTGTAAAGGCTTCAGAAAATAAACACATTGATGGCAAAAATACATTTCAAAACAAAAACTATATTTTTAGATTTATGGAGAACGCTTTGCTGAAACGCTGATTAATTTTGAATGACCTACTTTATCAGAGAGAGAGAGAGAGAGACAGAGTACGAGTACATATTTGCGATTAAGATTTATACCCTCGTCTCACAAATGGTCTGCATTTAATTCCAACCACCTGCTACAGTCACGTCAGGAGACAGCTTTGGTGGTACATAAGAAGTGCATCGCGCAAAAACGTGACGGAGCGGCTGCCGGCCGGCGGCGCAAAAACTACGGTCGTTGAAATCTTTTCAGGGGCGGGCCTTCACGGCGAGTGCCTGAAAGCTGGGCTCGACAAACATACGTACGGGCCATCTTGTTGTATCATTTTTAATGATATAAATAGAATTGGATATGATTGAGTCATATATATTATAACAGAAAACCAAAGACTAAATTAAAAAAAAAATATTCTGAAGAAGTTAAAACACGATTTCGAATTATACAAGTCAGCAAGTAGCAGCAGCGTGGCACCCAAAATCCACTGTTTCAAATTTCTATAATTTCGTAACGGTTTCACTTACAATTAAGCAAAATCAAACGACGCCTCTTAAGCTAAAATCCATCGAACCTTTTGGCTATAGTACAGAGCCTGCTAAAGACAAGATGATAATTGATACTGAATTAATTAAATTTCTAGTTATTTTACATGAAATATCTTGCAGGGCTTAACTCAAATAATAAATAACAAGAATTGCTTAATCTACATCGAGATTATACCATTTTATTTCAATATGCCACAAATTACCTTTATTTGTATATTATTAAGGTAATCATACAATGCTCATTATCAATTTCCAAATAGATAGATATAATTTCAATATCATCTTCAACACATACATATATAAACGTTAGTAGTTCCTTTATGTACATAGAATATATGAGAAAAACCAAGATTGGGAGCCTTGATAAAAGCTATAGAAACCAAAACTACGACTGTCACAATTTTTTGTCTGTCTATCTATTTGTTTGTGCACGCGTATCTCAAAAACGTCTAACATGCGGTTTACAAAGGGTTTACACCAATGATTTTTTGGTAATAAAAAAAGGTAAATTAGTTCATAAATAAAATGTTAAATCAATTCATATTATAAAATCTTTTTCTCGTATATTATCTGAGGAGCTCAATATAAACGTGTGCGCAGCACTCTTTCATCCGACGAAAAAACAGGAGGTTCTTTACGCATTTTCTTTAGAACTACTTGCCCGATATGTCAGAATTCACGCTGTCGAGTACTTATGCAAAAAATCCGTTCGTGTTAAGCAGTTGACCATTCGGCGCGAACATTCACGTGCCTGCGCGGAGTAAACTGCTACGTGTCGGGAATGGGTTCGTAAAAACCATAACATTTTAAATAACTTTCCTAGAGACGTAAGTATCATAAGTAACTTAAATTTTGTCTAGGTGTACTGTTGAATGTCAGAGATGACTAATGTATGAGACTTTTATGAATTTTCCATCTGTACATCACATTTTACGCAATAAATATTCATTCTTGTTAAATTATTTTATTGTACTTGTACCTTCTCCCTTCTGAGAGTTAATGTTGGTGATGTAGCTGGAAATGGTTGCATGGCGTGGTGGCTATGATAGGTCGGAGCATGGGGACCGCTATGATGATAACATTTAAGCCATGACTTGACTGATTATATGACTTGACGAAAGTATTTTGGCTGGCTACTCGCCTGACGCAACCCTCCTTGGGTTTCACTCTAACTTCTAAATGTATGCCAGAGGTATTATAAGAATGTCTACGTCATCTCGAGTAACAATGGCCAATTCAAGTAACAGGAATGACGTATTTGTTATATTTCAGGGTTTCATACCTAAAGGGTAAAAACGGGATAGTATTAAAAAATCTTCGCTGTCCCTCCGTATTCCACTGTACTAGGACGAGACTTGAAACTTTCATAGAATGCATGTATCTAGTGCGGCTAAAAAACAAATAAGCAAATGACAAATTATTAAAAAAATAAGCATACAAGACACGTTGGTTTTTAGTTTTTTTATTAGATATTTTTTGTTAGATATTGTTTAGTGGTACGGAGCCTTTCGTGTACCATTATGACACGCACTTGTCCGGTTTATTTTTTGTTGAAAACGCTGACATACAACCGTTACTATTATTTCGACTATAATCTTTGGTTTTAGCTATCTTTGGTATAACTAAAACAAACGATTTCTAGAAGATTAATAAATTATCAATTTCATTGTTAATTAAAAGAGTTAGATAGATATTAATAATAGAAGTGCTTATTTTGTTGTGAAAAGATGAAAGTCTCTCTGCACGATCGCCTCCTGGAGCCTCTCCGGGGCGCGAGGGTAATGACATAACGTGTCCAGTTATCAGCGGCCTTGGCATCGACTCGCGGGACATTTATCCCGAATTACTGCTACAAACTTATCTCTCTCGAAATGATTCACGCAGTATCACGGCCTATCGGGTCTGCATACTGCGTAAAAAGCGAACAAAAGGTTCATTTTTATGAGGGAACTATATTTCTTGTCAGCAAAGTTTATATTTATCATCAACATGTATCATCTAATCAATAGATCTGTCGCCACGAAATATTACTTTTATCAGATAAACAAAAGTATCCCCAGGTATAAACTACCAAATTAATGTTAATCTATACATATAATAAAACAGTAAAAATATTTTGTCTGTACATTTAGAATTTTTGACTGAAATGGATAGAGGGACACTTAAAAAGAATAATAGAAAGCAAAAAATTTTTTTTCGAATTTTTTGTCTGTCTGTCTGTCTGTCTGTATGTATGATCACGATTATCTCCGAAAATACTGAAACGATTTACTTTAAACTTTCACCAATTGCTTTGTTTTAACTCAGCAAAACATCTAACGTTTGTTTCATCAAAATCGGTTCATTAAAAAAAAGTTATCGTCATTTGAATGAACTCAAGGCATTAGTTTGCCTTTAAAACACGGTGAATTTTTCATCGTTTTGGACCCTTAAAGGGGTGACTCAGACCATCAAAATGAACAACTTTTCCGATGGGAACAACGCTGGGAACTCAAAAAAAAATTCGACATTCCCTCCCATACAAACTGGCCGGGCGGCGGGACTCTTTTGTATGGAAATGACGATTTTTTTTTAGTTCCCGGCATTGGTCCCATAGAAAAAGTTGTTCATATTGATGACCTGAGTCACCCCTTTAAGGGTCCAAAACGAATTTCACCGTGTATAGCACTTAAATAGTAAGTGATTAAATAATAAGTGACATAAGAAAATTTAAATACAAAGTCAATTCATCATCAGCATGCATTATACCTATCTATAGTAATATTATAAATGCGAAAGTAACTCAGTCTGTCCGTCTGTTTTCTTTTCACGCTTCAACCATTGAACCAATTTGGATAAAGTTTGAGACCCGGGAAAGGACATAGGGTACCTTTTGTTCCGGGAAATTCTACTGTTCCTGAGGGATGGACACTAACGGCGGCGGCGTAGCCGCGGGCAAACGGCAAACTAACCGAAACTGCTGCGCCTAGAAACATGAAATTTGGTACAGGGGTTCTTTTAATGATGTGAGTGAGCGCTAAGAAAGTATATTTAAGAAATTTAACTTCTAAAGGGGTAAAATTTATATGGAATTTTCTTATTTCTGGACTTAGAAGTATGAAAGTAGGTATATAAGTCCTCGATTAAAATTAAAAAAGATGTGTGTAGGTAGATGAAATTTGCAAAATTCCCCCCTTAAGGGATAAAATGGGGGTGGGTGGGTGGTATAAACTTTGTATGGAAATTTTCTCATTTCTGGACTTAGACGTGTGAAAATAAGTATATAAGTTCTAGTTTACAATAAAAAATATTTGTGTAGGTAAAATGGACGATATTTTCCCCTGAAGGGGTAAAATAGCGGGGTAAAGATAGTATAGGAATTAACTCATTTCCAGGCTTAGAAGTATGAAAATAGGTAAATAAATTCACGATATCAATTGAAAAAGATCTATGTAAGTCAACTGGAAAAAAAATCCCCCAGAAGGGGGTAAAGTTTGTTTGGAAATTGGAAATTATCTCATTTCTGGACTATGAAGTATGAAAATAATTAGGTATGTAAGTTTTCGATTACAATTAAAGATACATGTGGGTGAAATGGACAAAATTCACTCCTAAAGGGGTAAAACGGGAGGGTAAAGGTTTTATGGAAATATTCTCATTTCCGGGCTTAGAAGTATAAATAAAATCCATACTTCCATACTAATACTAATATTATAAATGTGAAAGTAGTTTTTTTGCGCTTCAACCATTGAACTGATTTGGATGAAATTTGGTATGGAGGTGTGAGGCCCGGGGAAGGACATAGGGTATGTTTGATTCCGGGAAATTCTACTGTTCCCGAAGGATCGACACTAACGCGGGCGGAGCCGCGGGCAACATCTTGTATAAAATAAGATAAGAGATGGATTACCAATGAAATCGTAGTTCATCAGATGAATATAAACTTCGTTCTTTTAATCAATGAAAATATGATAAAACACACTACATACCTATTTTTTATTGTAAGATTGTTTTATGTCATTTTTAACAATATTGATTGTTGTGAATAGAATTTAATTATATGTTTCATTTACTATTCTTGTAACTAGAGATTATTAGTTAAATATATTCCTAGTACCTGTGGTAATTAAGATCCTTGGGGAGGCCTATGTCCAGCAGTAGACGTCTTTTGGCTAAAACGATGTCGACGACGTCCCTACAATTTTTTGGGCATTGTATATTATTTTATTAATGATCTCTTTAATTAAGTTTAACTATACAGTTATTAGAACATACTTATTATAATAAATACAATATCATTTATTTGTCAATAGATCATATTCTCGACAATTTTACGTGATTTATTATGGAATCCATTTGATGTTGTTTGGCGACTACATTTTTACGACAAGTATACTATTTTACGGGAAAGTTCTATATTTTTTTTAGAAATACGAATACATTTTTACATAAGCGTTAGCGTAAATTATACCCTTATTATGATAGGAATTAGTACTCCTATTTTTTTGGTTACTAAGGGCAAGGGACATATTATTAAACTCATTTTTTCCTGAATATATCAGTATATTAAGTATTTTAGTATAAGTATTTTAGATTTCTTATAGGTTCACTGTTGTCCGTCTATCTATCAAGACGCGGAACGCGTGGAGGTTCTAAAGCTAAAATTCATTTAAAATACTCAGGCCAAGTATCAGTAGACCTCTACTGTCACTTGGCGCTGTAAAAAATCAAACATCTAAGCCAACGCAATCAAAAGATACAGCCGTTTTTGCCGCAAATTTTGGACACTCGCAAGAGAATCAAAACCTACAGGGTACTTCCCGTGAACTCAGAATCTTGAAATTTAGTCATCTGTCAGCCGTTGGAAGTCCACTACTGGACAAATACCTCTCCCGAAGGTTCTTCTCTTTGTTCCATGGGAGGCAATATCCTCACACGGAACGAAGAGAAGATCCTTCTCCTTTTTATTTGATAATGCAATAACTTGAATGAGTGAAAAGCTTAGAGATAGCTTAACACTTATCGTTTAGGTAAGTAGATTGTATTTTTTTATTTTAAAGGACATCATTGGGTTACTATTATAGTGAGGTTAGTTTTATAAATACAAGAACGGAACTGATAACGTCGTATATATATTTCGGTGGATCAAATATAGATATAATGATTTAGTGTATTCGTTATTCTGCAGAGTAAGGTCATCCGTCAGGTACAACACGACTACATCTCTACAAACACCTGTGGGTACGAAGTAGATGTATTTGTCCGCGGAATTAAACTCAGTATCCTCATCAATTAAACCCGAACTGTTACCAGCTAATCTATCGGTGAAAGAATCGGTTCACTACTTTTTAAGTTTATCCAATACAAATAAATTCACAACATACTATCAAATCACTAATAATAATATTACATATTAATATTAGTGAAGTTTTCTTTATACTGTGTTTAGTTCCGCTTTTTCCGTTTTTTTTTATTTTCACCAGCAAAAATTTTTTTTTTGTTGGTAACAAAACTACGATGATATCTGAAGGTACATACATAACCTTCAGAAATGTTATACCTACGTAAATCTAGGTCTTCCTCTGTAGTTTTTGTTTCATTTGGTTTTTGCTAAGGGTTTACTTTATTCGTTGTGATCAAGTTTTGGTTTGATACAGACTTAATCTAAAGATAGGGGTTTTGGAAAAATCCAATTCAGGATTTTATAATTTTTATGTCGAGGAGCGCGACAGTCTAGGTGTGAGCATTGTTAGCGCTTATGCATGATGTCGTTGCTTCACAAGTCACGCTATGCCGGTGGGTGGGCCAGGCTGTCATCATTAATGGTAGTGGCCAATCTACGCCTGTATGTTGGCCTCTTACACATACGAAAAAACATGTGTAAAAGAATATTTGTGTAGTGACGTCATTTTCCACAGATTTACCATGTTTTGAGAGGTCTACGAATCGTTGGCCGTTTGCTTGTTACAGAAGGCGTTTTTTCTTCGCCGCAAAAACGTGCCACGTGACGTCGGAGCGCGGCCGCGGCCGGCGCGGGCGCGGTACGTGTTTTATTTTCACCAAAATACACTTTAATCTCTTTTGGCACGAACTTTTGTCGCAAACGTTAAAAGGCGTGTGTCGCGTGTCTGATCTTTGTCAAGGTTTCAGCGACGAGAAATTATAGTCTAATGAACAGTGACCTAGTTATTGGACTATCTTATCATGTAGATTTTCACTTTTTCATTTTCTATTTATAAGCGAAACTTCTAAGAAAATACCGGTCAAGTGCGAGCCGAATTCACGCACAATGGGTGCCGTACCGTTATCTATAATAAGTTAAAAATTATGAAAAATATTTTTATTATATACAGCCTGATTTTGAACTCCCTAGCTATATTGAAATCTGGGAATCAGAATCCCTTATGGAATACATAATTGTAAGAAAAAAAGGTAAAAAACAAAAAAAAATATTTAACCTCTCATAGAAATTCGCCCAGCTGATCGGCGACTTTGTACGGGAAACCTAATTCTCTTTTTCGTTTTTCACCTTTTTTTCTTGCAATTCTGTGTTCCATTAGGTATTCTGATTCCCAGATTTCAATAAAGCTAGGGGGTTCAAAATCACGTTGTATATGATGTAACTAAAAATTTATACTTTACGCAATTTTTCCTTTATCTGTGCTATACGACGGTGCTTTGCACCAATGCATAAACGGCTGTATCTTTTCATTGCGTTGGCTTAAAATTTTGATTTTTTCACAACTCGAAGGGACTGTAGATCTGAGTATTTGATATGAATTTTAGCTTGATGAACGTGTTCCTGAGAACAAGGATCTTGACAGACCGACTGACAGACAGACAGACAGAGAGACGTACAACCGATTGATCCTATAAGGGTTTCGTTTTACCTTTTGAGATATAGAACCTTAATAATATTAATTGTTAGCGGCCCGCCGGCGCCGCGTCTTCGCACAGACATAACTACTTAGGTATTTTCTTCTTTAGCCTATGTTCATCAGAGATACAGTAGGATTGATTGCAATGTTAAAATGTTTTTTCAAATCAATCCAGTAGTTGTGGACCCTATTTTCAATGCAAACAAACAATCAAATCTTTTTCCTCTTTAGTTAGTTACTATGTTGGTATTCAAGAAGATTATTTTAAGCTTTTATATTTTGTAATTATGTAACGTTTCATTCATGTTTTCTTATGCCGGTTTTTTACAACAATCATTGCGCTAATGCGTAGAATTTTCCGATAGGTTGTACCAGTTTGTTCTATTATTTTAAGCTTAATTCATCTGTTATATAATAACAATTATTTTTGTGTTAGGTAGATATATTAATAAATCATCAATTACAGTTTTTATAACAACTACAGAAAGTCAATTTATCAGTGAAGTCACCAATAATAAAATTTCCAAGGAACCAACGAAAACACAGTTCAAAATGCAAGGCTCAAACTTCTTTCAAACTTTCCTGCTCTCGACTTACCTGACTAGAGGACCGGCTTTCGGGTCACTTCCCGACGGTCGCAGGACAATACACAATGCAGCACAAACACCTGTCGCACTCACATCCAACTGCACTAAGTTTCGCACTCGCGGCAAGTTTCGCGCGGTTCGGGCGCCGGCGACGGCAGCGCGCGGGCGAGAGTCGGCGACGAGTGCCGCGCGGCGGCGGCGGCGACGCCCCTACATCACGCTCACCGCTGCTGCGGACAAACTTCACTTTTCCTTTTCATTTATCTAATATTAGTTTCAAGTTTGTTTAATACCAGCGGTTTCCCGCGACTTTATCATAGTCATTTATAGCCCATGTGTAATGTTTTATCAGAAATCAGAGTCCAACCAGTAATTTTTGCGTGAGGTGACATATCCTCACAACAATGCAAACTTTTGCGTTTATTATATTACTAGCATTCGTCCGCGACTTCACTCGTGTGAATCTGAGGGACCCGTTCTTTACCGGATAAGTATGGACATAGATATTATAATTCTACGGTATACGTATACGATATGTATATTGGAAGGAAGGATAGTAGGACCTTGTTCTTATTTATGAGCCAGTCTCCTGACGATGGAGTAATTTCCAAATTTCAATTTCAAATGTAAGGGATCCTGTTAGAAATAATATTAACCGAGGATAGGGAATGATAGGGTACACATCCTAATACATATTATATTATACATGCGTAGATTTAGAGACGTGAGTTTGAACTTAAGATTGTTACAATTTTACGCTCTAGTGACTGAATCTATTACTCTCTTTTTCTTCGATCAAACTTCATTCAGAAGCCTAATTTCGACGTTCTTTAATATATCTTCGCGTTATTCTTGTTGATCAACTAAATGAGGGTGTAATAAATTTCCTTGTTTTCACAGTCACCTGACTACAATTCTTCTCGAATTAACTGGTTTTATCATCGACAAAGAAGCAAGGCGGACCACCACCAGTCCGCTAAGTAAATATTACTACAGCCGCGCCGTGACCATCTACTTAAGTTGTTCCACACACTGTTCATTTACATGGGGATTTATAACAACAAATTACACCGATTCATGTTATAAAGTCCGCTAGAATCAATTTGCAAAACAATCTAAAACGAACGCCGTGTAGTCCGCTAAGAACTCCGGCTGAATCTTTTTCATTAAATCTTGGATTATAAAGCAGTATTTAGCCCTATGGATTTCGCGTAATTTTTTTTTATCAAAGAAGACGGGTTTATTTAGTAAGAACAACTTATTCTTCTCCATGCGGTTTGGCAAGAACGCTGGTCGCGTCCCCCCTTTATAAGAAGCCTTTTCCCAAAGCTTTATCCACATATTTGCCGGCACACAAAAGATTCCGGCGGCGGTTTTGCTCTCGTTGCTGTGAATAGTTCTTTTTGATGTTGTCAATTTAGACTTAGGACTACCTGGTGACTAGCGTTGATACCGCTATTGTATTATATTGATTTTGTCGTTGAGATGCATAAGAATGTAAAACTTACAGGTTATTATTATGTATACTTACGCAGCCGAGCACAATAGGTATATAATAAATAGCAATCATATATCCAATTTCGATAAAAAACACTGTAATTGGGCTTTCTTATCTGTAACTGTAAACTGAAATAATATTGAGTGGCTAGTAATAGGACCACTTGGAGTTCTTTTAAACCCCAGTTACAAAGAGAAAGGTATACACGTCAATTTTGAAATGTCTGTTGGTGTATCTGTCTTTGCTAAACGGCTGTTTATTTTGACGAAGTTTGCTTTGGTTAACAGTTCAATAAAATTCATAATATCACGTCTTTTTCCCTTGCGTAGACAGAGCCTTGGTCTATAAGACCCAAAGGCCACGTCTAGCATGTTTGTGGGCATTCGGTGGAAAACGGAATCAAAATAGTGATGGGTTGCTACAGCAGCATCGCCTATTAAAGTGATTCCTCGGAATTTATATTTAGGTGTTTGCGGGCAAACACCTAAATATAAATTAATTTACACAAATATTTGGTTCTAGAATACCTAATTAGGATTAACGTCAGGCAGACTGTAAAAACTTTCGCCACACCATATGCATAAATGTTTGTTAGTTTGAAATATCTTTATTGTACGAGAAAAACACTGATCATATAACATGGAATAAACGAAAATTAAACATACAATGGCGGATTTATCCCATGAAGGGATCTACCAGTCAACTTGGTAGTTGTCAACCAGCCAAATGATTGAGAGGATAATTGTTTACTCATTAAGCAGAAGAACGCACAAAACAAGAAAAAAGAACGTTGTCTTAATAGCGGCCCCCAAGCTTCACAGCCCACGCTTCACAGAAAGCAACCGGCAGACAGCTCAAATGAGTACCTAAGAATTACGTTTGCTTTATTTTCTGGCAACAAAATAATCTCTCTCCTTCATTGTAAAGTATTTTTGTATTTCTATTATACGAACAACCCACACTAACATGTTACCAAGTTAATTCGTCATCAAATTACTCATCTCAAGAGTAATGTTTCGAAACAGCTGTCGGGGAGATACGAAAGTGTGTGTGTTTGGTTGTAATGGGCGATAAAACATTAACACCACATAAACTTCACTATTGTTATTGTGCGCTAGCGCGCTTTCCCACAAAGATAAACATAACAATAGGATAGTTATACTTTATTACTACACAGGATAGACAGACGGTCATCGGATCTCATTTTAATAAACATTACACGTATTTTTATTGACTAATCACGTGGTAACGAGTAAGTTTTGTATTTGTCATATAAACATTTAATAACAAAAATACTAACATTATAAACATAAAAATTCTATACGCCACCACACGGGTTAAAATGGATCACATCACATGCCAACTATAAACTATTTTCGCTGTTATCTTTGCTGCCTTGTTAATAAGACCAAAAGTAATTTAAACAATATATATAATATTTTAAATAAACTTTACATATCTGCAAATTCTGGCCCGTGTGGCATGGTGGTGGCAACACTGGCTGCGTTCCCTTTGGATAGCTATGCTAATCCAACGGGCGAAAAGTGGGGCAGTCTTATTTGTGTCCTTTCCCGGTAACATCAGCCATCTAACACTATCGCTTCTGCAGCAGAGAAAAACGTCTTCGGGTTGAGCTTGGATTCCCTTAAAAATGAAATTCGAAAGCAAGACTCGAGAGGTCACGAGTCGAAGGGTGCCGTCTGTTATTTTGGCTTTGTGTGGCGGTGGGCAGCCCTCAACGTGAGCTTTATAAACCTGCATATACTTTTAAACTGTGCAAAGCCACAAACGCCTCGGAATTCGTTTTTTATTAAAATTCAAACAATGTTGTCGCTGTTATGCATTTATTCACTTGAATGAATGAATGAATGAACTTTATTTACTTTATTGCTTTGACCCAACTATTCCGCACATTGATTGCTTCTATGATATTTAAGAGGTCTGTCAGCTAAGTTTGTAGGACTTGGATTGAATTCTCATCTCTACATGCTACAATACTTCTAAATTTCTATCATACATGTTAACTAAACGTTTTGCAATTGTGTGAGCGAATAACTTTCTGTCTTTTTGATATATGGCTCTACTTCTGTGGTCAGCCTCTAACATGCGCATTACACCTCTGAATTAACTTTTAAACTGTGCCAAGCCACAATCGCTACAAATTCCGCTATTTATTACACCTCAAGCAGTTTTGTTTGTTGTTTCACATATCGCATGTTGCCCGCTTTGACCTGTTTGTTCTGCTCGTTGATTGCCCCCTGCCCCTATGATATTCAAGTGTAATGTAGTTTAGGGAAAGTGCGATGCAACCTTCAACTGTTGTTACCCTACTTTGTTGTTACATAATATTGACGAATTATTGTTAAATATATTTTGTTTCCAAGCCTTTGTTTTCTTTTCATGTATCATGTCGACGTAAGTTTAATAAATGTTACAAAAAACAGATAGCTGCCAGAAATTTCTAACAAATAATAAACATACGACTTGGAAGTCATTGTCTTGTCATCATTGAATTGTTTCATAATAAGTCCAAGGTGTTGTCAGTTTCTTCTATAGATAACAGAGGGTCTGCCGATGTTTCCTGGTGTGTCAAGAGCGCGGGGAGGCCGCAGTGTAATAAGACGTTCCTTACGGTCATCTTAATTGTGTCGAAACGGAGCGCGCGTAAAAATAGCCGCGTGGGCCGGCCGCACTTGTTCGCGTGTGTCGCAACGTCGCTACATCATGCTGTATTATTATAAATTGGCTTTCGTCAATGCAATTTATTTGCGATTCTTTTCACCGAAATCATCGTGCCAGTAATAGACAATTAGGAGTTTTTTTTTGCGTGTTCAAGTTATATAGTATGCCATTTCTGGCCAAAGGTCGTCTTAACCATTATTAATTGTGACTGATAAATATATAATTATAAATAATCATTTTATCTCCTACGGGACTTAGCGTGATGGGCGGATAGGTGGAAAATTAATAATAAAACTGATGTGTTGCTATCTGTATCGTAATTACTAAGTGTCACAGGGGGTAATACAGTGTTTCGGCCTTAAGAATCAGTAATAAGACAATCCTTTTGCTGATTTCCACAGCATTAAATTGCGTTCGTCTCAAAGACTACGTTTGTAGACGTTACTAGACACAGCTATAAGTACCACATGTGTTCGCTTGCTCATCATCTCCGATATGTTATGCTCAGCGCCGCAGCGTCGCATGCAAATGTCTGAATAGTACGTCGCGGCGACAATTGCTTGATTGAGCCGAGATTGCGCGCCGAGGCCGCTCCACGTCTACGCAACAGCATATACCCGTATATATAAGCTGCCTACCCTATGTCATTTATTCAAAACTAATTTTGAGGATCGGTGTTTTGGAAGGTAAAATGAAGACCTTAAAACACCAAACCTAGTACTCGGTTTATATACAAATATTACCTGAGTATTGGTAGATACAGTATATGTATTAAAAGGGTCGTATAACTACGACACTACCCGCAGAATTGGAGTGATTTAAATATGAATTATTTTGACTATCATTAGTTCACGACTGCCATAAATAAAAATAAATATGTTCTCTAACCAAATATCCTAAATATAACAATTTTTATCGCGTCCGTGACCAGATCATCGCCGTTGAGGTTGAGGATACTAAAACAGTGACAAAAAATAACAAAATAAAATTAGTGGATACGTGCTCACGACACCCAGACCACGACCTCTATCAAAGCAAACTCGCGATGCGCTTATTAGATAAACAATAAGGTGTGGTGAGATCCTTATAAAAAACTCACAATAGTTCAAAGCGCAATAGACTCCAATTGCGCTTAGGTCCATTAAGTCAATCCCTAAATACTCAGTCGACAAAAAACTCTCGGAGACTATCGACTCTGCTTAGAAAATTTTCAGATAATCTGTTGAAAAATTCAAACCTGTAGAGAAAACAGCCGGACCGCCGAACATACTAAACAATTTTTGCCCAACTTAAACGAAGCCGCTTCGCTCGCGCTTTGCGTTCGCTCGGTGAATAATTAGTCGTGTTTGAGTAATCTTCTTGATGCTTCTGATAGCATAAAGGTTATCAGTTACGAGCTCAGCATTAATAATCATAATTTTTTGTAGATATCCCCTACAGCACAATAATAAAATCAGCTTTGCTAAAATGACAAATAAATATATACGGACAAATCACACAAATTAAGCTAGCCCCAAAATAAGTTCGAGTCTTGTGTTATGAGATATTAACTTAACAGTAACATATTTTATACAAATATATATGTAGATTAATATCCAAGACCCAGGTTAATCTGAAAAAGATCATTTTTCATCTTAATCTGACCGGGGCTCGAACCCGGGCTATCCAGTGTGACAGCCTGGCGTGACGACTAAGCCACAGAGGCTACTAAAAGGACCGTCAGCTTGATCCGTCGAGGCCCGGGGTCCGCTGTTATGACAACATTCATGCTGTTTTATGTTTAGCCAGCATCGCACCAACCTTCCTTGGGCAGCTCTAGAATCGTGAACCATAATTATAAAAATAGAGTATAAATATTCGCCCGCCTCGAGAATCGAACCCGGTAACCCTCGTATAGCAGGCTCGCGTGTTAACAACTGAACGTCACCCAGGCCGACGCGATATTATCTAATACATTACATCTAATACTTAAAACTCAGCATACCAAATTACCTGATGACGGAGGAACAGCGCAGCCGTCGTCACCGCAATAAATCTAATTTAACGGACATTAATAAAACTAGTTATTTTACAAATTTTCGCTCACAATTTATTACTTACGTTGTTTTCAAGTGATCAGCAATTATTTATCTCGAAATATTTATTAGAAGATATGATAAAGGTCAATTCTCATCGCGAGTAAAAATTTTATTTCTTATTTATCTGCAGTGCTGCAAAATTAAATACGAAGTCGAAGACCCTGGAGAAAAAACATGTTAAAAGATATCGTGTTTTCGCTTTAATTACTAAATCGAGTATCATGTAATTAAGCATATTCTCGGTCGTGGATAAGGGTACTGAAAGGAAGCAACTCTACGCGAACGGAGCCGCGCGTGAAGGCATATAGTTATCAGAATATCTAATAAGCCTTACCAACTTGATTCGTACCCGTATTGAAGGAATTTAAATTGAAACCCAAATATTCTAAGGTGATATTAAATTTTATGAATATTATTATATCCAACGCTTTATTCGGGAGTCAATAACTGTGAGTCGGGGAATCATTTCATCTTATATGAGAGACCCGGAGCTCTGTTTCTGAACTGGTAGAGTCGTTCCGCCACCTGTCGTCAAACTTCCATATGTGAATCTTAATTGACTCTATTTTTGATCCATTATTCGAATGAGTTTTCCGAATAGTCACGCGAGACCACTCGGACTTTCACTCAAACACGGGTAAGTACTCTCTGGTTGCTTCGAAAGCCATCGGAATAAATATTTATTTATTCCGATGGCTTTCGAAGCAACCAGCTATTTAATAATAATCAATAATCATCGTTCACAAAATAAATTGAATATCATTTGAGTACCATCCGGTACTACCATGTACCATCGCTGCTGACCATCACGTACTTAAAACTCAGTATACCAAATTCTATCCCATCCGCTCATCCCACGTCGGGTTCTATCCCATCGGGTTCCAATTGGGTACCGTCAGTTCCCATCGGATCCCATGCTTTGCTCCCGCTCATTGAATGTTGTGCTCTGGCAATTTATGGGCAAAATATTTGACCTCTCAACCACCGGCGGTCCAATGAGGACGCATAACAATAGAAAATCTATTGTGTCTGCGTTTCACGCGCTTGAAGGGGCTGAGTGACGCATTAACGTGCTTACATTTTGACGATGCATTACGAATGTTATCTTTATAGTCTGTAGTATTACTGTAGCGGCAGACCTGTGCGTAGTTCCGCCATCCGCGGTCAATCTGATTAATATATATGTATATATTTGACAGCTCCATGGCGCAGTGGTTAACACGCCAGCCTGCGATACGGAGTGCCCGAGTTCGATCCCCGGCCAGGTCAAGATGGAAAATGATCTTTTTCAAATTGGCCTGGGTCTTGGATGTTTATCTATATATGTATTTGTCATAAAATATAGTATCGTTGAGTTAGTATCCCATAACACAAGTCTCGAACTTACCTTGGGGCTAGCTCAATCTGTGTGATTTGTCCGTATATATTTATTTATATTTATTATATATTTATTTATATATGTAGTTGGCGGATACATCCGCGGCCGCCGGTGGCCGCCTCCGAATCTAACACGTGAACACAGTGTGAGCGAGGTGTGGCACACTTGTTTGAAGAATACATAAAATACAACAATCAGCTCAGTCAGTTATGCAACTGTAATTATCATTCTAATATCTAAGAGCTAGGCTTTATCGCTGTCATTGTGTGGAAAAAAACGCACACAATTGTAGTTTTTAGCAGAAATAGTAGTTTTTTGCCATTGCCTGCTCTATTTCACACACACTGGTAAACAACCCACATACAAGTGTGACTGTTACTTCACAATATTTCCTTTACCGGAAGAAGGTGATGGGTGCTGAAAATACCATGCATGGTGAGGTGAATGATGCTACAAACTAAGAAGTGTCGGTCGTAAGTGGTAAGTGGTACTTTTCGGTTATCGGTAGCACTTACAGACCATTGTACTATACCGCTTCTTCTGAAACATTATCTTTCAAATCCTTTTTTTTATATATATTCATTTATTTTTATATTTTTGTGGTTTGTTCGTTTTTTTTTTTTTTATGTATATCCGACGGCAAACGAGCAGACGAGCCACCTGATGGAAAGTGGTCACCGTCGCCCATGGACATCTGCAACACCAGAGGAGCTGCTGATGCGTTGCCGACTCGTTTCACATGACTGGTGCTAATTAGGTCATCATCATTTCGAGTAGGTGTCACGGTCAATCGACCATGCACACCCTGGTGTCAGAGTTCTTCGGAACCGCCTCTCGGCCTCTGACGTGGTTCCTTTAACAAGTACCAGATGGCAGCCGGGATCACCGGCTTAACGTGCCTTCCGAAGCACAGACTGATGTTTATTATCAGACAATCAGGTGATTCAAGCCTGCAATGTCCTAACCAAACTGGAAACAACTAAACAAAGTATGCTTCCGGTGGGAATCGAACCCACGACCCCCGGGTCAACAGGCAAACGCCTTAACTACTGGACCACGGAGGCTGTTAAATTTATAATTAGGTTTGTTACTTTTTTTTTTCTTTTCCTCCCAAAATATTATATTTTGAATATAAATATTATATTCTGAATTTATCAATGAAATAATGACCTATCATTACTTTATTGATAAATTCAGAACACAGAAAATATTATACAATAGAGGAAAGCTTTATATTAGTGCGTGTGCCGTGCTGACCGCCGATTTAGTTGAATAACTGTGTGTAGGACGAAGGTCGTAAGTAAAAATGTATTGTTGCCAACTTCTATGGTCCAAACGCGCAGTCAGTCGTAGGTCGTAGGTATCGAGGTATAGATGAGGAGCTCTTATCAAAACTGCAAAGTAATTAGTGAAGCAGGGCTTTATTTTTTGAAGTGTAACAACTGATACTTCAGATTTTAATTCATGTATTTTTTTGTCGCTACAATAAAAAGCCGGCCAAGTGCGAGTCTCTCGACTCGCACTTGGCGTCGACTCGCGCACGAAGGGTTCCGTACCATTATATATATATAACTAGCTTTCGCCCGCGGCTCCGCCCGCGTCATTGTCGATCCCTCGGGAATAGTACATTTTCCCGGGATAAATGGTAGCCTATGTCTTTCTCCGTACTCCAGAGAACTTGTATGCAAAATTTCACGATGATGGGTTCAGTAGTTACGGCGTGAAAGCGTAACAAACAAACAAACAAACAAACTCACACACACACACACACACATAGTATCACGTCTTTTTCCCTTGCGGGGTAGACAGAGCCAAGGTCTATAAGACCTTATGGCTACATTTACCATGTTGTTGTTTAAACAAACTCACTTTCACATTTATAATATTAGTAAGGATAAGGATAAGGATAAGTTTAAAATTATTAAAAATATTTTTATTTAATGTTGTAACTTAAAATTTAAGCTTTTCGCCATTTTTCCTTTATGTGTGCTATAAGACATTTCTTCGTACCAATTTTCAAGTTCACGGGAGTTTGATTGATCTTGCGAATGTCGAAAATTTGCGGAGCTGTATCTTTTGATTGCATTGGATTAGAAGTTTGATTTTTTCACAGCTCCAAGAGACAGTAGTGATATAAATTTCAGCTTGGAACCTCTACGCGTTCCTGAGAAAAAGGGTATTGACAGACAGACAGAAGGAAAACAAAGAGATCCTATAAGGGCTCCGTTTTTTCCTTTTGAGGTAGGGAACCCTGAAAAAGGCTACGTATCTGACTAGTAGTTTACCGATATTCGTAATCCTGCGTTGTGTCACAATAAAGTCTTGAGGTTTGATTCTGTTCGATGTGTAACTTCCTACATATGCTCAGTCTGATATAAATCCGTAGTCGGTGTGCATTGTATATTGTTCTGTCCTGCGTTTTTTTTTTTGCGTTTTTTGTCCTGTTTTTTAAATGACTATCAAAAAGGAGTGTATTACTTTTCGAGTTCATGGTTGTATGTAAGCATGAGAGTTATTTATTACACAATAACTTCTTAAAATTTAAATGGATTTGAAATTATCCTAATACGTTATCCTTAGAATCCGTCATGAGCATTTTTATTTTTCTTTGTTGTCGCTGCTATTAGCTATCACCAACGGGCTTCAACGCATGAGAATGTCCTCTGTCGTGTGAACCATCCGCCCACTCCTGCGGACTTCAATGTGAGTACGTTGACCGTACATAGTTTGATGAAGGTGCTCTTCTGTACTGCATGTATCTGTGGTTGCTATCAGCTGCCACGGGCGGACTTCCGCGCCTCGTGACAGCGGCCGCTGTCTGTCGTGAGAACCAGCTCCCACTCCTGCGGATTTTGGGCCGATAGCCGTGTGAACTGGATATCGAATGCGAGAACGATCATGGTATTTAAGGAGCAATAAAGTATTGACTATTGAGTATGTACAAGAAATATTTAATCATTATAATCGCGTTGTTGCACCAGCTAAGAAAATATTTTTTCCGCCGGTTAATTTTGTGGAATTAAATAATGATAATTGAATGCCACGTTCATAATCGTAATTTATTTTTCCTTTAATTTATTTCTTATGAACCCTTAATGCCTTAACTTATTTTTCGTACCTTATGAAACGAAGTAATATTCTTGTGTATACAATAAGTTAATAAGAAGCTCCGATAATATTCTCTCTGTATTATTTGTTGCTTAAATGACTAGCCTAATAAAACATGGATATGTTTGATCTGAACCTAAAGTGTTTATTGTTCTCTTTATTGATATGTATTTGGATAGATACATATCAATAAAGAGAACAATAAACACTATTAGGTTCAGTAACCGCATAATTAGCAGGAAAAACTTTACTCCACAGTACTAATTACCGCCAATGACCTCATAATTTGCATTGACCACTTCTCTCCCCGAGCATCAATAGCCGCTCGATGCCACGATCAAGCGGGCCGATCGCAAATCACGCTCCTGTAATGATAATTGGCGTTTAATGAAGCCATAATTATGACATCTTTATGCCAACCATGTTTTTAATCCCCGCCGCAGTAAAACTCTTGGCTCTCTAACGATCTCCTCGGCAATATAGACTGAGCGGCGACGAAGTGAAAATGTCATACTGCTTAATTCACCTTGAAAACTTCATTTCCCCAGTACTAAAAACGTTGAAGGAGATATTTGGTACCCCTGCACCTTTCATAATATAAGTGATTACTAAGAAAGGTTATTAGAAATAAACCCCTAAGGGGGTGAAATAGTGGGGTTTATGTGGAATTTTCTCATTTTTGGACTTAGAAATATGAAAATAGGTATTCGATTACAATTAAAAATGATCTGTATAGGTAAAATGGATAAAATTCTTCCCTAAAGGGGTAAAATTGGGGGGCAAAGTTTGTATTAAAATTATTTAATTTCTGTACTTTGCAGTATGAAAATTGGTATAGGTATAGGGTCCTGATTACAAATAAAAATGATCTGCGTGGGCAAAGTTAACGAAAACAAGTTTTCTACTCATTAAGGGATAGTTTCTATAGGTATATGGGACTTCCTTTTTTCTAGATTCTAGCACCAACTGCAAAACTGGTAAAAATATTGTTTAAAGCGAAGTACCGTAGTAAACTGTTACCTATCGTTGACGGCAGTAGTCACTGTAATTATAACGGGGGTTAATTAAAACCCTGACAACTAACGTACACGTGGATGAAGTCGCGAGCAAAAGCTAATAACTAGTATTATAGAAGATATACTACCGCCCTGACGGAATTATGAGTATAGCTAATTAATGAAGTTATAAAAACGTGAGTTGTGCCCGTAGAAGAAACACTGACAAATTTGTATATAGTTCGTACTTATCGTAATTCAATATACAATGAAAAATTATATTATATTATCAATAATTAATTTATAACTGACTATCTTATATTTTTTGATGGCGTAATGTGAACAAGCAGTGAGTGGTAGCGATCAATCTGTCGCCAGGTCACCATGATACAGCTTAATACATGTTTTTGAGTTAAATGCGAGGATCAAAATATAATTATTCAAATATTTACATAGTTTATGAACGTTCCCAACTGTCTGTACCAACATGATTGGTATCGTTTTCTCAAATTATCTCGTCACTCACGCATACACAGGGTCCTGCAGAATATCAGCGCTGCAGCTTTATGCTGAGCCGGTCCCTTTTGGCCACCACTGCGACACTCTATAATTATTATTAATGTAAGAATTTGTAGTAACTACTTTTAAGATTCCGATCTAAAGCAAACTGTAGATGGGTACTACCTACTAGGTACGTAGATTGATTCGTGCGTTACAAACATCGCCTTGTAGGTAAGTATGTGAGTCCCGCTTCAGCATCACAAGTTTTCCGACGCATGCAGCTGGAATAATTTTCGTGGAGCCGCTGGGAATACTTGTATGGAATTTTAATAATTGTCATGGAGCCGCTGGTACTGAAATTTTGGAGCGCTGGGAATTTGCCGCGAATGTAAGTAGTTACTTCTCACTCCACTCGTCTTATATAACCGCCACATGACAACTACTCAACATTTAATAAAACGCGTCAAGGTCGCCCAGACGGAATAACATCAAGATGTTTTCGTTCCCGAAAATTGCTACGAACTATTTTGATACAATTGAACTCGCGTCTTTTATTTAAGTCGACCTTGTGCTGTAATGAATGATTCAAATTCTGCTCAATCGTTTTTTATAGCTAGTGCTACATTTGCAATGTCTCTTGTAGTTTGACTGAAATCGCTCCGAGCTCAATGAATTAAAAATCTTATTAAGGCTACGCTCAATAATGCTGCCGCGCCGCCGGCGGTTTCCTGTACGGCACACCATGCAGTGTCCATAGAACCCTAGTAACTACAATGCATACATCAATATTTAGTAAAAAAAAAACCAGCCTAGTGTGAGTTGGACTCGCGCGTACGTTATATGTTTGAAATTATTAAAAATATTTTTATTACATGATGTGACAAAAAAATTATGCTTTTCGCAATTTTTCCTTTATCTGTGTTATAAGACGTTGCTTCGTACCAAATTTCAAGATTCTGAGTTGCTAGGAAGTATCCTGTAGGTTTTGATTCCTTTGCGAATGTCGAAAAAACATGAAAATTAGCTGCATAAACAGCTGTATCTTTTGATTGGGTTGGTTTAGAAGTTTGATGTACGGCCTTCTACAGCTTGATGCCTCCTCGAATTCCTGAGAAAAAAAAGATCTTGACAGACTGACAGACAGACGGACAACCAATTTATACTATAAGGGTTTCGTTTTTTTCCTTTTGTGGGACGGAACCCTAAAAGACTGTATTACAAATTTACACATTAAGGTACACCCTCAAAAACTACAAAGCCCCGGGAATAGAAGGACTAATTCAGCTTATATGGGAAACAGGCTACTAGTACAAGTTGAATGCGAGTCAGAGTTGGCAGTGATTTGACGGATGAATTTCCGGTGATTACCGGTCTCAAACAAGGCGATGCCCTGTCGCCGATGCTCTTAACTTTGGTCCTGGAATGTGTTATCAGTAAGGTTCTAGTACTAAGTTCTGGTGTGGAACTAAATGGGAGTCATAAGGTAATAGGTTAAGCAGACGACCTAGTTCTGTTAGGGGAAAACCGCAAAGACGTTCAAAAGTCCGTAAAGGGCGGAAGTTTCAAAGGTTGGTGTCAGGATCAATAAGAAAAAAAAAACGTAATATCTTCACAAGAAGCGGTATAAGAACACGCGGGTCAAGCGAGAAGATCTCCATCTGGATGGTACTGTTTTTAAGGGAGTGGCGAAGTTTAAGTACCTAGGATGCACGGTTACAGACACAAACACGAGAGAAGATGAAATTAACATCCGCATTCAAAATGCCCTACGATGTAGTGCAGCCTTACATAAGGTGCTGACGTCCAAACTTCTTAGCAGAAGGACTAAAATATGGATCTAAAAGACGATCATTCGTCCTATACTAATGTATGAGTATGCAGCGTGGACGCTAACTTTTAAAGTGGAAATAAGGCTGCTTGTAGCGGAAAGAAAGGTACTTTGCAAGATCCTGGGACCAGTGAGAGGAGAGGATGGTATTTGGAGAAGAAGTAGCAATGGCGAAGTACAAGAACTAGTGGGGGGCCAACATTATGGGCGAATATAAAAAAAAGAAGTTAAAGCACACCGTCTTCGCTAGCTCGGTCACGTCGAAAGAATGGAGGAGGGTCAGGGGTTGAAGAGAGCATACCTGGGCCGGCCGATCGGTCGCAGGCCGGTGGGCCAGCCGGTCGGCCAGTAAGAGCTAGCACAGGACCGAAAGATTCACTTTGGGTCGCTGAGCCAGGATAGTAAGTAAGTATTAAGATACATCTGTTAAAATTACAATTGCCATATTCCACGATCTTGAAAAAAATACATTAATATAATTTATAGGTACATAATTTGATAAAAAAAAAAAACTAAATTAATATTTCAATCGCGGCTCCTCTTGCGCAAATTATTATCCTTCGGTAACAGTATTCGTCATAAGATACTTCACTTATCATTTAGTGAACGTTAACATTTATTTTACAACAAAATATTGTTAACGTATAGAGCCGCTACCAAGACGGAGTGCAGAAGAAGCGGCAACAAACTGCGCAGCACATTTTTGTCCTTCTACGCACCCTAGACAACGTGTACGTGTTCAGTAGTTTAGGCGTAAAAGCGTAATAAATTGTATAAAATTGCTAGTACTGTCGATGATCGCAGGCTGACGGATATTCAAGAACCGCTTGTCTTACGCAGCAGCTTGGAAATGCGTTTAAGCATTTGAGAGTGTTCTGAAGAACTTTTTCATTTGGTGTCTGCAGCACAATTTCACTATCGCACCATGCGCCGTGGAAACAGGCTTCATGCTCATAACTTGGAGGCCTGGCGAGCCGCAACAAAACATTGTTCTAGATCTTCTTTCCTCGCGTTTGTGAGTTGTAAAGAGCTTCACTCCACTGTCTTTCTCTGCGTGCTCAGGCAAAAACAATCATTTGTAGACGTCGAAGGGCGACTATGATATTTACCATCAGACGTCTTGTATGCTTGTCTTATATAAGTATAAAAAAGACATTTTTTTTGTCATAAATTAACAACGAACAATTCATTTAGGTATATTTGTTAATATATCTGTTCATTATTAAACTCCTATTATTACTTAAATTAATACTATAAACGCCAAAACTTGTTCAGTTAAGCTCAGTTAATCTCGGCGGGTTTATCATCTCCCGGCAGGCGACGCCACCACTCCACAAGTAAGCTTGTTCAACTCAATGGAAACTCATTTAAGGCTTATTTTTTTAAATTATCTTTATACTAAGCGAAGCTAGCAAAAGGAAGTTTTTGTGGTAATTTATTTCATTGCACCGATCGCTACATGTTAAAAAATTTCATTGTGCGGCAACGACACTGCGACTTCAAAGCGCCGATCCGATCTATCAGATTATGCAGTGTTTCCATCAGAGCAGTGCTAAGCCAAGCTTTATTTGAGTATTATCTGACAGCAATATATCAACTGATCAGACAGAATCTGACAGCAACTGTCAAGCGATGCCTCCGCGCGTTATGTGTCCGAGAAAGCTGTGTCGCGGAGCAATAAGGATGCGCTGCGAGTCTGTGAAAATGTGTGAGATTTCTCTCCAGTGCTGTGCGAAGATGTATGGCGAAGCTGTGAAATGTTTGGCGAGGATGAATACCGGGCTCTCTACGAGCTTACGGCCATATACATGTAGGTCGCGTGTCAGCTATTTTGTTACCATAATTAGCATAAATTGCTATTACTATGGAGATACTATCGACCAGCCAGCCAGAAAGGATCCAACCACCTAGATATAATATATTATCAAGAAGCAATAAACCAGTTTACAATGTGACGTGGTCTTTGTCTTCGCAACATCATCTGCAACCATCAGCAACATCTCTCCGTGTATAGTTTTGGGCCTAACACTTTACGGCGTGGTACTTTCTCTCTCTAAATCTCTTTGAGATTGAAAAGTTTCAAAGTCACTTTGAGCTTGTCCAAATTATTTGAAACAAAAAGCACAGGATGTAAAAATAATAAACAAATATATAGGGAGGAAATTTGTTACGGTAGGTACGTAATATAATTTATTTAAATGTTTTTCCTACTTAGAAATGGAGTTGTACAACCAACTTTAAAAGGCCATTCATCATCATCATCATCATCTCAGCCGCAAGAAGCCCACTGCTGGACATAGGCCTCCCCCAAGGATTTCCAATATGACCGGTTGGCAGCGGCCTGCATCCAGCGTCAAAAGGCCAAGCATAGTAAAATAATAATAATAATAATAATAATATACACTTTATTGCACCATTATTACAAAACTTAACAATAGAAGAAAAAAAAATAAAAAATAAAATAATGGGTACAAAGGCGGACTTATCGCAGTATGCAATTTCTTCCAGCCAACCTCATACCTTTGGGTAGGAATAATTTAAATCATTAATTGAGAGCGGTGCAGCATATATATATTACATAAGATAAAATATTACATACATACTGTAAAAATAAAACGAATACCATTCTATGAATATATATAGTATACAATACAAAGATGAGAACAATGTTAATGACAGTAATTATATAAAAATGGAAATACTTAGTCCTAATTTAAAATTAAAGAGAGAAAATGAGACTTAACCTGACTTTTAAATGATGATATCGATTGGGCCTTGCGAATATCAAGTGGCAAAGCATTCCACAAGCGAACAGCCTGAACAGTGAAGGAATGGGAATAGAAGTTGGTAAGATGAGGAGGGGTGACGAGACGAAGGAAGGCAGAACTGCGTAATTTGCGATTATTAATCTCACTGAGAAAAGTGAAGCGTTCCTTGAGGTAACAAGGGGTACTAGGGATAAACAAAATGGAATACAGTAAAGAAAGGATATGTAAATTACGACGAAGTCTGATTGGGAGCCACTTGAGTTGAGTGCGAAAAGAAGTAACGTGATCATATTTCCGTAATCCAAATATGAAACGTATGCAAAAGTTTTGAAGACGCTCAAGTTTATTAAATTGCTCCTCAGTGAGATCCAGATAACAGGAATCAGCGTAATCGAGAATCGGGTGGAGCAAGGATTGTGCTAGCGTGATCTTAGTCTGGAGCGGTAAAAAATTTCGAATCCGCCTAATAGAACCAGCAGCAGCAAATATTTTTTTGCTGGTCTCAGCAATTTGCGGAACCCACGACATATTGCGATCAAAGATAACCCCTAAGTTTTTAACTTTGTCCGAGTACTCAATAACACAATTATTGAATGTGATTGCAGGACGGGAATTCCAATCAATTTTGGAAATAAGCCGCGAGCTGCCTAAAATGATGGATTGAGATTTTGAAGGGTTGACCGTGAGACCGTGAAACTTACTCCAATCCGCTATTCGAGACAAGTTACAATTGATGGTTATAATGGCCTGAGATAAATTATTCAAAGAAGAGTGACAATAAAGCTGTAGGTCATCAGCGTAGAGATGATAGGAAGTGCAGATTTGAGAAGTAATAGAGTTGATAAATAAAGTAAACAGTAAAGGAGATAGCACGCCGCCTTGCGGAACGCCGCAGGACGTCGAGCGCCACGTAGAGAGATGGTTATCAATACGCACACGCTGCTGACGACCATGCAGGTAAGAATGAAACCAGTCGATTGCTGATGGAGATATGTTCAGAGAGCGCAACACACCTAAGAGAACGTCAAAATCAACGGTGTTGAAAGCATTGCTGAAATCTAGAAGTGTCATGACCGTCAGTTCCGTTCTATCCATAGCAGAACGAATATCTTCTGAAATTTTTAGAAGAGCTGTGCTCGTACTATGACCTGCCCGGAAACCAGATTGAAAGGGACTGAGAATATTGTTTTTGTTAAGGAATGAAGTGAATTGAAGTTGTACCAGCCTTTCAAGTATTTTGGATAAAAAAGGAAGGATCGAGATAGGACGGAAGTCAGAGAAATTGGACGGATTAGATTTTTTAGGCAAGGGAATGACGTTTGCATTTTTCCAGGAAGATGGAAAGATGCCTTGGGACAAGGAGTTATTGAGAATTAAGGTAAAAGGAGATAGAAGGATATCAAGGATGGGCAGGATCATATTGCGGCTGATATCATCTGTGCCCACTGCGTTAGAGGTCACTGAGAGTACACTTTTCTGAACATCACATTCAGCAATGGGACTAAAAGAAAAATAGGCATAGTCAGGCGTTGGGAGTGAAGAAAGGTGGTTTAAAGTTTGAACTTTATCCTTGCCACCGAATAATACAGAAGTGGAGAAATGCATGTTAAGCTGGTCAAGATTAATGTTGTTAGGAGTATTACAATTTTTCCTACCAACGCCCAGAGACCTTAGAAATTTCCAGACTTTACCTGGGTCTCCATTTTCAACGGACTTATGAATATGGCGGCGCTGTGCATCCCTACACTTCCTATTGCAAGAATTTCGAGCATTAATATACTTGTCACGAAAGCGAACAGGGTCTGACTTAAATTTAGATTTCAAACTATGTTTTTTTGCTATCGCAGCTTTGATGTCCTCCGTAAGCCACGGGGCCGGAAGATGTTTAACGCGAACAGGACGTATAGGGGCATGTTTATCGTAAAGTTCGATCAAAATGTTGTTAAAAGTTGTCACCTGTTCGTCGACTGAACTAAGACTTGTAACCGCGACCCAATCTGTGTTGAAAGCATCTTCCCTTAGCTTCTGAATATTCATAGAGTTAAAATCACGCTGCAACAAGATTTTGGATTTGGACTTAGGAGGACGGAGTTTGAAAGAAAGGTAGAGGAGATCATGGTAGGAAAACAAGTCTGCGCTGCATTGTCCATAGCTAGCGACTAGGTCAGGAGAGGAAACAAGTGTAAGATCCAGGAGGGTAGGGATGCAATTGGGAAAGACATGCGTAGGTTGATTAGAATGGAGGATTGTCATGTTGCAGGCTTCAACAAGGGATATTAAAGACTTTGATCGATAATCATCTCTAAGAAGGCACGTATTAAAGTCACCCATGACAATAGTATGGTTGAAGAGGGTGTCAAGTTTTCTAAAATACTTTCAAGTGAAGAGAAATAATTAATTGAGGATGATGGACTGTAGAAAATACCTAGAAGGACTCTAGAGTGAGAAAGAGTAATTTCAATAAATAGATACTCGGCTTCATGAGAAGGAGAAAAAATTTCAGACATACGAATAATTTTGAAAGGGATATGGGAACGGAGGTAGATGGCGACTCCGCCACCAACCACCCCCGAGCCGCCACCCGGGCGGTCATTACGAATGAGTTGGAAGCCAGGTAACGAGTAAGAAGTTGAAGGATGACAGGGTTTAAACCAGGATTCGGCTACTAGTAAGGCATCGATATGTTTACTATCAAAGGAAGATAAGAGTTCTGGATAATGGCCTGGAATACTTTGAGCATTAATATAAACGGCGTTAAAGTTTTTGGGATTAGGTGAAAATATATTATTAATAGTTTCATTTAAAGGGGTAGAAAAAGAATGGAAGCTGTCCTCAGAGCTTGTAAGAGATATAAAACTGTCCTCGCTATTGCTACTCATAATAATGTATGTATAAATGTAATAAAATAAATATACAATTTATAAATATATATATAAAAAATAACCTAAACCAATAAAAAAAAAAGAAAAATAAACTGAATCTACTACAATTAGCTGTCATACTACCCGCCAGCAGAAGTAGTTACATACAATAACTTGGAAATAAGTACCGAAATGTTAGAAAAACAAAAAAAAATAAAAAATAACACAGTTTTAAATACGCAGAAAAAGAACCAGGAGTGCTATTTTTGAAATGACGCCGTTCATAAACGACCGATTATTCCACATAAAAATCACTCGAAGACGAGTGCCACACTTTCAAAAATAGCACCCCAGATGCGACATCTTAGATTAATAACATAAAAAAAAAAAGAAACAAAGAAACAAACTGTCAATAGAGAATTTGACATTGACAACCTGTACAACAAAATAACCATTGACATGACAGCAAAGTGACACTATTACGGATACGAAAGTGAAAACAAGATAAATACCCGACAAACAAATAAATAACAAAAAATACAAGTAAGTAATAGGTATTATACCTAGTATAGGCAGAAAAAGTACCTTACGTAATAACAATCAGTTACCAATATGTAGCCTATTTCTTAGCACGTCTCGGACGAGAAGTCTTCGCACTTTCAGCGCTGACGCCGGCGCCTGTGCTGGATTGACTCGCCGACATTTGCTGCTGAGAAACTTCAGATGACTGAATGTCCCGGAGTTGGTCCACCTCAATACAGGAATATACTTGATGTCGCGCACCATCAGACCCGATGACATACACGCAACCATCGCGTGTCCAGCACTTGTTGAGCCCAAAAAGTTCCCGTGCATGCAAGAACGCATCATGACGCACCTTCGTCAAGAACTCAGACATGGTAACCCCGGTCCCCTTCAGTTTCGTTTTGGCCAACCAAAACTTGGATTTTACTGCCAAGTTGACAAATTCAATGAGTAAGGGACGGGGCTTGTTACGAGAAGAGCGGCCCAATCGATGACACCTATAAATGTGAGCCACGGCAAAATTCGCAATGTGTAGCTTAGCCGAGGCAATCTCACTGACCACCGATGACACTACCTCCTTGTCGCTCTCTGGAACTCCATGTAGAAGAATAATAGCTCTCCGAGTATGCATCTCAAATTGATCTTGCCGCCTATCCTGATGTTGCTGCTGCTTGGCCAGAAGATTTATTTCCTGCTGGATGTTGTCTAAGGCAGAACGCATCAGACCCTTGAAGGCATTGAACTCCGAAGACAGTGTAGTGACAGTTTGTGGTGTCGCCTTCTCCAGTTCAACTTGGAAGTCTGCCATCTTACTGTCAAAGTGAACTAGCATCTGTGCCATAGTGTTCTGTAATTTCTCCATTGTTAAGGATTATAGAAAGGAGATAATCTGCTCACAGGTAGATAAAACTATACTATGTAATATGACATTTACTGTAATAGTACAAATTGCTTAATTATTTTTTTAAATAAATTAAAGAGAGGAGCTAAATTTGACTACTTTTTATTATGCTTCTACCCGCCGAAAAAAAAAAAAAACGTAAGTAAACATGTCGTAAAAAAATTAAAAGTGTATCGTAGATCTTTTTTAAACCGATATTTATCATTGCTTGTTTACCTAAAGGCTTTATGTCAAATAATCCGCCTGTAACGCTGTCTCGCTCTTTTCTACAGCTTTGTTTAAAACGCAGACTTTCCGCCGAGAGAATTATGTGCTACATAATAAAGCTAATCAAATTGCCGCGGACAAGTTCGTAGTAGCCGCGGGCGCAGAGCTGAGACGTGCTCGGGGTATAATGGGTTAATTATTTGATTGTCCGTCGTTAGCCCTCGCTAATGGCAGCAGATAGCCGTTTAGATAACAATCGACAGCGTTATATGGCTTCGCATTACGCATGCCGCCTACGCCTTGATAGTCCTAAAATGTGCGTAAAAATATTCAAATTGTCACACGTAACACGCTTTGTACAGTAAGTGTAGCGCGCCAGTCGATGCCCGAATTCCATTTGATTTGCAGATTTGCCCGTCCTCATTTGCCTCAGTGCGGATTATTTGAAATGGGTTCACCTTCGTATCGAGTGTGTCAAATAACAAACACTGGATGATAGATTATTTAAGTTGCCTAAAGGCATTTGACGTGGATTTATTACAAAGTTATCAATAGATTAGCCCATCGATGACTTGGCTTAACAACTTTCCCTGTCGACAATAAAGACAGGATCGCGTGACTATTTTTTTTCATTCACGAATTACGTTGCCAGCCCATACAAGGGCTAGCAACGTGATCCTAGTTTAACGATCTAGACATGTAGATTATTATCATAAAGAGGAAAGATTTGAAGAGTTTATTTGTAATGGATACATTAAAAATCTAATGGACCAATTTTAACAATTGTTTGACCAATAGAAACCTACATTATTATCAAGTAACGTAGACAATATTTTTATTTAAAAGCTTGGGTTTCGTACAAACATTTATTTAATGTTACCCTAAGTATGTAAATTTCAGCTATAAACGAAATTTTTGTGTAAAGCTTTTGATGAGGTCACACCCTCACCTGAACTGACAGAGACATATTGATGTTTAATGGTAAAATTCTAGGTTAGGGCTTTAGGCTACTGCTTACACTGTAAAAAAACTAAGTCAAGCAACATGTACTCGTTTTGGCGTTACTTTACGTAAAAATGTTTTTGGTGGGATACTTTTATTTATTACTCACTACAATTTATTGAATGTAATAGTAATATGCCAGATAGATGATCCCTATCAAGATTGATACGTCTAATATCCACTAATAATATCGTACCGATATAATTAGACGGTGCTTCAAGCGCTGAAAGAACATAAATCCATCAAGTATATCCAGAGATTACGTCGAATTCAGTCAGCTTCGGACGTCGGCAAAATGGATGGAGCCGCGATGAGCGCGCATTGTACGCCTGATAAATACCATTGGTAAATAGAGGCTTCGCAGGGCTGCCAAAAGTTTTCTTCTTCAAGTA
This sequence comes from Elegia similella, assembly GCA_947532085.1. Classification (NCBI taxonomy): domain Eukaryota; kingdom Metazoa; phylum Arthropoda; class Insecta; order Lepidoptera; family Pyralidae; genus Elegia; species Elegia similella. The sequence continues at coordinate 31,985,564 of OX383927.1, read as the reverse complement.
CATCTGAAATAACGACACTTAAGTCAGCTTGAGACGTCGAACAAAATGTATAATCAGCGATGAGAGCGCATTGTACGAGCTTCATAAATACCATTAGTAACTAGAGGCTTCTCAGGGCCAGCCGGTTTGTTCATTTTCATATAATAATGATCATATTTTCTTGATCATTCGTTTGCAAATACAAATACAAATACTTTATTTTGCTCGAAATGTGGTACATAAGCAGATCTTATATAATACATAACGTATAAGTCACACACATTTTACCAGATACTGGCATGCAAAATTATTAATATTTTTGATTTTAATGGTATTAGTTTTAAACAATGTGTAGTGTCACTCCAAGTCATAATTAGGTATACAATATCAAGTCACAATAAAGGTATAATTCGAGTAAAAAAGAAACAGTTATTATTTAAAAAAGTCAAAATATTCATCGACAGAATAGAAACAGTTGCTGATCAGCCAGGACTTTAGTTTTCTTTTAAACGCATTTAATGATAGAGATTTAATATCATCATTTAGTCTATTATAAACCTTAACAGCCATTTGATAGCTGTTATTACTAAATACCGCTGTAGTCATTGGGTGCAGTTTGAGTCTCTCCGGATACCTACAGCTGTACTTGCAAGTTGCGCTCCGTTTCGTAAAGAGTTTAATATTGTTTTTGACAAAAACACATATATCAAAAATATATAGGCAAGTTACAGTCATAATATTTAATTTCTTGTATAAATCTCTGCAAGACGTTAACTGATCGACATTACATATAGCTCTAATGCATTGTTTCTGTGCCTTAAGCGCCCGATCTACGTGGCGAGAGTTACCCCAAAGTAGAACTCCGTAACGGAGCACAGATCCTACTATACCTATGGTAGGCTTGGATTGCTACTTCCTTGCTGCACACCCTTCCCAGTCGCCATAGCGCATAGGAGAAAGAATTTATCTTTTTACAAATTTTACTAATATGGGCCTCCCATGTACATTTATCATCCAATGTAATCCCGAGAAATTGCGTTTCATTGGATTCTTGAATTTTAATTTTGTTATATGTTAAGTTTAGATTATGTTTTTTGCCATTTTTGTTTATGAATTGTATGTATGTCGTCTTATTTAGGTTAAACTTTAGATTATTCTCATTGAGCCAGTTTATTACTTTTAAAATTGTATTATTAATTTCGTGATTATAAGTTTTAATATCATTACAAGGTATTGTAACCGATACGTCATCAGCAAAAAGTATGCAGTCATAGTCCGTTATATCCGGCAAATCATTTATATAGAGTAAGAATAATAAAGGGCCTAAAATGCTTCCCTGCGGAACCCCTACTCGATTGTATTCCAATGCTGAATTATATTGGATGAGTTCGTTGTTTCCATTTTGTTTCGTTATTTCGACATATTGCTTCCTATTGCTTAGATAGCTTTTAAGCCATTCATTTGCTATACCTCTTATACCATAGAGATCACATTTTTGCAAAAGATTTTTATGCAGTACGAAGTCGAATGCCTTACTCATCTCAAAAAATGTGGTAGTTACTGGTACCTTTGATATGATGTTATTTGATATTTAAATTTAATTGTACGGGAAATTAACTAATTCTAAGTTATTGTAATAATTATATTTAATAGGGTATTCTGCTAACAACAATACCTGGATTGAATTAAACATTACCATGTGTGTAAGTTTCCGTATAGTCAGTTAAAAGAACTGACAAGTGACACCCCTGGTCCGGCGTAACTCCGGTGGCGGCGTCCGGGCAGCGGACGGCTCGTCATCCAAATTGATTGCGACAACAATAGGTTTCTGCTTCGGCTATGAATACTCGCAAAAACTGTCTAATTACCAGCGCCACTAAACACCAAGTTAATTTAGTTCACGGCGCGCTCTCAAGCGTTTAACTCATTATTTAACTCACTTAATTATTACTTTACTTTCAAAAAAAAATATATGTATTTTTTAGGTTTTCATTGGTAATTAACTAGTGTTAAAAACTAGCTTTATCCCAGGACTTTATCACGTTGTCCACTTATAAATTACATGTACGAAACATTTAATTTATAAGTGGACAACGTGCCTTGGAATGAGGTAGTTTGAATGTTAATTGGATTTTATGACTGTATTAAATCATAGTTTTTGACCTCGAAAGGTTTATGTATAACAACACCACACAACAAGAATTTCTTGTTTCGTGATCCACATCTTCTAAAACTCTCACAATTACAATGTAAAAACTAGCTACGCGGCTCCGCCCGCGTTAATGCCGTTCTTTCGGGAATAGGTGTTGTGTAAGCATTAACTTTAAAAACCCAAATAAAATTACCTATCTGTGGTCCTGCTTCCGTTTTCCCATATATCTACTTCCTTTTCGCCGAGACAGCCTGTGATTGGCCGAAAGACTAGTCAAAAAAATATGGCGATCGAGTCTTGTTGAGCTCGCCGTGTGCGCTGATATAATTTCCAAAAATAACGACTTCTAAGGACTTTTACTGGCCAAAACAACCCTAAATCTTCATCGCGTATATGTGATGGTGTACCACTAGTGTAGGCAGTGAAAAGGAATACGGTTCAAGCAAGAAGATCGCTAGCCGGCCGGCACGAGGCCCCGTCGAAGGCGATTCCTTCACCAACTCCTGTCCACCTTGGATCCAGGTTAGTTAGTGCTTACTGTTTTTCCTCGCTGTGATTCTGGGGTTGATCGGAGAGTGCAGTGACTCTTTCAGGAAGACGCTACATTAATTTATGGTGCCTCCTGTGAGGAACTTCCTCACGTACTTATTTCAAATTTACCCACTTAATTTCAATATTTCCAATTAAAGTTATTTCCAAATATGGATAACTAATTTATTCATAAATAGACTTATTATAGATTCAAATTAACTAGGTACTTACCCACCTAGCATTTGTCTATTTGTCTAACAATCTCGGATCAAACAGGGAATTCCATACCTGTGCCATACCATAGTAAATACCTATTGCTTACGAGTACATACTCCTTATCTCGTTAATTCCCTTGTAATAATCCCTTTATCGTTCGATTTGTATGCCATAAGGTACTATCTTGTTACTCAGGCTTTCGAACTATTTTGGAAAGCCTAGGTACCTACCTAGGATTGATTAATAGCAGCGAGGTGTGTATTTATGATTATAAGTAATAGTCCGTAGTTTTAAAACCAAGGTGTTTGTGAATATCTGTTCCATTACTCAGTTTCCATTTAAACTTTTGCTACTTACCTACATTACTCGTACTTTCACAATTAGTGCTTAGCGAAAACATGGCGGAAGGAGAATTAATGTCCACCATTAAAAAACGTGAATATGAGTTTAAAAATATGCAAATACTTTATGACTTAGCAAAAATTACGAAAGAAAATAAAACTAAATTAGCATCCTTTCGAGCTAGGTATAAAAGAATGGATAAAATTCGTGATAATTTCTTGGAATGCAACGATCGTGTAAACCAGTTGCAACTTAAACTAAATCCTCAATTTGTTATCGATAATACTGATTTGTTGTCATTTGACGAGTTATACTATTTCGTCATTGAGTTTGCCGATTCTCTCGACGCAAGCGCCAGTGCGAGTTCGCGCTCGGAACGGTGTCAAGGTCATGCGCATTCCAGCTCGCAAGTGAAACTACCTAAATTGCAAATAGCTAAGTTTGATGGTAATATAGAGAACTGGCAGATGTTTAAAGACAGTTATACGTCGCTTGTGCATAATAATGTTTCGTTGTCGGACACAGAGAAATTTTACTATTTGTTGTCATGTCTGTCTGGGTATGCCCTGACACTAGCTAAGGGTGTTCCTATAACATCAGCTAATTATTCTGTTGTTTATGCAGCGTTGCTAGAGAGGTATGATAATAAACGTATTTTAGCCACCGCTTATTTAGAAAAAATAATAAAATTAAATCCGATCCAACGGCCATCATTATCAAACTTATCACAATTAACCAACACACTTTATGAATGTGTTAGTGCCTTGCGCGGGTTAAATATTGATGATTTAAGTGAATTTCTTTTATTTTACATAGCATCTCGGCCGCTAACTAACTAACCTGGATGTTAGTTAGTGCTTACTGTTTTTCCTCGCTGTGATTCTGGGGTTGATCGGAGAGTGCAGTGACTCTTTCAGGAAGACGCTACATTAATTTATGGTGCCTCCTGTGAGGAACTTCCTCACGTACTTATTTCAAATTTACCCACTTAATTTCAATATTTCCAATTAAAGTTATTTCCAAATATGGATAACTAATTTATTCATAAATAGACTTATTATAGATTCAAATTAACTAGGTACTTACCCACCTAGCATTTGTCTATTTGTCTAACAATCTCGGATCAAACAGGGAATTCCATACCTGTGCCATACCATAGTAAATACCTATTGCTTACGAGTACATACTCCTTATCTCGTTAATTCCCTTGTAATAATCCCTTTATCGTTCGATTTGCATGCCATAAGGTACTATCTTGTTACTCAGGCTTTCGAACTATTTTGGAAAGCCTAGGTACCTACCTAGGATTGATTAATAGCAGCGAGGTGTGTATTTATGATTATAAGTAATAGTCCGTAGTTTTAAAACCAAGGTGTTTGTGAATATCTGTTCCATTACTCAGTTTCCATTTAAACTTTTGCTACTTACCTACATTACTCGTACTTTCACAATTAGTGCTTAGCGAAAACATGGCGGAAGGAGAATTAATGTCCACCATTAAAAAACGTGAATATGAGTTTAAAAATATGCAAATACTTTATGACTTAGCAAAAATTACGAAAGAAAATAAAACTAAATTAGCATCCTTTCGAGCTAGGTATAAAAGAATGGATAAAATTCGTGATAATTTCTTGGAATGCAACGATCGTGTAAACCAGTTGCAACTTAAACTAAATCCTCAATTTGTTATCGATAATACTGATTTGTTGTCATTTGACGAGTTATACTATTTCGTCATTGAGTTTGCCGATTCTCTCGACGCAAGCGCCAGTGCGAGTTCGCGCTCGGAACGGTGTCAAGGTCATGCGCATTCCAGCTCGCAAGTGAAACTACCTAAATTGCAAATAGCTAAGTTTGATGGTAATATAGAGAACTGGCAGATGTTTAAAGACAGTTATACGTCGCTTGTGCATAATAATGTTTCGTTGTCGGACACAGAGAAATTTTACTATTTGTTGTCATGTCTGTCTGGGTATGCCCTGACACTAGCTAAGGGTGTTCCTATAACATCAGCTAATTATTCTGTTGTTTATGCAGCGTTGCTAGAGAGGTATGATAATAAACGTATTTTAGCCACCGCTTATTTAGAAAAAATAATAAAATTAAATCCGATCCAACGGCCATCATTATCAAACTTATCACAATTAACCAACACACTTTATGAATGTGTTAGTGCCTTGCGCGGGTTAAATATTGATGATTTAAGTGAATTTCTTTTATTTTACATAGCATCTCGGCCGCTTGATACAGAAACTAGGAAAAGGTTTGAATTACAAAATACCGAAGACATTCCTAAATTTAATAATTTGATTGTTTATTTACAGAATTATATAAAGGTATTAGAGGTTAGTCAACCTAGTAATTAATTTACCGTCATTCAATTCTACAAATAAACAAAACCACAATAATACAAAGAAAGATAATTATTCTCGGCAATCAAATTCTTCCTTAATTACTTCTTCGAACTCAAATAATAATAAACCTAATCAGGCTGTCTGTGCGTATTGTCATGAAAATCATTCAATGTATCGCTGTGGTAAAGTACATTCTATGAATATAGGACAGCGACAACAATTAGTTAAAGAGTTACAATTATGTCAAAACTGCTTAAGGCCCGGTCACACTAGTGCAGACTGCAAGTCTAAGTCCATGTGTTTCATTTGTAACTCAAAACATAACACATTATTACAGGAAGAACATAAAAGTTTATTATCTAATACCATTGACCTAAAGGCTTCTCAGAATTCCAATATGAGCACTTCCCTAACTTGTACAACTCAGCCAAACATGTCAAAGTCACCTATGAGTACCAAAATTATTGGTTCAGCAGTGGTTCGGTTGAGAAGAGTGGATGGTTCATTGCAGTATGCTCGTATAATCATAGATAGTGGCTCGATGGACTCTTTCATTACAAGTAGCTGTGCGCGACAGTTAGGTTTACATATAAAAAAGTGTAATTTAAATGTGACCGGTCTCGGTCAAAATTATGTTTGTAATATTAAAGGTTATACGTTTGGCTCTATTGTGCCTAGGTCAAATGACTCGCCCCAATTCGATATACCATAAGTGGTTTTGCCTAAAATCACTTCAATGGTTCCTTCAACCTCATTACCATCGGTTGTCAAGGAAAAGTTTAAACATTTGGATCTCGCCGACCAAGATTTTGATAAATCGGGTCCGATCGATCTGTTGTTAGGAGTAGACTGTTTTGACCAGATATATACTGGTTCACGTTATCGCCCAGGTCCTGGTTTTCCATGTGCACTGTCTAGTGTATTCGGCTGGGTGATAAGTGGTCAGTTTCTTCAAAACGTGGTGGCTCAAACTCCAGCCACACCCGTTACGTCACTCATCGCGTCTTCTAGTGCGCTCGATGAGATCGTTCAACGGTTTTGGGAATCCGAAGAACCGTCGAAATGTAAAATTTCCGGTCCTGAGGATGAAATATGTGAACAAAAATATAAAAATGGCACATATCGTACCTCCGAAGGTCGTTATGTTGTACCAATTATGCTTAAAGATGATACTCCAGCCTTAGAAGAATCATATCATCCGGCTCTTAACCGTTTTCTCAACTTGGAAAAGCGTCTTGCCAGCCAGACTGAGTTGAAAACGGAATATAAGGAATTTATGCAGCAGTACGAAGATCTGGGACATATGCAGCCTGCTGAATCTTTGTCTACTGACCGTTATATTATTCCTCACCATTGTGTAATACGACCCGATAGTACAACGACACGTTTACGAGTAGTCTTCGATGCCAGTAGTCGGACCTCGAATAATCTGTCACTCAATAATATTGTTCATGTGGGTCCTAAGCTGCAAGTGGATATTGTCGATTTAGTGACAAAATTTAGACTTCACAAAATAGTTTTTACTGCCGACATCCGTCGTATGTATCGGCAAATATTGATAAGAGCCGAGGAAAGGCATTACCAACACGTGCTTTGGCGTAATGATCCAACTGAGATCTTAAAGGAGTACGAACTTAAGACAGTCACGTACGGAGTTAGTAGTTCACCTTATTTAGCCATTCGAACACTTCATCAACTTGTTGAAGATCATGGTTCTGAGTACTCAAGTCGTGTAGCTCAGGTTATCACCCAGGAGACATTTATGGACGGTATCACAACTGACGGCTCTTCCCTTGAAGAGGCGATCAAGCTGAAGGCCGATATCACATCTTTGTTGGCCAAGGCTCACTTTGAACTACGTAAATGGACTACCAACGATCCTCGTCTTCTTAAGGATGTTCCTCCTGAATTTTGTCAAAGTTCCAAATCCTTCGATGAATCGGGAAATGAGTTTGTCAAAATATTAGGGATACGATGGAATCCCATTAATGATTCTTTTTCATATGCCTTTTCAGACTCGTTCGAAGTCAAATTTACTAAAAGATCCATACTCTCTTTAGTAGCCCGCATTTTTGATCCACTCGGTTGGATATGCCCAGTAGTCTTTGCAGCAAAACCGCTGTTGCAAGAAATATGGCGGTTAAATTTATCGTGGGATGAGACTATTCCAAAACATTTAACCAAACAATGGCATTTAATAGCGGCCAATTTGTCTGATTTACAAAAAATTTCTCTTCCGCGGCTAGTTATACCTTCCAATCCGATGGAAGTACACTTGGTAGGTTTCTGTGATGGTTCTCTGAAAGGCTATGGTTGTTGTGTGTATATTTGTGTGGTTACTAATGAGCCCAGAATTTCTACTGCGACTAGTTTACTGATTGGAAAATCTAGAGTAGCTCCTTTAAAACCTACCACGGTAAATAGACTCGAGCTAAGCGCAGCGGTGCTTCTGGCAAAAGTTCTATCGCACATGTATAATTTTCTTAAAGACCATATAACTATTAATTCTATTCGAGCTTATTCAGACAGCAGCACTACCTTGTCATGGCTTAATACCGCCCCTCATTTGTTAAAAATGTATGTAGCCAATCGTGTCATTCAAGCAACTGATTTGATTAGTACCGATCATTGGTATTATGTTTCGTCTAAGGATAACCCGGCCGACTGTTGTAGTCGCGGAGTGTCCTGTCCAGAGCTTATAGACCATCCTCTGTGGTGGAAAGGTCCTTCTTGGCTACAGGATTTGCCTAGTCAATGGCCTAACAAACGGGTTCTACTTCCAAAAGAAGACTTACCCGAGCTCAAACCACTAGAAACTAAAAGTCTTCACGTGATTGATGTGAGAAACCCACTTCTGGACTTAATTGCCAGACATTCCTCTTTTACAAAAATTCTAAGAATTGTAGCATGGTGTATTCGATTTATTTCAAATTCGAGGGTTGCAAGGCAAAATCGAATTCTTTCATTTCTCAGTAGTACTGAACTCGAGAAGTCAACCAAAGTGTTAGTTAAATTGAGTCAGTATCATTATATGTCTTCCGAAGTCAGTCGAGTGCGAGATAATGAACCATGTGTAAAATCCATTCAAAAACTTTCACCTTTCCTGGACGATCGTGCGGGTGGGGGAACGCATCGATGAGGCTAATCTGTCACCATCTGCGTTACACCCTTCTTTGTTATCTAAACAATGTCCAATATCTCAAATTATAATAGAACAATTTCAAAATAACGACTTCTAAGGACTTTTACTGGCCAAAACAACCCTAAATCTTCATCGCGTATATGTGATGGTGTACCACTAGTGTAGGCAGTGAAAAGGAATACGGTTCAAGCAAGAAGATCGCTAGCCGGCCGGCACGAGGCCCCGTCGAAGGCGATTCCTTCACCAACTCCTGTCCACCTTGGATCCAGGTTAGTTAGTGCTTACTGTTTATCCTCGCTGTGATTCTGGGGTTGATCGGAGAATGCAGTAATCCTTCCAGAAAGTCGCAACAGGTGTATTTCCCGGAATGAATTGTATTCCCAGGGCCTCAAACTATCTCTATGCCAAATTTCATCCGAATTGGTTCAATGGTTGACAGACTGTCTGTCTGACAACCATTGAACCAATCCGACAGACAGACAGAGTTACTTTCGCATTTATAATATCAGTATGGATTGGTCAAAAGAAGCAGGCGTTCGTTAGCCTAGTGAACGTAAAAAATATTAACGCTTATATACGTAAAGCAACCCCGGGTGCAGTCTCGACTGGGATGGGTGACCACTAGTGGCATAATAGTGCACGGAGGAGCTTAAGATATAGTGGTATATATCTTAAGATTCTCCGGGCTTCGGAAGGCTCTATTATATATCTATCGGCTGTCACTATTGATGGCAGTCGTTAAGATATGGCAGATACATTTTATGAGCCTGAAAATCTGACACCAGTGTTGGCCACTGACACACACGAAAAACAAACAAGTAAGTAAAAAGAAGTAAGATTACATTTAAGTAGTAATGAATCCCCCAGCCTAGACATTCGAATGAACGCGTAAAACATATAAATATAGATAGTATGATTCAACAAAGCGTAAACATGTAAGTAAGGACAAAGCCATAATTCGGTATATCTATTTATCCAAGTTATGGGCGAGTTAATGGCAGCATAACGGTCGCCCATTCATCACGCCATGAATGGCGTCTATGGTGTCGACTCGCTGCCAAGCCGAAAGCCTCTATAGGCCAGTCAGGCCGGCGCATGGCGGGGCGCCGCTCATTGTCTGCCGGTGAAAGAGCGGTGACGCGGCGGGATCGCGATATCGTTAACGAAGCAATTATGCATCTTAAGAAACCCTGGGCGGGGTCACTACTTCGATTCGTCTTGTTTTTATGCGGCTTACACTGGTGTCAACCAATTTAAGTTTCATACATACCTATTTTTTTTTACTAACATATATTATCCCACTGCTGGGCAAAGGTCTCCCCCATAAGTTTCCATGTTGACCTATAAATAAATAAATAATAAATATATACGGACAAATCACACAGATTGAGGTAGCCCCAAAGTAAGTTCGAGACTTGTGTTATGGGATACTAACTCAACGATACTATATTTATAACAAATACATATATAGATACACATCCAAGACCCAGGCCAATCTGAAAAAGATCATTTTCCATCTTGACCTGGCCGGGGATCGAACCCGGTCACTCCGTGTCGCAGGCTGGTGTGTTGACCGCTGTGCCACAGAGCTAGTCTAGTCTCTCTATTCTGAGCCATTTTTTTTTCAAAATATTTGATGTCACCACACCAACGCTTTTGAGATCTGCCCGAAGTGTGCACTTTTGTGAAGTTGATGATTTAAATATAAAAATATAATAGAAAAAATCGCTGGTTTCTCGGTACCTAGAAATACCTCAAGCTACTCACAAGCAACCGTTTTATATTCCTTTCCACAAAGAAACTATGATAGCTTCGGGCTCCAGCCGAACTTTATAGCGAAGTTCAGCGGAAAGCTCTGAGAAATATATAGCAGCACGTTTATCGAGCCTACATAAAGCGGAGCCGATATTTTACGGGGCAATATCGTCATATTGCCCCGTAAAATATCGGCTCCGACGCCCGACGCCACTGAGGTGAGACGAGAGTGATACGAGGCGTTTCGCAACATAGACTTTTAATGAAGTAAATTGTAGCTATTAATATTAGCATACTTATTTTTAAGGTTCCGTACCTAAAGGGTAAAAACGGGACCCTATTAATATGGCTCCCCTGTCCGTCTGTCTGTCTGTCCGTCCGTCTGTCACCAGGCTGTAACTCATGAATCGTAATAGTTCGACAGATGATGTATTTCTGTTGCCGCTATAATAACAAATACTAAAAACAGAACAAAATAAATATTTAAGGGGGCTTCCATATAACAAACGAGATTTTATGCTCTTTTTTGCTCGATATTTAAAACGGCAACAGTTAGACGCTTGAAATATTCACAGAATATTAAATTATATATTGTCTTTAAAAATAAGTAATTGGATTAAAATAAAATTCATATTTAAGGGGGACTCCCATACAACAGACATGATTTTTTGCCGTTTTTATAGATAATGGTACGGAACACTCCATGCGCGAGTCCGACTCGCACTTAGCTGGTTTTTGTAGAATGTGTCGGCGCTTCTCCCTCACACACACATAATATAGCCCCTCTCCCTCCCCGACACATGCATCACGGCGGACATTACTACAAAACTCTCTGACTCATGATTTTCGATAATTTCCCGTTATTTGGACACAAGTGCCCAAAAAAAGGGATTTATAATATTTTCAGGGTTTATGCGACTTTTTACTCTACGGTAACTTCTTAATACAAGGCTATGGGTGTTTAGGGGTTTTTTACGTTATCTCAAATGACACGATCTATAAATCTGTCAGAGCAAGTGTTATAAATTTTAGTTTTAACTAGGTTTCGTCTGGTATTCACTAATATGGATTTTATTACCAGCTTCGCTATTATAATATACATAAAAAGTCTATTCTGGATAGAAGTCGAGGCCATCGCCACACTTGCTCCCGCACTATTTTATATTTTATCCTCAGATTTTATCATAATATGACACCTTTACGAGCAGTCGCGGTCGTCGTGTCTACGTTAGTGGTTCTATTATTTAATTTGTTTTTGGAAATCTTTACTTAGGTATTTAATGGCGACACGTCTTACTCATAAAGGAAGGATCAGGAGAAATCTTAAAAACAGGACTGCAAGAAGTTATAACTTAGTATCCCAAAGCCATAGTCTATAGTCGACTTTGTTCTTCTATCGCTGTCAGTCTTGAGCTACGTCCAGGTAAGCTAGATCGTATTTATTTCTGCTCTCATCAAGAGGTCTTTTTGGAAAGGACATCTTTTTAGTTAATAATGTGGCGTTTCTTTCTAAAACGTGGCTTATTCATGTCCACTCCCACAAAATAATAAGCAGAGAGACGAATATACCCAGTGTTGGTCGTATGTCATAAACAACAAAAGTAAATAAAGGAGATACGGGCGATCTCTCGTGAATTAGACCAGCATTTACACACAAATCATAATGATCGCCCTGACGCCTTGTCTCGCTCTGCTGATTTCATTGCTGGGTCTGTCTACCCGGTAGCAATAAAAGCAGATTCGGGCAGTAGTCCTTTCGTATCACTAATAACTGACCCAGACACCGTACATCACTCCGCGGGTTCGAGGTCTTGTAGCCCATGTTTATATCTACCACGTAAGGGATGAAGCATGATCTTTATTTACGTATAAAGCTACACGTATCCGCGAGCCCACACAAAGAGAGTTACAATAAAAGATGATGCGGGCGACCTCTGTCCTTTAGCATCACCAGCATTTACACACAAATGGCCAACCCGAACACCGCACGTCACTCACGGCTTTTGATAAGATACAAGACTTATGTCCTATTGTAGCCAACGACAAAGAAGTAAATTAAAACGGAGGATTTTTCAACGTAACAAAAAATAACTTCGGAGTAGCATCGGTACACTACGTACACATGTAGACCAAGCACTGAAGATTACTTCAGTGCTTGGTCTACATGTGTACTTACGGATTCTTTTTAAGGATGTATTAACGTATACGGATGTTGGTATCAATGTTAATCCTTCAAACTAAAAGTATTCAATTTGTGTTTAATTAAATTTTACTATGATACAGCTAATTCATCATAACAGAAAATAAACTACGTAAATCATGCGGGAAATCTCGGGAAATAACTAATTCAGTATAGTAATTTGAATATATTTTACACACAAATAATCGGTTATAATTTTATTGCCTACTAAAGGAGTCTGGCGACCCCTCAACGGGGAATATCAGACTCCACTACTACTAGACGACAGACAGACGATATAAAATGAGAGAAACGTCTTATTTGTTTGACAATGTTTTTTAAATTTTTGTCGTAGGTCTGATGACCTACGACAAAAATTTCGTGACAGCAATACTATGATGACGTAAAGAGACACTGAGCTGCCGCTTACGTAGTGATGTTATTGACAACTATTGATTATCCTCAACGCAATGCCAATGAAACACTAACAAAATTAAAAACGTATGGGGAGAAAATCACACTGGCCTAATTGTAATATCAATTTTTACCAGCCAAGTAGAATTTACTGCAAGGTAGTGCAGTAATTATATTTGTTCTGATAAAACAGATATTTTTATGTATTCAGCCGATGTATCGTGACAATTCCATCCCTACTCAGTACAAAAAGATTGTTTTGGAAGAAACGAACACGACATAAAAGAAAAAAGAATGTCGAGAAACCGATCGCAAGGCTGGAAATCCAATTAAAAGCGAAAACTTGTCGATGAATCTACTCATACACATACATGCCAACTCTTAATGCCGTTGAGGTTCTCGGTCAAAGGACGTAGATACGTTCAAAAGGATTGCTTTGAAAGTATCTATAAAGAAATCAAAATGCTGGGGAAGCGATCAGTCAAATAAGTTAGAATTGTTAAACTTGAAGTAGATTAGACTAACGATCCACTCAGTAAACCATCGGTACCTAATGTTAAGAGTCTTCAAGAAAACGAAGAGATAGAAATTATAATTCTATAAAGTGGGCGAATGTTAATCGCAAATCAAATCTAAATCACGAAGTTTCACATTATTACTACTTTTATTAGATAGTTTATACACTTTTATTTGAAAGATAAAAAACTAAAACTAACCCTAACTATACAAAAAAGAGATAATAAATAAAAAATGTTTTTATGTTAAACGGTTTTACTTATTACAATAAAAATAAAGTAGGTAATGTACTAAAAGGTGAAAAATAATTCGGTAAGTCCTAGCTACCAGATCGCACCAAACTTCTCATCAATCTGGGGTATTGATCAGACAAATAATAAAATCGTTGGGCGCGTGAAACTATCATATATTAACTCTAGATACGCAACGCCCAACGATTTTATTATTTGTCTGATCAATACCTCAGATTGATGAGAAGTTTGGTGCGATCTGGTAGCTAGGACTTACCGAATTATTTTTCACCTTTTAGTACATTACCTACATTATTTTTATTGTAATAAGTAAAACCGTTTAACATAAAAACATTTTTTTATTTATTTTATTTTCAAGTTTTTAGTTTTGTTGCTAGTTTTGTGGCGGAGACAATCTTGGATTTTATTTCTTCAGAATGAGCTCTATTCTACTAATCAAGCCCTTTCATTAGACACATATATTGAGGTAGTTGTGGAAAGTATGTAATCCGCCATTTTGTGGCCGCGGCCATCTTGAATTTGATTTTTTATAGTGAGCTCTATTCTACCAATTATGTCCTTTCATTTGATACCCATATAGAGGTTGTTGTGAAGTAATATGTAATCCGCCATTTTGTATCGCCGGCCATTTTGGATTTACAGTCATAATTTTTTTTTATTATTGTATTATCATCAAGATTAAGAGTGGGTACCAAATATCAGATCGATCTGGTGTCAGGAAGGGGGTAAAATTCTAATTACTAAATTTGACCCAAACAAATAAATAAACTGGTCAAGCTAAATAAAACCGTTTAAAAACTATAATATACTACTAATATATTTATTTCATAATTTACATACATATATGTAATATAAACGATACTGTACGATATTATACACGGTGACATTTTGATCGTTCTGGACCCTTAAAGGGATGATATAGGAAAAGTTGTTCATATGACGGGCTGAGTCACCCCTTTGAGGATCCAGAACGACCAAAACTTCACCGTGTTTAAAGGGATGTCAGCATGGTATCTACTTTTTCTATTTAGAAGATCATTGTCACACACACAGAAAGCACATTATTGCTAAACTTGAGTTACATTTGTTCTAAACTCGGAGGACTCTTCCGGCCCCAGCGTGTCAAAATATATTAAAACGTTTGTGAAGTGCTGTTACATACATAAAAGTTTTGTTTATTTCATTGCTTGAAGTTGCAAAACAGGCGTATGATGTTAAACTTCTTTAATAAGCTAATATAATATAATATAATAAATAAATATATACGGACAAATCACACAGATTGAGCTAGCCCCAAAGTAAGTTCGAGACTTGTGTTATGGGATACTAACTCAACGATACTATATTTTATAACAAATACATATATAGATACACATCCAAGACCCAGGCCAATCTGAAAAAGATCATTTTCATCTTGACCTGGCCGGGGATCGAACCCGGTCACTCCGTGTCGCAGGCAGGCGTGTTGACCGCTGCGCCACGGAGCTAGTCTCTTACTTAACAATATATTTACTGTACTAGTAGGTCGCCGCAAACTTGAACACCGCAAATATTTATTACGCTTTCATAAACTGTCTAGCCAATTTTGATTTAGGTAAATGTATGGTAAATGTGTGTGTAGGTACACACGTATTAAATTTCATCATAACTGGAGCACAGATATCGCGGCATTAATATAGCTATATAGAAACATATAATAAAAAAATTGTCGGCTCAACCAGAGATCCATGAGCCAAGTTAACCCGACACTATACCGAAGATATCCCGGACATCAGCCTGTACGAGATTAGGATTCAAACAGCTTAAAAACAATAAGGCGCCGGGCGAAGACGGAATCACAGCAGATCTTCTGAAAGCGGGCGGAACACCGGTACTGAAAGTTTTTCAGAAGCTCTTTAATTCCGTTTTGCTCGAGGGCGTTACGCCAGAGGCATGGAACAGGGGTGTGGTGGTTTTGTTCTTCAAAAAAGGTGATAATACTCTACTGAAGAGTTACAGACCCATCACGCTCCTGAGCCACGTCTATAAACTGTTTTTGAGGGTAATCACGAATCGTCTCATGAACAGGCTTGATGCCTTCCAGCCTCCCGAACAAGCCGGTTTCCGAAAAGGTTACAGTACCATAGACCGCATCCATACGCTGCGGCAGGTTATACAGAAGACTAAAGAGTATAACCGGCCATTATGCTTAGCGTTTGTGGAATATGAGAAAGCCTTTGATTCGGTCGAAACATGGGCCGTACTTCAGTCCCTCCAGCGATGCCGCATCGACTATCGGTATATCGAAGTGTTGAAGTGCTTATACAGAAACGCCACCATGTCAGTTCGAGTAGAGGAGCAGAGCACGAAGGCTATACCATTACAGAGAGGCGTGAGACAGGGAGACGTGATATCTCCGAAACTTTTCACGGCTGCTCTGGAGGATGCCTTCAAGCTCCTGGAATGGGAAGGACTTGGCATCAACATCAAGTACCTTGAAATTGTATATACATGAGATCAGAAAAAAGAAAAGATAAAAATATAAAAATTCATACAAAGCCCTTCAGGCAAGTAGGCGACCAATACTGTTGAAAAGAGTTTCTTTTGGCGTCTTCTTCCGTGCAGTGGTCGGTCTCGAAACGCTGGTAGTTTGTAGCTGTTGAACAATAATTAAGTAATAATTTGAATATAATTTAATAAGTATTATTTTAAATGTGGATTGACGTGAAAAGGTGCCTGAAAAGGCCTATTTTCTGAATAAATCTTTGAATTTCAGAGGCTATCTACGTATGTAGCTTCGGTTTTTAATAAATATCGAAGTTCTAATTAAATTAGCTTTCCTTTATATTGGTTAATGTTAAGCGACATGTGTATTAGGAAGCACATTGAAGTACAGTTCATAGTTCAAACAACACTGGATAATATAATTCTCGACATAAAGTTACAGCTTTAATAAATAAAAGATAAAAATCCAATGTGCCTTCTTTCAATTCTTATAACTTTGGTTCTAGCAGTCTTTAGCCCACCTATCCGCAAAACTTTACATATTCTCATTAATAAGCAGGATAGCCGTATAAAAATGCATACCACATGAGAAAAAAAAAAACCGGCCAAGTGCGAGTCAGACTTGCGCACGAAGGGTTCCGTGCCATTATATATAATAAGTTTAATGTTCGGTGTAATACTACACCTAACAATGACGTCAAGCGCACCACGTATTGAGGCGCTTGACCCAAAAGCCTTTAGTGCACAATTCGACGTCGTGCGATGCGCTCATTAACATTTTCATTGCCATTTAACATTTTTCAACATTTTATATTTTAACATTTTTGCGTAACTTTGAAATATAGTGACTTTTTCTTCTATCTAACATTTCTATCATTTCAAAACACCTCACTGTAGTTCAGGCTCCATCATATGGTCCTTCGAGCTACACCTCGCGCGCGTAATTAAATTCGTGTTTTGAGGTGAACAATCAGTGAACATTAAATATTGTGTGTGTGAACTCAGTGAGTAACATTTGGTGAGCGATCGATATATCCTCATCTTCAACTTCGCCAGCCCAGCATCCAGCTGAGTAGGTAACCGCAACAACGCCGCCGAGCCTCAAGTAAGATCTTTCCTTTTTCTTGCTTGCTCTTGTCTTTCTGTCTATTTACAAGATGGAAAACATTGACAACATTATTGAAACTCAATATGAACTCCTTTCGGCGATGGAGAAGGTTCTAACTAACTTCAAGAAAGAACCTTCTGCTCGCAAAACATCTTCTAGCATTCACCGGCGGCTGGAAACTTTGGAAATCTGTTGGAAAGATTTCCGAGAAAATCATTTTAAATTGGATGAAGCACCTATAAATAAGTCTTCGTATTCATACTTCACAAGCAATTACTATCATCGAGCTGAGAAATTCTACAAGGAAGCAAGATGTTATATTGAACAATATACCCAAAAACAGTCGATACCATACGGAGAAGACGAACAAAAGGCAGGAACTAGCCAGGTGACACCGGCTTTAGGCCCAGTAGCTGAGCCTCGGAAAACATTCGAGCAGTCCAATGAAAAATGTATGGACGAGCCCCAACTCAAAATTGCAACATTAAATGAATCCATGGAAACCTCCACGGTGAACAAGGTTTTAGGCAACATGCTGCATAAACAGGAAACCAATTTCAAAGCCTTCAAAAGGACTATGGAAAGTATGGATTTAGAAGCTATGACTGAAAAATGGGAGTTTGAGGATTCACTGAAAACATTACAGTCTCGTTGGTCATTGGTCGATAAACAACATTGGGAAATAATCAACGAAGCTGGTGAAGAAATAAACGAATATGAGATAAAATTCGATTTCTATGAAAGACAGTATAACAGGCTGAAAAGACAAATTAACTCAAAAATGTGGTCAGTGGTACATCGCGAAAAATCGTGCCCACAGTTAGATATCCCAATTTTTAATGGTCAATTTCATCAATGGGTTCCATTCAAAGATTTATTCCGAGAGGCGATTCACAATAATAACTCCAAAGTCAAAGTCAAAGTCAAAGATTTTTATTCAAAATTGGATACATGTATCTCTTTTTGAACGTCATATTTTTATTTCTTATATATTTTTTTATAAATGCAAAATTGAAATACTACTAGCGTTTCGGAACGACCACTGGTGAGAAGAATACGCCGAAAGAAACTCAATCCAGCCTTGGTCCCTACGTGCCTGAAGGGCTCTGAATACATTGTTAACATTAAATACAATTTTTCATACTATAGATTAATTTTAACATTTAATAATTGTTAACATTAAATAAATTTATATAAATTTCCACGCATTTTTATCAGTAATATAATCATCAATGCAGTAATAAGCCTTTTTTATTAACTGGTTTTTTACAATCGTTTTGAACTTAAGTAAAGGCAGACCTAATATTTCTGCAGGAATTTTATTATAGAAGCGTACTCCTAAACCCAAAAATGAATTCATAGTTTTCTGCAATCGCAATACTGGTGTAGCTAATTTATTTTTATTTCTCGTGTTTCGGTCATGGACATCACTATTTTTCTTATATAAATCAAGATTATAGCGCACAAACATAATATTCGCAAATATGTACTGAGAAGGTAAAGTTAAAATATTTATATCTTTAAACAATTCTCTAAGAGATTCTCTAGCACCAAGTTTATATATAGATCTAATAGCGCGTTTCTGCAGGACAAATATGGTGTTTACTTCTGCAGCGTTACCCCATAGTAAAATCGCATAAGACATAACACTATGAAAGTAACTGAAATATACCAAACGCGCAGTATCAACATCAGTCAGTTGTCTAATTCTCCTGACAGCATTAGCTGCAGAACTAAGTTTACCCGCTAACGTAGTAATATGGGCACCCCATTGAAGCCCGGCATCAAGAGTTATTCCAAGAAATGTTGTTTTATCAGTTAAATCTAGTGGTTCATTATCCATTACTATTTGTGTTGGAATTTTTGTAACATTTGGTAAGCAAAATTTAATACATTTCGTTTTCTTAGCGTTCAACAATAGATTGTTCGCTGTGAACCAATCCAACACTTGAGCTAAAGTACTATTAACCACATCAAAAGAGTTAGTTTGTCTATCAATTTTGAAGACAAGAGAAGTGTCATCGGCAAATAGTACAGCCTTACATGTATTGACACAGTAAGGTAGGTCATTGATGTAAATGAGGAATAACAGAGGCCCTAGGATAGAGCCCTGGGGTACGCCCATCTTAACCGATGATCCGGAGGATTGTACCCTATCTAAACTAACTTTTTGAGTTCGGCCACTTAAATAAGATTCAAGTAAATCGCGAGATTTACCTTTTATTCCATAGTGCTCCAGCTTGGAGAGAAGGGTATTGTGGTCTACGCAATCAAAGGCTTTGGAAAGATCACAAAAAACACCAATAGCATTTTGTTTTCCCTCCCAAGCATCATATATGTATTTCAACAGAGCTACACCCGCGTCTGTAGTTGACCGACCCTTTGTAAATCCATACTGTTCACGATGGAAAAGGCTATTTATGTTAAGAAAAGCTAATAACTGATTAAAAATCATTTTTTCAAATATTTTACTAAGAGCTGGCAGAATAGAAATGGGACGGTAATTAGTGGGATCATTTTTATCGCCAGATTTGTACAAAGGAATGACTTTACTTAACTTCATCAAGTCAGGAAATGTCCCAGTATCTACACACTTATTAAATACAGAAGCTAAATATGGTGCAATTGCTTCAATGACAGCTACAGAGATATCCCACAAATCTCCAGTTTTCTTATTGTTCAAACTCTTAAATGTATCAATGATTATTTGAGGTGTTACATGTTGAAATATTAAATGATTGTTACATTCTGGTATACAGCTTGTTAATAGTTTTTTAGATTCCTCAGATGATGAACGTAAGGAGGCAGTAGTATTTACGGGAATGTTAGTAAAGAAATCTTCGAAATATTTTGCGACGTCTTCATTAGTACTGAGGATCTTATTATCTACTTTTAATTCTATTTTGTTGTCACGATTTTTAGTTTTCCCGGTTTCCATGTTAATAATTTTCCAAGTGGTCTTTATCTTATCATGAGAATCTAGAATAGCTTTTCTTGTATATAAAGATTTTGCGCACAGGCATGCCTTTTTAAAAACCTTAGAGTAAGTTCTAACATAATTAATAAATTCAGTATTTTTATTGTAAGCTTTCATAGCTAATAATTCGTATAACCTGTTTCTACTAACGTAAATACCAGTTGTAGCCCATTCACTAAATTTTTTACCGATACGTATAGTACATTTTTTAATTTTGAATGTATTGTTGAATTCCGATTCAATAACACCAAACATTTTATTATAAAGAGCACCCGGATCATCTCTAGTTTTTTCAATTAGGGGAATTTTTTCAGATATTTTTTTCTTAAATACATTTATTTTAGCTTTGGTTATAGATCTAAAGGATACTTTTGGTAAGTCTACTTCTACATCATTTATAAGTTTTACAAACTGACCGTAGTGATCCGAGGTTAGAATTTTAGTTATATATTTGTCAACAGCAGTGCAATTGCAGAAAACATTATCTATGCACGTTGCAGAATCTTCAGTAACTCTAGTTGGTTCCAAAAACAAATTAACCAAATCAAATGATTTAAAGACATTTAAAAATCGAACACTTTCAGTTGTTGTAACTAACAAATCAACATTAAAGTCACCGCACACTATAATATTTTTGCGACAACAACATAATTTTCTCAAGACATCTTCAATAACTGATTCTAAAGTATTATAATCTGATCTTGGGGGTCTGTATACACATACTATAATATAATTCCCTAGTTCGATACATGACAGCTCAACATTACAATCTACCGAAAGACTAACAATATCCTTACGTTCTTTACATTTTACGTCACTTCGAGTTAGAATTAAGCTACCGCCTTTCTCTTTAGTCTCTCGGGTGTAAGAGCTTGTCAATAAATAATTTTCTACATTGAACTGTTGCTGGTGCGACTGCATAAAATGTTCAGTCACACAAACTACATGCAAATCTTTACTGTTTATAAACAACTCTAATTCTAACAATTTGCTAGTCAGGCCTTGGACATTCTGATGAAAAATATTTAATTCTTTAGCCTCGACTGTTGTCTTATTAATTAGTTTAAATCAGACTGAGGATTTTGTATTTTAGGTATATCATTAGTTGCAATACCTGTGTCAAATTTAAAATTATTTGCAGTTGTACTACATACAACAGAAGTTTGTAAATTAAAAGCTACTACTGTAGCTATTTGTCTTTTAAAATTAAAAGGAAGATACATAGTATCGTTAGTCAACTTAAATCTACTTATAAACTTATTTATATCTAAATAAAAAATAAAATCGCCATGACGATACGTCATGTTGTACATATGTACATTTAAATTGTGTATGTGCTCGTTTCTTTTCCTATCTAAAGATTCCGAATACGGAAAGGCACATATCATAAATTTACATTGTGTTCTTTCATTTATATTAATTAATTTGTCCATACTTTGTTTAATATTCCTTTTTGATACAGAGGAACTGTCACCACATAATATTAATATTGTACAGTTTTCATCAAGACTGTCACAAGTAATACTGTTTACCAGGTCTAAATAAGAAGCGCCGGGTGTACATGTGTTGTAGACAGAACAGTTGTGGTTGAGGTGACTCAAAATTATGCTACTAAGACCTTGACCTAATTTATCAGAGTATATTAATAATTTGTTACAAAACCTTTTTTTATTAAAACTATTATCTATCGTACCTATCCTTGTTTCTAAGTTACATTTACCAGTATCACATTCTCTAGACTCAGGAACAATGGCTATTACAGGTGACATTGTAATTGCCGTTTCAGGAGTACTATAGCACTGCTGCTTTTGTAAGAGAGCATCATACCGCTCTTTATTATAGTGAGCTTCAGCCACAAATTCTTTGGCCTCTAAAATATATTTACTTATATCTTTTTGGGACAATTCATACATTTTTGATAAATTATTTAAGGACTGTTGCAATTCCGAGACCTGTGACTGCAACTCATGAATCTCGGTGTCATATATACGGCTAGCCATATATAGGTCATCTTCACATGATCTTAGTTCCTTAGACAAACACAGTTTTTCCCTACTTAACTGCGCTAAAGATTTACATTTTTTTTGTTTAGATAATACTTTCTTAGTGCGTTTTACCATTTCGAACGCTCAGAAAATGCAATTTTTAAAAAGCAAGGTTCGTGGAGAAGCCGAGCGACTGATCCAACACCTGCCGATCAGCTCTGAAAATTATAATACCTGCTGGGAAATCCTGAACAATCGCTACAACAACAAAAAACTTATCTTTACTACTCATATGAACAACCTTCTCGGACTTCCCAACATGCAACACCAGGCTCTGGGACAGATCAAAAAACTTCACGATGTGACTATTGATCGCTCAACGCCATCAAAAACCTAGAAGTCGACATATCGACATGGGATCCGTTATTATTGCACCTCCTTTCACAGAAATTGGATACCGAAACGCACAGTGACTACATAGAAGCCCTGAAAAATCTCCGCGAGCTGCCTGTTCTAAAAGATTTTCTGGACTTTCTCGAGGCAAAATTTACAGCTCTGGAATCATCTAAACGAAAACCCGAAACATTTCAACAAAAACCCAACAACTACCTGCCACGAAACTATAATAATTCGTCAAAAATGTCTACACCTAATCAAACAAACAACATTAACAATAACTATCAACAAAAACAATCAAACAAACCATATACTAAAACATACCACATTTCTTCTAAATTTGAATGCCCGCTCTGTTATCAAAATCATGCCCTTTACAATTGCCAAATATTTCTCAAAATGCAAGCAACTCAAAAATTAAATACAGTCAATAAATTAAAACTTTGTACAAATTGCTTATTTAGTCATAATGGTAAACCGTGCATTTCAACAAACTCGTGTCGCAAATGTTCGAGTCAGCATAGTACGATGCTGCACGAGGCCTTCGCCGAGTCATCGACCCCGGTTACTGCATCGATTCCGTCGACTACAAGAAAACCTAAGGAAAATATAACGTCTAACACGCATGCATCTCAAGATAATTTCTCTCAAACATTATTAGCTACTGCGATGGTAGACATCAAGGCCAGCGATGGGCAATACCATTCTTTCCGAACTTTAATCGATCCTGGTTCCCAATTGTCCTTAATTACAGAAAAGGCAGCACAACAGTTAGGCCTTAAAAGAAAACAATGCAGGGGTACTATTTACGGGGTAGGACATATGGAAAATTCAAGCAAAGGGTTGGCAATCATCGAATGCAAATCAATATACAACGATTTTCAATTTTATACGGAAGTCCTGATAATGAATAATTTGATTAAAAATCTACCAAATCAAACATTTGAAAAGCCATCTTGGAACCACATAAATAATATTAATTTGGCTGATCCTTAATTTTACAAGAGTCGTCCAGTAGATTTGTTGCTTGGAGCCGATATTTATTCTATGATCATTTTAAGCGGTCTAATCAAGGGAGAATATTCTACGCAACCCGTAGCGCAGCAAACTCAATTGGGGTGGCTGTTGTGCGGTAACGCAAAAAGATATCATTGTAACGTGATCTTGAACTCTATGGACGACATAAAAAGATTCTGGGAACTAGAAGAAATCACAGAAAACTCGACTTTATCTAAAGAAGATCAAGAGTGTATCGACTTTTATAACAAGACAACAATCAGGAAGGAAGACGGACGTTATGAAGTGCGTCTACCCCTAAAAGAAGACATAGAACAAAAACTAGGGTCCTCAAAACAAATGGCGATTGCGCAATTTTAAAATCTTGAAAGAAAATTTCAAAAACAACAACAATTAGCAACACATTACAAGGAGTTTATGCACGAGTACGAAACATTAAATCACATGACCCTAGATAACAATGACAACTTATCATCATTAGAATGCTATTTGCCACACCATGGCCTGTACCGTAGTGAGTCCACAACTACTAAGTACCGCGTGGTATTTAATGCATCTGCTAAAACCTCTTCCGGCTATAGTCTGAACGACTTGATGTGTACTGGCCCTAATCTCCAACAAGACCTCCAAACATTAATACTAAAATGGCGACAGTACAGATTTGCCTTTTGCTCAGATTTGGCTAAAATGTTTCGTCAAATTTTAGTCAACGAACAGGATCAAAACCTTCAAAAAATCGTTTGGCGTCCCTCTCCACAGCATCCCTTAAAAACATACAAATTAACAACTGTCTCATACGGAACAAAGAGCGCGCCATTTTTAGCTATGATGACGCTAAAAAGATTAGCGGCAGATGAACGAGATCAATTTCCAGAAGCTTCCAAGGTCTTAGAATCGTCGTTCTATATGGACGATGTTCTTTATGGGTCCACTACGATTGAGCACGGGAAACAATTAATTGCTGACCTTGACCATCTACTCAAATCAGCCGGAATGACCTTAAGAAAATGGTAATCCAACAATATCGAACTTCTGTCAGATATCCAGGCAAACGATCAAGACACGGTTTTCAATTTCAAAACAGATAACACAACATAAACATTGGGCCTTGTCTGGAATGCCACTAAGGATGAATTTACATTTCAATGTAAAATTTTTGCTCTAAAAACTAGGCCTACTAAACGCAGCTTACTTTCCGAAATTTCAAAATTATTTGACCCTCTTGGATGGCTCACCCCAATTTCAACAAAACTTAAACTCCTATTTCAAAAATTATGGGGGTTAAATCTTCGCTGGGATGACTTTGTGCCTGAGGACATTTATAAAGAGTGGAATAAAATAACATCAGACATACATTTAATAAATGACATTTTGGGGGTTGCGAATCCCCTGTCGTTCAATGCTCCAGCCGCTGATGGGTATCGTGCCTTGTCGGTGTGAGTTTAAATGAAGTAAACTGGTTGTACGGTTGAATGTTTTTGTATTTGAAAATCCACAGAAGTTCACAATTAGAACAAAATAGTGAATTACACAAAATCTTAGCCTGAGAGAAAAAACTTGTCTTGTTACAATTTCGGCGGGTCTATTGAGAACCCCGATATCTCTAAAACTTTTCAGGAAATCCGGTCGCACTGACAGCTACAAAGTGTTGCCAGAGCGACCGAATTAAATCCACAAAAATAGGTGGCGCTAGTAACGTGGAATGGCGCTAGTGTCGCCACACCACCCCCCTACGGAGAAAAATAGTTTGAAGTTAAATTATATAATAATGATTAATCAAACGTTTTAAATTTTACCCGCCGTCCAGACCGAGTCGTAACTGGCTGCTGGACAGGCGCAGGAGCCGCTGGAGGGCAGGATGTTTTAGGCGGAGGTAGTGTAGCCTCATGGCTATCCGATGAGGTAGGCAATGAATTGTCAATGAACGCTGGCTTAACGCGGTCAACGCTAACAACGACCGTTCGTCCCTTGCAGTCGATGTTAAGGGTCTTCCCATCAGGCGACCGTTGTAACACCGCATATGGACCAGTATAGGGTGGTTGTAGAGGGCGTCGAACGGCATCGTCACGGAGAAAGACGTGAGAGGCTGAGGCCAAGTCCTTGAAGATGAAAGGCTTCAGGGTGGTGTGCCGCGAGGCTGGCGTAGGTCTTAATTCAGACATATGTGTTCGGAGCGTAGCGACAAGATCCGCAGCGTCTTCAGAATTCGGATTCGGTACACTGACTAACAGTTCCCCAGGAAGACGTAGGGCTTCGCCATAAAGCATCTCTGCAGCTGTGGCCTTGATGTCCTCTTTATAAGCTGAGCGCATTCCCAGCAGTACAAGTGGGAGAGCCTGGGTCCAAGTAGTACCGTGGCACATAAGGGAGGCTTTTAGCTGTCGATGGACCCGCTCAATCATCCTGTTTGCAGCGGGGTGATACGCGGTGGTCCGAATGCGTTTGGTGGCGAAATTATGCATCAATCGGCGGAACAGATCGGATTCGAACTGAGTTCCACGATCGGTCGTGATAACCGACGGCACGCCAAAACGCGATACCCACTCTCTTATGAAAGTAGCAGCTACTTCCTCAGCAGTGATGGTGCGCATAGGCCACACCTCAGGTCACCTGGTAACTCTGTCAATAGCTGTCAGACAGTATCGGTACTCATCACTTACAGGTAAGGGTCCTATGATGTCGATGTGGACATGCAGAAATCTACCAGACGGTACATCGAATGTTCCAAGTGGAGAAACGTTGTGTCTAGATACTTTGCTCCGCTGACAATCCTCGCACGTACGAGACCACTCCCGGCAGTCTTTTTGAATTGAAGGCCAAACATAGCGTTCAGATACGAGACGCGCGGAAGCTTTTCCACCAGGATGGCTTAAGCTGTGGAGTTTTTTGAAAATAATACGACGTAAGTCGGGAGGGACGTAGGGGCGGGACTTGCCAGTGGAGACGTCACAGTATAGGGACAATCCAGTGCCAGGAACATCGACCTTGGTCAACTGTAGACTTGATGAGTTGGATTCCAATATGTCTGACAGCTCTTTGTCAGATTCCTGTGACTCAGCAAGAGTTTCATATTCTTGCTCCAAAGAAATTGCCTCGATTCGAGACATTGCGTCAGCCACTACATTGTCCTCTCCTCTGATGTGTTTGATATCAGTGGTAAACTGACTGATAAAAGACAGTTGGTTTAATTGTGAGGGAGGTAGCTTCTCTCGACGCTGTACGAAAGCGTACAGCAATGGTTTATGGTCTGTATAGATGGTACAATGCTGGACTTCGAGTATGTGACGGAAATGCTGTACACTTTCGTACACCGCCAAAAGTTCTCGGTAGTAAGCTGGCCACTCAGACTGCTTAGGTGTAAGCTTCTTGCTAAAGAAAGCAAGGGGAAACCACTCTCCATCTTGTTGCTGTAGTAAGCAAGAGCCAATGTGGACGCTTGAGGCATCAGTAAAAAGGCCTAATGGTGCACCACTGATAGGATGTTGCAGCAGTGTAGCGTCACACAAGCTTTTCTTACACTCTTCAAACTGCTTCAATAGTTCAGGTGTCCATGGGTATGGTTTTGACCCTTTACTTTTCGTTGAAGCGAGAGTGTCAATTAAAGGCGCCTGAAATTGAGCGGCGCGTGGAATGAAACGGCGATAAAAATTCACCATGCCTAGAAACCTTCTCATACCTTGCACGGTTTCAGGAGGGGGAAAATCCAGGAGGTTCTGTATACGGTCCTGAGGGGGACGAGTGCCTTCAGAGCTGATGTCATATCCCAAAAATGTGACTTGGCTAGCGCCTAGAACACATTTTGAAGGGTTAATGACCACGCCATAGTCCTTAAAACGCTGAAAAAGAATCCGTAAATGCTCTTTATGGCTCGTCTCATCAGGAGAAAATATCAGAACGTCATCAATATATGGAAAACAGAAATCGAGACCCCGTGTGACCTCATCAATGAACCTTTGAAAGGTTTGGCCTGCGTTCCTAAGACCAAAGGTCATAAAAGGGAATTCGAAGAGGCCAAACGGGGTAACAATGGCGGTCTTCGATATATCTTCCTCAAAGACGGGTATCTGATGATATGCTTTCACAAGGTCACAGGTGCTGAATATGGTGGCACCAGCAAGACCATTGGCAAAATCGTTGATGTGCCGAACAGGATACCTATCCGGCACAGTCCTAGCGTTCAGGGCGCGGTAGTCGCCGCATGGACGCCAGGTATCGTCCTTCTTCGGAGTCATATGCAGTGGAGAGGCCCATGCACTCTTGGATGGTCGAGCTGTACCGTTGCGCACCATATCCTCAAATTCTCGCTTCGCTGCGGTGAGTTTGGAAGGCGCTAGTCGACGAGCACGACAGGAAACAGGAGGTCCATTAGTGGTCTTGATAAAGTGCACGGTGTTATGTTTAACGACCCTAGGTAAACCAGGTGGTCGTGTCACTTCTGGGAACTCAGCGAGTACATCGCTGAAGACAGATCTTCCAGTAGAAACAGCCTTAACGCTTTGCTGAGGAGACTCAGCGATGAAAGCGCAGACATGAAGCTTGGTTTCTCCATCAATCAGCCTCTTGTTCCGGCAATCTGGCAATAAATTATAATAGCTCAGAAAATCAGAGCCGATGATAGGCGTGCTGACATCTGCAATGATGAAATTCCACTGGAAAGCTCGTCTGAGTCCCAAGTTGAGATGTAGTGTGATATCACCATAAGTCTTGATTGAGCTCCCATTAGCTGCACTAAGGTTATAGTCGGCCACCGGTGAACGATTCTTCACCAACCGTCGTGGGAAACAGCACAAGTCCGAACCTGTATCAATTAGAAATCGGTGCTTGGATGTGCAATCCTTGACAAATAAACGGCGGCCGGTAGATAAACAATCAGTAGCCGCCTCTACTGACTGTTGGCAGAGTTTTCCGAGGCCGTCCAATTGCAAGGCTGGATACATTTCGCTGCCTTATCCTGAAATTTCTTATGGTACCAGCACAGACTGTTAGGTGTGCTGCTCCTCGGCTGTTTGTGGGAAGATCTGCTTCGAGCTCTACCACGAGGGACAGAAAGTGCAGCTACTTGTCTGCTCAGCTCTTCTACTTTTTGGGCCAACTGCTCCAACATAGGTGCTGATGACTGTGGGGCTGCACAAGCAAGCACCTGCCTCGGATTGCTGATTTCTGCCACCTTGTCTGCCAACTCTGCCAATTTCTCTAATGGCAGTTCTAACTGCGAGGTCACGATGGCTTGTACCTGTTGTGGGAGACGACGCATCCACAGTTGTCTTATAATATTGACGTCTGACATCACTGAGCCTGATATTGAGCGGAGGTGCCGGAGGAACTGGGACGGTTTCCTGTCACCAAGCTCCTCATCAGAGATGAGCTGCCTTACACGCTCCTCTTCTGACATAGACAGCCGTCGGATAAGCTCTTCTTTCAATTTAGTATACCTCTCACCTACTGGTGGAGGGTTGGTAATTAGGTCTTCAACCTCTTGAGCATATTTAAAATCAAGGTGACCTATTAGGTAACTATATTTAGTAGAGTCCTTCACTATACCTGCAATTTCAAATTGCGCCTCTACTGTGGCGAACCACACCGCTGGCTTATTAGGCCAAAACGGTGGAATCTTAGCCGTAACCTTGCACACTGACTTTTGCCTCAGCTCCTCATTCTCAGCTTTTAGCAGTTTTAACTGGGATTGTACCTCATCAGAAGCCATGATGTAATAAGTTTAAATTATCTTATTAAAGAAAAATAAAATATGCAACCCTAGGCAAAAAAAACTTAATTTTCTAAATTTTAAACAAGTCACAGGCACAATGACCATGCAAGTTAAACAGGTATACACAAGAATGCACCCCAGTACTTAAGCATTAAAAAAAAAGGTATATCACAATGCAAAAAACAAAATACAAGGCAAGATATCGGGCAATAAATATTTGTAAAAGAAAATTGTTACTGTTTCCCAGACAAACCATAAAATAAAAATATTAATACAGTTAAAGTAAACTATTGTTTATAGAATTAAAACTTGAGATATTGTAAAACAGAATTACTAGTGGAAATATAAAACAAATTCAAATGAATGCAGTCAGTACAAGTTACATGCAAATTCAAATGCAATTGAATTAGTCTCAGAATGCAATTAAATTAAAATATAATAATTATTATGTAAGTATTGTCAAAACTCTAAAATAAAAAATAGATTAATTTACCAACACCAGGGGGTAAACCAGAACAAAAAGTATATTAGCTTGCTTACCAATGTCTAGTAAGTATGCGGGTAAAAAAATGTTGCTCACCGCACCGTGGAAACTAAAATGCACTGAGTAAACGCAAAGTTTGACTATACTGAACTTGTTTAAACCGCACTTCTTTGATCTTCACTGCACAAGGTAACACAAGTAGTGTCTGGCACGTAGTGAGAGTAATAGGCTTGAACCGATGATGATGAACCGATCAGGCAGATGACAAATCCTGCTGCAACCTCTCGACAGGAACCTTTCCTTTTCCAAACTGTACCACCAACGCGGCGACAACGGCGCACACAACAGCGCCTTGCGCCACGCACACGTTGGAGTAGACAGGCACACGTAGGGTCGCCGGGGATCAGCGACAATGAAGCAATGCAATGTCCAGCGGATCACCGATGTAGGGTGACGGCAATAACATCCGAAAATCACCGACTTGGATGGTAGCGGCGTCGCCGGCGCAAATGGGCCACTAGTGGAGAGTGACAACTGCTCGATACACTTAGGGTCACCGGCTTTGGGTGATGATGCACGTTCTCGGCGTCAGTACTACGGGTGACCGCTGCACGTAAATACTCGGAGTCACCAATTTGGGGGTTGCGAATCCCCTGTCGTTCAATGCTCCAGCCGCTGATGGGTATCGTGCCTTGTCGGTGTGAGTTTAAATGAAGTAAACTGGTTGTACGGTTGAATGTTTTTGTATTTGAAAATCCACAGAAGTTCACAATTAGAACAAAATAGTGAATTACACAAAATCTTAGCCTGAGAGAAAAAACTTGTCTTGTTACAATTTCGGCGGGTCTATTGAGAACCCCGATATCTCTAAAACTTTTCAGGAAATCCGGTCGCACTGACAGCTACAAAGTGTTGCCAGAGCGACCGAATTAAATCCACAAAAATAGGTGGCGCTAGTAACGCGGAATGGCGCTAGTGTCGCCACAACATGAAAATTCCGAGATGGATATTATGTACTCCAGGCGATGTTATCATACTACAAGGATTCTGCGACGCCTCCGAAGCAGCCTACGCATGTGTAGTTTATACCCAAGTGAAGAATCAAGAATCCTCTGTAATTCTGGCTGCCAAAAGCAAGTTAGTTCCTTACAAGAAAGCTCTTTCGTTGGCCAAACTCGAACTTAGCGCAGCTCTTCTTCTTGCAAAGTTAATTGAGAAGATACAGCATTCTTTATCTCAACATCAAATCGAGGCATACGGCTGGACTGACTCCATGATCGTTCTGGGTTGGATACAAAGAGAGCCAAGCCGTTGGAAGCCTTTTGTGGCCAACCGAGTTGAAAAGATCTGTAAAATCATACCAGTCAAGCATTGGCGCTACGTCAAGTCAAACGATAACCCCGCAGACCCCGCTAGCAGAGGTTTATATGTTTCCCAGCTAAAAGAACATAATATATGGTGGAAAGGCCCAGCATGGATGCCTACATATAATATTGAACATGAAAAACAAGAAAAATACCATACAGATTTGGAAATGAAGTCAAAATACCAAAAATAATCAAATACCATTCAAATAGATAACAATGAAAACATTATAAATATCTTACTACATAAATATAGTTCTATAACAAAAACAATTAACATCATTGCATGGATACAGCGTTTTATGAATCGTCAGCGCAAACGATTGCCAAACTATATCACGTTGCAAGAATTGAATAAAGCTAAATTAACAATTGTGAAATATGTTCAAGAATCGGTATTTGGAACGGATATTGAACATTTACGTAAACACAAAAAAGTAAAATCTAACAGTAAAATAATAAATTTAAACCCATTTATAGATCAAGACGGTATTTTGCGCGTTGGAGGCCGACATGCTCACGCAAACATCAACATGGAGAGAAAACATCCCAAGATTATACCGAACGACTCCCGGTTAGCTGCTCTTCTTATCAAACAAGCTCATGAGTTGACGTTCCATGGTGGACCTCGGCTCACACTGGCAACATTAAGACAGGAGTATTGGATTACTGGCGGGAACAATACGGTGAAGAAAGAATTGAGGAAGTGCGTCACCTGTCAAAAAATAGATGGTACTATACAACAACAATTGATGGGAGACCTCCCCCCGGCTAGGGTGAATCCATCAAAAGCTTTTGAAAAATGTGGACTTGATTACACAGGTTTTATCGATATTAAGGCCAACAGGGGAAGAACAGCAAGATCCTACAAAGGTTATGTGGCTATTTTCGTCTGTATGGTCACAAAGGCGATTCATCTGGAGTTGGTGACAGATCTCTCCAGCTCGGCATTCATGGCAGCGCTAAGGCGAATGGCTGCAAGGAGAGGATGCCCCCGTCACCTATATATTGATAATGGCACGAACTTTGTCGGAGCTAACAGAGCTATACAGGAACAAGTTCAACAGATTCAATCTACTTTTACTGATAATCTCATGGCTAATTCGCTAGTATGAACATCGAATGGCATTTCAACGCCCCCTTACACCCTAACGCAGGGGGTTTATGGGAACGAGCCGTAAGAAGCCTTAAACATCATTTGAGAAGAGTTATCGGTGAACAGAAGCTAACATTCGAGGAGTACGCGACCATTCTCACCCAGGTAGAAGCGTGCCTCAACTCTCGGCCGTTATGTGCATTAACAGAAAACATCGAAGACTTGGACTATCTTACCCCCGCACATTTTCTCTCAGGAAACCCAGGACTCACCGTCATTGAAACCAAAGAAGACGCTCGAACGCGCTGGAACCTTATTCAAAAAACAACACAAGATATCTGGAAAAAATGGAAGACTGAATACCTAAGTCAACTGATAGCTAGACATAAATGGAAAGAACCTAAGTCTAATATTGAAATTGGAAACATTGTAGTGATACACGAAGATAATCTCCCGCCCGGGAAGTGGGCACTGGGTAGAGTGATCGATGTCCATCCAGGAAGTGATGGATATGTGAGGGTGGTTACTTTGAAAACCAAAAACGGCATATTTAAGAGGCCTATAGTAAAATTATCGGTTTTACCATTAGAAAATGAGGCTAAACAAAACACGGCATCACCGGTACAATTAGAACAAACCGGAAACAAAACATATAATAGAAAAACGAAACAAAATCTTTCCACATTAGCCTTAATGTTTGTTTACTTCGCTACCTTTATAACATCAGGAAGTACCTTTAACACTACAACCCTGTATGAAAATCAAAAACTTTACTTTGATAAGATGGCCAATATGCAACTTATAAGAGATCAATGGAAAATGGTCGCATACTACAACATTGACCCGTATTGGGAAAGTACCATGACCTACGATAAATATTATAAACATCTTGAAAACGTGTGTCATGCATTAAAACAGGTGTACCAGTGCGAGCTTATCCTGTTACAATTACGACATACCTACAACGAATTAGATCGGAACAATAAAGTCTTACTTAATCATCAAATGACAACGCATGCCCGGCGCCGCCGTCGCGGTCTTATCAATGGTGTCGGGTATCTCGCGAATAGCCTGTTCGGGGTATTGGACGACCGTTTCGCGGAACAATACGAAAAGGACATCACACTGGTTCGCAATAACGTACAACACCTGGCCCTCTTATGGAAGAACCAAACATCGATAGTGGAGGCAGAAAACAACTTACTTAAGCGTACAGAAGAATCTATCCAGAAACAACATAAGATCGTACATCAACATCTACTAAGTTTAGATTCGGCTACTAACCTTCTTGAAAAACAAGTCAACGAAGAAGCTTATAAAACAGAATTTACTCTTACGGCGATGGCGGCTACAAATATTTTAACTCATCTTAAGAATGTTCAAGATATTTTATTGGATACGCTCACAAGTACATATGAAGGAAGAATCAACATGCACATTATGAGCCCGGAACAACTTCAAAATGAATTAAGTGTTATATCAGGACAGTTACCGAAAGACCTCTCTATTCCCATTGACAATATCCAAACCAATATGCGAAATATTTACCCATTACTATCTGTAAAAACTAAGATGACCACGCAATACTTAATCTTTGAGATAAAGGTGCCATTGGTTAGTAGAGACAACTATGACTTATACCACATACTTGCCATTCCCCACCAAGTGGGTCCGAACATGGTTACGGTGACTCCCATCGAAGAATACTTAGCTATAAACCTATATAAGGACTCGTACTTACCTGTAACTAAATTGGACTTAGACCACTGTCTTTCACGAGACGAAACCTATCTTTGCCAACTCAAGACTCCCATATACAAGATGAAAGCGGACAATGACCTGTGTATCCGTAACGAAAAGCAGCTAGATCAATGCAAGATAAATATCGTCGCGTGCCAGAGCAGATGGGTCAGCTTAAATAAATTAAATACTTATTTCTATTTTTGTTGTGACAAGTGTCAAGTGCGGTCGCTATGTGAGGATCGAGTTACCGCGCATCAGCTGACTGGAGCTAACATAATAAACATTGATAACAGCTGCGAAGTGAAAACTGATAACTTTACAATATACTCCCATAAATATTTGGAAAAAAGAATCGATTTAGAAAACTCCCTTGAGACATCTTACGTTGCTCCCATCAACCATATAATGAACATCACCGTGGAAACAATAAAAGACATCGACGAAACTCGAGAAAATAGATTGTTACTCGACAACATCGACAAAAGAATTCAACACAT
This sequence comes from Elegia similella, assembly GCA_947532085.1. Taxonomy (NCBI): domain Eukaryota; kingdom Metazoa; phylum Arthropoda; class Insecta; order Lepidoptera; family Pyralidae; genus Elegia; species Elegia similella. The sequence goes on along the minus strand of OX383927.1, from coordinate 31,950,875 downwards.
GAAAGAACAAGAACCCCTAACAGATAACATTTCGGTGCACGACGTGCATCACTACGCCCTCATATATAGTATAGTAGGCGCAGCCACCATCGGGGGGATCATAGTCGTGTGCCAAAGAGTTCGTCTCAGAAGGAGATCCTCGGACGTCACGCAGCTCCCGCTCCCGCCGGCGCCCACAGGCGCACCGCGTCCCGCTGAGCGCCGCTCGCGAGCCGCCCAAAGGACCGAGCCAACGGCAGTGTCAGTGTCAGTGAATGAGTGCAGTGCGCGAGTGGAAATGAGTGAACCGCGTTCAAATAACCTACAGACAAACAGACTTGCGACTCCCGTATTTTTGCGAAAACTTTCTTTCGATGAAAACAATGTATAAGCCACTTTCTAGGGACTTTAAGAAATCATTGTGCGTCACTCTTGTATCACCTATCATAGCACTTCTCACCTTCATCTTGCACTTCATCTTCTCGCATCTCTGCCCCCGGCAAGATGTTCGGTGTAATACTACACCTAACAATGACGTCAAGCGCACCACGTATTGAGGCGCTTGACCCAAAAGCCTTTAGTGCACAATTCGACGTCGTGCGATGCGCTCATTAACATTTTCATTGCCATTTAACATTTTTCAACATTTTATATTTTAACATTTTTGCGTAACTTTGAAATATAGTGACTTTTTCTTCTATCTAACATTTCTATCATTTCAAAACACCTCACTGTAGTTCAGGCTCCATCATTTAAAATTATTAAAAATATTTTTTCATTAAATGATGTAACAAAAAATTTATACTTTTTTATTCCCTTGCGAATGTCGAAAATTTGCGGCATAAACGGCTGTATCTTTTGATCCCGTTGGCTTAAAACTTTTGATTTTTCACCGTTCCAAGGGACAGTCGACCTGACGACCTGAGTATTTGATATGAATATCAGCTTGATACGCGTATCTGAGAAAAAGTGTCTTGAAAGAGACACAGACAGACAGACATACGGATAACAAAATTATCCTATAAGTGTTCCGTTATTTTTCCTTTTGAGCCCTAAAAATAAGAATTGAACAAGGAGCGTGAGAAACTCAAAGTTGAGTGTAAAACCACGATGAATGTCGGTAGGTAGCCAATGTGGCTTGCAGTGCAGACAACCGCGGTTATTAGGAAATTTACCAGCTCATTTCGGAATCCGCAAAAAATCACTAAACGGTAGCCGCAAAAACTCATTGGAAGAACAAAAAAGCGAGTGATGTCATGCGGTCAACGGCTTCGGTCACTGTACCGCGACACCTGCTCTGCACCTGGTTGTCCTCAGGATTCAACTAATACTTCATTCTCCACATCCGAGCGTGTTCCCAGTTGCATATCCTGCCGTGATGTGACAGCACCCAGCGTTTTACTGTTCGTGCTGTCCTATAATAAGAAAAGTATATATGGCTAGCCGCATGCCTGACGCCAACCCTCTTACGGTTCTTTTAACCGCAGATAAGCAGAAATACCTTTCAAAATGATGTTAACTAATTACCCGCGCTGAGAATTGAACCCAGAGTCATGGGAGTTACGAATTCATCACTGCGCCACTGTAACGTTGAGAAAAGGTTTTTGAAACAAATATTCGTCATATTGTAAAGTAAGTTCATTACTTTTCCTTAGGGAAGGAAAAGTCAGAAATAATCGCCTGTTATCGGCTTTGCATTGAGACGTCATGTTAAAGGTATTTCATTATCTTTGAATTTACACATTTTTTTTTGTAATGTTGACATGTAAATGTTTGTAAAGTATTACTCTTAGAGTATGGAGTCGTTAGTTCCCTACCTTACCTTGTTCATACCCTGAGCAGGTAGATGCTAGATGTCAGACAATAGTGTTGGGGTCTGCGCATTTATTGTAATCATGGTTTCAACTACAATGTAACACTTCACAGACTGTATTCAAGTTAGTAGCAGATGTCTGCGAAAATTACGCGTTGGTCAAATACAATGATTTGCAACGACGCAAATAGAGTTAGGTAAATGGATGCAAAGATTTAAAGGTGTGATTGATTAACTAGAAAGAGGTACGTAAACAAGGTCAGTTGTAATACAGAATTCACAACAGTTTCGTCAATATTACAGATACATTTAAATCAGTCGAAAATACTGGTTTAAAGATGTGTATGCTTGCCGCGTTTCCTCTTCTGATTAGTATGGACAGCCTTTAAACCAGGTACCACCCAGAGCGTAGGTCATAACCAGGTCTATATTCGTCTTTTTAATCACATTTCAGCCGTCACCTTTTGTGACATCCAGGACGCTCCAATGCGCCTAAGAATCACATTTGTGTTTATCTAAGACTGAGTCTTAGAAAATGTGGCTAAAAAGGTATAGCCACATTTATCGCAGACAAAGTTGAAGTAACTTATTTTATGTATTGTTTACAATTTGTTCCTAGTATTACTTTGTAGAACAATTAGAATTTATTGCGATACTTTGAGATTTCTTAAGCTGCGCAAATTAGGCTAAGACATAATGTTACTTCAAAGATACTTATAGCCCTACTAGGCTACCCCTTTTAGGCTTTTTATCCATTTGACTAACACCCTGCAGCAAAATCAAATATTTGTTTCGAAAATGTATTAATATAAACAGTCCGTTGACAACAAACAACAGGGTCCAGCTTAAAAGTCCCTTTTGTAAATAATAAACGACGCCATTAGTTGGACACCGCTTCGACCTTAACAGAGATTGTTTTGGGAGCAACCTGTCAGGAGAGCAACTGAATCATTGCTTTTTATTCATGCATTTCATGTTTCTGAATATAATTGTAATCTAAATCTAGAAAAAATATTCCGCTATATTTTGGAACACCTTTGTAAACTCAATAAATAATACGGTGACATGTTTTGGTAGCATCTGCCAGGAGACCGCTGATCAGTGCTTTACGCACTTCATGTTTCTGAATATAATTATACCTAAATAGAGGAATAATATTCCGAAATCACATTTCAAAACAACTTTATCACAGTGACTGTTTAAAAATAATTGATAATCTTTCAGATGAAACCCGCCTCCGACCGAAGTACCAAACCCATTTTGATGATGAACCTTTAATGGGTACAATCTGGACCTACCATAAAGAAAAAGATTGTCTTATGAGGTAACGACTTAGTAACAAATTACCAACACCTTTGACAAAATCGCGAAAATGTGACAAAAGAAACGTTTTAATTAAGTATGTATGTAACTGCCCATTATTTTTTGTTTTTATTTTTGTTGTTATAGCGGCAACAGGAAATTTTTAAGTGTCTGCCTATTGAGTTTCAAAGATAAAGCGTTATGACAGACGGACGGCTGGACATCGGAAGCTTACTATTTTTACCCTTTGGGTACGGAACACTAAAAGCATACCGTGGAATACAAAATGTCCTAATAGTAATATGTACTCCTAACGATAGTAACTCCTAATACGTACAACGTACCACTTGAAAGAGTCTTAAAAATTTACATAGTATTAAAAGCTCCGAAAGGAAACATAAATATGAGCATATTCAAAATATATGAAATTAGGTGATAAGTGATAAGCTAAAGCGAATACGTACAAAGAATGAAATACTGAAAATCCGAAAAATATACCCATATTCAGCGTTTTAACTCGTTTGCAAAAACAACAGACATTGACAAGATGCAAATTATTGTTATACTAGCTTTCGCCCGCGGCTCCGCCCGCGTCAATGTCGATCCCTTTGGGAATAGTACTTTTTCCCGGGATAAAAGGTAGCCTATGTCCTTCTCCGCACTCCAGAGAACTTGTATGCAAAATTTCATGATGATCGGTTCAGTAGTTACGGCGTGAAAGCGCAACAAACAAACAAACAAACTCACTTTCGCATTTATAATATTAGTAAGGATTATACTATTTTTTCTTTCGACTTCATCCGCATATTTTATGACATTGCATTAAAGGGCTGATCCCTTTCCCCACGTCAATACAAACAACTTTTTATCATGGGACCAACGCGGGGAACTCGATGTTTTGTATATTCCTATTCAAAAGTGTTCCGCCGACCGGGCAATTTATATTGGACCTGGAATTGCTTTTTGAGTTCCCAGAATCGGTCCTATAGGAAAAGTTATTCATACGTGGGTTACACGCATGAATACCCAACATTTTTTTTTGAGCCTTAAAGCGAAAGATCCCAGGTTCACAGGACATCAGAGTTTGTAGATCAATCTGACTCAAGTACAGTATTTTCATAGACCACTACCTGCTTCCGGTGAAGGAGAACATCGTGAGACAACCTGCACACTAGTTTAATACTCACTAGTGTGTAAAATGGAGAAGGCAATGACAAGCCACTCCATAATTTCCTGCCAAAAATAGTAGTTGTGTGCGTTTATTTTCACACAGAGGCACTTTGATTGTATTGTATCAGTGTCAGTGTATTTTGTGTATATCAGAAGAAAACAAATCAGTTCAATTTAAACTACGTATTCACAAAATGAACTTATATATGACGCTTGGAATCGTCATTTACTAGTTCGTGCGTCGGCCGCGCTCGAGCCGCGTTGTGAAATACAATTATAGCAAACACGCAGCTTCGTGATACAATTACAGCCATAAGATAGAATATATATCTGATATCTAAAGCTGGTGCGTAACGGACAGAGCGAGTAGAGCAGGCTGATTGATTCTGGCTTTAATAAACGTATGTTATTTATTGGTTCTTCTTCACCTTTTCTCGTTATTTCTTCTATTTTTTTGAGTTAACATTGATTAAAATGGAGTTTCAACTGTGAAAGTTTGTTTAAAACTAGAATATAACGAGTTTGTATCTATAATTAAGGACAGGAGCATCTGTTTCGTCAGCATACATTCAGAGTAACAAACGTGTATGTGGTGCCAGAGCCGCAGTGTTCGGCAGACTACGGCCGAGGTTTGGAATGTCAACCTCGTCGAGTAAACATAAACAAACGGCACGCGACTTGTTTTGCAACAATATTTGCGTTGCTGCATCGGGTGTCGCGGGCTGAAACAATAACTCTGATAGACCCGGCCATTCAAAGGCATCTGTACCACTGAGTAACAGAAGACGTCATATTTAAGCTCTGCTTTTTTCAGTGCAGAAATAAACGGGTCAATGACTATTTCGGCAGTGAAGAGTTTACCATAGCCGGGTTCTGCTAGCTGAGACCGCAACCAGGATAACGCCCGGATGATAAGAATGGTATAGTGAGCCCAACACATACTCTTCCACGCGTGCCTGGGAGAAAAGAAAAAACGTAGAATGTAGCAGCTGCTTCTCTTCCCATGCAGGTTATAAAATGTGGCCTTCAGGTCATACAGACCTAGGCTCTGTCTACCCCGCAAGGGAAAAAGACGTAATACTATGTTTTTATCTATAAATAAAGTGATCTCCCCTATTAGTTTTTACTTTCTTCGATAAAAAATAAAGTTATATACATGTTAGCATATACATAAACTCTTTATTTGATTAGCTTCACTAATAATTGCAGCCGTAGCACTGGTTTCAGAATGCGCCCCTTACTGGGTAAATATTATGTTGACATAGTGAGGGTCACGTTATGTTTACATAAATGCGTGGATTGCAACAATATTTGCGGGCGCCGCGTCGCACGTCGCTACCCAAAACAGCTCTCCGCTTACACAAACATGTGATCGCCCACAGATTATTTTAGACATACCATTTTAACAGCTATTTAGTTAGGTCTACTAAAGCCCCCGTCTTTGTGTTACTATTTAAGGGGGTGTGGTCCGTCAGATACTGAGCTGATCCAATCCTTGTTGACGATTGTTTTAGCGTCGCTAGTGAGTTTGTTAGCTAGCAGTGTTGACCGCGTGCACATGAGGTTGACTTAGCTTCCTGCTGGAAAGAAGGGCGTAACTCTTTACTCATTATTAACAATCGCCTATTTCGGATTGCAATCTCGCTGGCTTCCACATTAATAGCACTATTTGCGTTAGGCTCGTTGTATATCACCTGCTCGTAGCTCCAGTCAGCCGGCTTTCAAAAAACAACATATAAAACGTGCGCTGCCGGATATTTTCAAACAATTCATATTTAGTTGTCTAACTATGAGTATACTATTTGGGGGCAAATGTGTTAAACAAATCTACACAACTTCATCACGAGTGACGGCACTGGTTTCCGATTGTGGCCCTGACAGGGAAAACATAAACAAGCGGCTCGCAACATATTCTGTAACAATGTTTTCGTTACGCGCCACGTCGCATGTCGTCTGCTGTCCTGACAAAACAACGACACGGCTTTCACAAACGTGTGGTCGCATACAGATTACTTTATATACAGTTACATAGACCTATATATTCAGTAGTTTCAACCATCTTTGACTAGCTCCGTGGCGCAGCGGTCAACACGCCAGCCTGCGACACGGAGTGACCGGGTTCGATACCCGGCCAGGTCAAGATGGAAAATGATCTTTTCAGATTGGCCTGGGTCTTGGATGTGTATCTATATATATGTATTTGTTATAAAATATAGTATCGTTGAGTTAGCATCCCATAACACAAGTCTCGAACTTACTTTGGGGCTAGCTCAATCTGTGTGATTTGTCCGTATATATTTATATATATCTTCTATCAGTATTCAAGATACAGTAGTAAAAAATTCAATCGGATGAATATTCACTCATTGACAAGCAAAGGAGTAGGAACTGGTTTTTAAATGACTAAAACAAGTGTAATTCTGGCTCGTCTCAATACTATATTGCACGCCGTGATTGCACGTGACATGTTTTGCGACAAAATTGTGCGGTAGGCGCCGCGTCGTATGTCACATCATTTGAAACAACACCACCAATTTGATGTCCCAGACAGATCACGTAAATTTCACGAAGTAAATGTGTTCCCGACGGATTGACAAAAGCTCGAGCGGAACCTCGGCTAAAAGCTAGTGTAGTTGGGTCAGTCCAATACAAAACACAAACTCATAGGAAAACATCTACGAGCTGGTCAGTGAAAGAAGTATCTCTACGTGAGCAGCAAGTTTCCGACAATGTGAATGATTGCTCTACTTCCCGCGGACAAGAGATTTTGATACTCGCACAAACTTTTTGAGAAACTGCCGACACAGTCTGCTAATCACACTACCTTCAGAATTACCAAAAGCAATAAGATTTTTCTCGGTTTCCGATATTGCCTCAATTTCGATATAACTATATTAACTAGTATTGGCGAGACTCAATCTTAACTAATATTATAAATATCTACAATATAAAAAATATAATAAAGTAAAACTTACTCAAGATAAATTCAGTATGGGATCACAGTTTTAATTATGGTTTGACTCTGAAAACGTTGTAGACACACCGCAGGCAGCTACCGCCGAAATTTCAGCACCCCCTCCGGTCGTTTAGCGCCGCCCGAGCGGTGCGGGCGGCGACGCTTGAAGAGAGCGAAACCGTCGTGTCGCCACTCACCCCTAAGACTTAATCCGATTATTGTTTTCGAGTGAAATACTGAAACTAGGCGGCGAATCCAAGAAATAAATCATAAGTAAAACAGTGATTCTGTATATTAGAAATTATAGTGGTAAATGTAAAGATGAGTCTTTTTATTTGTCAATTCTTGCCTACACGTTTTTAGAAGTACTGAGAAGGACATAGGGTACCATACATCTTATCTTCAATGGGGCCGATTAAAAATGGGAAGCTCGTCTAACCTTTGGGTTATTCTGTACTAACGCCATAACATAATCACCCACATAGTGAGTTCTGACGAAGAACTGCATGAGCTTCAAAATGTCACCTGGTGCGCAGTACCTGTAATAGTTTACTCAGTATAAGCCGTACCTGCCAACGAGTTACTAAGACACAAAATGAGTCCCATTATCTCCTCCGATTTTTTACATACCCTACATAGTGTGCTTCTGATAATTTTATTTTGATGAAGTTACTGTTATTTGATACCATACGTACTGTATCTGAAGGATTAGCAGACTAGACAGTTCACGGGAAAAAGCTTGTAATATAATAGTCGACCGAGCGAGCATCTCCGTTTTAACTTTAGGAAAAAATAAAGTCGTATGTTGTTGTAATTACATTCCCAACTAATTCTCGTGATTTGTGCACAGGTCTAATAATTAAAAAGATATTTTTGTTGATTCAGTTTTTGAATTTTTTTTAACGTGGCGCCACTTTGGCATGGAATTTATATTAGTACCAACCATTTGGGTTATCTAAGGCGCTTAAGACTAAGTATATTGTTATTCGCTGTGATAAAACTTGCGAGGTCTACAGCTCACTCAGCCTGCTAATCATACTCACTTCAGAATTAGCAGAAGTAATAAATGCGAGTAATCTTTTATTCGTTATTGCCACTATACCTAAGTAACATAAAAAATAAATAAATTTATAGGGACATATTACACAATTTGAGCTAGCCCCACAATAAGTTATAAACTTGTGTCATAGGATCATGGGGTCCTAACTAAATCGGGAAAAACGCTTGCATGATGGCGCTATTAACAGAAACATAACCTAGGTAGGATCATTACTCTCATCCCAAAAAAGTACTCTTTCCGGGTGATCCGCATTGGATGACGGCTGTTAAAGCTGATGATAATTGTATACCAGTCACAAACAACTAAACAAAAAAAAAAATAACAGAAATATAGCGGGTAATTGGAGGAGGGGGAAATGTTTGGTATGAGACGCCACTTGTGTGGATACCCTCGCTCCCACCCACGTGTTATCTACTTCGGTGCGGGTAGGGGCGGCTGCAGTTGATGCTGAAACCGTTAAGCGCAGGAAATATGTACACCTCGAGGCGAATTATATTTTTGTGCCCTTCACGGTTGAGACAATGGGTCCGTGGGGCCCAGAAGCAAGAAACCTGGTGACTGAGATTAAGCGCGCCTCCGTGAGGTTACGGGTGATCCAAGTTCTGGCAGTAACTTCGCCCAAAGAATTTCCATTGCAGTGCAGAGAGGCAATGCTGCCAGCTTACTGGGCACCCTGCCTTGTGGCGACGCGTTGGAATCTCTATTTCATTTGTAATTTTTTTTTAATTTTTTTAATTAAGGAATATTTGTATGTTTTATTGATTGAAATAAATGAAGAATTGGAGCAGTTATTTATTAATCACAACTCGCCTTGATAGTGGGTTCCTCACGAATCCGAAACTACCCATCTCAGCAATACCAATAAAATAGGACGTGAGTGACCCGTTTTTAAAATACATGAATAATCAGGCTGCGGGGCAGCTTCAGGCGAGCTGTTGGTGAGTAACGACAGGTGACAAACTCCAAAAAGTTGATTCTGACCAAGATGCAAGACGGCTCGCAGGACTTTTGGCTCTGGTTTGCCTCAGTTGGCCATCGTGAGAGTAGTGTGTTGTGAGATCTTTTGCTCCAAGGGGAAGTATTAAAGAGCATAGTTTGAGGCGCCTACCTGGTGGGTGGTAAACTACTATCTGCCAATTGAAGTCAGTTTTTATGATATGAGCAGGTGTCCTGACTCTTTGCAATAACCCAGTGCAAGTCCAGCCACATTTCAATCCCATAACCTACTTCTCTTTAATATGTCATAGTTCCTCCTCTGGCCAAGACCTATTCGAGGACCTATCATACATTGGTATTCCAAGAATGGGTTCTGGCAGGCCTGTAGGTCGCATTACACCAACGTCTTCAAAGGGCTTCTATGTGTTAGATCTATTAGCCCAAGGCAAGCCTTTCAAAGAACCGGGGTAGCACCCGAAAGAAGATGCTAATAATAATCCTAAGAGTCGGCAACGCATGTCCATGGGCAACGGTAACCACTATCCATCAGGTGGCTCGTCTGCTTGTTTACCGTCAAAAATCATTTATTTCACTACACAAAAATGATATGTAAAGATACATGGACGGTTGGGATGGGACGCCTTGTAATTATAAAATAACTGTTTCGAGTGCTCCCTCCGGAAAGCTGTTTATATGCTATAAGTAGACAAAGCTGGCTTTGTATACTAAAATTTAAATTTTTGGGTCATCACATTACAGTTCATAACGAAGCGAAGTTTTATTAATAAATAAATGTGCCGTTTTCCTTTTTGTCTGTTCACATATTTCTAAACTCAAAGATATTATCTAAAGTCTTACCAAAAAATAAACATTTCAAACATTCTTGTAAATCAACTTGATTAATATGTATATAGAATCTCTTTGTTGTAAAGTGGATGTATCAAAGTACCGTAACTTCCTTAACTGCGTCCTCATGACCTAAGGATTGCTTTGTTAAACGACCAAAAAAATAATAAAATGATACTCACTTGCCTTTTCTTCTATAAAAAACTTAATTCACAATGTAATTTTACACAAGCAAGGCAAAGGACTGGCATATACTTGGTCAAGTGGAATTCTACCTAGTAGAATTCCACTTATATAATAAACAAGTTTTTGCTCGCGGCTTGGCTCGCATGAATGTCGGTCACTCAAAAACAGTACCTTTTTCCGGGGTGAAAGATAAGATGCCTTGTCTTTCCCCAGAGCTCAAACTACCACCATATTAAATTTCATTTAAATCGGCTTAGGTTCAGGAATAGATTACATTTGTCACTCGCATAAATGCTATTGGATGAAATTTTACAGTTTTATATTTTACATTAGAATAATTAAGGCTAAAAATACGTGAATGAAGTTACGGGAAACATTCAATACGTAATAAAAAAAATTAAGTATTATACAAATAACAAAGAATTTCTGGGTTTGTAAAAGAGGGATTTACTATACCTCTCTTAAAACGACGAGATACTATTTGGTCTGAACAAATAACAATTCTCAAGGGTTCAACCTCTACGACCCCATAACCTCAAACGATGTTACAAGCTGTGGAGTCAGAAAGCCATATATGGCTGGTATTCATTTACAATATTCATACCTAAGGGAACTATCGTTACTATTAACTTTCATGCATTATTAAATTCATGCGTATCTCTCAAGATTTTAAGAATGCGAAAACATTAAAAGTACTTTATTGTGCTTATGTGCGTAGTACTCTAGAATACGCTTCACAAATCTGGAACCCATGCTATGATAAATATATTTCTCGTTTAGAAAGAGTACAAAAGAAAGTTATTCGTTTTCTGAATTATAAATGTAATACGAAACTTAGTTATGATAGTGCTTGTAAAACACACCATTTACTGCCCTTGAAGAATAGGAGACAAATAGCAGATGTTATATACTTACTGAAGATATTTGCAGGGAAAGTGGACTGTCCAGAACTTCTAGGTAAGTTTAACTTACATGTTCCGAACCGATCGCTGCGTCACTCACGTGTTTTTGCGCTTGAATCTGTTGCAACCAACTACCGACATAACTCATTCGTATGGCGAGCGGCAGACGACTTTGATATTGACTTATTTACTACTTCTATTCATACGGCACGGCGGCGAATCAGTAATGTTTTTTTTGAATAGCAGTACTGTACTATTGTAGTGGATTTAGTTATAATATAACTATATTTGCGTTATATACTCTTCTATGTAAATTCCTTTTTTCCTTTTATGTAATTTACATGAAACCTACGTTTGTATCTTATTTATTGCTCTATTTCTCTTGATATGTATAACTCACTTGTTGCTTCCCTTTTTTGTCTTTGATCTTTCTGTTTCTAATTTACTTTTATTTGTGGGGACTTATAAATGGCTTGCAATTGCCTACTATTACTATTTAATATGTATTTATAGCTGTAAGTCTTCCTAAAATGTAATAAATAAATAAATAAATAAATTAGAACTCTATAGAACCTTGATTAAATTTTGCCTCAATTTGCCTATTACTCTTGCTAAAAAAATAGAATTAATTTAATAAAACCGGCCAAGTGCGAGTCGGACTCGCGCACTAAGGGTTCCATCATTATATATAATAAGTTTGCAATTATAAAATATTGTTATTATATGATGTAACTTAAAATGTATGCTTTTCGTAATTTTTCCTTTATCTGTGCTAAAAGACGTCGCTTCGTACTAAATTTTAAGATTCTGTGTTTATGGGAAGTATCCTGTAGATTTTGATTCCCTTGCGAATGTCAAAGAACACGAAAATTTTGCGGCATCTTTTGATTGCGTTGGCTTAGAAGTTAGATGTTTTCATAGCTACAAGGGACAGTAGACCTGAGTATGTGATATGAATTTCAGCTTGAAAGAAAAAAAGAAAGAAAGAAAAATAGTTTATTTGGCAATATTTATCGTAACGGTTACAGTAGTTACATTATAATACATTACCATATAATAAATGAGAAAATAAAATAACATTAAACACTATAACAAAAAAATATTATTATTAAACATTGCAAATTTATGTATATATTATTAATTATTAATTAAGCACCCTTATTTGTACAATAAATATTTATATGCTGCAACTAGTTAGCCTTTTGAATACTTAAAATACGCTCCTTAAGTTTGTATTTAAAGGATTTAATCGATATTTAATTTCTAATGGGCGGAGGGATATTATTCCAACACCTAGTTGCAGCATATCTGAAGCTACCTCGGCAAGCAGCAGACTTATGACTAGGGCACATAAGACGATCGGGTTCTCTAGCACGATTAGTAAATTTCAGTTTATTGTACAAATAACATGGACTTTTGTTTGATACCTCTACGCGTTTCTGAGAAAAAGGGTCTTGACAGAAAGACAGACAGACGGACATCCGAGTGATCCTATAAGGGTCTCGTTTTTTCCTTTTGAGGTACGGGACCTTTAAAAATTGTAGATCGCTCACTATTGTAATAAAAAGTAGTTAACATTAGGATAGTTATTTCGTCAAACCAATGACCATGGCTCTCTTCTAGTACGCTCACTAAAGCACAATCAATTACATCTTACCACCTTAGACAAGAGTGCGTTCTTGAAATTCGCGATTATACTACAGGTAGCAAAACGCAAGTTCCAAATCAAGGCCTATTTTGAAGAGTACCGTTATAAGTTAGTATGTTTGTTTATGCTTGTTTGTCATTTTTAGGTGATTGTCAGCTTGGAATGTGACCTCCATGTTTGTTCGATTGTTTTGTAGCCATCTTACAAAATATGGTCTGAAATGTTTACCATTACTGGTGTGCAAATACATACATATGGGGTCAGATAAGATTTCTTGAAAAGATCAGGTACCTAAGATTACTTGCGTAAAAAGATTTCTTAAGGGTCGGCAACGCGCGAGTGGCACCCCTGGGGTTGCAAGCGTCCATAGGCTACGGCAACCGCTTTCTATCAGGTGGGCCGTATGCCTGTTTGCCTACTAATCCTTTGACTGTCGCCATACGAGACACAATAGTAAAACAATTAAAACGACGCTCGCTCCGGGCGTCCGACTGTCTAAGGGCTAAGTGGTAGAAAAAAAAATAAGGCATGCTTTAAAATTAAAAAGTTTTTTTTTACATAATTGGCGATTGATTTAATCATAATTTGTCCCAGCTGTAAGTGGCGAGTCTTACCTACACACTTCCGTCGCTGATAATAAGTCGCATTTTGTGCAGATTGTCGCACGTTGTCTAACTATTGGGCGTGAGAGTAGATGTAGTACCTATATCTACGTAGACAATATATAACGGATGTCCTGACTGTAATCCTACAACCGAAAACCGCCCCTGAATCACAGGAGACAACGTGCAAGTAGGTATTAAGATAACCATCGCGCCGCCGGCATTTGCTTTAATACCTTACCAATGAGGCAGATGTAAGTTACTATCAAAATAGAACTGAATAACATAAGCAGGAGTTTTTTTTATATACGACGGCAAGAAACATCCGCATCACCTGATGGTAAGAGATATCAAGCTACCTATCTTGACCGCTGATAACACAACTGAGAACAAGTGAAAATGACCTTTCAGCTATGTAAAACACAGGTTGTATTACGTAGCTGAAAGGGTGCCGCCGATTTCACCTGGCACGAGACTCATTCACGAAAGTATTTCAAACCAAAGCGGAGATTGGACTGTGCAAAGGAAATTTATCGAATATTTGATCGCCCGAGATAGCCGAGCAGCGCCGCGGGAACTTCGCTCACTCAGTCAATATCACGGTTGCTGTCTACCCCCCCCCCCCCCCCCCCACGCCCCGCCCTCCCTGCCATACCTTTGACATCTTTTGTTATTTTTCGGAATGTAAGATGCAATTAGGTCAATGGGGGCAACATAGAATGGTTTTTTGAAGAGATATGTAGGATTGTATTCAAACCATTGTAAAAATTTGAAAGTGCATTAAATTTCCTTTAATATCCAATCTATAAAAACTTCTCCATGCTGCACTAACATCTATAAAAAAATCATAGAAAACACGATTATCATAAAAGAAAGCAGGGGGAAGAAGAAAAGGTGGCGGGGTAAGATTGTAATAGTTTCTAAAATCTTTTCTATTAATGCTAGATGACGTTGGTAATCGATAAGCCATAGCTTAAAAAATGTTCGTATCAAAATTGGTTGCCTTGTGTAAAATTTCCTCAAATTAACTGAGATACGAATTATTTTTTATACTATATATTTCACTCTTACCCCCCATTGTTGTAATACGGCCAGAGGTTCTCAAACTTTGCATATTGATTGTAGTAAAATAAACTTCTAAACGTCCGCCTATCACCAGGCTGTATCTCATAACCATGAACCGTGATAGTTGTTATACTGTTGAAATTTTCACAGATGATGTATTTCTGTTGCTGCTATAACAACAAATACTAAAACATAGAATAAAATAAACTCCCATACAACAAACGTGATTTTTTTTTCTTGTTTTTGCTCGATATTGATAACGGCAACAGGTAGACGCTTGACATATTCACAGAATATTTAGTTAATTATTCACTTATAAAATATTTTTTTGCCGTTTTTATACATAACGGTAAGGAACCCTTACTCGCACTTGGCCGGTTTTTTATGCCGCTTGTGGTCACTCGTCTTAGTGGGGACCACACCCGTGTTGTTTAATATGCGTAAAAATATTCATATTAATCATTAAAGTTAGGAGTAGCATAGAATTGAATGAAAAACACAATTGCTTTTTTGTTTGTTTTATAAAGAATCGTAACAAAATTTCGATGATTTCGAGTGCTCAAATGTGCAACATGAATAAACCAGGCCTTTAAAAACCTGCAAAAATTTCATGCAATGTAGTGCGTAAATATTTTCATAATATAATGACGTATTTATTATACCTAAATCCATATCACGATAAAACAATCAATGATTTTGATTCTAAATGAACTGGGGCTAAAACTAAATGAAAAGGGGCTTTTATCTGAAGTGCCGTCGATAGCGGGCTGCGCTGCCGCGGCCCTAAACGCCCACACTTCACGCGGCACTTCCAAAAGCTTCCAGTGTGACGCGATGCACTCAACTTCGAGCATCCAGTTATTTCTGTTTGAGTTTTATCGTTGGTACTTCCCCCAAATAAACCGCTTCCAAGCGGAGTGCTTCTTCTGCACTCGACCTTGGAAGCGGCACTAATCTTAGCTATTAGTAAATTATTGAAATCAAATACGTACGCCAATTAATACGTATTGCTAGAAAATTATTCATCATTCTGTTCTAGCTAAGAAAATCTTAATCTCTCTCCATAAATACACGGTGAAATTTTGATCATTTTGGACCCTTAAAGGGGTGACTCAGACCATCAATATGAACAACTTTTTCTATGTGACCAATGCTGGGAAATAAAAAAAAATCGTTATTTCCATTCAAAAGATTTCCACCGCCCGGCCAGTTTGCAAGGGAACGTGTTAAGTTCCCAGCATTGTTCGCATAGGAAAAGTTGTTCATTTTGATGGTCTGAGTCACTTTTTTAAGAGTCCGAAACGATAAAAATTTCACCAAGTATATTTCTATAAAAGTTTATGTGGAAACAAAATCTATTAAAAGCGATGGAAATAAATGCGTCAAGGTAAATAAGACGTACCTATGACTAATTGATAATTATCGAGTAATTTTCTAAAAACGGGCTAGTTTTAATTGTGTTTTTTTTTAGGTTCCTTCGTAAACAAGGAACCCTTATTTCGCTATGTCTCTCCGTCCGTCCGTCTGTCTGTTCCCGCGGTTTCACTTAGAGACCATAAGTACTAGAGAGCTGTAATTTGGTATGGATATGTAAATTAATCATGCCAAAAAAGTGGTAAAATTAAATCTTGAAAGAAATTTTCGAATTTAACCCAACGTGTGGGGTGTTTTGAATAGGTCTTTTAAAAATATTGTGAGCTTGTGAACATAATTTTTCGATTTACTCATCCGTTTCTGAAATATTTGGTTTAATAGTGCAAATATAGTGTGCTATTCACGGCAGTAGTTTATATAAGGAAGTTTAAAGGAAAACTATCAGAATTAAGTAGACATTAAAATACAAATTAATGAGGTATGGTCGTCCAACTTATAAATGTGCTCAGTTAAATTTCATACAAATTGAACTGAAAATTAGTTAAGAGAGTTGTTAGTAATTACGGAACACAACTACTGATATAAATTTACGAACCACGTAAAGTTATGTAAATATAAAATCATAGCAGCTATAATAGAAATTATAATAATACCTAAAATAATAGCAATGTGTTTATGTTTGACAGCGCGTGGCCCTTGGCGGAACGATACGAGGCCGCTTGGTACCTATTGCGCTCGAGAATCATAGTAGGTAATATACCTATGAAATCTTGTTTCCAGCGCTTGCCTCTACTCGCGGTGGTACTCAAATGGGAAATGTTTTATCTAATTTCCCTTATGAAGTAGGATTTTATAACTGTTTCTTCAGTTACTATCGTGCTATGTGGGCTTGTTTTTAGTGATTAAACCGTGAGGCGTGAACTCAAAGCTGGGATTTGCAACGACGGAACCCTATACTGCGCTTGGCCACGTTGTCCGCAGCAGCCGCGGCGGTACGGCAAATAACAACAGCACTTGTTCATCATTGCGCTGAAGATAAAATATTTTGCCGAAAACACATACCATCACAAAGTATTTCCATAAATGCCAGTATGTTTTTTTTTAGGTTTTATACTCCGCCATAGGTTTCATTCCATTCAGGTGTAATCTGGATAGTGCTATAACGTGTGAGGTATTGTCAGAGTTGTTGCTTTATCCCGCTATAATTTTAACGATGGCCGAAACTTTTTAACAACAGGCTCCTCTTGGAATAACCTTCCTGGTAGTAATCATTATTCAACTCGGGTAGATGTCGCTTTGTTGAAATAACATAATTTATTGAATCATTGATAAGAAATAATGATTAAAATATTATATATTCGAATTTGTATCACAATTCTGTGTCACATTACTCGCTCACACTCCATCGCTCGAGCAATAAGGAAAACTTCAGCACAATATATGTGACAAAGTGCGCAAGGTGTTACAATCAAAGAGATTCGAGAGACGAACGAAAACGTTGCGACTGTCACTCATTGTTGTCACTATACAGCCATCGTTCTACCCATAAGTAAACTTTTTATATTATATTTAATACGATTGTTTTCTTGAGCACGATTTTCTTAGAGAGGTCTCATCTGTCATGGCACATGGTCACCATGCGCTCTCTTTTGAGATAAGCCAATGACAAGCCTTCGGAAGCACGAAAAACCACTAGGATTTTGAAATAGGACCGCTCCTAAATTCCAGGATATGTTAAAATATGATGCAGCAAGTGCATGTACATTCTTGATCGCGGCGGTTTAAAATATAAGGTTTAACTTAAGTTTCTTGATAACAATTTGGAGAAACTTACTGCGAAAGTAGTCCACCAAACATATGAGACAATATTAAGTTGATAGTAGCTATGACTAAACTTCCGGCTTGACTTATCACCCCGTGTGTTATAGCTTTTATAGTTTGAATTGTTACTTTACTTCAAAAGTCTTACGCTTGAAACACTTAAGGTATGTCTACTCTGCTTTATTTATCACCGAAAAGCATGTAGAGCTAACCATATTATTGATATCAGTTACTTAAAATAAGTTGAAAAGTTTTTAAATTTATATAACCGTAACAACATAAGCCACGATCATGCAACAGCTGTAAGTTTCGAATTGTGGCGATTCGTCAGGCGAGTTAATTATGGGGACATCAGGTTGAAAAGCAATAGGTTAATCTTAATTGACGCAAAGGCCGACAGCTTTCCCTCTTCTCATCTACCCAAAGACCCACATGTTTGTAATCAGTTTCGGCCCGTATATGTTTAGCTTAAGGCGAGTCACCGGCTGAAGCGGCTTCTCTAGATATTTACGGTTAATTAACAGATAAAAAATACACGATATACCCAAAAATATTATCTAAAGAATATGCTTATGTGGTACACAACAGGTTGTTCTTAAGTTGATCAAATTAAATGCTGAAAAAAAAAGCAATAATGAGTATATTTAGCAGAAAAATTTCTAATTTTGCAAAAATTTTTTTTTGACGGTATTGTTTGTGAAGTATTATATAGAATGTAGGCCTCTCTTCGTTTATGCTCAGCAGTGGGCGGAAGACGGGCTGAGATGATGATGATGATGATGATATAGAATGTGCCTAGTAATGATTTTTAACAAAAGCGCTTTTAGTAAATTAATATTTATCACAAAATTTGAACAATATGCAATAGTTTTATGTTACACCTCGCCCCCCTCCGTGTTGAAATTCCTCGTTGTTACATAAATAATATTCAAGGACATAGTGACCTCACGTCTTTACTCTTCATATGTAAAACTGTATGTAAGCGATAAAAACCTTTACTTCATAACAACTGAACTGAACACACAGCCACTGCGACTGAATTGTGAAAAGTCACAACAGCGGCACGTGCACTCGCACGTGTCAGCGGTGCGCAGATTAGTTTGCAACACAAGTACACTACGTAACATACACGACTTGAGTAACCTCCCTTATGAGATTGTTTGTACACAGCAATAAAGGTTATTGTCACAGGAACTGTTGAGATAGTCTCTCAACACAAACAGTGTCTAGCTTCCTAGCATGTGTGTGTAGTATGCGTGTGTGCGTGTGTGCGTGTGCGCGTCAACACAGCTATTGGTTCGATGTCCCTAGCTTGCAAGTACGAGCATGTATGAACAACTTGTGTTCCAGACAAGCGTGGAGCAAAGATTATAATTATTATTTCATTAAATAAGACTGTTTGTCTGGGAGTCACTTTTTAATAGATTTTACTTAAGTATTTTCATTAATATAATAACGGATTAGGTTCAACAATAAATTATAATAAAACAGATTCTGTGTTATAGTTTAAATTGGATATGTCCAATATTGCGTCAAAATAGAACTAGATCTGCAATAGACACGTGCTAGAATGAATAGTGGCCAAGGAGCTGCGGAGGCGGAGAACTAAAGTGTACAGTGACTATTGTTAACAGAAATGGTCCGCAGCAACTTGAGTACAAACCTTGGATTGGGATAATAATTTCACATAAGTGTTCGCATTAATACGAAGACAGACTTGCGCTAAGTGTTATTACTTAAGACTCGTCTGATAGAAGTTTTAGATCAAAACAGCTGTTAAAGACGATTACTGGCGATCACTTCACTTGTTTGGGAATAACGCAGATACTCGTAGGTACTTACAGTACTTTCTCGCGATTTTGCGAACAGATAAGAAATGTTTATTTGAGCAAAGATTTAAAGTATTCATTCGTAAACAATATAGAGGTCTGTGTTCAATCTAACTCAGCTTAAAAGTTTATTACAAATACAAAGTGATTTTGCGTAAATGCATGAGCTTTTTCTGCGCTACAATTTAAAACGTATTTTAGCTTTTTTATCTGAAGTTTTTAACGATATTCCAATGTTTGAACAAATAGAAAACTGTTCTGCGAACTGTTAACAATGTTGTATTTACAAAGGGTCGTTTTTAAGTACAAGGAATGGAGAATAAGGGTACTAAATAAATATTAATATATTCATCTGCAGCCATAATGCTGTTCTCATACTTGTCAATTGATTTACCTATACCGTCATATAATAGGCTAATATATATAGAACAATCATATATGTCTTATGTTATAACCAGAGCGTGGTACAAAATTTCTTGACAAGTATTAATTTTAAATATTTTGAAACGAGGTTAAATACACGAAGAACAAAGATAAACTTTCTGATACTTTAAGAAAATACCTATATACCTGATAAAGCACACTCAGCGCGCCAACGAAACAAGTATGCATCATAAGATTCATAAGATAGAGCCAGTTCCTGAGTTTTTCTTTTAAATAAATTTAACTGGATACATCTCAAATATAAAACTGGAAATCATATAACAGTGTTTCCATTTTAACGTAGATATAACTGTATATAATAAATAGGATATACTAACACTATATCCTATTTATTATTATCTTATAGTGACTTGAATAAAGCATTTTACATTCATTCATTCATAAATTATTTTTGGTCAAGGAACAATAATTATTATCTCATAATTAAAATTTTTGAGATTCCTGGCTTTAAAATCATATTTTAGACTCTATTTTTTCAATAGATGACTACAATTTAAGTTTTAGTACAGTTTTTATTGAACAAATAGATTTTCGAAGTTCATTCCTCTTGTGAGTTCGAATATGTATTTTCAATATATATAATAATTGGTATGGAAATAACGATATTTATCAAGTAAAATCTTCTTCTACTAACACAAGTGAAGCCGTGAGTGGATGTATCTGATTCTTCTTTTGCTTTCTATCTAAAATAAGAAAAACTATATCCGTAAGGATATTTATTCTATCTCTATGTAAAAGAAGTGAAATTAAATAAAACTATTTAGTAAAAGGAGACTTACTTTATGCCTCGAAAATTTAATATCGGAACTAAAAATTAATCAACATTGTTTAGTAGAATCCGCTCTCGTAGGCTTTTATTTCAAAAAAGAGCACTGGGTGACTTGAGGCATGATGGATGAGACGACCCCGAGAGAATCCTGTTTATATAAGCAAACAAGTTTCGAAGAAATCATTTTAAATAAGTGAACTTATTTAAAATATTAGGTTTAGGAGGACCGCCTTTTTTTCCTAACTTTCATGCTTGCTTTGGAGAAAAAAATGTAAGATGCTCTAAGACGATCTTCTCATCCCGCGCAGACAGTATAAGCCGGTCGAGGGAATGGGCCAAAATCTAAGGAATCATTTTAATAGGCGCCGCGGCGAGCCAGCAATAACTATTTTGATTCTGATTTTCACCCATGCACGAACTACCTCCGTGGTCTAGTGGTTAGGGCCTGTTAACCCGGGAGTCGTGGGTTCGATTCCCACGGGAAGCATACTTTGTATAGTTGTTTCCAGTTTGGTTAGGACATTGCAGGCTTGAATCACCAGATTGTCTGATAATAAAAATGATTCCGTGCTTCGGAAGGCACGTTAAGCTTCTTGTAGTCGTTAAAGGAACCACGTGAGAGGCCGAGAGGCGGTTCCAAAGAACTGACACCAGGGCGTGCATGGTCGATTGACCGTGACACCTACACGAAATGACGATGATTACCCATGCACGAAAGGTGATTTATGATCTTATGGTCTAAACCGTGTAACGTTGCAGCATGCCACCTGCATGCTGCATCTCATCCAACCTCATTTCTCACATCCTGTCCATTTTTCATTCCTTATTTTTATTCAAATTTCATTTTTAATTCAAATTTCATTCCATTTTTAGATTACTTTCTCTCTCTCTCATCACTCATTCTTCGATCATTCTTCAGTCTGCTACCACCTTTCAATCGGTTAACATCTTTCAGTCTATCACTCATTGAGTCTACTACCATATCCTGGAGCATAAGTCTCTGATAATTATTTATTGAAGTTGTAAAAGCAAAGATTATAATAAAGTTATTAGCTGTGTTCTGTGTGTTCGTCTTGTGCTCTCCCTACCATCTTTATATGTGGAACTCGGCTTGAGCGTCGGGACGGCCGAGCCTTCACATTGGCGCCCGTTACGTGTTGTACTCATCTACGCCCTGGATTGCTCTACTAGAGTACACTGGTACCCGCCTCTTACTGCTACTGGATTGCAGTACTGCGTGCCAGTGCTACCTACTGCCTGCCTACGCTACCTGGCCCTACCTGGACTGCTGTGCTGCGTGCTAGCATCTCTGTGTGCTAGCGTCTCCGTGTGCCAGCCTCTCCATCTGCCAGCGTCTCCATCTGCCAGCGTCGGTTCAAGAAAATACCATTTATTTTTTAAACATTTGTATTTAATAAAATTTATTAAAAATTATATCCCTACAGCTCCATCATCACTTCATCTACTTCTCTTCATTTCCACATTTCATCTTTCTCCGTCTCCAATCCAGGTGAGCTCTTCTATCTTTAATTTTATTCCAGATATTCCTGTAATATATAGATTATTTTAGTTTATTTATTATAATTTATCACACTTTTACGTTATTCTCTTTACAATAAATACACTAACAGTACACTTAACATACACATTATAACACACATATACAGCCATAAATACAATCAAGCTGCCTTTGTGCAGTTACACAGGTGACTGAAACTCTGGGTTTAAACCAAACTGGTTATCCTTTGTTTTGGAATCCTATACTATACAGCTAGCTATAGGAGAATATCCTATAGTATTGGCCTCACGTAGTTAGTCCGATATCCTTAGGCTTTCGAGGCCGACTTCAGGATATCGAAACACGCTTCACATTCACCAACTACATTAATATTATATACTTACGTAGTTATATTTTATTTTTCTCGTTATCTGGAATAAATATTTACTTAATTTATTTTATTATATTTTCATTACTATCCTTTGAACATTTTCTTTATTTACATTGTTCCTTGATTTATATTTTGACACTGTCAACATTTATTTTATTGACACTGTCAAAATTTTAAATTAGTTTCTTTTTATAATATCAATAGACAATAGGCTATTTACACACGTTACTTTTAAGGCTATACGCACACTGTATTTTTTTCATGGTTCTTTTTCCCGTCTTATTTTTTTCTAAATTCAAAAATTATCTTGCCCAAGATACATAGATTTTTTTTAGCACTTATTTGGCTTTAACTATTTTATTTCTCTTTTCTTTATTTTCCATTTACAATGGATATCAATCAATTAAATAAACCGGAAGTCATTTTTGAATTAAAACTGAGAAATATATTTTTTTCTAATAACTCGACTTCGGAGGAATTAAAAACAATACTTATTAATGCTATAGCTACCAACCCTAACCAAATAAACGATGTTTCTTTTAACGATGTTGCTACTGACCTCGATGATATTAACAGATGTTTATTATTAATAGAAAATTGTTTATCGTCATATCCAAATCGTAAAACTAAAACTCAAACCTACCTAATTCATGTACGATCAAGGTTAAATCTAATCGATATGTCGGTGGATCATACCATTGCTTCGTTAGAAAACATTAAAATATCTTGGAATAGGTTTAAAGAATTAGAAAATAATTTGAATACTTTAGAAAATAATATAAGTTCTACCTCGACTTACCATTCAACAGATTCCCTTTTAAACCTACAACCCCAAACCTTTTTCAATTCTCTAACAGACAAACTTTCAGAACTAACTAATAAAACAACTAGTAATGATTTTAAAAGATTTTCTTTTAAAGGGAATGAATGTCCTCAAGATTTCATTCAAAAATTAGAGGAATTTTCTAAAGCCAGAAATATTTCTGAAAAATCTTTATATAATCACTTATATGATATTTTGAAAGGATCAGCTCTTGACTGGTTCCGAACTAAAACGAATGTTATTACTGATTGGACTTCTTTTAAAATATCTTTCTTAAAAGACTTTGAAATAACGGATTATGATTATAAAATTAAAAAACTTATAGATAATAGAAAACAAAACAAAAATGAACGATCAATTATTTATTTTTCATCAATGATAACTCTATTTAACAAACTAAATGAACCTTTATCTGAAAAAGAACAAATTAATACAATAGTTCGAAATTTACAACCTGAATACAGTTTAAGACTTTCTCCTAATGATCTTACATCATTATCGACACTTGCCGAAGCGTGTAAATTTACAGAAAGATTATTACAAATTAATACTAATCAACCTTCTTATAATACTTCTCAACCTTCAACTTCTGCTAATAGCTTACCTTCTATTCCTGATTTTCCTTATAATAATCAATCATATAACTCGATTAATCCAATAAATATAAATAAACAAACAACTTTTAACTGTCCTCGTTGTAGAAATAATTCACATTTGCTTAAAGATTGTACAAATAAGCAAAGAGTTTGCTTCCGCTGTGGTAAAAAAGATTTTATTTTTACAAATTGTCCTAACTGTCAAAAACATAATTCAAAAAACTAATTAGGGAGGAGTTTACTAAAGATATAAATAATATTAAAGACAAAAATAAATTAAATTTCGATAAACAGGATTGGAATAATTGGTTAAAAACTTTAAAAATTTTCTTTACCTCTTATAAAGTTAGTACTCTCCTCTTTGAAAATAAATCAGACTTAGAACGTCCTTATTTACAAATTAAGGTAAATGACCTTTATTTAAACGGATTATTAGACGGTGGTAGTGCCATAACTATTCTTGGTAATAATTCGCATTTAATTTTATTAAAACATGGTTTCAATATAAATAAAAATCAAACAATTCGTGGTTCCGTGGCAAATGGCCAATCAATATCATCTATTGGTACTATTTCTCTACCAACTATTTATAATAATAATTTTTCTTTAATAACTGCTCACGTAATACCTGAGATTACCGAACCTTTTATATTGGGTATTAATTTTTGGAAAACTTTTAACCTTGCTCCAAACTTACTTAAACGCGTTACTTTTTTTAAAAATAACAGTAATACATCTTTCTTGATAAACGACTCAATTTCACATTTAAATACTTATCAAACATTAACCGAAACACAACGGATCACCGCTGATGCTATAATAAATCAATTTAAAAATATTTCAACTGAAATTAAACCCTTAGGAAAGACACATCTAGCTGAGCATCATATTGATACAGGAGATCATGCTCCTATTCGTCAACGCTGTTATCGTTTATCGCCTGAAAAACAACAAGCATTAAAAAAAGAAGTTGACGAGATGCTAAAGCTAGATGTTATCGAACCTTGCGAAAGCCCATGGCTTAACCCTGTAGTTATAACACCAAAAAAAGATGGCACTTGGCGATTTTGTATTGATAGTCGTAAATTAAATGATATAACTAAAAAAGATGCATACAAATTACCTTTAATATCAGATATACTTGATAATTTAAAAGATTCTAAATATTTATCTTCCATTGACATAGCAAAAGCTTTTTGGGAGATTCCTTTAAGAAAAGAAGATCGCCCTAAATCATCTTTTTACGTCCCAAATAAAGGAATGTTTCAATTTAAAGTTATGCCCTTCGGTTTAACTAACGCCCCAGCTACACAACAGAGATTTATAGATAATCTCTTATCTGATGTTATGTTAGATAACTCTGTTTTCTGTTATTTAGATGACATTATCGTTGCTACAGCAACTTTTGATAAACATGTCGAACTCCTCAATAAAATTAATAAAAAGTTAACACAAGCAAACATAACGGTTAACTTTCCTAAATGCTCATTCTTCCGTAATGAATTAAGATATCTTGGTTACGTTATAGACGAACAAGGTCTTCATACGGATACTAAAAAAGTCCAAGCTATACTTGATATCCAGCCTCCTAAATCAGCTAGGGAAGTTAAAAGGTTTCTCGGCACCGCAAGCTGGTACCGACGCTTCGTTCCTAATCTTAGCACACTTGCTGCTCCTCTTACCAAACTTACTTCAACCAGTAAAAAAGCTCCCCCTTTTAAATGGACTTCTGAAGCTGAAAATGCTTTTAATGCTATAAAACAAGCACTTGTCAGTACTCCCATTCTTGCTTGTCCAGATTTTACAAAACCATTCGCAGTTCATTGTGATGCTTCATCGTATGGCATTGGTGCAATGCTGACTCAAGATTACGATGGCATCGAAAAACCTATAGCTTATATGAGCAAATCACTTACAGGCCCCCAAAGAAATTATTCCATTACAGAACGCGAACTTCTCAGTGTAATAACAGCTTTAGAATATTGGCGTTGTTACCTAGATAATGGCCAAAAGTTCACAATTTACACTGATCATTCCGCTTTACAATGGTTTTTACACCTTGACAACCCTACCGGTAGACTTGCTCGTTGGAGTATTCGTCTATCGATGTTTAATTTTGATATTAAACATAAACGTGGCTCTGAACATGTTGTTCCAGACACGTTGTCTCGTATAAAACAAATAAATATTATTAATTTTTCTTCCCAAACTAAAGATGAATGGTATAACTCCATTTTTAATAGAAGCGTTTTACCTGAAATAAAACGCATATTAAATACTTACCTTATTTGAAACTGTACATATTGAGATAGGCCCTGTGTTTTCTGCTTTCTCTTTCTACCTATATAGTGCTGTCTCGCTCGCACGATCCCACCATCTCATCTCACCAGGCAGGGTGGGGGGCCCTTGTGGGGGCGCCCGCCATCTTAGAATCATTGAGACGAAATATGTACCCAGGCAGGAATTGAAATTACAGTTTCAAATAAGGTAAGTATTTAATATGCGTTTTATTTCAGGTAAAACGCTTCTATTAAAGTACTTGACCTTTATTTGAAACTGTACATATTGAGACGTGTTTGTTATCGCCTGGGTGAGATGGACGCCAATGTGAGACGAATAAGATTAAATAATGATACGATTGTATCATTTGTAATCATTTTCATGGTAAAATGAATTTACCAAATATAATAATCTCAATTATTATATAATAATTGGGATGATATACAAGTGGGAAGTGCGAGTAAATAAGTTCTTATATGTTTAACAAAAAAAATATGATAAGTTAATTCAAATATAAACTTTTATAAATGCGATTCATATACATCACAAAGTATGCGTAAAGTAAAGAAAATGAAACAATTTGAATCACTTTTGTATTGAAAATACACAATCAACTTATTGGAATAAACAACTAGTGATGTTTCTATTAACGGGAGTTGGTATGACCTGTTCCCTGTAAAATTTTCTAAATGTATCACCAGATTGCCAATTACCTCTTGATAAGATGTCGTCTTTAGGTATATTTTACAATTTTCGTACCAATCAAAGTACGTGAAGCCGAAAGCATAATATGGCTGTGTGTCTACTTGCGGAAAATAAATCGTTTATGTGTAAACTATATTTCAAGAGAAAAGGCATTTGTCTGTAGACCCGGGGTCGTGGTTTCGATTCCCACGGGAAGCATACTTTGTTTAGTTCCTTTCCGTTTGGTTAGGACATTGCAGGCTTGAATCACCTGATTGTCTAATAATAAAGATGATTCTGTACTTTGTAAGGCACGTTAAGCCGGTGGTCCCGGGTACCACCTAGCAGTCCGTGTCCGAAGAACTCTGACACCAGGGTGTTCATGGTCGATTGACCATGACAACTAATCGTTTTTTTTTTTTTTTTTAAGCAGTACATATCAATCTATGCTTGACCAGTACATAAGAACTCAGTTGACCAGAAATTTCAGTACCACATAGTGTGGAAACTACTGATTTATGAAGCAAAATTGTACTAAAGGAAAGATTTTTCCTTTAGGTGTAAGTCAGCTAAACATTTAGCCAGAATCGAGCAATCAGGATGAAATGGACTCTAATGCGATTTATTGCACCAATATAGCCACCTACTCCAGACTACTTTATAAGTTTTCCTAGTAGAAGCTCTCCAGGAACTTAGGGCCGAACTAATCTGCGAGTCATTCCAGGTTGTTAGGCTATCTGCCTTCCCCCACATTTCCATACTTCCAGGGTCATGTCCTGGAGTTTGGGTGGAGGCAGACCAATTGAAGTATCGATTAGATACTGGTGTAGGTTGTGGATTGTGAATCCAGCCGCTATCGCTCGGGACTCCAGTCTGCTTTCCAAAATGCTCTTTCCCATCGTGGGACTATTAGCAAGAATACATCTCGAGCCTGATTGGCTAATACCTTGGGTATCAGGTATGGGGAGGGAATACCCACGCTAGGTTGTAGTCCCAAGTCCGGGAGAATGCATCGTGATAAAAGGCTTGACTGAACATTCGGCCCAAGGAGACATAATTGCAGACAACTTGTGCGTTCTTTGAAGCAAACAGGTCCATGAGAGGAACACCGTATTTTAAAAAATAAATAAATATATTTTTGTTCGAAGAGGCAATAAATGCCGTTCTAGGAGTAGACGGTAGCGAGACAGATGATCTGCATGCCAATTGTACTTGCCTGGAATATAACTAGCAGATATCTGAATCTGAGAGTAATCTAGCAATTTGATCAATTCTTGCTGTTATGTTCATCAGCATTGACTTGGTCCTCCTTCGTTCCGCACGTGAGCAACTGCTGTCTTGTTGTTGCATTGCCACAACAGAGTGGACTGGCCCAAATTCTGATTTTGGGTTTCCAAGACCTTTAGAACTGCAAGGAGTTCTTCTTGGTTGCATTGCAATCCCTGTTCTTGGTTGGTCCAATGACCCGAAAAAGACTGGTTGTCCAATTGGGCTCCACAACCTAAATCGGATGCATCCGTCACCATAAAGTGAGACAGCCCACAAAACTTTGTAAGGTTTTCAGCTCGACTGCAACCTGATTGAAAATATGCATTATTTTCGCAGAGAGAGTAATGCACTTCTCTTTGGGTAACGATTTCTTGTTGGTTCAAGTGTCCCAATTCACACCCAGGAATACTAGATTCTGCTGAGGGGTTGTGATTGACTTCTCCATATTCACTTGCCAACCCAGATACTGCAGTCTCTCTAGGAGGATGCGGACATGTGAACTGGGACCTGTCGGTCTTGGTCTTGGACCAGCAGGAAATCGTCCAATATATAAGACGAAACTTTTCAGTTATAACATAATCGTTCAGAGACGTAAGGTTGAAAATGGGACGGTGAGTGCCGTCGCCTTTCAGTATAAGGAACATAGTCGAAATAAAGCTTGGAGACGGTTTGACTACTTCTAAGACATGTTGTTATTTCATTTGTGACAACACGGTTGTAATAGCTTCTGATACAGAAGTGTGGAGTCTTTTTTCGATCCGATGAGGCATCGAGAGTGGTGGTTTTGGTGAAGAGGATTACCCTCCTATGCTCCAGATCGTCTTATTATTTTTAAAATGAACGGTGGAGCACCGAGCCGTTCCCACCTTTTGTGAAATAAAAGTAGTCGCCCCGCTCTGAATTGGTTGTCAATACTTGCCTCGTTTCTTCCCACGCATCTTGAAGTCTGAGGTTGGTCTCGATGACTTGCGCTTATTATACTCTTGGGACTTGTAGGTCTGCCGACTTCCTCTGGGTCGAAAGGAACCTCTAGAGTTAGAAGGCGCTGAGTGAGAGTCATCGTTATAATTGCCATGTCCCTGCGGAGGCCATGGGTGACAACAACCCTGCGGTTGATTAGCATGGGAAATGTGCGATGCACACCATCCATGTGAGTTTGTGGTACCCTGCGAGGGTCCATTAAAAGTTGCCTGCCCCTGCGGGCGGTGGTGAGTTTGCTTGCTCGTACCAGCTTGTGCAGCTGGAGCATCAAAGAGTCAGCGTTATAATTACCATGTCCTTGCGGAGGCCATGAGTGACAACAACCCTGTGGGGGTTGATTAGCATTGGAAATGTGCGTCGCACAACATCCATGTGAGTCTGTGGTACCCTGCGAGGGTCCATTAAAAGTTGCCTGCCCCTGCGGGGGGTGGCGAGTTTGCTTGCTCGTACCAGCTTGTGCAGCTGAAGCATCGAAGAGTCAGCGTTATAATTACCATGTCCTTGCGAGGCCATGAGTGACAACAACCCTGTGGGGGTTGATTAGCATGGGAAATGTGCGTCGCACAACATCCATGTGAGTGTGTGGTACCCTGCGAGGGTCCATTAAAAGTTGCCTGCCCCTGCGGGGGGTGGCAAGTTTGCTTGCTCGTACCAGCTTGTGCAGCTGGAGCATTAGTGTTGTTTTGTTATTTTTGTGGGGGTAGGAATGTTTCCCTTACTCCTCCAGCTTTTTTGAGGACAGAAGTCAAAGACTTAGCATTAAATAAATGTTGACATGAGGGCGGAATTTTACGCAAAGCTACTTTGGTAAGTGGGTCACGTACAAAGTTAATTATTCCATGTCTGCTCATTTGTATAACCTCAGCTCTGTGGCCACAAATGAGTTGAAGTAATTCTGATGAAACTTGAACACATCACCCTTTAAAACAATTTCTCTATTTTCCACGTAAACCGTCAAAAGAAATTTCAGATTCTTGGGCCCATTCCAAAAGATCCCGAATAGATGATTATAAGACATCGCGTTGTTTGAGAACACAACATGTTAAAGCAGCGTAGGCTATTTCAGAATTTGCGAAATGACGTAATGAATTATAAGCTCTTAGCTCGTCATTTACTTCTAGTTCCACAAACCCCGGTGTAGGATTATATATTTTTTGCGTGTCCGCGTAACGGACTTCGCACCATTCACTTTTATCAAAATGTTGCATGTCCTTTAAATACTCAACCAAAGTTTTGGGCTCAGCAGGCTCCACTTAAAGTGTATAAATTTTGAAAATTAAATTTGAATCACGTATAACCGATTTGGGCGGACTTTTATTGACATACAGTTCGCCACTAAATTGCCATGAACAACAGTCATTTTGTTTACACAATTTTGGCTGTTTCCCTCATAAAAGGTGACTTGCGCCTGCGATATTTGCCCCCCCTTTTCTTTCGTTTATATCTATTAATATCGGAGGAACTAGAACTAGACGACGAACAATAACTACTTGTAAACTTGCTACCAGAAGTACTGCGCGACGTTTCCTCTACAACTGTTGTTCTCAACATTAGATGGGCCCGCTCGAGGGGAATTATTTTTATTACTGTCAAAAGACTCCATATTGATTTATAAATCACACGCAACACTTTCACTTCACTTATCTGTGGAAAAAGTCGTGTTAAAACACGGTTAAGACAAACACTTTAATTAAAAAGGTAGAATTTAAAATAAATGGTAATAAATTCGAACGGAAACTCCGTTATTACTATATTAGTCACTACATGACTTTGTAAATTTAGTAATTTAAGTAATAATTTTATAAAATGTTATCCGTAATTTTCCATGAGAAAGAAAAACGGTTAAATATAAAATGTAATTCATTTTACCAGAATATTACGCAGTCCTTAGCACGACCGTGCACCGCAGAAAACAGGACGCCAATGATTCTAAGATGGCGGGCGCCCCCACAAGGGCCCCCCACCCTGCCTGGTGAGATGAGATGGTGGGATCGTGCGAGCGAGACAGCACTATATAGGTAGAAAGAGAAAGCAGAAAACACAGGGCCTATCTCAATATGTACAGTTTCAAATAACGGTCAAGTACTTTAATAAATGTAAAACTAACCCTACATCTACTCCTGATTATTTAATTAAAGACGGCAAACTTTTTAAATATGCACGCTCTAATACACCTTTACATTCAGAATTCAGTTGGAAATTAGTAATCCCATCTGAATTTAGAGAATCAATTATAATAGAAAATCATTCTAACCCTACCTCAGCTCACTTTGGCACTTTTAAAACATACCACCGCGTAAAAAATAATTACTTCTGGCCTGGAATGTATAAAGACATAGCATCATTTATTTCTAAATGTGATACATGTCTAGCTTATAAACATCAAAATCAAAATACAATAGGACTCATGGGAAAACCTAAAAGTTGTTCACGTCCATTTCAATGTTTATCAATGGATTTGATAGGACCTTTACCAATAACTCGTAAACTTAACAGATTTATTTTAGTAATAACTTGCTGTTTTTCAAAATATTGTTTACTTTTCCCAATTAAACGAGCTACTTCAGCAATTATAAAACATATTCTTGAAAATTTAGTTTTCATGAACTACGGTATACCTGAAACTATAATCTTAGATAACGGTCCTCAAATGATAAGCACAGAACTTACAGATTTATTTAATTTCTATAAAATACCTAAAGTACATTATACACCACGTTATTGTCCTCAAGTAAATACTGTTGAACGCTATAATAGAACCATAATTACAGCAATAGCTTCCTTCGTTGATGATGATCATCGTACTTGGGATAGTCACTTAAACAAAATACAGTTTGCAATGAATACAGCTGTAAACGAAGTAACTAAGTTTACACCTGCATTTTTAGTTTTCGGAAGAGAACTTGCTTCTTGTGGCTCTATTTTTTCAAACAAAGATACATCTAGTGACATGATTTTCAGTCCTAGAGATATTTATGCTGAAAATATTGGAAATTTGATCCCAATATTCTCAGAAGTACAATTACGCTTATTTAAAGCACATAATAGTAATGCCACTTGTCACGTTTTAATTTGATCAAATAAAATAAAACGTACAAAATGTTATATATAGTAATATATTATATAAGTAACAGGTGTAATCTAAGCCTTATCTAAATTAATTACCAACTAATTAATCTAAGCCTTAACTAAAGTAATTACTAACCAATTAAAGTACTCTTCAGAAACTAAACTAGTTAAATACCTAATTATAGCAGTACATGTGAGCACTCAGGGCCGGAGGTAGACAGTAAGTTGGTTATTAAATAAGAAAAAAAACACAATGCACTCCCCTGGTGGTAAGGTGACTTGGCAGAACCGAGAAGCAATGCCGAGGGACGTCTGTACTCCCCCCGATAGTAAGGTGACTCAGCGGAATCGAGAGACAATGGCGAGGGACACCCGTTGATCCCGTCGAAATAGTTGTCTCGCCAAGGTGTCTTTTAATCCCGACGTAGTTCCTGAAATGCACACGGTGGTTCATGTTAAGCCCCGTCCAAGCGAAGCGTGAAACAATCGCAGATGATCAAAGATTCAGAATGGATATAGAATGGCATAGGGGAGGTGCATACCAGCTAAATGATTAATTAAATTATTTACAATAGTTCTAGGATGGAGTGGCAGCTATTTTGATTTATATATATTGGCAAAATGAGAACGGTTACAATATCATAAATACTGTAGGCTATAAAAGTGATACGGGGTAAAGTAACCTGTGATTGAAGGTTAACCCAAATTATTTAATCACCTACATCCTACAAGCTTTAAAAATAAGAATGCACAACTTACCCAGTATGGGAATAACTAGTAGTTACAATTTAGTAGGAGCACGTATTAGATACATTATCAGAAGCCCGAAGAACACAATCAGAATATTTGATTTATCAAATTTCGCAGTCGCGTACTCGATGTTCAGTGTCGGGCGAGCGACAATTGGCACAGTGTCGCCTACCATACGATCCGATCGCCTCTGGCGTCGCGGTCAGCCGGCCGCGGTAACTTCCCCCGTCTCGCCGCACACTCCGCGCGCGCTCATCGCTCACGATGCGACTGGCTCGACAATATCCGACCAAATCAGGCATTTAGCGTAATAACAAATTATTTGTTACACACTTATTATAACAAACATCACCAACATATTGAATTTAATAAAGGTGATATTGTTTGGAAACGCAATTATCCTATTAGTTCTTCAAGCAAACATTTTTGTGCTAAATTTGCACCAAAATTTATTAAATGTTCCATTGCAAATAAAGTCTCTCCTTTTATATACGACCTTATTGATTTAAACAATAAAGATTTAGGTCGTTGGCACATTAAAGATATCAAACCAATTCCCAAATTAAAAACTTAACTTTCTTTTGATGTTTTAAAATAAAACATCTTATATCATTCCTTGTAAATATCCCTTCTTTATTATTTTTTTTATTTTACTTTCAAAAACTTCTTCTTTTACCTTCTTATTTGATAATATAATACTTTATTACCACTTTATAGTCTCAATTTCTTTTATTCACCTCCATTATTTTTTTTTGGTTCCATTACTTATTGACGGACGTCAACTCCAACTTTGATCATCTTTTCTTATAACTTACCTATTTTATCTTCTTCACTCTTTATTCTTTGCAGTCATATGTTGACCTGCAATTATTTTTCGTATATCCTTAAGTGCGGTTGATCACACTTTAAATAAGCCTTGATCGTATATCTTAATTAGCATAAATACGTGCTCTCTCTATATCGTGTACGCGATAATACGCGAATACATTTAAAAAACTTGTAAATAATATCATCGTGCGGTCGTAGTAACACGTTAAATAAGCCTAATGCTTACATCGAGTTAACGGTTGGTAACTAAAAAAATAAGCCTATACTGATCGAAAACGGTTTCTTGAGAAAATATTTTTTATATTAATTTATTTTCTCAAAAAATGTGTATGCGTTTTATGTCTTAAAGACTTATAGACAATGTCAGAAGATGAATGTTTGGAGAATAATTGATTGATGAATGAAAGGAGAAACTGTTTTTATGTAAATACTCATTATACATTTCCATTCTTACACCTAAATTTATCACACATTTATCATTATTTTTATTTATTATTTAATTAATTTTTATTTTATTATGTCCAAAAAAAAAAAAATTTTTTTTTTTACCCTGGCCCCCCCGGTATTGTAACGTTGCAGCATGCCACCTGCATGCTGCATCTCATCCAACCTCATTTCTCACATCCTGTCCATTTTTCATTCCTTATTTTAATTCAAATTTCATTTTTAATTCAAATTTCATTCCATTTTTAGATGACTTTCTCTCTCTCTCATCACTCATTCTTCGATCATTCTTCAGTCTGCTACCACCTTTCAATCGGTTAACATCTTTCAGTCTATCACTCATTGAGTCTACTACCATATCCTGGAGCATAAGTCTCTGATAATTATTTATTGAAGTTGTAAAAGCAAAGATTATAATAAAGTTATTAGCTGTGTTCTGTGTGTTCGTCTTGTGCTCTCCCTACCATCTTTATATGTGGAACTCGGCTTGAGCGTCGGGACGGCCGAGCCTTCACAACCGTAAGTAAAGAAGTAATTATTACGTTTGTATGTAGTATATACATGCAACTTTTCCGATTCTTCCTCGAATCTCTGAGAACGCCGCCAAGCGTGCATTGAGTGATATACCGATAGATTGTGTTTAAGAAGCGGAAATTAAAGATTTTCGTGATGTGTGTGACATTAAGCGCAGCCGTGTTACGTGTTATGGACGTAAAACTGGTAACATTATTTTTAAGATTTATTTTTGCCTGGCTAGGGAATAGTGGCGCGAGTTGTATAATATGCTCAAATGTTGCTATCTTTATTCCGCAATAATATCTAATGGCAACGGTAACCGCTAACAGATGGGCCTGGAGTGGAATAAAAAACTTTCCACCAGGGCTTTAATTAAGATGAAATTTGGAATGTTTGTACCGGTAGATTTTACTAGTATAAATCAATTCGTTGTCAAATCCAATCAAATTAGTTTGGCACCAAAATCAGTTCAATGTTAGCGAGGTCCAAGTTCGCTGATCTGTTATTACAATTGGAGTTTCATTAAACTGACATTGAATCAAATTTCTAAAATAACGTAATTAAAACACATGGACAGTTTACATTGTTTTTTTTTTAAACATTACACACCCCATTATATAAAAATCAATGAGATATGAGTTTCTGACTAAAATATACTTTAGTTTAATCTTTCCTCTTTTCATAATCTCGTGTAAGTTTTTATTATATTATGTGCCAGCATAGTTTCGCAACGCGATTAACCTTCTAGGTGAAGTTTTTGACGTAGTTATGAATGAAAAGCTCGAGCTAAATCAATTTTAAGATGCCAGCATTCCTCAACAGAAATCCAGGGGTAAGCGGGTGGAGGCGAAGAGCGGACAACAGCCGTCATGTCGTCTCAATGAGCAAAGTTCGCTCGGCACTGCCCGGTTATCTCAAGCGATCAAATATTCGATAAATTTTCGTGAGTTCAATCTCCGCTTTGTTTGAAATACTTTGATGAATAAGTCCCGTGCCAGATAATATCGATAGCACCCTTTCAGTAACGTAATAAAATTTGTACACGTCATTTATATTTGATGGTTATACAATCACCCTGAACAGCCAGAATCAAATACATCTTATCAAATATTACATCTGAAACAATGATCGTTAAAATAACTGGAATGGATGAAACACCTGCACAATGGGCGACCTGATGGCTGATAATGCAAGCGCCATTCAGGTGGCTAAGTATTGGCAGGATATCATTTGATTTACGATTTTACGGTTTCCCAACGATTTGAAAAGAAGAAGAAGATGAAACAAGTCCATATTTAGGATCAAGTTGATGACCAACAGGCCTATTTGCTAACTTTTCATCAACGGTGTACGAGATGATGATAAAGTGAGCTGATCGCTCTGGTGGTGTTGAGAGAGGTTTGAAATAATACCACTTAAGTTGAGTGCTTGAATTCGACTGTTTATTGATATCGACTTTGAATACTTGTAAGAGACGCAATTTTTTTTTAAATCTATGCTTGTAATGTATGAATGACTTTAAAATTAGTTATTGGACGTGATTATGACGTAATTTTCGACTTATTGAGAGTGGTTCTGTCAATAATAACGTTACATAAGCGCAGTGAGGTAAAATTTAATCGAATCCCTGTCGAATGCCGGTAGTGACGACCTTTGTAAAGAATGGACCTTTTATGATACATCGTACATACGTCGTACAAGACTATTTAACTTTGTTTGAAGTTATGAGGTCGTAAGATTTCGAATATCAAGGGTAAGGTTTACGCAAATAGTATTTTATTATTATTATTACCTACATATTGATCAAAAACATGATAGTCCGTTGCTTTTAGTTTTTTGAAGGACTCAATGCCAGTAGCTATCACATCTTTATAAACAACTAGCATTCGCCCGCGGCCGGCTCCGCTCCGTTAAGGTCGATTCTTCAGGAACAACATGATTTCCGGGATGAAAGGTAGTCTGTGCCCTTTTCTGTTTTCCAAACAAGACATATGCCAAATTTCATCGTATAAGAGTAACAAACAATTGAAACTCTCTGTCTGCTTGTCTGTTACCTCTTCATGTATCAACAACTGATCCGATTTGGATAAAATTTCGCTCATGTCACACCCTGTTTTTGCAGTTGCCCATGGCCAGCGGTGATCGCTTATCATCAGGTGACTCGCTTGATCGTTTGCCGTCCTATAACATAAAAAAATAAAAATAAAAAAAAGATTATTTTTTTTATACAGGCATTGATGATAGCCTTACATTTTGGAGGAGAATAATGATTTAATATCGATTGAAATAGAAATCATTTTAATTAATACCCTTTTACTATGTTGGTCGTACAACTAAGAAAAATGGATGCACTTCGTTTTGGCAAGTATGATTGGATTATAATAAATTACTATATTCTAGCTTATGCATCAAACCAGCACATAGTAAACACACCGACAAGTCTAGTCGAAAACTAGTTATATAAAATAGAGAATCATATATTTTTAGTGATTGATTATTATTTCAGGAACCCTTTACAATAGTTGTGAGTTTACATAAATATATAAAAAGCTATTAACGCAAGCATTTCTTAAAATCGCAGACGTCTTTCAGAATGAAGTTGAAAATCGAAGCGCCCCGTCGTAGCACATGCGCCGCGCGCTCGGTTCATTCAAGGCGCGTGCATTGATACTCGTAGACCCGCTACGAGACCGCGAGCTACGAGCATTCTCCAACAGGTACTCCCCCGCCCTGCAGGACCTTGCAGCAAACGAGCCTTCCGCACTGTTCAAAGCGAAACTTCGTTTCGTTACGGGATGTGTGATGACCTCAGCATTTACTGTGTACACAAAGTGTGTGCTAAAACCGTCAAACTGTTTGCAGTATCCACTTCCTCGCTGATTTTACCCGATTACGTTAGAATTGAACCTTAACGACTAAATGGAATGTAGCTTGAAAGGTGTCCTACAATAACATTGTTAATCATGTGAATGACACTAGGCGTATAAGAATAAAAATAAGTTTCCTCAGACGTCCAATAAATAACGTGCATGATTTGTAGTCGTTTATTATTCTTAATGTTTTAAACTAAATCACTTTAACCTTTTAACTTGGAATTGAGTCATAAATTGGTTAATATTTCGATTTGATATTCAATACACGTATTTTATCATTCAGTTAAATATGTTTATCATTTCAATAACCGTTTCCTTGGCTCCTCTTCTTAAAAATATTGCTTTTACCTGACAGAGCTTTTCGAACGAATTGGTATGGGCCGTCTATCGCGAGTCTTGGAAATTGGAATCTCAAATTGGAGCGTCCGTCCCGCCCGGACCATCCCGACGTCCGGCGTTCATTATTACATTAACGCTTCTCCGATCGAGATTTGAGCTTTCGTAATACTGAAATTCAATTATATGTAAAGACGATTTTGTAGGTTCTTCATTGCCAAAGGTTTCTTGTTCTTTTCGAGTCTGTTAGTGACTAACTTTGAGCTGACTGGTCGAACACTTTATATATTTAAGAACGTGATAGCTTATGGTCATTTGTAACGTATCAAAATATCAATAAATAAATGAATGTACTAAGATACGAAAATATTTATTTGTGTGATTACGTGTTTGTTTGTTTGAATAAAATCATAAATTACTGAACTGATTTTATATGCTTTCTCCTAATAGTAGCTCCGTTGTCAGCGAGTAACTTTGGCGATAACTTTCGTGAAAGAAGTCGCAGGAAAAAACTAGTCGTTAGATAATAATGACGTTATCCATGACCACCCAAATATATGTTTTTGATTAAAACTAACGTGAGATACTAACATTTTCAATATGCGAAATACGGGATGGCTTGTAGCTGACTTCCAACGTGACTAAAAATGTGTAATGTTTTTAGAGTTTATGTCGGTAATATGTACATAAGTTTCTGTGTTTCTTTATTCATCAAAATTAAATGCCTTAACTTATATTTTGTTTATATTGTGATGGTCTGGAATACTCTTACAAGTCGCACTTGTTGCTAAAAGAAGGGTAATGATTTCGACCATTCTGCATGTTTGTTGTATCTACTCGTATTTATGTAAGAATCGAAGTATATCAAAACTTCGCTACCACGCTCAGCTACCAAGGCCCCGGAATTTTGAGACTGTCTTGTAGCTGAAGTTTGATAAGGCAACTTTATTTATTACCCGAACAAGATAAGAAAAGCGGCCTCGAGTCCTGCGGCCGGGATCTGTTTACAAATCGCTAAAGATAAAGAAGGCGTGGTTTTGTTACTTTCTTAGGTTTATGAACAACGAAAGACTGAAGCTAAATAATAATTCATACCTCCAAATCTACAATATTTTGTACAGAATTTTCAGGTGCCAGAAAGAGTCTTTACCACTTACACTATACACGGTGAAATTTTGATTAATCTGGACCCTTAAAGTGATGATTCAGCCCGTTGATATACACTTTTCCTATGGGACCAATGCTGGGAACTCAAAAATTTTTTTGGCGTTCCCATATAAATTGACCTGTCGGCGGAAATTGTTTGTATGGAACTGACCATTTTTTTTTGCGTTCCCTGCATTGGTCCCAGAGGAAAAGTTGTTCAGAACAATCAAAGTTTCACCGTGTAGGTATAGTTACGAAATCTGACAAAATAAAGTAGGTATCTTATCAATTTCGATCAAAATGCAAATTTAATAAGTTCACGGGCTGAACAAGTTAAGATCTGTTGCTGTCGCCTTGATACTGGTATGTACTTATGTATGTTCTTTATTATCTCCAAATATACTTAATAGAATTGAATAATAAATTGGCTTTAATTCTAAATAAGGTTAGCTTGAATTTATATATTCTGCAAATTGTAATTGATATAAACTACTTTTCTTTTTATTATGATTATGAATTGAGTCATAAATTGGTTAATATTTCGATTTGATATTCAATACACGTATTTTATCATTCAGTTAAATATGTTTATCATTTCAATAACCGTTTCCTTGGCTCCTGTTCTTAAAAATATTGCTTTTACCTGACAGAGCTTTTCGAACGAATTGGTATGGGCCGTCTATCGCGAGTCTTGGAAATTGGAATCTCAAATTGGAGCGTCCGTCCCGCCCGGACCATCCGGACGTCCGGCGTTCATTATTACATTAACGCTTCTCCGATCGAGATTTGAGCTTTCGTAATACTGAAATTCAATTATATGTAAAGACGATTTTGTAGGTTCTTCATTGCCAAAGGTTTCTTGTTCTTTTCGAGTCTGTTAGTGACTAACTTTGAGCTGACTGGTCGAACACTTTATATATTTAAGAACGTGATAGCTTATGGTCATTTGTAACGTATCAAAATATCAATAAATAAATGAATGTACTAAGATACGAAAAGTGTGGACAACGCAACACGGCATTTGCCACGTAAACGGCTTGTCGTTGCAAGTTCACTTCTTTTAATTTATAACTTGATAAGTAAGCCAAATTTAAAGCACTTATTTTATACATAGGTATTGGGAAAGATAATCGAATACTAAGTGGTTCTAACAATATGGCAAGTGTCTTACCGATCATCCTCTAAAACTTATAGGTACACAGGCTAATTATGAACCTATTGGCAATATTTTAATTTAATCTCTAAGTATATCAGGGTCAAAAAAGAAAAAGAAAACCCCGGTTGTTTATATTTTAAGTTGTTTTGTTTATTATTATTCTGCATGGGTTTACAAAAAAGAGCGCCCCGCCCGGCTTTACACGCGTGCGATATATTCCGTATAATAAACGGCATCAAAATCCGTTGCGTGGTTTTAAAGATCTAAGCATACATAGGGACAGACAGACAGCGGGAAGCGACTTTGTTTTATACATTGTATTGAACCATTTTTCTAGCAGGTCCATATTCAATTACACATGTTATTCTGACATTAAAATATTAAAGTTTACAGAACTATAATTCATGTTGATACAGAATATACATGAATTATTTAGGTTCAGCAACTGGTGGCCGACTTTCGAACCTTCATAAAAGGCATTTATAGTAGGTTCACAACCAGAGCACATACATACTAGTGCTGCCGATTTTGTAATTATAAAAAGTACTATTCCCGAGGGATTGACATC
Source organism: Elegia similella (assembly GCA_947532085.1). Taxonomy (NCBI): domain Eukaryota; kingdom Metazoa; phylum Arthropoda; class Insecta; order Lepidoptera; family Pyralidae; genus Elegia; species Elegia similella. The sequence goes on along the minus strand of OX383927.1, from coordinate 31,909,965 downwards.
GACGCTCAAAGTTAATTAACATGCATTTTATTTATTTCGAAAATAAATAAAATGCATGTTAATTATATTAGTAGCATTACAATGCTCGGTTTAATATTAAAATCGACAATATGTGATAAAAAAAATTCGCCACAGGTAGGATTTGACCTATAATATTTTTTTCATCACATATTTTCGATTTTAATATTAAACCGAGCATTGTAATGCTATTAATATAATTAATTGAGAAAAGCTTTCTCCACTTTAATCAACTTTCAATTCATCTGATATGAATTAAGATGGATACCACACTTCTAAATAGTGGGTAGTAATGGAGATTACGCATGCTTCGAATGCGTGTACCTATAGTGTGTGATAAACAAATTCGCCGCGGTGATTTGAAGCTACGGCAGCTCAGTGGTTGAGAGCATCGACGGGCTAGATGTCGAAGGTTGTAGGTTCAAATCCTACCTGTGGCGAAATTTTTTCATCACATATTTTCGATTTTAAAATGCATGTTATTATGAAACAAGTTTACGGCAGAATTAATAATTGTCGAGTTATTTGCTAAAACGTGGTCGAGATTTTTTTATGTTATTTTTTATTGGAACAAAGTTTAAATCCTGTGCCAGGTTACTTGACTTTAATTTCATTGGCTCAGGCCGCTCGCCGACACTGTTATGTGTTTAAACTTATAACAAGTAGACAACTTTGTTTATTACAAGATAACAATCGTGGCCTCGAGTGCCGCGGACGGGAGCTATGTTTACAAATATAAATCTCAATTAATTTTATAAAGGAAATATTTATTTGTGTGATTACGTGTTTGTTTGTTTGAATAAAATCATAAATTACTGAACTGATTTTATATGCTTTCTCCTAATAGTAGCTCCGTTGTCAGCGAGTAACTTTGGCGATAACTTTCGTGAAAGAAGTCGCAGGAAAAAACTAGTCGTTAGATAATAATGACGTTATCCATGACCACCCAAATATATGTTTTTGATTAAAACTAACGTGAGATACTAACATTTTCAATATGCGAAATACGGGATGGCTTGTAGCTGACTTCCAACGTGACTAAAAATGTGTAATGTTTTTAGAGTTTATGTCGGTAATATGTACATAAGTTTCTGTGTTTCTTTATTCATCAAAATTAAATGCCTTAACTTATATTTTGTTTATATTGTGATGGTCTGGAATACTCTTACAAGTCGCACTTGTTGCTAAAAGAAGGGTAATGATTTCGACCATTCTGCATGTTTGTTGTATCTACTCGTATTTATGTAAGAATCGAAGTATATCAAAACTTCGCTACCACGCTCAGCTACCAAGGCCCCGGAATTTTGAGACTGTCTTGTAGCTGAAGTTTGATAAGGCAACTTTATTTATTACCCGAACAAGATAAGAAAAGCGGCCTCGAGTCCTGCGGCCGGGATCTGTTTACAAATCGCTAAAGATAAAGAAGGCGTGGTTTTGTTACTTTCTTAGGTTTATGAACAACGAAAGACTGAAGCTAAATAATAATTCATACCTCCAAATCTACAATATTTTGTACAGAATTTTCAGGCGCCAGAAAGAGTCTTTACCACTTACACTATACACGGTGAAATTTTGATTAATCTGGACCCTTAAAGTGATGATTCAGCCCGTTGATATACACTTTTCCTATGGGACCAATGCTGGGAACTCAAAAATTTTTTTGGCGTTCCCATATAAATTGACCTGTCGGCGGAAATTGTTTGTATGGAACTGACCATTTTTTTTTGCGTTCCCTGCATTGGTCCCAGAGGAAAAGTTGTTCAGAACAATCAAAGTTTCACCGTGTAGGTATAGTTACGAAATCTGACAAAATAAAGTAGGTATCTTATCAATTTCGATCAAAATGCAAATTTAATAAGTTCACGGGCTGAACAAGTTAAGATCTGTTGCTGTCGCCTTGATACTGGTATGTACTTATGTATGTTCTTTATTATCTCCAAATATACTTAATAGAATTGAATACGATTTTACATTTTTTACCTTTATAGAGTCGGCTTTAATTCTAAATAAGGTTAGCTTGAATTTATATATTCTGCAAATTGTAATTGATATAAACTACTTTTCTTTTTATTATGACACCATTTTGAAAGCGCGAAATCATCAAATAATTAGCATTTTAATCAAACAATAAACAATGCGTAAACTACATCGTGCACTTATATGGCTATTAGCATTTGTCTCGAGCGACCTCGAGCCCCGACACAGACTAAGTGTGTGGACGCCAGCACATACATTACAGTCTTCTCCAGCGGTGACCTCCCGTAACCCCATGACGTCACGCTGACCTTTCAGAGTACTTGACTACTGAGACAGCTTTCGAATTTTTGAAATGACCTTGAAGATACGACAGTTTTTATTTATCACTTTTATAATAAAAATGAAATAGACGACTGAAAATTTTTGTTTTGATGTGGTGGATTTTCACAATGATAAATTTCAAATATTTATTTTTGGTAATTATAGAATTATCGTCATGGTTTTACTCCCATTTAAGACTCTCTTCTCGCAGTTAGATGTTAAATTATACACTCACCCTGCAAACCTCCTCTGAGACGTACGGCGCTGCGAAAATTCGAAACCACTTTACCATTATAGCAATAGTACAAAACAGTTCAATACCACCAATGAATGCCTACAACGAATGAAAGAATGCTACATATGTATATACCAGTATATATTTATAAAAAAGTTTGTTTTTTAAGGCGTTTGGCCCAGAACAGAATTCTGTAAAAAATATGTAAAAATTTAAGCTGAATATTAAAAATGAAGATTGTAAAAATAACCTGTTCATTAATGCAGTTCTGACGACCACGACAGGTGTCTTAAGCCTTTTTATAACAAGTATTTGAATATAATTTCCAATATATTAAAAATATGTATATCACTTAAAAATGTATTTTTCGTCGAAAGTAGACCATTATTTGTGCAATGTAATTATGTAAATTATAACTGCAAGTTATCTAAAGATAATATATTCAAAGCTAACATATATTTTTTAAATAATTTCTGATAAAGATGATTGTTTCCAATCGTATTTCAGAGAGAATAGCGGATAAAGACGGGATATCCGATAAGAGTGACATTCAGTGTTTTGAGGGAAAGTAATCCGTAATACCCGAACCTACCCCTAAAACTCACCTGGTCTTCCAAACAGACCGAAATCAGTCAGATATTCAGACTAAACGAACGTGAGTTAAACGTAATCTAATAATGATTTTATTAAAGGCTGGTTGATTAATTTCGTGATTTTTAAATTTTTTATTGTCCTTTGTTTGGACGTGGGACTACAATGTTAGATTGTGTATATGTATGTGTCCCAACGACGGAATCCAATAAGGCTGCGGTGGCGGGCGCTGACTGAGGGATTAGCTATTAGGACGATATCGCTGGTTGCAGCGCTACGGCTGGTTTGAGGTAACTGAAGGCTTATCCTTACCATACGCAATTACTGTGATAAAGTGAGCTTGTTTCATTAATAAAAATACGTTTCTGTAAGGTAGCTTACAAAAAGGCTATTTTTTAAATTATTATTCAAAGACGAGGAACTAAAATTCTGCATATCTCTTCCCAGCGATGGAATTTAATAAGGCTGCGCGCGGCGAGCGCTCGACTGAGGGATTAGCTGTTAAAACTCCTACACACGATTTGTCAAAGGAATAGAGCATAACATACCTTTATATAGAAAGAGAGTTGTAAAGATTTCCGCTCTGTTATATAGGTTCATCCCGCTCTGTTGAATGACAAATTGAATCGTGTGTAAGATGTTTTAGGACGACATCGCTGGTTGCGGAGATACAACTGCGTTGGAGTAATTGGAGGCTTATCCTAGCCGATACGAGTTATGTCATAAAGTGAGCTTTTATTGTAAAGAACAAAGCGACTAGGATTTATGTATCTATTGGAGGTCAGATTCAAATTCCTAGAAGCGATAGTTTTCACATGCTCAAACCTTAAACTTAATAAACATTTTTTTTGTGATTAAGATAGGAAAAAAGTATTCAAAATAAGTGATAATGTAGGTTAAATTTTTACAGTTCCGGATTTTCACCCGGCCTGGCCCGACCCAAGGATTTGTAGACTAATCTGACTGAAACACAGTAATTTTCAACAAACACATCTGCATCTGGTGAAGATAAAATATCGCGAGGCAACCTGCACACTAGTGGCTTGTCCAATAGCGTGTGAAATACTGTGTGGCAGTGGCAAACCACTTCATAATTTTTTCTTCAAATTCAAATCGCAAAAACAACGAAACGAAATGATAACTTTAATTGTTTGTTATCTCTTAAAACATTCATGTTTTCCCTCGTAATAATAAAAATTTAAGACTTAAAAGTAAGCTTATAGGCGATTACGTCTAAAATAACTAGACCGGAAAGATAAAAAATGCTCAATACTTGAGGAGAAATTACCTGAGTTAATGGAGCAAATTTGTCAGACATCATTCAGTGTCATCTAGCACTTACTCCAACCGGCGCAGACAGTGTCGAACTTAAGTCGAACTGTTACGAGTGCGACGTGAGTGGAGATTGAAGTGTTAATCAGGTTGCTAAGTTTGCACGCGCGCTAATAACTACTGGGACCGCATCACAACAAGATTACGGCTGCTTGACGATCGTCTACGAGTAATGTATGTCGCCGGTCTTTTGGAAAAAAATCTATCTCGAGGAGGCGAATGAAAATAAGGTCGCTGTGGTCGCTGACTAGGTGAACTTGTTATGATAAAAATGGTATTTCGCTCTGGACGAAAATCTGCACCATGCCCGAGACTGGTAGCAACTCTAGGAGGGGTCCCCCTGAAGCGTGTCACACAATTTAAATACTTGGGGCACATAGTCACAGATAACCTGAGTGATGACTTAGATTTAGAAAGACAACGAAGGTCGCTGGCAGTTCGCTGTAATATGGTGGCTCGTAGGTTTGCTAGATGCACAGCGGACGTAAAGGTAACGTTATTCCGTGCATATTGTCAATCTTTCTATACATGCAGCCTATGGGTTAGCTATACGGCACGAGCTGTCAACCTAAGAGTTCAGTACAATAATTCTTTCAGGATGCTGTTGGGACTGCCTCGGTTCTGTAGCGCATCAGGGATGTTCGCGGATGCAAGAGTCAGTGATTTCTATGCAATTATACGCAAAAGGACTGCTTCCCTGATGCGCAGGGTCCAAGATAGTCCTAATAGTATCATGGGCATTATTGCTAAGAAGTTTGAAGGACCAGTGTGGAAGCATTGGATTTCAACTCATGGGTCCTCACATGTTCACATAAATTAGTAGGTTATATAATTAATTAATTAAGTTATCTTTGACGAACATATATGTGAATTATAATGATTAAATGAGAGAATGACTGACATACCTGTATCAAGTACTCGTAATATGGACTATAAAAAAAAAAAGAGTGAAATAAAGAATTTTTATTTTTAAAAAGAGTAATAGATATTTTGAATCGAAACGACAAACAAGTTAATAAAAATATAGTGATAATCTGTTACGCAGCTCGGTGTTATCTATGCCCGCTAAGAGGTTAGGTCCTTAGGCGAGTAGAATATTACTTAAACAGATCTGTGGTTCTTATCTATTTCTTATTTATACCATTTTTCATCATCCTTTAAAATACTGTATAATGCGAAACACAATGTCCACACTTCAAACGTTTATAATTGACGTTTGCTTTGCTTCTATGACGATTCATAGCTTATTTTTATTTGAATTGGTAATGTAAGTCATTTTTAACTCTTTAAAAATATTTGTTCGTTTAACCTCAGACACCATTTTGAAATAAAGTAAATTTGATTTGAAATCTATATAATACAGTTAGAATAATTACTTTTTCTCTAACTTCTAAGGATATTAAGTCTATGCTACAAGGAACGTGTTTTGCATTAACAAGTAATTAGGGATGACAACGGCTTGTTTAATGACAAATTAATTAGATATCTCGACGTTTGATCGCGGCAGTGTCAGTGCTCAACAAGGCGACTAGGCACGTGTGACGCGCCGTAGGGTTGGCTTGGCTCTTTATACACATTGGAAAAACTATTTTAATGATGTACTACACAGTGACACGATCTTTGACTTGCGATACTGAAGTGATGCTATAGGAAACCCACACTATCCATACTGCCATTGTATTTCTCTGCTGCGAGATTTTAATTATTATTGTTCATTATGCATAAAAATGCGCGTTGTTACTAGTCAATTGACCAGTTAAATTTCATAATCCTATTCATCAGAGGTAGTTGTGGAGACATGTTAACCACTCAATTTGTTTGTTTTGTTAAAAACTAAACCGTGTATTGTGGGTCGTGGTGGATTGTTCGATATCATTTTTCATTCTTGCCAAACCTTATATCTAACATGAAAAAAAATGAATCATTGTTACCTAAATTCATTGTTTTATTTCGATGTAAAAAACAAAGTTCTTGTTGAAAACCCCATTATATCGCCTTTGATCAGAACGAAAAACCGACTCGCGATGGATCGGAGCGTGTCTATATCCGTATCGAGACATGAACATGCGTCCAAACTAGCGTTCTTGGATCGCGACGGCGACACGAGTCGGAGGTACGGTACGGACAAAAGCACATGTCTGGACCCAGCTTATAGCAGCCCTTATAATCGGACGTGTGTCTAAGAAAATCTAAAGAATTCATAATCAATATTTATTTTGTTAATATAGCACATGGGCTTAACGTGCCGCGTCACAATTTTTACATTACTATATAAGACGTGTTTTTAATAAAGTGTTCAGTTCATTTCATTGTCTTGGGTCTAATGGTCTAATGATATTATTTACTCCTCATAATACCACCACGCAACCTTTTACATAGGACCACAGTATTTACAAAGTTTTCACAACAGCACGCCTGCTTGACACAATACATTTTTCTATTATTATATACAGAATAAGAACCATTATGATTAACATATTTATAAGCCGAATAAAAATAAACGTTTAGCTCTTAAATTAAAAATACATGTATATGCTAGCTTTACGCAAATATCTTGACGTCTAATTTTAGAACTTATTTTCGTCTGCGTACCAAAAATAACTTCATCCACTTCAGATTATAAATAGGAATATCTATGGCATTTGCTTAGCAATTATTGTCCGCAATCACTTACCTTGAAGCTCCTGGGACGACACACCTCACTCTAAGTTAATGTGCAATATCCGGCGAGTAATTACGCGCCAGCCCTGCCGCGCCCCGCACACCGCATCCCTCACCCTGCGCGTATCTGAAGGCGTCAAGCGGTGTCTAAATCATAAAAATTAAATTATGCTATCTGACTAGATACACAAAATACGTAGTTCTAATTATTGTATTATCTATACATATAATAAAACAGTAAAAATATTTTGTCTGTACATTTAGAATTTTTGACTGAAATGGATAGAGGGACACTTAAAAAGAATAATAGAAAGCAAAAAATTTTTTTTCGACTTTCTTGTCTGTCTGTCTGTCTGTCTGTCTGTATGTATGATTACGATTATCTCCGAAAATACTGAACCGATTTACATCAAACTTTCACCAATTGCTTTGTTTTAACTCAGCAAAACATTTAAAGTTTGTTTCATCAAAATCCATTCATTAAAAAAAAAGTTATCGTCATTTGAATGAACTCAAGGCATGAGTTTGCCTTTAAATATATAGCAAAAAAAAAAGTGACATAAGAAAATATAAAATCCAAAGTCAATTCATCATCATTATACGACAGCATTATACCTATCCATAGTAATCCATACTAATAAAAAAGGAGAAGCTGACTAACTGACTGGCATATCAACGCAGGGCCTAAACTATAAGGGTTAGAAACTTGAAATTTTGCACAGGGGTTCCTTTTATAACGTAGGGGAGCACTGAGAAAGGATTTTTGGAAATTCATCTCCTAAGGGGGTAAAACGGGTTGCAAAATTAATATGAAACTTTGCCGTTTTTTAAGTTATTCATATGAAATTCAGCATGAAGGTTCTTTACTGAAAGGTATGAAACACGAGTAAAATATTTTACTCAAAAATCATACCTTAAGGGAGTAAAATAGGGGTACAAAGTCAGCATGAAACTTTGCCATTTTTGAAGTTAGTCGAATGAAATTCAGCATGAAGGTTCTTTACGGCATGAAACACGAGTAAAATATTTTTCTCAAAAATCATCTCTTAACCGGGGGATATGCAAAAATCTATAACGGATATGCAAAGTCGGTATGAAACTTTCCGTTTTAGAAGTTATTCAATTGAAATTTAATATTAAGATGTTTCATTGAAAGTCATGAACTTATGTATTCCGGGTAAATCTACTGTTCCTGAGAAATCGACACTTCCGCGAGCGGAGCCGCGGGCCAAAGGCAGACCTGACTTATATATCAACGCACAGCCGAAACAGGCACAGGGATTCTTTTTATGATGTAAATGAACACTAAGAAAGGATTTTTAGAAAATCAAGGGGGGTGAAATTTATATGGAATTTTCTCATTTCTGGACTGAGAAGTTTGAAAGTAGGTAACCAACAAGTTCTTAATTAAAATTAAAAAAGATCTGTTTAGGTGAACCAGACAACATTCTCCATTAAGGGGTAAATAGGGGGTAAAGTTTGTATGGAATTTTTCAATTTCTAGACTTAGAATATAAAAATGGGTATGTAAGTTCTCGATTACAATTAAAAAGATCTGTGTAGGTGAAATGTATAAAATCCCCACCTTAAGGGGCAACATTGGGTTAAGTGTGTATGGACATTTTCTTATTTCTGGACGTTCTGGATAACAATTAAAAAGATATATGTTGGTAAAATCGACGAAATTTTCGCCTGAAGGGATAAAATAGGGGAGTAAAGTTAGTATGAAAGTAAGTCCACGGTTACAATTAAAAAGATCTATTCAGGTGAAATGTATAAAATTCCCCCCTTAAGGGGTAAAAGCAGAGGGGTTTGTATGGAATTTTTATCATTTCTACTGTTCCCAAGGGAACGACATTAACGCGGGCGGAGCCGCGGGCAACAGCTAGTTTATAGAATAAACCTACTTTCTCTGATAACAGAGGAATGGAAATAATAGAGGAAATAACCCCTAGTAACACGCTACACGTTTATTCACGCTATATTAAAACGTTTATATACATAGTTCAATATCCCATACGGGGTAGACAGAGCCTAGGCTTTGCCTACGTTGTGGTGGTAGCTACACCGTGCCCATCCTAGCCGTAATATGGCGTAAAGAACAGTCGTGTAATTTTTAGATTTTTAGATACCCCGCAGCAGATCAGTATGCATAACGCATTTTCCACATCCAAAAGAAAGCTCTGTCTACGTCAGGGATAAAAACGTGTATAAAGGGATATATGTGTGTATGAAGACGATGCGACTAGCAACCCAGCACTGTTTTGATTCTGTTTTCCAGCCCAACGACAAGCTTAAAGGTCTTATAGCCCTTTGCTCTGTCTATCCCGCAAGGGAAAAATATGTGATAGTATGTATGTAATAATAGAGTTGTATGTCATTGCCTTCTCCATGTCTTGCACTAGTGGAGTATGCTATTGTGCAGGTTGCCAAGAGAATATTTTCTTTATCGAAAGCAATGTTTGACAAAAATGAACGGACTTTTGTCTGATTGGTCTACAAACTCAGATTTTGGGCCGGTCCGGGTTCGAACCCAAGACCTTTCGTTTATAGGTCGCGCTTTTAGACCACTAAATCACTTCCACTTCACCTGCCTTATAATTCCGATTATGTCTATGTACTAAACGATGCACCAGCGTGGTATGCACCAGTCATAATAGATTTTAATCTTAAACTAGCGTATTCTCAGTTGAATCGTGAGTTGTGAGAACCCGAGGTCTCCAATTACGACGTTATAATATTCATGGTGTAGAATACTTTGGCAAGAGTTTAATGCCTGGCAGATACTTTAATACGTACCTCGTTTGCATGAAATGTGAGTGCTGACGGCCATTAGTTATCTCGAACGACATCATTAGACAAAGCGGTTCTTTTCTAGGTTGGACACTACAGGGCTCAGTTCAGAAGGACCACCTCTGCCTGGAAAAACACTGTCAATTAATTGATTCCTTTTTAACGTAGTACGTAGTAACGTACGTAGTAACAGAAAACAACTACTCATTTCATAGATTTAAAAAATAACGTTTTATTGATCTTTTCTTTTGATTATTAATTAATTGGTAAGTTAACATATGAGATACAATCACTCAATGACTAGTACTTCTTTGAATTGTTGAATCCTTGAATTTTGGCGACCTCCGTGGCGCAGTGGTCAATATGCCAGCCTGCGACACGGAGTGTCCGGGTTCGATCCCCAGCCAGGTCAAGATGGCAAATGATCTTTTTCAGATTGGCCAGGGTCTTGGATGTTTATCTATATATGTATTTGTTATAGAATATATTATCGTTGAGTTAGTATCCCATAACACAATAGGCTAGTTTCCTGGGTCGTAATAATAACATAACAAATAGTCCGTCAGTTAGATAATCAAAAAATATTGGACACGTATTTTTTCTTTTGTCAAATAAACAATAAATAATAAAGATAAAGCGCGTCAAAGTTCAGGAGAGGGGGCTCATCACGTCAAAGATTGCTAAAAATTGTAGCAAACTATGACGTCACACGAAACTTCAAAGGGCTATATCTTTATCATTTTTTGTTTAATCGACAAAATAAAAAATACGTGTCCAATGTTTTTTTAATATCAAACCGACGGACTAATTATATTTTTGTAGGAAACTAGCTTATTCTCGAATTTACCTTGGGGCTAGCTCAATCTGTGTGATTTGTCCGTATATATTTATTATTTAACCTTGTTACCCGTGGAAAAGTGTCTTGAAATTAAATCAAATTACAAAGTCGTAAATAAATTAACCGAACAGAACAATCAGGGAATAAATACGACTTTGTTTATCCCAATAAAACACCGGGCTCTGCGTTTAATTAATTGGCGGTAAACAACTTGGGAGCCTGATCCGAGCCGTTTAATCGGAAGCTGCGACGTTTTACGGGAAAATAACGAAGAATGGATGCCGATTCCGGTGAGGGCTGCGACGCTGCGGGGACATCATAGGGGGCGATGTGGCTTCATCTTTAATTAAAATTATTCTGAACAGCATTATCATTAAATTGCGTATTCATCAAACATGTGTGGAAGCCGCGAGGTTGTGTTGTGAAAATGTGAAAATATGCGATGTTCCTGATTGAGCTATGCAAAGCGGAACTGTATGGAGAAACTGTGGAAAGTGTGTAGCAAGATATTTTTTAAAGTAAAAAAAAACCACAGCTGTGCTTTGTGAGACGAGGAAGCAATCTTATCATCATCATCATTTCGAGTAGATGTCACAGTCAATCGACCATGCACACCCTGGTGTCAGAGTTCTTCGGAACCGCCTCTCGGCCTTTGAGGTGGTTCCTTTAACGACTACCAGATGGCAGCCGGGACCACCGGCTTAACGTGCCTACCGAAGCACGGAATCATCTTTATTATCAGACAATCAGGTGACTCAAGCCTGCAATGTCCTAACCAAACTGGAAACAACTAAACAAAGTATGCTTCCGGTGGGAATCGAACCCACGACCCCCGGGCCAACAAGCAAACACCTTAACCACTGGACCACGGAGGCTGTCACTGAAGCAATCTTATTGATGGATTGCACGCTGCCTCGCCGCACAGCACATGTGGACAAAAAAAAACTTAGCCTTTATAAGCTTTTCTTAAGGATTATTTATGTTTTTAGCTAATGTAGAGCTAATTGATAAAGTATGTGGTGATCAATAGCTGCTGGTCGCACCCGCCGACTGGCGGAATCCAAAAGGCACAATGATATAGGCATGACTATGCTTCTTGACTGCATTTTGCATATTTTCAGCAAGCATCAACTACTTGCTGAAATAGGCGGCCCAGAAGCAACTAACTTATTAATATTATTATTCTACTAAACCTTCCCACTAGCAATCGATGTTCTCCGTTGCTATTAGTGTCCAAGCGGGAGTGCGAAAAATGCGTCTGCGGTAAAGTTGCATTATGTACTCGTATGTCGTCCTCTAATAGTTTGCAAATTGCTTTCCAATCAAGTGTTTGCTCTGAGCGGCAATCCGCTCGGCGCCGCCACACTAGTTACAATATGTACATTTAATTTGTAAGACAACTATTTACACAACTGTCGCCTTGATCTACTTCTGTCTGGAAATTTAAGCATATTTGGAAATATTTACTATTCATATAGGGTCAAAAGATTCTTGACATATTTATAAAATTAGTATTTGATTTCCGTAACGCAAAGACTCACCTTGTAGTTAATGATACTATTTAAAAGGCTATACATGCCTTTTTTTTAAAAAACCGGCCAAGTGCGAGTCGGACTATCGTACTAAGGGTTCCGTATCGTTATCTATAAAAACGGCACAAATCATGTCTGTTGTATGGGAGCCCCCCTTTAATATTATTTTTATTTAATTATTTATTTTTAAAGTGAATTTATAACTAAATATTGTGTGTATATTTCAAGCGTCTACCTGCTGCCGTTATCAATATCGAGCAAAAACAAGCAAAAAAATAACGTTTGTTATATGGGAGCCCCTTAAATATTTATTTTATTCTATTTTTTTTGTATTTGTTATTATAGCGGCAACAGAAATACATCATCTGTAAAAAAATCAGCTGTCTTACTATCACGGTTCATGAGATACAGCCTGGTGACAGACAGACAGACCGACAGACAGACGGACAGCGGAGCGACATTAATAGGGTCCCGTTTTTACCCTTTAAGTAAAAAAATATATACATCAATGTTATATAAACTTATGAAAATTATAAATCAGAATACTTTTTTATATGACACTAAAACTTAAGAGGCACTAGTGAATGAAAAACCTTCATATTTCTGAAAGTCACTACGATTCTGAATCCATTCGGCGAGAAATATTTCGGCGAGCGCAGCGCAAAGAAAGCGACACCGCTCGTTTGCGATGGGCGGGACGCGAGCGGCGGTTTGACTTTGATCTCCAAATCTACTTATTGACGTCGCCAGCGACGCGGTGAGGAGCTCTTCATATGATGCAAATACCTTATATTTTATACTCTAATATTTAGGGTTCAATCGTGTTTGATTCGAGGTGGTTTTGCTCTACGTCTTTCTTTGCAACACTTCAGAAACCCGGATCCAACGAAAAACAGTTTTTTTGCCATTCGTTCGTTCGTAGTCTCAAAGCGTCCTGTTATTCACCTTAATCGCTTTACCGCGTTTTATTGCCCGTTTAGCTGAAAGTGTTAAGGCGATTATGAATTTATCTTATAGTAGAAGCCAATTGAACTTTTACTGTACATAAGAGACTTCTTTATTTTTTATTTTTATCAGTAGTGAAACCTACATTATATATTACACAATATACTAAAGGCTTATTCGAGTAATAAATTGCAAACAATAGGTCAGTTAAGCAAAAAACACACATATATAGATACACATGCCTGACCCAGGCCAACCTGAAAAAGATCATTTTCCATCTTGATTCTTGACCTGACCGGGACCGGGATCGAACCTGGGATCCCCTGTGCGACAGCCTGGTATCATCACCACTACGCACACTACGCACAGAGCTCGTCAGCGCAATAGTTTTATTTGTTATTGATGTTCTCGTGCAGTCCTTATAATTTAATTTTGGTTTGATGTGGAACTAATAAAAGAAATGTAAGAGATACCAATTGATAACATTTGCTTGTTATTGTTTGTTGAAGTAGTTTCTTTTTTATGATACTAGCTGATGCCCACGACTTCGTTCGCGTGGACTTTATGACCCCGCAAATAATGCTCATCAGGCTAAACAACTTTTGTTAAGGCGTCATTTTTATACTTCTTATAGTTTAGCTGGACCGTTATAGTTCAGCATCAGGTGTTTTAGCTTTCAAAATAAATTATACCCTATATGTTGCTCAGGCTTGATAGCTATACAATGAAAAAAGTTTTATTCAAATCCGACCAGTATTTCCGGAGATTAGCGTGTATAAACAGACATTTTTTTTTTAAACTTTTACTCTATTAGTATATCTCCGTCGCCCTATATAATTGTTTTGTAAATATATTCAATGTACAAACACATTTTTTTTTACTCTTTTATTAAATGTATTGATTATGCAAAGTAAACATGTAGTACTCCATAAAATATTTTCCGTCTCTCTAGTATATCATTCCTAAAGTTATGCGGATTCAATTCCAATTTGTACTAAAAGCAGAAACAAACAGTATTTCAAATGGATGTTGAGTGAAATTGCTTTAAAATGGCGATGCTAATGGCTCCCGGAAAATACTGGCTATTAAAGCAAAATAAAAACACTTTAAACGCGAATCCATGAATCTCCCGCGCGTGTGTGCTTGACAGCGAAAACAAAGGAAAAAGAGATATCCGATTTAGGTAGAAAGCTATTCGGATATTGTCATATTTGTTTCCATTGTGTCCATTTTATACACACTGTTTTTTGGCTGGGGGTGTACAAGACATCTCTGTAACTGCAAGCATAGAACGAATTTAGGACAGGATTTACATTGTCGACGGCGAGGCGAAGTGCATGTTATCCTTTATATTCAAATGTTAAATTCAATTTTCGATTGTAATATAAACATCGTTGAACGGGACCATCAAGCGCATTGCATGCATACTTCAAGCTTATTGAAAAAAAAAACCGGTGACGTTGCTTCGTACTAAATTTCAAGATTCTGAGTTCATGGGAAGTACCCTGTAGATTTTGATTCCCTTAAGAATGTCTCTAATTTGCCGCGCAAACGGCTGTATCTTTCGATTGCGTGGGCCTAGAATTTTGATTTTTTTACAGCTCCAAAACTGTCCCTTGGACCTAACTATTTGATTTGAATTTCAGCTTGATACCTCCACGCGTTCCTGAAAAAAGGATCTTGACAGACAGACGAACAACAAAGTGATCCTTTAAGGGTGCCGTATTTTCCTTTTGAGGTATAGAACCCTAAAACGTACTTTACGTTTGCATACAACTGGATAAGGTTATAATAGGAAATCGGATGCGGAATAACATTTAAATTGAAAATATAAATTAAATTAAGAAGTACTAGTCGTATATAGATATAGATATACAAGGCAAATAATTCACAACAGGTCGCCTAGTTAACGCCAATCAGTTTAAACTTTACGCTTAGTGTAGTCTTTGCAGCTTCGTAACACTTCTCTTAGTTTTTCGTAGCACATGTGTCGTAGCATTTGTGTAGTAGCATATCGTAGCACATATGCGTACTCGTATCATTTCGTAGCACTACAGTGCGCTGTGCGTGCGACTACGACCACAGACCTGAGTGCGACCTTCGAACTCCTCTGCCGTCTATAAAACCATTATGCGCGCAAATTCTGAAAGCCGTCTTCAATAAACTTTAACAAAATCATGAGAGACAAGATCCTTTGATTCTCCACTTTGTTTTGATAAATTTATTAGTTTCGGCGCTAAACAAGCATAACTTTATTTCGCACGTTTGATAAACAATTAACAGATATAATTGAATTCTGAAAATATTGACTCGTTTTTGTTGTGATCTGACCGGCCATATTATGCGAAAGTTTATTATTACAATAGCTTTGGCCCGCGGCTCCATCCGCGTCAATGTCGATCCCTCGGGAACAGTACTTTTCCCGGGATAAAATGTACCCTTTGTGCTTCTCCGTACCCCAGATAACGTGTATGCAAAATTTCATGATGATTGGTTCAGTAGTTACAACGTGAAAGAGTAATAAACAAACAAACTCACTTTCGCATTTATAATATTAGTTAGGATTATCACTTTTCTAAGTAATATAATTGGTCAACCCGAAACGATATGACAATATACCCAAAACTAATTGCTCCGCGGGAGCTGTAAGGCTTCATTAATGCTCTCGTCGGGGAGTCATTGCCAATGAGGACAACCCAATGTACTCACTTGCCACTTACGCAATTCTATTTTTGTGGGTTCATTCGGGGTTAAGGTAAAGGTTTATTATATTTAAAGGTTTCGTTCATAAGATTAATTTCTATCTATTTGCCAAATACATACAGACTAGTAACGTTTTTATCCCTTACGAGGGAGACAGAGCCTAGGGCCATTACACGTAGAAGTAAAACTGCAAAATGGAAATCAAAATAATGATAGGTGCATCGTCCACTGACTTAGCCTAACGATCTGCGTGGGAATAGAACCAGTTGGTAAATTCTACGTTTTCCTTTTCACCCTGACCAGCAATTTTGGTGTTAACCATTGCTGGCATAGCCATTCAGCGGGCCTTCATTTAATATCAAAACTAGCTAAGAAGATAAACAAGAAGTTGATCTTCTTAGCTGGTTTGTTAGTTCCATTAGGCATGCAATAAATTTTCCCACAAAGTGAAATCATCTTGAATAACGCAAAATGCGAATTCTCGAATAAAAGGAAATGAAAAATTATCCCCAGTGAGCTAAACAAGGGCGCGCGAGAAAAATCATGATTTTTAACGCGTCGGCTCTGTCACCAGCGACCTCGACGTCACACGAAATGTTATTGAATATTTTGGTTATTTTCCGATAACCACTGGACTTAGTGCCCTATTTGAAAATGAATGTGTAGCTCTTCGAAGGTTGCTCACTAAGCTATTTTACCGCTGAACTATGACACTTTTAAATTGCTGTAGGCTGTACAATCTGTTTCCGTGTAGCCGTGTGGTTTCCGGCAGAGTAGAATAGGACTACTCCTAGTCTTCCCATGGAGGTCGTAAGAGGCGACTTAGGAAATACAAGTTAAACAAAGCTCATAAATATCAATGAGACCTCTCCAACCCGTCTGGCTAGCGATGAGAGTGTAGGCCAAATCCTCTGTCTGCTCTGGCCAAGTATGATATATACGGTAGTACAGAAAGGGTCATGCTCCTGCAGTGGACACTAAAAATACCTGATGATGATAACGATGATGTACAATCTGTTTGTACCGATTTTACCCTGTAAAAAATTAAGTTTGATACTAAAGTTTATCTTTATTATTTATCGTATTTGTGATGTGTGACTGTAGTAGAAAATAAACGGCGCTATCTATTTATGTATTTGCCAGTGCAGTAGATGATAGTATATAACTCTCGTGAAATTAAGTGTAGATTTAAACTTCGTGCCTCAAATGTATTAATAAGATGTTTTTTCACAATATACCTTAAACCTTTTAGAAGATACAGACTAAACAACGGTAAATAAGGTAGCAAACTTATTTTCCTTTTACACAATGACAAATTGACAATATGATCTTTCCAGCCGCAAGACATCTACTGCTGCATGTTTTTTCGCAGGATTTCCAAAATGACCAATTGGATGCGACCTTCATCCAGCCTTTCCCTGCGACCTTGGCCAGGCAGGTCGTCTAACCAGGCGGTGGTTGTCCGACGCTTCGTTCGCTTTCCGGTACGGGAGGTCGCCATTCGAGAACCTTCTGCCCCATCGGTCATAGACTCTGTGCGCTATGTGCCATCAGTACTGTCGGATCCTATCAAGTCTCATCTGATCCCGTCAGGCTTCTATTAGGTATCAGGTACCTCCGGGTACCATCGGATTCCAATTAGATACCATCAGGCATCATCTACTACCATCAACAACTACTAAGAACCACCAAAAACTACCAAGAAGTAGTAACATATAATACCTAGCATTAGAAGCATTAGAACTGTCCGCACGGTTCATACGTTAAAATAGGACCACTCGTTGATTTGATTCACACGTAAATACGAACCGAGTGCTGACGACATAACGAGTGGCGGATGGATTCTACCAGTTCAAAAATAAAAGCTCGCAGGTCCAAGCCCTTCTGGCGTCGATTTTTTCACAATATCTTATTTATTTATCTATTAAGAGCATCATCAGCACTTCGAGTAGGTGTCACGGTCAACCGACCATGCAAACCCTAGTGTCAGAGTTCTTCGGAACCGCCTCTCGGCCTCTGACGTGGTTTGTTCGGGCTGGCAGTCGTCCTAAGGAAGTGCTTGATGTATGGTGATGAAATGATGAAGATGACTCGATTGAACTCGGTTTAATGATATGATAAATGAGAAAAGTACATAACAACTGATAAATAGGTATACAGCAATATGTATGCACAACGGAGGTCCGAGGTTGAGTGCGGGAGAACCGTAGCCGCAGAGCCTATGCAAGATGTGTGCGTGTGTGCGTGTCTTGATGTTGATGTGGTGCGTCGACATGCCGCCCCTCATTGAAGTATTGCTTCAATCCTGGTCAAGTTTTGGAAGAGGACAGATTTTCGCAAACGAACGTCTAATTGTTCCAGACGCCGTTTTAATATCAGCGACTCTGGTGACTCCATCGGTTCCAGGATATATGGTTTTCCATTTCGCCCCAGGTACCATTTCATGGGAGGCAGGTGATCATCTTTAATTAGGACGAGATCTCCTATGCAGAGTGAACCATGAGATTGCTTCCATTTAGTGCGAATTTGAAGCTCTGAGACATATTCACGATGCCATCTCGACCAAAATTGTTGTCGAAGTTTCTCTATTTTTTTGTATCGATCAAGGCGATTCAATGGCACTACGGCTAAATCTGGCTCTGGTAATGACGTTAGTGGCTTGCCAATGAGGAAATGGCCTGGAGTGAGGGGTAGTAGATCTTCAGGATTAGATGATATCGGACTAAGAGGGCGTGAGTTAAGGATCGCCTCAATTTGTGTCAGAGCTGTGTATAATTGTTCAAATGTTAAATTTAAATTCCCAATTGCACGTTTTAGATGGTTTTTGGTAGATTTAACACCAGTTTCATGCAATCCACCGAAGTGGGGAGACCATGGTGGGGTAAAGCTAAACTTAATAGATTCCTGTGCAAAAATATTAACAATTTTATCTCCATCAGCAGATATCAATTTTCTTTAACTCGTTGTTCGCACCAACAAAATTAGAACCATTATCGCAATAAATGTATGACGGTTTACCCCTGCGAGATATAAACCGTTTTAAGGCTAAAATAAATTTTGAAGTGGACATGTCGCTCACTAATTCTAAGTGTATGGCCTTCGTGGTAAAGCAAACAAATACACAAATATAGGATTTAATCAGTCGACACCCTCGCCCTTCTTTGTTTGCAATCATAACAGGTCCAGCATAGTCGACTGAAGAAAATTCAAAGGCATAACCGGCGCAAAATCTTTCCTTGGGCAAGTTGGCCATTATAGGTACTGTTATATCTGCACGATACAAATACAAAATACAAATACAAATCCTTTATTTTGCGTCAAATGTGGTACACGTACAGATGTAATTGTTTTATTGAATGTTTCTCACATTTCACCAGACACTGGCATGCAAAAAATTATAATAAATAAATAATGTATTAAAGCATCGGTGTATTGAAGTAGAATACTAATCCATAAGTCTATGTCTATAAGAGAAAAAAAAAAAAAAATAAGTAATCAAATTTTACATATTATGGTCGTTTCATACAATTGATTAATCCAATTACAATGTCAGTGCTATAAAGATGTCCATTAAATACACATTTAATTAAAAAAGTCAAAATATTCATTAATAGAGTAGAAACAATTACTAGTTAGCCAGCATTTGAGTTTTCTCTTAAACGCATTCAAAGGTAAAGATTTTAGGTCTTCACCGAGTCTATTATATATTTTCACGGCCATTTGGTAACTATTGTTGCTATTTACTGCTGTGGTCATTGGCAGCAAATTAAGTCTGTTGGGATGCCTACAACTGTTCTTGTAAGTATCGCTCCGTTTTTTGAATAAGTTTAGATTACCTTTAACAAAAACACATATCTCAAGGATGTATAAACAAGGAAGGGGTAAAATTTTTAACTCTCTAAATGAAGGTCTACAAGATGTTAACGGGTCGGAATTACATAATGCTCTTATGCATTGTTTCTGAGCTTTTAGGGCACGGTCTGCATGACATGAATTACCCCAAAGAAGTATACCATAACGAAGGACAGAACCCACATAGCCATGATATGCTTGGATGGCAGCTTCCCTACTACAAACTTTCGTTAATTTCCATAATGCGTATGAGAAACCGTTGATTTTTTTACATACATTTGCAATATGTGCGTCCCAAGTACACTTGTCGTCTAGTGTGATTCCTAGAAATTTCGTTTGATGGGATTCTTGAATAGTTTCGCTGTTAAATGTTATACTTAACTTACGTTTTTTGCCATTTTTATTTATAAACTGAATGTATGTCGTCTTCGCCAGATTTGCTTTTAAATTATTATCAATTAACCAATTTATTATTCTATGCACAGTATTATTAATGTCTTGATTATAAGTCTTGATATCATTACACGGTATGATTACAGATACATCATCAGCAAACAGTATACAATCATAGTTTGTAACATCCGGCAAATCGTTAATGTACAGTAGGAACAGTAATGGACCCAGTATACTTCCTTGTGGAACCCCGACGCTATTTAGTTCCATTGAAGATGTGAATTGTTTGAGTTCATTGCTGTTATTTACTTTTGAGATTTCAACGTATTGTGTCCTATTACTCAAGTAACTCTCGATCCATTTGTTGGCTACACCTCTTATGCCATAGATATCACATTTATCAAGAAGTATGGTATGTTCTACGAAATCGAACGCCTTACTCATATCGAAGAAGATCGTCGTCACTGATACGCGTTTGTCCATGCACGCAAGTATTTTATTTATGAGATGAAAAGAGGCCAACGACGTCGACTTCCCTTTTTGAAAACCATTTTGCTGTGGTTTTATTATTAAATATTTTGTTATGAATTGTGTAAGTCGCTCGTGCATTGCCCTCTCAAATATTTTTGATATCACCGATATTAACGATATCTGACGATAATTATCGACATTTTCTCTAGGACCTTTTTTATAGAGAGGCTTTACCTTCGATATCTTAAGTTTATCGGGGAATACTCCGGTGGTGAATGAGAGATTTATTAAAAATGATAGTACCGAAGCAATCTCATTTATGCACTCTTTTACTATATCTGTTTGTATATCGTCATATCCGCATGACCTTGTTGATTTTAATGATTTTATTATTATTTTTATTTCATAATCGTCAATGGGTGTTAAGAATAAGCTATTTTTGTTAGAATTTATGTTTGATTTGGTATTTCTTTTATTATTTTTATTACAATTATTACTGTTTGTCAGATTTATAAAATGTTTATTAAATATATTAGCAATGTCAATTGGGTT
The DNA here is from genome assembly GCA_947532085.1 of Elegia similella. Classification (NCBI taxonomy): domain Eukaryota; kingdom Metazoa; phylum Arthropoda; class Insecta; order Lepidoptera; family Pyralidae; genus Elegia; species Elegia similella. Next base: position 31,888,751 of record OX383927.1, on the reverse strand, counting down.
ATCTATTATGTCATTATTATCTTTTAAACTATCAATATTTGAATAAGACCACTCCTTTCCCACTTTATTCTTAATTATTTCCCATGTTGCCTTGCACTTATTTTTAGAGTGCAAAAGATGCTTTGCGTTTACTAACTTTTGTGAGTGATGTATGCATTTTTTTAACAGCTTAGCGTATGTTTGATACCTTGTTTTATTAGAAGTGTTATTGTTTTTGTAGAAATTAAATCGTAGACGACGTTTAGTAACAGCTGATTTCTTTAAGCCTTTAGTCAGCCAGTTCATAGCCCCTCTTTTATGTGTTTTAGTTCTTACTATTATGATTGGAAAACAAAGATTGTAAAAGAGCTTGAAATTTTTATAGAAATTGTCAAATGCAGCATTCATGTCGCATTCTCCATATACAGTGCTCCATGATAAACTGCTCAAGCATTTACGGAATTTTGTAATATTTTCTGTATTATAGTCTCTTTTTGTACTATAATAGAATATGGGTTCTTCAATTATATTTTGAACTGCAAATTTAATGGTTTGGGCCATGTCATGGTCTGATAGATGCAAAGCATGCGTTCCACTTGTAGCTACGGGAAAATTGCTAATGATATGATCTATGCAAGTTTTCTTACGCGTGGTAGTATTTATATGTAAATTGAAATTATAATTTGACATAATACTCTTAAGCTCCTTGGATTCATTTGTTTCACATAGTGTATCTATATTAAGGTCACCAGTAATAATAATTTTATGTTCCGTTTTATATTTAAGTTTATTTAGAAGCATTCTTAGTTTCTGAAAGAATCGTTTTATGTTCGAGGAAGGTATTCTGTATAGACACACCACAATACATTTTATTGTCGGTATATGTGCTGCACAACATTCAAATACATAATCCTCCGTTAAGTCATTTGCTAATTGATATTCTTGTGTGTGAATACCTTGTTTACAAAGAATGCAGACGCCGCCTCTCTTCTCCTGAATTCTTGAATAGGAAGCAGCCAGTCGATACCCTGCAATATGTAGGTTTCCCTCGCTACCAGATTTAATAAAAGTTTCACTGAAACACAATATATCAAAACGTAGCCCTTTTTCGTCAAATTCATCTAAAGTGAGTTCAATTAATTCAGATTTATTAATAAGCCCAGCTATATTTTGGTGAAACAAAGAAAAATATCTGCCTTTATGAATTTTGTCGATTTTTACATTTGTCGATTCGAAAAAACCTTTTGTTTGTTTTTTCATTGGATCTGTAATAATCGGTAATAGATTTCTGCACAACTTTCTTCTTTACATTTAATGAGTTAGGAGTTGTTTTATTATCCTGAAGGACTTGAAAATAATAGGGTATTGTTCCCTTTGCGAGCTTATCTGTTTTTACTTCTTTATTTGGTGTACGATTAATGGATTTTTTGCAGTTTTTATTAAATGATAAATATTTCTTATAATAATATATGGTGTCGATAATTATATTTATTTTATATGTCAATTTTGAGATTAGATCCCTGTCATAAAAATAATCGTATTCTAAGTCATTTGGGTTAATAAATTTACACTTGTCAAAATTATTGCAATACATGGCTAACTTAGTATTTAGTTTCTTCTCATTCAGGTAGATGTTACTTTTAACGCCAATCACAATTACAGTTGTGTTAGAAGACAATTTCAAAAAATAACCTAATTCTACAAATAGTTTAGTAGGATTTGTGTCGCCATCCCCAACGTTAATGATGATGATATCATTCGAGTTTACTTTCAGACTCTTTGTTTGTTTAAGTATTTCTTCGCATGTGGCACCTGGTTTTGTCTGTGAAGTGACTTTATATTTTTCATATCGAGTATTTTCTCTTGAATGTATGATTGATGAAGCCAGGCCGACGCATATAAATCCTCCATATATAAATATCTTACGCGTTGCGTCCTCTATTTCCCTTGTTTGTTTGTTTTCTAAATGGATATCGTTAGTAGATCTTTCGTTTATTGATACGTTGGATTCTAATAATAATTGAGCTTCAAAGTCATTTACAGATTTGCACCGATTTTCCTGTATTTGTAGCTGATGTAAACCCGACGTGTTGAGAGATTTAATTTTTTTAGTAGTTTTAGGCGTGGACTTACATATGCTTTCTAGATATTTTATTTTAGTTTCATAGTTTGATAATTTCTTTTTGAGGGTGCTATTTTCCAAAACTAGTTTTTCAATTTCAGTATCGGCTGTTAAAAGTTTTTTTTCCAGTTCTACGTTTTTTATTTTCATTTCTTCTAATTCCTCATCCTTATGTACTGATATCTCTGGGCAGCTTCTGTTCAAGGTATCATTTCGTTGCATACAAATTTCAAAAGAATCTTCTTCAGATAAAGAACCAAAAGAATTTTGTAGAGGTACATTGTATTTTCTTGGCGTGAGGTAATCTGTTAATAAGTTTTGTTCATTTCCTGATAGATTTCCTATTTGTTTTGGTAACTCTTGTGTAATCTTAGATGACGTCGCCATGCCTGGCGTATGTGTTTGTCGCGATTTTGGTGTACTAGCATTTTTCAGATGAGCTTTATTACATATGCACTTGTTACATAGCCACTTAGTTTTTTTCTCTTTATCCATCAGATTGTACAGTTTATCTGTATTTGTGCACGTAAGATGGTGCGTACTTTTGCAATTTGAGCATGTGAGAAAATGTCTCGTTTTTATAGTTTTGTGACATTTGGCGCAAGAATTCTGAGTAGTGGACATTTTTTTTTTCTTCTTCTTTTTTTTTTTATTATTTTTATAAATATATATATAAAAAAAAAAAAAGGTAAAGTAAAATAAAAGTAACAAAAAATCTCCAAACAGCTGCAAAAAGACAAGGCTCCGGTGGGAATCGATCTCAGGTGCTAATTATTCAGCTGGCGATCATCGGTATGTTCGCTGACCGCTGCGCTGTCGACGCGATGATGCGAGATATGAATTTTACGATATGATTCATGCACAAAGCTTAATCTTCGGAGTCCGTAGACAACATAGCCACCGCTCCTAGATGTCGTTACTGTCTTAGATGTTATTTTATTTCAGCTTGTCAGAGACAGATGGCACTGTATAGTAAAAGCATAAATATTTATTATTTGCTCAATTACTCGACAACAGATGGTATTGCAGTGCTGTGTATATAATAATCAGTCCTAATAATACAGCATAAGTTTCACTTTTGATTACACCAAAATTGTGTCTTTTGTTTACACCAAAATTTAAAGTTAAAATAACCGTCAATATTGTCCTTTTCCTTATTATTTAAATAATCAGATCACTTTTACACCAAATGTCCACTTAACTTAGTGATGTTTGTGATTCTCCGCACTTTATAGGTATTCTTTGTTTATAAGTCACTTAAATGAAGGCAAACGTTTTGATCCTTTGTGCCGGGATTTATGTTGAGTCCACTTTGAAACGATCACTAATTTATTGTTGATAACACTTGTCCTTGACTATTGTTAGGGAATCTCTTCACTCACAATAAAATTATCACTTTGAAATAACTTTAACTATTTTTCCTCAATTTAATTGTCGCTGCTATCTCTTTACGTGACGACTAACGCCATCTATCTACGATAACGCCTACAAGTGGTGCAGTTTCGATACACAAACCTAGCCAAATCCCGTCCACCAATCGTCCAATAATTTTGACGAGTGGAGTATAGTAACTGTTGTGGTCCGGTATGCAATAAAATTTTGTGTTCATTTAGGAATAAAAGTTTAGAAAATAAATGATTTTTATGTATGAGAAATGGGTGTTTTTTATTATAATTATATTGTGAATTATGAAGTCGGCCGCCTACTCTTATTAAATTTAAATCGTTATCGTAAAATGGATTTAGCGATAATATTTGAGAACTAGTTTTTAGAGGTTTATTTGATTTTAATTGTTCGTATTCAGTAGGAAATGACTGATTTTGAGATATACTAATTAATTTGTAGGTGGCTAATTGCAGTTCAGTCACTTGCAGGGGACCCTTGATTGTATTACCCTTATTTTTTAAGTTCGAAATGAATCTTAATATAGTCCTTTGCATTCGAGAGAAGCTTGAAAAACGCTCAAACGGAAATACGGACTCAAACGTTACGGCTGAATGCTCATGCAAGTAGCTTCTTGTTTCAATTCCGGTAACAAGAAATTGTTGTTTTTTAAATCAAGTTTCGGCCACGATGACTCTTTTGATTGTAGAAATTGTGGACCATTCCACCACTGCTCAGAACTAGTTAACACCGCAGCACTCGTCTTACGCGTCAGATAGTCAGCTGGATTTAAATGAGTAGGAACATAATTCCAAGAGCGGGTATTTGTAATGGACTGTATTTCTCCGATTCTATTGCGTACAAATGTTTGTAATTTATTAGAGGTGGTGCCAAGCCAGCCCAAAACAATGGTCGAATCGGTCCAATAAAAAACATCGTGGATTGTTAGTCGCAACGACTTTAGAATCTTTACGCTTAGCCTGGCTCCTAATCAAGCACCGCAAAGTTCCAGCCGCGGAATTGTTTGTGGTTTAAGAGGACTAACTTTATTTTTTGAACATAATAAATTTACGACCACGTCGTTGTTGTCACTAATGGATCGCAAATATGCGCAAGCTCCGTATGCTTCTTCCGAAGCATCAGTAAAAATATGTAATTGTAAATTAATATAGCTAGAACAAACTGTGTGTCTTGGAATTCTTAAAATATTTAATTCAGACAATGAATTGATGAACTGATACCAAGCTTTACGTGTAGCCTCGGGGACGTCATCGTCCCAAGACAGTTTGCATAGCCATTGTAGGGTTATTTTTGCTTCCAATATGGCAGGGGTGACAAGTCCCAATGGGTCAAAGAGTTGAGATATGGTAGACAAAATATTTCTCTTGGTCATTTTATTGCATGTTTTTAATTTAATACTAAAACAAATTTTGTCTGTTTTATGATCCCAATGAATCCCTAATGTTTTAGAAATACCATTTGGGCAAAAATCGAAGCTATCGTTTGAAATGTTGTCGTGTTGTTTGATTTGAGTGAGTACGTTGATGTCGTTAGAACACCACTTACGAAGAGGAAAGCAGCCACCTCTAAGTTGTTCGGTTACCCTTTTATAAATATGAAGCGCTTGAGAGACATTTCTAGCGCCGATGATTAAATCATCGAAGTAGAAGTCCCTAGAGATTACCTCCTGATCAGCGGTTCACTGCATTCGTCGGCCAATTGCTTGAGACACCGTATCGCTAAAAACGGAGCCGAAGCAGTGCCGTAGGTCACCGTGTTCAACTCATATGCCTTCAGAGGCTCGCTTGGCTCGTTACGCCATAATATTTGTTGTAGGCATCGTTGTGACTCGTTCACTTCGATTTGGCGATACATTTTAGTGACGTCAGCCGTTATAACTATATTGTGTTGACGAAAGCGTAATAATATTGCAAAAAGATCGTCTTGTATCACTGGGCCAACCATTTGCAGCTCATTAAACGAATATCCTGAAGAGGATTTCATCGAACAGTCAAAAACGACCCTTAAAGACGTTGTTGAGCTAGTGGGGCGTTCAACACCGTGGTGGGGAGCAAAATACCCAAACTGATCACTGCTTTTACTCTTTGAAAGTCTCATATGACCTAAGTCTATATATTCTTGGATGAAATTTTTGTATTGATTTTTTAATTGTATATTTTTTTGTAGTTTTTTTTCTGTGTGTAAAAATCTAGTTTTAGCTAATTTATAAGAATCACCTAAAACATCTGGACTATGCTTTAATGGGATTGTAACTATGAATCTGCCATTTGGTAGGCGAGATGTATTGTTTACAAATGATTTTTCACATTCAATGTCCTCCGGAGACCACTCTAATTGTTTATTTGTCATCGATGGTATAGAATCCAATTCCCAAAACTTGGCCCATTGGTCGGCGAGTACTTGAGAATCAGAAAAATTGCAATATATCATTGAATTAACGAGTATTGATCCCGTAATGAACCAGCCTAGTTTTGATTTTTGTAATATAATGTTTTGACATTTTAATTTTATTTGTTCTGGTTCAATGAATTCCCACAATATTCCATTGCCTACTAAAATATCAATATTTGATGGTATATAAAATTGGGGGTCGGCCAATGAAAAGGAATTTGGAATTTTAATAGCCTTATTATCGATTGGAAAACTTGGCCATGGATTTGTGATTTCCGAAATAATAATGTATGTTATTGTTTTACTGTATTTAGAATGAAGTGATTCAATTGTGACGTCGCAACATTCGATAGCTACTATCCATTAATCCATTAATCGTCGTAGTGACGTTTCTAGTAGGCAACTGGAGTTGTTTACATAAGCGTTTCGTTATAAAATTAGAAGTACTTCCGGAATCCAACATTATGCGTACACGCAGCTGATCACTCGTCGCGGCGCGCACACTGACGCGCGCTGTTGATAACAAGCCTTGGGCAGGTACCGCGGAGCGTGATAATAATGCAACTTCGCCGGGCGGATCCAATGTATCGCCGACGGTGCTCGGTATCTCGGGGCAGATTAAACTATTATGTTTTTTATTACAATGTTTACAAGCCCTTAGTTGACACTTTTTTGTAGTATGTCCAGTTCTTAAACAGTTCAAACACAGATTCAGTGAACTAGCTTTAGTTTCGCGTTCTTTGTTATTGAAATTTAAAAATGTTTTGCAGTAGTAAATAAAATGATCTGCTGACAGACAAATGGGACATTTTTTAACTTTGCTATTTTGATTAGTGGCTAATAAAGTGTGTGCCCCTGATTGTTTCGGTAATATTTTATTTTTGTTATTATGTTCTAATATTTCTAATAATTCTGATCTATTTCTTGCAAATTTAATTAAATCTTGAAATGTTAATTGTTGTTTTTTATGTAATGCCTTAAATTTTTCCCATTCTATAAAAGTCTGTGCATTGAATTTACTAGATAGCATATAAATTAACAAAGTGTCCCACTTGTCGGTAGGTTCGCCTAATGTGGTTAAAGATCGTAAGTTCTTGACGAAAGTGTCAACTAACCGCTTTAAATTAAATGAAGTGTCCTTTTGAATAGAATAAACGGTAAACAATGCTTTGACATGGTTAGCGATTAGCATTTTTTTATTGTCCTATCGGTCGCAAATAAGTTTCCAACTTCGTAATTGCTCGAAGAAAACTCAATTGACTTAATAACTAACAATGCGCTGCCCTCCAGCGATGAACGCAAATAATGAAATTTGTTGATCGGGCTTAAATCGGGATTATCATGAATTAATGACAGGTATGTGTCTCGAAACTCCAGCCACGAATTGTAGGAGCCATCGAATTTGGCGAGCTGTATGATAGGTAGCTTCACACTGGCTCCGTGGCCTTTGTGAGTAGAATCTGAATCGCAGCTACAATTATGCGGTTGCTCGGCCACTATGCCTAACTTCAACTTAGCTAACGCCACGGCCTTATAGTACATACTCTCAAACAGGTCGCGCTCTTTACACTGCTCGGTAATTTTCGAAGTAATACTCTCGATTTCTTGTTGAATCTTATTGTAACTATCAAATAATGCTTCTAATTTTGCAATTCGAACTTCGATTTCCAACTTTAGTTCATTACTTAAATGAGCCGGCAAGCTATTAATATAATTGAAAAATAAAGTTAACCGACCCTTTAAGCTGCCTCTCTTCTTAACTAAAGCTTGTTCGTCTGACATGACGTTTGAAATCTACTAAAATACGAAAAAACAAAAAATCTATTTCAAAACGTATCGATGTTAAAAGAGTGCACCGTAATTTAGTGCGCGGCCTTTATAACTCTGCGTCGATGGCCAACCCGACCTTATTTGTATTACGAATACCCGATTGTCAACAATCGTAGATAAATTGGAACACTTTTGCACTTTCTAAGTTGACATGGATAATTTAGTTTATGTATATAACAGCAAACATATAACTTATACTGTTTAAGTTAGAAAATGAATGTAAAAATGTTACTAGGTATATTAATGTATGGAATCTAGTGATAAATCTACCAAATATTTATAGGTATTCGATAGATAGTTAATTCCGTTGTTGGAATTGTTTGCGGCAATAGGAAGCCTGTATATAAGCAATAGGTCGCTAAATTATTTATATTCACACAGCACTGACACAAATGTCGCGGCAAACGTTAGGTAAATGATAAGGAAAGAAAGGAAATTGACTTTATCTATATGCCTAGTCTGACCAGTTCGCCACTTGCCTGTTTCGCAATGCTGTCCAGAATATTGTGATGATGATTGGCACTATCCTTGTTTGACTCCAATGTAGTCCTTGCTGGTTGCTTTGTTCGTCCGGGAGAAGGATCAATGTTCGGGCTGGAAGTGCTTGATGTATGGTGATGAAATGATGAAGATGACTCGATTGAACTCGGTTTAATGATATGATAAATGAGAAAAGTACATAACAACTGATAAATAGGTATACAGCAATATGTATGCACAACGGAGGTCCGAGGTTGAGTGCGGGAGAACCGTAGCCGCAGAGCCTATGCAAGATGTGTGCGTGTGTGCGTGTCTTGATGTTGATGTGGTGCGTCGACATGGTTCCCGTAACGACTACCATATGGCAGCCACGACCAACATCTTAACGTAAAAAAAACATAAAGCTCCATTTAGAAGTTAATGTTTCCCAAGTAACAAGTACAAGTAACAAACAGTAAAAATAAATATTTTGTGGATTGGATATGTTTACTAATTATAAGGCAGTTTTATCTTTTTAAAAAGAACTGGCACAGATTACTTGGCATCTTGTCTGTAATACTATTAAGTTCGCCTTTGACTTTACCACTACTTGGATTATTATTCAAAAAAAGATTTTTCACTTAGTTTAAAGTGAAAGCTAAGATAACCGTCTTAGTAAAACAAAGCTAGTCATGAATCCTGAGACAGGATCCCCGACACCCGACACCGTCTCAGCGGCGCCGCTCCCGGCGGGAACCGGGACTCATGTAAGGCTGCGTTTCCACTAAAAACGTGACGTGTAGTGTAGTTAAAGGTATAGGATCTACACGCATACGCATGTAGTAGTAATACGCATTATAGTGATAAGTTCTTTGTCATAAAAAATATTAGACTTCACTTAATTCTCACACAATTTCACTCTAATCTTAAATCTTTATGCGTCACAGTCCCATAACGTAGCAAAATATTGCATGATTGCAACCAGAAAAAATTACATAAATGAAGCTCCAAGATATCATAAACACAGATCTTGTTAGAGCTGTGCTAAGCGAAGTTTAAACATAGCCTTAGCCGCGCCCGTTTCGGTACTACGACCGCTCGGTAATAAAATACCTACCTTAATTTTGCTATTTGCATACATTCTTTAATATTCTAATTTGTTTATCTTGGATGTAGCGAGAGATTTCTCCAAAACTTTAATGCACAAAAAGTTTAAGATCTGTAATCTAAATCTTTAGAAAATACTTTTATTCTGTTCATATTTTGGAAGACTTGAGAGAAAATAATGCAATTCTAAAAGTAAAGTAAAGGCAGTAAGCCTTTACAATACTGTCTTCGTAGTCTTCAACTGCAGTATTTTTCCTATTATATTGTTATTAACAAAAAACTTGAACATGAGTACGCTAACAATGGTGGCAAGCACAGATTGCAGTGCTCTACTTTTACGAAATAGTAAGGTAAGTGCAGTGGTATCGGATATTACAACATTATTACTAAAAAGGAGAAAAGGAGTTATAAATCATAATCATGACTAACGGATATTAATGAAAAACTTCTTTATATATTAGTCCGGATATTACACATATTAACTGTCTGTAATATTAGAACGATCATTACGATACCGATTTAACAGGATGCTCGCAATACACATTATACTGTGGTAATGGTAATAGTGAAATGCATCTAAGAATCCACTCTTTATTAATCGGCCGTATTATACTACTTAACGAATTTGTCGGTAAGGCAGTAAGTACCGATTGAGAAATACAAAATCACAGTAACATATATTCAATAACCAATCAAAATTGTTTTTAATGAACCATCTTAAAATATTAGTAAATTTTATTCGTCCACGAAGCGCCGCCTCTGGTCTTCTAGATATCTTTACGATTATATTCGCTACGTTGACATATACATACTTTTGACTGTTCATCAGAAGTGACACTGGTACGTCGGGGGCCTTTTCACACACTATGGGCATCGCGTAAAAGTCTTCGTATTAATAGCGACACATTGTGGGGAGGCTGTAGGTGTGAATATGTCGCCACTTAGTGATAGAAATTGTTTGATAAGTTAACGTATATTTCCAGAGTGTCGCTGCAGGTATTATAATCATCATCAAGTCTTTTTACTCTCCACTGCAGGAGCATGACCCTCTCTGTACTACCGGAGCCATACTTGGCCAGAGCAGACAGAGAATTGGGCTTACACTCTCCTCGCTGGCCAGACGGGTTGGAGAGGTCTCATTGATGTTCATGAGCTTTGTTTAGCTTGTATTTCGTAAGTCGCCTCTTACGACATCCACGGGAAGACTTGAAGTGCTCCTATTCTACTCTACCGGAGACCACGCGGCGGTATTATAATACAAATATCAATCTCTCTTCTTCTTCTTCTTCTTCAGCCCATTGTCACCCAATGCTGAGTGTAGGCCTATAATAATGCACGCCATTCTCTTCGGTCTTGCGCTTTTCTCATCCATCTTTTTCCAGCAATTTTGACCAGATCGTCGGTCCATCTAGTAATTGGTTTACCTACACTTCGGCGACCAGTTCTGGGTCTCCATTCCAGCACTATTTTTCCCCAGCGTTCATCTGTGGTGCGACATATATGGCCCGCCCATCGCCATGTACAGACAAATCACACAGATTGAGCTAGCCCCAAAGTTCGAGACTTGTGTTATGGGATACTAACTCAACTATAGTATATTTTATAACATTTACTAGAGTTAGTATGTATTTACCTATATAGATAAACATCCAAGACCCAGGCCAATCTGAAAAAGATTATTTTCCATCTTGACCAGACCGGGGATCGAACCCGGAGCCTTCTTGTCGTAGGCTGGCATGTTAACCACTGTGTCACGGAGCAAACTCCAAACAAATACACAAACAAATATATTTTTCAACTACGTTTCGCCCGCGGCTCCGCCCGCGTTAATGCCAATCCCTCGGGAATAGTAGTTTTTCCCGGGATAAAAGTTAGCCTATGTCCTTCTTCGCACTCCAGAGAACTTGTACCTATGCAAAATTTCATAATGATCGGTTCAGTAGTTACGGATGGCGTGAAAGCGTAACAAACAAACAAACAAACAAACAAATAAACAAACAAACAAACTCACTTTCCCATTTATAATATTAGTATGGATAAGGATAAGGATTATGAACGTCATTCATATTCGCTACCTTTAATAAGGGTATAAATTGGCTGCGATATGAAGTAGTCACTATACGGGATGGGCGTCTATGCCAGCTTATATTGACTTGGCTGACAGCCAACATAAACACATGACGTGCATGCTTTCGGCGAGGCGATATCTCACAGGAACTACACAACATTAACTACACTACCTCCAAGCCCGGAACGTGGCTAATAATTTTAAAGTGATTTCAAAATGTGAAGGTTAAAAATCGACTTCAGAGTTTTTTTTTAATTTTATTTAAACCCTTTATAACGTACTAGTTTTCGCCCGCGGCTCCGCCCGCGTCAATGTCGATCCCTCGGGAATAGTACTTTTTCCCGGGATAAAAGGTAGCCTTTGTCCTTCTCCGTACACCAGAGAACTTGTATGCAAAATATCATGATTCATGATAATCGGTTCAGTAGTTACGGCGTGAAAGCGTAACAAACAAACAAACAAACAAATTACGAGGGTTGAAGCCGGAGGGCGCAAAAAAATATAAGATTTTTATAACTTATTTAATTAGGGAATAAAAATTACAAAGTTTCTTATAAATAGATTAGCGTGACAATCGATCGATGTGAGATCAGAAAGTGACGAATCCGCGGTGGCCCAGGTGCATCGAGGCGGGGTTGCTGCGTCAGCGACTCTGCAGGTGGTCCGCGATCAGGCGATGTTACGATACGTTGAGTAATCGTCGTGACGTGAGATATCAGCAATTGTAAGGGTGGTTTCACATGTAACACCTCCCTCCATAGATGAGCAACTATTCTCGAACATTTTTGGGGATAGTTGCGGGGATATTCTTCAGGTCTACCCTTATCTCACTAGGGTTTGCTGATCTAGGAGTTATAACTGCTTTATTCTTCTGAGGTCGATAACTTTTTCGTAGGCGGTAGCTTGCCATTGCGATAGATAGTGCAAGAGCAATTAGTAGTACCACGTACAATGGGATTGTGGTATGATATAGTGATTGTTCAGCGACTTTGTTCAGATGTACCGGAGCCTGGATGGATATCTTCCTATTTGCAGAATGTAGGTTTTCTAGGTTCATAGAGTCCAGCACGACAGATGGATGATCCACGGGCCTCGACTCATCATAATGAGGCATCTCCATAATCTTCACAACGTGACCTTTAATGTGCTCGTTCATATTAGCAATAGTGAATCCTGGTGCTTTCAGTTGACAGTGCAACGGGATGACAGCTAGGAAACTTCCAAGGAGAGTCTTGTACTGTTCTTGTCCGCAGGATATCTTGACTTTAGTGGGCGTAGGGAAGCACATAGTGTAGTGCTTGTCGTCTAGTTGCTCAAGGGCTTCTTTCATCATGATGACTGGCGTCAGCTTACAGGATTTGTGGAGTTCCTGCTTGACGATGAGGTGCTGGATGCAGTCAGGTTTATCTAGGAGTCTATCATTGGGCTTCGCTTGGCAGAAATACGACGAGTTAACTTTCAGACATTCTGTCGCAATGTACATGTAATCTTTTCCAGATATTGCTATATAGGGTAAGGTAGGTACAAGGACATTTTTATTTCTATTAGGAACTATGGAAAGTCTATAAAGGATGTAGGAAAGAGGATAAGCAATCGGTATCTTAATAACTATAACTACTCGCCTATCGGTATAAAAATAACCTAACTTAATTATATCATAGAAATCTCTGTACTCGATGTCAGGAATTTCTTCTTTAGTGTATAAGGCCTTAATTTTAGAGATTATATTCTTAAGATTATCTAAACTAACAGCTGAATGTGGAGTGCTCGATGCACGGATAAAAGCTAGGGTACTCTCTAGTTTAACTAGCTCTTGAGATAGACTTTCTATATTATCTCCTAGTATTAAGAAGTACTGTGCTAGATGGGCATATTTAAGCAGCACTGATTCATTTTGGCTGTCATTTTCCAAAACCATATTAAGCATTTTATTAATTTTAGCTTGATTTTGAACTATATTGTCTAGGATTTTTGAATTATAAGATGTCCATTCCTTATTAAGAGTGACGTGATTATTAAATTCCTTTTCAAGTTTCAATTCGTTATCTTGAAGGACCTGAATGGCTCTATCATACTTCATAGCATCTGTATGATCTAAATTTCCAGAGATACTTTTAATTATCGATCCTAGACCGTCGATGAGGCCTCTCTTAGTACGGTGTGGCTCAAAGGTAAGTAACATATCTGACAAATCATTAATTTTAAGTTTGAGATGCTCTATATGAGGATCGAATAGCTTTAGGGTTCTATTATTTAACTTAGTCTTAATTTCGGATAGTTGTAGCTTAATGCTATCAACTTGGGTACGAATGTTGTCAAGATCTACATAATTTAGGAAGGAGTGATAGTGAGCTATGATTTTCGCAGGTCCTAGTTTAAATGGGAGTAAACCGGGTCCGCCGTCCAAGGAGTCAATCATTACTTCTTGTCCTCTCGTCAGCTGGAGTAGTGACGTTAGTAGGAGTATCCTGTAACAATGTCGAGTCTTTAGGACTACGTTTCAGTCGAGATTTAGCGACGGGACCACGTTTCTTTTTCGTATAGATGTGGATAGGAAGATCAGCGAGCACGTTATCCTGAGTATATCTAGGCGCTAGTTTTTGTCTATTTGCCATAGGATTTCGTACAAAAACTTGCTGATCAGGGCTATAGTCTTTTTCAGGTTCACGGTCTTTATTCCTATTTTCAGTAAGTTGAGTTCTGTCATGTAGTGAGGTCTGGTTTATAAGGTCATATACATGAGTCATTCTATTCTTATGCTCCTGTGAATACTGTTGCATAAGATGTTCAGTCAGATTTATGTCTAAGGGATCGCGTGGGTCAAAATGTCCTGTAATCAGATCAAGGGGTCTACATTTAGTGAAGCTGTGGATTGAACTATTGTAAGCTAATACTGCGTAAGGCATAAGGTTTACTACGGGTTCACTGCGTTTTTCTAGTTGTAATATTCTTAGGTGTTCTAAGATAGTGGAATGAAAACGTTCCACCATCCCATTGTCATTGGGGGTATGTGCCAGAATTTTGTGGTGTTGGATTTTATGGAGTCTTGTAAACTCAGAAAATAGCTGGTTAGTGAACTCAGGTCCTTGGTCTGTTACAATTGTAAGGGGAACGCCATGGTGCGTAGAAAATTTAAGGAGAGCTTGAACTACGCTTAGCGCTGTTCCGTCTCTCAGATGATATGCTTGAGCATATTTAGAGAAAGCATCGACTAATGTCAGATATTTCTCGTTTTGAGCTGTGAACAAGTCTAGGTGTAAAACTTCAAAAGGTTTTGACGGTGGAGGGACTATGCAAAATCTTTGCCTAATTGGGTTCCGATCATATTTAGCTTGACCGCAAATGCTGCACTCATTGATATATTTGGTGATGTGTTCCCTCATTTTGGGCCAGTAATATCTAGAAGATAGAGCTAGATAGGTTTCGTTAATACCACGATGGTTTGTCTTTCCTTCGTGATATTTTTGAATTATTTCCTGCTGTCTCAAATACTCTTTGACATTCTCCAGTTCTACTTTGGTGAGTACTAGGTTCATAGCAGAGCTCTTGAACTTTTCCTGTATAATGAGAATTATTTGATACAAAGCAAGGAAAGGATGGATCAGAAGACCTGTCTTTACCTTTGGGTTCACGAATTCTTTGATGGCATTAAAGATATCTTCCTCAAGATTAGACTCCGATATCTGTATAGTTGTTCTAGTATGAGTCTCAAATGGTTTAGTCACTGATGGTTTTTTCTTAATGTCACCTACAAGTACTAGACAAATTTGGCGGTTGAACTTATTGAGAGGCTCGTCTGAGATAGGAATTTCTAAGATTGGGTTTTCAGCACTCGTATGAGCTGTTACTGTGGTGGAGCCAGTTTCTGAAGGAGGTTTCTCAGAGACATTAACTGCAATAGAGCTTGTTTCCTCATTATTAATCTCTATTCGGGATAGAGCATCGGCGTTGGTGTTATGTTTGCCTTGCTTATATACTGTGGTGAAGTTATACTCACTAAGCTTAAGGCGCCAGCGGGTCAGTCTAGAACTGGGCTCTTTAAGATTCATAACCCATTGTAAGGGCTTATGATCTGTTACTATTTTAAACTTTCTGCCAAATAGATAGGGTCTGAAGTACTTGGTGGCCCATACAATTGCCAAAAGTTCCTTTTCTATAGTGCTGTAATTAATTTCACTAGAATTGAGAGTTCTAGATGCATATGCTATGGGCTTGTCACTACCAATCGTGCCTTGTGACAGGATAGCACCAATCGCATAATTTGATGCATCGGTCGTAAGTATGAAGTCTTTGCTAAAGTCAGGGTATTGTAAAATTGGGTCATTTGTGAGTAGATTCTTACAAGTCTCAAAGCTGTTAATGAAGTTAGTGTCATTATAAGTAATTTTTGATCCCTTTTTTAAGCATTGTGTCATTGGTTTCGTTATACGAGCAAAGTCGGGGATAAATTTTCTATAATAGCCTAATAATCCTAGAAACCGTTTGATTTCTGTAGATGTCTTAGGCAAGGGAAACTTCTGAATGGCTTTAATTTTGTCTGGATTTGGTTTTATGCCATCTTTACTGATTATGTGTCCTAGATACGCTGTTTCTAATTTTAAGAATTCTGATTTGTCCATTTGAATTTTGAAGTTGGACTCTCTTAATCTTTTAAATACTTTTTCTAAATTAACTATGTGCTCTTGCAAGGAAACGCTAAAAACTATGATGTCGTCTAGGTAGACTAGACAAATCGTATTTTGGAGATCCCTGAGAACATTGTCCATCACACGTTGAAACGTGGATGGGGAATTTTTCAATCCCATCGGCATACGTAAAAATTCATATTTTCCATGTTCTACATTGAATCCCGTTTTCTCTATGTCTGCAGGATTCATTTCCACCTGATAAAAGCCGCTTGCTAGGTCTAGGGTAGTAAAATAGTGACAGTTACCCAATTTGTCAAGGACGTCAGCTATATTTGGTATTGGGTACTTGTCGTCTATCGTTTTTTCATTCAATTTCCTAAAGTCTACAACAATGCGCCACTTGGTTTTTCCAGACGCATCAGCCTTCTTCGGAACAACCCAGATGGGAGAGCTCCATGCTGATTGGGAAGGCCGAATGATACCCTGAGATAACATTTTAGATATTTGGTCTTGGACTTCATTTCTATGAATAAATGGGTATCGATAGGATTTAGTATAGACTGGCAGCTCATCAGTTGTTCTGATACTATGTTTAATTTTGTTGGTGAAGGTAAGTGGTTCTCCATCAATATAAAAGATATCAGCGTATTGAGCACAAAGATTTTCTAAGTTAGCGCGTTCTTCCGGATTTAAATGGTCGGTACGTAGTCGAGAAAGCACTTCAGTTACACGATTAGGTAATATTCCAGAACAAGCAGATTGGATGTTAAATAGTTCTGCACTAGCTGGTCTATCCATAGAGAAAACTATGTCGTGTCTAGTCGGGTTAGTCACTTCTACTATACCTCGGTTGTCTTTTATAGTTGTAATACAGTCTTTAATAAAACAGTTAGATATCACTTGCTCTGATATCATAGCTTCGCCATCATGAAAGTTAACTGGGATTCTAGCCAATTTAGACGAATTAGCTGGGATAATATCATCATAGAGATTGCAATTACGAGAGTCATACATTAATAAAGGAGTAGAGGAATGCCGTGTAACTAGGATCTTATTTTTCAAGTCAATAGTAGATTCAAATTTTTCTAGTAAGTCTAAGCCAATAACTCCATCAAAGTAATTATGAAATTTATAGATAAGTAAGGTAATGTCTTCGTTCTCATTAAACTCATTAAAACAAGGTATAGTTATTGAATCGCTACGCGTCGTCGCATGAATATTCGTAATTTCAAAAGGATCGTAGTTACATGGTACATCCGGGTAAAAGGTTTCTACGGCTTGGGGGCTGATAAAGGACTGATTAGCTCCCGTGTCTATTAATAGTTTAAGAGGTGGGTCTAGGATCTGAACGTAAGGCAATTGCCGTTGAGTCTGTAGGTTTATTTCTATTTTAGTTTTTCGGATTTCGAATCCTTCGGAAAATCCTTATCTAAATCGAAGGAGCAAGGGACTTCTTCATGAGTTTCCTCAACCGTAGCTGGTAAGTAATCTGAAGAATATGAGGACTGCTCATATGAGGGGTCATATGTATAGTCAGAGTTATCGTAATAGTCATGGTAGTCGCCATAGTAGTCACCGTAGTAGTTATTATAATAATCATAGTCATAGAATTCGTTAAAGTTGAGTTCTCTAGTCTTAAAATAGTTTGAGGGTGGCGGATTCCCTGATTTAGTCCAGTCATGGGGAACACGAGGTGAAAAAGGCTTAGTTACGTAGTGACTGACGCCACTCATCGGTTGCGGAGCGTTCGAGTTACTACGGGGTTGGAAATGAGGCATCCTAAAAACGTTACTTTGGGGTCTATAATTTGGCGGAGGAGCCGCAAACATCTGTTGAGTACGGGTAGGACCGTTATGGAATGACGTTTGGGGTCTCCATAGAGGCATAGGCCTTTGCATAGGAAATGGCTTAGATTGGCCAGGTAGTCCGGGCATACTAAAGGGTTTCATTTGACCAGGCATGTTAAAATTAAATGGTTTAGGTGGCATGAAATTAAAATCTTTAGGGGCTGTGAACGCATTAGGGGTGCTGAAAGAAAATTTAGGCTGATTAAATGAAGACGTAGACTGCAACTTCCGGTGAGGCAGGTGTTCATTGCGCTGCTGCATGTAGAGGGTGTTCATCTCATTATGAACATATTCTAAAGCCTTTTCGATTGTGTCAGGCCGCATGCACCGAATCCGAGAGCCTAGTGGGTCGCGGAGACCGCGTAAGTACGACTGAAGGGTTAACTTTTTGTATAAGTTACGTTTAGCTTCAATGGTACTCGGTATCGTTTCATGCAAACTGACATACGTCATAATTATACTAAATAGATTCTGACACTGCTCATAGAATTCCTGTGGGGTCCCTGAACCTTGCGTGAGAAGGGAAAGATCATTATAAAGCGAGGTCTCATCGCGTTGATCCGCGAATGTATTAATAAGAGTACTACGTATAGCCTCCCAGGTCTCGGGGATACCATTGGAATTTATAGTGCGGGCTGCGGGCCCAGTGATCTTATTAAGAATGCCGTTTATAAGTGAAAGATTCGTTAATTCACGTCCGGGATCATTTGACATATACTGTGAAACTAACTGATCACATAAGTGCACAAACCGGGTTAACACATTAGAGTTCCCATCGAACTCCGGAACTAGCCTAAGGGCCTTATAGATATGGTCTACGAGAGGTTGAGCCATCTCGTTAGAATCTAACTCTTCCGTTTCACGAATACTATCCAAATTCCTATTTGAGTCTAGCGCTATAGATCTATTACTAACACTAAATCTAAGAAACCGAGATTGCCGCGGATGGAAAATCTTGGAAAATTAAAGGAAAACTTAATAAGAAAGGAGAGCAACACTAGAAAGATTCTGATGTACTCACATATGCATCTTATATCCTTCTGCCGTATCGATGTCTGGATACACCTCTGGACTGCAACCACGTAGGTTCTGGACCGTCGCGCACTTCACTGACTCTATGTCTATGATCTATTAATCCCGACGATCCTGCCGACTGCGCCAATTACGAGGGTTGAAGCCGGAGGGCGCAAAAAAATATAAGATTTTTATAACTTATTTAATTAGGGAATAAAAATTACAAAGTTTCTTATAAATAGATTAGCGTGACAATCGATCGATGTGAGATCAGAAAGTGACGAATCCGCGGTGGCCCAGGTGCATCGAGGCGGGGTTGCTGCGTCAGCGACTCTGCAGGTGGTCCGCGATCAGACGATGTTACGATACGTTGAGTAATCGTCGTGACGTGAGATATCAGCAATTGTAAGGGTGGTTTCACATGTAACAAACAAATAAACAAATAAACAAACAAACAAACTCACTTTCGCATTTATAATATTAGTAAGGATAAGGATAAATTACAAGTAACAATTGTAAAACAGATTGTGAAATAACAACGAAACTTTTCTCTTTTTTGCTGGAAATTGTAGTAATATGTCAGTACGCCAGTCTCGACAACTCTTCAATTCGGCCCTTAACCGCAAATTAAATACACCACAGATGTGGAGTTATTTTTCAAACCTACACATCATTCACAGCTTAGCCGTACACGGTTTTTTCACCGAATTGATTTTTTAATGACTTTACGTTAATCCATAATATAACTCATATAACTCTAAACCGGCCAAGTGCGAGTCGGACTCGCGCACGAAGGTTTTCGTACGATTACCTATCTATAAAAACGGTTAAAAAAATCATCGAGCCCCCCTTTAATATTTATTTTATTTTATTATTTATTTTTAAAGTGAATACATAACTAAATATTCTGTGAATATTTTAAGCGTCTACCTGTTGCCATTATCAATATCGAGGAAAAACAAGCAAAAAAAAAAACACGTTTGTTGTATTGCAGCCCCCTTAAATATTTATTTAATTCTATTTTTTAATATTTGTTATTATAGCGGCAACAGAAATACATCATCTGTGAAAATTTCAACTGTCCTAACACGGCACTATCACGGTTCATGAGATACAGCCTGTTGACAGACCGACAAACAGACAGACGGACAGCGGAGCGATATCAATAGAGTCCTGTTTTTACCCTTTGAGTACGGAACCCTAAAAATTTATTTGTGAGTAGGAATTAAAAGTGATCATGTATCCTACTTCTGTACTATTGTTTTACGTGGCCTTTCGGTCAGGCCATATACGGCGCGAGGGTTCACCATACGTAACCCGTTATTATATTAGGGCACACTATAAGTTATCCCAAACAAGACTTACTACTTGCATACCGCGTTTGAAATTGAAATATTTTGGGATTCAGTCTTCATAAATTTTAATTTCATTACGCACTTGGTAAAGATTAAAATAATAAGAATTTTACGTTCGGTCAACAGTACAGTTCTTGTGCTTAAATATTACATAAGTTAACTATATAGTATAACTTTATAATAATGTCCGATGGGCAGCAGCGTCGAAAGCACAAGAAGCTAAATGGCAGCCTTCGCCTCGCTTCAGAATATTACCAATTTTGTCTGTGACTCCCTTTATGTATGGTAAGCTTGGGATCCTGTCATCAATTTAATAAAATCTCAAGCTCATCACCAGACTGCAAGACCTTCAGACACCGTGAGCCAATACTGCGTACATCCGGAACGTTATCAATAAATATTGTAGGCGGTAGTTTTGTATAGTTCTTATAACACAAAGACAAATGTCAACTTAGTCTACCTGCGACCATGAAAACTGTAAAATTTTCGAAACGTTAGGTGTAAAAATAATGTAATACACGCGATAATACCGTATTAAAGTGATTTTATTTAAATGAATCTAGACATTGTTACTGTGAAGTTGCTTGATTTTTTGTTTGTTCCAGCTGGTCTAGGTGAAAATAAGAAAATTCAGTGATAGTTATCTACACATAAAACCATCCTTTTGCAACCGTCGCTAGATATAAAGTTATATTGCTGCTATTATGTGGTCATTACTTTCACGATTGTCAGTTTATTTTATTTTATTCCCGGAGCTACATAACGAATCAAGACACTATTGAACTTTTCGATGTAATTTGTGACCCACTTCCTCGCTTGTTATCTTATATCATAATAAAAACTTACATTACTCTATATATGAGTTTTTTCTTAAACTGAACTGTTGAAAAATGTAAATGTTACAAATATTATTATAAAATTGGTATAATTGGAACAATCACGTAAATTTACACTACTCAACGAACTCATATCAAGCGAAATCTTTTTCAAGTTTTCGAGGGACAAACTCTCAGAAACGTTTAGTTTTAACTACCCAACTGCATTACAAAAATAATGAGATAAGAAAATGTCCGGCGCGGGTCGGAGCCGCGCAGTTATTACATTCCAGCGGTCGACTGCGTTATTTGCTCACACTGGTTGCCAGAGCCCTCCTCCCGATTTATACTAAGTTTTATTGCAAAAGCAATCATTCTTTATTTCATTAATATAAACCTTATGTAACCAAATTAATTAAGGTTCTCGAATGGCGACCACGTACCGGCAAGGTAGCGTTGGACCCACCGACCAGGTGGTCGGACAACCTGATCAAGGTCGCAGAAAAACGCTGGATGCAGGTCGCCTTCAACCGGTCGTATTGAAATCCTTGGGGGAGACCAATGTCCAGCAGTGGACTTCTTGCGGCTGAGATGATAAACCAAAATAATTTGATGCTTGCTCAAGTCCTAATTTTTATTTCATCTAAGGCAAAAATTAAATCTAAACGAATTCATACAAATGAATATTCTTCTTCCTCACCTTATCCCACTTTAAGTGGGGTCGGGACAGCATGTGAGTATTTTCCATTTCGCTCTATCTTGAGCAATTTCTTTCGTTACCATCTTTTTACCCATATCCTCCTTCACACACTCAATCCATCTTTTCTTTGGCCTACCTCTACTCTCATACAAATGAATCTATAATCAAATCAATAAATTTACAAGTTTTTGATTTGATTATAAAACAAACATCTGCCTTTCAGAGTATATGTTATTTCAATTAAGTACTAGAGTACCTCTATAATATTTATGTAGAAACTAAATTTGATAGTAATACATTGGCAAATGAACAAAAATATTTTAGATGAATTTGTGATTTACTTATTAACTTTGACACGCCTGGAGACGTAGTTGCCACAACGGTCGTGATGGTGGCCACAGCGAGAACTGGCACGACTCTCACTTTAAACATGTTTATTGGCGGAGACCCGCTGTTCTCGAACTAATGGATTAGTTTATCACACGCCGTACAATTTGCCTGATTTCATACTTAAGCTCGAAAATCGAAAATATATCAGATGTATATTTCCTCAAAATAATTTGAAATTCAAAATTTTTCAAAATTCAGAACGTTATTTATAGATTTCTTTGAACACTTATTAACTGTCATATTTAACTTCTCAACAATTGTTGACGTCAAAAATTTACTTATTTACTTTACTTAAGCGGCAACAGATTGAGATATCAGCCGCTGGCCGCTGGTTACAAAAGTTATGTATGGTATACACCGAGTGTAGAACGGCTACACCGTAGCTCGAGCCTCGTAACCTCGACGTGGAGCATATCAATGCACTGCACGCGACTTGAATGAACGGAAGCCGCGACACATGGCTAAGGGCAGGTCCACGGTGTTGTTTTATATTGGAAGCTATTTATGTTAACATTGTTGGAACAACTACATAGCTAAGCACTTCATGAAATATCTTTGCAAATATTTATTGATCAACTACCCAAAACTAAATCGTATCCTTTTGTATCTCAATTCATCGTGTAATGTAATGATTTTTAGCCAAAACAAGCGTGTTTTTTTATTTGAATACACTTATTCTATGTTTGAGGAATATAATTCTTTGTCGATACTAATCTGAGATGCATAACGTTTGTTGGATTATTTCGACAATGCTTCATCAAAATGATTACGATTCCGTCGTTTCCTAAAACCTTAGAGCCGGAGTATATTAACCTAAATGGAAGTTTCCTTACTTCTGCTGCAAACAATAAATAATGCAGTAATATATTTAGAGCTGAAACCTGATTTTAATACCAAATGTCCGTAGAAACCTCTCTCCACTCGAAAATATGATGCAAAACCCTGTTTCAGATAGAATAATAGAGATTACTTATTCCTACCGCTATCTATAACAACTATCTGCTTTGTCTGCAATGACAAGGATTTAAATGGCCACAAGCAACAAACAATTGAAACGATTTTATCATTTTCCTTTAAGGCGCTGTATCCCTTAACCGTTTGTAGCGGACATCGCGCGATATATTTTTTACTCGTGTCATACTTGTCGTCAGTCTCAGTTCAAACCCGTGTCTGCCATTTTCGTGTTAATTTTCACTTTTAATTTAATAATTCAATAATTATAACCAAATATTTTTTTTTTAGGTATCCATCTGGCTCATCCAGTTATACTTTTTATAGATATAAAAAAGTTGGTAGTTGTCGCTGAAAATATCAAGTAATTCGCGACGAAACTTTTTCTGGATATAGCTCTTTTGCTATTTTATTTAGCTAAGTTTTAAAAATTTTTTAAATATTTTAGTGTAACCATTTATTTTGATCTTTGAACTGTACGTCATATTTTTTTCATGCTAGTATTCCAAGAAAAATAAGGCTAACTGCGCGACGAAAAAATACACGTTTTACGGTATTCTCCTGATGCACAGCGCCTTAATGTTCTATGATTGGGATAAGGAGACCGGAGCCTCGCAGTTAGCGGAATTGTAGGATAACCACTGCGCCAGAGGCCGATAAGATTTTATTTTAAGAATTACAAATTAATAAAACTTTAGCCTAAGGGCTTGATGGTTTTATCTTAAGAGAAACGCTTTTTTTTAGTAAACGCTTCTCAGACAAAATTTGAGCAGTTTTGTTTCCATTGTTTCCATTTTCAACGACGCTGTTGGCTCGTTCAGCCGCGTGTGAGCAATCACGGCATTGGCAAAGTTAGACTGTCGACACACATTCGACTTTGCACTGTTTCAAATGGTACACTCGACACTGCAATTTCCCAAAAGCTGGACTGCTGACACTCGGTGTCGCAATGCTCGATTCAAAAAGAGCAATAAGTCAGATTGCCGAAAGAAATACGAAACGGTAACAGCCGATCGCATTTTAGAGACTAATGCAATCATCCGAAATGGCGGGCACTCTTTTGATACAGACTGTTTGGGTCTCCCTGGGTTGAGTGGACCATACGCCATACACATTACGTTGTTGTTTAATGGGATATTATGGCAGAGATAGAGTTGGAGGTGACACATAAAATATAAAAGCCTATGAGGCAAAGCTATGAAAATAATTATACCTAAACGGCAAATAGTTGTAGAAGAGAAAACTATACAAACATTTCTTCACCAATGCATAGTTATTTATGTTTAATTGACATGTTCGCGTGCTTCCTAAAGCTTTACTATTTCGACGTAGAGCTTCCGCTGTCTTATCATTTCGTCGAGGTCAATGAGAGTGAGCGTGAAACGTGAGCAAAGGTAAAGGTCCTTAAAATATAATTTACCTTGAATTTTGCTCTTTTTGGTTTGATTTTTGAAATATTGAAAACAACACTTAGACACACACAACACAATACTAAACAAAAGTCAATGCCATCAGTATGACAAAAGGCGACGGCTCAGCGTTACGCTGGACTAGGGATACCGCAGCACTGATGTTTTCAGCTGTCACCTTCCGAGGCATCAGCATCATTAATCAACTCGTTGATTAAGTTTTTCGAGTATCGTGTGGTTTTCGTTATATAATGAAATATTTTAAGTATCTCAATCCTATTTTTCCTCAGCTTAAAAATACTTCCGATGGGCAGCAGCGTCGGAAGCTTAAGAAGCCAAAGAAACTGCGCTCGCTAACCGATCTGCCAAACATGGTACGTATAGCAATATCCTCCCATGGAACGAACAATCCTTGGGAGAGACCTTTGTCCAGCAGTGGACTTCTTACCGCTGAAATGATGCTGATAAATCTTTCTTTGATATCCGAGATAAGAAAGGGCTAGACAGAAACGAACACACGCATCGCCGGAATCTTACTAAAAGCAACCAACATATTTGATTACTTTTTAAAGCGCTTGTAATCCTGGCTGGTATCATTGAACTCGCCGGCGGGAGAGAACAGTTTTAAATATAAAAATGTTGCGAAAAAAGGATTACATTTTTATCTCAGGAGTTTTAAATACACTGCATTGTTTGTATGTGTCTCCAAGAAAAACAAATTAAACATTTTGTACCTTTGTACCTATTACAGATGGCAGTTTATATTTTCAACAATTTTGCAAGCGATTATCGAAAACTATATTATTTATAATAGTAAGCTCTCACCATCTGTGATACACAGATTTCTTAATAATATTATAGTAGAATGTAAATATGAATGCATGTTGTTTTTTAACCGACTTAACATAAGATGGAGCCTGAACGTTGCACCGGTAATTGACAAATTAAAAAGCCAACGTCTAACATGGTACATGGACAAGGAGAATGTCCCTTTTAGAACGTAGGGGATGAGGGAAGCCAAGAAAAACGTGATTTGAATGTGTCAGAGGAGATATGAGGGAATGGGGGGGAAGGGGGGGTAAATATTGATATGGTTAGGGATAGAAAATTATTGAGAGAGTCGACATACAGAGCCGACCTCAAATAGGGAAAAGGCGAGAAAGAAGAGGAGATGTTTTTAAACGACCTTAAAAAAGGAGGAGGTTATCAAATCGTTTTTTTTTTTTTAATCTTTGTTACCTCAGAACTCCATCATTTATAAACCGATTTTTTTTTTGTTTAGAAGGATTTTTTTTTCCAGTAAGTCCGATTTTAATTTCATCACAATCGGTTCAGTAGTATGATTGAAGTAGTATGATTTGTATGGAAGATTATATTGCTGTATGTTTGTTCTTAACAACGTCTAAACCACTGCACGTCTCTATGAAACAATTATATACATACGTAGGTCATCTAACTTTTATCCCAGAACTTTATGTAGAAGGAGTTAGGGGAAATAATAATGACAAAATAAAATCGCCAACATAAGTCGCGACCGCATACTATCATAGTCATCCGATAGTGACCTCTGGCGAGTATGCACGTCGTGGGGACATTATTTAGTACGATAGCAAGACAAACAATAAGCTAATCTTAATTGACCGGAGCCCTCCCTCCCCTCCCCTCCTCACCCCACTGGTCCCTCGCAAAAGGATAAATACTCATTATTCGCGTTCCGTTTATCAGAAGCCTGTATGTACTTGAGTTTTTCTCCATGTGGTTTTCCTGTGAATATTGGTGTATTGGAGTTCAAATCTTTTTTATTTAGTATTGTTGACAAAATAAATGCTGTGCCGTATGTTTTCCAGCCTAGAATACATGAGCACTCCATTCTGTGCTATGGATGGACTAAAGAGACAAGCAAATACACCCCGTGCAACGAAAGCATTCCCAAGGAGGGTTGACGTGGGCAGGCGGCCAGTCATAAAAATAAGCCGAATCTTTTAAAATTCTTCCATGCTGTTCGCCGACCCCACATAAAGTGGGATGGGGAGTGGAAGAAGACATGGATGAAAAAATATTTTATTTTTACTATGGATAACAAACAAACAAACAAAAAATAACATAGGGAAAGCCAGCTAATTATTTATATGAGAAGCAAAAGAAACAAAATGGCTGGCCAATTTTTTTACAAATAAATTTAAATAAAACTTTTAATATGCGGTTGATTCTTATTTGCGTGTCCTTTGGATATTGTTCAGCGAAAAGCGGTTTGAAATTTTATCAAAAAATAAAAAAAATATTATATTACTTGACAGATAAATTAACTATTTACTAAATTAATTGTTTATTTTTATAAGACGCATTTTGAATAATTAGTTTTTAGGTAGTTTCGATGCAAATCATCTTATTATAGCATTCTGACCTTTTTATTACGTATGATATGACCTTCAGATATTTAAGATTATTTTCTTCTAATAGTTTAGCCTGGTCAAACAACAATGAAGCTTTTCGTTCGTATGATATTAAAACATCTCTGTTCACCTATTAGGGTATACAAAAAAATAAAATTATCAGGTAAAAGATAGCTTGGAGTAGTTAGTAGTTTCAAGATTTATTTGGCACACAAATACTTTTGTGTTATCAGCGCCGTACTGTTTGCAATTCCTTATTTACAAAATGAATATGCTACATTTAAATTATTTGTCCAAATTTTATGTAATTTTCTTAGAGTCAAAATTAAATCTGTTTGCATGTATATATATAAACAAGCGTATAATTGAGCTTACAACTCAATGTGTACACTATTTGAGTTGCAAACTAATCTGTTCGCCGCGACATGTGCAAGCTCCGAATTCAAAAGCTCTGTCCGGTTCCGGCAGTGTTTACTCCTATATATTCCTTTATTCACGTTAAGGCTTGTGCGAAATGTGAAATTCTTTGAACAATTTCAGCTCCAATTCGCATTTAAAAGTTTTTAAAGTTCCTTTTCTCAACCTCAAGTCGAATCGTGTCTGTAATAATATTTTTTATTTATTTATTTTTTGAGTGATAGGTTTTTGAAATCATTAATATAAATAAGTAATTATATAAAGACAAATCAGACAAATATAAAAGATGGTACTTGATTGTATTGCCCTGTATCTCGACTTGTATAAAATACTCTAACGATTTCTATGAAAATCGGATTAGTTGAAACATCTACACATCTACACATTTTTTTTTCGTGAAACGGAACGCGCCCGGGTGACATGTCAAAATCATCTGTTCCGTAATTTAAATAATTTTTGTGTATTATTTGTGAACAATTGTATGTAAAACTAAATTAATTACGTAAAATAAGGCAATAGTTATATGGAAGCAACAAGTTATCGTGAAATAGTAACGTGAATCAACGTTAAAAACTAGAAGATCGGCGCCGGCGGTTGGATTTGTTCAGCTGTCAAACCAAACAAAGGAAATTCGTGGATCATCATCAATTTAAACCGGGAGAGTATATTGTTTCATAATTTCATGATAGGCAGTGTATCTTCAAAAACAATAATCAGTATAAACTTAATTTTAAAGTAGCAATAGCAGTGAACTATATTTTGCCTACGAAGCTCAGTTTGAATCTCGCACCGTTTACCTAGTGCAATCGGTGATGACGACCTAAAACTACAGCTATAGGCTTATATATTCAGTAACAAATAATACTTTATACACTGCAACGCAAAATCTGCTGTATCCCTTTTGTTTCTTTTATGGCAGATTGTGAAATGTAAACTACCTACTTACTTCAAAAAAAAAATATAAATTGGTGAAGTTTACTTTTAACTTTTGCATAATTTTTTATATATTTTGATATACAATAAAACTCTAATATCTACTTACTGACCCCTTTAATATAACAAAAAATCTCACTCTGTTTTTGAGGTCTCGCTAAGCTTGTGAAAGCTGAGTTGATGACTATAAAACAATAGTTATAGCAAGAATACAGCTAATTTATTTCATTTATGCTTTAAATATCTATGTAGTTATTCTCAATAATATAATAAAATTGTCTTATTAAGTACAAAAAATTGCCCTCCGAGTTCTTAAAGTATAGTTTACCTTTACTTACATAATTAAATATATTTTCAGTTACTGACCACCTCATTCACTATGATGACACGGAAGGCCACTATCAAAGACCTCGGATCACTACGGTCAGTTTGTAAAACTTATAAATGATGTAGAAGTAGACTTACCAAAAGTAACCTTTAGATCTATAACCAAAGCTAAAATAAATGTATTTAAGAAAAAAATATCTGAAAAAATGCCCCTAATTGAAGAAACTAGAGATGATCCGGATGCTCTATATAATAAAATGTTTGGTATTATTGAATCGGAATTCAACAATACATTTAAAATTAAAAAATGTACAAAACGTATCGGTAAAAAATTTAGTGAATGGGCTACAACTGGTATTTACGTTAGTAGAAACAGGTTATACGAATTATTAGCTATGAAAGCTTACAATAAAAATACTGAATTTATTAATTATGTTAGAACTTACTCTAAGGTTTTTAAAAAGGCGTGCCTGTGCGCAAAATCTTTATATACAAGAAAAGCTATTCTAGATTCTCATGATAAGATAAAGACCACTTGGAAAATTATTAACATGGAAACCGGGAAAACCAAAAATCGTGACAACAAAATAGAATTAAAAGTAGATAATAAGATCCTCAGTACTAATGAAGACGTCGCAAAATATTTCGAAGATTTCTTTACTAACATTCCCGTAAATACTACTGCCTCCTTACGTTCATCATCTGAGGAATCTAAAAAACTATTAACAAGCTGTATACCAGAATGTAACAATAATTTAATATTTCAACATGTAACACCTCAAATAATCATTGATACATTTAAGAGTTTGAACAATAAGAAAACTGGAGATTTGTGGGATATCTCTGTAGCTGTCATTAGTAACATCATTGAAGTAATTGCACCATATTTAGCTTCTATATTTAATAAGTGTGTAGATACTGGGACATTTCCTGACTTGATGAAGTTAAGTAAAGTCATTCCTTTGTACAAATCTGGCGATAAAAATGATCCCACTAATTACCGTCCCATTTCTATTCTGCCAGCTCTTAGTAAAATATTTGAAAAAATGATTTTTAATCAGTTATTAGCTTTTTTTAACATAAATAGCCTTTTCCATCGTGAACAGTATGGATTTACAAAGGGTCGGTCAACTACAGACGCGGGTGTAGCTCTGTTGAAATACATATATGATGCTTGGGAGGGAAAACAAAATGCTATTGGTGTTTTTTGTGATCTTTCCAAAGCCTTTGATTGCGTAGACCACAATACCCTTCTCTCCAAGCTGGAGCACTATGGAATAAAAGGTAAATCTCGCGATTTACTTGAATCTTATTTAAGTGGCCGAACTCAAAAAGTTAGTTTAGATAGGGTACAATCCTCCGGATCATCGGTTAAGATGGGCGTACCCCAGGGCTCTATCCTAGGGCCTCTGTTATTCCTCATTTACATCAATGACCTACCTTACTGTGTCAATACATGTAAGGCTGTACTATTTGCCGATGACACTTCTCTTGTCTTCAAAATTGATAGACAAACTAATTCTTTTGACGTGGTTAATAGTACTTTAGCTCAAGTGTTGGATTGGTTCACAGCGAATAATCTATTGTTGAACGCTAAGAAAACGAAATGTATTAAATTTTGCTTACCAAATGTTACAAAAATTCCAACACAAATAGTAATGGATAATGAACCACTAGATTTAACTGATAAAACAACATTTCTTGGAATAACTCTTGATGCCGGGCTTCAATGGGGTGCCCATATTACTACGTTAGCGGATAAACTTAGTTCTGCAGCTTATGCTGTCAGGAGAATTAGACAACTGACTGATGTTGATACTGCGCGTTTGGTATATTTCAGTTACTTTCATAGTGTTATGTCTTATGCGATTTTACTATGGGGTAACGCTGCAGAAGTAAACACCATATTTGTCCTGCAGAAACGCGCTATTAGATCTATATATAAACTTGGTGCTAGAGAATCTCTTAGAGAATTGTTTAAAGATATAAATATTTTAACTTTACCTTCTCAGTACATATTTGCGAATATTATGTTTGTGCGCTATAATCTTGATTTATATAAGAAAAATAGTGATATCCATGACCGAAACACGAGAAATAAAAATAAATTAGCTACACCAGTATTGCGATTGCAGAAAACTATGAATTCATTTTTGGGTTTAGGAGTACGCTTCTATAATAAAATTCCTGCAGAAATATTAGGTCTGCCTTTACTTAAGTTCAAAACGATTGTAAAAAACCAGTTAATAAAAAAGGCTTATTACTGCATTGATGATTATATTACTGATAAAAATGCGTGGAAATTTATATAAATTTATTTAATGTTAACAATTATTAAATGTTAAAATTAATCTATAGTATGAAAAATTGTATTTAATGTTAACAATGTATTCAGAGCCCTTCAGGCACGTAGGGACCAAGGCTGGATTGAGTTTCTTTCGGCGTATTCTTCTCACCAGTGGTCGTTCCGAAACGCTAGTAGTATTTCAATTTTGCATATATAAAAAAATATATAAAAAATAAAAATATGACGTTCAAAAAGAGATACATGTATCCAATTTTGAATAAAAATCTTTGACTTTTTTTTTTTTTTTTGACATCTGAACTTCGTTCAGTTTCTCAGGAGACAGATCTGTATCTGTCCTAGGAAATGAAAACTTTGGGCGTTCAGGTACTTATGACGGAATAAAAGAGCCTCAGTATCCTCTCCAGAAGTACCCTAATAAACACTTGTTTCCCGGGCCTCCCCTCTCGCCGGCCGTCGTCACGTGGCCCGTGGCAGCCCAAACTTCTAATTTAATTATACTCCAACTCGAGCAGATTAAACTTTTAATCAACGGCTTTCGTTTCATTGTTTCATTAATCTTTTTATTTTAACATACTACTTTCAAGTAGGTACTACTTCAGACTCTTAAGTCGATGAATGAAGTGAACCCGTTAAATGCTCTGTCGGTCACCGGTGACTGACAAACAAACAATTGAAAAACTATTGTCTGCGATTGCAGCACAATTATTCAATTTGATGTAGATACAGAAAAATCTGATTTATGTAATGATTGGCAGGTACGTTATTTAATACAAGTTTGTATTAAATGAAAAAATAAAATACGACTGCCTGCCAAATAAGTGGTGGGTGCCAAGTAAGTAATTTAGTTGTGGTAGAGCCACGCTACCGGCAAAATCCATTTTTGCTAGTAGCATAAATGGGCCAGCTCGTCCGGGGAAATACCACACTCTCACAGAAAATCGACGTTTGAGTAGAAGCTTTACCGCTTCCATACTTCGTTCGGTGAGTGAGAGAGCAGGAGGCCCAACTCCTTAATAGATAGGCAACGCTCCTGTTACACCAGCGTTGATCGCTTACCATCAGGTGAATCGCTTGCTCGTTTGCTGTTCTATACCTATCATGAAAAATATAGCTTATGTCACTTTGAAATACTCTTAGGATTCTTAAGATACCTCAAACATTTAAAATGTGTTCAGGTTTTGGAGATATACTGTGAAAATATAATTTATATTCGTCATTCAACTAATTTTCATAATTCATATCTCATACTTTGATTAATTTTATTATTCATAGATCCAAAGATAAACTCTATAAGGTAAATTGTAGAATTATATTTAATTGAATGACGACATAATTTACTTAAGGAAATTATTTTTGTTATTAATTGCCTTTTCATCCTGGCCACTTCCTCTTCAATATTATATTTTCTCCTTTGAACGCTGGATCTTTAACGAAATGGTATGGGCTATTCATCGCAGATATGGAAATTGAAATCACGAATTCAAAGCTTCCGTCTCTAACTAGTGTTGTACAAGCATGATGAGTATGGCCATATCCTCCCATGGAACAAAAAATTCTTGAGGCTCTTGTCCAGCAGTGGACTTCTTACGGCTGCAATGATTATGATGATGATGACATGGGCAATGATCATGAAATAATAATGCGTTCATTACTTCGTGTTCGCGGTCCATGTCACTGGAGCGAAATATAGAAAAGTCGCAAAACTACAGTACATAGGTAATCATAATCCCGATGGATATTTCTCATCACCTACTGTAGTGGAAAAGTATCGTAGAAAAATCGATATGTATCATAATATTTTTGACTCTACGGTCGTTTTCCATTGGGAACCAGTCAATCAGTAAGGCTTAATATGTGCTTCGAAAGGCACATTAATCGATTAGACCCGGCTGTCATCATTAGATGACAGTCACTAAGTTATGTCAGATGCCTTTAGGCAGCTTGAGACTCTTCTGTGTTAGTCGCTTACACACACAAAACCAAACAACAACCCGCACCTATCTTCACTCGACGCGACTTTATTTTAAAAGCTTATTCAAATTTCCAAAAAAGTGTCTAACACGAGTCGAGTCTTGCGATTTAAGACAAAATTAGTAGACTTAAATTTTCACAGCACTATCCCTTAGGTTCGCCGCTTAATGGACACCTTCTCATTACTATTAAGACGACCAATCGTGAGTCAACCTTTGACTGGCAATTGCGGAAATAACAGGATTGAAGACGCTGTACTTTGATGTTAGATTAACTTCGCTGTTTAAATGAATAGATAAAACAAGGCCATTTAAAATCAAAAAAGTTTCCAACGATACGCAACGCTTTGAAATCAGTAGAAGCATTTAGAAGCTTTGGTGGAATATAGAAGCTCACATACATACATAATTACATTGTATAAGAACTCGAAAATCAAAATACTTCTTGTTTATATGACCACGACAATCCTCTAAAAAACACTGTGCACATCTATGTATAAAATACATTAAATGTACTGTGAGAGTTGTTTATTTAATAAGTAGATGATAAGAATAAAATACCTAGTTTGTAAGAACATAACTTCAGGTGCGAATATTTTCTTGTTTCATACTTTTTAGGACGTTTTTAGTAGTCGGCTTCTAGTTTTTGAACTTATTTAAAATTTTCGGGATTATAAAACTTCGTGCCGCTAGAAAGAAATTAGTCCAAGTATCATACTTGGATTGATTTCTATACAAAGTGTTTACAAAGATTTTCTTATGTTATTTAGTAAGTCAACATAAATAAAACAACCAAAAAATAAGTAAACACGACTTAGTTATTTCAATAAAACAGCAGGGCCCGTATTTAATTAATTGCAGGGTAGACAAGTTCACGACTCTGACCCGATCAGGTGTTCGGAAGCTGTTTGAATTTAACGGTGAAATAAAGATAAATGGACGTCGATTCGGTAATGGCTGCGGTTGGAAATAATAACATTTTATTTGTGGTGTTGGATGCTTGATACAGGGAGTAATATATATGCTATGTGAACCCGCTAAAATAACATTACGGAGTTCAATGTTTGTGTCCCGGATACAGTAAGGTGCACACGGTGGCCATCCTATAACTTCATCCAGACTACGAG
The DNA here is from genome assembly GCA_947532085.1 of Elegia similella. Lineage (NCBI taxonomy): Eukaryota > Metazoa > Arthropoda > Insecta > Lepidoptera > Pyralidae > Elegia > Elegia similella. Next base: position 31,854,807 of record OX383927.1, on the reverse strand, counting down.
TACCTATATTTTTATCTCTATTCCGTCAAAAAAATAATCATTGGACCGCAAAAATGACCTCGATGCAACATGTATATAAGCGACGACGACTTGGCGCCAACCTGTGTCTTGTTGCGACCACGGTGGATGTAACTCCATTGAAACGTCAACAGAAACAAATAAATAAAACGTTCGTGCTTAGTCCCGATCATCTACAAAATTATGTGAAATATATTAATTAACTGATATTTTGTACTGTTTCCAATCAAATTGTTTTTGAAAGTATTTGAAATGAGTTAGGTATATCGCAATAGGCCGAGTCAATTTTTCGCCAATACTAACTGTCCAATTGATTCGATTACGCGACCGATATTAACCAAGGCCTTCACAACTGGATTACGAAAAACCCATCTTATAATCATCGAATTCGGGATGAGAATGAATCTGAAACTCTATACAAGAATTAGCTATGTACTTCTCCAAAAACACGTTATAGCCGTTATACCAGTAGTAAATAAGTTTAGTATATTGATTTAGACCGAAGATCGTGAGAGAATAATTTTTTTCTTATTGGCCCTCTTTTTCAACAAACAGTTTTTGAGATATTTATTGTCGAAAATTTTGAGACCACAGCGATCAATATAGATGCCAGATTGATCAAAGAATATCATTAATTATAGGCAAATGGTAATATATTGAATAGTATTTGTTTTAAACGTGGCAATAAGTAAAGTCATTAAAATCTAACACTCAAGTTACCATAGAAAGATCATCGTAAATCACAATGAACATGAACAGATAAGAAAGCAGGATATTTTTAAAAGGAATGACCGTTTAAATATATACTTTTAATTCTCATAATATGTTCTTACAGGTAATATTTTTCTATCAAAATTATATGTAACACAAAGAACCCCAAGAACCCAAAAAAAAACTATTAAAATAAAAGAGAACAAAGCAAAGTAGTGCCAATTATATGATTTGAATTCCTAAATAACAGAAATTAAAGAGAAATATAAGTAGAAGCTTTTTTTATTAAAAAAGTTTCAACTCAAATCAATATATTTTTTATACTGTTCTAGCCATACATTCGTAAAACATAGGTAGTTGGGGCTATTTACAAAATGCAACAGATAAATACACTTGCACCAAACTTTTCTTAAAAAAATTTTGAATTTATTCAACTAATTTTTTAATTATCAGTCCCATTTACGCAACAAACTTAACTCAAATCACAACAAAAAACTTACGCCCTCATAGACGAAGATAGTTTGCGATTGGCCGCGTCAAGGTCACGAGGCGGTGCCAACATTTCTAATGAACGCTATGGTGTCAACATAGCGGAGTTAGGTAGACGTCGCTCGTGACAGCAGCTCGCTTTGATCGCTATGATAAGTTACTCCAGTGTCACTTTTTCGTCTTTCCTTGCGTTTCCTGCACCACTTTACTACAGAAGAAGTTATTTTTATCTTTATTCGTTAAGATTTCGCCAATATTCACAAAAAATATGTCGTTAAATACTTTTATCGACGTGTCCTTCCGTCACGGAGCGCGTGGCAGACTAGTTCTCGAATAGATATACTTTTTAAGCCCCGCCAGCTTTGATATACTTTGCGTGGTGTCAGTTTTTGAGCGCAATGCTGCTTCCATAGTTTTTCTAATTCTATCCTAGTACCTCTCTCGTTTTATGACATTATTGATCGCCATGGTCACTTTTTTCAGAGCGATCAATGCCATAGCAGTCAAAAAAGTTACATTTTTATAAATTTTGGCAAAAGTAATAACATTAAGAATTTCACTCTGTGTTTTAATTTTGTGCAATATGTAAGTTAGTTAATAGATTCAGGTGTTACTTTGCGGAAGTCAAAGCTACATTTACTTTGAGACAATTTACTTTGCGTGCTTCCGCCACCAGTTAGTTCATGCAAACTATTGCTGGCCAGCGCCCACCCACTACTGTTAGTCCCTTCATTATAGTATGTAAGTACGTATTGCACAAAAATAGTAAAATAAATCTTGGATTAAGAAAATAATGGCGACAAAAATACTTACGTAATGGCTGATTACAATTTAGTAGTCCACACACTTTGCGGGTCCCCTGGCACACAACTGCACGATGCCGGCGCACGCGCTGCACACTTGTCGGCTATCTAATTACAAGTACCTAATGTCACAATGGATTCAAGCGAAGCAATTTTCAGAAATGAACGATTTTGTATCAATGGATTACTATTGTAATCCGCGCGACCTGTGCAGCGTTAAGTTTTTGCTTATACCAATTAAGGCTGGACGGTACAATGATTTCGTCGGGTAGTCTATTGAAGCCAGCCGGACACACCACAAGCGTTACTTTGCCCTTTCAACTTTTCAGAAAGTAAGTAAGTACTGTCTCCGCGGGATCGACTTTAACATGACCGGAGTCGCGGGCGCCAGCTAGTTTTCCATAAAGAGATCATCAGAATTCAATTTGGTTTGTAAATGAACATAACAAACATGCAAAATATAATTATTTTTGTTCAGCGCCGAAACGTTTAACTTGTCAAAACAAAGTAAGCGAAATCAAAATCAAAGAGTATAGTAACAATATCCTAATATTGTAATCGCACAATTATTATTGTAAGAGGCTTCAAGAATTTGTGCAATAAACGACAGTGTAGTTCAAGGATCGCACGAAATGCTACGTCATACCCGCTACAAAGTGCTACTTAATACGTACCAAAAAGTGTTTCGTTATACGTGCTAAGAAGTGCTACGAAGTGCCACGCCATACCCGCTACGAAGTGCTACGACATACCTGCTACGAAGTACTACGTCATACGCGCTATGTTAACGAAGTGCTATATTTATTGCGAAGTCTACGCTTGACTTCCAGCTATTCTACATGGCATTTCATTTGTTTCTTCAATAACATAACAAATTGTAAGTTAAGATGTGCTACAGTGCTATTTATAAACGCGTGACGTCGCCAAAATGTATGATTTTTGGAAGGAGAATCACACGTTTTGTGCTGTCGCTTATTTAAAAGCTGACATACAATAACTGTAGTGTTGTGTCTGTCATCTGCTAGATTACGAATTTATTTATTTACCCTTTGACCCTAATCGAATAACCCGAACGTGCCCCGTGGTACATGCCACAGGCGTAAATATCCTCAAACGCTATTTGCTATCCTCAAACGTTACTGTACCCAAACGGCGGCTACCTCACTTGGATAACCGGAAGGTTATTGCTCATATAGAATGATAAAAAGAATGTTATTTGAACTGTGGTAAAAATCGTTTACGGTCATCGTTTTATCTGTCGCTACATTGAAAGAGAGAATAGGTACCTAGCAGTAAATGCGGGAATCAAAAATAGCTATTAGCTGCTAACTCTCGAGGAGAACTACAACTCCTTAAAGAGTATGTTTATAACAGTTATGGAGAACCATATTTTGCAAATGCGCCGTAAATATCGGTAAACGCTTTCTGTCAATTACGTCGTGAAATGTGGCGGCGACCCGCTCACCTGAACAACTGGGAGGTTATTGCTCACATTAAATACGCGACATTGGCCATTTTAAAGATCGGTACATGCAGATAAATAATATTACGTTGCCATCTGTAGGTCGACAGAACGAGGTCAAAGAACTCGCGAAGCGGTTTGTTGATTTTGTGTGTTACGATTTTAGATGTTTCAAGCTGTCAAAAGGCATGAACGGCTGCCACCTTATAATCATTGATGACCTCGGGGACTCGGTGGTACGTTGAATGGTTAGGTCCCGAGTTCAATCCCAGGCTAGGTCATTATCTTTTTCAGATTTTACCTGAGTCTTGGATGTTTACCTATAAAAGATTCTATTAAGATTATAATTTACAAGTATTGTCACAATAATTAATTAAAATAAGATAAAACTGTGAGTATAACGAACATTTGCCTTAACTTTGTATGCACAAATTGTAATAACTTTATTCACACAAATTAAAGCAAGTAGAAAGGATAGAATTAAAGAAGGATTATTGACGCACTTCCCTCGGAATAGTAGCTGCAGCTGGATACTGGCGAGTTCCTGAAGGATGAGTCCGTCTCGAAATTTGTTCCCGTTGTTCCAGGGTGAATCACGTCGGGGTCACCAAATGATTGCGCCGATCTTCTTCTTCTTTGGTAGACGAAGGGACTTTGAAGTAAAACTCCTTGAAACTGTTACTTTACGTTTACTTGCTCAAATAATAAATAGACAAAAATAATTGATGTGAACAGTACAGAGATTCACTACGCAATCAACGTTCCGAGTCGCCCCGTGATGACACAGTGCGCTGTCATTGCTCTCCCAAATTGACAGGCGTAGCATACGGCCTGAACACACTGTGCACATCTATGTATAAAATACATTAAATGTACTGTGAGAGTTGTTTATTTAATAAGTAGATGATAAGAATAAAATACCTAGTTTTTAAGAACATAACTTCAGGTGCGAATATTTTAGTCGGCTTCTAGTTTTTGAACTTATTTTAAATTTTCGGGATTATAAAACTTCGTGCCGCTAGAAAGAAATTAGTCCAAGTATCATACTTGGATTGATTTCTATACAAAGTGTTTACAAAGATTTTCTTATGTTATTTAGTAAGTCAACATAAATGAAACAAACAAAAAATAAGTAAACACGACTTAGTTATTTCAATAAAACAGCAGGGCCCGTATTTAATTAATTGCAGGGTAGATAAGTTCACGACTCTGACCCGATCAGGTGTTCGGAAGCTGTTTGAATTTAACGGTAAAATAAAGATAAATGGACGTCGATTCGGTAATGGCTGCGGTTGGAAATAATAACATTTTATTTGTGGTGTTGGATGCTTGATTGCAGGGAGTAATATATATATGCTATGTGAACCCGCTAAAATAACATTACGGAGTTCAATGTTTGTGTCCCGGATACAGTAAGGTGCACACGGTGGCCATCCTATAACTTCATCCAGACTACGAGTACCTATATTTTTATCTCGATTCCGTCAAAAAAATAATCATTGGACCGCAAAAATGACCTCGATGCAACATGTATATAAGCGACGACGACTTGGCGCCAACCTGTGTCTTGTTGCGACCACGGTGGATGTAACTCCATTGAAACGTCAACAGAAACAAATAAATAAAACGTTCGTGCTTAGTCCCGATCATCTACAAAATTATGTGAAATATATTAATTAAGTGATATTTTGTACTGTTTCCAATCAAATTGTTTTTGAAAGTATTTGAAATGAGTTAGGTATATCGCAATAGGCCGAGTAAATTTTTCGCCTGTCGCACTCTCGCACTGAATACTAACTGTCCAATTGATTCGATTACGCGACCGATATTAGCCAAGGCCTTCACAACTGGATTACGAAAAACCCATCTTATAATCATCGAATTCGGGATGAGAATGAATCTGAAACTCTATACAAGAATTAGCTATGTACTTCTCCAAAAAAACGTTATTCTGTTGATTGCTCTGGTGCTTTTTATTTACCAGTAGTAAATAAGTTTAGTATATTTATTTAGACCGAAGATCGTGAGAGAATAATTTTTTTCTTATTGGCCCTCTTTTTCAACAAACAGTTTTTGAGATATTTATTGTCGAAAATTTTGAGACCACAGCGATCAATATAGACGCCAGATTGATCAATGAATATCATTAATTATAGGCAAATGGTAATATATTGAATAGTATTTGTTTTAAACGTGGCAATAAGTAAAGTCATTAAAATCTAACACTTAAGTTACCATAGAAAGATCATCGTAAATCACAATGAACATGAACAGATAAGAAAGCAGGATATTTTTTAAAGGAATGACCGTTTAAATATATACTTTTAATTCTCATAATATGTTCTTACAGGTAATATTTTTCTATCAAAATTATATGTAACACAAAGAACCCCAAGAACCCAAAAAAAACTATTAAAATAAAAGAGAACAAAGCAAAGTAGTGCCAATTAAATGATTTGAATTCCTAAATAACAGAAATACAAGAGAAATATAAGTAGAAGCTTTTTTTATTAAAAAAGTTTCAACTCAAATCAATATATTTTTTTATACTGTTCTAGCCATACATTCGTAAAACATAGGTAGTTGGGTCTATTTACAAAATGCAACAGATAAATACACTTGCACCAAACTTTTCATAAAAAATATTTGAATATATTCAACTAATTTTTTAATTATCAGTCCCATTTACGCAACAAACTTAACTCAAATCACAACAAAAAACTTACGCCCTCATAGACGAAGATAGTTTGCGATTGGCCACGTCAAGGTCACGAGGCGGTGCCAACATTTCTAATGAACGCTATGGTGTCAACATAGCGGAGTTAGGTAGACATCGCTCGTGACAGCAGCTCGCTTTGATCGCTATGATAAGTTACTCCAGTGTCACTTTTTCGTCTTTCCTTGCGTTTCCTGCACCACTTTACTACAGAAGAAGTTATTTTTATCTTTATTCGTTAAGATTTCGCCAATATTCACAAAAAATATGTCGTTAAATACTTTTATCGACGTGTCCTTCCGTCACGGAGCGCGTGGCAGACTAGTTCTCGAATAGATATACTTTTTAAGCCCCGCCAGCTTTGATATACTTTGCGTGGTGTCAGTTTTTGAGCGCAATGCTGCTTCCATAGTTTTTCTAATTCTATCCTAGTACCTCTCTCGTTTTATGACATTATTGATCGCCATGGTCACTTTTTTCAGAGCGATCAATGCCATAGCAGTCAAAAAAGTTACATTTTTATAAATTTTGGCAAAAGTAATAACATTAAGAATTTCACTCTGTGTTTTAATTTTGTGCAATATGTAAGTTAGTTAATAGATTCAGGTGTTACTTTGCGGAAGTCAAAGCTACATTTACTTTGAGACAATTTACTTTGCGTGCTTCCGCCACCAGTTAGTTCATGCAAACTATTGCTGGCCAGCGCCCACCCACTACTGTTAGTCCCTTCATTATAGTATGTAAGTACGTATTGCACAAAAATAGTAAAATAAATCTTGGATTAAGAAAATAATGGCGACAAAAATACTTACGTAATGGCTGATTACAATTTAGTAGTCCACACACTTTGCGGGTCCCCTGGCACACAACTGCACGATGCCGGCGCACGCGCTGCACACTTGTCGGCTATCTAATTACAAGTACCTAATGTCACAATGGATTCAAGCGAAGCAATTTTCAGAAATGAACGATTTTGTATCAATGGATTACTATTGTAATCCGCGCGACCTGTGCAGCGTTAAGTTTTTGCTTATACCAATTAAGGCTGGACGCTACAATGATTTCGTCGGGTAGTCTATTGAAGCCAGCCGGACACACCACAAGCGTTACTTTGCCCTTTCAACTTTTCAGAAAGTAAGTAAGTACTGTCTCCGCGGGATCGACTTTAACATGACCGGAGTCGCGGGCGCCAGCTAGTTTTCCATAAAGAGATCATCAGAATTCAATTTGGTTTGTAAATGAACATAACAAACATGCAAAATATAATTATTTTTGTTCAGCGCCGAAACGTTTAACTTGTCAAAACAAAGTAAGCGAAATCAAAATCAAAGAGTATAGTAACAATATCCTAATATTGTAATCGCACAATTATTATTGTAAGAGGCTTCAAGAATTTGTGCAATAAACGACAGTGTAGTTCAAGGATCGCACGAAATGCTACGTCATACCCGCTACAAAGTGCTACTTAATACGTACCAAAAAGTGTTTCGTTATACGTGCTAAGAAGTGCTACGAAGTGCCACGCCATACCCGCTACGAAGTGCTACGACATACCTGCTACGAAGTACTACGTCATACGCGCTATGTTAACGAAGTGCTATATTTATTGCGAAGTCTACGCTTGACTTCCAGCTATTCTACATGGCATTTCATTTGTTTCTTCAATAACATAACAAATTGTAAGTTAAGATGTGCTACAGTGCTATTTATAAACGCGTGACGTCGCCAAAATGTATGATTTTTGGAAGGAGAATCACACGTTTTGTGCTGTCGCTTATTTAAAAGCTGACATACAATAACTGTAGTGTTGTGTCTGTCATCTGCTAGATTACGAATTTATTTATTTACCCTTTGACCCTAATCGAATAACCCGAACGTGCCCCGTGGTACATGCCACAGGCGTAAATATCCTCAAACGCTATTTGCTATCCTCAAACGTTACTGTACCCAAACGGCGGCTACCTCACTTGGATAACCGGAAGGTTATTGCTCATATAGAATGATAAAAAGAATGTTATTTGAACTGTGGTAAAAATCGTTTACGGTCATCGTTTTATCTGTCGCTACATTGAAAGAGAGAATAGGTACCTAGCAGTAAATGCGGGAATCAAAAATAGCTATTAGCTGCTAACTCTCGAGGAGAACTACAACTCCTTAAAGAGTATGTTTATAACAGTTATGGAGAACCATATTTTGCAAATGGTCGTAATTTGCTACCGGCGCCGTAAATATCGGTAAACGCTTTCTGTCAATTACGTCGTGAAATGTGGCGGCGACCCGCTCACCTGAACAACTGGGAGGTTATTGCTCACATTAAATACGCGACATTGGCCATTTTAAAGATCGGTACATGCAGATAAATAATATTACGTTGCCATCTGTAGGTCGACAGAACGAGGTCAAAGAACTCGCGAAGCGGTTTGTTGATTTTGTGTGTTACGATTTTAGATGTTTCAAGCTGTCAAAAGGCATGAACGGCTGCCACCTTATAATCATTGATGACCTCGGGGACTCGGTGGTACGTTGAATGGTTAGGTCCCGAGTTCAATCCCAGGCTAGGTCATTATCTTTTTCAGATTTTACCTGAGTCTTGGATGTTTACCTATAAAAGATTCTATTAAGATTATAATTTACAAGTATTGTCACAATAATTAATTAAAATAAGATAAAACTGTGAGTATAACGAACATTTGCCTTAACTTTGTAAGCACAAATTGTAATAACTTTATTCACACAAATTAAAGCAAGTAGAAAGGATAGAATTAAAGAAGGATTATTGACGCACTTCCCTCGGAATAGTAGCTGCAGCTGGATACTGGCGAGTTCCTGAAGGATGTCCGTCCGTCGAGTCCGTCTCGAAATTTGTTCCCGTTGTTCCAGGGTGAATCACGTCGGGGTCACCAAATGATTGCGCCGATCTTCTTCTTCTTTGGTAGACGAAGGGACTTTGAAGTAAAACTCCTTGAAACTGTTACTTTACGTTTACTTGCTCAAATAATAAATAGACAAAAATAATTGATGTGAACAGTACAGAGATTCACTACGCAATCAACGTTCCGAGTCGCCCCGTGATGACACAGTGCGCTGTCATTGCTCTCCCAAATTGACAGGCGTAGCATACGGCCTGAACACACTGTGCACATCTATGTATAAAATACATTAAATGTACTGTGAGAGTTGTTTATTTAATAAGTAGATGATAAGAATAAAATACCTAGTTTTTAAGAACATAACTTCAGGTGCGAATATTTTAGTCGGCTTCTAGTTTTTGAACTTATTTTAAATTTTCGGGATTATAAAACTTCGTGCCGCTAGAAAGAAATTAGTCCAAGTATCATACTTGGATTGATTTCTATACAAAGTGTTTACAAAGATTTTCTTATGTTATTTAGTAAGTCAACATAAATGAAACAAACAAAAAATAAGTAAACACGACTTAGTTATTTCAATAAAACAGCAGGGCCCGTATTTAATTAATTGCAGGGTAGATAAGTTCACGACTCTGACCCGATCAGGTGTTCGGAAGCTGTTTGAATTTAACGGTAAAATAAAGATAAATGGACGTCGATTCGGTAATGGCTGCGGTTGGAAATAATAACATTTTATTTGTGGTGTTGGATGCTTGATTGCAGGGAGTAATATATATATGCTATGTGAACCCGCTAAAATAACATTACGGAGTTCAATGTTTGTGTCCCGGATACAGTAAGGTGCACACGGTGGCCATCCTATAACTTCATCCAGACTACGAGTACCTATATTTTTATCTCGATTCCGTCAAAAAAATAATCATTGGACCGCAAAAATGACCTCGATGCAACATGTATATAAGCGACGACGACTTGGCGCCAACCTGTGTCTTGTTGCGACCACGGTGGATGTAACTCCATTGAAACGTCAACAGAAACAAATAAATAAAACGTTCGTGCTTAGTCCCGATCATCTACAAAATTATGTGAAATATATTAATTAAGTGATATTTTGTACTGTTTCCAATCAAATTGTTTTTGAAAGTATTTGAAATGAGTTAGGTATATCGCAATAGGCCGAGTAAATTTTTCGCCTGTCGCACTCTCGCACTGAATACTAACTGTCCAATTGATTCGATTACGCGACCGATATTAGCCAAGGCCTTCACAACTGGATTACGAAAAACCCATCTTATAATCATCGAATTCGGGATGAGAATGAATCTGAAACTCTATACAAGAATTAGCTATGTACTTCTCCAAAAAAACGTTATTCTGTTGATTGCTCTGGTGCTTTTTATTTACCAGTAGTAAATAAGTTTAGTATATTTATTTAGACCGAAGATCGTGAGAGAATAATTTTTTTCTTATTGGCCCTCTTTTTCAACAAACAGTTTTTGAGATATTTATTGTCGAAAATTTTGAGACCACAGCGATCAATATAGACGCCAGATTGATCAATGAATATCATTAATTATAGGCAAATGGTAATATATTGAATAGTATTTGTTTTAAACGTGGCAATAAGTAAAGTCATTAAAATCTAACACTTAAGTTACCATAGAAAGATCATCGTAAATCACAATGAACATGAACAGATAAGAAAGCAGGATATTTTTTAAAGGAATGACCGTTTAAATATATACTTTTAATTCTCATAATATGTTCTTACAGGTAATATTTTTCTATCAAAATTATATGTAACACAAAGAACCCCAAGAACCCAAAAAAAACTATTAAAATAAAAGAGAACAAAGCAAAGTAGTGCCAATTAAATGATTTGAATTCCTAAATAACAGAAATACAAGAGAAATATAAGTAGAAGCTTTTTTTATTAAAAAAGTTTCAACTCAAATCAATATATTTTTTTATACTGTTCTAGCCATACATTCGTAAAACATAGGTAGTTGGGTCTATTTACAAAATGCAACAGATAAATACACTTGCACCAAACTTTTCATAAAAAATATTTGAATATATTCAACTAATTTTTTAATTATCAGTCCCATTTACGCAACAAACTTAACTCAAATCACAACAAAAAACTTACGCCCTCATAGACGAAGATAGTTTGCGATTGGCCACGTCAAGGTCACGAGGCGGTGCCAACATTTCTAATGAACGCTATGGTGTCAACATAGCGGAGTTAGGTAGACATCGCTCGTGACAGCAGCTCGCTTTGATCGCTATGATAAGTTACTCCAGTGTCACTTTTTCGTCTTTCCTTGCGTTTCCTGCACCACTTTACTACAGAAGAAGTTATTTTTATCTTTATTCGTTAAGATTTCGCCAATATTCACAAAAAATATGTCGTTAAATACTTTTATCGACGTGTCCTTCCGTCACGGAGCGCGTGGCAGACTAGTTCTCGAATAGATATACTTTTTAAGCCCCGCCAGCTTTGATATACTTTGCGTGGTGTCAGTTTTTGAGCGCAATGCTGCTTCCATAGTTTTTCTAATTCTATCCTAGTACCTCTCTCGTTTTATGACATTATTGATCGCCATGGTCACTTTTTTCAGAGCGATCAATGCCATAGCAGTCAAAAAAGTTACATTTTCATAAATTTTGGCAAAAGTAATAACATTAAGAATTTCACTCTGTGTTTTAATTTTGTGCAATATGTAAGTTAGTTAATAGATTCAGGTGTTACTTTGCGGAAGTCAAAGCTACATTTACTTTGAGACAATTTACTTTGCGTGCTTCCGCCACCAGTTAGTTCATGCAAACTATTGCTGGCCAGCGCCCACCCACTACTGTTAGTCCCTTCATTATAGTATGTAAGTACGTATTGCACAAAAATAGTAAAATAAATCTTGGATTAAGAAAATAATGGCGACAAAAATACTTACGTAATGGCTGATTACAATTTAGTAGTCCACACACTTTGCGGGTCCCCTGGCACACAACTGCACGATGCCGGCGCACGCGCTGCACACTTGTCGGCTATCTAATTACAAGTACCTAATGTCACAATGGATTCAAGCGAAGCAATTTTCAGAAATGAACGATTTTGTATCAATGGATTACTATTGTAATCCGCGCGACCTGTGCAGCGTTAAGTTTTTGCTTATACCAATTAAGGCTGGACGCTACAATGATTTCGTCGGGTAGTCTATTGAAGCCAGCCGGACACACCACAAGCGTTACTTTGCCCTTTCAACTTTTCAGAAAGTAAGTAAGTACTGTCTCCGCGGGATCGACTTTAACATGACCGGAGTCGCGGGCGCCAGCTAGTTTTCCATAAAGAGATCATCAGAATTCAATTTGGTTTGTAAATGAACATAACAAACATGCAAAATATAATTATTTTTGTTCAGCGCCGAAACGTTTAACTTGTCAAAACAAAGTAAGCGAAATCAAAATCAAAGAGTATAGTAACAATATCCTAATATTGTAATCGCACAATTATTATTGTAAGAGGCTTCAAGAATTTGTGCAATAAACGACAGTGTAGTTCAAGGATCGCACGAAATGCTACGTCATACCCGCTACAAAGTGCTACTTAATACGTACCAAAAAGTGTTTCGTTATACGTGCTAAGAAGTGCTACGAAGTGCCACGCCATACCCGCTACGAAGTGCTACGACATACCTGCTACGAAGTACTACGTCATACGCGCTATGTTAACGAAGTGCTATATTTATTGCGAAGTCTACGCTTGACTTCCAGCTATTCTACATGGCATTTCATTTGTTTCTTCAATAACATAACAAATTGTAAGTTAAGATGTGCTACAGTGCTATTTATAAACGCGTGACGTCGCCAAAATGTATGATTTTTGGAAGGAGAATCACACGTTTTGTGCTGTCGCTTATTTAAAAGCTGACATACAATAACTGTAGTGTTGTGTCTGTCATCTGCTAGATTACGAATTTATTTATTTACCCTTTGACCCTAATCGAATAACCCGAACGTGCCCCGTGGTACATGCCACAGGCGTAAATATCCTCAAACGCTATTTGCTATCCTCAAACGTTACTGTACCCAAACGGCGGCTACCTCACTTGGATAACCGGAAGGTTATTGCTCATATAGAATGATAAAAAGAATGTTATTTGAACTGTGGTAAAAATCGTTTACGGTCATCGTTTTATCTGTCGCTACATTGAAAGAGAGAATAGGTACCTAGCAGTAAATGCGGGAATCAAAAATAGCTATTAGCTGCTAACTCTCGAGGAGAACTACAACTCCTTAAAGAGTATGTTTATAACAGTTATGGAGAACCATATTTTGCAAATGGTCGTAATTTGCTACCGGCGCCGTAAATATCGGTAAACGCTTTCTGTCAATTACGTCGTGAAATGTGGCGGCGACCCGCTCACCTGAACAACTGGGAGGTTATTGCTCACATTAAATACGCGACATTGGCCATTTTAAAGATCGGTACATGCAGATAAATAATATTACGTTGCCATCTGTAGGTCGACAGAACGAGGTCAAAGAACTCGCGAAGCGGTTTGTTGATTTTGTGTGTTACGATTTTAGATGTTTCAAGCTGTCAAAAGGCATGAACGGCTGCCACCTTATAATCATTGATGACCTCGGGGACTCGGTGGTACGTTGAATGGTTAGGTCCCGAGTTCAATCCCAGGCTAGGTCATTATCTTTTTCAGATTTTACCTGAGTCTTGGATGTTTACCTATAAAAGATTCTATTAAGATTATAATTTACAAGTATTGTCACAATAATTAATTAAAATAAGATAAAACTGTGAGTATAACGAACATTTGCCTTAACTTTGTATGCACAAATTGTAATAACTTTATTCACACAAATTAAAGCAAGTAGAAAGGATAGAATTAAAGAAGGATTATTGACGCACTTCCCTCGGAATAGTAGCTGCAGCTGGATACTGGCGAGTTCCTGAAGGATGAGTCCGTCTCGAAATTTGTTCCCGTTGTTCCAGGGTGAATCACGTCGGGGTCACCAAATGATTGCGCCGATCTTCTTCTTCTTTGGTAGACGAAGGGACTTTGAAGTAAAACTCCTTGAAACTGTTACTTTACGTTTACTTGCTCAAATAATAAATAGACAAAAATAATTGATGTGAACAGTACAGAGATTCACTACGCAATCAACGTTCCGAGTCGCCCCGTGATGACACAGTGCGCTGTCATTGCTCTCCCAAATTGACAGGCGTAGCATACGGCCTGAACACACTGTGCACATCTATGTATAAAATACATTAAATGTACTGTGAGAGTTGTTTATTTAATAAGTAGATGATAAGAATAAAATACCTAGTTTTTAAGAACATAACTTCAGGTGCGAATATTTTAGTCGGCTTCTAGTTTTTGAACTTATTTTAAATTTTCGGGATTATAAAACTTCGTGCCGCTAGAAAGAAATTAGTCCAAGTATCATACTTGGATTGATTTCTATACAAAGTGTTTACAAAGATTTTCTTATGTTATTTAGTAAGTCAACATAAATGAAACAAACAAAAAATAAGTAAACACGACTTAGTTATTTCAATAAAACAGCAGGGCCCGTATTTAATTAATTGCAGGGTAGATAAGTTCACGACTCTGACCCGATCAGGTGTTCGGAAGCTGTTTGAATTTAACGGTAAAATAAAGATAAATGGACGTCGATTCGGTAATGGCTGCGGTTGGAAATAATAACATTTTATTTGTGGTGTTGGATGCTTGATTGCAGGGAGTAATATATATATGCTATGTGAACCCGCTAAAATAACATTACGGAGTTCAATGTTTGTGTCCCGGATACAGTAAGGTGCACACGGTGGCCATCCTATAACTTCATCCAGACTACGAGTACCTATATTTTTATCTCGATTCCGTCAAAAAAATAATCATTGGACCGCAAAAATGACCTCGATGCAACATGTATATAAGCGACGACGACTTGGCGCCAACCTGTGTCTTGTTGCGACCACGGTGGATGTAACTCCATTGAAACGTCAACAGAAACAAATAAATAAAACGTTCGTGCTTAGTCCCGATCATCTACAAAATTATGTGAAATATATTAATTAAGTGATATTTTGTACTGTTTCCAATCAAATTGTTTTTGAAAGTATTTGAAATGAGTTAGGTATATCGCAATAGGCCGAGTAAATTTTTCGCCTGTCGCACTCTCGCACTGAATACTAACTGTCCAATTGATTCGATTACGCGACCGATATTAGCCAAGGCCTTCACAACTGGATTACGAAAAACCCATCTTATAATCATCGAATTCGGGATGAGAATGAATCTGAAACTCTATACAAGAATTAGCTATGTACTTCTCCAAAAAAACGTTATTCTGTTGATTGCTCTGGTGCTTTTTATTTACCAGTAGTAAATAAGTTTAGTATATTTATTTAGACCGAAGATCGTGAGAGAATAATTTTTTTCTTATTGGCCCTCTTTTTCAACAAACAGTTTTTGAGATATTTATTGTCGAAAATTTTGAGACCACAGCGATCAATATAGACGCCAGATTGATCAATGAATATCATTAATTATAGGCAAATGGTAATATATTGAATAGTATTTGTTTTAAACGTGGCAATAAGTAAAGTCATTAAAATCTAACACTTAAGTTACCATAGAAAGATCATCGTAAATCACAATGAACATGAACAGATAAGAAAGCAGGATATTTTTTAAAGGAATGACCGTTTAAATATATACTTTTAATTCTCATAATATGTTCTTACAGGTAATATTTTTCTATCAAAATTATATGTAACACAAAGAACCCCAAGAACCCAAAAAAAACTATTAAAATAAAAGAGAACAAAGCAAAGTAGTGCCAATTAAATGATTTGAATTCCTAAATAACAGAAATACAAGAGAAATATAAGTAGAAGCTTTTTTTATTAAAAAAGTTTCAACTCAAATCAATATATTTTTTTATACTGTTCTAGCCATACATTCGTAAAACATAGGTAGTTGGGTCTATTTACAAAATGCAACAGATAAATACACTTGCACCAAACTTTTCATAAAAAATATTTGAATATATTCAACTAATTTTTTAATTATCAGTCCCATTTACGCAACAAACTTAACTCAAATCACAACAAAAAACTTACGCCCTCATAGACGAAGATAGTTTGCGATTGGCCACGTCAAGGTCACGAGGCGGTGCCAACATTTCTAATGAACGCTATGGTGTCAACATAGCGGAGTTAGGTAGACATCGCTCGTGACAGCAGCTCGCTTTGATCGCTATGATAAGTTACTCCAGTGTCACTTTTTCGTCTTTCCTTGCGTTTCCTGCACCACTTTACTACAGAAGAAGTTATTTTTATCTTTATTCGTTAAGATTTCGCCAATATTCACAAAAAATATGTCGTTAAATACTTTTATCGACGTGTCCTTCCGTCACGGAGCGCGTGGCAGACTAGTTCTCGAATAGATATACTTTTTAAGCCCCGCCAGCTTTGATATACTTTGCGTGGTGTCAGTTTTTGAGCGCAATGCTGCTTCCATAGTTTTTCTAATTCTATCCTAGTACCTCTCTCGTTTTATGACATTATTGATCGCCATGGTCACTTTTTTCAGAGCGATCAATGCCATAGCAGTCAAAAAAGTTACATTTTCATAAATTTTGGCAAAAGTAATAACATTAAGAATTTCACTCTGTGTTTTAATTTTGTGCAATATGTAAGTTAGTTAATAGATTCAGGTGTTACTTTGCGGAAGTCAAAGCTACATTTACTTTGAGACAATTTACTTTGCGTGCTTCCGCCACCAGTTAGTTCATGCAAACTATTGCTGGCCAGCGCCCACCCACTACTGTTAGTCCCTTCATTATAGTATGTAAGTACGTATTGCACAAAAATAGTAAAATAAATCTTGGATTAAGAAAATAATGGCGACAAAAATACTTACGTAATGGCTGATTACAATTTAGTAGTCCACACACTTTGCGGGTCCCCTGGCACACAACTGCACGATGCCGGCGCACGCGCTGCACACTTGTCGGCTATCTAATTACAAGTACCTAATGTCACAATGGATTCAAGCGAAGCAATTTTCAGAAATGAACGATTTTGTATCAATGGATTACTATTGTAATCCGCGCGACCTGTGCAGCGTTAAGTTTTTGCTTATACCAATTAAGGCTGGACGCTACAATGATTTCGTCGGGTAGTCTATTGAAGCCAGCCGGACACACCACAAGCGTTACTTTGCCCTTTCAACTTTTCAGAAAGTAAGTAAGTACTGTCTCCGCGGGATCGACTTTAACATGACCGGAGTCGCGGGCGCCAGCTAGTTTTCCATAAAGAGATCATCAGAATTCAATTTGGTTTGTAAATGAACATAACAAACATGCAAAATATAATTATTTTTGTTCAGCGCCGAAACGTTTAACTTGTCAAAACAAAGTAAGCGAAATCAAAATCAAAGAGTATAGTAACAATATCCTAATATTGTAATCGCACAATTATTATTGTAAGAGGCTTCAAGAATTTGTGCAATAAACGACAGTGTAGTTCAAGGATCGCACGAAATGCTACGTCATACCCGCTACAAAGTGCTACTTAATACGTACCAAAAAGTGTTTCGTTATACGTGCTAAGAAGTGCTACGAAGTGCCACGCCATACCCGCTACGAAGTGCTACGACATACCTGCTACGAAGTACTACGTCATACGCGCTATGTTAACGAAGTGCTATATTTATTGCGAAGTCTACGCTTGACTTCCAGCTATTCTACATGGCATTTCATTTGTTTCTTCAATAACATAACAAATTGTAAGTTAAGATGTGCTACAGTGCTATTTATAAACGCGTGACGTCGCCAAAATGTATGATTTTTGGAAGGAGAATCACACGTTTTGTGCTGTCGCTTATTTAAAAGCTGACATACAATAACTGTAGTGTTGTGTCTGTCATCTGCTAGATTACGAATTTATTTATTTACCCTTTGACCCTAATCGAATAACCCGAACGTGCCCCGTGGTACATGCCACAGGCGTAAATATCCTCAAACGCTATTTGCTATCCTCAAACGTTACTGTACCCAAACGGCGGCTACCTCACTTGGATAACCGGAAGGTTATTGCTCATATAGAATGATAAAAAGAATGTTATTTGAACTGTGGTAAAAATCGTTTACGGTCATCGTTTTATCTGTCGCTACATTGAAAGAGAGAATAGGTACCTAGCAGTAAATGCGGGAATCAAAAATAGCTATTAGCTGCTAACTCTCGAGGAGAACTACAACTCCTTAAAGAGTATGTTTATAACAGTTATGGAGAACCATATTTTGCAAATGGTCGTAATTTGCTACCGGCGCCGTAAATATCGGTAAACGCTTTCTGTCAATTACGTCGTGAAATGTGGCGGCGACCCGCTCACCTGAACAACTGGGAGGTTATTGCTCACATTAAATACGCGACATTGGCCATTTTAAAGATCGGTACATGCAGATAAATAATATTACGTTGCCATCTGTAGGTCGACAGAACGAGGTCAAAGAACTCGCGAAGCGGTTTGTTGATTTTGTGTGTTACGATTTTAGATGTTTCAAGCTGTCAAAAGGCATGAACGGCTGCCACCTTATAATCATTGATGACCTCGGGGACTCGGTGGTACGTTGAATGGTTAGGTCCCGAGTTCAATCCCAGGCTAGGTCATTATCTTTTTCAGATTTTACCTGAGTCTTGGATGTTTACCTATAAAAGATTCTATTAAGATTATAATTTACAAGTATTGTCACAATAATTAATTAAAATAAGATAAAACTGTGAGTATAACGAACATTTGCCTTAACTTTGTATGCACAAATTGTAATAACTTTATTCACACAAATTAAAGCAAGTAGAAAGGATAGAATTAAAGAAGGATTATTGACGCACTTCCCTCGGAATAGTAGCTGCAGCTGGATACTGGCGAGTTCCTGAAGGATGAGTCCGTCTCGAAATTTGTTCCCGTTGTTCCAGGGTGAATCACGTCGGGGTCACCAAATGATTGCGCCGATCTTCTTCTTCTTTGGTAGACGAAGGGACTTTGAAGTAAAACTCCTTGAAACTGTTACTTTACGTTTACTTGCTCAAATAATAAATAGACAAAAATAATTGATGTGAACAGTACAGAGATTCACTACGCAATCAACGTTCCGAGTCGCCCCGTGATGACACAGTGCGCTGTCATTGCTCTCCCAAATTGACAGGCGTAGCATACGGCCTGAACACACTGTGCACATCTATGTATAAAATACATTAAATGTACTGTGAGAGTTGTTTATTTAATAAGTAGATGATAAGAATAAAATACCTAGTTTTTAAGAACATAACTTCAGGTGCGAATATTTTAGTCGGCTTCTAGTTTTTGAACTTATTTTAAATTTTCGGGATTATAAAACTTCGTGCCGCTAGAAAGAAATTAGTCCAAGTATCATACTTGGATTGATTTCTATACAAAGTGTTTACAAAGATTTTCTTATGTTATTTAGTAAGTCAACATAAATGAAACAAACAAAAAATAAGTAAACACGACTTAGTCAAAATCAAAATCAAAAACATTTATTTAACATAGGTCATTTGGACACTTATTAATTGTCATATATTTTCAACTGAGAATTGTTGACGTCAGTAATTTACTTATGGCTAAGTTTAATGCCGCTTCCAAAGCGGAGTGCAGAAGAAGCGGCAACAAACTGCACAGCGCATTTTCTCCAATCGACGTCAACTTACAATTTTAGTTTATCTTAAAAAGTAGGCAAAGGGACTGAGTAAACATTGTCCTTATTATAGACATTGTAAATTGAATTTTAAAAAAATATGTTTAAGAAAATAATATATGAATATATAAAAAAAAAAAAATGTCAAAATATTGAAATTATATAAATGTCATTTTTAAAAATATTTTGTACCGAATGTACCAAATATATAGTCATATATACAAAACTACGAGGTGTCTGCGCCAAGCTCAATACCAATATTATTGTCATTCAGGAAATCTTTAGTACTATAATAGGCCTTTTTACAAAGTAACTGTTTTACATAACCTTTGAATTTTCTATCAGGCATATCTAGGATTGGTTTTGATAACTTGTTATAAAAACGTATACAGTTCCCCATGAACGAATCACTAACTCTGCTAAGCCGATACCGCGGTAGAAATAGTTTATGATCGTTACGCAAGGGTCTATCTCTTACATGACAATTTTTTTTGAATGACGAAATATTTTTCCTTACGTGCATTATGTTCTCGAGTATATACTGTGAGGCTACCGTTAAAATATTTATGTCTTTGAACAAATCTCTGAGCGAATCCCTCGAGTTCAAGCCGTAGATGGCACGGATTGCCCTTTTTTGTAATATAAAAATAGTTTGAATGTCGGTTGCATTTCCCCAGAGAAGTAATCCATATGACATTAAACTATGAAAATAGCTAAAATATATAAGCCTAGCGGTTGCCACATCTGTTAATTGTCTAATCCTTCTAACAGCATATGCTGCGGAACTAAGTCTATTCGAAAGTTTTGATACATGAGCGCCCCATTGCAATTTAGAGTCTATTGTGATTCCTAAGAAGGTGGTATCATTTACAAAGTCTAGTATTTTACCTTCAACTAGTATGTCAACGTTGGACTGCCTCACATTGGGGACTGTAAATCGAATGCATTGGGTTTTTTGCGCATTCATCAAGAGATTGTTGACTGAGAACCAATTTGAGATGGCAGATAGAGTGTTATTTGTAGCTTGAACGTCTTCGCTAGCGCGGTCTAACTTGAATATTAGAGACGTGTCATCCGCAAATAACACTATTCCCGCTTGTTTTTCAACCATATAAGGCAGGTCGTTGACATAAACTAAGAAAAGGAATGGGCCTAAAATGGATCCTTGGGGCACACCTATTTTTAAGTTAGTTCCTTTAGACTTTGTGTAATTTATTTCGACTGTCTGAAGCCTATTTTTTAAATATGATTCTATCAATTCAATGGACTTATTTTCAAACCCGTATTGCCGGAGCTTGAGCAAAAGTGTCTGATGATCAACGCAATCAAATGCTTTTGAGAGATCACAAAATGCACCAATGGCATCCTGTGAATTCTCCCATGCGTTATAGATATGAGTAATTAGGGCTACTCCCGCATCGGTGGTCGACTTTCCGCCAGTAAAGCCAAATTGTTGGCTATGGAAAATGTTGTGGTTCTTAAAGTAAAGCTGCATTTGTTTAAGCATTATCTTTTCAAACACCTTGCTCAATACCGGCAAAATGGAAATAGGTCTATAATTACTAGGGTCTGACTTTTCTCCTTTCTTAAACAAGGGTAATAATTTACTGCATTTCATTAAATCAGGAAATATACCTTCATTAACGCATTCATTAAATATAAATGCTAAATCAGCAGCAATAATACTTATAATATGGCTCACAATACTGACAGACATTCCCCAGTGATCTTCAGATTTTTTAAGATTTAGCTCTTTGAATGCATCGACTATATCACTGGGGCAAATATGGTAAAAGTTAAATTTAGCACTACAAAGAGGAACATTATTTCTAAGTAGGTCTTCAGCTTTATATTTAGAAGAATTTATATTAGAAGTAAGGTCTAAGGGGATGTTGGTAAAAAAGTCCTCAAAAACTTGTACTATTTCTTTAGTTGAGGTATTAATTTTATTGCCGCATTTAATTTGACTAATGTGGTTAGTTATTTCAGTAAAACAGCAGGGCCCGTATTTAATTAATTGCAGGGTAGATAAGTTCACGACTCTGACCCGATCAGGTGTTCGGAAGCTGTTTGAATTTAACGGTAAAATAAAGATAAATGGACGTCGATTCGGTAATGGCTGCGGTTGGAAATAATAACATTTTATTTGTGGTGTTGGATGCTTGATTGCAGGGAGTAATATATATATGCTATGTGAACCCGCTAAAATAACATTACGGAGTTCAATGTTTGTGTCCCGGATACAGTAAGGTGCACACGGTGGCCATCCTATAACTTCATCCAGACTACGAGTACCTATATTTTTATCTCGATTCCGTCAAAAAAATAATCATTGGACCGCAAAAATGACCTCGATGCAACATGTATATAAGCGACGACGACTTGGCGCCAACCTGTGTCTTGTTGCGACCACGGTGGATGTAACTCCATTGAAACGTCAACAGAAACAAATAAATAAAACGTTCGTGCTTAGTCCCGATCATCTACAAAATTATGTGAAATATATTAATTAAGTGATATTTTGTACTGTTTCCAATCAAATTGTTTTTGAAAGTATTTGAAATGAGTTAGGTATATCGCAATAGGCCGAGTAAATTTTTCGCCTGTCGCACTCTCGCACTGAATACTAACTGTCCAATTGATTCGATTACGCGACCGATATTAGCCAAGGCCTTCACAACTGGATTACGAAAAACCCATCTTATAATCATCGAATTCGGGATGAGAATGAATCTGAAACTCTATACAAGAATTAGCTATGTACTTCTCCAAAAAAACGTTATTCTGTTGATTGCTCTGGTGCTTTTTATTTACCAGTAGTAAATAAGTTTAGTATATTTATTTAGACCGAAGATCGTGAGAGAATAATTTTTTTCTTATTGGCCCTCTTTTTCAACAAACAGTTTTTGAGATATTTATTGTCGAAAATTTTGAGACCACAGCGATCAATATAGACGCCAGATTGATCAATGAATATCATTAATTATAGGCAAATGGTAATATATTGAATAGTATTTGTTTTAAACGTGGCAATAAGTAAAGTCATTAAAATCTAACACTTAAGTTACCATAGAAAGATCATCGTAAATCACAATGAACATGAACAGATAAGAAAGCAGGATATTTTTTAAAGGAATGACCGTTTAAATATATACTTTTAATTCTCATAATATGTTCTTACAGGTAATATTTTTCTATCAAAATTATATGTAACACAAAGAACCCCAAGAACCCAAAAAAAACTATTAAAATAAAAGAGAACAAAGCAAAGTAGTGCCAATTAAATGATTTGAATTCCTAAATAACAGAAATACAAGAGAAATATAAGTAGAAGCTTTTTTTATTAAAAAAGTTTCAACTCAAATCAATATATTTTTTTATACTGTTCTAGCCATACATTCGTAAAACATAGGTAGTTGGGTCTATTTACAAAATGCAACAGATAAATACACTTGCACCAAACTTTTCATAAAAAATATTTGAATATATTCAACTAATTTTTTAATTATCAGTCCCATTTACGCAACAAACTTAACTCAAATCACAACAAAAAACTTACGCCCTCATAGACGAAGATAGTTTGCGATTGGCCACGTCAAGGTCACGAGGCGGTGCCAACATTTCTAATGAACGCTATGGTGTCAACATAGCGGAGTTAGGTAGACATCGCTCGTGACAGCAGCTCGCTTTGATCGCTATGATAAGTTACTCCAGTGTCACTTTTTCGTCTTTCCTTGCGTTTCCTGCACCACTTTACTACAGAAGAAGTTATTTTTATCTTTATTCGTTAAGATTTCGCCAATATTCACAAAAAATATGTCGTTAAATACTTTTATCGACGTGTCCTTCCGTCACGGAGCGCGTGGCAGACTAGTTCTCGAATAGATATACTTTTTAAGCCCCGCCAGCTTTGATATACTTTGCGTGGTGTCAGTTTTTGAGCGCAATGCTGCTTCCATAGTTTTTCTAATTCTATCCTAGTACCTCTCTCGTTTTATGACATTATTGATCGCCATGGTCACTTTTTTCAGAGCGATCAATGCCATAGCAGTCAAAAAAGTTACATTTTTATAAATTTTGGCAAAAGTAATAACATTAAGAATTTCACTCTGTGTTTTAATTTTGTGCAATATGTAAGTTAGTTAATAGATTCAGGTGTTACTTTGCGGAAGTCAAAGCTACATTTACTTTGAGACAATTTACTTTGCGTGCTTCCGCCACCAGTTAGTTCATGCAAACTATTGCTGGCCAGCGCCCACCCACTACTGTTAGTCCCTTCATTATAGTATGTAAGTACGTATTGCACAAAAATAGTAAAATAAATCTTGGATTAAGAAAATAATGGCGACAAAAATACTTACGTAATGGCTGATTACAATTTAGTAGTCCACACACTTTGCGGGTCCCCTGGCACACAACTGCACGATGCCGGCGCACGCGCTGCACACTTGTCGGCTATCTAATTACAAGTACCTAATGTCACAATGGATTCAAGCGAAGCAATTTTCAGAAATGAACGATTTTGTATCAATGGATTACTATTGTAATCCGCGCGACCTGTGCAGCGTTAAGTTTTTGCTTATACCAATTAAGGCTGGACGCTACAATGATTTCGTCGGGTAGTCTATTGAAGCCAGCCGGACACACCACAAGCGTTACTTTGCCCTTTCAACTTTTCAGAAAGTAAGTAAGTACTGTCTCCGCGGGATCGACTTTAACATGACCGGAGTCGCGGGCGCCAGCTAGTTTTCCATAAAGAGATCATCAGAATTCAATTTGGTTTGTAAATGAACATAACAAACATGCAAAATATAATTATTTTTGTTCAGCGCCGAAACGTTTAACTTGTCAAAACAAAGTAAGCGAAATCAAAATCAAAGAGTATAGTAACAATATCCTAATATTGTAATCGCACAATTATTATTGTAAGAGGCTTCAAGAATTTGTGCAATAAACGACAGTGTAGTTCAAGGATCGCACGAAATGCTACGTCATACCCGCTACAAAGTGCTACTTAATACGTACCAAAAAGTGTTTCGTTATACGTGCTAAGAAGTGCTACGAAGTGCCACGCCATACCCGCTACGAAGTGCTACGACATACCTGCTACGAAGTACTACGTCATACGCGCTATGTTAACGAAGTGCTATATTTATTGCGAAGTCTACGCTTGACTTCCAGCTATTCTACATGGCATTTCATTTGTTTCTTCAATAACATAACAAATTGTAAGTTAAGATGTGCTACAGTGCTATTTATAAACGCGTGACGTCGCCAAAATGTATGATTTTTGGAAGGAGAATCACACGTTTTGTGCTGTCGCTTATTTAAAAGCTGACATACAATAACTGTAGTGTTGTGTCTGTCATCTGCTAGATTACGAATTTATTTATTTACCCTTTGACCCTAATCGAATAACCCGAACGTGCCCCGTGGTACATGCCACAGGCGTAAATATCCTCAAACGCTATTTGCTATCCTCAAACGTTACTGTACCCAAACGGCGGCTACCTCACTTGGATAACCGGAAGGTTATTGCTCATATAGAATGATAAAAAGAATGTTATTTGAACTGTGGTAAAAATCGTTTACGGTCATCGTTTTATCTGTCGCTACATTGAAAGAGAGAATAGGTACCTAGCAGTAAATGCGGGAATCAAAAATAGCTATTAGCTGCTAACTCTCGAGGAGAACTACAACTCCTTAAAGAGTATGTTTATAACAGTTATGGAGAACCATATTTTGCAAATGGTCGTAATTTGCTACCGGCGCCGTAAATATCGGTAAACGCTTTCTGTCAATTACGTCGTGAAATGTGGCGGCGACCCGCTCACCTGAACAACTGGGAGGTTATTGCTCACATTAAATACGCGACATTGGCCATTTTAAAGATCGGTACATGCAGATAAATAATATTACGTTGCCATCTGTAGGTCGACAGAACGAGGTCAAAGAACTCGCGAAGCGGTTTGTTGATTTTGTGTGTTACGATTTTAGATGTTTCAAGCTGTCAAAAGGCATGAACGGCTGCCACCTTATAATCATTGATGACCTCGGGGACTCGGTGGTACGTTGAATGGTTAGGTCCCGAGTTCAATCCCAGGCTAGGTCATTATCTTTTTCAGATTTTACCTGAGTCTTGGATGTTTACCTATAAAAGATTCTATTAAGATTATAATTTACAAGTATTGTCACAATAATTAATTAAAATAAGATAAAACTGTGAGTATAACGAACATTTGCCTTAACTTTGTAAGCACAAATTGTAATAACTTTATTCACACAAATTAAAGCAAGTAGAAAGGATAGAATTAAAGAAGGATTATTGACGCACTTCCCTCGGAATAGTAGCTGCAGCTGGATACTGGCGAGTTCCTGAAGGATGAGTCCGTCTCGAAATTTGTTCCCGTTGTTCCAGGGTGAATCACGTCGGGGTCACCAAATGATTGCGCCGATCTTCTTCTTCTTTGGTAGACGAAGGGACTTTGAAGTAAAACTCCTTGAAACTGTTACTTTACGTTTACTTGCTCAAATAATAAATAGACAAAAATAATTGATGTGAACAGTACAGAGATTCACTACGCAATCAACGTTCCGAGTCGCCCCGTGATGACACAGTGCGCTGTCATTGCTCTCCCAAATTGACAGGCGTAGCATACGGCCTGAACACACTGTGCACATCTATGTATAAAATACATTAAATGTACTGTGAGAGTTGTTTATTTAATAAGTAGATGATAAGAATAAAATACCTAGTTTTTAAGAACATAACTTCAGGTGCGAATATTTTAGTCGGCTTCTAGTTTTTGAACTTATTTTAAATTTTCGGGATTATAAAACTTCGTGCCGCTAGAAAGAAATTAGTCCAAGTATCATACTTGGATTGATTTCTATACAAAGTGTTTACAAAGATTTTCTTATGTTATTTAGTAAGTCAACATAAATGAAACAAACAAAAAATAAGTAAACACGACTTAGTTATTTCAATAAAACAGCAGGGCCCGTATTTAATTAATTGCAGGGTAGATAAGTTCACGACTCTGACCCGATCAGGTGTTCGGAAGCTGTTTGAATTTAACGGTAAAATAAAGATAAATGGACGTCGATTCGGTAATGGCTGCGGTTGGAAATAATAACATTTTATTTGTGGTGTTGGATGCTTGATTGCAGGGAGTAATATATATATGCTATGTGAACCCGCTAAAATAACATTACGGAGTTCAATGTTTGTGTCCCGGATACAGTAAGGTGCACACGGTGGCCATCCTATAACTTCATCCAGACTACGAGTACCTATATTTTTATCTCGATTCCGTCAAAAAAATAATCATTGGACCGCAAAAATGACCTCGATGCAACATGTATATAAGCGACGACGACTTGGCGCCAACCTGTGTCTTGTTGCGACCACGGTGGATGTAACTCCATTGAAACGTCAACAGAAACAAATAAATAAAACGTTCGTGCTTAGTCCCGATCATCTACAAAATTATGTGAAATATATTAATTAAGTGATATTTTGTACTGTTTCCAATCAAATTGTTTTTGAAAGTATTTGAAATGAGTTAGGTATATCGCAATAGGCCGAGTAAATTTTTCGCCTGTCGCACTCTCGCACTGAATACTAACTGTCCAATTGATTCGATTACGCGACCGATATTAGCCAAGGCCTTCACAACTGGATTACGAAAAACCCATCTTATAATCATCGAATTCGGGATGAGAATGAATCTGAAACTCTATACAAGAATTAGCTATGTACTTCTCCAAAAAAACGTTATTCTGTTGATTGCTCTGGTGCTTTTTATTTACCAGTAGTAAATAAGTTTAGTATATTTATTTAGACCGAAGATCGTGAGAGAATAATTTTTTTCTTATTGGCCCTCTTTTTCAACAAACAGTTTTTGAGATATTTATTGTCGAAAATTTTGAGACCACAGCGATCAATATAGACGCCAGATTGATCAATGAATATCATTAATTATAGGCAAATGGTAATATATTGAATAGTATTTGTTTTAAACGTGGCAATAAGTAAAGTCATTAAAATCTAACACTTAAGTTACCATAGAAAGATCATCGTAAATCACAATGAACATGAACAGATAAGAAAGCAGGATATTTTTTAAAGGAATGACCGTTTAAATATATACTTTTAATTCTCATAATATGTTCTTACAGGTAATATTTTTCTATCAAAATTATATGTAACACAAAGAACCCCAAGAACCCAAAAAAAACTATTAAAATAAAAGAGAACAAAGCAAAGTAGTGCCAATTAAATGATTTGAATTCCTAAATAACAGAAATACAAGAGAAATATAAGTAGAAGCTTTTTTTATTAAAAAAGTTTCAACTCAAATCAATATATTTTTTTATACTGTTCTAGCCATACATTCGTAAAACATAGGTAGTTGGGTCTATTTACAAAATGCAACAGATAAATACACTTGCACCAAACTTTTCATAAAAAATATTTGAATATATTCAACTAATTTTTTAATTATTCGTCCCATTTACGCAACAAACTTAACTCAAATCACAACAAAAAACTTACGCCCTCATAGACGAAGATAGTTTGCGATTGGCCACGTCAAGGTCACGAGGCGGTGCCAACATTTCTAATGAACGCTATGGTGTCAACATAGCGGAGTTAGGTAGACATCGCTCGTGACAGCAGCTCGCTTTGATCGCTATGATAAGTTACTCCAGTGTCACTTTTTCGTCTTTCCTTGCGTTTCCTGCACCACTTTACTACAGAAGAAGTTATTTTTATCTTTATTCGTTAAGATTTCGCCAATATTCACAAAAAATATGTCGTTAAATACTTTTATCGACGTGTCCTTCCGTCACGGAGCGCGTGGCAGACTAGTTCTCGAATAGATATACTTTTTAAGCCCCGCCAGCTTTGATATACTTTGCGTGGTGTCAGTTTTTGAGCGCAATGCTGCTTCCATAGTTTTTCTAATTCTATCCTAGTACCTCTCTCGTTTTATGACATTATTGATCGCCATGGTCACTTTTTTCAGAGCGATCAATGCCATAGCAGTCAAAAAAGTTACATTTTTATAAATTTTGGCAAAAGTAATAACATTAAGAATTTCACTCTGTGTTTTAATTTTGTGCAATATGTAAGTTAGTTAATAGATTCAGGTGTTACTTTGCGGAAGTCAAAGCTACATTTACTTTGAGACAATTTACTTTGCGTGCTTCCGCCACCAGTTAGTTCATGCAAACTATTGCTGGCCAGCGCCCACCCACTACTGTTAGTCCCTTCATTATAGTATGTAAGTACGTATTGCACAAAAATAGTAAAATAAATCTTGGATTAAGAAAATAATGGCGACAAAAATACTTACGTAATGGCTGATTACAATTTAGTAGTCCACACACTTTGCGGGTCCCCTGGCACACAACTGCACGATGCCGGCGCACGCGCTGCACACTTGTCGGCTATCTAATTACAAGTACCTAATGTCACAATGGATTCAAGCGAAGCAATTTTCAGAAATGAACGATTTTGTATCAATGGATTACTATTGTAATCCGCGCGACCTGTGCAGCGTTAAGTTTTTGCTTATACCAATTAAGGCTGGACGCTACAATGATTTCGTCGGGTAGTCTATTGAAGCCAGCCGGACACACCACAAGCGTTACTTTGCCCTTTCAACTTTTCAGAAAGTAAGTAAGTACTGTCTCCGCGGGATCGACTTTAACATGACCGGAGTCGCGGGCGCCAGCTAGTTTTCCATAAAGAGATCATCAGAATTCAATTTGGTTTGTAAATGAACATAACAAACATGCAAAATATAATTATTTTTGTTCAGCGCCGAAACGTTTAACTTGTCAAAACAAAGTAAGCGAAATCAAAATCAAAGAGTATAGTAACAATATCCTAATATTGTAATCGCACAATTATTATTGTAAGAGGCTTCAAGAATTTGTGCAATAAACGACAGTGTAGTTCAAGGATCGCACGAAATGCTACGTCATACCCGCTACAAAGTGCTACTTAATACGTACCAAAAAGTGTTTCGTTATACGTGCTAAGAAGTGCTACGAAGTGCCACGCCATACCCGCTACGAAGTGCTACGACATACCTGCTACGAAGTACTACGTCATACGCGCTATGTTAACGAAGTGCTATATTTATTGCGAAGTCTACGCTTGACTTCCAGCTATTCTACATGGCATTTCATTTGTTTCTTCAATAACATAACAAATTGTAAGTTAAGATGTGCTACAGTGCTATTTATAAACGCGTGACGTCGCCAAAATGTATGATTTTTGGAAGGAGAATCACACGTTTTGTGCTGTCGCTTATTTAAAAGCTGACATACAATAACTGTAGTGTTGTGTCTGTCATCTGCTAGATTACGAATTTATTTATTTACCCTTTGACCCTAATCGAATAACCCGAACGTGCCCCGTGGTACATGCCACAGGCGTAAATATCCTCAAACGCTATTTGCTATCCTCAAACGTTACTGTACCCAAACGGCGGCTACCTCACTTGGATAACCGGAAGGTTATTGCTCATATAGAATGATAAAAAGAATGTTATTTGAACTGTGGTAAAAATCGTTTACGGTCATCGTTTTATCTGTCGCTACATTGAAAGAGAGAATAGGTACCTAGCAGTAAATGCGGGAGTCAAAAATAGCTATTAGCTGCTAACTCTCGAGGAGAACTACAACTCCTTAAAGAGTATGTTTATAACAGTTATGGAGAACCATATTTTGCAAATGGTCGTAATTTGCTACCGGCGCCGTAAATATCGGTAAACGCTTTCTGTCAATTACGTCGTGAAATGTGGCGGCGACCCGCTCACCTGAACAACTGGGAGGTTATTGCTCACATTAAATACGCGACATTGGCCATTTTAAAGATCGGTACATGCAGATAAATAATATTACGTTGCCATCTGTAGGTCGACAGAACGAGGTCAAAGAACTCGCGAAGCGGTTTGTTGATTTTGTGTGTTACGATTTTAGATGTTTCAAGCTGTCAAAAGGCATGAACGGCTGCCACCTTATAATCATTGATGACCTCGGGGACTCGGTGGTACGTTGAATGGTTAGGTCCCGAGTTCAATCCCAGGCTAGGTCATTATCTTTTTCAGATTTTACCTGAGTCTTGGATGTTTACCTATAAAAGATTCTATTAAGATTATAATTTACAAGTATTGTCACAATAATTAATTAAAATAAGATAAAACTGTGAGTATAACGAACATTTGCCTTAACTTTGTAAGCACAAATTGTAATAACTTTATTCACACAAATTAAAGCAAGTAGAAAGGATAGAATTAAAGAAGGATTATTGACGCACTTCCCTCGGAATAGTAGCTGCAGCTGGATACTGGCGAGTTCCTGAAGGATGAGTCCGTCTCGAAATTTGTTCCCGTTGTTCCAGGGTGAATCACGTCGGGGTCACCAAATGATTGCGCCGATCTTCTTCTTCTTTGGTAGACGAAGGGACTTTGAAGTAAAACTCCTTGAAACTGTTACTTTACGTTTACTTGCTCAAATAATAAATAGACAAAAATAATTGATGTGAACAGTACAGAGATTCACTACGCAATCAACGTTCCGAGTCGCCCCGTGATGACACAGTGCGCTGTCATTGCTCTCCCAAATTGACAGGCGTAGCATACGGCCTGAACACACTGTGCACATCTATGTATAAAATACATTAAATGTACTGTGAGAGTTGTTTATTTAATAAGTAGATGATAAGAATAAAATACCTAGTTTTTAAGAACATAACTTCAGGTGCGAATATTTTAGTCGGCTTCTAGTTTTTGAACTTATTTTAAATTTTCGGGATTATAAAACTTCGTGCCGCTAGAAAGAAATTAGTCCAAGTATCATACTTGGATTGATTTCTATACAAAGTGTTTACAAAGATTTTCTTATGTTATTTAGTAAGTCAACATAAATGAAACAAACAAAAAATAAGTAAACACGACTTAGTTATTTCAATAAAACAGCAGGGCCCGTATTTAATTAATTGCAGGGTAGATAAGTTCACGACTCTGACCCGATCAGGTGTTCGGAAGCTGTTTGAATTTAACGGTAAAATAAAGATAAATGGACGTCGATTCGGTAATGGCTGCGGTTGGAAATAATAACATTTTATTTGTGGTGTTGGATGCTTGATTGCAGGGAGTAATATATATATGCTATGTGAACCCGCTAAAATAACATTACGGAGTTCAATGTTTGTGTCCCGGATACAGTAAGGTGCACACGGTGGCCATCCTATAACTTCATCCAGACTACGAGTACCTATATTTTTATCTCGATTCCGTCAAAAAAATAATCATTGGACCGCAAAAATGACCTCGATGCAACATGTATATAAGCGACGACGACTTGGCGCCAACCTGTGTCTTGTTGCGACCACGGTGGATGTAACTCCATTGAAACGTCAACAGAAACAAATAAATAAAACGTTCGTGCTTAGTCCCGATCATCTACAAAATTATGTGAAATATATTAATTAAGTGATATTTTGTACTGTTTCCAATCAAATTGTTTTTGAAAGTATTTGAAATGAGTTAGGTATATCGCAATAGGCCGAGTAAATTTTTCGCCTGTCGCACTCTCGCACTGAATACTAACTGTCCAATTGATTCGATTACGCGACCGATATTAGCCAAGGCCTTCACAACTGGATTACGAAAAACCCATCTTATAATCATCGAATTCGGGATGAGAATGAATCTGAAACTCTATACAAGAATTAGCTATGTACTTCTCCAAAAAAACGTTATTCTGTTGATTGCTCTGGTGCTTTTTATTTACCAGTAGTAAATAAGTTTAGTATATTTATTTAGACCGAAGATCGTGAGAGAATAATTTTTTTCTTATTGGCCCTCTTTTTCAACAAACAGTTTTTGAGATATTTATTGTCGAAAATTTTGAGACCACAGCGATCAATATAGACGCCAGATTGATCAATGAATATCATTAATTATAGGCAAATGGTAATATATTGAATAGTATTTGTTTTAAACGTGGCAATAAGTAAAGTCATTAAAATCTAACACTTAAGTTACCATAGAAAGATCATCGTAAATCACAATGAACATGAACAGATAAGAAAGCAGGATATTTTTTAAAGGAATGACCGTTTAAATATATACTTTTAATTCTCATAATATGTTCTTACAGGTAATATTTTTCTATCAAAATTATATGTAACACAAAGAACCCCAAGAACCCAAAAAAAACTATTAAAATAAAAGAGAACAAAGCAAAGTAGTGCCAATTAAATGATTTGAATTCCTAAATAACAGAAATACAAGAGAAATATAAGTAGAAGCTTTTTTTATTAAAAAAGTTTCAACTCAAATCAATATATTTTTTTATACTGTTCTAGCCATACATTCGTAAAACATAGGTAGTTGGGTCTATTTACAAAATGCAACAGATAAATACACTTGCACCAAACTTTTCATAAAAAATATTTGAATATATTCAACTAATTTTTTAATTATCAGTCCCATTTACGCAACAAACTTAACTCAAATCACAACAAAAAACTTACGCCCTCATAGACGAAGATAGTTTGCGATTGGCCACGTCAAGGTCACGAGGCGGTGCCAACATTTCTAATGAACGCTATGGTGTCAACATAGCGGAGTTAGGTAGACATCGCTCGTGACAGCAGCTCGCTTTGATCGCTATGATAAGTTACTCCAGTGTCACTTTTTCGTCTTTCCTTGCGTTTCCTGCACCACTTTACTACAGAAGAAGTTATTTTTATCTTTATTCGTTAAGATTTCGCCAATATTCACAAAAAATATGTCGTTAAATACTTTTATCGACGTGTCCTTCCGTCACGGAGCGCGTGGCAGACTAGTTCTCGAATAGATATACTTTTTAAGCCCCGCCAGCTTTGATATACTTTGCGTGGTGTCAGTTTTTGAGCGCAATGCTGCTTCCATAGTTTTTCTAATTCTATCCTAGTACCTCTCTCGTTTTATGACATTATTGATCGCCATGGTCACTTTTTTCAGAGCGATCAATGCCATAGCAGTCAAAAAAGTTACATTTTTATAAATTTTGGCAAAAGTAATAACATTAAGAATTTCACTCTGTGTTTTAATTTTGTGCAATATGTAAGTTAGTTAATAGATTCAGGTGTTACTTTGCGGAAGTCAAAGCTACATTTACTTTGAGACAATTTACTTTGCGTGCTTCCGCCACCAGTTAGTTCATGCAAACTATTGCTGGCCAGCGCCCACCCACTACTGTTAGTCCCTTCATTATAGTATGTAAGTACGTATTGCACAAAAATAGTAAAATAAATCTTGGATTAAGAAAATAATGGCGACAAAAATACTTACGTAATGGCTGATTACAATTTAGTAGTCCACACACTTTGCGGGTCCCCTGGCACACAACTGCACGATGCCGGCGCACGCGCTGCACACTTGTCGGCTATCTAATTACAAGTACCTAATGTCACAATGGATTCAAGCGAAGCAATTTTCAGAAATGAACGATTTTGTATCAATGGATTACTATTGTAATCCGCGCGACCTGTGCAGCGTTAAGTTTTTGCTTATACCAATTAAGGCTGGACGCTACAATGATTTCGTCGGGTAGTCTATTGAAGCCAGCCGGACACACCACAAGCGTTACTTTGCCCTTTCAACTTTTCAGAAAGTAAGTAAGTACTGTCTCCGCGGGATCGACTTTAACATGACCGGAGTCGCGGGCGCCAGCTAGTTTTCCATAAAGAGATCATCAGAATTCAATTTGGTTTGTAAATGAACATAACAAACATGCAAAATATAATTATTTTTGTTCAGCGCCGAAACGTTTAACTTGTCAAAACAAAGTAAGCGAAATCAAAATCAAAGAGTATAGTAACAATATCCTAATATTGTAATCGCACAATTATTATTGTAAGAGGCTTCAAGAATTTGTGCAATAAACGACAGTGTAGTTCAAGGATCGCACGAAATGCTACGTCATACCCGCTACAAAGTGCTACTTAATACGTACCAAAAAGTGTTTCGTTATACGTGCTAAGAAGTGCTACGAAGTGCCACGCCATACCCGCTACGAAGTGCTACGACATACCTGCTACGAAGTACTACGTCATACGCGCTATGTTAACGAAGTGCTATATTTATTGCGAAGTCTACGCTTGACTTCCAGCTATTCTACATGGCATTTCATTTGTTTCTTCAATAACATAACAAATTGTAAGTTAAGATGTGCTACAGTGCTATTTATAAACGCGTGACGTCGCCAAAATGTATGATTTTTGGAAGGAGAATCACACGTTTTGTGCTGTCGCTTATTTAAAAGCTGACATACAATAACTGTAGTGTTGTGTCTGTCATCTGCTAGATTACGAATTTATTTATTTACCCTTTGACCCTAATCGAATAACCCGAACGTGCCCCGTGGTACATGCCACAGGCGTAAATATCCTCAAACGCTATTTGCTATCCTCAAACGTTACTGTACCCAAACGGCGGCTACCTCACTTGGATAACCGGAAGGTTATTGCTCATATAGAATGATAAAAAGAATGTTATTTGAACTGTGGTAAAAATCGTTTACGGTCATCGTTTTATCTGTCGCTACATTGAAAGAGAGAATAGGTACCTAGCAGTAAATGCGGGAATCAAAAATAGCTATTAGCTGCTAACTCTCGAGGAGAACTACAACTCCTTAAAGAGTATGTTTATAACAGTTATGGAGAACCATATTTTGCAAATGGTCGTAATTTGCTACCGGCGCCGTAAATATCGGTAAACGCTTTCTGTCAATTACGTCGTGAAATGTGGCGGCGACCCGCTCACCTGAACAACTGGGAGGTTATTGCTCACATTAAATACGCGACATTGGCCATTTTAAAGATCGGTACATGCAGATAAATAATATTACGTTGCCATCTGTAGGTCGACAGAACGAGGTCAAAGAACTCGCGAAGCGGTTTGTTGATTTTGTGTGTTACGATTTTAGATGTTTCAAGCTGTCAAAAGGCATGAACGGCTGCCACCTTATAATCATTGATGACCTCGGGGACTCGGTGGTACGTTGAATGGTTAGGTCCCGAGTTCAATCCCAGGCTAGGTCATTATCTTTTTCAGATTTTACCTGAGTCTTGGATGTTTACCTATAAAAGATTCTATTAAGATTATAATTTACAAGTATTGTCACAATAATTAATTAAAATAAGATAAAACTGTGAGTATAACGAACATTTGCCTTAACTTTGTAAGCACAAATTGTAATAACTTTATTCACACAAATTAAAGCAAGTAGAAAGGATAGAATTAAAGAAGGATTATTGACGCACTTCCCTCGGAATAGTAGCTGCAGCTGGATACTGGCGAGTTCCTGAAGGATGTCCGTCCGTCGAGTCCGTCTCGAAATTTGTTCCCGTTGTTCCAGGGTGAATCACGTCGGGGTCACCAAATGATTGCGCCGATCTTCTTCTTCTTTGGTAGACGAAGGGACTTTGAAGTAAAACTCCTTGAAACTGTTACTTTACGTTTACTTGCTCAAATAATAAATAGACAAAAATAATTGATGTGAACAGTACAGAGATTCACTACGCAATCAACGTTCCGAGTCGCCCCGTGATGACACAGTGCGCTGTCATTGCTCTCCCAAATTGACAGGCGTAGCATACGGCCTGAACACACTGTGCACATCTATGTATAAAATACATTAAATGTACTGTGAGAGTTGTTTATTTAATAAGTAGATGATAAGAATAAAATACCTAGTTTTTAAGAACATAACTTCAGGTGCGAATATTTTAGTCGGCTTCTAGTTTTTGAACTTATTTTAAATTTTCGGGATTATAAAACTTCGTGCCGCTAGAAAGAAATTAGTCCAAGTATCATACTTGGATTGATTTCTATACAAAGTGTTTACAAAGATTTTCTTATGTTATTTAGTAAGTCAACATAAATGAAACAAACAAAAAATAAGTAAACACGACTTAGTTATTTCAATAAAACAGCAGGGCCCGTATTTAATTAATTGCAGGGTAGATAAGTTCACGACTCTGACCCGATCAGGTGTTCGGAAGCTGTTTGAATTTAACGGTAAAATAAAGATAAATGGACGTCGATTCGGTAATGGCTGCGGTTGGAAATAATAACATTTTATTTGTGGTGTTGGATGCTTGATTGCAGGGAGTAATATATATATGCTATGTGAACCCGCTAAAATAACATTACGGAGTTCAATGTTTGTGTCCCGGATACAGTAAGGTGCACACGGTGGCCATCCTATAACTTCATCCAGACTACGAGTACCTATATTTTTATCTCGATTCCGTCAAAAAAATAATCATTGGACCGCAAAAATGACCTCGATGCAACATGTATATAAGCGACGACGACTTGGCGCCAACCTGTGTCTTGTTGCGACCACGGTGGATGTAACTCCATTGAAACGTCAACAGAAACAAATAAATAAAACGTTCGTGCTTAGTCCCGATCATCTACAAAATTATGTGAAATATATTAATTAAGTGATATTTTGTACTGTTTCCAATCAAATTGTTTTTGAAAGTATTTGAAATGAGTTAGGTATATCGCAATAGGCCGAGTAAATTTTTCGCCTGTCGCACTCTCGCACTGAATACTAACTGTCCAATTGATTCGATTACGCGACCGATATTAGCCAAGGCCTTCACAACTGGATTACGAAAAACCCATCTTATAATCATCGAATTCGGGATGAGAATGAATCTGAAACTCTATACAAGAATTAGCTATGTACTTCTCCAAAAAAACGTTATTCTGTTGATTGCTCTGGTGCTTTTTATTTACCAGTAGTAAATAAGTTTAGTATATTTATTTAGACCGAAGATCGTGAGAGAATAATTTTTTTCTTATTGGCCCTCTTTTTCAACAAACAGTTTTTGAGATATTTATTGTCGAAAATTTTGAGACCACAGCGATCAATATAGACGCCAGATTGATCAATGAATATCATTAATTATAGGCAAATGGTAATATATTGAATAGTATTTGTTTTAAACGTGGCAATAAGTAAAGTCATTAAAATCTAACACTTAAGTTACCATAGAAAGATCATCGTAAATCACAATGAACATGAACAGATAAGAAAGCAGGATATTTTTTAAAGGAATGACCGTTTAAATATATACTTTTAATTCTCATAATATGTTCTTACAGGTAATATTTTTCTATCAAAATTATATGTAACACAAAGAACCCCAAGAACCCAAAAAAAACTATTAAAATAAAAGAGAACAAAGCAAAGTAGTGCCAATTAAATGATTTGAATTCCTAAATAACAGAAATACAAGAGAAATATAAGTAGAAGCTTTTTTTATTAAAAAAGTTTCAACTCAAATCAATATATTTTTTTATACTGTTCTAGCCATACATTCGTAAAACATAGGTAGTTGGGTCTATTTACAAAATGCAACAGATAAATACACTTGCACCAAACTTTTCATAAAAAATATTTGAATATATTCAACTAATTTTTTAATTATCAGTCCCATTTACGCAACAAACTTAACTCAAATCACAACAAAAAACTTACGCCCTCATAGACGAAGATAGTTTGCGATTGGCCACGTCAAGGTCACGAGGCGGTGCCAACATTTCTAATGAACGCTATGGTGTCAACATAGCGGAGTTAGGTAGACATCGCTCGTGACAGCAGCTCGCTTTGATCGCTATGATAAGTTACTCCAGTGTCACTTTTTCGTCTTTCCTTGCGTTTCCTGCACCACTTTACTACAGAAGAAGTTATTTTTATCTTTATTCGTTAAGATTTCGCCAATATTCACAAAAAATATGTCGTTAAATACTTTTATCGACGTGTCCTTCCGTCACGGAGCGCGTGGCAGACTAGTTCTCGAATAGATATACTTTTTAAGCCCCGCCAGCTTTGATATACTTTGCGTGGTGTCAGTTTTTGAGCGCAATGCTGCTTCCATAGTTTTTCTAATTCTATCCTAGTACCTCTCTCGTTTTATGACATTATTGATCGCCATGGTCACTTTTTTCAGAGCGATCAATGCCATAGTAGTCAAAAAAGTTACATTTTCATAAATTTTGGCAAAAGTAATAACATTAAGAATTTCACTCTGTGTTTTAATTTTGTGCAATATGTAAGTTAGTTAATAGATTCAGGTGTTACTTTGCGGAAGTCAAAGCTACATTTACTTTGAGACAATTTACTTTGCGTGCTTCCGCCACCAGTTAGTTCATGCAAACTATTGCTGGCCAGCGCCCACCCACTACTGTTAGTCCCTTCATTATAGTATGTAAGTACGTATTGCACAAAAATAGTAAAATAAATCTTGGATTAAGAAAATAATGGCGACAAAAATACTTACGTAATGGCTGATTACAATTTAGTAGTCCACACACTTTGCGGGTCCCCTGGCACACAACTGCACGATGCCGGCGCACGCGCTGCACACTTGTCGGCTATCTAATTACAAGTACCTAATGTCACAATGGATTCAAGCGAAGCAATTTTCAGAAATGAACGATTTTGTATCAATGGATTACTATTGTAATCCGCGCGACCTGTGCAGCGTTAAGTTTTTGCTTATACCAATTAAGGCTGGACGCTACAATGATTTCGTCGGGTAGTCTATTGAAGCCAGCCGGACACACCACAAGCGTTACTTTGCCCTTTCAACTTTTCAGAAAGTAAGTAAGTACTGTCTCCGCGGGATCGACTTTAACATGACCGGAGTCGCGGGCGCCAGCTAGTTTTCCATAAAGAGATCATCAGAATTCAATTTGGTTTGTAAATGAACATAACAAACATGCAAAATATAATTATTTTTGTTCAGCGCCGAAACGTTTAACTTGTCAAAACAAAGTAAGCGAAATCAAAATCAAAGAGTATAGTAACAATATCCTAATATTGTAATCGCACAATTATTATTGTAAGAGGCTTCAAGAATTTGTGCAATAAACGACAGTGTAGTTCAAGGATCGCACGAAATGCTACGTCATACCCGCTACAAAGTGCTACTTAATACGTACCAAAAAGTGTTTCGTTATACGTGCTAAGAAGTGCTACGAAGTGCCACGCCATACCCGCTACGAAGTGCTACGACATACCTGCTACGAAGTACTACGTCATACGCGCTATGTTAACGAAGTGCTATATTTATTGCGAAGTCTACGCTTGACTTCCAGCTATTCTACATGGCATTTCATTTGTTTCTTCAATAACATAACAAATTGTAAGTTAAGATGTGCTACAGTGCTATTTATAAACGCGTGACGTCGCCAAAATGTATGATTTTTGGAAGGAGAATCACACGTTTTGTGCTGTCGCTTATTTAAAAGCTGACATACAATAACTGTAGTGTTGTGTCTGTCATCTGCTAGATTACGAATTTATTTATTTACCCTTTGACCCTAATCGAATAACCCGAACGTGCCCCGTGGTACATGCCGCAGGCGTAAATATCCTCAAACGCTATTTGCTATCCTCAAACGTTACTGTACCCAAACGGCAGCTACCTCACTTGGAAAACCGGAAGGTTATTGCTCATATAGAATGATAAAAAGAATGTTATTTGGACTGTGGTAAAAATCGTTTACGGTCATCGTTTTATCTGTCGCATCATTGAAAGAGAAAATATGTACCTAGCAGTAAATGCCGGAATCAAAAATAGCTAGTAGCTGCTAGCTCTCGAGGAGAACTACAACTCCTTAATGTTTTTCCTCCAATGGTTCTCCATAACTGTTATAAACATATGGAGAACCATATTTTGCAAATTATCGTAATTTGCTGCCGGCGCCGTAAATATCGGTAAACGCTTTCTGTCAATTACGTCGTGAAATGTGGCGGCGACCCGCTCACCTGAACAACTGGGAGGTTATTGCTCACATTAAATACGCGACATTGGTAATTTTAAAGATCGGTACATACAGATAAATAATATTACGTTGCCATCTGTAGGTCGACAGAACGAGGTCAAAGAACTAGCGACGCGGTTTGTTGATTTTGTGTGTTACGATTTTAGATGTTTCAAGCTGTCAAAAGGCATGAACGGCTGCCACCTTATAATCATTGATGACCTCGGGGACTCGGTGGTACGTTGAATGGTTAGGTCCCGGG
The DNA here is from genome assembly GCA_947532085.1 of Elegia similella. Classification (NCBI taxonomy): domain Eukaryota; kingdom Metazoa; phylum Arthropoda; class Insecta; order Lepidoptera; family Pyralidae; genus Elegia; species Elegia similella. The sequence goes on along the minus strand of OX383927.1, from coordinate 31,813,875 downwards.
TTCAATCCCAGGCTAGGTCATTATCTTTTTCAGATTTTACCTGAGTCTTGGATGTTTACCTGTAAACGCTTCTATTAAGATTATAATTTACAAGTATTGTCACAATAATTAATTAAAATAAGATAAAACTGTGAGTATAACGAACATGAGGAGAAAAATAAAAAGGGTTAAAAAACTCACACAAAGGTAATCAAAAACTTGTGGCCAGAATGCTGGTTGCATCCCCCGTGCAGTTTGCTTTATTAAGCTAGCCTCACAGCACCACTTGCTGTAAGGCTAGCAAAATCTGTATGATTTATCCCAATATAAGTGAATGTCAGGGTAATCACTATTATCCATCAAATCACCCCGTCAAAATGAACAACTTTTCCTATGAAACCAAAGCCAGAAACTCATTAGTTTTTTCGCCTATTTCATACAAAAGCTATTGGCCGGCCCGGCAATTTGTATGAAAATGTAATTTTTTATTTTTATTATTATTTTTATGGCATAGGGCGGCAGACGAGCAGGCGGTTATTATTGCACTATGAATTTAGGAACTATGTCTGAAGGCGTTAGGCGTTCCATTACTGCCGGCTCGAGCACTCAACCGAGTGGAAACGTTCACGACATCGTTCAGCCTTTGCACGATATTACACTTTACGCCGGGAGCGAGAACATCCTAAGGTTCTTTAGTTTTCTTTGACGGTTCACTGGAAAGTGCTTTTATTTTTATACGACTGTCCGAAGAAGAAGCGTAACGTATAGTTTATACTTCACTAGCGACCCGGACCCGGCTTCGCACGGGTGCAATGTACATGAAAACCTTCCTCTTGAATCACTCTATCTATTAAAAAATCCGCATCAAAATCCGTTGCGTAATTTTAAAGATCTAAGCATACATAGGGACGGACAGACAGCGGAAAGCGACTTGGTTTTATACTATGTAATTATGATGATGATGTATGCATTGTGTGTGCGTACATTACTTTATTCCACCCTAACTCCTAAATATGTATGTCCTTAAATAACATTGGCATTTTGGACAAATCAGCCCTATTTACCTAAATTTATAGTATTTTTGAAAAAAGTTTGTTTTCTCCGGCAACAGTACTCAGATGGCTGGTTTGAGTTATACTTTAGTGAGCATTAGCAATTTGGTGGCCTCAGAAAGAAACGCATAATAATGGAACTGGCTTTTTATTTTGAGATTGCCTCATTATTTTACGACCTATTGAAATGTATATAGTCATAGATTTTAAAAAAAAAATCTCTTCTATGTATATAGTCCATTACAATTTCTTCCTCTTGGATAATGTAACGGCATTTTTTTTAAATGCCGGTATTTTGTACAACTATGTTTATTAAAATTAACGTGCTAACTACTAAGTCTATGACCATTTATTACCCACGTCATAAAAAGGTACTTAAAGTAGATAAGTGTTGGTATTTATCAACACTTATCTATTTTAAGTACCTTTAGTTTAATCCAGTAATTTCAGTATCGTTCCATGCGCAAGTAAAGCGGTTACAAAGTTTCCCCAGGGCTCAGGTTATGGTCGGTGCTCCTGTTATTCGCTCGTTTGTCTAACAGCCTCCCCCTCCCGTACCTCTCTAAATTATTGCTGCTCGGCACATAATTAACTCGCATTTAGCTCGCGAGCCCTTAAATAATACGGAAATTCTTCAAAAGCGAGCTACAAGAATATGTCTTCCAGGTATTTTTTGGAAGAAACTTGATGAACTTTTTAAGTCACCTTAAATATTCAAACTTTCATTATTTTATTAATTTAATTTAGTTGTTTAAGTTAATTTAATTGTATTCAAATTATATATTTTTTCCATACACAATTTACAGACAAATATTTAGTGTTTCGGAACCGACCATTATAGAAAAATGACGTAAATTTTTATTCGACAGTATTGGTCGCCCTCTCCCAGCCCTATTTAGATGACTGCATAATGTCAGATTGTCGCGACAGATAAAACTTGATACAAATAGAGTTGAAAACAAGAATGTAGTTATAATTGCATAAAGTTATATACTATAGCTTCATGAGTACTATTCTACTTTTTGTTGTGTTTCATAAAACCATTTAAACGGCAAGGTCTTATATACATCACACATGATTTTTAAATGATTATCATCCTTACTAATATTATAAATGCGAAAGTGAGTTTGTTTGTTTATTTGTTACGCTTTCACGCCGTAACTACTAAACTGATCATCATAAAATTTTGCATACTAGTTCTCTCGAGTTTTGACATAGAGCATTGGTCCGATAGGAAAAGTTGTTCATATTGATGGGCAGAGTCAATTTACACGCTGTATACCAATTATCATATCTGTATATATTTATCCCTAACGGGGTAGACAGAGTCTTAGACGGTCTACCCCGTTACGGCTACGTTTAGCTTGTTAGTGGGCGTATAGAATGGAGTCAAAAATAGAAATCTCGCCAATAATTATTCGTTTACATGCAATCAGGTACTGCAAAATGTATATGAGCTATGAATATCCAACAAAGATGAATGAAAGACATAATCCAGCCAAAGAAAATAGTTGTTTGGGCGAAGTTCTGATGCTGATAGTGCGGGTCCCCGGAGACAGCGGCACAACATGGCACAACAAAAATGAAACAATTCGTTGAGTCAAGTCGCGTCAGGACAGTACAACAAATGTAAGGGTCTTTTAAGGACAGCAGATTTTTTATTGTTTTACGACACAAGAATTAGCGCGTGCTATGAGGCATTTTTAATAGAAAGAAGCTTACCTTTTGCTGGGCTGCTGTTGATGCAGAGATCGGTGTTTTAGTTCCTGGGGTAGGCTCCATTATCCTTATGGGTTATTCGAATTTACCAAATGGATCGATTAACTTCGAGTACTACACCCAAATGCGGCACAGCAGAGGTCCCTCCATCAAGTTAGCCACAGGGTGATAACTCACGCTCGACGTGAATAATATTTTACACTGTACTTACTTGTACTTGTTTTTTATTAGCCTTTTGCGTTCCACTGCTGGGCAAAGACCTCCCCTCCTTCCATTTATCTGTATCCTTGGTCAGATGCATTGCGAGCATTTGACAAGCATCGGACGGAAAAGACTTGCTTTTTAGTATTTTTAATATAAATGGTGAAATTTGTATCGTTTTGGACCCTTAAAGGGGTGACTCAGACCATCAAAATGAACAACTTTTCCTATGGGAACAATGCTGGGAATTAAAAAAAATCGCTTTTTTTTTTTAATTCCTAGCAATGGTCATTTTAAGAATAACTTTCATCGATACGGTTGCGCGTCGTCCACCTTCGTACTTTTCGTCACGTAACATGGGCGATGTCTTGTTACTGACCGTATGAAACAATTTGGCGAGTTACGTATATACCACGTCGCGGTAGGCCAGAGTGGACAAACACTTACATACCTGTTATTCACATGTACTAATATGGTTTTAGTTTTCATGTAATTTTAGAATAATTTCGTTACTACATAAATTTTCCGTAAAGAAAATGAAGTGGATAATTCGTAGATTACGTCGTGAAAGGTAGGTAATACGAAAACTTTGATGTGTCTGAGCTAACGCGAAAGTTCTCAACTTAAGCGACTTAATCCAGGCGCACAGCAAAGCCTTCGAAAACGCCAAGATTATCCTGTTTAGCCTTGTCGTTGCAAATTATAATGTTTTCTACTCTATACATCTTATCCCTCCATTGGGGCCTATTCCGAATCGGAAGCACGTCTATCCTTTGGATTATTTTGTACTTACCGCATGCCTTACTTACCCATACAGTGTATTCCGAAAAAGGACTGCATGAGCTTTAGAACATAGTCCAGTGCGTGATGCCCGTAGTCCCCTAGCTCAGGAGATCCTAAGAGGTTCAAATGACTATCAGCCAACGAGTCATAAGGATAAAAAATTCAAAAATTCAAATTCAAATTTTTTTGCCGCAGTCCATACTAATATCATCATATAAATGCAGACGCAACTTTGTTTGTCTGTCTGTTCACACTTCAACCACTGAACCGATTTAGATGAAATTTGGTATAGAAATAGTTTGAGATCCGGCAAAGACTAGAGGATTACCTATGTCCTTTGGATCAGATTTCATGCTATAAATAGTACTGTTCCTTACGAACGTAGATTCTTGCCAGCGAAGCCGCGGAAGAAAGCTTACCTATTAAATATCTATTTTAACACTTTCCGGGACACCCCGCCTGTAGATTTAAATTTTATTGTTATTTCTATTGTATCTGATTCTAATGAAGTGATGAAATGAGACAGATTATATCAATTGACTGCAAATTTAATAAGAAAAAAAAATTGCTGCCACGAACGACTGAACTGTGGGATCAACTTCCTGCGGCGGTATTCCTAAATCGATACAATATTGGAAACTTCAAATATGAGTCTATATTTTTTTTAAAAGCTGGCAACGCTCTTGACTCTACCCTGGTATTGCAGTCGTCCATGGGCACGATGACCACTTATCATGAGGAGACCTATTTCCTTGTGTGGCATCCTTTATAATAAATAAAAAAGAAATACAAGTAGGTATTATTGGTGGCAGTATATCTCCCGTCGCCAGGGACTCGTTAGCACCGGCGCCGAATCACCTTTTTTCTGTGATTTGGCGAACCAAACGGCCGCCTTTTACGATTTGCGCATCCATTACGATTACACCCATAAATACTTCCACACCTTCTCTTTCTTTCAGTAGGTGTATTTTTTTTTAATTTTTGTTTCTGTGACCTAATCGGCGGCAGTTCTTTCGAGGTTGCTCTTCTTAATCCTCCAGTTAAGTAATAAGACATTCACTAATCCTGTGACTTTTGAAATACCTATGCATATATACCTATATTTCAAATCTTAACTTACACGTTCTACAATTTATTCGCAACTCAATGTATACAAAACTTATATTAAACAAGTTAAATTTAACAAATTGGTTTTAAAAGTAAATTAAAGTTTAATCTCCTATTATACACTCAAGCTCCCTCTACAAACTTAGGCCCACCCTCCTGACTTAGGCAAATTTCAACAATAACTCTGATAATAACCAAAGTAATAACCGGGCCACAAGCCCCCGGCTGCTGTCGGCAAATAAGAATCGGAAAGTTTGGCTTTGCTTAATATCAAGCATGATTAACTTAACCATAATTGCGTTTGTTGCCGACTCCGCGACCTTTGAATTTAAGTATACAGCCGGCACGGGCGGCCCGTGCAGTACTTAATTAAGGGTCCATTAATTAAATACCAGCCGGAAACAATTATCATTTTACATCCATTTATATAACAAAAACAAAAACTTAAACTTAATAACCAAAAAATTATGATTATCATAAACTTAAACATGAAGAAATTTCATCTCCAGTAAAACAAAGACATGAAAAGCAAAAATTAGATTATTTAAGAATTCGGATATCATTTTTGTTTTAAAAGTCATAGTTTTATTTCTTATTCTGGATTGAGTTTCTTTCGGCGTATTCTTCTCACGGTCAGTGGTCGTTCCGAAACGCTAGTAGTATTTCGATTTGCATAAATTAAACAAATTATAACAAATACAAAATGACGTTCAAAGAGAGACGTAAGTATCCAATTTTGAATAAAAATCTTTGACTTCGACTTTATTAATTTGGATATTATTGTTGTAATTTCACTACACTCGACCTTCGATAGATCGGCTCCGATGCAACAACCGATGATGTAGTGACGACATGCTGTCATTGGATAATAATTGACAAGCAGCCACAAGTAACACATTCTTGCCCAATTACAGCTTACTAGATACAACGCCTACGAATAAGTAATCCCAACGCCTCAGATAACCTATGCATGTAATGTAAAAGATACACCAAACCCAGGCCTAAACGTTGGAAATAACTACAACCAAGTAATAACAGCGTAGGTTTCGAATATTGACAGAACCTATAAATGAGAGTCAGTAAGTCTTTGATCAATACGAACGAAACATGATTAATTTAACAATAATTGAGTTTGTTGTCGACTCCGTGACCTTTAAATATAAAGTCAACAGCTGGCGGCCCGTGCTCCTGCACGGGCCGCCGTTACTCATTCATTCTCTTACCAAAAACTAAAAAAAAAAATATTAGCTATGTCTAATTTTTTTAGTTATTAAATAGTTAAATTATTTATTTACTGATGAGAAGATAAAGAAGGCAACGACGCAGTTGTTAACATTCTACTCCGCTAAAAGATGGGCCCGAGTTCAATTCCTAGAGCATGCAGATAACTTATTGCTCGGATAAGGGGGGACATTGATGATGATGACGTAGTAGTTCAATATTTAGTACTTTCAAAAACAGACGAAGGACCAAGTGATGTAGATAGAAAAAATATTGTCTACAATAGTGTCAAAATATTGCTTGAAGGAGTCGTGCGTCTGAACTCGGTGAATTCCAATACGAATCCTACAGATTATATAAGTTTGTTTACTTATTCATAGCTTTTTAGTCTTCCGTACCTCAAAAGGAAAAAACGGAACCCTTATAGGATCACTTTGATGTCCGTCTGTCTGTCGGTCAAGATCCTTTTTCTCAAGCATGCGTGGAGGCAGCAAGCAGTAGACCTGAGTATTTGTTATATATTTTATATCAAATGCTCTTTCATATCAAAAACTTCTCGTGAACTCAAAATCTTAAAATTTAGTACAGAACAACGTCTTATTGCACACATAAAGAAAAAAATGCGTAAAGCATACATTTTTAGTTACATCATAGAATAAAAATATATTTAATAATTTCAAACTTATTATAGATAATTGGTACGGAACCCTTTGTGTGCGAGTCCAACTCGGACTTGGCCAGTTTTTATTACTATTGTTCACTTCAAATTGTTTATCTGCCCACTTCTGCCCAAGCAGGGTTGGCATCGGCGGCCGGCCGTAAAAATATTTGACCCCGGGCTCCGTCGCATCACAGCCGAGGACGCCATCGAGATGAACCGCAGCTCGGGATTACTATCTCACTGAAATAATCAAGTTGACGGCCTCCGTGGCGCAGTGGTGACGACGCCAGCCTGGACAGGGGCACAGGGCTGAATTCATAGCACGAGCAAATAACCGGGCTCCATTATGACAGGTATATGTCTAAGGTTCTGGAGCTACCCAAGGCGGGTTGGCGTCAAGCAAGCGGCTGGCCGTAAACATTATGCTGTCATATAGTGTCTGCGCAGCACAGCGCGAATACTGTCATATTAGCCAACCTGAGCTCCAACGCCTCGCAGCCTAAGGATGCAACCAAAATAACACTGAGATGAGAGAGAAAGACTCAATAAACTAAATAAAATTATGTTTTCTAATGGTTTGCCTACCGAAGCAAGCCATTACACCTACCAACGAAGCAATAACCGCGCTCCCTTGCGATCAACAACAATCTCTCAAAACATCTTGACATCAGATACTTTATTCAAGAAAGCTGATTAACTCCTACGTACCGTACCGTTGAGTACCTATTTGATATATTTCAGACTTTTCAGACGATTGAGTGCAAAGAAGGAGCCCATACAAGAAATTTTCAGCAAACGATACCAAAAGTTTAGAATTAAAAAATGACTTAGTCTATCCATATCACGAGCTTTTCTTTTTGAAAAAGTTTTAATATGATGCGCAGCATATGAAAGGTGCTGAAATTTGTTACTTAGTAACGTAAACGTAAAAAAACTTAATCCCATTACTAAGGTTATTTTGAGGCAGCTCGTTCGGATCCTTTTCAAAGATTACCAATCTTCTCAAAGCTTACTAATTATTGCTTTTATTCACATTGTAAAGTCGCGGATGATTGGCGTTCCACAATTCCACGCTTCAGACATTTAATGCCCGTAGGGACTACCTGACTTCGAACATTTCCTTAATCGTTTCTTTATTCGCTTATATCGCAATAACAGGTGACACTCCTTACTGAATGTTACCATCGCGACTGTATGGTGGGGGCTTTATATAATATAACGCTTCAGGAATATCACGCCCGACGAGATTCCGTACATGATGACATCGGTCGGGATGTTGAAATTATAATAGGCTGTGTTATGATATCCTTATCTTTACTCATATTAAAAATACGAAAGTGTGTTTGTTTGTTACGCTTTCACGCCGTAACTACTGAACCGATCATCATGAAATTTCGCATAGACTAAGGAAAAAGTACTATTCCCGAGGGATCGACTTTGACGCGGGCGGAGCCGCGGGCGAAAGGTAGTTTAACCATTATGTATGTATGTATGTATGTATGTATGTATGTATGTATGTATTATGTATGTAGGTATATTAATATTATTAAGAGGAAAGATTTGTTTGAGCGTGTGTTTGTAATAAACTAAGCAATCGATTAAAAAAAATCCACCTTTACAAAGCTACTATATACATTATCGGCGAGTAACATAGGCTTATAATATACTAGCTTTCGCCCGCGGCTCCGCCCGCGTCTATGTCGATCCCTCGGGAATAGTTCTTTTTCCCGGGATAAAATGTACCCTATGTCCATCTCTGTACCCCAGATAACGTGTATGCAAAATTCCATGATGATCGGTTCAGTAGTTACAACGTGAAAGCGTAACAAACAAACAAACAAATAAACAAACTCACTTTCGCATTTATAATATTAGTTAGGATTAGGATAAGCCTTATAGCTATAAGTTATGTAGACGAAATTACGGGAAATCTTTTTTTTTGTTTAAAGGCACATAAAACAGATTACACATAAGAATTTATGGCATCATCATTTCACCGATGCTGCGTCAATCGGTATCTCGTCGGAACATACACCTTGATTCAAGTATGTGTGATTTGTAGGTCTCCCCATCTCTCAGCATTTAAAATATATTATTATATAAGATATTAAACGAAGCCGTTTATCTAACAACGAAACATTTACCTCAGAAATAGCTTCAAGTGTGCCACAGGGCACACTGGAAGCTGAATGAAAAAAAAAATAAAATGAGAAATATATTTATTTCCAAATCATGTTACATAATAACAGCTGTTTAAAACTATGTTAAATGAAATCATAATGTCTTACTACACTTTCTGGTGTACCCATACTAGGCAGAGCCTGTGTTATGGTTACAAATAGCTATTTCTGTATAAACGTTATTTTCCGTTGAAACAAACAATGTTTATTGCTACAAGGCAGTCACAATCTCACCCCGTTCAGGGGTACCTGCCGTCACTTTAAACCTCATTGGGCTCTAAAAGCGATGACGTCACGCGCCACTGCGCTTGTATGGCGCTTTTATTGTATAAAAGATGATATGTCAAACTCATTTAAAATTAATACGCCTTAAAATATGCCTTGTAGATAAAAAGTAAAATAAAATTATAGTAGGATGTAGTGAGGACCAGTTGCAAAAGGAAGAGAATATATCAAAAATTAAAGGAAAAATAAATTACGGGCGATCTGAGGTCGGGAAGTGGAGGGGGGTGAGCTTTTAAGGGTAAAAAACGATTTGTCTCGATTTCTGGCAAAACTACAAGTTCTGTGAAAAACGTTATATGGCAATGATGTAGGTAATAACAAGTTCTACTCCTTATGTATTTACACTTTTTTCACATAACCTCAAAATGTATGTGAAAAATTCAAATAAGCAAGTTTTTGGCTTTTCATTTTTATCTTTTACAAAAATGTTTCGTTTTCACGAAATATAATAAAAACTTACTTTTCTATGCCCCAAACACACTAGTTAATTGCACTAAGTAATTTATTTTTCTTTTATTTTTTGTTACATTCTCTTCATTTTGCATTGGGTTTCATCTTACTTTAATTTATTTTGGTTTCCAAAGTTATCGTATCGGCTCTGGTCTATTGAGGTATTGGGCTATTTCCGGTTTTGATGTTTTTAATCATCATCCCTTCATTTAGGAAGAACACAAAAAATACAGTGGCGCTGTTATTGCCAAGTCATTTAAGTAATTTGTTGACATTATAACGGACAACGGACACCAAGGAGCTCGAAGCTAAATGGCCTAGGGCCAAAGGCATTATTACTCGTAGTGCTTATGCATGTTAAGCAATCACGGGCGTAGTCATCACTAGGACGGGTGGCCACTAGTGGCATAAAAAATTTTTGATCTCTTTCGTACTTTGGAAGGCACGTTAAGCCGTTAGTCTCAGCTTTTTTGCTAGATGGCGGTCATTTATCTATGTCAGATGCCTTTAGGCACCAAACAGTTTGACCAAAGCTACCAAAGCTACCCCGGACGTGGTAGTCACTGGGGTACGACCACAAGTGGCACAGAAATATATCGAGCTTCTCCGTGCTTCGGAATGCACGATAAACAGTTGGTCCCGGCTGTGGTCACTAGATGGAAGGTTGGCTTCGAAACCTGATACCAGTTTGGCCACTTACACACATGAAAAGTAAGAAGCAACGGCTGGCGAATCACCAGAAATAAAGATGCCACACGCCAGAATAAAGTAGAGACGTGTAAAATTCGTTCAGCAAACTGAGAAAGTTCGCTCAAAGCATATTCGTATTTTTCCAAGTGATTAAAAGTCCAAACACGATTTATTTAAAACCGAAACTTTTTGGAATAAAAGCGTTATGTTTGTCTGTAAAGTTTGAAGCGGCTCATGTTGTACGGGGACGAGGGACCGCTTACTTCAATGAACTAAATAATATTTTTAATGGATTCGTGATTGAGATGGGTTTATTTATTTCAAAGTTTTCTTACGTTTCAACTCTCATTATTAAGCTTCGTCGATCTGTCAGTCTGTGCGTTGTATCAAATCTTGCAACGAGGGAGCTTTGGCTTTGACAGTTGACTTCACAAATTTTTGAAGTACTTAATCTCTCACAAAAAAAAATCAGTCCCAAAAACAAAATTTAGCAAATACAGCTTTTTTGTTGTTTACTTAAAGAATTCTAATTAGTTCTCTTATCTTAACAGAAGCATTTAGAAACAAAACTTCAACCTTATATACAGTTGAAAATAAAAAATGAAAAAACTATTTGGAAGCTTTTATTTGATTTTTTTACTTTTCAAGTTATTTGTTGTTTAACTGTACATTACTGCAACGGCAATGCTGAGGCACTACATCACTCGAGTCCGTCGTATGCATTATTGCGCCGAGGATTGTATTAAACTTTTCTCTCAAATAATGCACCGCGATTAAAACAAAGTAGTATACAACTTACTAAAAAAACACCATAGATAAAAAAAAATGGCGGAGACTTCTATGAAAAACGCATCAGCAAGCGCTAAAATGTTAATATTTTTTCTTTTTATTTGTAAGCCAGTTCGAATTTTAAATAAAACCTTTCAAAAGTTATCTCCATCGTAGCATTAATCCCATTTTTAAATTACGAGACAGAAATTTGTTTTTATTGCATAGTAATTTTGCTGGCCGCTAAAGCTGGCTAGACTTATCTCAAACAAAGTTGTCATAATAAAGTTCGAATTTCTAAGCATGTTTAAAAAAATGGAACATCCTTTACAATCTAAAATAACATGTACTTTCTTTAAGCCCACTTACGGAACAAATTAAATTGCCAATTCTAGCCAATATTTTGCCAAGAAATTGAAAATTTATTACAGCATTATACTAGGCGTATCGAGGCTTATAATGTTGATAAAATGATGACATAAGCATAGTTCATACACATTATTATTACTTATTAAAGGTGTTCTCTAGTCAAAGAGTCGAAAGGTCACTGCGCCACCACGTCGACGAAGACGTGACTGAAAACAAGGGCCGCGGGTAAAGGTTAAGCAACTCCGGGTCCCATCGGGACGGATTACTACAAGTGGCACAAACAATCTTGGAAGGCACGCCAAGACGTTGTTCCCGGCTTTCATCATAAGATTGCTAAAGAATTTCTTTACTTTCACACAAGTAGCATGAAGAGCTTATTATTTAAAGATCAAAGCAAATATACCTTTCTTACTTATCGTACAATATTGTTACCGGAGAATAAAGGCCGCCGGCCTTCATCCCACAAAGACCGCTGATTTTATGGGCTCCATCGATCTAATATGGAGGCGTTTGATAAAGTCCACGGGGAGTCCCTCATGCATAATTCATCGGCTGGGACAGCTTACATACCACTCATACATCATATGTGCTACTACAATGGTACAAAGCACTGCAATAATGCTACAAAGTGCTACGGAGTGCTACGGGCATAAGTAGTGAGATAATTGAATACGAGCCGGCCTGGGTCATGCATATTAATTCGGTTAAGGCAGTTTCATATAAAGCGTTACACTTGATAATGTTACGTAGCCCTACATAAATGATACGAAGCCACGGGCACTCGTAGCACAGTTGAACTCCGTCAGTTTAGTATTATCATACTAGATATGCATATTGCACTGTCTGGCTTGGCGAAGTGCTCAAATCATATTATGTTATGTGTATGTCCATTGTCGAAGCACGTATTCTATGTTAATGGAACAAAGCACTCACACAGTGCTACAGTGTTACGGACACTATCATCATATAATGTAATCGATCTAATATGGTAACATTTGATGAAGCCCAGGCGGTAGTCTAACTCCTTCATATTACATCGACTGGATTGGCTCATATCTTGTACAATGCGTTATGCATGCCACGACTATTCTACGAACAGAATGAGAAGTACCACGGGCACTAATAGCACCGTAGACTCAATTGATCTAATTAGTATTCTATTAAGCTCAATGGCGGTCATTACTTTGGCTGACTTGGCGTAGTTATTTCTTAACATACATGCATACATTAGTAACGCCAAAGCTTAGAAGACCTACGGGTGCTATTGCAGCTACAATGTTTTTTTCGTTGGCTGTTACATTAAATTAATATTGTTTATCTTATTTGAATATTTCACCGTCTAATTTCAAAAAGGACTTTTGTAATTAATTGTCATTTGTTATTGAGATAGAGTAATTAATAATTTTAAAGTCCTTCTTAGAAAAGGTCAAATCTGGAAAAAAGGACAATTATGAATAATTTATTTTATTACTGTTACTTACTACGCGAATCAAAAGTCTTACATTTGTCACTGAGTAAAATTGACAGAGTTTTCTAGCATAGTCACACCACAAGTAATTTTTTAGAGATGGCCTTCTCGCGTAGGCTAATCATACAATGTATACTCTAATCATTGGAGTATAGTTTAGCTATGGCCGGTAAAGGATTTCAAGATAAAAACCTTAGGGAGAAACCGCCACCGACGCCCCCAATGATATTGCAGAAACACGAAAGCCAGAATCTAAATATTTCATGTTGAGATACGTCTCGAGACAGTCGGTGCAACAAAAGGAATGTGGCATATTCATGTTCTCCAGAGGCGTTTACGTATGAATGCACTCGCTGCCCGAAACAATGTTCGAAACAATGTTCGTTCGACTGGAGTAGGATTACACAGAAATACAGATTTAACGGCCGGCAGACTGTAGCGGTGTTGGTCAAGTGGTCACACAAACAATCTGCGAGAAGCTGGCAGCCAGACTCCGAGGCTGAGGTTAACAAGTCAACCTGCACAACACCAGGAGTTTGGTTCTCGGTACGGGAAAATCATGTACTGAGTTTAAACAGATATTTGGCTGCGATCCTGGAAATACCCAAGAAGCCGCCAAAATGCATGCAGTGTCATGATACCTTTCAGGTCTCTAAGTAAATAAATTAATGCACGGTTATTTTTAAAGTTACTGCTTTCGACCCAAAACAAAACATCGACAGGAATCCTATTACTAGCAGTCTCACAAGTGTATTAAGCCGTTAGTTCCAGCTGCAATGACAAGGTAGCAGTTGTTTACATACGACACATACATTTATGTAGATTTAAATTTCACAACAGTGTTACTTGCCTTCTGAATACTCACTGCTTTTCATCTTCAACACTCAAGTATCGGGAACCAATTTGTATATGAAAAATGAAAGGAAATAATATATTTTTTTTTATTTATTTAAACTTTATTGCACAAATTAACAATAATGTGTAAAACAAATGGCGGACTTAATGCCATATGGCATTCTCTGCTAGTCGACCATAGGTCCAACAAAGTATTGTGTTCTACAGAACCTCAAGCTTTCTCGAGTAATCTTGCAAGGAGGAAACGCCGTGCGGTGCACATACAAGTACAATCCTTTGATCGCACGCACGACTCAAGCGCCCTCAAAACTTTACCGCAACTTCTGCCTTAAATACCTGCGTCGTTTCCAAACAGTAGCGCTGTAAAACTCATATAAACAGAGCAATTGTTTATTAGCAACAACAAACTTCTCAACATTTAATTCAACAGCTTCGGCAGTTTATGAGCATAGCAAAGCATATTGTATATGCACACAATGGGTGATAAATTTACCCAAGTATGTATTATTTATGAAGGAATGTTCGGTAAATAGATTGAATTTCACGCCGTGTTTGGGTCGTGTATAGGTCACAGCTCGATTAACAAAACATTATTAAATAATATTTTGTCTATGACTTTAATCGAGCTGCTGTCTCAGAGACAAATTTTGTCTCTAAGTAGGTGGCCTCATATTCTTCCTCTAAGATAGAACTAACTGAACGCCGAAGATTTTGACAGAAACAATTTGCCTAACACTTTCCGGGACACTCCTGCCCGTAGACGTAAATCTATTGTTATTTCTATTGTGTCTAGTTGAGTGTCCGTGAATGAGTTAATAATTTTGTACGCTCAACTATCTTAGAGAATTAATGTCCTAATGTATAATAAATGACTGTCAAACCAAAGAGAGTTGAATTCTGTTATGTCCCTGGCTAATGAAATCCAACATTTCATGCCAAAGAATTAGTTTGACTAAATTTATAGTAAAATATTTATTTTGAGAGCTTATTATCCCTGGTATCACTTGTATCTTAAGTAGTGAATAAAGCTTAAATCATAAAAACCATAGTCCCTGGCTACTATATATGTCTGCATATTTGAGCATTCTACATTTAAGTTACTGAACGCCAGACTTTGAATCATTTTCTAAAGAAGGGATCTAGTAATTATGTAAGCTCATGGCAGGGATCACGTTACATACTAAGTAATTAAGAATGCGGCGGCTCTTGATGTCGGTAATGAACAATACATGTCGGCGTAAATTTGGAACGGCCCACGCGAGGTTTTGCATTACTGACATTGCGTAATTTTACCTGATGTTTGTATACATTAATATCTAATCCCATCTTTATCCCTTACGGGGTAGACAAAGCTCAGGGCCATAAGACACAAAGGTCAAGTTAAGCATTGTAGAGGGTAGGTGAAAGAGGGAATCATAATATTGTCTGTTGCCCCATCGTCTATTGACATACTCGTTAAGTTTTTCGCCCATTTCCACGACCAGTTATTAAAATGTGCGGCGGGAAAGAAGCAGCTATTACATTTTATTTCTTTAATTTTTCTGCCAGATGAGCATTGAATATATTATGTAGATCCTCACAATGATGCCTATAAGGCGCCAACTGGATTTGGTGTGACACAAAACCTATATCCAGCGGACTGTCAACGCATCAAACAATATATCATACATCTTATTATTTAACAATTCAAGAGATACAAGGGAACAAACGAACATACACCTAAATACATACATAAATATATATATAGCAGCAAAAGTCATAAGCCTAAAGGCCACGCCGTAGGCAAGTAAATATTATGAAACAGGAAAACAGTCTGAATCTGAACTGAAGTAATCCCTGTTGTCCCGGCGGGCGGGTGTTTCATTCGGGACAAGTTTTGAAGTTCACGGGAAAATAACGTGACTTCGTACTGTTGTATGGCGTCACGTTGTTTTCCCGTGAATTTCACAGCACTCGAGATATAAGTACGAAGTTAATTACTTTTATACGATATTTTTGTAAGTGTTTTATTTTGCATTCTCTATGTTCGCTCTGCCATCTGAGCTACCGCATGATATATGAAATAAAATATGGATTCAATGTCGGCGCAATCATGCGCCGACATTAAATCCATATTTTATTTTTTAATTTATTAAGAGTACTTTTATACGAGTATTGACTTACGTGTACATAACTTCCTCCTACACCTTATCTGAGATTTTTGTTGATTGCATCCTCAGATGTGGTGGGCCGGAGCCCGGGGTCCGCTATTGTGACAGCACTCGAACGGCAATATGAATAAGCAGTTTAACATTCGGTCGACGGCCTGATGCCAAGCCTGGGTAGCTTCGGAACCGCTGATAATGAAGATCTGAGTAAATGAACTCAAGTATTTGCTTGCGCTGGGCATTGAACCCAAAGAACCCTTCATGTATTGGACTGGCGTGTTAACCTCTGTGTCACCACATGTGCATAACTCAATTTCAAAGTGAATAATAAATGAGAAGTGAACAACTTGCAACTCGACAAAGGAGTCATTCTGAACACGTGAAACTCGCGCTAACGCAGATTGAGCACTAAACCGCAAAGTATGTGTAAATACAGAGACTAAGCTACATTTGGCTAAGGTTAGGATTTTACAAGAACTTTACTGAAAAAGAAAATGTTTGCGAGACACTAAATATAGTCCCAATGGGAATAAAAGTTGTAACAAGATCGAATATTATTACAACAACAAACAAAATTTTAATTCACGTATTTTTATACGGAAACGCTGACGAGATTCAGAAGGCTTGTGATGTAAGTTCTTTATAATATTTTTATTTCTATTTCTTTATGTTTTTAATGTAACAGTTTGCTTTATTATTTCGCATAAATATTAAAATATAATATTAAAAGCCTCTGACAAAAATGTACATATACAGGTGAAATTTAATTCATTAGCATACGTTTAAGGAGTGACTCAGTACCACGAATCTGAACAACTTTCACTATGGGACCAACTTCGGCATCGTGAAAAAATTACCTGCTCTTTCATACGAAAGTGGAATATATACTTGGCCAAAATCTATGGAACAGCTGTGTTTTTTTTTGTAATTTCGGAGTTGGTCCCATACTGAAAATTTGTTTGTTTATATACTCTTTATTGTACACATTAAAAAGATACAATTTGATAACTACATACTAAATAAGTAACAAGAAAGTTGTTCAGATTCGTGGTTTGAGTCACGCTTTAAACGTTTGCCAATGAATTCAATTTCACCCTGTAGATAGAACGGATATAATCATTTGGATGGTAGACGATTATAAGGAATATATAATCAATTCCTCAGAATACAACACACTTTCTCAAAAGTTACAATTAATCCCATGAAGTTCTGGAAATTTACCTAGAGCTTATTCTCTCTTGAGGTTACCTCTGTAAATAATTGCTGCAACTTGAACTTCACTCGTTAGCACTATGTCAAAGCTACTTTTCGTATTCTACCTTTCCCGGCTGCAAATAATATCGTTTTACGGTACGTTTTAGTTACACGATAGGAATATTCTGGCTAGCAAAGTGTACCTCGTGATCTAAAATATTAAGAAAAAATAGGATGGATAAATTTGAATAAAATTTTCGACATTTGATCTATCGATGCTGTCAAGGCCTAAACTGCCATAGCATCACATATTCAATTTAATTATTATATGTATTATTATTATTATATCCAGAGCATTTTTCTCTCCCTTTCATAAGGGGTATACCTAAACACGCGGGCCGTAGCCAAAGCGTGCTTAGAGGAAATTATGTGATTGTAGTAGAAGCAGATGAAATAGAAGATGTTGTTAGAAATTTTCTAGTAAGGCGGCAGGTGTTCAGAATTACAGCTTTTTGAAGGAGATACAGCGTGTTTTTACTAACGTCTATAATATCTAGGCTCTTTTGTAAACTTTTTGGTATGACTCCAGTTGAAGATATGACAATAGGAACTATATGCACTGTTTCTACTCTCCATTGACGTTTTAGTTCAATTGCCAGATCCTGATATTTGGTAAGTTTTTGGGATATAGTGGATTGAATATTATGTGTGTTCGGAATGGCTATGTCGATGAGGAATGCAGTTTTGTTTGTCTTGTCATGGAGTGTGATATCTGGTCTATTGAAATGTATGGTTTTGTCTGTGATGATTGTTCTGTCCCAGTAAATTCTGTAGTAATTATTGTCATGTATAGTTTCTGGCTTATATTTATAATATGGCGTTTTTTTTGGAATGAAATGGTGTTTGTGTGCAAGGTGTTGGTGAATAATGGAAGCCACCTGGTCGTGGCGGTGTTTATAGTCAGACTGTGCGAGAGCTTTGCATGCAGATGTTATATGCTGTATTGTTTCTGAACCGGCCTGACAATGTCTACAAATGTCAGAGAGAAGGTTTGGTGCACGGATTATATATTTTTGGTAGTTGCGTGTGTCCATAACCTGGTCTTGGATTGCCATCATGAAAGCTTCCGTCTCAGGGAAGAGATCGCCACGACACAGCCATGCGTTCGACGCTTGTTTGTCGACATAAGGCTGCTCCAAGTCGTGTCGATGTCGTCCATGGAGAGACTTCTGCTTCCATGACGCAATTTTCTCTTTTGCCTCTGTGATACGTTCTTTTTGTAGTGGATTGTGGTTTGCTAGATTGAGAGGAGTGAGGTTTTTGTCTGAGCATACGATTATTTCATGAAGTGTGGAATTAGCTGAACGCGAATGAAAGTATTGTCGTAATTACTTAATCTGCTTGTTGTGTAGATTGGTAATGTCAATGATGCCTTGACCTCCCTCATCTCTCGGTAAAGTTAGCCTTTGTACACAAGATCTTGGATGGTGTTTCCTGTGGGATGTTAGTAATGTATTTACAATACGCTGCAAATTAAGTAAATGACCCTGAGTCCAATTAATGACACCAAAAGAGTATGTCAGAATTGGGATTGCGTAGCTATTTATTGATTTACTTAAGTTACGGGAATTAAGTTGGGAACGGAATAAAATATTGAGCCTGTGTCTAAATTTCTTTTTAAGCTCTGCTTTTGTGTAGTCTTGGTTGATCTGACGTGCTTGTTGGAATCCTAAATATTTATAGAAAGTGTGGGGTTCTAAAGGGTCGATAATGTCTCCCGTCTGTAAAGTATAACTATGAGCTGTTATCTCTCCGCACACAACTGAGAATGTTTTACATTTATCCCAAACTCCATATGTATATCGTTTGAGAATATTTGGGTGAGATCTGCGAGATGATGTAATGATTGGACTGTGTTACTATATAGCTTTATGTCATCCATGTATAGAAGATGTGTGAGTTTGGTTTGATTGTTTGGTGCTGTGATGGTGTATCCATGATCAGTGTTGTTTAACATATATGAGAGAGGGTTTAGTGCTAAACAGAACCAAAGAGGACTCAGTGCGTCACCCTGGAAAATACCTCGCCGTATCCGGATATGCGGTGTTTCTATGGGTGAAGGGCCTGTCGTTTTTAACACTGTTGCCCAATGTTGCATCGAGTTTTCTAAAAAGTTTATTAATTTGGGATGAATTTTGTAGTGTTCCAGTACGAAGAGGAGCCAGGTGTGAGGCACCGAGTCAAAAGCTTTTTTATAGTCGATGTACATGGTACTTATATCTTATTTCTTAGTTATTGCCTGTTTCATACAAACCGAATCTATAATAAGTTGCTCTTTACATCCGTAGCTGCCTTTACGGCATCCTTTTTGTTCCTCACAAAGTATATTATTACTTGTGGTATGTTGACTTATGACTTCTGCGATACACCCTGAAAGTATTTTGTAAATGGTTTGCAAACAAGTGATGGGCCGGTATTTAGCTGGATTTTGATGGTCAGTATCCTTTGGTATCATGTAGGTGACACCCTGAGTGATGAAGTGTGGCATTTTATGAGGTGTTTGTATGAAGTCGTTGATATGGTTATGGAGAATGGGATGTAATGTAGTAAATTTCTTGTACCAGTAGTTATGCAGCCGATCACTACCAGGTGCCTTCCAGTTTTGGGCTTTTTGTAGGACTTTTACAAATATTTCTACCGGTATATATTCAAATTGCATAGGCATTATAGTGTCGGTAAAGCTACGATAGTTATCTAGCCATACTGCATCTGCATTGTGGCATACTGGATTTGCCCAGATTTCGGACCAGAAGCTATGTAGATCCGCACCTGATAGTGATGGAGTGGAGTCTTGTGTAGGTGTTGTTTGTTGAGCTTCTGCTGAAAGGGTTCTGTAGAATTGTTTTTCATTGTTCGCAAATTGTGTGTTTTGTACTTTTCGGAGCGTGCAATTAAGATATCGTTTAAGTCTGCTGGTTGCTGCATTTAGTTTTTGTTTAATTGTGTCAAGGTATTCCTGATCTGTATTATTAGGTAGTTCATGTTGCGAGTGTAAGCGATATTTGTTTTTTATTGAATCAACTAGGGATGTTAATCTACTACTTCTTATTCCTCTCATATATTCTGTCATCCTAGCGATATCTCTTCTGATATCTTTTATTTTCTTTTCAAGTCTTTTCTGCCAAGCCGGTACTCTTTTCTTATTTCTATTTACTGTATTATTAATGTAACTATCCCTTATTTTTGTTCCATTGCAACTAGCTGCCGTATACGCGGCACAGTAAACTATTGTATGAGTAGTGACAAAGTCAAGGTCTGCTGAAACATGATTTGGAAGAATTTGTGTGTTAATAGAATGTATGATGCTTGAAAGTTTTTTGGAAGGCTTTTGTCTGGGTATGAAAGGCCGCGTGGTAGGATTAGTATTTTTAAACTTATCTAAAGCTGATCTAAATGTTTCTTGAATGATGTTGGATTCAAATATAGTATTTTCGTTATTTATTTGGGTTTCTCTTAAATTTTCTAATGTCGAGAACAATTCGGTATGGTCGAGTTGTATTGATTGGCTGTGTGAGTGTGACTGTTGTGGGAATGAATTTGAGACAACTGATTGGGTTTCAGTATTCAAGTCGTTGTCTGGTACTAATGGCGCTGTGAAATTAATTTCACTTTCCTGTATGTTTCGGTTTACACCAATATCATTTGAAACTTCGTCACGTATTTCTTAAAGTCTTTGATCGTTAATTAGTTTATTATTTAGAACTACTCTGAGTTGGTCTGATACTCTTTGTTCACTTACTTCTGCTAGTTCTGGGAATTCGGCAATAATTGCTTGATGTAGTGGTTGTCGATATGCTGTTTTGTTATTACCTAGCTCTGTGATTTTGTAATAATTTCTTATTATTGACTCATTGTATTCATTTGTCCATCGACGCCTATTTCTTGCCTCTGGCTGGTGACTATTATGTGACTGTGTTAATGGTGTGTAATGTGTGTGTGTGTTTAGTGTTTCCTGCAAATGGGTGGCTACATCTTCTTTAATTTGATCTAAAATGTCTTGGGGGAGTAGTTTATTTCTTAATATTGCTCTGCATTGATCTCCAAGCCTTTGTTTTGATGCCTGCATTTGGGGGTACTTTTGGGTAAATTCACTATAAAGGTGGTCTAAATAAATTTTACTCGTATTTAATTTAGTTGCAGTTAGGTACGTACGCCAGATAAATTTATTCATGTCTTCGGACCATCTTTTGCGCGTACGGTTTGTGCCTGTGGCGGGTGCAGGGTCAATAGCGTGAGCCTCTTGCACAACATCCACAGACATGGGAGAAGCGGTGCTTGATCGAGAGGATGATTGGAAAAGGTATGGTGATGAACTGGGTGATTCTATTGAACCAAACGGAGAGGGTGTTGTCGAGTGACTGTCCAAATCGCTAAGCATATCGGTGTCCGTATTCGTAGCCTGAGTCGTTTGACGGTGAGATTTCGCCGCTCGGGGATTCTTCGCACCCCTAGACCCAGCTTCAGCTTGACTTCCGTCATAGCCAGAGCTGGTGCTGGGCCCGCCGAGCACTTGGGGCCGTTTAGAAGTACTTCTTGTTTGAACCATGATTCTTTCTTCTTTTTTGGCTTTGGGACCGTTTGTTTGGGAAGGGTGTAGCCTAGATGTTTAGTGGCAATTATGTCTTTTTTTTTATGGATAGAGTCATGGATGTTATTGACTTAGTTCTATAGATCACGCCTTCCCGTAAGCCCCCCCACCACGACAAGGTGGCCCCGCGGGGGGGTTATTATTATTATTATTATTATACCGCGCATTATACATACTGCTTTTAAAACACACTTTAAGACAACAATAAACAAGTTTAAAGAAATAATTCCATAGTGTTGAGTGATTAAATAATGTGTTAATTATGATTAATTTAATATTCCATTTCTTTTTTTTTTATAATTAATGTAGTTCAAGCCGAAGTGCATGTGTGAGGAATTCTGTGAAGAAACAGCATTAGTTTAATAATTTATTTATTTTTCCTTTTCACCTAAAAACACTAAGCCGTAAATTGTATATCTGGGAAATAAAAGCTTTAGTTTTATGATGTATTTAGTTTTCCTTTTCATATAAAACACATTTCTATTTAAGTGTAAAAGCCGAAAGTGTATCTCTGGGGAATAAAAAACTATTTTACTCAAAAATGTCTCTACGGGGAAGGTGTATCTCTGGAGAATAATTTAAAAAAACGTACAGTCGAATTGGATACCTCCTCCTTTTTTTATGTCGATTATAAATAAATAATTAAGTATACCTTGGATACAGTCGACTCTAAGTTTAGTGTATTTCTTATTAGGTTTTATGGTTTCTGATACGTATCCTTTGAGGTCTTTATCTTATCAGTCATCCTTTGAAGTGTAAAGTAGAGCGTGCCCAATTTGTTTGTCAGTTCATCATTATAAATTTCATGGTAAAATAGTAATACTAAAACCACCAGAATCTACAATCTTAAATTTTTGATACCTCGTTATACTTTCAAAATCACATAACTTTTACTTATCATACTTCGTCATTTGTACCTTCGAAGTTCAGTAAGACACTCGTGAAGTTTTTGATATTACGTGAACTGATGCAGAGGTTTATCTGTCGCGATAGTTCAATTTTACCGCGACCGTCGAAGTAAATAGACTCCCCTCCACTCCCTCAGACGTTTGGGCACTTGTTGCGACGTTTTATTTCAATTGCCTTCATTCAACGATTTTCTATTATGATATGTGCCTCTTTAGGATTTGCAGCTTAATCTTTGGGGTACCAATGAGTCCATAAACGAGAATGAGCCTCCGCGGACTGCGATTATGGCAATATTACATTTCATTGCCTTCGTTTGATATGAGGTTTATCATTATGTTCAGGTCACTGATTTACACTACAGACGTTGTTGAAAATGTTTTTAGAGAGTGTAATTGTCAGACACCTAGAAGCATCCGATATATCTTTACAATAGTTTCTTCTACTTCTTTTCGAGTCATCATGGTTATGTTAACGACCGCTATCTCGTGATGACAGCCATTTTTCGAAGCACGGAGTAACGCGAGATTTTTGTATACCACTCGTTGTCACCTATCACAGTGGGAACTACAGTTGTGGTTGTTTAATATGTGCAAGCGCTATTAATGTGAATTAAAGTGATTTTTGGAGTAGCAGCAGGTGTAGGGATGAAAAAAAAATAACAAGTCTATTTTTTATTGCAGGTTATTTTTGGAGGGAGCGGAGATAGATTAATACAAAAGAAAAAGACAAATAGGCTAAATATGTGTAAAAAGAGATAAGCCGCAGGATTTGGCGTGACTGATGTTTCTGTCGTAGAACTGTATGAGGTTTTTATTCCCCTTCCGACATGATTTTGACGAAAAATCACAAGAAACAGCACGACACTTCAATACATTCAATATGAAATAATATTCAATCTCACAAACGTCCACATCAGGTTGCTATGTGTATATGCATAGTGTATTGTTCCATTCCAAACCACGTCTGTATAACAGCGTGGAAACAAATAAATATTGGGAGAACAAATTAACATCTCAAGACCCAATGAACATCGCGAAAAAAATTGAAAACTTGAAGAAATAATAACCTGTTTTTTCAAGCAAACACCTTTATAATAGATCTCGCTACACATCACCGATAAACACCGTTTCATATATTCGCCATTTTACGTACCGCTTCACTCTGATAGATAGAATGGCTCTAACAGTTTCACACTTCGCAGCCTTCGAGACGTATCGAATGGTTAACGAGCCAGCCTGCGACACGAGGGGCACTGGGTACAATACCCTGTCAGGGCAAATACTGGACTTAATTTCCACAATATTCAAAATTCAAAATTCATTTATTTGCACAGGTATTAGTATAGGCTATAAAACTTTTGGCTAAATTATACAGCTAGAATGATATAGTAGATACGCACTGCAGAGTATATGGCTGTCTTTTCTCCAGAACTGTGCGAGAACTTTGTGTCTTTGTTTTTATGAGTCAGATTGGTGGCAATCTTCACTATTTCAATCCAGGAAAGCGATGCGATGAAACAGAATACAGTAAAGAGGGGAAGCACTGTGTTGACGTTATCAAGCTGGACTAGAAATAATGAAGTGGAGTAAATCGAGCCTCCAAAAAAGTCAGATAGCGGGCGGGAGCTCTTAATAAAAGATAACGTCATTAAATCCTGATAAATGTATTTCCAATGAGGCGCTCGTGATTTCGGCGTATAATTACTTTTAGGTATATTATGTGTAAACGTGCTTTAGCCAGATTTATCTGGATGTAATTTCTAATAAGCAGCTGAATTTTGTTCCCAGTTTTAAATTTACGATTTTTGGACTAGAACTCCCACAAATAACCTTTACGTCGTAAAGTTCTATAGGCGGGTTAAATACACACCATAACAAATGTATCTATTTGAATCATAAATAGTTATTTAATAAAATCAGCAAAAGCCTCAAATATAGGTTCACGCAACCCGTGCGGTCGCGTGCCGTGGCTCTTTGACTTTAACTTACAGGTGGTACGCCGTATCGGCCAATTTAAATGTTATTTCGGTCGGCTTGCTAGATAACGATTAAATAAATGTTTACAGATAGCTATGTTCTCCAACGCAGTCAGTTGTGATCTACGCCGTAGTATTCGAGCTTAATGAATTTATATTAAATCATCATCTAGGCTGCAAGAATTCCACTGCTGAAAATAGGCCTCTACCATGGCTTTTCAATACGACCGGTTGGAAGCGGCCTGCATATAGTGTCTTCCTGCATCCTTGGTCAGGTCATCCGATCATCTGCTGGATGGGTGCTGTGCCCAACGCTGCCCTTGCCGGTGGTGGCCGTGGTCGCCATTTGAGAATCTCTCTTCAAGAATCTTCATCGGCCATCGACTCAAAGCGCCACTGCCAATTCAAAGAGCTGATCTATGTCGAGTGCTATGTCGGTGACCTTTCTTCTTTTACGAATCACCTCGTTTCTAATTCGACATCGAGCATAGCCCTATAATAGATACTACATGTAATAGTGATAAAAGGAGAAAAAAATACTTGTAATAAACTGCCTCCGTGGTCCAGTGGTTAAGGCGTTTGCCTGTAGACCCGGGGGTCGTGGGTTTGATTCCCACGGGAAGCATACTTTGTTTAGTTGTTTCCAGTTTGGTTAGGACATTGCAAGCTTGAATCACCTGATTGTCTGATAATAAAGATGATTCCGTGCTTCGGAAGGCACGTTAAGCTGTTGGTCCATACTGCCATCTTGTAGTCGTTAAAGGAACCACGTCAGTCAGAGGCCGAGAGGTGGTCCCGAAGAACTCTGGCACCAGGGTGTGCATGGTCGATTGACCGTGTCATCTACTCTAAACGATGACGATGACTTGTATAGATAAAAAAATATCCATAATAGTCAAAATATTAAGATTTGAGAATGTTTTGCTCTTTACACAGATGAAAAAATAACGGGTTAATGCTCTACCAGGCTGCACTCCAGCAAACTCATCAATCACGCCCGGATTATCTGACTAAAGTGGTGCGGTATAGCTGCCAAAAATCCATTATCGTGTCTGTACATGTAATTATTATTGAGTTCTATCTCTACGCGAATAGTGATGGTCATGAAAACAATTTGGTAATGGCGGCCGCACCCGCAGCTCTATTATGTCTAAAAAGGAACCATTTGCTAAAGTGCTATTCGTGCAAAGACATTCTTCATGTCACTAAAGTTAAGGCAAATGTTATATTCAACAAAGGCAAGATCTTCGATTGTATTGTCTCTGGAAAACCTTGCAGCTCCCACAGTGTGAAAATGCGATTCTAAATCGCTCAACACTACCTATTATGTAAAGGTACTGTTATACGTTACTGTTTTTTTTTTGAATTGTGAAAATCCATGGAATCATGTCAATAGGCGAGGGCCTATTAACACGATTCCATGGATTTTCACCCACGTACTCGACCGGCTTCTACGTTTGCTTTTAACACGACTAATACAAATTCACGAGTAGACATGTACTCTAGCAATATGGGAAGGGTAAGCCCGGTAGAGTAATAGGCTAGTGCATTCTCCGCGTGTCCCGGAGACTTACACGACCGCTTTAATCCTCGACATCGTGTACCGTGTGCTCGCTCAGTGTGTCCAGGCGTTTAATTGATGTTTTCCTGGAAACTCTCTGTACCAACTCATTTGACAGAATGTGTAAATTGCGAAATTGCACGATGAGTAGAATTGTAAAATGTTTCTGATTATGTTAGCATCCAGCTGTAAAATACAGTTAAGTCACTTTTATCCAAACATTTCATACTTACATTATATGTTCGCAAAAGACCATTTCAAAAGATTGGATTTTTTAATAATTCTACTATAAGATACCCTTCAAAATGATAAGTACTTTTATTCCACTGTTTCCGAGGTATGGACACTAATGCGGGCGGAGACAGTATTTACCTAATACAGCTGCCGAATGAAGTTCTTTCATCACGCATACAAAATCCTAAATATACCACGTAACTTCTCGGTAGTGTTCTCTCTCAAAGGACTGTTAATCAAGACGACAAATGTGACTTATGCACCTCCTATATGTTCAAGACATTTGGGGACAACAAAGTAATTATTTCACTTATGTGTCTATTTTCGGAGATATAGCAAAACGTTAATTCAGATAATTGGCCTTCGCCGGCCCTTTTTCACGTCAAATTATATTTTAAATCTAATTTAGTAATATTTATATTATTAATTAAGACTCAAAAACTACAGACTACAGGCACAACGAAAAAAATGTGTGCATGTCCCCATTATGTCCGCCTCATCCGGACATGCTTTAGGTTGCAACCTCAGCAGTGGCGCTTTTGAGATAAGCTTCTGCAATATAGACGACAATTTTTTTTATATTTAATTAGGTCATATTTTTTTATATTAATTAGGTAAATTTTTATATTAATAGGGTCAAAGTTTCTCATACACAAATAAAACTTTTCAAGAAACCGACATAAAAGTTATCATGCCAATAGGGAATGCGGTTAGCAACCCGTCACAATTTTATTACAACTACTTTAATTCAATCTTATAATAAAATTAAGTAGGTAAATAAAATAAATAAAATCTTATATGTTTGTCGGGTCGAATCTTGCAACTTAATGTTGAAGCACCTATGTATCATAAACCGACTGATATTATGAGTCCTTATGAAAATCGGATGTCAGCGCAATTTAACTGTACTGTGAAATTTCAGATTTAAGGAAACAAACATGTTTATGCTCATAATATTTTGAGAGTCCATTTTCAAGGCGCAATCCCGGCAATCCCGACAAAATAGCACGTGGGTGACCCATTTTATATACCTGTTAAAATAATAATGTAGTTATCTCACGTTCGTTTTAATAATGTATTTATTGACACACAAAACAGATTATGACATATAATAACATAATTATTACTACTAGCCGGGAGGTTCCCTAGACATCATGCGCTTAACGATATTATCCGAAGAGCCATGGTAAGCGCTAACATTCCTTGTGTATTGGAACCCCCCGGATTAAATCGCTCTGATGGGAAAAGGCCTGATGGCTTAACATTAATACCTTGGAAAAAGGGTCGTTGCTTGATCTGGGATGCCACCT
Organism: Elegia similella; assembly: GCA_947532085.1. NCBI lineage: Eukaryota > Metazoa > Arthropoda > Insecta > Lepidoptera > Pyralidae > Elegia > Elegia similella. Next base: position 31,786,109 of record OX383927.1, on the reverse strand, counting down.
GTGTGAGCACATTTGCGTCGTCACATTTAAAAGACACCACGAGAATAGCAGGCTCAGCTGGCGAAAATGCAGCTAAACAAAAACATGTAAAGTACGCTTGCTTAGAGTCGGCCTATATATTTGTACCAGTAGCTTTTGAGATCACGGGTACTTGGGGTTCAGAAACTAAAGTTTTTGTCAAAGAATTGGGTCGCCGTATTGCTGAACAGACAAAGGATAATCGCTCCGTATCGTATCTTGCTCAAAGGCTGTCCATTGCAATTAAGCGAGGTAATGCGGCCAGTGTAATGGGAACCTTTGGGCCAGGAACGACCCGGGGCGGCCTTTTAGACTAAAAATTTTGACGAAGCATGTTGCGGATATATCTATGCACCTTTTGACGAAACGTTCCGTGGATATGTTCTCTATGTTTTTGACAAAGCATATTGCTGATGATTCATTGTGTACACTTGACGAAGCATGTTGCTGATGACTCTCTGTAACTATTTGACGAAGCATGCTACTATTATGACTAGCTCCGTGGCGCAGCGGTCAACACGCCTGCCTGCGACATGGAGTGACCGGGTTCGATCCCCGGCCAGGTCAAGATGGAAAATGATCTTTTTCAGATTGGCCTGGGTCTTGGATGTGTATCTTTATATGTATTTGTTATAAAATATAGTATCGTTGAGTTAGTATCCCATAACACAAGTCTTGAACTTACTTTGGGGCTAGCTCAATCTGTGTGATTTGTCCGTATATATTTATTTATTTATTATTATTATTTAAATGCTGCTGATGATCCTCTGTGACATTTTGACGAAGCCTGTTGCGGATAACCGTATGTATATTTTACTTTTATGGTGCATGAATAAATTTACTTTTGATTATTACTCCAAATGAGAGCACTTGTCATTATCCTAAATATGCGTGTACGGCAAATTAATTGTAATGATATAAATGTTTAGGCTCAGTTGTCTTAGCATGCACTCTATATCTATACGTATATAGAAGTCTATATAAGTAACTTCATAATAAAAACTTGACATAAAAATGAAATTTGTCACCATCTCTAAATGTCTATATGTCATTGAAATGTAAGCCTTTTATTTTTCTTTTTCCTTACTTTTTAATATAACTTTATTTATAACAAGTTCTACCGAGAAATATCCACACGTGCCAAAATTATATTCCCGTTATAAATGGCGTAGAATATTTAATCAGGTGAAATTGATTTTCAATGGCGACGAGCGTGTTCATATTGAATATCGCATCAATTGTACGCGCTCCCAGCGAGCTCCCCATCCACGAAGTGTATACGGATAATTCGTGCAAATATTGTAAATTATAACAAAGTTATAATATAATTTAAGTTGGCATATTATATAAATAAATACGGACAAATCACACAAATTGAGCTAGCCTCAAGGTAAGTTTGAGACTTGTGTTATGGGACACATTTATTTAAATATGTAAAGTAAGGATACTAACTTATCGATACTACATAATTATGTATATAAACGGGACTTAGCATGAACCTTTCTACTACTGTACTATTTTTTATTTGTATTACGTGTTTAAAGTGCGAAAGTTTAAGAATTATAGACACTGTATTTTATAACAAATATATATATATATCTATATATAGATACGAGTAAACATCCGAAACCTAGGCCAATCTGAAAAAGATAATTTTCCATCTTGACCGGACCGGAGATCGAACCCGGGGACATCCACTGTGGCAGATGGTAAGATGATACTACGCACTACTATAGTTTTACTGTATATAATATCGCTTTAGAATTATTTGGGTGCCACTAATTTTTTCTTGTTTTTCTATCACCCATGGTAGCCTGCAAGAGATTGCTTGTGGGAGGAATTGCCCCCGGCGTTAGGCGATATAGCCGCCAACTGTACATAAACCTTTTTGTTAGTAATGAAATTATATTTATATACATTCCTGGTGCAATAACTTACTTACTATGGTTGTTTCGGGATTAACAACTATTAATTTTGAGTTTTGTCTAATATTTCGGCAACATTGAAGCTACCAAGTTTTCAAACTGAACGTAAAACTGCTGTGTGTGTAACTTTACAAAAATGCTAAGAACTACACACGCTACCGTTGGCAGAATTCCTCAAAAGCCATTATTATAATTCACGTTACACGTGCGTACCACTACTTCCGACATTTAGTCGAAAGAAATTGCTTTTATTTCAATGGCGGCATCAATTTAATGTGCCTCCCCAGCGAACTCCCCCATACGTATATGAAACTGTGCTAGCATTGGAAACTTAAACACTTGAAATTGTTTAACTTAGATTATCGATAGGATATAATGTTTAACTGAATGAGATTGATTTTCAATGGCGACTGGCGATGCTTTCATATTGAATATCGCTTCAATTTTATGCGCCCAGTGAGCTGCCATTCACAAAGTGTGTATGGATAAATTTCAACACACCGTGTCATTTAACTTCTGATACACCGCTTTGTATGTACTCATAAAGCAGCGTATTAACCAAGAGTGCTGTGTAAATAATGCGGTAATTTATTGTAATAAGCACTAGTGCGGTAAATTTACTTCTCAATTTTCTTTAGCTCTTAGTTTCAAAACCTGTTAACTAGAACGGTAATACATTAACTTTTGGAGTCAACATAGTTTATATTTATTTATTTATCAAATCAACAGGACACTAAAACTGAATTATGTTAATATCTCGGATTGAGGCTGTATATATCTGTGCCGTTCGGTTATGAGACCTATAAAAAAGTTCTCCGCCGGGAAAATACCAATTAGTTTCATTAGTTATTTAAATTAAATGTGTGATCTAATTAATTACTGAACAGCGAAAATATTTCTTTGTAAAAATAGTTATGAAAATTACCAATTGAAATAGCATAAAGCAGAAACAATAACCAAAGGACGCCACTATATACAAATGATGTATGCGTAGATATGCGTATGTCTTGCCATTAAGATGTCTATTTACAAACCAAAGTAATCTGCTTGCTTGTTTATTACTTTTTGTTGAGAAATTATGTATTTCACTCATTTCATTTGATAATTATAATCTCTGCTCATACCTCACTCGCTCTACAGGCTCGTGAGAAGAAACACGGCTCGATTATAATGATCAATAGAGCACTTGTATCGTAATGTGATATCCTGCAAATATTGGAAATTATAACACTCACTACACAATATGTAAAATACAATATAATGTTTTTTTAGAACGAGATCGATGTCCTAAAACGACGCGTTTATATTGAATGTCGCATTCCGGGCCTCGTTCTTAGGAGCCTTTATATCCGTGATATATGAGCCAAGTTGCAAGGGAGCCGCCTACGCTGGTACGTTCACATCTCACGAAAACGGCAGATTACGCGCGAGTAAAATATGTCTGGCTATGTTACCCTTGCCTGAGGCCGGCAGAAGGAGAATCCCAAAGTGCTGTCTTGATGTTGTTACGGATGATATGTATGCCAATGGTCTCAATACCAAGGATACTGAAGACCGTGCAAAGTGGATATAGCGGACCCGGACTGAGGATGTAACCTACTAGACATTTTTGTGAATCCCAAAGATCATCGTCAAAAATTACATACACTCTGTCTGAGAAGCTAGTTTGAAATAAATAGACACGTAAACAAAGGATAACCTACTTTGAAATGAAATATTATGAACGAACTCAACCTTCTTATTTCCTGCCTCGATCCCTCATAAGGTGTCACTCCGCGTCGTCCGACAGAAGGTTCGTCCATACGTCACCCGTTATTATATTAAGGAGATTAATGTCACCTTTCCCGAAGGAGGCTTACATACGGCCCTCCTCGTTGCTCGATCAATTGTCCCTTGGATCCCTCATATGGTATCACTATGCACCGGCTCGGCACAGAAATGATTATATTAGCTCGTGATAAATGTAAGCTATCCCGTGGAATGCTTTTTTCATGGCCTTCTTACTTGGCTCGATCAATCGTTGTCTGGATCTCTCGTAAGATGTCAATCCGCGCCAGCCCAAGACAGAAGGTCTGTCCATGTGTCACCCGTTATTATATTAGGCTGCGATAAATATTGCCTATATCAAACGAGGGTATGTAAGCCTTCTTTCTAGCCACCACCAATCACCCCCCGAATTCTTCATAAAGCATCACTGCACGCCTACTCGAGACATCTATGCATACGTCACCCGTTACAATCGGACGGTGGCCTTCTCTACCTCCTGGTAGAGGTGGTGAGGTGACTGGTCAGGACTGGGTCCTCGCAGTGATTGTCATTTGTTGTTTTCCAGTTGTGTACTCGGGGAATCGACCGACAACGGGGCCTTTTCTTGTTGGTCTTCGAGCCGAACGCGTAGACCGTCGTCCCAACGCGATTTTTTGTATGTGTAAGATAGCGTTTAGAGACTATAAAAGGAGGATGGGCACTTCATTGGTGAATATAAATATCAAATTTCTTACATCCGGTTCAGAAGCGTAAAGGAGTTATGGAAGTTCAAAATTTATTAAAAAATGCAAGATTGATTGTGTTAATTTTTTTTGTAAGCACCATCAGCAATGTTTGGATCTATTTCTGTGATGGATTGTGGAAGCACTTGACCACTGAGTCAGGCAACCAGCTGTGACCACGACCGGTCTAGACTGCTCAGAACAATACTGCCGATCGTGCTTATAAACAACTTTAACACAATTACTTCTACATTTTTTTTTATTTTAACCTTGTCAAACTTCCATAAATTCTATACGCTTCCTAGCCGGATGTAATTTGATATTTATGTTCAAAGAGTGTAGAATCTAAAATTAATCCACGAATATGCAGTTTGTTTCACGATATTTGCCTTCGGCTATGTCAGGTCCGCCGGGGTTTGAACCCGGGTCATTTTGCTTATGAGCCGCGCTCTTAGACCACTGCCACTACGACTCGTTTTAAATTACTCTGCATGATATTTTATGTAGATTTACCTTTTTTTATTCTGCTTTTGTATTATAAATGAGATAGCTTTCACCCGCGTCAATGTCGATCCTTAGGAAACAGTAACGGCAAAAAATTCCCGGGATAAAATGTACATTGTGTCCTTCTCCATACCCCAAACATCGGGTATGCAAATTTCATGACAATCAGATAGACGTAACAAACAAACAAATAAACTCACTTTCGCATTTAAAATTAGTTAGGATAGTTTCACGTATCCTTAATCCAAACGATACGTAGATTAATATTGGCCAGTGTTTTGCAAAAGTAGAATTTTAGACACACCAAGAGAAGACGCATGGACTGGTTAGCTCCAAATAGTTTCTGATGCCATCCTGAAATTGCGTTACTTCTTTAACTACGTAAATCAAATGAGTATCGCAAAATTCCAAATAACTTAGTGACAACTTGCAAAATCTTCATGAGTCTGCTAACTCTATTTATTCACTGTACGACAATCAACTGGGGGACTTCTATTCAGGGTGTATATATTCAGGAGAGCTAAAAATGAAACTCGCAGACTCGTAATTTGTTGGGTTGGTGCCTAGAAATAAATGATGGCTCCCTCGAGGCTGCGTACTGGAATGTTCATGAAAACGTAGGCAAATAGGGTATAACACGGGTTTATCCTCGAGTAGTATTTACTATTGGGTTTTTTACACTTAGGCAAATATTTTGCTACCTTCCGACTTCATCATCAGACCAGTTCATTGACATCATTTTGTTGTACTCGGCTTACCTTCACGTGTATGTAAAATTTATATCTGCCATCGGGAAGTTATTACATTACATACAGACACACCGATATGTGAAATAAAGAAAAGCTTGTAAAATTGTTCATATTGTCATCTGTTTAGGTATATATGTCGTCCACTTCTACTCAGATATACATATACGTATATCTGAGTAGAATTGCGGATTTTTTTCGTGATCCAGAATACACTGAATAATTATTTAGTATCTTTGTAGGGTGCCAAACAACATAACTAGCCTGCGATGTCCATCTGTCACAGGGCTGTATCTATTGAACTGTTATATGTAAAGACTAGGTAGAGACTTGACGAAATGAAATCAATAATTGAAGGTGGAAATTCCAGAAACTTTTGGCGTTTTTACTCGATTCTAAAGTTGATGCTGCTTTGCTGATAATTAAGAACAGTTTGTGTTGTTTGTGCCCAAAATAATTTAGATTTATAAAAGAGGTCTCCTGGAAGACGTTTTATGTATTCTTATACATCAGAAAAATACAAGAAACGTAGTTTTTGACGTTAAATATTGTACGGTGGAATGGAACCCATGGTATGTGTGTGCTAATGCGACTTACACTTGGCCGAGTCAGTTTTTCATAGTGTGATTTCTGTGGAATAGCAAAATTACGTTATTTTCACTTCAATGAATGACTCAAATAAGCCTTCAATGTTGCGTTTTACTCGCATGTAGTCATAAATACGATAAACACTGTATATATATTTGTCACCCTGCTTACAGACATTATCACAGCGTGCACAGGACTCAAATATATTAAGCTTTCCAAACGACGGAATGCTCATGAAGTGAATTAATTCCGCACGTCATTTACGCTGACATTTTTACGAGCGCGTTATGAGTTGTCGTGTTCAACGCCTCCTCTGAGTGTGCTGATGGTATCAACTACAAAACATTACACAGTTCCTATATATAATGAAGTGCTTTGTGACTTTAGCTTAGCCGTTATCCGTGATAACACGCTAGAGTCAGAAACCTGGCGCGGAGATATGCCTACTACTTACCTACTTGTACTTCGCATTTTCACAGATCTACGACTTCGACTTCAATTTTCGCCGAATTACAATTCGCCACAGCTTAAATGCGTCATAAATAAATAGCTTATCTTTCTCTTCAATTATTTACAACAAAAATACAGTTTATATGCATGGCATATAGCTTTAAATAGGTGGGGTGCCTGAGATAGGTAGGTTTGACCCACCTGTATTACAGGTCGCCAGGCTCACTCCACCCTTATCACATCACATCAGGACGCAGGCAAATAATGTGGGAGCAATAAAAAGGAAAAGGAAGAGAGAGCTACACTAATAAGTTATTATGCTAAAGAAGAAAAAACTAAAATCTTAAACTGGCGTAGAAAACGTATGGTCAGATTGTGTAGAAATCATATAAGTTGAAGGACACAGGGTGTGTAATGTGTTGATGATGATGATGATGAGGACACAACGGGGACATACGCTCGAATGAGGGGGTTCATTCCACGACAGCGAATAGGGGCCATGTGGTAACCGGCCTAGAGAAGAGTTGTTATTTGATTTTAAAAGATCCTGCTAAGTCCCGTTTATATCCTAGAAAAGCTCGATGAGCTGCTCGGTGAATTCGTGAAGGAGGTCCAAAAGTTACTTAATTTTTCTTTCTTTCTATCTTCCTTAAGATTTTATCCTAACTATCCTAATCGTAACCTAGTTATATAATATTAATTATTATAATTGCGAAAGTGACTATTTGTTTGTTTGTTACGCTTTCACGCCTTTACTACTGAACTGATCATGAAACTTTGCATACACGTTATCTGGGGTACGGATAAGGACATAGGGTACATTTTATCCCGGGAAAAAGTACTGTTCCCGAGGGATCGACATTAACGCGGGCGGAGCCGCGGGCAAAGCTAGTAATACATAAATTAGTAATTCTGATTCTGTGATTTAAATAATGCCAATAAGTTCAAAATAAACCTGTACCTATTTTTCAAGTTGATAATTACTATAGACACCTTACCTACTGAGATAAGATATATATGGAAATACACATACATAGTATCACGTCTTTTTCCCTTGCGGGGTAGACAGAACCTAGGTCTATAAGACCTTATGGCCACATTTAGGATGTCATAGGGCGTGTAGATGGAACACGGAATCAAAATAGTGATGGGTTGCTAGCCGCATCGCCTATTGACATGATTCCGCACATTTTAGTCCAATCCCTTGATCGGCTTTTACGATCTGCGCGAGAAGAGAAGCAACTGGCACATTCCACGTTTTTTTCTTTTCTCCCATACCAGCATGGAAGACACTACATATATTAAAAGCACATACGTCTCCTTTCAATTTGGATCTCCAACTCGTTCTAGCCATTGTATTTTGTAGAGCAGTTGCATTTCTGTGAGAAAGAGGCACATAGGGAGGACCGGCGTCAAGCCGGCCGCCGGCAGCAAAAACTTTGCACAAATCATACTTATGACAGCATAAATGCTGTCATGATAGTGTTCATCTTAGTGTTCCCCGGTTGGATCCTCAGCTGTGGTGCGTCTGTGTTGGCTCCGATCCGATCCGATCGAAGTCGGATAATAGAAGTGAGAAAGAGGATAAGTAAAACCAGCCATACGAGTACCTAACTTAAAATGTCATGACCATTTCGTAGACATGCGTATGATGACAATCATTGAAATACCTAATAACCTAGAAGTAAAAAGTCAAAGAAAAAAAAACAAAAACTTACTTTTTCTTTTCCTTTTTTATAGCATCTTCCAAAAACGCGTAGATGATCGAATCTTGATCGGGGGCTATCGAATCCATGCCCGCCTGTTAAGGAACATACCTCAATTTCAAATAGAAATAACATTTTAAAGTAGTACCAATAATACCCAATACTTACTTAAAAATACAACGTAAAACTTATATCAACTCTTTTTAAAAGGGATCTTATAAAATATTAACTGAAATTTCTAGATAGATGGATGTTGGTTCAGTAGTGGTAGCTACTTAGGTATTTATTTATTTACGTTGGTTGTCAGCAGCAGGATAATCTAAATCTTTTATTTATTTTAAAATATTTGTATTAAATAAATATATCATGTGGTACATATACGTTCACATTTAGCTTATTCTAATATCACAACTTTTGCTGATGTTAACTATGCATTACAGCACCAATTTCTCGCCGATACATACCATAAGCTTAACGCTAGTGTTAGATTTTCCGAGCATCTGATATTACTGCCATCAAGCAACCTAGTTTGTTTTTCCACATGCTTTTCAAAACACGTCCCTATTTACACTAAAATGTACTGTAAAACAAGTACTTAGTCTCATCTCAACTAGAAGTTTAGTTGACATTATGTGCATAGTAGTGTCGAAATGAGGTACTTGCCTACGATTTCGGCGTGGCGACCGCGATGACCGCATGTCTGAGCGCCGCGTGTCGGTGGAGGACCGCTTGTGGTGAATTTCAGTAGGCGAGGGGGACACCACAGGGCTGATGTCTCGGTCCCTGTATTTAGAAATGTTTTACCCATATAGGCAATATTTTTGATAACCCAGATACAGCTCGCGTCAATCTTTGTTGCGAGTCTTAAGTGAGTCGCGAATGCTTGTGTGTGCCGGTACAAGCAAAGAGCGCGTATGTTCACACAGGAATGCAGCACTCATACATCGAAACAGACAAGCGCAACGATGCGACGTGGCATCCCGACGGTCGTGTGTCCCCTCCCCTCTTGGATATACGCCCCGCTGACTCCCACTGTTAGGTACTGTGACGCGTTTTGTGATCAAATTCGGAAAAGTTACCTTTATCTTCCAATGAAATCATTTACAGCAACCTGTAGGCTGTATCGTAAGTCTTCTTCTTCTTTAGCAGCCTAATTAATCCACTGCAGGATATAGGCCTTCTCTGATGCACGCCATTTATTTCGGTATTGCGCTTTTCTTTTCCATAAGCACACAATAAGAATACGCACACAATAAGTTATTTATTGAGTGCATATTCGCCATCCCTTTTAACCCGTTACGTATGTCTATAAGTAACATCAGTCCAGCTAGTCAGATTATTGATACGTGGAAACTGAAGGTACCCCATGCATGACGTTCCTAAGACAACCTGCGTTGCGCTAGTAAATACCAACAATAAGGTACAAAATTTCCATGAGTATCAGATAAACGACCCCAAAAGGGAATGAACTGTGCCGCAAGTAGGTAAGGAAGCATCCATAATAACGTCACACATTAAGGTGAGAGGAGGGTTTCATTCAACGAAGTGTGACAACGGTGGTTCATAAGTTTTGTGACGTCACATGTCCAAAGCCGGTCACCGGTAGACAAAACATAAAAATATTTATTAAGTTTGAAAAGTCTATTACTAGGTACTGTTTTGATTATATGCAGTTTAAATAAGTTTTGTAAAAATGTAAAAAATATTATAGTAGTTTTCATTTTCATACATTAAAATATGTGACGTTACACTAGAGGGGAGGGTCACACAGATGTAAAGGGCTGAGGAGGGTTCTAAAAATTATAAAATTTTTGTGACTTCATTTTTGAATGGCTCCTGAGATTAATAAGAAGATTGAAGACAAATTCACTATCCTGCGTTCCTCCATCTCAGCTTTTCCTTCACTTGACCTCATAAAAAGATTTCATCTCTAAATTATTTTTATTAATATAATTAAATACATTTTATTGTCTTGTTTCTTACATTCAAATGGGTAGTTTTATCACTTTTTTACTTCGATTAAGTTTTTAACAATGAAAGAACCCACATTCAAATAACCCACCACCGAACTAGGAGAACAAACCTGTATCCAATTGATGGGTTATGTAGGGATCATTCAAACAATGCAGTAACTAACAAGTACATATGTACTTGTTAGAAACAAAGGAAAAAATACACTTATTTTTAATTAGTGTTAATATTTTAATAGATTTATCTGTACTCTTATTAAATTAAGAAATAAAATATGGTGAAAAAATTCAAAGCGGGCGGCGTTTATACATAATTATACATTCGCTTGGTCAATATTAGAGATAATGAATTAGACGCATGTCATAAAACTGTGACGGCTTTTGAGCCTTTTTGCTGCATTGACGTAGTTGTGAAGTGGATGTTGAGTGTCGTTACGCATTTTAGAAAATTGAGCTAGTGACGGTTCTTTGGCCTTTTGGAGGTACTATTCAAGCCAGAGGACTACAGGTACCAGGGTCGGTTTTAAGGCTATATCCTTATAACCCTATATCCTATAGCTTGGCGTGGGATGACGGATTCCAGACCGGACATGCGTACTCTCCGGCGGAATAACAAATACGGCTCCCGTCAAATCCTTGGATTCAAATCCGTTCTCAATATATTGAGTAGGTTTCAGTACCTGGCTTCAACATGACTTACCCGGGCGAAAACCGGCTTCTTCAGAAATATAATATACATTCCTGAACAATATATATAATTTACTGTATATTAAGCAATTGCCGTGTGGTTTCCGGCAGAGTAGAATAGGACCACTCCAAGCCTTCCCATGGATGTCGTAAGAGGCGACTTAGGAAATACAAGCTAAACAAAGCTCATAAACATCAATGAGACCTCTCTAACCTGCGGCCAGCGAGGAAAGTGTAGGCCAAATCCTCTGTCTGCTTTGGCCAAGTATGGCTCCGGTAGTACAGACAAGGTCATCCTCCTGCAGTGGAGACTAAAATGACCTGATGACGATGATGATATTAAGCAAATAAATAATTATGGTAGTGATTATAATGGAATATTCAAAGTGAGGATGCAACCGGGAATACGGAAGAGAGGGAACAAAAGTAATAAAATTTATGCGGCCATCAACTAAGGGGAACATGCAGCGCTGAAAATATCGCGGAAGTGGGTGATAGACGGCGGAAACTGCTCGTTTCCAGCAAATAATTCACTCCAACCGATCCCAAGTATTCTTTCCTTTGTCTAAAAATATCACAAGTTCAAATGTATTTCGGGAAATTGGATAAAATTAAAGCACTTCGCAGGGACTGACTGAAATGTTCCGTGGATGGGAGTTGTACGGAACACACGAGTGGAATTTGGGAGACTGTTTGTGTGTACATCAGACCCTAGCAAGGCGAAAATGTCATGACCAAGCGAGGATGCGTAGAAAACTTTCCGAACAGAAAAACCTTAGTGAACGGACAATGCCACTTTTTTTGCTAACCCGAACTTGCTAAAACAGTTTTGGAAGAAACACCCGAAACTGTGCTAATTTTTCGTATGTACTGGAGAAATGGCGATTTTATTCCTCGCATGCGCCGCTCCGCTCGCTTACACAGCTTTAGCGAAATTGCTGTTTACGTACACGTAGATCCATTGGGCGCTATGATGCAATCAGTATTGTGCCTATTGAAACAATATATCCCTTTGGATGCCAAGTATGTTAGGCTATATAATTATTATTGTTTATATTTATTCAGTCGAGATCATGTTTCTTAAATCCATACTAATATTGTAAAATGCGAATGTAACTCTGTCTGTCTTCTTTTCGCTTCAACCATTGAACCGATTTGGATAAAATTTCGTATGGACGTAGTTTGAGGCTCAGGGAAGGACATAGGTTACCTTTAATTCCAGGAAATTCTACTGTTTCCAAACTAGTATCTTCTATAAGGTAGAACCTGTATGATGATGTCTTTTATTGCTCATGTTGTATCTTATTACAATTCACATTGTTGTTGATCTTCAAAATAAATGATAATAAAAGCAAATGTTGGGTTGTAGACGTGCAACACGATGGTGATTGACACAGTAACAGGTGACACTCGTACAGACGCTAGATTCAACGTAGACAGACAAATTCAATTTCTTATTCTAGAAAGTTACGTTACGCTTGGACTGTGTACATTAGGTAAAAAAGTTGTTCAAAAAGAAACATGTCTAGAAAGTTACCTAGGTATACGTCTTATACCTTTAAACGAGCAATTCTTGTATATTTATTTATATATATGTATAAATGTATTTCTTTGATCTCGGAAACGGCTCTAACGATTCCGCTGAAATTTGGTATATCGGGGTTTTCGGGGGTAAACAATCGATCTAGTTTAGTTAGTCAACACGTGTTTTCAAATTTTCATGCGTTTTTCCGTCCACACAGAATATGGTTGCTAATTTCTTCCTACCGACCACTGTCCGTCTGGTCCAGCGGGTTAAGATGTCAACAGCAAGAAACGAGTGTTATGGGTCGCGCCGATATTATATACTAATACGTAGAAAGCAGTGTAATGACGTACGTGACTCGCCTGGGAACCTAGAAGAATCTCCGACGAACTTTATGAGTAGGTAACACGACACAGGTGCGGCCACAGACTAAAAATCTTAGATTTTTATTTCCTTACGTGTCTGCACCGGCGACTCGTTTGTACATTATATTACATACAATAATGGTTGCCACGATGTGCCCAAAATAGATAAATTATATTGTAATTAACTTTTCTGTATGATTGTGTAACGTAACGGTGATTTAATTATAAAATTCATACAAATCAAAAACTGTTTCTATGTGATTGTGCAACAAAAATTCCAAATCATCACGTTTGTGACATTGGTAAATATTAATTCTTTTATCTTCACATCAAAATCTGCAATCTACAATTGACATCTCGTAATGTGCGGTGTTATGGCTAACACAATGCCTGCACTGCACAATATACATTTTATCGCAAAAAAAGTAATGTTCTCGAGAGATCAACATCAACGTGAGCGGAACCGCGGGCACAAGGAAGTTTATTAATAAAAACATATGAAGTACAGAAAGAAAAAAAAGGTCGATTGTACTGAACGAGCGAATGTCGCTTTACACCGACCCATAACGTCTTATGTTTGAAATTTGGACTGCATGCACTGCTGCACGCACGCACCGCCTCCATGCAAACGAGGAGACCGTCATTTTTTGCGTTTATAGTCTCGGCTGAAATTCGATTATTATAAAACGTGATAAAACTAATGTTTCTCATACTTGAAATAATTTCAAAGATATCACTTTAGTTTTTTATAAAACACTGAAAGTTGAGCTCCTCTGTCGGGCTCCAGAGTAATCTCAGAAATGCGATATCCCCAGCCACTTTAGTCTGCGAGTTATTTATTGGCTGGCTCGTATTTCAATTTGGGACATAACATACATACATACACTGCTATAAAATGGATTTGCTAGTTTCAGGTTTCCAGAATAAGCGCGAAAAGTCATATATATTTTAGTGAACATTGTTAGCCTTTGGTGTGTGTTTGATAAAGGTATTGAAAAGGCTTTGACTTGATGAAATTTTATGCTATAATAATTCTTACATTGAAAGCAAATATAACATATATACAAAATTTACTATTATAATTGCAAAAAAGGTATTTCTTTTAATAAATATTTCACAACAACTTCACCACAGTGCAAGGATTTTCACTTCTGGACAGTACAGTACACAGCCATGAAAAATGTATTAGCCATTAATTACAAACTGCGAGAAGTGGGCTGCTGGCAGTCAAAGGCCAGATTTCCGCGGTCCGCCCAACTTGTTTATTTGCCGAGTTCCGGCCCGACTCCAGAACTATGTTAAATATTAATAACTCTGCGTCCCGGCCCCACATATTTGATTTTCTTCTTGTACTTCACATCTTTTTATTAATGAACTTCCTTGTGCCCGTGGTTCCGCTCGCGTTGATGTTGATCTCTCGAGAACATTATTTTTTTCGGTTCTTCCATATTGGTTTGTGAGGGAAAGAAAGATGTAAAACGTATAATCCGATCAAAGGTCATCATTTTGATTATGTGACACGGTCAATCGACCATGCACACCCTGGTGTCATAGTTCTTCGGAACCGCCTCTCGGCCTCTGACGTGGTTCCTTTAACTACCACCAGATGGCAGCCGAAACCAACGGTTTAACGTGCCATCCGAAGCACGGTATCATCTTTATTATCAAACAATCAGATGATTCAAGCATGTGTATTCAATGTCGTAACCAAACTGGAAACAACTAAACAAAGTATGCGTTCCGTGGGAATCGAACCCACGATCCCCGAGTCTACAGGCAAACGCCTTAACCACTGGATCACGGTGGCAGTTAATAAAAAGGAATAGGTGAACATCCGAGACATCATGTAAATAAGTAATGACTTCAATGTGAATGAATTCAATTTGTTTCAAAAGAGATCTTTTTAAACATATAAATAAATATAAAAAACCTTTCTATCCTAAATTTGCATTGATAAGTTTGAAGCTTTCAGACTCTGATTCCGTTCGCATCAAAGCCAATTACGTAACAGAGTAATATTTAATTCTCTGTTATATTCTACCTACATGTACGCTACACTAAAGGCCATTGTCGTAATCGGCGAAAATGGCTCTTAGTGTCGGTAACTACGGCTCTAAGCCCGACACATTACAGTATACTCGTACATACATGCATGGCAGATCTCGTTTTAGTCGGAATATATGTAATTATTTACAAAAAAATATATATATTAGGAAATGAGATATCTTCGATCAAGCCGGTCGAGGAAATGGGCGAAAATTTGAGGAATCATGTAAGTAGGCGATGCGGCTAGCAACCCATCACTTTTATTTTCATCACACGCAAGTGAAAAAGAAAGGATAGTATGTGTATATTAATTAGAAGATTCATAGTGATTAAATCATACAAAACGAAAGCCTCGATGGCCCACTGCGCGATTACGATTTTTTAACCAGCCCGGTCGAGCTGTACTTTAAGCGAAAATTAAATTTTGCGAAAGTGACCAATATTGTGACGCAATAGCGTGATAAGAGACGCATCCATTGAGATTATCGATATTTTTTCTTGAGATTTTGAGATTATCAATTATGGCAAACCAAACGCAGATCGCCAGCAGCTCGCCCGCACTTAGACTAGAATCTGGACACTGGACTCTGATCCGAGAAGGCTGGCCTGCTACGGTGAGTTTATTTGAAGATTTTCAGACTCTGGTCGAGTAAAATCTGGTGAGCACCGTGGCGCAGTGGCACACGCCAGCCAGGGTTGGTGGGTCAGATCATGATGGAAATCGATCTTTTTCAGATTGGCCTTCTATATACGTATTTGTTATATAGTCTCGAACTTACTTTGGAGCTAGCCCAATCTGTGTAATTTGTCCGTATATAATATAATATAATAAATAATAAATAAATTAGGTTTTGCATGTAGAAAAAATTCTGATAATTTTGTCAAATAATAAGGTTGGTATATATAGCTCGCTGTTTTGCGCGCCTCTGTTAGCTATTTACCTGATGGTAAGTAAACTTACTTAAAACACAGCATCCTCGCTGGCGCCGGTAGGCCCCAATTGATGCAAATTTGCAAACTTCGATTGAATTTTCATTTATATTGATAGGATCTGTAGCGATTCAATGGATTACCTGTGACTCAAAGCCAATTGTCTATAATTGCTTCTCTGGCGTATAATCTATACCTCCCTATTGTATGTGTAGGACTTACCGCGCTTGAATTTAAGTTTCTTTTTATATTTAACTGAAGAGCTGCGATGGATGTTGGAACTGTCAAGGGAAACCATATCAGTGTACCCTCTTTCTTAGTCTTTTATAACACAAGTTGTTACACACAACATTGATGGCGCCGTTTGGGAACTGTTCTCTGGCACGTGTTAGAAATGAAACCAATGAAAGAATAGGAATATCATTTATTTTATACTAGCTTTCGCCCGCGGCTCCGCCCGCGTCAATGTCGATCCCTCGGGAACAGTACTTTTCCCGGGGTAAAAGGTAGCCTATGTCCTTCTACGCACTCCAGAGAACTTGTATGCAAAATTTCATGATGATCGCTTTAGTAGTTACGGCGTGAAAGCGTAACAAACAAACAAACAAATAAACAAACAAACAAACTCACTTTCGCATTTATAATATTAGTAAGGATAGTAAGGATAAGGATAGTAAGGATAAGTAAGTGCTATATATTTGCAGGGAAGGCAAACTCATGCCTTGAATTCATTCAAATGACGATAACTTTTTTTTTAATGAACCGATTTTGATGAAACAATCTTTAAATATTTTGCCGAGTTAAACTAAGCAATTGGTGAAAGTTTGAAGTAAATCGGTTCAGTATTTTCGGAGATAATCGTGATCATACATACTGACAGACAGACAGACAGACAGACAGACAAGAAATTCTAAAAAATATTTTTTGCTTTCTATTATTCTTTTTAAGTGTCTCTCTATCCATTTCAGTCAAAAATTCTAAATGTACAGACAAAATATTTTTACTGTTTTATTATATGTATAGATTATATGTATAGATTTCTCTATTCAAAACTTCTCTTATTATTTCTTTTAAATCAAAGCTAAATTTACCGGAGTTTCAAAACAACCACTGCCCAGGAAGAAACTCCAAGAAACCTATTAAGCAGTGTCGGTTGCCTACTCGCCGTAAGGGCTTTTATTTGTACAATCACATTGTAATTATTACTTTTGAATACACAAGAAATTATTACAAAAGTTATTATGTACACACCAATTAGTCATCATTACACATCCAATAAATACCATCTAAGACCACAGTTATTACTACAACATAGTAACAGAAATATCAAAAATATTCCATTATCGAAATTAATTAAAACAAAGACAAAATACTTAACTCAACTGTTCTCAGTCGCTGCACCATCAAGACTGACTTACAATTGCGAATCACTGCTTATATAAGCTGTTTCACCCGCCATCTTGGGTGTTGTCGTCATCGTAAATCGATTCAGTAACCAACATTCAATTAATCAATTACAATAAGTTAAAAGTATTGCCACAAATGTTTTAAAGTAAGTATTAATTATTTTTACAAGAAATATTAGATAATATTCATAAATAAAATATATTAAGTAAACCGGAAGTAATACCAGACTTAAAAGGTAACTGATCGAAATTATCAGTAAATAGTATAATCTATCACACGCGTATACACTTTTTGAACAACTCAACTTGACGCCGTGCCGTCCTGATTGAAATAAGGATGCTTCCTAATCTCAATCGCTTCCTTTATGTACTAACAGTGTTTTCGTTGAATGCAGCTCGATCCAGTTTTTAAATTTCTCTAGAATTTCTAAATGAAATAAAAATAAATAAATGTGTTTGTTAGATTTTTAATTTTCATCCGGAAACAAATTAAATTATTTTTCAGGGCAGCGCCGCGACGTGCCTGCGTCGTCGCCGCTTCATTAGCATTCAGGCGCGTCACGACTCGGTCGCTGATTGCTGCGACTAGGGTCACCACAGACACTGGCACTAGTCAAGATCTAGTCCAAAAATTGAAGATATCGAATACTATCTAAATGTGGTATGTGTGTTCAAAGTGATTAGAGGAACCCTCATGAATGTTTCATCCAACTAACTGGATATTAACCCTAGTCGGGTTTAACTCACTGCGTATAAATGATAGATGTACTTTATTCTCCTTGTATGACATCCATATGAAGATTTTGTTTTAGTGTGGCTCGGAAGAATTTAATAAAAACGAATTATATGCTCAATTCATTCATTCATTCGTTCGGCAATTTTTTTTTAACTAAGTGGCGAAAAGCTTTTTCAAATTAAACTTCTTTTGGCTTACGATCGGTTACGTCCGGATCTGGAACGCAGGTACCGACAATGTTTACATGTGTTTATGTCTGAAACTACCTTAAAATCATATCTAATCATAAAAAGTAACTTTCCTAGTTAATGGAAACGACAAACATGTATATTTGCGGCTATTCCCCTTTTTAAACATTTGCTTTTGTCAAGTGTTGGTTACTATGCGACGTGCGGTCTCTCAGACCCCTCATTTCTACCTACAAAGGAAGGATTGTTACATTTTCCGATTCAAATCTGAGTGTCCAGTGCCCTTAATACCGGTTTGGGTTGAGCTGCGGAGATTAGCAGTTAATACCATTTGCAGTAAAAAAATACTTATTTTGTGTCCAATCTGGTCTCCTTACCACAAGCCATTTATAATTCAGCCCTGATTTTTTCGCCGCTCAATGTGACTCAAATTGCAGTGACTGAGCGACGCGATAAATATGCGAACATTACGTACGCCACAAAATATGTTTCGACAATAATACATAAACTTTTTTAGGCTAAACACGGAACGCTACTAGACCTCCGATGTCCGTTCGTCCGTCTGTCACAGGGCTGTATCTACAAAACCGTAATAGGTAGAGACTTGGAATTTTCACAGAATGTGTATATCATTGTCATTAATAACGAAAAATATTAAAAACTAAATAAAATTAAAAACTTAAGTGGATCCCATACAAGAAGTATTTTTTGTTGTTGTTATTGAGCATTTTTTATGTAGTTAAATATCGTATGGTGTGGTACGGAACCCTTCGCGTGCGATTCCGATTAATACTTGTTTGTGTATATTGATTTGTGTGGACTTGATCTAACTTATCCTTCGGAGTCTCTAAAACCGACAATAATTGTAAATTGAAATAACATTCAATATTTTTCACTATGAATATCTCAAGATTTATTATAGGTATATTAAGATTAACCTGTATAGTATATGGACTTGATCTAACTTATCCTTCGGAGTCTCTAAAACCGACAATAATTGTAAATTGAAATAACATTCAATATTTTTCACTATGAATATCTCAAGATTTATTATAGGTATATTAAGTTAAACCTGTATAGTATATAACTTGACAGTAGGGAATTACCAGCCAACTTAATGGCTTATGTTTATTTTAATTTCATCAAAATGGTGTTTTATTTTGCGAGTTTCATAACAGGTCGTATTAAAATCTCTCCTGGCCCGAACGTTACAGCTCCCAGAAGACGGGCGGGTACTCGCTACGCGTTAAATTGGATAACCCACTAAATTTGTATTTTCAGCTTTTGGCGCCTACGAGTACGTAGACCGTTTGGTCTTTGTTTGTCTTTCGTGTGAAAAATAAAATAATAATTTTCTTGTTCAATAAATTTGAATCTTAATATATACAACTATATATAGACTAGCTCCGTGGCGCAGCGGTCAACACGCCAGCCTGCGACACGGAGTGACCGGGTTCGATCCCCGGCCAGGTCAAGATGGAAAATGATCTTTTTCAGATTGGCCTGGGTCTTAAATGTTTATCTATATATGTATTTGTTATAAAATATAGTATCGTTGAGTTAGTATCCCATAACACAAGTCTCGAACTTACTTTGGGGCCAGCTCAATCTGTGTGATTTGTCCGTATATATTTATTTATTTATAACTCAAAGGTGACTGACTGACATAGTGATCTATCAATGCACAGCCCAAACCACTGGACGGAATGGGCTGAAATTTGGCATGCAGGTAGATGTTATGACGTAGGCATTTTAGAGCAGACAGGATTTTGATCAATTCTACCCCCAGGGGATGAAAATTTATATGAAACTTTGTCAATTTTAAACCGATCGGGCTGAGACTTTGCATGCATAAAGCTACTATGACTACTACTTCTTAACGCGAGCGAAACCGCGGGCAAAAGCTAGTAAATTATATAAAAGGATATATTGCTAAAAAAATAGGTTAAATATGATTTGTTTTATTATGCTTTGTATAAATACATTGGTTGGAACTCTATGTTATACTAACTTCCATTCATAGACAACTAGCTTTTGCCCGCGGCTCCACCCGCGTTGGTGTCGATCCCTAGACAACAGTAGAATTTCCCGGAACGAAAAGGTTAAGTCCTTCCCCGGGCCTCCAACTACCTCTATACCAAATTTCACCCAAATTGGTTCAAGTGGTTAAAGCGTGACAAGATGAGAGACAGACAGAGTTACTTTCCCATTTATAATATTAGGAAGTATGGATTTAGCCTTACTGGGACCTCAATCAGAGGTTTTGGTTGTTCGAATGACCAACATCTAGGTTTCACTGCCTGAAGATGCCTCATATAGACGCGAAACACATGTCGCGAGCACGACGGCCGATATTGCTGCAGCCTCAACGGATGCGGAAGTATCGAACAGGGTTGCATGCATCAATTATTGGTGGCATGAAAGGATTAAAGTAGTGGGTGTGGACGCTGGCCAGTAATAGTTTGCATGAACTAACTGGTGGCAGAAGCACGCAAAGTAAATTATCTCAAAGTAAATGTAACTTTAACTTCCGTAAAGTAAAACCTGAATCTATTAACTTAAGAATTCAGTGGTACAGCATTTTAAGCGATGTCGGTTTAAAACTGCTTGTGACATTCCGGCAGGTTTTGTTTAGTGCTGTAAGCATAAGTTTTGCGCGATTGGTCCCAAACGGGACTGGCATATTCCCCAGCCCAGAAGCATAGAGCAAGTCTTGTGTCTGCAGAGCCTGTAAAGTAATCCCAAAATTGGGTGCCCATTTTGGGATCCTACCTCGCAGCAGATTGTTCCTGGAACAGACCTGCAGTTGTTTGTGCTATTTGACCTGAAGTTCAGTGATCTGATAGGACTGTTCCAAGATATTTGCAGTATTTTACTGCAGCTTAATAGTACATTTTTGGTGGATTAGCGACATAATTAAGGTTATTACTGGAGTTGGTAATAACCTTAACTATGAAGTTAATTAATTGTTTGTTATTCAGCAAACTTATTTACCGATGGCCCTGAGTTAAAGTACAAGGAAGCCCACGCGGACTGTCAGTTAAAATACCAAAGCGTCAGTTTGCAGGTTCTGATGGAACTCCCACGCGAGAGGCAATTTATCAAGAACAGCGGAACCTTTTGATAAAATCATTAATTTGTCTAGATTTTTACTGACTTCTTAAAAACGTGAACTGGCGATATTTTTCATAAGTCATCGCAGTATTCATTACTAAAATTTGTGGAAAATATAGGTACTTACATAACTCGCCTCTAAGGGTTTCCAGCGCATTGCGCCGGATTGGGATTCTTGTTTTAAGATTTAATATTTTGTATTTGCAACTTCATAAGGAAGATATTTGTGAGACGCCGTTATGCTCCGTCTGCTGCACATAAAGAAGTAGTAAATTGGTTCCTGGCTACGAGACACTCCGTCGAAACTCCACGTGGCGACACGTGCTCTGTCTGAGGCTGCGCAGAGTGGTCCAGGTATCATTGTGGAAACGAGGTCGGTCTATATTTATTAATACATGTCAGCATTAAGCCTTAGCGCTGAGTAAATTTTCTCCAAGACATATCTTTTAAGATTGTTCACATAAAGAATCAGTGGTGACATATAGGACTTGTTAACTAATCGGTAGGTGCATACAAAGAGCAGGAAGGAACCTACTCCCTGAGAGTATTCGAGAGTCAAGTGTATGGGCAGTCCTGTTTGCTGTGTGTACTTACACGGGGATGGCCAGACGCTCAAACGGCCACATTCCGATGAGGTCCTTTGAGCCGCTGGGAATCACCGTAGTGTAAACAGTTTAAAGCTGTAGTTAGCAGCTCTAGCTTTAAGGTTACCTTATTAATAAAATACTATTAATAAATGAGTGGTCAAGTCAAGGTCAAGGTATTTGATTTATCACCAATAGTAAATTTTCCCACTGGCCAAAGTTAGTTAATTTATTTTTCTTATAGTGTGTTACACTTCAATACACTTTATTTTTGTCAAGGGTGGACTTCAGCCAGCATTATACACCAGAAGAAACCACCCATGACAGTATGTCCGGACAGACGTACATACGAAAGAATTCGTGCCCAAGCTGAAACGGAGACGCTTCGCGCTCCCTCGGTCGATAGAAGACACTTTTGGAATGCTAAAAACAAAAATACATATTATCTTTACATTTCTTTTCAAATCGCGTTATTAGTTTGATAGTGCAATCTTAAGAAACATATTCTGATTTACATATTTGCAATAATTTTATGCGCGGCTTAAGTACATCATGAGAATTAGCAGTTGAATTGATGTGGTATAATAGCAATACTATTGATCTGATGATGAGATGAGCTAAACGGTATGATCTAGAAGTCTATAGCGAAACAACTTTATTAATGTCATATTATTTAGTTTATTTTTTACTATTCAAAACTTTTATTGTTGCTACTTTCATCTTATATTTTCTAGCTTTTTATGGCTAGGTTTATGACTAGAGAATTCTAGTCATACATAAATTTATGAAGGGTATAATATACCTTCATCTTTCGTTCTTCTCAGATGCTTACAATGACGTCACGGCTAGCGCGCAAACACATATCAATACGTCTAACGCACCGTGACTTCACAAATTGTTTAACTTTTCTCGTGTCAAGAACTCGGCCGGTCGCCACCTTCCTAAACAATCAGTAACACCGCATCGAATAAACAACTAAGTCCGTTATGTCTATTTTTGTTGATCGACATTTACTCCCATGTTAGTAGATTAACGTCCGCCTGCGACTCTCCTTAAATAAGTCGTATGTACGTAGGGAACAGAACAGTAACCCAGGATAACCTTATTCTCAGTGACAAGTTTAATTTAAGCACATAGGGTAACAAACAAAGAAATAGAAAACACTTTTGCTTTTATATCAGTTAGAATTATTTGTAGCCATGGTGTAAGAAAAACTTGGGAAAGCATTTATATTTAAGAAAGCTTTCATAGAATTATAACCATATTAAGAGCCCGACATATGCCAGGCGGCGTGGCGATACAAACGCTGATGGTCTAAACGCATTGGCTACTTTGGATATTTTCGTTTTTTAGGAATATTCAAGGGTTATTCGAAAAAGAAAAACATATGATGGCTGCCTTATCTGTAATGCAATAATAATCAAAAGTTTCAAGGTTAATTTTAATGTATTTGGTGAATAATGCTATATACCGAGTAAATTAGACGTGATTTGGAGGCAACTTTGCAATTTTTTTCTATCGAGAAAATTTAACGCAATCGTGTTTTTGAGTCATATAGTTACCAGAGTTAGTCCTGAACTTTGCTGCATTTTTATTTCAACTTGAGTATTTGATTATTATTGATATAACAGTCAATCATGCAAATCAGTGTGAGGTAGTACGGGCCCTTAAGAACCCGTGCATTGATGACACACATTGAGTAAAATGTCGTCGGAAACTAAAAAATAGTGTTTATTTATTTTCTTTATTTATTTATTTAGGAAAAACAAACAGTTACAGAATGGAGTTTTAACATAAAAGGCTTACATTAAACATGTTACTTATTCTGTAACCAACTACATTTTTCACAGATTATTTATTAAATTACATTAAAAGATGCTACTAGAGAGCAAGTATGCAAAAACTAGAAAATATTTTTAATATAGTGGGTCTGAATACACAAAAAAGAAATTAACATCTTCAAGAAGGTAAATAAAATAAGACAAAATATATTAAGATGTGAGTACGTAGTAAGAGTGTTCTGCGCTTCTGCGTTTATTAACGTGTCAGGAAGAAAGAGCATAAAGTTTTTCAAACAACAACAAAGCAACAAATATTTATTTCACATTATTCGAAGTACAAAAGGACTACTTGAATTACGGCGTCAACTAGGGCAGATCCACCCGACAGATCGACACAACCAGATACTTTTAAATATCGCACGATTTGCTTCGAACAGTACCTACTTGTAAATGTTTCTTGAAAAAAAATATTATAATATTGAGGAATATTTATCAGATGGAACATTGTTAATGTAACGAGTAAAATGACATACTTATATTTAATTGTTATTATATGCACTGTAAAAATTCCAAATATCTATGTAAATAATACTTAACTATTTAGATATCCCATCCCAACTTTTTATTTTAATAATATTAAAATCTGCTGTTTATAACAATTGATAACAATAAATTGTTATATAATTACTTGTTTGACATTAATATTGTTTTCTTTGTTTTGACATTTTATTCACTATTTTACATGCTTTTTTAATATATACTTTTTTTTGCTCTGATTTTAGTCGACTGCATTTTCAATTTTAATACTGACTTATATAATGTTATATATATTTACACACAAAACTTGTAGTCAAAGTAATAAATTGGGTTAAAGACATTGTATCGGTGATTTGATGAAGTGGATAATACATCGAACTAAACTTGTAATTTGTGGGAATAGTAGATACGTCGATTATGTAAGTCAGAAATACCTGTATCAGAGCCTAGTTGTTTCCCGCAACTTCATCCGCGTGGGATTAGGTTTTGTCAGCATTTTAGGTGAGAATGTGACCGATACGTTTAGATGACAGCCTCCGTGGTCCAGTGGTTAAGGCGTTTGCCTGTTGACCCGGGGGTCGTGGGTTCGATTCCCACCGGAAGCATACTTTGTTTAGTTGTTTCCAGTTTGGTTAGGACATTGCAGGCTTGAATCACCTGATTGTCTAATAATATAGATGATTCCGTGCTTTGGAAGACACGTTAAGCCGGTGGTCCCGGCTGCCATCTGGTAGTCGTTAAAGGAACCACGTCAGAGGCCGAGAGGCGGTTCCGAAGAACTCTGACACCAGGGTGTGCATGGTCGATTGACCGTGACATCTACTCGAAATGAATGAATGAATGACAGAGACATGTATTCTCAATAGTGTTCGCAGCGCTCGCCCTATATTGACGTACTTAGATACATTTTTCCAAACCGGTTAAATGACTGCGATAAATAAATAGAATAAAGCCTTCGTTATTCTCTAATAATCTAGCTTTCTATTGGCGTAAGATATTTTGAAATCGATCAAGTAGTTTGTTTTTATCTATTACTAGCTTTCGCCCGCGGCTCCGCCCGCGTCAATGTCGATCCCTCTGGAATAGTACTTTTTCCCGGGATAAAAGGTAGCCTATGTCCATCGTCGTACTCCAGAGTACTTGTATGCAAAATTTCATGAAGATCGGTTCAGTAGTTACGGCGTGAAAGCGTAACAAACAAACAAACAAACAAACAAATAAACAAACAAACTCACTTTCGCATTTATAATATTAGTAAGGATAAGGATAAGGAAGAACAGACATAATCAAACGTTCCCCTTTATAATATTAGTATAGAGATAATTATACACTCAGATGCATGGAATAGAAATTGTAGTGATCCCCAGGCTCACGAGATTAGCGAGTTAATTCGACGGCCCACGCGAAAGTTATACCTCCAGCAGAGGGAGTAAGGCTCGATCTGAGATGAGGATATTAACTAAACGAGGGATATTGCTGCTCCCGTTGGAAATAATAGGAACACTACACACCTGGAGACACCTCCTTTGTTTAAAACAAACAAACCGCAAACCTGCGTTATAGGCGTAGGCTGATAAGTTAAATTATTATTTAGCCCAAACAATTTTAGCCCCTCCAATATTATTACCTATACATCCTCTCACGATTGTTATTCTTAGAAAACGACAACTGAACGGAGTTACACATACAATCATAAAGTATTCCTAGAGTTTCGGGTCCACGCGTAGAGTAAACGATATATAGTTTTCCGATCCAGATTACAGTACCAGTTAGTCCCCCCCCCCCCCCCCCCCTTCCGAATGGTTCACATCTTATCGCGATGAGGGGGCTCAGTAGCCGCGGATCTGCCACCCGCGGTGAATCTAAGAGGTACCGGGCTTAAGGCGCTCCAGGTGGGGTTGGGCACCCACGTCGGAGTTGCCTTACGGAGAGGAAGACAACCTCTATAAAAAATTACAGGATGGGCCGCTCTCTTTGAGAGCGGCCCCTCCTGTAATTTCTCTAGCCTGGCTGTGGGTGAAGGGGTTGAACTCTTCCTACACTCACATTCGTGGTAGGGGTCGAGGAGTGCCGGTGATAAGGCACGCCGTTCCCTCTGTCCTCCGCGACCAAGCGCGGCCGTGGTGCTTAGCACGGCATCGGTGGGGCCGCAGAGGAAGAGAAGTGTCGGTGATAAGGTGGTAAGTGGTCCTCTGCGGCCTACAACTGGTGGGCCTCTGTCATTTGTTTGATTCACAGAGGCCAAACTGAGGGCTGGTTGAGCGGCGGAAATGGGATTCCGTCTCGCTCGACAGATAGCTCTCCGAATTAAGAGCCACTTATTATATCTGCACAATTTTACACACACAACGCACTGACCATGAGAGAAAAAGAGAGAAACAAAGGGGCAGAGCGAGAGAGAGAGACAGAAAGCGCTAGGGTGATATACATATATTTCTAGTGACGTTTCAGTCATCTAGTGATAAGACCGATCTCACAATGCATATCGATGCACAGAGACTATAAACCAAAATATAATATCAGATTATACCAGATGGGTTTTTCCATTAGAGGGTTTTCCAACTCATTGTTAACTGGCAGTTTATAAGACAATAATAGTTCTAAACAGTATTAAAGGCCAAGTACGAGCTGCGGGAACCACTGCCGCGTGAAGTTCGAGGTCCGGTGGAAGTTTTATATTGCACAAACGTTTATTACTTTCAAGAGCTCTCCTGCAGTGTGATTACTGAAACACCCTTGCCGCAACGAATGTGGTTCAATAAACTTCCGCATGGGGTTTTTTTGGCATTCTTTTTGAATTCTATTTTACTCGTTTTTGCATCTCATTTTAGAATTAAACGTCAAAACACAGTAACGTTGCTACAACGAAATAATAACCGGATTTATCATTACTTCCATGCGAGACTTTTCCCGAAATTTTCTTATAAAAAAGAAATATTATTATTTAGAATTTAAGTAGCATCACAGTATGCGATTAAAGAACATATTGCTGACATGAAGAATAGACGCTCAACCAAGTCTGCAGTCTGTGAACATGCCTTAGACAAACCCAACCACTACATGCGTTTTGATAATCCTCAAGTCCTTGCAAAAGAAAACAGATACATTCCACGACCCCTTCGTGAGGGTATTGAAATTAAAAAAAAACATCCTAATTTCAATAGAGAGGAGGAGGAGGTTGGCACTTACCACCAGCTTAAGATCCTGTCATCAATTTAATAAAATCTCAAGCTCATCACAAGACTGCAAGAGCTTCAGACACCGTGAGCCAATACTGCGTACATCCGGAACGTGATCAATAAATATTGTAGGCAGTAGTTTTGTATAGTTCTTATAACACAAAGACAAATGTCAACTTAGTCTATCTGCGACCATGAAAACTGTAAACTTTTCGAAACCTTATGTGTAAAAAATAATGTAATATACGCGATAATACCGTATTAAAGTGATTTTATTTAAATGTGTAACAATCGCAAAAACATCAGAAACCATTGAGAATTTTAGTTTTTTTTAACCATTCCAAAAAGTGCACAACGCCGCTATAGAAGTTTTCAATTCAAAACATAAATTAACAAAACCAAAATTAAAGCGTCGCGTTTTCTTTTCAGCTTAGACGCTATAATTTTTTTAGAGTCATAAATTCGATCACCGAAAGCCACCGTTCAATCACAAATAAAGAAGTAATGATTATGTGAGACACGCTTCTATTCCACCTTCTTTTCTTAAATCAATTTGCAACTCTTGCAAGAAAATCTATAAACAATCGTCTGTAGAAGAACGCATAACCATTCAATTAAAGTTTACCGTAGCCCCTATCGTAACAAGATTGACAAAATCGTTATCTTGTCTCGACGGCGTCACTGCTGCTAACCGACTCCCACCACCGACGACTACCCTCACAAACCCTTTTAAAGTACGTTACTTATTAGGACCAGTCAAGAATCTCTGCCCGAGACACTCGAAATTGAAACTTTAATTGAATAATGCTCTTATAATTAACCTTTCTAAAATTAAGAACAAATTTGTTTACTCCTGATTATGTTTTTCCTATCATCATCAGGTCCTTTTAGTATCCACTACAGGAGCACGACCCTCTCTGTACTACTAGAGCCATACTTGGCCAGAGCAGCCAGAGGACTTGGCCTACACTCTCCACGCTGGCCAGACGGGTTGGAGAGGTCTCTTAGATGTTTAACCTTTGTTTAACTTGTATTTCCTAAGTCGTCCTTCTACGACATCCACGGGAAGACTTGGAGTGGTCCTATTTTACTCTACCGGATACCACACGGCACATGTTTTTCCTATCTCTATACATATATGTTTCTATTATAAAATATAGTATCGATGAGTTAGTACCCATGACACAAGCTCACAAGTTAACAGTGTGGAGTCAGTTCAATCTATGTTATTGTTCCCTATTAATTTATTTTCTCTAATAATAGAGATAGTTAAATTATTTGCAGATTCTTTATATACTTTACATCAACTGCAACGTACATACGCGCGCGCGCAATATATTATATGTAATATGGTGTGAGCGAAATTTCCTCTCAATTTTATTACAAATTGAAATGAAAATCATGATGATCAAATGTTTTTGTTCAAGTGAAATATTCGCTGCGTTTTTGCCTTGCTGCAGCACACAAATGACATATTTGCGCGTTTATACTTATATAAAAGATCGTCTGTGTGTTTGTAGCAAATCCATTATAATTTGTGTGTTTGTATAACATAAAATGTATTATTTATCTATCTACATGTATGGTTGCAAAGTGTGCACCAGGGCTCCGCTGCCGCCCCGCGGACGCCGCGTTCCGCCATGTCATGCTGGGGAGTTACGGCCGGGGAGGTCGCAAGTTGGGGATCTTCCGCAGTTTGCCAAATTAATTGCTCAGCGGGAGTTTTAAGGCTTCTTGCCCTCGCTGCGGTCGGTTGGCAATGACAATTTATTTCGTTTGCGCTATTTTTGGAAGTTTACTCTAACTAACGTTTAGAAGTCTTAAACCATATAATTTGATATTATTTATCGCAGACATTACTTATATTGTACATAGTATTATTGTTATTTACTTATTTTCCTCTGTGCTTATATGTTTACTTACATATACGTGAAATGAAAGCAATTATTATGTTATGTATTGTATTATCAAGGAATAAAGGTTTAGCAATGTTATAAGTCGCAATGTCAAGAATAGTAACAATGTTCATCCAGGGAAGAACGTGAGTGATTCCTAAGAGTGTGCAATGACCCGAAGGGGAGGTTTACAAACTATACGTTTTGAGAATGGTACTTACTATAAACAACCACCATCACCCAGTTAAAACCACCAAGAATTATTAAATCCACCAATCCATCAAGGTTCATACTAAAATTTTACTGTTTGTTTGGGAAATATAGGCATCAAACAAAAATAGAAATAAAAAATAAACGCATAGGTATAGGAGAAGTTTATGAAAATCCGTTTTTTCTTTATTTCCTGCATCATATTTTAGGGAATCACTCTCCTGCAATATCGGACAAAAAAGATTTCTGTGAAGGTACTATAAAATTATTAGCTGCATTTATTTACAAAGAAAATCGTATAATTTATTTCCCAGTAATGCGGTGTCGGCCATCTACCTCTTGGTACTCGAGACTCCAATACTCGAGGTACTCGAGTGCTACCTGCCACGACCTGACTACAGTTTTAATTAAGGATTTATTGGTTCTAGATTGCCAATTATTATTTATCTATACTTTATATAAGAGTACTTAAATTTTATCAAGAGGAAAGATTTGATTATCAGTGCGTATGTTTGTAACGGATAATCTTAACTAATAAAGAGCCGATTTAAAAAAAAATATCTCACCTTAGAGAGCTACATTATCAGTGGGTAACAATAACAAGCTATGATTTGCGTGGACGAAGTCGCGGGGACAGCACTAGTTTTTTTATATTTCTCAACTGTTAAGCTGTCATGTATATGCTCCAAAACTTTACCCTTAGAAAATGTTGAGGCTATATTTACACATTTTCGTATGAAAAACAAGTTTGTTTTTCACTTAATCGTGTAAACCCTAGAATCACCTGGTTTTCTCATAGCTCGCCATTCTCAACTATGATAGGATATATTTTTGTTGCTGGATATTCTGATTGGACTGTATTTTTAGGGTTGCGTAACTCAAAAGGAAAAAAACGGAACCTTTATAGGATCACTTTGTTGTCTGTCAGTCAAAACCATTTTACTCAGGAATGCGAAAAGGTATGAAACTGAAATTCATATCAAATACTCAAGTTAAATACTAATGTCCCTTGGAGTTGTGAAAAAATCAAACTTCTAAGCCAACGCAATCAAAAGATACAGCTGGTTATGCCGTAAATTTTAGTGTGTTTGCGACATTTGCAAGGGAATCAAAACCTACAGGGTACTTCCCATGAACTCAGAATCTTGAAATTTGGTTCATTGCAATATCTTATAGCACACATAAAGGAAAAATTGCAAAAAGCATACATTTTAGTTACATCATATAATAAGTTTAATCATTTTTCGACACTCTGCAAGGGAATCAAAACCTATAAGGTATTTCCCGTGAACTCAGAATCTTGAAATTTGGTACGAAACAGAACAGATAATGAAAAAATTATGATTAGCATTAATTTTGAGTTACTTAATATAAACAAAAATCTTTTTAATCATTTCAAACTTATTATATAATGTACGAAACCCTTTGTGAGCATTTGTGACACTTTATTCACTTACTAACGTTGATCGATCAGCTCTCACGTAGCCGAGAACAGTTTATACATAACAAAATGTCGGCACTTTTTATAGCCCAGCAGACACAAAATGTCGACGATATACAGACCTACATAGTACACGCAAAGATTGGAGACTTATTGAAAGTAGAATAATCAAAAGATATCGACATTGATGACACAAACACGTAGGTTATGACGCAGACGATAGAGATAAGACAATTCGTGTCTATTACTTCAAATATACGACCCCATTCTAAAAATATTCCTCACCTTTGTCTGTGTCTGTGTCTGTGTGTATTCCCTATTGATTGTTAGAAAAAATATGTTAATAACGTTATTTATATGCTCAAGCCACATACATTAATTTCAAACGCGATCGAATGGTACCTAAGTGTAAATTGATAAATATGTCTGTGATAGTGGGGCGTACTGCCCCGATGTAGGTAGATACGCCGCGTATAGATATGCGTTATATGACGGGCGCGTGCTGCCCGGAACATCTGATATTCATGTCTCTGTAATTTAATAGTGGTGACTTAGTTCGGACCGTTGGAGCTACTCTATGTATCATACGAGTATATTGGTACTCCTACAAACCGTTATAGGTGATTGTCTTTTGTGGGTAGATGTTTCCTAATGTACTGTAGTACCGAGTTTCAAAGCTGAAGGAGCGAAAAATACGCAAGTGGACAATCGTATCAATTTATTTATCAAATATTGTCAAGAATCATAATTTACATAAGGATCTCGACCGAACACATGTAATATTAAAGTTTCTTAAGTTTTCGTTCGCTTGTAAAGATTATATGATATTCTTTTAAAGATACCTTTGTTTCGGCTAATCTTTTTCGTCCTAATTTAATTTGTCACAACGAGTTAGGCATCTTCAAACATCAAGAGGCATAATGGAGTTCGAGATCCTGTGTGTTTTTTTCCATGTTATTATTTCACTCAAAAATATATAAAAAAATATCAAGTCATAATTGCTAACTGAAAAATCGCTTCCACAAAAGCAGGTTAGGTTGGGTTAGAACTTCGAACTCCTCAGAAACGACTTGCTACCGCATAAATAGGTTTAGGTTGGGTTAGAACTACGGCACCTCTAAAAAACGAATCGCCATTAGATGCGAGTAAGATTATATAATAATGTTTTAACAAACGTTAATTATGCGGCGTTTAATTATTATGCATATAAATATCATGCTTAAATATAATTATGCGTATAGCGTTAGCATCTTATGCTATAAAATAGTATGCTCATAATAATTATGCTAAGTATTTATGCTTAAAAAAATTGCCTAAACAGTCATTCCAGACATAAACAGTAACTAATATATATGCGTTACTATAAGTAAGAAGATGCCATGTTAAATTTTATGACATACAATTTTATGCAAAACATAGGGAGCCATTCGTATTTGTAACTTTTAACAATGAAAGATTTATTGAAATCCGTTCATTAAAATAAATCTATCTGCACAAACTTTGACATTTATAAATATTTACAATTATATGTAGATACTAGTGAAATCTCTTTTTTTTTATATGGCAAAACACTAAGCCATTCAGAGACGTTAATTAGGCATATGTGAAATTAGCTTTGATTAATTTTCAAAACGCATAGTAGCCTAGCATACATTGGCTTTGATTATCAAGTTGTGCGGGGCTGCTGGACACTATATGGGTCTGTTAATCGAATCAGCGTGGCTGTTTAGTATTCACCAGAGCGGGCGACCCGCGAAAATTAAACTTAGCCTATTTGGATAAAAGTTCCTGAACTAATTTCAGATACTATCCACATAAGTCGAAGTATTTTGAGGTGCCAGTAGCGTGGCTCTACACACATTTCTGGCAAAATGAATTTTTGCTGGTATCACGAATGGGCCAGCTCGTCCGGGGAAGTACCACACTCTCACAGAAAATCGACGTTTAAGTAGAAACTTCACCACTTCTATGCTTCGTTCCGTTCGTTGAGTGAGAGAGCCGGCCCAACCTCCCCGCCTCCCTTCCCTCCCCCATTTCCTCCATCGCATCCATCCCATGTCCTTCCCCCAACTCCTTAAGGCTGGCAACGCTCCTGTTACAGCCTGTTGTTGCAGTTGTCCATGGGCAGCGCTAATTGCTTTCCATCAGGTGACTCGCTTGCTTGTTTGCCGTCCTTCAACATAAAAAAAAGGTGTAGAAACAAAAATTTCCTGGGTTTAAGGCACATACGGGCAGTATGTGCCTTAAACAACCCACTTTATTAAGAACTAGCTTTCGCCCGCGGCTCCGCCCGCGTCAATGTCGATCCCTAGGGAATAGTACTTTTTCCCGGGATAAAAGGTAGCCTATGTCCTTCTCCGCACTCCAGAGAACTTGTATACAAAATTTCATGATGATCGGTTCAGTAGTTACGGCGTGAAAGCGTAACAAACAAACAAACAAACTCACTTTCGCATTTATAATATTAGTAAGGATAAGGATAAGGACAAGCAGCCTATTAAGAACAAGCAGCCTATAAATCATACTTATTAACCTTCTGGGAAAAAGGCTTATACGCAAGTCAAAAATTCATCGAAATCGCCCCAGTAGTTATCACGATCAGCATGGACTGAAGACGGCTTCGATTTCTTTCGATGATATTGGTGAGATCGAAGTTAAAATATGACGAATCACGCATGATTAATCATAAAATCACCACACACCAGAGCAGAAAAAATAGGTACAACTGTAAAATTTTTACAATGATTTGGTGTCTTTTTATTTATATCTATCCCTGAAGCACTTTCGACATAAACAACTTATAGGTGATAAATTGTTGTTACAAAAATAAATATTTGTGTCGATCGTGTAACAGGGATATCAATAAAAAATCAAAACGAGGTCCGGTGCTATGCGGGTATTTTCAAAATGCTTTTAATTCATGTGAGAGTTCTGGTTTTTGGTTTTGAAAATAAAAACCTCAGAAAATTACAAAGAAAAAAAATACTACTTAGGTACAATAAATTATATTTAAAACCTGATTAGAATACGATATGGTAATTAATGTAATGATCATAGAACTAATCAACAATGCAGTAGAGACGTGCTTTCAAATACTACTGCAAATACTACTCGTAATTGAGAGTAATCAAAATAAAAGTTGCTGTATGTAAAATGTTATTAAAGCAACGCGAGACATAATTTATATTAAATCAAACGATTTCACTGTCGGGTTTTTATATTTGTATCGCCGACAAGTTTCAGCATATTCAGAAGGCTATCTTCGGAGTGTACGTGAGTAACACCATACTTCACATATTAATAAGGATCGATTAAGATATATAGAGGCTGAGCTACGCCGGCTCGCACAGCGTATCGTACTCCCGCAGCGTCGCATCCATCACTGGAATCGACATCCATTTAACGTTATTGTTCCGTGAAATTATTACAGCTCCCGAATAACAGTTCGGTCGGACAAGGTTCTTGCGAGGTTGTTTACCGCCAATTAATTAAATGCGATCGCCAGGTATTTTAATTTGATAAGCAAAGTCTTATTTATTCTTTGATTGACGTTAAATTTTAATTAAAAGTTAGTGATTTTATTTAGCAGAAGAAACAGGTAAACAGCCGACGTAATTCATCCGCGTGGATTTAAATTTTATTACGTACTTTATTTCATACTTTTCATATGATTTTGCCTACCAGATATAAATACCATTCATGAGACCATGACAGCAGTAGTGTTGTTTTGTTTTCAAGCAAACGACGAAAAAATAACGGTTTATATCGTAATATAATTGAAGTAAATAAGGAGGGGACGGAAGAAAAATATGCAGATTACAATTATAAAAAGCGTATTCAAATCGATATAGTATTTTTAGAGAAAACGAGAATATATTTACTATAGCAACAACAACAGATTTTAATTTATTACGTCAATAATGTACCTGTGTGGATTAATTCTTTGAACATGACATTTGCCTAACTGCTGTTGCATAAGTGGTAAATCCAGATTCGATTCCTGGTATATGATTATTGGTTAGGATTTAGATGAAATAGTTTCAGCAAAATGGTTAATCTCAGTCCCAAATGATAAGTTTTATAATTCAAGCTCAGGATAGTGACATGGAGTACATTTTTCTTTTTTGGTAATTGTATTTATAAATAAGTTATAGAATAATTTAGACAGCGATAGTGGCTCGGTGATTTAATCCATAAGCGAAAATTACCGGGTTCAAATTCCGCCAGTGTCATCTTGTATGCCCAACCTGAGTCAAATACGGTCATTTTTATCAAACTCTAGCTGCTTCAGGTGAAGGAAAAAATTAGGGCAACCTGCATACTAGTTATTTTTTTCTCATTGATATCATAGGTGTTTGCGGGGTGAACGAGGGCTGAGATACGCGGAACGCGGCAGGGCTGGCGGTAATTATTCGCCGTATATTGCACATTACCAGGCAGAGATAATTTGTCCCAGGAGGGTCAGGATCAGGAAGTATTACGAACGATCAATGCTTAGATAAAATTGTTATGATGTTTCATACATACTTATTGTGTCTTTATTTCTCGAAGCAGAAAGGGCATTAAGATGGAAAAGCCACGTTAAGCGTGACGGTGGAAAAAGAAAATGGCCATTAGTTGCTTGGCATCGTCTGTAAAACTATTAGATATTCAACCATTTACTGGATTAACGTTGAGCCGGATTTCTTTTAGTCAGGAGTAGTTTTTTCATTTTGAATAGGCTTACTCTTGACCTTAGACTAACCTAGTTGAGCTAGTTGAGCAAACGAGTAGTGTTTATGAGCACAGCAGTGTTCTAAGAGCGCGAGCTATAACCTTATGGTCCCGGATTCGAACCCGCCTACCGGTACCTCTGAGTTTGTAGACCAATCTGACTCAAGTACAGTCATTTTCATCGGCCACTACCTACTCCCGGTGAAGGCAAAACAGCGACATACACAATTCAAAGTCGAGGCGCTCTACGGGAAACAAGATTGATCTAGCCAATATACAAATCTGTGGTGTTTATAAAAGTGAACATGACCGTTGAGAGACGAGGAGACACAGCCCTCACAAATATGAAATGAGATTACAAATTTCCAATTATCGTATTAGCGATGTAACCGTTCGTTACGATTCAAAAAATTCGTTACTAACTTGTGCTCCTAAGTTTTTGGTGAAGAGGAAGTGGCGAGTATAAAAAGGCAATTGAAATTTCTTTTTTTGCATTGATAATAGAATCGAGTGCCCGTGAATCGATTTACAATGAACTCGATTTACAGTTGATTCAGAAGTACTACCTAAAGTGCCTGAATTTGCAAATTGAAACGAAATCCTTTGATTAAAAGTTTAATCTGCTCAAGTTGGACTGGTAAGTACAATTAAATTAGAAGTAAATTTGGGCTGTGACGGACCGGGTTACGGTGACGACAGCCGGCGGGAGGGGAGGTCCGGAGAACAAGTACTGAAAAGGATGCTAAGTTAATAAATAAGTTACATTAAATAACCTGGACACCCGAACTTAGCTCTTATTTCCCAGAATAGGCGTAACTCTATTTTCTGGGAAACTTAGCTATATTTATGACTTAAAACTCACGTGCTATTTCGTCCGGGTTGCCGACTATAGCGCGGCAGAGGGGCCCGAACTGACTATAGTTGGCGCGTCCCGCACTCGCTTTGAAAATGGGCTCCTGACCAGCCCGAAACTATTAGTCGGCAATCCCGACGAAATAGCACGTATGAAAAAAGCCTTGCTCGTATAATATTTCTTAATTAAAACGAGAAATTAAGAACCAAAAAACAATGTGAAGTTTATGAATATACATTGGTATTTAATTTATTCTTTTGTATGAGGGATAGGTAATTTTATATATCGAAAAAGCCATCGGCTTAGGCTTAACCGAGTTTTGGCTTTGATTGTTCAGCTCAGTTCTACTCATTGGACATACCGACCAATGCTGGAAACTCGAAAATATCGACATTTCCATACAAAAGAGTTCGGCACGCCCGCGCCCGGCAATTTTTATTCAAAAGTCGGATTTTCTCTGAGTCCCATAAAATGGTTAATTTACACGTTGTGTACTGGAACCAAGAATAGGGCATAAAAACCCGGGAACATCGAGGACGCGCTGGGAGGATGACATCTCAAAGGTGGCTGGCAACTTATGGAGGAGATACGCACAGTACAAGAAGCAATGGAGAGGCCTTTGTCCAAAAAATGCGCTACGATAGGCTGACTATGATGATGATACTGGAGCGAGGGTAATGAAGTGAGGAATGTTTCGAAATCTGATTTACACGTGTCGTTGCGATGAGCAGATTTTGCAACTCAAACAGTTAGTATGCGACTAGCAAACAAACGTCGTGTGAGATTGTTTGTGTACACACACAGAATATAAAGCAGCGAAGCCACGCCACAAGTTTTTTAAACCCGATTAAAGATTTATGTCTACTGTGTTACTTTTCTATAGTATAGCTTTGAAGTCACTAAACAAATTAAAATACTTTTTTTTTTAAACGATGGGCTTATTCTTTTTAACTAGTAGCGGATTATTGATCATTCTGAGTAGATAGGATCGCTTAAATATCACACCTAGAATATTAATTTTCAGTATTTATATTTTAAACTATCGATATTATGACATTTAAAAAGAAATTTTTAGTTCAGTACGATAAAACTGTATGCAATATAATAAAAAATCCATACAGGCGTAAGACATGCTAGGTCGGCGGTGGAATGTAGGTATTGTTCGTAGAAATCAACAAAGGCGAATAATCACGAATTATAATTTAGTCACAAGAAACAATTTGACTAAATTACAAACTATTCAGTAAGTTAAAAAATTGCAATCTAAAATAGCCAGCCATATTTTTTTTCCAGACCTATCTAACTTGGCTTAAAAGTCCCATGCCAAACTTTGTGCGTAGTTTTTTCTGCCTTCGTAGTTTAAACTTATTTGTTCGGGTTTTGGTCGTTGTGCTAACCAAGTTGGTGGAAAATTGTAAAACGAAAGTGTAAGCCTGAAATCAATTTTTGACAGAAAAACGCGCAAGGATGACCACGTGAAGAATCTCAAGGAAAAAACATGTCTCCAATGGAAAGTGAACAACGAGAATTCATCCCTTGCTAGGGCGTAAGTGGGGTGAGGAGGGGAGGGGGTGAGAGCTCTTGGCCTTTGCGTCAATTAAGATTAGCTTATTGCTTGTCTCCTTATCGAACTAATGTTCCCACGATGTGGCCTTCGCCGTACATCACTATTAAAACACTTAAGAGCCCGCCATATGCCAGGCGGCGTGGCGGTACAAACGCGGATGGTCTAAACGCGTTGGCTACTTTGGATATTTTCGTTTTTTAGGAATATTCAAGGGTTATTCGAAAAAGAAAAACATATGATGGCTGCCTTATCTGTAATGCAATAATAATCAAAAGTTTCAAGGTTAATTTTAATGTATTTGGTGAATAATGCTATATACCGAGTAAATTAGACGTGATTTGGAGGCAACTTTGCAATTTTTTTCTATCGAGAAAATTTAACGCAATCGTGTTTTTGAGTCATATAGTTACCAGAGTTAGTCCTGAACTTTGCTGCATTTTTATTTCAACTTGAGTATTTAATTATTATTGATATAACAGTCAATCATGCAAAGCAGTGTGAGGTAGTACGGGCCCTTAAGATCGTTGCGTGGTCGGGGCTAATCATAGACATACCTTAGACTTTCCAAATGAAAATGAGTAGTACGTCATTATACGGCTTCATTGTGCTTTAGAAAGAGAGATAAGACTGCTGACAGCAGGCCCATTTTTAATGACATTTGACATTACCTGGGCACAACAAGGCCCGCTGAATTTGAAAAGGAAATTATTTTACCTAAAATATAAATAATCTTTTAACTTACACAATAAAATTAGGTAAATACCAACATGGTGTCTTGTGCGGTTGTCGAGTGCACTACAACCCGTAGGAATAATCCTAGCAAATATACATTTCATCAGTAAGTATACATTTTTGTCACCGGTATAATTTCGGTAAAAAACTCGAACAGGTTTGATTTCTACTAGGATAGTATTGTTAAGTATGCTTCATAATTGAAAGGAAAATGAAAACATTTAAACATAAACGAGAATGAGCGAAAATATTATGTAAAGAAAGTTCGCACACGTTTACACTAGTGCTTGAAGTTATTCATTTTTTATCGACATCGACAATAGTTTCGATTGCACTCACTGAAATATTGTTACTTGATATTTTACCCGACTGCGTCCGGAGCAGGTTTATTGTAGCTTTCACGTACTTATATGTATGGTATGCTATTTCACTCTTCCATACTGTTCAGACAGAAAAGAATAAAACGTAGAAAGAACCGACTGCTTCTCTTCCAAAAAAATCTTGTAAAAGCCGATCTAGGAAATGGGCAAATATCTGATAAATTATATTAGTAGGAGATGCAGCTAGCAACCCATCAATATTTTGATTCCGTGCTGAACGTGGCTTTTGGGTTAGACCTGTCTACCTCGCGAGGGAATAAAAATGTAATAGTACGGATGTATCTATACATTTTATGGTACGCTCCTTAGCCCAAACTAACATAATTGTTTGTGTTTTATTTATTGCATTACAGTTTTTAATAAGAGCAGAGCTAGTAGAGCATCATTAGCATACTTTGAGTACGATGACCAATTTGTTAAATATTGCATTGTTGTAAATTGCTATGAATAACAAGTGTCATGGTTGTATTATTTCTTTTAATTTTTAACTTGCCCATTGAAATTATTCCAAAATTAACGTCATCATCATCATCATCACCTCAGCCACAAAAAGTCCTTTGCTGGACATAGGCCTTCTCCAAGGATTTCCAGTACTATAATTGGAAAGGTCAACTCAGGTCGTCAGACCACCTGGTCTGTGGGTGTCCAACGCTGCGCTTGCTGGTACATGGTTGCTATTCGAGAACCTTTCTATTCCATAGGCCATCCGTCCACTTCATGTAACGATATCTAACAAAAGTGTGCTCAAAAGTATTTTCAGCTAGATGCTTACGTCGCCGTATTTTTTTAGAATCTATTTGTTTCTTATTCTTGCAGACTCGCGGGTGAAACTATTCACATGGACATAAAAAAATCATACAGCGAATCTTTAATAAACATCATAGAGTTTATTCAGGTACGACTAACTAAACAAATTATGTTTAGAGTAGCCTGAGCCTGTATATCAGGTGTGAAATATGTTTGTATACTTATGCTTTATTTTTCGTAAAATATTTTGATATGCATAGTGAAAATGTACGTATTATATATCCTCGGTGGGGTCATTTAGTCTGTGCACATGACAAATTTTCTCTATAGGAGCAATACTAGTTAAAATACATTGCTAAATCTATTGATTGTCTGGTTAAATTATTATCTTTTTATCTATTATTATTATTATATATTATTAGCTGACCATTCAAAAATGGGCTGATTTGTTACCCGACTTCAAAAAAGGACGAATACTACGAATACATACGACTACGAATTCGGCCGTATGCCTTTTTTAATCGCATGACTGTTTGTGTCCTCATAACCGCATAAATCTTTTTTTATACAAAAGGTATGCTTTCAAGTTTTTTCCATTTAAATTTTATCAAAATAAGTTCTGTAGTTTGATTGAAGTCGGTTTTTTGTATGAAAAATATTTAAACTATTATTTATGTGTCAATAAAGAAATGAAAAAGGTATCTATGTTTTATTTGCTGTGTTTCAATGTAAATAAATTATTTATAGAAGTTCATTGCCTTTAACTCTTTGTGAAGTTTCTCTTCGGAAAATGTATATATCCCTGTAAAACTGTATAATTTTGCTTCTTTTCTCAATGGGAAGGTATAATGATTGGACTATCGATACATTGACATACACCAGGCACATTTTAGCCAAACACTACTGAATACATATGCAAAGACACACCCACAACTGCATTTAAAAATCGGTCTCGTTTGACAGCATCCGTTTGAATCTCTATCCGTCAGGATTATATTATCTCTATGGGGCTAATGATTGTTTTGTCAAGAATGTTTTCACTGGTTTTCACTTTTGATAACAAGGGATTTTA
This sequence comes from Elegia similella, assembly GCA_947532085.1. Classification (NCBI taxonomy): domain Eukaryota; kingdom Metazoa; phylum Arthropoda; class Insecta; order Lepidoptera; family Pyralidae; genus Elegia; species Elegia similella. The sequence goes on along the minus strand of OX383927.1, from coordinate 31,745,025 downwards.
AGCGTAGCATATGTGCGACCACATGGGCTATCACTATAAGTTTTAAATAGGTAATCCTATTTTTTTTAATTTTGCGAATCTCTGATGATATGTACCGTAGATACTAAAGGTCTACCAAAACAAAAAAATTTATTGCAAATTTAGTACATATAGGTACTTTAACAGCTACTTAAATAACTTTATCCGCAATATGAGTCTTTCTCATTGATATCATAGGTAATGATAATAAAAATGCCAACAATAATTTTTATGACTGGACCAGGGAGGTAGTTGATTTTTTATTTATAAGGGTATTCTTTCCAATAGAAATTTGACTAGCTTCGTGGCGCAGCGGTCAACACGCCAGCCTACGACACGGAGTGACCGGGTTCGATCCCCGGCCAGGTCAAGATGGAAAATGATCTTTTTCAGATTGGCCTGGGTCTTGGATGTGTATCTATATATGTATTTGTTATAAAATAAAGTATCGTTGAATTAGTATCCCATAACACAAGTCTCGAACTTACTTTGGGGCTAGCTCAATCTGTGTGATTTGTCCGTATATATTTATTTATTTATTCCAATAAGTCTCATATAAATTTAGCAACTGTTTAGTACTTTGAATTCGTTTTTATAAAAGATTATTTTCATTTCTTTAATGTAAGCAAAATAATGTTATTTTTTGTACGATTTTATCTTGGAAAAAGTGAGCGAATTTTAGATTCTTTAGTTGTCTACTTAATGACCTCGATAATCTTGATAACAATCAGCAGATAGAGTGAGCTCTCATGACCTCTTTGAAATTCGTAGACAGCAGACCAGCAACGCATACCGCCCACCGACAGGCTGGCTAAGACTGTTTTTAGTACCTATTCCAACTATATAATATAGATATATAATTATCCTTATCCTTACTAATATTATAAATGCGAAAGTGAGTTTGTTTGTTTGTTTGTAACTAATTACGTAGGCTACAGTCGCAGACTTTAAAAAAAAAACAAAACTTGTTTAACTTATTTATTAAAATACTAAAGATTACAATTATATCTAAAGATAAGATGTCGACTGTTCGATGTAAGAAACAGAAGTGCATCCGAATTAAATAAAATGTATAACAAAGATTATGACAATTAACAATAAGCTATTCAATCGTTTCGAAAGAAATCCGGAGCCTGGAACCTGCAGAGTTGGTACCGGGGGACAATGGGCATTGTTCTGGGGATGCCTCACTATCAGCGATATCAGGGATGTGCTAATATGTAACACCTCCCCCCATAGATCAGCAACTATTCGAAAGCTTTTCTTGAGAGGGTTGCTGGAATATTCATTGGATCTATTCGTAGCTCGCTAGGTCTCACCCTAGATTTGTCCTCAGAAGCCTGGTTATCAAGATCTAATACAGATTGCAGTACTTCTAAATTTTGTTTCCGAAGTCTATAAATCTTCCAAACAGCTATTGTTGCAGCAATGATGAGTATAACTGACAGGATCACGTACATTGGGATCGTAGTATGGTATAGTCCCAAATCGTAAGTATGTTTCAGATCTACTGGAGATTGCATAGATATCTTAGTGTTGCTGGCATGAAGGTGTTCCAAATTCACGGAGTTTAAGGTAATGCGCGTTTCTTTGTTGTCTCTGGAGTTCTTTCTGATTTCAGGTAATTCTATTATTCTCAAAGCTTGTCCTTTGACTCGCTCTTGGACATTAGCTATAATAAATTCAGATGCCTTCAGGAAACAGCTTTGAGGTACTTCAGCCAGGTAACTTCCTTTTACTATTTTATATTGCTCCTTTCCACAGGATATTTGGACCTTTGTTTCCTCCGGGAAGCTGAGGGTATAATGCTTCTCATCTAACTGTTCCATGGCTTCTTTAGTTAGCCTAACAGGAATGATGTTACATGTTGATAGAAGCTGTTGCTCAGTGATAAGTGCGTGGATACAATCCGGATGTGTTTCGGCTATACTATTCACTTTCTGTTCGCAGAGATACCAGTGAGTGGTCTTCGGACATTCCGTCTCTATGTACATAGAACTAGATTCGTGAATTGCTATGAAAGGTAGGGTAGGTATGAGGACTTCATGATTTTTATTGGGAACGATGGAAAGTTTGTATAGGTTATATGTGATAGCAAGAATGATAGGTACCCTAAAAACTATAACTATTTGTCTATCTATATAATAATAGCCCATTTTCATGATATCGTAATAGTCACGAGTTTCTATATCTAAAATTTCTTCCTTACTATATAACATTCTCAACTTATCTATTATGTCTCTAATGGAGACTGAACTAATACTAGAATGATAACTACCCGATGCCCTTATAAATCCTAAAGTATTACTAAGTTTATAAAGCTCAGCTGCGAGGCTATCTATGTTGTCGCTTAATATAAGAAGATACTGAGCCAAGTGAGCATATCTGATTCTATCTGAATCTTTGGAAGCATCGCCTTTCATTATAAGATTTACCGCATTATTTATTTTATTCTGATTGTCTACGATGCTATTCAAAATGCTACTATGATGTGACATCCATTCTTTGGTGAGGCTTATATGGTTATTAAACTCTGATTCTAATTTATTGTCATTTTCTTGGAGAATTTTGATGGCATCGTTATATTTAATCGCGTCAGTATAGTCTAGATTTCCTGAAATACTTTTAATAATGGATCCTAGACCATCAACGAGTCCTCTTTTAGAACGAGTTGGCTCAAAGGTTTGAAGTTGTTCAGAGACTTTCCCTAATTTACCATTAAGATATGTAACATGAGGTTCATAAAAAGAATATGTTTCATTGTAAAAGTCTGACTTAAATTTATCTAGCTGTGTCTGAACTGAATAAACTTTATTTCGAATATCTTCTAAGTTAACGTGTTGCAAAAAGGAATGGTAATGAGATATGACTTTTGTTGGTCCCAGTTTAAATGGAAGTATACCAGGTCCATCTTGTAAGCTATCAAGCGTGACTTCCTGCGCCTGAGCCAGTGGGATCAATAGCACCGCTAGTATCCTGAAACAAATGGGGTTCATTAGGGACCCTTTTTAGTCGCGATTTAGCTACTGCACCACGTTTCTTTTTGGTGTATATATGTATCGGCAGGTCAGCTAAAACAGTGTCTTGCGTATATCGCGGAGCTAATTTCTTTCTAGCTGCCATGGGATTACGTATAAACACTTGTTGCTCAGGTTCGAATTCTGTCTCTCTTTCCCTATCCTTATTTCTATTTTCAATTAACTCAGTACGGTGGTGTAACGAAGTTTCATTTAATAGTCCGTATACCTGCATCATACGCTTTCGATGTTCTAATGCATAGTTTTGCAATAAGTGCTCTGATAGGTCTACATTTATAGGATCCCGGGGATCAAAATGTCCTGTAATTAAATCAAGAGGTCTACACTTTGTGAAACTATGGATTGAGCTGTTATAACCTAAGACAGCATATGGCATTAAATTTACTGCAGGCTCATTACACTGCCCGAGCTTAAGGATTCTAAGGTGCTCTAGAATTGTAGAATGGAATCTTTCCACCATTCCATTCTCATTTGGAGCATGTGCCAGGACCTTATGATGTTGCACTTTATGAGTTTTCAGGAATTCGGAAAATACCTGGTTAGTAAATTCAGTGCCTTGGTCAGTAACTATCGTAAGCGGGACACCATGGTGAGTACAAAATATCAAAAGTGCCTGAATAACACTGATTGCTGTGCCATCTTTTAAAAGATATGCTTGTGCGTACTTAGAGAACGCATCAATTATGGTTAGATATTTCTCATTTTCAACTGTGAACAGGTCGAGGTGAACAATCTCGAAAGGCTTAGTAGGGGGCGGAACTATACAGAATCTTTGCTTTACTGGATTTCTATCATACTTCGCTTGTCCACATATGGTACATGAGTTAATGAATTTTGTGATATGATCTTTCATTTTCGGCCAGTAATATTTTCGAGATAGGGCTAGATAACACTCAGTTATACCGCGATGATTAGTTTTCCCATCGTGGTATTTCTGTATGATCTCTTGCTGGCGTAAATATTCTTTTACGTTTTCTAACTCATGTTTAGTTAGAACAAGATTCATAGCAGAACTTTTAAATTTATCTTGAATTATTGGAATGATTTTAAACATATCTAATTGCGGGAAAATCATGATACCAGTTTTTACCTTAGGATTAACAAACTCTTTTACCGCGTTTATGACATCTTCTAAATTACGTTCTGATAGCTGAATACAAGTTCTGGTATGAGTCTCGAAAGGCTTGGATACAGTAGGCCGTTTTTTTATATCAGGAACTATTGTAAAAACTATTTGTTTACTAAACTTGTTCAGAGGTTCGTCAGATATTGGGACTTCTAAAATTGGATCTTCAGCACTGGTATGAGCTGTGATTGTAGTAGATCCATTAACTGATGGTGGTCGTTCGATACATTAACTTGGACAGAACTAATTTCTTCGTTATGGATCTCGATCCGTGAAAGAGCGTCAGCATTCGTATTGAATTTGCCAGTCTTGTAAACTACTGTAAAATTATATTCACTAAGTTTTAATTTCCAACGGGTTAATCTTGAATTTGGTTCCTTTAGATTCATTACCCACTGAAGGGGCTTATGGTCTGTTACAATTTTGAATTTTCTTCCGAATAAATAGGGGCGAAAATACTTAGTGGCCCATACGATCGCTAAAAGCTCTTTCTCAATCGTACTATAGTTAATTTCACTAGCATTAAGAGTTCTCGAGGCATATGCAATAGGTTTGTCTGAGCCAATAGTACCTTGTGATAATATTGCGCCTATGGCTAGATTGGAAGCGTCTGTGGTTAGTATAAAATCTTTGTTAAAATCGGGGTACTGTAATATTGGGTCATTAGTTAGAAGGGTTTTGCATTTCTCAATGCACTTAACGTATTCAGGGTTGCCTATTGCTATTTTTGATCCCTTCTTCAGACACTGAGTTCAAGGCTTAGTAATACGAGCGAAATCTGGTATAAACTTGCGGTAATAACCCAGTAGTCCGAGAAAACGCTTAATTTCGGTTGTAGTTTTCGGTATAGGGAATTTGTTAATAGCGGAAATTTTGTCTGGATTCGGCTTAATTCCGTCTTTACCTATGATATGACCTAAGTAAGCCGTCTCTAATTTAAGAAACTCCGATTTGTCCATTTGTATCTTAAAATTTGACTCCCGAAGTCTTTTAAAAACCTTCTCTAAGTTGACTATATGCTCTTGAAGAGAGGTGCTGAATACAACTATGTCATCCAGGTAAACTAGACAAATAGTGTTTTGCAGGTCTTTCAGCACATTATCCATAACTCTCTGAAAAGTAGATGGAGAGTTTTTTAATCCCATAGGCATCCTCAAAAATTCAAAATGCCCATGTTCTACATTAAAGGCCGTTTTGCTGACGTCATCAGGGTGCATTTCAACCTGATAGAATCCGCTAGCTAAATCTAGGGTAAAATACTGGCTATTTCCTAGCTTATCCAAAACGTCATTTATATTGGGGATGGGATATTTATCATCAATGGTTTTTTCATTTACTTTACGGAAATCAACCACGATACGCCATTTTGTTTTACCAGAAGCGTCCTGTTTTTTAGGAACTACCCAAATAGGTGAGCTCCATGCGGAATCTGATGGCCTAATGATGTTCTGTTGCAGCATTTTGGAAATCTGATCCTGAACTTCTTGCCTATGGACGTATGGATACCTGTAGCTTTTAGTGTAAACTGGTAGTTCGTCCGTGGTGCGAATCCTATGCTTAATTTTATTTGTGAATGTGAGTGGTTCACCTTCTATATAGAAAACATCCGCATATTCGGTACAAAGGGCTTCTAAATTAACTCTCTCCTCGTCATTCAAATGATCGGTCCTTAAACGAGAAAGTACTTCTTTAACACGAGGTGAAGGTGGTATAGTAGGCATACTTTCAATATTAAACATCTCCGCACTAACTGGTCTATCCATACTTAATATTATATCATTCTGAGTAGGATTTGTTATTTCCAAAAATCCTCTATTATTTTTAACTAATGTAACACATTCACCTATAATACAACTAGAAATAGATTGCTCAGCTATAAAAACTTCACCATCCTGACTATTGATAGGTACTCGTATTAATTTGGAAGAATTAGCAGGAATTATGTCTTCATATAAGTTACAATTCCGGGAATCATACATAATTATGGGATTGCTACTATTACGGGTTACTAATTTTTTATCTTTTAAGTCGATGTTTGAATCCCATTTGTTTAAAATATCTAAGCCTATAAGTCCATCAAAATAATTGTGAAACTTATGTAGGAAGAATGTGCATGTACTATCTTTATCGTTTAATTTTGGGAAACAGGGCAGAGTAATAGAGTAGTCGTTACGTATAGTTGAATGTATGTTATTAATTTCAAATGGATCATATTTTAAAGGTAAGTGTGAGAAATATCTTTCTACTGTTTCAGGATTAATTATAGACATATTTGCACCAGTATCTATGAGAAATTTCATAGGAGGGTCTTATAAATTCGTTCTATAGAATCAGTCGTCATTGGTTGGCTCGACGATGATCCCTGATGGCTCGTCATCTCAGATTCTAAATCTACACTATCACTAAACTGTCTGTTCTCGTCAAATCGAGAAAGCCTAGTATCTAACCTAGGGCTCCTAGATTCCCGTGGATGGAAAATCTTGGATATAATTTATGACAAGGAAAGGAAAACAAAAAGGACTAATATTAAAAGGAAGCAACCCAAGAAAAATAATTCTAGAGGTACTTACATATACATGTTCTGGTCTCTGGATGTATCAATGTCCGGATACGCCTGACGACTGCAGCACTTGTAGGTTCTTGATAGCGAGTAGTTTACGCGATTCACTGACTCTAACTATCCCTTAAGACTGCGCCAATTACGTAGGCTACAGTCGCAGACTTTAAAAAAAACCAAAACTTGTTTAACTTATTTATTAAAATACTAAAGATTACAATTATATCTAAAGATAAGATGTCGACTGTTCGATGTAAGAAACAGAAGTGCATCCGAATTAAATAAAATGTATAACAAAGATTATGACAATTAACAATAAGCTATTCAATCGTTTCGAAAGAAATCCGGAGCCTGGAACCTGCAGAGTTGGTACCGGGGGACAATGGGCATTGTTTTGGGGATGCCACTATCAGCGATATCAGGGATGTGCTAATATGTAACAAACTACTGAACCGATCATCATGAAATTTTGCATACAAGTTCTCTGGAGTGCGGAGAAGGACATAGGCTACCTTTTATCCCGGGAAAAAGTATTATTCCCGAGGGATCGACATTGACGTGGGCGGAGCCGCGGGCGAAAGCTAGTTATAAATACAAAAGTGAGATTTTTACACTTATACGCCTACTGAACCGATCATCATAAAAATTTTGCATACAAGTTCTCTGGAGTAGGAAGAAGGATATAGGCTACCTTTCATCCAGGAAAAAAGTACTGACGCGAACGAAGCTGGGCTTTCGCCCGCTCTTACAATACTAAAGCACTGTAGACGTAAAGAATGTAAGTCAATCATGATGTAGCCGGCGCCGGCGCCACGGGAAGATAAACGACGCTATGCATATGAGATAAACCGCAGAACGGAAGACTGCTGATTGTGAATATACATATGATCTTAATTTAATTACGACCACGAACTGAGATACCGTGGGCGTGAACTATGTCATTCATTCACCGAATACTCACTCCGGGGGAATAGAAACGGCATACACGGTGAAATTTTGATCGTTCTGGACCCTTAAACTGGTGATTCAGCCCATCAATATGAACAACTTTTCCTATGGGACCAATGCTGGGAACTCAAAAAAAATGGGCAGTTCCATACAAAAATTTAAACGCCAGGTCAATTTGTATGGGAACGTCAAAAAATTTTTTGAATTCCCAGCATTTGTCCCATAGGAAAAATTGTTTATATCAACGGGCTGAATCGTCCCTTTAAGAGTCTAGAACGGTCAAAATTTCACCGTGTATCTGTTTCGCGTAATAAGTGTGTTACTTTCTAGAAGTGTGACATACATTTTAAGGTTTGCGGGATCATCACCGTAATCTATTACAACAATTTGAAGATGTTCTAAGAAATATCGTGTCTGTAGCCTTTTTCGCCTGTTTTATACAGCTATGACCTGAGTTCGAAGAAACTATTAATTCGACCGAATTAATAAAGCAAATTGTGCCGATACTCTACAGTCACCAAAGTATAGTGGAATACACTAGAAAGAACGCTGTAGAAAGAAGAGTAAAGACTGCTTTCAGTCTATCTTCATACAGTACCTACTCACTTTGACCCAGGAGGACAGCAGTTAGTTATATTTTGTCACTTATGATGGTCACCAATACAAGCAGTTATTATTCCTGATTATTATAATCCTGATTGCTTATTATTACTTAACCCCAATAATTCGTCCGCTTTACGAGCTAATAATTAAGGTTTGACACTGAAAAGGAAGCCGCCACGGGCTTTATATTACATAAAGCATAACTTATATTTAATCTCTTTGCATGAAGACCTCAATGTCTACTAATTTTTGTTAGATTACTCTTTGCGTTCGTTTTACCCCATTTATAAAAAGATTAGAATAACTCACATCCGCCCCGATACATACGAGTATAATGCGTATGTACAACAGACACGAGACAGGCCTGACCTAGTGTGGGGATCACGAGTAAACTAAGTGCACGCTCATGTAATAACCACTTTATCTTTTATTCCTATGTATTCCTTGTTTAGATACCATCGTTTATTTTTTAACATAACGTTACACATCGACATAGGTACTCTTTCTAAAGCATGCATCTGTGTACTTGTTATTTTTTCTTGGCAAATAAAAAATATTTCTATTTCTGTATAAGCAATACCGTAAACTTGCGAAAATATTTAAAATGCCTAATGAAATGATGGCTTGAAAGAAAACAATCGATTTCTTAAAGTTTTCTTTTTGGAGTTATAACTCTGGAATTAGATCTCCTTAGATGAATGAGATAAGTTACCCGAACATTCGTCTGTGCCAAAAATCTGTTCCCCATTTTGGATGATTGCAGTCGTATCGGAAATGCAATCGCTTTTATCTTTTCGATGTAGAAGCTTTGAAGTACCTAGATTGTCGAGAGTGGACAATCTAGACATTGAGGTCGAGAGTCGACAATCTAGGTTTCGAAACAATGCAACTTCGAGTCATCATCATCAGGTCTTTCCTAGTCTCCACCACAGGAGCACGACCCTCTCTGTACTACTAGGGCCATACTTGGCCAGAGCAGCCAGAGGACTTGGCCTACACTCTCGACGCTGGCCAGACGGGTTGGAGAGGTGTCTTAGATGATTATAAGCTTTGTTTAGCTTGTATTTCCTAAGTCGCCTTCTACGACATCCACGGGAGTGGTGATGGTAAGACTTGGAGTGGTCCTATTCTACTCTGCCGGATACCACACGGCTATCCAACTTCGAGTGTCAGCAGTCTTTATTTTTTTAAAAAGTGCAATGTCGACAACCCAGTTATTTAAAAACATATCTACTTATATTGACCTGTTTCCATGCTGGTCGGAAGAAAATAAGAAACGCTAATGTACCAACAGCTTCTCTTCCCGCGCAGGCCATATAAGATCTCGAAGGAATGGGTGTTAAAGTAAGGTCGACCCATCACTACTTTGATTTTGTTACCACCAACGCAGTAACGTGGCCTTTGGGCATGATGGCCTTAGGCTCAGAGTAACCCATAAGGGAACAGTCTAGTAGTCTGTAACTTTTGCACATTAAGTAATATTATAAATATGACTAAATTAGATCCTTTAAAATGCGATTTGCGATTTGCCTGCAAAGGCCTCTTTTTTTTTATAAACGTTTTGATTTTGAACAAGTAGTATTCTGATAAAAATTAAAAAACGGAACTGCTCTTTTTGAAACATCTATCTAAATAGACTTTGGTTTTTGATACGAACGTACGAGACCAAAGTCCACCATTTAGAAGATACCAGGTTTCCACAGATATTTGGAACTGAAAATCAGGTTTGGAGCACTGTATGCGTATGGCATTATTTATTACTTGTAGTAAAATTAAGGAAACTATTTTTATATTGTTTTATAATCTTCGGCTTTAATACTTTAGGAAATATAACAGAAGCCCGTCTTTTCCCCATTCTGAATACTCCATGATAAATTCACTCGGTGAAGCCATTTAGTATTCACTTTGTCACAAAATATATAAAAAATCTTAGAATTCAAGCACGTAAACGGAAGGTAAACATCACAGTCGCGGCACAATTATATTCGCCGCGCGCTCGGTTCTTTCGAGTGTATTGTACTCTACGCTACGAGGCTACGATACTACAGCGTATTACTTCTACGAAAACGAAAGATATATAGAATACCATCTTTCGCCCGCGGCTCCGCCCGCGTCAATGTCGATCCCTCGGGAACAGTACTTTTTCCCGGGATAAAAGGTAGCCTATGTCCTTCTCCCTACTCCAGAGAACTTGTATGCAAAATTTCATAATGATCTGTCCAGTAGTTAAGGCGTGAAAGCGTAACAAACAAACTCACTTTCGCATTTATAATATTAGTAAGGATGAAGACAACAGAGACATACAGGATTTAAAAGTTACAAAAGGGGTACGTAATATTACATGTTACAAACTTATGTTACAAAGGATACATTTTGAAACCAGTGGTATTAGACCTCTGGTTTCAAAATGTATCCTTGTGTGATAGCCTCTGCTGCTATTGCTAAATGCCTTCAGATGGCTGTTGAAAACATAGAGTTTGAAAAACTGGATCGCGTGAGAATTTTTGACTTTGTTTGGTGGGAAAATAAAGTGGAAGAAAACAGCTACTAACACATGCGAGAAAAAGTAACAGCAAACTGCGCCCCTCACAAATATAAATGTTCAAAGTCAAGCTCGTGCTAATTTTCGCAGAGACCACAAACGCCAAACTTGCGTGAACTAAGTCTCCAGGCGTATCAAAGTTATTAATTACATCACAAAGTCATTTGAAATTTTGATTACCATACTGTAACAATGGTATGTTGCTATCCATCTCATTTCTGCATCATCTCATCTTGTCCACCTTTGTTTAGAAATTACATATCGAATTTAATTTTTAAGTTCTTTACACATAATTTTTCCATCGTGATTTGGATCCTGACATATTTTACTTCCTAACTCTTGGATATACGGTCAGCAGAATTACAGTGCCTTTTGTGTCCTCTCTCTGCTGAGCTAATACTACATCCATGTCATCATCGGAGTCAGGTCCGTCCTGTTCAAGCCGGGGTTGGTGAAATGAGTAGGACCTGACAATATTATTATCATTTCCTCTTTTAATTTTCTTCTGTGCATATTATTGCCCGCGATAGGGATAATTGGAAACAAAAAGGGGAGGCCTTTGCCCTGCAGTGGGAAACAGAAACAGGCTAATAAAAAAAATAAAAAAAATATAATCGTACTTTTATTTGTACTACTCTTGTACTGCTTGTTTACATTCTCGTCATTTCTTGTAATACCTTCCACCGAGGGATCTGGAGAGCCAAGTTGTGTTATCTTGGGCTTCGGATAGTTTGAAGTCTTCAGTAGTTACAAAAGGCACCTTTGTTATTAATTTCATCTTACAATATAACTCATGCCGTAACTTGTCGAGCAAAGAATGATTCCTTTTTTATATAGGTACTATCGTTTGTACCTGGGCTCTGTCAACCTCACGAGGTTATAATATTTTATTATATATGGTAACTTGTTGTTTTATTTGAGTACAAAGTATAAAAACCTACATATAATATAAAGGCATTAATTTTATCAGAACTCCCACACTTGGCACTGACACCCTAGCTTCTTGAAATGATATTTTATTTTCAAATCACTTTCTCGAGCCAATAGTTAATATTCAAGAGGCAATTTTGCTAGATGATTGGAATAATAAATTTATTTCCTTCGTCTCAATTTCATTTGGTATTGATAACTTTTATTATTTTATATAGACGTATTAAAGAAATAAAGTTTGCAAAAACTACAAGATTTTTTGAAAGTTTACCGCAAATGTTGTTGATTTATTAAATTACAGAAAGTAATTGAATAAATAAAGATTGGTTTAGCGGCTAAACTTGGTACAGTCAACAATTCTAGTATGAATGCCTGCGGCTAAATCGTGATTTATATATATTTAAAGTACCATATAAGTAGGCGATGCAGCTAGCAACCCATCACTTTTTATTGCGTGTTCCATCTATACACCCACCAACACGCTAAACGTGGCGTGGCTTTTAGGTCTTATAGCCCTTTGCTCCGTCTACCCCGCAAGGGAAAAAGAAGTGATAGTAGTATGTTAAAGTATTATTTTCTGAAAATTAACGGAATACCATTATTATTTTCCGAAGGGCTGAATACCGAATAACTATATTAACTGTGCAAATAAGGAATGTTCGGGAGACTCTGTGCCAATCAGTGTGGGCAAATACTGGCGAACGGAGTCGGGCGGCTGCTGGAATATAATATCACGCGGGACGCCGCCGCTGACTAGAGCCGGATATTTGCTTAACTCATTATTTATAATGCAGTTTTTTAATTTAATCTACATTGTTTTGTGCATGCTTATCCCTCGGAAATTAAGAAATATTTTCACCATCCCAAGTCCCATAATAATCCGTTTAGTAGTTTTCCGCGTGGCTGAGTATTAAATATCTTAATTCACATGTACCATCTATAAGACTTAATGTACTCGACTCAATATATATTTCGCAGGAAAATTGTATGATTCGCGTTTTACAAACTGCGTCGTCTGTTTACAAACGGTATATATCAGACTAGCTGTTGCCCGCGGCTCCGCCCGCGTTAGTGTCGATCCCTCGGGCCTCAAACTACCTCCATACCAAATTTCATCCAAATTGGTTTAATGGTTGAAGCGTGAAAAGAAGATAGACAGACAGAGTTACTTTCACATTTATAATATTAGTATGGATAGGTATAATGATGTCGTATAACGATGATGAATTGACTTTGGATTTTAATTTTCCTATGTCACTTATTATTTATTTATAATGCTATATATTTGCAGGCATACTCATGCCTTGAGTTCATTCAAATGACGATAACTTTTTTTTTAATTAACCGATTTTGATGAAACAAACTTTAAATGTTCAACTAAGTTAAAATAAAGCAATTGGTGAAAGTTTGAAGTAAATCGGTTCAGTATTTTTGGAGATAATTGTGATCATACATACAGATAGACAGACAGACAGACAAAAAATTCGAAAAAAATATTTTTTGCTTTCTATTATTCTTTTTAAGTGTCGCTCCATCAATTTCAGTCAAATATTCTAAATGTACAGACAAAATATTTTTACTGTTTTATTATTATGTATGTATACCTAGAAGATAAATAAATATAAAGCGACATATTTTACAGTTGACACCTAGCTCAGGGTAAAGCAGGGTAAAGCATGTGCTTTCAAATGACTGATAACTCATAAGTTAAGAGACTTAAAGGTGGCTAGCGTTTGAGCGGATAGACAGTGAAGTGAACTCCAAATGGCCGTGTGGTTTCCGGCAGAGTAGAATAGGACCACTCCAAGTCTTTCCGTGGATGTCGTATAAGGCGACTGAGAATAAACAAGCTAAACAAAGCTATTAACATCAAGTATGACCTCTCCAACCCGTCTGGCCAGCGTGGAGAGTGTAGGCCAAATTCTCTGTCTGTTCTGGCCCGTGGTTCTGGCCAAATATGCTCTGATAGTACAGAGAGGGTCGTGCTCCTGTAGTGGAGACGAAAGACCTGATGATGATGATGATGATGAACTCCAAAGTTGCACAGCCTTGACATTAAATGATTGAGCAAAAAATTGTATGGAGTGGCACGGGATCCTTAATCCGGTTTTCAGCACTGCGAAAACCACTTCTCCGAGACATGTCGCTATAAAACAACCATAATCAAAGATCAGACCCTTAACGATCAAATATCAAATCAAATGTGCTTCCATTGAAATCCAGTATAACAATATCCCAATTTCAAAAGCGATATGCAAATAGTAAGTCTACTTTGGGATAACTTACAATGCGCCCTAATATAATAACGGGTGACGTATGGGCGAACCCTCGCGCCGTATTTGGGCTGACTGAAAGGCGTCCAAATTAATATAGTGCAACATAAGGATAGATATTTCTTTATATGTTGCTGTTATGTTCTTATTTTGAAGTATTTATATAGTTTTAATAATAAACTTTTAAAATTAATATTAAAAGCTATATAAAAAAATTAAAGCCTATGGGATATTGAAAGCATTCAAACATTCTAAAGATATCTAAATGAATAATTATTAATAAACAGTAACAGCCTGGCATTATGACCACTGGGCCACAGAGGTATATTTTTATTCAAAAAAAAAGTGATCTAGGCAATTGAGTAAAGTCAAATCAACGAGCAATAACTACTGTTATTCATTGGTACTATACTTCTATACTAGTATTACAAAGAGGAATGGTGTGTTTGTTTGTAAAGGAAATTAAAAAAATACGAAACTGATTTTAAAAATCTCGCAACATTATTAGTAGCTGACATAGGCTATAATTAATGCGGATGAAGTCGCGGATAAATCAAAGCAACAGGTAAAAAAATAATGCAGATGCCTTACCATCATGCTGCGGCGGCGCGATGTGCTCGTACTCGCGCTTGTTCTTCATCAGCAGCTCCGCGATGTCCGCGCCCAACACCACCTGTACACACACCGCCAGCGTGTCACTGGGTTACGTACTCCACGATAACAGACGTCATAATACTCAGTCATACATACTATGGTTTTTAGAGAAGCAAGAAGCAATATAATCCGGAAGTAAAGTGAAAATGCCAGGTCAGGAGCGCAGACATCAGAGAAAAAAGAAAAACAACAGATATCTTACAACGTATTGACCAGCTCAAATGGAGATGGACTGGGCATATGCTCCGTTGCAATTATGAAAAATGGAGCAAGCGGGTGACAGTTTGGTACCCAAGAGACGGCTCTAGGAGCAGAGGCCGTAAAGTGTTAAGATGGGAGGACGACTTGATAAGGACCATAGGTCCCCTATGGGTACGGGTGGCAGCAGACAGGAAACGATGGAAATCTATGGAGGAGGCCTTTGCCGTAAGGCACACCGAACTAGAGATATACTATAAAACAAACTTTGCCCTGTGTTAAACTGTAAACAAATGGTTCGGAAATAAAGGCTTATTATTATTATTATTATTATAAAGTGAAAATGCATAAAACGAATATTAAACGTATTCTGCCCACTCGTTTAATATTTATAAATAAAACAAAGCCGGGTCAGTTACACCATTCATAACTCAAGAGCGGCTGGTCATATTTTGATAAAATTAAGTATGACACCTTGCCTAGAATAATGATCATATGCCACAGAGGTTTTCTTTATTTATATATTTGTTTATTTAATTCTTACTCTCGAGGGACTGTTTTTTAAGCGCTGTTGCGTAGTTCGCCGTCTATTATCCGTATTTCTTGGACGACGCTCTCAACAATATCGTCGCAGCTGCCGATATCAGTTCTCTGCGATTGGAAGCTCTCACTCGAGAACTTTGTGCAGCAAATACAAAAGAGCGCTTCAGTCCGTACTGACTATTGCAGACTAACAATAGTATCAAGCACCGCGCTTGTTACTATTGTTAGTCTGCAATAGTCAGATTATTATTATGACGATACTCTATCGAACGGGTATTTCCTCCACACCATATATGTTGCACATCAACAAAGAAATAATGTCGTTTATAAGACCCCAAGATTTAGCTGCTCCCGTGGTACCCAGAGGAAACCGCGCACGTAAACGTCACTTCGATATTCTACATTAAAGCGCCGTTGTTGAAAAGCAATTTTGCTCGATGAACCATAGCTTACTGTGTCTATATCGAAACATTGATTGCTGGACATATAGACAAGTTCTGTGGCCAAGTGGTCATGAGGTTTCCTGTTTCGATCCCAGGTCATGACGAAATCCAAAATATTAGTTTTTTAGATTTACCTGGGTCTTGGATGTTCATCTATATGTATTTGTTATAAAATACAGTATCGTTGAGTTAGCATCCCATAACACAAGTCTCGAACTTACTTTGGGGCTAGCCTTGGGGGCCCTCTTGTGGGGTTACCATATATAAATACAATAATTTGCTCGCTGTTCGTCGCTTCGAGTGAAGCCGTAGATTGTTGAAATCGGCAACACAATGAATACGCAAGTCGTTTCCGAAACCGATTCCAGATAAAGAAATCAATTTTCCTTTCCTACTCAGTTACTCTAGTTTATGAGATGCAAATGTGAAGCCATAAACTTTATTTGGTATGTTTCAGCTCTATCTTTTAGCAAATAGTTTATTTTTGTAAGTATATATTCCGCAAGCAAATTTATTTTATGTTTATCCACCATTCGGCGTCGATATATAAATCAAGGATAAAAATGAAATAGCTGAGAACTGGGACATTGCTTGCATTATCCTGAAGCAGAACACGAGGAAAAAGTACGGATAAAGCAGTAATATTACCTATTATCCTATCCTTACTAATATTATAAATTCGAAAGTAAGTCTGTCTGTTGCATCGATTTCATGCCATACGGAAACCGAGGATAGAAGTCATATTGTCTACTTTCACTGCGATTTCTAGCTAGACCATCCTTTAAAAATACGCTATGTCATTGGGACGGCCGCGCCACGACGTTTCTGAACTCGCCCTGAAGCTAACCTTCTGAATATACTGAAACTTGGCAATACCGACCGATAAATATGTGAAATAAAAAATAAATATAAAAACTTACTCATATCCCATATGGATATATATAAGTTTAATACTGAGCCAAGTTTTTTTTGTTTTTCGTGCTAAATTGTTGTTTTGTTTTCTTTTTGCTGTATGTCTGTATATAAATCTATGTCTATGTGAGTTAATCCATTTATTTAAGTATTTTTATTTTATTTTTATGTCAACTCGTGTAAATTTTTAATAGTCCTTCGCAAAAATAATCCACATAATGAAATTTACTTTGAAATAAAGTATTTTAGAATACTTTCCTTCACAGTAAATGTCATGGAATGTCAATGAATAGTTTCGTTATCTTATATCAAATCGGTCACCAGAAATAATGCTCAAATTAGTAGATATCGGTGCTTGTTCGCATAAAATATTATCACAGTACCTCGGCACGCTATGCGATAAGTTGAACAGGCTTTGCTATCATCGTTATTTGCGTTCCAAGTACTTAGTGGCAAGAATTTTAAGTTGTAGCGGGAGCAGAAATAGTTTGATCGACCGCCACAAGAGGAAGACCTTCCCATGAGACAAGATGTGCACCAAAGAACCGTACGGCTCCGAATGTGTTGCGTCAGAGGTCGTAGTTAAGAGCCCGCCATATGCCAGGCGGCGTGGCGGTACAAACGCGGATGGTCTAAACGCGTTGGCTACTTTGGATATTTTCGTTTTTTAGGAATATTCAAGGGTTATTCGAAAAAGAAAAACATATGATGGCTGCCTTATCTGTAATGCAATAATAATCAAAAGTTTCAAGGTTAATTTTAATGTATTTGGTGAATAATGCTATATACCGAGTAAATTAGACGTGATTTGGAGGCAACTTTGCAATTTTTTTCTATCGAGAAAATTTAACGCAATCATGTTTTTGAGTCATATAGTTACCAGAGTTAGTCCTGAACTTTGCTGCATTTTTATTTCAACTTGAGTATTTAATTATTATTGATATAACAGTCAATCATGCAAAGCAGTGTGAGGTAGTACGGGCCCTTAAGGCTCTTGTCGAAGACTCAACTATTTGCGCGTTTTAGAATCACTCAATAAATAAATAAAAAGAGTTCGAGACTTATGTTATGGGATACTAACTCAACGACACTTATTTTATTACAAATAAGTATATAGATAAACATCCAAGACCCAAGTCAATCTGAAAAAGATCATTTTCTATGATGACCTGACCGGGGATCAAACCCGGGACCTACGCTGTGACAGCCTGGCATGCTGATCACTAGGCCACCGCGGTCATCAATGCTATTTTGCAATTACCGTTGTTTTTTAGGTTGCTATTTTGACACTTATGAATTGGTTGTGGTGACTGTAGAGGGCGTAACAAGGAGAAGTTCTCAAGTGATTTTAATATGCAGAAGAAAGTAAAACCTACGCCCATGATAGTAACTTTTAGTATTTAATTCAAATTCAACTTATAAAAGCGTGAAAATAAATTATTTTATACCTAAATGATACCCTGGTAAATTATGTCGGTGAAAACGGGCTCGGAGGTCGAGTCTTTATGGAAATTAACTATGGATGCGTGAGCCTCGCACAAACCGATTATGTACCTCCGGCCAACTGTTCAGTGGCCGTCACCCGTACTGTTCTTATTCAAGGATAAGAGAAAGTGTTTACTTCCAACAATGCAAACAGTTCTTACAATATCTAATTCCTTAATTTTTATCTTATACCTTACCAGCAATATTAAATAAGCAATAAATAATCATAAACAAAAATTAAAAACATAGGTATCCAATCAATAAAATTAAGAACACTTAAAACACTCCGTGGGGTACTTACCGGGACATTTGTTATCACCTAACTTTACTTACTGTTTTTTAGTCGATAGACAAGCAGTCCCAGCCCAGCGAATACTAGCTATATTGATTTAGTAATTTATGCCTACATAACACACATCCTCGTATATTATGGACGCTCGATGTTGAATGCCAGTATTAGCTCAAATCTAATTTACGGTTTTTGTTACGCTGTATTGTATCAGATAAGTTTTTGTAATTATTTTTTTATCCCGAAATTTTCACAGATTTCCGAGGAACATATATAAAAGATGTGCGGCCATTATCTTATCAGTTATCTATAGTGCGGAGGAAGTCCGACAAAAGTAAGCTGTTCCTGTAAGCTGATTGAATTTTAAGCTATAAAATATGACATAAAATAGTGGCATAAGAAAATATTAGCTTAAAAACTACTAGCGGTCCGCCCCGGCTTCGCACGGGTAGATATGTATTTAATCTAATAGCCTATGTTCATCAGGGATAACGTAGGATTCTAACGGTGAAAGAATTTTCAAATCGGTCTAGTAGTATCCGAACTTATTCAATGCAAAAACAGTAAAATTTTTCCTCATTATAATGTTGATGATGATATAAAAATGTAGGTAAACCCAAAGAGATTCAATATAATATTACATAATTTTAATACATAAAAACTTATATATATAATTTCTTTTAAAAACATAGTAAAATGCTAGCTACAAGTATTGACCATTGATTGACCATTACCAATTACGCTCGTGCTCGTTAGGTACATTTTAATTTATTACAAACGTTAAGGTTCAGATTCAATGCGATAGGATGTGGGCCGTTTTACCCAGAAATTATTACAGCGCTATGTTCCTAGCCCGATCGTTAGGGTTCCCACGGGACTGCGGGACCATCCCGACTTGTAAATGACCTTGATCCCTGTGCCGTCATCTTAACTATCATATGATAATATAATATAGACTCAACACCGAACTTAGGCTGTTTTACTTATAAATCAGTACAACAATGTGGACTTAGCGCGATCTTTAGGGTACCCGCGGGATCTACCATCCCGGCTTGGTGAACTATTGCTGCCGACACTAATTAACATATGTACATAAGCCTGTAGACACAATATGAAACGAAACCGGATAAAGGCTACGTTAACACAATTCAATACCCTATTTAAATACCCAATACTCAAGTCAAACTTAATATACGCGAGCTCATTAAAATACGTACCTAATATAATTAAGAATCACTTATTGATTTAGGGATGAAGTAGGTAGTACGTACCTAATATAATTAAGAATCACTTATTGATTAAGGGATGAAGCAGGTAGACCAGAGCCGATAATTATTGAAACCGAAATTAATTATAGTAGATTGAAACCCAATCGAAAAGGAAGAGAATATAACACAAATTAAAGGAAAAATAAATTACGGGCAATCTGAGGTCGAGTTGTGGAAGGGGGTGAGCTTTTAAGGGTAAAAAACGGTTTGTCTCGATTTCCAGCAAAACTACAAGTCCTGTGGAAAAACGTTATATGGCAATGATGTAGGTAATAACAAGTTCTACTCCTTTTGTAATTAATTACACTTTTTTCACCTAACCTCAAAATGTATGTGAAAAACTCAAATAACCATGATTTTGGATTTTTATTTTTATATTTTACAAAAATGTTCCTCTTTTCACGAAATTTGGTGAAAACTTACCTTTCTATGTCCCAAATACACTGTAACATTTGTCATTTAAAATTAAATAATTTAAAAAATATATATTTTTAATAAATTTGTTGTGGTGTAATAAAAATTATACATCACCATAGTAATTGTTCTCAGAAAATGCTAAGTAAACGAAACAAAGAAATAAAAAAAAACTCGAACCAAATTCCGGAAATACAAATATAGAAATTCGTTTTTCAAGTATATGTATATGGCATTGATAAAGTGGATTTGTTATTTTAAAGAGTTTAATCCAAAATTATCAATTACTCGGTCGGTGTCAATAATTATTGGCTGTTTTACCCTAATACTAAATATAAATAATATAGCGAAAGTACTAAACCAGATTCATTAATTTTTCATCCAAATGCGAACACAATATACCTATTAATTACGCTCGCGTCATGATATCGCCCCGAGCAAACACATCCATCAGGATTGAATATCATTATCTTATGAAGGAAAGCTCTGCAAATTCATTTTATTATACAAATTACGACACGAGAAGAGATCAAGCTGGCACATACTACGTTTATCTTTTCTCAAGGGCCAGTATGGGAAGCTATTTCTCTTTCCGGATAAAAATCTGATAAATCGTGTAACATTACAAAAGAGAGATAATACCTATATAATTAACTAATGATTTAATCGTATTAAATTAAATAAATATTTCTATGCGACTAGGGTTGCCAGTTCTAAAAACTCAATAACCGGACAGGCCTGACAGTTTAGACGAACATTTGGGTTAAAATCGATGATGATATGATGATGATAAGATCACTCATACGTCTTAGTCCGTGAGTTATTCAAGACACTGGTTTTGATTTCCGACGCGGACATATATTTGCTCATTATCACAAGTATTAATCTACGGTTGTGAAGCTACCCAAGGAGGGTTGTTAAACTTTTTTCGCCAAATCATATTACAGCGTGAATGCTGTCATAATAGCGCTCCCCGGGCTCCGCTCCGACACATCACAGTGGAGTGGAGGACGCAACCAGAAAAATGCTCAATGATAAATGAATGTAACTTGCAATCTTTTAGCTGTGAAAAATAGTCAAAGCATTAAAAATATACGGCCGTCTATGTCATGTAATGTAAGGGAACATTTTCCCGTTGATATAAAATTTGCAATAAAGCAAGATCCAGTTATAGACTGTCGTCCCAACGCGATTTTCTGATGTATAAGATGTGTTTGGGGACTATCCTTATCCTTACTAATATTATAAATGCGAAAGTGAGTTTGGTTGTTTGTTACGCTTACACGCCGTAACTACTGAACCGATCATCATGAAATTTTTTATTATTTTTTATTTTATTATTTATTATGAATTCAACAGCGTTACAATTTGAAATTATAACTAACAATGAGCTTATAATAGGTAAGGCCAATTACAGAATTCATCAAGAAAATACCGAAAGTATACAATTTCGTAAGCAAGCGGCTCGTTAAACAAAAAAAGTAGAAATCCAAATAACAGTTTCCCTTTCTTTATAGGTAGACATATAGATATATGTATATATATATTATATCACATATATATTATTAAGAATTACTATACGATAACATTAGGTAATATTAGTAAACGCACCAATCTTACAGTAACTCAATATAATAGAATTTAATAATTATACAATAAGCATAAGACAATTATACTGTCTGCAGCTGGTAAGTTAATTAAACATGATATGAATATAAAAAACGGAAATAAAGAATTCAATTAGTTACTCATTTATATGATGATCACGTTATTTTTGCATTCACTCGTTATTTGATTTAACTTTCTTCAGAATTTCTGATCTGAATTTGGATCGTGTTAAGTGAAATAAATCCAACTCTGAGAATAATTTGTTATACGAGTTAGCAATTCTAGACAGTACAGAATTTTTGGCATAATTTGTCTTATGACAAGGTACATGGAACAAATTATGTTTTCTAAGCCTTCGACAACCTGGTACCAGAAATCCAAATCGACATAATAAGTCAGAGCAATCAAGACCACCTCTAATAATATCAAATAATAACATCATGTCCGACACAGTGCGTCTATCACTAAGAGTAATCATTTCATGGTATTCACAACCATCCTCATAAGATTCGAGATTATTACGTGATTTATAATTTAGGTACCGAACAAATTTGTCCTGAATGCGCTCAATTTGTTTGATATAAGTTATATACTGTGGATTCCATATGCTACTAGCATACTCAAGCGAGCTACGTACGCGAGCGTACGTAGGACCTTAATACTTAAAATGTTACTGAAAGGTTTGCTGAGTCGTTTCATAAAGCCCAAATTTTTATAAGCCTTATCAGTAATAATGTTAACATGTGCCTCCATTAACATCTTTTCGTCAAAAAGGACTCCTAAGTCACGCACCATATCGACACGCTTCAAATTGGTACCCTGGATGTTATATGTGTAATGTAATGAACGTCTAGTGCGAGTAAAAGTAATTATATGACATTTTTCAGTATTAACTTTGATTCTGTTGTGTAAGTAATAATCTGACAGAGAATTAAGATCTTCTTGAATCTTACGACAATCATTAATGTGGTTGACCTCAAGAAATATTTTTGTGTCGTCTGCATACATTAAAAATTTAGAGTGTCTAAAGCATGTGTATATGTCAAACAAGTAAATATTGTACAGTAATGGACCGAGGTGTGAGCCTTGCGGCACTCCAGATGGTACATTCACATAGTCTGATCTATATCCACCCAACACAACAGCTTGAGATCGATTCTTTAGGTAAGACTTAATCCATCTGAACAAGTCACCATGTATACCAATGTGTTCTAATTTGCGTAACAGGATGGTGTGATCCACCCGATCAAAAGCCTTCTCGTAATCGGTATAGATCACATCAACCTGCTTCCGATTTTCCATAGATTTTAGAACGTAATCTGAAAATAACGCAAGATTACTA
This sequence comes from Elegia similella, assembly GCA_947532085.1. NCBI lineage: Eukaryota > Metazoa > Arthropoda > Insecta > Lepidoptera > Pyralidae > Elegia > Elegia similella. Next base: position 31,721,834 of record OX383927.1, on the reverse strand, counting down.
ATTGTTGAGCGACCACGTAGAAAGCCATGCTGTTCTTTGGGAATTGCATTTAGAGCTATAGAATATAAGTGTTCATAAGAAATTTTTTCCAGTACTTTACCAAAAATAGAAAGAATTGATATGCCTCTGTAATTTTCAACATGTAACTTAGAGCTTTTCTTGTGGATTGGCACAATGTTGGCTTTCTTCCATAAACTCGGATAAATTCCCTCTTGAAAAGATCTATTAAATATTATTGAGAGAGGTAAAGAAAGTGAAGAAGCGCATTGTACTATAAAAAAGGGAGGCACACCATCACTACCAGCACCTTTATTAATGTCCAAGTTTTTTAAGGCCTTAGATACATCCTCAACGTCAATATATGGAATTTTCGCATATGATTGATTACTTGGTTGGGATGATGGTGGCGGTAACTGATCGTAGTTTTTAGCAGGTGCGACAAAAACACTAGAGAAAAAAAGATTGAACGCAGAACAGACTGCCTCGCCAGAAATGTGTCTATTACCTTTAAATACGACGCGATGGATAGGATGATGCACCTCTTCTAGTCTTGACGTATCGCCAAAAGGCCCTGGGATTGCTCTTAATTTGCTCCTGTACATTAAAAATATATGATTTGTGGCATTCACTCTCAATCTGCCGTTCTCTTGACCTCAATAGAACAAACTCAGAGTAATCTAACCGATTTTTGTACTTTTTCCACCTAGTATGTGCACGAGATTTTTCGCGAATAATGTTGACCAATGCCTTACTGTACCAAGGCGGATATGATTTATTGTCAATACAAACTACTTTTGGAATAAAATTATTAATAGCAGAATATATGTGGTGGTAAAAAATACCTGTTGCTGTGTCAACATCCCCCTCCCTCAGTAAAGATTCCCATGGAACAGAATTTAGGTATTCTCTTATGGCTTCATAATTGCCTTTATGATATTTATGTTTAAACGTCCTGTTCAAGGCAAGGGGTGTAATGGTTACATCAGTACAGTCTATTACAAAGGTTGGATGATGGCAGTCTTCAGGTACCAAAGAATCAGTTATTTTTTTATATTCCAAGCCAAAGTTGCTAAAAATCAGGTCAAGAGTATTATTACTAGAATTACGTAAGAGATTAAATTGAGTAAATCCATACATTCCCAGCGAACTAACCAAGCTTGACGCAGCCTGCTGTATTTCTATTGTGTCACGTTTAAGGAAAATGGGTCCGTCTGGATACCATGATATACAAGGTAAATTAAAATCACCTAGAAGTAGGAAAGAACTTTTGTCATCATCATTTACTCTTGATGAAACAAAGTTACAAAACTTATCGATGTCACGGGGTTGCGTAGAATTATCCCCAGGAATGTAAACACATGCTAAATGCAAGTTGATATTGGTATTTAGATTACTTGAAGGAATAGTTACCCATATAACCTCCATGGAACCAGATGAACACTTCCAGTCATCACGACAATACGCGCCCAGTGAGCGTTTAACACAAATAAAAACTCCACTACCTATTTTTTTACCAGACTGGACAAGATTTCGGTCCATCCGAAATATATCATAACGTTGATCCACTAATTCGGAGTCCAGTATTCCATCGTGTAACCATGATTCCGTGATTGCGATTATATCGTAGCCAGAATGAAGGACATTTGAGTGGAAAATGTCCGTTTTAGTTCGCAATCCACGAACATTTTGGTAATAAATCATGAGAGAACCGAGAACGGGATATCTCTAAACATCGATGGCTTATGAGTATTTAAATACTTATAATGAAAGTAGTATTTAAGTCGAGCAATGGACACACGAGATAGGTAAACAATGTCCGCCAATGTTTCAAGCATCCCGTAACTATAATATACAAGGACAATAACAAAACGGTGACGGTTATTCGAAGTGTCGCATTGACGGTTCTCGGCTACCATTGATTCATATAATGATAAACCCATCCAAAGTCCTCGTATGTATGAAATACTAGACCTATACTTGTACACATTAACACATATTATAGTAAGTTTACCGTATTTGCATAAAGCATATAACTTTAAAATAAAAGTTAATAAAAAGTTAAGCAGTGAGAGGATTACATTATACTTATGTAGGTTGTTTACGCACACCGGGCGTCGGTGGCAAACGGTTCGTGATGACGTTATGAGACCCAGCCCAGACGTAGTCGCCCATCCACCTAATTTATAACTAACCTTAATTATGAGGGGTCCCGATTGCATCTGAGTAAAATATAATGACAGCTTAATATAACTCTCGACAGGACTTAAAATATGAATTCCACATTGTAGTTTCCATATTGTATTTGTAAGTGGTTTAATTACCGGGATAATGATAATGTAGATGACTACTCTTACCGAATATATATATATTAATTTAAACAGAGAACCTATGTCGAACTGGAAATGAAAAAGTTTTCTAGAAATTCTAATAGATGGGTGGTTATAAGTAAAAATGCAGCGTCGAGGCTCAGTAATCGGCGGTAACGAGTAAATGCCAATAAGAAGGTACACAATCAAGGCATTAATTATTTTACGTTTTACGGTAACGTGAAAATATATTATATATTTAAGAAAAATACTATATAATAAAGAATGAGTTTTATAAATGCTACGGGAAACAAATACAGGTGCACAAATAAATTTATGATACTTCATTTTTGAGACTGATAGTATGTGAGACATATCTGCTGCCGCTAGATAATTTAGGGATAAATAATAATAATAAATGCTGTATTGTTCAAGAACGGCCGAGTCTACTGAGGTCAGCCTCCGATAAAATGGGAATTGGCGGGCACTTCTCGTTCCTTCGCATGTATATGCAGCAGTTTCTGACCCACACATATTGAAACATATTACGAGCGGCGTAGTCCTTACACTGTTTCAAAAGCACCTTGTTGTACTGTGTAAGCTGATCGAAATTTTGCATACAAGTTCTCTGTAGTGCGGATAAGGACCTTTTATCCCGGAAAAAAGTACTATTCCCGGGGGATCGACATTGACGCGGGCGGAGCCGCGGGCGACAGCTAGTCCTTACTATATATAATATTATAAATGCGAAAGTGAGTTTGTTTGTTTTTTGTTTGTAACGCTTTCACGCCGTAACTACTGAACCGATCATCATGAAATTTTGCATACAAGTTCTTTGGAGAAGAAGGACATAGGCTACCTTTTATCCCGGAAAAAAGTACTATTCCCGGGGGATCGACATTGACGCGGGTGGAGCCGCGGGCGAAAGCTAGTAATATATAAATGGGCACTTCATTAGTGAACATAAATTTCTTACATCCGGTTGGGAAGTTCTGAGCTATGTCTTCAAAATAATCGTAAAAAAAAAATTAGGAGTGATCGTGTTAAAATTCTTCACGAACACTATCGGCAGTATTGTTCTGAGAAGTTTGTATCCATTTCTGTGACGGTTTCAGAAAGCACTTGGTTTCGACTGACTGCCACATCGCGTTGGGACTACCGACGGTTTATTAAGTTAAAAATCCGAAAGCCGTAAATTTGTAGTTTATAATTTTAATACTTTTTGTATTGAACAGACACGTGCGAGACTGATCACACTTGGCCGGTCTTTTAATATTCATACGAAACAACATTTTATAAAGTAAAAGAAGCGTTGATGGCCATGTACCACAAAATCTTCTTTAATTCTTACGAATATCTAATAATAGTCCAATTAAAAAGCTTAACAAAAATAACAAATACCGGACACAGTCTAATTTGGCCGGACACTCAACAAAACAGCTGACTATGTCCGGATTTATCGGAATGCTTGGCAACCCTACACGTAGCCCGCAGACGCAGGGTTGAATATCATTATCTTTTATTCCATAGAGGCCGAACGATCATATTCATAGCCTTCTAAAACAATGGATCGATCGCCAGAAAGAGATAAGATGAACGGTTATTTATAGGGGTTTGTACCCTAAAAATGTCAACATGTCAAGCCAAATGTGAACGCGGTTGCCCAACGCAGAAGGAAAGTATAACTATTTTTTTGAAAATATATATTTTATATCATTTTCGATTTAAGCAGATCACTAAACACTACTTCACTCAATTAATATTTTATTTCATGTAAATAAAATATTCCTCTTTTTTGTTCTTATTCTGCTTAGATAATCTACGCGTAAACAAAGTACGTTTACCGTTTCCTCGTTAATAATAAGTAAGTCTTACCGAGATACTTTTAATTTATATAGAATACCAGATATTTTACATTGACTGGTATAAAAAACTAAGAACAAGTACCTATCTTTTTGAGATACTTGCTTTCCATATAGAAAAAATGTATTTATGTTAAAGGGCACGAAATAGTGCTAATATACAGTTTGTTGGTACATAATTGGTTGCCTATCCAATGCTCCTTATATGCATGACATGAGTTCAAGTCAAGCGTACATGCCGTTCTTTGCAAGCCTTCGAAACGTGACCAGTTAGTTACACAAAGGTTGTTTGTTACAGTACATCTCAATCGGCCACCTATAGCTCAGCGTATAAAAGTTTAGTAAATATAATTAGGCTACTAAATCATGTGAATTTAAGTATAAGGTAAGGTCGAATTTAATAAAAACACTAAACCAATAAATATTGAAAATCTGCTTCTTAAAGCAAACGTAAAAAAATGTATTTATATATTCTCCAAAAAAACTTCAAGGCTCGTCCTTGGAGGCTCAATTTTCTCTACTTTATCAGTATTGGCTTGATTTCGTATCAGACTTCTCGCAGTGTTTATTTATTTTGATAATTGCTATCAAAATTTATTACATAGTGGTGTTTACCTAGACACAAGTCGAGCATTAAGTTAATTGAGTACTAAATATCGTAAAAATTACGTATTATTTTCATGTCTAATAAAACGTCAACAACAACTTAATATATCTTTATCCCTTGCGGGTTGGATAAAGCCTATGGTCATTAGACCCAAAGACCACGCTTAGCGTGAGGCAGACATGTGGTGGTGTGACCTGTGTCTGATAAATTCATTAATTCCATCTACCGGCGTTTACGATCTGCCAGATAAGATGTGGGCGTGTAGCTGAAGAGAATCAAGATAGTGACAAATCGCCTATTGACATGCTTCCTTAGATTTTCAAATATTCCCTCAACCTTCTTTGATGATACCATCTGACACCATCAGCCCAGAGAGAAGGTTTAGCTTCCAGACCAGCATTAAAGCGGATTAAGTACTAGATTAACATACAACAACATGTATGATCACGTCTTTTTCCACTGCAGGGTATATGAAGTCTCAGCCACGCTTAGTATGTTGGTGGGCCTTATTCGAAACGTAAATAAAATAATGAAGAATTGCTAGCCGCATTGCCTACTAATATAATTCCTCAGATTTTTGCCCTAAATTTTACTAGATTTAGAATCTTACAAAATTCAAAGTACGAGGAAGCTTAACGGGTATTAATATATCGCAGCTAATGTAAAAGCTATGTTTCCTCTGTAAATCTTATCAATATCGCGTGCGTTGTCGGGCTACGGTTTTCCGTGTTTATAACGTTAGCACATTATATTAACGTATTAATGACGTTATCATTTAAAACAATTACTGGTTTAGACGTACGGCAACGTAATATGATTTGAGTAGCTCACGCTCATCGCTGAATCGATTTTACCTTCAAAATATGAGTATAGGCCCGTCATTCATAGTGATGTGCCGGAGAGAAATTCTTTGTTCTCGTGAATTCCTTCTCACGAAAATTTGCAGGAAATTTCCAATAATTCTCGAGAATTTTACAATAATTCCCGCACTCGAGAGAAAGAAGAAGAAGAAATTATCGGGAAGAATTCCCGATCCGTTCTCCCCGTTCTCGAAAATTTCGAGCACGGCACAACACTAGTCATTCACCATGGTGCTAAGCGTGGCATTTAATTCAATACCATATGATAATATACCAAATGATTAAATACTACTAGTCTACAGGCTGTTGCTTGTCCTAGATGTATTTTTATTATCTAATCATTTTCCCGCTTGCATCCTCAGCTGTGACATGTCAGAGCCCGGGGTCCGCTATTATGACATAATTCATGCTGTTATATGATAAGGCAAAAGTCGGTCTCCTACCTGACGCTGCTTGTGAAACTCCAGAAATGAGGTAAACGAATATAGTTAATCTGTGAAAATGAAGTTTATTTATTAATTTTAACGAGACTTAGCGCTTTTATATATTTATTTTCGCTGACGTTACACCCACTGTAGTATAACGTTTTTGTCAAAAACGGCCACTTTTGGCGAAATCGCAAAGTAAAGCTTCACGTATATGGATGTTTCTTCGGTTCGAATCTTCTAACTAAATTTTCTAGTGTTAATCGGATGACATTGCTTAGAGTCATTGAGCTGATCTTGAGGACTTCTGTAGCTTTGTCGTGACGAAAAGAGAGTTTGGCAAAACTGTAATTTGATGAAAAAAGAACTTGGCTTAGCAATAACTAGACGAATAGTGAAATTGACCTAATGTAATAAGCCGTGTTGTTTCCGGCAAAGTAGAATAGGACCGCTCGAAGTCTCCCCATGGAGGTCTAAGAGGCGACTTAGGAAATACAAGCTAAACAAAGCTCATAAACGTTAATGAGTCCTCTCCAACTCTTCTGGCCAGCGAGGAAAGTGTAGGCCAAATCCTCTGTCTGCTCTGGCCAAGTATGGCTCCGGTAGTACAGAGAGGGTCATGCTCCTGCAGTGGAGACAAAAAAAACCTGATGATGATAAATTAGATTCTCGTCATCGTGCCAGGCTGTCACACCGGAGGTCCTAGGTTCAATCCCCCTTCGGAGCAAGATGGAAAATGATCTTTTTCAGATTGACCTTATTTGGATGTTTAAAAAATATAGTATCATTTACTGAGTATCCTATATCACAAGACACGAACTTTGACAGTATATACATATAGATCTGACGTTGAAAAACTCCTCTACACTGAACACCTAATCCGAAATTTTACATTATTAATTTGGTCCTGACAAAAGCTTGCAAGACGAATGATATTATTATACAATATTATTAGAGGAAAAGATAATGGCCGACAAGCGAGCAGCGTTTTTCTAGTTTATTGCTCCCTCCCGGCTGCTAATGATATCAAATTAAGTGGCATTTACCGAGAGCCCGCAGTAATGAGCGCCAATCGACCAACGTTTTTGCATTCCCTCACTGATTTATACCTTATTGATATGTCCTTTATTCCTCTTTGACTTATTGTTATAGTATACCTCTTTGTCTTATATTATTTCTTTTGCCTATGTTACTGTAAGCGATCACTGACTTCTTATCTTATCTTATCTTCGATGGGGCCGACTCAGAGTCGGTAGCACGTCTAACCTTTGGGTTATTTTGTACTTACCCCATGCCTTACTCACCCGCACGGTTTATTCTCAAGAAGGACTGCATGAGCTTCAGAACATCGCCCAGTGCGTAGTGCCTGTAGTCCTCTAGCTCAGGATAAGGTGATCCTAAGAGGTCCAAACGCTTACCAGCTAACGAGTCACAGATACACAAAATGTGTCTCATTGTCTCCTCCGATTCCTCACATGCCCTACATAGTGGGCTTTCGAAAATTTTTAGTTTAAAGAGATGACTGTTATTTTCAAAGTGTCCAGTCAGGGCTCCCACTAGAACTCTTGTCTGTTTCCTGCTGTATTTGCAGATCATTTTGTGCCACCTGGCGCTGTCCAAGCCAAGTGTTTCCTTCGAGTGTATATGTCCACTCATATTTCTCCATTCAGCTTGGTGTCTACTGTCGACATACGCATTGATTGCAGTAGTTACCACGCTATAGGATAGGCCTACGAAGGGTTCGGGTCCTACGAATGGCATACTCGATCCTTTACTCGCCAGCTCGTCGGCCCTCTCATTGCCCTCAACCCCAACGTGACCCGGTACCCAAACCAGCCTCAGTCTGTTGTGTCTACCCAGTTGGTTCAAGGCATTCACACCATCCAAGACCAATCTGGAATCGATTCTGTCAGAGTTAAGCGCAGTAAGAGTCGCCTGGCTGTCAGGTAGAATAAAGATATTGTGATCTTTAAACCCTTGCTCTAAATTCATTTTAGCACAGACAGTTACCGCATATGTTTCTGATTGAAATACGGTAGCGAACTGACCCATGCTCTGGAACAGTTGTCTGTCCTCGGAGTAGATGCCCGCTCCCGTTTCCTGATTGTTCTTTGATCCATCAGTATACCAGATTGAGCATTCTCGTTCAGAAGGACGAAATTCACCCTTCCATTCATCCCTTGTCGGGATATATATTTTATAGTTCTTCTTGAAGTTGTATACTGGTAGCAGCTTGTCGCTTTCCATGTTCAACATCCTATCGAGCTCCTGTGTTGTCTCAATTTGCGTATGCCTTGTCCTTGGTGCGTGCCTGCTCCACAGACCAGAAGAAGATAGTCTGTATAAAGCCTTGCAGGCTTCGCCTTCAATATACAAATGTAACGGTGGCAGTCCTAGGATTATCTCCATAGATGCCGTTGGTGTTGTAGAGAATGCCTCCAAGATAGCACAACATGCCATTCTTTGTATTCTCCTCAGGGCATTTATACAAGTTACCTGTTTAACCTTTGGCCACCAAACCAGTGCTCCGTAGGTCAGAATGGGTCTCACCATCATTTCATATATCCAACGTAGGATGTATGGCTTCAAGCCCCAGGTTTTACCATAGGTATTCCGACACATGCCAAATACTCTGGTGGCCTTTGTTATGGCATTCGTAACGTGTGTATTCCACGTCAGTTCTTTATCCAGCGTAACTCCTAGATATTTCGGCTGCTCAATGCTGTCAATTTCCGGAGCCTTGTGAAGGGGACAATTGTCGTTTTCTTTGGGTTAATACTTAAGTGATTTGTGGTACACCACTTCTGTACTTCTCCCTAAGCTTTATTCATGAGCCCTTTCACCGTGTCAGGAACTTTCCCACTGATAAGAATTACTATGTCATCGGCATAACCTACCACGATGACCTGTCCTTTATTTAGGACACTATCAGTGAGTTTACCACTAGACTCCAAAGAGTCGGGGACAAAACTCCTCCTTGTGGGCAACCTTTCGTCGTTACCGCTGATAATTTATCACCCAGCAGTTCTGAGTTAATTATCCTGCCCTTTAGCATGTTTTCTATCCACCTGCAGAGCGTTCTTGGTATTCCATGCTCTGTCGCCGCCCTGCCAATGGATTCGAAAGTAGTCCGGTCAAAGGCCCCCTCTACATCAAGGAAGGCTCCCAGACAAAGTTCTTTATTTTCCAGTGCCTTCTCAGCCTGACTTACCACCCAATGCAGAGCTGTTTCTGTTGATTTGCCAGGCTGGTAGGCACACTGCATGCTGTGTAGCGATTGTTTTTTTAGCGGACCATCTCTTATATGACAGTCATCGCTAACTCTCGGCGGCGAGCGTACGTTTACTCCATAGCTCCAGTTTGCATTCCATACCCAGTCAGTGCTCCTCAACATGGATCCTAAGCAATGTCCGCAGTGTTCGGAAATGCTTATTGAAGGTGCCCATTGCAGCGCGTGTGATGCAGATCTTCACTACCATTGCGCAGGGATAACCGAAGTCGGATACAGAAAGCTCGGGGAGCGAAAACTAATATGGCGTTGCCAGAAATGCAAGCAATTGAATCAACGGGCCTTACAAGCGGAGTCTACCGTTCCAGCCTTGCCAACTTCGCCTGCTGCTGAGTGTGAGCCTTCGACGTCTGTTCTTCTCAAAGAGATCAGATATTTGGCAAGTAAACTTGAACCACTTGAGTCTCTTAAACAAGACGTCAAGGCGCTGCGAGAGGATCTAGCTGGTCTTCAAGAGACCGTTCATGTGGCCAGCAAATCGATCAATGACTTCAACATAAGAGTTAATCAGATTGAAGAACGATTAAAAGACGTTGAAAAGGAAAGTAAAAACCGCTGTTTAGAAATGAACGAAAAAATTAAAAATATAGTGGACAAGGTTGGTGGTTTGGAGGAGAGAGGTATGGGATCATGTTCTGACGTGTGTTCCCATCTCGAAGTCGATAAGATTAAATCCCAAATAGGTGAAATAATGGAAGATAGTCATAGAAACGAGCAGTGGGTGCGCCGATCAAACATACAAATTAATGGTATTCCACACAAAAATGGTGAGAATTTATTCAAAATAGTTAAAACCTTAGCGGATCGCTGCAACTTCCAATTGAACCCTGAAAATGACATCGACTTTGTTACTAGGATTGCTGTAAAAACTGACTCGGGTAGTAACAATCCCAAACCCATAATTTTGAAGATGCACTCCCGGTACAAAAAGGATGATTTCTTAGTATCTCTCAGAAAATTGAAGGACCTCAAGGCAAGTGACATTGGCTTCTCGGGTGTAAATATTCGTATATATTTTAATGACCATCTGTCTTCACGTAACAAATATTTGCTTCAGAAGGCTAAAAGTCTAACTAAAGAGAAAAAGTATGCATATTGTTGGGTAAGAAATTGTACCGTTATGGTCCGTAAATCAGATAAGTCGCCGGTGTTACATATAACTTCTGAAGAAGCTTTAAAAAAAATTGTATAAGTACTACATTAAGTTCACATATTATTATTGTAAACTATTCTTTTTTATATTTAAATACCCAAATATATTACTCGTACAAAGTCTTTTGTGAGGTGTGTCGACGTGTGCATTTGTATCTTGTCGCAATTAGTTTGAGAACCATAGTCGCAAAACTGATAACATTGTGTTCGAACTCGAATGAATGGGAGGATTACTGGTACTTGGATGAGTCATTACGGAATTGTTTGCGTAAGGTTTGGAATTATAGCATTTACACTGCGTGTTTATACTTGTTTATAATAGTGAGTTCTAGTTGTGGGCGGTCAATGTATTTTAAACTTAAAATATGGAAATGTTTTGGATGTATCTGTTGTGAAGGCCTTGTGAGTGAGGGAGACTTGTTGTTGACTATAACAAATGCTAATATTTTAACCATGGAGGTAAACTCAAAAATAAAGTATAACGATATTTTGCATTTAGTATTGATGAAATGTATTTTGTTTTGTTATGGTATTTACCTAATTACTTTTTATTACTTATTACGTTGTAGGGACTTTTTAGTGCGGGTCTATGTTTCGTTATTAAGTTTTTTAATGTTTAAAAGAATATACGTGATACAACTCCGTTTAAAAATTATTAGTCAAAATAAATATTATAAAATTAAACCAGGGCCAAACTAACAATAAAAGTTTTTTACCAAAACGTCCGAGGGCTTCGGAACAAAACTCAAATTTTCCTGCGTAACGTTTTTATTAATGATTACGATGTAATTTGTATTAGTGAAACATGGATTATGCCTGGACTTTTTGACTCGGAGCTGTTTGATGCTCGTTATGTGGTGTACAGGAATGACCGTGATTACGAACGACGTAATATGACGATGGGTGGTGGTACATTAATTGCCATCAAGCGTGAGCTGGTAGTCGAGACACGGTGTTTATGCGTATTACCCGACTTCCCCGATGCCGACATCACACAATTGAGTATACAACTGACGCCTGGTTCATGTCCTAAAAGATTACATTTATTCTGTTGTTATTTCCCGCAATCTCAGGATCAAGCTGCCTCAGAACTTGCATTTTTTGAGTCGGTATCGGAATATAGTCTCGATTATAAAGACGATGAGTTTCTACTAGTGGGTGATTTTAATATCAGGAAAGCCATTTGGATTGAAAACACTGAATTGAGAAATAGTCTATCTCTTTCTAACCCAAGCGTTGATGAGTTAGCCTCTCAACTTTTTACCTTTTTGTGTTTCACTGGTTGGTCTCAGTTTAATGGCTGTTTTAACACAAATAACAGAGCCCTTGATCTCGTCCTGGCCAGCTTCCCCTGCTTGGTAGCGAGAATTAACCCGTTATCTTTACCTGAGGATGACCACCACCCCTCGTTATCCATTTCAGTCGATGTTAGTATTACGCACAGTTGCTTGCGCGAGCCGCCACGTGTTGTGTACAGGTTCTATGCTGCTGACTATGAATTAATAAATGCTGAATTATCCAAAATTGACTGGAAACTTCATTTGTCTAATCGCAATATGGAGTCCTCATTAAAAAACTTTTATGATATTATTAATAACGTTATAAAACTGTATGTACCGTCGAAATGTGTCACAGTAGATAGTAGGCATCCTGTGTGGTTTTCTTTGTCCTTAATAAAACTGATTAATAAGAAAAAAAAGATTCATAAGAAATGGAAAACATATGGCAGGATGGTAGACTATGAATCGTATTCCTCTCTTAGGAAATCTGTTAAGGCAATGGAAGCTTCCTGTTACAACTTATATATTGAAAGATCCGAAAATAATATTTCGAAGTGTTCAAAACATTTTTGGTCTTTTATAAAGTCTAAAAAAAATACAAACGGCATTCCTGATACGCTCCATCTGGATGGTATGGTTGGGATCGATGGTAAAATTATCGCTGATATGTTCAATGTTTTTTTCCAATCAGTTTTTGAGGACCATAGTAACATTAATCCAGCTGCTGTACAGGGGCCTGACACAGGAAATAGCTCTGGTATTAGCACAATAAATATTACTTCTTCCATTGTGGAAAAATATCTTTCTGTGATAGACCCCACCAAAGGTACTGGTCCGGATGGACTTCATCCTATATTTCTTAAACGGTGTAGTAGACAGTTGGCCTCACCAGTGGCATTCCTTTTTAATCTGTCACTAGCTACGGGAACAATGCCTGAATTTTGGAAACGTTCTTATATTATTCCAATTCACAAAAGTGGGGACAAACATGATATAAGAAACTATCGCGGTATATCCAAGATTTCTTTTCTACCTCGAGTTTTTGAAAAAATCGTTTACGACTCTTTATATCCCTCAATAAACCCAGCATTAACTGATCGCCAGCATGGTTTTAGATCAAAACATTCCACTGAAACCAATCTGTGTGAATTTTTAGATGTTGTCCTTGAAGCTATGAATGAAGGCTATCAGGTGGATACCGTGTACACCGATTATCAGAAAGCTTTTGATAAAATTTGTCATCCCTTACTGATTTCTAAGCTAAATGCGTTCGGTGTACATGGAGATCTGCTTCGATGGATAACATCTTACCTAAGGAATCGTTCCCAGGCTGTAACAGTGAAAGGTTTCATATCTAGCTTCGTGCCTATTACTTCAGGCGTCCCCCAGGGCTCTCACCTCGGTCCTTTATTGTTCAACATATTTATTAATGACGTTATGGAATGTTTTAAATTTTCAAAAATTCTCCTTTATGCAGATGACTCCAAAATATTTTCTGTAATTCAGTCTCAAAAAGACTGTGAAAACTTACAATATGATTTAGATCGTCTATGTCAATATTGCATTAAAAATAACCTTTATTTAAATGTCAGTAAGTGCCAGACAATTACCTTTACTAGAAAAAAAAATCCGATACATTTTGAATATAAACTTCTTAACCATAAACTATCTAAAATGACTGAGGTAAGAGATCTGGGTATACTCCTAGATAACGGACTTTACTTTGACTCTCATGTCAATTTCATTACAGTAAAAGCATATAAACTTCTAGGGTTCGTTTTTCGGCAAAGCTCAGAATTTAAAAATGTGAATACTTTTATACTGTTATATAATGCATTTGTCAGATCCAATTTAGAATATGCATCCACAGTGTGGAATCCTATGTATGACAAGTATAAAAGTTCAATAGAGAAAATTCAAAATAAATTCATTAAACGTCTACTTTATAAATTTAAAAACTTCAGCCATAACCAAATGGTATCATTAGAAAAAAGAAGGGAACTCAGGGATCAAACCTTTCTGTATAAAATTATCAACAACCTAGTGGACTCTCCGTACTTGCTAAGTAAGATTAATTTCAAATGTACTAATCATCGCACACGAAATACCAAAACCTTTGCTCCTCCCATTTGTAACACTAATTATGCACAGAATCGTTTTCTGGTGAGAGCTTGCGACAATTATGACAGTGCTTATAGCCGCGTCGATATATTTCATGAAAAATTAGGAAAATTTATAAAGCTCTTAAAGGATTAACTTCTTTATTTTGTACTCCAACCTTGTTTAAACTTGTTAATAATGTTATCTAGTGGTTTTTTTACATAATAAAATATATATATGTACTTATAAATATGGTAGACTAACGTCTATATAAGGAATAAGCTAGCTGTAGAAACGCTTTGGCAATGTATAATTTATAAATTGTCTAGTATATAAGTAACATTTAAGCCTGTTTGTTTCTCATATTAAATAAATAAAAAAAAAAAAAAAAATGTCTATCCACCAATTTCTCCAATGTCTTCAATACAAAGGACTGAAGACTTATAGGCCTAAAAGTCTTCAATGCAAAGGACTGAAGACTTATAGGCCTAAAAGCTTTTGCTTCATCATATGTCGCTTTTCCTGGCTTCGGAATAAAAGCGACTTTCACTAATCTCCATGCTTTTGGTATGTACCCAAACGCAATGCAGGCCTTGAATAGCCTACAAAGGTGGGGACTCAGTATAGAGATTCCTTGTTGTAAAAAGATTGGGTAGATGCCATCTGGGCCTGGTGCCTTGTATGGCTGCAAGGTTCCCAAAGCCCATTTCAATTTGGTGTCATCTACAATCTTCTTAGCAACATCCCAGTCTCTTTTAAGGGTTCTTACCTCCCAAGATTCAAGACTGTTGAGGTCTGCTTGATCCATAGTTGTCTCAATACAACCAGGAAAGTGTGTTTTATACATCATCTTTAACGTTTCCATACCTGATTCAGTTAGCCTACCATTCTCGTCCTTGACAGTCGACAATGGATTTGCCTTTCCAATGGACATAGCTTTTGCCAGTCTCATCCCTTCGGGCAATGCACCGATAGATTCGCATTGCTTTTTCCAGGCAGAGCTCTTTGCCCTTCTAACCGCTTTACTGTATTCAGTGAGGGCCTTATGATATTCACTGAAATCCTTCTTAGCCTTAGCTTCATTAAAGAGTCTTCTCGTTTCCATGCGCATCCTTGCCACCTCCGGCGTCCACCATGGTTCTTTAAGACTCCTAGGTCTGCGCTCAGGACAGCTATCCATCCTCGCAGTCTTGATGCAATCTGATATGCGCTGAGCTTCAAGTTCCAAGTCAATTACAGAGTTCAACCTGGTCCCTGGTGCTCCTAATTCGATTTTTAGCAATTCTCTGTATGAAACCCAGTCAGTATGTCTTGGATTCCTTTTACAGACCGTATGTAGTTTGGCAGTATTATTACTCCTGTACCTAAAGCATATGTACCTGTGATCAGATAGTGAGATCTCATCCGATACATGCCAATCTTGAATTTTTCCACACGCCCTATCACAGGCCATTATAATATCAATTACTTCCTCCCTTGTGGCAGTCACAAAGGTAGGTTTATTACCTTTGTTACAAAGAAATAAAGGTGAGCTTACCAAATATTCCGCCAACTTCACTCCTCTGTCGTTCGTCTCGGTGCTACCCCACATCACATTATGGGCGTTAGCATCACACCCCATTATGAGCTCTAGTTTCTTCTCCTCGACATATCCAATAAGTGTGTCGAGTTCAGCCGAGACTGGCTCCTTCTTTTCATATGGCAGGTAAGCTGCAGCCATGACTACAGCCTGTCCCGCCCCTTGCTGGACCTTGACAACTGTAAGGTCCCTGTAACATAAAGCAATCAGGGGCATTGCATCTA
Organism: Elegia similella; assembly: GCA_947532085.1. NCBI lineage: Eukaryota > Metazoa > Arthropoda > Insecta > Lepidoptera > Pyralidae > Elegia > Elegia similella. Next base: position 31,706,150 of record OX383927.1, on the reverse strand, counting down.
TACCATTTCTGATATAGATACATGTCCTTGTATCATTAGTAGTGCAGTGATAGTAAATACGACTCATTAGACTACCGAAGCCTTTGATTTGGCCGTTATATAGGTATGACTCCTGAATAAGAGCTATATCATATTTTCCCATCCGTAACTGTCGTGCAAGGATAGCTACGGCTGCCTTACAATGGTGTAAATTAATTTGTACGCACCTTAAGATCGCCATTGCGACATCAATGTTGGTTGGCCGGTTACGCCACCGGCCCATCCTCAACGTCCGAGGACGCCTCCATCTGCACCTGGCTACGATACTCGCGTGGCGACGAGGCCTCCGTCAGCATGTCGAGGTCCAGTGGTCCCTCCGACGTAGCAGGCGACAATACCAGCTGTTCGGCAGCGTCCACCAGTGTCGACAGTGAAGACGGCGGTCTCGCCGCCGGTCTCGTAATCACCAGGCTTGGCCTCGGTGACAATGGACGTGATCGTACCAGAGTCCTAGGACCCTTACTCCGTAGGTCCAACGGTGGCTGAGAAGTTGCTTGACCGCTTGGCCCGGGCACAGCCTCCGGTTGGATCGAATCCGGTCCCGGTTCCTGCGCCCGCAGCTGCGGTTGCTGAGGCACATCACGCCCACTTTCCACTCGCCGACTCTCATCTCGTCCCCTAGGTGGTTCAGACATCCCCGTAGACGTAGCAACCGAGTCCTCAAGCACTTTGAAGACATCGGTGCAGAATCCATTGGAGAGTCTGTACCCCCGAGACTTAATGTAGTCGGCGGAAACGTGGTCCATTAGCACGATACGCCTCGCATGGCCCTCCTCAACCACCGTATCTACTACCTTCCATTCAGACGTCCTTAGCGGCGCATGATATTTCTGCAAGAGTCGCAGAAGTCTAGAATTGTCCGTGATGACATAGTTTCTAGTCTTCCATGCCATCTTGACCGGTTTGGGAAGGTCCTTAGCCAGGACGACTTTAACCTTCATCCCACCTATGGTCTCACCGTTAAAAGCGTCACGGAGCCAATTGATGTTAGCTTCCCCATTGCAGGAGAAATGCATGGCACCCGCGACTACTCCCTTCATTTCGGCCTCCGGTAGCCCGGTCGCCTCCTCCAATTTGGCACACATGATTGGCGCATATAGGCCCCAACCATCTCCTTCGAACTTTCGCGTTGGAAAGTCCTCGGGGATAACGGCCAACCTCGTGGCCGCAGCAATTTTACTAAAAGGTTGAGCCCCATCGAGCTTGACCCTTTTAGCTCCAGCTGCCACTTCAGCCACCTCGTCGCTGACCTCTCGGTCCCTTTTTGCTGCTGCTAACTCAACAGCCTTTTCCCTCTTCTTTAGCCAACGCCGCTTCGCAGAGCCACTTGGCCTTTGGCTCCGCTGCGTTTGCCACCCTGAACCGGTGTCCGCTCCAGCCGCCACGTCCTCGCAGGGTCCGTCACCTTCACTAGGTCCCTCCTGGTGGGTCCTTGTCAAGCCCTCACCAGGTGTCCCCTGCTCCAGGATAGCCCGCCGCTCAGTCGTAGTGGTCTCTGGCAACCCCTGGTTCCTCTTTTTAGCCGCAGCAGGTGGTTGGGACAGAGTATTACCTCCGCCCTCATTCCGCCCTGCCTTAGCATCCGATGGTTGCAGACAGCTCGAGGCCGCCACGCTACCATCCTTTCTCTCCACTACCTCTCTCTCCATACGGGAAGCGCCGTGTAAACTATTATTATTATACTTATTACAAGCCATACTATTTCAATTTTTAATTTCGTCCCCACTCTCCATGGAGCCCGCAAATCGGAGTGTCTGCGAGACACTAGGGCTATTAGGGGGATATAGTACTCCTCCAGGGCAACCCACGAGACCAACCCAGGCGGCAGCGGCCGCGCGAACAGCGCGAACTCGCGCACCGACTGCCGCCATCGACTGCAGGCCGCGATCCTTCGGAGTACTCGCCAAATGTCGTCAGAAGGACAGACGTTACAGCCGATTGAACCACTGTTGGCTAGACAGGGTCCGCCCGTGTGAGGCGAATAGCCGGGCCGAAGAGGTGTGTTGTCGCAATCCCTTTGGCTCAACCTCCAGGTCTCCTTCATCCACCCGTACGGGTCCCCGCGCACGGCAAGAACACGCGGGTGATCGTCTCCTCCATGACTGCGCCAACCCGATCACATAAGTTGTCGCAGGGGACCGATAGGAACATAGGTAGGGAAATATGATAACGGGGTAGGGGGTTAAGGGGTATGGGGTAAAGGGGGTATTGGGATAAAGGGGTGTGGGAGAAAAGGGGGTGTAGGGTAAAGGGGGGTGGGGTATAGGGGAGAAAAAAAAAGGAATTTGGTAATGGGAAGGAGTGGAGGAGTGGCTGTGTCCTAGCCGCCAGACAGGAACTTGTAATCGAAACTCGATTTCACAGTTACCGCCTGACGTTTCCAGGGCTCACCAGGCCTTATGTTTTGACGTCCGGGCGAATGCACACACTAGTTAAATGATTCGCCAAGACTCCAGAACATCACGGCTCACGAGGAGGTGCACAACCAAGAGCCCCAAAAGCTCACTGACTTCAGTATTCTTAAGGTTCCTAAAGGCGTGTTTACAGGTATCTAAAGAGTCCATGGGTTGCAGATGTCCATGGGCGACGGTGACCACTTTCCGTTAGGTGGCTCGTCTGTTTTTTTGCCGTCAAATATACATAAAAAAAGGTTTCTCACATACATCTCGAGGAAATTAAGTACATATATACATGTATACTATGTATCAAAAAGTACATTAAGAGTTTTAATGCTCTTCTGCCACAGTATGCCAAATATATACAATATTTAAAGATAACCCTATCAGATTTTTAAGGGATGATTCAGCCGGGCGATATGAACGACTTTTCGTATGGGATCAACATAGGAACTTTTCGTATGGCTCCGGTAGTACAGAGAGGGTCATGCTCCTACAGTGGAGACTAAAAAGACCTGATGATGATGATGATTGTATATATATCACTGTAACAACGATATCAAATAGGAATCGATGTTAATCAATGGTACTTACATACCCCAAGAAGTTGGTTAACTTGGCATTTTTGACCGGATTTTCTTCTCCTTTACCTTTTCTTACTGTAACGTGGGGTCGGCACAGCATGTCAGTCAATCTAGAAAAGCAAAACAGAAAAGCTGTAAAAAATTGGCAGTTTTATGGCCACCCGCCTGGCTGACACCTTGGGTATGCATCCATTTCACATTATATGCAAGTGTTTTTCTCCTTTGCTCGCCTAGTACGACATTCGTAAGGAGAGTCAAAGTGATTGAAATTCTAAGGCCGAAACCACACGGCATGTTACAAAATAAAATGAACAATGAATCATATAATCCCAAACGGCATAATGGAAAAAGTCATTCTAATTTCAGTAAATGTGATCTTGGATTTTAGCCAGCAAGCTGTCACATCTCAAATGGATAGATTTGAAAGAATAACGGGAGGTGACCGGACGTGACGTCAGAGGCTCTTTGCTAAATGAAGGCAATGAAAAGGAATGACGTGATATCAGAGTTATCCGGCGGCTCTGCTGCAATTACATCACTGACTACTCGTAATAAGAGCTCCCGTCAGCGCGCCTGTAACCACTCGATCTTGACACAGTATTAGAAACGGAGCGGAGGACTAAAGCCTATTTTCCTTATAACCTATTTCCGCAACCACAGTTGTGTTGCGTTGGAGCCCGGGGTTCATTATTCCTACTCCTCATTTATTTATTTATTTTAACTTTATTGCACAATAAAAGGAACTTAATGCCATATGGGATTCTCTGCCAGTTATGTCCCTAAGTGGGTTGAGCGATTTTTTCCCAGTATAAACTTGTAGATTCACGTCACGCGTCACGTTAGTGTTGTTTTCATTTCTATCGGTGGACCCTATGACTTACAGATTTTTTAAAGCACCTATCTTAAACGCTTCTCTAGCGTTAGTTTTAAAGTAGCAATCGACATATTAAGTAAGTGCAATATTAACATTTTCTCGTGGAAGCTACAAGTGATAAACTTTGGATGCGCGGAGTGCTAACGAGTGAAGTTTTGCAACGTTTATTTAAAGTGAACTAGACATAGAGATTAAGCTTCTTCTTCCACTAAAGGCCTTTACTGACAGCGCGCGATCCGTTCGGCCGATACGATCTAACGATGCGATCTGGACGCATGCGAACTCTGCAACCAATGAGCACCCGTGTATGTCTCCCCACTAATTGCGTTATATCGCACGCGTTCCACTGATCGCACGCAGGTCAGTTGCGAGCTTCTGCTGAGCTATTAGCGTTCGAGGAACGCCCAATAGCTCAGCAGCTCGAACTCGTTCTGAAGAAAGGTTTCGGCAGCACGGATCGGGCTCTGCTAGCAAAACCTTTAGCAAAGGATATATACACTACGCGGACCTTAAGTGAGGTGATTTGAGACCGGCTAGCCCGAAAATAATTGTTTTATCTGATATTACTCTAAACATGCAATATTTGGCATTTATACATTATATTTATACATATAATATAATCTAAACATAATCAAAATAAAATGTTATATGCCCGTGCCGTTTTTTGTTTATACCATTTAATGTTTTAGTACTTTCACATGGTCTGGGAGAAAAGAAAAATCGTAGATGTTGCTCGCTGCTTCTGATCCCGTGCAAACCGTAGAAGTCGGCCGACAGAATGCGTGAAAAATATATTGTGCAGCCTTAGTCTCTCTGTGTGTTTATTCTAACTTTACTGCTCAATCAGAGTTGGCGCGGGTTTAACGAATTCAAGACGACTCGCCTGTTGACTCGGTGGTTAACTCCCAGCTTATTCAACTTAAGATGGAGTCAGGGCCACGTGCCTCATATTGTCGTCACGTAATTTCACGACAGAAATTGACTCGGCCAAATGGCGTGTGATAACACGTTGTTATAATTGGAAAGCCTCGTAGCTCGTATATTTAAATTTATGTTGTTTTACGACAATATTAAATTTGTAATGTCCCTGAAAGACGAAATGAAATTTTACCAGCTATCGTCGAGTCTATGAGTGCTGCCCTTAACATCCCTATACCTCCGAGTAACTTAGTCTCCATACATAGAGTCCCACACGCCCATATTGACAACAAAAAGCCCAAAAATATAATAGTAAAATTTACTACTCGTATGCTACGAAATAACATCCTCAGTGCATATAGAAGGGCTAAGGGACTCAAATCTGACCAAATCGGTGTACCTGGCACTCCCGTTAAAATATATGTAAACGAACATCTTACCTTAAAAAAAAAACAGTTATTTCGTCAGTGCCGTGTTGCCGCCAACAAGAGTAATTTCAAATATGTCTGGATCCAAAATTCATCCATCCTTGTCCGTGAACGCGATGATGCACCGGCCATTGTTATCAGAAATGAAGCCGACCTGGAAAAGATTGTGGCAGGCAATAAATGATACTGATAACTTTTTTGAATATATTTTTCTTATGCTAAATATTTTCTCATATACTATGTATTTTTTGATGTTACTTGTTTTGTTTAGTCTCAGTTTTTTAGCTTATATCGACAATGTTTTATATTTTTCAATGCTAGATATTTACAATTGGTATTTGCTTTCAATTAATTACATTCCGTCATGTTATGATACTCACCACATTTACGTATTTATTACTACTTTCACTAACCGCACAGCTTGTTCTTGTTCACAAGTGGCTTGTTTCATACATTGTACACATATTTTTATACACTCACAATTATTTTTTTATACACAACTCATTACTAAATACTTCCGTACACGATGTTGTTGCCAATACAAACATGTAGCACCTTACTTGTTCTATGGATAATAAGTTGTCAATTTATTATCAAAACTGTGGCGGTGTTAGAACAAAATTGCAGACAGTTTATATGAACATTCTTGCATCTACCTATGATATTATCGTTCTTACGGAGACTTGGTTGATACCTGAAATAAATAATAATGAGTTTATAGACCAACGTTACGTTGTTTTTAGGCGGGATCGCGATCGCCGGGCGTCGGAGCGAGAGGATGGGGGAGGCGTTTTAATTGCGGTTCTTAAGGGTTTAAACCCGACTGAGTTGGATTTGTCTAAAATAACTTCTAACATCGCAGCACCGCCCTGCATTGACCACGTACTTGTTGAATTCCCAGGCAGGAACAGTAACACTAGGCATGTTATTAGCGGGGCTTATATCCCGCCTTGGGCTAAAGTAGGCGACTATGTTAATCACTTTGATTTTATTCAAGACGCATTAGTCAGCATTAATATCGAAAATGTTCATTTATTTGGAGATTATAATCTTCCTCATATAACGTGGTTTTACTCTAATGGTATTAATCCAGATGACGGTATGTCACATGCTGACACGTCCACCTGCGGCTACCATTTGAGTAGCTGCATGTCTATTCTCAACTGTATGCAATACAATTATCTAAATAACTATAGAAGTCGTATACTGGACCTAGTTATGAGTAATGTGCCGTGCGTAATCCAAGCTGCACCCAATGCCCTGGTTTTTCCAAATAAAGATCACCCCCCCTTTGTGTCATATGTGTCTGTTTCGTTACCTGGACATTCCATGGTAAAAAAACCTCGTATTAAATATAATTTTTATAAAGCAGAATACGACGCCATAAACAAGGAATTATCTAGTACTAACTGGAGTGCATTGCTTGACAGCCTTAGTGCTGAGGACGCCCTTGAATCTTTTTATAATATAATTAATAGCTTAATAAGAAAATACGTACCATTATCGCGTCCTAAATCTAATAAGTTTCCAGTGTGGTTTACGCACTCACTTATTAATATATTTAGAAAAAAAGAAAAGGCTTGGGTTAAATGGAAAAAAACTTTGAACATCTCAGACTATGAAAATTTTTCGTATTATAGAAAAATGTTCAAAGACAAATGTGATAAATGCTACCGAGTTTATATTGAGACTGTTGAGAATAACATATCTACAGACATAAAATATTTTTGGGCTTATTTAGCCAATCGCAAAAATAAATCAAATATTCCATCCACAATTAAGTATAAAGACAATAAGTCGAACAAACCTGAAGTTATATGTAACATGTTTTCTGATTATTTTAAATCTGTTTTTGAGCCCTCATCTGCTTATTTGGTAAATTGGCAGCCTCCCACTGTTACTTTTAATAATAATGTAAACTTACCACACCTGTTTCTATCTGAAGACAAAATTCTAAATGAACTAAAACAGCTTAATACAGCTAAGGGTGCTGGTCCTGACGGAATTCCGCCATATTTTTTGAAATTCACAGCTAATAGTATTTGTAAGCCTCTATTTATTATTTACAATAAATGTATTTCTCAGGGTTTCTTTCCAGACATTTGGAAATGTGCTTATATCACTCCTGTATATAAAAAAGGAACCTTACATGATGTTGAAAATTACCGCCCTATCTCCATTCTCTCTGCTCTGGCTAAACTCTTTGAACGACTCGTACATAATGAAATATATCCTGTCTTGCACAACATAATTATAGAAGAACAACATGGCTTCGTTAAGTCTCGATCCACCACCTCCAATTTAGTTGCGTTTACTAGTTATTTATTTGAAAACCTTGATGATGGCATTCAAGTGGATGTAACTTACACAGACTATGAGAAAGCCTTTGATAAGGTGGACCATGAGTTACTTCTCAATAAGCTTGCATATAATGGTATACGTGGTAATCTACTTCGCTGGTTCGAGTCATATATAAGTAACAGGACTCAGATCGTGGTTGTAAATGGTTATAAATCTAATATGGTACATGTTACTTCTGGTGTACCACAGGGCTCAATACTGGGGCCTCTTCTCTTTGTGCTTTTCATTAACGACATTAAATCTTGTTTTCAAAATTCAAAATTTATTTTATACGCAGACGACTTGAAAGCCTATAAAACTATTAATTCTATTAATGATTGTCTTGCCTTCCAACGGGATCTCGATAGGCTTTCAGATTACTGTACTGCTAACAAACTATACCTTAGCTTGCCTAAGTGCCATCTCATTCGTTTCACCAAGAACATTAATATATTCAGATTTCAATACAATCTCTGTTATTTTCCACTCACTACTGTTTCGTCTACAACCGATCTTGGTATAATTTTAGATGATAAACTCTGTCTCGACACTCACGTGCAAACCATTACCAATAAAGCCTTTAAAATGTTTGGTCTGGTTCTTAGGTCATCCAGAGACTTTAAAAAGACGTCTACATATCTCTGTCTGTATAAGGCTCTAGTCAGATCTCAACTTGAATATGCCACGTCAGTATGGAGTCCGTTCTATAAAAAATATATTTATGAGATTGAGAAAGTCCAACGTAAGTTTTTGCGAACGTTGCATTACAAATGTCATAAGCAATATCTTACATATTCTCAGTTATTAACTAAATACAACCTTCTTTCATTGGAATCTAGGCGTCATTTCCTTGAAGCTGTCTTGTTATATAAAATTGTTCACAATAAAATTGATTGTACTGAACTTACTAACAAACTGTATTACGCTGTCCCAAGAACAAGCCATCTACGTGCTGCTCGCCCTCGTTCACTTTTTGCATTAAAGACTTGTCGTACAAACTCCGGGCTTCGTTCTCCTTTATATCACATGGTTGAGTGTCATAACAAACTATTTAATAATATTGATATATTCTCTTGTACATTGTATCAATTTAAAAAACTTCTTTATTCTACTTTATCTGAGCTAGACCCTAATTTGTAATATTTCCTTCTTTATTTAATTTTTTTGTACCAACTTCCCTCTCACATTCTTTATTGTTATTAAATTATGTACTTATATTTACGACCTACATTAGCTTTTTCGTATGTATAATTGTATACTCTCTAGTTGCATCTTATTGTTTCATTATGTATATATATAAACTGTGAAAAACGTGGTTGGTTGCAGATTTAATAATTCGTGCCTTGTAAACCTTTCTGTTTCTTTAACCTATATTTGTAACTGTTTGTTTTTCCTGAATAAAATAAAATAAAAAAAAAATAAAATAATATTACCACAATGTTTATGTCAGACTCCTGTTATATTGTTGGTGCATCTTTCCACGCAAATCCTTTAACGTTACAGATTTTTTTTAATCACTTCTGTATTTAAATTAATACATAGACACAACTACGAGGACTTTTTATTTACTAACAGAAAGTGGGCACTCTGTGTGACGCCTAAAGCTTTAATAAAAATGGTGCATACTATGATGCACATACTTTATTTATTATCCAAGTACCAACCTGGCACAAGCCTACTGTAGTGTGATCATGTAACATTCATGTTTTGTCCAGTAAGCTTATAAACAAACCTACAGTGAACGATAAGCGTTTTACTTATTATATACATATCTAAATCTTCACCTAGTTCCCAGGCATCGGAAAATATATTTCTCATTTCTATTCTGTTTGATGGCATATTATACGGTATTACCAGACACAGAGATGCCAAAATATTATGTAAATGCAGAACGTGCCCAAGACGTTTACGTTCATTGCTTTCTCGAAATAAATGATGAGAAATACGAGAGACTCGAGAGTCGTGAGTATTTACATCAAGCATGGTATCAGCCGCTCCGATACTAATATAAAACAGCGCGTTTTATGCCGTTTTTACAGCGCTGCTGTTTGGGAAAGGTTCATAATTCATTGAGATCCCTTTGTAGAGCTGCAGTTTTATGGCGGGCGTAAACAAATCGCGCATAATATAGTGTAACGGAAAAATTTTGTGTGGTTTGCCTACAATAGTGAAGACCTCTTTGCATGTTATACGAGTCGACTATAGGACGAGAACATATCGTGCAAAAACAAAACCCCGCGGACCCAGAAGTCAGACAGGCAGAACATAAACGATTGAGTTTTCTAATGTTTTCGGTTTGTTACACATTTAAATTAAATCACTTGATTCGGTTTATGCATATAAACGCGAAAAGTGACTCTATTTTAATAAATGATTGAGGTTTAATTGAAACACTGGGTGGTTGCAACCGAGAATACGATCGGAAGAAAAAGGGAAGCAGATGCTAGAAATAAAAAAAATAGAGAATACGAATTATGTGGACATTAATCATTGAATTCAATAAGATTAATTAAATAAATAGGGAACGTCTAGTATGAAAATTAAGTAAATCTATCAAAAACTTCAATAAATATCATTAATCTAACAAAAGCAGTATCTACAATACCTAGAAGTTTTATTATAAACGTGCGTATTATTCAACTGGTAATGTTATATTCATGATAAAGATCAAGCATAATAAAGGCTTAGCATCCAAGCCTTTACGTTCATTGCTTTGTTCGGAATAAATGACGAAAAATACTAGAGGCTCGACGGTCGTGGGTCCTGACGGTTTATTATAATACAGGGATACTAGGATAATGTCAACAATTCGAGCGTTTGAAATGACGCTAGCTCAGCGTGCGACTTGCAAGAAAACGTGTGGCATGTAATATAAATAGTTCTGCTTTAAAAACATTTTGTACTCTTTTTGTAAGCTTTTATTTAGAACACCGGATTTACTTCTGTTAGATGTACTGTTTGACTAGCTCCGTGGCGCAGCGGTCAACACGCCTGCCTGCTACACGGAGTGACCGGGTTCGATCCCCGGCCAGGTCATGATGGAAAATGATCTTTTTCAGATTGGCTTGGGTCTTGGATGTGTATCTATATATGTATTTGTTATAAAATATAGTATCGTTGAGTTAGTATCCCATAACACAAGTCTCGAACTTACTTTGGGGCTAGCTCAATCTGTGTGATTTGTCCGTATATATTTATATTTATATATTTATTTATATGTATTTCTTCCAGATTTGACACTGAACACTTAAAACACTATTCTTTTAAATAGTCGACTGAAATGTACAAAATAGTCGATACGACTATTACGAGAGTGCTAGCGAGTGTGGAGTCAAGAGAGCGGAGTGAGAAGGGGAGGGCCTTGGGTTAAGATATGCTCATTGCTTGTCTCCTTATCGAACTAATGGTCTCAATGATATACTGGTCCTCTCGCCCATGCGTTACTGTCAACCTTATGGCTCTCACGAAGTACCCAAAGTCAACATTCGGACGATGAATTTAAATTATTAGATATGTTCGGCGAGCTCCGTGGCGCAGTTTGTATATCTATGACACACAAGTGCATATTTAAATATAAGTTATGGAGACGCAGCGGCGTGATGCGCCTCTTAGCGGTTGCGGATTCTAAATGGACCCAAAAATTCCCTTCGAAATTCAAGCAAATCTCTTAAACGTTCGTATCTGTTCAGGATATCCCGACCCCAAAGTGACTTACCAGTTCGCAGACCAGCCTCTCAAGAAACCAGGAAACCAGCATCAGCTTACGACAGCTACAATCGGCACACTCTTAAATTATCACCGTCCACACGTATATAAGGTTCATGGGTTATTTATCACGAGCGGTGGGTCTGTAACCCTGGCCAATTTAGTCAGCCTTGCGGATTTTAAGCGGGCAAGCAAACTTCACAGCGTATGAAGTCACAAGCAGCAGAAGGACATAGCGTGTCACCTCTGGAGATCACCTCACGCGACGGCGTTACTGAGGATACTAGCCCCCTCTTGCGGCGTGGGTCGCGCGGCAGGCTCGTCAAACTTTAGAATCGGGGCTCCAGGACAGTTACGACCTCTAGTGAGATTTTGCTTGAACTATTTGGCGCAACCATCATTCCCCTGCTTGAAAGAACCTACTTTCAAAACCCAACAAAAGAGGGAAGCGAAAAGAAAGAGAAAAAAATTATAATCAAAATAAACTAGTGAACTAGTTGTGGGTTGCACATCGTCACAAACTCTACCTGAATCTATGAGTCAGTTACGACCCTGCGGAGCGGTATAATAGCGATAGAATAAACTAATCTAATGCACGCGTGTGCAAGCTTATGAACTATGACCTAACCTAAGATAAGCATTAATTTAACTATTGCGTCGGTAAAGGACACAGCTTTACAACTGGGCGGTTGAGTATAACCCCGCCTTTAGTCTTTAACGAGGCGACTCTAGCTATTCCGTTTTTATCCGGAAAGAGTTCGGTAATGACACCTAGAGGCCACTGCAAGGGCTTATCCTGCATAGAGACAACTACCATGCCGACCTTTACAGGAAAGGCAGGAGTGTTCCACTTCTGTCTGGATTGTAAGGTGTGCAAGTATTCTTTACGCCACCGATTCCAGAAGGAATGTACTAATTTATCCATTAATTCATATCGCGTAACAAGGTGCAAACGTGTTTCGTCGACGTCGCGAGCGGGCAAAAACACGAGAGGTTTCGTATGCAAAAAATGCGCGGGGGTTAATGCGGTCGGTTCTGATGGATCAGAACTGAGTGGGTACAACGGTCTAGAATTGAATAAGGCTTCTACTTGTGTCAGGACAGTATTAAGCTCATCAAAGCACAGTATTTGTTGACCAATAACCTTGAGTAAATGTGTCTTAACACTCTTAATTTCACTCTCCCAGCAGCCCCCGAAGTGAGGAGCTCTACAAGGAATGGTCTTTAGCGTAATTCTATGTTCAATGAGTTCCCTCTCCCATTCAGATTTATATTCCTCAGTTAAAAACCGATAAAGTTCACGAAGGTAGGACCTTGCACCGATAAAATTTGTAGCGTTGTCGGTGTACAGAACTTCCACTGGGCCTCTGCGAGCCAAAAAACGCTTGAAAGCCGACAGAAAGCTCGCTGTGCTCAAGTCTGAAGCGACTTCAAGATGTAGAGCGCGAGTTGTCATGCAAGTGAAAAGGCAAATATATGCCTTTCTGGTTTTTTGGCCTCTACCCCTCACCGAGGTAATGGATAGGGCCTGCATAATCACAGCCACAGTGTGTGAACGCCTTAGGGGCGGTTTCCACGCGGAAATGTGGAAGTTCGGCCATGACAGGAAATGAAGGTTTCGGCTTGGCCCGAAAGCATATGTTACAGCAATAGGTAACTTTAAGTGCTACAAGTCTTGCGGACAAAATCCAATAGCGCTGCCTTAATACTGAGACAAGCAAGTTGGGGCCTGTATGAAAATTCGATATGTGATAATGGGAAACTAAAAGCTCTACTATGTGATCCTGACTGGGCAGGAGGATAGGATGACGAGCGTTAAATTCTAACTCAGAATTCGCGAGTCGACCTCCAACTAGAATAAGTCCATTATGAAGAAATGGGCTCAGTCTCTGCACTTGTTTAGAACAAAGTTGTTTGCGAGACAAGTGTTGGATCTCAGATGCGAAATGAACCCCTTGTACCAGTTTCCATACGACAGTTTCGACGAAATCTAAATCAGACGCGGTAATAGGTCCTCTAGGGAGTCGTTTTGCGAATTTATAAACAAAACAAATTGTTTTTAAATATTTTTGCCAGGAAGAAAATCTAGCAGCTCTTGCGTATAATATATTCTCGGGCGGAATAGTTCCGTTCGAACTCGCGTGTGAGAGCACAGGTAGAGCGACTGGCTTTATTTCGGGAAGCTCCTGTGACTCACTGGATGTGAAAGGCTTAATAGGCCATTCAGAGCGATGCGATGCCAGCCACGGCGGGCCAGTTAACCACAGAGGATGCTGGACTAACTGGGCCGGGGTAAGGCCGCGTGAAAGGCAGTCACTAGGATTTTCCAATCCTCGGACATGGAAAAAGTAATCTGCTGACAAATTGTCATGTATTTTAGCGATGCGGTTGGCCACAAACGTGTGCCAGCGGTGTGGTGCTGAATGAATCCGACTCAACGCCACTGTTGAGTCGGAAAAGGCGATGACAGCCTCAATGGCATGTCGAGGAGCGTAAAGCGAGTAAACTCTTTTAAGTAGAGTCGACAAGAGCAATGCAGCGCATAACTCGAGGCGGGCCAAGCTGACTACCCGTAGTGGGGACAGTTTGGACTTAGCACAGACCAGCGACACGACCACAGTGCCGTCAGGTCTAACAACGTGGGCGTAGACAACTCCACCGTAAGCCTTTTCGCTGGCGTCAGCGAATCCGACTAAAGATATCTTACAGCCGTCTACAACACTGACGTGACGCGGAAAGTTTAATTGCGAAATGAGGGGCAACTCACTCTGAAATTGCTCCCATAAGCGGATAATTCGAGTTGGGGGAACATCGTCCCAATCGAGTTTGAGTAGCCAAAGCTCTTTAATTAGCAGCTTGGCGTATAAAATGATAGGTGCCACAAGGCCCATAACGTCAAAAAGACGTGCGACCGATGAAAGTCTGAAATTCAACAAAATGTTGAGAAGGTCCGCCTGAAGGGCGGGACCTGCGTGTAGGACCTCATTAAGCGAAGTACCGTTGTCCTTTCGTGCGCTAGCGTCTAAAACCACACGTAATTTAGTGGTTGATTTATCCTCACGAATCACAGGATGATGAGGAATATAGTAGGTAACGGATCGCTCACGAGCTTGTCCTACTTGTGACATGTCCTTTAGATCATGTTTTACTAACGATATATAGCCGTTATTTAAATATTCTCTAATTACTTCATCGTAAAGTAATTTTACATTTGCGTGCGATTTAAATTTTCGTTCAAGACTGTAAAATCGACGGCGTGCGATATCAAAGGAATTACCTAAAACGGGTATGACAGACTTGAACGGTAAAGCGGCGACATATTTACCGGACGGTGTACGAGTTGTGGTAGAACGATAAAATTTCTCACAGTATTCGTCATCTACACTCGAAGTGGAAGGCGGCGATACTTCTTCAATTTCCCAAAATTTGCGTAAGTCACAACAATCAGTACACGATGTTGAAAGAAATGAAAGCGTGTCCGTGGGGAGCTCTGAGATAGGAGCCTGACCCATAAGAATATAGCCTAACACGGTTTCCAAGGCGTCAGGACAACCTGGCTTATCAGTAACATGACCCGGACGCAGCAATTTAGCAAAAAGCGTGACACCAAGTAACATGTCTATGTTACCCGGCACTCCCCAAGCGTCATCAGCCAGTAACTCAGTGTCAATGTGGTGCAATTCACTAGTGTTAATACGGCACAAAGGAATTTGACCCGTTATTTCATCGAGCACCAGCGCGTTGATGCTGTACTTAGGTTGTGAGCGGAGACGCGAGCTAAAAGTGAAGTCGACGGAACCTCGTACAGGTTGAGAAGTTCCCCCTATTCCTCGAACAATGCTTATGTCGTCTGCTCGCACACTCAAGCCGAGCATACGGACGCAGCGCGAAATAATATAATTTTTCTGCGAACCTGGGTTAAGCAGACAACGTATTAGCACATTTTTCCCCTTTTTGTTCACTACTACCACCTTAGCAGTAGCGAGAATTTCTGTCGTGCAATAAGTGCCGTAAGCTGCAGAGTGCGTGCATAAGGCTACACGATCAGAAGTGACGAGCGGAGCGGGCGGCGGGTTCGAGGAAACGTTCAATATGGCGGGTGCGGCGACGGTTTCATTAGAAGGACTGCGCGCGGCTGTAGTCACCGTAATCGGCGATGACGACATCTCAAAATGCAACAGAGAATGGTGCTTTGCTTTACATTCCCTACATGTACCTTTCGAATGACATTTAGAAACTGTATGTCGATGGCTCAAACAATTAAGGCACATTTTTTTGTCCTTTATGAAATTATACCTAGCTTTAGCCGTCAGGGTTTTAAAGGTGTCACATTGGAATAGGTGATTATGCACCTTATTACAGAGTGAACATTTTGCATTGGTTGATATGTGCGCGTGAGTCACCTTGGGAGCAGGTGAAGAAGAAGAGGAAGGTGTTGCGGTCGA
This sequence comes from Elegia similella, assembly GCA_947532085.1. Taxonomy (NCBI): domain Eukaryota; kingdom Metazoa; phylum Arthropoda; class Insecta; order Lepidoptera; family Pyralidae; genus Elegia; species Elegia similella. Next base: position 31,690,421 of record OX383927.1, on the reverse strand, counting down.
GCGCGCGGGCAAAGTCCGATACATGATCTTAACTTGTTCGCGAACAAACCTCACAAAATAATCATAATCAACATTCTGCGAGTCTTGTTGATATCCACTCAAGGAAATTAACACTTTTGCGGGAATTAACTTATCAGGCGATATAAATCAATGCATTAAATCATAGTAATGTATAGATTACCTATGGAATATGCGAAAATAAGAAATATTGTGAATATTTTCAAATGCGGTAGTCAATATGACAGCATGACAAATTGAACCCTAATGCATAAGCAGGATGGTCGAAAGTCGTGTGACGATGTGCATTAAAGATATTTCACAATAATTTTTTATCGAGAAATTTGAACTTATTATGAATCCAAATTAAATGGTTCGAAATACCTATCCGGCTCGAAGGAGATGTGGAGACGCAGCGGCGTGCCGCGTCTCTTAGCGATTGCGGATTCTAAATGGACCCAAAAATTCCCTTTTGAATTCAAGCAAATCTCTTAAACGTTCGTATCTGTTCAGGATATCCCGACCCCAAAGTGACTTACCAGTTCGCAGACCAGCCTCTCAGGAAACCAGGAAACCAGCATCAGCTTACGACAGCGACAGTCGGCACACTCTTAAATTATCACCGTTCACACGTATATAAGGTTCATGGGTTATTTATCACGAGCGGTGGGTCTGTAACCCTGGCCAATTTAGTCAGCCTTGCGGATTTTAAGCGGGCAAGCAAACTTCACAGCGTATGAAGTCACAAGCTGCAGAAGGACATAGCGTGTCACCTCTGGAGATCACCTCACGCGACGGCGTTACTGAGGAAACTAGCCCCCTCTTGCGGCGTGGGTCGCGCGGCAGGCTCGTCAAACTTTAGAATCGGGGCTCCAGGACAGTTACGACCTCTAGTGAGATTTTGCTTGAACTATTTGGCGCAACCAAGTTATTTTAGGCTATTTCATGCTGTATATATTTCACTGTATGTTAATTGTGTGATATAAAGAACAAACAATTTTTTTATCTATCTATCAGTGGTCAACACGCCTGCCTGAGACACGAGGATGCCCGGGTTCGATCCCCGGTCAAGTCGTGATGAAAAATGATCTTGTGCAGATTGATCTGGGTCTTGGATGTTTATCTATACAAGTATCTATTATAAAAAACATTCCGAATAATTGATTAACTCCTTCTTTTTTGAAGTCAGTTAAAAATATAAATTAATAAAAATATAAATAATAAATGAAAAATGATCTTGTGCAGATTGACCTGGGTCTTGGTTGTTTATCTATACAAGTATCTATTATAAAAAACATTCCGAATAATCGAGTAACTTCTTCTTTTTTTGAAGTCAGTTAAAAATATAGTATCGTTGAGTTCGTATCCTATGACACAAGTTCACAACTTACTGTAGGGCTAGCTCAATTTGTGTGATATGTCCCTACATATTTATTTATATAACTTTTCGTAATCAACAAGGTAAAAGATACTAAACGAGGTACATTTTAAAAACTTTTCTTTGATGTTCGGGATTTTTGTATACAGTGTAATTACAACTGTAATTGTATAACCTGTAGGTTGTGATCAGCAATTAAAGATGACACTTCCAATGATAAATCATTGTCAAAAAACGTTGGGTAGTTTTAAAGGTATCAATTGATCTTTTCCTCATACATACTCCACTAGTCGGTCCGGTGCTTGTGCCCACGCACGCTTATTCATTAGGCTCAATCAATTTGTCATTGGCAATTTGACGCGATCGTGTTGTTCATATTTAGCAAAATCAAAATACATTACAATACTGCGCATGAATGTTCACAAATTTCCCGTTGTATTCAAACTCGCAGGAGTTCTGTGGAAATGTGTTAAATTACGCGACGCTCCGCTTCAACAACCGAAATGTGCTCCGTATAAAAAGTTCGCCTTAATTTTTCACACAACAATGCGACATAAAAATGTGGATTGTGTTTGAAGGTTCACAATGAAAAGAACTGATTCATTTCAGATGTTCTTCAATCTGGACAAATGGTGTAAATCTCAAGTGCGGGAGATCCATTGCACATATCGATGCAAGATTATCTCGACGTCTAGTCAAGACATTATTATGTAATCCTCTCGCGGGAATAGGAATATACTCAGATTTCAGCCATGCAGTCACACCTAAACAGAGACTGAGCTCAGCTTCTGCAAAACTCAGAATTTTAACGTCAAACCTTCTCGCGTAGCTTGCTTTGTAGATGAGCGGGGCTTGGGCCAAAAGGATTAAGCCACTAATGCTTTACATATTGACCTCCTCCAAGATTTATAAAGGATGTGAAGCAACAGTTTGCTGTTGACAGTTGGGAGCTGTTAAGAAAATAAAATTTATTCTCCATTTTTATATATCAAAATTTTCAACTTGTTAGTTCCGATCATACTTTTGTACAATATGTTATAAACCATAATTAAAATAATACTAATACAGCAGTCTTTAAACCTTACTGTCTAGACATCTGACGGTGGAAAACATATGAAGGGAAATGGTGCAATTCTAAATTCGAGAACTTTCTTTTAAGTTAACAAATAGAAGATCTTGCTTGAAGCGTTCCAGTTCCAAGTTGACTTAACCTTACAACAATACATTGATTGCTTAGCCTATCCTCTGATACTGTAACTTCATATTGACTTTATGTTCGAAAGTTCAGTCCAAGTTTGCGCCGAGCTTATAGTTTATGTAGTGCATTGTTAGGTAACACCATCTTTAATTTGGGAATGAAGAAAGTAGACCAATACAGTTACCCTAGGTAAACGACATCTATCGCAGATCTTCAGTTAGTCTGAGAACTGAAACGAAAATCCATTCCTGTAGTCCAATAATAGTGATTGTGACGGTTATAATTTAACATTATATATATGGCTTAGAGCAAGCTAAAAGTTTTAAGAGAAGGACTTTGATATAATATAAGGCAAGTGCTTTCGCTTTGTAACAGTAATAATAATAATAATAATAATCCTTTATTTAGCCAAAAATAACATTAAGAGTACAGTTTCATAGGACACAACACAATGTTATCAGTCATCGAACCACCCGGCAACAGTCCATCCCCGAACTAGACGTCATCGGTCTGTGTCTCGGAGACAGCTTGCTGCCAGGGTGACCAAAGTGACAGGAAATTACTGTGATATTTATTAATTAGGTAATAATTACAGATTTGACCTATTTGTACATAATATATTATTTACATTGGCTGAGTGAAGTTGTTTACATATTTTGATTTCCCAAACTAGATTAAATCTGTTATTTTAGGAAATCACGGTTTGGTTAAATTTTGATAAGAACTTATAGCTAGGTACAGGTATAAAATGCACTGCAGTGTATATATGTGTGATAGTGGTGGGTGTGTAAGTGTAATTAGAGCGGGCGGTGCTTCTGAAGGAACATTAAGCCGTTGGTCCCGGCTGTCATCGTTGATGGCAGTCGCGAAGCCATGTCCGATGCCCTTAGGCAGCTTGAAAAATCTGACACCAGCCACTATACACACGAAAAATAGAAACAAAAGCGAGGGATGTCTATGTGTGATAGTGAAAAATGTGTATGAATGAATATATAATAGTGGCAAGTGTATGTGTGAAAGTGAAAGGTGTATGTTTGTGTGTATGCTTATGCGTGTAGATGTGATGTGATAGTATAATAATGAATATTAGTGTGGCTACATAAATGCAATACAGGGGTGCGTAGCGAACGGAAAGACAGCTAAAGTAGATCTTCAGTTTGAGCGTAACTAAGACTACGAAGATATTGCTGTACACGTGTTTTGCAAACATACTTTGTGCAGGAGTAAATATTGGTGTGTTTATTAAGTGTATTGTATAGTTTGCAACTGATGAAGCGGAAGTGACGCTTTGCCAGAGATGTTCTGTGGAGTAGAACAGGACATACTTTATATTGTAGATGCCTGCGCCTGCGTGAGTTCACATTTCGGTCGTATTTTATCTCAGCATGTTTTTTTTAAGTATCGTCTGCAACACGTAAAGCTGTCTCACCGTTAGAACCTTGACATCATTGTACAGCTGGGAAGTTGGATAATAAAAGGGCTTACGCATCATAACTTTAAGGACAGCTCTTTGCGCCCTTTCTAAAGGTAGCAGATTGGTTTTGGCAGCAGATCCCCACACGCCAACACCATACATTAATAAAGACTGGCAGAGGGCAAAGTATACATTTTTAAGTGTGTCAAAATCCGCCGAATCTCTGAGGATTTTAAATACAAATATTAGTTTCCTGATACGTGATGTTAGTAATTTTAAATGTGTTTTCCAGTTTAGAGCTTGATCAAGAATAATGCCGAGGTATTTTGTATGGGTGGCATGAGAAATTACGGTACAGGTGCAATTTGATTTAAAAGTATGACACTCGTGAGCTTTAATTATAAAATTATTTGGAGAAGGGCGGGAAATGGACGTAAGACCAAATGTTATATAATTTGTTTTTGACAAATTAAGAGTGAGAAGGTTGTCTGAAAGCCAGTTCATAACAGTTCTGAGTGCTGATTCCGCATAGCATTGAACCTCAGTCCAGGACTTACCGCACACAAATAGGGCAGTATCATCCGCATATGTAAAAATTTTGCAATTTGGGACGTTAAGCTTGCAGAGGTCATTTATATAGACTAAGAACAAAGTGGGGCCAAGGATACTTCCTTGTGGTACCCCCGTTGTTACAGTCTCTTCGTCACTGGTATATTCGTCTATTTTTACTACTTGTGTGCGGTTCGTCAAGTTATTGTGGAAGAGTTCCAAAGGAATTCCTCTTATCCCTATTATTTCTAGCTTTTCAATAAGTTTTTGTATCGAAACTGTGTCGAAAGCTTTTGACATATCCAGAAACAAGCTCAAGCACTTTTTGTTTTCTTCAAAGGAGCAGACTATGTCATCGATCAGAGCCAGAACAGCGTCCTCAGTGGATCTACCTTCTCGAAAACCATATTGGTTATTTGATAGTAAATTATTTTTATTAAGATATTTTATTAGGCGTGTATTTATGACCTTTTCCAGTACTTTAGAAATAGCAGTAAGAACGGATATTGGACGATAATTAGATACGTCATTTTTATCTCCACTTTTATAAATAGGGTGTACGATAGCTTTTTTAAAAGCATTAGGAAAAACTCCAGAAATAAGTGACAATCTGCAAATATGCGTCAATAAGGGACTGAAGATGTTTCGCGACGATTGGAGGACGCGGGTGGAAATATTATCCCAACCAATCGCAGAATCCCTTTTAAGATTGCATATAAGCGTATCTATTTCCTCCTCATCAACATCGAAGAAAACGAATGAATTAGAGGGAGATACAGTGTTTGGAGGTGAACTTGATTGGGAAGGATGGTTAAATTTACTAGCGAGGTCTTTGCCAACGCGAACGAAAAATTTATTTACTTTGTTTACTGATTTGTGAGGATCTGTTGAATATTTAAGTAGGGTTTCAGAAGTCATGCGAGAAGGTGTAATGTTTGTTATATTTTTAATTGCCTTCCATTTAGATTTAGGGTCATTGCTTGCATTCATTAGTGTAGTTTTATTGTATTCATTTTTAAGTTTTTTCAGTAATTTATTTATGTAATTCCTATATCTCGAGTATGTAATTTTAAGTGTCAAATTGATGGGATCCCTTTTTACTTTTTTGTGCATTTTGTCCCGATTTCGAATACATCTAAGTAAACCTGGTGTAACCCACGGCTTAAGATTTCTCTTACTTCGAGTGGGTATGTAACTTATTGTGTTTTTACTTATAATGTTAGAAACCGATGATATTAAAAAGTCTGTGGCAATGTTCACGTTTTGTGATTGTGTTACTGGTGTAAAGTCAAAAGATGCCACGTCCTTCGAAATTTGGTCATAATTAACTCTGACTCGAGTTTTGGGTCTAGACTGATTTTCAGAAGCTAACGGAATAGATAGCAATGAAGGACAATGGTCTGTTATGAATGATTCTATCACTATTGCGGTAGAGATGTGATTAGATTTTAACAAGATATGATCTAGGCATTTTTCTGATCGTGTGGGATAGGTAAATGTAGGCAGAAGACCATGTGAAGCCATGAGGTTTAAATAAGTGTCAGATTTATTATCTACATTATTAGGTTTAATATCTATATTGATATCACCCACCAAGCTTACTGTATTATAGGCTTTGAGCGTTAGTAATAGATTATTCATACTATTCAGGAAAGCATCGGCATTTTTGTATGACGGACGGTGATCTGTACACTGCAACAATTGCCATCTCGGTTCCAAGTTGGCACACCAGGCAGTCAGCCTCCTTTACAGTAGAAGGTTCAAAAACGCTGCAATCTATTGTATTTCGGATAAACATTACCACACCAGCGTTTTGATTGCTATTATTAACCGTTTGGTGCACCGTAAAATCTTTTAATTTTGGAAGTTGTGGTGTAATTGATAGCCAACACTCTGATAGGATGATAATATCGTATTTAATATTTGTTGATGAAAGCACGGTGTGAAATTGGTCAAAATTACAATTTATGCTGCAGATATTTAAATGAACAAAAGTAAGACAATTTTTATTCTTAATGAATTTCATGCATTGATCGGGTGCACATAAATGACTTTGCGATACATTGAGCGACTCCAGCTCATCGACAATGTAATTTGTGTTCATCATTTTAAATAAGTAAATAAATAATTTATTTGAAAAGATAGTAAACATTGCTGTTGTAGTGCAGTGCATCGCATTTCACTTGTTAAAATTAGGGAATAATCGTAAAAGATAGATATTTTTTCGAGATATAGGTGAATTTGAGTAGTTGTGTTGTGTGATGTTTGTGTGACATGTGATGTTGAAGTATGTGTGTGTTGGCAGTGAATTTTCTTATTGTTAAAAAAATAAAGTGCTCTTTCATCGCGCTCTTAACCACTTACAACTTTTTTCTTGTTGTCCGAAACGCTAGTATTATGTTACTTTTGGATATTAAATAATAATATAAATATTGTTAAATACATTTATACACATATTTAATTATATGATACGCAATTCTACTAAATTTGAGACCAATCGAAGTTCATGTGATTAAATTAGATCCTTGAGAAATGGGAGTTTACTAGCAAAAATTCTGTAAAGGCCGGTTGTCTGAATAAACGCTTTGAGTATACGAAGTACATATCAAACCGTTTCTAAAACTGTAATGCATTCAAACTTATGTGTAGCATACACATTCTGTCCGTTTTATTTTGGTTCCTTAGAATTACAAAACTTCATTTCGTTACCTGAAAAACCGATACAAAAACCGGAAAATAAATTGCTGGCTGCGGTATATCTTGAAAACTGTTATTTTGATATTCATAAAAATAATAACATGCAGGGCAATAAAAGGTTGTTAATACATTTGGACCACTTTAGGCCCCGAAATCCATGTTTTAAATGCGTATTACGCAAACCTCAAGTTAGTAATTTATAGTTATTATTGATGATTTCCTAACTTGGTGATGAGAAGGAACGCGGCCTGATCTAACTGACAGCCAATTTTTACAAGCCATGGCGCTTTAGTTATGGCCAGGAACCAGTTGATAAAATTACTCCCATTAAATTTATACATATCAATTGTTTTATTTGTATCCTATCACAATAGCCCAACTGAATTATAATCTTTGTACGAGTAAATACTGACGTCGCGGACTCGTAATCACACAGATTGAGCTAGCCCCAAAGTAAGTTCGAGACTTGTTTTATGGGATACTAACTCAACGATACTATATTTTATAACAAATACATATATAGATACACATCCAAGACCCAGGCCAATCTGAAAAAGATCATTTTCCATCTTGACCTGGCCGGGGATCGAACCCGGTCACTCCGTGTCGCAGGCAGGCGTGTTGACCGCTGCGCCACGGAGCTAGTCAATATTATGATTTCAGTATAAATTAATTTTCGACAGAACCTACTCTTTTGATCACAAAACCCAATTAGGCTGAGGACTACCTTTTTGTTTTTTTTTTCTTATTAACTTATTGATCAGTATAAATAATATGATTGAGAAAAAATTTAAATAAACTATTTAAAAAACTGAAAAAGCTTTCGCCAAATCATCAAAAATACTTACAAATGTAGCTTATCTTGAACTCTTCTTTTCTTCTCTGCGTGGTTCCGAAGTGGACGGTTCCAAAACGCTAATAGTTGGTAGCTTTTGAACTGTAATTAATAATTTGTGAACGTGAAGTAGTGCCTGAAAAGGCCCATTTCTTTAATAAATATTTGAATCTTAACGTATTAAAGCGCTTATTCTTACTTATGAACAAAAGACTTAATAATTAACACTGAGAGTACCTAATTTAACAAATGGAGGTAACAAATAAGAGGTAATCAGAGTAATCAGACCATTATTTTCTACGATATCTTAGAAACCGTAATTCAGCATCGAAGCGCTAACGACCCCAGTGAATAGTGATGCTCACCCTCTTTTTAGGGTTCACTACCCAAAAGGAGCCAAAATAATGAATAGAACTGAAACATTACTAAGTGTCTGCTGTCCGTCCGACCGTCCGTTCATCGATTACAGCGCTGTATTTTTTGAAGCATAATATGTAAACAATTGATAATATCAAATAATGTATAGCTATTGCTGCAATAACAATATATAATAAAAAAATAGAATAAAATAGATATTGAGGGCTCCCAAACAACGAAATTATACTTAAAAAAAATAAAGGATCGTCCGATACACAAAAAACGTATTTTCTTACTGTTTTTCTTTCTCGAATATGTGGTAAAAGTGGTCTCAAAGTGGAATATTCGGAAAACCCGTTACGCTATTATTGGCTGATTATATTAAGTTTCAATTAAGTTATTTCAGCTGTTCTAGATAGAGTAAAATGTTTAAAGAGCATTGTTGCAAAGTGAAAGTTCTTCTGTTTTTGTTCATTCCTTTATGCTCCTCTAATGACTTTGGGCGCTTTCGTTATAATTGACCTGTTTGCATCAGGGTCGCAATCCTACTCTAACGCTTTCTAACGGGCACCTTTCCATAAACCGAAAAATGGAATCCTTACCTCTACCCTCAATACTCCAGACCCCGACGGAGCCATACAATCAGTAACAATATATGACGACTACTTTCAGCGGTCGGGTCACGTCCTTCGTGTTTATTTTGGCCGGTTAGTATATCAGATTTTTGCCGTACTAGCTGTCGCCCGCGGCTCCGCTCACGGTAATGTGTATGAACTGTATTTTTTCCATGATGAAAGGTACCTATGTGTTAATCCAGGTAATAACCTATCTGTAAAATTTCGTCAAAATCCATTTAGCTGCTTTGGCTTGAAAGAGTGACAAGCATCCATACTCACAAACTTTTGCGTTTATAATATTAGTAAGGATCTACCAGGTATTATAAAACTAGTAACACAATACGCAATAAAAGCGTCCTAATAATAAACTTCCACTAGCTATTTAGTGCATATTTTCCATTTAAATTTGAATTTTGAAAGCTGACGACGATCAGCTTTTCCGGCAGACGTGTTAACTTTTGTATCACGGAGACCGTCGTAGAACTTCACATACTCCTAGGGAACTGAAAATGTTTAGTACCCTTTTCATCAAGATAACAGAGAAGAAACAAGTAGACACTTTAATATGTATACATCGTTCTTACCGGCGACAACAAACTTTAAGAAATAACTTTTACAACCAAGATTACAAAAAAATTAAGAAACATGACACAACAATGTTAAATTAAGTTAGCAAGGTCAGATAGAAAGTTAAATACGACAAAGTACTTCGTAGCGGTTGTCACGTAGCAATTCATAGCATTTCGATAACTGCGACTACGTTATCACATGACGCATACAAGTAACACGCGGCAGGATCAGACACTGTTTGCCTTTCATTAACAAGTGATTGTTTTTTAAACCCAATCGGATATTCTTTATGATGCGTTAACTACTTGTAGGATTGAGTTTCAGTGGACGAGTTAAACAATGGATTCGTAAAGACTATCCAGGCGGTGGGATTGAAATTGTCTGGTCCCGTCCTAAACAAAAGCCTCAAAAAACCTCGCCCCAGATCGTTGATGGCCGCAAGACGATATGTCTACCATTGCGTAGACCTCTAAACACGTGAACAAATATCGGCAGGTCAAAAATAAATATAAGAATCATTGCGGCATAACATTCGTTTCTTTTATACCGAGCGTATAAAGGAGATGATAAAGCAAAACAAAAAGTGTTAGCAAGAGTGGAGTCTATTGGGCAGAGTTGATTGACTAAGCTGAAGATGGAGGACAGCAGCATGGCGTCGACAAGGGCTGAGGTGCAGGGAGAGTCCGAGAGGTTTATGGACAGCTTTATACCTCAGAAGCCAAACCCATTGTCAGCTTGCTATATATATTTTATTATAAGAAAAACTTTGAGTCTATCGAAATATGGGCCATACTTCAGTCTCTCTAGCGATGCCACATCGACCATCGCAATATGGAAGTATTGCAATACTTACACAACAACGCCACCATTTCAATTTCAGGACAGGAGCCGAGCACGAAAGCTAGTCCGTTTCAGATAGCCGAAAAGCAGGGAGACATGACATATCCAAAACTGTTCACCGCTGCTCTATTTTTTTTTTTACTATATACTAGTCACCTTCAATTTGCTGATAATATCTTTGTCATGGTGGAATCGCTAAAGGACTTAAATCCTCATAAGTAAGACGTAAGAGCAAGGAAGTTTCTCTACCAGGTGAGCCTAAAGATGAACGTGGAGAAGACGAAAATAATGTCGTATGTTCTCGAAATGGCTACACCAATTTCTGTTCAGAAATCCATAGACGAAGCTGTAGTAATAATACTAAAAGATTGCTTTCCATCATGACCTGGCCTGGGATCGAACCCGAGAACCTGCGATTCAAATGCACTTGTGAGACTACTGAGCCACAATGGTCATCAAAATAATGATAATTAAGTACCTCTGAATCTGCATTATACATCTATTTTTGACGGAAAAAATAAGCTTAATTTTCGGCTCTTACAAATTATTTGTCCTTCTTTCGTATTCGCACAATATTTTTTCTCGGTTTTATTCCCGGTAAGACGATTTGCATCCCAAGATCCGCTTCTGTAATAAATACCTACTTGAAGGAAATCTTTAGACCACCTTCGTAAACCGTTTCACGCGATTCTTTTTAAGTTGACGTGTGAAAACATTGTAACAGCGTCGTTTAGCTCCGCACAACTCTTCGTCTCTGCTCAGTTTATATCCTGCATCACGACAAGGATCAGTCTCGATAAAAGCGCTACTTTATCCTTCGTTATAATATCCATGATCCTGCTAAAGCGCATTTTGCATAACAACACGTGCAAAGCTTCCGCTGACGTGCAGCGTAATAGTTAGCTAACAGCACTTTAGTGGCATTACTAAACTTGATAACAACTTTAAGTCGACCAATATCCATACTTAACATTGAAATACCAGTTTTACTGACTATCTGCCAGTTTATGACTCTCACACCGTATCATGCGTAAACTCCTGAACTTAGATTTAATTGAGTAATTACTCGTAGATAGTTTGAACTCTTGGAAAGGATATACTTGTAAGATATTGTTCATACCAAAATGTAAAGTGACTAAAAGAGGGCGGGAGCGGGAATGTAATATGTGGAATGGACTGATGACATTTTCCAAATAAAAGCTTAGCAAATCTCACGAAAGTTGAAATTTGGGATATTAAGTGTATTTAAAAACTACATTCTCCTTCGCCTTTGATTTCAACATGAAGAAAAATAATAATTTCAAAACCGGCATGGTAAGTCATCATCATCATTTCGAGTAGGTGTCACGGTCAATCGACCATGCACGCCCTGGTGTCAGAGTTCTTCGGAACCGCCTCTCAGCCTCTGACGTGGTTCCTTTAACGACTACCAGATGGCAGCCGGGACCACCGGCCTAACGTGCCTTCCGAAGCACGGAATCATCTTTATTATCAGACAATCAGGTGATTCAAGCCTGCAATGTCCTAACCAAACTGGAAACAACTAAACAAAGTATGCTTCGGTGGGAATCGAACCCACGACCCCCGGGTCAACAGGCAAACGCCTTAACCACTGGACTATGGTGTTAAGTCAATTCAATATGTATTGTATAGCCAAAAGGGATATACAAATGTTTAGTCTCGTACAACATGCTGAGATTTCAGGATACGGGATAACATCTGATTGCCATGAAGGCAAAATAACAACGGGTCAAGGCCGCCGGACATCGGAACGAGAACTTTACAACACGTCGAACTTCATTTTCGCAAGTATTTATGTACAGTTGCAGGGCAACTCAAGGAGGATTCCCAGCTTTATTGAATTTCGCTGGTTCTACCCATACCATATAAAGCGTATAACATAACATAATAAACCAACGATGTTCCCGTGAAGGGGTGACTTAGCCCGTCAAAATGAACAACTTTATCTATGGGACCAATTTTTTTTTACATTTTGGCCGGCCCGGCTAAACACTTTTGTATGAAAATGTCAATTTTTTTGAGCTCCCTGCATTGGACCCATAGGTCCCCACCCTCTCACGGGAACGTCGTTGGTTATGTTACACGCTGTATGTCAGTAATACTGTGCTGAACTGATAACGGGATATACAGTTATCGGAAAACAGTGCAGTACATAATTATTTATTTCCACTGATATATATTTGTGTATTTTAAAATATGGGCTGTTTACAGGCGTACAGCTTATACAGCTTGCTATGGGGCACTGTCCGCTAAGCTTTGGGGTCTGTGCTCGGATAGAAGTGGAGAGATTGGAAAAGCTTATTTATTAAAGTGGCAATAAACTTGGCACTTAGCTGTCAGAAAAGTTGATATACGACGATCACGTATCAATAACCGCCGGGGCCGACTAGGTGGTCGGACGACCAGACCGAGCGGTTGCACGAAGGCTCGTAATTAAGGCCGCTTTCAAACAGTCATAGCATTTTTTATCTACGTTTTAAGACTGTCTGATAGTGAACTTATAGTAGATAATATGACGATAATGATGATAAACGCGTTAGAGAGATTAATTTTATGGCTATAAATTTAAATAAAATTGTGTGAAAATACGGACGTAAATACAAGAACGTTTCTCTGAAACGTATAAATTTATAATTCCGCATATTTGCTAGTAAAGACGCGGCGGGAAGGGATTGAAGTAAATAGCTTACAAGAACAAAGACGGTTATGAATATGTGTTTCTGTAAAGGCGAGGAAATCTGTTTATAGTTTGAACCGCCAATGTGGCAAAAGACATGGAGCGAAATCACCGCAATAGAAACAATCATATCTTCTAAACGCCTTGTTTTAAGATCTAAAATACAACCTATTTGTCAACGTATAAAGCCGCGTTCACTTCACACGCATTGTGTCGTTGGTGCCGCCAATAACTTTATTTGACGATCAAAGTCATAGCATTGCTTGCGCCTCGTACCTAGAGGGCGAAAACGCACTCAAAAACTGGGCCAATCTCGCCTGCGGTTTATGTACATTGCGGTTTTGTATGGTAGAAGTGTTATTAAACATATGAAAACCGCTTTGTATGCCATCGTTTGTGATATAATATGGCTCCTTACAGGGAGATATCGCTTTCTTTGAGTTCGGGCGCCTGCTGTAATATTATTTGATGAGAGTATTCGATATCTCGCTGAGATCGGAATTATTGGGATTCCTTATACCTCAGTCCAAGTTTGCTTGAGCAAATACTTTCGAGATCGTTGTTAAATGAGTTATTTAAAAAAACTTTTTATTCTAATTCAGATTTATACTTGCTCCTTTTTTACGTATCGATCATAATTTTTTATCTCTATACTTTACGCTGCGTTATTTGTGTCGATTTTGTAAGCTCTGGCATGTTTATATTACTAATATTAATTCAAAGATGGCTCGATTTCTTTTGTAGTTCATATCATTTTGGCACATAATTTTGTCAAAATTCAATAAGTCCCGCAATTGAGATTTTTTGAAAATGAGGAATTGTATAATTTATTGCATTTGTATACATGCACGCACCCCCTATAAGTAAATTTGATTATCAAAGCCAAAGCCGCTCGCAGCTCGATCGGGTGGGATAAATGGATCTTCGGAAAGTGCGCCTCATCCGCCGTAAATTTAATGTACGTTACGGTTTTTGTATGTTAGATTTTCTGATGAAATATGTGTAAATCCGCTATGTATACTGAACCACCAGTTTTTGTGGTAATATGGGTCTTTACAACGCGGTGTCGCTTTCTTTGAGTTCGGGCGCCCGTTGTAATATTGTTTGCTAAAAGTATTCGATGTCGAAAATATTGGAATCTCTCCTCCCTGCGCCCCACTTTGCTTGAGCAAATACTCTGGAGGTCGTTGTTAAATTTCTGATTCAAGAGACTTCTGCGGTTATATACCTCTATATTCGTTTTTATTCTGATTCCAGATTTCACGAGTGATTTTCTTTGCATTTCTAATTCCCACTAGTTTCGAGTTGCGTTTTCATCCGATACTCCGGCTCTCTACTCAAACGTCTATGTGAGAGTGTGGTACTTCCCTGGACGAGCCGGCCCATTCATGCTACTAGCAAAAATGAAGTTCACCGGTAGCGTGGCTCTACCGTAATGTACTCGTAGTATTAACGAAGACATTCGATAAATGTTTAAAAGTTTATTTAAAACTACTTAGTGTGAAATGCAAAATAGGCCGCGAATAAAACTGTGATGTGTATGGACAAAGTGAAGTCCCAGTAAGACTAGCATGAAGTTGGTTTAAAGTTAAACGTTTTCTCTAAACTTCGATGTCAAAATTACTCTTTTGTATGGCCAGATAAAATATCCATACGAAATAAGAAAATACTCTTTCCCCGACCTAACAATTATGTGGGTACATGGACGAATTGTGGGTAAGACATGTGTCGGATTTTATACTAAAACAATATTATGAGATTATATGTGAAGTCTTTTTTCTCTCTCTCTCTCTCTGGCGTAGTCATATTATATTCATTTGAAAATGGCTACTAGAGAAGCTAAGGAGGAGTATATATTTGATCTGTACATTGTAATGTCTGCTTATAATTACTTGGATTTTGATTAATGATACCTACGTCATTAGTTTCATATTGATAGGCCGAGTTCGATAGTGTCAAAATAATTTCGAAACCTTTCAGTACAAGAACCTTAAAATAAATATATTTTTAGGGTAATAGCAAACAACAAGTTATAACTTATATGACACAACGCTTTCATCAAAACTATTTTAGAAGGGAATCGAAGTCAGGAGAGGAAAGAGAAGGCCGAGGAGAGCTTTCATAGACGAAGTGAAAGGGATGGCCAAAAGTCGTGTCGCAGTCGTGTAGAGAGGTCCGAGGGGTAGCTGAGGATCGAGAAAAATAGAAAATACTTCACAAACAAGAATATAATTCTTAAAACAATGATGATGACACAAGTAATAAGATATGCAGTCGAGTTGTTAAAATTAAATTTTTTAAAAATTGGTATTATAGTTACGTGACTCAAAACTTTCACATGGCAGCTTTTCATATTTATTTAATTAGTCAAGTTTTTTATCCAGTCCCATCAACCACATTATTGACCAATCAGTCATCTCAAAAACATGACGAAATAGTCTAGCCTCATGCCCGACCATATACCAACTTCACATAAATCTCTAGAAATTGTCCTTATAGCAAACTTAACGTTATATTAAGAGCTAATATTTGCCGATAATTCTAAGTTCTATTTAGTTAAAACAGACTGTGTAGTGATGTTGATGTTGTGGAACAAATTGATCTACCTACATACAGTATGGAAACGCTGGCGAGCGGCAGAAATTGATGCTTCCATCGCGATAAGCAATTAGTGTGGTGCATATGATATTTATGTGGTACAGAGACTGATATCTCTCAACTGATATTACATGTAGTTATGCCTATTAGGATTTGATTAAGTTGCTTGCGTTACTTATAATCTCGATAATATGAACTATAGTATAGTTTGTATAAAGAGTATGCTTTCTAGTATTTTCGATGGTATTATTACGTACTTATTATGCAGTCATCTATTCCATGCTAATCTGGGAGAAAAGAGAAAAACGTTGAATCCACTGGCTGCTTCTCTTTCCGTGCAGTTCATAAAAACCGATCGAGGGAACGGCCGAAAATCTGAGGAATAATGTTAGTAGGCGATGCGGCTAGCAATCTATCACGTCGTGATTATAAGGTAAGGTATCATCAGGTTATACTCAACTGGTCCTCCAGAGTTTGCGCATATGGACCGACGTCCAACCTCCCTAGCTGCTACTTCCTTATCCCCAATGCCAAGCAACTATCATCCCAAGGAGCCCGATGGCCCAGGACGTGAGCATCAAAAGCGCTTACGCATGTTAAGCTACCCTGGACCCAACCCTGTGATGGGTGATCGCAAGTGGTATAAAAATATCTCGAACTCCTCCGTGCTTCGGAAGGCACGTTGCTGTCATCATTGATTGCAGTCATTTAGCTATGTCAGATAGCAGCTTTAAAATTAAGCAACACGAAACACGAAATACAAACAAACAGCACCTGAAATCGCAAACCTTTATCCCGTGGGAGATTACGATGTGATTTTTATATATTTCAAAAATCTGTTAGCACCCTTTGGGTATGAAACTGGGTGGCTAATGAAAAATATTCTTCGGGTCCATGAAGATTGAATTTATGTCCCGCGATCGCTCAAGTGGAAAGCTGTCGGGCTCGAGAGGGACGCGTGACACCGAAACCCTTCAAAGACATACTTGGGCAATAGACTGCACAAATATGATGTTCAAGGTACATTAGGTAGTTCCCAGAATTGTTCCGGTCTGGAATGGAACTATTCCATCTCTTCCGTCTAACTTGATTATTTTTAAGTTCCCTTCTTATGAAATAAAATCCGTAAATTAAAATTACCAGATTTAGTAACTATAAGAAATACATATATACGCTAGTATATATGTATTTTTTTTTCTCATTTGCTAAAATGAGAAAAAAAAATTTAACTTTGCACCTTCGGCGTTTAGTACACAAACAATAAGCAACGTCGCTAAATTGGCATTTTTTTATATCTCGAATTATATTCGCAAATGCATGCCGAATATAGGACTGTTACGTGATGCAGTTGTATATATACTCCTTTTTTTTTTTAACGTGTGGAAAGACTCATGTCTCGTCTATCCGGCCACGGGAAGCCAGACAGGTATGTGGGACTCGAACCCACTAAAACCATACGGTGTCATTACCCAATCCGCATAATGCCGGGGCCGCGTGCTTCCTAATGCCCCACAGCCCCAGCGAGGCGGCCGCTAATTCGCAGCCCCATCCAGCTCCGGAACCCTCTCCAATGAGAGGGATAGGAGCGGCCCTCAGCCAGCCAATCTGTCTCTAAAGGGTAGACGTCCTGACACCAGCGACGTCTCAATTCGGAGGGCTGTTTGTCGAGCGAGACGGAATCCCGTTTCCGCCGCTCAACCAGCCCTCAATTTGGCCTCTGTTAACCATAGGTAACAGAGTAACCGAGGGTGCCCTGGAAAACCCACCTGGAGCGCCTTCCGCCCAGTTCCTCTTGGCTTCACCGCGGGTGGGAAATCCGCGGCTACTGAGCCCCCCCATCGCGACAAGATGGGAACCAATCGGGGGGATATATACTCCTACCTACTGCAACCTTGTATAAAGAATTTAATTCTAAAAATCTATAGTCAATATAAACACGTTGAATTTCAATGGTTGAAACGTAAAAAGAACACACACATGAAGAGAGTTACTTCCGCATAAATAACGTAGTAATCTTTCACATAAAAAACATAGTTCAACCAAATTACTGAACTGATTTTGATAAAATTTAAATGGGACCAATTGAAAGGAATCCTATTCCAAATAAAAAAAAGATATTTTCAAATCGGCTCATGCAGTAATGTCGGAGCTATGAGGTAACAAACATACAAATTGACAAAAAAAAACATACACATTGAGAACCCCCTCTTTTTTTTTAAGTTGAAATAATTGATTGATATTGTTATGTATATATATATATATATATATACAGGGTGGCGCAAAAGTACTGGCACTAAAGAAAATACTTTTATTTTTTTTATATGACATTTTCTGTCATTCTGTTTTTGAAAATTGTGTAGTGAACAAATGTAAAATACACTGAAAATAAACATGGACCGTTTTACTCCCCAAGAACGTGGAATAATTGTGTCAATGTTCTTACGGAATAATTCATCAGTGATAGTTATCTCTCGTTTTGGCGATTTGCCTTGGCCTGCAAGATCACCCGATCTGACCAGTCCAGACTTCTTTCTTTGGGGTTTTTTGAAATCTCGGGTGTATGTGAACAAGCCACAGACTCTCGCAGCTCTAAAAGAAAACATTCGTCAAGAAATAACGAACATATCGCAGGAAGTGTTACGGCAAGTTATGCAAAATGTCATAAATAGGGCTCAAATGTGTATCAACTCTGGAGGTCACCATTTAAAAGACATCATCTTTAAATCCTAATGGTACGAAATTTAATGGCACAAATATACATTTAAAAAAACCTAAATCTAGTTTTCTAATTTAGAAAAAATGTTATAGCTGAACCAAATAGGGTCTTTACTTTTGCGCCACCCAGTATATATATGTTATATATAGTTGTTGTGTATATGTTTTGGCGAGCTCCGTGGAGCAGTAGTTAACACGCCAGCCTGCGACACGAGGGCCCCGGGTTCGATCCCCGGTCAGGTCAAGATGGAAAATGATCTTTTTCAAATTGGCCTGGGTCTTGGATGTTGATCTATATATGTATTTGTTATAAAATATAGTATCGTTGAGTTAGTATCCCATAACACAAGTCTCGAACACACTTTAGGGCTAGCTCAATCTGTGTTATTTGTCCGTTTAAAGTAATTTACTAGCTTTCGCCCGCGGCTCCGCCCGCGTTAATGTCGATCCCTCGGGAATGGTACTTTTTCCCGGGATAAAAGGTAGCCTATGTCCTTCTCCGCACTCCAGAGAACTTGTATGCAAAATTTCATGATGATCGCTTCAGTAGTTACGGCGTGAAAGCGTAACAAACAAACGCACTTTCGCATTTATAATATTAGTAAGGATTTATTTATTAATATACTTACCTATTTCTATATAATCGTTCGCTTCGAAATGGCGGCTCCAAACAGCCTTTGAAAATCAACAATCAATGATTGTTTCAATTAATTAAAGCTTTGTATATGCGCAATATTAACGTAAATACACGCCTGCCTGCCATTTTCTGAATAAATGTTTGAGTTTGAACACAATTAACGAGGCATGCACATTGCACACAGGTGGTGTCGCCACGCAAACAGAATGACTGATTCCCAGTAATAGACCGGACAACATGTTCGATTCCGTTCATGCAGACCTAATTGATTGGCGTATTATGCGGCTGACGTGACCTGCTGAAATCTTTTTCCGATGTTATATGGAAGCGATGCAAAAAGGGAACGGTTATTTACAGACAAAATGTTTAAAAAAATGTACCTTCACAAGCACTTTATCACGTCAATTCACATTTTAAATAATAAATATAAATATATAGGGACATATCACATAAATTGAGCTTGTCCCACAGTAAGTTGTAAACTTGTGTCGTAGGATATTAACTCAACGATACTATATTTTATAATAGATACTTATATAGATAAACATCCAAGATCCAGGTCAATCTGAAAAAGATCGATTTCCATCTTGACCTGGCCGGGGATCGAACCCGGGAACCCTCGTGTCGCAGGCTGGCGTATTAACCACTGCGCCACGAAGCTACTAATATACTTACATTTAATTATAAATTAGTGTTCCTAAAGCTACAGACTATAATAACGTTTCGGACCCGACCACCGCAGAGAAGAAACTCTTTTTAACAGTAGGTTGCCTACTCGCCTGAAGGGCTTTCTATGTCAGTTGTGAGGTGAACTTGTGTCGCGGGAAAGTAACTTAAAGATACTACCCATATTTTTGTTATAGTGAGTTATAAACATCCAAAACCCAGGCAAATCTGATGATCATTTTCAATCATGTGCTAGCCAAGGATAACCAGGATTGTCCGATTTAAAGATTCTGGCGGTACCACTGAGCCGCAGGGGGCGTCTAGACCACGTACATGGAATTAGAGTGGAAACAACTCCGTGAGCAATTCGTCACGTTGTTGCGAAGTCCCCTATAACGCACAACTAAAGGTAACGAGCGAAGAGAAATGGTAAATTAAACATTTACATTTCTCGCTCGTTACCATCAAAAAATACATTTTTAGAATTTTTATAGAACAATCCTCATTTCGCTATATAAAGACGGGTTTGGCTTTGAAGATAAATCGCAGGATGAATGGCTCTGGCAGATATGCAAAATAAACTACGTGACGTGTGGTTTTTGTCCTACATGGGACCTTTTCTTTGCTGCCATTTCTTCTATGGATGTTATATATGGGTCAGCTTACCGTTTAAATAACTCATACAACGTAAATGAGTAGTATAGGAACGAGAAAGGCATGAGGCGTTAGGCTAACGTCATACGATCCTAGACTATGTCTACTCCTTGAGGAATAAAGACGCAAATGTATGTACAACTAGCTTTCGCACGCGGCTCCACCCTCAATGTCAATCCCTCGGGAACAGTACTTTTCCCGGGACAACATGTTCCCTATGTCCTTCTACGTACCCAGATAACGTGTATGCATCATTTCATGATGATCGGTTTAGTAGTAAAGACGTAAAAGCGTAACAAACAAACAAAATCACTTTCGCATTCATAATATAAGTCAAGAAGGATGAGTGAAAATAATGCCAATGGCAATTTGTGCCGTTTTTGCGAGGTCGCTAGTGACGCGTTTAATTCGGAATGTCCCTCTGCTCGTTACCGACATAAAATATATTTTTTACAATAATCTGTATTATGTTTTGTCAAGACGATTTGGCTATTTGACAATAATTGTTTTGACGAAGCGTATAGCGGGAAAATTCTCTACCTTTTTATGAAATTCTCTATATTTTTAATGAAGTAGGTATGTTGCTGATGAATCATGGGAGCCTTTTAGTGATATATTTCTAATATCTTCATCTCAATAAAATACAAGTATTTCATTTTCAAGTTTAAGTCTGAGAACAACCAAAAGCTTCATTTATTTTAGTCACCTACTAAGATTATCATTCATCATATCATCAATTTAACATGCCTTTGAACCAAAATTATTTTGTAGGTAAAGTTATGAAGTTTGTCCTCTTAATTATAAATTATCGAAAACTGTGTTCCTAGTTCCCAGTTCCCAGCCTTGGAGCTTTCAAGGACGGCGATAACTATGCCGTATTAAACTGTTCAATGGACCTTGATAACTTATCTTATATCGGTCTCGAGGACATATAATAAGGTGTTTAACTGATGTTGAGATTATTCAGAACATATTCAACAGCTACTGATATCTAGCTAAAATACTGTTTAGAACACTTTTCATTTGATATCAATTCGTTACGCAAGCAAGATAACTTTTAAAAGTATGAAAATCCCAAAAATACCTAATTTTACCATATATTTAGCCCTTCAGGCAAGTAGGGAATACTGGACTGAGTTTTCGGCGTATTATTCTCAGCAGTTGTTGACCCGAAACGCTAGTAGTTTATAGATTTTGCAAATATTAAACAAACTTGAAACAATAATAATATGACGATCAAAAAGAGAAACATGTGATCCTAGAAATGAGGTCCGCATTTGAATAAAAAGATATATATTTATTATAGCTACCGAACAAAGTTCTCGCGTCACCCATCGACGTCACGTCCGAATTTGTACTATATAGTTATTGGGGTCTTGGGCGATCTCTACCTTTGTTTACACATTTCTAACACGTAACACGTGTGTAACAATATTTACTCAAATTAAGTTTGCATCATTCTCCTAGAAATTTCATACGAGTAAAGTTATACGTAATAATCTATATGCGATTTATTTTTGTGGCAAATAATATTTTATGTTATCCAACATTATACTCCGAACGCTGATGAGGGTACTTATCAGCACCCGCAAAGGTACAGGATGTTTTTAGCTTCTAATTATTTCGGAGATCATTATTCCGCACGTTTGGGTAATATCATCTTCTCTCCGCTGCTCAGCAACCTCTTTCTGCTACTTCATCACAAAATATAGAGCTTCATAGAAGGGAAGCACAAGTATGTACTCTACTATATTTTGTGTGTAAGTATGTTGTACAACAACATAAGACTAGGTTTCTGAGCTCCAATCGCGTGAATGTAGATCCCTTGGCAGACCTGTCGCACTCCCCGTGTAGGTATCAAAAACATACGTGCGGCGACACCTTCG
The DNA here is from genome assembly GCA_947532085.1 of Elegia similella. Classification (NCBI taxonomy): domain Eukaryota; kingdom Metazoa; phylum Arthropoda; class Insecta; order Lepidoptera; family Pyralidae; genus Elegia; species Elegia similella. The sequence goes on along the minus strand of OX383927.1, from coordinate 31,668,115 downwards.
AAGGTGAAATTCAAACATATCCACAATTTTTAATCGTATGTTCAGAGCTTAAGTTTAAAATTTGCTTGCTGTAGGTATCTTAACTAAAAGCTGCTGCATTCTGACGTGAGCTAAATTACACCGTACCGCTAACTACATTGGGTTGATATTTCTGTAATAACTTTGCAGAGTGCGACTTATTTGCGTATGCACGTACTAGTACTTATTCTGTGCTCTTGGTAACAGTACATTTCCAAGTATCACCTTCTGTCATCTACTAGGATATTATTTATCTGCCGCAGACTGATTCAAGAGTTTATAGTTCAACTTTAACTCATAAGTCATATTATATAATGCGTATTAGAGCCTGTTTGCTTGTACCGATTTCACGTTCCGTTTTACTTAGTGACACAAAGAGTACCTTTTAACCCATAAAAAGGTACTGTTTCTGGGGCATCGACATTAATACTAGCTGTGGGTGAAATCTAATATTAAAAAATACTTTAAATTCGATATAAGTGCACAGGTTTAAAGTATGACTAAAAGACTATTGAGAGCAATCCACCTACAATGAACACTGCTCATATGCTCAACCTCACCATAACCTGTGCTGCTGGAGCGCACACTCATGCATATTTTTTGCCTCTTTAGGTCGACAGAAGTTAAGGCCATAAGACCCAAAGGCCACGTTTAGCATGTCGGTAGACGTATAGGTCGAAATTGGTGGCAGCTAGAGCGCATACGTCTGTTATCCTTTACTGTGTCCGCCAACGACGCCCATCGCTCATCAGGTTTACATCGTGTTCGATCGCAAATTGTAGGAAGTGTGATTCTGTTATTCTCTAATTTGTACCTATCGCCTACAACAGTTTGCCAGCCTCGCGGTCATATTAACTCGTGCTAATCTCCGCGTTCAAAATAATCTCATAAATATCTAGGATTCTAAATATTTGTACGCTGTATTGTAAATTATATAACTGACATACATACATGCAAAGAACATACCGTTGATCAGTCTTATAAAAATACAGAGGAAGATAATGTATTGTACTAATGACAATTTTTTTTATGAAAATGAGTTGTAATATTCTCTGACTCGATAATTGATAAATAGTCATTATCTGATTACCGACTTCCTACGATCCACTGCTGCGTTTGGCTTTCTTTTGCTGGTATCATTCCTATAAATTTGTTTCAAGTTATACACCGGGTAACTTATATGCTAAGCAAGTAACTAGACACGAGTAAGCATGATCATTACAAAAATATGTTAAGTTAGGTAAAAAATTACCGAAACGGTTATTGTACTATTCTTCAATTATAAAATGGCTAAATTACTTTGCATTACGCATTTAATTGCAAATGTACATATACGATGAAATACGTGACAATAACATGAAATTCAACATATTCATAAGTAGAATGCTTCATTATTTTTTATGGAAATCCAATCACTATATTATAGATAACATTTGGATAATTATTAATTATGAATCGGACAGTAAATCTACATTTCATTAAACAATATTTATTTAGATTAGACTCGAAAATCGTATCAAATGTATGCACATTTTATAAACAGCATAGATGGAGTCTTAGATTATAAAAGCTATTTAGGAAATGGGCAATCCCTTGTTCGTCACTAGTTTGATTCCACTTTTCAACCTTTTTGCGCACTATTAAGCTCACCCTTGGAGTATGGGCTTATAGCATTAGTCACTGTCTCGTGGTTAACGTATAAACGTATTTTACATTCTTCAAGATGCGATTGTCTCTTATTAGAACAACGGCAAACGAGCAAGCCATCACCTGATGGTAAGTGATCACTGCTGCCTATGAGAGGATGGGCTCTCTCACTCGTCAAACGAAGCGTAGAAGCGGTAAAGCTTCTACTCAAATGTCAATTTTCTGTAAGAGTGTGGTACTTCCCCGGACGAGCCGGCCCATTTATGCTACATGCAAAAACGAATTGCGGGAGCATGGCTCTACCACGACTACTACTTTTTGTTGTTATTTAAATACAATCCTTTGTATCTGACAGCCTTTTATGGTCTCATCACAGAATAGACATAAATCTGAGCGACCGACCGACGTAACACGAAGGACGTGAGCCGACCGCAGGAAGTAGTCGCGATGTACTGGTACTGATTGCATGGCTCCCTCGGGGCTTGGATTATGGAGTGAAGAGGTAGGAGCACCTCTGTCAATGTATGGAACAGTGATAGACTATTTCCATGGACAGATAAGCGCTATACTGTAGTAGCACCACTGTAACACATAGGCTAATTTTAAAGATAGTGCCAATAGTAATTAATACAGGAAAGAGGAATAAACAAAGATCGAAAACTTCCACTTTATAACAACGCTTTTTACTTCGTCTTCAACTGCTTGATCTAGTTCATACCCTAAGCCTCATACTCCTCTTAACACTACCGCTACTCTGAGCTTTTGATAGGTTCTTTACTGCTTTTCGTCATGCAATTTTACAACTATAATATCCAGTATAGGATAGTTTTCCTTACTCGGCAGGAGTCTCTTCTACTATAATATCTCGTATACGAGTAAGTGGTTTTCCTTACCTCTTTACTCCATAGTTTGGAGGCTGCGGCGGCCGAGTTAAAAATGAAACAATTTGTGGAGTCACGCCGCGCTCCGAAGGGTGAAAGGTGAAGGGTCTTGTTTCGGGCAAGTCATTCCAAATCTTGAATTTATCACTCTAGCTGGTGATAAATGAACTCCATTCCTCCTTGCATTGTGTTTGTGACCAGTGAATAAATTATCATAAAAGGCAAACTCTTGAGTATATCATATGATATCCGGCTATCATGAACAAGTCTCCTTTCTGAAACTCTACGACTGTAAGAGATTGCATGCAAAGCGTTCTAAATCTTAGCAAAAAGGAAATGACGATATCACGTTCAAACCAATTTTGAATATTTTTACGCTGACAAAATATGCCACTTTGATTGTACCATAGATAATTATACAGATTGTATTGTATTACGAAAATATAAATAAACATTTTTTGCCATCACATTGAGTTTTATTTAAATAAGTGAATGAAGGATGTAGCCAACACTTGTATCCCAAATGTTAAACTACCTAAGCTACCTATCAGACACGGCTTTACAACTGCAATAGTACACGTCTTCCTGGTCATGGCTTCGGAAGTTCTAATCGCATAAAAAATAGCAAACATTAAAAGAGCTTGCCGGGGTTTTTCATAGATATCGCTTAAACTAATGATATGACTCATTCTCAGCATGTTTATTAGACTCATAGACACCTTTTCAAGTGCTTCATCCATTAGCGTATTATCAAATAATATATACACTACGCGAAGTATTACAGTCAATTCAAAGATAAGTGGAATTACAGTAAGTATTTGTGGTTATTTATAATATTTTTGCGCCTTTAATTTTATTACTAATAAGATAATACCATATCTCGCGCACAACGAACCCGGTATTTTAAATGAGTGAACTTCAAGTCAAATAGGTTTTGTATCTTCACGCATTTGTAGGTATTCAAAAATAATTAAATATTTCAGTAATCATAAAAGTATAACAAAGCCTTTCCAGTATTTGTGGAGCTCACCGCGGGTCGGTAATGACAAAGAACCAGTTTGCTTAGTTCAATATGAGCGGCATGATTGACTTAATAATTGAGTTAGATAGCAACTCCCACGAGCCAACAGGTGGTGTGCCTGCAGTGTATGTAATTTAATGATCCCAGCAACCTCTGAGGGCGTGGTTAATTTCGGGACATTCAAATGAGCGGTTATAATAACAATAATAAATTTCACGCGCCGTACACGCTCGTAGCTCGTACATGACCTAAGGTCGCTGGTTCAAAACCTGCCTGCGTCGATTTTTTTACTATAATACCTTATTTCTTAATTAAATAAGAGCAAACCGTAAAATAGTTGTCTATGGAGAGTGAAATGTATTTGGTTATATTATCATATCTCTATGGTTATATTAGAAATTTAAGAAGTAAGTCAATCTATGTTACAAGCAAATCACAAATAGGTAGGTATATAGAATACAAACCTGCACTCGAATTTTAAACGTATAACGAGCCAACGAGGACTTTTCACAAGAGAAATTAAAAAACAGATGGATGACGTTGACAAAAAGGCAAGTGTCAAAGTTATGAATAATAAAAAAATATCGTGACTTTCCCTAGTAAGAAAAAATATTTTTTTAATTTTTGAACTGTTTAAAATTGACAATCCCACATAAGGCGATCAAACGTACAGGTTGGCCTTATTTCCGCTCGTCTTTGAATCACGATGCCGATAACAATTATCGCAGTAAACTTTAAATAGCCAATAAGTCGATACTATGTTAGATAAATAAATGTACACATGATACCGAACTGCATGACTCCAAATTAAATTAAAAAAAACTTTTCCATTATTATTATCTCCGAGGTCGAATTACAACCAGCAGGTCGTAGTAAATCAATTATCATAATTGTGCCCTTATTATAAAGCGTGAGACAATTGGTCATTACCGACAATCAGAATAAGAAAAGCTCTACACGAATCTTTGATGATGGCCAATTCTAGAGTATAATGAGCTGTCTGAAAAGTTCTTAATTAATTTACGACTAACGCCAAACTAAATAATTTAACTTGAGAGTTTGATGTAAGTAAAAATTGGCCTACTTACATCAAGCTCTAGAGTTAATTAATACAGTACTCTTTGCGAGAGGTTACAAAATTGAAAAAACACCGGCCAAGTGCCAGTCGACCTCGCGCACGTCGAGTTCCGTACCATTCCGTACCATCTATAAAAAACGAAAAAAAATCATGTTTTAAAATTGGTTAAATTTTAATCTAATTTAATTATTTATTTTTAAAGTGAACATATAACTTAATATTCTGTGAATATTTCAAATATTTTCCTGTTGCCGTTATCAATATCGAGCAAAAAAAAATATGTTTGTTATATGAGAGCCCCCTTAGAATATTTATTTTATTCCGTTTTAATATTGTTATAGCGGCAACAGAAATACATAACCTGTGAAAATGTTTACAGTCTAACTATCACGGTTCTTGAGATACAGTCTGTGACAGACGGCAAACAGACAGACAGACGGACAGCGGAGCCATATGAATAAGGTCCCGTTTTTACCCTTTGGATACGGAACCCTAAAAATGAAGGCATGCGTTACTGGAGTATTCTACAAAACAGGTAAAAAAATTATAAATATTTAATATTCATGCTCATGGAAATTGTGAAAAGGGTGCAAGAAGGAATTCAACGCGTCATAATATGAGTATTTTCACCCTTCATTTTCAAAATTATATTTAACTTAGGTATATTCGTAAGCGTGACCGCTTTTTAAGATTATGTAACTGAAAGTCTTTCAATAGTTCAATACCATTTGACCTATAGTAATAACTTAGATTATTTGATAAATGTTCCAAAATATTATAATGTTCCGGATATGCCTTGAAGTCGAAAATTTGGGTTCAGCATTACTATTACATCAAGGAGGCAATACTAATCCTACCTAATCCAAGGACTATTTGTTCAATTACTAGCTATATATTTTGTAAATTATTTACTTTTGGTGTATAATATAAGTAACAATAAAGTGTTGTTTTTAGGGTTCCATAGTAAACAAGGAACCCTTATAGTTTTGCCATGTCTGTCCGTCCGTCTATCCGTCCGTGGTTTTACTCAGTAATATAATAAGTTCTAGAAACCTGTTATTTGGTGTATTATGTATATTATATTATATATATATGCAGGCAGCGGCATGATTAATATATATATATATTAATCATGCCGAAAAAGGGGTAAAATAAAATAATATTTAATATAGGAGGAGTCAATGTATTTTTTCGTGATTAACCCAACGTTTGGGGTATTGTTGAATAGGCCTTTTAAAAATATTGTAAAATAATAGTGAGCTTGTGAACAACATTTTCAATTTACGCATCTGTTTCTGAAATATTTGGTTTTATAGTGCATGGTTAGAGTCCAATGTCTCCCCGCCCTCTATCTACGAAATGGTTGTATATGAACACGTAAAAACATCACAGCAATAGTAAATATAATGAAGTTTAAAGGAAAATAATAAGAGCTAAGTAGAGTTTACAAATATCGTCATATTATTAAAGTAAAATTTTATACAAATTGAATATAAATTAGCAAACCGTGCAAAGTTAAGAAAATTGAAAATCATAGATGCTTTTATAATAATAATACCTAAATCAATAGCAATGGTTGTACTTTCGACGGCGCGCGGCCCTTGGCGGAAGGATATGTACGAGGCCGCTTGGTGCCTAGCCTACTGTGTTCGTTTTTAGTCGTTAAACCGTGAAGCATGGACTTAAAACTGGCATTCGCAACTACGGTAGGTACGCGCAGTATAGGATGGCCCGACACGCACTTGGCCGGTTTTTGATTTCATTTTGTTTCTTCTTACTTCAGGCTCAAGTTCGTCCTTCAAATTTGCAAACAATTAAAATACTTTTCGTGTATTGTTAGGCAACTGTTTTAAAGAATAAATCAAAGCTCCGTTTATCAATATATAAGTCACGAGGCTGGCCCGATAGCGGGAATCGGCGTTACTGATTTGAACTTAAAGCCCGGCGAAAACTCGCCTGCGTGGGCACTTGAACATGAAGTCAACATAAACTTTTAGATCGCGTCTTAGCGTAGGCTGCGGAATCAATATAGCAATTTATTGCTATACGGTTCAGTCAACTTTACAACCGTGCACACGGCTGGCCAAATCTTTCTCACATTATATTATTATCTACTAGCGACCCACCCCGGCTTCGCTCGGGTGCAATGTAGATACTAATATGGGGCAGTAAATTATACATATAAACCTTCCTCTTGAATCACTCTATCTATTAAAAAACGGCAATCCGTTGCGTAGTTTTCAAGATCTTAGCATACATAGGGACAGACAAACGGCGGGAAGCGATTTTGTTTTTTACTATGTAGTAATAATATGACGATATTTTTTTTTGTTTGTTTACTTATATCTATTTATAAAAAAACTGGATTGAAAGCCAAGGGATAGAGGAAAATGGCGCGGACAAAAGAAGGCTTACGAGCCCAGCAGTGGGTCCTGGAAAGTTGATGATGATGATGATTTATCTATACATAATTATCTACCAAGCATTGTATATACAGCTAAATAAACTTCGGGCCGATGTTGGAAGATGCCAGGATAACCGAGTTAGGTGGGGTTTCTCTAACAACAATTTGTGTGGCTGCGGCGCTGTCCCGACGATGGCTCATCTGATGGATTGCCCCAACAGCCTCACTTCTTGTACTGTGGGAAACCTTGTTGCGGCGAACGATTGTGTCGTAGATGTGGCCAAATCCTGGTCAACAATAGTGTAAAAAATGGCTATTTTGACTCGAGAAGTATATACTTACATTAAGAATTTATAAATATTGTTACTTCTGTATACTTGTTAAGAACATTAATGGAAGAGCGTAGTCTTCTTACACAGACTATTCCATATGTACAAAAATGTTATAGTAATAAATGTTTTTATATAAAATCTACATCATCTCGCATAATTAAAAAACATATCTCGCTTTGTTTCAAAAGAGGAGCTTAATATTAAAAACATTACTGACAAAGTATTTTGTTTGCCACTGAATGACGTTGATAAGCGAAAAGGCTTGACGCGATGTTCTGAATTTTTCAGAAGTTGAGCTCAGTCTGCCACGGGTGATTGCAAAACTGACATCCGAGTGTATTCGTATTCCTTAGAGAGGATTAACTATGAATGCTTTGACGTGAGCCGGCCTTGCATACGACATAAACAGCCGTCTCAATTGCTTGGGATTTACATCTTTTCTTTAAATTTAAGTGCATCTGAAATGAACAATTGATGATTCTAGGTATATTATGTTTAGTCATTATTATGCCACATTGTGGCGCGATATTTGGCTCAGTGGTTAGTCCATTACATAAGGCCTCGATTTTGAAAATCCAATCAAACTCTCACCAAAGAATATCCATACTCTGCATTAGGTAATGGCGTAAGAGTTGCTACCGACTGATAGACAAGATCTATCACGACAAGCTAAAAAGAAGAAGAGCATTGAAAAAATATTGCATGTATCAGATATAATCAGATCAATAGTTTCAGCAATACTTCTGATACTACCTACCTGTGAAGGTGGTAGAATTATTCACTATTGTGTACAATCAAATTAAACAATGGCAAAAAACATTATTTCTGCCAAAAACAGTGCTTGCATGCGTTTTTCTCACACAATGACACCGACAAGAGCATTACAATTAAATATCACAGCGAACAGATTTGTCACGAGAAACTGTTAGGTGGGCTTTTGTACGGAACAATTTACGGTTGCTGGAACAACGCTGCGCTATTTAATTTCCGCATAATTCCCGAATTTGAGTTTGGATACAACGCAAATTAGTAAAAATTAATGCACAATATTTTATTCACTTTTATTTATAATCGTCTACAGCAAAAAGGTGGTTTCGCCGCTAAGTATGTAGTATATATTATGTTCCTCTGTTCGTCATTACTTTCAAACTCATCATCATCCGAACGTTTTTATTGGTTACATCCATAGATTTAAGGGCCCGTACTACCTCACACTGCTTTGCATGATTGACTGTTTTATCAATATTAATTAAATACTCAAGTTGAAATAAAAATGCAGCAAAGTTCAGGACTAACTCTGGTAACTATATGACTCAAAAACACGATTGCGTTAAATTTTCTCGATAGAAAAAAAGTTGCCTCCAAATCACGTCTAATTTACTCGGTATATAGCATTATTCACCAAATACATTAAAATTAACCTTGAAACTTTTGATTATTATTGCATTACAGATAAGGCAGCCATTATATGTTTTTCTTTTTCGAATAACCCTTGAATATTCCTAAAAAACGAAAATATCCAAAGTAGCCAACGCGTTTAGACCATCCGCGTTTGTATCGCCAAGCCGCCTGGCATATGGCGGGCTCTTAAAAAATGCTTCTCATACTTCTATGGTTACATCTATAGAAACATCAGAGCCCGGAGTCCGCTTAAAAAAATGAATACTGTCATTAATGACAGTTTTGGTTCTTTACGGTTTGCAGTGCAGTACCTTCCTATCGCCAACCCTCTTTGGGTCGCCAAAACGCCATCTTCATTTCAGCACTGCTGGACCTATGTCCATCAGTGGACCTCTTCCAAAAATGTCAAAATGACTGGTTGGAGCTGCAAGCGGCCTGCATCCAGCATTTCCGTGCGAATTTAGCTAGGTCGTCCGATTACCTGGTCGGTGGGTGTTCTTTTTCTGATGACTCGTCTTTCTTTCTTTCATCCATGCGAGGCATGGACGAGGATATTGCCATACTGGCCAGTTTGCAGGCATGTGCTGCCCATCGGTAGCATATTTTAAGCAGGATAGGCATTTGTTGGATGTGCAGCAGCAGCAGATCTATATATATAGAGCAAAAATATAAATCAGGCGCAAAATGTTAATGTTTCACTATCCCCCCGTGACAGTTCAAAACGTATTCATAAAATAAAGTCTTTACAAAAATGTTTACCTAATTGATCATGTTTAATATGTTAATTGCTCCTCGTATTACTACCATAGGGTGGCTTTCGTCATACGAGTCATAAGGTTGACAGTATCGTATGGGCGAGAGGACCCTATATCATTGAAGCTATTAGTTCGATAAGCATTAAGTTTATCTAAACTTACTAGGGCTTTCGTGCACTCTTCCTTCCTTTCTTCCCCTCGTAACTTTACAGTATCATGCATTTAATTTTGTCTACATAAATATACATTATAAAATAGTCTACAACCATACAAGATAAAACAATCAAAAACATGATATATTAATATAAAAGTCTATCCAAAACATGAATACAATATTTTCTTCCAATATTACATATAAATGTCCGGATAATATTCTGAAAGTTGTCCATCAGAGAAGATGTAAACTTCCTCGAATCACTCGATGTGATAAAACCTTTGCACCAATTTCACACTGCAGTGTGATATGTGCTTTAAGCTATTTTTTGACGTATATTTTACGCCGTTTGTTTCTCCCTAATTCTTTTCCCTTGCATGCTGTAGGTAACAAACATAAAACGATGCAGTTATATTATATATATAGGAAACTATCTTTAATATAGACTGATGCAAAGATAGGTAATGTAAATCTTTGCATCAGTTTACATTTGTTCACACTCTGCCTGTGGTTCACACCCGTCATCAAACTGTAGCTCAACAAAGAGATCTCTATAAATTATGAATCCCTTCCAAACAGCGGAGCTGTAAAACCGGCATAAAACGCGCAGTTTTATATCAGTATCGCAGTGGCTAAAGCCTGTATTACAACTTGAGCCTCTCGTATTTCTCGTCATTTATTTCTTTTTCTTGTTCCTGACGTCGAATCGGATTTACTTAGAGGTAAATACGCATATATGTCGCAGTATGCACTAATTTAAAGGCAAATATGGATAACGTTATTACTTTTACACAAATTTGAAAATCAAATACGTCATGTTCTTTTTTTGGTATGCTGTCAGACGCAGGGAACGTTTACATTGAAGCGATACAATAAGATAAGGTCTAAAAGAGATATGAGTTCATTCGAAGTACAATTCTATAGAAAGATACTCGTATCGCAGCGCCTTCAATGCTTGATGAGTTTAAATTGAATATCCGTTCTACTCATGAAGCATTCTTATTCTAGAAATATAGGAAATAGAACCGACCACATCTCTCACACACAGTCTACTTTCTCAATGTCTAATTAGTGAAATTAAAAGTCGTAGAGAATAGTCTTATAACTAAAGAAGGAACCAAACATAATATGTCAGCAGTTGGGTTGGTACCAATACTTTAGCATCATCTAAGCAGATATGCAGCAGTAATATCACAGCTTTTTCATAATAAATGTGTACCGATTTCTGTAAAAACATGTATTAAACCAAATTAATATGAGGGTTTATGAAATAGCTATGACCGAGTTCCATTATGACAACGTGTCGAAGTGACGACGACGTCCGTGACTCCATTCCAAGATAAGCGGGGAACCAACCACCTGTGACTTAACAGGCGAGCCATCTCTAACTCATTAAACTCACACCGAGTCTGATTGACTAGAGGAAACGTAAAGATATAAGCTGCATAGTGAATGGGGCAGCATACTTTGCGCACATGTTTATTATTTACAAGGCAAGCAAACAAACAACAAAAATAGCTAATATTATTGCAAACGTAATGTTAGTCGGTATCGCCGACAAATTTCAGCCTTTCCCCTAATCGACGCTTCGAGCGCTTCGCGCGGAGAGGCTGGCGGCGCGAGCAGCGGTCCTCAGCGTTCGAGGGACTGCCGTGTCGCGACTTGACACTCGCCCCGAAGTTGGCCATCTAAATGGGCTGAAACTTGTCGGCAATATACTAACAATACGGGAGTGAAACCGTTTGTTATAATATTTATTTGTGTCTCGCGTGGTTTTCAATAATACAAAAAATTGCGTCTTGTTTTTAAGGTCTTGTCTTTTTGTCTAGGTTTTGGTTTAATAACTATTTCAACTATTCATACAAATATTCAATGTAACATAAAAGTGAACATAAACATAAGGCAAATATTACAACAAAATAATAATACATTTTAACAAAAAGTGCTGAAACCGCCTCGGCTGGTAAAAACTTGCATAAATATTAAATTCAACCGATGACTTTACGGCGCTCCTCCATAAGCTACTTTGTACATAAAGATTGCAGCGTAACTTTGCTCGTTAACATTCCACGGAACCACAGAATAAGTAATAGTACTAAACGGAACTAAAGTTTGGAGTACTACACTACCACGTGGAAATTATAAAATTGCTAAAACGCGTGCAATATTATTATTTTAAATCAAATTGATTCAGGCTAGGTTTATTATATTTGTACAGTATTATGAATCTTTTATTTCTAAACACGGCGAGTAAGTTCACTGTCTCTAGTCAGATTAGAATGGCTATCGGTGAACCAAGCATTTTTGAAATCTTTTATACTCTGTCTAAGTATTAGTTAGTAGAAACTAAGTTGTAGTCATTTTATTCCAGGTTTTTTGAATCTTTTCTTCTGCTCTGTAACTTAGTCCGTAATGTACTTGCATGCAGCCTTCGGATCGCAAATATGATCTGAAATCGCTTCATTTCGTTCCACTGCCTTCACTTTGCACAGAGCCTCTGACGTAACATCCGGTCACCTCCCGTTATTCTTTCGAATCTTTTCCGTTTGCGATGTGACAACGCTACTTTCCAAGAACTTTATTAAAATTTAAATCGCATTTTTAGGGTTCCGTACCCAAAGGGTAAAAACGGAATCCTGTTAATATAATAATAATAATATTTCTTAATGCAGACACAAGATCCATAGTTACACAGTTAAAAACAATTGAGTCATCCTAACTTACATTATAAATGCGAAAGTGAGTTTGTTTGTTTGTTTATTTGTTTGTTTGTTACGCTTTCACGCCGTAACTACTGAACCTATCATCATGAAATTGCATACAAGTTCTCTGGAGTGTGGAGAAGGACATAGGCTACCTTTTATCCCGGGAAAAAGTACTTATCCCGAGGGATCGACATTGACGCGGGCGGAGCCGCGGGCGAAAGCTAGTATTATATAAAATAAAATAAAAACTCCAATAGAGTAAAAAAATAATAATATAAATTCTTAGCTTTAAGCTAAACTAGCTTAAAGGTGTACGAGCTTTACCCAACAAGCATATCTTTTGGTCGTTATCAGTCTTTCTGCCAGACTACTGATAATTTTATTTTTACTCCTGTCAACTCTGGACATAAAAGACGCTATTCTTTTTCTTTGGATGGCATTAAATGAGTCGACCACGGAGTACATACAGAGTGGAGACGGCGTTAGCTACTGTGCACTGTGATTCCAACTAGGTCCTGACGTCATCACGTTAACATCGAGAGTAGGCGTGGCCTATTAGTCTGCTGTTGTAGCTGTCAATGTTCGTACGTGGTTCGTTCTGTGCACACAGTGAGATTTTCGGACTTATCTTGTTTTTTACGAAGAAAATCATGAAGTGTTGCATTATATCATGTAAAAACTACTTAGATAAACGTTCAGATGCTATGGAAGGAATCATATTTCATTTGTAAGTATATTTATTCGTAATTTACTTAAATTATTCTAGAAAAATCTTTTGGCGACGTTCCGTGCTACTCATCGTTAGATGGCACCACTTTGCGTAATGGGACGTATGAACTATAAAAATATATTAAAGCTAATTATCGTAATAAATAATAACCATAAGTACTGAAATTTGTTCTAAATTTATACCTAAAGACTTTTACCTTGACAAAAAGATTATGTTTATGTTGTTTTATAATTCTCTTTTCAGCAATGCGCCACCTGTCGTCAACGTTGAATAATAGTGAACGTCAAGATGACGGGACTCCGCTCGGTTTTGCGAATATGATGTGATTAGGATGTAGTACCATATTAGTGCTATTTTATACTTACATAATAAAATTTTATTATGGAGACAGTTTTATTATGGAGGTTAGGCTCTCTCTACCCCGTAAGGGAAATAGACGTTATAATATGTATGTATGTTTTAACATTTTGGTTTTGCACTTTATTTTTAGGCAAAGGTAAATTAAAACAAATTCAGTGTAGAATAACCTCCATAATAAAACTGTCAAACAAACGCCTAAGCAAATTGTAAGAGCAGTATAATGCTACTTGGCTTTGAAATTCACTTTTTCCTCAGGAGCTTATTCGTTTATTTATTTTTTTATTTGTCAAACATGTGTTACAATGTGTTAAATAATATAAAAGTAGGAATCAACATGCTTACCGTTAGGGTGTACAAATATTGAATCAGATGAGCTACTGTTAGTACCACATAAAATAAACAATAAATAATATTAAATTACAAAATAAGTCAATATATGTACAATAAGCACAAAAAATATATAAATAGAGAGATAAAAAAAAAACACTAAATTTTATCATTAAAAAATACACTAATATCATAGTAACACTTCTGGTTTAGGAATGATTTCAGTTTTTTCTTAAATAAATTTATATTTAATGTTTTATATTCCTTAGGGATTTTATTATAAATTTTCGGAACAGAGCTGTTTTTGATTGATGTAGACAAAGTCTATCGCCATTTCTTCTGTTTCTTGCACACACATCCGATATACGTTTGAATAAATGGGGATTATTTTGAACAAATACAGCTATCTCAAATATATACAGTGATGGCAGTGTTAGTATTTTATATTGTTTAAAATAAGATTGACAGCTATCAGTGCTTTTTAGACCAAACATACAGCGGATACACCGTTCTTGCATTTTAAAAACCAATTTTTTATCTGTAGATTTTCCCCAGAAAAATCGTTGAAAATATTTTTTATTTTTACAATTGAAGTGTTTTTTAAGAACTGAATTGTGGTCCCGCCATTTTGATATTATAATAGCGGGACCACTTTTTTTGTTGAATATCTTGAAATCATTTTAGTGTACAATTTTATTATAGCACGTATGTAAGTATAAAATAGCACTAATATTACTACGTACGTAATGGTACTACATCATATTCACAAAACCGGGCGGGGTCCCGTCATCTTGACGTTCACGAATAATAGCCATACATGGCAAAATGTCTAGGGTTGCCAACCACCTAGTTTTCGCTAGTTAATACTTTTTACTGTTTTATCAAAAGACAGTATACAAAATACTGTTTTCTCAACCGCTGATAAAACTACGATTGGATTTTGAAATTTTATAAAAAGTTACATGGAAGATGAGGGAATAATGATGTTTCTGAGCACACCGAGAGCATTTTTCATCAAAGAAACCTACTTTCAGTGAGTGCTCACCCCATATGCAGACAGCATCGACCACAAATCTTTCATAGGGTTATTCCAAATCTATGAATACGCAGTACATTTTTTGACCTTTGGCCAAAAATTTCTCCAAAATGAAAAAGACATGGAAAAGACCTGCCAGTCTATTTGCTAACTTAGTGTACAACGTTTTGATGGTCACTTCAAAATACATTTTGATGGTCACATCAAATACATCTTATATAAAAATTAACAATATCATACGAAAGCCGCAATGCATTTTGAAGTGTCTATCAAAACGTTGTACACCGAGTTAGCAAATAGGCCGGCTGATCTGTACATCCCATTCCTTTTCTGATCCCGCTTGTTAGTTAAGTTAGTTGTAAATAAAACTTTTGTACATGTTGTATCATTTTTTGACATTCATACAAATCGAATATTGCACTTTGGCGTTACGTGATACTTTTTCAATTGATTGAGATTATGTCTGTTAATGTAGATTTTTCATGGTAAGAAAAAAATTAATGGCTATTCTTAAGCTTATTTACACTCCATGCTATGATTATTAAATCATAATACTTCAAGAAATATATGATCGAAGCATAATAGTATTTGATTTTTACTATGTCCTTTATTATTAATGATGGAAAAATGTCATGCGATCGATGTAATTTCTTGATAAGATCAACGATCAACAAAAGATCAATTCACCAGTTTGTATATTTTTTTGACATGTGGGTCGAGCATGTGGGTCAAAAAAATATACAAACTTGTGGCGGCGTCGAAGGCAGGCTAGTACTACTACTAGCTCAAGTCACCTCTAGTATGGCTAAGTTTTGGGTGGCCCGTGCGTCAACTCGTATGCTGCCTGGATTTTGACTACTCTTTTACATGATATGGTCACTGACACTATGGTTTTATTATGGAATTTGATTAATTATCTATGACAAAAAACAGAAAGGAAATAATTTACATAAAACATATTGATTCTTTGTTTTTGTGGCTGTGAAGATGTAGTCTCCAAATAAACGATTGCTTTGAACAGGTACAGAACTATACTATATACAACAATATTATGTTATTGGAAAATTTTAAATTTATATGTTTCTAACCATAGTTTTACCAGCAGTCGTGAAAACAGTGTTTTGCAAACTCGCTTATAATAGAACAGTAAAAAGCATTAACTAGCAAAAACAGTATTATACTGTTTTTAACAGTCTGGTTGGCAACCCTAATTACTCAGCTATCTGACACTAGATGTCAGTAGGTGTTAGGGACATCTAGTGACGGATAGATAAACTAAAAAGAAAGATCAACATCGAACTTATTAAGTAGTTGGGCTATTCGCCGCTAGATGGATATAAAGGAGGGAGTGAGACAGAGCAAGTAGAGTGAGACAGATAATACTCCCCTCACCCCCTGTAAGTGCCACGCATTGTTTCATAGAAAATATTCCTTAGGGCAACTCCTCTCTGTATGATACTCCTATCTGGATGAAAGGTCCTATGTCCTTCTCCGTATTCCAGAGAACTTGTATGCAAAATTTCATGATGATCGGTTCAATAGTTACGGCGTGAAAGCGTAACAAACAAACAAATAAACAAACAAACTCACTTTCGCATTTATAATATTAGTAAGGATAAGGATAGCAACAGGTAGACGCTTGAAATATTTACAGAATATTTAGATATGTATTCATTTTAAAAATAAATAATTAAATTAAAATAAAACAAATATTTAAGGGGGGCTCCCATATAGTGACAGACTCATGTGTGATATTGAGCCAATAATTATAAATTTTACGAAATGGAGCCCCGAAGAACCCGCTTAACCTTGAACTACTTCAATACCTACGTATTGGAGATATCCTTACCTTGGTGAGAGGCGTAGGTTTGTATTAATCTAATATAATTAATATGAAGATGTTGGTTTCTGCACGTAATAAAACCAGCCAAGTGCAAGTTGCACACACTACGAGTTGATCAGTGAGGAACGATGATGGGAGTGATTACAGGGTTCTAATATATAATCAGGTTTGCCAATTGTTATGTTAGTATACGCTTGGATAAATAATATGCAAACTTCATAATGTGTCACTATTTTAATATATATATATATATATGATACTGTCTTTATCTCACGTTAGTTTCAATGATATAACTTGGTAAGTGTTACGAATTATTGAAAGTATCTCAAAGATAGTGAATCTTTGAGATAATTGTCAGACTACACAGAAAAAGAGTCAGTTGGTTGTTACTCCTAAGCCAGCCTTAGTATCTCACGATAGTTATAATAAAAAAAAACTATTATATAAACTTAAAAAAAAAGGATACTAGAAATTTTACTTTCGACTTGTAGATTAAATCAGGTATCTTAAACAGTATCAAGCATTTTGACTACAGCCTATTTACTATTCCTATTACTACAGACTACCCGCGCCATTCCGTAGCAGTGCCATATCGGAGAAATTGCATTAAATCTGGACGTGGATCCGGACAGACATTTTTCCAGAAACTACACCGCGTGGTCAAAAGCCGGATGCAATGTACTCGTACAAATCATATATATGTATTACTTATACACAGCTTAAAAGTACAGAGATAAATACATACTATCACGTCTTGCTTCCCTAACGGGGTATACAGGGCCTAAAGCCATTAACTTAAAAGTCAAATTTCGAGTGTTTGGCCGTGGAAAACGCTTGGGGAAAACGGAAATTAATAGTGATGAGTTGCTAGTCGTATGGCAAATTGACAAAGTTATACAGATTCTTTCCCGTTCCCTTGATCGGCATTGACCATCTGCCCCGGAAGAGAAGCAACTGGTAAATTCTACGTTTATTCTCCCTGACCAATACGGATAATTAAGCTATTTTGAACAAAAAAAATCATATCTGTATTATTCATTTACATATTTTAATCTATATACATATAATAAAACAGTAAAAATATTTTGTCTGTACATTTAGAAAATTTGACTGAAATGGATAGAGGGACACTTAAAAAGAATAATAGAAAGCAAAAAAATTTTTTTCGAATTTTTTGTCTGTCTGTGTGTCTGTCTGTCTGTCTGTCTGTATGTATGATCACGATTATCTCCAAAAATACTGAACCGATTTACTTCAAACTTTCACCAACTGCTTTGTTTTAACTCAGCAAAACATCTAACGTTTGTTTCATCAAAATTGGTTCATAAAAAAAAAGTTATCGTCGTTTGATTGAACTCAAGGCCTAATGCCTTGAGTTCAATCAAATGACGATAACTTTTATTTGCCTGCAAATATACACGGTGAATTTTTTATCGTTTTGGATCCTTAAAGGGGTGACTCAGACCATCAAAATGAACAACTTTTCCGATGGGAACAATGCTGGGAACTCAAAAAAAAATTCGACATTCCCTCCCATACAAACTGGCCGGGCGGCGGGACTCTTTTGTATGGAAATGACGAATTTTTTTTTGAGTTCCCAGCATTGGTCCCATAGAAAAAGTTGTTCATTTTGATGGTCTGAGTTACCCCTTTCAGTGTCCAAAACGATCAAAATTTCACCGTGTATAGCACTTAAATAGTAAGTGATTAAATAATAAGTGACATAAGAAAATTTTAATACAAAGTCAATTCATCATCAGCATGCATTATACCTATCCATACTAATATTTTAAATGCGAAAGTAACTCAGTCTGTCTGTCTGTTTTCTTTTTACGCTTCAACCATTGAACCAATTTGGATGAAGTTTGAGACCCGGGAAAGGACATAGGGTACCTTTTGTTCCGGGAAATTCTACTGTTCCTGAGGGATGGACACTAACGGCGGCGGCGTAGCCGCGGGCAAACGGCAAACTAACCGAAACTGCTGCGCCTAGATACTTGAAATTTGGTACAGGGGTTTTTTTAATGATGTGAGTGAGCGCTAAGAAAGTATTTTTAAGAAATTTAGCTTCAAAAGGGGTAAAATTTATATAGAATTTTCTCATTTCTGGACTTAGAAGTATGAAAGTAGGTATATAAGTCCTCGATTAAAATTTAAAAAAATGTGTGTAGGTAGATGAAATTTGCAAAATTCCCCCCTTAAGGGATAACATGGGGGTGGGTGGGTGGTATAAACTTTGTATGGAAATTTTCTCATTTCTGGACTTAGACGTATGAAAATAAGTTCTAGATTACAATTAAAAATATCTGTGTAGGTAAAATGGACGATATTTTCCCCTGAAGGGGTAAATTAGCGGGGTAAAGATAGTATAGGAATTTACTCATTTCTAGACTTAGAAGTATGAAAATAGGTAAATAAATTCACGATATCAATTGAAAAAGATCTATGTAGGTCAACTGGAAAAAAATCCCCCAGAAGGTAAAGTTTGTTTGGAAATTTTCTCATTTCTGGACTATGAAGTATGAAAATAAGTAGGTATGTAAGTTCTCGATTACAATTAAAGATAAATGTGGATAAAATGGACAAAATTCACTCCTAAAGGGGTAAAATGGGAGGGTAAAGGTTTTATGGAAATATTCTCATTTCCGGACTTAGAAGTATAAATAATATCCATACTTCCATACTAATACTAATATTATAAATGCGAAAGTAGTTTTTTTACGCTTCAACCATTGAACTGATTTGGATGAAATTTGGTATGGAGGTGTGAGGCCCGGGGAAGGACATAGGGTATGTTTGATTTCGGGAAATTCTACTGTTCCCGAGGGATCGACACTAACGCGGGCGGAGCCGCGGGCAACAGCTAGTGAGTAAATAAGTATTAAACAAAGAGCCGGCAACAGCTCGCAAACCTTCTAATAAAGAATAATTTGAATTTGAAGATCAACCAGCAACTATTACAGTATAAACACCTATTCTTAAACAACATAAAAAAAATACCTACATTAAATCTAATTATATTAAAATAAAAATAATATGAAATATAATTAGAATAATTTGGATGGAATAATTTGGCTTATAAGATATTTCCTAGACAATTAATTAATGTTCTACACTTACAGATATTAACTTAAGCAAATATAATCTTCTTACCGCCACCCATATTAAGCGCCACCCGTAATAATATAATTGATTTAATTCAGTAAGCGTCACGGGAGCGCGAGCGCGGCGGGGCTGGCGCCGCAGCATTGGCATTTCTCTTAAAAGCTTCAGGTTAAGTGATTGCAGAAAATCATTGCTTTATTATAAATGCAATATATTTCACTGAAGGTAATTGTGTTGCTACGGCACTTTTAGAACAACCACCGACCGAACAATGTCCGACTGGGACAAGTCTCCCTGGTGCAAAAATTTGTCCTTCCATGAAAACGTTTTAAAGTCCTCAACAATTATTCTAAAGATAGTTTCCTTCTCTCTCTCATCTTGGCGTATTATATATATTATATATATATATATATATATCATTTGTATCCTCAGTCTTAATACTTTAAAGCCCTGGTTTTGCTTAGTATTAAATATCCCGTCTGAAGCTATCAGTTATTGTCAAAAATATTCATAAAGATACTTACCAGCTTAATAATAATCTTGTCTTTATCGCTCGCTATGTAGACAAAGCCCAGTGTCATAAGACCTACATGAACCAGAAGAAAACAAAATCAATAGAAATTAAAATAGTGTTTCCTAGCCACATCATTTTCGTCCATTTCCTCGACTAAATTTTATGGTTTGGCACGGGAAGAGAATAAATTAGTAGGTACATTTTTGTTTTTCTTTTCAATCAGACTCGCTTAAAAAATGTTTTAAGTTAATTTTTCCGACTTCCTTGTGAAATTGGTTCTTTTTCCTAGGTACAGATCTCTTATGATTTGCCTGAAACACTTAGAGAAATCATCTATCTCTATTGTGTGTTATAGCTATTAGGTAATTAACCACGTACACAATTGGTAAGCTCATCAACACTGTACCCCGCTCACGGCCCGTTAGTATTAGTTCGCAACTGTCGCTGAACTCTAAGTAGTTGCTGCTGGAAATCATAATGACGCTCGTTTCATCGCGGGCTAGAGTCTTGTCTACATCGCAAGGTATAAGAAGTGAGGAAATTCTATTAGTGAACTCGCCTAATAGTAATTGCTTATTACTTACTCAGTTTAGTTACCATATAAATACTCAAAAAATAGATTTATTACCGCAATCATGTATGCATGCGTATTAGTTAACAACTATAGCTAACTCTATTAGCCAATTGCAATGTAAAATACGTGTCAAAGTAAGATAAGTTGTTTAATTGGTCATATACAAGGTCCATTTAAATTAAGCGCAAATATATTAAGGGCTGGGTCCCATAGGGCAAAGAAATGCTTTAGTAGCAAATTTTAAGGAATCGACACGTAAGATTATTTTTTTATTTTTTCATACAAAATAATTATTTTTTTATTAAATTCGATAAATCATCTGTTTTTATCGTAGAGGTCAGTGACCTAGGATCCATAGTAGATAATAGTAAAAAAGTTGTTGGCCAAGAAAATGTTTATTTGTACACAGGGTGTTTTTTTAAATTTTTATTTTAAATGTTCAGGTCCAGATATCTCAAAAACTAGCGTGCCGATTTCTTTTATTTTGTTTCTAAAGCATTTTTCTAGCTTATGGGAGTCAGCCTTTAAAATATTTGCGCTTTATTTAAATTTTTTTTTCAAATATCTAGCTTCTTTCCAAAGTAGCTTAGCGTTAGCACTAATAATGCACATTCCCTTAGCCATCGAACTCCTTAAGTGTCTTAGTGACTAAGTATAGTGCGGTGTGGTTATTAACCACGTACAAACTGATTAACACTGCGATCACGTCCCGTTCGTATTAGTTCGCAACTCTCCGGCGAACTCCGAAGTACGAGTAGTTTGCTACAGGAGGTCATAATGATGATCGTCTCTCCGTGCACTAGACTCGTCATCTTCTTACTAAACATACACTAAAATTGTAATGTTTATACTTCTCGAAATTAACTCTGTGGAATATTGTGCCTTGAGAGGTAAATCAGCGTATTTTTTCCTGAAGTTATCCGAATCGTAAGGAAACATTGGGTCTTAACCCAAATCCATGTTCATCATATTAGTGAGCATGTAGTAGGTGAGAAACATATGTAAAATAGTGATGGGTTGCTAGCCGCATTCGCGCTTCTCCTCTATCGGCTTCAATATTTGCGCGGGAAGAAAAGCAGCTGGTACACTCTACGTTTTTGTCTTTGTCACCATGTCGGTCATGGTGACAAATTAAGGAAATCTATAATGCACTAGAAATACGAGTATGTAAGATATCTTTTGGAGAGCCGATGTATCAAAAAACATCGAATCACAAGCTACATTCTTAAAATAATTCCTTACAAAAGGCAAGCTTGTCCCCGTATCGGCTTCACTTAATCCTACAATTATTGTGAACGCCCGACACCGAAGGCAGTGGTATCGACCAGCTAATCCTATCGCCCGCTCGCTCGCAGCTAAGCCGCAGCCTTATTGAATCCCGCATCGGATGCGATGTCTCGACTGCCCTGTGTCACTGAGTGTGTCAGTGTATTCTGATTTACTCTACAAAGTAGGTACTGTTGTGTTATTCAAGTTGATATTTCATACTAACGTAAGAGAAAGACATAGTATGTAAAGTGGTCACTCCATTTTACATATGAATCTACTCAAGTTAATTGAATAAATAAAGCTGGGCGAGTGTGAGACGGAATTTAGTATTGTCAGTGATACAGTAGAGCTCTGCCAGCCTAACAAATGCAAAACGTATGTCCATCGAGAAAACCAAATTGTTCAGGTATTAAGATTATTAAAACCTGAACAACTTATCTCTATGAACAGACACAACAATGAAAACCTTTTGGTCGAAACAATTCTCAAAGTGACGAATGGCGACGGCGATTCGCTTGTTTGGAGTTAATGCGATTGTGATAACATCACAAATATTGCCATGCCTACGTAGATTTACTATATAATATAGGAGTATCTAGACTTTAATGAAATGAAATAGAATTTATTCAAATTTGATATCATGTATCTCTTTTTGAACGTCATATTATTATTTTTATATAAAATAAACTACCAGCGTTACTGAAGGAGTTAAGTTATCATTGGGTGTATATTGTCCAGATTCAGATTATTTTACAATTGTATCTGGAAAACAGACGATGGAATAATAACGGGGACGTCCTATAAAATGACTAAGCGATCGGTCCACGTCGATAGGTATGTCCCACAAGTTAAAGGTTCAACACTGATATAGAAAGCAATATCCTGGTATCGTCCACTCAGACTTTTAGGTTGAAACTATTGAAATGAACTGTCCAGCTAAGTGGTCTGCGTCGTTCCTCGTTGTAAAGGTTGTTCAAAGACCAAAACGTGGGCATTAGAACACGTGACGTGAACTGTATCTTTAGCAACGTTTTTCGTTGTGATACTTTCAGTATTAGTATATGAAGTCCTATTTTACAAAAAAATAGCATTGATTTAAAAGGACAGTTGTATGTGTACAATCGATAATGTGAAAACTATAAAATGCATGTTAATTAACAAGTTCAGTATAAACTGAGTAGTAAACTAAATAGAGACGAAATTTTTTTTTTTAAATCTATGCTAAATAGAAATGATTCGAAAGAAATATTTAAATTGCCAGTTATTAAATATTACGTATTTCTAAATTATTATTATTCAATATTTATTGAGCAGTATTATGACTGAATGTTTACTAATGGTACTGACAGTTATTACTGAAATATAATAATAATAATAAAAAAAAGTCAAATACAAAATTTGAAAGGTAGAAAATTTAAGCATATATTATCTTTTCTATATTATCAGTCATTCAGAGTCAATCAGTCAGTCAGTCAGAGTCATTTAGTTAGAGTCGGTCAGTCAGAGTCTGTCAGTCAGAGTCAGTCAGTCAGAGTCAGTCAGTCAGAGTCAGTCAGTCCGAGTCAGTCAGTCAGAGCTAGTCAGTTAGAGTCAGTCGGAGTCATTCAGTCACCGTCAGTCAGTCAGAGTCATTCAGTCAGCGTCAGTCAGTCAAAATACGAAGTAAAAACTTTTACTTAATTTTTATGGCCGACTTTGTGGTGATCGAAACCACTATGCTCAACAGTGAGATCTTGATGACCTTTTATTAAGGATATATTTTAATCTCTGACCATTCGAGCCACAAATATAAAGTAAATACAACGGCCTTATCAAAATTCGAGCTACAATAACGTCTTTCAATCTTATTTTCATGGTTACAAAGGAAGAGATTTAAATAACGATAGGGCCCGCGTTAATGTAATAACGTGTAGGTGGCTGTCGGTTGAAGGCCGCGTAGCAGAATCACGGATTTCAATTTCCGTAAGATGAACACTCTCCGTTCGAAGATTAAATGTTCTTTAATGTATTTTTTTATATAAAGTACACAAAATTATGCCACAGTCTCATTGCATATTATCATGATTCCTAATGTATAAATGTTAAGGAGGTCGGGCGAGATCCGGCGGGCAGGACGGAAAAGGGGCATTTTAATTTCCTGATCGATTTTTTCAATGATCTTTAGAAGAATCATTATAATAAAGTTATTCTTCATAATCTTCGTTAAATTATACCCGACTAATTTAATCCATACGTGATTTTCAATAAAGGATTATGTGATGTACAGTACGGTTGTTTCTAAATATTTAAGGCACAAAACACATAAAGACATACAATAATAAAGGGATTAAACAGATAGTAAAAGTTCACTATTTTTACGATCCCTTTATTATTGGGATTAGTATCCCACGGGGGATATTCCAATCTACAAGTTGGACATAACATTTACACAAGCCGGAAGTTAGAAGTTTCTTTGTGGATAACACAAAGTCAAAGTTTAATTTTGGTGAACAAAAATAGCCCATTTCGGGAAGTAACAAAAAAAGTTAATTTAAGACTAGAGACTAGTTACTTCCGATTCCGAATCTGCCCCTTTGAAGATGCTAAACAATAGACATCTGCCTAAGCATAGCAATATTTTGATATATTATAACAACGTCTTAACACTTAAGAGCAGTGCCGCCCCCATTTGTCACTTTGCAACTTGTTTCCACCTAGTAAGTTCTGTCGACTCCTTAATGCGAAATTAGCTTTTCATTGTTGTTTGTTTATAAAGTTGGTTTGTTCAGAGTTGAACGAACTGTCGACTCGATAGATACAAGTTATAGAGCAGAGCTGCCTACGTTTTGACTTTACACGTCTCAATACGGAGACTTATCAGAACTTTGCTGTCTTCGGCTAAAGCAAAGTTATTATCACTACTGTTCGTGACTTTGTCTATTCGTTGCATTAATAAGGGAGCGTCCATTAATAAAGTCATGCGATATTGGTAATTTTTCGAAATTTTGAGATCACGTAAGATTTAACTCGACCCCCTCCCTCCCCGCTTAATCTCATGTGAGATTTTTCAGTGCAAATTCGTTGTATGGTACTCTTTTTTATGCATAAATAGGTGAACTCAAAATAACTTTTAATAGATTCAGATGACAGTTGTCTACAAGGACTCCGTTGTAGCTACTGGATTTGACGTGACCACGAAGATTGGACTTACCTTTAGGGATAAAAATGAAAAGAAAAACGAGATCGAGGTCTCCTGAAATAATTTCCAAGCTTATTCAAGAAATAAATAATATTTCAATCACAGTAAGCCCTTTTAGTAATTAAGATTTATAACAGTCGTTTCAAACTTAAGTAAATACTGACCTCATATATATAAGGCTACAAATAGGTATCTTTTCCTGTAAATTTAATTTAATTTGTTTTTGTTGCTTGTAGGCGCTAGTAAAACACAAGTCGATGTTTCTATAATTGTGTTTGACAACCTCCGTGGTCCAGTGGTTAAGGCGTTTGCCTGTTGACCCGGGGGTCGTGGGTTCGATTCCCACCGGAAGCATACTTTGTTTAGTTGTTTCCAGTTTGGTTAGGACATTGCAGGCTTGAATCACCTGATTGTCTGATAATAAAGATGATTCCGTGCTTCGGAAGGCACGTTAAGCCGGTGGTCCCGGCTGCCATCTGGTAGTCGTTAAAGGAACCACGTTAGAGGCCGAGAGGCGGTTCCGAAGAACTCTGACACCAGGGTGTGCATGGTCGATTGACTGTGACACCTACTCGAAATGATGATGATGATTGTGTTTCTTAGTTGTATTTCTTAATTCTTAACATTTTGATATTGCCCTGTATTTACATATTTATATATAGCCATACATATCTATATAGTCTATTGAACTAGCAAGCTCTGTTATGAATATGCGAAAACAAAATAAGTGTGTTTTTAGTTATTTTAACAGTTTTATTCATATATGTAAATGTATACTGTACTGTTTTCCAAATAAAATAAAATAAATAAAAATATTTCTGCGGAAATTTAATAACTACTCTTAATCAATACACTACATGAATAATTTGTGCGTTTAAACTGACATTCTATCATCTGCTATCATAAAAGAGGACCCCCGGGCTCCAATGTACTTTAACAGAAGGAACTTTGATGAGGGAGAGAGTAGTTTTAGTGCTTATAATACAGAAGCTTACTTCTCATTCCCAAGAGCAAGGGAGCCAAACGCTGCTATCCCTTATTATTACACGTAATTATTCTGTTACAAAATATAATAAGGAGAATGATAACCATATGAAGATGGTGGGATCATCATTGCTGGTATATATTAATGGCTTCTGACTGACACATGCTTGAAGATGCTGGCAAACGCGACTTCAATTGGAAGAAGTTTAGAGAAAAAGGAATGCTTATGCATGATTAAAGATCAAATCCACATTCAACATCATTTTTGTTTATTTGACGGCAAACGAGCCGACGAGCCACCTGATGGAAAGTGGGCGATGGTAACCGTCGCCCATGGACATCTGCAACACCAGAGGAGGTGCTGGTGCGTTGCCGACTCTTAAGTAAACACGCCTTTTGAAGGACCACAAGTCATAGCACCCAGGGAAAACCTCGGGACGGAATCATTCTACAATGCTGTACGAGGAAAAGAAACACGTGACGCTCTGACATTTTTGGAGATCCAAGTGTCAAGGATGTGGGGATGGACTATACTCCTGGGGCGAACGGTGTGGTGGTAGAAAGGTGACAATGGCACCAATTCAAAAGTTCTTTAGAACACTCCCCATAGTATAGACGGTAAAATACACACAGAGAGCTAACGTCTCTCCGTAGACTGAGGGTGTCTAAATCGTCTGTGAGTGTTTGATCGTCGATAATACGAATTGCCCGGCGTTGGATGGAATCTAGAGGAAGGATCTGGTATTGAAATGCACCAGACCGGATATGAGAGCGCAAATACTTATATACTTACTATATAATAATACTACATATATGTATAATGATATTGTCACCTGTCTCATCGCCACGAAATACTCCTAATTCGATTGTTCGTTGTATCATTTGTACTACCAGTTGTACTTTTCGGTGGTACTTCTGAAACAAAGGGTTCCCGCCGGGCTTAAACTTCGGACAGGATTCGTTCCATTGTGTAATGTCGCGAGTTTTGAGTACTTTGAGTTATTTCTGGCGCTTAAATTGCCTTTTCCTGGTTGGGCACAGAATAAATAAACCTACTTACCGAGGATAAATGTACCGTTTAAGTTCCGTCCAATTATTTTGCGAAGCGAAAAAGTAAAAAACTTAAAATGGAAGAAGCCAGTTGATGGAATGGGCAAAATAATGTGAAATCATGTCGACAGGTAATTCGGCTAGCAATCCGTCACTATTTACACAACTACCCAAAAACATATGTAAGAATGTGAGTTCTCTGTTCCACTATAACTTCTACTAATGACTGAACAGATTTGGAAGTGTGAAATATCGTTAGAATCCTTGCCTTATGTTCAACGACAGATAAAAACATTTCTACACTAGGGTAATAATCTTAATATGTAAAATAAAGTCGGGTTTGCACGTACATTATAACGTAAGAACGAGTACACCGATCTTTATAATCTACCAGCTTTCGCCCGCGGCTCCGCCCGCGTCAATGTCGACCCTCGGGAACAGTACTTTTTCCCGGGATAAAATGTACCCTATGTCCTCTCCGTGCCCCAGATAACGTGTATGCAAAATTTCATGATGATCGGTTCAGTAGTTACAACGTGACAGCGTAACAAACAAACAAACTCACTTTCGCATTTATAATATTAGTTAGGATGATTTGTTCGTTTTGTTATCACCCGAATTGTAGAATAACTATTAAAATAAGAGAAACATGTACGACAAATAAATTATAGCGACACGAAGTTTGCCGGGACAGCTTTATATATAGAGTGTAGATAAAAATAAAATATAATATATACGGACAAATCACACAGATTGAGCTAGCCCCAAAGTAAGTTCGAGACTTGTGTTATGGGATACTAACTCAACGATACTATATTTTATAACAAACACATATATAGATAAACATCCAAGACCCAGGCCTATCTGAAAAACATCATTTTCCATCTTGACCTGGCCGGGGATCGAACCCGGTCATGTGCATGCAACCGTGTCGCA
Organism: Elegia similella; assembly: GCA_947532085.1. Taxonomy (NCBI): domain Eukaryota; kingdom Metazoa; phylum Arthropoda; class Insecta; order Lepidoptera; family Pyralidae; genus Elegia; species Elegia similella. Next base: position 31,639,813 of record OX383927.1, on the reverse strand, counting down.
GGCTGGCGTGTTGACCGCTGCGCCACGGAGCTAGTCATAAGATATCTGCATTCTTCTGTTTTGGCCAAATTGTGAAAGTCATAATTAGTTAATGGACCAAACTACCACTCAATATTCCCAATTCCCTTTTGCTTGGCGTCTTACAAGAACTTATCTTGAGCTCTATCTGACCCGTTAATAAAAAAGTAATACTCTGTCTTGTAAACATAATAAATGTTGTCTTAACCTTATTGTTAAACTCATATTTATTAACTTGAGAGTTCTTTAAATTTAAAATTAAGCCGGGCAGGTGTCTTAGTTGAACAATTTAAACTTTCCGTGTGACTTTGTTTTAACGGTATTTAAATATTAAGATAATGGAAACTGTTCCTACAGTTAGCAGTTCCAGATAGGTTCTGTTCTTTTATAAGTGAATTGGTTTGAAAATCTGCGTCTACAGCTCAGCCAGACGTTGTTTTTCTTTTATTACTGATTGCATTTAAGGCCTAAGAACATGAACATTTCGGGGTCCGGTGCTTTGATAAATTATCGTATTTTTCTGTTTCCACAATAATATAATACTAACCAGTTAACGCTAGATTTTATGCTAACACTAGCTTTCGCCCGCGGCTCCGCCCGCGTTAATGTCGATCCCTCGGGAATAGTACTTTTTCCCGGGATAAAGGGTAGCTTATGTCCTTCTCTGTACTCCAGAGAACTTGTATGCAAAATTTCATAATGATCGGTTCAGTAGTTACGGCGTGAAAGCGTAACAAACAAACAAACTCACTTTCGCATTTATAATATTAGTAAGGATTTACACGGTGAGATTTTAATCGTTTTGGACCCTTAAAGGGGTGATTCAGCCCGTCGTTATGAACAACTTTCCTATGGGACTAATACTAGAAACTCATTGTTTGTCATTTCCATACGAATGGGCCGGGCGGCCGAACATTTTTGTAAGGAAATGTCCATTTCTTTTTTGTTCCCAGCATCGGTCCCATAATAAAAGTTGCCCATATCGACGGGCTGGGTCACCCCTTTAAGAGTCCAAGACGATCAAAATCTCACCGTGTAAATCCTTGTATAATTAAATGGTTTATACTTGTTACATAAAGTTTGTAAGTTTTTACTACAACAAACTAGTTAATAACAATTTTAAAACATTCAAGGTGCAGCGCAGGCTAAAATCTAATAAAAACGAATGGGATATGGTGAATTATCAGACGTGCAGAATTATAATGCTAGCTTAAATAGCGAGGCGACCCCGAGTTATGAAACATAGCCGAGAATGCAAACAGGTACACGTTCATGAAAAAGAGCTTATATACCTTAGCTCTTTAGCTCTGTTGCTTAAAGATTAATAAATATTCATACGCATAAAATATTTCGCATTGGACATAATCCATACAAACGGAGCTCGCTGCAAGCGCTTGCAAATCGATTTACAATCCCAATGAGCTTGTTCCGAGCTACTCACTTAGGGTTACCAATGAGATTTTTTTAAACTCACACACACTGACCATTTGTGAATTTATGTCAAAAATCTATGTATTCATAAAAATATAATTTATATTGATACTTTTTATCAAACTTATTTAAAAAAATGTTTTCTATTTATCTTGTGCACTGGAAATCACACGGGTCACGCTGACACGTCACGTCGCATGCCGCGGTTGACAAAAGTGCGCTCATCCACTCCACCCATGACACGATCATTACATCTTTAGCCTATACAGGGAAGACAGAGTCTAAGGCCATACAGCTAGCTGCATCGCCTAATAAAATGATTCCTTAAATTTTTGTTCATGTCCTTGGCCAGCTCTAAGGTCTGCACTGAAAGGGAAGCTGGTAGTCGTTCTACTTTTTTTTCTCTGACTAACGTAAAAAAAGATGATGCGCTCTGAAACATGAATAATCCTGTCGGAAAAACCTTGAAATCTGTAAATCAAACATGGTACAATAATGAGAGTATGGTAAGTTGGTAACCCTACTGGAACTTATCCCGGGCGACGAAAACTCTATCGACAGGACCCGCTCACTGTGCATATCTCAATGAAATTGAATTTATTTAAATCATTCATACTTACTGAATTTATTTCGTAATTTATAATATGATGGGAATCTATAAGACCAAGCTTGGCTGGGTTTTATTTCTAAATACTACATGCCAGAGTGCCATGTTCCTTCACTTAAGACGAACGCTCAAGAACATTGTGAGTTCGCAGAGATTAGACTCGAGGTCTACAGCTCACAAAGCCATTAATTATTAGTGCACATTATTAGTAATTAGTTACAGTAGTAAAAATTTAAAAGTAAAAAGACGAACTTAACTAGCTTGTGAGCATTATTGCCGGCCTACTAAAAGGCTCTGAATGTTCCCGAGCCCTTAGTACTCTGTGCGTCGCAGCATGCAGGACTCGATTTAACCAGCGATAAATACCACTTGTCTCGTCACAATAAACTCGAGAAAAGAGAAACATTGGTATATAAATAATTTGCTCAAGTTTATCGGCAATAAAAAAGGGCCGCGACCGCAGCGCAACTTTTTCATTCGTTTCCCCTACGCACTTCAAAAAGACCCCACAACATATTGGGTTTGTGATGCCGCGGAAACGCAGACACTTTCCTTATTGCCCGCGCCGAGAAATAAAAGTGACACAAAAGCGCCGGCGACGTACGGACGCAAAGCAGAGTTTATCTAATATACACAGTTCGGCCACAACGGGCACCCGACTTCATCCGACAGGTTCCCGCTCGTCCGCCCGCTCCAACGCCGCCACAACCTTGCAATGTTGAGGGAAGGGCACACATACGATTTCATTATATTAAAAAAACCTAACGGAGCTACTAGAGAACAGTCAAGACAGCTGCTCTGAATTGGGCATAAGCTAGAGGGCCGCGGGGCGCAGGGGGCAGCGCGACGAGCACCGGCCGCAGCTCGCGGCGCACGGCGATCAACACCCCGCCGCCGTCCTGTTTACCCGTGGCCGCTAAGTCACATCGTAATACTAAGTACCTATCGTCGATAAACTCGCTGTCTATTACGCCAGGCTGTAACCAAGTTTCAACTAGGATGATTACTCTTCATAAATTAAGAAAAAAATATGGTGAAAATTTTCATGTGAGCGGAACTTGAACCGGCGACCTAGGTCTATGTACGACCTATGCTCTGCCATCTGAGCTACCGCACAATTCAATCTCGGCGCCGAAATTCTCCACCATATCGTATTTCCTCTTATACGTATTAAGACTAACGTCACCTACACAACTACCCGAATTCGAAAATCAACTAATATGTAGGAAGCCAAGCAATATTTTTATAAGTGTTTGTAAGTGTGTTTATGAATGAAACTAGTATCTAAAATATATAGAAAATCGTGATTTAATAACATTTATATGACAATTCAACCTGTAATCGATTTCCATTTAATGTAACAATAAATTCATTATAATTACATTCGGTTTACTATGATTTTATAACCCAGCACCTCGAGCTCGAAAATTTCAGCTTTACAAAATTTACTAGACCAAAGCTGTAATAATAAAAAAATCGTCAGAACGCTTCCAGAAAAAAGAGCCAGTGTCCCGCTTTCCCTTTTTATCGTCTTGCCAGGATAAGTACCTTTCCCTGAGCTTGGAGAAACGTACCCTTATATCCCAATATTATTTCTTCAAGTTTTAAGGTGGTAAATCAAGCTTTCAACTTCTAATATAAAGTAAATGTTGAATGAAAATCAGAAAAATCTCCGGCAGTTAAGTGACTGTGCCACCCTTCGCCTTACGCCGGCGAGGTTATCTCGAGAGCCACTCGACGTTTCCCAAAAATGTTTAAAACGCGCCACTTTTCCGCTTTCAATATTGCCGGAGATAATAAAACTGCCGACTTCACAATCTGGCGCTGATATTCTTTTAATTTGTTTTTGAGAATAAAAAAGTGTAATTAAATTCCGCCGAAACATTCTTTTGTTGCGAGTTTATTTTTTGGACTGTTATTGTAATACATTTTAGAGAGAAGGGTGTCAAAGAGACAGTTTGCGAGAGCTTTGGATCACGTAATAACAACGTCGCATTTTACTTTTTAAACTCTGTGGTAGCAGAGGCCTGCCCGTGACGGCTTTCAATTACGTGGGTATTTTAAGTATCCCTGCAGCTTTTGTACTGTTGGTGACCACGTTATCACACATGGATATTTTTCCCCGGTTCGCAGCAAGAGGAAATGGAATTACATGCAAAACTATTTTAAAATATTTGATAAAGAAAGATAGTAGTTGAGTCATTTTAAACTCAGAAAGTAATCAACTTAGATGGATGTAGGATAGGATGTGTTCGTTGCCTTTACTAAGATGTAAAATTGTATCAAGCAAAGGTTTGTTAATGTATATATTTTCTCATTGTTTCTATATCACTTCAAACTCTAGTCTGCATATACATAGGGCGCACTGTAAGTTTCCGGAACTGGCCACTTACATAAACAATATTTAAAAATTTATTGCAACATTTGAAAATAGAACTCTTTGGCAGTAGTATGCAGTTTGTTTCATTTGACTGTCTTTTGTTTTTACCTTGTGGCGCCATTTAAAAAATTGTGTGTCTGCATCAACATGGATTTAACTCGGGAAAATTTTCGTAGTATGATTTTCTACGATTTTAAGTGTAATTTGACAGCTCAACAGAGCATCGCTCGGCTTGAAACAGCTTTTGGCAATGAAGCACCATGCAAGACAACTGTTTATAGCTGGTTTGCAGAATTCAAGCGTGGTCGTATCAATCTCAGTGACGAATCTCGCGATGGTCGGCCGTCCACCGCTGTGACCAACAAAAACATCGATGCTGTGCGCCGTATGATTGAAACAGACAGGCATGTGACCTACCATGAAATTCGCGCATCCTTAGAAATAGGCATGAGTCAAATACAATTAATCCTACACAAACATTTGGGTGTGAGAAAGCTGTGCTCGCGGTGGATCCCACACAACTTGACCGAGGCTCAAAAAACGGACCGCGTCACTTGGTGCAGTGGCATGCTTACCAGATTCAACGAAGGTGCGTCAAATTTGGTGTGGGACATAGTAACAGGTGACGACACATGGATTTATTGCTACGATCCCAAAACAAAGCAGCAATCGAGCGTATGGGTATTTCAAGATGAGCCGAAACCAACCAAAGTGGCGCGCGTGAAAAGTGCATCTAAGCGGATGATTGCTTCTTTTTTTAATAAAACTGGACACCTGGCTACTGTTGCTTTAGAGAATCGTCGTACAGTGAATAGTGACTGGTACACGACCATTTGTTTGCCGGAAGTTATTGACGAACTCCGTAAAAATAACCGTAAACGCCGTATCATCCTGCACCACGACAATGCTAGTTCTCACACGGCCAGACAGACAAACGACTTTTTGAAGGCGAAAAATGTAGAACTCATGAGTCATCCTGCATACAGCCCCGACCTGGCACCTTGTGACTTTTTTCTGTTCCCAAAAATTAAGAACCAATTACGCGGTCAACGATTTTCATCACCAGAAGAGGCTATCGAGGAGTATGAAAAACACGTTTCAGAGGTCACCACAGAGGAGTGGCAAAAAAGTTTTCAAAACTGGTTTCATCGAATGAAAAAGTGCATAGACACCAAGGGAGATTATTTTGAAAAACAATAAATTAATTTTGTACCTTTAATAGTATTTTTTCATATTCATTCCGGAAACTTATAGTGCGCCCACGTATGTTAACTTAATTTATATTTACGAACAACGATAATTAGGGCTCCGTACCTCAATCTTATCTTATCTTATGAAATACTTGGAGCTGAAAAAAAATCAAACTTCTAAGCCAACGCAATCAATAGAAACAGCTGGTTACGCCGCAAATTTTCGTTTTTACATATATTTTTTTTAATAAAAAAAAAAGATAAGTGAATAATTTTAACGCGGGCAGGATTCAAACCGGCGACCTAATTCCTGTACGACCAGCTTCGCTTCCACCCTACACGTCGGATATCTCCACTATCTCCCATTCCTCTTTTCATTAGGGTTGGCCTCACCTAACGCAACAATTCACGACCTCCATGGCTCAGTGGTACCGCAAGTGCCTTTGAAACGGAGGGTTTGAATCCCGGTCAGGTCATGATGGAATACGATACTTTTCAGATTGACCTGGGTCTTGAATGTTTATTTATAATAAGTATCTATTATAAAATATAGTATCGTTGAGTTAGTATCCCACGACACAAGTTCACAACTTATTGTGGAATTCAATCTGTTGTTTTTGTTTGTCCCTATATATTTATTTTATTTTAACTACCACGATTACAAGTTAGGTAATTGATTTCATTAATGTTGCAATGAAATTGAAATAAAATGAATATGTAGGAAGCCATATTTATAAGGGTTTAAATCGTATACAATGCTTTTCTGTATAATTTTAGTTTAATATTAAAAATAAAACATTTCACTATGTATTTTTACTAAACCCTGATAAAAATATTTTCATATAACATTTACTTCACACTACAAGAGTTAGAATAACATTGTCCACTCCCTCAGAAACTCCCGCCAGATTTGTATGTGGTTGGAATTACTAGGTTGGGGATTTGTTATGCCAACTACCTACTGCCAATTTAACCCACAAAGCATTCAAATAATTCTGATTGTTTCCCTTGAGAATAAAACGGCTTCATTATTCCCGCCTTGACTGTAACTCGGTTTGCGTTAGTTTGAAAGTTGAACAGTTTTCTGCAAATGTTTGGTATTAAAATCAGATGCAGTCTGAGTGCAGTGTTCGCGGCGCAAGAGAACTTTTACCACTCATTTAGTTTGCTTTTACTTTAAAAGTTGTTTTCTTCAACGTATAGCTCGAAATATATGATGTAGACCGAAAGGTGAGGAGCTCGTTAGCTCAGTTGCCGTGCGCATTATTAGCGCTTACGCGTGTAAAGCAACGCCAGTGGTCGCCCTGGATGGATGACCACAAGTGGCACATAAATTACTCTAGGTCCTCCGTCCTTCGGAAGGCACGTTAAGCCGTTGGTTCTAGCTGTCATTCATTAGTCAAATGCCTCAAGGCAGCTTGAAAAATCTGACACCAGTGTTGGCCACTTACACACACGAAGAGCAAGCTAAGAAAAAAAACTACCCGCACATTTTGTTGTTAGATCCAGTTATTGCTATATGGATACAAAATACCTATACTGAATTTGCTTTTAAAATATAAAATATTCCTTTTGTCCTTCTTTAATAAAATGTGAAAGTTTACAAAGGAGGAGGCAAATCTACTCAACGGGCTTTGCTGAAGCTTGCAACGTCTCGCTATCCCTGCTCACGTCTCCGATTTTTCTAACTCCTTCACTGTCCAGGCTGTGCTTTGTGGATTCGTGGAATGCCTCTTACCTTGCTATTACCTCTTAGTTTTAGAAAAACGCAATCGATTGCGTCTTTTAAAAGTCAATCGAAGTCACATTTTTGTTCCATTACATAAAGTTGACTCATGGGTTTCTTTCTATTGAAATATTTAATTTCATTTTTGCTGAACATTCTTGGTACTTATATTATATAGGTATGTATTTAATTTAAAAATATTAATCCCAGATTTATGAATGAAATATAAATAAATAATAATAAATAAAACAACATTTATTGACCCATTTCACAGTACAATATTTTTGTTTACTGCGCCGCTCTGTTGTGCCGTGGCCGTGACCGCACATGGTTGACTGGAAGAAATTTCAAAGCTATAAGTCCGCCTTTGTACCTATTTTTGTAATATAGTTGTATTTACTTTGATCTTAGTTATGTTATGGTGCAATAATGAGTATTTCATTCGGTCATTTAATGTTACAACTTATATACCTGAATAGCATATATGCTATAATTCGGGCGAATGTAGTCAAAGGAACGAGGTAGTAATGCAATAGATACTTGTTTAAAGATTACTTGTCATACTTTGGCTAATGGCTGAAACATATAATCTTAATTACAGCTAAAACTTTGAAATAGTTCTGAAAGAAATGCCTGAACCTGAATAATTAGAAATTTCAGCATTCCTCGACAGGCGATCGAAGCAGGGAGACGCGGGGAACAAGGTCCCGGACGTCCAGTTGCGAACTTTATATAATTTAAATTAAGAATATGGAAAGTTCGCAACGGGGCGCCCTGCTACGTTATCTTGGTGCGGGATCAGAAATCGATAAGTTTCCGATTGCTGAGGTCAATCTTACAGCTCATAAAGCTTGGATAATCTACTCATCCTACATTTGTAAATGTAATTGACCGTTAAGCGACTCTGTATCAGCTTGGGCTTACGTCCCGCTGTCCGGTTGTGCTCCTCTACAGGTCGCGTTTCTTGACTGATTTTCGTGATGTTTTTATCTATTTAGTTTTTAATTATTTTATGTTTTTGCTAATAGCATGAATTGGCCGACTCGTGCGGGAAAGTACCACACTCTCACAGAAAATAGACGTTTCAGTAGAAGCTTTATCGCTTTACCGCTTCTATGCTTCGTTCGGTGAGTGAGAGAGCCGGAGGCCAATCTTTCCCCCCATGTCCTTCCCCTAGCTCCTTCAAAAGGCCGACAACGCTCCTTTTACACCCTGGTGTTGCAGTTGTCCATGGGCAGCGCTAATTTCATTATCATTAGGTGACTCGCTTGCTACTTTGCCATCCTATTACAGAAAAGACACAGACATTATTAGGTGTATGTCTATATTTCAACGAAAATCTAATCACGAACATTCCAACAAAATATAAGTATGTTTATTGCATTGAAACTCTATATATTTTGGATCTAATTACAACCTTCATTTCTCGTTAGCCTCGTACAATACGGTGTCAGGATCATATCGGTACACGCCGGCGCTTTGTGTCCGGTGAGTCAGTGGACTCGTAGGAGGGTCACGATTGCAGGCTTAAATGCTACTTATTAACAGCAATAACAGTAACCTACACCAACAGCTTTCCTGCAATCCTTCGTAACTATCCAAACTAATCAAATAAATGTAAAACTCAATTCGTTTGTTTGTTACGCTTTCACGCCTTCATTACTGAACCAATCATCATGAAATTCCATACGCGTTGTCTGGAGTACGGAAAAGGATATGGGCTTCTATCCTGGAAACAGTACTGTTCCTGAGAGCGAGCGGAGCCGCGGGGGAACACTAGTTAACAATTCAATAAAGACACATCGTCCTATATTGTTCTATGTTTGTAAATTAAATCTCATTGTTTCACGTATTCTTACCTGACAAGATGGCATACAAGGGCCCTTGCCCGCCAGTCTTTGAGTAAGACAGGCAGAGATTCGACGGGGGGGAGGGGGGTGATTTTCTACTAGACCATTATCTGGGCTGTAAAGAAAAGTTAAGAGTGGTTTATGATAAGATTGATAAGTTACGCTTGGTGTCGAAGTATTAAAAATTATATGAAAGACTAAAATTGAATATGTCTTCGTTTGTAATGAAACGCGAATGATATTTAAAATATCTTATGATGAATAAAGGTTTTAGGTTTAAAAATATACCAAACATACAAATCATAAACATCCACTTTATATCTATCGCTCTGCTTCGAAAGCGTTTTATCATGACAAAAGGCATTAAAAATAAATATACCCACTTTAATGTACTAAGCGACGCTACACTGAGAAGAAAATCATCAATCTTCATCCACAATAATACATATAATTTGACGTGCGATAAAGGCGATTTCATTTTGTGAACGCTGCCAAAAACCCATTACCGCTTTGTGACGTACTGTAATTGTTATTGAATTACCGACGTTATGTCTGTCGCGTGCTTTTATTGTGTATAATCGACACTAAAAGCAATATACCAAATGTCTAGGTGTAATTGCGGGCGTTATAATACACATTTGGAATCATGCGTGTGAGGGAGGTGGTTTGGTTTAACAAAATACATGGTATTATCTTAGGTTCCACTACATATTCTAAACATTAATAATTCACGTCTTTTACTGTCTGTCACACACCGGATGTATCAGGAAGATGAGTGATGCAGAATTGCGTACCAGGCTGTAGTATGGTGTGGCCTTTTCTTCCAGGAATAATTATACGACGGCTCAAATAATGATTCAAGGATTCGCAGCAGATGATTTTCAGCTGATTAGTGCCGGATCTGTGTTTTAATCTGTTTTCCTTGCATCGCCAGTACACAATATGTCCCTCCAAAATGTAAAAAAAAATTGATAGCATAAATCATCCTCGCTAAATTCCTCAGTCATGGAATATAATTATCTTCGTACAGGTATATTCCATCGTCATAAGTTTCAGACCCTGTCAGTCGAAATCACAATTAGAGAACCCGTGTCGGGGCTGCCGCCCGATGTAATCTAATTGTTAATAGCAATTTAAAAAGAGCGAGCGTCGCATACACTTAAATTAATTTGATACAGATCAAACAAAGAATATCGACTCTAAAGGTAAACACAGCATTTTTCTTTTTATTTATGAGTCAAGCTAGTGTTGGTGGAGTGATTTCCAAATTACGGTATCCTCCGCCATTTGTTTTATTTCTTTAATTGTCCTGACGTAGCTAATTTCTTTTTAATTTGGTTAAAAACTTTTTATTGCTTTTCCCTGTCTTTTACTTTTACGTTCTTTTACAAGGGTCGTTTAAGAATATAAAACTATACGAAAGTAGAAGAGCCAAGAGATTTGTCGGTCGCACTTCTGTTGCTCTGAACAGACGTTATAGCAATCTCCATGATATAATAACAGGTGACGTATGGAAACCCTCGGCCGGAATGACGTATGCTCACGCCTTTTTCTTGATAAATGCAAAAGATATGTTGGCATTATTCACTCTTTTTATGACAAAATGGGAATTATGTTGAATCAAAATGTAGCAAGACAAAATTATATGTAAACTAATATAAGTTTCTTAAACAATCAGCCAAAAAAGGAAGAGATAACGGTCTATGCCGCACAAGCTTTCTACGAGTTTACTACGAGCTCATAGTAAACTCGTAGCAAATTTGTTCATTGTAGCAAAATCGTAGCTCATATCTAGCTTGTAGCAAAGTTCGTAGCACGCGCCCGGTCATAGTAATTGTAATTGGTAGCTACGCACAGAAACGTATTAAAATCATAGTCAAGCATCACACATCTTACACTTTAAAATAATTTACTAGTTTTTATCTGTGACTTATCTCTCTTTCATCTTAGCGCTTTCCCGGTTGCATCTTTATCTTCAGCTGTGGTGGGTCGGAACCCGGGCTCCGCTATTATAACAGTATCTTGGCAAAGTTTTTATCCGGGACTTCGTTCGCGATAAACAGTATATCCTGATGATATTAATGGTAACTAAGTTATATTTTTTTTTCTTTTTTTTCTCGGGACTAACATAATACTTTTATTTCGGGCAACATACTTTGAAATCCTCGATTCATTCAAGTGTCTACTTTGTAACTGCTGCCAATAAATTTGATCCAAATCCGTTAAATAGGTTTTGCGTGATTGAGTCAAACTTTCGATAATTAGTATTTATTTCTCTGCAAATATTTATTGATGTCACCGCAATTTAATAGAACAAAAGCATTGACTGCTAACGTTATCCCACGGGAGGAAATCAGTAAATCTCAGACTAGCGTTAACAAGTCGCGTTGGCAGTAGATAACTGCATTTGGGAGATCGATTGGTCACTTTTAAACCGCACTTTACAAATAATCGCAATGATTCTGATTATACAGATGTTGGCAATCCGATATCTTGGCATTGTGTATAAAAATTATGTGTCAAAGCAATAAGTAATATGATCACAGAAATAAATATTAGCATAATAACACAGAAGGAAAACAATATGTTTGACGAAATAAAAACCAAAAGTCAAGCAAGCTCGAAAGCAATAAGGAAACAATGTCACAAAGGTAAAATAATACTCTGATTAAATAATAAAACAAAATTCAGGAAGGCTGGAAAAATATCATTTTGTTCTTTAAATTTCATTACTGGGAAAAATAAGATATGAAAATAAACCTAAACAGGCTGTATTGTTAGTTTAGTTTTGTTTGACCGCATACTTGCCCTAAGTTATAATTTTTTCGCATAACAATTTAAATATGAATGTTATGTGTATAATACTCCTTTGTCAATAAATAAGTTTCAGATATTGTTTCGTTAGGCATAATTATTTGATACGTCTAAGATTAAAAGCATACAATTTGATGCTAAATATTATATAACATAACCAAGACAAATACGTACGATTATTATTCAACTTATAAGTTATGACTACTAAAACTTTCATAAGGGACATATATGACTTGGTTGTTACCTATATGTGGTTATAGAAGGTAGGTTAGGTTAAGGTTATAGAGGAACAATTACATGGGCGACGAGTTCCTGGTGGAAGCGATCACCTTGTCACCCGAATTTGGTTACGGAAGGTAAGTTACGTCATGGTTATGCAGTGACTGCAATACGAGTATGAGCAATGAGTCTACGGAGGAGTGACTTCCTTGCTGTCCCAACTTGATTACAGAGATTCAGTTAGAGTATGTGACTAGCCTACGATGGAAGCGGTCATCTTGTTACCCCGACTAGGTTACGGAAGGTTGTGGCTATCTCTAATCTAATCTTTTTTTATATAAACGTTATCGTATTAATGCCGAAACACTTATGCTGAATGAATTATTCTTTAAATTATTAAGATCAATGATTCTTAGTACAAATATCGTAATGCTTTGCCATTATTTATTACATCAACAAATACATTCAAACCCCAATCTAGTAATTTAATAGTATAAAAGCAACGGTTGCCAATGTTACTACGGGAGACAATCAGTAAATTGCAGGTTCACTTAACAAGCGGCGTCGGCACCGGTAATAAGTACATCAAAGATCAAAGACCGGCGATGGTGACTTTAAACCGCTCTCTGCAAATAATTCCGTTGAATCTATAGTATCTGTAACGCTGTTAGTGAACAAATATCTCCAAGATTGAATCCCTCAGTTGTGTGTTTTTTGTAAACACTCCTCAGAGAACTATTGATATTTTTGTTTGGCTTCGTTCCTTTGACAAAGTCAGTCGTGATTTTTATTTTTCATCTGTAACTATTCCAGGTCCTTACACGGTCGCCAAAAAGATGTTACAAATAAATAAAATAGGCTATTGAAGTCGCAGAATTAAGTTAGACTTAGTTTCAAGTTATACTCTCAATATTTGACGAACGTAGGCGCGGGACGCGAGCACAGAACTCATGATAGCGACCTTATTGAAAACCAATTTGTAGAGACTGACTAAGATTCGGTTTCAATTTCGCTAGACAAATAGTTTCAGCCACAACTCCGGTTTCGGTATAAAATCTGCCGAACCATCGGCTCGAATGAATTCGTGTCGAGACACGCGCGTCAATAGAGTCAAACCCAGTCTAGAAGTGGATCTATACTTTAAAATAAGAAAGTTATGTGTTGACTTTGTTATTTTATATATTATTAAGCTTTACCTCGCTGTATATGTGTAACATGTAATGGATTTTCGTACATATTAATATTAGTAATTGTAATTATTCTCAGATTAAAAATAAGTTTCGATTTCGGATTTAGCCGAAACTGAGACCGAAACCGTTTCGGAAAAATATCCTGTTAAGATTGGTCACATACTATACAATATTAAGTTAACAGTCTCTACTAATTTAAATCTATTAAACATACATCACGTAGCTCTACACATAGAGTAATAAGCGCAATTGTTTTAACCCTATTGCTCTACATGTATGTCAGACATACAACCCGCCGGCACATTCAAATCATGCTAGGAAGTAGATGTAAGGTTACAGGACCGGGCTAATAAAATCGCAGGTATTTAACATGAAACTTCTATAGATGTTGTTTTGATTAGAATAAGTACTACTAGCTGGTCTGGGAGGAATGAAAACATAAAATGTGTAAGCTGCTTTTCTTCCAACGCAATAGGTAAAAGCCAATCGAGGAAATAAGCCACTATCTCAGGAATTTGTGATAAGGAGGCCAACGACCTTATTTTGTAACAGAATAAAAATTATTATTTTTTAATTCTGATATTATACTTGAGCCTTTTGGGGTAGAAACATTAGATCCGTGGGGTCCATCATCCATTTAGTTTCTTGGCTTATCGTATTGAGTTAAAAGCTGAAACCTACCTAGCTCAGCATATCAGCATTGCCATTCTACTCGGTAATGCTGCCAGCTTTTGGGCACGACTTGGAAAGATTGTACAATTTGTAAATATATGTTTATAAGTTAGTTTATTTGTTTTTAGTTAGGTTTTTTGATTTTAATAAGAATTCCATTAATCGTGTATATTTAAATTTACAATGTATCCTGTAATATAAGTTGACGTGATTGCGTAGACTAAGAATATTTCCCAAATAACGTACACATAACGGCAGATCTGAAGTGCGCGGAATTCATGTTCAATACGCGATGTATTTGAAAAGCAATTTCACGCGATTAAACACACATCTAGGTATATGTACAGTAACACAGCTGCGCCATGACGATGGAGCATATTCAAATCACGCTTACAAAATAAATTTACAGGGATGAGCTGACCACAGGCGTTATTTTTTAATGTAAATAAAAATATGTTTAATTTTGGACTCGTTTTTGCCCACGTCTCCGTTCGCGTTAATTTAAACCCCTTCGGGAAGTAGTCGTAGATTTTTCCGGGATAAAACGTCTTTGCCAATGTCCTTCCTCGGCCCTCAAACCACCTTCATATCAAATTTGGTTTATTACCAATTGCGATGAAATTTGATAGCTACGCTTGGACGGTTTCTTCTGTCTTGTTTATTTTCCTTGTATACGTATCTCCATGAATCCTCGTCTTAGTCCGAAGATGCAGTGCACAATCCGGATAACCTCTCAACTAGAATTAATTTCACTCAAATCCCGTGCTATGAGACGCACTTCAGTTGGCAATGTATCGTTAGTAGAAACTACTTTTAGTTTAAGCTGAGTAACAAACAAAACCTGTTCTTTTAAAGTTTAATCTGTCTGCAGAGGACATCAAATCAATTCAAGTGTATGCAACGCTCGCCCTTTGTCTCTGTTAATCACGATCTGACTGCATCGGGTTGCAGTCCTTCTCTAATTGTATTTTCGTCGACATCTGAAACAATTGTTAACTTAGCCGACAGAATGGGTTGTACGACATTGGTCAAGTTTGCTGTCAAATCGACCAATTAGAACTTAGACAAATTGATAATTCGTCCACTCCGCTTTTCGTCAAATTATGTAATTTGCCAAAGACGCCATTGGTCAATTTAAGTACAGTTAACAGCCTTAATAAAATAACACTACCTATGATATAAAATGTTATATATACTAAGCTTTTAAGATTGTTAAATTTCGGAGTGGTTCACCGTTGCTACTTTATGCTTACAAAAACGAAAACTAACAGAAAATATTACAGAAATTTGTGCGAGAGACAAGTTGTGTGCTGCGATGCAAGGAAAACAGATTGAAACACATAAAGCCGGCACTAATAAGCTGAAAAGCAACTGCACCAAATTCTAGCTCCACACCTGGATTTACCAGAAATACGAGGCACGACTCCTCGTATTTCGGGGAAAGTAATTACCTCGTCGTACCCCTATTTTTGTATGTAGAATATTAAACTTAGTAGAATTTTTTGGAGCCTAATAATAAACCTTTTCCAGACGGGCAATTGGTACTTAATATTTTTAGGGTTCTGTAGTAAATATATTTCGCCCTTATAGTTTCGCCATGTCTGTCCATCCGTCTGTCTGTCCGCGGTTTTACTCAGAGACTACAAGTACTAGAAAGCTATAATTTGTTATGGATATGTATATTAATCATGCCGAAAAAGTAGTAAAATAAAATCTTGAATGGCAATAAGTGAAATCCCGTTCAATAAGTCGTTTCATAATCAATCTTCACGTGCCGCTGCAGCAGATACAGTGCCGCCATTTCATATCCATTACTGTTGTAATGCGCCTCTATATAGCTCAAGTCAGTAGTGAGCACGCGATGTATCGGAGTTCTTGGCGGGAATTTCGACCACTGCATGGTTTTTGTTTTGGATTGTTTTGCAAATTTATTTTAGGAGCGAGGTGGCGTGCTTAAAACGACGCTAAAAGGATCGCTTCATTTTTTTCGCCTCGTTGAGCACAACCGTGAAGGAAACATGAAAGCCTTTAAGTATTTTACAGTTAATTCTATCTAGTAAGTCATATTAGTATTAGCACATTCTAGAATTATCCTAAGAACTACATTGATGTAACCGTAACTCAATTCAATAAAATATTTGTAATAGCGTATCTTCTTTTTTCGTGTGTGTGTTACTGTGACAGCCTGGAGAGCTGCGTGCGCCGGACGGCAGATACATCATGTTGCGAGTGGCGGAATGCTGCTCGAGTGAATTAATTCCATGCATAATTTACGCTGACAATTTGACGAGCCCTAGTTTGACTTGTTGCTGTTTCACTTTGGTGTCACCAACGGCTTCGCCGAGCCTTCATCACGCACGCAACGTTTGACTTAATGTAACATATCGCCAAGGTAGATAAGATCCGAACATCGGATAAGATATCAGAAAATTGTAGCAGTACCAGTAAAAAGAAAGTGGAAATAATTATTTACGCATAACGCAGCTATTCACGATCAACTACAACCACCAAAATAACTCGCAAATGCAATGAAATTTCAACGAGAATAACATATTTTTTTATTTATTCCATATGCTATGGAAAGAAGACTAAGAAGGCAATGGACAGAAATAAATCAGCGTAAAAAATCCATGTTAACCCAAAAACTCGTTGATATTCCAGTAAACAGAAGACATTTTTTTGGGCCCTACTAAACCCGTTCACAGAAAATGCTAGTGAATAGTGACGTCACAATACAATAGTTTGTAAGAGACACGTGAGTAGTTTGTTCGGCAGCTATATTCAATATTGCAATTGGTAATAGCCTAATAAATTGCGTGGGATATCTTATTTATGACAGACAGCATCTACACAAAATTATTTCATTTAAATATTTAGCTACTAATACTCTACCCGGGTTCGATCCCCGGCCAGGTCAAGATGGAAAATGATCTTTTTCAGATTGGTCTGGGTCTTGGATGTGTATCTATATATGTATTTGTTATAAAATATAGTATCGTTGAGTTAGTATCCCATAACACAAGTCTCGAACTTACTTTGGGGCTAGTTCAATCTGTGTGATTCGTCCGTATATATTTATTTATTTAACTAGAGTTACCCAACCAACTTTAATAAACGTATCGTATCAAATTAATAGTGTGGCTTATAGTCTTTTTAGTCAGATTTTGATTAATTTTGGAATATTTTTCAAAATCTGAACATCATGCACCTTCATTTTGCTGAAGGTGCAGTGATATCAGACGTAAGCAACAAACATCATTTTATAGCCCTGCGTGATATACTAGTAGATTTTTATTTTGTTGTTTTATTAATATTTAATTGTCGTATGTCTGTGCTGGTACAATCAATCATTTATCTATTTACATTGCGTGTACAAACAGTGTAAAAAAACTTATTCTTCGAACCATCTTATTTTCTCTCTAATAAATAAATTTGGCAGCAATATTAATTAACATTCGCGTCGCGTCGCCGTCGCCCCCGACGTAATTAAGTTTACATCTTTCCAATAAATAGGCCGCCGCAAGACAAGTTACGCGCCGTTACGGCGAGAGTCAGATTATTAGAATGTAGAGTTAAGGAGAACCATTTTATATTGGAGATATTATTCTACAACTGACATATTTGATTCTACAACTGAGAATTTTTTACGTCAGTAATTTACTTATAGCTTATTTTAGTACCGCTTTGCATAAAATTTAAGGTTGCAGGTACAATATTATATTAGCTAGGTCGTATCTTTAAAAAATACTTTTTGGCGAGTAAAACTCTGTTGCGAGGTATAAGTCTCATTTCACGGAGGTCTCATTTAAATTCAGTTCGTAGAACTCACGCTACGCCATTCTCTAGCAAATTACCCATGCGCCATATCCATCTTTTCTTGCTCGTCTGTGGACACTTTTCCATGTTCAGAGATGGTGCTCCGGTGCTCCTTACCTCTATGCTCCATACATCAAATGATTTACGAGAGTTGTACTCTCCTCCAGGACTCCATATTTGTATTAAATAGACGCCAAGGCAGCCCACGCCCGTCTCGACATTAACCTTGTTACAGTGATATCATAATGGGTATGTGACCTAAGGTTCTCTACATTTGTGAGTCAAGCGAAAAACTCAAAACATACTCATTCACATCGATTAGCACAGAGTCTCGATGACAGAAATACCCAGCACATTACTGACTTCTGTTTATGGAAATCTTTTCTACAAATAAGCATTAGATTGTAAGAGACTGTAACATTATTTGAGGTATGGATGGATTTGTTCTTACACGTTTTATGACATTATATTACATTGCAATACGCAATATATTACATTGCGTATTTAGATACGCGACCTGTGGCATTGCAAAATTTTATAAAATGGTACTAATTCGGTTGTATTTTTTTATGTGTGTTATGCATTATTTATTTATGAACACATTTAAAAAAGCTTTTTTCTTTAAAAGGCTATGCTTTCAAATTGTCAGTCCCATTTAAATTTCATCAAAATTGGCTCAGTAGTTTGATTAAAGTCAGTTTTTATATGAAAGATTATTTATAAACGTTATATCGTTACAAACTTTCAGATATATAACTTCAGTGAGATAGTAACTTGTAGATAATGGAGGAGAATCCCGCGGAATCTGCGGTAGCCATTATGATGATCACTCACGCACGCAGGTGTGTCGCCCACAGGCCTAATAACGCTTATCTATTATCTATCTTATTATTTGCTGACGTGTGCTGCGCTTGTACACATAGGTAACATCTGTTACTTCACTAATTGTATCTGAAATAAAAAAACATTATTGTAGTCTTAATAATCACCTTGTGATATTTGTGTATCAAATACCTTTACAACGTTCCCTCACGCGAGCAGGTGTGTCGCTCACAGACCAAATAAACCTCATCAGATTATTTGTTGACGTGTCGGCCAGGTTTGTTCACATAAAGCGCAGGCCACACCGCCAACTGGCGAGCGAGCGAACCGGCCGATCAGTGTTTCACCACTCTTGATATTTCGGTTCACAAAGCGAACTACAGAGTCGTACTTCGTCAGCGATTCAACGAGTTGAACAAGAATATGCAACGATTTCAATGAAGCTATTCTTTGAGTTCGTTAGTGTAGACTAGCTGTACTTCACGGTGTAAATCAAAGCATGAAAAGAAGTGAAACGACGCTCGCATTGCTCGCCCGCCCGCCAGCTCCCGCTTTCGAGTGACAATGAAAGGCGGAAGACGGAAACCTCCCTTCTCTCTCCCGCTCCTCGGCAATTTACGGTGTGATCCCATAGTACAGCTTACTGCTCTGCCCGCCAGGTCGCTAGCTTGCCCCACCAGTTAGCGGTGTGACCTGCGCTGAACACCATAATTATTTCAGCCATAATTTGTGACAAAATTATGGCTTCTTATGCTTTGTGTATATATCTTTACAATGTTTCCTCACGCGAGCAGGTGTATCGCCAACAGACCAAAAAAACATATCAGTGTATTTACTGACGTGTCGACCGGGCTTGTACACACAACATCTGTCACTTATTGTAGCTGAAATAGAAGAATATTGTCTGGACTCGTATTTGAGCTACATTCAGCTGTTATTTATTTATTATGCCACTTATTTGCTTTAGATCCATCGTTGTTGTTACACGGCACCCAAAAAGGGCATATATTGTTTTGCGAGTTCATATATGTATGCACGTATTAATGTACACATGTAATACTTATACTTATACACTCTATGAAGGTACATGTGTGAGTATCTGTATTCCACCATAATATCTAATGCCTCGACGGATTCGGACGTATGATTTATCGTTAGAATCTTCCCTAGTAACAGGTTATAATGCTTTTGCTCAATGCAGTCGATTTTTATTATTATTTATATTTTTGAAACAAAAGGCTTGTTTCTATTCGTCTCAGAAAGGTGAATATCTAAGAGATAGAGAAATCAAAAGTGACTCGTTCTGACGCCTACCCTTCTTGGACAGCTCCCACGAACCACGGACACCTGTGAGAATGGAGTACAAGTATGACCCTCACACAGCCGACAGCACGTCAACCACTGCGCCACGTAAGCCGGCAACTCAGGATTCTTCAGGTTACTATTTATACCAACTTCAAAAAAAGGAGGTGGTTATCAATTCGGTTGATTTTTTTATGCTTGTTACTTCAGAATTCTGTCATTTTTTTGTTTGAAAGGGCATGCATACAAATTTAAATTTCATCAAAATTGGTTCAGGTGAAGTCGGTTTTTATAAGATTTAATTTAATCGGAAAGATTATATATTGTAGAAACAATAAGCGATTGCATCGAATTGAAAACTTAATTTCGTCTAGTTTGACCGTTGACTGTTTACAGTATAATATTTATAGTTTAAGAGAAAATTCAAGATATAAGTGGAGGGCCTGGTCAGGTATCTCTGTCCCTGACTGTACATAATATCCACACGATACATATGTTAGAAAGGACAACCTCCGTGGTGCAGTGGTTATTACATCGGACTCATATACGAGGTATTTATCTGAGGTTCTGGTGCTATCTAAGGATGGTTGGCGTCAAACAGGCAGCCAGCTGTAAAAAAATTCGCCAATTCATATTGCCATTGCATATCGCTATTATGTTTCTAATACGCCAGACCTCGGTCTGACGTATTAGAAACGCTCAGATGATGACATAAGTAAGGTAAAGTAGTTCAAGGAAACGAGAGTGAAATCCATGCAAGCGGATAGTTTTCTCTCGAGCCTTGTTAAACTTCCTTTTCCCAACATAAAGGCAACAAAGGCTCTGAAAAGGCGCGATAAACTAAATTTAACTAAGAGCTTGCCGCAGTCTCCACAACTTACGCCTTAGTGGTCAAAGCGAGATTTTCACGAATCCGTGACCCTCATGTTTACTTGCGATTCCCGGTCCCGTCCCGCAGGATTAAACGTTTGAACTGTGAACTAAAGAGTTGGTTAATTACAGGCTGCTTCCCGGCAGAACTCAGCAGAACGATTCGTGCAATTTTGTCAAGTTTAAAATACATTTACAGCTCCAGTAAATGTTCATTTTATTTCTTTAAGCCGAGGATAATCCTTACTATTATGATAATTGGTGGGAAAAAGTCCTTTTGTAATTTGTATTTTTCCTATTTTGTGTTTAATTTCGTAAATTGTAGCGCTTTCGAACTCATTCGAACGAATGAACGACAATTACAAAGCATAAATTGTTACAAAGAAAATTATATAATTATACACAATTAGTTTTCGACGCTTCATCATCATCATCATCATCAGGTCCTTTTTAGTCTCCACTACAGGAGCACGACCCTTTTCGCCGCTTGGCACCCAGCAACTAAAATAAGTATCTAATGCTTAAATAATTGATTCTACTGTAGCTCCCTTCTAACGAACTGTAATAACTAAACTACAAGTACGGTTTGGGTTTTAGAAAACAATTAGGAACGGCTCTAAGTGGCCATAATGTTCAGATTCCGTTAATGGCATCGTTTATTATTAACAGGCCTTGCACAATTAATAGATGAGGATTATCTTTTAGACAGTGAGTAAAAAATGCACACTTTTTATAATTTGATACGCAATGGGCTAGCTACCTGTAGAAATGTAAAGAAGTAACTAGCACATCGCACACATGTGACAGATTCATATGACTAAAACCTACGCGAGATATCATTTATTAAATTAAACAAAACGGTTACTCGCGTATGGATGTTGAAGTATGGATATGAAAGTATGGACATACTCTTTTTAAATTCACGCTTAAATATTAATAAATAAATAAATATATACGGACAAATCACACAGATTGAGCTAGCCCCAAAGTAAGTTCGAGACTTGTGTTATGGGATACTAACTCAACGATACTATATTTTATAACAATTACATATATATATATAAACATCCAAGACCCAGGCCAATCTGAAAAAGATCATTTTCCATCTTGACCTGGCTGGGGATCGAACCCGGACACTCTCATGTCGCAGGCTGGCGTGTTGACCGCTGCGCCACGGAGCTAGCCATTATTACTACTTACACGTATTACTTAAACAATATACTGAACAAGTTAATATTTGTTGACGGTCCTTTGATATTTATATCGGGTGGCATTCTATGCCTGTTACAGATGTTGGGTAGGTAGAAAAAAATTAACACTACTGTTAGTCACTAAAAGTAAATTGCTTGCATAATAATTAACTACAGTAAAATTACTTATAAGATCACATCTTTTGCTATAAACTTTATATACTGTTCACTTCTCTCTACTTCTACACTTTTCAAATAGGTTCCTATCATACAATTAAAAATTAAATATACCAACTTTCATGTCATGCATAGTTGTAATATATAAATTATGGACAAAAAAAGAGTCAATATGTTGTTATATGCTAACCTTGTGCTTGTTTACCTATTATTTATTACGCATTCATACAACTAACTTTTACACTCAAATAAACAATTCTAAAGTTAGTTACTTAAGTAAACTGGTTATGGTGAGGAAATAAACGTTATTATTATTATTATATTAGTCGGAAAATGCTGCCAATTTGAATGATCATTTGACGGCCGCGCCTGACGCTGGCCTTCTGATTACTCCGACATTTATAAACCGATTTATTATATATATTACCGATTATGCTTTCAAATTTGTTCTATTTAAATTTTAACAAAATCAGTTCAAAAGGTTGTCTTTTTTTAAAATGATAGATTATGTTTAATATAAAACTTTAAGAGATTGTTCTACAAACTTTATAGTACTAAAACTTAAAACGAAACCTTTCTGTTTTAGATTACGCTCTGAAGAAACCGTTGAGCCACCTCCCGCTTCAATGTGAATATGAACACTGACGTCATGCCACTTGTCCTCTCTGCTCGCCGAACTACTAACTAATGTTAGGGTTATTAGCCACAAATTGAGTTGTGGCCCGCCGCGACCACAATGTAGTTAATTGCCGCCGACCGCAGTTTTCATACTTCGTTAGCTGCTAACTTAGTTTGTATACATATGCTAACGAACATATTACTCTGCACAAAGTCAAACTAAATAAATTGAAACTAAGTTAGATTTATTTATGCTGATAATGCAGTTATTATAATATATTTTTATATATACTGAACGAGCTGTATATCGCGACTTTGCCCGCGTTTATTTTAGCCTTTGTAACTTGCTAGTAGGTAATATAGCTTTCTATAGGCGAAATAAAGAATAGAGAGTCAACTAGCGAAGCACAATTACGCCGAGGGCGTATTGTGCGTAGAGTTATCGAGTCGTAGACGTGCTACGTCGTAGCTACGGATTTCGTAGGTTCGTAGCTCGTAGCCAGAGAACTGAATGTCGATTTGTTTGCATCTACGATGTTTCTGCTAACATAAAAATACAATTTTAAATGCATTTTATTTCTTGTTACCAAGAAAATATAAAATGGTACAATAGCAACAAAAACTACTTATTAATAATCATTAAAAACTAACTCAAAAATTATTTAAGAACTATGTTCTTGTCGATGAAGTGATTCTCATGCCTGCCTATCCTCCACCATCCATTCGGCGTGACTTGCACAGGTCAGGAGTGAGTATGGCAATATGGAGGATATTGCATACTTGGAACAAAGAATCCTTGAGAGAGGCCTTTATCTTATAAAACTATACTGAATTTTGTATGCCTGACGGCGCAGCATGGCGCAGAGTTTCGTCTAATATTTCGGCAACATTGCATCTGCAATTGTCACAGAATTAAATCGTGGTAAGTCCCTAGTAAATATAATAGCAATGTAGTAATGTCCTAATTCCATGGATATTGCCCTACTCACCACGCTTAGCAAACGGGTTGGTGAGCGCAGTTTCCTTGAAGAATCCTTGGGAGAGGCTAACTGCCTGCGTAGTCCAGTGGTTAAGGCGTTTGCCTGTAGACCCGGGGGTCGTGGGTTCGATTCCTACGGGAAGCATACTTTGTTTAGTTGCTTTCAGTGTGGTTAGGACATTGCAGGCTTGAATCACCTGA
Organism: Elegia similella; assembly: GCA_947532085.1. NCBI lineage: Eukaryota > Metazoa > Arthropoda > Insecta > Lepidoptera > Pyralidae > Elegia > Elegia similella. The sequence continues at coordinate 31,615,741 of OX383927.1, read as the reverse complement.
TTGTCTGATAATGAAGACGATTCCGTGCTTTGGAAGTCACGTTAATCCGTTGGTCCCGGCTGCCATCTGGTAGTCGTTAAAGGAACTACGTCACAGGTCGAGAGGCGGTTCCTTAGAACTCTGACACCAGGGTCGATTGACTGTGACACCTACTCGAACGGATGACGATGACGATGGGAGAGAATTTTGACATTTACGGCTGGAATGATAATGATGATGAATGTTTTAATCGTTTATTTGTTCACCGCAAGTAGATGTATCTGTAATGGTGCTACTCTCACTTGTGAGCGTAACCCTCTAACGGGCCCCGGACGCCGCGGTGCGGGCGATAACACAGCCGGAGACCCTGTTACTGAATCACCTTACACAATGCGAGAGGTTACACACACTTCAGATATTATCACAACGCCTCATTGTGTACAGATTACTATAAGTTTTTATTTTAATTACAAATAGACCCATTTTGATGATATTCGATTTTTTTAGAACATTTGAAGAATATTATAAAAAATGTTTTTTAGGAACAGTGTTCTATCTTCGTAATAAGCAGATCGATGGTACAAAATGTGACAGACAATGCACACCTACGTTTTTAAAGTGAAATGTGGGCCATTTATACAAAAACAAATACAAGTGTAATGGAAAAAAATACTCGCTGAAATTTACGTCATCAGGCGGGGCGTCCCGGAAAGCGTTTTACTTTCGCTATTTGTGTTAAAGTTATTTATTGATTAAAACATTGGTTAAGCCGCGGTTAGGCGGCCAATTTAACCCTCGTGGCCACAAAGCTTGCAAATAGTTCCGATTGTTTCTCTTGAGAATAAAACGGCTTCATTATTCCCGCCGCTCCTGTAACACGGTTTTGTTAGCGCGAGTTGAACAAGTTGTACAAATATTTAGTATTGAAATCAGATGCAGCAAATGCAGTGTTATTGTTCGTTGTTTGTTTGTTAACTTCGGCTACTTCGTAATGTTCTCTTATTTTTCTTTTGCACTTTAATGCAGCTAGCAGACTCAAATATATTTACTTATACAAGAGTGTACAACAATTTATATTTTAAGCAAGTTTCCGGTGTCTTCTTATATATTTATGTTCTACATAAATATATAAGAAGACACCGGAAAGTAGCTAAAATGATTCAACTTATTTTCTGATCTTGGGGGAAGGAACAATTGAACAAAAATATCTTTGGTTTACAAAACTACTATTTTATTTATATTATTTCGAGCCATCATGTGTCCCACTGCTGGGCAAAGGCCTCCCACCACTTCTTCCATTCAGTCCGGTCCTGCGTTATTTCCTTCCAATCATTCTTAAATTTATCCAGCTCATCGCGCCATCGCATTTTTGGTCTACCGAGTCTTCGAGTATTGGAAGGGATCCAGCCGGAGGTGACCTTTGCCCAGAAATCATTTGGCCTGCGAAATATTTTTTTATTTTTTTTTTATGTATATCCGACGGCAAACGAGCAGACGAGCCACCTGATGGAAAGTGGTCACCGTCGCCCATGGACATCTGCAACACCAGAGGAGCTGCTGATGCGTTGCCGACTCTTAAGATACCTGTAAACACGCCTTTTGAAGGACCTCAAGTCATAGCACACAGGGAAAACCTCGGGAGGGAGTCCATTCCACAATCTTGCTGTACCAGGAAAAAAACCATATGTGGCCAGCCCAGTCCCATTTCAACTTTGCGGCCTTCAGAGCTACATCTTCGATTCCTGTTCGGGAGCGTAGTTCAGTGTTACGGATTTTGTCCATTAATTTGACACCTAATATATTACGCTCCATCGCTCGCTGGCAAACCTTGAGTTCGGACCTTTGGAGTTTAGTCAAAGACCAAGTTTGTGCGCCATAAGTCAAAATAGGAAGAATGCAGATGTCCATCAGTTTTCTTTTTAGGGAAAGAGGAAGATTTCCCTTAAATATTGGACCCATGGACCAATATCCTTTCCAGGCGTTTTCCGTTCTTCTTACAACTTCCTCTTTTTGCCGGTCCTGGAAGGATACTAATTGGCCAAGGTAGATGTATTCAGTGACATACTGCACTACTTCGTTATTCACTCTGACAGGGCGTTTAAAGCTGTTGGTCATAACTTTGGTCTTTGACATATTCATCCTCAGTCCAATCTCAAGGCTTGCATCACTCAGATCTTGTAACATAGACTGCAACTCCGAGGACGAACGTGAAAATAAAATAATATCGTCGGCAAAACGCAGATTCGTCAGTCTTGTTTCGCCAACGATAATACCCTTTTGGTCCCAGGCTGGTGAAAGTTTCCTGAACACTTCTTCTAGAGCACACGTAAACAATTTTGGCGATAACGGGTTACCCTGTTTGACTCCCTTTTCTATTTTAAACGTTGGGCCTGTATTTGAGTTGAGTTTTATGGCAGCGGTACTGTAGCTATAAATTTTATTTATTAAATTTATGTATGGCGGGTCAATGTTTTGATTTTGGAGGGCACTAAATATTGATATATGATTAATACTATCGAACGCCTTCGTATAGTCTACAAAGGCGAAATAAACGGGAATGTTGTACTCTATATGTTTCTCTATTAGTTGATTTACGGCTTGAAGGTGGTCGGTTGTGGAAAGTCCGGATCTAAAGCCGGCTTGTGCTGAGAGTTGCTCCTTATCAAGTTGTTCCGAAATGCGATTCTCTATTATTTTAATGAAGAGTTTGTATAAGTGGGAGGTTAAGCTTATAGGGCGGTAGTTATTTATGTCTGACCTATCACCTTTTTTGTGCAACAGGATTATATCAGAGTGGCAAAAATTGCTAGGTAAGATACCAGTTTCAATAATAAATCAAACAAAACTACTATCAACAAGAAAATTAAATTATTGACATAAGTAATCTCGACGGCGATAATGACGAGCGGCTTAGATTTTGAACATAGTTCAAAAAGAAATTGGCGAACTTGTTTAATTTGGAAGATAACGACAGGCAGCCGGAGATCAGAGGAGAGGGTGAGGTATCAGGTCGGGGGCAGGGTCCCGGTTAGACAGACTTATATCATTTGAATGAGAAACGAGCAATGTTCGCCACGGGGCGCGCTGTCTCGCTATCTCGGTCTGAGATCCATTATTCGATAAGTTTCCTCTGACTGAAATCCATACTACATAGGTATATTAAACTTTTGTTAATTACTCTTGTTCTGCATTCATAGTCGCAATTTTGGATGCAAATGCCTTCTCCCATTTCATACAACTCACGTTCAACTCACGTCAACGCCACTACATGGATATAGCCGTTAGAACCTTGTGCGTGAACTTGTGTCTCATTTAGTGTCCGCCAAAGTTTTAAGATGTGTGCTGGCCACGTTTATGTTATGAAATAATAGAAGATCCAAATAGAGCTATAACATATAAATTGATTTTAATATTCCGTAATAAACAAGGAAATATTATAGTTTCGCCATGTCTGTCCGCCCGTCTGTCGGTCCGCGATTGTACTCAGAGACTATAAGTACTAAAAAGCTGTCATTTGGTATGGATATGTATATGAATCATGCTGAAATATAAAATCTTAAAAAATATTTTTAGAGGAATCTCCCATACAAGTAAAGTGGGTGTCAATTCTTTTTTCTCGACTAACCCAACGTGTGGGGTGTTGTTGAATAGGTATTTAAAAAATATTTTGTGCTTGTGAATTTTTGTTAGTGTCAAGTGCCCCTATCTACTAAATACTATATTACGAAGTTTAAAGGAAAACTATCAGAGCTAAGTAGAGTTTCCAAATTATACAGTTATAGTCGATATAGCAGCTTTAATAATAATAATACCGAAGTTAATAGCAATGCGTTTACGTTCTCCGACTTTTGAAGGAACTCAGGTCATAACTTTGGGGGAAAACAGTGAAAATAAACTCGTTTCATAACTTCACACCAAAGAAAAAAGATTAAAGAAAGGTGTTGTTGAGGATCAACCTACTTTGTATGTGAGCGAAAATGCACTGGAGCATGGGCGTTAATTCTTCTTAAAGCCAACACTTTGTTACTGAAAAAGAAAACAAATAAGTTTATAAAATAAAAGGAAACTTCTTTTACCTAGTCGAGTTAAGAAGCGGCGGAGCGGAGTCATTAAAATTTCAAGCTCATTAAACTTGGTAAAGTCTCTCCGAGAAGTTCGGGATAACCCAGCGATGACGTCATGGCCAACTATTAACGAAGACGTTAGTGTTAACATAAGCACCTCTTAGAATGATCACACGGATTTTCAAGTGTGACATCAGCAAATAATGTTTGTAGTACCAACTTGTAGTGAAAGGTAGGTATAATTTATTCTCGTGGTCAGATGTTGTGTCAAAAATTAGTCCCTTTCCGCAGCTAAAATATAGTTAAGGAAAGCAACTATACACTGAGGATACTAAATATATTTCTTGCACTGTTTCATGCATTTGTAGAGCTTTTGTAATCTCTGAGTAAATGCATGATTATCAATTATTGTACGAGTATTAATTGTTTATTGAGCATTGAATCTAATTTGCAAGTAACATAATATTAAAAAAAAAAGATAAATATTTTATTCATCACAACATATTTCCACTACATCATTTTCACTAAATATTTCCACAAAAAATGTACTTTGCATGCTGTGCTGTCCAGAACCGTGCGAGGTGGGGTGGCCATAGACATGTGAGTGAGTGTTTGCTCCAGAGCTGAACGGTGCGACAATATATAGCGTGTAAATTTATCCCCTTAGAGCTGTGGACTCAGCTCATCAATATAAACAACTTTTCTATTGGACCCATGATGGGAACTCAATTACAAATATAAAACCCATACAAATTGCCCGAGTGGCTTATAAAATGGTCAAAAAAATTATAGGAAAAGTAGTTCACATTGATGGGTCCACCCCTGTAAGGGAATGTTGAGAATACATTTACACGCTGTATAGCGAAGATGTACAATGTGTGTGTGTGTATAGCGAGACTACGAAGTAAGCTTATTTACTATGTTACATTATTTGACCCATAATGAAACGATACATATTTCTCTCGACGCCATATCGCCACAGCTTGAGAACTTATTTTTTTGGTCACCTCGTCGCCTCGCACAGCTTCAGTTATCGCAATTTTTAATCGCTGTAGTTGCCAAGCCAGGCTTCTAATAAATCGCGGCGGTAATCTACGCACAACAAAGTTTAATTAAGACGTTAATGAAGACGTGAGGCTTACAGGTAATAAGGCCACACGCTGGTGTTTCTTCGTGCCGGCGCCCGGGCTCGGCATCCAACGCCATAAACCGACATTATTTGTCTAGTGGTCTAAACGAGCAACTAACATTGTGACTTGCTTGATGTCACTTGGAGAAAACTGCCTTCTGTGGTCATTGTTTGTTGCTTCCAGTTTGGTTAGGACATTGCAGGCTTGAATCACCTGATTGTCTGATAATAAAGATAATTCCGTGCTTCGGAAGGCACGTTAATTTGTTGGTCCCGGCTGCCATCTGGTAGTCGTTAAAGGATGTCAGAGGCCGAGAGGCGGTTCCGAAGAACTCTGACACCAAGGTGTGCGCTTAATTTACAATGTCACCTACTCGAACCAAATAATGACTTGGACAAAATGCTGCAGTGCAGTTTGTTGCCAGTGTAGTGTAGGTATTAAGTACACTGGATGTGATGAGTAGTAGTTCCTAATATAGCATATGACCCAATTTCTGCATGCTAGTTTATAAGATTGATTATTGATTATACTCTTGTGCGTCAACTTGACGATATGTCTTTTATTTAATACAGTACCTGAAATATTATATCTCGAGCTTTATACCGGTTCTTTTGCACTCACTTTGAAAGCGGCGTTAACCTTAGTTATGTGTTAGTTTATGTTGTAAACTCAAACATGAAAATTAATAAGTGTTCAAAGAAACCTCAATTACAGGAAAAGTCTCATTCTAGCTTCTTCTTGATTTTTGTAACTGAAACGTTCCAGATCAGCTCCACTCAGCCCAAAATGAAATTTGGAACGTGACGTATTTACCTATATAATATTTTAAAGTTCAATGGGCATCAAAATCGGTTCAGTAGTTTATGATAATAAAATCAATGTTCGCGAGGTCTTAGTTCGCACCGTTTTCCATACAGAAACGTTCAGCCGATCGGTAAATTTTTATGAGAATGTAGAAATTTTTTTCGAGTTTCTAACATCAGCCCATCAAACAACAACTTTTCCTATGACACACAAATTGTTCATTTTTACGTGCTAAGTGACCCTTTCAAGAACCGAACCTAACATATTGTACTTATATTTACTTGAAAGGACAATCACCTGCTTACAATTAAGGAAACATGGTAAAACCGGGTTCATCACATTAAAAAAGCTCTAGAAGCTATGACTTCTAGAGCTTCTGTAGTAGTAGGGCTTTGCGACAACAGAGGAAAAATGTTAAGATTTAATAGTAAAATACGACGTAGTTATAGCGCGGTCGAGAGTTCTCGCAAATTGTCTCTTTGATGCCCGCTTCTCCCTGATTTATTATAATAACAGTCCAAAAATAAAATTTCAACAAAAGAATTTGTGTTTCGTCAGAATTTAATTACACTCCCTTATTCTCCGAAATTAAATTTAAAAAATATCAGTGTCAGATTGTGAAGTCGGCAGTTTTATTATCTCCGGCATTATTGAAAGCGGAACCCTAAACGTTTTTGGGAAATGTCGAGTGGCTCTCGAGATAACCTCGTCGGCGTTAGGTTGAGGGCACAACAGTCACATTATTACCGGGAATTTACTAGTAAGTAAGTTATATCAAATTTGAAAACTCGATTTATGATGGTAGATATTTTATTTATTAAATAATTATCATACAAACTCGAACATACAACATGGCATTAACACATTTCAGAAAACGGTAGATTGTAAAAAAATATAGTTACTTAAACACACGGTGAAATTTTGATCGTTCTGGACTCTTAAAGTAATGATTCAGCCTTGACCAGCAAATGATTCGCCCTTCAAGAATGAAATTATAAATTATGAAAAAAAAATTTTATTCTTATCCTTATCCTTACTAATACTATAAATGCGAAAGTGAGTTTGTTTATTTGTTTGTTTGTTACGCTTTCACGCCGTAACTACTGAACCGATCATCATGAAATTTTGCATACAAGTTCTCTGGAGTACGGAGAAGGACATAGGCTACCTTTTATCCCGGGAAAAAGTATTATTCCCGAGGGATCGACATTGACGCGGGCGGAGCCGCGGGCGAAAGCTAGTATAATATATTCTTATCTTTTTAGCACGATTTTACTAGTTTTCAATTATTTGACACAAACATAATATTATATTTTCTTATCATGAAACGCGCCTCGAATACTAGATTGAAATTTTATATGGTATTTAGTTGTGTAGTAGTAAATATCTTGTTATAAGCTTTTGTTTCTATAGACTTAATACTGACGGGTTCTGGCCACTACCAAATGTAATAAAAAATCCAGTTATGTCATCCCATTCCCCCGATCGTCTACTGTCAGCGCTGGGTCATAAGGTATAAAGGTATAAAGGGTTTATCTACAAGTGGACGCTCGAACTTTGACAGCATTTAATCTCGGTTCGAGAGAGAGTTTTTGGAGCAATGAAAGACCTCGAAAAATCATAAGGTGCTTCAATAAAGTCATTGTTTAGTGTGGAATTTGGTCCTGCGGTCCGTTTCTTTGATGATGCGCAAGGGCGCCCCCTTACGCATCATCTAAGAAATAAGGGCCACTGTCAATGACATCGGACGATAACAACAATTTCTGTAACCTAGTAGGAGGACGGCGTCCTTTGCCATACTGCACTGGCCTTCGAGATTGTGTGACGAAACACCGCTTGACTACTTTCTATGGGGTGACGTGAAATTTCTAGTCCATACAGCGGAGTCGCGGAGACCAATTGTGTAATAATTGTTCCAAGCATAATGTTATCGAATATTCTTCGAAATAAAATAAAAATTGTGGTACTATCAGCTAAACAGGTTGATCTTTTTTTCATTTTTTAGGGTTCCGTATCTCAAAAGGAAAAATGGAACCTTTATAGGATCACTTGGTTGTCCATCTGTCTGTCTGTCTACCTGTCTGTCGGTCTGTCAAGTCCCTTTTTCTCCGGAACGCGTATCAAGCTGAAATTGATATAAAATAATCAAGTCTATTGTCCCTTGGAGCTGTGAAAAAATCAACTTCTAAACGAACGCAATCAAAAGATACAGCTGGTTATTCCGCAAATTTTCGTGGTTTTTCGTCACTCGCAAGGGAATCAAAACCTACAGGGTACTTCCCATAAACTCAGAATCTTGAAATTTGGTACGAAATAACGTCTTATAGCAGAGATAAAGGAAAAATTGAGAAAAACATACATTTTTAAATACATCATATAATAAAAATATTTTTAATATTTTTCGACACTTGCAAGGGAATCAAAACCTATTTGGTACTTCCCTTGAACACAGAATCTTAAAATTTGATACGAAGCAATGTCTTATAGCACAGATAAAGGAACAATTGCGAAAAGTATTAAATTTGAGCTACATCATATAATAAAAATATTTTTAATAAATTCAAACTAATTATAATAATGTACGTAACTCTTAGTGCGCGAGTCCGACTCGCACTTGGCCGGTATCACCTCGGAATCCATTGCCACATGGCACTTTTTATCATCCAGGTGTATTCGCAGAATACTTGGTGAAACTTGGTACTTCGTATAAAAGTCAAAACGTGCTCGTAAAAATGTCAACGTAAATTATTACGCGCGAAATTCGTTTACGTGCACCGCATTCCGCAACTTTCAGTGACGTATTTGCCGCCTGGCGCACGCATCTCCACACTGTCACAACAATTCAGACTAAAAAACGCTCGCTAAAATTATCGATTTCAATTAGAGTTGAATTAAAGTAGAATCTCTGGACAGCAAATTGTTATTTCTACTTGTTTAATTGTTGCCACATGTGTGAGTACTTTTGCAACGTCACATACCTATCAAGGATACCGTCAGAGTTGCTGGATCAGCTGACATAGTAGATATGCAAGTTTGCAACCGGCACATATTTTAGTACCAGTAATAGCCTTTGCAACTACATATCTTTGGGGAAGGACGCCCGGACATGTATTAAACAATAGGCTAGTTTCCTGTGTCGTAATAATAACATAACAATTAGTCCGTCAGTTAGATAATCAAAAAATATTGAACACGTATTTTTTCTTTTGTCAAATGAACAATAAATAATAAAGATAAAGCGCGTCAAAGTTCAGGAGTGGGGGCTCATGACTTCAAAGTTTGCTAAAAATTGTAGCAAACTATGACGTCACACGGAACTTCAAAGGGCTATATCTTTATCATTTTTTGTTTTATCGACAAAAGAAAAAATACGTATCCAATATTTTTTTAATATCTAACTGACGGACCTCAGTGACGGACTAATTATATTTTTTTAGGAAACTAGCCTATTAGGCCAAAGTATTGCAAAACGCTGACATGACAACCGTACCGTATCCTATCTGATTCAAGGGCTTCTTATAGCAATTCAATGGTACAATGCAGTCGGCATAATGGTGACCTTTGGGTTGGTTAGTCGGCGGGCGGTGCGGGGCGGGGCGGATTTAGATTAAGAATCTTGACGAAGCATGTTGTGGATACACTTCTGACTCATTGACGGAGCTTGTTGCAGATATTCTTGTTGCTACAGTTCTGAAGCGTAATCAATGATGAATGGTCAAATCACAACTGAAAATACGTAATAATTTTCAGAAATACGATTTTTCTATTCTATTGGGTCTGATTCATTGTCCGTAAATGAGTTAAACAAAAATAGGTATGTACGAATCTTTCTCCCAAGAGAATAAAGTTTCGGGGCAAATAGCTAGGTTTTAGGTCTCGTTCGTCCTCATAAAATACTTTATAGTCATAGACTTCTCTTTTCCCAGTGGACTGCAATAACTTTTCTGTCTGCGTATGATCGAATAAAATAACTAGACTATATAGACTAGTAGTAATATGACGTTCAAAAACATGCATGTTTCCCTAATTTGAATAAAATTCATTTCATTCTCATGATAAACCTTTATTGCAATATCCTTTAACGTTCTTTGGATATATATTTTCCAAAATACATTTAGGTCAAGACAAACCCGATATAAACCAAATTAAATAAAGGCTTGTAATAGTATTGGTTGGGCAAACAATGGATACATCGTACAATCAGCCAGAACAAACAATTCAGGCTTTCGCCGGAACTCTTTAGTGGTAGCATAGATATAGCTCACACTACTGACGTGTAAAGAGTTTATAATCATCAGTGTAAGGTTTCAGGTTGCGCCGCGTCAGTCGTGTAAGGTTTCAGGTTGCGCCGCGTCAGTCGTGTAAGGTTTCAGGTTGGGCCGCGTCAGTCGTGTAAGGTTTCAGGTTGGGCCGCGTCAGTCGTGTAAGGTTTCATCAGGACATCATCTGCAATGTTATTATACAATTCCTTGCAGTTTAGTAAAGCAATATAGTCCACTCGACCCGATCGTAAACTACCAAGATATTTTAAAATGTATCAATCAATCAATCAATCAAATATAATTTATTCATCATAAGATACTTTACATATCATTTGGTGAACGTAAACATTTATTTTACAACAAAATAAAATTAAAGGTTACACTTAACCATGGAGAAAATAGAGGAAATACCAGTAGTTCCTAATCATACGCGCAAAAATCCACTAAAGTATCACTTGCCTGACTGTAAAAATATAAGATTAACATCTTTGCCTTCGTTATTTGAAACTTTGCGCGTGGAATTTAATAAAGCGCGCGGGACGTCGAGGCCCGGCCGACCCGCGCCCGGGCCCGGCTTTTTATCGAATTAAACTAATTCAGTTCGCCGGAAAGTTAACTTCGCTGCGACTGATGTTTGACGAAAGGGTTTTCGGGACTTGCTGAAATTATACTCAACGTTGTGCGTATAATCAATACAGCTTTTCTGTAGTTGCTTCCAGAAAGTCTTTTTACCTCCGAAAATCCACAATATTGCAGCATTAAATGGGTTTAATGAGATGTATGAAAATCAAATTCAATATCTATCTACTATTTATTAGCTTAGCTTTTTACATCACTGCCCAAAAAAGAATGTGGTAAATATCTATCTTATCTTATACCTTAAAACGAGCAATTCTTATTTATTTATTTTTATGTGTGTACATATTTTTTTTTCTACGATCTCGGAAACGGCTCTAACGATTTCACTGAAATTTGATATATGGGGGTTTTCGGGGTAAACAATCGGTCTAGATTGTTAATGTTTGATTTTACTCTTTAAGTTTATGTAGATTATCACCTAAACACCACCATATTACAATAAATAGGTAGTTATAACCGAGCAAAGCTCGGTCGCCCAGGTACTGTAAGTATTTATGCTAAATGTAAGTATTTATGCCAAATGCCTGAACAGATTTGGATGTTTCGGAGTCTTTACATTAGACGTGAACAGACTCACATTATTTTTATGTGTTTTTAAGTTCAGAATTTCACTGAGATATTTAGGAAAACCAAATCCATACAGTTTTCTTACGGTATGCTTGAATGACTCATCATTTCGAGTAGGTGACACAGTCAACGATCATGCACACCCTGGTGTCAGAGTTCTTAGGAACCCCCTCTCGAATGACGACAAATTGTATACTATTTTATGTTTTTTTTTTAAATTATTTTTTCATATTACATTAATCATTACGTACAGTACAGAACAACATTTCTAAACAGTACATTATGATCTTATCCTAAGAGGTATCTCTTTCAGTCTACTAGCTGGACAAAGGATAATATTACCCACATAAGGAAGGTATTAATAGAAAGTATAAAGAGAACATCGTGTGTAGTAAACGCCATTATAGTACCTGTATAATAATTCCTGAAGGACAGTTAGAACGTTGGCGTGAGCACTTTGAAGAGGTCTTTTGCAAGACTAACACAGCCCTACCAGTCACACCAGCAACCATTACACCGCCACAGTTGTTGGACATTGACACATCCCCACCTACTCGAGACGAAGTTGAAGCTGCCATTATTTCTCTTAAGAGTGGTAAAGCGCCAGGACTCGACCTTGTTACAGCAGAAATGCTTAAAGCTGACTCACAGACCACTGTCGAGGTCATAACACCACTCTTAGAGAAAATTTGGATAGATGAAGAGTTTCCTGACGATTGGAACAAGGGAGTGCTGATAACCGTCCCAAAGAAGGGTGATCTTAGCCAGTGCAGTAACTGGAGGGGCATCACACTGCTTTCTGTGCCATCTAAAGTCTTCTGCAAAATCCTTCTGAGCAGAATATCGAAGGCAGTTGAACCCATTCTTCGCCGTGAACAAGCTGGATTCCGCCCCAATCGTTCCTGTACAGACCAAATCAACACATTGAGGATCATAATTGAAGAAGCATCAGAATGGCAACGTGAGGTTTTCTTCACGTTTGTCGATTTCGAAAAAGCTTTCGATACTGTACATTGGCCTAGTATTTGGTCTCGTCTGGATGAAATAGGAGTCCCGCCGAAAATTAGGGACCTGCTCAAAGCCGTCTACAAGAAATACTCCTGCAGGGTAACTCACGACGGTTTGTTATCAGCAGACATCCCAGTTCACGCAGGTGTTAGACAAGGCTGTCTGCTGTCGCCCCTGCTTTTCCTCATCGTGCTGGATGGTGTGCTGCATCAAGTGAACGACGGCAATCGACGTGGCATAGAGTGGGGGTTGACAGACCAGTTGGACGACCTAGACTACGCTGATGACCTCTGTCTCCTTAGCCACAAGCACGGTGATATGCAAGCTAAACTTGATGACCTCCAGCGTGAAGCGGGAAAAGTGGGCCTTAAAGTCAACGCGCGGAAGACCCAAGAGATGCGTATAAAAGGAAAGAACCTGCTGCCGTTAACGCTTGGCACAGAACAAATTCAGCGCGTGCAACGGTTTATGTACGTGGGGAGCATAGTGTCGCAATGTGGAGGAACAGAAGAGGACATCACTTCTAGAATTGCTAAAGCTCGAGCCACCTTTGCGCAACTCCGCCCCATATGGCGGTCTAGGAAGCTTACTCGCAGAGTAAAACTCAAAATCTTTCGCTCCAATGTAAAAACCGTTCTGCTATATGGGTGCGAAACGTGGAAGGTGACCAAAGGCATCACGCAGCAGATTCAAGTCTGCATCAACCGCTGCCTTCGTCAGATATTGGGTATCTTTTGGCCTGAAAAGATATCCAATGAACGTCTGTGGCAGCTTTGCGGCGAGACACCGATCGGTCACCAGATAGCGCGTCGTAAATGGATATGGATTGGCCACACGCTCAGGAGGGAGCCTTCTCACATTCCGAGACAGGCATTGGAATGGACTCCTCAAGAAAAGAGGAAGCGTGGTCGACCAAAGCAGACCTGGCGGCGATCGGTAGCGGCGGAGATGAGGACAATAGGGCTGCCTTGGCCCGAAGTAAAGCGCGTTGCTCAAGACAGAACGAGATGGAGAAGCACTGTAGCGGCCCTCTGCCCCACCTAGGGGATATAGGAAAATAAGAGAAGAGGATAATGATTCCTGTAAGGCGTGGGAAATAGTGTGCGTCGTGCCACTAACATAAAATAGTCGCAATCTATCTGAAGGCGGCGATCATGTCCCGATTGATTGAAAACGAATTTTTTCACCGCGCCGCCACTTCTGACTTAAGCTTTATGGAGGCACATTACCGCGGTAATGGACACGAAATGGCGGCAATGTATCTACTGAGTGCCGAGTGAAGATTGATCAGCGAGCCGAAACGACTTATTGAAAGGGACATAACTCATTTCCCTCTCATTGCGAACAAAAAGGGCTGTCGAGATAAGTGGTTCCATATTTTTAGAAGTTGACGAGGCTGTACCATTGGCGAACTACTCTGGTTTCCGACGTTGATAGGACGAAAGTCATTTTTGACGAAGTCAACAGTACAATAGCGTTAGAGTGGTTACCAGCAATCAATTTTGTGATGAACGCTAAAAAGACGAAACGTGTTAAATTTTGTTTATCAAATATTATAAAAGTAACTACCAATACGCATAGTGGTCGATAACGGAACGATAGATTCGGTATATGAACAAAATTTCATGGGATGACAGTTGACTCCGGACATCAATAGGGTGCCCATATCACATCCTTAGTCAGAAGAATAAGACAGTTGACTGACGTTGAAACTGCGCGTTTGGTATACTTCAGTTACTTTCGTAGTGCCATGTCCTACGGGATATTACTGTTCGGTAACGCTGGAATTAATACTATATTCATCCTATATATAAACTAGGTGCTAGAGAATATCTGAGAGAAGTGTTTAATAATGTGAATATATTGACACTCCCCTCGCAGTACATATTTGCGAATGATTATGATAATGATAATTTATTCACATAAAATAGAGTACATAAGATCTTTAATAATAAACATATCCTTAAATCTATTTTGCTTATTGCTAACAAGCATGTGAAATTATTTTGTTCAATAATTGAATAAAAGAAGATTATGAGGCACGATGTCAAAAGTTAGTTTGTTTGTTTGTTTGTTACGCTTTCACGCCGTAACTACTGAACCGATTATCATGAAATTTTGCATACAAGTTCTCTGGAGTACGGAGAAGGACATAGGCTACCTTTTATCCCGGGAAAAAGTACTATTCTCGAGGGAACGACATTGACGCGGGTGGAGCCGCGGGCGAAAGCTAGTAATTAAAAATTCTCGAAAATATCATCAATTTTATAATAAGTTTTGTCAATGAGCCACAACTTAATTTTTTTCTTAAAAGCGGGCATTGGAAGTACCTTTATATCTGTAGGCAATTTATTATGTACCTTTACACACATTGCCATGCAATTATTTTGGTATAATGCAATCCTTGGAACATCTGTTAAAACAAGCCTATCGCCGCGTCTAGAATAAATATTATAATCTTCATGTACACGGTGAATTTTTATTCGTTTTCGACCCAAAGGGATGATTCAGACCGTCGACATAAACAACTTTTCCTATGGGACCAATGCTGGAAACTGAAAAAAATTAACAATTCCGTACAAAAATGTTCCGTTGTCACATTGTGTGGGAATGTAAAAAAAAAATTGAGCCCTTTGAAATTCCATTGAACTTTGATGCGCTTAATCTTTTACATTTATTGTTTAATTGTCAAAAGAAAATATACGTGTACAATATTTTTTGACTGATGACCTAATTGTAATGTTATTATGTGGAACTAGCGTATTCATTGTTGTTTAATTGGGCATGGCTAAATTCAAGGAAATTAATTTAACAGAGACCTCATTGACTTATCTCGCGCCTTTGAACCACAGACTGTCGGGAGCGTCCCCGACCAGATCAAGATAAAAAACGATTTAAGGTTATCCTTGACCTTAGATAAATAAATATATACGCCCCAAAGTAAGATCGAGACTTGTGTTATGGGATACTAACTCAACGATACTATATTTTATATCAAATACATATATAGATAAACATCCAAGACCCAGGACAATCTGAAAAAGATCATTTTCCATCTTGACCTGACCGGGGATCGAACCCGGGCACCCTCGGGTCGCAGGCTGGTGTGTTAATCACTGCAGATGTGGACTTATATTTAATATCCATAAATATAGTTCCATTCGGTTTGTATCCAATAATCAAAATCCGCAGGGATATCTCTCTATTTCTATTAGAATTATCAGGCGCGGTCCGAAAGGGCTGTCACTGGGGACATCATTATCATGATGATGATGAGTGGGGACATGAGAGGAGCTCATATCCCCAGTGGCCCCCAAAATCGTACATTTCTATTGAAAAGCCATATAAAAATTTTTGAAATCATAAGTATTACTGTCCCTAGCCGCGATGCATTAAGTTTTTTACTTATATGTAATGGTACTTTCATGAACTACGCAATGTTTAACGATGTCCATAAAAATTATAATGCAACATGTACACAAACATACATACTATCACACATTTTTAGGGGTAGACAGAGCCCATGTCTATAAAGACCACGTTTATAATGACCACGTTTGCCAGCTAGTTTTTTTCTTCTTTATAACAACTAGGGTGACATGTGTAGTAAGGGTCGTACGGGAGTAGAAGAGACAAGAGATCTGTCTTTCGGATGTGGCTGTTCCTCGGGACATATGTCACAGCAATCTTTATGATAAAATAACGGGTAACTTATGAGCGGTGGTGACGTATGGCCGGTCCCTCTTGGGAGCTGGCGGCCCGTTCACCAAACTGATTATGACAACTAAAAATGAAGGCTGTTTTAAACGTTGGATATGAAATGATTTTCTGTACACTAAAAAACAGTTGCGCTTAGGTATTTTAGTCGGTATTACCAACAAATTTCAACCTACACCACGTACGTAATGATAATTTTATTTAAGAGTGAGGAGCTATTTTATGTACCTACCACCTATTTGTACCACTTTTACAGCAAATAAAAGCAGCAAGATATTGCAGGATTGATCATCACCTGATTGTCTGATAATAAAGATGATCCGTACTTCGGAAGGCACGTAAGCCAGTGGTCTCGGCTGCCATCTGGTAGTCGTTAAAGGAACCACGTCAGAGGCCGAGAGGCGGTTCCGAAGAACTCTGACACCAGGGTGTGCATGGTCGATTGACATGGTCATCGTAGCTCGTAGCAATATATTGAAATTCGTAGAATCATCGTAATACTTTTAACCTACTTCAAAAATAAAGGCCAATCCATTTGATACGTATGTTACGTATATTGTCAGAATAACCCACTTTTTGTTATATATGTTAGTCTATAACAGCTCCTAAACATGTGTGCCAAAATTTGTATATTTGTAATTTGTATGTTGTACGCGTATCTCAAAATCATTAGTCAGATTGCTATAATCTTAGGGAACAGTGTAAGTTTCACCAAAATCAGTTCAGTAGTTTTTGAGATGAGAGAGAGTTATAAGTCGGTTTAATTTTTTTAAATTGCATATGAAAATCCGTATAACAAAATTTTGTTGTCATATAATCTAAATGTATTTAGCCGTTTCTTGTATAATTGATCTTGTATGATTGGGTTTAGAAAACCTCTGGCAGTACGGCATCGTACTTTCCTATGCGTCTATCCTTTTCTCTCTTCACTCAAGAACCTCAAGAGCACCACTTACAAGACCGAGAAAGACGTTCCCGCAATCTTTCTTGCTCTAGTAAATGATGAAGCTCAACCAAACGCCATTTTTAGGGTTCCGTACCCCAAGGGTAAAAACCCTATTAATATGATTCCGCGGTCCGTTTGTCTGTCTGTCTGTCCGTCCATCTATCTCATAAACCGTGATAGCTAGAAATACTCGCAAATACTCCTCAAAAGCTTGATATTCAAAGCGACATAATATCTCAAAGTGACAAGGAGTTAAATGTAAAAAATATTCAAGCATTTCTGCTATTGATGTCACCAGCAAAATGTGACACAAGTACCTACTTATTATCAATGCCATACCCACGGGAGACATGTTATGTATAGAATTATTTATGTTTGCAACTCTTGATACAATACAGATAAAAATCCTTGTATCTCAGAGACCGATTTCGGTCAAACAAGCTCAAAATAATCTCCGTTAAATAATTTACCATTCAAACAAAAGAAACAGGCCAAGTGCGAGTTGGACTTGCGCACGAACGGTTCCGTAACATTAACTATTATTATAGATAAATAAATTTATTAAAAATATTTTTATTATATGATTTAACTATTAATTTATGTTCTTCGTAATTTTCCTATAACTGTGCTATAAGACGTTGCTTCGTAACAAATTTCAAGTTTCTGAGTTCACGGAAGTACCCTGCTGGTTTTAATTCCCGTGCGAATGTCGAAAATTTGCGGCATAAACGGCTGTAACTTTTGATTACGTTGGCTTAAAAGCTATTTTGAACTGAAACTGAAAGACTTTGATTTTTTCACAGCTTCAAGGGAATTTCTACTTGATAACTCCACGCCTTCTTGATAAAAAGGATCTTGTTAGACAGAAAGACAAGAAAGTGATGAAACAAGAGTTCCATTTTTTTCTTTTAAAGTACGGAACCCTAAAAACTCCACTAAAATTAATTCAGGCGTAAAAAAATAGTGCTAACAATCAGAGAATCGCAAGATAAGGGGCCGGGTATAATATTTCAAAATTTCCATTGACCCGAACTCTTCGAACTTTGAACGAAGTTGCGAATAAAGTTGGTATTTTCTCCTGTTCCTTGACTGACTTCACAAGAGCTACATTGTGGATATTATGTTATAATATAGCTTAAAGTGATAATTGTAGTGTATGACTTCACTGTTGTATTAGGGAAACCTGTAAAGATATTGTAAGTTTTTGAAATAAATAAATAAATATGGAGATCATAGCCGACTTTTGAACCGCTCTCTGTTTAACTCGCTATTTGTGACCCGATATCTCCGAGATTGGAATCCGCAAGCGCGGTAATGCTCGCAAACACTCCTCAAAGGCTTGATATTCAACACGACTAGTGATGTGCCGTTCCCAAATTCCCATTTCCAGCGAACGTTCCCCGTTCCCGTTTACGGGAATGTTTCCGGAAACATTCCCAATTTCGGGGGAACGTTCCCATCTAAATTAGGTAAATCTTGTATACTTACTAAATAAAAACTTTTGAGATTTGGTCTCATTCCCAGCAACAAGGGAACGTTCCCGGCAACAAGGGAACGTTCCCTGGGAATTTGGGAACATTCCCTGGGAACGTTCCCGTTTATTTCGGAAATTTTGTCGATTATTGAAATATTTATATATTACATATACCAAGTAATGCATATACATCAGTTCAATATATT
Source organism: Elegia similella (assembly GCA_947532085.1). Lineage (NCBI taxonomy): Eukaryota > Metazoa > Arthropoda > Insecta > Lepidoptera > Pyralidae > Elegia > Elegia similella. Next base: position 31,596,945 of record OX383927.1, on the reverse strand, counting down.
TGCATTGACAAAAAAGTTGTATGACAAATAAAATTACAACTTTCCCTGACATTTCCATTTTGGAAATCTGGGGAATGTAGGAACGTTCCTGGGAACGGCACATCACTAAACACGACGATTCTCGCGTATTTACATTTTTGCTCGGCCGCGTTGGAATACGTTAGGTACATTTTGTTTAAAAATACAGTCGTGTTTTTAATTTTCAGCGGTGATACCTCGTGTCACAACACCAATGAGGATAAAATGTCGCCCAGGAAAAAATATAATTTTGATAAAATAATATAACAATATGCAAGCTGAAGCTGAGTGCCTCTTTGAATGTGTAATAAGGAAAATTAGGAAGTGTTATTTCAACATCTTTTCCTTTTATACTAAAATAGAATATTATCAGCTATCCCTCGTGTTCATTCGTTTAATCTTCGAAACAGTTTATTGCTCGGCATTAAATTAATTCTATTCTATAATTAGTGCCCCTGTATCCTTATTCTTACTAATATTATAAATGCGAAAGTGAGTTTGTTTATTTGTTTGTTTGTTACGCTTTTACGCCGTAACTACTGAACCGATTATGATACACATTTAAATCTCCCAATATGAATAAGCTAGTAAACACAATAAACGATATAGATAATTTAAATCCAGCTCAGTCTACACAATGCGATTTAAATGACCTTTTTAAGCATTGTAACTTACATAAATCTGACTTTACTATTTTTTCACAAAATATTAGAAGTATTTACTGTAACTTTGACGATTTTTTTAGTGAACCTTACGCAATTAAACTTTATACCAGATGTATTATTATTTACAGAATGTTGCCTCGACCGCAATAAACCTTTACCTTCTCTAACAAACTACAGTTCTCACTATACTACAAATTTAATCAATCAAAATGACGGCGTAAATTCGTTAAAAATAATCTTAGTAGTAAGGTCAAAGAAATAAAGCTGGCAGGAGCATCATGCTTACAACTAGATATACTAAATAATTTAGTTCTATGTATCTACCGATCGCCATCTAATAAAAATTCAGAAGACTTCACAAATTCTCTTTGCACCTATGGTAGATGTATGGGTATGTTTCTACCACTCAATGTTGGATGTAGATAATAAAAAGCAGGACTCACGTAACTCCAATTTATTCCAACACACAGAAGAAGGTGCAGTAGCAAGAGGTAGGCAGAAAGTCACAGCACAAGCACAGTAGTTATAGAAAGTACAAGAATAGATGATAGACAGTTCGGAAGTAGAAAGGAAACTTAGGATTAACATATATCAATAGCACTCAAGCGAAAGCGCAAACAACGTAGGTACGCGTCGGATAGCAAGCGAGCGTGCTCTCAGTGTAATAGCGAAATCTCGACTGGCGGCGTGGCGATCGGTGCGCCCGCGCATCGACTCGGGGCAGGAATCCCGTTATGCGAGTCCGGCCGCTAGTGCGTCGGACCAGTCGACAATACGTTGTCGATATCGACATCGATAAACTGGTACACAGTTAGGATATTATATAAAATGTCGATTATAAATATTTAAATAAATATGTTTAATATGTTATACATTTATGTATATATTATATTTATAAATGTAAGATAAATAATTATAAGTAAGTTTATAAATATTAGTATGGTATTTAAAGAAGTAATTATTATTTATTATTAATTTATATAAGGTAGCCTACACCACCCCCCTCCAGAGACCGTCAAGGGCGATAAAAGTCGGTAAATTTGACTCTGCGTCCTGAACGAGTTATATATTCTTTCCGAACTACTGGGGAGGGATTGTCGGTCTGATCGGTAAGTATAAATGCTGGCTTCACTCGATCTATGGATACCGTAACTTCTTTGTTTTTGAAAAGAATTTTGAAAACCTTATCCCCTCTAGACAAAACTTTATGTGGACCAGAATAAGCAGGTTGAAGTGAACCACGTGATGCATCTTCTCGCAGGAAAACGTAATCACTGGTTGCTAGATCTTTGTAAACGAATACTTTGGGCTTATTATGGTGGGAAGTAGGTACAGGTTGCAATTTTCTAGCGAATGTCCTAATGCGGGTGGTAAACTCTGAAATATCTGTAGTACCGGCCGAAGTGGGGTCAAAAAATTCGCCAGGCAATCTTAAAGCCTCTCCGTATACTAACTCAGCTGAAGAAGACTGTAAGTCATCCTTAAAGGAGGTTCTTATGCCGAGTAGTACCCAAGGTAAGGATTCAGTCCACTTATCGTTTGCGTGGCATACTATGGCGGCTTTGAGCTGTCTGTGAAATCTCTCGACTAGGCCATTACAAGCCGGGTGATATGCTGTGGTCCGCTTGTGCTCGAACCCAGCTATAGTCGAGAGACATTTAAACAGAGCAGACTCGAACTGCCGGCCGCGGTCAGTTATGATATCCGTAGGGCAACCGAATCTAGCGATCCAACCGGACAGTAACGCCTTAGCCACCGTTTCTGCAGTGATGTCTTCGATCGGTATGGCTTCCGCCCACCGAGTGAATCGGTCTACGGCGGTTAGGCAATACCGATATCCATTGGAATGAGGAAGAGGTCCGACCAGATCAATATGGACCTGTTTAAAACGTCCTTTGGGCAGGTTAAATGTGTTTAAAGGTGCGTTTACGTGCCGATGGACTTTTGCTTTTTGGCACATAATGCAACTACGTGCCCAGTCCCGGCAATCCTTCCTCATGCTTGGCCAAACGTACCTTTCAGCTACTAGCCTTGCCGATGCATTTGCGCCGGGGTGGCTGAGGGAATGCAAGCTATTGAACACCTGTTTACGGAAGAAAATCGGGATGAATGGCCTGGAAGCAGGTGTACTGACGTCGCAGTACAACTGAGCTTTGCTACCAGGTACATATAATTTCTCTAGCCGCAATGATGATCCTCCGTCTAACAATTTGGTAAGTTCAGGGTCAGAGGCTTGGGCTTTGGCTAATAACTCGAGGCTTACCGGTGCTCCTAATTCTTCGATACGTGACAGCGTATCTGCAACGATATTATCTTTGCCAGATATATGTCTAATGTCCGTTGTAAATTGGGCAATAAAATCTAAATACCGGTACTGCCTAGGCGAACAGTTTTTCTTCCTCTCGTGAAAGGCAAAACTGATCGGCTTGTGGTCAGTATACACAATAAAATGACGGGCTTCGAGCATGTGCCTAAAATGTTTAATTGCCTCATAAATCGCGAGTAGTTCCCGGTCATAAGGTGAGTATTTTACCTGAGATGGGCTCAACTTTCGAGAAAAGAAAGCTAGTGGCTGCCAAGCATCGTCCTTAAGCTGTTGAATGACAGCTCCAATGGCCTTGTCCGAGGCATCCGTGACCAGTGCCATCTTGGCAGTGCAATCAGGATGTGCTAATAAAGCGGCGTCAGATAAACTTAGCTTACTTGCCTCAAAAGCTTTTAAAGCCTCACCTGTCAAGTTGATAGGTTGTGATCCCTTCAGCGATCCTGTCAACAAGACGTGTAATGGAGCTTGAACCTGAGCAGCTCGAGGGAGGAACCTTCTATAGAAGTTTAGCATGCCCAAGAATGCTCTAAGTTGACGTACGTTAGTAGGGGTGGGAAATTTTTTTATGGCTTCTACCTTAGAGTCCAGTGGTCGGGTGCCTTGCTGGGAGATGCTGTATCCTAAAAAGGTTACCTCCTCTGCCCCGAAGACACACTTGGCTGTGTTCAGAAGCATTCCGTAGTCACGAAGCCTACCAAAGACGATACGCAGGTGCTCCTCATGCTGAGTTTTGGACTTGCTAAATATTAAAAAATCGTCCAAATAACAGTAGACGAAATCAAGCCCTCGGGTCATTTCGTCCACGAAACGTTGAAAGGTTTGGCCGGCGTTTCGAAGTCCGAACGTCATGAACGGAAATTCATATAATCCGAACGGTGTGGTGATCGCAGTTTTAGGAATGTCGTCTGCGCTGACAGGTATCTGATTATACGCCTTAATTAAATCTAGGGTACTGAAGATTTGGCACCCTGATAGCGAATGGGCGAAGTCTTGGATATGTTTAATCGGATATCTGTCAGGCAGTGTGCGAGCATTCAACATGCGGTAATCACCACACGGACGCCAGCCGTTGTCCTTCTTGGGGGCTAAATGTAGCGGAGAGGACCAAGAGCTCTCCGAAGGTCTGGCAGTACCATTTGCGAGCATAGACTGAAATTCCTGTTGAGCAATTTTTAACTTATCTGGTGCCAGACGACGAGGCGCAGAAGCGACAGGGGGCCCTGGAGTGGTGCGGATGTGGTGTACCGTATTATGTGGGATATTACGGTGTGTACCAGCTGGTCGAGTGATTTCTGGGAACTCATTAAGAATCTTATGATATGGAGTCTCGCCAGTCAAGACCTTTACAGAGTATAGGCTAGCACAACTATTTACAGACCTGGCTATAGCTGTTACAGAAGTAGTGTTATCTATTAAGCGTTTGTTACGACAATCTACTATGAGGTGATAAAAATTAAGAAAATCTACTCCTATTATAGGTTTTGTCACATCTGCAACTACAAAACGCCAAGAAAAAGTCCTACGTAAGCCTAAGTCTAAATTAAGATGCACATAACCATACGTCGATATGCTGGAACCGTTTGCCGCAGTCAGCTGGAACCCTGTAGAAGTACGCCGTTCGCGCAGCGCCGAGCGAGGAAAGACGCAGAGGTCGCTTCCTGTATCAACCAGAAACTGCGTCTTTGAGTGTCGATCGGTAACAAATAGGCGACCAGTCGATGTTGGGGGGCAGTCGTCAGCCGCCATTATCGACTGCCCTTTAAGTTTTCCGCCTTGAAGTCACATGGGGTGACGCATCTGCTTGCCTTCTCTCCAAACTTGTGGTGGTACCAGCATATGGGGTGCTTCCGGTAATTAGACTGGGAACGCGAAGATGACCTATTCCGTCCTGATTGATTGGGCCGCGAGTGAGGTCTGCTGTTTCTCTTGGACCCAAAAGCTTGGTTGAACTGCCTGCGTAACTCAGCAATCTCCCTCGTCAGGTTGGTAATAATAGAACCAGGGTTGGCTCCATCTGCTGCCGCGACACTAGGGGATGGGGTGGCAACATCGTTGACTCTGTCCGCCAAATCCGCTAGATCTTCCAAGGACGCTGAACTCGGTTGACCTGCTAGCACCGTCTGGATTCCAACGGGGAGTCGACTAATCCAAATTGTTTTTAGGAAATCATCTGGTACTTCCACGCCAGCTAAACCTTGGAGGTGACGAAGAAAGCGAGAGGGTTTTCTATCTCCTAACTCTTCGTGCATTAAAAGCTGCTTAAGTTTCTTCTCGTTTGATGCGCTCAGTCTTTTAATCAGCTCCGATTTCAGCTTTTCATATTTGTTCTCTGCTGGTGGACTGATAATGATGTCCTTCACCTCGCGAGAATACTGATTATCGAGTTGGCCAATTATGTAGTTGAATTTAGTTACATCACTAGTAATCCGGTTAATAGCGAATTGACCTTCTACTTGTGCGAACCATATTTCGGGCTCTTCTGGCCAGAAAGGAGGTATTCTTATACTGACTTTAAAAACATCGCCTTTTTCTATCGATACGTGCCCCTCACTAGCCTTAGGCCGCTCATCGTTAGCGTCTGCCATCTTGAATCTCTTTGTTCTCGTCCGGTATGCGGACTTGGGGTCACCAGTATGGTAGATGTATGGGTATGTTTCTACCACTCAATGTTGGATGTAGATAATAAAAAGCAGGACTCACGTAACTCCAATTTATTCCAACACACAGAAGAAGGTGCAGTAGCAAGAGGTAGGCAGAAAGTCACAGCACAAGCACAGTAGTTATAGAAAGTACAAGAATAGATGATAGACAGTTCGGAAGTAGAAAGGAAACTTAGGATTAACATATATCAATAGCACTCAAGCGAAAGCGCAAACAACGTAGGTACGCGTCGGATAGCAAGCGAGCGTGCTCTCAGTGTAATAGCGAAATCTCGACTGGCGGCGTGGCGATCGGTGCGCCCGCGCATCGACTCGGGGCAGGAATCCCGTTATGCGAGTCCGGCCGCTAGTGCGTCGGACCAGTCGACAATACGTTGTCGATATCGACATCGATAAACTGGTACACAGTTAGGATATTATATAAAATGTCGATTATAAATATTTAAATAAATATGTTTAATATGTTATACATTTATGTATATATTATATTTATAAATGTAAGATAAATAATTATAAGTAAGTTTATAAATATTAGTATGGTATTTAAAGAAGTAATTATTATTTATTATTAATTTATATAAGGTAGCCTACACACCCATCTAGATACACTTAATACTGATAAAAATATTATAATTGCAGGAGATATAAATATCAACCTTTTACCTAAACCACATGAACCACCCCATAAAACTAAAAATAGGGTCCATTATCTTGATATGCTATCTGCATTTGGAATTTTACCCGGATATAAATTGCCAACCAGGCCAAAATCAAAATCTTGTATAGACCATTTCATGTTAAAAGTAAACAATAAAAAGGTATCAGCTTTTATTGCAGTACTTAACACTACCATCACAGACCATGCAACTACCTTTCTAAAATTATCAAAATCTAAACTTGAAACAAATGCATCAAAGTCAAAAACTTCGATAAACTTTGAAATGGCTTTAAAATACTTACAAGAAGCACAGTTATCTGAACTCTTATTTTGTGTCGACCCTAATTCAATCACTAACAATCTTATAGAAAAACTCATCGAATCAATAAACTTAAATACCCATACAACCAATATTCCAAAAAGTAAACGCATAATAAAACCATGGATGACCCCAGGCTTACTTAAATGTATCAGAAATAGAAATTCATTACAAAAAAAAACTGCGAAACAACCCTTTTGATGAAGTTCTAAAAAACTTAAACGCAAGTATGAGAGAAAATTACTAACGGAATCGGCAAAAGACAATAAAATGCTTTGGAAAACTATAAAAACTATTACAAATACAAATAAAAATATTAAATCTAACACAGAACTACTTAACTTGAAATCAACACCCTTGGAATCGGCAAATTACGTTAATGATTATTTTTCAAAAGTAGGAGAAAATTTAGCTAAAGACATAGAAAACAAAATTGACAAAAAAGATCTAAATGACTACTTTAATAGTCTGCCTTCTCAGCATCAATCTTTTGTTCTGCTTGAAACAGATTATGATGAAATCGATAGTATAATCATGAACCTAAAATCGGACAGTGCTCCCGGATGGGACAACATTTCAACTAAATATTTGAAATATATAAAAATTGAGATAATTCCTGTAATAGTTCATCCAGCAAATCGCTGTTTCGTCACTGGTACTTTCCCTGACCTTTTGAAAAAATCAGTTATTATACCTATACATAAAGGTGGTGACAAAGAGGATGTATGTAACTATAGACCAATTTCAATCTTACCAGTAGTATCCAAAATTTTAGAAAAGTTATTAAATATCAGATTACTTAATTATTTAACTAAATTTAACATACTCTCTCCAAATCAATTCGGTTTTAGAAAAGGTGTATCAACAGAAGATGCTGTAACTTCTCTAACAGCACTAATTTCCAAAAAATTAGACAGCGGAGACAAATGCCTTACTGTTTTTATAGAATTAAAAAACGCTTTCGATACCGTTTCTGTCCCCATCCTTATTCAAAAATTAGAAAAGTTAGGAATACGAGGTACACAGCTCTCCATTTTCAAAGATTATTTATCTAATAGGAAACAAAAAGTAAAACTTGACGAATTTTATGGTGGAGAGGTTGGCGTATCTTTTGGCGTACCACAAGGTAGTGTCCTCGGTCCTACCTTGTTTCTAATATACATAAATGATCTATGTAATACAAAAATTGATAATGCAAAACTCTTCTGCTACGCTGATGATACTGCCATCGTTTTTAGTGCAAAATCTTGGGCAAAGGTTAGAGAAAATACTGAAAAAGGCATGACTCTAGTCTCAAAATGGTTAAAAAATAATCTCCTTACATTAAATGCTAAAAAAACAAATTACATATGTTTTTCTATAACTAAAGCTTCGCAACCAAGTAACGACTTTAATATAAAAATTCACTCGTGTAATAGTAGTTTATCAACTAACCAATGTAACTGTCCAACTATAAGTAAAATGGCACAAGTCAAATATCTAGGTATTGTTTTGGATGAAAGATTGTCCTGGTATCCTCAAATAGAGCTCATTTCTTCAATAATTAGGAAACTTATATGGCTATTTAAGACCTTAAGATATATAGTTCCTAATCCTAAATTATCTACCGATGCCAAATCAAAAAATTTATTAATTAATATATATACATCATTAGTACAGTCTATTATCATTTACTGTGTTTCTGTTTGGGGTGGTACGTATAAAACTCGTTTCCTTGAAGTAGAGAGAGCTCAAAGGGCATTGTTAAAGGTTATGTTCTTTAAAAAACGTCGCTTTCCTACTGAATCACTATACCAAGAATGTAAATTATTATCCGTTCGCAAATTGTACATTATGCAGCTTCTCCTTAAAAAGCACAAATCACTGTCCTATAATTCAGAAAAAGTTAATAAAAGACGAAAGTATTACGTAGTTGAGATACCAATCACTAAAACCAGTTTTGCCAAAATACAATACAATAATCGGTCTTGCTATCTTTATAATAAAATTAATAAACAATTAGATATATATTCAAAATCCTACTATGATGTTAAATCTACCTTAAGTGATTGGCTCTTGAAATTAAATTACTTTGACACGGAACAACTTCTAGATACAGAATACAGAATATAGGCATTACTTATTAGGTACTTGATAATAACATTCTCACACATACATACAACCATACATCTTATTATATACTTTCATATACTTTTTTAAATAAAAGTAAATAATATTATACAAAATTTAAAAACTAAAATGTAATCACTTGTTTAAAGATCTCAATCAGGCACGGTTTAAGAAGAGCGGAGCCTCCTGGCACAGGCATCTTTGATAGCCTAAAAGGAGACTCCAACACCTAGTTATAAGATCTGAATTTGTAAATGGAAAATAAATATTTTTGATTTTTGATTTTTTTTGATTTTTTTGATTATCATGAAATGTTGCATACAAATTCTCTGGAGTACGGAGAAGGACATAGGCAGACACCTTTTATCCTGGGAAAAAGTACTATTCCCGAGGGATCGACATAGACGCGGGCGGAGCCGCGGGCGAAAGCTAGTTTTTTTATATTTTTAATTTTATCAAAGAAGGTTTTGTCTACATAGGCTATGCCACCCTCATATATGCGACAACACGTAGTTCCTTAAACACACATGACCTTGCTTCTCCGATGAAGGAGAAGCAAGTATGCGGTTAAACACTCATAGTTGAACTATGGGGTTTACATAAAGTTTAATTTGTCGTATTCGTTTTCATATATATATCGTCATAACAATTAGGAGATTCGGCGATGCCCATCAAAAATGCGAAGTTATTCAGTGGAATGCGTCCGGAACGAATCATTATGTCTGATTAGCCTCCCCCTCCCTCCTCCGCCTTGTTAATGTACCTACTACTTTATGAATTTCATGATGATAGATTCAGTGAAAGCGTGCCAAACCACCAAATATACAAACAGGCGTCTACAGTAAGATTATGTGGACCCATAACATTTAACGCCACTGTCATCGACAGCTCACAATTTACTTATTTCAATTTGCATTATACAACGTATATGTTACGAAGTTTCAAGTTATAATTTCCAATATTTACCAACCGTTACGTATCGCGGCCACATATAATTCTCGGCGGAACGCTCCGAATTCACGACGTAATTGAAAAGCAATTTCGCGATGAAACATACATCACGTAAGTACATAAGCACCCACTCAACTGCGCCACTTCCACCGAGAAATTTATTAATATGAAGCTCGTATTATAAATGTGAAGGTTCGCATGCATGTGAACATGTTTGTTTCTGCTTGACATGAAAATGTACTTAATCTTTCGTATGAAAACCGATTTCAATCGAGCTACTGGATCGATTGTGATAGTTTAAATGGAACAAACTTGAAAACATACTCTTTCAAATAACGAAACAATTTTAAAAATCGCTTCGTAAATGACGGAGTTATGAGGTAACAAACATAAAAAAGCATAGAACCGAATTGATAAAACCCTCCTTTTTTTTTCAAATCGGTTGAAAACAGGTCGCTTACGATCTATTTCGTCTGATTTGCCGACTAAAGTTTCGGACTCGTCAGGAGCCCATTTTCAAGGTGAGTGCGGGACGCGCGGTGTGCCCCCGCGCCGTCAAAAGCAAAGTGACTATGTCTGTTTGTCTATCATCTTCCTCTTCACGCATCAACTACTGAACCGATTTAGATGAAATTTGCTGGGTAGATAATTTATGGCCCAAAGAAGGACACCATTATCATCATTTGTGCCTTTTTCCCGCTTCATCATGTGTGATACGTTGCGGTCCAGGGTTCCACTATTATCGCAGCATCCAGCAGTCATAAATTAGCATATATTCTGGAAATACTTACTGTTCCCCTGAGAAAATCACACGGATGGAGCTGCAAGCAAAAGCTAGTACTAACACACTACTGACACTGACTAACACTACTCGTACTAAACAAACGGGGAAAGATTATAGAGATCATTCCGCGTTTGTCTGTTGCATTTTCCTTTAAGCGTTCTGTTGCGAAACTACATAAAACATTAATTTTGCTTTGCTTCTTTGTATTTAGCTACTATTAGCTGACTTAAGCGGACCCCGGGCTCCGAAACACTGTGGTTTACTATGCCACCGAAAAACGCTCAGCTTATTTATTCATTTCGTGCAGGTGACACTTTCAATCCACCACACACACCCTGGTTTCCGGAACCGCTTCTCGGCCTCTGACGTGGTTCCTTAACCGACTACCAGATAGCAGCCGGGACCAGCGGCTTAACGGGCCTTCCGAAGCAATCTGACAATCAGGTGATTCAAGCTTGCAATTAACCAAATTGAAAACAACTAAACAAAGTATGCTTCCCGTGGGAATCGAACCCACGACCCCCAGGTCTACAGACAAACGCCTTAACCACTGGACCACGGACACTTAGCTGAGTGAGAGAGAGCTTACGATAAATATTAGGGCTCTCTGAGGGCAACAACTAGACAGCGTATAAAGTTACCTTAAAGAGTGACTCAGCCCATGAATATGAACAACTTTTTAATAGGACCGATGCTGCGAAAGTATATTTTTTTGTTCCCATCATTGACCTGTCTTGTTTACTTGACTACATAACGGATAAGTAGATTAATAATTTGACGAAAAAAAACTTGACGAAAAGATACATACATACATACATATTATCACGTCTTTATCCCTTACGGGGTAGACAGAGCCTAAAGTCATAAGACCGAAAGGCCACGTTTAGCGTTGACGAAAAGATAATTTGACAATATAATTTTATGAAAAGAGAACTTGCCAGAGCAATAGGTAACTAGACAAATAGTGAAATTGACTAATAAAATGTCAGTCCCTTAAGATGTATTGTTCATTTGGATGGGCTAAGTCAAAGGAATATCGCGGCTAAATTTACAGATTATACAGCTTTTCCAGCGTAGCGGAATTATCGGATTATCAAAAATGTTGTCTCTTGTTGCAGTATGTTTTATTAAACAATTCCCCCAGATATACAAAATTACTCCAAATTGGCTCTGTAAAAGAATTTCCTGACAAAGAAAAGACTCGCCTAAAGTTTACGACTAATGCAAATCACAAAGTCAATAAAATATTTTATTAAGGCTGTTTGTTTATTTTTAAGTGGGATTCCTTTGTTGAATCCTCGAGATGGTATCAAATTAATTAATGTACATGCGACACTCGCTGTCTCTAAATAAAGGATCACAAGCGGATTGCATCGGGTTGCAGCATTGACTCGCAAGCTCTTTGAAAGTCATTAGGGAGACATACAGATAAGGAGAGTTTTTATGTGAGACTAGATTGTCTGCGGCTCCGCTTGCGTTCCCCACGGGAACGGTACCTTTTCCGGCATGAAAGGTAGCCTATGTAAGTAAGCCTATAACCATTTTGATCGATTCAGTAAGTTAGGCGTGAAAGCGTAATAAACAAAAAAAATACTGCCGTATTAATTATATTCCAAATAACTGAGAGATCAAAGAAGCAAATGATATTTTCTACATTTCTTTCTCCCAGGTGAGCATTGAAGCACGGATCACTCCAGATATGCTCGGAAAACATTTCACGATAAAGAAATCAATTCGCTCTTCGACGCTCTCAGTTTGCGTCTTAGTTTACGACTAATGCAAATCTTAAGCTCTATAAAATATTTCATTATGTCTGTTTTCAGTAGAAATGATTTTATTCCGTTTGCAGAGGACATCAAATTAATTCGAGTACAGGCGCCGCTTACACGGTATAAATCAGATTCACAAACGGATTGCATCGGATTCCAGTTCCGGCCAGGGACGTAGCTACCGCCGTATCAATGATACGGGGCCCCCGGGCTACAGGCCCCCGAACGTATATTGTTTACTTATGCTGCTGGGCAAAGGTCTTACCCTTCTTTTATTAACATCCATATTTCTTTTCAATACTTGTCACTCCATCGCTTCCTAGGCCTACCTATTGTAACTAGTGTTGCCAGGTGTCCCGATATGCGCGGGACGTCCCGATTTTCAGGGGTCTGGGGACGCGGCCCGATTTGTACCTAATCAGGACGCTTTTCATGATTAATCAAAAAATTAAAAAGCGTTTTTTTCATAAAAAAAATTATGCCTATATTTACGCTACGTAATTTTTACTCATTAATTCACTATGTCAAATTCAAAATGGCACACATCACCGTCACATCACATCTCTAGCGCATCGCTAATAAATTAAACCCAGACTTAAAAGCCCCTTCTTTTTTGTTTACTGTCCCGATCTGCAACCCTTAATCCCGATTATATTTTGACCTCATGTACCGATTTAAAACAAATCGGAACTGGCAACACTTATTATAACCATCCTCTAGTCTAGATTATGTTTTGTGATTTCGACCGTAGTAGACCATCAGTGAATTAGGATTTAAAGATTTTTTTCAATATTTTAAACTTCTGTAGCAAGATTTAAAGGCCCCAGACATGTTCCGATATAGGGCCCCACTACAGCAAGCTGCGCCACTGGTTCCGGTTCACATGCTTACATACTGTCACGCCTTTATCCCTTACGGGTTAGACAGAGCCGAAAGCAATAAGAGCTAAAACTACGTCTAGCTTTATGGTGGGCGAGGCGAGTAGTAGACTTACTAACGTACTACGTAGAGTACTAAAAAGTGAATTCTATCCTTAGAACTCGCTCATTCCCCCCCACTGAGAAAAAATATCTACGCGGAAAGAGTGTCAGCTGGTATTTTCGTTACTCCCAGACCAGCGTGGAAGCATAGATTACTCAAGTCTCATGCTGGAAAAAGTACAAAATTAAATTGTTAGGTATCTATATATGAGATTATACGGTGTGTATCTTCTATCCCTTAATGTATCCATCATTATTTATCTTGGGTATGGTTGGATACAATGAACTTAGGTTCGGATGCGGCTATCTCTTGTGCTATTTATCTTTGAAATAATGAGGGGAAAATTGTGTAATTCCGATATGCTGTCGCACGTAGGGTTGTGTGTACCAGATAGGTACGTGTGGCGTCGTCGCCGACCGCCGCTGCTGGCAGTGCCTCACGCGCGAACCAATCTGCTCCAGGAGGCCCCACTGACGCGGGCACTGCGCTATCTAAATCAGGTAGCTGAGGAGATCGACCTATTTTGTCGCACTTTGAGTGAATTTACAAGGATGTCATTATTGGTAATTTGCTATAGATTGAAAAAACTTCACTATCGCATTAGGTACCTAATCCTGTAATGATAGCTGTAAGAAGTAAATAAATAAATGATGAACTCGGAGAACATTTTACGTTACGGAAATCGATTCGCCTTCAAGACTCAGCGTTTATATCTTAGTTTACGACTAATGCAAATGTCAAACTTAATAAAATATTTTATTAAGTTTATCTTTTAGATAAAATGCTTTTTTCGCCTGCAGAGAATATTGTACCTTGAATAATATATTATGCGAGTGTATATAGGATACGCTCGATCCTGTAAATCAGGGTTCACAAATAAATTGCATCGGGTTGCTCATCATTTCGTGTAGGTGACACGGTCAATCGACTATGCACACCCTGGTGTCCGACTTCTTCGGAACCGCCTCTCAGCCTCTAACGTGGTTCCTTTAATGACTAGTGGTTCTACGAGAACAGTAGACCTCGCGAGACCTTACAACCAACATCCACATTTGCCCACCAGTGCTCTAAAATATATATGTTACTGATATGCTAATTGACTAAAGGATGATTTTCTTCAGTTACTATTTCCCCATCCACGCTGCTCTTAATTAGGTACCAGAGGAAACGGAAATTTAAACCTACATTCCTTTTAACAGAAGACCCAACCAAACCCCTTTTTAAGAGGGAACACTAAGCTCGAGAGAATTGAAAAAAAGGTATTTATAATATCTATTGCTGTCGCGCCGCGTGCCCAAATAAACCCCGCAGAGTGCGATAGAGATAACTGCAGCTCGGCCGGAAAATACCAATAAAAATTACACAAAATTATCGCTTTCTAGTCCTCTGATTTCTTCTCCAAAACATAACCGATTTAATTTCTTTTTACATAAAAAATTTAAAATAAGCAATTTCTGTTTTCTTATTTATTTGTCCAAATTTGTTTTTTTTTTTTTATGTTTGAACACAACGGAAATTCGTACCAATTTTTCATGTTTTTGAAGGTTCATATCTCTAAATAATTCAATTATGAAAAAATTTATACATACGGATTTTTTTAGTAAAAAATCATTGTCCTATTTGTACTATCCGGTGAGGAATCAGGGTACTACTCTTGTATGGAAACACGGCCCTTGAGCACCATGTTTAGTATGCTTTTGTACACATTAACTTAGTTGGAGTGATCTTCATCAAGATCGGAAATATCGGAATAGCGAACTTGGCATGAGTAAATGGGAGGCAAAGTTTAAGTACTCGGTTTCATAGTTGTTATCAGTTGGTCAAAATTTTAATAAGACGCTAATGTCAACTACTATGGCAGACAAACATGCGAACTTTACGTAAAGACGTGGCCGGCACCTATTTTTTACACATGTGCTATGTGGTCAAACTTTACACGGTCATCGTACAGTGCGTTGCGTGTACAATATAATAACATATTCAGGGCTCTTTTTAAGCTCCCCCGTTTCTGCAGCGCCTCAGGCATGTTCGCTGATTCAGCAGTTGATGACTTTTATGCAATCATGCGAAAAAAGATTCTATCTTTGGTGCGTAGGGTTAGGGGGAGCGGAAATCGTGTGCTGGAGATCATAGCGGACAGAATGGATGGGGCAGTCTTCAGGAGGTTCACGGAATTGCATTGTTTAAAGGTAATTTCGTGACCCTTCTGGCGACAGATTTTCACAAATAATTTTTAATCTTATCTCTGGCTGTATGGATTTCAATAGTCTGAAAATAAACGATTTTTATTTTTTTTTATAATCTTTCTATCATCTTTTTTATTTATTTTTAATTTTTATTTCAGGGTGCTAAGTTTATTCAGTGTTTTCAATCATAAAAGTAATTCGCAGTATCATGCTTTAAGTCAAAAAATATTTTTCAATTTTGATATATGTTCCTTAGGGAAAGTTGTTCAATTTCACTCCTTCTCCCTCTTCACGTACATACTTCAACTTCTTTCATTTCAATTTATATTTAACTTTTGTACTACATATTGTCTGTGGGTTTGTGCAATATGGGAGTGTAGTTTATTTCTGTGTAATCTACTCATAAAGCCCTTTTATTTGATACCGCACATGATATGTTTATATAAAAAAATATTTTTTCTCTGTATCGCCGACGTCACAGTTACTACGCACCATTTTCATACTTGTCATACCATAGATTTGTATTTACCACATCATACTAAATGCACTAATACAAAAAAATATATAGAAAATCGATTTCAGACAACTTTTGGGCAAATTGCCGACTATAAACACGTTCAAGTTTATCGTATAAAAATGTTGTTCAGACAAAAAAGTTGCGTCAAATGAGAATAACAAAAAAGTCTAATGACATTTTTTTTTCAAATAGCTGTGCTATGAGTGTTTTCAAGTTTTGGACCCACATATTTCCGCCATTTTTTAAAATTTCGAAAAACTGGCACGACAAAAAAATTCTATATAATTTCCGAACCAGCTCACAAAATTTCATGAGAATCGGTTGAGAAATGCGACCTGTAGGCGAGAACAGACAGACAGACGGACAAAAGAATTTTGGGCCAGTCGAAACTGAGACGCTTCGCTCGCTTCGCTCGCTCGGTCTACTATCAGTGGCAGTGGGGACCAACGGCTTAACGTGCCTTCCGAAGCACGGAATCATCTTGATTATCAGACAGTCAGGTGATTCAAGGACATGCCATTGCATGTCCTACCCAAACTGGAAACAACTAAATAAAGTATGGTTCTCGTGGGAATCGAACTCACGATCCCTGGTCTACAGGCGAACACCTTAACCACTGGACCACAGAGGCAGTTTGGGTTACTTACAGTCTAGACTCACGAGTTCTTTTAAAATTAAACGAGAGACACAAAAGATAACTAATAAGTTGTTTATAAAAAGGCATGTGACAAGCTTTGTATCAATGCATGAATACTGTAAAATACTTTTCAAGACAAATCGAAGGAGATATAAACACAATGGATTTACCTTTTTATATTCAGGAGGTCTTATGTCCATCTTCTGACTCCATCATCACAATAGCTTATTGACTCCATAATATTGTAATATCTGACGCAAATTCATACGTAAGCAAAATTTCAACTCGCCCGAACGCCTGGAAGTAAATGAATTTTACGAGTAGTTCCAATATTTGACTGACATATACGACGCAATATTCATAAAAGATTTATAACTTATGAAATAAAAAGGGCGAAAATCTAAATGGATTAAATCTACTGTATTGTGATGATATTGCTCTGTCAGAAAATCGATTCGTCTTCAAGACTCAGTTTACGACTCATGCAAATCTCGAACTCAATAAAATATTTTATTAAATCTGTTTGTTTATCTTTTAGCTTACAATTTGATAATATATCAATCGTTGCAAAATATATTACTATTGTTATAGAAAAGCGGAGTCTTCTAACTCTAGTAATGTATTTGCTTAAAAGGAGATCTCCAATCACAACCTTGTTGATGTACCTCGTACTCGTAGGTACGAGTACTAATGACAATGAAGTATAAATAAATAAATAAAGTATTTTAGCTGAATCCTTTGTTTAATCCGTCTGCAGAGGACATTAAATCAATTCAAGTACATGCAACCTCACTCGCTCTATAAATCTGGGACCAGGCTTCACTATGGGATTGCTTCGGGTACCTGTATCTGCTCACATGTTCTTTAAAGACAAACGGGACGGGCGATAAGCCAGGCCAATTTGATATGTGCCATATTTTGATTTGACTGCCTTATTACCGCCATATTGTTCAAACCCACCGACAAGGTGGTCGGACGACCTAACCAAGGTCGCAGGAAGACGCTGGATGCAGGCCGCTTCCAACCTGTCATATTGGAAATCCATGGGGGAGGCCTATGTCCAGCAGTGGACTTCTTGCGGCTGTGATGATGATGTTCAAAGCATAACGTTTCATGATTTGGCCGCCCATACTTGGCCAAATCGATTCTCTACAGAATTGATTATGTACTGGTGGACGAAAAATGTTGATCACACTTTGTCCACCAACTCACTATTATCACATTTATCAACATATTTTTTGCAGTTTCTTGTAACTTCTGCACGTTGACTGCCACATAAAATGTGAAAGAGCGCAACAGCGCCGAAGAGTCGTAAAATGGAACTACATCACGATGCGCCCAGGCATATCATGATACGCTCAGCCATATCTCGATGCGGCCAAGTAACTGAATATAGTCAGTCCGTATATAGGTCACCGAAGGTCAAAAGTCCAAGCTCAAGGTTTGCCAAAGAGCAATGGAGCGCAGTATACTTGACGTACGTCGTATAGGCCGTATCGATTGTAGGTGTGAAATCATATGTTAGTGGGACTAGATTTGACTCACCACATGGGAAAGGAAAGGTGGGCCAAGGTGGCTACTATGTGGAACCGGACGGCCGCCGAAAACGGCAGACCCAGAAGGAGACGGCTCCATGACTCGGACGCATAATCAGTGGCTGACAAAATATTGTCCCGATAGGGATGACTGGAGACAAAAAGGGGAGGCCTTTGCCCAACAGTGGGCACCCAGATAGGCTAGAAAAATTATTGCGGATTTTAAAATCTGAGACTTAGATCAGCCATTTCTACTCGTACCAGACCAGCAGAAACCAAGGATTACTTCAGTTGGCTAGGAAAATGCGATAATTTTAATAAAAAATGGGACCCCCCCATAAAAGAAACGTGTTATTTTGGCGTATATTTGGTTCTGGCAAATTTTTATAGTAAGACG
Organism: Elegia similella; assembly: GCA_947532085.1. Taxonomy (NCBI): domain Eukaryota; kingdom Metazoa; phylum Arthropoda; class Insecta; order Lepidoptera; family Pyralidae; genus Elegia; species Elegia similella. The sequence goes on along the minus strand of OX383927.1, from coordinate 31,578,433 downwards.
TCAAACCACAGATTGTGAACAACCCACACTGATATCTATGCATGAACCCAAACGAGAACCGTGGATTTTGTAGTTTAATAATGTACGGCGGCCAGCAACCCTGGTGCGTGTGCTAATGACACTCACGCTCGGCTAGACTTAACTTGTTTATCTTTTAGTTCAAATCCCTTGCTTTATCTCTGCAGAGGATATCAAACTAATCAAAGAGCGCGACGCCCGCTCTCTCTAAATCAGGGCTCACAATCAGAGCGCATTGGCTTGCACTACAGTCCCTCCCCACTTACAAGGTCTTTTCGTTGACATCGTATGCGAGGAACAGGGATAATGTTAATAATATTTCGAAATACCAACTAGTAGCCCGCATGAAAATATTTTAATTTTATTTCTTAATGTAATAAAAGTATATTAAAAAAAGAATAGTTAATGCAAAATGAAACACTTAAAAAAATACCAACTAGTAAGAAAAGTAAATGAGAGATCTAGATGTGGAACACGTGCTAGCAAAACAAATTATTAATGTATACCTACGTAGTCATTTGGAATATTGCTTATTGCATTTAACTAAAAATACATCGGAATTCCAATAACAATTACTATACGTTACAAAGCGGTATTTATATTTTGGCAGCCTTTGCACAAAACCGTTTACACTATGTCGCCTATATCCCCTTTGTCGCACGTCGCACGTCATATTATCTGGGCATGAAGATTGATGATGTTATTTCAGAGCGCAGCCTTGCGGTGCATGTAGTTGGGCATATCGGTCTATTTTTAAAGTGTTTTATCACGTACTTATACATTTTTGTGCCTGATACTATATAGCGACATCATGGAGTCAACTTCGGACGTTTGGCTATTGAGGCGTCGACACCGAAAATAACTGATGACCCGCAGACTTTTTGTTTAGGCATCATAGTCTATGGTGGATTCCTCAATTACTTTTAAAACATTTGAATATATAAACAAACGGGATTTAGCACGGACCTTTTTATTATTTGTTTCCATTGACGCTTTTTTGTGTTTTCTTCTGTATATATTTTTTTGTGATATAGGACGGCAAACGTGCAAGCGAGTCACCTGATGGTAAGCGATCAGCGCTGCACATGGACAACTGCAACACCAAGGTATAACAGGAGCGTTGCCGGCCTTTGCAGGAGTTGGGGGAAAGACATGGGGGAGGAAATGGGGAAAGGATGGGCCTCCGGCTCTCTCACTCACCAAACTAAGCATAGAAGGGGTAAAGCTTCTACTCGAACGTCGATTTTCTGTGAGAGTGTAGTACTTCCCCGGACGAGCCGGCCCATTCATGCTACTAGCAAGAATAACGTTTGCCGGTAGCGTGGCCCTACCACAACTAAAAAACTTTAAAAACTTGACTCATATTTACTGTTTATCCCGCAATGGTAAAGCACAATATAATTTCTTTGATGTCTTAGTTCTTCGCGCTTTAATTTTTCGCGCCTCAGTTACACACATATGCCGTGAATTGACCCGTTAACAATGAAAATCCTGTCCAGTATTACGTACTTTAACGGGTTAGGCACAAAATCAACGGTTCTCAATTTTTAGCCACAAATCACAGACCCCTTTTGAAAAGCAAAAGATTAGATGACGATATGCAAATGAACGCTGCCAATGGGGTTCTATATGGCGGCATATTGTTTTTCATAACGTCCAGTATTGTTGCGGAGCCCTCACAGGGACTTTGCGAACTCCTGGTTCTTCATAGAGCACACTGTGGCAATGGCAGCACTAAATAAACAGCGCCATGAAGCCAACTTCCGTCGTTTAGTTAATTACACCGCCGACACAAAGCATAACTTCTGGTTAGCCACTTACTCATTAATTTACAAGCCCGATATTAGCCGGCTGTTAAGCACACAATAAATTTACATCCATTCTATCCATACTTATACTTACTATAAATTCGAAAGTAACTCTGTCACTCTTCACGCTTTAACCACTCAGTTGATTTAGATGAAATTTGGTGTGGTGGTAGTTTGAGGCCTGAGGAAGGACATTCATAGGATAACTATTATCCCAGCAAAAAAGACTGTTCCCGAGGGTCGACCCCTCGGGAACAGTCTTTTTCCCATTCACGCAAGCTGAGCCGTGGGCAAAAGCTAGTTCTAGATAACTAAACCTCCAAGTTCTTTACTGGGATAGACCACAAGTGGCACAAAAAATCTTTGGTTCTCCGTACTTTGGAAGGCACGTTAAGCCGTTAGTCCCGGCTGCCATCCTAATCGATAAGGTACGTCCAATGCCTTTAAGCGGCTTCACAACATCTTACACCTGTGTTAGCCATTTACACACACGCAACACAAACTATCAACAACAAACTTTGGTACAATACCGAAATTGTCAATACAAAATGCTGTTCCACCCAATATTAAATGAAATGCCATAAAATATAGCAGTTATATATAAATTCAATCACTTTAAGTACATCAAAAAGGCCAAGAGTCACGAGAATAAGTTTTGGGTTTTGCTGAATAAGTTATAACTTTTGTTTGGTCTGGTTTGTTTTATCGTAATTATTTTTTCCTTCGAGTGAATACACACGAGGTACTCGTACGTGACCCCACATCGCAAACACATCCATCAGGATTGAATATCATTATCTTTATTTAGTAACCGTAAGCCTCACATGCTAGACTTCTATTCAAGATAAACACCAAGATTTGTCAATCAAATGTTGTCGCTAAACCACGCAAGAAAGCCTACCTAGAAATTAGGTTAAAAAAAATGGAGGGAAAAGAAATATAAATATTACTAAATGAGATCCTTTAGAATGTAATTTGACGTGAAAAAGTGCCTATTTTCTGAATAAACGTTTTGAGTTTTGAGAATAATCTAGTCAACCCACGTTTTTATCAGAACGACTTCTGCCAGCTGTTGAGAAATAATCAACGCATCACACGTGCAATAGAGCAATTACTTCGCCAACTTCACGGCCAATAACCAAATAAATATGGCCAGAGTTTGCCCCAGTCTCGGTTACTACGACCATGCAAACTTCGTTCGCTTCCAATGGAATATACCACGTGATTTTGCACCTCTTAACTATACTGAAATCCTGTACTGGAGAAATGGGAAAAATCGAAAAGAATAGGATTCCCATACAAAGTCGCCGATCAGCTGGGCGAATTTCTATGGAAGGTCAAAAATCTTTTCGTTATTTACCTGTTTTCTTGCAATTCTGTATTCCATTAGGGATTCTGATTCCAGGAGTGCAGTAAAGTTCAGAGATTCAAAATCACGCAGGATTTGCATGTATATTTACAATGTACGTTATGTAACTTCAATTGTTCCGCGATTACACTTGAACTTATACTGCGATTGAAATGTTTAGAGAATCATCATCAAATTTAAGAGTCGGTGGAGGTTTTTCCATTCCTCTCTTTCTTCCGTTAGTTCCTTTAGTTCTCTGTAAGAACAAGACATAGAACATCATAGAAGGAAAGATAGTAGATCACTTATGAAACAATTAAGGAAAAAATAAAGATTTGTTGGTTATATCAGTACACTTTCCTAGATCGGTGGGCATAAAAATCGGTTTGTTAGTTTATGAGATATGTTCAGATATGAGTTTCTTTGTCCATTTGCTAAGTTTAGTAATTAAATGTCTATGGTTTTGTTCACTCGAGCACGAGGTCGTTTCTTCTAGGCTCGATTTCGCGCCTTTATCTCAAGATGCCGGGAACATCCTGTTTATTTTATGGTTGATAGGCACAAATATTTAATCACGGATCTCTTAAAAGAAAAAGGTAAAAATAAACGGTATGTTTTTTCTTTTTAACCGACTAAAAAACAGGAGGTTATCAATTAATTGAAAAATTGTATTTTTCTTAATATTTGTTACCTCAGAACTCCGTAATTTATGAACCGATTTTTTTTTGAAGGGGTGTGCTTTCACATTGGTCCCATTTAAATTTCATCAAAATCTATTCAGAGTTGGTTATTTTCATATGAATGATTACCAAACAATTGCGGTTTATATTCTTTGGCCACATACTGGTGTACAAAGTAAAAGTACATTAAGTCAAAAGATTCAATATGTCAATAGTACAATAAGTCAAAAGGAGATACGAACACAATTTATGTCAATTGGTTCTAAATATTCATTTTTAATATAAAAGCATTTATATGTACAAATGAATATTAATATATAATGCCCACGACTACTGGGCTTCTCGTATTATACGTAATATTTAGTAATAACGTATGTGACTTAGTGCTGTTCCTAATTAATTCAAATTTTCAAGTAAAAATAATACCTCGTCTTGAGTAATACCTCGCGCTATGTAACTTTTAAGTACTCATTTAAGTGCCTGTGATGGGTGTATTTACTCAGTCTATTACGGAGTCCCGCAATGATTTGTTGGTGTTTGTGTTGCGGAAGTCAGGGACGGAAAGCCATCAGCCCGCATACGTTAGCTTATATTAGGCGCTTCTCTGAATATAATGATAATATATTACGACCCAGCCATTCAGAAAAGCGGTAAAACTTCCGATGCATTCATATGACAAATCATGTTTTAAAAGCATAAAGAAAATGTTATGTTGACATAGTCGGCTGTGGAACATCGAGTACCCTCACTTCGTTTGTGTATGTGTTGCGACGGAAAGCTGTCCATACCACAGCGCTCAGTCAGTGATTCTAAATATAACATATTAAATTATACACATCAAAAATCTAAAAATCTGTTACGAGTATACATATTAAAACAGTATATTTTTGTGATAAGCTTTTATTATAAACGAATCCACACTGTAAAGTGTTTTCCAAGATACTTACCTATATCAAATGAGCCCAAACTGGATTGGAGCACCTTGTTAAGTTTAAGAGTGTGGCTGCGGCGCTGTTCAGACGATGATATCTGATGAACTGCCCCAGCTGTCTTGCTTCCTGCACTGAAGAAGACATGATATGAGGCAAATGATCGTGCCGACGAGGTCACCAAATTCTGGTTGATCTTAGTATAAAATTTTCATCTATAGCTATTGACTCGTTAAGAAGAAGTATTTAAGAGTTCCTATGGCCACCTTCAGACCCCATCATCAGAACAGCGCAATAACATTGTATTGTCACCCGATTTACACATAGATGCAGAATTTAAGTTCAATCGGTAACCGGGACAAATTTAACTCGCAAGATTCGATTACAGACAAACATCGGGACAGGTGAAACTAAATAAAAGCTTGTAATAGTTTTAATTATTAAAGGTTACCGAGACGAGGAGTCCTGCAAGGGTGAAACAGAGGATATGACCAGCGATAGATTGACGTGAGAAAACTGTAATGCTGTGCCGACCCCACGGTGAATCAGCCATGGGAGCACTTTTTTTTTTTTTTTATTGGGATAAGCAAACAAGTACATAATACATAATAATAAAAAATCTTACAGATAAAATAAGTCGATCATGCACTCAGCTCCGCTTACCACATATTACTACAAATATATATATTATAGACAAGTTGAACTATCATTAAGATTTAAAATGTTACACTGTTATATTTGATTTTAAAGTTTCTCGAATCTTCCTTTTAAAGGCGCCGGCTTTTAGAATTGTCATGTCTACGTTATTCAAGTGATCATTATATATTTTAGTTAGCCGATAAAGCGGCGAGCGCATGCCTGAATTGGTGCGACATCGAGGAAGAGCGAACATAGGGCATCTATTTCGATTACGCATATTATTTCTACGTGGAATTCTATAACTTAACTTACTAATTATTTCACTGCAATCGTACCTGTTATTAAACAAATCAAAAAGTAACATCGCTTCTAGGTGTGTTCTTCTAACTTGTAATTTACAAATATCATATTTAATAAGCAGATCATTATAAGTTAATCTTTTGTGGTAGCATCTGTAGTACATACCTTTCAAAAATCTTTTTTGTACTGATTCAATGGCTTCGATGTATTTCTTGTAATAAGGATTCCATATGGGCACAGCATATTCAATTTGTGATCGAACCAGTGATTTATATAAATAAATGTAGGTTGAGGGACGTGTAAAATTTAAGCTAGAACGCATAACAATGCCGTACATCTTGAAAGCCTTGCTAATGGATTTATCTATATGCAAGTCTAAATGCAGCTTACTATCCAGGGTTACTCCCAAGTCCTTAATAAATTCTACCGTATCTAAAACTTCACCACATAAACGGTATGTAAAAATGGATTTATTTATTTTTCTTTTTGTGAAGGTTATAGCTTTACACTTGTTCAGACTTAAGGCCAGTTTATTATTAGAGCAATATTTCGAAAAACGGTCAAGATATTCTTGTAGTTTATGGTGATCCGTAATATTTTCTATGTTGTGAAAGATTTTAACATCATCAGCGTAAAGTAGAAATTTACTAAACTTAAAGCATTCATGTATATCATTGATAAAAAGGACAAACAGGAGAGGACCAAGGATAGATCCTTGTGGAACTCCAGTAGTAGTTGGAATGAGCTCAGATTCGTAACCATTCACAACGACCTTCTGTGTGCGATTAGTAATGTAGGATTTGAACCAACGCCACAAGTCACCTCGTATTCCATTGTAGGCGAGCTTGTCCAAAAGCAATTTGTGGTCTACCCTGTCGAAAGCTTTTCGAAAGTCTGTATAAATACTATCCGCTTGTTTATTTTGATCTATTGATTCGAAAAGATATGAGGTATATATTAACAGATTAGTGACAGTGGATCTCCGTTTTACAAAGCCATGCTGCTCTTCAATTATGGAGGTGTGCAATAGCGGGTAAATATAATTGTGAACCAGTCTTTCGAAAAGCTTCGCCAAGGCAGACAGGATTGATATTGGACGGTAACTCTCGACGTCAGACTTGTCCCCTCCCTTAAAAATTGGTACGATCCGAGCCGATTTCCACATTGTTGGGAACACTCTCTCTTTCAAACATCTGTTAAACAGAATGTGAATAAGTTTACAGATGTACATAGCTGTAGCTTTTAGGAACGAAGGGGGAACACTATTTAAACCAGACGCTTTGGTAGAATCAAGCTTAAGTAGCTCCTTTAATATATTTTCTGTAGATATTTCTATGTTACTTAAAATAAGGTTTGATTTGTGATGCGACTTGTCTGGTATGCTTTCTATATCGTAATCATCATTAAGAGCAGACGGTTCAAAAACGGACTCAAAAAAATTTGAAAACAGGACTGGTATATCTTCGGGCTTTTTAGAAGAGTCTGTAGAATAATGTACGTAATTTGGGATGTCAGATTTATTGGATTTAGCTGAATTGATATATGTCCAAAAATGTTTGATATTATCACTGATACCATCCTCAACCGATCTCATATATATTCTATAACATCTTCGAGACTCCCTCTGGAACTTCGTTCTCAGCATGGAAAAAACTTCATAATCAGATATGTTATTATATTTTTTCCATTTAACCCACGATTTATTTTTGTCTTTAAAAATATGGACCAATGCTGGCGAGAACCACACGGGGAATTGGCTAGATTTAGGTTTTTTTAAAGGAATGTGTTTTTTAATAATATAGTATATTTTATCATAAAAATCGTGCACTGCACATTCAGCGTTCTTATTTAAAAATAAATCCTCCTAATTTGTGTCTAATATCTCTTTATTAATTAAATCATAGTTTTCTTTAAAGAAATTAAATTTCGGTTTTTGATGCGTTTTCATTGGTAAAGAATTTATATTTATTTGTAAAAGATTGAAAAAGGCAGGGTGATTTCCTATGTTTGTTAATAATAAATCAAGAATCCTATTTTTTGCATTTACAAACCTATTTAACTGATAGCCTTTTATTGAATTAAAAAAATGTATTAAACATTTATTAGACTGACAGTAGTTGCTGTGAGGAATAGGCACTGCGTGAGTTACGCAATCTTGCCATTGCAGTGACGGTAAATTATAGTCACCTGCTATGATAAAATCGTCAGTATTTGTAGTCTGCAGTACACACGTTAGATAGTTAAAGTGGGCATCGTAAATATCTGAGCTTAAACTAGGAGGAATATAAACTGCACTAACCAGACAAGAATAGGTACGCGATCGAAGTTCGATTACGACGTGCTCAACTTTCGGGGAGTAAGGGAAATACATACCATCAGGGGCAGGCACAGTGGATGCCGAGAGCGGCAGGTCTCTGCGTACAGCAACCAGTACACCGCCGCCGTCCTGTTTCCCGCTTGCTATACGGTCTCTGTCACATCTGAATACTCGGTAGCGGGAATCAATAAATTCACTGTCCGATATGTCATTGATCAGCCAAGTTTCCGACAATATAATTATATCGTAGTTATGGGAAAGTATATTCATGTATGCAGTATGTAGTTTGGTGCGTAAACCTTGACAGTTTTGATAATAAACCGATACGATGTGTCTATCCATAAAAACCTTTCATAGTGTAAAAAAATATTATAGTAAAATGGTATTGCGGACTATGCAATGATTTTATTGTCAATGAACTATCGATATAATTAGCATGCCAATAATAGACTAAAGTAGAAGAATAATTTATGTATAAAATGTAAATAGTGAGGTGACTAGGCACCGTTTCTATATATGATGTTAATGCGTTGAAATGGTCGGTAAAATTCATGTGATAAATTAAAGGATTATGTATATCGTAGTAGTATGTAAAACAATAGAATATGGTGATATGTATATATAGTGTGTGTTTATTGAAATAGTATGTTAGAAAAACAAAAAATATTAAAAGCGTGATATAATATTCTGGGATATTTCTATGATAAAATAAACGTGAATGTATGAGTACTGAATAATATATACGATAATTGAATTGAAATTCATTTGAATTTGTATTATATTTAAAAAACAAAAATATGTAGCTATACATGTATATTATAATATGGTGAGTGTAGTTAAATATATATAAGTACAATATATTTGAGCTGTGTCCATATGGAAAACATTGAACAATTATTTGAAAATATTGTACGAGGCGTAAATGAGATAAAACAGATGCTACATTTAACAAAAAGAACTTTATTTTGTTTTCGGAGGTAGACAGATAAAAAAAGTAATGATGGAATTTGTGCCCGTAATCACGTAGTATGCAGGAATGCAATAAGTTAACAAAATTCGTACATAATAGTGAGGCGTTACAGATAGTAAGGTTACATATAGTTTGAGCCCTAATATGTATATAAACACAATGACAATTTCCTGTACATATGTGGTCGTAACACTTGCCGGTCCATTTAACTCGAATGCCAACGCAAACATAAGGGCCATAGCCATCATTATACTTATTAAAACACATTTTGTCACTTGATTCTTGCAATGTCTTGGGGTGTCCGAACAGCGACGACAGGCGAGGTGTCGGACTTGCGCGCCAAGATAGTTCTACAGCACTGCTGGGAACTCGAAAATAATCTACACTTTCCAAAGATTTAAAATATATAGGTAGGTAAGTAAGTACTATATATATTGAATCTCTTCGACATTTTCATACAAAAGCGTTCGAGCCGGCTCGGCAATTTGTAATAAAAAAGGTCCCATTTTTTTGAGTCTAGCCTAGCCTAGCATTGGTTCTATAGGAAAAGTTGTCGATTTGACGAGCTGGACCGTTCAAAGGAATGTCGGTGGTAAATTTACACGCTGTAAAGATAAACATTCAATGCTATGAGGTGCTACGGCACAGACTCACTTCCATGTGTCATGTTCCCTTTTGAGCACTCTCACTTGACATCCGACTATGAATCGGCACACGCTTTGTTCTCAAGTGAGTGATGGCCGGAGGGCGCCGTTGTTCTGTTCAAACACCGATTTGTTCGTGCGTACAGGACTGAACACAAAAACAGACATTAATTACCACCGGACGACAATCTGTGTTTCGGACACTGTCCACTGGCTCACGTCACAGATTGACGCGTGGGATCACTCCCTACTGAATGGGGACTTGCATTTATTTTCGGTAAGTATATTGAATTTCTTTGGTTTTGTTATAAAAAGAGCTCTTACAAATAGGTATATCAGAAAAACAATGCTTTTTTAACCTAAAATCTCTTGTGAAAAGTGAATTTCTCTTTTCGAAAACGGGCCTTTGAGAACACAATAAATTAGTGACACACCCACCATATCACGCGTACATAATTAGCATTTTGTACTCGTGATATGAGAAAACTTTGTTAGCGGCAGCTATGTTAGATATTGCGTTTATGGAACCATTCCCACTTTCCTTTTGTCATAACTTTCGTTGTTAGGGAGTCCTCATAACAAAAGTTGCTAAAATTTTAAGGCTTCATGGTAACATTATTTTTGAAAATATTTCATGCTTTTGATGTGTGTGCTGTTAAATGGACTTTTACAACCAATCTTAACCCAACATAATATGAAATGAAAAGTGTAAGCTGTATTTTTTAGCTAGATGCAGATAAAGTACCAAACATTTTTCGAAATCTACTCTTCATGCAAGTGTATCGTTACGAAAAGCGCCTTCTATTCTAAGAAAACACACCATTGATTGAATTTGTGGCCACAGCCACAGTATCACAATTTAGAAATCTACAGCTAATCCTGACTGAAAGTTTAATCCCCTGCGCCCAGGAGAGACATAGACAGTCCCGCGTGTATATAATGAAATTAAGCCGCCAAAAATCGGTACTGAACATACGGTATACGGTCTCCAAAAGGTGAACCGTAACGAAAGGGTCTATATCGTTACAGCCTGGTTACACTATCTATCTTAAAAGCTGAGTCTTAGAAACATAATTTTAGTGACATTATTTAACTTTACATGGTGTTTTAATGAACAAGGTCAGGGCGGAGATTCTTCAAACTTAAAGAGATAGAGAAAAGTGGACAAGAGAACCATAAAACTGGTTTTACAGAAAATAAACCGAGCGCCCGCATGAATTTTTTTGCACCATATTTTATATCTTAATAGAGTATATCAAAATAGCATTGTGAATGCAAAATAAAACACTTATATAAAATATTGCATGGCTTCCTATATATTAGTTGATTTTCAAATCCATTGCAAAATGAGTTGAATCAAATACCTCACTTGTGAAAGTCGAGTAGTTATGTTAGGTGACGTAAGCCTTAATACGTATAAGAGGAAGGGATATGGTTGAGAATCACTGCATAGAATCAAAAAAATTCGCTCTTTAACTCCCTCATATCTTAGTAACACACGACTTTAGCGCGGTGATTGTTGTTTGCCAAATTTCACACCCAAACCCCAAAACTCTAACTTACTGTTGTGATCTTTAGAGTTTATCATGATTTCTTGTAAATCAATTAGAAATATATTTTTTAATCTTTTCAACATTTCGCTTTACTTAATTTCCAAGAACTGACCAGAAAGTAGGTACTAAGCCTAAAAGCTAATCCAAGTATAATGTCCGAGGCTCTCTGCGAAATGAGAGCGAGGGAGAATGAAATCAACACGGTTTAAGTGTTTAATCCGAGAGGCTGGGTGATACAATCAAATTACCAGACTCATTTTGGCGTACAACATAAAGAGAGAACAGATGAGGAGTTCAAACAGGAGCGCTCTGACAATCCACTCATACTTAGAAGTCTTGTCACTTACGTACAAGTACGAACGTGTATTGAGACATATTCGAAAGAGTACGAATATTTATTTACCTGTCGAAACGTACAAGATTATACGAGTATGTTACATAAAATATCGTACGTTTAGACAATCGTTAATCGCCGTAATATCAGTTTGACGTAATATAAGCCGACCCGCAGTATCCAAAAGTGATACAGCCGTTGATTTCGTTGCATGTGCCCTTGTGATCAATTAAGCTGGTCATGTAAATAAAGAGAGCTTCGTTAGGATGTTTCCCAAATATTGTTCTGCTCGACCAGTAATTTTTAAACAGTTTCCACTGAATACTCCTTCCCCCACCTATTTACGCCTGTTTAAAGGCGAGCTCCATGGCGCAATGGTTAACAGAGGTATAGCGCCGCTACACGCCCGCCCGCCCGACGGAGTATACAAGCCTTCGCCCAGAGAAGCCATCATCGCATCGCCCGCCGACCAAGGTGCCGCTACAAGTGAGGCGCCTGCCCATCGCCCCCAGTGACACATAGATAACTCGATGTGGCCGCCATGGCCACTACTTTGTGACCCGCCTGCCGTTGCAGGCGGCGGCAGCTATTCGCTGTAGAGGACACAGTCCTGGTCAGCCACCCCGACTTCGCCGAAACGCGGAGTGTGAGAAGAACCCGACGACAATGGTTAACACACCAACCTGCGACACGAGGGTGCCCGGGTTCGGTCCCCTAATCAGGTCAAGATGGAAAATGATTCAGTCTGGTTCGAGCGCCCGTCTCGGTCACACACGTTTAGTTGAGTCATTTATTTAGTATTTGGTTTGCAACATTCATACACAATGAATACGTGCGATCGTTGCAAATCATCGTTTAATGATGGTGTTCAGTGTGCATTTTGTAAGAAACTATATGATTTTGGATGTGCTGGTATAAGCGAAGCTGGATATCGGAAGCTGGGAGCGGACAGGAGGGTGACCTGGAAATGCAACCAGTGCAAAAACACATCCGGGAGCGAGGATGCTATTAACTTATCCCTTGATAAGATATTCAATGAAATTCGTGAAATGAAGTGCCAATTACGGAGCCTACCGAGTTTAGCTGAAGATATAAAATCTATAAAAAAGGAGGTATCGGAAGTCCGCGCTTCATGTGAATTCAACAGCGGTAAACTCGTCGAGTGTATGCAGAGAATTGAAACGGGGGAACTCAAACTACCTGAAATAGATACTGTTGGCGAGGCAGTAAGATCTACGCAGGATTCCCTGAATCAACTCAGACATACGTTGGCAGTGAAAGACCAGTGGTCTAGGCTGAATAATATTGAGATCAAGGGCGTACCCGTCAAAAAAGGCGAAAACTTATTTGCTATACTTGAGTCCATTAGCAAAAGAATAGACTACCCTTACTCCAAGATTCACGTTGATTATATAGCTCGTGTTCCTACACACAGGCCTAAAGAAAAATCCATTGTTGTGAGTTTTACAAACCGCTATATCAAGGAGGAATTTATAGCTGCAGCTCGTCTGGTCAAAAACTTACAAGTGATTGGCTTTTCCGACTGTGTGCAACGAGTTTTTGTGAACGACCACCTTACAGCTGATTCCAAGGCTCTGCTGACCAAAACTAAATCCGTGTTTAAAGAGAAACTTGGCTACCAACACGTATGGGTTAAGTTTGGAAAAATTAATGTCAGGAAAACGGATTCCTCAGATGTACATGTCATCAACTCCGAAAGTGATTTGAACAAACTGACTTAATATGTTTTATATCCGCATCGCGCTTAATTGAACTACTTATTTTGATTTGTATAAACACATTCGGTGTAATTTTATTTCACTTCCTATCTGTCTCAAAGTTAAGCACACACCTGCGTCGGAAAAAATACGTAATAAACGTTCAAATTAGTATTTCTGTATTATACATATTATTTATCAACCAGGCTTTGCACGATAACCTACGCTCAAATTATTGTAAACAAGTCATTACGGCGAGTTGTATCTGGCCGCCCGCGTGCATCTACCTGCTAGCCTTTTGTTTTTGTTATCGCTTAATCATGCCTGCACTGAGGTTGGAGACAACATTGAATATGTTTATCTCATTCCTACTAAGTTATGTTAAATTACGATTGCCTGCTCGCACCTATGAATGCTTCGGTACTACTCGTGCCAGTTATCGAAGAACTACAGTTACTGAGGATTTATACTTGTATAGGTTTTTATTATTAACTGTTTATTATGCTTTTTCTTACTATGATTCTTACTATTTTGATTGTTATCAATGATTAACACGAATCTTAGTTATATACTATCAAAACGTGAGGGGCTTGAGAACCAAAACAACTACATTCTTTCGTAATTTAAATTTAAACACTTATGATATTGTAATACTAACGGAGACGTGGCTACTCGACGCAATATCGGACGGTGAGCTATTTAGTGAACACTATGTTGTTTGGAGGCGGGACAGAAAATATGACTCCTGCGGCCAGACTCGTGGCGGCGCCGGCGTCTTGATCGCGACTAGAAAACACTTGCGAGTTATTTCTCAACCACAATATAATTCCAGTGCTGAGGATCTCTGGTTAACCATTGATTCTGAGGGATGCAAAATGCACTTATGCGTATTGTACTTATGTAATGAACGTATGGGTAACTCATTTTTATTGCAATTGTCAAACTAATTAAATAAATTATCTAATGTCATTATGCACAACCCGCTTCAAACTTATTTAGTTATAGGCGACTTTAACCTTAGTAAAATTAAATGGCTTTTACAAGATGATTTGAGTTATAAGCTTTCCAACATGAGTAGTATGGATGAATATCTTTTGATTGATGAATTGAATACTCTGAGCCTTGTCCAATACAATGGTAACTTAAATAACATGGGTAGAATTTTAGATTTAGTTTTATCAAATAAAGCTGTTAAGGTTCAATCTTGCCCTGATCCCCTTGTACCAATTGATCCATTACACCCGGCACTATTAATATCGATGCAATTTGAAAGTTTAGAAACACTGAGAGTCGCACCTTTTAAAAAATATTTATATTACAAAGCAGATTACACTTCAATTAATTCTGAATTGGTGAACATAGACTGGGATCATGAGATCTCTATTCGAACTCTGGAGGAGGCTATCAATTACTTTTACCATGTCTATAATTATATTAGAGAGAAGTACATCCCGTCTGTGAAATCTAAAAGTGATTGTTTTCCTCAATGGTACTCACGATCACTGGTGAAACTTATCAAGAAAAAAAATAAATTTCGTAAAAAATATAACAATTATGGAAATAGCGTTGACCTACATACTTTTAAATTATTACGCGATAGAGTTAAATGTCTCGAACATGAATATTATAATGCATATATATCTAATGTTGAAAATTCTATTACATATAATCCAAAATATTTTTGGTCATTTATAAAATCTAAATTTAAGTTCAATGCTATTTCTAATTGTTTAGATTACAACGGTACTCAAGTTAATTCTGGGGAAGACATTTGTGAAGCTTTTTCTTCGTATTTTTACTCTAACTTCTCGCAGCCTACTCAGACAAATGTCGGCCCTGCTCTAAGTGGTTTTGTGGAATTTACCAACAGCCCAATTGACATCTCATCTGTGGAAATAACAGTTGAAATGGTTAGAGGATTGTTAAAATCACTCGACCCATCAAAATCAGCCGGCCCTGACAACCTTCCCGCGCAATTTTTTATAGCTACTGCTGATACAATATCTATTCCAATAACTATATTATTTGAACGCTCCATGCCTGAACATACCGTTCCTACGTTATGGAAAAGCGCGTTTATAACCCCGGTGCATAAAAAGGGATCAAGGACGAATGTTTGTAATTTTAGGCCAATATCCAAATTATGCATAATCATTAAAATTTTCGAGAAAATAATTTATGATCAATTGTTTCCGATCCTTAAAGGTGCATTGTGTCTGAGCCAGCATGGTTTTGTTGGTGGTAAATCCACAGTATCCAATCTTATTATTCTTAATGATTATATAACCGAAGCTATGGATAACGGTAAGCAGGTAGACGTTGTCTATACTGATTACAGTAAATGTTTTGACCGCATTGATCACAACTGTTTATTATTAAAAAAATAGGATTGGTATAAGGGGTGACCTGTTGAGATGGTTTGCTTCTTATATAGAGAATAGGTCACAGGTGGTTGTAGTCAACAATTATATATCTAGCTGGATAAACATACCAAGTGGCGTCCCACAAGGGTCCTTGCTGGGCCCATTATTGTTTACAGTGTTTATTAATGATATCAAGGACTGCTTTAAGTCATCGCATGTCCTATGCTTCGCTGATGATATGAAGATATTTACAGTCATATCTTCGCATAATGACGTACTCACCTTACAGTCCGATCTATTACGATTAGAAAACTATTGTGATGTCAACCGCCTGGATCTCAATCCATCTAAATGCTGTTTTGTAACCTTTACTAGAAAAAGAAATATAATTCCCTCCGTATACACTCTCAAGGGTGAAGATCTTCAGCGGAGTACGGACATACGTGACCTTGGTGTATGTCACAACGAGAAACTGACTTTCGCTTTACAGGTGGATAAAGTAGTATCTAGAGCTTCTAAGGCGTTATGTTTTGTCATACGTTGTTCTGCCTCTTTTCATCATATCAAAACTTTAAAAATATTATACTGTGCTTTTGTACGTAGCCACGTAGAATATGCATCACAAGTTTGGAACCCAAGATACAAAGTCTATATCGACCGCATTGAAAATTTCCAAAAGAAATTTCTGAAACACTTATTTACGTTATCGTCTCAAGATGGATTATAGGTCAGTTGAGTACACTTCCCTCTGTAGAAAACATCATCTTGTACCACTAGAATTGCGACGTAAAGCGGCTGACATTTGTTATCTATTAAAGGTAGTTTCAGGTACTCGGAACTTCCTTCCAGGATATATTTTTCAGTCCCCAATAGATCTCGTCGCTATCATACCCCTATTAGTTTGTCAACAGTATCAACCAATTATAGGCAAAACTCATTTTTGTGGCGAGCAGGTCAATCTCTTAATGAAATATCCAAAATCATTGACATAGATATGTTCAATAAGTCCCCGCGCAAGGCTAAAAGTTTAATTTACGATAGTTTTTTCAACATTTCCTAGTCCGTTGCAGGTGTGTTAATGCTATTTATTGCTACTAGAAGCTTCTTATTCTTTTATTATTTATATATTGCAAATAGCTAGCAATGCTTTTGAACCCATTTTTTTTATTTTGACCTATAAAATATAGTATCGTTTAGTTAGTATCCCATGACATTAGTCACAAACTTACTTTGGGGCTGTCTCAATCTGTGTGATTTATCCGTATATATTTATTTATTATTATTTTTTCATATTATTTAAGTATAAAATTGCTTCTTTTTTACCACAAAATATATGAACACAGGAAATAAGAGATGTAATCTAAGCATTATGTCACGAGTCGCGCCCCACCAAATGGGACAGGCACGTTTATACCAACAGAGTCACTACCATAAGGTATAATGTCGCAGTCACATAATGAATATTAGTACCTACTAACATATTGAATAAAAGCACACAGGGCCTTCCGTGATTTGCCATCACCCCATCCCATTAGACCAGTAGCGGGCTAAGGTTTAGATGTAGAAAAGTATCGCTAAACGCAACATGAAAATAGAAAAGTGTTACTAAGCACAACTTCAATAAACGTGTGTATAAACGTCATACATTCGTTTTATCGTAACCATAGATATCAGAATACTACTACATCGAAACGCTCCGCAAACCGCAACGCTCCGCTCACCGCTTCGAGTCGTGAAGATTTGCAAGCACAGGATTGTGAATGAGTGGTCCTTCTGTACTTTAGCTTTGTGTGCCTAGACGACCAATGGACTGCGGGTGGTAGCAGGTGGCCGTGGTTCTGTAGACGCGTAGGTACACCTAATTGGAAAATTTACTGTAGGTTACCATTACAGTATGGATTGGCATCTGGAAAATAAAGAAAATAAATCTACAGCGAAAACAAGCATTTTAGTTAAATTAAAATGCAAATAGGATGAGACAATTATAAATCATGTTAGAAGTTAGTTAGAAGAAAATTGAAGTTTATCAATGCATATCATTGTACCTTATGAAACTAGCAACGCGATTTGTATAATTTAGACAACATTCAATAAAAAGAATATCGAAGAAAGGAACTTCACAGTATTCAATGAAGAAACTTAAACCCGACTACTAAAAATGAAACAAGAAATGTATTTAATACAGTCTTCACGGTGTTTTTTAGAGGATTGTCATAGTCGTATGCCACTTTGTTCTAAAGATTAACACTAAAGATGTACTTAAACTAAAGATGAACTATATATTGAGGTTTTATATAGGAAATTATAAGTAAGTAAATACTATATATATATATAAGAAAACAATACTTACAGGATTGTTTTGTTAGGGTAAGTGGCATACTACCACGGCAATCCTCTAAAAAACACTGTGCAAATACATTTCTTGTTTCACACTTTTAAGGGCGCGTTTTTAGTAGTGGAGTTTTAGTTCTTGAACAATTTTTTTATCATTGGGGTTTTTAATAAAGATGAAGAATTAAAACAAAACAGGAGCGTTTTTCTTTATTGGCTAGCTCCGTGTCGCAGCGGTCAACACGCTAACCTGCGACACGAGAGTGCCCGGGTTCGATCCCCGGCCAGGGCAAGATGGAAAATGATCTTTATGATTATTTAATATATGTATTTGTTATAAAATGTAGTATCGTTGAGTTAGTATCCCATAACACAAGTCTCGAACTTACTTTGGGACTAGCTCAATCTGTGTGATTTGTCCGTATATATTTATTTATATTTATTCGTATATCAACACACGCGCACATTTATATTTATCAAATTCTAAAATTAATTATACTGTTGTTTTTAGGGTTCCGTACCTCAAAAGGTTAAAAGGAACCCTTATAGGATCACTCGGTTGTCCGACTATCTGTCAGTCAGTCTGTCAAGACCCTTTTTTCAGGAACGCGTAGAGGTATCAAGCTGAAATTCATATTAAACACTCAGCTCTACAATCAAAAGATACAGCCGTTTATGCCGCAAATTTTCGTGTTTTTTAGACATTTGCAAGGGAATCAAAACCTTCAGGGCACTTCCCGTGAACTCAGAATCTTAAAATTTGGTATGAAGCCACGTCTTATAGCACAGATAGAGGAAAAATTGCGAAAAGCATACATTTTTTGTTACATCATGTAATAAAAATATTTTTAATTTTTATTCCACAAATTTTCGACATTCGCAAGGGAATCAAAACCTACAGGGTACTTCCCATGAACTCAGAATCTTGAAATTTGGTGCGAAGCAACATAATATTGCACAAATAAAGGAAAAATAGCGAAAAGTATACATTTTTAGTTACCATCATATGATAAAAATATTTGTAATAATTTTTTACTTATTTTAGAATAATGGTACGGAACCTTTCGTGCGCGAGTCCGACTCGCACTTGGCCGGTTTTTTTAATTATACGGTTGATTGCAAGCAAAACCGCGAGAAACAGCTAATTCTATATTTATATATATATATATGTATGTATAATACATACTTATATATGTATATATATACATACTTATATATGTATGTATATACATACATATATATTTGGAATGTGCTAATTAAGCTTTTTAGTTTGATACCCCACACGGTATCATTCCAAAACTTTTTTTTCTTAATGTCCTCTAGAGGGCGCCACATTAATTACATAACCTATAACCAGCGGACGTCAAGACGCTTCTAACGATACCAATTCAACAGTCAAATTCTGATAAGTAATTTAGACGTTATGAGCAAACATACATACGGGTCAAAATCATAACCCTCCTTTTTGCTTCGCCGTTGTCGGGTAGTAAAAAGGCTTAATCTTCTATCTGTGTTGGCAAGTATTGCAACCAAATTGCAACATATGACAAAATGCAAAGTTGATAATCGACGTTCATACTTCGCGTCAATAGCCATTCGTCGCTCAATCGCACGAGTTGATCTGCTGACTGTACTGCTGGCGTTTCCTCTCAGAATACCTCCAAGAAAAGTTTATATATGAGCTACAGTTATTATCTTGTTCGTCATATCGTTGTCACGTGTCGGGAAATACGCGTGAAATGTATTCTAAGTAATAATATTTACTCTGTTATAAGTACCCAATTACACGTTCTTCGTTCGGGAAGCAATCTTATTAAATTATTGACGCAAACATTTTACATAAATAAATATATAAAGGCGAAACGCACGAGTTAACCTTATCCCAAAATAGGTTAACAACATTAAGCTATTTTGTCCCACCAAACCCTTTAATATCCTAACGATATTCTGCATAATGAAAAAGAATCAAACATAAAAAAAAACCACAAGTTTAGGAAATTTACAGGTATTTTTATTTTATTTTATCAAGTACATTTCTTTAGCTCATATCTTCCAAACGGTTGTATGATAGATTTCGACAGTAAAGGTATCGTTAGGCTCATGTCAAAAGCCCACGTCCTTAGAAAGGTATTAAACAAAACCTTTTTTTTTTACGTGTATATATATTAGATTTTTTTTAAAATGGCGTCTCGGAAACATGATCGGGTTTTTTTATTTCGAAATAATACTTCTTATATTTATTCAAACGTTTAGTTCTACTAACTGTGATGTAATAAAAAATAAATTATTAAAAAATAAATTTCTTATGTATTACATACTATACTTCGTATGTTAAACGTACACCACGAAATATGTACAAACTCCAAGTTTTCGTAAGTTGGCAAACACCTATGCAGATAACGCATCGTCTGCGAGTTCACTTTCTTTAAATTAAATCACTTAATACAGAAGCAGCGTATGACTTGATACGTCTTGTTACCGATACCCTTAAAAGGAGCGTATACTATACACTAGGCCTCAGTCCTCTGACGCCTGTCGAGGGGTATGTAACAGAGTGGAATTTAATTTTTAAAATTATAAACATGCCAATTTCTGAAGTTCTGTCCTTCTAAAATACTAAAATGAATATTATAATAAACTATCGCGCTGGCACTTTTCACATTTAAGTAATCATCTTCTTCTATCGAGTCGTAAAATGGCTTTTGCGTTTAATTAAATATGTTTCGACCAGTGCATTGCCACCGCAATTGCCCGCTCGTTTGCCTCATTCAGATCTTGTTGAGAGCAAGAAATTGGGTTTTCTGGGCACACCAAGAGGTGGCTCATAGATTGGAAAGCACCACAGTGGCACTCACTATTTTTGGAGAAACCCCACTTGACTCTATTTTCGTGGCATCTGCCAACACCAGCCCGCAGTCTGTTTAAAGACTTCCAGACTGGCCAGTGCAGAGTGCCACCCGGTGGTAGTTTCTCAGCAGGCGGTATCTGGTTTGGTGATGGCGGGTATTTGTTAAACCATTGTTCCACTCTGGCCTTGGGAGCTTGTTTAGGGCTAATATTTGGTTGCCGTAAGAAACTATTACGGCTCTTGAGTCGTGAGGGTGGAGGGATTTGTCCATAAAGTGGATGACGTTTATCGTGCTCCTGTTTGTGTCTCTCTACTGCACTGGTGATGTTGCGTCGTACATCGGGTGGTGCTATGCCGGATAAGGTGTATAGATGAAACAGCGGTGTTGGCTTTAGTGCACCAGTGACAATCCGACAGGAGGCATTAAGGGAAACATCTACCTCTCTAGCGTGCGTGGAGCGTGCCCAGACAGGGCATGCATACTCTCCGGCAGAGTGACACAGAGCTAGGCAGCTCGTACGAAGTACATGAGGTGATGCTCCCCAGCAGGTGGTGGTGAGACGACGCAGAATGTTGTTACGCGAACACACTTTGGATTTCAGGTTCCGACAGTTGACTTTGAAGTTAAGGGAACGATCCAGAGTGACACCTAGATATTTCGGTGTGTCGTTGTGTTTAACATCTACGCCGTCCAACGAAATTTTCAACTTTCTATGAGCCTCCTGTTTCCGCAAGTGAAAGGCACACGACTCGGTCTTTGTAGGATTTGGTCTCAGCGAGTTATCCCTGTAATAGTCCGTAAGCTGGGTAAGGACCGATGAGAGATGGGTTTCGACCGTCTCGAAGTCAACCGCTTGGGAAGTTAGCACCAAATCATCGGCATATATAAAGCGCCGAGTTGATGGATTTTGGGGTTGGTCGTTCGTATAAATGTTAAACAGGGTAGGCGCTAACACACTACCCTGTGGGAGCCCGTTTTTTTGAGACCTCCATCGGCTTTTCTGGTTATGGAGAAGGACTTGAAAGTAATGCAAGTTCATGTTATTTACAATATTATAAACATATTTATCCTCCATTAAAAACGTCAAATTCCATTGTCAGTGAAAGGCAGAAAGACGCATAGTGATGCACTTTATTATTTTTTGCCAAACATCGATAATTTACATGAATACAGATGAGTGTAATAATATAAGTAATAAAGTTAATGTCAAGAAATAAATAATAATAAATTCACTTTCCACGACATTCCCGAAAATTTATTATTTCTAGTGTTCCGTTCCCTAAGAGTAAAAACGAAAAGGTAATACTAAGCCTTCGACGTCCATCCGTCCATCCATCAGCCACATGACTGTATCTATTGAGCTGAAATAGATAATATTTCAAAAGGACAATGCCGGTTATTGGCGTCTTTTTGTTTTCGCGCGGCCACTAACCATACCTTGTTTTCCCGATAGTCAATAACAAAATAAAGTTATAAGGGCATATATACCTCTAAACTCAGTCCAAACTGAGTTATAAGGATTAGATATTATATTCATAGGTTTTTGCACTATTTTTCACTAAGTTCATTAAAAGTTGCAATTAAATAATAAATAAAATTATTTTGGACATTTTAATCTCTACTTTACTTTTTTGAAGCCTTTTTCATCAACGATACAGCAGCAGGCTCTTCTCCGCTACCTCCTTGAGGTTAAGAGTATATAGTAACTGTTTATTGGGGCAGTCTGAAGTAGCTTTGATAGATACTTGATACATTAGGTAGGTCTTTTTGTTCTTTGCTTGGCCGTCGTCTTCACTGTTTCGCTTCACTCTTGAAGTATTGGTGCAGCCGATAGCATAGTGACGTCAGCTTTGACGTTCCCAGGCGAGGGCTTGGTGCGTCACGAGGCAACACAACAAGTACCGAAAACTGTACTTGTTGTTGCTGTCCATGTTCACTTCCATATACTAACAGCGCAACTGCCACTTCATTAGTTGCCATCATTAGTGGTTGATCTGCTTCATGAACACCTGTGAGAGCTTTCGTGGCACCCCGCTCAGCGCTTGGGCAGCATGATGACCCAACAGTGACCCACGGGGTCACTTCAGCAGATGGCGAACCACCTTATTCAGCAGGCAGATCATACGTTGCACTTGGAACACAATGGGAGGAGGCTTTCGCCAATCATCTTGGTTTTGGTTATGACAAAAATGTTTTACTTAGATGGTGCCCTCTCTTGCGGTCTGCGCAACACCATAAGAGATGTACCTCAATACATACAGGACTTAAGAGAGCCCAACCCGTCTTACTTTTTATACAAAGGCTCGTACGTCTCTAGAAGCAGCGCATGTCTTGTTACCCATACTCTTAAAACAGCGTATGCTTTTTCGCGGCCTCAGTCCTCTGACGTCTGTCGTATTATTTGTAGCGGAAGTTTATGAGCCGAACGAAAATTTATTTTTATAATTATAAACATTCCTAGTTGTGTAGTGAAATCCTGTAAAAATACTGTAAAAAATGCTAAAGGGAAACCACAACCTGTGACTTTTCACATGTAAGTAATGCAAAGGACATTTAATTACAATAATGATATTGTTAATGAAAACGATAATGACAATCTCCATAGTACAGTGGTTAACGAGCCAGGTACCGGGTTAAATTTCCGGCGCAGGCAAAAACTTGTACTTCAGTTTCATATTTATGTATGTCCGCGTTAGTGGAGTTACATAAGGAGAATTGGCGTTGGGCCGTAAAACATACATACATTCATATTATCACGATCTTCACCCTTACGGTGTAGGCCTCTGTCTGAAACCAAAAGCCACGTTCAGCGTGTTTGTGGAAATCCGAATCAAAGGTGTAATAGGTTGCTAGTCGCATTCCCTATCAGAGAAGCAACTGGTACATTCTCAATTTTTCCTTTTCATCTAGACCAGCATGGAATATATACTTCTTATTACAGCATGAATGCTGTCATAATAGCGGACCCCGGGCTTGGACGCAGCACAATTGAAGATGCCGGGAGTATAAGGAACCAGGGAATCTCTTAAATGATTATGACTATATAATTATTACTACTTCATATGTTGTTTACTTAAATGAAGTCAAACTGAAACAAAATCTTGTTGTAGGTTTTTCTCGATATCGATATTACACGGTGTTGTTACATCTCTTATGACAGCGGCGTCAAATGTCATAAGTGCTATTTTCGAATCGACGTGTTTACTAAACGACCGATGATGTATGGAAAATTTGTACTTCTTCATCGAGTCACTCATTTACAAATAGCACCCCTGAAACCACGACTCCCTTTCCTCTGCCTCACACCCCCGCTAATGACACACTAGGTTCCCATACAAAAATGGCAAAATGTGACATCTATTCAGAGAGACGAATTTTTTTTTTAAATCTATGCTTAATACGGTTTTGTCGCATTAATTACATTATTATCGACAACTTTGCAGTTTTCATGGTCGCAGGTAGACTAAGTAAGCCATTCCGTAATCTATTAGAAATTCTAATTCCAAGATTAAAATATAGCAAAGAAGTTCAGAATCAGCTCATTTGTTTACCACAAAGATCGTTCGTCGTAATTTTGTATCAAGTAAAATAGGTATTCATTCTATGCGGTGCATGTATCGGTCTGTGAACATGCAATCGATAATCCTCAAGTCTTCGCAAAAGAAAACATATACATTCCAAGAATATTTCGCGAGGCTATTTATGCTCAAAACATACAATACAAAAAATTTTATTGCACCAGACATAACCAAACATAACGAAGTACAAATTCAGATACTTCATTTTATAATTATATTTTGGTACAATATTTTATAATGAAATTTGGGCCTTATCGCTCAAGCAATCTCTTACAGGCAACCCTAAAGCTAATTTTAAAATAAACATTAATCAGACAATAATAAACATCATAATTTCAATAGATAGGATGTTTGGCAGTTGCCACCAGCTTGGGAAAACGCTAAGAACCGAACAATTTATACATAAAAGAATTTGAATTGTAATTTAGAAAATTGATATCTGAAAAATCCTTCCTCGCCGTCGCGACTTTCGTAATTAAAGCCTCTCCCTGTCAAGCTGCTCATTAAATCGCCTAATTTATTACGGCATGTGTTCGGCTCGGCTAAGATTCCAGTAGGCTCCACCAAGGATATAGAACCAGAAGATGGAGCAACATTTAATATTTTAATAATTCTTGCATAAATAAAAAGAATTTCAAGCCAAATCATCATCATCATTTCGGTGGTCATTTTGGGAAAAGCAGTAGTCATTATGAAAAAGTGGTCATTTGGGAAAGTGGGCATTTTGGTAAAGTAGACATTATGTAGAAATTAGTCACCATGGGAAAGGAGACATTTGAGCCAGTAGTCTTTTTGGTAAAGTAGACATTATGAACCTGATCGATTTCGTGTAGGTGACAAGGTCAATCGACCATGCACACCCTGGTGTCAGAGTTGTTCGGAACCGCCTCTCGGCTTCTGACGTGGTTACTTTAACGACTACCAGATGGCAACCGGGACCAACGGCTTAACGTGCCTTCCAAAGCACAGAATCATCTTTATTATCAGACAATCAGGCCTGCAATGTCCTAATCAAACTGGAAACAACTAAACAAAATATGCTTTTATAATTCGTTGGCTTAGAAGTTTGATTTTTCCACATCTCTAAGGGTATTTAATATGAATTTCAGTTTGATACCCTTAAGCGTTCCTGAGAAAAACGGTCTTGACAGACAGACAGACAGACGGGCAATCGAGTGATTCTATAAGGGTTTCGTTTTTTTCCTTTAGAGGTACGGAACCCTAAAAAGTTACAAATATGACATTCAAAAAGAGATACTAATATCCAAATTAAAATAAATTTTTATTCCATTTCGAATGCAAGATACGTAAAAAAAACACCTAAGACGCATTTTTATCGTATTTTGTGTCATTCATACATTTCAAAACACCGGGAGTGTTGGAGTGTATAACGATATCGCAATCTTACATAATTAATCACCAATAACAATGAAGAAACACATGTGAAATTAGAGTAAAAACCAAAATCTAAAGATTATCTCTATAGAATAGGCTTTTTAAAGTCTTTTCCAAAAACTCTATGACCCAGAAAGCCTTAATGAAAAGCTTACAGTATCCACGATAAGATCAGCCGCGACCTCTCGAGCGGGATCGGTTTATAACTCATCATAAATCATGCTCGCTGTTTGAACACATTTCGTGACGTCAACAACGCGACGCTAAACGACTAAACGGCGCAAGTACAAGTTACATCTACTTAATTTTATAAGAGTGCGCTTGTTTGATTGATGGTTACTGAGCAAAATTGAGGCATCATATCGACCGCAAGAAATCCACTGTTAGTCATAGGCCTCCCCCAAGGATTTTCAGTATGACCGGTTGGAAACGGCCTGCTTCCAATGTTTCCCTACGACCTTGGTCAGGTCATCCGATCACCTGATCAATGGGTGCTCCAACTCTACGCTTATCAAGTACGTAGGTGGTGGCCATTTGAGAACCGTTCTGTCCGCGCTTTATCCTGTATTTTTTTTTTACTTTATTTATTTACTTTATATAGTCATATACAGTGAGTGCGAAAATAAGTACAGATTTGACATTTCACGCTTTTCAGACACACAGCACGTGAAACCTGCTCAAATTTAGGGGAGCTTTACCGCGATAAAATCCTAAATTTATCAGTTTTATCTAACGTCTAAGGAAAACGTAGTACACGCTAGATTTAGTACCGACAAAATCTGTATTTCAGTCGCTTTACTGCACCTAGAATGATCTTATACTCTGCGTCCGAGAGTGGTGTCAGAGTTGCCACAACTGTAAGATACCAGAAAAAGTGGCAGTGTTTACTATCGTTTGACCTGTGGCGCAGCCTGCGACACAGGGCACCAGGTTTGATTCCCGGCTCGGCAAATACTTGTACTTTATTTTTACAGGTATTTTGTGGTTTAGCAAAAATTGTTGCCTACTATGAAAGTGACAGATGAGCGAAAGATTCCGGGTTCAAAGTTCCAAACTCCGGCCCAGCCGACTTGTAGATACCTACCTCTGAGTTTGTACACCAATCTGACTTAAGTATGGTCAATTTCATAGACCACTACCTGCTTCCAATGAAGGAAAACATCGCGAGGCAACCTGCACACTAGTCGATTGTTCACTAGTGTGTGAAATGGAGAATTTCCGGTAAACGGTAATTCATTACCGTGGTAACACCGACAACAGTAACTATCCAAATAAATAATTTAAAAATACACGAGAGCGCCTCGGTTACTATGACTTCATAAGTAATGCCACAGATAACAGGAAAAAATACTGCGTACATGTTTTAAGTATACAAATATGGCATTATTCCAAAATGGCGTGCGATGGAAAAATATAAGCTGCTTAGACTGCTTCATGAAATGAGGCTCCCTGTTATGTTGGTTTCACAGGATTGTTGTTTGGAAATATTCAAATTTAGAATAAGCGCTGTGATCGTTTGATGTTGAATATATATACGATGTCATGCATGTATTTTAATGGGAAATATCGTAATGTTTCAGCTTTTTTTTTTTTTTTTTTTTTTTTTAATTTTGGATGATCCAGCGATTGATCACGATCTCACCTGATGTTAAGTGAAGATGTGACCTATGGTGGAACTCGCTGGCTCATTAACAACCTATTCACTCTTGTCTTAAAGAGAGCTTCTGAAGACCATCTTAAGACGAGTCTCGCACGGCAGTCACTCAAGCACTAAAGACCTACGTTCCCGTTTTTAGCCGGATGGACACTTTGCATAGGGTGTTTGTTCCGAGTTTGATAAAATTTTATCGCTATCGATGGACTGATCGAGTTTTCTACACCCATCACTGGATAACTGGCTGGAATGATGACGCCGATTACGACGCCTTCACTGCCGGTAACATAACAGTCATCGAGGCACATCTCTACTAAGATCATATGTAGTCTAGGATCATGTAACGTAAGCACGTACGTATTAAGTCAACGTACGCATATATTCGGGAAAAAAACGTGTAGGAATGCGAGTATTTTTATGAAAAAGACAATTGCTGCGGGGTGGCATAGCGGAGGGGGGAAGTTAGGGCTCTCGGCCTTTGCGTCAATTAAGATTGCTGTCTTATTAACGAACTCATATCTGTCATGTTATAGGGCACTAAGTTTTGTGGTACTGTCGATTGCCCTTCCAAAGCCTTAATATCTATAAGAGTAGGTGGATATTATTTTTCTTCTTTTTTACGTCAATATATATTACCTACTTTTGTTCTTCACTTTTTATCTCGCTGATAGTAAATAATATTAATACATATTATCACATCTTTTTCCCTTACGGGGTAGACAGAGCCTAATGCCATAAGACCGAAAAGCCACGTACAGCGTGTTGGTGGGCTTAAAGGTGGAAAACGGAATCAAAATAGTGATGGGTTGCTAGCTGCATCGCCTATTGTCATGATTGTTTATATTTTCGCCCATTCCCTTGACCGGCTTCTACGGTCTGCGCGGGAAGAGAAGCAGCTGACACATTCTACGTTTTTTCTTGTCTCCCAGATTAACATGGAAGAATAATATTAATAAATAAGGAATTTCAGGCTTCCTATAGGCCTGTCTGTGGTATTAGACCAGACCAGTTACCGTTCAACGTTGCTTGCTATTCGCAATTACTTTCAAACACTAGGCTGCCAACAAATCGCCATCGGAATAAATCCAAATTCCCGGAACCAATAATTGTTACACCGGGATACAATGACATTGAAAGCGACTCTCGCCACTGACTCGCTCGCGCTCTCGGACGGAGGATTGTACCCAAATGTATTTAACTGTTTCTATTAGTCTACTAATATTATAAATGCGAAAGTTTGTATGTATGGATGTTTGTTACTCCTTCAGGCAAGAAACGAGTGTTAAAGCTGCCACATCAGAATAGCAAATAGACCATAAATCACGTGGACGAATACACCATTGTCCGTGCGGCAGCGATGTTGATCAGTTCGGGCGCCATGGCCTATTCTGTCAATTCCGCGCTGGGAGGATTTCAAGACACGGCTTTCTGAATGACATCATCAGAAGGGCTCTTGCCACTATTAATGTCCCTAACATCCTCTAACCTCGGGGTGTTGCACGTGATGATGGCAAGAGGCCTGATGGTATGTCTTTGATCCCCTGGGAACGTGGGAGAGCGCTAGTGTGGGATGCTACATGCGTTGACACACTAGCGCCTTCTCACCTTAGGAGATCACTCTCGGGAGCCGGATCGGCAGCCGAATGTGCTGAGCTTGCCAAGCGACGCAAATATTAGTCTCTCAGTGAGGAGCATTTTGTGCCGTTTGGTGTGGAAACGTTAGGACCATAGGCCCCCAGTGCAAGGGCATTTCTGAAACAGATAAGTCCACGCCTGATCACCGCCGCTAGTGACAAGAAGGCTGGCTATTTTTCCTCAATGAATTAGAGGAAACGCAGCCAGCATTCTTGGCACCATGCCGCACGGTCACAATCTTTTAGATTAGGTTTTATTTTTGGATTTAGTTTGTAGTTAATCGTAATTGTATTTATTTCTTTTTTTTCTTACAAATAAAATACGTAACGTACTAAAAAAGGAAAATGTACTTGTTTTTTTATTAATACACTACCGGGTCTCTCACGATTTATCTTATACGGGATAGACAGAGACTAGAGCCAAAAAGTTCAATAATAATGATAGGCGTGTAGATACAAAATAAGTTTTATTGTATTCATTATATAAATGCATATTAAACAAAAACTGGCCAAGTGTGAGTCGCATAGGCACAGACACCGAAGGATCCGTACCACCGTACAATATTTAACTACATAATCCAAGTTGCTTGTACGGGGACTCTGATGTATAAGTACGTTTAAAACCTCTTTCAAGCGACCTCTCTTAGGCCGCCTTCACATAAGGTAGAATCGCAAGTAATGCGGCAGCAGTGCGGCACCCTTCTCATTACAAATACAGCCGCGACCGCGAATGTTAACAAAACCAAAACTCTTGAGCACGAACACTATTGTTCTAAATTATCTTTGACGTCTCAAAAATAAAGCACCATCTTTGACAGAATCGAGAAAACACGCCAAAATAACATGTCAACTGGCTAAAACTTTATTATAACAATAAAGGTAAATGAAACTCATCGACATCCAGCTTTCAGCAAACTAGATAAGCGCAACGGTGCGAAATCAAATAGCCGTCGGAATAATTCCTACCCTTGCTTCGAAATACAATGTTTTCGAAACGACACACATCCATCACGTTTTATGTTTATTCATAACAAACAACTAAACCACCATACAAACACACATAGTGAATTAGATTTGCATAGGCATATGAGCAGAGACATTTCGACTTATCTATACTAATATTAACTGAAGAGTTTGTTTGTTTGTTTGAACGCGCTAATCTCAGGAACTACAGGTTCAAATTGGAAAATTATTTTTGTGTTGGATAGTCCATTTATTGAGGAAGGCTTTAGGCTATAAAACATCACGCTGCGACCAATAGGAGCGAAGCATCAATAAAAATGTTTTAAAAACTGGGGAAATTATTCATAGTTGAGGACATCCGACGCGTGCGATGCGTGTGGTTCAAGTTACCCAAAAACACGTATTAAAGAATTATTCCCCTTTTTTTAATGAACTAAAAATGTCCGGACAGCATATGTTTGTAATAACAGAAATTGCCGCGGATGAAGTCGCGAGCAACAGCTAGTGTATGCTAGAGGGAGAATAATATCCGCTGGTTTCAGAGGTTCGTTACACGTGGAGAGGCAAGTTCTAGTAAACTGAGTTAGTTATTGATACGCGCTGAGAGCTTTCTTGATCGGAAAAGCTTGCTCACTCGATTTAAGCCGATCGGGGAAATAGTTCATCTTTCAACTTCATCGAAGTTTTAATTTTATTTGTCTTTTATTAGAGAAATATATATCTATACTAATATTATAAAGCTGAAGAGTTTGTTTGTTTGTTTGTTTGAACGCGCTAATCTCAGGAACTACTGGTTCGAATTGGCAAATTCTTTTTGTGTTGGATAGTCAATTCATTAAGGAAGGCTTAAGGCTATAAAACATCACGCTGCGACCAATAGGAGCAAAGCATCAATAAAAAATGTTTTGAAATTGGGGAAAAATTATTCATCTATACTAATTAATCATAATAAAAGAAATTGCCGCGGACGAAGTCGCGGGCAACAGCTAGTATACCTATATATAGACTTCAACCTTGACGATGTCATGAGAATAATCATGGGGAATATTGGTTTATAAATCCAACGTCAGATTTCATAAAAAATGAAAATTGTTTTAAAACAATAGAAAAAATCAGGGAGTGTTTACGTATAACTACTACTATCGATTGCATAAATAAAAACAATCACTTCCAGTCTACCGTAACTTGTCAATTAGTTAGGTATGTACTTTGATGACCAGATGGAAAGAAATCAGTATTATTACGTTGGTTTTAAAATATGCCTTAAGTTAGATTCAACATTAGCCACTATAAAAAAAGGCAGCTAATAAAACTTTTGTTCTCCTGCCAAATGCCAAATGTTGTATAAAAGGTAATAGGCGGGAACTAACGACTCCCCAGCGCGTGATTAACTTACTCACACTCACTGATTCACGCCGATTCGATATTAGGCCAAATACCTAGAAATTAAAAATATTACGAGTAAAAGGTAAGATCTCTTAAATACTAGTCTTAATTATGCCATTTTCCACCACCACTGGACACGTAACATGAAGAAGCCACGGTCTTACGGCTCTCGGCTCTGCGCCTACCCCTGGAGTTCCAAGTTAGTATACTATGAAGATATTGTCACATCTTTTTTTTCTTAGTGTATGTTCTACTTTTTTCTCCCATCAATCTTGTACACATTTTTTCGTAGTACCATAGAAAGAGCTCTCAATAAACGAAATCTTTCATATTAAAAAATCGACTTCAACAAACTACCGAAAAAAGTGTTCTCATTCAAATTTGATGAAATTTGAATGTGACCACTCGCCTTTCAAATATATAAATAATTTTTCAAATCGGTTCATAGATGATGGAGTTAAGAGGTAACAAACATTAAAAAAACATACGACCGAATTGCTTTGATAACTTCTCCTTTTTTTAAAGTCGATTTAAAATAGACATTTAGTGAAAGAAATACCTTCATAATTGAAATCGGGTCGCAAAGTCACTTTTTTTCTTACGCGCTGCTAAGAAAAACAACAAATTAGATTACACATGGCAGCTAGCTATGTATGTTTAATTGTGCGTTTATTGAAAAGACTACAAAATAAAAGTTTCCATGAGTACCTATACATTTTATGTTATCATAATATTTTACTTTTTCCGATCAATTTAACCCTACGAATAAGATTTAACCAAACTAATTGTATCGATAGTTTATTAATTATTGTTATAGCGGCTATTGATGATACACAATGTGTGAAACTTTCAATTGTCTACCTATTACGGTCCACAAGATACAGCCAGCCGGACGGCCAGTGGAGGCGTAGTAATAGTTGTCTTGTTAGTGCCTTTTGGGACGTAACCCTAAAAAAAAGTTTAATAGCGTCGTTGCACCTTAAAAAACGACACGACGTGACGTTAGTTCGCTACCCGACAACATCATTATTGAAGTATAAAAAGCAATCATGTTTTAGTTTTGCCATCCAATCCTAATCCAATCATATGCTTTTAACAAGTAGCTTTATTTCTAGAGGTATTAAGATATTAGATGAAAGATAATAAAATAAAAATTTGGGATAAAAATAGGATAGCTAGATAGGTGGTATAGTAAAAAATATCGTAACACAATGGTTAGACGTGCTTCCGATTCTGAATCGGCCCCATTGAAGATAGGTTGGCTTTAATTGTATTATCGTCTTTCAGCTCCTCCCCGACAGCCCATTCACAAAATTGGCGTAGGTAATGGGACAAATATATTGTACATATCTGAAAAAATAGAGGCAATATTCAGTTCTAAACAACGAGTTATCAGTTGACCGCAACAATGGAGTAGTGACCCGGCGCGGCATCGGGCGGGATGCATGCCTCCGGATGACTGCACAGCATTCACAGCCGCTGCGGTCGCCATAATGACCCTTTGTTTCTGTTTGTTGTGTGCCGCAGCCGCTCCACACAATTACACCCTGACTAAACAAATGATGTCACACGACATTGATGTACATGCCGAAAGATTTGTAATTTATTAATTAGTCCATTGAAATGTAAAATTTTAATGTTCCGTACCCAAAGGGTAAAAACGGGACCCAATTAATATCGCTCCGCTGTCCGTCTGTCTGTCCGTCTATCACCAGGCTGTATCTCATGAACCGTGATAGTTAGACAGTTGAAATTTTCACAAATGATGTATTTCTATTGCCGCTATAACAACACTACTACTTAATAGAACTATACTAAAAAATATAATAAAATAAATATTTATGGCGGCTCACATACAACAGACGTGATATTTTTGCTTGTTTTTGCTCGATATTGATAACGGCAACAGCTAGACGCTTGAAATATTCCAGAATATTTAGTTTAAGTTTAATATTTATTTACTTTAAAAATAAATGTCATTGATTTAATAAAATCTCTAGCTTAACATAAGATTGCAAGACGTTCCTACACCGTAAGCCAACACTGCGTACAATCGGAACGTTATCAATTAATAGTGCAGTGTAGTGGCAGTACTTTTGCATAGTTCATTACACATTAGACAATTGTCAACTGAGTCCACCTGTGAACATGAAATGTTTAGTTTTCGAAACGATAAATAGGTGTTAAAATAATGTAATAAACCGCATCAAGTGATTTAATTGACAATGTGTAACAATTGCGAAAACATTAAATATTTTTTCATTTTCATTTCATTTGTTGTCGAGCTGCACTGTAGCTCATTACGGCTGAAACGCGTAGCGCTGCGCATGCGCAGCATCCGGTGTGGCAGGGTGATGTGCGTGAACACGCACATATCTACGTAAACGCACTGCACATGCGTCCAGTTTGCATCAACCTTAATTTCTCCTCGAAGAGTCTAGTACAAACTACACTTTGAATCATACCGTAGATATTTGGCTGGTCCCTAACGCTATAAAAACGTACGATTAATGGCCTAATTGACAGATACCTCTTCGATGTTTACAAGTTCACAGGTGTTCAGCAGTTATGAGCAACTAAATGCTACTGTACTTATCGACTAGAATGTGACGCCTTTATTCTATCTATATATACCTATATACCCACTTGAAGCTATTGGGAGATTCTTATTTGTGATAGGCAGATAG
Source organism: Elegia similella (assembly GCA_947532085.1). Taxonomy (NCBI): domain Eukaryota; kingdom Metazoa; phylum Arthropoda; class Insecta; order Lepidoptera; family Pyralidae; genus Elegia; species Elegia similella. The sequence goes on along the minus strand of OX383927.1, from coordinate 31,544,335 downwards.
AAGAGCAGAACAACTAGCAGCGGTCTAGACTTTATAAAATACTAGCTTTCGCCCGCGGCTCCGGCCGCGTTAATGTCGATCCCTCGGGAATAGTATGGTATGCCTATGTCCTTCTCCGTACTCCAGAGAACTTGTATGCAAAATTTCATGATGATCGGTTCAGTAGTTACGACGTGAAAGCATAACAAACAAACAAACTCACTTTCGCATTTAATAATATTACTAGCTTTCGCCCGCGGCTCTGCTCGCGTCAATGTCGATCCCTCGGGAATAGTACTTTTTCCCGGGATAAAAGGTAGCCTATGTCCTTCTCAGTACTCCAGAGAACTTGTATGCAAAATTTCATGATGATCGGTTCAGTAGTCACGGCGTGAAAGCGTAACAAACAAACAAACAAACTCACTTTCGCATTTATAATATTAGTAAGGATAAGGATACGTACCTACATAGAAAAAAAATACAAAATTTCGTCGCATTCCTAATTTTTCAAACCGCGAAATTGTAATAACAATAATTAATACTGACTGTACACTTTCCCCATCTATACACGTATAGTAAGCGTTTTGTTCCTTTTGACTTTCCCTTTTCCGTAGATAAAAAAAATAGTCTTCATAATTCAAAGATCATTTCGTAGCACAGTCGTAGCATTCTCGTAGCAATGGTGCACGTCACCTTTGTATGGGGTAACTATTTAGTAATCTGTGGTATGGGTTAAATTCTAATCTACACGTCCTAATAATGCGGTGGATAAGTATGGGTAGAAATAATCTTTCATAACAGCATGAATAGCATGAAAAAAACTACTGTTTTTTTTGATGATATATAAATGAGTCCAATCTGAAAGCATATCCTTTTAATCCGTCTTAAATGACGGAGTTATGAGATAACAAACATTAAGAAAAATTGTACTAAATTGAGAACCTCCTTCTTTTTTTGAAGTCGGTTAAAAATATGCATGCGACGTGACTTCCGTAGCTTTGCTTTCATTAATGCGTCGTAACATCGATTGTGGCTAACCATACAACTTTCTTTTGAACCATCTAAAGGTACAGTCTCCTACAAGTACTCTTCACAAGGCAAGAACTTATAATAAGGAATTTTATGAAATTCGGCACACAGACATTTTACCACCCAAATTAACGACGAGGCCTCAAATGTTTGGTACCATCGCTCGGCAAAGGACTGATCAAGTGCGCGCAAGCGATAGCGCTTGGCGGTTTAGCCCGTGAATGATGAGATAGGAGATAGTCTCGAGTCGCTCAAAGAAAAAAACGTAAGCGCCAAATTCGTTATTTCTTTTTTATATAAAATCAGACCGGTTAATTGTATTTTCATATTTACATTTTGATGAATTACTAATAACCTATCTTTTAGTCTAAAAATCATTATTTCATTCGTCGCATTTGAGCTACAATAACAAAAACTCTGCGAACGAAGACCATTTTTCAAAAAATATTTCTGTCGAGAAAATTTTATCAAAACGTGTTTTCATCTTCAATTTTTGGAGATGAAATAGTCAAAAATCATATTACTTAGATTTGAAACTCCTAATTTAAGTATTTTGCGAGATAAATAAGGTTCAGAACGACCTTATTTACAGTGGTATCGCCTGTTATCCCGAAAAAGATACTGTTTAGGGATCGATATCAACGCGAGCGGAGCCGCAAAATCTAGTTTCATGATAATTGATTCAATAGTTACAGCGTGGAGGAGTAACAAACAAATAAACAACACACAACACAACAAACAAATTCACTTTATATTAATTTTATGAAACTATTCAATCAGGTTTCAATGTAGCAGTCATCACTGGAACAAATGTAAACAACTCAGCTTTGTGTGCTCCGCGGTACGTCAATTAATTAACTTATAATGGATACAAAGTCTGGCCTGCGTGGTAACGCAAGTAAGTGGTAACTTACTTTCATCTCTGATTAAAGAAATTCTTTGTCTATGTTTTTGGAACACGCTGGCCACTTTTTCTGATTATCTCAGCATTAATAGTTGCTACATTTTGTGTTAATTGATTTACCTGCTATACGACCACTTCTAGCTGAAATTAGCCTTTTGATTTTATGGCCCTAAGCTCTGTCTATTCCCAAGGGATAAGACGTTATTGGTATGTACATTCGGTTCCATCAAAAAAACTTTAATCTTAACTCTTTTCATAAAACTGCTCAACAAACCAACACACAGTTCACAAACAATTACACTAATAGTATTTTGGTTGCAATTTACTTAGCACAGGAGTCCCTCCAATAATTGATAATATCAACGATGTAGCTAGCAACCCATTACTATTTTGATCCCATTTTTCACCTACACGTACGTGTATCCATCACGCTAACGGACCACGGCCGATGGTGCTGCAGCCTCAACGTTTGCAGCAATATCATCGGCAAAGATTGCATGTCTCAACTATTGGTGGCGGGCATGAAGGGACAAATATAGTAGTGGTGGACGCTGGCCAGCAATAGTGTGCATGAACTGACTAGTGGCAAAAGCACACAAAGTGCATGAGAGTTTGACTACTGCAAAGTAACGCCTGATCAGTTTATTGTTATGCTGTTGCAAGCCCGTAAGTGATAAAGACGTGATAATATGTATGTCTCTAATAATTCATTATTTTTATATAATTGATGAACCAAAAATATCCATTTACTAATTAGTTTTTTCAAACCCAATAGAAGCTTAATTATTTACCTTTTCTGGATGTTCTATAATGAAGTTAGGATGTAGTTGCAAAAGGTAGTTAGTAGCAACATTGTTTAGTCGCCAAATTAGTTACAGTTTGCGCCAACTTTTATTAAATTAGTAAGCGGCCTCCAAATAGATGGCTACCGTCGGCTCGCAGAAACTTTGAAAAACTTTCTTGAAACTTGAAGTTTTGAGATAAACTTATTATTATTAGCTTCAGTATGGATATGGATCATCATCAGGTCCTTTTTAGTCTCCACTGCAGGAGCACGACCCTCTCTGTACTACTAGGGCCATACTTGGCCAGAGCAGCTAGAGGACTTGGCCTACACTCTCCACGCTGGCCAGACGGGTTGAAGAGGTCTCTTAGATGTTTATAAGTTTGTTTAGCTTGAATTTCCTAAGTCGCCTTCTACGACATCCACGGGAAGACTTGGAGTGGTCCTATTCTACTCTGCCGGATACCACACGGCCACACGGCATGGATATGGATAATAGTTTTTAATTAAAGCAGATAAATACCTCGTAATAATATATCATTACAAACTTAACGAAACCTTTATAATTGCAAATTTTATTTAATTTCAAACCACAGTACCCACTGTTCACTATTTTGAATAACACACAAAGTGGTTGTCCCGTGGAGATCGAACCCGCGACCTCTGGATCAAGAATCTAAGTAACTATACCTTCCTCAGTCTACTGAGGATGAGAGTGTAGGTACCTTTATTATTTAAATTGAATTGTTTGTAAACATTTTGGAAAAGTGACAAATAGATAATTATGATGAATACATATGTATTTCTTTTAATTTGATGCATTTTTTTCTTTTGTGAGAAATCTTTACCCTATCTAAGGGCTCCCTAACAAATTTTTATACGGTGTCCCGCCAAGGCACGCTACGCTTCTGATGGAAATACTGCCCTCCTTTCCAAATATCCCTGCCCTGCAACCTCGTGCAGTGCAACCATGACTTGAAAACTGAAACCCTACAACTGCGACTTTCAGTGACATCTAGACTAAAATAGCCGAACCAACACGATTTAATTCTTAAAATTATTTCCTATTGCAAGATGGCGTTGGTTGCTTTTGGGACTCCAGCACAGGGACCACAAACAAGTACCTAGTGACATGTCTTTTAATATTAACGTAGGATTTTTGTATTTTTATTTTTCAAAACAAAGGTTATTTATTTTAAAATTAAAACTGAATGTTTACATGGTTGACATTAAAGGACTTTCGTTCCTACCTAACGTTAACACTTTGTAGAAACCACAGAGTAGGACAAGCAGTACATTATAGTAGAAAGAGAAATTGTAAGGATTTCTCACTCTGTCTTCCCGCTCTTTTGAATGACAAATTGAATCGTGTGTAGGACGTTTTAGTCACTTATGCCTTAGTTTATACCATTGCGGTGCTGACGCGCCGCCGCGCGCTGCTCCGTCCGACCAGGTTAGACCTATATACGTAAAAGAGAAGATTCTAAGGTTTTCTCTTTTCCGTATATAGGTTTGTCCTGCTTGAACGGAGTGCGGCGGTGGCACCGCATATAACGCCATTTAAATAGAATAAAACTTTAAAATCATATCTTATAAAAAAGTCAAAAAATCGACACAATGTGCTATTTTCATTCACCGTACTTGTTTTGGGGTACTATTTTTGGAAGTAAGTTTACGAGCGATTTTTGTATGGAAAAACCGCACGTTTACGAACGGCGGAATTTCAAAACTAGCACTTGAGCATTCAGCATTCTCGTCACCCTTACATTGTTGTGTCCATTGTTGAACCTATAGGTAACATGTGCATATTTCTGTAGTGAACGTTACCCTCGCGTTACCTTTTAAAATTTTAGTAATTTAACACTAATTCTTTTAAAAATCACATAATCTACGACCTCGAGTGCTATTTTTGAAATGATTCCGATCGTAAACGAGTGATTTTTCCATACAAAAATCGCTCAAGGACGAGTGTCACACATTCAAAAATAGTAGTACTCGACTCGACACACACAACACACCACCGTGTCATCATCACTGTCATCACGAAGATTACTTCGATCACTTCACTCATTTAGTTGTCTATGCGCGAAACTTCATTCAATCTCCAGTCAACGTCAAATTACTTTCGTTCGGTCGGTCAGCCGTCAGCCAAATCAGTCAGTTTGGTTCAGTTTCTGTCAGCCGTTGTTGTAGTTTACGTTGGTGTTTTGTGTTTGTGTATTATTTTTATAATTGAATTATTTGTTAAATACATCAACTTTAGAATATTTGTAGCTTGTGACACAGTTTAAATTAGCGTAGCTAATAATATAATTTCAAATTTAGTGTGTGACGTGCAATAATCAAAAGGGATTTTTCGTTGTCAGTGAGGCAGGGTGATCGAAAAAGCGGTTTGGTGTTAGTGCATATCAACAGTGTATTGTGCGGTGTGGCTAAACAAGCAAGTGTTTTAGATATTGTGGCTTCTGAGCTGATATCGTATGTCAGTGTTGTGAGCCGGCTTAAATTAGTTGGCATCAAGTGGCCGTGTGAGCTGTCGTCGATGGATTTCTAACAGGTACGGGCGAATTATGCTAAGAATGCGACGAGCGTGGTTCTAGGCTCTGTGCGCGTCCCGTTGGCGGGTGTTCCCGAATCCTCCTTGTTTGCTGTGTTTGATCTGAGCTGTGAACAGTTATTTGTCGGCATGCGCGGCTGGCGGGGTCAAGAGCCGCCGCGGCTGTCCGCGCCAGCCGACCGTGCCCTGTTATCAACTGTAGATGTTCCTACACATTCCATCACAAATACCATGAAACAATCTTGCTGAACTAGTTTATCAATATGCTTGGCAAACCACATAGTATATTAATTTTTTTCAGCTTGAAGCATGCTAAGTATTTGTCGTCCCCCTCTAAGATGGTCTTTAGCCTTATTGTAGATTAGTTCTTTCACGGTCACACATGTTTATTAGAGATGTTCACTAGGGTATATTTGCATTTTGAAGGCTAATTTAACAATTTCTTTAGATGTAACTTATGAGTAATTTCTTCAAAAAATGTAAAACTATCACACTAAATAATGTTTGGAATATGCAAAATTAGGCTAAATGGTCTAGCAAGTGATGTGGTACCAATTGAAAAGCGGCACTCAGACCAGTGCCCATTAATTTGCTCACCCAACTTGTCTCATTAAGCCAAACAATGTAATTGTGGCTAATAGCTATTTAGCAGTATAGTACATGTTTTAACAAGGCCATTTCACTGTGTGTAACATAGGCTGTTTAAATGCTTTGTAACTGTGAAATAAATTTTAAATAATAACTGCTTTATTTTTCTGACTATTGCAAAAAGCTATTGATTATGTAAAAGCTATAAAATCAGTCATAAGTTACAGATTTTAAGATATATCACAAGGAATAATCGTTGATAGTAAAAATTCCTATGACTGATTGGCCGACCAAGAGAATAAAACTTTTATGCATTTTTTCATAATTGTTCAGATGTTTGCCGTGCCCTAAAAGTATAAAATCATTTTACTTCATTTTTGTCTTAAAATTTAGTTTTTTAGAACACTTTTTTTAAAAGTAGTCTCAGATATGTTTAGCAGAAACCGTAGCTACTGTATTACTTCAAAATTTTTAAAATTTTTTGTGACAAAACAACTCGTGTATTGAAGCACTTTGCATATCCAAAAAACTATTAAGTAGTTGTCATTGTCATTGTAATAAATAAATTTATGCAGATTTGTCTCATATAGCCTTTTTTGGCAGCCAAACAATGCATTTTTTTTATAAGAAGTGTAAAATATTTTTTTTTTACTTGTTTTCCTCTACTTGGAAAATAGAAATAAATTCAGTGTTCTTCTCTTTAACACCTCAATGCCCAAATGGTCACCAAGTTGTTTATGCACGAACTATGGGTTAAATTTGCAAATATGAGTTCTGTACCAATCTGTTTCAGACCACCGATCCTATATTAATTGAATGACAATTTTAGCTTTATTTGACTGTAATTTCAGCTTGACTCACTTGGCCTTGTTGCAAGTCAACCATTAGTGTATCAGATAAATTGAATTTAGCATTTTACTATCAATAGCAAATGGCAGATAAAATATGCGCACCAGATAAGGCATAGTAGCTGTTGTTGATAGCATGTTAATTGTGTTAAATAATTATTTATAATCCATTGCCAACCTCATAATTAAACATATTATTGTTTGATATGCACTTTTGTTAATAATTATACTTAGTAGACATTTTTCATTGTTTATCAATGCTTAACAATTTTTTTATTTTATGTGTCATTGTGTACTATATTATTATTAAGTCAAGCTTTTTCAATCCCCAATAAGTTAAATCAACTTTACAAATATCTAAACTGCAGTTTTAACTGGAGCACCAGTGTTTAGACATTTCAATATCAATACATATTATCTAAATATAAATAAATTTGTTTTTATTTACGAGTATGGATAATATAAATAAATATAAAAAAAGTATGTCTCTGGTAGTACAGAGAGGGTCCAGAGACTAAAAAGACCTGATGATGATACTGGATGATATATCCACTACCACTCATTGGCGAGACATACATAAATCTCCAGTCAACATATTGAGAAGAACATAGTTATGCTACTCACAGACCAATATGATAATGGGTATTTAACTTTATTGAGGATGAAAAGCTCTATTTGTATTTGCTTCAGAAGCTTAACTGTTTTTTTTTGCCTTCCACATTAGTGCTTTGCTCGGGGCCAGCAAGATGATGGTGGAGACCATGCTCGAGTCCGCCCAGGACTTTGGTGAGTGCTTTCATGTTCTGTTCATAGTGCATGTGTCAGGTTCAAAACTTGTCATACAGGTCCCAATAATTTAAATGACACCTATTAAGTCATATTTTGATCACTGCATGCTCAAACCTCTACTAGGTTGCTATTGAAGAATTTTAATTATTTATTGTACCCTTGACTGGACAATACCTCTTTGTTGTGGCATATTCTTTTCTATTTCTATTTGTAGCTTCTGCTGTCCCAATGCAGGGTTAAAGGCCTCCCTTTCATTATTACAATTATTGCAATCAAGGTCTATGAAGTTACCATATTTCCTTATCATTATTAATTTATCCTGAACCTAAATGAGCAATTAGCAGTCCTCAGCCGAAAGATCACTAGTCCCAGTTTGCCAGAAGCATCCACATAGAGGCTAGCTCACACGCCTTATAATTGTTTACAGTAAAACATGTACCTAATGATTGCATGCTAACTCTCAAAGTCATAATGCAATAAAAAAAAGCTAAATAAACATCCTTTCCCCTCAGAATTGTTGTGTAAAATGACAATTGTCAACTCTCATTTCCTGCTCATATCAGTTTACAATGTTTACAAAGAACATGCTGTATGCATACTAAAATGTTTGTTTACATTTGTCAGTTATTTTCACAAAAGAATACACAAATTGTGGTGCATCTGGTGATGTGCCATTCCCAGGAATATTTAAAAATTTGGGAATATTTCCGTGAAAGAAAGGAAGGAGGAAAAAATAAAGTTGGGAGTTTTGCTGTCACAAAGTTAAAGATTTTTTTTCTATATCAACCATTCAATTAGCTCTTAGCTCTTATTAAATGTTATAATGAATAAGCAAAAGTTAATTCTACTTTAATGTTGAAAAATTCCAAAGTCCCCATATTTCTGGGAATATTTGGACTTAGATGAACTCGCTTGAGGCTAACAATCAGGGGTGGCAGTTTTTTGCGGTGTGTCACTACCCTTTATGGAATTTTTAACAATTTCAGGACATATATATTATAAAAAAGAATGGAAACTTTGGTAAAGTTTACGGAAACATTGGGAATATCCCCGGTAAATTTACAATGTGTAAATTTCCAAAATTCCCAGGGGCACATAACTAAACATCCTAATAAACTCTTATTACATAACTCTTTAATACTTACTTTCAATTCTGTATATATATATTTATTTATTTAATTCAACATTTAAAGATGGCAAACTAAGAATACTTGTTGAAGTGTTTGTGAGAGCTCAAGCAGGTGAACCTCATGTTCATAACATATGAATGTGTGTGCAGGCATGTCGAACGGAGCCCTGCCGCAATGGAAGCGAGAACTGCTGCAGCGGCGCGCGGCGCGATCGCGGCCCTCCGCCCCTCCGCCCGCGCAGCAACCCCCGCCCCCCCCGCCGCCCGGGGACTGCCGCGACGACGACGAGGAGCTGCGCTACGGGCCCGGCATCGTCAAGCGCCTCAAGTCCCGCTACCTTAGTCTAGCGCTGCGCGACGCGCCAAGGCGGCGACCTTCTGTGCTGCGGCGAGCGGCCTCGTTAGAACACCTCCTAGATGAGAGACCTCCGCCCGCGCCGAGACCTCCCGCCGCCCGCCCGCCGCGACCCGCGTCCGTGGCGATGCCGCCGGCCACAGGAGGCTTCTCCATGCGCCGCGAGTCCGTCAAGCGAGCTCGATCCGTTGACGCGCTGAGCCGCCTCGAAACCCGCGAGGAGCCACAACTACCGCCCTCGCCGTCACCCCCGCCCCCGCCGCCGCCGAGCTCGTCGCCTCCGGTGGCGCCTCCACCGAGCTCGTCGCCACCGGTGGCGCCTCCGCCTCCCGCCCCGCGCCCGCCCCCATCCGTAGCCCGCACCGCTCGTCCTCCACGACGGCCAACCCCGTTGCTGCGGGAGACGGAACGCCCGCCGCCAGACGTCGTCCGCTCCACGCTCAGAAAGTTCGAAAGCGCTCCGACTCGGAGACCCGCGCCGGCCGCTAGAGTGTCAGCCGTGCTGCGAGGACTGGAAGGTCCTCGCACGTCCACTCCGGAGCCTCGGGAGCTGGCCGACTGCCGCTCACCGAGCCCCGTCGCGGCAGACGTATCGGCCATCGATGAGACTGAGGGTGCAGTGGTATCTGCGGAAGCGCGGCCGGTGTCGCGCGCTGCTCTGGAAGGCATCGCTCGTGCTGGATCGTCCATGCGCTTCTCGTTCGAGGCGCCGAGACTTGGGTCACACTTGCCTCCTTTGGCCGCCGCCAACCCGGTGCTTGTCGGCCGTGCGAGACGAGTGGGCGTCATCCGCCCGATGCCGGCGCCGAGCAGAGCGCGAGCGACCTCCACACCGACCCCGCCGCCTCTCAGCGCGGAGGTCGAAGACAAGGTCGCTGAAGTGCCGCCGCGGATAGCGACTCCACCGCCCGTAGAGACAGAGCCTACACTACCGGCGCGGACTGAGCGTCGTGAGCCACCACCCTCGGCACTAGTAGAACCTATCGTTCGGTCACCACCGGAGGAGCGCGCTCCGACACCCCTAATAGAATCGCCGCGATCTTCCTCCCGAGAAGTGACTCCCGAGTTGACAGAAACCAGAGAGCCAGAGATCACCAAGCCATTAATGAACGGACACTCCAACAAACCTAAAGTGCCAAGCGTCCATTCGCGGCTCGGCGGCGCAGACATCGAGCGCGCGTGGAACGGAACGCCTGAGAAGAAAGAAGAGAAGAAAGACAAAGAAGAGAAACCTATAGCGCCCTGGGCGAAGCTCGCGACGGGCCAGAACGGCAGCGCGGGCAGTCCGCCGGCGCGCCGCGCGCGGGTGCCCGCGCCCGCTGCCACTTCAGTGGTGTTCAACTTCTCCGACCGCAAGGAGGTACCCGACTACATCGAGAACGACGGACTCATACTAAGAGCCAGCCGGCGGAATAAATTCAAGGTGAGTCAGCGTTTCTACCGTTAAATATGGTCTTTTTAACAGGTTACTGACTTATATGATTGCTTTTAATGAAACTCCACACATTGTATATTAGAAATTGATGACTAAAGTAACAAGCGATCAACAAAACAACCAAAACTTATTCTGGTTACAAATTTATCAAGCTGCCTAGCACAGCTTAACAACCAAATAATGATAGCTGGGACTGGGACCAGGGCTAAAGAGGTCTTCCTAAAATTTGTCTGAGTCTGTTTGCCACTTGTGGCCACCAATCCTTCAACACGCCCGGGGTTGCTCAACGTGCTAAAAATGCTAACTACTGTGCTATCAAACTTTCAAATAACATGCTCTTTTTAACGGGCTCAGGAATGTTTGTTTTCGACATTTGTTTTTTTCATTCTCATTACGTTTTCTCGTCGCCTCGCCTTGTAAAGTCTAAGGGACAATTCCTAAAGTGGAAGCAATCCACAATGAAGTGATGATTGTTAACCCCTGGATTGGGTATCCAGAATAATCATCACAGTGCATGAACCGATCATAGTTCAAGAACTAGGTAGTCGTTGACACATGAGCAGTAAACTCTCTAATCTCATACATCACATATCCATTGGTGTATTTACTTTCTCATCGATAAATAATTAGTCGTAGAAACGTGACGCCGCCGCACGAGCGATTTGTCACCATCACAAAACCCGCCATTCAAAAATATACAATTTGTCAGTAGATATTATAAATTAATCTTCTTAAATTCCTCAAATTTTACGGCCATTAAACTTTCAAATACTAACAATGTTGTAACTACCAATTATGACTGATGACACGAAGGTTTGATTACTTTTATGCACTAGCTTATGCTTAGTATTGAATATTCAATACTAGAAACCATCCTTTAAATAGTAAGTAATAAAAAGACTCATGTCTCATACATAAGACAGATTTCACCCATACCTTTTTATTACATTATATATTATTAATTCTACTTGAAACAAGCATGTGCGCTCTGCACTCGCTTTGGAAGCGGCATTAAACTTAGCGACAATATAAGTTAATTCTTGACGTCAACAATTGTTGAGTCAAATATGATAATTGATAAGTGTTGAAAGAAACATATTAAATAAACATTATGAATTTAAGTAAATTGAAGCACACCATAGCGCGCTTACGATATCATGAGAGGTTTTCTTTTTATGATAAGTATGATATGATTTAATTTAAAGATTAAATGTAATTGGCTAGTGAAATTGAGACTATCCAAAATATTATCCGAACTATTAAATAACAGCCTTTTTTGAGCACATTTTTTTTTAAATAATTTGAAACTCTATTTTTGGGCTCCCAATCAGTATTTTTCGAATAGATGGGATGAAAAATAAAGAGATTGGTAAAAGTAGCAGCCTCGTTCCGCGCGGTGACGGAGGGCAGGTCACGGTTCGCCGCCGGCACGCTCCCACCACGCCATTGTATTAAGTATGTAGTCTGAAACCTCTTGTTTCCTTCTGGTGTGTATTTATTGATAACCTCGCTCAGTACTTCGACTTTTATCCTGACTCTTCTAGGCTAAAAACTACCTGTCTGTGGGACAACTTCGTCCCTCTCCCTCTTGTCCTGTTTTTTCACTAACCTGTACTGTTCCACTGCTGGGCAAAGGCCATCCCCTTCAATTTTTTCCTCTTATCCTTAATCAATGTTAATAGATAGCATAAATTGAAACTTGATTGAGGCGAATGACCGTGCCGTCAAGGTCGCCATATTCTGGTCGAATGTAATAAAACATATCGGTCGCCATTCGAAAACTCTTCTGCCCCATTAGCTATATATCAATATAGCCAATCAGAAAGGCAGAAAGGTTCTCGAATGGCGACCGACATCCACGAATCAGATGGTCGGATGACGACGCTGGATGGAGGAAGACGCTGGATGCAGGCCGCTTCCAACCGGTCGTATTGGAAATCCTTGGAGGAGGCCTATGTTCAGCACTGGACTTCTTGCGGCTGATATGATGATGATGATGATCATATAGCTAATTCGACTCGTAAAGAAGAAGTAGAATAGGTAATCGTCACGATTTAATAATGTTTCACTTCATGAAACAGCTTAGAAATACAAACAAAGGATACTTTTCTGGCTTAGACAAATTATGTTATGGATATCCTGTTTCGGTTCCCTGTATGACGGATAAGTACGGATTATAGGAATTATTTTACACGGGTTTCGGATTCTGTTACGAATATGGAATTATTTCGGATTATCTGGTAGCTTTCGTCTACGGAACTCCTAATTGGCCCGTCTTGCTGATAAATATACCTATAGGGACAAAACACACAGATTGAGTTAGCCCCAACGTAAGCTATGAACTTGTGTTGTAGGTTACTATTTAACGATTATTCATTTTATAATATATACTGATAGAGATACACATCCAAAACCCAGGCCAGTCTGAAAAAAATCGTTTTCCATTATACCCTCGCCGGGGATCGAACCCGGACCCTGCAACTCAAAGGCAACTGCAATACCACTGAGCCGCAGAAGTTGATATTCGATTTAATTTCAATCGATCAACAAGTCGTCGAGTTTCTAACCACACAAGCGACGAGCTACGAGGAACCAAAAAGACACATACATCTCAAAAAGACTAATTACTAAACAATCGGAGTACTGCCCGTGTTACCCAAATGCCAAGTATGCCGTGGTGTTGCGCAAGCACTCTCAAACAATTTCTTCCGCGTCTTCGTGGCCGGGCGGAATAAGTAATTTCGCGTTTGATCAAAACACTTTGCCATGCCATTTTACGGTAATGTAATGCAGTAGCGACTTACCAAGTATTTCAACCCATAGCCGAAAGGTTTGTATTAAAATATCATACATGAATGAGTACTACACTGAAGAATACTGCACATCGTGTTTATTTGCATGTTTAGTTGAGTTTAGTATTTAAAATCATCTTCACGAAAGAGAGTATCTCTCTTTCGTGAAGATGATCTTCTTCTCTTTCAATAAAGATAATTATAATTATTACTACAAACTCAGAGGTCCCGCTTGAGTTTGTAGTACTCAATCATGTATGATATTTTCTGGTGAAGCATCGTGACGATACTCGCATCTAGCTCGCTAGTTTGTAAAGACATTGTTGTCATAAGGTGGTAGTCCTTGAACTACGTTATATGCATTTAGGCAAGTTGAGAAAAAATTACGTGAGTATTAGTATGACGCACTAGATGACAATATAAAATAACATACTGAGAGTATGTGCACGGGGCTCAAAGCATCACAACTGAGGATGCGTCCGGGAGTGCTATTTTTGAAATTATGCCGATCGTAAACGAGTGATTTTTCCATACAAAAATCCCTCGAAGACGAGTGTCACACTTTCAAAAATAGTACCCCGGGCCGGGGATACGCCGGGACGAAGAGGATTATGCAAGCGGTGTCTGTCGCGTCGTAACTATTCGTAACGGTGCGGAATAAGTAATTTCACATTTGACCGCCGCCAGCCGACAACTGCACGCTCGAGTTGCATTCATTTCGCGGATCAAAAGCTACTCTTCTCCGATTGCGATTGCGATCGACTTTCCATTGTAAAATTATCGAAATTATCATTTTGTTCATTATCATCATCGTTCGGGCGTTTTTTTCGTTTGCGTTATCTCTTTGATGCGTTGAAGACCGGGACCAGCTATTACGAGAGCATTCTCATGCTGTAATATGATTTGGCAAAAGTTTTTTACAGCCGGCTGACAGCCTGGCGCCAACGGCATTAAGATTTTGTGACTGGGATATAACTTTTTGGGAAATTGAATAAAATATCTTTAAAATTATTTCAGAACTAAATCATTATCATTACAGAAAATTGTAATGGGCCAGCAATGTCAACACCCACATTCGTAAATCTTGTAAAATAACTATCTAGATCTACAGGAAGTAATCAAGTAAATGGAAGACGTGTTAAAATCCGTATTCTTCCGCATTACATATTCGTAAAACCTTGGTAGTAGAGCAAAACCTTCGTGCAGTTTTCTAAACTAAATAGATGAGCAACCTGTCAGGTATGATCACTTGACAAATGCAATATTGACCTCTGGCTCCGAGTGAGCGCGAAGGTGCGGCCTCGTGAAATCATCATTGTTTAATCGATATGTTAATAAAATTCCTACGATCGGAGAAAGTCAACGCCGCGCACATGTGGTAAACATGGATCGCGAATAACAACACTCTCGGTTTCGACGCTGTCGGGAAAGCAGTGCCCTGCGACCGCGAACTCTACGGAATGCTAATGAGCAATGTCAGTGGACGCAGGAACGCAAAATACCGATAGTATAGACAGGGGAAGGTGCTTTATCATTATCGGTTGATAAAGGTACCCCGAACAAAATATGAAAAAGAAGAAAAGTGTAATACCTACATTCAAGTCAATAGCATTAAACTTAGCATATGACAATTAATAAGTGTTCAAAGAAACCTGTTGGGGTAGAAACATTGGGTCCGTGGGGTCCATCAGCGCATAAGCTTTTTAGTTTCTTGGCTAAAAGGCTTATTGAGGTATCTCGTGACCAAAGGGCTGGAAATTACCTAGCTCAGCGTATCAGCATTGCCATTCAATTAGGCAATGCTGCCAGCCTTTTGGGCACGATGCCCAGAGGTGAGCATCTGGAGGGACTGTACGATTTGTAAATATATATTTTTAAGTAGGTTATTTTTTGTTTTGTATCATTTTAGTTTCGTCTTTTTAAGTAGTCTAATTATGTATCCATGTCTTGATTAAATAAATTACATTTCTTTTTTAAATAAACGTTTTGAATTTTGAATTTTTGGAGTATAGCGTCTTTCGCTATGCTATAAATCTTTGAGAATCCATGTCTTATTCCATAAGCTATTCATTGCTTCAGATATGAAGGTACCTAGTATGGAGTCGTATATCTGAACTCGCACTACTTTGTGCTAAGAGGCTAGTTGTACAACAAGCACCTGACAGGGTTATTCATCCTCAAGGCACAGCAGGCGTCTTTGTTATTAGAAGTACAACTATGACTATCTGATGAAAATCAAGAATGCGATCCAAAATTGACTGATTAATCGTGCGAAACGAAGTGTCGCTGATTATAAATTCAAACTGATTAAGTTCGATTATGAAAAATTTCTACAGCACTGGGCTTCGCCAACCTGCATGGCCTAGTAGTTCGTCCAAGCCTAGTAGTTATCATGCTACCAGAGGTTCCTGGTTCAAGATCAAAAATTATCTTCTGATTTACCTGTGTCTTGGATGTTATAATCTATGTATGTATTTGTAATGAAACATAGTATCGTTGAGTTAGTATCCCATAACAAAAGTCTCGAACTAACTTTGGGGCTAGCTCAACCTGTATGACTTGTCTTGAATATTCTTTTATTTATTAAATGATGATGCTAAGAAGCTATCGAGATCTAATGGGTGTACTGCTCATATACTATTAACTTCCTAATGGAAATCTCTGACGACTTTCAAATTCTATGCACTGCAAACCCTCACTCACATGTCAATGTCACCGACCGCACCGCACCATAGCAAAAACAATCGACAAGCGGTCGCCCGCGGCGCTGCCCACGTCGCTTTCGATCATCGAAATCATGCTATAGCGATGCCATGCCAAATTTCATGGCGATCGTCGAACGAATGGCGTGAAAGTGGAACAACCAAACAAACTCGCTTTCGCTTCAAAAATAATATAACGTTTAATAAGTTTATGTGCTTCCAAAATAAAATTAAAAGTGGACTAAGCAAAGTGAACATTCTGACAATAGGTAGTTACCTAGTTTCCCCGACATGTTGCTGTTGCTGTTGCTTGTACATAAATAACATAGAGCAGCAATACATAAATAACTACGATATAGCACTAATATTGTATTTTGTAATTGTAAAACTTACTAACAATCAAATTTTGTATGCCTGACTGCGCAGCATGCCGCACTATGTAATCAATACTAACACCTATTTGTATACCCATGTCTGACAAAAATAAACGAATTATGAATTATGTACTTATGTGACGTCCGAAGGCTTGTCTTCGGCTGGGTTTGCATTCATACAAGTCACAGTTTCTCAACGAACTCTTGTAGGCCCCATCGCTCGGGTCGGTATCTAAATCACTTAGGGATCCGCACGCCGAATTTCCACTTTCGATTTGTTTACTATCGAGCTAGAGATAAAGTAAGGGGAGGCCACACGATCATATAATCCACTTGGATGTCTGCGTGGGTCTGCGGCCAACGGGTCCCAGTCCCGAACCATTTCAGGTGAGGATGCAGCCGGAAACACACTAAGATGACGGCATTAAGATTTTGTTACTGAATATAATATATCATCAATTTGAACGTCAAAATGATGTCAAAAAAATAATATAAAATATCATCAATTTGAACGTCAAAATGCCGAAATTTCATATAAAACCTTTCTACCTCTATTTTAGCGCCTTAAAGAATGTTGTTGACGTCATAAAGTCTTATAAATCTATGTATAAATATTTATGTAACTAAATACCGTAGCTCTATAGGCTAAAATAGTTTTTTAAATAAATAAAAAAAACTGTCACGTTCCTTGTGCAAGCGAGAGCGCTGAAAAAGCGATAGAGAGATCGGCCTAAACGTTCGGCTTGTGTGTCGCATCTATCCTTCATCCACCGTTATCACGTTAAGTTATTGTCCGTGAATTAGTTTGACACACATACGCATGTAATATGGGCTTCATAATAATCACACTTACTGGCTTCTAAATGTGTGTGCCAAATGTCTTAAGTGTATGGGTGTATATTTGGATGTTTGTCCGTGCATATCCTAAAGCTATAAATCGGATTGCAAAAAGAATTTTGGTAGTTACCTAATAGTATAGCGCAACAGTGCAAGTATCGTCCAAATCGATTCATGAAGTTTTCCAAAATAAGTAGTTGTGTAACTTCGTAAATTTTTAAACTCGGTCCAGTTTTTGAGTTTATCTTCTACAAATAACCATACAAACACTACAACAATCAAATCTTTCCTCTTTTTCATATTAGATTATTGCTGTATCTATGAAACATTTATCATCCGTGCTCAGTAAAACATCCATTTAAAAACTGGTATAAGTGGACATCCGCTCGGTTCCAGGTTTTTATTCTCATTTCGCGAACAGCAGGTGTAACTGTTTTGTTTCGTCGCATTTGCTTTGCTTATATGACGAAGGCCTTGAAATGTTTTCTAAATATGGAGTGGGCGATACACTGGCACACTGGAACCTGACCTATTGGACAACCTACTGTTTCCAAGTTTTTACTCTTATTTTGCGAACAGCAGGTGTAGGCGGCGCAGTTATTTAGCTCGCAACATTGAGAAAGGTCTTTCAACAATATTAACATACAACCTATAACTTGACATATAGTATGAAATTTGATCTAATTCCTGGGTTTTATTTTGCGCGTGAGCCCACTGGCGTACATTTGCATATTTTTGCTTTATGCCTCGTAGCATTGGGTAGCTGTTTCGGTAGCTTTTATTCAAATAACACACACCTTTACTATTTTTCTTCGTAGTTCTGTACAGGGCGATCTTATCCTGCAGGTATATCATAGCATTGACCCCCTCATCACTTCCGTTTGTGAAGACATTGACTTATTGAAAGGAATGTACGTAACACTGAAATTATAATGCTGTGACTTGAGATGAGACAATCATTAAATGTCAGTTTTGACTAACATTTGCATTGCGTCTGAATCGTTTTCTGCGGAGTTCATAGACACCACCGTTTTGGTGTTTAGGTAGTCGGTCTGAGCCGGTCGTATTCCCAGAAAGCGAACTCAAAAGACACAGTATTTGTCACGTTGGACCCGTCCATGACATTGTGGGTCACATTATGCGAATACACAGTAAACTTCTGTTATTAAAACAATTGATTAGGATCTGATTCGATTGTCGCGAAGTTTGTGGAAGCGACAGTTCCGCTGTTTCGGTGGTCGGTCCGCGCCGGTCGCATTCCCCGCGTGCTCTCACGTCGGCCCGCCAGCGGAATCAAAGAACACGACATTTGTCACGTCTCGGCGCCGTCCGTGTCGACGTGATCTTATTTTCCATGGACGTCATTACACGGTGACTGCGAAAATACACCGCTGATATGCGAAAACTTCTTAAAACCAGGAAAGAGATGGGTAAAAACTGGTAAAAACACTTCAGTCATTTAGACAAGGAAAATAAGACATTCTTTTGAGATCAATATCCCGATAACACTTTCAGCCTTTCACCCTAAAAGTAAACAAACTTTCAAAGACGGAAGTGTACTATACTAAATTCCGCCAGGCGTATTGATAGAGGTCGCGTCCGCGCCGCAGAGCGTGTCGTCGCAAGTTCAACAGAGGTCGACCACGCTCTTCACACGTGTTCCCACGAAGTACAGTCAGCAGTTAACTACCATGTACTGCTGTTAAGTTCCTATGTTCTTTCAAATAGAGAGATAAGATTGATAATGAAACGTAGATGCTGTAATTCCACAAGCGTATTGCATTGATAGAGGTCGAACGTCGTCGCTTGCATTCAACAGAGGTCCAGAAGTCTACACGTGTTCTCAGGAGGTACAGTCAGTACATCGAGTTACCAAAATTCTCGCGATTTAGATGTTACTACCGCAAAACTTAGCGAAGTTAATCTAGAAATGGAATATCTTTAGTTTCTACAAATGACGGTTTGATAAAACAAGCAGCACTTAGACATCAGTGGGTGGGAGGAATTAAAAAAATCGTCATTGAAACTTCAATCAAAAAATAAATATAGATGCCTGTCTGCCAAATTGAGACGACTATCTGAGAGACAGTAACTTGACTTTCAACTTAGATTGACCCAACTACAAGTATTATTTAAATGTACGACAAATAACAAACTCGACAACGCGTCCTGATTCATTTCCTCGTTTATTTACACTCATATCCTGACTGACTAACGCGCTTATTATTATAATACGTATTTGTTGTTCAATAACTAGCACAAGCCGATAAGCACATAACTACAACTACATAAGCACATACCACCAGCACATAGAAAAATCTATAATTGTACTTACGAGTATGTGCAAATTTATTTTACAGACAAGCCTCAACTAGACAGATAAAAATGTGAAATGCGAGGAGACAAAATTCTAGTTAACATTTTAAAACGTAATGCTATAAATATTTAGTAATAGTTCAGTTCACACTTAGACATAGCTGAATAAAATACCTTTAGCAATTTTCATATTTTTCTCAGTAGTCCTCGGAAAAATTCTTTAGATGCTGTTTCTCTAAGATTTGGGTATGGTTTACTGGTAATTAAAGATTAGTAATCTCGTCATACTAAAGTCCGAAGAAAGAACCGGAGGCCCATCATTCCCCCTCCCCCCATGTCCTTCCCCCAACTTCTTAAAAGGCCGGCAACGCTCCTGTAATCCCTGGTGTTGCAGTTGTCCATGGGCAGTTCTGATCGCTTACCATCAAGTGATTGGCTTGCTTATTTGCCGCCCTATACCATAAAAAAAGTGTATGGTATTACAGATTCCCAAATTTTTTTTAACTTCCTGGGCTTATTTAGTTTAGTTTTTCATGGTAGCGGTTTCAATATTTACAGCAAATGTATAGTAGACGAAAACACTATCAAGAAAACCTCTGATTAGTTCCAAATTCATTGGACGTAGCATCCGTAATTCGATTCTCGTCTACTTGAGTGGAACAAATACTCAGTACACCTGCGAAACTGGCAAAAAATTAGGGTATTTTTTTCCAAGGAATTTTAATCGAAATCTTATCGAATTCGCAAAGCGGCCGTCGTAAGAGGCTTGCTTTGTTAATTTACAGCCAAGGTCGGGTGATTGATAGCGTTATCAATTGTATTGCTACTTCCTGCTCGATTACTTGGCAAATTTATACAATTAGACGCTGATGTTGCTCAAAGGAGGGAGACCTCACGTCACCATGGTGAAAAAAATGTCTGAATGGATACTGGCGTCTAGTGGTTGATTTCACATGCTGCTTTCTTCCTGCTCGATCACATAGGCAAATCCGTACAATAAAAAGCTGATAAGGGGCAAATTCATTTATGACGTAAGTCGGTTTGAAGGAAAGGGGGTAGTAGTCGTAGAACCATATCTTATTTGTTCTTACAAGAGGGTGGGACTTAGAAGGGTGGGAGGAGGTCTTGATAAATCTTACGTAAGATCACAAAAATGCATTCAGATTTTAGTTTGATCAAGCGCGGTGTTGAAGTGGCAGATCCACTTTCCAAGTGTGTTTTAAGCCCCAGGACTGATCAAAATCTTAAATAAAGATGAATGATGAGGCAAGTATAAAGTAAATTTGATTATCACTAAAAATAAAATACTCGGTAACTTTTATCGATTCTATTAACTCCAAAAATAAAACTTATTAAACGGTCCTTCATGTATTTCGTGGGATTCTGAAATAATAAATATTGTTACCTTGTACCTCTCAACCACCAAGCGGTCTGCATAACAATAGAAAATCCATTGTGTCTGATTTTCTCGCGCTTGGCGGGTAAAACGGAGGGAAGGGGGTCGGCCTCTTCTTAACTCCTCTTACATAGGAAGGGGATCAAAATCAGGCAATGCCAAATGCCAAAAATAAAGGTCAATATAAGGTACCATTACTGTGGACGTTTCTGAGTAGTTTTGCATATCGAAATAATGCTTGGAACTAACTTCTATTTACTTTCGTTAACCATACTATGTTCTGAAAACAGTTCATATAAAATAAGTTTTTCTTCGAAAGCCATGTGATGACATGCCACAGAGGACATTCGCCGTCTCGGCGGGTAAAGTGCATACACCGCGTCGCTAACGGGACGGGCTAGTTAGTGCTCTGCTAATTGGCACCGGCCCTGACTGCCGATGTGCCACGCCACGGCGCCAGCGCACCACGCTTATATGACAAATAATTTGTCAGTGACTGTCAATTATATGACAAGTAAAACAGTTTTACTCGCCTGTTATTACTGAGAATTACAAAAGCATGTTATTTCGCAATTCCTTGGAATGTTCGGCCATCGCTGCGTCTATTCAACAACAAAATGCTCGAAATGCACATAAGAGTGTTTAATTTTTTTCCATTATTTTTGTAGCTGTTATAATGGCTCTTGCAGCCCAGTAATGGGCCACTTCTATGTCTTCCTTAGATGCTGCAAGGAGATCGCCCAGAGTGCAGGTTAACAGGATCGTTAAGACAACGAGGGTGGTTTGACGCGGCAAATTTTGCGAGCAGCGGTCTTATTTATTTATTTATTATTATTAGCGTAAAAGGGATCTAACAATATGATTTTTTTTCGGACTTTTGTCCTATAAATATTGTTTTCTGTAATTTTTATTTAATATCATATTAAACATTTAGTAAAAAAAAGGAAATAATAGAGCGGCTTGCAGCTGCCTTCTCCGTTCACACACTAGTGAGCAATCCACTTGTGAGCAGGTTGCCTCACGATATTTTCCTTCACCGGAAGCAGGTAGTGGTCGAATGTGTGAAAATTACGGTACTTGAATCAGACTGGAGTACAAACTCAGAGGTACAGATCGGGATCGGCCGGGCAGGGTTTGAATGATTATGATGATAATGATAATCTAATTTCACATAAAATAAAGTACATAAGATTTTAATGTCCTTAAATCTATTTTGCTTATTGCTAACAAGCACGTGAAATTATTTTGTTGAACTCAAAACACACACTTTCACAGAACAAAATATAATAAATGATCACGCTTTGTACCAATTAGCTAGACAAATTGATTTCGCGTCCGTGTGACGCATTCCCAACGATTATCCACTGTGATTCTTGGTAACCTAGCGGTTGTATTGGTTCTCAATCTAGTGAAAGTGTAGAAGTTCGGTAATCCGAATGAGCAACCATGGTATCGAAGATAAACCATACTGAGGGTGAAACAACTGAGGTTTATCCAAATACCCTGATCTATCATAAAGACAAAGGAATTATCCGGTGGTATGCTATGTGAGAGCAATAACCGAATCAAATTGACTCCTGGCTAACAATACCTACCTGTAGTGGCGTTACTATTATTGCTCGATGCTTCAAACTCGTTTGGGCTGGCATACCAAATACCATTTGAGACGATCTGTCACAAGTTCCCAACGGTCTGACTATATATCAAAGTGACCAAAGTCCACTGTTCAGTGGATCTTTATCATCCGCGCGTCACATCTGCACACCTACTTCATTTGTATCAGTCGTACGTTGTTGTCGTGTTGGTGTTGACACAGCATGACAGCGCGTGGCGGCGGCGGCTGGATGGCGCGGAAGCGGGTAATTAGCGATTACAGTAACCGCTTTCTATCCGCAGCAAAAACGTGCGTGTGCGCCTACAATGGCGCCAAAAAAACGCTCTCAATGCTGCAGGAGGCAGGTTTCCGCGTCGTTAGGATGTCACGTTGAGTTGAGGTGGCAAAGTTGCGATTTCAGTCGATTCTTCTTGTTGCCGTGTCGTTGGGTCAAGTAGTAAAGATTAAGGTTTTATTGCTACACAGAGTAGGCTGCATATTGGGTGCATTAGACATGAGAGAAGATGAAGCATGGTCTGATCATCTTGTCATTCTAAAACCCCATCACGCTAAGTAATTCCTACAGTGACCTACCTCCGAAACCGGCTCAGACACCTCTACACAAATAAATAACAACCACAACCACAGATTACTGAATAATATCCACAAATAACTAAGTTAACGCGGTTACGCGGCTTCCAAAACGAGATCGCCAGTGCGGAGGTAACACCAAGCCTTCCGCATCTTCAGTAGGTAAGTATGTGATGATTCACGATGCAAAGTGTAGTGGGCTTTTGTTACATGTTCTATAACTAACGTAAATCTAGTTCAAAGAACCAGTCAAACGCCATATGCAAAGGTTTACGTGTGTGGAGACAGTGCAGGCTACCAATAAAGGTTTTGCATGACTTTTGTCCAAACTAGAAAAAATCCAACAACAACCTAGGAAAAATGTGTAAAGTCCCCGAAAGAAAAGAGAGCAACAGGAGTGAGAACGTCTGCTTGGGAGCCGAGATGGGGATTTTTCTTATCTAATTGTATGTTTACTTTAAAAACTATTTCTAAAACGTGTACTTACTAATTGATACCGAGTTATCGATCTATTTCTTATCTGCACTCGTACTGAGTCATTACTAAGAACACTCGTTACAGAAGTTAACATAAAATTTGCATAGCATTAGCCTATTGACTCGACTAACTCCGTAAATATTGTTGTTGATCAAACTCCCGTTATCTCGGCAAACGTTTGCTTACGAGTTATCAGGTTTATGTAAAACAGGCATTATAAGCTTGAAGTGAACTAACGCAGGCGTCTGCAAATGCCAAGGACGACGGGTTCCGTGCATTTCTAACCCCGCCCAACTCGCCGGACATCGTGGGAGGCTCTTCTCACAGATCTGTATCTGTTTTATTATTGTTTCACTATCGTCATTATCATCATCTAATACGATAGTAACGTTCTTGTCAGTGGAGTTCTTGTCAGTGGAGTTCTTGTCATCTTTCCCAACCATTCCTGCCAGCAATTTTACTTTCTAACACGACGGTACTATGTTATGTTCTACGTCTATTAGTACATTCTTTGCTCGTTTTTGATCTAGTTATTCCGAACATGTTACTTTTCAATAAAATCGAAGTAGGCCAATGACGCTTCCGACAACTATCGAATTAGCCCATAACTAAAAGCAGATTTTATCCAAGCCAGATGCATATATACGGAAACAATCAAGCCACTGCAGCAAGAGTACTCTGAATTCCATCGGCACTCGACAACTTTGCAATCTACCTGGAATAGATCTCCATGATGACCTGCCACGAACGAGGCTAATGTTACATTACCGTCCTTCCTATTATGATAATCACGTAATAGGATCAAGTTTTGCAGCCTCAGTAGTATAATAAACAAGCCTTATGGTGCTGGTGTCAATGAGAACCAAAGCCGCTGGGAAGCCCCACGAAGCCAGACGTTATGCCACCGTTGGTGTTGGCTAGACGACTTGCCACACCTTACTTACACTCGTGTGTTATTACGAAAAGTTATTGAAAAATCTAGGACATTTTATCGTACGTATATGCTTCCACCAGAATGTTAAATGATCTCGGTGTCAATAAAAACCAAATGCTACCAAGGAACCCCACGTTTCAACGTGAATTCCAACATTCTACTCATAAAAAAATTGGAATCTACTCGTTTTAAGGAGATTTGGAGGTTGCATCCGGAGCAACTGTGGTGCCTTGAAGCCGGGGTCCGCTTAAATGAATTTGTGTCTGATAAAAAAAAACATTATGCGCTTTATGACCCATTCCAAGTGCGACATCATTGAATTAATTTTCGGATACTTTATTGTCATCGAAATAAACTAATGCACACAGCAACCAATCTTATACAGTATTTCAAGGATACGTCGACAGAAATAACTATTTTTTATTATAGATACCTATTCAAATATGTAATATATATAATTTTAAATGCAGATTCCGCAATTAGTTTCGTAATGGATGCTAAACGACCGCGATGTGTATCGGGTCCAGCCAGAGCGTCGGCTGCAAGTCACCTTTTCACGATCCATAACCGGGCTCGCTGGAACGCTCTCTTTGTTTTGCTTGCGGCTCCCACAAACTGGTTCGGGACGTGGGATCGACTAGCTAGCTGAGAATGAGACTGCGACAAAATGTGTTTAAGATTCTACAATACAGTTTTTCTGTTAAGAATATTGATCTAAACTTTCCGAATTCAAAAACTCTATGCAAATAAATAAATATATATATACCACAAATTGGCATGTCCACCACAAGACATATCGCACAAATTGAGCTAGCCCCACAGTAAGTTGTGAACTTGTGTCGTAGGATACTAACTCAACGATACTATATTTTATAAAGCTACTTATATAAATAAACATCCAAGAACCATGTCAATCTGAAAAAGATCTAAAAAAACGTCGGTATCACATACGTTGCCGGTGACCAACACTGATAAGAAAGTATCAATAAGTCAAACGAGTGTGCGTAACCGGTTGGTCGGCAACTCGTCATGCACGCCGCCCATCTATCATAATACTGTTAGAAACTTTCCCGAATTCTCTATAAAACAAAAGGTCTCTCTCAGCCGAACGTATGACTTCCGTGACCACTCACTTGCACCGATCGTAATCAGTTTTTTTTAAACTGGAAGCCCCGAGGTACACAAAGCCTGTTTGTCAATGACTTTCTTCTTTTGGTAATTGTATATAAGTATTGGGCCGAGAAAAGTAATTTGTGTAACACAAGTATGTAACAAATTATTTAACAAATATATCATTTCTATGGCAACCTTTTTTATGAACGAATCCTGATTTAAACTGTACGTCACGGCAAATAAATGAGCCCAAACATCCGTCCTATTATAAGTCCAGGACCAACGGACTAACTAGTACCTGGTTTAAACTATTATCCGACCAAAATAAGTCATTTTGACTCTGAGTTTGCTCAGCTGTCACTGTCAACTTGTTTAGGCTACGAATGGGTAAACTTGGTTCTAAAGTTAGTCCTCGTTTTATAATAATACGGGATGAGTTTATATCCTTTAGTTAAAGAGCTCTTATTCTTATGGCCATCTTCAGACTCCCATCATCCATGCTGCTCATTCAATAGAACGTCAGGAAATGGTTCTAATTTAACATCTAAGATTTCCATACAAAGATATACGATATCAGATAGACCAAGGGCAAGTTAAAGAAAAGCTGTTAAAAGGTCTCAAGAAGACCTCGCGGTATTTGCTCAATTTGTGTACAAATCAATGCTCAATGATGAAGCAGGTGCTTGATATGGGGACAAACATGTATGCGATTGTACTCATTAAATGAAGAGCGCCTTCGTCGAGTGTCAGGAGTGCCACTTTGAAACTATGATAGTGACGATGACGAAGCACCTCCCGCGTCAGTAGGTACCTACTCCATTTGTTTAACTTTAGAAAGTTGTATTGACGTGATGAAGAAATTAAGATATTTGCTCTCCAGAATATCCGTATTATGTATTGCTTTTACACTTGCAGAGCGACTAAAATTAATGGTTTAATATTTATTATATCGAATACTACTTTTATATGTTAAACCGAAAAATTTATCATACAGAAGCCGCTTTGCATTAGAGTGGCCATCGAAACCTACTTCGCAAATGTCAAAAGTTGTGGTACGCATAGATGTGCAAATCGCGTAATATATTTATAGCTGACAGCGGCTATTCAAGAGTACAGGCAGCGTAATCGATAGTTGTCCATTCAGGGTCACTCGCGAGCCTAATGGACTAGACTTCAGCATTTGCATAACAGTGAAGATGTTAGAATGAAAGTGTTGTCGCGACGCGTAGGCGGTACGGACGAAATACGAGTAACCCGCATTATGATGTTTGTTTTGCGGACGAGCATGAAATTTCGCTAGTTTTGCTGTTTGGCGTCAATAGCAGCCCGAAGAATAGCAAAGGATTCGGCAAGCTCATGATCAGTTGACATTTGCATGACAGTGACGGTGAGGATGTTAAGATGAAAGTGTTGCCGCCGCGACAATGGGTACACGCGTGACGTTTGTTTTTCCAAACGGCGTGAAGTTTTACTAATTTTGCTATTTGGGTGACAAAAGAGAAAGACATCGACAAGCTTATGTCAATAATGTGGAAGCCTGCGATAAACAAGATAAAGCCATGAAACTCATGAAGGACGAGTCAGCAGTTAACATGGGCAGCGGCCTTCAGTCCTGCTTTTCATGAAGATTTTTTTTTCTCCATTTCTTGTCTGCGTCTGTTATTAAACGTGGCCTAAAGGTATTTCACATATGAGTTGTTCTATTACCAGAAAACCGGTTAAGTGCGAGGCAGCCTCGCGTGTAGAGGAAATATTTTATTTTCTGTTTTAGACACAGATTGCACCTTCCATTATCGTTTTTCATAATTTTGGGATTGGTGGTCTTAGAGATAACGTATTTTCCCCAAGCTACGAATAAGTAATCCCCCAAGAATACTTTGAAACTAAAAATATACTTATTTAAGTAATGTTATTGAATCACATAAATCTAATCCAAATTTGATTATAAAAGGTTTAGTAAATTTGTACAAATCGGCTGTGACAGTTGGCTCAGCCTCGCTCGTACGGAACCCTAGAAGTGACCTTTATGAAGAGTACCGTGTCGTCATGTCGAAAGCTTTGCTAGCCAGAAACATGACCATTTTTTTATGATTTCGAAGTCATCGGTCCCATTTCCTTCGACGCGAGTAATTTTGGTAGTGATAAATCCTCTTCTATACAAACACATATTATTAGGCATTGTTTGCTGCACTAAGAGAAAAAGCCTATTAGTATGATTGTCACAATAATAAAATCAATCGGTGGATGGAATAGTTGTTAAGACTGTTAGAATACAAGCAAGGGCTATCCGCCGGCTGCAGCTGCCTCGGCAACGCGGGCGCGGCTGACACGCACGCAACCAGAGCGGAACGGATGATAACCGCATCACTGTTTTTGTGCCCATTATATGATTTCCGTCTGTAGCCGTGATTTACCGACGTCTCATCGGCGACACCGCGTTTACAATCCGTTTCAAAACAGTCGATGTTTGACGGCTTAGCTAGCGGACTCTTCAATCAACAAATGAGCCACGAACGGTTGTGGACGGGAAAGTCATACACAGAAGACTCATCGCAAAAATATCACACCGATCACCGAAGAAAGATTGTATTTGACCGAAGCATACCTAGTGGCTGATTAAAAAGGACGACGTGACTTGAGCTGCAGTGAAATACATCAGCCATTGTGAATGTGACGCAACAGGCCTTCAGTGCGCCTAGGAGTCAACGAAAATATTAGTATTGAACCGTGGTGAAACCGCTCCACTTATTCTCCCAGCGCCGTCGCATGAGAGCGATCTATCAAAACAGCATTGTTTCAGGCTGAAGCGTAGGCGCGCTATCGCGGCCACGGCCGAAGCGGCGCCGGCGGTCTAGTGGTCTAACAGAGCTACACACAGCGTAGGCGCGCTATCGCGGCCACGGCCGAAGCGGCGCCGGCGGTCTAGTGGTCTAACAGAGCTACACACAGCGTAGGCGCGCTATCGCGGCCACGGCCGAAGCGGCGCCGGCGGTCTAGTGGTCTAACAGAGCTACACGCGGGAGTGGTACAGGCATGCCCATGCATGCAGGCGCCACTCCCAGCTAGCTCCATATGAAGCAATACATCGTGTGCACTGTAATTGTAGGCTGCTTACTTGATTATATCATTTTTGAGAGTACTACCAGCTTCTGATGAAGAAACCTGCTTACTTGTTGTAATCAGGTCTTTCCTTCTGATTTGGCCCATAAACTGGCATTTCTATCGACCATGACGACCATGCTTCTGATGAAAAAAAACGAGTTATCTATTGTTTACTAAGCTTTAGTGTGTAAGAAGTGACTTGTCACTAGATAATAGCCTGTGATTGTCAGATTCCAGTTAGAAAAATCTTACAAACGTACGAGCTATTAAAAAGCCTTTTACACTTGGTTGAGTGTCTCGCTCGCACAATCAAACATTTTAAAGATTATTATAAAATGGGTCTCATTATTACAAAAGTGTTTCATTATTTTCCTAGATAACTATATCGTGGATATTTAGACATGCCACAAATATGTGCGCTTCTTTATTGTATAACATCTTTATGTACCATATTTTTTGCAAATAAATTTCTTATTCTTAAAAATATTATGTGCATAATTCTCGCCTAAAATCGCGGTATTGCGGCCACGGCCGGCGATCGCTCGACTCGCTATCAGATGTTATCATTATCACTAATGGATCACCGATGACTGCAAGGGCGACTGTCGCTAGTTCATTATCAGCAGTTCTCAAAAAATATGATACGTACCTGTTGGTCACTCAACGATGAGGTATATGTCGTTTACGACATCAATATAGTTTTTTGCGTATTTCTCGTTTAAAATCCACATTCTGTCCAGAGACTTGAGTCCAGACAGAATGTAAATGTTTCATACATCAGACAGACCTCGATTGATGAACTAGCATTTTCCAGACATTCTTACGACGGCTGTCAGGTATATGCTGACCCAGTGACAGAGGAGCAAAATCGATAGGTAACGTTCGACTATTATGTGTCATTATAAATCTTCTTACGAGTACTTAGAGAAAAAAGAGAAACGGAATGCAACAGATGCGGGATAAAAAATATTTGAACATGCCTTAATATAAGAAGATGGCATTATGTGACCGTGACGTGGCCACATCTCACTACACGCTGCAATTCCCAAACTACATTAAATTGTAACATTTCTTGAGTCGAATAAATTCATTCAGAATTTTCCAATAAACATTAATTCTTGGTCGCAAAGCAATGAGTTAAACTAATTATAGTTTTCCTCATAACAATACTGTTGTTGACAGCGTAAAGAAGGAAATAATTAACACTTTTTTAATTGTGTCATACATGTATCATATATATTTTTAAGTATTATATTTTGTATTCACAATACTATTTTATTAATATATATTTCTTAATTTAATAACAGTGTATCATATATTATTGTTAATATCAGAAAAACAATTCAGTAGACGAGCTAACAGCCTATCATTCCAAACGTGGGTGGCCTTTAGTTTCTATAGCTCAAGGCTCTGCGCACACCGTAACGGATGAAGATGTGATTAGTATGTAGATCTTCAGATGTTAATGAGTTTATCCTCGTGTCTCCAAAATGTAGATTGGTCCAAATTGCCGGATGGCGTGCGCCAAAAACCGTGACAAAACTGTACAAAATTCTCTGTCATCAGTGTGCGCTGAGGTCGGAGATAGCACACGCCAAATTGAGCCATTATAATCTCTACAGCAGTTTCTGTCCTTAAACTGTAGAACGAACAACATCGAAATTTCTCTTAAAGGAACACACATACACAGAATCTCTTTAATTAAATTATGTACATAGTTACTTACTGTCGTCTATCGTCTTCATCTTTTCATATAAATATAACTTTTGTCTAGTATGGTTAGAAAAGTATTTGCCTTTGGTGCAGATCTGCCATCCGTTCTTTCAGGGGGTACTATTTTTGAATGTGTGACACACGTTTTCGAGCGATTTTTGTATGGAAAAATCGTTCGTTTACGAACGGCATTATTTCAAAAATAGCACTACAGGTTACAACATGAGATTATCTGAATATTTTCGCATCTGATTATTAAAATACGGCCTTGCTTTACAAATTCGAGGAAAATCATCGAAGTGACACGGTGTCACAACGGCACGCGACGCATGGCACGATTTACAAACAATCTGAATGTCAGTGATCGCATGTCGAGTGATTCAAGCGGGCCGTAAAGTAAACATTACTAACATGCGGGTAACGGTACGTGAGGTGCGAGTCTGCGAGGATCGTGACTCCATAACCTATTAGCTCGCGGAACATACGTCAGGTCACAGATTACTAAATAGTTACTGTATTCCAAATTAGGTATTAGTTTTGGCTCGCTTCAACATTCCGTTTATGCCATCCACCTCAGTCCTGCCTGCTCCTGCCACTTCGGCTTTACCAAACGAAGCCATTACCAACATCTCTTTTTGCCCTGCACCTGCTATCACTACATCGAGCCTAATAACCTGCCCCATTCAGTTACGGTCAAAAAGCATCATCAATTTGATGTTTTTGAACTTCTTAGCTAGATAGGTTTATATTTTTAACGCTCCCCACTACACACAGATTCCTCATGTTTATAATTATTTTAATACTGCTATTATTTGATCGTGCCATCAACTCATCTGACGCCTTCACATACAAGTTGTAGTGAAAATGGATCCCACACCGGGGCAGTTACGTTCAGGTTCACATGATTATTAGTCGCACGTAATAATTAAACAAAAACCGTAATGAGCCAGCTTCCCTTCCCCTCCATTGTTTGAGTCTATGAGTTTTTTGACTGCTCTCGGCGACTGATCTAACTGTTCGCTGTTTTACACTTTTTGTGTGATGCATGATTATAGCCTACCGTATGGAAACAATGGGTGACCTACAACACATATACCGATTGGTGTATAAACGGTTCTCAATTTTACTGTTTTGTTGTCATAGCATATAATAATTGTTCTCCTTTTTTGATCTGCTATATGGTTGGAAAAACTATTAGTTAAAAAAAGCCGAGCAGTTCAAATGTATGCATAGGTATTTTCCCTGTTTGTTGAATAAATTCATTATTTTCCAATGAGACGAATACCCTGTCCGTGTGTTAGAAGAGGTGCTGGATAGAAAAATATTTTTTTACTAAATCAAGCCAAAGTAAATACAATACGTTTCCATGATTTGCGATTGACGTAAATGTAACACAAGTATATATTTTTTTATACATGTACAATTTACATACTACATACCGCGTGATTTTGAACCTCTGAACTATACTGAAATCCGGGAATCGGAATCCCTAATGGAGTACAGAATTGCAAGAAAGGTAAAAAACGAAAAAAAATGACTCCGTAGAAATTCACCCAGCTGATCGGCGACTTTGTCTTATGTGCCTAAATTTTTTTGTTTCGATTTTCTCCTTTTTTTCTTGCAATTCTATTCTTCATTAGGGATTCTGATTCCAGGATTTCAGTATAATTCAGAGGTCCGAAATCACGCAGTATACATAGGTATACAAGTAAAGATTTAAAAGTAATACAGTGACTGTGTGACTAAACGAAAGTGTTGCGAAAACACCAGAGTCATTGTCCAGGAAGCGCGATGGAATGTGCAAGTCAGCGGTCGTTTTATTTGGCATGTGTATTTCAGTTGTTTTGGTATGCCGCGATAAATATGTAGGCCATTGTCTAACTTTATCTGAAGGATGCCGTCTCGTCGCATAACCTCACTGGTTGCAGCGATCTCGATGCTCGCCGGTTATCTAATCAGTGCATCAGGTGACGCAATAAGAGACTTCTCGTGGAATCGTAAATTCTCCGAATCTCGGACTTTCTATTCGTTAGAGAGCGCGTGATGCGGCCAGTTGCCTGACCTTGTCTTGTCACATCACGTCCACGTCAGTCATCATATGCGGTGAACGTGTTTTGCGATGTATAGAGCGTAACCCACATATTGATCTAGCCGTATCATTTGAATCAACTAAACTTGAAGTAGACGCGTGTGCGTACGCATGCCATTGACACTAAATATGTGGTAACATGGAACGAAAGTAAAAAAGCAAGAAAACTACCTCTAACTGAGGAATGTTATAAATGCCTTTCAAGCGAGTATCAGTGGTTAAATACAATGTACTGTCCAATGCATTTTTTCATGTCACTTCACGTTTTAAAAAACTAATTGAGGTATATTTCATTTATTAATTATTGTTCTTACTAGAGCTACAGATCATTTAAAAGCGTTTTCGACCACCGCAGAGAAGAAATGCCGAAATAAACTTTATTGCATGTTAGTTTTGTAAGTCGAAAAAGTAGGAGTTGAATATGTAAAATGTATATCACTCGGAAAGGTCTAACGATTAATACGATACTACATAAATCCGAATTCGTCGAGGCATTAAGAGGCAGAACAAAACACATACATGAACACGAAAAAGGATATACTACTTTTTGGTAGTTATGTAAAAAGAGACATAATTTTAAAACCTATATGAACTGTTGTTCATATAGGTCTTTAAAATTATGTCTCTTTATCCATTTCAATGACTACAGTTTCCAATTTGGTATTGATTCAAAGTCATCTACGTAGAAGATCAATTTGGTATCAACTTTGTTTACGAAACAACGTCACGTATTATACAGTCCATATTTTATGCTAATATTGTGTCGATATCATAATTATAGAGATTTAGATAGCAGCTGGCTTTAACACGTTTATGATAAAAGATAAGTTGTCAAAAATAGCGACTACTTTATTTGATTGTAGCCTGTGAATAAGTTTAGAAAGAAAATCGAGATTTTGCAAATAATACTAGTAAAATTATTTGTGTAGTTGTAAATGAGCAATTACTATAATTACCTCCTGACTTTGTCGCATTAAAAGGTGCAAAGAAATGGTCACGAACTTTGTAAATCCAAATCATGAGTATTTTCAGTTTAGTAGCTAAAAGTACCATTTTTCTTTCTTCATTTATATTTGCGGCCCTACTGCTTCCTCATCTCCATTAAAACTCCGCTGTACGGCAACATATTTTCTGAAGAAAATAATTAGAGTCCGACCGAAACTGGTTTTCCGGCCGAAATCGAAACCGAATATTCGGCCGTGGCTTCAGTTTCGAACGAAACCGAAACCCACGTCGTTAAGTATAAAATTCCTTAAAATACTGGGATTTGGTGCAATTCGCCCTTTATTCTGCATTAATTGAAATCAGTTTCGGTTTCGGCAAAGGTTTCGGCCAATTTTGGCCGTACCTGAATATGCCGCTGATACTTAATTTTAGGCCAAATCTTGGCCGAAACCAAAACCGGACTTTCGGTTGGACATAAAAAATAATGCTATAACTAAACATTTGTTGTAGCCATCTTTAGGATATCCACTCTGTATCGAGTCACATCTGATGCTAACAACAAATGTGACCCGATAAATCACATTTTAGATAGTCTAGTACCTAAAACTACAATAGCGACCGACCTGTGCAAAAGACAAATATGCTCATGCAATAATATACGCCGGCAAGTGCTACGTTTCAGCGGTTAGCGGCTCGGCTGGTTACGTTGCGGTAATGTATACCCGTATGGCGTTGACGCAGGTGCACCGCGCCGCCGCGCCGCGGCGCATGCCGATAACATTCTCGTGACTCGTTTGTTTATTTGCTTTACCCGCTACTAAACGCGTGGCGTAATTAAAGATTTTTTGGAATGGTTAAACATTGCCCCATCTTTCACTCTTCCTTGCGAGTGTTAGTTTGTATGTGGCTATGTAGCTTCCACACCGGTGACGGATTTGAATGATCTTTTATTAAATCGAACCTTATTTATCGGACTATGTTCTTAGCTTAGAAATTGCACTAGCAAGGGTGGTCACGGTCGAAGGCATCTGAATAAAATTGCAGCTGCAATATTTTGGGTTTAAATTGTTAGTAGAAACGAAGATATTTCATATTAGGTATGTCCAGCCAGAGTCAGCTGGAAGTGCGCTATCCTCTCCGTTATCTTATCCCATCTTTTGTATAAATAAATGTTAAAAAACAGATTTCAAGCGTAAAAATACAAGTTTATTTGTTGACGACTTATTAATTGTTATTTTCATTACTTATGACTTGTAAATCCATAATTATGTATTTCATAAGGACATTACTTGCTGACATTCCAATGACCAGTCTTTCTTGTTTGTTTACTCGTTAAATTTAAAACAAATTACTAAACAAACGATGATCACGTCATTGTAATCGTTACAAAATCGCGTCCAACTCATTAGAGATTGCAGTCGCGCTCGCGACCGATGTTTTCCGTCACCCGCGCCCGCATCAACAATGACTGTTTTGGTTTCGGCGCATGCCAACACAGTATTGTTGTATTGCTTGCATACGTGAGTAGCGAAAACACTTTCTATAAGTACACGAATCGATATCACAGGAACAAAGCCCCGAAATGAGTGACAAGCTCGTTGAAACAGAAACATTTCTTTGATCAACCAGCAGTAAGCATGACAATATTGACGAAAACCGCACCTACAGGCCGCAGAAATTTATTACAACCAGTTGCTCTATGAGCTGTAGGCCTCGCGAGTCTTATCACATCGAACCCAAAATGGCGCCAAAAAGGGGATTTTGGGGACCTAAGCTCCATTGGGGAATGGTGCTTAGGTCCTATGTGTCAAATTACACTATTTAAAAAAAACAATCCGTAAACTGAATGGAAAAGAATCTATGCTCGATTCTCTTGATTCGATTTTGTGAGCTGGTTAGAATTATCTAAACAGCAGCAAAATTTCGGACATCCGACAGAATTTTTGCCATAGCTGAAACGGAGACGCATCGCTTGCGCTTCGCGCTCGCTCAATTACAAACTTTTATATAACTTGCCGCCTAGTTAATAAGTATGCACATTCTGACGTTCGATTGGTCGCTTTCCATCGAAGACTAAAGTGTAAAACTGTGGTACCGTGGTCTAACGGTGAATTCAGAAAGTGGCGTGTGTGAAGCACTGCTTAATTAAACAAGATAAACATAATCGATAAACATTAGAACGAGGACTAACTTTAGTACGTGATTTAAACCGTTGGTACCTTATCACAAGTTGACAATGATAGCTGAGCAAACGTCGGTGATTATTAGCTTGACACAAAAACTTATAATATATGAATAAATAGATCTGCAACAAGTAAGATAGGCCAGTTAAAATTCCTTCCGTCGTCCGTCTGAACGTCTACAAATGTTGGAGTATGATAAAACACCAAACACATTCACTGCATTTAAATTGCAGCTAACCGTGGTTGCAACGACTTGATATATATACATAGAGCTATCGTATATGCGTGTCTGGGAATTGATCCAAACAAAAAGGGTGCGGGCCGGGGACGATGGTCTCCCTCCGGCGGCGTAGGATAAATCAATGCAACGTATGTGCCGTGCCTACAGTTATCGTCATAGCAAGCTATATTATAACAAGCAATGGTATTAAATGGACTTATATAGATTCATTAAACGAGAAGAAAAATAAAAAGTCCCAGCCCACCAGTAAGTGTACATGCTCACATTACATAGCTCCGTGGCGCAGCGGTCAACACGCCTGCCTGTGACATGGAGTGACCGGGTTCGATCCCCGGCCAGGTCAAGATGGAAAATGATCTGTTTCAGATTGGCCTGGGTCTTGGATGTTTATCTATATATGTATTTGTTATAAAATATAGTATCGTTGAGTTAGTATCCCATAACACAAGTCTTGAACTTACTTTGGGGCTAGCTCAATCTGTGTGATTTGTCCGTATATATTTATTTATTTATTTATTACACCCACAGTACCTGGGCGACCGAGCTTTGCTCGGTTATTACTATTTATTGTAATATGGTGGCGTTTAGATGATATGAAAACACTAAAACGCGCGGATATACATATAAATAAATATACAAGAATTACTCGTTTAAAAGTATAAGAAATGTACCTCCTACCAGCATTTGCACACGGGAGTCGCTTGCGTTTAAGAAGATCTATCGTTAATACTTTTACTCGAATATGTACTTGACTTCGATACTGATTTTAAAGGCGATAACATGATTCCTATAAAGTTTAGCACGAACCATGTATGTATAGTCATATTGCCCTAACCTATCAAATGAAATACCCATCTCTACATTGATGATCTGAAGCAAACACACAATAAGCATCAACACGTAATATTTAATACGTTTTTAATGATTCCCGTGCGTTGGTCGGTTGGAATGGAAGTCGTCCGCGATTAGCGACGTAGCTATCGGCACGTGCACGCATGCGTCGCACACGTGTGGTTTTTCTTATTTTAACAAAGATAACCCGATACCATTGCACGAGGAATTCGCAGCTTCAGCAGTCCCATTGTTTTCTTGTTGTGCTGCGATGGAGGTTTTTGTAGAGCAGCCTCAGTTTAGTGTTGTTTTTTACTACTTTATTAAGTCTAGCGATATCAGCATCAGCCAGAGCCATTTGGTATTATATTATTAGTTACGACAGCCCGATATAATTACTGGAGGAATTCGCAACATAAGTTGCCTCAAAATTTCTCGCTGTTCTGCAATGGAAGTACTCTTGTAGCTCTGCCTGAGATTAGTTTCCTCAGCTTTAACGGCACGTGCCCGCGTCCGACGCACATGTGTCCCACACATGTATATCACACGTACATTCCTTATTTATTAACTAGGACAGCCCGATCCGACTGACGGAAAGGTCACAGTACTCTTGTAGGAGTTGCATTCCTTCAGTTTTTGATGAATCTTTCCAAGCAGAAACCACGTGAAATTAATCAAATATCGATAAACGTCTGAAGAAGACCACTACTTATAGTATCAGTAACTCAAAATGTGTCAACCACAGCTAAAGAGAATGCCAAAATGCATTTCCCTCTTTTACCTAAACATGTTCCCGGCTGCATCGTGTTCCTTCGGAGCCCAGAGTCCGCTTTTCTTCACTTCGTACGGTCTTTGGTATCTTTGATTGTGAGACCTGCTCTAAAAACATAAATTTTATCACGTCTTTATCACTTGGTAGACAGAGCCTAAGGTCATAAGACCCAAAGGCCAATTTTAGTATTTTGGTGGGCGTACATACATATAGGTGGAAAATTGAACCTACGAGTAAATAGTGATGGCACCCGCATCGCCTACTGAAATAATTTCTTATTTTTTTGCACATTTCATCGGCCAGCTTGTATAGTCTGCGCAGCAGATAAGCAGCTGATACTATTTACGTTTTTTCTTTTCCCCCAGACCAGCATGGAATATTTTACAAGAAAATTTTCGTTTTATCTAAAAAAAAAATTGTCGTAATCCGTGAATTTAAGTAGATCACCATAAAATATTGGAACAGTCGCTTTGACAAACATGATTATTTTGTGTGTACATTAGATATGATACCTTTATCGATGCGATGAACCATCGATCATGTGGAAATCACTAATCCTCGTATTTTTGTTATGTTTATGTATGACTAATGCTTATACCTCCGTACCTCGAGAGGAAAAAACGGACCCTTATAGGATTAATTTGTTGTCTTGTCTGTCAAGTCAAGACCCTTTTCTACTGAAATTCATACCAAATACTCAGGTCTACTGTCCCTTGGAGTTGTAAAGAAAAATAATCTTTGAAGCCAACGCAATCAAAAGATACAGCCCTTTATACCTCAAATTTTCGACATTCGTAAGGGAATCAAAAGCTACGGAATAAATATTTCACACAAAATTCGTAGATTGACGTTAAATATTGTACGGCGGTAAGGATGTGTGTGCTAATGCGACTCACCATTTCGCACGGTCCTACCTAGGCATCATTATTTGTGAGACCATTGGGACTTATCTATATCATGACAATATCATGCCACAACTCTCTGGGATTTCCCTTTCTATCTGGCGCCGTATAAAAGGATAGGTCTAATGATGGTTTTACACACCATATATAGTTGGGCATGGAGTATATAGTGCTGATAGGTTACAAGAGACTCGAGAATAGCTGCGTGTTGCATGTTGGGTTGACGACAACCAAAACGGTAGCAATGCAGCCGGCAGCCGCTCGATAGCGTGCCGATTCATATCCGCGACTGACTCACACAATTCATTCAATTCCTTCCAGTAATTTATGGCAGATATGACTTAATAACTCGTGTTGAGTATTGACATTATTTGTCCACGCCCACTCATAGGCCTTTTGAGCTCATATTTCACCGATTTTCTAGATGAGCATAATACAAAACTTACTGCTACCTATACGGAGTGTGTATTCCTGTAACCGATATTATTATGAATTTATGATGCGGTATGGCAAGTCAAGAAAATAATTAGGGTAACCGAACTTCAGAATGTTCGGTCACCCTAATTATTTTCTTAACTTATCTACTACTAATAATTATACAAATAAAATGCGTGGCAATTAATATAAATTTATTTAATGTAAACAAATTAATTATTAGTATGAAAAATCGTGTCTAATGTAAACAATGCAATCAAAGCCCTTCAGGCGCGTAGGGTCCAAGCAGTGACGTGCACAGACATTTGTCATAGGGTAGACATAATTATAAAATTTACTTACAAACATACCACCTATATACCTTACCTCACTATACGGCTAGTTATCTACAACTCGTTTAATATTATGATAGTCTTTCGATCTTCGACCGCAAAAGTATTCAAAACAAGCGAAAGATAAGAGATATGATTACAACCTGCGAGCCACGTACCACGTATCATACAGTTTAAAATTAAACTTTAGAATAACTAACCATAACTAACCGGTTACTTGATTTGTTCAAAAGCAAGCAAGTTCACAAAACACTTTATATTTCGGTTTCGGCATGTAAACACTAAGCGACACAACTTGCACATGAAAATATTTTTGTCACAAATGAAATTTAACTGATAAAGCAATTAATTTTAAAATAAAACTTTCCTCTTGGATTGTTTGTAAACACGCAAATCAATAACATTGACATAAGTATGATTAATATCTATAATGACATTGACAAGTGACGATGACATTTACATCGCGCGCGGCAGCCAATAGAAACCTCGGATACAGTGTCTTCAATTCACACACACAGCGCAAATTTGATTTGCATGTGTGAGTCGATGAAAGATGTTTACTTGTACTACTACAAAAGCGATTTCCTATAGGTGTATAATAATTTTCTATGTGTGCGATAAAAGTCAGACCTTTGAAATTTTGTCTTACGCGGCTTACGCGTATAGATACTGCTTAGCGTGGGCATGCCCGGGCCGCGGCCGCAGCGCCGCACAGTGGTCTGAAATTCGCGTTCCATACACATAGAAATTAAAAAGTGGCATTAGTGCTGATTTTATTACTCGATAATTTTCTGGACTTTTTGACATGTATAATCATGCAGGTTACGTTATTAAAGAGTTCGTCGATCCGGAGAAAAAAAAAATATTTTTAATTTTTTTGTATGGAGGAAAATATTAAATAATTTTTTTCTCGCGACTCCATAGAGCTGCCACCTTGCCGCTTACATGGCGTGTTGTCCTACTATAGTCGATACCTACAAGGTATAATATACGTACCCATGCGCGCCGCTTTGGTCGTAGGTGGATGTGAAACTATTGAAAAAATTACTACAGTATTCTTCAACTTTAAGTTAATATTGTCCATATAATTCGAATTAACTAATGTACACTCCTTCGATAGAACGAGTGTACATTAGTTAATGACTTCAGGCAGCAAATTTACTAAGTAGTAAATAAAATCATAATGTTAACTATAACTTTTAACATTGTAATAGAAAACAATATAAGGTAATTATGGTTTCTGTGAATGCCATGTAATTAAAAAGGAAAATAAATGAGGGTAGGTATAAATAGCAACATAAATAGCTAGTTTATTCAGTTAATGTCAGCAACCGTGCGCGTTAACAACAACTATTCTTCGCAAATTTGACTGTTATCATGTAAGAATTTATAACTAATCTTGATATTTTCATGTTTGTGAAGACAAATAATTATTTTTCTCAACCAAGTGTTTTGTTAGATAAACTTCTTACTAAATTGCCAAATTTATCAGAAGATGAACAGAAACAATTCAAACAGTTTTGTCAAACATATGTGTGTCATTTGCAAAAAAAGTCGAAATTATGTAAACGTACAACTCATACATTCATAAAGAAATATGAGACGTGGCTAGAAGAGCATATCAAATGGCCCGAATTTATTAAATCTTCATCTGTGATACCTGTTGAAGAAACTACAATTTATTCTGTAGTTAACGAAGAAGGTGCGTCTACATCTGGGCTTGCTGCTACTTGTTCTGTTGGTACTTCAACATCAATGTCCAGCCCGAGAAAGCCATTTGATGAGCTAAGTCCGATGCAGAAGAAAAGAAGGACTGCAAGCCTTCTCACGCATAGTACAGAAGAATTAGCATTTGCTACTGCAAAAAGTTGTGGTAATATGGATTTAGCAGATATCGTAAAATATCTTACCGAGCACCCAGAAAAGGCGTCCGAAATTAAAAATATTATAAAGGGTAATACAACAACTACTACAAATACAACTCCGCCAAAATATTCTCCTGAAAAAGCCTTAGGAATCTTAATATCTTTAAAGTTATCCAAGTGGCAGTATACTACATTAAGAATATGTGCTAAGCAAGATGGTGTTGATTTATATCCAGCATACAACGCAGTTGTAGAAGCCAAGAAGGCATGTTATCCTCCGAAAGATAAAATCACTATAACTGAACAAGGAGCTCAAGTCCAACTTCAGGCTATATAACTAATTATCCAATAGGATATAACTACTTCTCGATTAGTACATATATTAGATGGGGACCAGTTAGCAGAAAAAGATCTAACTTTAATTTCCAAGTGGGGCTTTGATGGTGCTTCTGGACAAAACAACTATAAACAAAATCTGGCTGGAGATGCAGATGATTCGAGCATCTTTATGAGCTCATTTGTGCCTTTGAGACTGGTTTGTGGTGAAGATGTCATCTGGCAGAATCCAAAACCATCTTCGACTTTATTTTGTAGACCAATTTATTTTAAATTTGTAAATGAAAATAAATTGGATATAAAAGAGGAGATGGCTATGGTTGAGGCCGAGATAGCAGCTTTAGAACCATCTGTCATTAACAATAACATTAAAGTGAAACATTCAATGATTATGACTATGATAGATGGCAAAATTACATCACACCTGTCACAAACATCTATGCAGACATGTGACATCTGTAAAGCTGTACCCAGAGAAATGAACGATTTGAAGAAGATTAAAGAGTAAGTTAAGTCATAGAGATAAGATAATCCTGACGTTAAATGGATACCATTATACACAAAACAATGTTTATTGTCATAATTTTATGTCAACTTTTTATACTTTTTCTTTTTTTTTTCAGAAAAGCCGTTACATCCGATGAATTTGTCGATGTTACGAATATGGTGGATTCCGATTTTTCTGATATTGACGATTAATTTTATTTCTAGTTTATTAAGTTTATATTTTTTTTAGTTGATGTAAATTTTTACTATGTTTAGTTTTAAAATAGAAGTTTATTTCGTTTATAAATAATTATGTCCTGAATATTGTCCTGGATGTTTATCTATATATGTATTTGTTATAAAATATAGTATCGTTGAGTTAGTATCCCACGACACAAGTTTACAACTTGGTGTGGGGCTATCTCAATCTGTGTGATCTGTCCCTATAGGTATATTTATTTATTTATTTCCAGTGAATAAATTGAAATAGAATTGAATTTGAAATGAATTATTTTATTTTTCACTGTAGTAAACAACATTTATTTAGTAAAAAAAGGCAAAATTCGTCATAAATAAATGTAATTAATATTAAATAAAGACTGTGTTCAAAGAAGTCGTGAAATAAATTAGTATAATTTCGGTATAGAATTTGTCAAAGTTTGACTTCTTCCTACGACCAAAGCGGCGCGCATGGGTACGTATATTATACCTTGTAGGTATCGACTATAGTAGGACAACACGCCATATAAGCGGCAAGGTGGCAGCTCTATGCAGTCGCGAGAAAAAAGTAATTTAATATTTTCCTCCATACAAAAAAATTAAAAATATTTTTTTTCTCCGGATCGACGAACTCTTTAATAACGTAACCTGCATGATTATACATGTCAAAAAGTCCAGAAAATTATCAAGTAAAAAAATTAGCACTAATGACACTTTCGTTTTCTATGTGTATGGAACGCGAATTTCAGACCACTGTGCGCCGTACTTGAACAAAATCGACTATAAAGTATTTGCTAGCAGAATTTTGCAGGCGCACCTAATATAATTATTTTTTTGTAAGAAAAATAAATTGTATTTATTTAGCGACTGCAGGGTAGACAGTGTCTAACAGTCTATATGGACTGCACGTCACTGGGTCCAAGTTTGGATTGAGTTTCTTTCGGCGTATTCTTCTCACCAATGGTCGTTCCGAAACGCTAGTATTTCGATTTTGCATGTATTAAAAAAATATAAGAAATAAAATATGACGTTAAAAAAAAACATGTATTAATTTTGAATTAAAATATTTGACTTGAATTGACTATTACTATATCTGATATAACCACTTATCGTTTGTTTTATGGAGGCTTAAAAACTTCCCTTGTTACTAAAATTGAAAACAAATGTAGTATTTTGATTTTGTTTTGTTCAATAATAAGTATATATTTGACATCTGGTCGGTTAGTCATTCTATACACTTTGTAATGCTGGCTATGCCTAGAAAGATTAATGGCCTATGGACCAGGAATATCGGCGAAAAACCACTAGCACACAACCGGTCGCGGGAGCAAACCCGTTTTATGAAATGTGTTCCGTGCAAAAAGCATACAGAAGTATGTGCAGCCTATCCTTTATTTATTCTTATACCAAACTATGTTATAGCGATCTACTACAGGTAGCAGAGCAAAATGCCACGGGCTCCTAGTCCTAGGACACCCGGCACAGGAGAAGAGGGTGTCAGAAAGGGATTCCACCGCAGAGTTTAGCTCTCATAGCAGTATAGTCAGAGGGACTGAGAGACTAAATATTATAAATCCTCCTGATCAGATGTGGAGTGACTGGATTAGGATTTAAATTTTCACTTTGACAGCCCTGCTTTGTGGATCTGAGACAAAGGTTCCATTAATTAAAAATAAATAAAATAAAATATATTTATTTTTCTCCAAAACATGTGTACATGAATGACAAAACAAATCAGACAATTTCAAAACACACTAACGATAAAGTAAGTACCTAAACCTTAACAAAAGTGATGTATGTAGAGATCTAATGCCCTATTAAATTGCCTCAGACCTCAGACGGTATAGTTACGCCCCAGCTAACTCCGTACAAAACCATTTTCGATTCAGCATTCCTCTCCCAGGCCAGGAGTGGTGCTTCCGTTCGTGTTTTTGTTAATACGCGCCATATACGCCGCGGCACGGCCGCCCTTATACGGCGTCGCTGAGGGAGAATAGAAACGCGTTTGGTCATATTGCAGTGTCTAAATAGATTCGCAATGACCATGTTGATGGAAAATCTGCACCGCATTGAATATATTATAAATAAATAATAATAAATAAATAAATATATACGGACAAATCACACAGATTGAGCTAGCCCCAAGGTAAGTTCGAGACTTGTGTTATGGGATACTAAGTCAACGATACTATATTTTATAACAAATACATATATGTATAGATAAATATCCAAGACCCAGGCCAATCTGAAAAAGATCATTTTCCATCTTGACCTGGCCGGGGATCGAACCCGGGCACTACGTGTCGCAGGCTGGCGTGTTAACCACTGCGCCACGGAGCTGTCAATTATGAAAATAATCTTATTTGTAGGATTATAAGCATCATACCTGACGGAAATTATGCCGTATTGGATGTTAAGGGTACGTGATTTTTTCGCG
The DNA here is from genome assembly GCA_947532085.1 of Elegia similella. Taxonomy (NCBI): domain Eukaryota; kingdom Metazoa; phylum Arthropoda; class Insecta; order Lepidoptera; family Pyralidae; genus Elegia; species Elegia similella. The sequence continues at coordinate 31,499,924 of OX383927.1, read as the reverse complement.
GTCCGTTTGAATTAAATTATTCTTGTATTTTATGTTATAGGACGGCAAACGAGCAAGTGAGTCACCTGATGGTAAGCGATCAGCGCTGCCCATGGACAACTGCAACACCAAGATGTAACAGGAGCGTTGCCGGCCTTTAAAGGAGTTGGGGGAAGGACACGGGGGGAGGAAATTAGGGAAGGACGGGCCACCGGCTCTCTCGCTCACCAAACGAAGCATAGAATTGGTAAAGCTTCTACACAAACGTCGATTTTCTGTGAGTGTGTGGTACTTCCCCGGACGAGCCGGCCCATTCATGCTAGTAAGCAAAAAATATTTTTTGGTAGGGTGGCTCTACCACAACTAAATTATAATCGAAAGAGAACGGACGTATTATTTTTGCCAAAGGTGGCCGTTTTTTGTCAAAAATGCTAAGAAAAGCTTTGTGTTCTCATTGGGTCGAGGGCCTCGCAGTACAACATTTTAAATGATATCTCCGTTTACCTTAAAATAATTTATTCCAAATCGGCCCCATTTGAACTGGAACTGGACCCCAAAAAATTCACGTACGGACTTAATCTTACTTCTTTTTATATTTACTTTATTAACGGCAATGATCCCTGATGATGATATCCTGGTCGGTTTCGACTTGGTGACTATTCCGTTATATGTTTGGGTTGTTTTTTCGATGGGCTCTGTAGTCCTTGGTAGCCTAGCTGTTGGTGAGGCTGCTAGTCTGTTGAAGAGCATATTTTAAGAATTTTATTTTAAGGCTGTCGGTTGTAAGAGGTTATATGTCGTCTAACCTGAAGTATTCGTAGCGTTGCCTTTAAAATGCTTTGCATTTCTATTCCAGCCAGGCGAACCAGGCGTGGTGGTGCTCCGCCCCGAGGCGCTGGCCCCAGGGTCAGACTCCGACGAGGACTGCGGGCCGCCCTCCCCATGCGGCGTACGCTTCGTCAACGACAACATACTCATCAACGGCAAGTCGTCCATGCCGCAGAAACCCAACAAGGAACGCCAGGCCAAGGTACAGTCCATGCAGACGGTAATATCATTTTGATGGGACATCGGACGCGCGTCTCGATCCACATTCGCCCTGAGGAAGACCTCCGGAAGACGATACTATGTCAGTTAGTAGCTGACTTCGTACGTGATTAACCCGTTGTTACATTTATTTTATTTTGAATAAGGTTAGACGAACGGATACTGACAACCGACTCAGACAGAAAAGACCAGCGATGCACGCTCCCTTCGTCCAGGAGTCCTCGATGCCGCATAATCCTAACAGAGTAGCGCTAGAATAAGGTAATAGACGTCTGCTTCGGGATATCGATGAAGTCCAGGATACGATTTTTGGTCTTTTCCTGAGATCTGTAAAACAACTCATTAGTATTCAATTGTGAGTATTATGTTAAATGTATGATGGTACGATTTATAATCTTAAATTCATGTGACTATGTACTTTTAATTTGCGACACAATATTTTCATATATATTAATGGAATAAATGAATTGAAACCTCAACTTCAAATGAGATTTGCAAAAATATGCTGGATGCAGCTTTTAACCCATCAAGCGCGAGAAACGCAGACACATTGGATTTTCTATTGTTACGTGGTGCGATCGGCCCGCTTGGTGGTTGAGAGGTCAATTGAGAGAGAGAGAGAAATTATACTTCGCTTTTCCTCATGTACGTGTTCCCAGTTGCATCAGTAGGGGTGGTTCGTTACCCAGATTCCACTTGGTGTAGTTCTTAGATCCATGGTGTAGAAGCACTTTGTGCCGTTTAATTGTGATTCTGTATGTGTGATCTGTCTGTTCCAGCTGAAGCTACAGTTCGACGACTCCCTGACGCGGACGTTCGAGTACCCGTCGGAGACGTCGCTGTGCTCGCCGGACGAGCGCCCCGCGCCCCCCGCACCCGCTCCCCCCGCACCCGACGGTGACGTCACTGACGCGCCCCCGCACCCCGCGCACTTGACCGCCAATACCCATATAGGTCAGTATCATTATATAAAATATCCTACATATATAAATGGTTTTTAAAAAATAGAGAATACTTTTCTGCAACCACAACTTTTTTCTGTCTCAAGAGTATAAAGTATGATAACAGAGAGCACCTTACGGATTTTCTTTCACGATGGTGAACTTGTTCAATCACACTTTCTGCAAAAGGAAATTAGGGGTGCACACGCCCAACAGTAGGAGGGAACAAATTATGAATATTATTAAGTAAATTTAGTTGTGTTTATTTAATTGTATACAGTGTAGATCAATAATGGTAGTAGGTAGGTGAACTAATGAAGACATGGTTGTATGTACAAAGTGGTGGCCCGTCGCTGTGTGCGCGTGCGGGTCGGTCTTGTGTTCCGCGCGACCGCGTCGCCGGTGCCCGACGAGACCTTCGTGTGACGCGCCGCCGCTTAGCTTAAAGCTACTCCCTTACAGTAGAAGTCTACACAATTCTGCTCTACCCATATTAAGCTAGTTCCCTGGGTCACAATAAGAATATTATAATGAGTCCGTCAGTTCGATAATCAATAAAATATTGGACACGTATTATTCTCTGCTGTCAATTAAACAATAAATGATAAAGTGCGTCAAAGTTCATAAGTGGGGGGGTTGTGACGTCCCAGGTGGCTAAAAACTGTAGGAAACCCTGACGTCACATAGAATTTGAAGGGGCTTATCTCTATAATTTTTTATTTATTTGATAAAAGATTTTTGAGCTATTTTTTTAGCAAACTAGCCTTTTTTAATGTTTGCTCAGATAACGACTACCTCTATAATATAAGTAGGATGTTACGTTTCTTGAGCTATAAGCTCAACGTAACATCCTACTTATATTATAGAGATAGTCGTTTGTGTGTTGTGGTTTGTGAATAAATCATAGCTCAGCTAACTTATGCGTAATCTGTGGCTATGCTTTTTGTAAATATCTTCTCCTGCACCCAATTGTATGCGAGTTCATACAATTTTTGCGTGAAGTTGAATCAGAAGCTTGAATAATTCGGTATGAGTTAGACAAGTTGTGTTTGCTAGGCCCTGCAGGCCTTCTCGCTAAATTTTGACAGCTACGGTACACAACTTCTTGACGTCATTTCAAAATACATTGCGGCTTTCGTGTGATTGATTATTTTTATTTAAGATACATAAACCGTATGGATCTTGAAGTGACCATCAAAACGTTGTACACCGTGGCTATCAACATTAGCGAGTAGAAGCCTAATGGTAGTTGATAGCTCGTCCGCCACGACCTCATTCTATGAAGCTTCTTCATGATCGTGAGGGCGGGGTAGCCCCTGTCAAAGGGGAGGGCGCGTGTTACTGCTTCAGAGCGCGACGCCTTTGCAAGTGCGAAGCCCCGAGAGGTTCCCGGCGCGACCCCCTGGGGAGGCCGCCCGAGAACACGTATCAAATTTGTCTGTTTAGCTTAATACGGACTATTCCATGTCTATCCTAGGTGTAAACTAAAAGTACATTCGCAACTATCAGTCGACTTAGCTCTGGATCTGAATCTATCAGTCGACTCCAAACGTTCTACCCTTCGCCCACTGTCGACCTAAGTTCGTGTTATGTGCAAATCGATGCTTTTAATTATTGATTTAATTGGCCCCCGACCACACTGGCGCTTAAAGGTTGACTTTGAAGTGAGCAACCGGCGGCAGGAGTCGCGCTACTTGTGATTTTATTTTGCGTCAGATATTGCAGAAGAAATGAAATCATCTAAATTATTTATCGCGTTAACTTTTTGTAATAAAGCACACCGAGAACAAAAAATCATTCGCGGTCGCGAGCCACCGCGACCGCAGCCGCTGCCGCCAGTCACTGAACTTGAAAGTTGAACTTAACACTTCACTGGCTCTACCTTATGACCAGCTCAAAGTAGTTATGATTAAGACCTTTAAGGTGAACGCAGACTTGATCGCAGTATTCGAATTGTTTATGTGAAGTAGTATGTAATATCGCACACCTACCCGCGCCGCAGTCGCCGCATTACCTCAAACAAAAGCGTCTGCGGCGCGTGCGGTGCGGCCAAGTCTGCGTCCACCTTTAAGGTCACAATCACAGCACACTTATCAACTCGGAAAGGGATCGACACCGTATCGCTTTTCGCCTCTCACCGCGCCGTCCAACAGGCGTCAACTGCCGTAGACTCGGCTACGACTAAGCGACGCCGCGCTTACCGCTCGCCAACCGCTCTGGTCTGGTTGGCACAAGCCGGCCCATTCGCTAACTTATATAGTGTATTTCCTTATACCAAAATTATTATTTTATAACATACTGCAGACTATAGAAGAATTTATTAGAAAGTAGAATACAATATTCAAGAGAATCGATACAACCTTCAAGACTTTACGGACGGACGTAACCGCGTGGACGACGAGCCGTTAGCGCGGGGACCGCGAGTTGACCGCGAGCTGGTTCCGAGGCGAGGCGATTAGGTCACGAGTCCGAATAGTGTGCATTGCAGTAGGGAGTTTCATAAAAAGAATACTGAACTGTTCGAGTTGATACGTTTACTCGTCGCTCGTCACTAGTGTCAGTGCGAATCGGGACGACTCCGTGCGCGCGTCTCGGTTCACATTCGCCCTGAGGAAGACCTCCGGATGAGGTTGAAACATGTCGGCCTGTAGCTGACTTCGTGCGTGAGTAACCCGTAATTGACATATAAATAATTGATACGTTTACGTTCCGTTTACGAGTTGATAAGTGTGCGTCGACCTTCGTCCTGTACCCGTGTGTAGCGCTAGTGTGTGGTGTGTGGTGTGTGGAGTGTGGTGTGACGTGTGTGTGTGTTGTAGTGTCGGCGGCGCTGTGTGGCTACACGCCCAGCAAGACGCGCGCCGACGCCTTCCAGCTCGGCGTCACGCGCCGCCCCGACGCAGGTCAGACACACCTCATCATCATTACACCCGTCATTATCATCATCATTTCGAGTAGGTGTCACGATCTATCGACCATGCACACCCTGGTGTCAGAGTTCTTCGGAACCGCCTCTCGGCCTCTGACGTGGTTCCTTTAACGACTACCAGATGGCAGCCGGAACCATCGACTTGACGTGCCTTACGAAGCACGGAATCATCTTTATTATCAGACAATCAAAGTATGCTACCCGTGGGAATCGAACCCACGACCCCGGGTCTACAGGCAAACGCTTTAACCACTGGACCACGGAAGAAGTTAGTATTACAGCTGTAAAAAAGTCCCCTGCTGGCCAAAGGCCTCTCCCAAGGATACTTCATTCCATAAGAGGATATTTACCATCCACCACGCCTGGTAGGATGGTTGACGAACGCAGTTTCTTTGGCTTCTTGTGCTTCGCTGCCCATCGGAAGCATTTTTAAGCTGGGGAAGAATAGAAGTTTATTGCAACTGGGATGGGAATGAAGGTATTGGGATGAACGGGAAAATGCAAGAAACAGCTCGGGAGGCCGAGCGCGAGTACGTACCCGATGTCATACGTGCAACCAGCGTACAGGCAGTTTAGCATGACACCCCTGATCATACGTCCCTCCATATAATAAATAAATAAATATATGCGGACAAATCACACAGATTGAGCTAGCCCCAAAGTAACTTCGACACTTGTGTTATGGGATACTAACTCAACGATACTATATTTTATAACAAATACATATATAGATACACATCCAAGACCCAGGCCAATCTGAAACAGATCATTTTCCATCTTGACCTGGCCGGGGATCGAACCCGGTCACTCCGTGTCGCAGGCTGGCGTGTTGACCGCTGCGCCACGGAGCTCGACATTAATTCTAGCTCCGTGTCAATATATATTAATTCAACTTATACACGGTGAAATTTTGATCATTTTGGACCCTTAAAAGGGGGATTCAGCCCGGGAAACATCATGATATAAAATTGATCTCATTATTAGCTGACACGCACAGTGTGTTTCACGTTTTTTAATGTATCGAGTTCAAATTTGTTTTCTTTTATTACTGTATTTGTAGCATGACCATCATCAGTCTTATTATAAAACGAGAACTATCTTAGAACCTGGTTTAAGCCATTAGCCGTCCAAAACAAATTTGATAGTTACAGTTTATCAAACGTCAAAGTGATGTGTCGACTTATTTTGGCCGGATAATGGCTTAAACCCGGTACTAAAGTTAGTCCTCGGTTTTGTAACAAGACTGCAGTCTCAACGAGGACTAACTTTAGTACCTGCCGGCCTATTTGCTACTTCAGTGTATAACGTTTTAATAGTCATTTCAAAGTACATTGCGTTTTATATATGGTTAATAAAAATAGGAAAACCCGCAATGTATTTTGAAGTGACTATCAAAACGTTGGTCACTGAGTTAGCAAAGAGGCCGGCTGGTTTAAACCAATAACCGTCCAAAACAAATTGACAATGACAGTTTGCCAAACGTCAAAGTGATAAGTGTCAACTTAATTTGGTCGGATAATGGTTTGGTGTCAGTTAGTAAAGATAGTCTTTGTTGCTTAATAAGACGGTATGTGTGTGACAGAAGTGGCCGCGACGCCGACAGCGGCGGGCGAGGGTGCGGGTGGTGCGGGGGGGGACGCGCGGCCTTGCGGCGCCGACGCACGTTCCTGGAGCGACGCGCGCACGCTCGGCACCGACCTGCTGTTCTGAGCTCTGAGGTCACACCTCTACTTTATCATTTCACTAATATTAAGTTTCCACTTCTATTGCCTTGGTTATTAAACGAAAAAAACGGAGGATATTCTCAAGTCGCCACATATATATTTTCTTCCCATTGCAATGCCAACGCCGCACCCTGTTCCAGCAGGACAGGGCCACATTTACGTAAAGGGATATCCTTACAACTTTTTCTTTTTTTTGACGAAGCATGTTGCGGACACACTACTGTAACTATTTTGACGAAGCGTGTTGCGGATACACTCCTATAACTATATTCTTTTAATTGTTTATTTTTAAAGTGAATATATAACTAAATATTCTTTGAATACGTAAATATATGCCTGGTCTGTTCTGCTCGGAGTGAGGCGTCGACGGCACCGTAGTGGTAAAAACCAAAACATTAGTCGAAATATGCTGAAATAAACCACTGTACTGATGACATGGCACTAAACAACATTCCCTTTTGGACATCACCAACATAAATTAGTTCAGTTTCTTCAAAAAATCACGCTCTGAATATTGACACACTCATATTATTTCCATAATTCTTATTAAAATGAAAAAAGATTCTCAATTCGTTTTAATATATTTTTATCTTTTCTTTCACTGTCCTCCAATCTGTAGGATTTCACAAATATATGGTAAACAAAACCTATAGGGTACTTGCCCTAAACCTAGAATTAACATTTGCCATGAAGCAGTCTTACAGCACGAATAAAAGAGACAAACCAAAAACCGTAAATTTATAGTTGTTACTTGAAAAAATTATCTTTTAATGGTACACCAGTCTAACACCAACTTGGCCGGTTAATTGACCGTTATACCGTCATTACAAACTGATTTACGGAAATGTTTTTTTTATCTTTAACACTATCAATTATTTTGTTTTTGTTTATTACACATACTTCTAAGTGTTAGATATGATGTTAATTTTTTTTCTTCCTCCGCAGGTTCCCACATCGCCACATCGAATGTTTCCCTGCATCATTAGATGAACTTCGCAATCGCGATCAACTTTTGGAACATTTACAATTCGGTATTTTTCGATTGAATTATAATATTTTGGATCAATGTATTAGACTGACGTGTACTTATTGGATATTGTATTGATGTCAATTTTAGTTCAATAGTATCAACTGCCATGTGGAAATAAAATGCTACTAAGTTTTCTATTCTTATTGTAAAAAATACAATATTATAAAGGTTGACTTTAAGTACAGCGACATGTGTCGTGGTGATCGGCGACAACATTTTGTCTCGCGACACATGTCGTTGTCGCTGAACTTCAAAGTTTACCATAAAGGTTTTAATATAATTTACAGACAAGCGAAGATAGTGCCGTCATCAAATAGAATAGAAAACGAGTTAGCACATGTACAAGCTGAGCAGTGAATTAAAATCATGTCCGATTCGTTCGACGGTTTATGTATTGATGACATTTATGAAAATTGATTTGATGAAATAATAGATAGGTACTAAATATACTGATCAACAATCAGTTTATGTGATATATTATTGGTGAAATGTTAGCCTTCGCTTTTTCTAATTGATGTCTTAAAAAAACATAATATCGTGTAAAAGAGAATGAACAGGTAAAGTAGGATAGTAGTGCTTCGATGCCAGATTATTGATTTGGAAACCCTCGATAAGGCACGACGCACGACAGAACTATGATTGAAACGACAGTGAAATTAATGGACTTTAAGGATGTATATGCAGAGATTCTTATTTCCATGATGGAGAGGCTACGTTTTAGTTTTCACTGCTCCGCTAAGTACTTGAAGGCCGAAGAAAAATTGGGGAAAACTGCTCAACTATTGTATTGTTAAATGAATTATTAAAACTTAATGTAAGAAACGAGTCATAGCCGTACTTAACGGGCGAGATATCAGTGACTGAATAGCTGATACACTTTTGGAGACTTTTGACGATAGGTCAGATTTTATATTTAAAGATAGACATAGAAATAATACTAAGCGCAATATTGTCGATGTGTGCGCGGCCTTGACAACAACAAGATTGATACCTTGAAATAAAACAAACGGAAATTAAAAATGTTATCAGAAGCAATGTCAAAAAGTGAACGGCTCTGTGTTAAGGTGCGTTTCCAACAAAGCAGATTTTATAAACGCAATTTAGTCGAGCATAATGTCGCATTTTGTCAACCGCAAGCGCAATAAACTAATGTTAATAACGAAGCAAGTTATGGAACTGTTTTTGTTTAAACCCATTATGTGTGAAATAATTAACTGATGTAACATTATTTTGTGATTGTGTGTTTCTTGACTACGACAAAAGCCTAGCTCTTAAATTTCAGAGAGATGTAAAATTTAAATTATTTATTATTGTATTATAGACGCCGCGCACTGCAATGTAAAATGTCTTTATTGCATTAAAAATAAAGACCGAAATACAATATTTGCGTCGACAAATCGGCTGTTAATTGTGATGAAATATACTCATTCCAAGACCATTCCTATCTATTCCGCGTGTTAACTGACAAACACGTCGAGCATTTACAAATATTTTATTTTCGTAGGGTGACGATGATGCATATTTTATGTTTAGCGTACAACACTGCTAGTATTTGTCTATTTTATATCGTAGTATAGGATCTAAGCGTTTCTAAAGAACTGAAACTTTTTTAAAGCCAATTTCCCCACTCACGATTTTTTTTGGGGATTTAAAATTCGTACGAAATATATGTCGATACACATGAAGCTGATCAAGGTTTTCCAAGTGTAATTTCATGTTTAGTGGCAACAAGAAATTACACTTGGATAACATTGGGAAAAATTTATGTTTTTTTTTTAGGATTCAGTTCACTAAAACGTTTTTTTAAAACAGTTTCAGTTTTTATTAGACTTTCTTATTTAAAAGTGTGAGCGCTATGCTACGAGGCTTTAGTGTAGCGTTTGCGTTTAATGGATGTGCCTTTTCGGGTGTACAGTAAAACCTCGTTAGATTTTGGTTCTTTTGTAAAAAAAAAATTGAATTTAGCTTGTCGTATGGCGTTTTAATTAGATTACAAATTATTCTCTTAAAAGGACCAACAGTCCTACGGGGATATAAGCTTGCGCGCGCGAGCTCCGCATTTATCGTCCAAGCGACGGCCGTTCTTACTTGATCTGACATAAGTGAAACGTCGAAGTTCCTCCACGATAGCTAAATCTTCCTTATGCGACGATTGGTGCGGTCTGCTGAAATTACTTTTAACGTATTTTTTACACTTGTTGTAGCTCTCGCCGTGTTGAAGCCCGACCAAGTAAGGACGGCCGCATTGTAGTTAGCGTAGGTTAGGAGCTGATTCGGTCCGGCACGCTGTAACAGTGTCATATTATGTAATATTAACGCTGCGCGCACATGCATGGCTCAGATACGTAGAAACCTGAAGGACAAAAACAGCGAGCTACTGACGGTCCACACTGTTAACGCAAACCATAAATACAAATCTTCATCCTAAAATTCTTAATAATTTGGAGAAAAAATCTGTTCGTAAAATTTGACACTTATTGCTTGCGTTAGAACTTTTAAGGAAACCTTGGAGCTTATTTACATGACCACTTAACCATTAACCTTAATTATTTGTTTGGGATAATAATAAAAAGCCCTTTGGCGATGCGTGTGCGCTCAACGGCGGCCGCCCGGCCACACTTGCCAATGCCTAGTTTTAGCGTACTTTATGCTATTTTGACATTACAGTAGTTTAGCGTTAGATCAGTAACTGATTATTATACAGGTATGTAGATTTGGTATTGTTTAGTAACATCGCGAGTTGGTCGGTGCTCTGGTAGTGTTTCATCATTCTTTGGCTTCATTTGTGATGCTACTCCTGTACCCATAACATTTTACCTCTTCTACCAATGTATTAAGTGTGGCATCCAAATATGCAAATATAAGCCGTTGAATGACATTTTATTTGAGTCTATAATACTGTTTTTGTTAGTACTACGTAAAACTATGTAATGGTTAAATTATTATTTGCTTTTAACGGGATTTATTATTATTTACAATGTCTTCGGGAAGATTTAGGTTGTGAAGTGAAGTCAATGATTGTTAGTTTTTGATAAGGGTAGATAAAGAGTGGCGCCCGGCTGACTCGCGGGAATCGACAATCCGCGCTGGAGGTCGCGACGGGCACGCGAATGTGCGATAAGGGATGCGTGCTATTGACATTATTATCTTATCGGAATTAAATATATACAAATATAACTAAGTCTTTATTTTCCGCATTCCTTTCCAACCTCATAGTATCTTAGATATATATTCTTCCATAATAATATTGTAAGGGGAAATATTTGATTGTGTGTGTGTGTGTGTTTAATTGAAATGGCTAAACTTAAAAACTACCGGACCGATTAAAAAAATATTTCACGTATATAAATCTACATTATCAATGGGTAACAAAAGCTCTAACTTACGCGGAAAGGCATACGAAATCTAGTCTTGCCAGTGTACCTATTGTATGTATACCATAAACCGGCAAACGTGTATGCTGCTGGCTTCGATACCCAGCCAAAGTTTGAGTTAAAGCCTTGGCTCGTAGAGATAAGCCATATATTATATTTATAACCGTCCTTGCACTTACGATCTTAGCATATTACCCTTATCCGAAAAAAATAACTAATTTTTTCTTCGCCTGGCGTAATTCAAAATTTTTTTTTTCAATTTCGAGATGTACAATCTGGGGCAGATAAAACTGACCCCTCTAACAACAGATTTTAAATTGTAGGGGGGGCACATTTATCTGCCGACTTTACCTACGCTTGAATAATAGATTTCTGAAAATAAAGACACTTGAATTATAAATTAAAACTTTGATAAATTGTGGAAATAATGAAATAAGTTTTCAATTTTTTTTTTATTCAGATAAAAAATATAATCATGAGCTTCAAAAATGTTAGCACTTCTCTAGTATTAACTACCTGATTATAATGCAAATGTTATTAGGCTGACTTCCAAAAGTCAAAAGTCAAGTCAAAGATTTTTATTCAAAATTGGATACATGTATCTCTTTTTGAACGTCATATTTTTATTTCTTATATATTTTTTAATATATGCAAAATTGAAATACTACTAGCGTTTCGGAACGACCACTGGTGAGAAGAATACGCCGAAAGAAACTCAATCCAGACTTGGTCCCTACGTGCCTGAATGGCTCTGAATACATTGTTAACATTAAACACAATTTTTCATACTATAAATTAATTTTAACATTTAATAATTGTTAATATTAAATAAATTTATATAAATTTCCACGCATTTTTATCAGTTATATAATCATCAATGCAGTAATAAGCCTTTTTTATTAACTGTTTTTTTACAATCGTTTTGAACTTAAGTAAAGGCAGACCTAATATTTCTGCAGGAATTTTATTATAGAAGCGTACTCCTAGACCCAAAAATGAATTCATAGTTTTCTGCAATCGCAATACTGGTGTAGCTAATTTATTTTTATTTCTCGTGTTTCGGTCATGGATATCACTATTTTTCTTATATAAATCAAGATTATAGCGCACAAATATAATATTCGCAAATATGTACTGAGAAGGTAATGTTAAAATATTTATATCTTTAAACAATTCTCTGAGAGATTCTCTAGCACCAAGTTTATATATAGATCTAATAGCGCGTTTCTGCAGGACAAATATGGTGTTTACTTCTGCAGCGTTACCCCATAGTAAAATCGCATAAGACATAACACTATGAAAGTAACTAAAATATACCAAACGCGCAGTATCAACATCAGTCAGTTGTCTAATTCTTCTGACAGCATAAGCTGCAGAACTAAGTTTACCCGCTAACGTAGTAATATGGGCACCCCATTGAAGCCCGGCATCAAGAGTTATTCCAAGACATGTTGTTTTATCAGTTAAATCTAGTGGTTCATTATCCATTACTATTTGTGTTGGAATTTTTGTAACATTTGGTAAGCAAAATTTGATACATTTCGTTTTCTTAGCGTTCAACAATAGATTGTTCGCTGTGAACCAATCCAACACTTGAGCTAAAGTACTATTAACCACGTCAAAAGAATTAGTTTGTCTATCAATTTTGAAGACAAGAGAAGTGTCATCGGCAAATAGTACAGCCTTACATGTATTGACACAGTAAGGTAGGTCATTGATGTAAATGAGGAATAACAGAGGCCCTAGGATAGAGCCCTGGGGTACGCCCATCTTAACCGATGATCCGGAGGATTGTACCCTATCTAAACTAACTTTTTGAGTTCGGCCACTTAAATAAGATTCAAGTAAATCGCGAGATTTACCTTTTATTCCATAGTGCTCCGTGTATCGTGGTCTACGCAATCAAAGGCTTTGGAAAGATCACAAAAAACACCAATAGCATTTTGTTTTTCCTCCCAAGCCTCATATATGTATTTCAACAGAGCTACACCCGCGTCTGTAGTTGACCGACCCTTTGTAAATCCATACTGTTCACGATGGAAAAGGCTATTTATGTTAAAAAAAAGCTAATAACTGATTAAAAATCATTTTTTCAAATATTTTACTAAGCGCTGGCAGAATAGAAATGGGACGGTAATTAGTGGGATCATTTTTATCGCCAGATTTGTACAAAGGAATGACTTTACTTAACTTCATCAAGTCAGGAAATGTCCCAGTATCTACACACTTATTAAATATAGAAGCTAAATATGGTGCAATTGCTTCAATGATGTTACTTATGACAGCTACAGAGATATCCCACAAATCTCCAGTTTTCTTATTATTCAAACTCTTAAATGTATCAATGATTATTTGAGGTGTTACATGTTGAAATATTAAATGATTGTTACATTCTGGTATACAGCTTGTTAATAGTTTTTTAGATTCCTCAGATGATGAACGTAAGGAGGCAGTAGTATTTCCCGTCTTGTTTGTCGTATTGTAAATAGCCAGCACTGTTGGTTGGTATACTTTTCAAGCACCTGACATTGGTTAAGGACTAGCGTCCAATGTCTTCCGGACCAGCTCAAGTAATCTAAGCAGGGTTGCTTAAACACGTAAGCGTATGCCTAAACCACCGTGTTATCCAGAACTTAATTATCTTCGTTGGTTAAGTGCAAAATTCGGTAAAAAGCTTCTTAGTTTTCAATTCAAATACTTTGTCGTTCCACATTTATATCGACAAAAACATTGAAAGTCAATACTTTTGAGATCGATCGATTGCTGTGTTGCGGTTACACCCTCCAATGGAAGAGGAGAGGATACAGGCGGCACTGCATCATGTTTTACATAACAGCACCTATAGCTTTCAAGCTTTAAGAAAATAATGTAGTCTGGAAGAATAAGTATGTACTTAGACTAAGGAGGAAAGTGCCTAAAGTTTCTTTTCGCATTTTTTCGTTTGGACTTGAATATCCTTAATCACTACCTTGAGTTCTGTCCCGCATCTTGGCACTCTTTCGCGTTCAAAACCAAATCGACCCCGCAACCACTGCGCTTGCGTACTGAAAGTAGGCCACTTCAGTGTTTGAACATGCGCAAGGTTTCCTCTTCTACAAAGAACAAAAAAGTGTGTGGTTTTCTAGCCACGACTCAGTTTATTTACTTTTCATACTTATGTTAAAGCCTATCGAAGATTGACAGCAGTAATGAATAGTATACTTCTATCTGAATAAATACAGTATATTAGCATGATTTCAATATATAATTGCTATTACTAAGAAATCCTGCCTCCGTGGTCAGTGGTTAAGGCGTTTGCCTGGGTTCGAGCCGCGACGTTCACCCACCAGCTTAACCGCGGGAAGCATACTGTTGGAACTGCATTTGTATTGTTTTTTTACTTTTGATGTGCAGTGTCATTATGTAAAATATATTTTCTCTTATACAAGTAAACAATGTTTTCAAGTATTATTTACGTTTTATTTAATTGCTATAGCCACTAGTTCACCCTATCACATACTCTGTTTAGTTGTTTTCAGTTTGGTTAGGCTAGGACATTGCAGGTTTGAATCACCTGATTGTCTGATAATGCACACCCTGGTGTCAGAGTTCTTCGGAACCGCCTCTCGGCCTCTGACGTGGTTCCTTTAACGACTACCAGATGGCAGCCGGGACCAACGCCTTAACGTGCCCTCCGAAGCACGGAATCATCTTAATTATCAGACAATCAGGTGATTCAAGCCTGCAATGTCCTAACCAAACTGGAAGCAACTAAACAATGTAGCTTCCCGTGGGATTCGAACCCACGCCCCTCGGGTCTACAGGCAAACGCCTTAACCACTGAACCACGGAGGCAATTTTCAGTCAGAAGAGCATTCAGTCAGAAGGTGAAATTCATGCTATATCATTAAAAAATAGGAAGTTAACTGACGCATTTCACGTATTGCAAAATCGCAAGCAGGAAGCCGTACCTTAATCTCTATGGTATGGTTATTTTGTGCGAAGTGCGAAAGTGACAACAAACGTCAGTCAGCTGAGTGAGAGCTGCGTTTAGCCAACATAGTACAGCGCCTTTAAAAAATATTGCGCCAACATTACAAGACACGGCCAAATTCTTATTAGTAGACTCCAGGATCTATGAAGTTTCATGCCAGTGCAATGAGACAACGTAACCAACTTGTTTATAAAATCGACCGGTACGGACAGTGATCACTAATCAATTATTTACCTTTACAATAACTATTCGTGCATCAGCAGTGCGATTTCGTCACAAAATGTGAGTTGGTGTGAAGGTCACGAGTCGTCTGTTGCCAATTATTGCTAAGCTATCGTCAAGTGGTCAGTGTCGCTTCCTCGCCGCGGTCGCTGTGTTTACGTAACGCTCTCCTGACAGCTGTAGTCTGCGGAAAACGGAAAACAAAGCCTGGAAGATGTTGAGCGCTTGCAGCCGCGCTCTGCGCAGCGCGCGCCCGCTGGAGCGGTCTTACAGCAGCGTGGTAGAACTCCCGACGCTGGGCGATGGCGGGGTCCAGAACGAGCCCATACTGCAATACCGCGCTGGTAGCGCCGAGCGCAAAGCCCTAGAGAGCGAGCTCAAAAACGCCATGGGCGTCACCGAGGAAGTCCCCATCGTCATCGGCGATGAGTGCATCAAGGACGGCGAACCCCGCTTCCAGGTCATGCCACACGACCACCAGAAGAAGATCGCCAAGTTCTGGTACGCCAGCGAGAAAACCATCCAGAAAGCTATCGAAACCTCAGTTAAGGCGCAGGTGGCCTGGGACCGCACGCCTTTCGAAGTAAGGGCCAACATCTTTACCAAAGCTGCAGATTTAATGGCCGGTCAGTACCGACAGAGCCTGAATGCTGCCACCATGATGGGTCAGTCCAAAACTGTTATCCAAGCTGAAATTGACGCCGCTTGTGAACTCATTGATTTTTTCCGGTTTAATCTATTCTTTTTGAAAGAGAATTTGAAGTATCAACCAATATCTGAAAATCCTAAGGTTACAAGAAACTCTCTAAGACTCCGAGGGTTGGATGGTTTCATTGCTGCCATCAGTCCTTTCAACTTCACTGCCATTGGTGGCAATCTGGCCTACGCCCCTGCCTTGATGGGTAATGGTGTCCTATGGAAGCCTTCTGATACTGCTGTTCTGTCCAACTGGCGTATATTCAACATTTTGCGGGAAGCGGGCATGCCCCCAGGTGTAGTCAATTTTATTCCTGCTGATGGACCTGTTTTTGGCAAAACCATAACAGCATCACCTTACCTCTCTGCTATTAACTTCACTGGCTCTGTACCAACTTTCAATTGGTTGTGGAATGCAGTAGGAAAGAACCTGAATGTGTACCGCAACTATCCGAGGCTTATTGGTGAATGTGGAGGCAAGAACTACCACTTCGTACATCCGACTGCTGACGTCCAGTCTGTTGTGACCGGTACAATCCGGTCAGCATTTGAGTACTGTGGGCAGAAGTGCTCAGCTTGCTCAAGAATGTATATTCCCAAGTCTCTGTATGAAGCCATAAAAGATGGTTTGATAAAAGAGCAAGCAAAGTTGAAGGTTGGAGATGTGACATCAGACTTCAAGACATTCACAGGGGCAGTCATTGATGACAAGGCATTTGCAAGGATTACTGGATATATCACTAATGCAAAGAAGAATCCTAAGAATAAAATCATAGCAGGCGGACAATTTGATGGCAGCAAAGGATACTTTGTGCAGCCAACTATCATTGAGACAACAGATCCTCACGACAAGCTGATGACTGAAGAGATCTTCGGCCCCGTACTCTCCATCTATGTCTACAACGACTCTGAGGTAAACAAGACACTCGAACTCATCGGCACTTCCACGAAATTCGCTCTGACCGGCGCCGTGTTCGCACAAGACAAGAACTTCTTGAAAGTAGCTCTAGAGGAGCTGAAAATGACAGCAGGCAACTTCTACCTGAATGATAAGTCGACGGGGTCCGTGGTGGGACAGCAGCCGTTCGGCGGCGGCCGCATGTCGGGCACCAACGACAAGGCCGGCGGGCCACTCTACGTCATGCGTTGGACCACGCCACAGTCCATCAAGGAGACCTTCGAACCGCTCAGAGACGTCGACTACCCCTACATGAGGGACTAAATAGCCAGAGACAGGGCGCCGAGCTATTCCATGTCAAAGCTCCAAACCTATCAACACAACAATAAATAATTATCAGTACAATAATAGTCTATTGAAAAAATTAGTATTTAATATATTTTTAACTTTATTAGTATGGAGGAAACCCTTTCCCTGTATCTAAGGGCTTACCCAGCTGGATATATCTGGGTTGACATAACTATGTTTGTATGTATGTTATGGTTCCTCATGGTTTGTCTGTCCTGTTGCGTCAGACAAAAAAGAAGGAATGTCTACTGTTTCAAATATGAAATTAGTCAAGAGCATTCCTGTGGATCTGTTTTTGTTGTGACAGTATTCAATAGAAACTTTATAATACAATTTATTTGTAATTATTGCTGAGGAGAGGAATATCATGTAAGTGTTTTTTTTTTATTCTGATTCTATTTCTAATATAATGTCTATGTGACTGTAAAAGTCAATGTCTGGACATCACTGACCACTGAACTTATCCTAGATTAAACAATATTGTATCACAATTTAAATGATGCCAACTACTAACTTGTTCTCACAACTTGGCAAATATCTATTTTTTTCTATTACATCACAATTCATTTTAAGTGTTTGTTAATATTTTTAAGATGTTTAGATAAAGCACTTCACATTGACCCCAAACATTAAGATGTTAAGGTTCGGGTTCAATGTGACAAGCGCTTAAGTAAGAGTTTATAATAACGTATAACGACAAGGATAATAAAAATGGAAAAATTAGCTATTGAATGTAGTTTGTGTAGGAAATAATGAAATTATTGCATACCGAAGTTTCCGCGCTGCCACTGCCGCCGGCGCACCCCTCGACACTGTCTTATCTGCTCTTATCATTTACGTATACAACTTTATCTTGACTTCTATACATAACATTGTTTACAGCTCTCTGATAACTTGAAATGCATTTAAACTATTCTTATTGTATATCTTTAACTAAACTCTGTATCCCTAATTTTTGACTCCGGGGCGCATAGATTTGCTTCTAGTTTGTTTATTGTAAAGTTCCTGTAAATTTTTTGTTACGTAAATCTAGCGTAGTACCGACATGGTATTGTCTTTTTGAATAAAAATCACTCTTTATTCCGTGGTTCTCATTTCGTTAAGATACGACGATCGTGCGTGTCTAAAAACCCCCAATAGACATTCCTTTCGTTCGTTTATGTATGAGCCATACATATGCTATGTAAAACAGAAAGATGTTTTCAACTCTGCAAGTTACATTTGAATAATATCATAATTATGTGAAGAGCATATTTAGTCCATGATAATATACAACTCACAATAAGATTGGTGACCTTATCGTGATGAACAATCAACTGCCAATTTAAATAATTTGTTTTTTTTTGTTCTATAGGTACTTATTGCAAATATGTGTAGCGCAGATTGTAAAGATTAAATGTTCCCTTCCGTTTATAGTCTGGTATTCAAACTAAAAAGATCCGAGCACATCCGCAGTTTGAAGAAGCTGGACAAGAACGGCTCTGCTATCGCCGAACATGCCTTGGATTCAGACTTCGTCCACTACATCATCATCATCAACCTATACTAGTCTACTGTTGGACATAGGTCTCTCCCATTGCACGCCACTGAGCTCGGTCTTGAGCTTTTATTTTAAACTAAACTCCGTCCACTACATACGCTTCGATAAAGCTAAGATTCTAGCGCGGGAGAAGTCGTTTATTACAAGGAAAGTACGCGAAGCAATAGAAATAAGTCGACGTCCAAATTTTAACCGCGATGGAGGATGGACGGTGGCCACAACATGGAAACCCATTCTTGAAACTTGCCAAAACACTGATAACACCTTGCTGCGGGGTGTCGACACGATCAGCTTTGTCCACACAAGTGTTCCTCAGCCAACAGAAGCAAATGATGACGAAGTAGGACCAGCCACAACATCTGCGGGGGCGTCCAACTCCCTGCCCAAAACATCGGCATGAGCACGGCGCGCTGAGAGGCGGGCGGCGCGGGCGGCCGCGATCCTCAGAGATCGAAGGTCGGCCGGGCCGTGACGACCTTCGCACTCGCCCTGCAGATGGCCTTCTGTGTAGGCTGAAACATGTCGGTGATACCGACTAGTAATACGTGAGTGAACCGTTGTTTTAGAGTTCCTTGTTTACTACGGAACGCTAAAAATCTATAAATGTAGTTTATAACAATTGGTCTGATGCACGCCTCATGGTTCCCTTGACAACGTTTCTCTATATCTCCTAATAGTTTAACAAATGTCCTCACTGACCCAGTTCGAGCAGACTCCCTGTCTAAATAAACACCTACCTAATACGTTTAGCGTGATGGTGGACTTGTAGGTGGAAAATAAAAATAGTAACGGGTTTCTAGGTTGCTAGCCGCATCCCTTGTTCCCCGCGGATTTTCACTGAAGAGAAGCAACTAGTAGGTATTTAGAAACTAAATGGAAAGGGAAAGAAAAGGTGTCATATATTATTTCGTCTGTAAGCGTTTATCAGTCATAAACGCTTATAGGCGTAAAGTTTTATATAGTTTATATAAGTTTTATATAGTGATAATTTATCACTTTATTTATATTTATTAAAACTTTCAGATTTGAAGACCTGTTTTTATAGTTTAACTATTTTATATGTTCTAATGTAGAGTACAGCGCGCTCTTTTACGTGCGAAACCTGTAAACAAATATAAATACGCGCCAGTTATTTTCCGCCAAATATTGCGCAAGCGCTGCTATGCGGCACTATCCGCGTCGCGGTGGGTGTGATGTGGCAGAATCCCAGCGCTCCACAAATCCATTGATATGGTACTTTTAAATTAAGAAATAACATATGGTAAAAGTTGAAATGATACGCAACATGATGTCGTGTCGAGACTGTTTCTTTATTTATTTATTTATTTATTACACTTTATTGCACATTCGTACAGTAAGTATGTTACAAAAAATATAAAGAAGAAAATTGAAAATTGAAAAAAAAAAAAAAAAAAGAAAATCTTTATTGTCATTGAACATCTAACTAAAGAGTATGTATACACATCATCTCATCCCTTATAAAAATAAATGAAATAATATTGCTTGCCTATATGAAAAGGAAATCGTATGTCCACTTAATCATACGTATCAACCTTCCCCATCTTAAAAAATAATAAAATCTTCGATACTTACTAACTAAGGACTATCATCAACAATCAAATACCTATGTAAGTACATTGTAAAATAATTAAATAAAAATAAAATCTCTCCTAGATAGAAATCTATATAAAAAACAAAATTATAGTGTATCGATGAAAAAGAAACAAAACCCATTCATAACCTAAAAATAGTCTTACAAAAATAACAATATTCATTTTAGTAATTGCGCTAACTTTTTCCTGGCCTCACGAGCAGCAGCTCGCATAGGAGGCGGACTATGTCCTCTGGAGCTTTCTTCATTCGATACCACTAGAGGCTCGTTGATGGCAAGATTTAAAGACGAATCGCATCCTTCCTCTTTAGGCAACTCCTCATAAATACTATCAGAATCAGATGATGACTTGTGACTTGCTAGGGTAGATTTGTTTTCTGATGGTAGTTTTATCAAGTGTCTCCTATTCCGTCTGAAACGCTTGCCACGTTGGTATGTTAGAAAGTACGATCGAGGAGCAGGCGCGCGCCCAGCTACTCGTATTAGGCGCCGTGTACCGGTGTTGTTGTCGACCGCAACAACATCGTCACCTGTTTCCAGCTCAGGTAGTACCCGTGTTTTCATGTCAAACCTTTTTTTATTCGTCTCTACGTTTTGCATTATTTTTGAGTAATCACCTGTGTTATCCCTAGCTGGTTGTAACTTGGATACATGAGCAGGCAAACGTGAAGCCAACCTACGACCCATCATAAGTTCTGCTGGACTAGCTAAACCACCTCTAGGAGCTGTGCGATATTTTAGTAGGCTAAGATAAAAATCAGATTTTGACGCCAACGCCTTTTTGAGCAATTCCTTAACGGAACGTACCGCTCGCTCACTTCGTCCATTTGACTGTGGATAATTAGGCGATGAAGTTTCGTGAATAAATTCCCATTCTTTCGTAAAGTAAATTGTCTGTTATCAATTCAGAAGGTATCCCATACCGAGCAAACTGGTCTTTCATAGCTGTGATAACGCTCCTAGATGTTATTAAATGTAACGGGCAAACCTCTATATAATTAGAAAAATAATCAACTAAAATCAAAAAATATTTGCCACTTAGTTCAAAAACATCAGAAACGACTTTACGCCATGGTAACGGTGGAATTTCGTGTGGTATCGCAGGTTCGGCACGCGGCCTGGCCGCTAGCTCAGCGCATGTTCGGCAACGCCGTACCACCCGCTCCACGTCTCGGGCCATACCCGGCCAAAACATTACTTCTCGAGCTCTGCGTTTACATCTATCTATTCCTAGATGGCCTTCATGCACTCTCAACAGCATCTCTTCACGCAGTCCCTTTGGTATAAAAACCAGTTTATCCTTGAAAATGATTCCATCTATATATTCAAGACACTCTCTATAATCCCATGCAAAGCGCACAGATGCATCAACTTGGAACTTATTTAAGGGCCATCCCATTTTAATATAATCCAGCAACTTTTGGCATTCTAAATCTTCCTTCACAGATTTTTTTATTAATTCCAATTAAGTATCACTAAACCTTACGTGTAGTTTTAAAAAACAGCTTTGGGCTTCAACCTCTACTGATATATTTTCATTTAACTTCTCAGGTAGAGCCGCCCTTGATAGAGTATCAGCAATAAACATGTACTTGCCTGGAACATAAACCACAGTAAAATCATACCTTTGTGTACGCAACATCATTCTCTGTAATCTTGCAGGTACAGAGTCTAGTGGTTTCTTAAACAAGGCTTCCAAGGGTTTGTGGTCATTTTCCACCACCACTTTATTGTTGCCAAACACATATTGATGAAACCTCTCCAAAGCAAACACTATTGCTAACATCTCCTTTTCTATCTGGGCATACCTTTGCTGAGTGTCAGCAAGTGTAAGCGACGCGACCTCAATCGGGCGACCTCACCAGCACTGCGGGCGCACCCGGCTCATATAGTGCCAACACCGGCGCAGCACACAGTTAACGTTTCAGGTTCAGTACCACCTTCTCTTCGTTTTCTCCCCAGATCCATACAACATCTTTTTTCATAAGATTTCTGATAGCTGTGACCTTTTCAGAGTAATTAGGTATAAACTTACATAAATAATTAATCATACCCAGAAACCGCTCCAATGATGATCTGTCACTTGGTGAAGGCATGTCTAAGATTGCTTTGAGTTTAGATTTATCAATTCGCATGCCTTTGACATTGAATGTATGACCAAGATATGTAACTTCTGGAACAGAAAATTGTCATTTTTCACGGTTGAATTTTATACCAACTTGTTTTGCCCTCTCTAAAAGTCTTTTTAACCGATCATCATGTTCCTGCTTAGATGTTCCCCAAACTATGACATCATCGATAAATGAGTCTACACCCTCTAGGTCTTCCAAAATCTGCCTAACTCTAGAGTGAAAAATTTCTGACGCTGAGTTAATACCATATGGAAGGCGAAGAAACTGGTATCGGCAAAACGGAGTCCCAAACGTACAGAGATCTGCACTAGCATCATCTAAAGCCACCATCCAAAATCCAGATCTGGCATCTAATTTACTAAAATAGCAAGCACTTTTTAACTTTGTGGCAATTTCAGTAAGTGTCGGTAACGGATAATGCTGCCTCCGAATAACACTCTAAACATATCTAAACATATACGTAAACTGCCATCTTTTTTTGGAACTACAACAATACTATTAACCCAAGAAGTTGGATGCGATACTTTTCTTATGACACCTAAAGCCTTCATATTTTCTAGCTCTAATTTCAATTTTTGTCTTAACTCAAGGGGAATTTTCCTAACTGGACAAATAACAGGAACTGCATCCTTCTCAATCGGAATGTTATATTCACCTAGCAACCAACCTAGCCCGTGAAATAAATCTTCATACATTTCTAAATTAATTGAGTATACTCGACATATCATATTTAATTCCTCTACAGCATTTTTACCTAACACGCTAGGGCAATCACTCTCACATATAACAAACTTAAGACGGTATTCAGTATTTTTATAAAAACATTGTAATACACATGTGCCAACAATATCTAGAAAATTACCACAAAATGATTTAGCTTTAATGTTTGAGACAGATAAATTGCTCAAAATTAGGCCTAATTTTAAATAGTTTTGTTTTGACAATATATTTAAATCCGAACCCGTATCTAATTTAAACAAATGCTTCAATTTCATATTACCAATAATAAGATATTCATACCACTTAGAAGATGAAGTACCAGCAGATTCAATCGTTGAAACATAAAATTGATCTTCATCTTCTTCCTCCTGAACATGAAAAACTCTGTTTGACCTACGAGTAGGACAAAACTTTTTATAATGTCCCCTATTGCCACAAGAAAAGCATTTAACATTTTGTGCTGCACACTGATACCCGTCACATTGTACTGTGCCACACGCAGTGCAGCTCCTCGCCCCACGCGTCATGCTGCCAGTCGCAGAGGTTCCTGCCCGGTAGTTCGCTGCACCCCAGCCGCCTGCACCACCCGCAACCTCGTAATGGCCAGATCCCCCGACCGTCGGGCCTACCTGCGAACGGGTGCCTCCACCTCGTCCTCTTGACGACCTTATTCCGCCTCTTCTGCCGCGTGACGCACCACGCGACGCCCATACGGCGTCCACGCTCGATTCTTTTTCTATTTTCTCGCCTTTAATCTGGCGCGCCTCTTCACTAGAAATTTCGTTAGCGTGACATATTTTAATTGCCTTCTCCAGCGTTAAGTCATCCGTCCTTAACAGCCTATCTCGTAGTGTGCTATCCGTTACTCCGCACACAATCCGGACTCGTACCAAACCATCCTCAAGTTGCTCAAATTCACAATGCTTGGTAAGAAGCTTCAAAGCCGTTACATATTCATCGATGCTTTCTGCTGGTTCTTGAAACCTCGTGAAGAACTTAAAACGCATTAATGCTGTATTGTACCAAATGTTTTTGTACCAAAATGCGTCTCAAACTTCTTAATAACCTCATCAATCTTATCACTATCAGATTCATTGACAAACTTAAAAATAGAATAGATATCATAACCTTCCAATCCGATGAGATTAATCAGTAAGCTGGCTTGTACATCCTGCGGCTCCTTAATTATTCCTGAAGCTTTTAAAAAGACTTGAAATTGTTTCAACCATTTCCTCCAAGCGTCAGCTCGAGCCGCCGGTCCGCCCTCTAAAACCAATTCAGCTGGTGGCCGTGCGTGTTCCTTAATTTAACGCGAATTTATTAAAACGTTTGTTAAACACTAAAATAGTGCCTACTATTATGTTTTTACGCGCGAATTCATATAAATTTAAATAATTTTCACTACCGCTGTCACCATGAAATGATACGCAACATGATGTCGTGTCGATACTGTTTCTTTATTGTCATTGAACATCTAACTAAAGAGTATGTATACACATCAAAAGTAAAATCCACGCGGGCAGGTTTCGGATCAGCGACTTGGCTTTTGTACAACCAATGCTACGAATTAAGCTACCGCGCTTCGTTTCTGCACGTCCAATATGTCAACCACATTCCATTACTCATTAGGGCTTGCGTAACATAACACAACTACCCCAAGTAGTTGTGTTATATATTACATAACATGTGAGGTATTTGATTTAACTAATTTTACGATGAAGTTAGAAGAAGTAAGAATGAATTTGTATAGAAATGTCGAAATTATGTTTGAGTTCCCAGCATTCGTCTGGCATCTAGGCTAGAAAAATGCTTGAGAAGCAAAATAAAAAAAATTGGACACGCTAGTTTTCGAGATATCTGGACCTTTGACATTTGGAACAATAGACGAAAAAGACACGCTGTGTACAAAAAATCACTTTCTTGGTGAAACTTTATTTTTTATGTGTCGAACGTGCGTACCATTAGTTTTTTTTTATGTGTCTAAATATCATAAGTAATACCTCACTTCGTTTGTTTGTTACTGCTAAACCGATCATACAACTTTTCAAACAACCAGTTAAAAGACAAATAAACAAAACAATCCTTAAAAACTGCATTGGCAAAAAATATAGCCTATGTTGCCCACGAAATGTTTATTGTTATAATATGTTAAAAATTGTTATGTTAGTACACGCGACCGTGTCGGCGTCTATACATGTACTGACTCAAGTTTTACAATACAATAATGCCGGCGCGTACGCAATGTTCGGTGCAAACTGAACACTATGTCACTCGGGAGCGTGTAAGGTTTCTAGCAATAGAGAAGTTAAAAATCTTTAGTTGGCGATGCCGACTGAATAAACGTAAGTCATACCGTGTTTGCATAATAAAGTTAAAATTCGTTGAGGCATTTAGTTGAGGTAGAATAATGAAGCTCACATAACTACATGAACTTCATGGATTTTCGCTCCCAACAGGTCGTATTGATAATCTTTGTATGATAATGATGATTATACCCCGAATAACAATACACTCCTTTTTTGACAGTCATTTAATAATCCAATAGAGATTCATACTATAGATGCTCCGACCCTGTCCAACTAACAGATATACACTTAACTGAACTTAGTGAGAGTGTGAATGTGGGTTCGATGGATTATACAACCTACCCAGACAATTACCTGTGAAAATTAAGTATCAATAAGTAATTTAATTTAAAAATCTAAAAAACCCGACTGACCATATAATGAGTCCGTGTTAAAAGCAGCGCGTTTTAAAATTGACCCAGCGCCATCTAGTTCGCGAAATAGGAACCAAGTTTATTATTTTGCTTTATAAATTGTTACATTTATGTCTTTTTTATTTAGCCGTGTGGTATCCGGCAGAGTAGAATAGGACCACTCCAAGTCTTCCCGTGGATGTCGTAGAAGGCGACTTAGGAAATACAAGCTAAACAAAGCTTATAAACATCTAAGACACCTCTCCAACCCGTCTGGCCAGCGTGGAGAGTGTAGGCCAAGTCCTCTGGCTGCTCTGGCCAAGTATGGCCCTAGTAGTACAGAGAGGGTCGTGCTCCTGTAGTGGAGACTAAAAAAAAAAAAAAAAAGGACCTGATGATGATGATGTCCGTAAAATTGATGTTTTAGCTGCTTCTGAGAAGAATACAAATCTGATAAGGCCTCATTCTTCAAAATTGGCGCTACAGGCAGTGACAACTGTTTGCAAGTTTTTGCCAGTTTACGTTCGCCATATTAATATTTTTTACTGACATCATATAGCCTATGACACTTCAGGGAGAAATACGAAACATGACACCTTACACTTCAAAATCAGTCAAGCCGTTTAGGCTACAGGAGTGGAAAATGGAACAGACATACTTAAATATACATACATACGCGCAAAAACATTACCCTCCTTCTAGGTGGGCAGTCGGGTAAAAAAATATTAGTTCCGTTCGATTCCCGCAATAGGAATCGATCGAACCCAGAACCAAGTCATCGGAATAGCCCCTGCGCCATGCAGTAACGTAAAAGATAAAATAACGATATTTGACAGCTGGCATGCCGACGTTAGTTATGTACTCAGAACAATAACTAAAGCATAGAAGGAAGGTAATAATAAGAACTATTTACACGTTGGATGCACTCTTTCGTCTTACGTACTAAACACTGTGATAAAAAGAGTCGAACATAGTTCCATCACTTTCTTATTTTGTAAGGTTGTACCGTGGCTATGTACTTGTAGGTCCCAAAGTCCCAATATACTACAAACAAATAAAAAAGTAAGTCACAGTCTATGTTTGCAGAAGGATAAAGTAGCTGTCATAAATTTGGCGTATAATGTTTACATGGCGTCGTGTCCGAAGTAGTTGTGACTCTCTATGTTCGAACATTATTTTGGACGATTTAAAGATCTGTTTCGATCAAATTTACATATTTTAATCATTGCAAGTGAAGTGAAAAATTACCTGTTATGTTCCTGGTTGCAGTTCATACGCTTCCGAGAAAGAAAATGAGCGTAAGATTTTGACATTCCATCGGTAAGATGTTTTTCATATGTAAAGTTATTGTAAATGTTTTTCGTAGTAAAATTATGATATTATTAATGTAAGATTTCATTATTTTTGCTATAAATGTGACGAAATGTTAAAGTACAACCGTTTAAGAAAGTTATTCTGTATGTTTACATTGTGTGATAGTGATGTCCCAACTGCTAGTGTAAAGTATCGATGTATTTGGAATTTCACAGTAATTAAGATTTTATAATAAGCCTTTGCCGCTGGGAATTTCGGGATATTTTTCCTTAGGTGTTTATTGTTTACTGCGTTAGGTTAAAAAACCCTATTAAAATAAAAATAGTGAATTTTTGACTCAGTGGCTTGGCCTATTCACATGTGTATTGATGTTGACTACATATATCCTTTAGTCGCCTTGAACGACATTCGTAGGAAAAAATGAAGTTTTCCTTTCCTATACTCTATTCTGCAACCCACTTTATATATTAGCATTATGGGTACGTTTAATCTATATTTGAAGTCTACTAGGTACTTACTGATATACTCATTTGAGTTAATAAATACAGAGTTTCAGCTATATAATTCAATACCTAGTTTATATAAAACATGTCTTGTAACTTATATTAATGCTTTTACTTGCTATATATTTATTTCAGAATTCCTGAGGATGTTGCTTTAAGGAAAAAGTGGCTGGATGCAATTTCAAGAACGCACTTGTAAAATAAAAGGCAGGAAAGTCAGAAGGCTACTGCTGTATTTAACTTTCCTGAAACGGAGGCGCTTTTTGACTTCGTTGACACTTACATAAAGAATCTAAAGTTTACAGATGGCCCCAATGTTGTAAACTCAAACAGAAAAACTGGTTTTCTGGGATTTATTACTTGTATAAATTCATTAAAACGTATTTATTCAACTTGCGTTGTAGATCAAAATAGTCCTCTGCACTGTTTATGTACCTACAAATTAAATCAGGATCATATCGAGCTATTTTTCTTTATGTGGATTCAATAATAATCGATCGGCGCGGATGTACCAGTCAGCTTATAAAAAGTTATTGGTTGCCTTGTGCACCATCTTTAAATTGAGCATGTCTCAATTTAAAGATGGTGCACAAGGCAACTGTTTGTCATTAGAGCATATTACTATTTTAAATTATTCTCCAAAAAAGAGTTAAACTGACTGCATAAATCAAAGCAGTGATCGACAACGATAGAATAGAATGAGGGTGTAACATTATTTCACTTTAAAAAAAATGTAGCGGAACCTAAGGAAAAAATTAGAACGTTTTTGACAAAAATGATACTATTTAAAGGGCAATAAATAATTTAATTTATATACATAGTGTTTTGAATAACTTAATCCTTTCCATTTAAACTCCCCTCTCCCGTTTTTACCCTTTAGGTACGGAACCCTAAAAATATAAAAGCAATTATTGCTAATTCTCTAATGACGACCTCTGTGGCCGAATGGTTAACACGCCAACCTGTAGGTTCTGGGTTCGATCCCCGGTTAGGTCATAATGAAAAATGACCTTTTTCAGATTGGCCTGGGTCTTAGATGTTTATATGTATTTGTAATAAAATATAGTATCGTTGAGTAGGTATCCCATAGCACAAGTCTCGAGCTTACTTTGGGGCTAGTTCAATCTGTGTGATTTGTCCGTATATATTTTTTTATTATTATGAGAAAAGTAAATTATCTTCCAAATCGGTTGGTATAATGCTTGTTCGCCAACTTAGTTGTATAAAAGTAAAACAAAGGCACTATGTACGTAAAACGACAAATATTTATTTTAAAACCATTATCGATAACAAATATGTTTAGTTCGATAAAATGCCACACACTATGCAAGAATGACATATTGTACAATATATAAAATGTATAGCTAAACCCGGTACAACCCTGTGAATTTGGAAGCTGTAGTGATAAGTCTGCCTCTTTTTAGCACAATATTTAGTATATAAGACGAAAGAGTGCATCCAACGTGTCAACAGTTCTTATTAATACCCTACTTCTATGCTTTAGTTATTGTTCTGAGGTTATGTATTATAATCTCAGAACAATAACTAAAGCATAGAAACCGTGTTAAAATAACAACAAAATACAATATTCTACACTGTTTTTACTTATGGCATTGTTAAAGCATCAGAAAGAGATGCATATACAATGCCATTTGCGTAAATGTGCAGGTTGTCCTGGGGTACTGATGTGATCAGGGTTGTACTATATCGATGAAATATATTTATCGACTAAATGTTTCGTCCTAAGAAAGTCATAAATGTACTCTACTCTGATTGTATCGATTCGTTAAATGAGTACGATTCATAAAAAAAAAACAACTAGTTGCACTCCAGGAGTGCCGGCAGAAGTGAAAACTCGCCTTTGCGGCATACTCAGGTCCGTGTCCTTCTTACGAATTTTCGATCAATTCACGTGTCCTGACGCGAGTTTTCTATTTTACCCATCCCAAAAAGTGCACAAAGCCGCTAAAGAGGCTTTTACTTTAAAAGTTACGTCAAGATACACCTAAATAACTCCTAATCGCATGGCGTCGCTTGGCTTCATCTGATAAATAGGTAAAAAAAAAATCCATACATTACCCACCGCGCGTCTACTGTCTACTGCTGGTCATTAGGCCTTACCCAGTATTGGTCGAACGGCAGAATACCTAATATGATGTCAATCATATTTTCGATTATTTCGAAATTCAAACAGTGCCTACTTACCTACCTTACCTATGAATGCGCAAAAAACCCAATGCATTCGATTTACAGTCCCCAATGTGAGGCAGTCCAACGTTGACATACTAGTTGAAGGTAAAATAGACTTTGTAAATGATACCACCTTTTTAGGAATCACAATAGACTCTAAATTGCAATGGGGCGCTCATGTATCAAAAGGTAATATAAGGTCAGATATATTTTTCACTTGATCAATGGGCCATTCAGCATATTCCAAAACCATCTAAAGCTTTTCCCAGCTAGCTTTGAGGAACAGTCAGTAAAGGAAACATAATCAGGTAGGTAAAGGGAAACACATAATTCGAAGTGATATTTTTTATTTTATAAAACTTTTACACTAGGGTAAAAAAGTGCCAGTGTGTTATTTGTGAAAAATTCACAGTGTTGGTAATAGAAAAACAAGAGGTGAAGAAAAACAAGAGATTACTTTACCCACTTTCATTACTGTCCAAAATAAAATGTTTTTCATAATTTTAAATATAAATAATAAAACCGTTTCCGTAAACTTTCTTATTACCATTGATTTATAATTCGGCAAATATAAATGTAGGTAAAGCATCGTGTTTCAATCGCTTCCATTTAATTTTATATTCGAAATTAATGTATCGGCACGGCAGTAAAATATTTTGAACAAATTCGAGTATGTATGACATTTTATGTCCAATATGTCGCTTGAAAGTTCCTCGGATCCACACCTTTTTATCCTTTTACTTCAGGGAGCTGCAATAAAATTTCAACAATAATTTTCTTCATATTAGTAAAAATCGATTCTTTTTAGGGTTCCGTACCCAAAGAATAAAAACAGGACCCTACTAATATGACTCCGATATCCATCTGTCTGTCACCAGGCTGTATCTCATGAACCGTGATAGTGAGACAGTTGAAATATTACAAACAAAAATTTCGGGCGTTTTTATAGCTTCGCCCACGGCTCCGCTCGCGTTAATGTCTATCCCCGATAACAGTACCTTATTCTGAGATGTAATTTATGTCTATGTTCTTTTCCGTACTCCAGAGATCGTGCAATGGTGATGATGATGATGCAAAATTTCATGATGATCGGTTCAGAAGTTACGGCGTGGAAGCGTAACAAACAAACTCACTTTCACATTTATAATATTATATGTAAGGATGGTACGGAACCCTTCGTGCGCGAGTCCGACTAACACTTTGCTGGTTGTTTAATTACCATGATGGTTCAATTTGTTACATTACTATTGCATGGCTCAACAATAACAAAAATATCCCTGATAGCAAGACCGTCATAAAAAATATCGATATACTCGTAGATACGTGATTTTACCACATCACTAGCAAAAAAACTAACCTAATTTGAAATAAGGAAAAAACGATAATTTTAAGCAAAATACCTATAAAAGTTGTCATTTATACAATACGTTATATAATTGACAATATTATTGTTGTATTTTGAGGTATTTTGGGTTTTAATTATGCACTTTTAACTGAAAAACTTACCGAAGAAAATTATGTTTTACAGAATTTATTTCTGTTCGTCCTGAATG
This sequence comes from Elegia similella, assembly GCA_947532085.1. NCBI lineage: Eukaryota > Metazoa > Arthropoda > Insecta > Lepidoptera > Pyralidae > Elegia > Elegia similella. The sequence goes on along the minus strand of OX383927.1, from coordinate 31,468,501 downwards.
GGATTTACATCGCTCCATTGCACAAGACATTGTTTAGTATAATGGTCATTTGATAACGCACCAACCCAACACCGGTTAATACTTTTTTCCGTGAGAATTTTAGCACAATCCTATATTTAATTTGCAGACATCACAATTCCGCCGCAATGTTTTTGTCGATATATAACCCGATCAAATCGGCAAGATGCTAATATTACAGACGTTGAACTGTAATAAGTTTTTTTGAATTTAGTCGGATTTAATTGGAGTCCAATGGAGTCCATTGACATTTCAAGTCGGGACAACCATGAAAATAATAGAAACTGACTGAAGTTTTTGTCTCATTCTGTCATAAGCGAAAGCTCATAAGAAAAATACAGTGTCAACTATCTGTTTTCAGTTTCTATTTTTATGCGGCTTCTATGTATATTATTCTTCTGAGGGACAACCATGAAAATAATAGAAACTGACTGAAGTTTTTGTCTCATTCTGTCATAAGCGAAAGCTCATAAGAAAAATACAGTGTCAACTATCTGTTTTCAGTTTCTATTTTTATGCGGCTTCTATGTATATTATTCTTCTGAGATTATAATATAAGCCAAAGAAATTACATATTTATAAGCATTTGGTTCCGTCACCGAATAATATTACTTTTCCTTGCGTAAGTCGCACTGTGCAAAGGTATTCAAAGAAATATCAACTCAATGTAGTTAGCGATAATGTGTAATTTAGCTCGCGTCAGAACACAGCATCTATTACTTTAGATATCTGCAGCAATCCAATTTTCATAATTCGTTGAAGTCGGTGAACACACATGAATATGACCAAACACGCGTCGTTCCTCCTACCGCATTTGTTCGGTTTGCACCTTCGACCTCCCGTCAGGGAGTATATTGTTCTATGCCTTCGACGGTGTCGCCGCGCATAGTAATTACCTATGTTTTCGATACCTACACGAGGAGTGATTTGGATGGTGTGGACGGCCTTAGATTTTGCGCGGAATCCGGAGGCGACGTTTTGTGTATGTATACAATAAACATCTTGAACACAGATTTGAAAGAGTATATTCTTATATGTATACACCCACGGAATTTAAAGTATACACCAGTCATTAGAAATGTTGGCTGTATGATAAATTTTGATCCCTTTGCCTACCCAAGCTTAAGCAACCAAAAAATAATGTCATTCGTTCTTGTCTAAGAGTAAGGAAGTCTATGGAGAAGCCCTTGTCAACATATATGAATTTTTACTTATACAAATATCAGGCATTTATGGTACAAAGTGTGAAATATAACTTTGTCTCTTTCTTTCTTCAGTACAATTCCCTTGGACAAAAGAGACATACATATTTTAGTTTTTGCTAATTTATGGTAAAAGCTGTCAAAAGTTTAGGTACGTGCCAAAATCCGCCATATTATGTAACGAGTTTCGTGGTAGTTGTGCTGTCAACGGGTGTTGTTTACTGTTTATATAAAAGTTGAGATTTGGGACAAAAATACGCGAAAATAAGGTAATAAATACGTAAAAGTGTGAGAAAACTGTTTATCAAGTTGACTAAATGTTATATTGTGATGTGTGGTGCAAGAAAAAACATAAATCAACCATAATTGACTCTTCATAGGTTAGTAACCCGTTTTCTAGCAAGAAAGCTCTTTATTGATTCTGATTGAGAAGCAAAATAAAACACTATCTTAATATCATATCATATTTTTTTATACAGTCAGTATTTTCATATTTTTGTAATAAGTCAGTATTTTCATTTATTTTATTCCTCATTTGTTTACATACTTGAATAGGGTTGTGCATTATCTAAATAAAAAATAATATTTTTTTATAGGTTTCCGATGAATGAAGCTTTGAGGAATAAATGCTTAGAGGCTATCCGGTTCGGAAAAATATTAATCCTCGGCAACAGGATTGGTACATCTGCTCTTTGCATTTTGAGGAAAGCTGTTTCAATAGAACGCTTGAAGTTATGATATGAGTGTGTGTCTTCGTGACAACTCATCGCCAACAATATTTTCATTTCCGGTAAGTTTAATGTATACAGTTAATGTCAATGAATAAATGTTTTAGGGTTCGGTACCCAAAGGGTAAAAACGGGATCCTAATGATATGGCTCTGGTGTCCGTCTGTCACCAGGCTGTATCTCATGAACCGTGATAGTTAGACAGTTGAAACTTTAACGGATGGATATATTTCTGTTGCCGCTATAACGACAAAAACTAAACAATAGAATAAAATAATTAATTAAGGGGGCTTCCATACAGCAAGCATGATTTTTTTGCAGTTGTTATAGATAATAGTACAGAACCCTTCTTCGTGCCTGAGTCCGACTCGCACTTGGCCGGTTTATTCGTTTTTTCAGTCAGACAATACTAAAAACCGTTGGGTGATTTGGCAGGAGTAGCCGGCTCATGCATGCAAATGTACGCAAAGTTATGTGTGACAACGTATTGTCGAATTATGGATGCGATCATATGATGTCATGCATACAACAATGCACTTAATAGATTATACTTGTACATAATCCTTATTAATATTATAAATGCGAAAGTGAGTTTGTTTGTTTGTTTGTTAATGAAATTTTGCATACAAGTTCTCTGGAGTACGGAGAAGGACATAGGCTACCTTTTATCCCGGGAAAAAGTACTATTCCCGAGGGATCGACATTGACGCGGGCGAAGCCGCGGGCGAAAGCTAGTTTATTATAATTGTGTTAATTATTTGCACGTTTACTTTTCAGCACCGGCTACACAAGAGAAATTTGTACTGCGTGAAACAAGCAATATCAATACTGATTTTGCTAGTACGACGTTTTATTCCTATTACCAGTATCAGATGAAGTTCAGAAAGAGGTATGTAAATAAAACATATTTTTTAAATATTTCGATAAAACAATACCTTGTGGCATTATGATCCAACAATAAAAATTATATGCATAATATAATATTTTTTAAATCTGAAATTATAATATTCATTTAAGTGTTAAGATACAGGGCGTATGCATGAACTTGTCAGTAATGCGTCTTACTTATTATCTCAGCTGTGCAGTACAAGTTTCAAATCTTTTCACTGGCTGGAGCTAACTAAATACCTCCCCCCCCTGCCCTGAGACAGAGACAGACTTATTCTAAATTTAATAATAAAATATTATGATTTAACTAAGTATATTGAAATTTCAGGTCGTGGAATATGAAAAAAATAAAGGCTGTAAAAGATAAACGTTAGAACCAGCAGAAGAAATTAAAATTTGAAAGATATTATGTTACATAAAAATATCACGGTGAAATTAAATGTAAATGTCTTTCAGATAGATGGTTTTTAAACAAATTAATACTTTTTAGGAATGATTAAGTAAACAAAGTTATAAAATAAATTGTCATTTTATTATCCTTTCCCAAAATGTTTTTATAAGCTCTGTCGGCTCTGTGTACAAAATAAGAGTACTGTTTAAAGTAGATCATTACATAGTATGGAAGTGACAACCCCAGGCAATGGCAGCCATTTTATGTAACGATTCTGTGATGTAGGTATACACGATTTTTTGTAGGTATTTCCAGTCCTCTTTTTTCTTTGGTCTGAGGTTCTTGTAGGATTTTTGACATCACTAAATGTCAATCAATCGTACGAACGAATCGTACCTACATACAAATCGTAATCACTAAAATAAATTGGGGTTATATTTTGGTTTACAATTTTTTTTTTGTACGATTTTATCTGTGATTTTAAGTGAAAATGGCTAACGTATTCGGATTAATTGTGTCAGGACGACTGGTACGTCTTAGATGATCCTATAACATCGTGTTACCGTTGTTTTATTTAAGAAATGTTCTGATTCACCTAACTGCTGTGTTCTTTTCTGAAACCGTGGTATAGGTGCAGACGGACTTCTCACCGCTGGAGGAGACCCGCTTCCTCATCACCATTCCTGAAGCGGACGCCATTAATCATGTGGTAGTATTTCTCACGGGACTTGCGCCACTGCCTGCCGGCACCGCAGGAATGGTATATTGGAGCTGGCCGGACCCCGCGGCGCCGCCAAACTGGCAGCTCCTCGGACACATCTCCAACAGCAAGCCCTCGGCCATATTCAAGATCTCTAACTTGAAGAAACTTCATGAATTGACAAGTAAGTTCTAGAACTGTCCGGACTGATTGTTTACATTTTGGTAACCTACAAAAATACATCTGTAGATAGTGTTTGTTTTTAGAATTTATTTTAAAACTAGTATAATCCAAAAACATTACAATAATAATTATGTACCAAAGCATTAATTTTAAATTGGCAAGCATTATTGTCTGTATTATCATATAAAGTATTTGTATTCTTTATTTGCAGATGAAAATAAGTTTATGAGTGCTTTTGGACAGCAGCAAATCTGCCACAATGCTCAACTCGGCATCTCCATAGAGCCTGAAGCTAATGTTCAACTCCTTGCGTCGTCAGTGGTAAGTTTTAAAATTTCAAACATTTGATTTTATTTCTACAGTAAAATATCTTATTCAGTTTTTTAAATAAAAGAGCATTTTCAATTATTCTTGAACAATATGTGACAATGCTAAGCATAATTTTTTTTCATTGCAGGCCCAACAAACCAACAGCTACATCACATTCGCACAGAAGATGCTGGAGAACCTGGTGAACTTTGTGGCATCCTTTTCTGTGACCCAAGAGCAGATGACTCCCACCCCTGGTGTGTCCTACATCCCTTTGAACACGTTGCACACGTGGTACCAGAACTTTGAGCGGAGGCTGCAGCAAAACCCCAATTTTTGGAAAGTCTAAAACTGGTCCACTCTCGTCTTTTTTTTTACCTTCGATTAAGTTACAGATAGTTTTATAATTAATTTTATGCTGATGTCTTCATGTTTGGGCTGGACTCAAACAGATGTTTGGATGTGTGGGCCCTGTATTTTATAATAATTTGGAATGCCAGCTGGTTCACATTGTATCTACCATTGGTCTAAGATTCGAAGAGGGATCGACCTTCACCCATCTGTTTACTGAATGAAAATTATTCTATAAATATTTAATTAAATATGTTAAAAATATATTGCAAGTGTGTTATGAAAAAAACACTACATGCATTGTACATAATTTGTATTTAATTAACAGAGAAACATTGCAAGATATCAAATGTTATTTTCTCAATAATTTACTATAATATCTGTGTTCAGCAATAATATTTAAGAGTACATGATTTGTGATGTATTGCGTAGGATTAGATGTAATTTTTTCAAAAATATATAAGCAATATTTCTGAGTTTAAAACGGGAGTTTGGTTTTATGTTGTCACCCAATAAATTAGAGTTATCATCATGGGCCAAAGAAGACTGGTAGGTTTAGAGTAAATAACATGGGATGTAAGCCATTTTTTATGGTGTTTGGTATGTAGAAGTTGATTGATGAAACTCCACTCCCCTAATGGGTGACCAAGGCCCTAAGTCTATTACATAATTTCTTCTAAAATTATAGTCATTTATTAGGTAATTATATTTTCTGCTGTACATATTGAGGAATTTCAAAGAGGAGATAAATGTTAATGATTTCACTGGCTGTGCTGGACTTGGGCTGCACTTGTCACAATGCAAGACAACACAGGACAATTTAAAATGATGCTCCTTGTGAACCGACAAGTTTTCATTATGAAGTATCATGGTTGCAATTTATATATTAACAAAGACTGCTTGTGAAAAATATTTTTAATAAAATGAATCAATATATTAGTTTTTTTTTCATTACCACCTTGATCCTGCGACTTGGTCCGCGTAAATTATATCAGGTTATTTGCTGACATCGAGTTGCTTTTTTAAGCTCACTTTACTGTTAAACAAAACTTGCAGTTTAATACTTTTATATGGAAATGAGGATTGTTTGTTGAAACAAGTAATTAGAAAGAACCATTACAGGCCAATAGGAAATAAAAGCTAAACAAAGCTTATAAACATCTAAGACATCTCTCCAACCCGTCTGGCCAGTGTGGAGAATGTAGGCCAAGTCCTCTAGCCAAGTATGGCCCTAGTAGTACAGAGAGGGTCGTGCTCCTGTAGTGGAGACTAAAAAGGACCTGATGATGATGATGATTGAAAACATAGGTAGGCGCGGCGACCACTGGGAAGCGGTAACACCGGCTTGGCCAATCGGTAGGAACGCGCGTTTGTCACATGTGTTCGCCGACTTCAACGAATTGTTTGTTCAAAGCTATAAGAATAAATGGCTTGCAATATATTCTGTAGCTTTTTGTAGGTATATAAACTAAAGGTGCTGCGTCCTGCCGCGAGCTAAATTACACCGTATTGCTAACTACATTAAGTTGATATTTCTTTGCAGAGTGCGACTTCTGTACGTAACTACTATTTTTTTGTACTTATTCTGTGCCTAGACAGCTGCATGTTCCTAAAAAGGATAGGGAGGGACAAATAAATAAAAGGAGAATGTGAAAATGTCCATTTATTGAGGTCCTAACAGCTGGGTAACAAACATCCCACAACAAGGCACTTGCCGCCCTAGGGCGCTAACCTACTTTGTACTGCACCGTAACTTAAAGTTAACTTGAGATCCTTGTAGAAGCCAACAATGTGTCGAATAAGCCGACAGTTGCCACATAGTCAACGGAGCGGACCGGTCAGAGAACCCAAATCAATTTGTCCCTAAGGTTTGTTAGTCCATGGAATTCATTTCATTCTCCATCACTACTAAAGATTATCACATTTCTATACAAGAAATCAACAGGGACTAACAAACTAATCTCTGTTAACACATTCGCAGCCAGAATTGTTATAACATTGTCTAAACTATAGAGTACACTCATAGTAGGCAGTGAACATATACTCATATATTTACTTGCCTTAGCAAATATCAATTGACATTACAGATAACATCACTTGAACTTTTCACACTAACAATTCCTTTGTGAAAGAGAAAATACAAAAAAAAGTGCATTTTTAAGAATCTGTACCCCTAGTATTCGCGTTAATACGAAATGAGAGGTCTAATTTCACCAAGAATTGCAAGCATGTAAAATCAAATTGTATTTAGTACCATGCGAAGACATTACTTTTGTAACAGTAATTAAGGGACAGTGCAACAGACGTGGAATAACAAATACCATCCACTTGTGTCAAAGTTCTCATTGTCCTCCACTCCGTCGACTGAAGTATAAAAAAGCAACCAGAGAAATAAAAATCTCCCCACAATACAGTACAAAAATATACTTTCAATTAGTAACTGTATACTCAGTCGAAACGGTGATCAATATGAACAACTCTCGCTAGAAGACCAACTCTGAATTACAACAAAATGTATGGTCTTCATTATAAAGTTCAATAAGTAGTTATTATTAATGTTTTACAATTTCAAAGTCGGTCCAACAGTAACAGTACAATTTTATTTTATTACACAACCACTTTTTCACCACCTTTCGATTCAGTATCCGTTGCCGAATAACATAGGTAAAAATGACTACTAAGTAGGTAATTGCAGGCCAGTATATTTTTATTTCTCCGGTGGCGGGTAGAAGTACACTGTAATCCACAGGGGCTAGGTGTCGGCGAGGAAGGGGTGTCGCAGCGCGTCGTCGGCCGAGATGCGCGTGCGCGGGTCGGGGTCGAGCAGGCGCCAGGCCAGCGCGAAGGCCGCGTCGGGGAACCCCGCCGTCACGAGGCCCGGCCGCACCGCGTCGGCCTGCCGGACCATTTTCATAACTTTTTAGTATAGCAAAGCAGGTCTGTCTCACTCCCCGTGTCGGTATCAAAAACATACGCGCGGCGAAACTTTCGAAATCCGGTAAGAACGACACTCGTTTGGCATGTTCACCGACATACCCTAAGACTCAATCCTCGCCGAGATGGCAGCGGACAATACCTCTCGCGACTGCTCGAGGCTTAACGCGGTGGAAGCGCGGCGTATGTTCGGGAAGCAGGCGGGGGGGCAAGCTGCTAGTAGCCGCTCGCGACTGCTTGAGTGACTTTTTCAAGTTCCTCAAGCGATACCATGTATTATAGTCATGACGATAAAGTTTAAAATTATATGCTATTAAAACTACTCGCCGCTTAGCTACCGGCCGCTGCCATCTTGGTGAGGATTAAGCCTAACATTCAGTATACCCTTTTTCCCTCAAATCATCATATCAGCCCGGTCAAAATGGACCACTTCCTGTAAGGGACCAATGACTGGAAACTAAAAAAAGCCTGCCAACTGCGAGTCGGACTCGCGAACGAAGGGTTCCGTACCGTAAAAACGGCAAAAATATCATGTCTGTTGTATGGGAGCCCCGTTAAATATTTATTTTAATCTATTTTTTAGTATTTGTTGTTATAGTGGCATCACAATACATCATCTGTGAAAATTTCAATTGTCTAGCTATTTTGGTTCATGAGATACAGCCTGGTGACAGGCGGACAGCGGAGCGAAATTAATAGGGTCCCGTTTTTACCCTTTGGGTACGGAACCCTAAAAACCGACTTTTCATTACAAATTGCCGGAGGTGTCGAACACTATTGTATGAAAATGTTGAACATTATTTTAAGTTCTCAGCATAAGTTGTTCACTCAGCATTGATTGGTCTTATAGCAAAAATTGTTCATTTTGACGGCCTGCTTTGATGGTTTGAAGGACAACGTACATCCTATATATACATCACATGCATACATAAGGTATCACATTGTGATTTTGTCCTCTGCGAGGTAGCTTAGGCCAAGGTTATAAGATCCAATTAGAGATATCTCGTATCGTGTTTAACGTATAGTGGCGTCCCTCCCATCGGATCGACGACAAAGACAGACAATGAATGTATTTGGAAAAGTAATGGTATGAAGGTGATCGTTACCTGCACGCTGTCGTCCCGGCACAGACAGGCGCGGTTGGCCTGCTGGCAGCGCAGGCAGCGCTCCCCCCCCTGACCCCCCGGCCCCGTCCCCGTCCCCCCCTGCCCCCCGCGCAGGCGCGCGCACAGCTTGCGCAGGCACAGCCCGCGCCGCGCCGGCGACAGCACCAGCCGCCGCCCTGCACATACACATTACACACTGCAGCGGCCGCTACGCATTAAGGGTGTGGGCCGCGACAGAGCCGTAAGTCGATCGATGCCTGATTGCGGCTTGTGATGGATTATTATATTTATGTCCTTGAACAAATATCTGAGCGAATCCCTCGAGTTCAAGCCGTAGATGGCACAAATTGCCCTTTTTTGTAATATAAAAATAGTTTGAATGTCGGCTGCATTTCGCCAGAGAAGTAGCCCATATGACATATCTTCCTCTTTATCCTTCTCCCACTATTATGTGGGGTCGGCACAGCACGTCAATCTCTTCCATTTTGCTCTGTCGCTGGTCAAACCTCCTGTTACGCCTTTCCTATCCATATCCTGTTTGACGCATTCAATCCAGCGTTTTTTTGGTCTTCCCCTACTTCGACGTCCCTCAATTTGCATACCTAAAACCCTCTTAGTCACATGATTCTCTTCCCTCCGCATAACGTGTCCAAACCAGCTCAACCTATTGCTCTTTAATTTTTCTGTCACAGGTGCCACTTTCATACTTCCTCTTACTTACTCATTCCTTATTTTATCCTTTCGCGTCACTCCACACATCCATCGTAACATTCTCATTTCCGCAACATGCAGTCTTCTTTCATCCCCTATTTTCGTAGGCCAACACTCCGAACCATAAAGAATTACCGGTCTTATAATAGCTTTATATATCCTTCCCTTAAGTTTAAGGGGCATCCGAGCGTCACAAGTGACTCCTGTTACTTGCCGCCATTTCATCCATCCTGCATTAATACGACTTTTCACGTCACGGTCAATGTCGCTGTCATTCCGAACAAGAGAACCGACTTTCGATACCTAGAGTCGGAGCAGACTGGAAGGGATACACCATCTAAGGTAGCTGGAGAAAAGCTGGATAGATCACCGAAGTTTAAAAAAAGTTGTTGCGTTTTGGTCCTGCTCAAGTTAAAACCAAAATTCTCCAGTCTCTGCTGCCATTTTTAAGTAGCCCAAATGACATATACATGGTGAAATTTTGATCGTTTTGAACCCTTAAAGGGGTGAATGAACAACTTTTTCGATGGAACCAATGCTGGGAACTCAAAAAAAATTCGTCATTTCCATACAAAAGAGTCCCACCGCCCGGCCAGTTTGTATGGGAATGTCGATTGTTTTTTGAGTTCCCTGCATTGGTCCCATAGGAAAAGTTGTTCATTTTGATGGTCTGAGTCGCCCCTTCCAGGGTCCACAACGATAAAAATATCGACAATGTATAAACTATGGAAATAGCTAAAATATATACTATCTATACTATCCTAGCAGTTACCTCAACTATTAATTGTCTGATCCTTTTAACAGCATATGCTGCGGAGTTAAGCCGATCCGAAAGGTTTAATATATGAGTGCCAATTGCAAACTAGAGTCTATTGTGATTCTAGGAAGGTGGTATTATTTACGAAGTCTAGTTTTTGTCAACGTTGGACTGCCTCATGTTGGGAACTGTAAATCAAATGCATTGGGGTTTTTGAGCATTTAACAAGAGATTGTAGACTAGCTCCGTGGCGCAGCGGTCAACACGCCTGCCTGCGACACGGAGTGACCGGGTTCGATCCCCGGCCAGGTCAAGATGGAAAATGATCTTTTTCAGATTGGCCTGGGTCTTGAATGTGTATCTATATATGTATTTGTTATAAAATATAGTATCGTTGAGCTAGTATCCCATAACACAAGTCTCGAACTTACTTTGGGGCTAGCTCAATCTGTGTGATTTGTCCGTATATATTTATTTTTTATTGTTAGCTGAGAACCATTTGAGATAGCAGATAGTGATATTTGTTGCTTCAACGTCTTCACTGTCGCGGTACAGCTTGAATATTAAAGACGTATCATCCGCAAATAATACTATACCCGCTTGTTTTTCAACCATATAAAGCAGGTCATCGACATAAACTAAGAAAAGGAAGGGGCCTAAAATGGATCCTTGGGGCACACCTATTTTTAAGTTAGTCCCTTTAGACTTTGTATAATTTATTTCGACTGTGTGAAGCCTTTTATTGAAATACGATTCTATTAATTCAATGGACTTATTTTCAAATCTGTATTGTCGGAGCTCAAACAAAAGTGTCTGTTGATCAACGCAATCGAATGCTTTTGAGAGATCACAAATACACCAATACTGTGAATTCTCTCATGCGTTGTGAATACAAGTACATATATTAATCGGGTAGTGTAAAAAGTAAAGGTACCCAAGGAGATAGCGGCCCGCTGCAGAGCGTGCGTGCCGAGCAGGTCGGCGAGCTCGGCCAGCGCGGACACGTCGTCGCCGGCGCGGAAGAAGGGGTAGCGCGCCGTGAGCGCGCTGGCCAGCACCACGCCGCTGGCCCACATGTCCACGGCCGTGGTCTGCGCCGCCACCTTCAGCAGCACCTCGGGCGGCCGGAAGCCCTGCGTGCCGGCGCGGGGCGCGCGGGGGGCCGCGCGCAGCGCGCACGCGCCGCACACGCCGCCCACGCCCGAGCACGCGCACACCGCCGCCTGCGACACAACCTCACTCCTTCACAAGCCGGCCACGCCTCCGTCACACCCTGTGTCCTGGTGGTACAGTTGGCCAGGGAAAGCGGTGATGACTTATCTGTGAGTTACCTGATGCTAAAACAGCTGCTAGTTTGCCGTCTTATATCATTAAAAAAGAAAACGTAGCATACGACGGGTATATACGGGTAGGGGTGTCATCCTCGACTGCCTATCCGGTGGTGGCAGGTATGGCATCGGGAACACGCCCAGCCTCCCGAGCTGCTACTTGCTTTTCCCCCATTTTTATTTTTAAATAAATAAATAAATATATATATACAGACAAATCACACAGATTGAGCTAGCCCCAAAGTATGTTCAAGACTTGTGTTATGGAATACTAACTCAACGATACTATATTTTATCCTTACTTCCTTACTAATATTATAAATGCGAAAGTGAGTTTGTTTATTTGTTTGTTTGTTACGCTATCACGCCGTAACTACTGAATCGATCATCATGAAATTTTGCATACAAGTTCTCTGGAGTACGGAGAAGGACATAGGCTACCTTTTATCACGGAAAAAGTACTATTCCCGAGGGATCGACATTGACGCGGGCGGAGCCGCGGGCAAAAGCTAGTAACATATATAAATAAACATCCAAGACCCAGGCCAATCCGAAAAAGATCATTTTCCATCTTGACCTAACTGGGGATCGAACCCAGGCCCTCTGGTGTCACAAGCTGGTGTGATGACTGCTGCGCCACGGAGCTAGCCGATCCTCAACTGCCTATCCGGTGTGGCTTGTTTTTCTTCCCCCATTTCATCAAGTGAGTAGTATCCTTCATTCCTTTTCCAAATCCAACAAATTCCTATCACATAGCGGCGTCCATCGGATCCGATTTAGGATGTAATTCAGAATGGTATGATACCCCCTTAAATCGTGGCCATGACTCGCACCTAACAATACAATATCTAAACACACATTCATTTTTAAAATATTACCACAACAATAAAACAAACTCACCTTTGTTGTCGGAAGCACTTGTGGAAGAGTTTGTGGTTTTGGTATCAAAGGAGTTTGAACTGGAACACTAGTAGCCTTCGCTTTCACCGTCAGATCCAACGCGACCCGCTTCGCGTCGGAAGTACCCTCATCCTAAATCAAAAACACATCCAGTACTTGAAAATATACATGAAAAAATCTGGACAACTATGGTGTACAAAGTTTAGATCGTCACATCAAAAAAAAGCGCCTTTCATATGAAAGTCATCAACTCGGCTCACAGACAACAACATCAAACCGTAATGGATGTTCGAGTTGTATAGTTGTCACAAGTAACTGAGTAGCCATGCTGGTCTGCAGACCTACTCGGTAACTTCTGACAGCTACGGTGTACAATGTTTTGATCGTCACTTCAACATCCATTATAGTTTATATATCTTACATCAAAATAGTCAAGCATACGAAAACCGCAATGTATATTGAAGTGACGATTAACACGTCGTACACCATACCTGTCAAAAGTAAGCGAGTAGCCATGCTGCTCTGGTGAGGAATTTATTAAAGATGGATGAGTTCGGCTTTGACAATTTAGGTAAATGAGAGAATGAGTGAGGTATTACCTCCACCTGCGGCCGGGCGCGTTTGCGCGAGGCGTGCGCGTGCGCGGGCGGCGGCGCGGCCGCGCACAGCCGCTGCGCCAGACCGAAGTCCACCAGCAGGTATCTGCGCAACAAACACATTTGCCGCTTACCATTTCATACCTGTGCATTGTCAAGCTAGGGCACTACTGAACCATTACATTCCGTGGTGTAAGGATCAGCCAATCTGCGTTACCGATTAAACTGTCCTCGCAGATGGTTGCCGGACGCAAATGGGGCTCCTTTTCATGCACCCCAAATGACAGGGCAAATGACATGGCAGTGGCAGTGGCCACATATTGGGCAAAAATACTATAACTAGTAAAAAGACATTACGACTCGAAAAGAAGAAGAAATACTGAACCAAAGGAGGGCACGACATTTTTTCCGCCTACCCCTAATAAACCGGAAACCGCTTTTGGACTGAAATAATATGCAAGATGAAACAAAAGTTTGGAAAAGCAAAAACATTCGCAATGGTTGCAAATTCAATAGCCGATGCCCCACAGGTACAACCTAGATGGCTCACCTTTGGTTCTCGCGGTCATAGAGGAAGTTGCTGGGCTTGACGTCGCGGTGGATGACGCCGAACGAGTGCACGCGCCGCAGCGCGATCATCAGCGCGCGCATGTAGCGCCGCAACTCGCCCGCGTCCATGTCGCCCACGTACTCCTGTAAATTTCATGTCCAATTAGCAACACCAAGAGCAAAGCTCTGTGTTTTTAAAAAGCCATTTAATTTTGAAATTTGTCTTACAGAGAGTAAAAAAAAATCATTTTGACGATGGACAACATGATGGGGGTTTGGACTATCTTTTTGTAAACAGCATGTTCCTTGTTCTAGCCTCACCTGTGATGCTTCAGAGCAGAGTCTGCTAACTTGGATCTTTCTACTCGAAAACTGACAGATTTTTAGCTGTAGGAAGGCTTTAAACAAAACAGAAAAAGTAATAATAAAAAACACCTAATGTCATAAATAATAATATAACCTTAACTAAGTTGCCTAACTTCAGGTAATAATGCATGCTGCAAAGATTCAGGTAATAAAGAAATTTACAAACATACATAATATGCACAAAAAATAGCAGATGGACATACATCAGAGGCTTATTATAAGGATCTCATTTTAACCCTTTGGGTACAGAACCCCATAAATGTAGTATACTTACTGAAAACTTTCTATGAGGTATATACGGCATTATAAAAACTATAGTATCTAAATGTCTTAGGCACAGCTCCACACCAATGACATTATCTTGACCCCTGAAACATTTACATAGTCAGTCTACATTCATATGCAAAACCACATTCACTCTTAACTATAATGCGCACATCTGCTTGATCTATTGATCATAGAAAGCAATAGAATAGTATACAGTCAACTACTGAGATGCCAAACAAAGGTCATTTAGAGAATAACAGTTATTACAGATTTTCTAAAAGATTATTTAACTTCGCTCGCGTCAACTTCGTTCCCTCGGAAACAGTACCTACTTTTTTTGGGATGAAAGGTAGCCTATGTCCTTCTCCATACTCCAGAGAACTTGTATGCTAAATTTCATGATGATTGGTTCAGTAGTTACGGCGTGAAAACTTAACAAATAAACAAACTCACTTTCGATTTTACAATATAGTATGGATATGGATTATTTATGAGCCTGATATGTAGAGTGGCTATGGAAGATAATTAAATATTTTTTAAAAGGTTAGCAAAGATATTATGCAACCATGTTTTTATGAGCAGAGAAATGTAATCTATCAGCAAAAATAGATGATTGGTCAGCAAACCATGGTTTCTAAACAGATCAATCAGCTATTTATGTCAATATGGATGACTGTAAAATGTTTAGTATATTTATTTTATTTTATTTATTTATTTGCATCAGGCAACATATAAGCATATGAAATAATGTAGAATGTACCAGCTGCTTCTATTACCACACAGACCGTAAAAGCCGGTCCAGGCAAAATAAGGAATCATATTTAGTAGGCAAAGTGGCTAGCACCTATCACTATTTTGATTCCGTTTTCCACGTAATGCATAAACATGGCTAAAAGCCATGTTTAGGTCTTTAAGACCCGGACTCTGCTTACCACAACGAGACCAGTCTCGTTGCAACCACGATGGATGTAACTCCATTGAAACGTCAACGGAAACAAATAATAAAAAGGTTCGTGCTAAGTCCCATTTATATACATAATTATATGTAATTTCATGTTTGTTCAAACATTACTTAGTACATATATGAACAAGTAGAAGTCACTCTACTGGGTATGACTGAATAAAGTCAGTGTGGATGTGTTATCTCACCACACAGTACCTAATAATAATTATTGATAAGCTTTATTGCAGCATAGTTAATTTATATTGCAAACACAAAGCTTAATAAAATAAAACAACAAGATAAGCCAATCTCAATTGCTACAACACATAGAGCTGTAAACAGTTAATTATGTCATGATGCAACATACCCCATGTCTTGCAAGCACCGCAGCTCATGCTCGATCCGCGCGGGGTGCGCCGTCGGCACTAGGTGCTTGATGGCGAACCAGCGCTTCTCCGCCGCTGGGAGTTCCGCGTGCTGCCTAAGCGAACCCAGGTATACCGAGCTGAAGGTGCCCTCGCCTATCTTACGGTGGACCTCAAATATCTTGTCCAACTTTGGTAACTTGTGAAGCAGTTCCTGTATTTGTTGCTCTGAAATATTCAATGAACACAGTCACGTATCTATGCCAATTGAAAAATGTAATCTATAACCTAGAAGAAGGTTTAAAATTCTAATGTGTGAGCGAAAAATTAAGCAGCTGTTACAAAAGGAACAAAAACTAATCAATTAGAACTTACTTTCCACCTCGTCTTTGGACTTGGAAGTCTGATCTTCATTTTTCTTTTTGATTGCTACGATGTTGCTTTCATGCGATCGTGCCTGTAATACTTCTTTTTGCACTTTGGCTTCAATGCCCCTAATTCTAGACATTCCTTATATCATCTAAGATCATCTTCTCCCCCTAAAGAAATTAATAGGAATTTTCATAACCTAGCAAAACAAAACTAAAAACAAAAAGGAGAAGAGAAAGAAACCATAAACCATAGAGTAAAGGAGGGACGGAGGAGGCTGACGGCAGATTTTTGACAATAGGCTTTTCATTCGTTCGTAGTCGTAGTTTGTACTCTATGAACAACAATATTTGTACTCGACTCTCGCTCGACTTAAATCATCTACCCTACCTACCTATCTTTATCTTGATCACGGAAATATCTTGATTCAATCAATGACTGTTGCTCCAGTTTGAACACAGAATATGATTGAATCAAAAGACCGATTATATGATTTTCGTGTGCCTCTGACTGATGAAAGAATATATAAAATGCCAAAAGGACGTGTGAAAGTCAGGCCGGTAAAATAACACAGATAAGCTCCGTTGCGTTGGAATATATATTTATAATTTATTTTTAATAGGAAGTTTATCCACACCTTAAGTTAAAGAAAACAAATATCCCTCATAATGTTTCACAAATTGCGAATAAATAGTGCTATTAGTATTATTAGAACGGTAAGTTAGTCAAAATTACAAAATCTTAGTTTTCTGATTTATTTTCCAAATATTTCAATATTTACTATTGTGTTTATGTTAATATGTATTAAATAAAATTACAGGCAAACTACGTGACTAAGGCCCCAAAACCAGAGATACCAAAGAATTCCCTAAGTTCAGTGTACTCTGCTCCCCAGCAAAAAGACAATGGTGTGGTATACGATAAGAAGCCCTTCAAACTGGTACTGGAGGCAGGCAAGACGTACCACTGGTGCCTCTGTGGACGCTCCAAGTCACAGCCCCTGTGTGATGGCACACATAAGGATGTTTATATGAAAATAAAACAAAGGTTAGTGTATGTATGAAAGTTACATACAATGTAAAAAATATTGATAACAAGCTGCCAGCCCACATAATTTTCATCATCATCAGGTCCTTTTTAGTCTCCACTACAGGAGCACGACCCGCTCTGTTCTACTAGGGCTATACTTGGCTAGAGCAGCCAGAGGACTCGGCCTACACTCTCCACGCTGGCCAGACGGGTTGGAGAGGTGTCTTAGATGTTTATGAGCTTTGTTTAGCTTGTATTTCCTAAGTCGCCTTCTACGACATCCACGGGAAGACTTGGAGTGGTCCTATGCTACTCTGCCGGATACCACACAGCTATTACACATAATTTTGGTAATTTCCTAAAATTATAAAGGTCAAAGTTTGTATCTTGCAACATTTGAGCATTTGGATGTTTGTAAATCAATTTCTACTAAATAGGTATCCAAACAGTATGGCCGACGCACAGAGGAAACATTGCTTGGTGATTGACGTACCAACTCTGCTTGCTACAAGGACTAGGAACCTGATTTTTTTATCACAAAAGCTCCATTTATAACGTTAGTGAGCAATTAGAAAAGATTTTTGGAATTTCAACTCCTAACAAGAGACAAGTTTGTATATTAAAACCTTATAATTTTCAGACCCATAAGATTCACTGTGGAGAAAACGAAAGACTACTGGCTATGCAACTGCAAGCAGACGAAAAACCGGCCCTTCTGTGACGGAGCCCATAAGCAGAAGGAAGTACAGGAGGCATCCACTGTGAAAGTGTAGAACTATTGTGAGGAGATAAGAGGCATGCACGGAGTTGTATATAGAAATAAGTTTGTTAATAAAGTAGTAGCATTGTTTCTTTTTGTTTTTTCTCCATTAAAACAATGATAAAAGCACAGATATAATACTAACATAATAATAAGAGCCGAGAGCGAAATTATTGATGAAAAACCATGGACGTAGAAAAAAGGCCTTTTTTTCTAGGTCAATGTGAAAACCCAAAAAAATCACAAGTTATAAAAAGTGATATGATAACTAAAAATGGAGGATAATCGTTAGACAGAAACAAGAGCAATAATAAAGTCAACAAAAATAGAGTAATGCTTTGGTTTCTACCATTGCAGTGCCGAACTCCGAACTTGAACTTGGGGTCTACCAGATGTTGCTAAGATTTTGATCATTTAGTGGAATACCCATCAAATCTTGCGCCTGGGCTTTATTTTTGCGGCGCACACTCCATTTTCGATATTAAGGCTTATGAGAAGCTGAGTTAAGAAGAGAGATATATATCTATGCCTACATTATTTTCCCTTTTAAGAAAAGTACTGCCAATGTCAATAATTGTCATGTGGATGACGGACAGTGTGACCATTTGTGGCAGATTTCTGCCATTTTGGCAGATTTGGATCCAAAATTTAAGCTGTGGCATATTATGCTGACGATTTACAAATGTGGCAGATTTTGGCAGATTTCAAAGGTTTTAAAAATCATGCTAATTTTAAATTACATTATAAATAAGTAATAAAAAACTTAAATAAGGTAAATGTAAAAATATTTAGTAGAAAATTATTTCACAATCTGGCAACCTATGCCTTTGTTTGATACCCAGCCCAGCCCCCTTACTCTCTAACTTTGACAGCTATGGTGTACAACGATTTTGATGGTCACTTTAATATCCATTGCAGTTTTCACATGGCCAATAAAAAGATGAGGCAAACAAAACCCGCATGTGATATTGAAGTGACTATCAAAATCGTTGTACACCATAGCTGTCAAAGTTAGAGAGTAAGGGGGCAGATTACACGGGGATTCCCCGTTTGATCTGTTCATACATAGGTATTGTCATTTGATTGTGGGCTGTAAGTGATAAGTCATAGGGTTCATATTCTTATAACCTTTATACCTTCATGATTGAGTTTTTAATCATCTTTGTTTTTACTTCATTTCATTCTCTTACGGCGCTTAGCGTGTATGTGAAGTGCAGTTCTAAATTTGAAAAGCAAATACATAATGAAAAGAAAATACGAGCGGTCCTATCGACCGGAATGGGAGCAAGATCCTTTGCTCTCGTCCTGGATCAGTCGAGCTAAGGATGACCAGGACGTTGCATTTTGTAAAGCCTGTAACTGCAAATTAGTTACTAGGTTATCTTTTTTAAAGGAACATGTTTCATCCCAGAAACACAAAAAAAACATAATCGGCTTTAGTGGCCAATCTTCGGTAAGTATTTTACATTTAGTTGTTATAAATATTATGCTGTAAGTAATAGATATTTTATCCACGTATTTTGTTAGGGATTTGTGACTAATTACATTAAATTTGTTTTAAGTGCAACAGTTTTTCAAAACATCTCCATTAGAAGAGGAAGTAAAAAAAGCCGAACTTCATTTTTGTGCCATGTTAGTGGAACACAATTTGCCATTCCGTTTAATGGATCATTTGAGCGAAGTCGTCTCAAAAAGCTTCCATGATTCTGAAATCGCCAAGCAATTTACTTGCAAGAGAACTAAAGCGGCAGCGGTAACGTATAATGTTCTAAAACCAAATTTAGAAGCAGAGATGCTTGCTGATCTAAAATTCTGTGAAAATATCCGGTGTACGTGTTTTAATATTTTCGTTGGTTATAGATGAGACCACAGACGTTACAACGACATCAACGCTTGTAGTTGTAACCAAATATTATTCAGAAAAAGATCTGCAGGTAAAAACAAAATTTTTGACCTTGGTTGACTTGAACGGGGCTGATGCCCAATCATTGTTTGATGCATTATCCACGTCTTTAACTAATTCTAACCTTAATATTAAAGATGCTATTGGTTTTGGGGCTGACACTACTAACGTTATGTTTGGAGAACATGGTGGTATCATTGCAAAAATAAGGCACGTCAATCCCCACTGCATGTTCATTAAGTGTGTATGTCATTCCACTGAATTGTTTGTATCTCACGCTAGTAAAAACACCATACTACGAGCTATTAACCAAATGATACAAGAGGTTTACGGATATTTTGCCAATAGCAGTAAAAGACAAAGGGAGTTTGTTGAATATCAAGATTTTATTGGTACTGAAAAGCATAAAATATTAAGACATTATGAAATTCGTTGGCTTTGCTTGCACGCTTGCATAAAAAGAATTTTGGAGCAATGGGATGCCCTAAAACTTTTTTTTCAGTCGCAGTTTTTGGAAGACAGAAATATTTCATCAGAGTTCTTGTTTAACAGTTTGAATGACAAGATATACAAACTTTATTTTTATGCATTGGATTATATATTGCACTCAGTCAACAAACTAAACATTATATTTCAAGGAGATTATACAACAGTCCACACAGCATTCAAAGACATTCCTGAAGTGTACGTGTGCCTATTGAGTTGTTATATCAAGGGAAATTATTTAAAAACCGCAGACCCACTTGCAACCGATCCAAAATCTACCGTAAACTTTTTGCCTCTAAAAGATATGTATTTGGGTGTTAACGTGAGTACTGAAATCGATCGCTTATCCACAGACGTGAGTCTGAAACCTGAAATCCAGACGTTCCTTCAACGAATACAATCATTTTTAACTGAACTATGTAGTCAATTGAAAACACGTCTGCCACTTACTAACATTTTCAAAGATTTACTGTTTTTGGATCCACAACATGTCGTACACAAAGAATTTACGTCAATTTTAAGCGTTGCGAAGTCATTTCCCAACATTGTAGACGGAGATAAAATTCAAAAAGTTGATGACGAACTCCGACAGATGAAGTTTGACAAAAGTGTAAGCGATTTGTTAGAAGCGGGCGGAAGTGGAAGTAGCGCCGGTACAATTTTGTGCGTGGACAAGTTTTGGGGAGCGGTTGGAAAAATCAGAGACGCAAATAGGGCAACAAAATATCCAAATATTGCAAACTTTGCAAAAGCTCTCTTATGTTTGCCGATGTCAAATGCGTCGTGCGAAAGGATATTTTCTCAAGTCAATCTTAATAAAACAAAAATAAGAAACAGGTTTTTAAATAAACATGTCTCGGCAATAATTACTACAAAAGAGGGAATAAAGGAACACGGAGACTGCGTCTCCTTTAAACCAAGCAAGGAAATGTTAAAAAATATGTCGTTAAAATCCATGTACAAAGAAAATGAAGACGAAAATTTTGAAGCCAATGTTGATTAGGTGTATTGTTTTTTTGTACGTTTAACGTAGTTATAATGTTGATTAAAAAAATTATGAAAATACGTTTTTTTTTATTTTCATGTTGGCATATTTGTGGCATTTTTTAACGTCGAGTGTGGCAGATTTTGGCAGATTTTTAGGTCCGTGTGTGGCAGATTCGCCATTTTTGAGATGGTCACACTGGACGGATGAAACGTCAGTCTACAATAAATTGTGAAGTCTTTTTTTCTTGTTTTCCATCGATTATTTTATAATTTATCGTTTCATCGCTGCGTGCAGACGTTATTGCACGAGCAAAAAGTTAATGCGCTCAATAATTTCGGTGGAGTATAGCTGACCGTCGGCATAGTTCGCACGTGAATCGAACACGAGCAGTCGTGACGTGAGTACGCTCGTGGCAGCGGTCGAGGATAGTCGCGTTCAGTAGCCACGCCAGAACCATGGGAGAAGAACAAGTCAAGTTGTTCACACGCGAGGAGCTGAAGTCCCGCAACACGCGAAACGACGCCATCCTCATCATCCACAACGGTGTTTACGACGTCTCAAAGTTCCTAGAGGAGGTCAGTTTATCTCGTTTATTTGCCGACTTCATTCAGATAACGCGGTTTTTATCTTTTTGCTAATTAACATTGATTATTCCTTAAAAGCTGGCATGACAGTCATTATGTTAATTGGTATTTTATAAATTATTTGATTTGAACATCCATTATCATTCAGGATGATATATGAACAATCCAGCTGTAACAAAAAACCACTTGACCTAGTTTGGTAACATCAGAATAAATTTTGTGACAATTATTTAAAATGAAAGTGTCACTAATTGCCTTATTGGTTATTTCCTTCTAGATATTTAAGTTCACACACCAAATAATAAAAAAAAACAGGTTGCACTCCAGGAGCGCTGGCAGGACTGAAAACTCCGTGCGGTAGAAAGAGAGGGGGATATTACTTCCTCTCCTTTGCCACTCGGTGGTCTCAGGTCACGTGTCCGTCTTATGAATTTTCAATCAGGTCATGTGTACTCATGCAAGTTTAACATTTTTCAACCCATCCCAAAAAGTGCACAACGCCACTATAGAAGTTTTCACTTCAAAAATATTTGCTTTATTGCTTCACACAATCTATAATTTCACAAGTGACTGATCACCTTCTCTTTCTACTGTGTACACGTATTATGCAACTTTTGACAGATAACTATATGCATAATCATTTAAATTGCTTTATTGGCTAAAGGAGTAAACATAAAGCAAAAATCAGAGCTTTGTTACAGAAAGCAAGAAAAATGGTCTATTTGATACATAACGCAACCATACAATTTATAAAATGTGGGATGTGACAGCAAAGTGATGTACACTGCAATATTATAAATGTGAAAATAGGATAGATATTTGAATGTAAGTCCTTCTCAAAAAAGTCTACTGCTCACACAATGGGCCCAGACAAGAACACAATGTCTATGTGTGGACAATTGCCCACTACACTAGATGATCTAGGTATGCCTTCAGAAATATTTTGTCAGATCAGAACTCGGAATAGCACATTCCTTCATTATGTAGATCTTCCTTGCTGTAATGTTAGTTACTTTTATTGATTTGCCATAGTCCAAAAGCTAATGCCTGATGTTGAACTAAAGGTTGACACTTTCAAAAAAGGAAGCTAAACGTAGCAGCTCAGGAGACGCGTCGGGTGCGTGTGCCCAATGCCAGACCTGCACACAGGTCAAACAGTTGGGGAAGACACCTCTGATCATTGTTTAAAGAAATTTAAATACAATTTGTCACAAACTTTTCATTATCTACGTTGTGATAATGCTGAAATATGTGCATTTGATTCCCAAAAGACTACCGAACAACTGTTCCTTCTCAGGTAATGCTTTGCAAATCGCAACACTAAAGAAACTGCACAAAAATTTGTTTGAAAAGTGTTGAAAATTAATTTTTCAATTGTTTATGTTTTAGTAGATTATTAATTTGTGAAGTCATCATGTGGCCGTTGTTGTATACTTACTTTTTCACTTAACTTATTGACACAAAAAGACCCGAATAATAAATAAAAACTGGTCATGTGTGAGTGGCATTAGAACACACCCTAAGGGTTCCATACATACTGTACTGGTTCATGTATGGGGACTCTGATGGACTTGGAAGAGGTTTTAAGCATACATAAGTGTATGCTTAAAACCTCTTCCAAGTGATCTCTCTTATTTTACTATATACTTATTCTCTAAAAACAGAGAAGTCTAAAAAGTAGAGTACTACGAGCACAAACCTGTTGTTCTTAATTATCAGTGGTTTGACGTCTCTTTAATAAATAAGCAGCAACCTTGACAGAATCAAAAAAAACGCCAAAATACACGTTACTTGAATGGACCCCCCTGTAATTAATATTGTATTAATATACACTTTTTTTTTTTAATTAACCTATATTGTCCCACTGCTGGGCAAAGGTCTCCCCCATTTCCCTCCAGTAATTCCTATCTTGAGCCATCTGTGACCATTTTGTATTAAACTTCCGCATATCATCACTCCATCGCGTACGCGGTCTACCTCTATTTCGTCTCCCTCCTTCTGGATACCTCTTCGTGGCAACATGGGCCCAGCGATCCGGCTGCATACGACAAACATGACCCGCCCAATCCCATTTTAACCTTGCGGCTTTGCGTTTTTTAATTAATTAATATACACATGCTGTGAAAATTCCAAGTCTACTTATTAGCTCTGTGACAGACGGATGGACTTCGGAGGCTTAGTAATAGGGTTCCTTTTCGCACCAATTGGGTACAAAACCCTAGAAATGGATAGACTAATTGTCAGTTAACTAGTTTTCAATGTTAATCACTCAAAGGGCGGGCGAATCAGGAAACAACGTAGGTCGGCGACCCACTTCCACCCAACGCATGACATCATCAGTAGCTTCATTGAAAAACGATGGATGGGTTTGATAAAGTATACTGGTAGTGGTAGGGTTAATTCCTTAAAACATTCATATACCTACTTAGAATCACATCTTTATCCCTTACGGTGTAGACAGCCTGATGCCACAAGGCAAAGGCTACAAGCTATTGGTGGGTTGTTAAAACTTCCCCAATATTTTTACAGTAGTAGTACTTAGTGAAGTATAATATCAGAGACACGGGACAGTTAATAGCAACGCGGTATGTATATTGACGAAAAATTGCATTAAAGACGAGACATGTACTCAAACAAGAAATTGACCCTATTCAGCAAATAAAGTATTTGTATTGACACAGATTTTTTAACGAATGAATGAATAAATTCATTAAGCAATCATTTGTCAATATGTGTTCTATTTACTTTATTACTTAATTCATTTATTTTGAAGTCTCCTTAAATCTTACATTTTATTATAAAAGTTTGATAACTCTCAACACATTTTCTTAGTTTCTTTCTAAAGTGGAGTTACTTTCTAGGAAATATAGGCAAAGGCCTGGTCAGTCGTCTTTTGACTAGTCATCTTGTTTTTATTTTCATTTTTTTTAATTTTATTTATGACAACAAACAATTGTACAAAGGATATTTACAGAATATTTTAATTTAATTGTTCTACAAACTATGGTACAATTTGGACGG
Organism: Elegia similella; assembly: GCA_947532085.1. NCBI lineage: Eukaryota > Metazoa > Arthropoda > Insecta > Lepidoptera > Pyralidae > Elegia > Elegia similella. The sequence continues at coordinate 31,443,769 of OX383927.1, read as the reverse complement.
GGTTAGCGTCGAACACAGACTTTTTGGTTGGACGTTTCTCTCATAGACCACTGGACCAGGCCATAAACCTGGGCCAGCTATCCGGCTGCTACATAACCATTGCAACAGCTGATCGAATAAATTCTGTCAATACATTCGCCCCTGTGTGCGGCGGCGAAGGAATTTCTCATTAACTTCACAGACATCTTCTCCCTCGGCGAATGATTTCACGTGCTTATAAGTTTGTCTGAGAAAGAAAGTAATGTTTTACTAATACATAGTATATATTATATCACATGGCTAAGTAAAAACTCCATAAGGTTCAAAGACAAAAGTCAAAGATACATTGGATTTCTTTTTGGACGACATATTTTTTCTTTCTTGTTTTTATCCTTGAAGGTAACCTTATGAACGCCTAACTTCTAAGTTAACCTTTATGGGGGTATTATAACATCCTGAATCGCATCCTAAATCGGATTCGATGAGAGGGCCGCTATACGTGCGATAAGATTGGAGATATCTCGTATCGTTTCTTACGTATAGCGCCGACCCTCCATCGGATCCTAATTTAGGACGGTTTAATAGGCGCCTAAGTGCTATCCATATATATAAAAAGAAATCGAATGAATCATCGAAAACGAAACAAACAACCAAATAAAGCAACAAACTCAATCAATCAATTTCTTTATTTGTTAAACATAGGTTTTATTACATTAAATGCAGTTGTTGGGAAGTATAAAACACCGCTCTGTTTTGCCGTTATAACAGCATACAAATATAAAAATGTTTGTTCTTAATTAAGTGTCAAATTATGTACATATATTATTATGATCAAAGAAGTATGAAGCAATTTTTTTTATTTTTTAATCTATGATTATGATACTAGTGATAAATAAATCTTACACAAATTATATAAGTCAGGTAAATAAAGAATAAAGTTAAGTAATTAATAAGTCTAGGTTACAATTGGTCATTTAGAAAATCATCAATACAATAATAATATTTATCAATAAGTAGCGTAAATAACATTTTTTTAAATATTATATTATTTGAGGACTTTATGTCATTTGGAAGTTTATTATATATTTTAGGTGCCATACCAATAATACTCTTACTTATTTGAGTCATAGTGCATTTTCTTGTGCTAACATTATACATGTATTTATTTCGCAATGCAGTAATCCGTCCTATCCTATCCTAACTCACATTCGCATGCTAATGTTAGTTAGGATAGGATTAATTTACAGTCATCTCGATTATTTTGTGATTTTGCGAGACTTGAGTCAGTTCATAAATATGGGTCAACGTTTCCCATTGAAATGCTCCTGGAATTTACTATACTGAATATGAACTCGGAGGATGAGTTTCATACCGCCAGTCTATACAGACAGGGCTGGCTCCCTCGATGGCCGCATTCTTCTGCGTGCGACCCCATTCCGGCCATTCCTGGAGCCTCCCGGCTCCATTAATAGGGCTTTATGAATAATACATACATTTACAGCCCTCGACAGCTTCCCCGATTGTTTTGTAATTTCGCGAGTGCAGAGTCCATTAATAAAAATCAATTGGGTTTGGTGTATAGGTTTTATTGATACTGAACATCATTAATAAGAGTTCATGGCTGTCAACTTCTAAAATTTTTAATTTTTAAGTTAACTTAGACCTGACAGATGACAATTGCCTTCGATCCTGGCTGGTCAGAGTAGTATATTTCCGCCAACTATAACTTAAAAAATATTGTTCACAAAATTGTTGACGATTTGTCGGATTAGAAAATCATACCAATCCGTTTTCGCCGCTACGATAACACAGACGTTCCGTCACGGTAAAGATACGAAGGTACCACACAAACGTGATGTTTTCGCCGATTTTTGTTCGATATATTAAAAACGGCAACCGGAAGACACTTAAAATTTGCACAGAATATTTACATGTATATTTACGTCAAAAATAAATAATGCAATTAAAATAAATTACTTAATATTAGCCGTGTGGTTTCCCGCAAAGTAGAATAGGACCAATCCAAGTCTTCCCATGGATGTCGTAAGAGGCGACTTAGGAAATACAAGCTTAACAAAGCTCCTAAACATTAATGAGACCTCTCCAACCCGTCTGGCCAGCGATGAGAGTGTAGGCCAAATCCTCTGTCTGCTCTGGCCAAGTATGGCTCCGGTAGTACAGAGAGGGTCATGCTCCTGCAATGGAGTCTAAAAGACCTGATGATGACGAAAATAAATTAAGGGGTGCTCCCATACAAAAAAACGTAAAACTAAAACGGAACCCTTGGTGCGCGAGTCTGTTGCGCAGTTGGCTGACTTTTTTTATGCTTGTTACCGATTTTAAAAAACTTACTTTATTTAAAAGGGCATACCTAGTTCCATTAAAATTTTACCAAAGTCGATTCAGTAGTTTGGTTGACGTCAGATTTTCATATAAAAAAATTAATGAGACCTAGAAAAGACCTAGGTCCAATGACATTTTCCTTTTAAGTAAATAACTTTTACCGCTTTTTATCACAGCTCTGCTAAGATCATTCCGCTCTGAGATTATCGCTCCATATCCATCTCACAATATGGATAAAAACATGGCTAGTTTGTTTTTGTTAGTGAATTAAATTTATTTGATACCATTGACCCACTCCGAAGTTATTGACCCGCCCAATGTATGCTCTTGGTATTTGACCTCTGCACCTCAAGGTCGTTCAGATTGAACGGCCATTAAATCTTATCGTCAGATCCTCTTCAGTTTCTTTGATTAGTGAAATGTAGTCGTTTCCTGGCGATGAAGAAAAGGGGTAGAAAAGGCGGTACACATACTGAAGTTTCCATGTTTGAAAGCCATACGCAGTGGCGTTATTACACCATATGTGGGGCCCGTAGTAAACTCCTACAATTGGGCCCATGCCATGAGAGTTTGAGTTCATCCATAGATTATCTAATAAGCGGCTTCGTGCTGGCCTAACTTTGCTCTTCCAACTCCTGGCTGGGGGCCCCCTAGTAACAGTGGCCCGTGGCATTTTGCCAGCATGTATTGAGTGCACCACTGTCCATAGGGGCTTGTTCCTCTGAGATTTTCAAAAACAGTTCGTTATCAATTTTTCTGAAAAAAAAGTATCTCCTACGCTCTGTGACTGCGACAGACACGCTATTTGTCTGATGACTAGTAAAGTAACTCTGTGCTTTGGAAGGCACGTATGCAGTTGATAGCTTCTTTAAATTCTGATGCAACGCTTGGCCACTTCACTACCACATAGGAATAACTCTTACCTCGTACCTTTCTTTTCTTCGACGTGCAGAAGATTATCGTCAATAGAGCATCATCGCGTGCCTCACGCCATGGCCTGGCCCGCGTGTGACTGGCTGGAGATAATGCTGCAATGTCACCGGTGGATGACACGTGCGACGTGCCAGGTTGTACAAATCGTTATAAAACGTCTTATGCGTCTCCTAACCTCTTTGGTAGTCTGGTCTCGTCTAGCAAGAGTTTGCGAGTCCTGTGTACCATATTCATCCTTGAAGATGGTCCCGTGACTGAACTGCTTGACTCGAAGAATATCGCGTATTTAAATAATCCTACTTCTCCATAAATGATTTGTAAAGACCTTTTTACAATCGCTACCAACGTCTACGTGCTTTGGTGTTACGCAAATTTTGGCATTTAGCTGTAAAAGAAGTCTTGTACTTAGATTGATTGCAGTGGCAGCGTTATCGACTATGATTTAACAAAAAATGAAATGGAGCTGCAGATAAACGTCTCAAGGTCACTAGCACGGTGTGATCTCCACACTACTTATACTCTGACAATAATTTGACTTTATCTCATTCTTTTTTTTATTGAAGTAAAAACTTCTTTAGCAGCGTGGCGCGCTTTTTGGGATGGGTAAAAAAATGTTATGCTCGCGTCAGGACACGTGGCCTGATTGAAAATTCGTAAGACGGACACGTGACATTCCAAAATATTAAAAAATGCACAACGTTTATGTTCAAGATTTCACTTCTGCCTGCGCTCCCGGAGAGCGACCCGTTGTTATATTTTTGTTTACTGGTAGGTACATAGTTCTTCCGTTTCCTTTCGATTAATCTTTATATATGTATATCTATTAGTAGTCGCCAACAGGCAAGTCCTAAGCAAAATTTATACGAGAACATGTAATGATCTTTTGTAACAAAACAAATTAGCTTAAAGTCAAAGTCAAAGATTTTTATTCAAAATTGGATACATGTATCTCTTTTTGAACGTCATATTATTATTTCTTATATATTTTTTAATATATGCAAAATCGAAATACTACTAGCGTTTCGGAACGACCACTGGTAAGAAGAATGCGCCGAAAGAAACTCAATCCAGACTTGGTCCCTACGTGCCTGACCTGAAGGACTCTGAACACAATTTTTCATACTATTTATTAATTTGTTAACATTAAATAAATTTATATAAATTTCCACGCATTTTTATCAGTCATATAATCATCAATGCAGTAATAAGCCTTTAAGCTTCTCCACTTCATCACTTCTCGCCATCATAGTTTCGTCTGCTAACGGATCAAAGGTTATCTTACGAGTACTACGTGGTTATAACGTTACGCGCCACTATCTCACTCTATGCTATTGTTAAAATGACTACTTTTTATAGCCTTTTTTTTACTGCTCTTCAATGGCGGGCTAGGATAGAAAAAAATAATTTATTCTTCGCAAAGAATGTATTGCGTCAGCGAGTACGTAAGACTAATTTATGTCAGTCCTTGTTGTTAAGTAGCATCTTGAAATCTTCGAAACCCTTTTACGATTTACTTGTTGCTTGCTTGCCCTTAGGTGAAAAAAATACAGGTAAAAGGACAGTTGCGCAATGGGGTTAAAAACTGACAAAAGCTCCCTTCAGATGTCGCTACTGTTGAGTGTTCTTTAAATTTGATAGCTAGCTGTCATTCTTCATAGAAATTGAATAAACAAAGACTTTATTTTGTGAATATATCTTTACTATGACTCTCTGTGCTGCTATTAATTGCAAAAATACGGGAATTCATATATTTCCTAAAGATCTGAAAAGAAGAAAAATGTGGGAGAAGGCCCTTAGACGAAAAAATTGGAAGGCTAGTAATTCGTCGAGGTTATGTTCTGTCCATTTTAAACCTGATGATTACCATGAAAGAAACTCTTATACAGGTGAGGAAAACCGTTTGTTATTAAGCACTCACGACCCCCACAAATTGATTGCTTACCCTAATAAACATTTCAATGTTTTAAGTAATAATTTCCATAAATATAAATGATTTAAAATCTATCTTTAAAATCCTATTAATTGTTATAATTTTTAATATGCTAATTCATGTTTCAGGTGATGAAAATTTGCACAAAGTATTAAGGAAATCTGCAGTGCCTTCTATATTTTCATTTACACAAGACAAAGTCACCAAACCATCAGCACAACAACGATCAGATAGATTGACAGAGCGAAGTCGCAAGAAACTCTGTTTTGGAACTTCTTCTGCTGATCCAACTCCTGGACCTAGTGGTTTTCAAACTTTACATAAATATGAATTTAGTGATGAACATTTATTAATAGAAAATGAAATAGAAATACATACTACCCCATCAGTTGAATTGCCTGTTGATAATCAACCTAGTACATCAGCAGAATCCAAGAGTACCCAAGTCAATTTTGAACATATATACGGGTCTATTAATAGATATAAAGACAAAGACAGTGTCATTGCTTTCTATACAGGTTTTGAAACATATGCAAAATTTCATTTAGTTTTTTCAACATTGAGTCCAATGGCTCACTTAATTAAGTATTATGGAAGTCATGTTGAAAATGTAAGTGTCGAAGATCAATTTTTTATGACCATGATGAAATTAAGACAAAATAAATGTAATTTCGAACTTGCACAGTTCTTTCAAATTAGTACAACTACAGTGTACAACATATTTATAACATGGATTAATTATATGGATCAGCTTTGGAGTCAATTGAATATTTGGCCTGAAAAACAATTAGTACTTTACTATATGCCAGATAGTTTCAAACAGTATGATAAGAATACACGAGTTATTATTGATGGTACAGAGATTAAGATCCAAAAACCTGGAAATCCTACATCCCAGCAAGCATCTTGGAGCAGCTACAAGCATAGTAATACATTGAAAATATTGGTTGGAGCTACACCTGGTGGTTTGTTATCCTATTGCTCGCCTGCATATGCTGGCTCAATTAGTGACAGACAAACAGTTGAAAGAAGTGATTTATTAAAAAAGTGTGAAGCCGGTGATACTATACTTGCTGATAGAGGGTACAATATTCAGGATATGTTTATTGGAAAAGATGTAACTTTGAACATCCCTACATTCTTAAAAGGAAAGGGTCAAATACCTGGTCTCAAATTACTAAAAGATAGAAAGTTGGCAAGTCAGCGAGTTCATATTGAACGATTGATAGGATTAACAAAGACGTACAAAATTTTGAAAGAAGAAATGCACCACAATTTTGTACCACTTGCATCCAAAATTTTTTTTGTATGTTTCATGTGCTGTAATTTTAGGGAAAAAATAATGAAGTAATAAGTAATGATTTTCTAAGTCTAACTTACTCTTACTTATACTATGTATATACTTATATTTTTTTTACAATTTACTAAGTCAAGAAATAAAACCATGTTTAAAATTTAGTTGGGTTTTATTTTATTAAAGTGTCATAATTTTTATACAAATGTTTATCTAAGAGTGCAGGACGGAAATATTCCTCATAAAAAGAAGTCAAATTATTAACCATTTCTGTTATGAATTCGTCATCTCTTTCCACATAAACAACTTTCATGTCTACAAATGTGTAAATAACTAAATTACAATATTTACTTTTCGTGCAAAAAAGTTGGCCCTGAATTTGAGTATAATAATTATGCTTCTTTTTTAGTTTTAATTCACCATTGCACTCATACAAATAAGGTACAGTATTTGGGGTAATAAAACAGTGTCTGGAAACAAAAGGACATTTCACTTCCACGAGGGTTTCACAATGTAATTGTCCATCTGGTGAAGCTGCGAGGAATGGGTGTGTGATGGAGATACACAGACCACATCTATGAATTTTAGCACTTAAAAACGCTTCATACTTCTGAATGGCAACAGGTTCATTAATTTTACCATGTGTTGTAGCTCGGGAAGTAAATCTCTTTGGTGCCATTATATGGTTGACCATTGCTTTTCTAGTACTATCCCTGCTATGACAGATTGCGTGGAAGTTGCTGGCAGTAATTCGCACACTTCGATGCATATGCCAGTCTTTAGATGCATCTTGAAATTTAGTTTTTTCTTTTATATTATCAATTTGAACTTGGTCCACATTTTTTAGCAACAGTTCTTCTAGCAACCTATCTTCTGCACTTTTTAGTAAATAATCATGATCAGTTGCTAAAGCATATGGATTAGCTGGTTCTATCAACTGTAGATATGGCATTTTGCTACCAGTACTAGCAGCAAATCCAATTGCAAGATTTTTTACATATTCTTCATAACTTTCCATAATGTCTTCTTTTTTAAGTGGACAGTATAAAACATTTGATGATCTTCGTGTATCCGGTAGATTATGCGATTGCATAGGAGATTCATAAAATATTTTTTTTGGCTTTTTAAACATCATTATTTCTTCAGTGCAAACTTTATGCAATATAATTGTTTTTGTACGGACAAGATCTTCAATGCCATGCAGAACAGTAAATATATGCTTGCAATGTGCTTCTAACCCACTTCCAGCTGCACATTCACAGTGACTCTCCACGATTAAGCCACTGTCTTCCAACTTTAAGGTACAAATGTATAATAGTTTTTTCATCTGGGCTTTGCATTGTGCATGAAAATATGCATAGCTTCCTTCATAGGCAATACGAAGGGTTATCAAACACCTATTTTCATACAGAAGCTGTCCTTTAGGATGGAGAACTTGAAACCTAAAAAGCACAAATAATTAAGATAAATTTAAATTAAGGAATCAAGAAAAGTTAAATTAAGGACATGCAAACTTAGAGGTAGGAGATAATATTTCGGAAATATTCATTCGTTTCATTAATTCTATTACTAAAAGGAACCTACACTATTCTCGAGTGACATAGGTTACTTCGATCTCGACATTTGGGTGAATTTTGCAATCGCGAGAACTTATAAACATAAGCCAGTCAAAACATAAGTAAATGACAGTAAACAATACAAAAAATAACATGTTACCTTTCAGCAAACTCTTGAATGTGAGTTTTAGATATAGCTGGAAGTTTTGTGCTTGCATTAACGTCCCTGAATTTATCCATGGCAGGAATTGCAATGCATTCATCCTCAAGTTCCTCTTCAACTCCGATCAGGTTGTTCCTGTCGTATGCTTCCAGTCTAAAATAACATTACAGGGTTCTATGAAAAAAACAACACAACATAGCCATGAAATCTTTAAAATAGGTACAATTATTACCTTTCAATTAAAACTGCTTTTTTACCAGCAGTAGATGCATTCCGTATCCGTAGCTCGTCTTTTAACTTAGCTACACTCCAAGTTGAATACATTTTTATCACTTTAAACGCAAAATAAAAACCACACATCAACAACAAAGAAACAAAATGGACGATGTTAGGAACACTCAACAGTGGCGCCATCTGATATAAGCTTTGAGTTTTTAACCCCATTGCTTGCCTTGGATTCGATGACGTAAGAAAGTTTTAGCCTTTTTAGGGTTCCATACCCAAAGGGTAAAAACGGGACCCTATTAATATCATTTCGCTGTCCGTCTATTTGTATGTCTGTCCGACTGTCACCAGGCTGTATCTCATGAACCGTGATAGTTAGACAGTTGAAATTTTTTACAGATGATGTATTTCTGTTGCCGCTACGCTATAAACACAAATACTAAAACACAGAAAAAAGAATAAATATTTCAGGGGGCTCCCATACATCAAACGTGAAACGTGGCTTTTTTTGCTTATTTTTGCTTGATATTGATAACGACAACAGGTGTTAGTCTATATCAACTTTTGAATGATGTGTGCCTTTGCCGTATCTACACAAAGTAATTTTTATGCTATAACTGTCATATTTATCGCCAAAACAAAATGGCGGCAAAAACAGTTTTATACCTCCAAGTTGGCCACCATATATGTACCTATAGCTAGCCCAACGTAGGGTACAGTGCGAATTTCTTCTAAAATTGATTCAGTAGTTTTTGAGATAGAAAGTTAAGTATCGCTTGCTTAGAAAAATTAAAGTCGGCTTATTTTTTTTTAATTACTTTTCATTAAATAAATACCTTCTTGTTACCCATTCGTTTGCCTTGGCCCTTGACAGCAGTTTAGTCCGATTCGCTCATAAAAATATAAATAGCTCCCCACAAAGATATTGTAAGTATATCTTGTGCGAGTAAAAATCTTGTTTATTTTGGTAATATTTGCGTAAGAAATGTTCATTGCCGTCGCCGTTCTTTGCCCAATCTACACCTTAGAGTACAGCGGCACCGCTCTACATACCTACTTGAGAGTTGAATGAAGGTCTGTTAGATGTCATGTTAAGTAGCTGGCTGGCGTTGTCAATCTGTTATGATTACTAAAAGACGATGCTAGTATCGTATGATTTGGAACAATGTAATAGGTTTGACGTTCAACCCGCTTTTTATTATGTACCTACTAGCTTTTGTCCGCGGTTAGTGTCGATCCCTCGGGAATAGTAGAATTTCCCGGAATGAACGGTACCCTATGTCCTTCCCCGGGGCTCAAACTACTCCCATACCAAATTTCATCCAATTTTGTTCAATGGTTGAAGCGTGAAAAGAAGAAAGACAGACAGAGTTACTTTCGCATTTATAATATTTGTTATGTATACGTGTTTCGGTCATGAATATCACTATTTTTCTTTCTTATATAAATCAAGATTATAGCACACAAACATAATATTCGCAAATATGTACTGAGAAGGTAAAGTTAAAATATTTATATCTTTAAACAATTCTCTAGCACCAAGTTTATCCCATACAACAAACGTAATTTTTTTACTTGTTTTTGCTCAATATTAATAACGGCCACAGGTAGGCGTTTGAAGTATTTACATAATATTTAGTTATATATTATTAAAAATAATAATAAAGGGCTCCCATACAACAGACATGTTTTTTTGCCGGTTTTATAGATAACGGTGCGGAACCCTTCGTGCGCGAGTCCGACTCGCACTTGGCCGGTTTTTTAGTAATAAACGCGATTCATTTAAATGTGTAACAGTACAAACATAATGTAATGTACACGAACGGAGTCGCAGGCACAGCTACTAAAGTAATAATTTGTGTAAAGTTATTTATGTTTCAATTATATTTAAATTGTATAGTTTACGGATTTGCTCATGTTAGTATAGACCGCATGGTAATTTATTTTTTCTTCAATAAACATGTATAACGAGAAAGTCTCATGACATCACTCGATACTCTGCACATGTATGTATATGCTTCGTGCTCTGCACTCCCATATAAGACCAAGCTGCGAATTTAGTGCTCATCCTATAATTTTGTTGCAGCATCCCGGTGGCGAGGAGGTGCTGCTGGAGCAGGCGGGACAGGACGCCACCGAGCCCTTTGAGGACGTCAGCCACAGCTCCGACGCCAGGTATTATTACTTTATAGTACATGGTACATTATGCGGTATGGAGACGAAATATCCGGGCAGCGGCCGGCCTTTAAACATTGTAGCGGAATATAACAAGCTAACTTAACACGCCCAGAGAAGGAGACAGACGAGCATGGGAATCACACGATGATAATGTCATCATTGACGTCATCAATCATAGACGTTTATTAGTAACACAGAGGAAAACATTACTTATAGTATTAATACTATCAATATCATCGGCCTCTGGGCACAGATTACTAAATAGTTCTCGCCTTAGTTGTATTACTTTACTAGTTGTTTCCCTCGACTTAATCCGTGTGTGTTTAACATAGACTATCCCAGCTCTGGGCCGACCTCACGGTTCCGAAGCATCTCAGCTGGTGAGATTGTAGCCTTAGATGACAGAGACATCAATAGTTTTCGCCAATCATGACATTTATAGGCAATTTTTCCCAACTGCTCTATAGTTACACCAAATTGCCACACCACACCAGTAAATTTTTGATACATTACATTAATAAAATTTTCGTAAGGATGTATTTTTTTATATAAAATGCAGCCTGTGTTACCCGCTGACGTACTAACTGATTGCGTAGCTTTCTATTGGTGAAAGATTTTTGATGTGGTTCTCATTTACCTTAAAAGATTTGACCCACACACAGCAGACTTACATAAATCATAACCAAATCTTGTAAAAGATATAACCTAATCCTCCATCTGAGCATCGTAATAAGTGTTTTTATTAATTGCTACCTGATGGTTACCGAACCATACGGTTCCATGAGCCACTGACATTGGTGATTCGATAATATTATTTGACTAGTTGTTGCCCGCGACTTCGTCCGCGGCAATTTCTGTTATTATGATTAATTAGTTTTTTTATTAGTACAGATGAATAATTTTCCCCCGTTTTCAAAACATTTTTTATTAATGCTTTGCTCCTATTGGTCGCAGCGTGATGTTTTATAGCCTAAAGCCTTCCTCAATAAATGGACTATCCAACACAAAAAGAATGTAGAACCAGTAGCTTCTAAGATTAGCGCGTTCAAACAAACAAACAAACTCGGCAGCTTTATAATATTCGTATAGATTATAGTACAGACAAGCAGGGATCACTGACGCATTGTTGCCCAATTTTATTTCAATAAAATATTTCTGCTATAACAGACAATTTTGGAACCACATCACAATCGCATTAAGCCTTAAAATAGCCTGAAACAAGTCCTTAAAATAACGTTGTTGCAGGGCGCTGATGAAGAAGTACAAGATCGGCGAGTTGGTGGAGGAGGACCGCAAGCAGGCGAAGCCGGCGTACGCGGCCGACTGGAACGACCAGCCGCAGGAGCAGGGCAAGTGCGTACTCGCCTAGTCTGCCCACTCGCCACTCACTTGACCAATATCACACCTAAGCTACACGGGCGCAGTCGCTTGTTCATAAACAGTTTCACTAGGCCCGTGCCGCACTCTATCGCACAAGTTCGTGGCACAGAGTAGAATAATCAAGAGAGTAAGCTTCGTATTGGTTAAAAATTAAGGTTGTTTTTATTGATGATTTACAAAAAAGGAAAACAGGGTATTTCCTTGAGACACTTCCAAAGTGGTAAAATGTGTCGTCCCCCCCCCCCCCCCCCTATAACTTCTAAAATAAGAGAATGATAAAACTAAAAAATATATGATGTACATTACCATGCAAACTTCATTTACATTTAGTAAGTAGTTTTTTTAATACTTCATAAATCGTAAACCGCAGTTTACCTTTCATTCAATCAACTCAAATATAACTAGAACTTTTATTTATTGTTACTTGCTTCTACGGAACCCTTCTTAGGCGAGTCCGACTCGCATTTCGCCGCTTTTTAGATACCTATTTTTAGTTTTTCTATTATATTTACGATCTTAAAAAGCTATGAATTTGGATTATGGTTTGACTTTGATTATTTTGCCAGTGTGAAGTTTACACTCTGTAAATCTACTCTGTGAACACCAAAACTTTTTACGTTCCTATTGTAAGTTGGGTCACGGGGTCTTATATGTATATTCATGGTGCTATTTTAAGTTAACCTTCATATTTTGCATGTTTTAAGGTCATCTCACTAGTTGGTTTTTTATATTAGAGTAAGTCTTAAACATACCTACTTTAGGAACACAATTTTAAACGCTAAACTGAATTGGTGGTAAAGAAAATAACAAGGCTTTTCCTTACTAAACGAGCATTCAGTTATAATTACGGTCTACTTTTTTGATTTGAAATTAAATTTCCTTCAACATGTTAAACAAATACTGATATTGTCTCAAAAAGTTTTAGCTTCAGTAGAGTATTAGTGTACTTGGCCATTACGGATGTCAATTGCGGACATTGCCTCAAATCGTCTGGTGTCGCACGTTTGACACAGTACGCGAACTACAAACAAATGTATACCAGCGACGGACAACTTGATATGGTTTAATGACCTCTATTGACACATCAAATGGCATTTACACTAGATAGACAAGTCTATACGTACATATTATCACGTCTTTATCCCTTACGGGGTAGACAGAGCCTTAAGTCATAAGACCGAAAAGACACGTTTAGCGTGTTGCAGGGCGTAAATGTGTAAAATGGATGAATTGCTAGCCGCATCGCCTATTGTCTTGATTGTTTTCGTCCATTCTTTTAACCGGCTTCTACGGTCTGCGTGGGAAGAGAAGCAGCTGGCTCATTCTACGTTTTTTCTTTTCTCCCAGACTAGCGTGGAAGAAGTCTATAGGCTTCAGTTTTCATTAGTAGTCGCAATGTACGAGTAATTAGAACCCTCGCGTTAGGTATTGATTAGCACTGAATGTGCACATGGCTCTGTGTAAGACCTTGTTCGTATTGGTTCGCGTGCACTCATTACGATGCTTAAACTCTGTGATTTTTATGATCTGTAGCTTGTAATAGAGAAATGTATATTTATGTACTTAGATATCGTAAAGTGGTACTTAGTTCGCTATATTCCATGTCGTAACGTTTGGATCTCATTAGCTCAAAGACAAAACATTATTAACATGGCTGCCGATAGATTTTGTATTACTAATGAAATTAACAAATTCTTACATACAATATAATTTTGAAGTTCGTGGCTTTGAGAAGTCTTATATCAACACAACTGCTTGTTCTGTGTAAAAATAAACTTGTTAGTATTTGGCGCAGTGATACGCCAGCCTGCTACACGACGGTGCCCGGGTTCGATTCCCGGTCACGTCATGATGGTAAACGATCTTCTTCAGATTGACATGGGTCTTGGATGTTTATCTATATAAGTATCTATTATAGAAATAGTATCGTTGAGTTAGTATCCTACGACACAAGTTCACAGCTTATCTGTGAGGCTAGCTCAATTTGTGTGATATGTCCCTATATATTTATTTATATTATTTATATGGTAGGTAATAATAATAAACGTATTTTTATGTAACGGCAGCCGTGTTTGTAGATCTTTTTTAACGATTCTCAATCATTCTAGAATTGTGGTGCTTATAGTAATATTTTCTGTATACACTTATAAATAATATCAGTAAATATTGTGTTGTTGTGCTCAATAAAATGCATATTATGAACACTGCGTTCTCATTTCACTCCCCGCTTCAGTAGTTTCACCTAGTTTTGGTTTTCCTACACAGATCCATGTGTCATTTAGTTTTTTTTATTTTAATTTATATTATTTTCTTGGTAAATTAGTGTTGTATTTGATAATTTAGACTCGAAAAGAGCACAAAACACTCACAGTAAATATGAGAGCGACGCACGAAAATCAACCCCTCTCACTGGCACGTTATAACTGTCTTTACCTTGTCTTTACTCACTCACACTCGTCAGTACCGCGTAAAAATATATTCAGTCTGGTCTTGATCACTGTCGTAGAGTAGATATTATATTCCTAGATCACAGATAAAAGAGAGTATGTGCTCTGGATCTTAATACACTTTTATTAGGGACCGCTCAAGTATAACGTAAGCAATATATCAGTTATTTTCAACCCCCCTTCTCCACCTTGTCAACAAAAGTAAGAACAGCTCTTCCCGCCTCCCCCAAGTTTACGTAATCATCATCATCAGGTAAACATTGGTATAATTTTTACAAAATATGTTTGTTTATTTTGCTAAATGCTGCTGACGTCATCACCGTGCAGACCCTTCCACCCTCTTTGTCAGCATAAATGAGCCTAGCCCAGACGCCCACCCCCCCATTCGCTGCTTATGTCATATTTGAATGACCCTTATGACAAGTATTGCTTACCTGATTAGACTGTTAAATATGTTAGTATATTCTCAAAAATAATAAAGCAAAACAAATATTGGAATTGATGTCATAGGTATCTACCTGGCACAAGTTTTTTGTTGCAAAGTGCTTTCCAAGACAAATCAAATGAGCCCGACCATGATTGGTATACCTTGTTTAGTTTAAGAGTTCCTACGGCCACCTTCCGATACCATCATCAGACCAGCGCAACGATTCCATAATATTGTATTGTCATTGATTAAGTATACATGCATGCAAAATTGCAGCTTAATCGGTAACCGGAAAGTGGATCAAATTAAACTTGCAAGGTTTGATTACAGACAAACAATGTACAGGTAGAAATAAATAAAAGCGTGTAAAAACACAATTATGAATAATTTTTCAATGATTCGCCAATACGGCAATCTTGTTTTGCTGACTGACCGATTTTTTAACAGAAGTAGGTACGTTTCGATTTGTTTCTATAAAGACACGGCTTATGCTTACGATTAACAGTCACGTTTCAAATACAATGTCGCGCTATCGTCACCAGACACACCAGAAGCCCGACGGCAAATGTATAAACCTGATACATTTGCTGTCGGGTATAATTGCCGCCCCCTCCCTATCTCTTTTGTGTACCCAATAATATTTCGCCGCCCTTATTTGTCGTTAATCGTCCGCCTAAAATTTACCGTAAATCCGGCATTGCATAAGTATTACTATCATAGGTACTTGAAAAGGTACATCTTTAATATTAATATTAATACTACAAAGCTGAAGAGTTTGTTTGTTTGAACGCGCTAATCTCAGGTACTCCTGGTTTAAATTATTTATCTCGCAGTGACCAATAGGAGCGAAGCATCAATTAAAGATGTTTTGAAAACGGGGAAAAATTATTCATCTATACTAATTAATCATAAAAACAGAAATTGCCGCGGACGAAGTCGCGGGCAACAGCTAGTATCTAAATAATCATACATCGATCATCAAAAATTATTGGGAAATAATAAATCAAGCCACAAAATTATTTATTGGCCACATGAGCAAACTTCTAATTTCATAACTAAGCAACGGGCAAATGACATAGCCTCTAATAAACTAATTCGTCTTTTTTACACCGCCAACTAAATATTCTATAGAAAGCGTCAAATAAAGATCATCAATTTACTAACTCGGCCACGGATTTTATATTTCGTCACCATTTTCCTTTTCCATCAAAACTATGTCCTAAAAAAAATATAATTCAAGCTTCTACAGTCAGCATCATTTATTATAACTTAGCATGTAAAATAATACATCATATTCTTTTATCGTAAAAATAGCCACTACATGATATGGCGTGATTCATGTATCGATAGGCAGGAGAGCTGGTATAAATTTTTTGGTAGGTAGGTATTTGAAGCAAGTTGTAAAATAGTCACATACCTCTACCTCAACACGGAACTACAGACCTGGCTGGTGAGTAGCGGGACTAAATCAACCCCTATTTTTTTTTAATATTCTTTTTTCATTACCAAAAATATAGATATTTGTGGTAATATGCAATTTTTTATGTTTTATGTATTATTTTCTCGGGGTTTTAACATTACCAGATGCATGCAAAAAAATTAGTAAAAAAATATAAATAATCAATATGAGGCAGGTTGAAATTTCAATAGGGTACTATTATGGTGGGACTTTCTACCTGCCACGCTGCCAAAAAATAAGGGGTTGATTTAGCCCCGCTATTTACCACTTACCAGTCAGGTCTGCAGTTCCGTGTTGGGGTATAATAGGAGAGGTATGTGACAAGTTTTCAGCTTGCTTCAAATACTTGCCCAAAAATTTGTACCAGCTCTCCTACTATTACTATTAGTAAAATTATGGTAATAAACATTTTTTTTTTCAAAAATAAATTCTTCTTTTGTCTCTCCTCAATAGCTACTGGTAATATAACTGGCCATAATATACTATTTGATGACAATTTTAGCTAAATATTGACGATCGATTTTTTTTGGGATGAATTACATTTTAAACATGCTGAGTTAAAAAAATAGAAGCTAAATAAATATATTTTTTGATGTTAAATATTAGTATTTTAGAAGTTTACTGTTAGAATGCAAGTTACAAATTTAGATGCTAAATAATAACCATCATGCTGAGTTGTATTTAGAGTGGCTTACATAGAAGATAACTAGTGACTAAGATGGTATTATTTAGATGCTCTTTAATTGTGGCTGACTTAGTAATTTAGAAGGCAACATACATTTTTAGAGGCGGATAATGCTATTAAAAAGAATCCTGTTTAATTAGCACCCCTTATTTTTGTGTGCGATTATTATTAAGCCATTTTTCCACAAGGCTAGTATTTTAGTCGAGTAGCAAGTATTTTAAACTTCGACTGGTGGTGATTCACACAAGGAAACATTGAGCAGTAACCAGAGCAAGTAAAAAACCCTACTAAAACGTTCCGGTGCAGACTTGGTTAACCGGTGATCCAGTCAGTCACGGCGGAGGGAGGCGCTACTAGACCAAATCAAAATTGGGATCAGACTAAATACTGGCCGTGTGTGAACTAGGCTAGTGACTCACACAGTTGTATGCACAGGTTGTAAGACTTTGCAACCTGCCTAAAAGCATCTGATTATTGAATCATCAATCGCCAAGGAAAATAAATTGTGATTTATTTACCTTGGCGTTTATAAAAATATAGTATATAGAACCTAAGGACCATTAAAACCAAAGGCAATGAATGTATACATGTGGAACCAAAACAGTGATGTGTTGCTAGCCGCATCGCCTGTTGGTGATTCCCTAGAGTTTCGCCCATTCCTTTGACCGGTTTCTACGGTCTGCGCGGGAATATAAGCAGCTGGTACATTCTACGTTTTGTTTTTTTCCCAGACCAACATGAAAGCCAAAGTAATAAATATAAAAATAGTGTGATAAGATAAGCTAATCATGATTGAATATAGCAATGTCAGTAAAACAATATTACGACTGTTATGTTAATATACTTATACGTATTGGACTTATACTCTCTGTTTGGCTGCCGACCTTAGTATGAAACATAACGGAATATTTACCGAGATATTTGTGATTTGCGAGTTTCTCAGTTACATCACCATGTTCCTTTGTAAGGGACTAACTGAAACCACAACTCGGTAGATATCTCGATTTCAGAGCTGGATCTAGGGGGCCATGCCCTTCGCGACAAAATTACAAATGTAGAATCATCAAAATCAAAACGTTTATTCAGATAATAGGCCTTTGCAAGCTTTTACGTCAAATCACATTTAAAGGATCTAATTTAGTCATATCTATATTATTAATTAATGTGCACAAGCTACAGACTATAGACAAAATAAAGAAGGCGAGGCGGATTACCTATTCATTTACGTCGCGTCAGGGGCGCCATTTGAAGGCCTTGCCCCGGATACAACATTTTCTACATCCGGGGCTGCCCGATTTGTTTCATACTAATATAGTTACTGTGGTATCGACCAATGTTAAATAAATATCACGCTATCGAGGGTCATGGCGATATGAGTGTACGTTAGCAATTGGCATCATTTTCACACAACCACGGAGCATCACACAACATAGTGAGGATAGATATGCAGCTGGTACTGTAAATACTTGTCGATAGCCATCGGGTTTACAACTATGTTTGAACACTGTTAAATATAGATCAGCGAATGCAAGTCGTTATCGTGCTATAAGAGTGGCGCGGCGCGGTGCACATGCGTCATATTGGCACAAAACAGCGAGACGGTAGATATGCGCAGCTGCATATATATCTCCTGCGTAATTACGTAGGAGATGCTCTCCAGTAACATCAAGTAGCACAAACAGATATCTCATAACACACGTACCCATTTGTATACCACAGTAGCGGCGTTATGAGGGGGGAGAGAGTCTAAAGGGCTCTAATGCCCGCACCTTTATGCATCAGCCCCTGTTATGAGAATCTTAAATATAAATTATAACCAGTTCCTGCCGTTTTTGCATACTCATTTACATCGGATAACAATGCAATAACTCATAAAGTTGATCTGATGATGGAGTTAGAAGGTGGCCATAGGAAATTGTTATCTAAACGATATAGGTAAACCCCAATAAAAGAATATGTCCTACTAATATAATTGATACGTCATTCACAGGAACCTTCATAAATAGGAGTCTTGTTCTTGTCATCCCCCTGATGCAGGCACGGTGATCACTCACCTGCTTGCTCGTTTGCCGTCCTATATCATAAAAAAAATGATTAAGTGATTTAGTGTCTGTACCTCAGCCTCATCCAGGTCCCCTCGTCCAAGTTTTACTGTATGATACATTAGCTTTACCTCTGCACTTTCATATTTTGCTTGACAAATTATGAATATGTGCAAATAATGCGCCGGAGTGTGTAATCAGCAATGCTTGGGCTGCCCTTTTAAATGAGTGCGTTACCCCAGCCGACTAAGTGCTCCTTTTACGAATTGATAAATGCAAATAATTAGATCATTACTTCGTGTAAATGTCCCCGAAAGTAAATAATTTGACACCCCGCCGTTTCAGAGATAATGAGGAAAATAAAATTCGGCTGGCGTAACGTTACCCCAGCCGACTTTTTTTGATCCCGTCGGTTTATCTGGATAAAAAGTATGCACAAAGATAGATTTAATTTGCTCTCAAATGTCCCCGATAAAATTAAATTTGACACCTTTATGGATTTCGAGTTATTTCATTTTCTGCTGCGGTAACGTTTGGCCAATCTCTGTATCTCTGAAACCGTAAGACGCAGAATCATGATTTTTTTAATACGTATAGAACGGAATTTGTCACCATTTGACACCTAGTTATCTTAAATATTAATAATATGGTTTGCGAGTAATAAATATTATTCTGAAAACCATATTTTCGGTTCTAGTTATTAAACGAGGGAACCCTAAAAAATTCAAACGAGTCCTAATAGATGCCTCTTATAGAGACATACAAAACATCAAAACTTTCATCAGCCTAATCCAAAGCATTGGCAAGTTATAATGATATTACTGGTTCCAGAAAGCCAGATTCTGGGCTCTCGATTTAAACGAGGAAAATAATACTTTCCTTTTACCTGGCTGATTCCATATTTAAACAATTATGAGACACTTTAACCAAAAATATACATACAAATTTTCAGCTTGATATACTATCGTATATAAGAAATAATAAATAAAAACTAAACCTAGATAATTTTTCCCGATTACCCGACCAAGTTCGAATGTGCATCTAAAAGCGGCCGTACGATACATAACGTATACCTTCTAAAATCTGCACAATAATAATAAGTGGTTGGGTATATTCAAGTAGAAAAATTGTTAGGATTAATTTTAATATTATAAAGACTCGTATTTAATAAATGAAACCTTAGGGTCAACAGCAGAAACAGCCTCCGTGGTCCAGTGGTTAAGGCGTTTGCCTGTTGACCCGGGGGTCGTGGGTTCGATTTCCACCGGAAGCATACTTTGTTTAGTTGTTTCCAGTTTGGTAGGACATTGCAGTCGTGAATCACCTGATTGTCCGATAATAAAGATGATTCCGTGCTTCGGAAGGCACGTTCAGCCGGTGGTCCGGCTGCCATCTGGTAGTCGTTTAAGGAACCACGTCAGAGGCCGAGAGGCGGTTCCGAAGAACTCTGACACCTATTCAAAATGATGATGATGATCAATGAAACCTTAGGGTGACTTACAGATTTTCTCTTTCAGCAAAACTATTACTTAAATGGCAATGTCTACATACTAATAATGTAAATAAAATATCTTTTTATATTTTTTTTGTTTGAATGATTTTAAGGCAGACCTCTTAAATAGAGGTCTGCCGCCTGCATAATAGTTCAATCCAACTGTCACCGTAGTTGGTAATCAAAAACCAACGCAAACAAGGTTATATTCTATAAGGTAAGAATATCAAGAGATAAATAAAAAAAAATCTTGAGTGTTATTTATTTTTGCTGCTCTCGCGTAGAAAGTGTCAGTTTTACAAATTGGGAGTAAAATGTGTATCCATCAACTAGGAAAACGCGTCGTTATTAGCTAAACAAATGAACTAGAAGTCCGTATTTCTTTTTCTATATTATGTACTGCTTGTTTTATTGTGCATTGCCTTATGCGAAGATGTAGGGGACATCTTACAAAGATTTGTTCGATATCAAAAGTAGTCGGTACCACAGTACAGAGTATCAATCCCTTTTTGTGTCCTTATTTGAAAAAAAAATATATATACTAGTTTTTGCCCGCGTCAATGTCGATCCCTCGGGAGTAGTACTATTTCCCGGGATAAAAGGTAGCCTATGTCCTTCTCTGCACTCCAGAGAACTTGTATGCAAAATTTCATGATGATCGGTTCAGTAGTTACGGCGTGAAAGCGTAACAAACAAACTCACTTTCGCATTTATAATATTAGTTAGGATTTGTTATTATGCGCGAGCAAAACAAGGGACTATCGCTGCGCTGTCCCGCTCGCGCACATTAGCCAATGAAATTGCAGTTCCGAGCAAGTGCAGTTGTATTTTTTTCTAATTCTATCTAACAAAGCAAGTATTACATACTCGTATTTCCAATATTACCTATAGCTGCCTTTGGTCTTGCAATAATAGACTTGGTCAATCCCGTTAGGAATCAAACATTATAAAGTATAAGTATGGAGGAAATAAGTAAGTCCATTATATAAGGCATATATTTTTTTATTATAAAAATTTCCACTCGCCTGTACCATCCAATTTAGAATACAATGCCGTCGAATATGGAAATATATCTAGTAGTATGCCGCAGCCGCTTTCAGATGCACATCAGAACTTGGTCGGGTAATCAGAAAAAATATCTAGGTTTAGTTTTTAATTATTATTTCTTATATACGAAAGTATATCAAGCTAAAAATTGGTATGTATGTTTTTCGATAAAGTGTCTAATTATTGTTTAAATATGGAATCAGCCAGGTAAAAGGAAAGTATTATTTTCCTCGTTTAAATCGAGAGCCCAGAATCTGGCTTTCTGGAACCAGTAATATCATTATAACTTGCCAATGCTTTGGATTAGGCTGATGAAAGTTTTGATGTTTTGTATGTCTCTATAAGAGGCATCTATTAGGACTCGTTTGAATTTTCAGGGTTCCCTCGTTTAATAACTAGAACCGAAAATATGGTTTTCAGAATAATATTTATTACTCGCAAACCATATTATTAATATTTAAGATAACTAGGTGTCAAATGGTGACAAATTCCGTTCTATACGTATTAAAAAAATCATGATTCTGCGTCTTACGGTTTCAGAGATACAGAGATTGGCCAAACGTTACCGCAGCAGAAAATGAAATAACTCGAAATCCATAAAGGTGTCAAATTTAATTTTATCGGGGACATTTGAGAGCAAATTCAATCTATCTTTGTGCATACTTTTTATCCAGATAAACCGACGGGATCAAAAAAAGTCGGCTAGGGTAACGTTACGCCAGCCGAATTTTATTTTCCTCATTATCTCTAAAACGGCGGGGTGTCAAATTATTTACTTTCGGGGACATTTACACGAAGTAATGATCTAATTATTTGCATTTATCAATTCGTAAAAGGAGCACTTAGTCGGCTGGGGTAACGCACTCCTTTTAAATAGTGCATACACAGAGTACATCCGTTCAACAAGTTTGCAAATCATTTTGTAAAAAGTTATTTACAAAATCAATGATGGAAGTGTGTATAGAATAATTGATTTCTATTCACACTTCCATCATTGTTTTTTATTGATTCAAATTAAAAGTATAAGAGCGCTAGCCTCAACTTTCATGGATGATGTTGTGTCGATTCTGTCAAAGTGTGATGTTGATTTTGCGTGTTCCTTTTCTTGGACATTGTAAATATTTTTTTTAAAAAGCCCAAGATTATTACTTATTTACATTAAAACGAAGAATTTGTCCAAATACTATTCCTCTCAATAAATAACGGACCTTGTAGTCAACATGACGCATGTGTACGCCCAACGCCCATACAGTGTTGCTATAAATATAGTTAATTAAGCGCCCTCAGGGCTAGATTTTTATGTTTTTGGTCGGCATTTGCACTTACTCTACTATTATCGAAACCAAAGATTGTATTAAAGCCCTACTGAATTCAGTCACTAACGAGAGAGACGTCGCAGTACGTTAGACAATTGAGATTTCATTCGTGTCCGCAACGTACTGCAACGTTTGTAACTTTTTCTACCCTTCCAGAACAAGTTAGGCGTTTTTCGCCGCTTTATGTTCGCTATTATTAACAAAAGAAAATGTGTGTTCCTCAGCTCATGGAGTTCCTGGCTGGCGCCGCTGCTGCTGGGCATCGCGGCCACCATCCTGTATCGTTACCTATTCGCGTAGTGCCCGCCGCCCGCGCCGCCGCACGCCCCGCCCGCCGCCAATAACCTGCTGAAAATGGTGTGCTTGATGACGTCAGTGTAGTAAATAAGCCGAGTGCCTGCTGTGTCGGCTGTGTCGCGGGAGTTTGGAAGCTGATGCCCAATTACGCTCCTGCGTGAACCGTTCTACTTATGGGTATTTTAAATCCAGATTGTCTTTGATTAGACACCTATTATACTTATACCAATCAAATGCCTGCTGGCATCTTTATTAGGATATGTTAATTAAAGATGCGTCGAATTTAGAGACTACCGACACGTATGTAAGAACAAAATAACAATTTAACTAGCGTGGTTGATGCTTTTTAATGTTGAACGGGTCGCTACGGGAGCAGGAGTGCTATTTTTGACCGGGCGTGTCACTAAATGATCGATTTTTGTATAGAAAAAATTGAATCCTCCAACCGACTCTTAATTAATATTAGTGAAGTGGCCCGTTCAAAAAGAGCGCTCCAGGGCGGCGACGCATGCATGTATTCGCGATACGATACATGTGACCGTGTACAATAGAAGCTAAAGCTGTTATAATAATTATTTTGCATAACAAATATATTTACACTTTACATATTTATGTTAGGTTACCTGCTAAGGATATTTACACGCCAGCGAGTATTGATGGCAAATATTTTAAGTATATTCGACGTGAGTGTGGTTTATAATATAAATAAGTTTAATTCGTCTTCGTTTGATGCAAATTTCTGGGACATGGGTATATTTATGAGAGGTGTAATGATAATGTATTTCTGATTCTGCTTGGGTAATGTGTTTGCGTTGTTGTTTCCGAAAAATAAGGCCTCTTTTAGATCGTCCCTCCCTTTCGAGAGGGTTATACTTAGTTTGTTGACAGTCGCAGGCCATCCACAAGTTATAAACCCGAGGTCTTATTTAGTGTGCTATAAACTCAAAATGTATAATTTTGTTGTTAAATGCAAATAGCTGTGAAATGGGTATTTTTATGAGAGGTTAAGTGTAATTATAGTGTATTTCTGAAGTTCTACCTGCCTTATTTTGGCGTTGCTGTTACCGCAAAACAATATTAAGTATATTTTTGTTTACCATATGTTCGAGCAGGGTAGTTTGTTGACAAGCAGCAGGTACCTTGTAAGGGCCAAGTGTTTACATCCTGGTGTGGTATAAATAAATATTCAATTTTTCATTTTGTTGTTTATGTTTGTTCGAAGATAAGATGTGCATTATTCATATACCTTTGTACCAATAGAGACTACTTTGTAGTTCATTTCGTATACATTAAGATAATGTACATTGTTTTCTACTAAAGTTGTGCTAGGCTAGGAAACTTCCTAAAATGATCAATAAAAACTTCTATTAGTAGATTTTTTTTCCACGCGTTGAAATACAAAACTTACCCTCGAAAAGTTATATACTCTTACTTCAAACAGACAAGATCGATGCATTCAGACTTATTCCGAAATAACTGCGGCGCAAGCGTCTGGCGTCGGTACTCGTGTACACACTCTCGGCACAACTTTAGTGTAACAGTAATCTAGGCAAACATGATAAGTGGGACGAGACGCGAACAAATACTTATGGTTTGATATGGTGTTAGATATTCGTGATGTGGGTTGTGGAGTCCCATATTTGGGACGTCTGGGTGTGCCTTGTTCCCATTTTTCTTTACACAGACAGTGAATAAGTTGTAAGTATATGACCTAAGTTGTACATGTAACATGTTAAGTTGGCAGAGCCACGAATCAGCACGGCGGACGGCACTGGAGTCGGTTTAACGTTCATCGTTCGGTTGTATCGCAAACCGCTATCGGCCGCCGCGCCCGATTTCCCATTAATTAAGGAGAAATTTTCTATTTGTTTTATAAACAAATAGAAAAATTCTCCTTAATTAATCTTACAAATCATAGTTATCTATGATTTGTAAGATTTATCTTACAAATCATAGATAACTTATTACTGCTAACTAAATAAATACTTAAGTGCTCTTTCCGCCCGCTTGGAGGGCAGTTGTTCGACCGTTGCGTCGATCTTTGACAGTACGGCATTAGAATAGACTTCTTTAATTAAATAATTATATCAAATGAGCAATTAACATTAATAATGAATACAAAAACGAATTTTCGTTTTTATTTGCTGTAAGTATGTCAGCATTTAATAAGGCGCAAATTGGGTAGATTTGAATGTGAAGTCAATTAATGTTAGTGCTTGTGATTTCATGTCTCTGTATCAGCACAAATGAAAACCGGGTACCTATGAGGCGGGCAGACATTGTCTCGATGGTAAGACTAAGGACAGAAACACCTACATAG
Organism: Elegia similella; assembly: GCA_947532085.1. NCBI lineage: Eukaryota > Metazoa > Arthropoda > Insecta > Lepidoptera > Pyralidae > Elegia > Elegia similella. The sequence continues at coordinate 31,418,256 of OX383927.1, read as the reverse complement.
AGATTGTCTGTTCAATAAAAAATGTACAGCCCAGTACAGCCCTCCACTATTTTTCTGATAATTTCTTACTACCATGTTTTGATTGAATTACGTGTGAATTCGTATTAGTCCACATTCTAAATCATCAAATAAACAAATCATGAATCCAATAAGACCACAGTAAAGTGGCATTCGCGGCAATTGTATACTTTCGTGCCATAAATGCACTAGTTGGTCGTCAAGTTTGAGAATACCACAAGACTTTGGAACCCCAATGGTGAAGATAATTTAATGTGTAGATATGATAGCGTAAACGAATTGGAGGGCAATCAGTTACAGACAATCTACCTATAATCATTCGAGTAACCCCGCCACCTTCTGAAAAAGAAACAGTTCAAAGATTCATTGCTTGTCTTTCAAACTGTGGTGACTCGGATGACCTTTTATGCAAAACACTGTTTTGCATAAAAGACTGACTGTTAAAGCACTTGACTGTAACTAAGGTCATACAGATTATATCTGTGACAAGTTTTATCTTTTCTTAACATTGAGCGTCCTAAAATTAAACTTAGGTACTAGCACAAAAATCTATTGTGTCTGTGAAAGAGTTGTTAAGAAGCATGGTTTAACCCTTAATGTGATTTATCAGTCCCCTTATTTTAATAGGTACATACTATAGGTTTTCTTCATAAGTATGAAGAAGTTGTTTGTTTGTCTTCGTGTAACAGTGTCAACTCTTTTATGAAGTTATCACAATATTGTAAGTTGCGTATACGCAGACTAGTGTGTGTGTGTCGCTATCATCGGAGTCTGCCCGCGCAGCCTTGACCTCGGCTGAGCCGTACATTGATTCTGTGCCTCAGAGCTATAAAGTTGCCAACAAGTCTCATAAATAAACAATAAGTGTCGTTTTATAATGACGGTGTCACAAACATATCTGATCCGGTGAAATTAAAACTGCTGGAAACGCGCGTAAGTGGAGAATCTATAATAATTTCGTCTTAATTTTTAAACAATAACACTACTCTGCCAATTTTTCCAAAATGTTTAAAAGTATATGGATTCGATTTCGAAATCCGTTATGCTAAAATACAGAAAACTCCTTTGAACTTAACTCTAAACAAGAGTTTAACTAACTTCTCTCACTAACAAAATGTACAATTTATTACTTATATCTTATAATAAACTTTATTTCTTATGAGATTCCTGGACAAGTATAAAGATTGACATGTCTCTGTTGGCTATTCCAGCGCCATTCACCGGACCAGATACATTTGGTGCACAGCGCAGTGCTGGCACAATTCCTTCGCACATTGTGTTGAGGTTTACGTTAGTTTTGTTATGTATTTTATATAAATGACAACAAATAATGTGTGTTTCATTTTTCTATTCCTTACAGTCTATGTTAAAAGTTAAAATCATCAGTTATTAATATCAAACAGTCTTTTAAAAATTTGTAACAGCAACAATAAAACTATCGTATAATCTAAAATATCTCTAGTTATAACAAGATACACATATTTCTGCACCTTCATACCTGAAACAATTAGAATTTATTTTTTAGTTATCGTGTATACCAAATCCAAAAGTATCATAGGGTTTCTGAATTTAGCGGCGGCAGCACTGAGGCGCCCGCCGGGTCCGGTAAAGCGCTTATTACACTATTCAATTTTTAGGAAATTGGAAGATGTAATCGCTGTAAGAGTAGATTGGATCCGATTTAGTCGAGATCGGAGGTCCGACCGCTCTGTTTCCTAAATTTTCTACGATTTAGGACAGTGTAATCGCAACGCTACGATTTAGGACGACTATTTGCCGGTCCGCGCTTGGTCGAAGTGGACGTATGCAATGGCGACTGTCTTAGAAGCGGCAGCATTGCCCACCGAAAAAGAAGTGTTGTTACAGATGATAGAAATGTATATATCTTTATAATAAAAAACCGGCCAAGTGCGAGTCGGACTCGCGCACGAAGGGTTCCGTACCGTTATCTATAAACACTGCAAAAAATCATGTCTGTTGCATGGGAGCCCCCCTTTAATATTAGTTTTATTTTTATTTAATTATTTATTTAACTAAATATCCTGTGAATATTTAAAGCGTCAACCTGTTGCCGTTATCAATATCGAGCAAAAACAAGCAAAAAATCATGTTTTTGTATAGGAGCCCCCTTCAATATTTATTTTATTCTATTTTTTAGTATTTGTTGTTATAGCGGCAACAGAAATACATCAGTTGTGAAATTTCAACTGTCTAACTATTACGGTTCATGAGATACAGCCTGGTGACAGACGGACAGACAGACAGATAGACAGACGGACAGCGGACCGATATTAATAGGGTCCCGTTTTAACCCTTTGGGTACGGAACCCTAAAAATGACAAAAACTTTTTTAATAAGCCATTGGATACCAGACATAACAAATCGTCAGGCTCAATTTTTTTCTTAATGATAAATTTTCTTTACCCAGCTTTTTCTCTTTGTCCTTTTTTTATATCTATTGTTCCCACTGCTACGGCTAAGGCAAGCCCTACTTATTTTCTGTTGCTTTGATAAATACGGCGCCATACATACTCTTTCAAATCTGTAATTGATAGGGACGTGCAACCCCAGCGCAATCGGTCGATGGACTGTGCGTTGTCCCGATTCAGAAAACAATTTAGTGTAGTGTGATCACTAGCTTCCGATTTAGGTTCCTAACAGTTCCTAATTAGATTTTCTAAAAATTGGATAGTGTAATAGGCGCTTAAGCCGTTATTGGACATCAACGTGTCAGTTGTCACTGCTTGTCAAGTATCATCCAATGACAGCAGCTTATCTCACTCGACAGTGCTGCCATCTGTCGGTAATTATTTCCGAAAACCCTCATTGCCATCTATAAACATAATCACAATAACTCTCGAAATAACAGGCACTGCTAAACGTAACTGGAAAATAAAACTGGTCAAGTGCGAGTCGAATTCTCACACAAAGGTTGCTATACACACTTATATACAACCTGAAAAACATGATGCTTGAAAATTCACGGAACGGTTCCAAAGAAGTTACTCATGACAGATGGTCATAGAAGGCTCAGTAAAAGGGTTCCATTTTCACCCTTTGGGTATGGAACCCTCAAAAGCGTCACAGTCCAGGGTTGCCATTAGGTGTGTTCTCTCATTGGACTAATTAGTATGGCGATGGGAAATAAATTGGGTGTATAAAAATTAGAACAAGCAAGTGTTTAGTAAATTATTTTAGATCTTAATAAAAAAGGCAAAATAAATTTATTAACGCGATGTACTAACATTACCTAACATGCGAATTAAGGGTTAGTCACGTACAACGTTAGCTATAGCCCGACATGTTTCGACCTTCTGTTGACTTTGTACGTAATTCGCATTCAAGAATACACTTTTATTTGTAGTATAGTTGATTCAAAATGTTAATCTAAGCAGATGTAATCCAATTACATCTGGTCACTAATGATGAGAACAGGTTTTGGTTATCACTTTAAAATACATTGCGGCTTTCGTATGATTAACTATTTTTATTAAAGATACATTAACCGAAATGGGTTGTAGTGACCATCAAAACGTTGTACACCGTAGTTGTCATAAGTTAGCGACTAGGCCTAGAGGATTGGAGGACTAACAGAGATATCAAACACATCAGCTGGTCCATAACAACGCGCTTTTAATCCACTAGGGATTATATAAACTTTAGTCAGCTGCTCGACAAGTAGTGCCAGTTTCACCTTGCTTGCGGTATGGCGGAATATGACGTCACCGCCAGTGTTGCAATTCCTCAGTTGCGTAATACCACAGTACGAAATAAGGTAACAAATATTCATACCCTGGTAAAGAGCAGTGAGAGCAGTAGTAGCGGTCGCATTTCGTGCAGAGGTGCTGGCACGCGGTGCACAGGGCTTTCTCGCAATACCCGCATGTGGTGTCCTTGCTGCCATCACAACTACACTGGCTCACGGGGGCATCTCCTGCAGTTGTCTGGAAATCATTGCAGAATAACGAGTTAGGAGACAAATGAACATACATTTCACGTCTTTTCTCTTGTGGGCAGACAGAGCCCAGGTCTTTATAACCTCAAAGCCATGTTTAGCATGTCAGTGGGCATTGGGTGGAAATTGGTTTTAAAAATAGTGATGTGTGAACATGTTAGTAGTGGTTGCTAGCCGCATCGCCTACTAACATGACTCCTCAGATTTTCGCCCCATCCATGGATTTTTTTCACTGAGCTACAGATGAAATAGATTTTCAGAAACAGACCTTGTCCCAACGCAGAATTGTGATGTATAAGATAGTGTTTGGGGACTATAATATATGGATGGGTACTTAATTAGTGAATATAAATACACAATTTCTTACATCCGTGGGGAAGCGTATAGAAGTTATAATAAAATAATAATATTTGTCAAAAGTGATTTCATATTGTAGCCACACTGTGATTTTTTTACTTACAATCTTGCCAGAATGCAGCAGACTCCCGTCTTTTCCTATGAACAGCTGTTTCATGCTGTCCTTTTTGTTTGAGACAGCTGCGTCAGTATTGTCTAGAACATTTTGAGTGGTACACTTCTTAGCCCCACTGAATAGCAGCTCCAAAGTCTTTTCTGGAACCCAAAACAGGTTTGGAGGTCACTAAAGATTATTTGAAGCAGTTTAACATTACTAAAAGGATGTGAAGGCCGACATGGTTTTGAATATGAACATAAACCATTGGTTTGAGTTGTTTAAATCTCTGATTATAACTATTAATGGTAATAACAATTATCTTTCTGTGGATAACCGAGTATTCAATATACTTGATTATCCGGTCGTTGTTATAGAATGATAGTCACACAAGAGCTGCAGTTCAAGATAATTTAGGTACCCCATTCGTTTTTGTAAGGACTGCTTTGCCACTGATCTAGCTAATCAAAGAGGTTAATGTATTGACATCACAGTACTGTACCAAACATTCATTTGACCGTTTTCATCATTACTTCTGAAGAGATAAATAATACTTACCGTAAACTGATTGCAATCTATCCTTGTTGTTGTTAAATTGCTTGATTCCTACATGAACTTTGCTTTGGGGCATAAAGTCTTCGATGAAAGGATTGCTTCTTTTTGCCATTTTTATTACTTGCCTAAATAACTTTTACAATATCTACATATAATACACTACCCACAATTTTATTATATACTTAATTTGAATGAAAACTAAAATTACCCACATAAAAAATAACAACAAACAAGCACAGAAAAATAGGTATTTATTACCAAATACCAAACCAAACACAAAAATGTGTTGCCACACTAATAAGATAATTATCCCTCTGCTTCATTTGAAATGAATTGGGAAATAACGCATGAATTGTAAGTAATCTACACTTTTATTCTCCACCTACACCAACCTCCACTAGTGCTTCTACAGGGAAATTCATACACGACAGCCCTGTTTAAAATTACATTCACCTCACTCTAGATGAATTTGCGCCCGTACCTTGGCCTGTGCTGAGCTGATGTTTATTGAAAGATGACGAAAACCTCTTATAGAAAAGTAAGAGTAAACTTATAAGCTCGGTGGCAACAGTAAGTTTCGCGCATTTTAGATTAAATAACGCGACAGATATCGCTGTTGTTTAATTCTAAATGTCAGTTGCCACTGCCGAACTTCAGAGTTTAGGTTTACTGCTAGCTGTTGCCCGCGACTTCGTCCTCGAAAATTTCTGATGTTATGATCAATTAGTTTTTCTATTAGTATAAGATGACGTATGATATACCCCGTTTTCAAAAAAAAAATTATTGATGCTTCGCTCCTATTGATCGCAGCGTGATTTTTTATAGCCTAAAGCCTTCATTAGATGCCTAGCCTTCAATAAATGGACTATCCAACACAAAAAGAATTTAATAGTTTGAACCAATAGTTCCTGAGATTAGCACGTTCAAACAAACAAACTCTTCAGCTTTATAATATTATTAGTATTAGTATAGATTTACTGTGAACAAGGAATTTATATTCTTTCCAGTGATTATGGGAGTTTTCTTTAACATGACAACACTGAAATAGCTGTCATGTCAACAGGAATTTTATTTTCTCTGTGCTTGCTTATGCATACGGCAAAGGTAAACTTTTAGTACAGCCTTAAGTTGAGGGAGTGAATTTATTTTTATTTATCCTGTTATTTTCTTGTTTGATTGATCCATAACAAATACTGAAATACTTTTGGAAAATACTTTAATTGATTTATATGATTTGAAATATAAAATAATTTATATAAACATGATTAGATTTTTTGACACAAGCACGAGTTTTGGATGGATTTTCTATGGCGACACTGCCAACAGGGCACCTTCGATCGATGGGCTGCTGTCAAAAATCTTAAAATATTTATAAAATAAAAGCAATAACAAAATTTATACTTAGTGCGATTTTATTTATTATTCTGTTAGTTTCTGTCGCCGCAATTGTGTCTTTCGTTGGAAACCGTGGCATCGAGGACGTGAGAGTGAAAGTGTTTGTCGTGTCTTGTTCCATGAGAGTGACGGGGCTACTTGCTGGGGCAGCATATGTGAGCAGTCGGCTGGCGAATGTTACGTAAGCGGTGGTAGTCCGGCATGTCGTGGATGAAGCGGGCGCCCGGCGGGGCTGCGCCGCCCGCCGAGCAGCAGTTCGCCGCGCCCCAGGTGAGCAGGCTATAGGCCGCCGACGTAAACAATGACGTGGACCAACCTCCTCGGCGCTCCACCAGCGCCCGGCCGCAGCAATACAGTTTACAACAGTAGTCTCACATTCTGCATATTCTTACAATCATGCAAGCATGACATGACATATCTTTGAAGCCTTGTTGCAGATAAACTATCAATAATGTTATCTAGTTTAAGATACACTATTGTAAACTGTGCTTGAGAACACAGAATCTTACCTGTAGGTGGATTTTTGCATAATAACCCCATATTGTAAGATTATGTTTGGTTTATTTCAGCCATATGGAAATCAACAAAATGCATACCCAAATTATCAGGGTGGTGTGAGCAGCAGTAATCCACAGCAGCAATACTGGCAAGCACCCCCTCAGCAGCCACAGTACAACCAGCAATATGGTCAGGTGTACCAACAAGTTGACTATGGCAGTAATGCCAACCAATATTATCAACAACAACAACCCACACAGTTCAGCCAGAATTACCCCAACCAAACTTACTCCAACAACCCACAACAGGGTTACCAACAGAATTATTATCAGAATCAAGGTGCCCAGCAACAAAATTATGCTCCTAATAAAAGTAACGATGGTTGGGAAGACAACTGGGACTGGGGATGGGAGGACCAGTCTAAAAACCAAAAGGCCCAAAGTGAACTACAACAGACAGCACCTCAGGCTACTCAGCCTGTTTACAACAATGCTAATGTGATAGAAGAAAGTTTTGCTACCACCAATACCTGGAACTGGGCCATGGAAGATAAGAAGGAAGTGAAAGACCATCCCCCTGCTGTAAATCAGGGTGTGCAACCACCACCGGTGCAAAATGTTGAACCTATTCTAGACAATAATGTAGTTGATGCAAGTCAGAGGGAGTCCAACACTCCCCAGGCAGCTGCTGAAGAGGTGCGCACACTGAATGACACAGAGGTTGTCAAGGAACGCATGCCAAACCTTGCACTAGGAAAGCGTTTCCATATAGATAATCTAACTCCCCAATGGTCAATAGAGTCACAAATGTCTCAAGACTCTAGTGATGGTCCTCAGACACAGTCTGAAGGTACTTTTAGAAGTGAAATGCAGTCTCGAAACTCGGATAAGTCAAACTATTCTCAGCATAGTCTCGAAGAACCTTATTCTCAGAACCCGGATTGGTCTCGGCAGTCAGATGAGCCAACTTTAGCTGATAATGTACCAAATAGTCATCTGAATGACAGCCACAATGACCTGGCTAACTCTATACAGGAATTGAGTATAACCAACAGTGAGAACCCAACACCAGATGCTATAGTTAAGGAACCACCTGTGAGCAGCAAAGATATTGTCATGCCTCCTCCTTCATCTTTACCATCAAACTTTCCCATTTCTACTTTAAATAGTCATACAGTGCAGGCACCACTCTCAACGCAACCACCTCCCTCGGTGCAGTCACCACCCTCAGTACAGTCACCACACTCAGTACAGCCACCACCCTCAGTACAGCCACCAACCTCATTTTCACAACCTTCTTCTTTGCCTCCTCCTCCAATATCATCATCCATTCCTCCTCCAACCAGTTATCCTGCAGCTATGCAGTCTCAAAATCCATTCAAACATGCAGGCGCATTCTCACATAAAACTGCAACAGCTAAAGTGCCACCAGCAAATCCTGTATCCAGCCAATCATTTCCTCCACCCATATCCAGCTCTAATTTAACCTCTCCTGCTGTAGTCAACAAAGTGTCTCAACATAACCGAGGCCCAGAGGGTTTTGGTGCTAACCTAGAAACAACCCCTGACAACTCTGAAAGACCTGATCATCCTCAAGTGATGCCGTTCAGACCAATGCAAGTCTCTCAGCAGTTCCCTGAGAATTTGGAAGTGGCTCCCAAGAGTGACAGAAATGAGTATTTACAAACAGCACATCTGTCAAGTGGAGACTATGGGGAGAACACAGATTTCAGTAGAAATGTCCCTCCTCCAGGATTGAGGAGAATGGTAGTTGGACAGCAGGAGTCTGAATATAATCAGTCCTTAAATATGTCTGGAGATGAGCCTCCTCCAGGTCTCGCGAGAATGGTTCCCGGGCAACAGAATGAAGCTGAGAACAGTTACAACCAGCCTAGTGATAACTACTTAGACAGGCATATAGACGGGCAGCCGATGGAGAGCGGCGTACGGCCGTACAGACAGGCGGACGGACAACAGACGTCTGACAACTACACACAACCTCCAGCTCGCTCAGCCGAAAGACGACCTATCGGGTTGGACAGGATGGTACCTGGGGAACCCAGCAACGACGAGTACTCACAATACCAGGCGCCCAACTACGCCAGTAACGAACAGAGGGTGGTAACGGGTGTTGACCGAGACTATCCTGTGCAGGCGGACGCGGGACCTTCTGACGTCAGAGAGCAAAACGTCGATGGCTCCGACTACACCGCACAAACGTCTAGAAATAACGACCTGGCGGCAGATTACTCCGCGCCCGAAGAGCAGCAACGCGAGGTCATTATGGAGGGCGAGAATCTGCAGGACTTGAGTATCGTATCTTCAACAGATATTACGTATTCGCGGGAACATACTCTAGACGGCGCGGCCATGAATGCGACGGACGTCGGAACAGACAGAAAGACTGACGCGTCCGATTCTTTGGACCATCCCGCGACGAGTTCGAGAAGACAGTCGCTCAATAATGTAAATACTTCTGGTGACGATTCCGAAAGAGATAGACTGTTCAAGAATTCTCCGAGACGAGATAAGCACAGGAGTTCTAGGGATAGGGACAAGGAAGGGCGGTATTCTCGCGGGGATAGGAAGTTTGAGCGGGACGGGGAGCGGCGCTCGGGCCGGGACGACCGCTGGGACAGGGAGCGGCGGGAGCGCGAGCGCGACGAGAGCCCCGACGCGCGCCGCCAGCGCCGCAGTGCCCGCCAGCGCCGCTACGACACCGAGGACACCGACTACTACAGCGACAAAGAGAGGGAACGAAGGTTATTATTTCATCTCCCAAACATTATTTTATCTATAGATCATTATATAGTTTTAAACACTTATTTCTATGCACAACTAAGGTTGACAGTCTCAGCTATAGTATATTCCAATAATTTACATACAGCTTTTTTACTTTTTTGAAATATATATTTCTATATATAATTATAAAACATCATAAGTATTTATCTATATATATAATTTATAAATTATAATTGACAAGCTCTGGCCTAGTGGTCATCATGCCAGGCTGCCACACTGAAGTTCCTGGGTTTGATCCCCGGTCAGGTCAAGATGAAAAATGATCTTTTACAGATTGGACTGGGTCTTAGATGTTTGTTTATACATGTATTTGCTATAAAATATAATATCCTTGTGTTAGTATCCCATAAAGCTTGTATTATACTATCCTGAATCGGAGCCTAAGAGATGGACACTGCTATATGTGTGATACGATTGAAGATATCTTGCATCGTTTCTAACGTATAGCGACGTCCCTCCCTACGGATCCTAAATTCTCTTTAATAGGCGCTTAATACAAGTGATTTGTCTATATATGTTTTAATAATATTAAATACGGACAAATCACACAGATTGAGCTAGCCCCAAGGTAAGGTCGAGACTTGTGTTATGGGATACTAACTCAACGCTACTATATTTTATAACAAATACATATATAGATAAACATCCAAGACCCAGGCCAATCTGAAAAAGATCATTTTCCATCTTGGCCTGGCCGGGGATCTAACCCGGGCACTCCGTGTCGCAGGCTGGCGTGGTAACCACTGCGCCACGTAGCTGTCAGATGATGATATGAGATGAAGATATGTATATTTATTTATTTAATTAATTATAGTTCCTCAATTTTATGTAAGTTCAAATTGCATATTTAAGGTGATACGAGTAGTTTAAAATGGAATTGTGTTTGTTCAGGCGCTACCGTGAAGGCTCGTACGCGTCGAAGCCGCCCCGGCCAGACGACAAGGACCGGCGCTACGACGAGCGCGAGCGCGGCCGCCGCTACAACACCATCGAGCGCGACCGCCACTACGACGAGCGCGACGGCACCGCGCGCCGCCGCGAGCGCAACGAGCGCGGCGAGCGCGCCGAGCGCAGCGAGCGCCGATACCGCGACATTGATCCTACCAGGAAGTACGGCAATCTGAGGAGAGAGAGAGACGACGAGGAGAGAAGGCGCGGTGAGTTTAAGCAATAAATGTCGCAGATGTATGTCCTGCAGGCCACCTAGAGTTCTAGTGTTGATTTCGTTGCTTTTTGAGCTATCAAAAGGGTTATAAGCCTCTCAAAACACTAGGCTTTTGAAGGATCGGCGTCAAACATCGATACTTAAACTGTATTAGGTAGTCCTTAAATAGGGCCAGTGAAATTGGTACCTAATTGCAAGAAGTATAAACGGTAAAAGGCCGCTCGCTTCTTTGTTTTTGTGTTGAAAAAACTCTTAATTCGTGAGTCGAAATGTATAGACTCGACTCATTTTAGAGTCACGAGACTTAAGGTGAGCTTAGTGAGTGTTGTCATACTAGTGAAAATAAATTGGTTTGTGAGTGAACATCAGGATAACACAGGTTCTGAAACCACCCAAGTCTTCTCACAGTGAACTCACAATGGCAATTACGTCATTTATGCTGTTTCCGTAATTTTGAATAAAAACATTAAAAACTGAATCAACAAAGATTCTTTGTTATTATCGAACCTACTCTCAAAATTTTTATCAATAAAGACATACACAGATTTGATCGAAAAATTAATTTACAATCAACGTGAAATAATTATTTACTTGAAAGCTATAATAATTTGCTGCAAAATTGACAGTCAGTGAACAACATAGGTGTCTTTTGAGAAGTGAATGAAGTGCGCAAGTACATACTTGGAATAAGGAATTCGGTCTCTCATCACAGAGTGGATGATACTTAGTCTTCTTTTTTTACTAATTATTGAAGTAGGCATTTGTCTCCCATCTCACCTGATGATAAGTGACGATGGAGACGAGGATGTTACATGCCTATTCAAGAGATACCCATTTATTACAGCGCAAAGGAATTATTTACTCTCGTGATTTACTCGAAATATACTCCGCCCGTTCAGATCAGAACCCTATTTCTGAGTTGAGTCTTGTATTTATTGATTGATGGACTGGAGTTCTCCCAACACTATTGTGTTTATTTGCAGTGGTGACGTTCTCGGGCGAGGCTAAGACTAACTGTGGTAGACGAGCAGGTACAGTCGCCGGCGAGCGCCCGTCTGCGACGCACTGTATGATATGCATGCCACGTTTGACGAGTGCCACATGCATTGAGCTGTCATACTGTTCGCTTCGATACGGCAGGCAGGGCTAACTTGAGGCTTGACCTGCTGTAGTAGGGTTTTTAAGTATTCATTCAAGTTGAATGTTAATTAGATTTAAAAATATTTAAAAAAAGTTTTTATTACAAACGATTCAGACGGTATAATGCTTGCGAAGGCAAATGAAATATGCCGAAACATAATCCTTTTATTATTATACGAGGACTAACTTCAGTAATTTTCTGACCAAAATGTGTCAACACTTACAACCTGCTATTATTGTAAATTAATTTAACTGGAACACGGCAAATAAATTCTTGTAAGAAATATATTAGTAGCCAGTTGGAATGGCAATAGCGGGATATCAACCTAAATCTGCGAGCTCGTGTATCTTTGTCGTTGTGTGACTGTTCAACAGGCGAATTGACAGAACAAAAGTTTATAAGCAAAAAAAGACGTAGATTTGAGTCAATGTCTGTAATTATTATGATAAAAAAATAGTTAATTTCAAGTGGACTCCTCCTAAACTCTGCAGCTTATTATAAGAAATAATGATTTGTATTGTATTGTGTAGTAATTGCATAACTATGAAATTTTAGTTTTGCTCTTAATATTCAACTAAATAAATACTTGAAAATTACTACTGTGCGCCTGCATCAAGTTAATTTCTGTCAGTTGTTCATTAAAATAATATGGTCTTGCTTATTTTTCTGATATTTGGAATAACAATGTCACAGAGTCTTGTAGTTCATTCATCTTCTGGATGGCAATGTTCGACTTAGTAGTCTTCCAAGAATACATTTCATTTTTCGTCTCTTGATAATATCTTTACCAGATCTTCAAGCACCAACTTTAACATCCACAAAATAACGACTATTAGTTACTGGATGAAGGATGTAGTCGTGGTTTAGGTGGTAATAAATAGACTAGACTTCATATTAGAGAATTCGGTAGGTTGTTGTAAAACGCAATACAAAATAGTAATGACGATTGAAATATCAATATGAGAAACAGGAACTACACTACTTATGATTCAGTTCAGTATGTCCATTCATTCGTAAATAATCCGCTGTGACGAAAGGAAAAATAAAATAAATGAAGTGTTTTTGGTATTTTCTGTTTTTGCTGTAAAAAGTGCCTTCTGATGTTGTTCTGTGTAATACTTAATTATTAAAAGAGCACTTGGTTTATAGACAGCATTTGAAATTTGTTCAGTGTACCTCAAAATATTTGTGTCAGACATGTCTCTACTTAGGAGTATCTGTACGTACAGCACAGTGAGTGTGAATGTGTGTGATGTTGCAGAGGAGTTGGGGTCTCCGTCGCGGGCGGAGTCCCGCGAGCCGCGCGCCGAGGACGACCGCGAGCGGCGGCGCGGGGACTCCTACCGGCGCTCGCGGCACTCCCGGCCCTACTATGATGGCAAGTATATTTAACAGTATTATTATTATATTATTATATCACTATTATTATTATATTAATTATAAATATAAATTAATTATATTAATAGAACCTAAATTGATGATTTTTAGATTCATTTTGAATGTATATATATTCCTCCATCGTATGCTGGTAATTCCACCAGTGGTGCCATTGAGTTTATCAAGTTCTTCTTGGTCGTTTTCCTCATGACTGAGGGTCGTGACCACCATAATTTGCCCCAGCCACAAGATGTTTCCAGGCTGATCTGTTCTGGTCCAAGTGAATGGCAGCCTGTGTGTTGCACTTCAAGGAATTCAGAAGTGGATCCGTCCAACGGGTTGGTGGCTTGCTTCTAGGTCTTACTCCTGCCACGCGACCGATTAGAATGCGCTTTTCTAGGTTATCTGGTTCGCGTCTTGCCACGTGACCGAAGAATGAAAGTGCTCTTTGAAGGCATACTACTGAAAGACGGGTCCGGATCTTGAGCTGCTGTAGAATTGATACATTAGTGCGGCGTTCTGTCCACGCTATTCCTAACATTTTTCGCCAGCACCACATTTCGAATGCATCAATCCTGTCTCTTGTCAATTATCAAGTTACCTGGAATAAAATATTTGGCAATAATAATTCGCAAGCCAAAAATATTTGGCAATATCCTTCTTTTCGAGTTGAAATGTTTCCAATTGATTACATTTCTTTTGACCGGCATTGGCTACGCTGATCGCTTTATCATTAGCCTTTTTACGGTCCTGTACAGTGCAACTAGTGGGGCAGTTAGGGCACCACAGAAGTTGAGACATGGACTGGGCACTGCAGTCACACAGATTGTTGGTAGAGAAACCCCACCTAACTCTGTTTTCTCGAAATATCCTTACACCAGCCCGGAGTCAGTTAAGAGACTTCCAGACTGCCCAAGGAAGATCTCCTCCGGGTGGAAGCTTCTCGACAGGTGGAATATCGTATGGACTGTGTGTACATTCTTTCCCAAAATATGAGCCTGGTTTTGGGGGATTCTTTGGGATCTATCCTGGGCTACCTCATAAAACTTTAGGCGCGATGGCGACGGGGTGGAATTTGTCCATAGAGCAGGTGTCTTTTGTCTTGTGTCTCGACACACTTGCGGTGGCGCTATCCCAGATAGAGTATAAAGGCAATATTAATTATTGCGATATGAGTTATACATATGTATCTTGGAGAGGTTGAATGTTATTGTAATAAGTACCATAATATTAAATCTCGCTTTGTTGCCAACATGCGGTTAAATTCACCGAAACGAAACGTCTTGGTCATGCGTGTCGAGCAAGACTCCGCACCTCGTGGATATTCGAGTACTCGGTAGTGTTTTGGAAACAGTGTCAAAGATATGTAAACAGTATGTCCGAGGCATTTTGTTCCTTATAGCGTATTTGTCATCGGATGATAACTATGAGGTATATTTTCTTAATCTATTTTTTTTGTCTGACACAGATAGACCAGTCATGGAGACTTGTATTACAGAAATTCAACTTTGTGTCATTATAGCCCTCCTTAAGAGTTATAGTATTGATTTTGGCGCATGTGCTATGTTTGTTTTAAGTGGCCAAAACTAGTGTCAGATTTTTCAAACTGCCTAAAGGCATCTGACATAGCTTAACGACTGCCATCAGTGATGACCGCCGGGACCTACGGCTTAACGTCCTTCCGAAGTACGGAGGAGCTCGAAATATTTGTATGCCACTTGCGGTCACCCATCCCAGAAGGGTCCACGCCCGGGGTTGTTTAACATACATAAGCGCTATTAATGCTCACCATCGGGTTCCTAATGTGACTATAGACTGCTTAATACAACTAAGAAGTTGCAGTCAATATTGTTGTTATGTTATCAGTCAAATCTTTTCCTATTATAATCCGATAATTTCAGGGTCTGTGTGTGGATTACGGTAATTCCATCCACTCTTACTGATAGCAACTGATTGAATTAGTACCACTTATCACTTTAATATCATTGTGGATTGGTGTCCTCCAAAATAAGCCGTCGTCATTATCGGCCGAGCAGGATATACCTATATATGTAAAAGAAAAGGATACATCACGCTCTGGCCACCCTCCACCGTCACGACGGACAACAAAAACCTACGATACTACATTGGAAACTTCGAAAAATTATTCTATGTTTTCTTGAAAGATTGGCAACCTCTCTTCACACCCGGGTGTTACAGCTGTCCATGGGCACGGTGATAACTTACCATCAGATGACCAGCTTGCTCGTTTGCCGTCCTATGTCATAAAAAACGTTTAGGAAACCGTTGTATTAGGTTTTCTTGCACATCAGCAGACCATACGTTATCAACTCTCGCTTTCATATAAAAAACTAGAGATTTTTATAAATAAATATATACGAACAAATCGCACAGATTGAGCTAGCATTAAAGTAAGTTCTAGACTTGTGTTATGGGATACTAACTCAACGACACTATATTTTATAACAGATACATATAGACACCCAAAATCCAGTTCAATCTGAAATAGATAGTTGTCACTTTGACCTGACTTCGGTTCGAACCCGGGATCTCCGGTGTAACAGGCTGATTTTATAAAAATAATAAATAAATAGTTCACGTATTTTTCCCATGCGGGGTAGACAGAGCCTAGGTCTATAAGACCTGAAGGCCACGTTTAGCATGTTGGTGGGCATTAGGTGGAAAAACGAAATCAAAATAGTGTAGGTTGCTATCCGCATCGCCTATTAACTTGATTCCTCAGATTTTTCCTATTCCCTCCATCGGTTTTTCTGATCTGCGTGGGAAGAGAAGCAGCTGGTACATTCTACGTTTTTTCTTTTCTCCCAGACCAGTATGGAAGATTTTATTTTAAAAGTGGGTTCTAATTGCGCCGTACTGTGCCTACGTTACCGAAAAAACTACAATATTGAGCGTTCGTTGACAGCGCACGGCTACGGCGGGGGCTACAGCGACCCGTACCAGCTGCAGCGGGCGCAGTACCAGTACTACGAGCACCTGCGGCACACGGACCCCGCCGCCTACATGGCGGTGTACAAGCAGCTCATGGCGGGGCAGCAGCCGCCGCCGCCGCCGCCCGACTTCACCGCTAAAGGTAACGTCCTGACCGGGCCCTGGACTCGACAAAGGGATACTGAAAAGATTATGATTTAATGTCCAATCGTAATTCAATAAAGTCTCCGTGGTGCAGTGGTTAATGCGCCAGCCTGCGACACGAGGGGCACCGGGTTTGATTTGCGGCACGGGAAAATACTTGTACATCATTTTAATAGGTATTTATCTGCGGTTCTGAAAATACCCGTTGAGGGTTGGCGTCAGGCAGGTGGTAGGCCGTAAAAACTTTTGTCAAATCACATTTCCGGGCTCCGACACATCACAAGTAAAGATGCAACTGGGAAAACGCTCAGCTGAAGAGAATTTGTAAGAGTGATCATCAAAATGAAAATGAATAATTTTTATTCAAAATAAGATACATGTATCGCTTTTTGAGCGTCATATCATGATCAGGTACCTGATCACCCTTATATGGCGACCCTGCCAGTGCCGTGCCTCGGCACTGGTTGCGCGTTGTGCAATCATTTTATTACAAACTTAGGAATATGAAGGTGTACAGCATTAGCGCAGATGCAAATGCACACGCTCGTCCTCTCCTTCCTAGTCCCAGGAACGGAAAACCTCTGCGACTGGTGGAAGGGTCGGATGTTTTATTTGGCCGATAGGCCTTATTGCCCTTCGCCACCGCCATAGGCCATTGTCTAACAGTATTGACGTGGTGATTGCAGTGGCGGGGTTCATGGCGCTGCGGGAGTTCCAGCCCGAGGAGCGCGGCTCCGTGCACTCCGGCCGCTCCAGCGCGCACGACCTCAAGGCCACCGACACGTGAGTGCACCACACACACACCTCACACACCACACACACCTCACACACACACACACACTCCACGCACACACACCTCACACACCACGCACACACACACACACACACACACACACACACACACACACACACACACACACACACACACACACACACACACACACACACACTGTACCACTAGTTTCAGATACGCTTCGGCAGTTCCTGGTTTCGGAACTTCCCAAACAGATTGGCGTCGTCACACAAATCTTGGAAACTAGCTGACTTAGTTCGGTTCCCCCGATAAAATCCACGTGCCAACACTAATATTATTGAATCGCCAGAACACGCAGTGTTTCTTAATTTGGGTTTGTTGGATGTTCCCGATATATACTTCACTTTGCATAAAGAGACTTCATCTGTAACGAAATAAATAATGCAATTTGTTTGCACTATATATGACGTTAGGGTAAACACTATTGTCCGTCAAACCATTAGAACAGCCTGTCAAAATAAACAACTTTAATTGTTGCACCAAAATGGGAACTAAAATAATAGTGGACATTGTCACACAAATTGCCGGGCCTACCTAAAACTTTTGTATTAAAATGGCAATTGTTTTAGAAGTCTCGATTCGAGATTTTTTTCGATTCCCAGTATTGATTTGATAAAAAATTTGTTCATTTTGACGGGCTGATTTGACGGTTCGAGGGAGGGACAACGGTATATTGAAAAATGCATTATTTATTTCGTAACAGAACTGTATATTGTTATTCCTCCTTGCTTCTCTTCATTTGTTTATAAGAATTTGAGTTTGTATTCAAATTAAACTTTGCTTTTCTCCCTTTATCTATACATTTCGATGGTCTCGATGCCGAGTACGACAAAAAGTGAAAGCCAAAAACACTGTGTAGTAAAGAAGTAATTTTAACACAACACGCATACAATTAGTCTACTAATACGAGTGCGACATATTGCTTCACACATTTACACGAAGCTATCACTCAAGTAGGCATTCATTGCGCTTTTATAAATGTGAAGATAAATAAATAAATAAATATATACGGACAAATCACACAGATTGAGCTAGCCCCAAAGTAAGTTCGAGACTTGTGTTATGGGATACTAACTGAACGATACGATATTTTATAACAAATACATATATAGATACACATCCAAGACCCAGGCCAATCTGAAAAAGATCATTTTTCATCTTGACCTGGCCGGGGATCGAACCCGGTCACTCCGTGTCGCAGGCTGGCGTGTTGACCGCTGCGCCACGGAGCTAGTCAAAATGTTGAAGATAAATGTTGCATGTTCATAGCGCGTAATGTACACCTAATGAGGCGATAGTTTCACACATTTCGTGGCCACAAAACACAATGGGACATCGAATCATATTAATATTCATGACGGCACGCTCACGCCGGCCATTGCCAAACACGATATTAACAGGCGATTAAGTTATTTGCGAAATGCGGCTTTTCTATCAACTATAAATACCGCTCTTTTTTCGTATTAATATAAAATGTATCTAGATAGAAAGTCAACGTCCGCTATTCACACATCTTCTGGTATCTACTATAGCTATGAGCAGTATTTATTGTTGGTTGACATTCAGAAACCGATGCTTTGTCATTCGATATCAGAAAGTTGTTTTGAAAATAACATTTAGTACATCAAAGCGCCGCTTCGGAAATAGCGTAAACGAAGAAGGCGAACAATATTTTAATATCTTTAGCCCAAGTTACGGTAATTAAGAAGATGCTATTAACAACACTTATTCCTTTAATCGTTATCCTTGCAAAGAAAGATGTAAAAACTTGTGCGAAAGATATAGATGTACATATTTTGGTTTCATTGATGATTTCAACAAAAAGCATAAGCTGCTTTCTAGCCACGTGGTGTGATAGACTTGATACTTTTAACCATAATATCTATGCTTTTACGAAACTTGAATGAGATTTATAATATATATTTTATAGTTTATATTTTAGTACACCAAGGTATCAAGTATATCAGCAATTTCGAGTTCCATGTCAAGTAAACGTAACAATAACATATCCCAAGTCTCCTGACCATTCTTTGATTAATATTCATATTTGTTTCGATTTGTTTTATCAGTGAATTTTAATATTGAGGTAATAGGACCTCACCTGCACGCTCTTTATGAATTCTTTTACTAAATGTATTTGATGTAATTGCATACTAACTTTCGTCCGAAGCTCCGTTCACGTCAATGTCTCCCTCGGGAACAGGTGAAAAGTAGATTATGTCCTTCTCCATACCCCAGATAACGTGTATGCAAAATCTCATGATGATCGGTTCAGCAGTTACAACGTGAAAGCGTAACAAACAAACAAAAACTCACTTTCGCCTTTATAACATTAGTTAGTATTAGGATAGGATATGTAAGTATAAGGATTTCTCATAAAATTATATTTAGTGATCACGTGTACGGAATTTTCCGTTAAGTTGTTATATACAGGTGTAACGAGGGGGATCACAACTTAAGAGACATGATCAGCCCTTGATATTGAAGAACTTTCCCCAGGAGGCAAATATCGAAATACTACAAAATGAGCAATCAGCTGGGGAAAGTCGTAATTTGAGACCTGAAAAAATCTGAAGCACCCCGTAGTCTTTCGGGAAAACCATGACAAGGAGTTCGTTTCATAATTTATTTATTTATATTTAACATAAGGCATACACAACAGGTAACAATCAGTTATAGCTTATTCTAAAGACACTAATATTTCTGAGCTAGATTGAGACGCAAAAACGTGCATACACAGCTTGACAGTTCTAAACATCGTTCGATTACACATAGAAAATACAATCAAAGAACAATGCCGATTCGACTATGGGAAGTGGCGTCTTTTTTTTTTCGCGCGGCCACTGACCAAACCTTGTTTTTATTATAGATAATAGCATAATAAACAAAACGTTATATGAAACATATACCTCTAAACTCAGTCCGAGCTGAGTTATTTGAGTTTGAAATCAGTAAAAATCATATATTTAAGAAGGCAATTTTCGTCAAAAATGTGGCAGGTTAATTAAAATATGCAATGAAACATTATCTTTGGACTTTTTTATTATCACTTTACCCATTTGCGGCCTTCCCCACCAACAGCAAACGTTGTTCGGCGAGTTTAGTGGTACTGGTGAGTCATCGATCATTATACGAACAAAGCAGATCTATCCGTGGGTACACATGTAGCTAGTGTCCTTGCGCTAATCCCTTCCCCCACCTCCTTTCCGTCATCTCCACGTGCCACTCAGCAGGTATCTATTACCTTCCTGCTTTCACAGATGCAATCTCAGATTTGATTGTCTCTTTCTTCGAAAGCAAGCGTTTGAAAAGATTCAATTTCACTCACCGTTCTGTCTTCGTGTCGTACGCGTATGTAATTCCAGTTTTTGTATAGGAGTGATCAAACGACGACTTGGCTTGTTTAATTGACTCCGACACTGATATCTTACCTTTGTGGATTGGCTTGTTATATGGACCTTACTGATATTCCCCCTGTGTAGTGAATCGACTTGTGTATTACGGACTCTGATTGCCAATATTGTATGTGCGTGTGTACAAAGATGGATCGTAGACAGTAGCAGTAATAACAGTACAAGAAGATCCTACCCTTTGACTGCGCAGTGCTTCCAACAACATCCATTCCTGATAGATTTTTTGGGAAAAAGTTTTAAATATTACAGTATTATATGCCTTCGGCGTCCTCTGACTGATCATAGATGGGTTGAAGCAATATTATTAGCAATAGAAGCGACCGAAGAAACTGAGAACTATCTAGGCGATTATATCATTAATAAAAATATAAACGCAAGAAGAGCAGTGTTCCTGACGAATAAAGCAGAGGATTTTAATCCCATAGTCCATGACTTTCCTGTTATTAGTATGGACGAGTTAATTATTTATGCCTTGGGAACTTATCAAATCAAACAAGCTCGTAGTTATTACGGAGAATAGAAGTATGTAGAGATATGGATTTAGAAAGTCTCGAAGAACATAATATTACAGTCACAAATCCATGGTTGCTAAGGGCGCGAATACAATCAAGGTATAGACAATCTCGAATTTATTATACGTATATTTTAATAGAAGGTGGTATGGGAGGCAGGCAAGCTATATAGCTTGCCTGCCTCCCATACTCAGTAATCGGCGCATATGCGCCCATTACTGCAGTTGCATTATCGGCAAACGAACGCTTGGCTGCTGCCCACGTCATGTCAGTATTATAGTACTTAGCATGGGGGAGATACTTATTTCCCTATTCACATCTTCTTTTGTGCTGTATATCACCACATCTATATTATTGTTGCAATAACCTTATTATGTAGGTAAACCTGATAGGTTTTACAAATAAAAGTACCTACTCGATCAATGTATGTATATGTTTTTACCTGTAGTTTTTGTGTCATGACTAAAATCAAACAAATATTATTATACGTAAAACGAATCTATTGTTAACCTCTTTTACGCTATTCATATTATAACAACCAAATAATATAAAATCTTAATTGGTTGCGAGTTATACCATATACTGTAATAGTTATAAGAGTTGGGAATTATTAAATAAACACACTTAAAAATTAACTGGCAATTTATTTTTGGATGTATTGTGAAAAGAGAGAATGGGCAGTACATACCTACACTGTGGTGCGCAGGGTTGGCAGAGAGGAGGCGGGGGAAGGGTAGGGATACTATATATCTGTGTTTTTATCTGCTTTGTTCGCAAAATGAAAGATGACTCACCAATACAACTAAACTCAAACAAGGTGTGCAGATGGTGGGGGCCGGCGTCAAAGGGGTAAAGTAATAATAAAAATGTTCAAAGATAATTGTTTTATTGCATATTTTCATATAAACTCGCGATTATGATAAAAATTGCCAAATAAAATACATGACTATTTACGAATTTTAAACTCAAATAACTCAGTTCGGACTGAGTTTAGAGGTATATATGTCATAATAAGTTTTGTTTAGTATGCTATTGTCTACAAGAAAAACAAGGTTTGGTCAGTGGCCGCGCGAAAAGAAAAAGACGCCAATAACCGGCATTGCCCTTTCAGGCGTACTGCTACTCACTCTCATCCGAGCGTGTTTCCGATAACATAATCAGCTGTGATTGTTCTCAGCCATAGTAGTCGGTGCATTTGATCGATTGCAGTTTTATTTAGGTTTTGGCTCACAGTTATGAGTTTAGGATCCAGGTTACTGGGTCTCACAATAATACCAATTCGTGCAGATAGTGTTAGAGGAATAAAGAGTTGTGCAGGTGGGATAAAGCAGTGGGGATGTTATTGTTGGTTTGTTGGTGGGCGTGGGTGTGTGGTGTGAGTAGTGTGTGGGTTGTGGGCAGGTTCTACGCGTACCGCGCGGCGCCGGGCGCGGGGTCCCTGCGCGGCGCCGGGAACGAGTCCTTGCGGACCGACCTCTCCGACAGGTACACCTACTCCACGCCCAGCGGGGCCTCTCTAATGTCGCGACAGAAATTATAGCACCGAAACGTCGGCTCCCGATGACCAGACAACTGTCCAATTGTTGTCTAATAGTCAGAAATTGAAACGAGCGGAGTATATTTACATTAAATAACAAACAATTTGATAAAAACAGAGTGGACAAGGTATATGTATTGTTCGCTCTTGTGATTTACCGCTTGAAATATCCTTACCGTGCCGTGATCGGAAAGAGCCCGGTCACTGCTAATAACTTTTAGTCGTGACGTTTCTGTGCTACTACAACGTTTTTATAAAACCCTCATTGTGATAACAAAAAGGCTCAACGCAGACGACGGACAGTGGCGAACAAAAAGGCCGCGGCACGCTTTTATTGGTTGTGGAATAAGGTTGCACTTTGTCCGCGCAATATTTCAAGACGCTTTTTTTGCAAAATATATGGTAAATTAAAAATTTATACAACAAAGAAGCGCACATATTTTACCAACTTGTAGCTTGCAAGTATACAGTAAATATAATATTTTTCATATATGTATGTAATTATTATAATTGTGATGACTTTGTATATATATGACTTTTTGTTCGCCACTGTCCGTCGTCTGCGTTGGGCCTAAGTTGCCTACCTAGTGATATTTTTCTTCATTTGGCATCGGGAGTAGTAATGTATTGAGTGTCTGTGGTAATAGTTATTTGGTGTTTATGATATTTTTTCATACAGTGCACGGGCTATGAATGCTATCATTCATTTTGGTCCATTTATCATTACTGCACTTTGGCTGGCTTGGTGACTTTTATCACATTACATTTGTAAATAAGAAATCTAAATAATATAGGTACCACCTAAGTTATATGTAGCTAGTTACTTAGCTAGCTGGTTGTGGCACGTGCGTAGAAATCTGGCTGACATGATGATTATATAACATGAAAGATGCAAAACAACAAATAATACAATATTGAGTTGTGGTAATAGCCCCAGCAACAGGTAGGAGGTGAAGTAAACGCGAATGGATAGCAAAATGAGAACAAGCTTACATGTGCGTATATGTGTGTACAGAGACCTGAACACGGACGCGTCGCTCAACCTGCAGCTGGAGGAATCCACCGTGCGCTCCGAGCGCATGACGCCCTTCAAATACTCCACTGCGCACATCAAGGTAACCCATTTATATCTCCATTTTTCTCTATCCTGAATTTCGATTTCTGTATTTTTCTCTATTCTGTATTAGGATTTCTGTATTTTTTTCTCTATTTTGTATTTCGATTTCTCTTTTAATTCTTACTCCTGACAAAGCGATATTATATTATATCCTAGCCCTATCTTTTATTGGGCTCTGAATGAGGGTTTTCTGAAATGCTTACCACCAGATGGCAGCATTGATTCGCATCGATGGCAAATTTTGTTCAATGATAGCGGATCATTGGACAAAATTTGTAAAGCAGCATCAATTGCCACTTTGCTGTCGAACAACCAGCTTACCGGACCGGACGCATCAGTGTTTTCAGAAACTTATTTCAGATATCTCGCACTCGTTTCCAGAATATTGTATTTAAAAAGTTCGCTGGCTATTTCGTCACCTAACAAGTTAGTTTTCATACTGGCTTTTTATTGACTTTTTTTTAATCAGGGCAGCGTGTCTTTTTTCGTTTTTTCTTTCTTTTCTTCTATTTGGCCCTCAAATTTCATTCAGAAGCTTATTTTAGCCAGTGTCTAGTTATTTTTCGAGTTATTCTTGCTTGTGTGCTGGATTTACAAAGGGTCGGTCAACAACAGACGCGGGTGTAGCTCTGTTGAAATACATATATGAGGCTTGGGAGGGAAAACAAAATGCTATTGGTGTTTTTTGTGATCTTTCCAAAGCCTTTGATTGCGTAGACCACGATACCCTTCTCTCCAAGCTGGAGCACTATGGAATAAAAGGTAAATCTCGCGATTTACTTGAAACTTATTTAAGTGGCCGAACTCAAAAAGTTAGTTTAGATAGGGTACAATCATCCGGATCATCGGTTAAGATGGGCGTACCCCAGGGCTCTATCCTAGGGCCTCTGTTATTCCTCATTTACATCAATGACCTACCTTACTGTGTCAATACATGTAAGGCTGTACTATTTGCCGATGACACTTCTCTTGTCTTCAAAATTGATAGACAAACTAATTCTTTTGACGTGGTTAATAGTACTTTAGCTCAAGTGTTGGATTGGTTCACAGCGAACAATCTATTGTTGAACGCTAAGAAAACGAAATGTATCAAATTTTGCTTACCAAATGTTACAAAAATTCCAACACAAATAGTAATGGATAATGAACCACTAGATTTAACTGATAAAACAACATTTCTTGGAATAACTCTTGATGCCGGGCTTCAATGGGGTGCCCATATTACTACGTTAGCGGGTAAACTTAGTTCTGCAGCTTATGCTGTCAGGAGAATTAGACAACTGACTGATGTTGATACTGCGCGTTTGGTATATTTTAGTTACTTTCATAGTGTTATGTCTTATGCGATTTTACTATGGGGTAACGCTGCAGAAGTAAACACCATATTTGTCCTGCAGAAACGCGCTATTAGATCTATATATAAACGTGGTGCTAGAGAATCTCTCAGAGAATTGTTTAAAGATATAAATATTTTAACTTTACCTTCTCAGTAATCACTAATCTTGATTTATATAAGAAAAATAGTTATATCCATGACCGAAACACGAGAAATAAAAATAAATTAGCTATACCAGTATTGCGATTGCAGAAAACTATGAATTAATTTTTGGGTCTAGGAGTACGCTTCTATAATAAAATTCCTGCAGAAATATTAGGTCTGCCTTTACTTAAGTTCAAAACGATTGTAAAAAACCAGTTAATAAAAAAGGCTTATTACTGCATTGATGATTATATAACTGATAAAAATGCGTGGAAATTAATATAAATTTATTTAGTATTAACAATTATTAAATGTTAAAATTAATCTATAGTATGTTTAATGTTAACAATGTATTCAGAGCCCTTCAGGCACGTAGGGACCAAGTCTGGATTGAGTTTCTTTCGGCGTATTCTTCTCACCAGTGGTCGTTCCGAAACGCTAGTAGTATTTCAATTTTGCATATATTAAAAAATATATAAGAAATAAAAATATGACGTTCAAAAAGAGATACATGTATCCAATTTTGAATAAAAATCTTTGACTTTTGACTTTGACTTTGTGTCAGCGATTAGGGCTCTAGGATCTACGATTAGGGCAGGGGCTCCGTTGAAATCAGCGAAATCACTGATTTCGACGGAGCCCCTGGCGACAGTTCCCACGAATCCACTGGCTTGATCTATACGATGCAGTAACGCGAGCAAACACCAACTCGCTAAGTAAATCTCACTAAAGCCGCACCATGACACTTTATTTTAGTTATTCCACACATTGTTCATAAACATGGGCGTCTATAACACCAAATTACATCGACTTCGCATTATAAAGTCCACTAGAAACAATTTGCAAAATAATCCAAAACAAAAACCGTGCAGTCCGTAGAAATTTCCGCCAAGACATCCAGGTCAGCGGGTGGTCGCGTTAGTTATTGGGTTTTTTTTTATCAGGGCAGCGTGTGTTCGCGCGACGTGGTGGTGGTGCGTCCGTCGTACCCGGTGGACGGGCTGCCGGCCACGGTGCACGTGTTGTCGCTGGCCGCCGCGCTGCGGGCCGCAAGGGACCCCCACCAGCGCGAGCTCGCCGCCTACCCCGGCCCGCTGCTCAAAGGTACGTCACTGTACCGGACACAACAATAACTTCCTAAAAAAATATAATAAGTCCGTCAATTAGATAATCAAAAAATATTGGACACGTATTTTTTATTTTGTCGATCAAACAAAAAATGGTAAAGAAATTCCGTGTGACGTCATAGTTTGCTACACTTTGTAGCAAACTTTGACGTCATGAACTCATGAACTTTGACGCGCTTTATCTCTATCATTTTATTGTACAATTGACTCAAGAAAAAATACGTGTCCAATATTTTTTTGATTATCTAACTGACGGACTAATTTTCATGTTTTTATTTTGACCCAGGAAACTAGCCTCATGATCCATCCGGAAACCATCTATTTTAGATTGACCTGGGACTTGTATGTTTATCAATATAAGTATCTATTAATATACTACCGTTGAGTTAGTATCCTACGGCACAAGTTTACAACTTACTGTGGCGCTAGCTCAATTTGTGTGATATGTCCCTATTTATTTATTTATTCTTCTCCTCCCTCGCCTTTTCCCTAATCGGGATCGCCTCTAATTGTCAACTAGTTACCCGTTCCTGCATATCATTCCTCACACATTCTCTCCATGACTTTTCCGACTTTTCCTTTCCTCTATATCATGTCACATTTAAGCAGAGATCCTTTTAGCCAGGTGATCGGCATCCCTCCTCTTAACATGGTCATACCAGGTCAAACGGTGGCTCTTTATTTTATCCACTATTGGTAGTATTCTGTTAGACTACAATAAATGAAGTCTATGTTCAGGCACATTTACTTACTGAATTACTCGCTATTCGATAAGATTACTTGTTTTCACGACACGGCGTCGCCAGGTGTTAATTACCTCACAATAAAAACTATTCTTTCTTGCTTGACAACACACATCTTGCGTCTCGTTTATAACGAAACTAGTGTTTGTCCGCGGCTCCGCCCACGTCAATCTCGATCTCTCGGGAACTTTTTCCCCGGATAAAATATACCCTATGTCATTCCCCGTACCCCAGATAACGTGTATGCAAAATTTAATGTTGATCGGTTCAGTAGTTACAATGTGAAAGTGTAACAAACAAACAAACTCACTTGCGCATTTATAATATTAGTTAGGATGAACACCATTGATGTCGTTGCAGGTGTAACGCATAAGAAGAGCGTGATCGAGTACTGCACGGCGAAGGCGCGGAACGCGTTCAAAGATGGCGGCCGCGACCCGCTCGGATACGTGCTGCTGTGGGAACTGCTGGCGCTGCTGTTGAGGCAGAATGGGGTGAGACACACATGTGCTTAACATATACATCTCGGAAATAAAAAAACTTAGGGGCTTATCAATAGATGGAGTTAGTGGCGAGGTAAGGCCGAGCAAGACTAATTTAGCGTGTCGAATATAGTCATTTAAATGGGTTGTCTCTGATGGTAACGCATTGTCCTAGCCACGGAGTAAGACCTAGCACTCGCACGCACCTATGACAATACAGCCTTTACGTTTTATTCTACATAGCCCACCTCGGCTTACCATCAGAGAAGGAGTTAGTCATTTGTTGACACACCAGTCACTCAATGGACATATAAAACATCACTGTTTATCAAAAAACCTAGTATGACTTCCAATATCCGTAATCATCACACAGTATGTCAATTGTCTCGATTCATCAATTCGTAAACAATGACCTCTCAATACACAATGCCTTTAATAGAACATCAACACTGATCACGACCTACTCCATCGAAGTCTAACAAGTGACAACTTATTTTAATTTTACTGTGATCACATTGAGTGACAGTTCCCACACTACGATGAATCGTTTAATGAATGAATGTGTGATAAGCATCCGTATTCGCATTGTCATACATAAGCAGTTTTATGGCACCGCAAGTGCTTTTGAATCGCAGGGCGGTTCGACCCCGGTCAGGTCGAGATGGAAAAAGATCTTTTTCAGTTAGACCTGAGTCTTGGATGTTTATTTATATAGATCTGTATTAAATATGAAATATAACATCGCTAGGTAAGTTCCCACAACACAAGTTAACAACTGAGTGGCGTAGCTAGCTCAATCTATGTGATTGTCCTTATACACGGTGAAATTTTGGTCGTTCTGAACCCTTAAAGGAGTGATTCAGCCCGTCGATATGAACAAATTTTCCAATGGGACCAATGCTGAAAACTCAAAAAATTTTTTGACGTTCTCATACAAATTGACCGGGCGGCCGAACATTTTTGTATGGAACTGTCCATTTTTTTTTAGTTTCCAGCATTGGTCCCATAGGAAAAGTTGTTCATATCGACGGTCTGAATCAGCCCTTTAAGGGTCCGGAACGATCAAAATTTCACCGTGCATATTACTTTATACGTCTTCGACTTATATGTGTATGAAACATTACACATATATTTTGACTGAATGTATGGGTGTGTTGTCGTGGAGTACGTAACCCAGTGACACGGCTGGTGTGTAGGTGGTGGTGGGTGCGGACATTGCGGAGCTGCTGATGAAGAACAAGCGCGAGTACGAGCACCTCGCGCCGCACCATGACGGTGAGACTGCATTCATTTACTATTATATTCCTTTGAAATATATTATCAAATAGCCGTTCTGTTTGCATAAATAGCCTGTGATCCTACGAATGAGTAGCTGGGACCTGCTGATAACATAGCTTACTATATGCAAAAGAATTTTACAAGTCGGTTTCGTAGTTTTTTAGTTTCCACTACAAACAAACACATAAATATTTCCTCTATAAACATGGTATATATAGACAAAACAGTGAACAGCAGTAGTTATTGCTCGTTGATTCCACTTGCTTAGATCACATTTTCTTTCTTGGAATAATGATAGATTGTAATCTTTGTTAGTCTCAAGTATTTGTGTTCAAAAGCGTCGTCCATTCATTAGTAGTCTCGATGAAAATGTCACACATATTTGCAGGATGCTAGCCGCATACGCGATAACGTACAGTCGGCGGCAGATAAACGTGACCCCTTTACAATTTAAAATCTGTTGTTAGAGGGGTCAGTTTTATCTGCCCCCGACTGTACATTCGTTTGTTTTGTTTTTGTTTTCAGTGTGAGTAAATGGCCAACACTGGTATCAGATTTTTTGAGGTGCTTAAAGGCATCTGACATTGATGACTGCTAAAATGACAGCCGGGACCAACGGCTTAACGTACCTTCCGAAGCACGAAAGAGCCCGAGAATTATTTCTACCACTTGCAGGCACAGACACAACACTTACAGGTCTTATATACCTAGGCTTTGTCTACCTAAAAGGTAGAAGAAAAGAAGTGATAGTATGTATAAGTACATGTAAATGATATAATGGTTGCAGGCAGTCGCCGCGAGTCGTCGCTGTCGGGTTCGACGCGCGAGGACGGGGCGGAGCCCGAGCGGCCCGCCGAGTCTGCTCCGGACCTCTCTCCTCCGGACCTAGCTCGTGAGTTTAGTGGACTCGGTTTTATAACTTAGCAGACACCAGAAAGGTCAAGTTAATTAGCTGTCTTTCCATGTGTGCATAAAGCAGGATGGGAATGCGTACGTCGGAACTTGAGTTCCGGGATAACCTTCTGGTACCCGACAGGGAGAGCGTGGGTTCGAACCCCACACCCGACACCATGGTGTAAATGAAAGGCAGGTAGGATCAAGACTGGTATTTATTAAGATTTAAAAATAAAAACAGAGTTCATCATCATCATCATCAGGTATTTTCAGTCTTCACTGCAGGAGCATGACCCTCTCTGTACTACCTGAGCCATACTTGGCCAGAGCAGACAGAGGATTTAGCCTACACTCTCCTCGCTGGCCAGACGAGTTGGAGAGGTCTCATTGATGTTTATGAGATTTGTTTAGCTTGTATTTTCTAAGTCGCCTTTTACGATCTACATGGGAAGACTAGGAGTGGTCCTATTCTCCTCTGCCCGAAACCACACGGCCAACAGAGTTCATATTTGTGTAAATAATATAAACTTTTGATATTTAAGTGTATCTTTTCGCAGCCCAAGAGCTGGCTGATGAAGCAAAGGAGCCAGTGGACGAGGCCGCCGCACTGGACCGGCTGCGCGAGCTGCTGATCTATGGCAACCGGCAGGAAGCTATCGGTGAGCGAGCATCATCAGTTTTGAATATTTGCTGCTTGAGCGACTTTTGAACCTTGGTCAAAAGTTGATATGATATGCCAACCCTTAGCGAATTTACTTTCTTTTTGTTTTCACATATTAAGATATAATATAAAAATTTAGTTTTCTGTAAGAACGGACGATCATTTTACGTGATAGCGGTGGAAGAAAGATAGATACGTCACAAGCCAAACGCTTAGGCCGATCGTGCCTTTCTATCGCTTGTTCAGCGCTCTCGTTCGCACATGGAACGTGACACTGATTCGTGCGTGCATCGATTTATAAGACTTAATCACGTCAAAAAATAGAAAAAATAAGTCGTTAAAAAATGTGAACAAAAAGACTTCACTGGTCCCTTACCAAAATAGATCCGATAATGTTTATTTATTTATTTCAGCCCAGTTAAATCTAACATTACAGTGTACACCAATGCGATAGATAAGCAGTTAATTTTTGTAACACATTACATACAATGCTGTTCTTGTGAATTCGCTCAGCGAACAGGCAAACAGGACTATTTTTTCGTCGGGGCGTTGCTGAGAAGCTCGGTGCGAGCGCTGGGCACAGATAACGACTGTGGCTGACGGCGGCGCCCCACGTACCCGTCGGGAACACATAGCTTTAACGAACTTAGTAATTCGGGGTTGTTTTTTTTTTTTTTTTTTTTTTTTTTATGTATATCCGACGGCAAACGAGCAGACGAGCCACCTGATGGAAAGTGGTCACCGTCGCCCATGGACATCTGCAACACCAGAGGAGCTGCTGATGCGTTGCCGACTCTTAAGATACCTGTAAACACGCCTTTTGAAGGACCTCAAGTCATAGCACACAGGGAAAACCTCGGGAGGGAGTCCATTCCACAATCTTGCTGTACGAGGAAAAAAACCACGTGACGCTCTGACATTTTTGGAGACCCAAGTGTCAAGGATGTGGGGATGGACTTTACTCCTGTGGCGAGCGGTGCGGTGGTAGAAAGGTGACGGTGGCACCAATTCAAAAAGTTCTTCAGAACACTCCCCATAGTATAGACGGTAAAATACACACAGAGAGCCAACGTCTCTCCGTAGACCGAGGGTGTCTAAATCGTCTGTGAGTGTGGGATCGTCGATAATACGAATTGCCCGGCGTTGGATGGAATCAAGAGGAAGGAGTTGGTATTGAGGTGCACCAGACCAGATATGAGAGCAGTACTCCATGTGGGGCCGGACTTGAGCTTTATATAATAAAAGTCTATGACCCGGAGTGAAGTACTGCTTCGCTCTATTGAGCACCCCAAGTTTTTTAGAAGCCATTTTGGCTTTACCTTCCAGATGACTCCGGAATTGGACCTCCTTCGTAATATCGACGCCAAGGATCCCAATACTCTTAGAAATGGTAAGAGAGGTGTCCCGAAACTTCGGTGCTATGTTAAATGGGGTCTTCTTAGCGGAAAACACGCAGACTTGTGTCTTAGTAGGGTTGAATTGAACTAGGTTTAGTTTACCTCATTCAGAGACCTGCTCCAGAGAGGTCTCAATGTCAGACACAAGTCTCTTTCTGTTCTCCTCCACCTGTGTTTGAGGGATATTTGCACGACCTGCATAATATGCATCACCCGTACTGTCGTCTGCATAGCAATGGATGCTACTAGTGTTAAGCATGTCGTTGATGTGCAGAAGAAACAGCGTAGGTGATAAAACAGATCCTTGGGGGACGCCAGCATTGATGGGCATGATATCGGAGCATAATCCGTCTACAACGACCTGAATGCTTCGCCCAGATAAGAAACTAGCGACCCACAAGCATAGTCCCTCAGGAAGCCCGAAAGATGGTAACTTCGCGAGAAGAGCCTTATGCCAGACCCGGTCAAAAGCCTTTGTGACATCTAGACTAAATGCCAGTGCTTCTCCCTTGCTCTCGATGGCGGCTGCCCATCGGTGCGTTAAGTACACAAGAAGATCACCAGCACTACGCCCGTGGCGGAACCCGTATTGACGGTCACTAATTAGCTGATGATCTTCAAGGTAACCAAGGAGCTGGATGTTTATCACACGCTCCATCACCTTAGAGAGCAGGGAGGTTATCGCAATAGGCCGATAGTTAGACGGGTCTGTGCAGTCACCCTTTTTAGGAATAGGGTGAACGTAGGCTACTTTCCACGAAGACGGGACTTTTCTTGAGGTGTAAGACAGCGAGAATAGGCGTGCTAACACCGGAGCCAACTCAGGGGCGCATGTTTTGAGCACAATTGCTGGAATGCCATCAGGCCCGCTGGACTCCTGACGTCGAGGGAAAACAGAGCACGTCGCACTGCACTTTGAGTGAACCGAATTTCCCGCATTGAGTGCTCGCATCGCGGTAAAAAGGGCGGCGATGCTCCACCGTCGTCAAGGGTAGAATTTGACGCGAAGAGAGTAGCCAAAAGATCGGCCTTCTCTTTTGCGGAGTGAGCCAGCGAGTCCTGACGATTGTGCAGAGATGGAAGTGAAGGGCGACAGAAATTCCCCTGCGCTGCCTTAGCAAGAGACCAGAATGCTCTACTCCCGGAGGGATAGCCAACCAGTCTCCTACCAATGCGCGCAGTGTGCGCAAACTTTGCTGCAGTGATCTGCTTCTTGTAGGCTCTTGAAGCTGCGTTGAACCGCTTCTTCAAATCAGAAGTATTACGATCCTTGACATTTCGCGCAGCAACCCAGGCTTCGTAGGCTTCGCGCTTGAGGTGGGCGGCATGCAAAGACGAGCAACGAAACCAAGGTTGAGACCGCCCTCCGATACGAACCGCCGAGCTGGGAATGTAGCACTCCATGCCCAGCAGTATCGCTTCGGCGACAGCTTTCGCACAAATGTCAGGATTTTCTGATGAGAAGCACAACCGTCTCCAATGGTAGGATGCATAAAACTCTTGCAATCCATCCCAATCTGCTGACCTATAATGCCACACACGACGCATACCAGGTGGTCTGGATTGCGTGGTCTGACCGGATGGAACCACAGCACGTACCAGGCAATGATCCGAGGTTCCTAGAGGGGCATCACGGAATACCTGGTAATCGTTTGGATGTGAGGTCAGCAGAAGATCCAACAAAGCAGGATTGTGTCCTTCAATATCAGGTATTCTGGTAGGACCATCAACTAACTGGTTGAGGTCATTTGTTACAGCAAAGTTGTATGCAGCCTTCCCAGCGTAGTCGGTGTTCAGTGATCCTAGCCACTCAAAGTGGTGAGCGTTGAAGTCCCCTAGGATCACTACTTCCGCCGATGGGTGCTGCTGGAGAATTTCGTCTATGCCCTTCTGTACATGCCCGAGAAGTCGGTCTGTTTCGGCATCACCGCTATGGGACCTGTAAAGGCACGCATAGAACCGGATGCGGTCACCGTGATCTACGCGCGCCCATAACAATGACAGGTTTCTGTCTTCAAGGCTGCTGAGACGTCGACAACATACATCCTCCCGTACGTACATACACACCCTAGCATTGGGCATAAACTTGTGCTCCAAGCTGAAACCGGGATACAAGAGATATGTGACGTCGGTAGGAGAGGATATTTGTGTCTCAGTCAGGAAAAATAGAGCCGGCTTAGTCGTCTCCAAGTGATGATGGACGACATTGAGGTTGGAATGCATTCCTCTGACGTTGAAGAAGTCCACATTGAATGTGGAAGGGGGTGCCGCTGTAGAAACATGTTTTCTATTTTTCGATCTTGCCATAAAAAAGGTGGTTAACAGGGAAAAAATTGAGGATTGCCGTAGTTACGACAGTTACATAGGCAAAGTTAAGGAATGATGGCCCGCAATGAATGACCAGTGAGGTGCGCTGCTGGCACGGGGGACGGAAGGGCCCCCGATCCAACACAATGATCAGCCGCCGTGTTCCACTCCGGTCTCCCAGGCCGGCACGACGACCAATCACGAGCTTTTGACACTGGCGGCAGGACAGCCTCCCTAGCCGGGACAGCCAGGGTTCGGGTCCTCTACGTACCAGCGGGCGGCCAGCGGACAACCGTTTCATCGGGTCTCCCTGGCCCCCGCGCCAACGTCGCACCCCCAATCAGACAGTGCAAGACTCCAGCCCCTAAGGGACCATAAACTGTCGAAACTACGGGAATCGGGAATGGGGATTGGCTCTCACGCGCAACCGTCGAAACACACCCAACGGTGCTTTACGATAGATTTCGGCATGAGGGTGGTCGCCAGCCAGTCGGACCCCACGAGGTCCTACCACCGAGCATGTCGGGTATTTTACTCGCCTCTTACGAGATGCCAACCTGACGGGCAGTGGGGAATTGTATTCTACTCCGTCCCCACACGGAGGTTGTGATCTTTTACAAGAATTAACTTATAAAAGTACAACGGATAGATCTCTCCGCACACGTAGTTCAGTGTATCCCACCATACCCAATACAAATAAGAAAGGATACACTAAAGCATCGTACGGATAGACACCATATAATTTCATGTATAGGTATCTGGCAAATTTATTTCGGATGCGCTCCAGCATGAGACAATATTTTGCTTCATGAGGAGCCCAAATTCGAGGTGGCTTTAAAGGCATTATACAATGACATAATACGAGTAGCTTTAATGTTTTTGAACCCTACGTAATATAAATCCTAAGTTTCTAAAGGCTTTCTTTACTATAATATCGATATGCTTTTTGAATGACAAATCGTCTGTAAATAATAAGATAACTGCTAGGTCTTTCACTTCCTTGACTTTTTATACTAACATTGTATACACTATATTCATATTCACTTGGTTTAATTTTTTTTTGTGAAAGTAATTGTGATACATTTGGATTTGTTAAATTTGAGTTAATTTTCATGAGCCCACGAGACTATCCTATCAATATCCTCCTGCAAGCGCTCACAGTCTACCGCAGCGTTGACTGTAAGGGACAGCTTTAGGTCATCTGCATCTAACAGCCTCCGTGGTCCAGTGGTTAAGGCGTTTGCCTGTTGACCCGGGGGTCGTGGCTCGATTCCCACCGGAAGCATACTTTCTTTAGTTGTTTCCAGTTTGGTTAGGACATTGCAGGCTTGAATCACCTGATTGTCTGATAATGAAGATGATTCCGTGCTTCGGAAGGCACGTTAAGCCGTTGGTCCCGGCTGCCATCTGGTAGTCGTTAAAGGAACCACGTCAGAGGCCGACAGGCGGTTCCGAAGAACTCTGACACCAGGGTGTGCATGGTCGATTGACCGTGACACCTACTCGAAATGATGATGAGGTCATCTGCAAACAGTAAGCAGTCAGAGTGCTGGATGACTGTAGGCAGGTCATTCACTAGTATAAGGAACCCGAGTGGGCCGAGGTTACTCCCCTGACTCACCCCAGATCTCACAAAATATGGCTTAGACTGACATCCAGCGATCTCCACATATTGCTGCCTATCTCGCATATAATCAGCCAAGAACCTTAGTAATGGTGGGGTATATCCGACCGCCGCCAACTTCTTTAAAAGCACATCGTCGTCGACGACATCGAAAGCTTTTCGGTAATTAAAAATGTTGAACACGTGTAAAGATGCTTTGCGTTCGTCTGTTTTCCTCTATGGATATTTCTCAACTAATTTTCGTGATATCTTGTGAGCACGTTCGGTAATCACTTAGTTTTTGACGTGATGACGTCATATAAATCGATGAACACTGGCTGCATGCATTAAAAATGTCACGTTCTAAAGCAGCAGCAGTAGTAGTAGTATCTCCGTTTTGTGTAGCTCCGTGGCGCAGCGGTCAACACGCCTGCCTGCGACTCGGAGTGACCGGGTTCGATCCCCGGCCAGGTCAAGATGGAAAATGATCTTTTTCAGATTGGCCTGGGTCTTGGATGTTTATCTATATATGTATTTGTTATAAAATATAGTATCGTCGAGTTAGTATCCCACAACACAAGTCTTGAACTTACTTTGGGGCTAGCTTAATGTGTGTGATTTGTCCGTATATATTTATTTATCTATCAAACGTGAGTCTCTCATCGTTACCACTTAAAATTATCGTCCGTAAACCGAGTTTACAGATAACCAATTTTTTTTTAAAAGACCATAGCGTCTTTGTATTCTATGGCGCGTCAGGTGCATTGTAAGTGTGATGTGCGCAGAGTGGGCCATGGGCCGCGGGCTGTGGGGCCACGCGCTGCAGCTGTCGGCGCACTGCGGGCGGCGCGCGCGTGCGGCCGTGCACGCGCGCTTCGTGGCCGCGCTGCCCGCGCGCGACCCGCTGCACACGCTCTACGCCGCGCTGCTGCAGCGACTGCCGCCCGCCGCCACCGTGAGTGCATTGTCCACTACCCTTTATGCTGTACTGGTGACACACTAGCCATCAAACTATACTTCGTGGCCGCGCTGCCCGCGCGCGACCCGCTGCACACGCTCTACGCCGCGCTGCTGCAGCGACTGCCGCCCGCCGCCACCGTGAGTGCATTGTCCACTACCCTTTATGCTGTACTGGTGACACACTAGCCATCAAACTATACTTCGTGGCCGCGCTGCCCGCGCGCGACCCGCTGCACACGCTCTACGCCGCGCTGCTGCAGCGACTGCCGCCCGCCGCCACCGTGAGTGCATTGTCCACTACCCTTTATGCTGTACTGGTGACACACTAGCCATCAAACTATACTTCGTGGCCGCGCTGCCCGCGCGCGACCCGCTGCACACGCTCTACGCCGCGCTGCTGCAGCGACTGCCGCCCGCCGCCACCGTGAGTGCATTGTCCACTACCCTTTATGCTGTACTGGTGACACACTAGCCATCAAACTATACTTCGTGGCCGCGCTGCCCGCGCGCGACCCGCTGCACACGCTCTACGCCGCGCTGCTGCAGCGACTGCCGCCCGCCGCCACCGTGAGTGCATTGTCCACTACCCTTTATGCTGTACTGGTGACACACTAGCCATCAAACTATACTTCGTGGCCGCGCTGCCCGCGCGCGACCCGCTGCACACGCTCTACGCCGCGCTGCTGCAGCGACTGCCGCCCGCCGCCACCGTGAGTGCATTGTCCACTACCCTTTATGCTGTACTGGTGACACACTAGCCATCAAACTATACTTCGTGGCCGCGCTGCCCGCGCGCGACCCGCTGCACACGCTCTACGCCGCGCTGCTGCAGCGACTGCCGCCCGCCGCCACCGTGAGTGCATTGTCCACTACCCT
The DNA here is from genome assembly GCA_947532085.1 of Elegia similella. NCBI lineage: Eukaryota > Metazoa > Arthropoda > Insecta > Lepidoptera > Pyralidae > Elegia > Elegia similella. Next base: position 31,380,603 of record OX383927.1, on the reverse strand, counting down.
TTATGCTGTACTGGTGACACACTAGCCATCAAACTATACTTCGTGGCCGCGCTGCCCGCGCGCGACCCGCTGCACACGCTCTACGCCGCGCTGCTGCAGCGACTGCCGCCCGCCGCCACCGTGAGTGCATTGTCCACTACCCTTTATGCTGTACTGGTGACACACTAGCCATCAAACTATACTTCGTGGCCGCGCTGCCCGCGCGCGACCCGCTGCACACGCTCTACGCCGCGCTGCTGCAGCGACTGCCGCCCGCCGCCACCGTGAGTGCATTGTCCACTACCCTTTATGCTGTACTGGTGACACACTAGCCATCAAACTATACTTCGTGGCCGCGCTGCCCGCGCGCGACCCGCTGCACACGCTCTACGCCGCGCTGCTGCAGCGACTGCCGCCCGCCGCCACCGTGAGTGCATTGTCCACTACCCTTTATGCTGTACTGGTGACACACTAGCCATCAAACTATACTTCGTGGCCGCGCTGCCCGCGCGCGACCCGCTGCACACGCTCTACGCCGCGCTGCTGCAGCGACTGCCGCCCGCCGCCACCGTGAGTGCATTGTCCACTACCCTTTATGCTGTACTGGTGACACACTAGCCATCAAACTATACTTCGTGGCCGCGCTGCCCGCGCGCGACCCGCTGCACACGCTCTACGCCGCGCTGCTGCAGCGACTGCCGCCCGCCGCCACCGTGAGTGCATTGTCCACTACCCTTTATGCTGTACTGGTGACACACTAGCCATCAAACTATACTTCGTGGCCGCGCTGCCCGCGCGCGACCCGCTGCACACGCTCTACGCCGCGCTGCTGCAGCGACTGCCGCCCGCCGCCACCGTGAGTGCATTGTCCACTACCCTTTATGCTGTACTGGTGACACACTAGCCATCAAACTATACTTCGTGGCCGCGCTGCCCGCGCGCGACCCGCTGCACACGCTCTACGCCGCGCTGCTGCAGCGACTGCCGCCCGCCGCCACCGTGAGTGCATTGTCCACTACCCTTTATGCTGTACTGGTGACACACTAGCCATCAAACTATACTTCGTGGCCGCGCTGCCCGCGCGCGACCCGCTGCACACGCTCTACGCCGCGCTGCTGCAGCGACTGCCGCCCGCCGCCACCGTGAGTGCATTGTCCACTACCCTTTATGCTGTACTGGTGACACACTAGCCATCAAACTATACTTCGTGGCCGCGCTGCCCGCGCGCGACCCGCTGCACACGCTCTACGCCGCGCTGCTGCAGCGACTGCCGCCCGCCGCCACCGTGAGTGCATTGTCCACTACCCTTTATGCTGTACTGGTGACACACTAGCCATCAAACTATACTTCGTGGCCGCGCTGCCCGCGCGCGACCCGCTGCACACGCTCTACGCCGCGCTGCTGCAGCGACTGCCGCCCGCCGCCACCGTGAGTGCATTGTCCACTACCCTTTATGCTGTACTGGTGACACACTAGCCATCAAACTATACTTCGTGGCCGCGCTGCCCGCGCGCGACCCGCTGCACACGCTCTACGCCGCGCTGCTGCAGCGACTGCCGCCCGCCGCCACCGTGAGTGCATTGTCCACTACCCTTTATGCTGTACTGGTGACACACTAGCCATCAAACTATACTTCGTGGCCGCGCTGCCCGCGCGCGACCCGCTGCACACGCTCTACGCCGCGCTGCTGCAGCGACTGCCGCCCGCCGCCACCGTGAGTGCATTGTCCACTACCCTTTATGCTGTACTGGTGACACACTAGCCATCAAACTATACTTCGTGGCCGCGCTGCCCGCGCGCGACCCGCTGCACACGCTCTACGCCGCGCTGCTGCAGCGACTGCCGCCCGCCGCCACCGTGAGTGCATTGTCCACTACCCTTTATGCTGTACTGGTGACACACTAGCCATCAAACTATACTTCGTGGCCGCGCTGCCCGCGCGCGACCCGCTGCACACGCTCTACGCCGCGCTGCTGCAGCGACTGCCGCCCGCCGCCACCGTGAGTGCATTGTCCACTACCCTTTATGCTGTACTGGTGACACACTAGCCATCAAACTATACTTCGTGGCCGCGCTGCCCGCGCGCGACCCGCTGCACACGCTCTACGCCGCGCTGCTGCAGCGACTGCCGCCCGCCGCCACCGTGAGTGCATTGTCCACTACCCTTTATGCTGTACTGGTGACACACTAGCCATCAAACTATACTTCGTGGCCGCGCTGCCCGCGCGCGACCCGCTGCACACGCTCTACGCCGCGCTGCTGCAGCGACTGCCGCCCGCCGCCACCGTGAGTGCATTGTCCACTACCCTTTATGCTGTACTGGTGACACACTAGCCATCAAACTATACTTCGTGGCCGCGCTGCCCGCGCGCGACCCGCTGCACACGCTCTACGCCGCGCTGCTGCAGCGACTGCCGCCCGCCGCCACCGTGAGTGCATTGTCCACTACCCTTTATGCTGTACTGGTGACACACTAGCCATCAAACTATACTTCGTGGCCGCGCTGCCCGCGCGCGACCCGCTGCACACGCTCTACGCCGCGCTGCTGCAGCGACTGCCGCCCGCCGCCACCGTGAGTGCATTGTCCACTACCCTTTATGCTGTACTGGTGACACACTAGCCATCAAACTATACTTCGTGGCCGCGCTGCCCGCGCGCGACCCGCTGCACACGCTCTACGCCGCGCTGCTGCAGCGACTGCCGCCCGCCGCCACCGTGAGTGCATTGTCCACTACCCTTTATGCTGTACTGGTGACACACTAGCCATCAAACTATACTTCGTGGCCGCGCTGCCCGCGCGCGACCCGCTGCACACGCTCTACGCCGCGCTGCTGCAGCGACTGCCGCCCGCCGCCACCGTGAGTGCATTGTCCACTACCCTTTATGCTGTACTGGTGACACACTAGCCATCAAACTATACTTCGTGGCCGCGCTGCCCGCGCGCGACCCGCTGCACACGCTCTACGCCGCGCTGCTGCAGCGACTGCCGCCCGCCGCCACCGTGAGTGCATTGTCCACTACCCTTTATGCTGTACTGGTGACACACTAGCCATCAAACTATACTTCGTGGCCGCGCTGCCCGCGCGCGACCCGCTGCACACGCTCTACGCCGCGCTGCTGCAGCGACTGCCGCCCGCCGCCACCGTGAGTGCATTGTCCACTACCCTTTATGCTGTACTGGTGACACACTAGCCATCAAACTATACTTCGTGGCCGCGCTGCCCGCGCGCGACCCGCTGCACACGCTCTACGCCGCGCTGCTGCAGCGACTGCCGCCCGCCGCCACCGTGAGTGCATTGTCCACTACCCTTTATGCTGTACTGGTGACACACTAGCCATCAAACTATACTTCGTGGCCGCGCTGCCCGCGCGCGACCCGCTGCACACGCTCTACGCCGCGCTGCTGCAGCGACTGCCGCCCGCCGCCACCGTGAGTGCATTGTCCACTACCCTTTATGCTGTACTGGTGACACACTAGCCATCAAACTATACTTCGTGGCCGCGCTGCCCGCGCGCGACCCGCTGCACACGCTCTACGCCGCGCTGCTGCAGCGACTGCCGCCCGCCGCCACCGTGAGTGCATTGTCCACTACCCTTTATGCTGTACTGGTGACACACTAGCCATCAAACTATACTTCGTGGCCGCGCTGCCCGCGCGCGACCCGCTGCACACGCTCTACGCCGCGCTGCTGCAGCGACTGCCGCCCGCCGCCACCGTGAGTGCATTGTCCACTACCCTTTATGCTGTACTGGTGACACACTAGCCATCAAACTATACTTCGTGGCCGCGCTGCCCGCGCGCGACCCGCTGCACACGCTCTACGCCGCGCTGCTGCAGCGACTGCCGCCCGCCGCCACCGTGAGTGCATTGTCCACTACCCTTTATGCTGTACTGGTGACACACTAGCCATCAAACTATACTTCGTGGCCGCGCTGCCCGCGCGCGACCCGCTGCACACGCTCTACGCCGCGCTGCTGCAGCGACTGCCGCCCGCCGCCACCGTGAGTGCATTGTCCACTACCCTTTATGCTGTACTGGTGACACACTAGCCATCAAACTATACTTCGTGGCCGCGCTGCCCGCGCGCGACCCGCTGCACACGCTCTACGCCGCGCTGCTGCAGCGACTGCCGCCCGCCGCCACCGTGAGTGCATTGTCCACTACCCTTTATGCTGTACTGGTGACACACTAGCCATCAAACTATACTTCGTGGCCGCGCTGCCCGCGCGCGACCCGCTGCACACGCTCTACGCCGCGCTGCTGCAGCGACTGCCGCCCGCCGCCACCGTGAGTGCATTGTCCACTACCCTTTATGCTGTACTGGTGACACACTAGCCATCAAACTATACTTCGTGGCCGCGCTGCCCGCGCGCGACCCGCTGCACACGCTCTACGCCGCGCTGCTGCAGCGACTGCCGCCCGCCGCCACCGTGAGTGCATTGTCCACTACCCTTTATGCTGTACTGGTGACACACTAGCCATCAAACTATACTTCGTGGCCGCGCTGCCCGCGCGCGACCCGCTGCACACGCTCTACGCCGCGCTGCTGCAGCGACTGCCGCCCGCCGCCACCGTGAGTGCATTGTCCACTACCCTTTATGCTGTACTGGTGACACACTAGCCATCAAACTATACTTCGTGGCCGCGCTGCCCGCGCGCGACCCGCTGCACACGCTCTACGCCGCGCTGCTGCAGCGACTGCCGCCCGCCGCCACCGTGAGTGCATTGTCCACTACCCTTTATGCTGTACTGGTGACACACTAGCCATCAAACTATACTTCGTGGCCGCGCTGCCCGCGCGCGACCCGCTGCACACGCTCTACGCCGCGCTGCTGCAGCGACTGCCGCCCGCCGCCACCGTGAGTGCATTGTCCACTACCCTTTATGCTGTACTGGTGACACACTAGCCATCAAACTATACTTCGTGGCCGCGCTGCCCGCGCGCGACCCGCTGCACACGCTCTACGCCGCGCTGCTGCAGCGACTGCCGCCCGCCGCCACCGTGAGTGCATTGTCCACTACCCTTTATGCTGTACTGGTGACACACTAGCCATCAAACTATACTTCGTGGCCGCGCTGCCCGCGCGCGACCCGCTGCACACGCTCTACGCCGCGCTGCTGCAGCGACTGCCGCCCGCCGCCACCGTGAGTGCATTGTCCACTACCCTTTATGCTGTACTGGTGACACACTAGCCATCAAACTATACTTCGTGGCCGCGCTGCCCGCGCGCGACCCGCTGCACACGCTCTACGCCGCGCTGCTGCAGCGACTGCCGCCCGCCGCCACCGTGAGTGCATTGTCCACTACCCTTTATGCTGTACTGGTGACACACTAGCCATCAAACTATACTTCGTGGCCGCGCTGCCCGCGCGCGACCCGCTGCACACGCTCTACGCCGCGCTGCTGCAGCGACTGCCGCCCGCCGCCACCGTGAGTGCATTGTCCACTACCCTTTATGCTGTACTGGTGACACACTAGCCATCAAACTATACTTCGTGGCCGCGCTGCCCGCGCGCGACCCGCTGCACACGCTCTACGCCGCGCTGCTGCAGCGACTGCCGCCCGCCGCCACCGTGAGTGCATTGTCCACTACCCTTTATGCTGTACTGGTGACACACTAGCCATCAAACTATACTTCGTGGCCGCGCTGCCCGCGCGCGACCCGCTGCACACGCTCTACGCCGCGCTGCTGCAGCGACTGCCGCCCGCCGCCACCGTGAGTGCATTGTCCACTACCCTTTATGCTGTACTGGTGACACACTAGCCATCAAACTATACTTCGTGGCCGCGCTGCCCGCGCGCGACCCGCTGCACACGCTCTACGCCGCGCTGCTGCAGCGACTGCCGCCCGCCGCCACCGTGAGTGCATTGTCCACTACCCTTTATGCTGTACTGGTGACACACTAGCCATCAAACTATACTTCGTGGCCGCGCTGCCCGCGCGCGACCCGCTGCACACGCTCTACGCCGCGCTGCTGCAGCGACTGCCGCCCGCCGCCACCGTGAGTGCATTGTCCACTACCCTTTATGCTGTACTGGTGACACACTAGCCATCAAACTATACTTCGTGGCCGCGCTGCCCGCGCGCGACCCGCTGCACACGCTCTACGCCGCGCTGCTGCAGCGACTGCCGCCCGCCGCCACCGTGAGTGCATTGTCCACTACCCTTTATGCTGTACTGGTGACACACTAGCCATCAAACTATACTTCGTGGCCGCGCTGCCCGCGCGCGACCCGCTGCACACGCTCTACGCCGCGCTGCTGCAGCGACTGCCGCCCGCCGCCACCGTGAGTGCATTGTCCACTACCCTTTATGCTGTACTGGTGACACACTAGCCATCAAACTATACTTCGTGGCCGCGCTGCCCGCGCGCGACCCGCTGCACACGCTCTACGCCGCGCTGCTGCAGCGACTGCCGCCCGCCGCCACCGTGAGTGCATTGTCCACTACCCTTTATGCTGTACTGGTGACACACTAGCCATCAAACTATACTTCGTGGCCGCGCTGCCCGCGCGCGACCCGCTGCACACGCTCTACGCCGCGCTGCTGCAGCGACTGCCGCCCGCCGCCACCGTGAGTGCATTGTCCACTACCCTTTATGCTGTACTGGTGACACACTAGCCATCAAACTATACTTCGTGGCCGCGCTGCCCGCGCGCGACCCGCTGCACACGCTCTACGCCGCGCTGCTGCAGCGACTGCCGCCCGCCGCCACCGTGAGTGCATTGTCCACTACCCTTTATGCTGTACTGGTGACACACTAGCCATCAAACTATACTTCGTGGCCGCGCTGCCCGCGCGCGACCCGCTGCACACGCTCTACGCCGCGCTGCTGCAGCGACTGCCGCCCGCCGCCACCGTGAGTGCATTGTCCACTACCCTTTATGCTGTACTGGTGACACACTAGCCATCAAACTATACTTCGTGGCCGCGCTGCCCGCGCGCGACCCGCTGCACACGCTCTACGCCGCGCTGCTGCAGCGACTGCCGCCCGCCGCCACCGTGAGTGCATTGTCCACTACCCTTTATGCTGTACTGGTGACACACTAGCCATCAAACTATACTTCGTGGCCGCGCTGCCCGCGCGCGACCCGCTGCACACGCTCTACGCCGCGCTGCTGCAGCGACTGCCGCCCGCCGCCACCGTGAGTGCATTGTCCACTACCCTTTATGCTGTACTGGTGACACACTAGCCATCAAACTATACTTCGTGGCCGCGCTGCCCGCGCGCGACCCGCTGCACACGCTCTACGCCGCGCTGCTGCAGCGGCTGCCGCCCGCCGCCACCGTGAGTGCATTGTCCACTACCCTTTATGCTGTACTGGTGACACACTAGCCATCAAACTATACTTCGTGGCCGCGCTGCCCGCGCGCGACCCGCTGCACACGCTCTACGCCGCGCTGCTGCAGCGACTGCCGCCCGCCGCCACCGTGAGTGCATTGTCCACTACCCTTTATGCTGTACTGGTGACACACTAGCCATCAAACTATACTTCGTGGCCGCGCTGCCCGCGCGCGACCCGCTGCACACGCTCTACGCCGCGCTGCTGCAGCGGCTGCCGCCCGCCGCCACCGTGAGTGCATTGTCCACTACCCTTTATGCTGTACTGGTGACACACTAGCCATCAAACTATACTTCGTGGCCGCGCTGCCCGCGCGCGACCCGCTGCACACGCTCTACGCCGCGCTGCTGCAGCGGCTGCCGCCCGCCGCCACCGTGAGTGCATTGTCCACTACCCTTTATGCTGTACTGGTGACACACTAGCCATCAAACTATACTTCGTGGCCGCGCTGCCCGCGCGCGACCCGCTGCACACGCTCTACGCCGCGCTGCTGCAGCGGCTGCCGCCCGCCGCCACCGTGAGTGCATTGTCCACTACCCTTTATGCTGTACTGGTGACACACTAGCCATCAAACTATACTTCGTGGCCGCGCTGCCCGCGCGCGACCCGCTGCACACGCTCTACGCCGCGCTGCTGCAGCGGCTGCCGCCCGCCGCCACCGTGAGTGCATTGTCCACTACCCTTTATGCTGTACTGGTGACACACTAGCCATCAAACTATACTTCGTGGCCGCGCTGCCCGCGCGCGACCCGCTGCACACGCTCTACGCCGCGCTGCTGCAGCGGCTGCCGCCCGCCGCCACCGTGAGTGCATTGTCCACTACCCTTTATGCTGTACTGGTGACACACTAGCCATCAAACTATACTTCGTGGCCGCGCTGCCCGCGCGCGACCCGCTGCACACGCTCTACGCCGCGCTGCTGCAGCGGCTGCCGCCCGCCGCCACCGTGAGTGCATTGTCCACTACCCTTTATGCTGTACTGGTGACACACTAGCCATCAAACTATACATTATTGCAGACGCCGGGGACTTAGGGATTGCTGGACGAGCCATGTATAGTGCTTTTCTCAATAAATGTGAGAAAATAATGAAAGACTTAAAACAATATTGCCGCGTTTTTTCTCTTTTTATTTTCAGTTGTCAGTCATAGTTTACACAAAAAATTGATACCGTAAATTGTTGTTTTTTCTTTCGGAACGAAAATTAACGTTTTGGCGCTTGATGAATGTGTTTTGGCAAACTACATTAAATCTCAGTAAAAAGAAGTATTACACTACTTAGTCATTATTTGAAAAAAGTACTATACAAGTCTTGGCCGCAATGAGGCATCCAATAATCTCAAGTGATACGATGCCTTGGCTTCTCCTCGGCCCACATTCTCATTTTCATCCGTCGAGGCCTGTTCTGCCAGCCACTGCAGTAATATCCTATCGTTGCGCTCTTATATTCAATTTGTATGTAAGACTGTCTACACACCGAGGTCGTTGGCCCGCCGGCACACAACCCGCCGGGCATAGCCGGCGGCGACATGAGCATCGTTTGCCGTCAGGCCGGGCAACAAGTATCTACTTGTTTAGAATTAGATTAAAGGTTGTACTAATGTTTCCATGCTTTTATTCTTCTAATGTATGATGTGTGTCAGTGCGTGTCGGAGGCGCGCTGGGGCGACTGGCGGCCGCACGCCGCCATGCTGCTGGCGAACGCGTCGGCGCGGCCCGAGCAGGACGCCAAGAGCCTGGCCACGCTGGGCGCGTCCCTGGCCACGCGCGGCCTGCTGTACTCGGCGCAGTTCTGCTACGTGGCCGCGGGCGCGCAGCCCGAGCCGCATCCGCTACAGCCGCTCACCACAGGTACCACACCAGGGAACGGCTTCACTGCAGTCGCAGCGGTCGAGGCACTTCTTTATCTTAACATAGTATAATAAATCTCTTTTTAGATCTTTTAGACATCAACGCGATTCAATATAGAACATTGCAGGGTTGAATCACCTGATTGTCTGATTATAAAAATGATTCCGTGCTCCATCGAGCCCAGGTGCAATCTGGTAGTCGTTAAAGGCCAATAAGTGGTTCCGAAGAACTCTGACGTTAGGGTGTGCATAATCGATTGACCACTTTACCTTCACAAAATGATGATAAAGAAAAAGGTTTATATGTATAACTAGATTTTGCCCGCTCGCTCGCGTTAAGAAGTATAGTTTAGATCGGTTTAAATTTGCCAAAGTTTCACAAACTATCATCCTCTATTTTATCCCCTTGGGGCTAAAATTGATTAGACTGTGTTATGATAGATCACTATGTCAGTCAGTCAGTCACCATTGAGTTATATATATTTAGAAGATTTAGATTAACTGCCCCATATTAGTGCGAAGCCGGGGCGGGTCTTTAGTTTCAAATAAATATAATGGTCGATGAGAGTGGGCAGTGTAGTAGATGAATGTCGACCGTGTTGCAGGCCCGGTGACGACGGTGCCGCGGCTGGCGCTGCTGCTAGCAGACAGCAGGGCCGCGAGCCTGGAGCAGCTGGCCACCAACGAGGCCATCTTCGCCACGGAGATCTACGAGTACGCGCTCTCGCTGCACCAGGACTTCGTCATCGAGCCCATGCAGGTCCGTTACGTTGTTTGCTACGCCACTATACCAACATGTTCCAGTATATGCTCTACCTCTTGTATATGCTCCAATTTTAGACTCCAAAGCTAATGGTAGTAACATATAATATTGTTACGTGGTTAGGGTTCAGGATTTGGAGTAAAACACCAAACTCTTCAGAGGGAATTTATTCACTACGGAATCCCAACACTGACTGGTCTTCCAACACGTCGAATATCCAAAACGCAAAGCACTCGTAGTCCTGGTCCGTTGCTGTGGTCGCAGAAATTATCACTTATCAGTCGCACACAAATCACTCGTATTAGTATCGCTCACTAAGAACACTCGCGGTAAACTGATTAACGATCTCTCCGGGTTCTTCTCACACTCTCGTTGGAGAGTCGGGGATGCTGTGCAGGACCGTGTCCTCTTCAGCGGATGCTGCCGCCGCCTGCAACTACAGGCGGGTCACATAGCTGTGGCCGTGGCGGCCACGTCGGGTGAAGTCTTGACTACTGGGGATGCTGTGCAAGCGCCGCACTTGAAGCGGCGCCTATGTCGGCGGTCGGCGCTAAGATGGCAGCTCTGGGCGAAGGCTTGTGTTTTCCGTCGGGTGGGCGGGCGTGTAGCGGCGCGATCCCTCGGAGATGGGGGTGCGCCGAAGAGTCCGCCCTGGAGTACATGGCCTTCGCCAGTCGGGAGACGAATGTGTCCAGGCCTTCCCATTTAAGGTCCCGCTGGATGACGTCGTTCCTCACGTAGCGTGGGGCCCCCGTCACTGCTCGGAGACATAGGTTCTCTTGGGCCCGGAGACGACGTCGGTTCGTCTCCGAGCAGTATGCGTACCACGCAGGGGCCGCGTACGTGAGGCGGGATCGTACATATGTTTTGTAGATCCCGAGCTTCGTTCTCAGCGGGAGTCGGGAGGAGAGCACTGGGCGCAGCTTCCCCCGGGCCATCTTTGCGCTTGACACAGCCGCGTCGACATGATGCTGCATAGTGAGGCGCCTGTCTATCTTCACCCCCAGGTATGTGACGTGTGGCTGCCACGGCACTTTTTCCCCGAAGAGGAGCATCAAGACGGCATCAAGCACGCCGCCAAGAAAGTCCAAATGGACTTTCTTGGCGGCGTGCTTCGCGTTCATGGAATTGGCGAAGTACGCCGCATCGTCGGCATATAATGCCAACTCGGCCTGACCGGCTACGGGGATGTCGTCGGTGTACCACGCGTAGCAGGCTGGGGAGAGACAGCTGCCCTGAGGGACGCCCGCCCTTACCGGGCGCTCCGACGAGAGGGCGTCCTCGACCGCCACTCTGAATTTTCGCTCTTCGAGGAATGAGGACACGATCCTGACGAGTCTCTTCGGGGCTGGGGACTCCGACAGCTTGTGTAGCAGCCCCTCATGCCACACCCTGTCGAAGGCCTTCTCGTTATCGAGGAGCACGACAGCCATATGCTCCTTCCGGTTGGCCGGCTTCCGAGATCTTGTGGATCACTCTTGCCACTTGAAGCGTCGTAGAATGTTCTGGCCGAAACCCGAATTGCTCCGCACGCGGTGGAATGTGCGGGAGCAGCACGCCGAGCAGCAGCTTCTCGAACACCTTCGAGAGCGCGCTCAGTAAGGTGATGGGCCGATAGCTTTCTGGGAGGCGCAGGTTTTTACCCGGCTTTGGCAGCATGATGACCCGCCCGGTCCTCCACTCTGTAGGGTAGTGGCCCGAGCGCAGGATGCCATTGAAGAGCCGAGTTACCGCCGTAATAAAAGACGGCGTTAAATGGCGCAACGCCTCGTTTGTGACGTTATCTCCGCCCGGGGCCTTCCTGGGCTTGAGGCGGCGGATCTCTCGCAGGACTTGGCCGGGCGTGAAGTAGACTGCGTCCTCCTCAGCCGGTATCGGCCCTGCTAGGTACTTTCGAAGGTGTTCGGTCACCCTTTGATGGTGCTCTGGGTCGGCGATCGGGTTCGGCGTGAATTGGCGCTCCAAGTGGTCGGCGAAGATCTCGGCGCGGTCCTCCGCGCGGTAGCGCGGGTAACCATCCGCTGCCAGCAGCGGCCGCACGGGTTGCGGCTCCGCGGACAGCCGGCGGCATAGGCGATGTACAGAGGGGATGTCATCGCCCACTGCGAGCAGATGGTTCTCCCACGATCGGGCTGCGTGCTCCTCGAGGCGGTCCTTTATGGTCTCCACCAGCTTGTTGAGGCGAGTCTTGATTTCCGGGCAGCGGGTAGCTTGCCACTGCCTCCGTGTATTCCTCTTCGCGTCCAATAGGCGGGTGATATCGGCCGGTAGCGGCTCGGGCTTCGAGCCCGCCGGCAACTCGCGCGTGGACGCGTTGAGGGCGCCTTGTATGCAGCGGGTAATAGCGCCCGCCGCCAGCTCTACCTCTTCACTGGTGGAGACCTTTTGGAAAGCAATTTGGGGCTTTCGGGCTTCCAATTGGGATTGGAATTCGTCCCAGTTTATTTTTGACTTCTTCCTGGCCAGCGTGACTCTGGTTGGCTGCTCCTTAAGGACGAGGAGTACCGGCCTGTGGTCCGACGGCAAATCCGGGAATACTTCGAGGGTCGGAGGCGTCCGTAGGCCTCTATAGGCCACGAGATCGATGATATCGCCGATATTAGTCTTGTGATTGTAGTGGGTCGGCTCGTCCGGCCCCACTACATCGTACTCGTGGCGTATAGAGTCCGCGAGTATCCGTCGTCCCCGCGGGCAGTCCTTGGTGGAGTTCCAGTATACATTCTTGGCGTTGAAGTCGCCGGCCACTACGGTCGGCGTGGGGTGCAGCAGGAGGGAGCGCAGCTCTATCAGATCAAGGTACTGCGCTGGCGGTATATAAGTGGCGAAGAGCCGGGTCTCCCGGCCGCCGTAGTGAACAGTTACGCCCAAAGCGTACATTGTTCGGAACTCCACGTGGGGTATGGCCTGGTGGACGACATCTCTCTTGACGTACACCGCCAGTCCTCGAAACGGTGTGCCGTCGGAGGCCTTCTCGTCCTTGCGGTAGCAGATGTAGTTGGGGAGGTTGTATTGTTCACCCTCCCCAAGGTGAGTATCGCTGACCAGGAAGATGTCTACATGTTGCTCCCGGAGGAAGTAGGCCACCATCTTTTTCTTCCTCCGGAGCGTTTCGGCATTCCAGTACATGATTCTCAGAGGTGTGCTATCCATATTAGTTGGAGCTAGACACACCTCTGAGGAGCCCCGACGCTTCTAGTTGGTCGGGGGTCATGGCCATCATATTGAAGAAGGCTTGGAACAGCAACGCCATTTGCGCTTGAGGCATGGGCGCGGTCGTGGCGGGCTGCTGCGGGGCCTTCTCGGGCTGGGCGGCCTGGGGAGCGGGCTGCGGGGGCGCCGGAGCGGAGCTCTCGGCTTGATTTTTCTTCTTTTTCTTATTTTTCCGTTTTTTCTTCGGGAGCTCCGCTCCGCGCTCGGTCGGTGGGTTGGCGGGGGCCATCAACGAGGCCACCGCTGCCTCCTCCGTTTGCGTGCGGGGCGTGAGCGATGTTCCACTGCGAGCCACCGCGCCTGCCCTTTTGTTACGCGCCTCCTTTTTGAACACGGGGTAGGTGGTGTTGTTCGCTGGGTGAGGGCCGCCGCAATTTGCGCAGGTGGCCGACTGGTCCATGGGTCGGTCGCAGTCGGCGGCCTTGTGAGGGCCCCCGCAGCGCACGCAGGCGATCGGACGGTGGCAGTTTATTGATGAGTGCCTGAAGAGTTGGCATCGGTGGCATTGGGCGGGGCCCTGTTTGCGCCGCCAGGGCTCGATTTTAATGCCCGGCATATGCAGCAACTCCTTGATCGAAAAGATATCGGTGCAGCCCTCGGTCCTTTTTACAAGGCAGAAAAATATGCAGCCGGGGCGCTCTCCCCTGCCCCGGATGCCCTTCACTGCCTCGGTTTCGAAACCGAGCTCCGCAAGCGCCTGACTTATTTCGGCCTCCTCGGTGTCCTGCGGCAATCCTCTTATGGCCACCTTCAGCTGGCGTTCGGCCGGCAGCGAGTAGCAGAACCAGCTGATGGCGGCCTCTCGCTCCAGTTTGGTGAGGTAAGCCTGCACCATCCTATACTCATTCTCGTCCGCAGGCGAGAACCGCACTCCCCGTCCGAAGGGTCGGGCCGAAGGTGCGCGACCCAATTGGCGGGCCAGTTCCCTGAAATGAACCGACCAATCGGGCAGGCGCTCGACCACGAGTGGCGGGTAGCGCCTGGTTTGCGCCTTGGCCGGTTGAGAAGCAGGCGTTGGTGCAGGCTGTCCTGGCGCACTTGTCGCGGGAAAGGTATTGGGCGCCCCTCCTGGGGCGGCCGGGGAAGTGCTAGCGGCGTGTTGGGAGGCCGTGGCCGCGGTGCTTGGGCCGGCTACGGCGGCGGAGGTCTTGCTTGACGCCGATTGTGTGCTGAATACGGCGGCTGCAGTCATGCGCGCGGGCTCAGTCGCCCCCCTCGCGTTGACTGTATCACTGGGCGTCGCCCTGTCGATGGCGGCGGCTGTGGGATGCGTCTTCGATTTGGCAATCGAAATTGTAGTTGCGGCGGTCGTGGCGGCGCCTGCAGTCACTCGCGCGAAAGAAAACGCAGGCGCGCGTGAAGTTGCCTGCATTTTTGTGGCAGGCGGCGGACGTTCGGGTCCCGCCGCAGTCCCGGGCTGCGGCGCGCGGCGCGGCTCGACCTTTGAGGAGGTCGGCGCGGGTTTCGAGACGGGCGCGCCTTCGGGGCGCGTCGCGGGGCCTTCCGGGGCCCGCGCCACCGGGGGCGCTTTGAAAGAGACCCGCTTCGAGCGGGGGTCACGCTGCGGCAGCGGTATGCCGGAGGGGCGAGGGGTCGGCTTCAGCGGCTCCTCGAGGTGGGTCTTGGGGTGCTCCGGCATCTCAAAGGCCTCAGACAGGTCCGTGAGTGACCCCGTCGTTGTCGAGGCCACCGGCGAGTCCTCCTCTTGTCCCATGTCTAGGGCTCGTGGTTTTTTGGGGGGTTCGTCGTCCCCCGCGGGGCTGCGCGCCCTCTTCAGCACCGTCGCTAGGATCTCCCTGTGCGGCGTGTCCACCGGCGGCAGGGTGATGATGCCGCGACGTGCGAAATCGAGCGCGGTGGCGTCTTCTAATGACGGCTCGGTGCCTCCGAGCTCATTCCGTTGGAGGCGAAGATACATCGCCATCCAACGAATGAGCCCCGAGGAAAAGGCTCCTGATTCGGCGACTCTGGCCAGCATGGCCAAGTCACGGTCGTGCCAGCCTCTCGGCGAGAGGCGGGCAGTGGGCAGCGTAGACGCTGCGGCTGGCGTGGTGACGCTAGGGGTCGCGTAGGCCGTGATGTCGGGCGAGGTGGGTCGGGAAGGGCCCGGCCCAGGCTCGTCCTCCTCGTGGATGGGCTCCATTCCGGAGCCCGACGACGCGCAGGTGGGGAGTCGCCCTACGCAGCCACACGGACCGCTAGGCCGTCTACCCAACACTCCTTTCGTCGGTGAGACCCGCTGGTGGGAGGCCGACTACTAAGAGTGCACAGGCAAAACGAACCCAACGACCCGGGCAAAGTGTTTACAGGTAGGGCTATCCCCGCCGACGCTGTAACAGCGCAGGGTGCCGATCGGCAGTGCTCCACGATTGGAGCGCGACGATGCAGCGAGTATAAACACAATAAGGGCTCGTACGTACGGTAGAGGCTAACTAACAATCCTGATTAACGATCGCCACGTCCGCTCCCTTATATACTGACTTATGGGTCTCTAGAAAGTTCCATATACTTCCGGTCCCGACGGCCGGTAACTAAAACATTCCAGAATATTCGAGTATGTGTATGAGCGGGATAGAATACATAAGTGTGAGCAGGATGGAAGATGTATGAGCGCGACAGACGATGTTCGGAAAAGTTCTAGACTATTCTGTTCTGGGAGCTTCGCGACACTGCCCCCTTCTTAGAGACGCTCGTCCCGAGCGTCACTTTTGCCGCCATGATAACGCGCTAAGCGGTCTACATGTACCATCTCTAGTGATCCACCTGGTCGTCGTTGAATCACATATGTCACGTCACTCAATTGGGCTACTATCTTGAATGGGCCTTCCCATCTTGCTTGTGACTCTGTAGACTTTCTCCTCTGGTGTAATGGATTGATAACCCAAACCAATGCTCCTTCTCCAAAGACACTCGCCTTCATTCCCTTAGCGGTTCTCGTTGAACTGTTAAAGTCCCCCTCAGTTCGCCAATTGTAAGAGAGTCTGGAGTCACAATCGCCAATAGGTCTCACGTATAACTTAGCCAATCCCCCAGAATTCCCGTGGAACTCGCGCTTGTCCCGGTTGCAGCGTTGTGGACACTGCTCATACTGGGGCTCACTTACTAGTGTCAATCTGCGCCATTTACCTGCTTGACAACTATCCCCTTGTTTATTTACAAGCCTATCCTTTTCTGGACAGCTAAGTTGTAGATGGCCTCTCTCACCACATTTGTAACACATGCGTCCAGTTTTATTAGTTTTCCTGGGTGTGTCTCTTATCGCTCTGACGTCCTCGACCTCGCTAATTTCTCGTCCTTTATTATGACGCTCATCTTGCCTTACTGCTTCTACTTCAAGGGCATGTACGAGGGCTTCCTTAAGCGAATCATGATGCTGTAGCTTTACTGCAGCTCTTACCTCCAGATCCATGATGCCATCTATGAAGGCTTGCAGCAGATTCTTCTCTACCATCTTAGGGTCTTCCGAAGGATACGCTTTCCGCACTAGCCTTTCGATCTCTAGTGCCCATTGTTGTAATCCTTCATTTGAGCGCTGCTTTCTATCTCGTAGTTGTGCTCGGAACACGTGCTCCAGGTGGCGTTCTCCGTACCTTGCATCAAGCGCCTCTATTAAGTTTCCGAACTTACGGCCTGTGTTAGGCAGTGCCTCTAATACTGATAAAGCCGATCCTTTTAGAGCGATGGTGAGAGCTGTCAAGTTCTGCTCATCAGTCCATCCGTTTGCAGTAGCGACAGTTAGGAATTGCTGTTTGTAAGCGGCCCAAGAAGTGGTACCATCGTAAGATGGCACTTTTATCTTGGGTCCATTTACAGCAGTGATGGGAGCGCTCGGCGTTACTGTAACGCCTACTGCCTCCAAACATTGTATCTTCTTTTCCAATTCAGCTAGTTTCTTCTCTAGTCTGGAGAAATTCGTTTCCAGACCTGTCACGCGATTATCCACCAAAGTCTCCAAATTTGTCACTCGGTTCTCTACCAAATCCACATCCTTACGAGATTCGTGGACCAGATTGGTCCACCACGTTGCTGACTTTGCTGACAGCTGCTAATACCATTTGTTGGTCCTCACTCAGCTTTTCCTGCATACACTTTTGCTCTTCCTTTTGTTCATTCCTCGTGCGCTTTTGTTCCTCCTTTTGCTCTTTCCGCATATTTTGTATTTCTCCATTAAGTTCCACATTGATGCGTTGCAGTTTACTCTGGTTCTCATTTATGCACTGCAACATTTGCATCAAGCTACCAAAATCAAAAGATGCTTGAGTGGGAACCTGGTAAGAGGGGCTAGGCAACGTGGCTTGATGATGGGCGGCAATCTCTTGGGAGGCCGTAACTTCTTCGGTGGCTGTGACAACTTGGGCGGCTGTGACGGCTTCGGTGGTTGCGACGTTTTGGGCGGCTGCCCTGTATTGGGCGGCTGCCATGTCTTGGGCGGCTGCCATGTCCTGGGCGGCTACCATGTCCTGGGCGGCTACTATGTCCTGGGCGGCTGCCATGTCTTGGGCGGCTGTGACCTCTGAGGCTACGGGCGGCAGTTGCTCGGCTGCGATGTTTTGGGCGGCTGGCGCACGTCGAGCGGATGCAACTTGGGCGGCTGCTGCGGTAGCCTCCATTGCACGTTGTGCCCGGGTCCTGACGCCTTCCTTATCTTCTTCGTCCCTCGGCAACACTGGCATTTCCAAATCCCACACTTCTGACACCAAATGTTACGTGGTTAGGGTTCAGAATTTGGAGTAAAACACCAAACTCTTCAGAGGGAATTTATTCACTACGGAATCCCAACACTGACTGGTCTTCCAACACGTCGAATATCCAAAACGCAAAGCACTCGTAGTCCTGGTCCGTTGCTGTGGTCGCAGAAATTATCACTTATCAGTCGCACACAAATCGCTCGTATTAGTATCGCTCACTAAGAACACTCGCGGTAAACTGATTAACGATCGCCACGTCCGCTCCCTTATATACTGACTTATGGGTCTCTAGAAAGTTCCATATACTTCCGGTCCCGACGGCCGATAACTAAAACATTCCAGAATATTCGAGTATGTGTATGAGCGGGATAGAATACACTAGTGGTTCTGCGAGAACAGTAGACCTCGCGAGCCCTTACAACCAACATCCACATTTGCCCTCCAGTGCTCTAAAATATATCTGTTACTGATATGCTAATTGACTAAAGGATGATTTCCTTCAGTTACTATTTCCCAATCCCCGCTGCTCTCAATTAGGTACCGGAGGAAACGGAAATTCAAACCTACATTCCCCTTACCAGAAGACCCGACCAGACCCTTTTTTAAGAGGAAACACTAAGCTCGAGAGAATTGAAAAATAGATATTTATAATATCTATTGCTGTCGCGCCGCGTGCCCAAACAAACCCCGCAGAGTGCTATAGAGATAACTGCAGCTCGGCCGGAAAATACTTATAAAAATTACACAAAATTAACGCTTCGTAGTCCTCTGATTGCTTCTCCGAAACTTAACCGATTTAATTTCTTTTTACATTAAAAATTTAAAATAAGCTATGGCTGTGTTTCTGCTTTTCTTTTTCTTATATAATTGCCTAAATTTGTTTTCTTGATGTTTGAACACAACGGAAATTCGTACCAATTTTTCATGTTTTGAAGGTTCATAACTCTTTAAATAATTCAATTCAATTATGAAAAAATTTTTACATATGGATTTTTTTTGTAAAAAATCATTACTCTATTGGTACTATCCGGCGAGGAATCAGGGGGACTGCTCTTGTATGGAAACACGGCCCTTGAGCACCATGTTTAGTATGATTTTGTACACATTAACTAAGTTGGTGTGATCCTCTTCAAGATCGGAAATATCGGAATAGCGAACTTTGCATGGGTGAATAGGAGGCAAAGTTTAAGTACCTGGTTTCATAGTTACCAATTGGTCAAAATTTTAATAGGACGCTAATTTTCAACTATAATGGCAGACAAACATGCGAACTTTACGTTAAGAAGTGGCCGGCATCTATAAGCCCCGGGTTCAAGTCACAGGATAGCATGTGAATCTTTTTTATTTATTTTTAATTTTTATTTCAGGATTCTAAGTTTATTCAGTGTTTTCAATTATAAAAGTAATACGCAGTATCATGCTTTAAGCCAAAAAATATTTTTCATATTTTGATTTTTGTTTTCTTAGGGAAAGTTGTTCATTTTCACTCCCTCTCCCACTTCACGTACTTCAACTTCTTCTATAAATATACAGAAAATCGATTTCAGACAACTTTTGGGCAAATTGCCGACTATAAACACGTTAAGTTTATCGTATAAAAAAGTTGTTCAGACAAAAAAGTTGCGTCTTAATGAGAATAACAAAAAAGTCTAATGACATTTTTTATTTATTTTCCAAATAGCTGTGCTATGAGTTTTTTTAAGTTTCGGACCCCCAAATATCCGCCATTTTTTAAAATTTCGAAAATCTGGCACGACAAAAAAATTCTATATAATTACCAAACCTGCTCACAAAATTTCATGAGAATCGGTTGAGAAATGCGACCTGTAGGCGAGAACAGACAGACAGACAGACAGACAGACAGACAGACGGACAAAAGAATTTTGGGCCAGTGGAAACTGAGACGCTTCGCTCGCTCGGTCAATAAGTGTGAGCAGGATGGAAGATGTATGAGCGCGACAGACGATATTCGGAAAAGTTCTAGACTATTCTGTTCTGGGAGCTTCGCGACAATATCATTTCTTATGCTAATATACCGTGCCCACAGAAATAAATCTATGTTACTGCTCTCCGCCACCGCATTTTAATCAATAAACACTTCTCCTTTTGATTTCGGTAAGCCCAAAATGAAAAATCGACACACGGCAAACTACATTTTTCCACCTGTACTTTACATCAAAGTGGCCGCGTTAGGCAGGCATATTAGTCACAACTTTAGCTTAATGTGCCTAAGGTCCCGGATATTAGTATTTCCGGCCGTGCCTATGGCGCATCTA
The DNA here is from genome assembly GCA_947532085.1 of Elegia similella. NCBI lineage: Eukaryota > Metazoa > Arthropoda > Insecta > Lepidoptera > Pyralidae > Elegia > Elegia similella. Next base: position 31,360,493 of record OX383927.1, on the reverse strand, counting down.
ATGTATTCTAAAGCACATACATTTGTTTACAGACATACAAACTGATCATGGCGTGTCGCCTTTGTGACGTGGGTGACTACGAGCGAGCTCTAGCCTACGTGGAGTGTGCCGCCAGGACCGCCATGCTGCGACCCGACAGATACTCTCCGAAACTGTTCAGGGCGCTAGCTGACCTCGCTGACAGGTATATCAATAACTAACGAGTATTTTCGATCCCGCTTTTTTACATCTATTGATAATGTGACAGGTTTACAATATCGTGCTTGAAGTGGTGCCTAAATTAATATAAATTCCACTCGTAACTGAAACGCATGAGACATGGAGCGGTCACTGACGATCAGGATTTTATTTATTTATTTATTTAGTACGTAAAACAGGTTACAGTCGTTACAGCATTAAAATTACAAGAAAAAATATAGTATAGTGACTAGACTGTACCCCAAAACATACGCACACAAATAGATTATATGTAATAGGTAACACAAACACATTAACAAAACAAAGCAGCTGGCGCATAACAATGCGCATTTTAATCCACTAGGGACAATATCAACACAATGCATCACAATATGAAGCTACGCTTATGTTGGTCGGTCGGCTGCTCAGCAAGAAGTGTGGCTTTCTCTAGGCGGTGAACGCAACGACGGTATGGCGGGCAGGGTGGGGCGAGCTGTGACGTCACGCCAGCATGGCAGTTTGGGTTGGTTGCGTTACATAACCCAACAGCATTGACCATATAGTAAAGTACAGTGTAATATTCCCCCGATTCCTCATATAAACTTCTACACACACCATTTCACCCCTTGACACATTTTTCGGGGTTAAAACTATCCTATGTCCTGCTAAGAGACCAGGAGCTCTCTATGATTTGACCAGTTCGTTGACATCATTATACATTTTGCATTGTCATCATTTTATGCAAAATTGTATATTGGGACGTCGATCAAATTTAACTAAATATATGCTTGTAACTTTTTTTAAAAGAATTTTAATACTTTTAAATATTTTTGATGATGATGATTTTAAAACTATGCATATATCTTTTTCTAGATTAAAATACCACGACCCGTCGTTGTCAGAGGACCCAGAATCCATAGCCTTAGACGCCGACAGCGGGCCGGGCAGTCCGGAGCACAAGCAGCAGCAGTGGCTGGACGACGTCAAGCGGGTCGCCGACCACACGGCGATGTACCACCAGGCGCACCAGGTGACTGACAACTTCTGTACAAGTGTACATACAATTATAACAATTGTTAGGATACTTTTGTAAACGTAACAAAGTATATTTGACGCTGTTGATCTTTATATGGCTTTTGACTGTGTAACTCCTAAGTCATACATATATCTTTTTATTCACACTTTATTAAGATGATTTATAGGTTGTTATGTTGAATTAATTTAGTTGCTACCTCATATAACAGCTTAGAACATTTGCTGTAATTAGACTCATATCTATAAGTTCATGTGTTAGAATGAGTTGTGCCCCAGGGTCGTGTACTGGATCCAATAAAAAAGTTTTGTTTTGTTTGCAGTCCGAGCAGCAGGCGTCGGCGGCGCCCTCGCTGCAGACCACGCCGCAGCACCAGGCCTACGACCAGCAGCAGCAGTATGGCTGGGGAGACCAGGTCTAAATTTATTCACTGCTTTATTCTTGTTGAGTGTGAAAGTCTAATAGAATTATATACGATGGCTACAAGTTGTAACAGAACATAAATGGTAAAAAAAATAGTATTAGATGTTTTATTGTCAATGCATCCATGTTACACTGAGATAGAGTTAGCAAACTCACCAGTCACTCGCCATTTAGGTGATCTATCCTTCCCTTCAACTGAGTGCAAAGAAGTGACCATATTTACTGAAGTTTAGATCAGATGATATTATATGAATGTCCGTTTCGTTTAACAGAGCCAGAGCCTACAGGAGCAGTACCCGGCGCAGGCCGCGCCCACGTACGAGCCCGCGGCCGCGGCGCCCGAAGAGACCCCCCACTACACGCACTACCACCAGCCCCCGCCGCCCCCCGACCCCGACCCCGCGCACGACACTCACCCCCCGCACCCCCCGGCCTACGACGCGGGCTATGCTGACCCCGCGCCGCACGACTACTGGCAGCCGGACAACCACTACGGCTACCACGAGGTCGGTACCGCTCACTATTATCATTTTATGCAGCAGGCCAGGACTCGTACACAGCTACATACACACTTGGAATAGACTAGTCGACAAGATTCTTTTGCTTAGCCATTGAGTTCCGTTAGTGATCCCTATGAAAGACAATGTTCTACTAAGTTTGGATAGGGACTAGATTTCGATTTTTTATTTAGCTTTTGTTCAATCTTCCGTCTCTTGTCGGCAAAGTTCAAATTCGAGCGCTTGAATTTGTTTTTTTTAGCTTTTAGTCTTAAGAAATACGTTTTGTATTTGGATTAACTGGTGACTATTTTTAGAAATAGATAGTTGCTACGAACAAGTTTAAATTATTTCATTGAGCTGATTTTATCTTCAGAGGCACGGTTTTTTAATCTTTAAAAAATCTTTAACTCCTACAAATGACGTCTTAGTAATTATTTAAGTAAGTGTGGACGGAGATGATGTCGGGCTAACGGTGTTGTGTGGTGCTGGGCAGACGGTAAGTACCGTGCGCCAGCGCCGACACCGGGCGACACACGAGTCGCCGCGCGCCGACACCGCGCCGACACCCGCCGACATCACGCCGACACACCGCGGCCACGGAGCGCCGCAGCAAGCCGCCGACGCCGCCCCCCCAGCAGCCGCGACTTCGCATCCTCGTAACAATAACTCCATAGCTCGCACCGCCAACCCCGGCCTGCCTCGCATCGAAGAGTGTAGTCCGAGCCACTCGTCCCTGTCACTCACGGACCTGGACATCCAAGTGTCGCACGGGGCGGAGTCGACTCAGGCGGCGCCGCGAGCCGTGGCCCCGCGGCGCGCTGACGTGGTCCTGGGTACGGTGGAGCGGTGGGCGTGGCGTTCTCCGGGCCGCGGGCCCCATCGGCCGCTGGTGTTCGGCGGCACCTACCCCATCGACGAGCCCGAGGCGGCGGGCGGCGACACGGAGCGGCGAGCGCTGGCGCGGCGCGTGGAGCGGAGCGTGCGGCGGTTCGAGGCCCTACTGGCGCGCCGCGCCACGCTCTCTTTCCCCGTCGACGCGCCGCGCACCTTCCAGATAGACGAGCCGCTCTGAACTGCGCCATTACAGACCGTTGCTGGTTTGGTCCTTCGCGATTTGATCATTTCCGAAATCGGCAAACACCCGAAGACATTGTTAAATTATTTCCATCTAGTCGTCATGTTATCCGTGATATCCCGAATGCAATTATAACTTCAACCAATATAACTTTAATTTTATGCAACATACATTTTAAACATATATGTCAGCAACTAAAACTATAACGTCTTTCCAAATTTAAAACAAATTGAATCTGCCTAAGATTATCTCTAATTCAGCATTATAATATAAGTTATTAGTCGCTCTTAGTGCTAGTGTTATAGAATTCCTTCCTGTGATCACTTATCGTAATTATGTTTGTAATCTATTCATGCGTTAATTTTATGATAATTCAGTATTTAAATTTATTATATATTCTTTAAAATTTAATCTATTTACAGCTCTCTGGTGTATTTTGTGTTGTTCTGAAGTGATATGTCGAATCTGCGCTCATTGTTATGAATTAAATGTTATATTAAATAGACTTGTATTTCTATAGTAAGTACAATAATATGAATCGCTTAAGCCGGAGAACATTTGATATTAGACCGAGTTTTTGACATATTATTCAAAACTGCTTACTAAGGAACTATTGTGTAACCGGAATTATTTTGTATAAAAAAATTACTCTTTCATGCAGTCATCCGTTCAAAAATAGCTGACCTGAACGGCGTTACCGTATAGGTATCCTAACTAATATTATAAATGCGAAAGTGAGTTTGTTTGTTTGTTTGTTACGCTTTCACGCCGTAACTACTAAACCGATCATCATGAAATTTTGCATACAAGTTCTCTGGAGTGCGGAGAAGGACATAGGCTACCTTTTATCCCGGGAAAATGTACTATTCCCGAGGGATCGACATTGACGCGGGCGGAGCCGCGGGCGAAAGCTAGTATTATATATACGTACAGTCAACCAAGGAGATACCCGACCCCGCCATCGACCTATATCTTGAATTATCATCTTATTCAAAAATAATATTAACATGAAAATATATATTCAGAAAGATTTTAATTAAGACTTCTCGAATATAAATTTTCATGTTAATATTACTTTTAGTTTAAGAGAAAATTTAATGAAAATCCTAGCTTAACAAGGTAAAGGTAGATGGCGGGGCCAGGTATCTCCTTGGCTGACTGTACTTCCTTTATCTAATTAAGCTAGCATTTCTAGTATGTAATTTACAAGAATTGGTCGTTTAAAAGGTGTTTCCAACTCGCAAGATTTCGATGAATTTAATGTGTACGTGCTGGTGTGTGAAATCGATTTAGCTCGGTCTCATCCCTGGGGAACTTCTTTCTCCGATCGAACCTTTATCACTGACAGCATTGACAGTGACGCACATAGTCACAATGTGCATGTGATGTACACGTTCAATCCAGACACGCGGGGCTCGCGTTATATAAATACTGTACTAATTATTTGTTACGTTGAATGTGCTCTGTCTCTTGTCACATGTACGCCGGCCATTCACATAACATGTTCACACAAATGACACACAATCATAATGGCGTTGCACTAAACACTACACTAAAATAGCAACTCGCTCTTACTCTACCTACAGTAACTACCAGGAAACAATCTTAATCGCAGGTCGTCAGCCACCTGGTAGATATACTTTTATTCTTTTACCGTTCACGGAAGTATTGTTACCGCGCTTATAAGCCTACGTTCAATAAAGGTAATAAACATTTCTGTGAGAGTGTGGTTCTTCCCCGGAAGTGCCGGCCCATTCATGCTAACTACTCAAAGACGCAAAATGAGTTGCGTTAGTTAAGTCCAATTAAAATCTCATACGAGTACATATTGCGTTGCCGTGTAGCTCCAATATTAGATTTTATTGAGCTTAAAGAGTGTTGGGCCACCAAGGTGACGGATGAAAGACGATTGCATGCAGCGGAGATGAGAATGTTGAGATGGATGAGTGGAGTGACTCGAAAAGATAGGATAAGGAATGAGTATGTAAGAGGAAGTACGAAAGTAGCCCCCATAACGGAAAAATTGAGAAGCTGTAGATTAGGATGGTATGGACATGTTTTGCGAAGAGAAGAGAGCCATGTAACTAGGAAGGTGTTGGATATGAAAGTAATTGGGAATCGGAGTAGAGGTAGGCCAAAGAAAAGATGGATTGAGTGTGTAAAGGAGGATATGGGTAAAAAGATGGTAACGAAAGAAATTGCTCAAGATAGAGCGAAATGGAAAATACTCACATGCTGTCCCGACCCCACTTAAAGTGGGATAAGGTGAGGAAGAAGAAGATTGAGCTTAAATTTAAATTACGCAACTGATTGATAACTCACAAAATTGAGCACGTTTTGGTAGGCCATATATTTAAACTGCTCAGTAAACGTATTTTTGTCAAAATCACATCCCTTAAAAACGTTCAATATATGTTAATGCTAAAACTAGATGTGAAATGGTACTTGCTTCAGTTGAAAATTGCGCTCATTTGGTTCGAACGTCACTGCGTGAAATAGCTAATAAGCGTGGTAATCTGAGCGTGGCTCGTCGTAGGGACATTCAATGTGCTCGCACTGACCGCTTATCTCTGTAATGAACTGTTCTGCATCTACTGTCTAACCGACTCGCCTCTGAAGACAAAGTCATGCTTACAACCTTCTTACAACTATAACCTCATTATCCGGACTTGAAACTAGATGGACTTCAAGACATAGATATATCTATACCTTTACATTCAGTAAGAAACTAAAGTCTTTAAAACATGGTGTAGCAGAAAATCTAAATAAAAGGTTTAGAGGCACTTGCTCAGTCCCTTGTCATGAACAACCAACTTTCGGTAGCGAACATGTAAAAAAGCCAAGTAACTCGCACGGTCTATGGGAACGCTCCCAAATTCTGTTGTCATGTGGCGACAAATTTATGGGTTTCTGATTTACAGCTTCTTGTTTTATAAAACCTTGCTCAGTGCTAAATGTTACGATTGTAAGTTAACGGGAATAGGTTTCACTTGAAGGCGAATTTGATCAAACTCGCAGAATACGCGACATAATTGGCCATACGAGCAGGTCATAACTTCTAAGTAAACGCAATCAAAGATTGCCTTTACTTAGAAGTTTGACTTGTCCACAGCAATAGAGTATTGCAGATCTAAACATGTGATATTAATTTAAAATTTTATTGGTTCCTTTTTATCTTAAAACACAAATTGAGCAGTCAACTGATATTTCTGCGACGAATATTTTTTCTTTTCATACTAAAGTTTCCACTTCAATATCATATACTTAGCACGCCATCCAATTTTTATTTTATTTTTTCTGGTACACGATGTGAGTATCTTCATTTTAAGTATGTGCATAGTGACGGATACACGCATCTGTAAGTCGAAATTTATTGACCATGTCGTCTATCTCTATAGTTTGTTTATATTGTAAGGATTAAATAAATGTTACTTAGGAAAGCCTTGGAGTACGATTAAGTAAGGTAAGAACTTAAGTTTACCTTTGTACAGTAAAAAGAAGGAAGCGCAGCGAGATTTGATTGACATAAGTACTGAAAAAGTACTGAAATATGCGTAGCAATCCCAATAACTTTGGATTGTTGTTAAAACATAAATATTAAACGTTACAGGCTTCATTCACATTAGATCTCGCTGTGTTATGAATTTCACAGGCAGGAGCTGAGATAGTCAACGTGTATACTTATTCATCAGCATATTTGAGCCTTAATAATAACGTCTTTACCATCATGCGTGATTACTTCGCGCTGCTAAAAGTGACGTTCCTTTAGACACTCGTAATGAATTTGTTTTACAAAATGCATTAATTAATGATTGTCTGCGAGTCGAATATCGTATAGTAGTGAGTGTTGGCACCTTTTAACCTTGAAACCGATTTGGCAGAGCGTGCCGAGCGCGGAGGCGGAGGCGCCGCGGCCCATGATCACCATGCCGGGCGGCGGCGCTCGCTACAGCGCGCTCCACGACGACAGGCCGCCCAGTGCTGACGTGAGTGCTAATACATCTACTAAATTGACCCTCGATGTTCCCTTAACGGGGTGACTGAGCCCATCAATATGAACAACTTCTCCTATGGTAACTAAAAAAGAAATCGACATACCCATACAAACTGGCCGGGCGGCTAAACTCTTTTGTATGGAAATGCCGAATTTTATTTTTAGTTCCCGGCAGCATTTTTAGGTCCCATAGGAAAAGTTGTTTATATTAACGGGCTGAGTCACCCCTTTAAGGGAACGTCGAGGGTACATTTCCACGCTGTATACCCCATCATCGTTACACCCGCAAGACGTTCGTCGTTCACTGCTGAACATAAACCGTTTGGAAGGTCTTCTATACATTCAGCATTTTCTTTTAACCTTGTTTATCAGACTTAATCGATAGGTGTCGGAGGAGTCAGTGTAGCTATTAATTAACAGTCTTGAACTGTCTCGCTTTAAACACATATAAAGCGAGTCTCGCTGCCACCACTCCATATAATGTACCCGGATAGCAGATGGAACTCCATAGAAACGTCAGCGGAAAAAAAATATGTATAAGGTTCGTGCTAAGTCCCGCTAACATTAATAATGAGTTCCAGACTAATTACAGCGTATTCTTTATCGGTATATTAATTTCTAAAAACGATGGATTTATGAACAATGCATTTATATTCCTTCCATAATAATCCTTTGCTCTGTACCTACCTATTCGTTTGTGAAACAGTTTTATTCAAGTTCTAGAAATGATCAGTTTACCATGATGCTAACATTCAAAATATGCCATCCAGCAATCGGAGCGCGACACAGACACGCCAAAGACCTCAGCCAAAGCCGAGAAAAAGGAAGAGTCCGGCTCCAACGGCGGCAAGAAGAGTGGCGGCTGGCTGGGCGGGTTCCTGGGCAAGCTGTCGCTGCGCGCGCCCAACCAGATGATCCTGCCCGACGACAAGAACCCCAGCGTGAGTGATCGCCCCCCGCCCCCCGACCGCCGCATGCAGGCCGCCCAAGGCCTGCCCATGCCCACGCTCTTGTAGACTCATATATTGTATCTATTTATCTCTCCTCTATAATTTTATTTATAAATACGTATAATGCTATGCATTGTCTGAATGTCTCGTGTAGACTGCACCTTTTATATTGTACCTACGTATATATTATATTCAACAGAAAGTTAAATTGTTCTTCGCTTTGTCAATTAAACTTATTGCAATTATTTTATATATCTATGGATTTATTTATTTATGTATTTATTGAATATTTAGTTTGATACTTCCTGACCTGTCATGTCGATATTGCACCAGTAAAACAGCGCAGTTTTAAATTTTTATTTGTCTCCTTTAAACGAAATAACCAAATTAATTATATATAATTGTCAAAAATATTATATATAATTAATTTGATAACTATTTATTTTTATGTTATGTAACAATATATTGTTTTTAAGTTTTCATACTTGATCGAAAGTTTTATTAGCTATTTATGTATACATTCATAATGTATTTACATCTGCTCTGGCTTAGCTCTAGTTATTATGGTTTTTGTGTTTTTTAATGTAATTTACTCCGTTTTACTTACTAGTCTCTTATTGTGGTACATGAATTCAACAGTTTATCTCTTTATATTTATGGATGTTTACTGAAAAAAAAAGCGTCGTTTGATTAGTGTTGCAATGTATGGTACAAGTGAAGTGACTGCGGGTGGTGGGTGGTTGTAGATCGTGTGGGACGAGCACAGCAAGCGCTGGCGCAACAAGGACGGCGACGATGACGTCAGCGCGCCGCCGCCGCCGCCGCCCAAGGCCGCCGACCGAGGGCCCGCCCTGCCGTGAGTCTATGCCATTCTCGCTTTGTCGCATCATTCCATAGCTGATCTTCTGTTACGTACACTTTATACAGCTAATTTGCACTTTATCCTGAATCCTGGGGCCAGCACCCAGAGGCGGTGTGGGCCATTGCCCAAAGGGACCTCGCGCATAATGTAGACGAGTTTTCGTCGAGAAACCTACGATTTGCAAAAAAGAGCTACAAGGCCTCGCGGTGCGTGTTTTGTTCACGCCCAACTTGTGTTGCGCCGCCACTGCCTGCACCCTAAATCAATTGTCAAAGGCGACTACTGAATAACTCCTTAGTAACCGAAGATTTTAAAATCATGAGTATAATAACATGATCGTGAAATCAGAATACCTGTTATATATTTCTACTATCATTTCATCGCTGACATCGCGTTATTAAAACACACTTCTTTTAAAGTGATGACTGCAGGGCCGGATTTGACTCTTAGACACTTTATTTAAACTTTGGGCGCCCCGACCGGACTAGTCGTGGCATATATGAGATTCCTTCTCCGCGGCTACGAAGGGAGGGGTGAGGGGGTTACACATGAGTATTGTTTGCGTAAGAACGGAGGCCTTATAAACATAATTCAAATACACGTATTTGAATAAATGTTATCGTTACAGACGTAGCTCATCGCCGCCGCTGCAAAGCGGCCCCGGCGCGCCCGGCGTGCCCGGCGGCGTGGCGCCACCGCCTGTTTCTAACATTTTTAAAATGCAGAAAGGAAGGCGTAAGTTGTATTCTAATTCTAGCACTTAGATACAGTCAACAGGACTGTTTGAAGTTGTGACTCGCGTTTCTTTTCCAGACATAAAGAAGTCATACGTGGACGTGTTGAACCCGGGCGGCGCCGTCGCGGCCCGCGCCCCCCCCGCGCTGCCCCCGCCGCCCGCGCCCCCCATAGCACCCACCAACTTCTTCGTGCCGCAGCCGCAGCATCAGGTCTCATTTTTGTTATTAATATAATCAAATTTTACATATATTGAAAATTAAATATTGACATTGATCCTTGTTCGTGTGGCGTTGTGTTTGACACACTAGCTGAGAGGCGCTGGGTTCGATTCACAGCGCGAGAAAACGCTTGTACTTCATCTTCACGGGTATTTTTCTACGGTCGTGGAGCCACCCAACGAGAAACAATGATGAATCATATAACCTCATCCTTACTCCTTATTACTATTATTACTAATATTATAAATGCGAAAGTCAGTTTGTTTGTTTGTTTATTTCTTTGTTTGTTTGTTACGCTTTCACGCCGTAACTACTGAACGGATCATCATGAAATTTTGCGTACAAGTTCTCTGGAGTACGGAGAAGGACATTTTATCCCGGGAAAAAGTACTATTCCCGAGGGATCGACATTGACGCGGGCGGAGCCGCGGGCGAAAGCTAGTATAATATAATAGAACGAAACTTCTACGCATACGACGAGGATCCTTGCTTGCACGCTTCCCCTTCCTATTCCTCTCCTTACCGCTCTTCCTCCCCACAGATAATCGAGCTGCCTTCCACCCCCCGATCGAGCACTCCGCCCCCCAACCTCCCACTACCAGAGGTATCCTTATTATTTATAACCTAGAAGTTGTTTGACAGCAGGTAGCAAATGTGTGGTCTCCTGCTTAGAGTAGGAGTTCTCCGTCTCTTCTAGGCTGTCGCAAGAGGCGACATAGGGAGTAACTGTGATGTCAAGCTCAGATCCACTACAACTAAGGATTCAAACGGTTACATGTTGCGCTGAGAGAGAGAAAGTAACAAAATAGTTTTTATTGTAATTGTCTTTTTGATTTAACCAGGTTGCCATAATGAATCGAAAGTTTCTAACCGTATCGTATAAATAATCAGGATTTTGTAATCAAAATTGTAAATTAAAGAAAAGCAAGCGCCGTAGGGGTTGCCGATAGAAGTGGTAACACCACTAGCGTGTCCCACCGACGTGGATCTACAAGTTTACAAAACCACCGAAAACACTAAAAATCGCTCAACGCGCCCAAATCAGTTAAAATTGATAAAATATGTACGTCTTACTTCATCGCATGCTCTCCCAGGACGCTGAAAATTTGCCGAACGGCCATTAACAGGTAAGACAAAAGATTGCACAAGACTTGGCTCACTTCTGCCAACAGACATTGTCTAATCTAGTTGGTGAGAACAGACAACGCATTAGTAGTCTCTGCTGGATGAGTCTGTTGGTGTTGAGCGATCGCCCAAACGTGTCCTAGCTAATTTGACTCCGCTGTTGGTTTTTGCCGGTATTTTGGGTCGAAGAAAATATTTCATGACCTACCTACCTACTTAATTAAATTTAAAAAATAAATATAATTGGAGTAACAAATGAAATACTGATGTGAATGTTTGCGCTTCCAGAGCGGCATCTACGACCCGTCGCAGGTGACGGAGGAAGAAGACTTCCGCAGCGGCATCTGACGCGCCGCAGCTTACCAACTAACTGACTTTAGTTGTGACGTAGTGACGACCACACGACGCGCATCATTAGTTAAATCCATGTGATCGGGCTGTTAGTGTTATAAATTTATTCGAATCCGTATTCATTCATTTACATCGACAATTATCAATTTCATTAATTTATCTATTTGTATTTCAAATACTATTTTACTTGTAAGCTGTATTTTAATTTCCATTTCGTTTATGAATTATATTTCTTACGTGTGACGTGACGATGAAATCGCTGTTTTCTCTTTCGCTTCGACCAGGTGCAATACGAGACCTCTATCGCTGAACTAGTGGACAATAAAGTATCTATCACCTTTATGTCTATTATATATTTGTATATGGATTACTTACGTGAGAAGTTAGCTCGAGTCGACTAGTTTCGATGTTATTAGGCTGTATTTGCTCACCTTTCAGGGGTTAATGCGAGTCACGTCTTGTGTCCTGCATTTGCGCCGAGTTTGTCGAGACTAGTCGATTAACCGAGTCTGACGCTTACGTAAGTGATTCGTGTTATAAATAAATGTTTATTTTTATTGTTTAGTTTGTGAAATGTTATGTAAAATATCGCGATGTACAGTTAGCAAGAATTTGTAAAGGGTTGTAGGTAGACGGTCAGGTTGTAAGATATTGAAATGCCTTACGTCGAGCGCCGGGTATGTGTATATTGGCAGCGGCGCCGTTGGCAGTGTATTCGGAAATGTATTATAATTATGTCATTGAAACTCGCGGAAATATTTAATTAAACTGTTTATGATAATGCTTACGATGGCTTTCTTTTACCCTCCCTCACACAAGCAACTTTTATTATCCCTGTCAGGACATAGGCTTCCTCCATAATTATGTTTCTGTTTTTGTCTCTCCCTTGCCACCTGCATCCAGTTTCGACGCTTAACCTCTTGAATGCCGGGATACCAGGCAATGGTAAACAATGCATTGTTGCGTACATCTCTGCATTTACACATGAGCGGCTAATGTCGGCCACCGGACGTAATGCTGGGTGTCCTCGACCTCGCGTGCTGGCCCTTTGATTGTCACTACACTACATTAAACTTGTGTTACCGATCCTGTTTCATCCTAGCTAGACGCGAGTGGTATTTAAACCCTTATTATCCAAGTGGACTTGCTCTGAGCAGTCATGCAGCGGTCAAAGAGCCCCAGTGGCGGATCCAGAATACGTGGGAGTGATAAGGCGCACAGGGTGTCTCCGAAAGCAACTGAACTTTTCCGTGACAAATGTTACTTGTAATTGTAACTAATAGGTACCAGGTACGATTCAGAAAGAGAATAAGCGGAGTGGGTATTGCTTTAAGTGATTCTGAAGAAAAATCAACCACACAATAGTTAAAACTGATATATTTCATCTGACTAACTTCCGCATCGCGTTGCTAAGTAAAACTCAAACTAACGTTGGTTCCCTTTAAGCCAAACCACGCTTATTCTCTTTCTGGACATCTACATTCTATTGCATTTTGTTGAAAATAAAACATGGAAGTAAACAAATAGATATTTAATCCAATATCACATATTTACATAAAGATTCTAGATCTTTCACTCTGTTTGCACACAATAAAAAAATATAAAGTGTTCATTCATGTGACTAAACAAGGCTTATTTGATGAAGAGTGAGATAAGATGCGTCTTGTCATAAAGAATATCACGGGATGCTCATCAGATGTAAAAAACTTGTAGTAAAGAAGGAGCGTGTAGATCACAGATCTAAATAACAGATTTATGCCATTTGCCGTCACGGTAAACGAAGTGGTTTTCTGCCGAGATGTGCCAGTACGAGAACATATTCACGTCGTCTTTTAGTTCTCATCAGTCAAGAAATTGTCCGCGAGGAGTCATTGTGAAACTCTGTTAATTTACCCATGGTAGTACTCGTGGTAAGTTGTCCGCTCTTTTGTTCATCATTTCTACATTAGAGGAAATAGTTTCATTCTCTGATTTGAGGGAACTAGAACTCACAGTGGAGCTAGTTGTGTGTTCGGCACTTGTTTCTCCTAATTTAATTCCCGTGAAGTATGTTTCATTCCCTAATTGGAACACAGTAATACTCCGAGCAGTAGTGTCGTTGGTGAGGCCGATGTCTAGTTGTCCAACTTTATGTTCGATTAGTGTTCCATTGTCTAAGAGTGTAGTAGTACTTGAAGGAGTAATGTAGGTCGTTAGTCCTATTTCGATGTCTACTTCTGCCACGGAAACTCTTTCATTCGCTAATCTGAGAGTAGTAAGAGTGGCGGAGAATTCTCAGCTTGATGGTCCAAAGGAGGTTGTCCCATTCTCTGATCTGAACATAGTAGAAACAGTAGTGCTTTCCCCTCTCGGTTCTTCTGTATGTCCAACGGGGAACATTTCCTTCTCTGGTCTGAGTGTAGTATTACTTGTAGCAAAAGTACCATTGAATCCCACTGTCTGTTGTCCTACTTCATCTCCAAAGCCAGTGTCATTTTTGGCAGTTGTAAAAATAGGGGTGAATCCATGTTTCGGTTGTCTTGCTTCATCGTGCATAGAAACTACGTCGTTCTCTTCTCTAGGCGTAGCAATATCAGTATCATTAGTACTTTTGATGAGGTCTACGCTCTTTCGTCCTATTTTATGCCTGATGGGGACTGTTATACTCGTATTTTTTCTGTTTCTTTTCTTCGATCTGATGGTCGTATGAGCACTTACTACTTCTGGACATGCTTTAAATTTGTAATAATCCATTTCATTTCCTGATGCAAGTGTGCTTGTAACGATTGTATCATTAATGTCTGTCGTCCCCTTCACCACTGTATTTGTGACAGTACCCAAAGCAGAACCACAGGTATGTGGCTTTCTCGCTTCTCTCACTTTATCTTCAACATCGTCTGCTTCGCCTGTTGTGTCCTTCGTGGCATCATCGAGGTGCATGTACCTTGCCCAAGGATTGTATTTATATTTGTCGGAGACTATTTCGCCCACTCTTCGTCCCGGTGGCTCTTCGGCGGTGCTATTGGTCTCCTTGGCATCGAGAGCTGCCAATACCAGCGACACGCCGACGCCGATTGTGCCCACCACCAGTATGGCCATTAGCAGCGAGCATATCAGCAGCGCGCAATTCATGACATACCACACGTCACAAAATTAATGTAAAAATATTTTACAATATAAACCTCAGTTATAAACGAACACGACTGTGTGCGCATTGCACGACACTGACATTTCTGCACACGTCAATGTCCATTTATTATTTTTAAGACTCTTTTCCTCTTTTACAGATAGTTACATAACAGGCAATTTTTTTTCATATCTGTGATCTAACAGATCGAGATGTTTAGGGTCAGTCAGACACATTTGTACAATGGCGAAATTTGTTTCGAACTTACACTGAATGTGATATCTTTACACTGAATGTGTCCCTCATCACTCCGTACAATTCTGTCAATGATAACGTTGCGGGAACTATACCTATTATTACGTATCCTCAGTGGCATGTAACTCAGGTTACTGGAACAGATAACTTTGTACAGTAGGTAAACATCGCACTGGCCTAGAGCCAACTCTATAACTGTCGATCATCACGCGAGGAAGTCGTCATGGTTGGCGAGCAGCGCGTCGAGCCACGGGCGCAGCAGCGGCACGTTGACGAACAGCACGGGCTCGCAGGCCGCGCCGCAGTGCGCGTTGTCGCTCATCACGGCCAGCAGCCGGCCTCGCAGCAGCAGCGGCGTGCCGGCGCAGTAGTTGCAGGCCGCGCCGCGCGCCGCCAGCGCGCCGGCGCAGAAAATGCGCGCGCCGCACGCGCCGTGTGGCGCCGCGTGCGGCCGCGACAGGTGGCGCAGCGACCACGCGCCGCGCAAAGCTGGCGCAAAGCCGCACTGCGCCGGCGCCAGCGAGAACGCAGGCACCCAGCGGAGGCGCCGACCCGATGGACTTTGGTCTACGGTTCTATAACAAGGAAACGCACACTCGGTCTCCAATATTCTACAATGTTCTGGCTGTCGGGACCTGAAGCAATGGAGCTTTCTAGAATACTATAGCACCGTATATAATGAAAAGGACGCGGCTTTGATTACCGATACGGACGGGGCGATCGACGATCGATTGACATCATTCTAATTACATAGCTCATGTAATTATATTAATAGCGTTACAATGTTCGGTTTAATATTAAAATCGAAAATATGTGACGGAACAATTTCGCCACAGGTAGGATTTGTACCCACAAATTTTTTCATCACATAATTTCGACGTAGCATCTCGGGAAACGATACACATTACCTATATCCACCATATCCGAGGATCGTGAACTTCTCTCCGATTGTCGTCAGAAAGTAGTCCAGAGCGGAAGGCAGCTCGATCTCACGTTTAGAGCCTTTCACGAGACTGTCTTCACTCTTCAGCGCCACAAAATCGTAACTCTTGTTCTTCCCCTCGTACCACGGGTGAATCAGCACATCGGCTACAGTGTGCGTCTTTCCGTTCGTAAACTCCCCGTAGTCCTCCATCATCACAAAAGAATCCAAAGAATCCACCTCTTCAATGGCCTCTATGCAACTCGCGGCCGTCACTGCCCAGAACTCATGCACGATGGTCAAGATGCAGCCAAATGTAATGTCTTGAGGGGGCCGAACTTTTACCAAAGCCAACACATATTCTTTGTAAGACGTCTCCGCAACTTCCCCATCAGATAAATACGGTAAAAGCTCATCGATAATATTATGCGTCATAGTTTCTTTTTGGATAAGATCTCCCGTTGGCTTGGTTGCTCCCTGTCCTCCACCAAATTGTTCAAAATATTGAGTTACAGCTTCAGTTTTCTTTCCCGGTTCCCAACTACACATTATACCTGGGGCTAAAGTTGAAATTTTTATATCGGGAGAGCCTTTTTCTCCTGATGTATTGGTAACACCTCCAGGAGCATCAACATCGCCGTCACCTGGCGTATCACTATCTCCTTCTATTACTTCAGTAGATGGTGGAATCACAACCGATCCAATCTCCTTTTTGGAGCACGCCAGAAAGTGAAGGACAACGAACGTCAGAAAAGCGATGAAGGCGATAAGAAGCACAGCTTCTACGACGCTGAGGAAGGTCTCAGTCTTGGTGAAAGAGCGGCTCCAGCGTCGGAGCTCCGTGCAGCAGACATCACACATGACGCTGCCTGCTGCTTCGAGCGCGTTATTTCGGCCGGTGAGGCGTGACAATCATGGCCTATGAGATTTTATTTAACATCAACTATGTAGATAATCAGAAAGATTTAAGATAAAATAGGCACTGGAAAAAATCCCCAATTTTTTATCCTAAGTTAGCCAGTAAGGAGCTCGATGGCGCGATTGGCGTGCGCATTATTTTTTTTTGTGTACATGTAAAGCAACCCCGGGCGTGGCTCCCACCGTGATAGGTGACTTCATGCTTCGGGAGGTACGTTAAGCTGTAGGTCCCGGCTGTTATTATAAGATGACGGTCGTCAAGATATGTCAGATGCCTTTAGGCAGCATGCAAAATCTGACACCACTGTTGGCCACTTACTCACAAAAAGTAAGCTACTATGCCAGTGTGCCAGGTGTTTGGACAACAGTGCAGATTTAACAGCACAAACAGAACAACTAAATGTATACCGATGGTCTGTCAGTTCGTCGTGACCTCCGTACAGCAGCTACCCCGACTAATTCCGTCCGGCCTGGAGCCGCCGAGGTTTGCAGCCCTGCAGTTGTCTCTCTGCCTCCCATTCTAATATGCTGCCAGAACAGAATAAACTTTACATACCCCACTATGAAGTGACGAATGGTTTCCTAAACGGTCTGTCGCGGCCTCCGAAACGCAGCTGCCCTGACTCCTTCCGCCCTCCAAAGCCGCCCCCGAGCCGCCGAGGCTTCCAGCCCTGGAGCCTCCGCTCCGCCTCCCACTCCACTATGATTTCGGCGCCGTCAATGTATTCTTTATGCATACCTAAAAATATACAGTGGATTTTCTCACCAGAAAACTATTTACCAGCACATATTTACTATCTCGTCCGTCAATATGTGTAACTTATCTGATTTTGTAGCTCTCCTCAAAAAGCAATCAGTATTCTGTGGGGAATAACGCTACATAATCCTAATGCTTTTGAAATGTTATTCGCGTCTGTAGGGGGTATCTCTAACCCGTGATTTGTTCAATGTTTAGGGGATCTTCTTTTTAACTTTATCCCACTTATTTCTTGTGGGTTCGACACAGCCAGTTAGCATCTTCCATTTCCCTGTGGGAGACATACTTGCATCGAGTCGAGCTGCTGACACAGAACAATTTTACTCTTAGTCTGATGAGCAGTACTGTCCAGAAAACGACAAGTGCCATTCCACCAAAACTCAAAGGCTCAACATACGTCTACATCAAGCGCGCATACTGACAGCAGATAGGTTGAATTTTGTATTTAGACTACAACTCTTGCCAAGATTTTTTGATATATTGATGCCTGTGATTTCGCTCCTTGAATGACCAACATAGAATACCTACCTCTGTGCGCCCTATCTGCCGCACTTCTGCTGTCAAACTCCACAAACGCATACTGTTTTGACTTGCCAGTTACAATGTCTTTGACCACGCGACACTTCACTATTTTCCCAAACTTAGAGAACTCTGATGTTATTGTATCCTGAGGAAAAAATACATTTATGGATGCAAAGATGCTATAGAAGGTCGACGCACACTTATCAACTCGTAAACGGAACATAAACGTATCAACTCGAGCAGTTCAGTATTGTCTGTATGAAACTCCTTACTGCAACGCACACTATTCGGATTCGTAACGTAATCGCCTCGCCTCGGGTCCAACTCGCGGGTACCTCGCCGTCCCCGCGTTTATGACTTTTCGTCCACGCGCTTACGTCTCTCCGTAAAGTACAGTATGTTATAAAAGAAATATTTTGGCATATACATTTCTTTTTTCATCATGCATTAAATGTTTTATAATAGTTTAAATTTCCCCTTCAGTTCTTCTTGCTTTATTCATATTGTGTACACTCAGATTCTAAGACATCTGACCAGGCGCTCTAACTATATCTTGAATTTTCTCTTAAACTAAAAATAATAATGAAATAAAATAATTCAAAAATATTTAATGAAGACTTTCTGAATAAACATTTTTATGTTAATATTATTTTTAGGTTAAGAGAAAATTCAAGATTTAGGTAGTGGGCCTGGTCAGGTACCTAAGTATCGAACTGTACCCAAAATTTTCCATGTTTCTTTCTACAGGACGGGGCGATCTTTAAAAAATTTAATCCGCATGCCTCGTCTTTATTTTTATAAAAATACAATTTGTATTTTAAAGCAACAACTTTTTTTATTTAATTAAGAAATACTAAATCTGCCACGGTATACCCTGTATTTTCTTTTTTCTCTTTATCAAGTGCTTATTGTAAACCAGGGCATAACTTCACGTTTAGATTCAATATGATCTGGTGCCAGTCAGACCATAGCGGTTGGCGAGAGGTAAGCGCGGCGTAGCCCAGTCTACGGCAGGTTGACGCCTGGTGGACGACGCGGCGTGAGGCGATACGGTGTCGATTCCTTTCCGAGTTGATAAATGTGCTGCAGAATGCAGTTGTAAGACAACTGCAAAAAAAATGTTCAAGCTGTGGGTTAACATATGTATGTATATTATTTTATTACACCATAACTTCTAAATGTCTCAACAGATTTGGATGTTTGGAGCATTATTAGAAACCTTCCCTTTCCAAATGACAGACTACAATTATATAGTATACACAGTCTTTTTATTTTTTGAAAAAAGGTCTTGACTTTATTACTATTGCCTTACTTAAGGTACACATCCATTGCAAACAGTGTTTGCCATCTCCATGTCACAAAATTATGAACAAGGTGGTATATATGTAGTTTCTTCTAGTGGGACTAACTCTTCTTGCCAATTCACACACACATCCATCTCAATATTCTCATCTCTATTGTCAGCTTGGCATAGCTACTACATCACTCAAAATTATGGTAATTGTCTAAATAAATGATATACCTGTGTAGTCCTTGGATTAAGCCTTCCCACAAATAAGGTATGCCTCGGATCCCCTGACACCCGCTTGTTGGGCTCATACTGAGACCACAGCGCCCGCTCGATCGCCCAATCATGAGGCTCTGTATCAGTGCCTGTAAAGTACAAGAGTGGCAACTTAATCGCTTTCTACCAGACTAGTCAAGGGCTTATTGGCTCATTTAAAAACACTACTGACCTGATTTGTTGTAAATAATCTAATTTAGTATAGTAAAAAAATTAAAACGGATCCCATTGGTCACCCAAAAATGTAACAAACTTGGTTTGAATGGGTAAAGAAAAGCAAATGAAATATTAAAATACATACCGTCGATAGAGCCAATCTTGATAGGGTCGTACTCAGTGGCATACTGCTGGAAACCACCTTTATCACGACTCATTTTACATCTGGAAATGGCATGCTCTGGTTACCCAATCTGTAAAATTTTAGAGCAATAAATACATATGCTACGCTTGCTATATGGTTTCTCCACTACACTGATAGCTAGTGGACACTCTGGGTTCTAATGAACCCCTCCTCAGATACCTAGTTTGGAAACCACCTTTGGGCAATAATTATACAGGAAAATCAGTATTATCTTATCTTTATGAGGAAAATACGGAATTGATATAATCAAAATAGTTTATGAAATTTTTTGCACTTAAATAAATACTAAGGTAGGGAACTAAAAAATTCAAATATCATTTCGTTAAATCAAAACACGACAACAATTATACCCTAATATTTTGCACAGATTTGAAGGTACCTAATATTCATATACGAGAGTCTCAGAATAATAACTAAGAGAGCACCTTTAAAGTCCTAATCTTAAAGGATGTTTGTTTTGTTTAATTGAATTTTGAAACTTGCTAGACGCTTGACTTACAAGTTTGTTGTGCTCACAAACTAATACAAACAGTAAAACTAATAAAAGATACTACGTATGCTACGCTCATTCCACAGTGTTTTTTCCTTAAGCGCCTATTACACTATCCAATTTTTAGGAATCCTAATTAGGAACGGTTAGGAACCTAAATCGGAAGCTAGTGATCACCACAGAACATTATTACTCCTAGGTGATCACACTACACTAAATTGTTTCCTAAATCGGGACAACGCACAGTCCATCGACCGATTGCGCTGGGGTTGCACGTCCCTATCAATCACTAATTTGAAAAAGTATTTATGGCGGGCGCCGTATATTATTTGTCCGTATATATTTATATTATATTTATATCTATTATAGATATAAGAAAAAGGAAAAAGAGAAAATGCTGGTTTAAAGAAATTTTATCATAAAGAAAAAAATTGAGCCTGACGATTTATGTCTGGTATCCAGGCTTTTTAAAAAAGGTTTTGTCATTTTTAGGGTTCCGTACCCAAAGGGTTAAAACGGGACCCTATTAATATCGGTCTGCTGTCCATCTGTCTGTCCATCTGTCACCAGGCTGTATCTCATGAACCGTAATAGTTAGACAGTTGAAATTTCACAGCTGATGTATTTCTGTTGCCGCTATAACAACAAATACTAAAAAATAGAATAAAATAAATATTAAAGGGGGGCTCCCATGCAACAGACATGATTTTTTTGCAGTTTTTACAGATAACGGTACGGAACCCTTCGTGCGCGAGTCCGACTCGCACTTGGCCGGTTTTTTATTATAAAGATAGGGCATTTCCCTATACATTTATATCATCTGTAACAACACTTATTTTTCGATGGCCAATACTGCCGCTTCCGAAACAGTCGCCATTGTACACGTCCACTTCGACCAAGCGCGGGCCGGCAAATAGTCGTCCTAAATCGTAGCGTTGCGATTACACTATCCTAAATCGGAGACAATTTAGGAAACAGAGCGATCGGGACCTCCGATCTCGACTAAATCGGATACAATCTATTCTAACAGCGATTACATATTCCAATTTCCTAATTAGGATTCCTAAAAATTGTAGTGTAATGCGCCTATTACCATCGACCGATTGCGCTGGGGTTGCACGTCCCTATCAATCACTAATTTGAAAGAGTATTTATGGCGGGCGCCGTATATTATTTGTCCGTATATATTTATATTATATTTATATCTATTATAGATATAAGAAAAAGGAAAAAGAGAAAATGCTGGGTTAAAGAAATTTTATCATTAAGAAAAAAATTGAGCCTGACGATTTGTTATGTCTGGTATCCAATGGCTTTTAAAAAAGGTTTTGTCATTTTTAGGGTTCCGTACCCAAAGGGTTAAAACGGGACCCTATTAATATCGGTCTGCTGTCCGTCTGTCTATCTGTCTGTCTGTCCGTCTGTCACCAGGCTGTATCTCATGAACAATTTCCTAATTAGGTTTCCTAAAAATTGGATAGTGTAATAAGCGCATTTCACTATCCAATTTTTAGGAAACCTAATTAGGAAATTGGAATATGTAATCGCTGTTAGAGTAGATTGGATCCGATTTAGTCGAGATCGGAGGTCCCGACCGCTCTGTTTCCTAAATTGTCTCCGATTTAGGAAAGTGTAATCGCAACGCTACGATTTAGGACGACTATTTGCCGGCCCGCGCTTGGTCGAAGTGGACGTGTACAATGGCGACTGTTTCGGAAGCGGCAGCATTGGCCACCGAAAAATAAGTGTTGTTACAGATGATATAAATGTATAGGGAAATGCCCTATCTTTATAATAAAAAACCGGCCAAGTGCGAGTCGGACTCGCGCACGAAGGGTTCCGTACCGTTATCTGTAAAAACTGCAAAAAAATCATGTCTGTTGCATGGGAGCCCCCCTTTAATATTTATTTTATTCTATTTTTTAGTATTTGTTGTTATAGCGGCAACAGAAATACATCAGCTGTGAAATTTCAACTGTCTAACTATTACGGTTCATGAGATACAGCCTGGTGACAGATGGACAGACAGACGGACAGCAGACCAATATTAATAGGGTCCCGTTTTAACCCTTTGGGTACGGAACCCTAAAAATGACAAAACCTTTTTTAAAAAGCCTTTGGATACCAGACATAAATCGTCAGGCTCAATTTTTTTCTTAATGATAAAATTTCTTTAAAACAGCATTTTCTCTTTTTCCTTTTTCTTATATCTATAATAGATATAAATATAATATAAATATATACGGACAAATAATATACGGCGCCCGCCATAAATACTTTTTCAAATTAGTGATTGATAGGGACGTGCAACCCCAGCGCAATCGGTCGATGGACTGTGCGTTGTCCCGATTTAGGAAACAATTTAGTGTAGTGTGATCACTAGCTTCCGATTTAGGTTCCTAACCGTTCCTAATTAGGATTCCTAAAAATTGGATAGTGTAATAGGCGCTTGACCACAGATGTGAAAGAGTATGTCTGCTTGACACAATGACAGTGACGTTTATTTATCACATCATTTTTTTTTTGGTATTTTTGTTAAATGGGGTTAAAAACTGACAAAAGCTCCCTTCAGATGTCGCTACTGTTGAGTGTTCTTTAAATTTGATAGCTAGCTGTCATTCTTCATAGAAATTGAATAAACAAAGACTTTATTTTGTGAATATATCTTTACTATGACTCTCTGTGCTGCTATTAATTGCAAAAATACGGGAATTCATATATTTCCTAAAGATCTGAAAAGAAGAAAAATGTGGGAGAAGGCCCTTAGACGAAAAAATTGGAAGGCTAGTAATTCGTCGAGGTTATGTTCTGTCCATTTTAAACCTGATGATTACCATGAAAGAAACTCTTATACAGGTGAGGAAAACCGTTTGTTATTAAGCACTCACGACCCCCACAAATTGATTGCTTACCCTAATAAACATTTCAATGTTTTAAGTAATAATTTCCATAAATATAAATGATTTAAAATCTATCTTTAAAATCCTATTAATTGTTATAATTTTTAATATGCTAATTCATGTTTCAGGTGATGAAAATTTGCACAAAGCAATCTGCAGTGCCTTCTATATTTTCATTTACACAAGACAAAGTCACCAAACCATCAGCACAACAACGATCAGATAGATTGACAGAGCGAAGTCGCAAGAAACTCTGTTTTGGAACTTCTTCTGCTGATCCAACTCCTGGACCTAGTGGTTTTCAAACTTTACATAAATATGAATTTAGTGATGAACATTTATTAATAGAAAATGAAATAGAAATACATACTACCCCATCAGTTGAATTGCCTGTTGATAATCAACCTAGTACATCAGCAGAATCCAAGAGTACCCAAGTCAATTTTGAACATATATACGGGTCTATTAATAGATATAAAGACAAAGACAGTGTCATTGCTTTCTATACAGGTTTTGAAACATATGCAAAATTTCATTTAGTTTTTTCAACATTGAGTCCAATGGCTCACTTAATTAAGTATTATGGAAGTCATGTTGAAAATGTAAGTGTCGAAGATCAATTTTTTATGACCATGATGAAATTAAGACAAAATAAATGTAATTTCGAACTTGCACAGTTCTTTCAAATTAGTACAACTACAGTGTACAACATATTTATAACATGGATTAATTATATGGATCAGCTTTGGAGTCAATTGAATATTTGGCCTGAAAAACAATTAGTACTTTACTATATGCCAGATAGTTTCAAACAGTATGATAAGAATACACAAGTTATTATTGATGGTACAGAGATTAAGATCCAAAAACCTGGAAGTCCTACATCCCAGCAAGCATCTTGGAGCAGCTACAAGCATAGTAATACATTGAAAATATTGGTTGGAGCTACACCTGGTGGTTTGTTATCCTATTGCTCGCCTGCATATGCTGGCTCAATTAGTGACAGACAAACAGTTGAAAGAAGTGATTTATTAAAAAAGTGTGAAGCCGGTGATACTATACTTGCTGATAGAGGGTACAATATTCAGGATATGTTTATTGGAAAAGATGTAACTTTGAACATCCCTACATTCTTAAAAGGAAAGGGTCAAATACCTGGTCTCAAATTACTAAAAGATAGAAAGTTGGCAAGTAAGCGAGTTCATATTGAACGATTGATAGGATTAACAAAGACGTACAAAATTTTGAAAGAAGAAATGCACCACAATTTTGTACCACTTGCATCCAAAATTTTTTTTGTATGTTTCATGTGCTGTAATTTTAGGGAAAAAATAATGAAGTAATAAGTAATGATTTTCTAAGTCTAACTTACTCTTACTTATACTATGTATATACTTATATTTTTTTTACAATTTACTAAGTCAAGAAATAAAACCATGTTTAAAATTTAGTTGGGTTTTATTTTATTAAAGTGTCATAATTTTTATACAAATGTTTATCTAAGAGTGCAGGACGGAAATATTCCTCATAAAAAGAAGTCAAATTATTAACCATTTCTGTTATGAATTCGTCATCTCTTTCCACATAAACAACTTTCATGTCTACAAATGTGTAAATAACTAAATTACAATATTTACTTTTCGTGCAAAAAAGTTGGCCCTGAATTTGAGTATAATAATTATGCTTCTTTTTTAGTTTTAATTCACCATTGCACTCATACAAATAAGGTACAGTATTTGGGGTAATAAAACAGTGTCTGGAAACAAAAGGACATTTCACTTCCACGAGGGTTTCACAATGTAATTGTCCATCTGGTGAAGCTGCGAGGAATGGGTGTGTGATGGAGATACACAGACCACATCTATGAATTTTAGCACTTAAAAAAGCTTCATACTTCTGAATGGCAACAGGTTCATTAATTTTACCATGTGTTGTAGCTCGGGAAGTAAATCTCTTTGGTGCCATTATATGGTTGACCATTGCTTTTCTAGTACTATCCCTGCTATGACAGATTGCGTGGAAGTTGCTGGCAGTAATTCGCACACTTCGATGCATATGCCAGTCTTTAGATGCATCTTGAAATTTAGTTTTTTCTTTTATATTATCAATTTGAACTTGGTCCACATTTTTTAGCAACAGTTCTTCTAGCAACCTATCTTCTGCACTTTTTAGTAAATAATCATGATCAGTTGCTAAAGCATATGGATTAGCTGGTTCTATCAACTGTAGATATGGCATTTTGCTACCAGTACTAGCAGCAGATCCAATTGCAAGATTTTTTACATATTCTTCATAACTTTCCATAATGTCTTCTTTTTTAAGTGGACAGTATAAAACATTTGATGATCTTCGTGTATCCGGTAGATTATGCGATTGCATAGGAGATTCATAAAATATTTTTTTTGGCTTTTTAAACATCATTATTTCTTCAGTGCAAACTTTATGCAATATAATTGTTTTTGTACGGACAAGATCTTCAATGCCATGCAGAACAGTAAATATATGCTTGCAATGTGCTTCTAACCCACTTCCAGCTGCACATTCACAGTGACTCTCCACGATTAAGCCACTGTCTTCCAACTTTAAGGTACAAATGTATAATAGTTTTTTCATCTGGGCTTTGCATTGTGCATGAAAATATGCATAGCTTCCTTCATAGGCAATACGAAGGGTTATCAAACACCTATTTTCATACAGAAGCTGTCCTTTAGGATGGAGAACTTGAAACCTAAAAAGCACAAATAATTAAGATAAATTTAAATTAAGGAATCAAGAAAAGTTAAATTAAGGACATGCAAACTTAGAGGTAGGAGATAATATTTCGGAAATATTCATTCGTTTCATTAATTCTATTACTAAAAGGAACCTACACTATTCTCGAGTGACATAGGTTAATTCGATCTCGACATTTGGGTGAATTTTGCAATCGCGAGTACTTATAAACATAAGCCAGTCAAAACATAAGTAAATGACAGTAAACAATACAAAAAATAACATGTTACCTTTCAGCAAACTCTTGAATGTGAGTTTTAGATATAGCTGGAAGTTTTGTGCTTGCATTAACGTCCCTGAATTTATCCATGGCAGGAATTGCAATGCATTCATCCTCAAGTTCCTCTTCAACTCCGATCAGGTCGTTCCTGTCGTATGCTTCCAGTCTAAAATAACATTACAGGGTTCTATGAAAAAAACAACACAACATAGCCATGAAATCTTTAAAATAGGTACAATTATTACCTTTCAATTAAAACTGCTTTTTTACCAGCAGTAGATGCATTCCGCATCCGTAGCTCGTCTTTTAACTTAGCTACACTCCAAGTTGAATACATTTTTATCACTTTAAACGCAAAATAAAAACCACACATCAACAACAAAGAAACAAAATGGACGATGTTAGGAACACTCAACAGTGGCGCCATCTGATATAAGCTTTGAGTTTTTAACCCCATTTTTGGTGACTTACATACTGCATTCATTACCCGTGTGTTTACCTCTACAAAAAAGGAAGGGTGTCAATTCAACTGAACACCGTCCAACACATATTATATTATCTCTATGGTCCAACACGACTCACGATTGTAGTTAATTCCTATATATAGTTGACAATACACAACTACATACATACATAGTATGACGTGTTTTCCCTTACGGGGTAGACAGAGCTCAGGTCTTTCAGACCTAATAGCCTCGTTTAGCATGTTATGTTGGTAGGCGTAAGGTGGAAAATTTAAATTAAAATACTGATGGGTTGCTAGCCGCATCGCCTATTAATATGATTCGTCGGATTACACTAAAACATAAGGATAATAATCAATCTGACCGATACCTCGCTCGCTAAACGGCCTACACAACAGAACAGACAGACCGATATACACATACAAAGAACATAAATACTCCTCACATAGAAGAGAAGTTCTAAGCTTTTCTCGCTCTGCCATGAATCTGTGTTGTCCTGAGGTGTTGTCATGCATGTTGTGCAAGATGTTGTGTCATGCATTCGCTCTGTCGCGGGTCGCGGGATGAACGTCAGAAGAATAAGTTATTATTCTAAGGAATGAACCCTTAGAAGAATAACTATATTCTTCTGAGGATGAATCTATGTTTATCCCGCTCTGTTGCATTGCAATCAATATCATCGATACATATAATAAAAGAGTAGAAAAAAGTGTCTAGAGTGCTATTTTTGCAGAACTGTACCGGTCCAGCTAAACTATAAGAAATATAAACGCCTTAACAAAAGTTGTTTAGCCTGATGAGCATTTTCAGCGGATTCATAAAGTCCACGCGAACGAAGTCGCGGGCATCAACTAGTAACAAATACGAACGAGGCATAGAAGCGGTAAGTAAGGCTTCTACTCAGACGTAGATTTTCTGTGAGAGTGTGATACCATAGAATTGGGTAAATAGGGTCAATTTCAGTTTTCAAGTTTCAATAACATTTATTCCGACCGACATGATAGTACAATTAACCTCTTTTTCAAACTTGTGTTTGATGGCTTTTTGTGGACTTCACTGTTCTTCAATGTTCCCATTCCCATATATTTTTTGGTTTGTCTCTCAGAACAAGTATGTCTACAAAACCGGCCAAGTGCGAGTCGGACTCACGCATGCAGGATTCCGTACCGTAATCTACAAAAAAAAATCATGTCTGTTGTGGTTCCTTTCATATTAATTTTATATATTTTTAAACTGAATATGTAACTAAATATTCTGTGAATATTTCAAGCGTCTACCTACATGTTGCCGTTATCATATCGAATAAAAAAAAGCAAAAAAAACACGTTTGTTGTATGGGAGCTCCCTTGAATATTTATTTTATTCTATTTTTTAGTACCTATTTGTTGTTATAGCGGCAACAGAAATACATCATCTGTGAAAATGTCAACTGTCTATCACGCACGGTTCATGAGATACAGCCTGGTGCCTGACGGACAGACAGACGGACAGCGGATCAATATTAATACGGCCCCGTTTTTACCCTTTGCGCACGGAACCCTAAAAAGTATCCTACGGTAGTTCTAGAGCTTGCACACGGGAATCCCCGGTTCCCATTGAGTCACACACCGCGACGAGTAACACTGTTACTCAATGGGAAAAAAAGGTCCCGTTGTGTAGCAGTGTTACACATTACAACATAAATATAAATAAATAAATATATACGGACAAATCACACAGATTGAGCTAGCCCCAAAGTAAGTTCGAGACTTTATGGGATACTAACTCAACGATACTATATTTTATAACAAATACATATATAGATACACATCCAAGACCCAGGCCAATCTGGAAAAGATCATTTTCCATCTTGACCTGGCCGGGGATCGAACCCGGTCACTCCGTGTCGCAGGCTGGCGTGTTGACCGCTGCGCCACGAAACTAGTCTACAACAGTAACTATCTTTTTCCTTTTTCTTCATCTTTTTCAATGAGTAACACTGTTACTCATTGGGTATTCCCGTTTAGTAAAATTAATTAAGAAATGTTATAATAAGAGCATTTCCAATGTTTGTTTTTTAAGTAATAAATGTAAAAGAATATGTAACAAATTAGCGTAGAATTTAATAATCCCAACAAAAAATTGTGTGCAGATTTTATGCAATTTTTAATGACCTACAACTATCAATATTAACCTAAGTGTACTGAACGGGAATACAGAGTGCAAATGAGTAACACTGTTTCTCAATAGGAAAAAGATAATTGCAATGTGTAACACTAACATTGCTACTTACCGAGATTTTTTTCCCATTGATTAGCAGTGTAACTCATCGGGACCTTTATTTTTGAGTTCCCAGCATTGGTCCCGTAGGAAAAGTTGTTTATTTAGACAGCTGATCAGGTAAATACAGTTGTCCTTCAGACAAGAGTATTCACCTTATCATCCTGTATAATAAATATTACTTTTTAACGGACTTTTCTATTTAAAAACGGGTTTCACAAACTCTTGCTTGTGTTAAATCTGAAGATCTGTTTAATTAAAAGGCAAAGCGTATTAAGAACAAAAAAGTCTATGAACCGGGAAAAACCGGAATTCACGGTTCCAAAAAACCAAGTACACATTCCGGTGCTACAAGCCCTTCTCATATCCCCGGACGGGCCGACCCATTCATGCTACTAGCAAAAATGAATTTAGCCGGTAGCGTGGTGCTACCAACACTGTTTCATCAGGTATTAGTATAAAATAAAACTAACAAAGTAGGTAGTTAAAAAAGCATGTTTACACTATTTATGTTATGACTAAACTGAAAATAGCTTTCAATAACGAAACTCTGTATGCAACACTAATGTGCACAGCTATTTTACAATCCCAAGTCAACTGCGACAACACAAAAGTATGCTAGTGATGTTTACACAATCTATTGCACAAGTACAATACTAAGATACAGCTACAGAATAACATCCACTTCATGGCCTGTACCCTATGTCCAAGAGTCAGCAAAAGGCAACAAAACAATTTGTCTGTCTGCTTTTAAGAGGCAGACAAAATTCATGCCACCTTACATCTAACTCCATCAATTAACATAAAGTCTTGATGCACACAACTGCATGACACATCTGCGATTTGATTTGGTTGCAGTTTGCTTGTATGTAATAACTGTCAGCCACTGAAGCATACATCCATTGTTTGCCTTTCACAATCAAATAAAAATGTATGGAGTAAGGCAAGCAATGTATCTGATATTTGCTTGTGACTCCTGTCCATGACTGAAGCCCATAAAATGAACAGTCACCTCGCCGCATAGTTGTATGCCACATAGGGTACATCTCCTAGGGACATCTCCTAGGCAGTCTCAAAAGAGCTTACTATTAATATTACTGTTGTTTTGACAACAAAATATTGCTCATGTAACAGCACAACCTTCCACAAAATAAGGATCACATTTAACAACAGCTTTATAAAAATTAAAATAGGTACACAAATAAAGTATTTGTGAGATTTTAACAATAATTTCTTTTATAACGTCATTGTAACATGCAAGACTTGGCTTACTTCTAAAATATTATTATCTTATATGCCAGTGCAACAAAACAAACAATCTGATTAGGATCGGAAATCTTATTAGGATCAGAAATGGTAAGTGTACACCTTGTAACCAAAGGTCTAGTGCTACTAATTACTGATTTTTGTTGAAATGAAAACATGATGATCATAGTCAAATATGTGTAAGGAACATTGTTTCCTCCGAAAGATAGTAATACAATTAACATATTTGTCATAGAACAGGTCACTCAGATCACTGCCAATCAAGCAAGAGCCCATGCCCTGTGGCATGTACGCGTAAATACTAACCTAAACCTATGCAAAATAGCTGTCCAAACCAGTGCGAGGGAACTCCAGGAGTTTCTCACATTTGATACAATTTTTACATAAGTTAATACAATAAAATAATGGAATTTTTTTCAGCGACATTTTACATATTCAAAGGTACATCTCGATGCTCAGTCACAGTAGAGTTCCGAGTATAAGGACATTCATGGTGGTGAAGTTCTTCCTAATTAAGAGAGGGTGACTGTCCATCATCCCACACAACATCGATGCTAGGCCATTTGGTTTGTAAACATGTGAGCATGGGGTCTGTGCTGGCCGCTCGCATTGGGCACTCGAGCAGTGCAGCACGGCCTGTGCGGTATGTGACACGGCCTCCTGGATTGCTACGGGACAGTCCGTTGTAGTGGTGCAGGGTGAAAGTATCTGGTGCTCCTCGCTCACATCCAGGGAAGAACTCATCCATGAATGCACTCAATAGTATGATACCAAGGTTCTCAGAATCTAACTTTCTCCTCATCAATTCCACATATTCAGGTTCACTCACTAAATCTGCAGCACAAAGGACATCCTGTAGTGCTGCTGATGGAATGAAGTTATTGCCCTCAGGGTCGAAAGATCTGAATATGCGCTCTGCTGACTCACCAGCTGTCTCTGGTGCTGCTAATCTTCGTTCTAGCGAAAACAGAACAGTAAGGTGTGTCTCAGATGCTAGCACCCACACTGGATGCCTAGGGTTCTTGTAAAAAGAACCTACTGTGCAATATTGCATATGTTCCATGATTGTGAGAAAACCAATATCATTTTGTTTTTCGATGCCATGAAGATGTAATCCTCCCACCACCTGGTCATGGTCCCACACATGAGCCACTGCCCGCCCAGTGAGCATCAGATTGATTAGGCCCTGTGACCCATACCCGTATGTGGAGTGTATCAGAGGGTCAGAGAGCTCAGCAAGCTCTGCCTCCACTGTGTCCACACCCTTACTTAGAATGACACTATACAACAATAACAGAACACCATATTTGTCCTTCAAAATACGAATGTTTCTTGTGTAGAATGCTTCCACTTCAGATAAAGTCTGGAACGAGTGCACTTCAATTCTGCGGTGAAAGTGTTCTATAGCATCGCATGGAGGCTCCTCCATGCTGACGGCGTGGCTGGCGCTCGTGTCTGCGTCCGCGTCGCTCTTCCGGTGCACCACCACATTGTACTTAGGAGCTAGACACTGGCTTAATATTGTACACACAGCCCTAACGAGCAGAGAACTGCACTTCTCTGATGTCAAGTCCTGAAAACTGTGCCCAGGCGTTTCTGAAAGCAGGATCTTCAGTAGGAAACCTTGCACAGGAGCTATAGCAGCGCATGGCCCGCCTTCCTGCTGGATGAGAGCGCTGGGCTCGTCGGCACTGAACTGAAAGCCCTGCGCCCAGCGCCGGAACACGTCCTCTTTCACATTGTCCCCCCACAGAAGGCGCCGCGTCTGCGCTAGTTCCCGCTCCAGGCCTGTGCTCCCGGCACTCATATTGTCTTTATTTTCTAATGAGCTTGTAGTACAAGTGTCTTCGGTAGTTCCGTTCAACATTTGCATATGCCGCTACTTTATATTCCACGTCGCCTGAAACGTAATTACACGTAGAATTTAGTGAAAGTAAATTACAACACTAGACAAATGCAATATAAGAAAATTCTAGTAAATGTTTAGCTTTGGAAAGAATTCAACCACGTCGTACTCACTACTAATGCATGACAGAATACCTGATAACTATTTATAAATATGGAATATGGGAATAAACATCTGAATCACTTCAAATAACATTATAAATCGTTAATTAATTAGTAATAAAAACTTTTCATTAAAATAGAAAAGAAATGAAAAGCTTACGACATAAAGGCTGCCATTTTTTCGGAAAAATAGCAACATTCTTTTTTCTTTTTACGCATTCATTGCTAAATAATTTTATATGTGTTTTATGTTTCTTTCTTCGATTTATTATTTTTTCGTTCTAAACTATCTACAAATTTACATATTTTTAGCTTAAAATAACCTATAATTATTTGGTAAGCGAGAAATTTACTTCAACAACTAAAATAAATACCTATCTTTTAAATGACATTCCTTTTATTCTGCGTTATATGGAATTTTCAAAATGGAGGACTTGTCTTGTCATCTCTTTTTTTTACTATAATAATAACAGAGAAGGCGCGATATTATTCTCAGACCAAAGAAAAAAGAGGACTGGAAATACCTACAAAAAAATCGTGTATACCTACATCACAGAATCGTTACATAAAATGGCTGCCATTGCCTAGGGTTGTCACTTCCATACTATGTAATGATCTACTTTAAACAGTACTCTTATTTTGTACACAGAGCCGACAGAGGTTATAAAAACATTTTGGGAAAGGATAATAAAATGACAATTTATTTTATAACTTTGTTTACTTAATCATTCCTAAAAAGTATTAATTTGTTTAAAAACCATCTATCTGAAGGATATTTACATTTAATTTCACCGTGATATTTATATGTAACACAATATCTTTCAAATTGTAATTTCTTTTGCTGGTTCAAACGTTTATCTTTTACGGCTTTTTTTTTTTCATTTCCACGACCTGAAATTTCAATATACTTAGTTAAATCATAATATTTTATTATTAAACTAGCTTTCGCCCGCGGCTCCGCCCGCGTCAATGTCGATCCCTCGGGAATAGTTCTTTTTTCCGGGATAAAAGGTAGCCTATGTCCTTCTCCGTACTCCAGAGAACTTGAATGCCAAATTTCATGATGATCGGTTCAGTATTTACGGCGTGAAAGCGTGACAAACAAACTCACTTTCGCATTTATAATATTATTAGTAAGGATTATGTACAAGTATAATCTATTATGTGCATTGTTGTATGCATGACATCATATGATCGCATCCATAATTCGATAATACGTTGTCACACATAACTTTGCGTACATTTGCATGCATGAACCGGCTACTCCTGCCAAATCACCCAACGGTTTTTAGTATTGTCTGACAGACAAAACGAATAAACCGGCCAAGTGCGAGTCGGACTCAGGCACGAAGAAGGGTTCTGTACTATTATCTATAAAAACTGCAAAAAAATCATGCTTGCTGTATGGAAGCCCCCTTAATTAATTATTTTATTCTATTGTTTAGTTTTTGTCGTTATAGCGGCAACAGAAATATATCCATCCGTTAAAGTTTAAATTGTCTAACTATCACGGTTCATGAGATACAGCCTGGTGACAGACGGACACCAGAGCCATATCATTAGGATCCCGTTTTTACCCTTTGGGTACCGAACCCTAAAACATTTATTCATTAACATTAACTATATACATTAAACTTATCGGAAATGAAAATATTGCTGGTGATGAGTTGTCCCGAAGTCTCATATCATAACTTCGTTCTATTGAAACAGGTTTCCTCAAAATGCAAAGAGCAGATGTACCAATCCTGTTGCCTCTAAGCATTTATTCCTCAAAACTTCATTCATCGGAAACCTATAAAAATAATATTATTTTTTATTTAGATAATGCACAACCCTATTTAGGTATGTAAACAAATGAGGAATAAAATAAATGAAAATACTGACTGTATTACAAAAATATGACCAGTTAACAACAGTTTATACATAAATTTAACATCATGTTTTATTTTGCTTCTCAATCAGAATCAATAAAGAGCTTTCTTGCTAGAAAACGGGTTACTAACCTATGAAGAGTCAATTATGGTTGATTTATGTTTTCTCTTGCACCACACATCACAATACAACATTTAGTCAACTGTATAAACAGTTATCTCACACTTCCACGTATTTATTACCTTATTTTCGCGTATTTTTGTCCCAAATTTCAACTTTTCCAAATAGTAAACAACACCCGTTGACAGCACAACTACCACGAAACTCGTTACAAAATATGGCGGATCTTGGCACGCACCTAAACTTTGGACAGCTTTTACCATAAATTAGCAAAAACTAAAATATGTATGTCTCTTTTGTCAAAGGCAATTGTACTGAAGAAAGACAGAGACAAAGTTATATTTCACACTTTATACCATAAATGCCTGATATTTGTATAAGTAAAAATTCATATATGTTGACAAGGGCTTCTCCATCTCAGAACAATACTGAGTTCTCCATAGACTTCCTTACTCTTAGATATTATTAGATTACTCTTAGGTATCTACTTCAAGTTCAGCTCTCAGTTCAGCAGTTTTCAAACTAAAGTCGGACCGAGACGATCAATCGCCGGATTCGCTATCCAATTGATCGCTTCGAAAATTGTAGGAATTTTTAATTTAAAAACTTTTTAGCAAGGACGTTATAGTAGAAGGACTGAGCTCTCATAGTAATAATTGGAGCAGAAAGCGAAGACAAACTTCGGAATTCTATCCCGCTCTAAAGTAGGGTGACCAACTATAGAATAGATTTCTCGGACATGAAGTACTTAGGTAGGTACCATATATATAAATATATCAGGATAGAACGGCTAAGTGGGTGGTATACGCGTTTCTCAATCTTGTACGATCGTACGAGATTCGTTAAACGTTCATTCAGTCAGCGTGCACGTCCCAACTTGAACGTATGCTTTATTAAGCGGTATTTAATTATAAAAACAAAAGCATGAAAGTAAATAGGTCGAAACAAGGTATTTTTTTCATGGATCAATACTTTTTTTAACTAAAATCGTGATTAACAACAAAAAAAAAAAATGACCTATCACGATTTTCAATATAAAACGACAATACAACTAATTCACATCCAATACGCGTTCTAAAAACATTTTATAAAGCTCGTTCCAAGGAGAACGCGCAATGTAAATTCAACTGTGTGATAACAACACGAAAACTGCATTAGCATTGCGTTGTTGCACTCGAATTGATATTATCGATAATATTTAATAGTTAACATTATTATCTCAGATTTTTAGGTTAGACTAGCTCCGTGGCGCAGCGGTCAACACGCCTGCCTGCGACACGGAGTGACCGGGTTCGATCCCCGGCCAGGTCAAGATGGAAAATGATCTTTTTCAGATTGGCTGGGTTCTGGATGTTCTATATATGTATTTGTTATAAAATATAGTATCGTTGAGTTAGTATTCCATAACACAAGTCTCGAACTTACATTGGGGCTAGCTCAATAATAAATAAATAAATATATACGGACAGATCACAATCTGTGTGATTTGTCCGTATATATATATATTTATTTAATAGTTAACATTATTATCTCAGATTTTTTAGGTTACTCCCATGTGTTGATTAAAATATTTATCAGTAACTATTATGGAATGCATGTTACGAAAAGAATTCGAACTTTGGCATACAAAAAGTTAAAATACATCAAAAGTCGCGTTTAGATGTACATGAATGAAAGGAAAGCCAATCGACAAATACAAATGACTGTTTATCGAAATGACGCGATTTATTTCTGTGGATGTCACATTACTATTTCGCTCATCATCATCATAATTTCGAGTAGGTGTCACGGTCAATCGACCATGCCCACCCTGGTGTCAGAGTTCTTCGAAACCGCCTCTCAGCCTCTGACGTGGTTCCTTTAACGACTACCAGATGGCAGCCGGAACCACCGGCTTAACGTGCCTTCCGAAGCACTGAATCATCTTTATTATCAGACAATCCGGTGATTCAAGCCTGCAATGTCCTAACCAAACTAGAAATAACTAAACAAAGTTGCTTCCCGTAGGAATCTAACCCACTACCTCCGGTTCTACAGGCAAACGCCTTAACCACTGGACCACGAAGGCAGTTGCTACAGTATTGACGTAATGGTGGTGGCGTAGTTTATGCAAAAACTGACAAACGCGTTCCCTTTGCAAACTCCACGCGTAGCCATTCTATCCTGATATATTTCTGTGGTAGGTACCTATGTCGGTGTCATTGATAAGACCCTATGCTATGATCATTTATTGACAAATAGCAACTGTAGAAGGGAAAAGCAACAGTAGAGATGTTCGTAGTACGCTTTGAAACTTTATTCTATAACTAGCTGTTACCCGCGGCTCCACCAGCATTAATGTCGATCCCTCGGGAACAGTCGAATTTCCCGGAATAAAAGGTAACCTGTGTTCTTCCTCGGGCCCCAAACTACTTCCATATCAAATTTCATCCAAATCGGTTCTATGGTTGAAGAGTGAAAATGCGAAAGACAGACAGACAGAGTTCACCTACACAGATCTTTTTTTAATGTAATCGTGAACTTATGTAATCGTGAAATTATGTATCTATTTTTATAGTTCTAAGTCTAGAAATGAGAAAAATTCCATACAAACTTTACCCCCCTTATTTTACCCTTTCAAGGGGAGTTTAGTCACGATCTCTCGGGAACAGTAAAATTTCTTCCCCTGGCCTGCAACTACCTCCATACCAAAATTTTTCCAAATAGGTTTAATGGTTGAAGCGTAAAAAGAGGACAGGCAGACAGAGTTACTCTCGCATTTATAATATTAGTATGGAAATATGGATTTTATGTACGAAGTACCTATAAGTACACATTACTGATAAATCAGATTCAACAAACTCGGCAGATAAGATGGACACCCTAGCCAAGGCACAACATTTACTAACTGAAAACGGTTATGTTATTTACCTGAGAAAGGATAATGCACAATGCACTGCACTGTCGCTTCGAGATCTCTTGAAATAACAAGTTATATTATTTTACTCTTTCAGTCTGCTTAAAAAAATCGAAGGCTGCGGGGTTTTTATTAATAATATGGCGGCAATGTTGAGATCGTACTAGAGTTGCTAGAGTAAATTTAAATTTAATACTATATTAAGATTGCTTTTTTATTTTCGATAAGAAAAAAATCAAAATTAACTGTAAACATACAGTTTAGTTAATAAATTAATTATTCCATGTAAAATAAAACAGGAATTATTTCATTATTAATTAAATATTGCTGTTTTGCTTTACTACCATTTTCTTCCATTATTTACATTTTTATGCAATGGCAAGGGTGCGAGAGGGAAAAAATGCCGAGGTATTTCCGTCTCACTTTACCCTAGAATTTTTTGTACAGTATTATGCTCTCTATTCTTGAAGCGTTAAGGGTTAATATCGTATATCAAAATCTGAAACAGTTCTATCAGGGTACTAAGAAACCGCTTACTAAATAGATCTAAGATAAAGTATAACACTAGATAGATTACATTTAAGGAGAGCTCATAACGTATATCTATCTCATTTTTACATAAACAAAACATAATATGCTTGAAAGAGAAAGAAATAGAGTCTCAAGTGGGTCTAAAACAATTGAATGTCGCCAGTTTGACTATATCCTTCTTACTTATAGATATATCACTGCGTAGTGATGTTTTCATCGGTTGTCGATAAAGAAAGTTCATATGCGTGGCAAATTTGAACATTCTTTGTAATTAATAAAAATATTAAAATACTAACAATTTCCTGCGACTTCGCCCGCGCAAATTACAGCCTATGTCACCCGCAGATAAATTAGCTTTCTATAGGTAATAATAATTTTGAATATAAATGCAAACAGACAATCAAATCTTTCCTCTTTATAATATTAGTAACAGTAATATTATAAAAGGAAAGTGAGATCTATATGCTTGCTGAGTTTATCGGTGTGTGTGGAAATAAGATTGTGTGTATTCCAAATACACACGATCTCGCCATTGAGATTAAAACTCAATGGCGAGTAGAAACCGTAAAAACTATCCCATTTATTATTTCCACCACTGGTGTTATCCCTAAAACCTTACATAACAGTCTTAGAAGCTTACAAATTCACCCCCTCACGTACGTCCTTCTGCAGAAAGCTGCAATCCATGCAGAATTCTCAGAAAATTCCTCTCGCTTGAGCTTTAAATTATTAGGTAGGAAAATATTTTTGCTTGGCCAAAAGCCTGTAAAAATATTCGAATCCCCTAAAAATGGAGTTAGTTATACATATAAATAATAGTAAAGTTATAAAGAAGTATATATTATGTCGAAATATTTAGTTTGTTCGCATGAATGTTCGAATATCATTCAACTTGTGTATCAAGACAAGAATACACAGTTCTCGCACGAGCTGCAAGTGTGGCAAACATCTATTTGCCGGTTATTGGTCCCTTTTTTTTTGTTTTTGCTTCGTTTGCACCGTTGACTCACCAATAGATATCTTTACCGTGCCAATACCAATAAACTCACCGAACAAGATGTGCAGTTGGTGGTTCTCCACCGGCTTCAGAGGTAAAGTTATAATAAAAAAGATAATGATTCTGTTGTACGTTTTCATTTAAGTTCCGCCAATATGACAAAGATGCATCATAATATAAAATACATGTACCTATACTCGGTGAAATTTTTATCGTTATGGACCCTTAAAGGGGTGATTCACCCCAAAAATTGGACATTTCTATAGAAAATGCTCGGCTGCCCACTCAAGTTGTATGGGAATGTTCAATTTTTTTTGAATACTCACCATTGGTCCCATATAAGAAATTGTTCAAATCGACGGGCTGAAGCACCTCTTTAAGCGTCCATAACGGTCAAAACTTCACTGTATATATTTACAAATTTCTAACACTAATTAGTAATAGTCCGGATTGAGTGTAGAAGTATATATATATATATATATATCATACTAGCTGTTGCCCGCGTCGATCCCTCGGGAACAGTAGAATTTTCCGGAATCAAACATACCTATATCCTTCCCCGGGTCTCAAACTACCTCCATACCAAATTTCATCCAAATCAGTTCAATGGTTGAAGCGTAAAAAGACGACAGACAGAGTTAGTTTCGCATTTATTAGTATTAGTATGGAAGTATGGATATTATTTATACTTCTAAGTCCAGACATGAGAAAATTTCTAATTTTATCCCTTTAGGAGTGAATTTTATCCATTTCACCCACTTAAATCTTTTTTAATATTGTAATGGAGAACAAACATACCTATTTATTTTCATACTTCATAGTCCAGAGATAAGAAAAATTCAAATTTCCATACAAACTTTACCCCCTCCCATTTTACCATTTTGTCCAATTCATCTTCACAGATCTTTTACTAGTTAGTACTTTGTAGTCGAGAACTTATATACCTATTTTTATACTTCTAGGTCTAGAAATGTGAAATTTTCAATACAAACTTTACCCCCCTTCTGGGGGATATTTTTCCAGTTGACCTACACAGATCTTTTTCAATTGTAATCGTGAATTTATTTACCTATTTCATACATTTCAAGTCAAGAAATGAGTAAATTCCTATTCGTATAGGAATTTACTCAAAATAGCGGGTTAAAGTTCGTACTTTAACCCGCTATTTAACCTTCAGGGGAAAATATCGTCCATTTTACCTACTCAGATATTTTTAATTGTAACCTAGAACTTATATACTTATTTATATACGTCTAAGTCCAGAAATGAGAAAATTTCCATACAAAGTTTATACCACCCACCCCCATTTTACCTCTTAAGGGGGGAATTTTGCAAATTTCATCTACACACATCTATTTATTTTTATTTTAATCGAGAACTTATGTACCTACTTTCATACTTCTAAGTGCAGAAATGAGATAATTCCATATAAATTTTACCCCTTTAGAAGTTTAATTTCTAAAGATCCTTTCTTTGCGCTCAACCACATCTTTAAAAGAACCCCTCCCCTGTACCAAATTTCAAGTTTCTAGGCGCAGCAGTTTCGGTTGCGTTGATATATAAGTCAGGTTTGCCGTTTTCCCGTGGCTACACCGCCGCCGTTAGTGTCCATCCCGCAGGAACAGTAGAATTTCCCGGAATAAAAGGTACCCTCTGTCCTTCCCCGGGTCTCAAACTTCATCCAAATTGGTTCAATGGTTGAAGCGTGAAAAGAAGACATACAGACAGTTACTTTCGCATTTATAATATTAGTATGGAATAGTATGGATGGTATAATGCTGTCGTATAATGATGATGAATTAACTTTTGATTTTAATTTTCTTATGTCACTTATTATTTAATCACTTAATATTTGAGTGCATATTTGCAGGCAATCTCATGCCTTGAGTTCATTCAAATGACGATAACTATCTTGGACATGTAGTCTGTCAGACTCCGATATAACAATGCAATTTTTTTTACGAAAATGGTTCCAATTGCTGAAACATTATAACTAGATGAAATTGAAGGATACTAAAAACAAACTGACGTGAATGCATAATCAACTTCTTTATTAAAAATCCATGAAAATATTAAAACTATCCGCGTAGGCACAATTTTTGGTATTTTTTACAATAGGTTAGTTTTTAAAGGTAAAATACTACTTTACTAAAATATTTGGCAATAATAACATCTTTTACTTAGAATCTAATGTATGGAGAATCAAAAAAACATAAAATGAACTTATAATATTAGAAAACAAAAAAAATCACAACTGTCTTTGTAATTGACAGTCGTTACATAAAGGACGGGAACATTGTAGGCACACTGATCGGTCGGTAACTCGTAATATTTCTTTTTGCCGGCCTCTGAAGTGAACATTGTCGCTTACCCTTTGAATTAGAACAACCAGCTTTACTATTATCTGCCATTTTCACACATAAAACTAAAACAAACAAAAAACTTTGTAAATATTTTTATACGGCAACTATGGACACGTAGTCTCACAGGCTCCAGCCAATTTTTCAAAAGGTATTACCCACGTTCCATGCACCGAACGACCTTCTTTTTTTTTCTTCTTTAGTTACCTTCTTCTTCAGTAGTCGTTTTTGGCTTTTGCACTAAAACTGAAGCTACTGGGCGGCTCAGTCGCGGGGAGTGGGGGGAAGTGGATGAAGCAACGAAACCAATATTGCCGCGGAGCCTGTGAGACTACATGTCCATACTTAAAGGTAATGAACCGATTTTGATGAAACAAACTTTAAATGTTTTGCTGAGTTAAAACAAAGCAATTGGTGAAAGTTTGAAGTAAATCGATTCAGTATTTTCGGAGATAATCGTGATCATACAGACAAAAAATTCCAAAATTTTTTTTTGCTTTCGATTATTCTTTTTAAGTGTCCCTCTATCCATTTTAGTCAAAAATTCTAAATGTACAGACAAAATATTTTGACTGTTTTATTATTATTTGTATAGATTAAGTTATGATAATTACGTTATTGTCTATAAGAAAAATAAGGTTCCTCAGTGGCCACGTGAAAGAAAAAGACTCCACTTCTTTTAAATAATACGCACATTATCTTTTTATGGCAACTAGAGGAGGTTTCTTTTTACTTTCTAAATAAACTTGAATCTAAAACAGTACCCAGTAGTGTAAATGACCTGTAGTATATTTGGAATCACTTTTTACCAAGAGACCCAGACAGACTCATAAGAATAATTGTTGATTACCGCACTCTGCGACCATAACCTTCACGAAAACAAGAGTCCTCAAAGTGTGCAGAACATATTCTTGTATATTGTGTCGGTCTCCAATTATCTCCTTTTCTTACATAGGTTATCCACATGTTTCTTAATTCTATGTCTGCAGGAAACCTGTAA
The DNA here is from genome assembly GCA_947532085.1 of Elegia similella. NCBI lineage: Eukaryota > Metazoa > Arthropoda > Insecta > Lepidoptera > Pyralidae > Elegia > Elegia similella. The sequence goes on along the minus strand of OX383927.1, from coordinate 31,318,488 downwards.
AAATTAAAGTTCATTCAAAAACTTTGTTTCATAATATATTTAAAATTTTAATTTGAGGTCTAGGCACAAAAAATTGTGAAATATTTATTGGCTTGTTTGACTGATGTACTAACAAATAATACTAAGAGTGTTTTTGTCAAGCCAATGCCAGGTGACAGAGGCTCATATTTTTTGGATCAATGAAAATATCTAGAAATTTGTAAGTATGTTCATACATACTTTTAGTGTAGTTTCAAGATAATATTCTTTATTTTAAAAGGATTTTAATATGTACTACGTGATATTTTTTTAAATATCTGCATGTTTACTCCCACCACACGAAACAAGGTAATGCCCAGTATTTTTATTTTAATAAGTGTTTTATTATCGGTTCTCAATTTATAGGTGTGGTTAAAACAGTACCTACTGCTGTATTGATATTATCGATAGTATTCGAAAATAAGATGACATCCCTATGAGGTAAGTAAAATGTCAAAACATATGAATTATCTTCGTTTTTCTTTCTACTTGCAGAATTGGAAACAGACACAAGCGGGATTAGCCATTGTATCATTTTCTTTAATGTGTAGGTCGTAATTAATAATACTTGCTGCATATAATACTTTGTATCAAGTAATACAGAGTGAATTAACTTACCGGTGAAAGGATACTTTTGCATTATTTTCTGTCAAAACACCCACTCTATTAACACAACCAGGCACAGTACACGCCATTTTTTTATGTAAAGTCGTAAATTACACTCAAATCACAATAATATTCACAATGAAACGATATTTCAGACAAAATCGGCAGAAGGATAACAACCAAGATGGCGAGTTTCGGCTGGTGGAGCGCAGCGTTTAAAGACGGTCAAAAGAGGCTGTCGCTATCTCTTTCTATCACATAAAATAGTGTCATAACACTGTGTAGAGTAAAAGATAGGTGACTTTGTTCAGCTTAAATGTAATCCATCTAGTCTATTCTTTATCTGAGAAATAGATGCTTTTTAGTTTTTAGTCCCTAGGAAATGAAAACATATTTGCGACCCTGCATACGGGTCACCGCGCTTTGTTCTTTTAAACCATAGAGATAAGATAATCCTGACCTATGTTTTAAACCTAAGAGTAAGGAAGTTTTTAAACAAATGAGATGATTTTTTTTTATTCATATTCTTCTGAGTGCTTTCTTCAAACCACAAACTACTTATGGATCCCTTCAATACAATTTTTCTATGCTCCAAACAAAGACGGATTAATCGGATTATGTATCTGATTTAACCACAGATAAAAACATAACTTTCATACTTTTACGTCTGTGATTTTTTTAACTAGTAGTACGAGTATGAATGAATATAAAAATCCGCTTACCTACTATTTAAATGAGTGGGATGAATCCACAAACTAAATAGGGACGATGAATCTCAAAAGAAAGGAATAGGGACGAATATGAAAGAAATAAACAAAACTTGAACGAACCCTTGCGAAATGAACGAACGAATTATACTTGGACGAACGTCATTCAAAACGAAACGTCATCAATCAACGCAACGTCACGTCATGTAAATCAGTAACTTTCAGTCATGCGTAAGAGGAGGTGATGTTTATGTTTCGTTTTTTATTTTCATGACGTTAAGGCTTGTGTTTTTCGTATGATTTCGATTAATTTAATTAACTTGGAAGTTAATTTAAGTGAATTATGTACCATTAAACTATATGTGTTATTTTGGTGTTGATGTCGTTTGTGTGTTTTGTGTTTTGTTGATTATTTCGACATAATGAAGGTAGACATGGATAGAACGAGGCGGAGACGCGCGACTGCGGACGTAGCAGGTAATATTGCTATTCGTTTTGCTGCTACTTGTATTTTGTGCTATTATACTTTTCTCGTCCAGAAACTTTCATTTGTGGTGTCGAAGATCGAGCAGCTCGAGCTACCTGTAAACTTGAAACAAATCGGGGCGTCTGTGAAAGGCCTGTCGAAGGAGACGCACGTCGTTCGGATTGCATTTTACTCGCAAAAACTGTTTAATATGGTAACAATGTTTACGAGAAAAGTTTTATTTCACAGCTGAACAAAGTCAAAAGTGACAGACTCTTGAGAAGGGACCTCTACCTAACAGATGTTATGTACTATGTTCACCTGCCTTCGAGGCAATTAGTGAATGCACTTTAGAATGCGGTTCATGTTAATGCTTTTTAAAGTTGTAAGTAGGTACATTATTTTGTTTTTTTTAAATTGCAAATTTAAAAACATTGCAAACTTAAGTAGACACCCAAGAGAGTTTTTTTGTATATGCTCTTTGTTGGGTCATTTATTGTTTCTATTTGAATTCCTGCAACTTTAGTATTTCCGTCTTTTGTTAACCTGACAAGAAAACTGCTACTAGAAAAACTGACAAGTGTATACCAACTATGCTGCAACCAGTTTGATTAGTCCAGTGCAACCAGTTATAAGTCATACATACTATTTTGAACAACTTAACATCCACTAGCATTTTAAAACAGTTTCTGACTGATGGTGTTCAAAGGGGTTAAAAAAACATGTGTCAATTATTCATCAAATGGATTATTAACAGAGATCAACAGATTATTCAGACGTTGGCAATTATGAAAAGTAATCTTTTTTTGAAGAATATCTTATTTATATTAATATAAGTACTTTGTAAGTACGCAAATGAAACGGAAAATTATACCTAAATAAAGGGATTTTATTAATGATAAAAATATTTAAAAAAGCCCCTGCCATAATATGTGAGCCAAATATCAACTTTAGGTAAATATTGATTGTTATTCCCATTTGTCACCAGTGGGGGCGTTGCGAGTGAGGTGTAATGTGTAAATAAAAATTGTCCCGTCTGCCACCATGGTGGCATCCCCCACTGGTGGCAAATGGGATATACCCTAAATATGCACTGGAATAGTCTGTTAGAGTTTGATGAACAGCCTAAAAAATTAAAGAAAACAACAACAAAAAAAAAAACTGTGTTTTCCTTCTGGAATGCCAATAACTTATTTTTTACTTTGATACCTTTGCATGTAATGAGTGTAATGTGTTGACCTAAACAATGTCTATATTTTTCTGTCCATTACAGTCTTGACATGAAAGTTGGCCCAAACATCACAGATGTAAAAATTCTCAACAACACAATAGCTAACACATTTCTATGATTATTTCTATTGCATGTGGCTTAGTCTATGAATGAGTTAAAGCTTTTAATGGACACTTAAGCTGTAGCCATTAACATGAGAAGGTATAAGCACTATGAAATGAGCATGTCAAGAGAGAGGCCACAAAATAGTGTAAGTGTACTCCAAACGAGAATTTGCACTGTTGATTGCTCAAACCCCGATGTAATAGCCAAGTCGCTGCTTAAATACATATATTATATTTGTGCACACACAATTTTTATTTTATAATTTTGATTATCCTGACTTTATTGTTTCAGCTAGGTATATCTACTTAATTTTTTTAACACATTTATTTCTTCTTTTTTATAGAGAATACTGAAAACTTTAAATTAAATAACAGTTGTCATTCCCCATTTATAAACAAAGTTCGATAGATAATAAAAGATAAAAATAATTAGGTAATTACATCAAAATTTTAGTAGTTTTGTTGAAGTCATGTTTTCTTATTCTAATTATCATGCAAAATAATCTTAGCTAATTTGCCATTACACATGAAATAAAACATTAAACCAGTGTTAGCATGGTGCTAGTACACTATGTATGAACATTACCACAGTTAATATATCACAAAAGTGAAACTGCACTCACTGGCTCCTCATACTAACACCAGATGAAAGCTGTTGGCTTAAACAGGTGCAAATGCTTTGTCTTTGGTTATCTGTTATATTTTATTCAATAACTGTTCTTTTGTAATGTTAACACATACTATTAATTTGTACATTTTAATTCATTAATTGTTCAATGAATATAGATGCAATGTACACTTTTTGCAGATGAAAATGTTTCTCCAGTAAATAAATAAATATTACAGATAAATTACAACAATTGAGCTAGCCCCAAAGTATGTTCTGAGACTTGTGTTGTGGGATACTAACTCATACATACATACTTAATACATAGTGTCACGTCTATTTCCCTTGCGGGGTATACATAGCTTAGGTTTATTCTTAAGACCTTAAGCACCCACATTAAGCATGTAAGAGGGCGTGTAGATGGAAAAAGGAATCAAAATAGTGATGGGCGCATCGCCTAATGATATGATTCCGCAGATATTAGCCATATCTCTCGATCGAATTTTACGTCTGCGCGGGAAGAGAAGCAGCTGGTACATTCTACGTTTTTTCTTTTCTCCCAGACCAGCATGGATGGAAGGGAATATCTCAACTATACTATATTTTATAACAAATACTATAAAATACAAATATATAGGTGAACAATAAGAGCATCATAAAATTATTTATTGTAGAGCATCTGTTTCAAAGTTACTCACGTATTGTATTTACCTTTAGTCAACGAAAATTAGATACCTATGGGGGCGTCCATTAATCGCGTCATACGTTTTTGGCTTGTCCCCCGTCCAATTTGACGTGTATTTTTTTCGCTAACTAAAGAACATATTTCTATCACATAAACTTACGTACACGTGAAGGGTAAAAAAATCAAACTACATGTATACATATCTTCGTATTTTAATTTTCTCCCCACAAATTTGTGAGATTTTGTTCAATAGTGACAAGGTTTGGTATGGATGAATCGTCCGCAGATTCTGGGATCCCGTCGGTATATTCATGTCTTGCTCGTATTGCCACTCCGCGTCATCGTTCTCCAAATATTGTTAAATTGGTCTTGTACAGTATGCACTGCGATACCAAAGTGGCACTCCTTGTAGGCTTTAAAAGCCTTTTGATAAGTTTCCGAACTCATAACATCACCCTGCACACACACTGCGTAAAGACTAAAGACTAATAGCGCAAATCAAATATCCTATACAATATGACGCGATTAATGGACGCCCCCTATGCTATAACTCCGTCAATTGTGAAACAATTAAAAAAGAATTGTAAGGGTATCAAATTAGTCTCATTTAAATCCATCAAAATCAGTGCTACTGCACCGATTTTGGTGGCAGTCGGTTTTTATATCTGCAAAATTATCAATGATTGTAATACCATTACAATCATTGATAATTTTTATTGCATGTGGCTTAGTCTATGAATGAGTTAAAGCTTTTAATGGACACTTAAGCTGTAGCCATTAACATGAGAAGGTATAAGCACTATGAAATGAGCATGTCAAGAGAGAGGCCACAAAATAGTGTAAGTGTACTCCAAACGAGAATTTGCACTGTTGATTGCTCAAACCCCGATGTAATAGCCAAGTCGCTGCTTAAATACATATATTATATTTGTGCACACAAAATGTTTATTTTATAATTTTGATTATCCTGACTTTATTGTTTCAGCTAGGTATATCTACTTAATTTTTTTAACACATTTATTTCTTCTTTTTTATAGAGAATACAAGATATGATACAAGGTAGTCAACAGAACATTGAACATTCTAGTTACCTATACAATGTGTATGTACAGAATTGCAGACAGACAGGTGGTCTTTGTATAGACAACATTGAAACAATAATACCTACCGTAATGAACATTCTAGCTAGGTTTTGTGTAGAAAACAAGTGTCAGGGCCTTTGAGACCGGCGAGTCCGGTGCGAATTTTTTGCCGTGGGCCGGTGCGCGGCAGCAGGTGGCGGCGCGGCGCGGCGCTCGCGCGTGTCGGACGACCGACCTCGGCTCATCACTTGTTGTGTTGTTTGTAGGGTATTATAAGTACCTAACCTAGAGGTATTGTGTGGTAATTTGTCTATAATGTTATAAGAACTATGCAAAACTTCATCAGCCTACAAAATTTATTGATAACGTAAAAAATATTTTTGCCTCCACAAAGTTAAAGCTGACGAGAAGGTCAGTGACTGAATTCAGGATGGTATAATACTCCCTTAAATCTGGCCCTGGTAATAAATATATAAATTTTGCCACCCCAGGGCTGCAACCGGCTCAGTCTGCTGTTAAATCCGACACTTAGCGCCTGTTGGCCATTTAGGTATGTACAACTTAACAAGTCACAAGCCGAACGTTTAGGCCGATCGTGCCGCTTTATGGCTTGTCCCGTGCTCTCGCTTGCACACGGAACGTGACTATTTTTCGTGTGTGCAGCCGGCGTTCATCGATTTATAAGCGACTTCACGTCAATAACTGCGGCTTTAAAGAATAAACTACGTGCTTTTCTTAGTTGTCGTCTACTAATAATAATATAATAATAAATCATTTATTTCGACCATAGAGATCATAAAATACAAGAATGCTAAGCGGTTGCTTTACGAACATTTGCTCCAGTAAAATAGCGTAGACTTTATATAACTATTATGTACTATGTTTATCTTTCTAATATTAAATTGTGAAAGGCTCCTTAGGTGTTATTGTTACATTTTGCTTAGGCTTATTTATAGTTATAAATCACTTATAATCTACTAGTAGTTACTATCATCTACTGATTCTATCTGTTCTATTCTTGTTATCATTTCATTCCATCCGAAAGTAGCGTGTATGTTATGTTCAACCTTATTTTTAACTTACTCAGTTTCTATATGTGAGGACCTGTAATTGGCTACCTTATTTTTTTTTACTTACCTAGATTCTAAGATTATTGCCTGTTGTTAAATAGATTGCTGTTGGTCTTCTTTATAAATAAAATAAAATAAGAATTAAATTTTACAATTAAATAATTCATTAAAATATCATTACATTAAAATTGCAATTAATTAAAATAAAGTTATTGAAACTAACACTTTGCAGTCTGTACATGGATCATTGCTGCATGGTTCATTTACAGACAGTCAAATCGACTGGCAAACACCTTCAGGACGGTGCTAGCACTGGCACGAACCCTGCGCACCAGGGATGTACATCGCTTACGCATGGTAGTGTAAAAGCAATCTACGCGCAACTCGGCAAACATCCCCGACGCGCTACAGAGATACTAAGCAAGGCATCAATAAATAGGGTGTTCTGTCTGATAGTACTAACGAATGTATTAACTGCTACAAGTATTTGTATTTATAATAAATTCCAATCGAAAAATGAAATTCGTATTTACAAATATTGCATTCAGTATTAGTTACTATTAAAAGTGCTTTGGATAAGTTGATGATGCGTAGACCATTGTGTCGCAATAGCCATGGGATTTGTTTACTGTCTGACTCCTGTCTTGTCTGACCTTACTTAATATCTCGATCAAAGAGAGGGTATGGTCCTATTCTAAAGATCAGACAGGTAATCCCTGTCTGATCTTTAGAATAGTCTATAATCTCTATGGCACAAGATCAACATATATATGTTATTGTTGCTATATCTAAACCTCAGACCTAAATAGATCACATCTTTCCAGCTACTAAGTCGATAAATAAGCTGCCACTGAGCAGAACACCAACAGAAAACGCTAACATCTTGCTCAGTCATCAGCACAGACAGAAATGGTTGTGCAAGCGGCGGATCTGGCGCATTGTCTCGTGTGTTGAAACCGCTGGACCACTTTCATTAGCAGCCTTGTTTTACGCACCCTTGTCAATTAAGACGAGGAGTTTACAGTTCACTGTATGGTTATCAGATTTGTTATCTTTTTTCCTGTTTGCCCTTAAGCATTTATACCTAATGTCTTTGGTTTGCCATGGATGTGTGGTGTGTCGCATCGCACGCAACGCAACCGCTGCAGCCTTAGAAAGCGGCGCGCCTCTTTCTTAGGCTGCCTTATTTTACGAAAACTTAAATTAACACGAGGACTGAAGGCCTATCTTATAAACGGCGCGTCACCGTATCGCAAGACGTCATGTATCGCAAGTGCATACAAGTCACACTCGTCTTCCAAGTCATAAAATTCAATTTTGTCGTATTTTTGAAACCGTTGCTTGAGCTGAAGTGCAGCTAACTTTCATTGAAATTTATTTGGTTTCTCCCACGGAGCAAGTACAAAGGTTTCTTCACGATTCAAAATTCTTTAAAAATTTTTAAAGACTTATTAATAGTTTATGAATTGTAGCGTTATACGGAATGTAAAGGCGTCGATCCATCGCTAGTGGAAACGACCGGTCGACTCTTTTAGGACATAGGTACTCTCTCTAATCTGTGGTCTAAACCGTATTGGAAACGCTCATTTTTCGGTGAGTCACGTGTTCAAAAATAGGTCCTCTGTTTGCAGTTCAGGTAACAGTGCCAGAAGCTCTTGAACTTTGTTATGATGTGTCATCAATTGCATCAGATTGATCATCTTCACTTTTGTTAGTATCGATTGTCTTTGTTTTACCATTATGTGTTATTCTATAGTGTGTCGAAACTAGTGAACTGTTTCAGTTCAGACTTGAACAGTTACTTGGAGCCACTGACACGGACACGGCTTTTGAACTTGGTTTTGATGTGTCAGTAGATTGATCGTCTTCATTAGCAGCCTTGTTTGACGCGCACTTGTCAATTAACATGAGTAGAATTGTTTGCTCTGTTTCTGTCGAGCTCTTCTCTGTCGTCTTATTCCGCGTAAGGTTGTTTTTACTTCTCCCATAAACTATTTCTAGGTCGTCCCTTTATCTTTTTCTTTTTACTTTCCCTTCCAATATTGTTTTGAAAAATACATCGTGAAGATGAAGATAAACTTATAAGGAGATGATTTTCCATTTTCAATATTTTGATAAAAAGGTTAATAGCGCTAATAGTGCCAGGTTGTGGACTAATTAATTTAATGAAACCTATAAGCGAAAATTCATATTTTAATTGAACGTGACCGCAATTGGGATTACATTATATAATTGTTATAACCGCAGTTCTGTTGTGATTGTCTTGGTTATTGTTGGAGCATTCATTTTGACTTCTTGTTTTAATTAGGTATACCTTATATTATAGTTTTGTTAAACGTCAAATCGGAATTAAACTCAAATACTCATTCCAGACATTTGCCGGGTAATACTGACTGTACCCACTGGACGACTGAAGACGGTCTGTTCGCTTTAATCCCCGATTTCGCAAATTGAACTAATTTCTTTTAAGAAATACAATACCCGGTAAAAATGTTTTCCATAAACCACACGCTATCAAGCGTCAGTGAAGTCCTCTAAATGTGGATTATCGTGACTTAGTGATTTATTAACACTGACGTGACGCTATTTTGCAAATGCTAAATTCTGGCTAAAGTACCAGTGTACTTTAGCCAGAATTTAGCATTTGCAAAATCGAGCCGGTATCTTTTGTTTAAATTAGTCGGAACGTTTAAGCTCTATTATTTAAAAGCTCTTGTTTAAACTTAACTAGCTGATTTGTAACACTTGCAAACTAGTTCACGTCGAAGGATACTTTTTTGTCCACTTGACTTGGGCTGATTTATTACTGGTGAGACCCTCTAGTTAGGTCGCTAACTATGTATTAACAAATTAAATGAGCTCTTCAAGTGGTTGTTAAGTTTTGTTCGACATGTTATTTCACTCAGCGGTGTCTTGGGGTCTAAAAGGCCGATGTCGCCTGCGATAAGGCTTGTTTTTACAAAATGCGTGCGATGCTCTCTCTCAAGTGCATGGGAAAGCAGCGGCACCGGCGCAGCTGGGAACGCGCGCTGTTATCGCATTGTTCCATAGAAATAACTAAGCATTTCTCTCAGAAAGTTTCTGTTATAATTTACAATAATTTATTAACGGACTTGGTTGTGTGCGGTTCGCTTTTGAATTCGGAATCGGATCACAAAGTTTTACGATGTATTTAGTTATGTAGGTATGGATATGGGCTAAATCGTGATGGCGTTCTTATCTCCTAAAGGCTGTTGCTGCAGCGGTTGATGTAGCCGATACTGTTGTTTCCTAGAACATTAGCTTTTATTGTACTAAGACTCCACTACTGTGCGGTTCAGTGGATGTAACGACCATATTATTTAATTATTTCGTCTGATTTCTCTCTCGTGTAATGCCTTTTATTTATTCTGAGACTCTGTCGCCATGGTTCAATGAATCTACTTGAAAATCGATTAGTAAAACGCCATATTATTGTATTGTTTCGACTCGTTTCTCTTATACAACACGCTCTTTGCGTGTAATGAAGTATTACTTTGTATAAGACACGGTCGATTTGGCGTGATTCGTATGAAATTGTTTCCGAAAGCGTGTCGTTCTCGCGGCCGCTGGTCTGCTGATCTCCTCCTCGACCTAGGCAGCCATATCATTGACATTTCGCGATTATCAAGATAGTTTTATAACAATCGTAATCATCTTATAAGCATAGCTAAGTTTCACTTAGTGAATTATTAAACTGTCTCCATTGTTTTTCATACAATTTCCAAGTTTAGTTGGCAGATGATTAATTTTCTTGCATGACTGTACCTACTGTATGAATACACATTTGCATGCTTAAAGGCTCGAGCGTGTCCTTTCTTTTTAAGCTACTGTTATCGTTAAAAATTAAACAAACAATAAGTCTCTTGATAGGAAAAAAGTTATAACTCTAATTATCTTAGTTATATACACAAATCTCCACAAATCTCCACGTGGAGAGTGTAGGCCAAGTCCTCTGGCTGCTCTGGCCAAGTATGGCACTAGTAGTACAGAGAGGGTCCTGCTCCTATAGTTGAGACTAAAAAGACCTGATGATGATGATGAAGTCAACAATAGTGTCAATAAATGACTTTTTAAAAGTAAGGTCCTGCTCGCTATGGTTTTTCATCAAATATTGTAGGTAGAGTGACCAAAACGTATTCCCTTATTCCATTTGAATGTAACGTTTTGACAAGCCATACTCGCTCGAGTCGCCTTATCAACAACAGCACGTGTTCCAAAACGTCATTCGTGCACGCTGCCCTTTCCAATACTCGATACGTGACTGATTTTATTGCCCTATTCTGTTTCTGGGCCGCGATTACCACAACACACTGTTCTGACTGCCCTATAGTTATTATTTGTGGTTAATCTAGCCTTCAGCCGCGCATTAGGCTAGCTCTGTCGCCTTATCAACTGAGTGCAATGCGAATACCACGTGTTTATGGCCATTCGGGCATGCTGCTTTCGAACGTGACTATTTATTGCCCTATTCTGTTTCTGGGTCGCCATTTCCCCAACGCACTGTCCTAGAGGTATCCTGTGTTTGTGGCACATGTTCTATTTTACACTATTTGTGCATTGAGAGCCTATCAACAACACCGCATGTTCTAAATCGTTTTACGTCCGTTCGTGCACGCTGCGCTTTCCAATAGATACGTGACTAATTTATTGCCCTATTCTATTACTGGGCTACGATTATTACCTCCACTCACGGTGCCCTAGAAATAGGCAATATCTGTGAGGGCATGCTCTATTTGATGACTATTTGTGGTTAATCTCGCCTTTAGCCGCGTCAATGACTAGCTCTGACGCCTTATCAACGGAGTGCAATGTGAATATGTTCGTTCGCGCACGCTGCGCTTTCCAATAGCCTATGGACTTATTTTATTGCCCTATTATTTTTCTGGGCCTTGATTACCACAATATATTGTCCTCGAAGAAGCCTGTGTATGTGTACTATGTAGTATGCTTTATATGCAAATATAGGTAATACAAGTAAAGACAAATTTTTTTTAAATTTGCCTTTTTTTGTAAATCTGGCCTTAAGCTGATCTCTGTGGTACCTTAACTGAAATGAAATTTATTTGTGATAAATGTAGTTAAGAGCAGGACAGCAGCGGGCGAAAGGGCTGAGATGATGAAATGTAGTCAAAAAGCATCTGGAATTTAAATGTGTGTCACACATAAGCCGACTTGGGCGTGCAAATTAATCGTTATTAAAGCTATTAAATATATAGGTTCGATACGCTGTTAATTTATTGCCCTATTCGGTATTTTGCCCAATATCGGCGCTTGATGATCTCAGCACTCACTGCAGAAGATAGCCAGCCATGTTTGCGAAGGGTGGATTGGATATGTCGTCGGTAGCTTCCCTTACGGAGACATGTTGTGATACCTACGTTTAACGGTTGCTTTCTTTCATCTTAGCATGTTCTCGGTGGCTTCCGTGTGATGATTTAAAGCACAGAGTTTGCTCTCAAAATAATATTTACAAACAATGAGACAAGTTAGTCCGTTTTTGATTTATCTATAGTTCTGCGACGAAAGCCTACCAGACGTCATCCCTCGGGAATACTATTGATGCATCTGATGATGATGATTTAGCCATAGTCGCCCGTTATTACAACATACATTTTGATTTTATCACTATAGTAAAATGACTTAACTTTCTCAGTTTAGACAAGGCAGTCAAGTTTATAATAAATCTTGAACGACCGCTTTGTCTGTATTGCCATGTGTGTAATTTATTTCCCTATTGCCAATATCCTTATTAAACCAACCTTGGTCTGAATGAATTATATTCGTGCTTTTGCTGCATGCAAGTGCATGGCAGTATGTGTACTACGCGTGTAGGCTGCCAAGATTGCAAGACGTCTTGTAATTTTGTAATACTGCATTTTGTACTGCAGTAACTAGAATGTAAAACGTTTGAAATTCTAGGGCGCTCGTTTAAAGGGACTCATCAACAGGCTGAATGTTCTGAACCAGTTGTAATTAGCCTTTAGGTGGCAGAGCTGTGTGTGAGTGAACCTAAAAAAATCCCTGTTACAAAATTTCCAACAGTCCCACATAGCATTCCAGAAAACCATGGGTCTTGAGAGGAGCCGCTACTGATCTACAGCCCACCATATCGTCAGTATATTGTATCGTCGGTGCATCACATAACACATACGTAGTTCTATGTAAATGATGTTGCATGCGCATCATAATGCATCTGAAAGAGTCTGTATCTGCAATAAAATCAATAACAAGCCGCAGCCGCCATACGAGGAGGCACTAGAAATTAGTACCCAACTATCGTCGCTGTACCTTTTTGAGTTTCCGATTAATATTCCGTGGATGCGACTCGAATACCAATGGAGCTTTGTTTTGGCGCGGTCGGAGAACTGTGTGGAAACGATTTTTCGTTGTAAAATGTTGATTCGCAGTCTTACGGACATCTTGATTGCATAGGTCCACATTTACATTGCTTGGGATATCGAAGTATATGGTCATGAAGCCACTGCGTATTGCCCTTATCTAGACTAGAGTCAACGGCCGCGGGCTGCCGAGCGTGCCTTCCGAAGGCTCATAATTACATGTGATGACACGGCAATTACACGTGTAATATACCTTGCAGGCTTAAAACGCAAAAATTTAATATTTTTCCATTTGCTTGCTACCATGATTTTTTCTTCTTTTTACGAAGATTTATTAACTTCTTAATATCGTGTCAATAACAACTTATTTATTTCAAATACAATGGGTTAGCCAGATTCTTTTAAAAAATTAGACAATCAACATTTAAAAAAAAATTAAAATTGCTCCTGACTGAAAAATGTTATTACGATGTTAAAGAATATTTAAACGATATTTTGACATAATTATTATTATTTGTTAATGATTTAATTTTAATTTTATAATGTAATTTAATTATTAGATTTAATTTTAACTATGAATGCTTGTAATTAATTTGTATTCTACTATGTTTTATTTTTTCATACGGGTTTTATTTCCTTGTACATTTATTATTGTACGTCCTTTGGGACAGGACACAGTGATGCCATGTAAAATATCAGTAAGATCTTTGTAACCTGTGTTCCACAATAAAGATATTTGATTTGTTATTAAGTACCTATATTGTATATATCGTTGCATTTCTGTTGCCGTTACGAGTAACTGTACCATAGAATGTCAGCAATGCGCTTTAGTTTTTTAATTGTATCATGAGATTGAATGCGCTTTGTTTGAGACGATTATTTCTTATGAATGTTTAGTTTGTGAAACCAGTAGGTATCGACCAGTTCTCAAGAAGTTACATTATCATCGTCACCATGATTTCCTTTATACTCGTAAATCTGACTTTACATTTGTCCACCACACATCAATCTTTTATTATTTCTATTTTCTCTATAATCCACTGCAACAGTTATGGATTATGATATCGACGTCACGCGAATATAACGGTTTAATAATGATCGCACGAATATCGATTATTTGTTTCATTTTCAAGCCGTCATAACTTGGAGAAAGTTTTAAGAACCAATTAAACGTGTGATTTTAGAAACTCCATTATGATGAAGAATTTCTAAGAAAAGGTGCAAAATCAGAGGGAAGCCCGAGTCATCGGCTAGCGGGCTGCAGTAACTGTTGTCGGTTGCCGGAAGGACCGCGGCCGGCCGGTGACTCAGTGTCCCATGGCGGCGTTACCTGCGCGCCGTGACGTCACCGCGTGCCGAGCGCGCCCGCGCCGATTGTTCCACGCCAGTGATTCATTCATAATGTATCTACAAGTTAGATCACAGCATGCCGATTGCCTCCTACGAAATCCATAAGTTACTAAAAGGTATTTTCAAGTGTCACAAGAAATTGGGATCCCTTCGCTTAAAAGGCACTTGTCGCCGCGCATTCCTAACGAAAAGATCAAGTGCAAAAACATGTTAACTGACTGAACAAACTTTGTTGCGTTCTTTGACGTTGTTTTTAGAGAAATCATGTACCTACAACCTGGGCTACATTCCATACTACTTATTCGAGTGTGTTCCCAATTGTATTCTCTGTTATGGTGCGTAGAAACCCGTGGTCGACATTATGACAGCATTTTATGTTTCTACTATTCATGCTGTATGTTATTTGGCAAATTTCTAAAGCCGTCCGTCTGCCCGCCTTCACTTCTTGGGCAGCTGTAGAATCGTACAAAATGAAGTACACACTTGGTTGGTATAAGCATTGCCGACTGGGAATCGAACACAATGCCCCTCGGTTAGCGGACTGTAGAGTGTTACCTACAGCGCCTCGGAGGCCTTCCAAGTGGCAATCTTACTTATTCCAAGGATAGCGATCACAGCAGCGCCTGAGTAACGGTCCATTGTTGTCTGACTGCTGCTTCATTTTCGACTCTGCTACACAGTGATAAGGTTCAGTTTGACTCTTGGTGGACTCGGCCTCACCTCACACACTAGCTTGTCGCTTTGTTCATGAGCCGTTGCGGACTTTCAGCCACTATTGTGCTGCTGAGAATTAGGCCCACGGGCGGTGACTTCTTCCATATTAAGACAAGTCGCTCCATTATTTCTAGTTGCCTTTAATCTGATTACTGCTTTAATACAAGAATTTAAATGATTGCCTTAAAAAACTCGCGGGCTATTTGTACTGTGCACAGGAATTTCATGATTTTAGTCCCCCGCACAATTCCACCACTAGACGATGCGGCGTAGACATGGATTCCATCCATATTGGTCGATATTCCTGCTTATCTCTAGATCAGTCTCCTCCTCCATTACGCGATCCGCTAAGGAATGAAACATCCTCCCCCGACACGTACAATTTAGGGATTTCATAGCAAGAGGGCATTGAGTTTGCGACCTTATCGTTGCTTACCAGGAAAGCTTAGTCAAACCTACTTAAGGGCCCGTACTACCTCACACTGCTTTGCATGATTGCCTATACCTAATATCAATAATAATGAAATACTCAAGTTGAAATAAAAATGCAGCAAAGTTCAGGACTAACTCTGGTAACTATCTGACTCAAAAACACGATTGCGTTAAATTTTCTCGAAAAATGCAAAGTTGCTTCCAAATCACGTCTAATTTACTCGGTATACAGCATTATTCACCAAATACATTAAAATTAACCTTGAGATTTTTGATTATAATTGCATTACAGATAAGGCAGCCATCATGTATTTTTCTTTTTCGAATAACCTTTGAATATTCTTAAAAAACGAAAATATCCAAAGTAGCCAACGCGTTTAGACCATCCGCGTTTGTACCGCCACGCCGCCTGGCCTATGGCGGGCCGTTAAATCACCAAAAAGCTTTAGAAAAGATTGTAACACAATTAACTGAGTTATATTTAACTCAACTCTACATGAAGCCTCCAGGATTTGTATTATAAGCTTTGATGCTTTGAGATTTGGGAAGCCTCATTTTGACTTCAGTCAAAGAAATCAGGATGGCTGGCAACCCTATCAAAACAGGCACATCGCACGAAATTTATTTTAAGAAGAAAAAAAACAATCGCAAATATGACTTGCTGGACCTAAAACGTAACTGTCCGCGAAATGGGAGCAGAGCATAACTGTGTGAAGCTTCGTTTAGTGCGGGCGGGGAAACGCGAAAGCCTAGGTTTCTATTGCTTTGTCAAACCAGACTGATTTGTATTCGTTGAAACCGGGCCGTAAAAAGTATCAATAGACATGTCTTGTTTGACGGTAAGTATTGATGTATGCGCATACGCATACGCATCCATATGACAACAAAGTTGATCAACGCTGCACAAAGGTGTATTGTAGCATTTATTTATACAAATTTCTTTTCACACGTTCGTTTTCGACTTCTCATGTACACATTCTTAATATTCGCACGCTTCTTTCTTCATGTGCACGTCAATGGTCAATCATTGATTGAAAGTTTTTACTTCGTGTGCTTTCTGTTCGGTCGTGCGTGTGTCCTTTGTTATTGTAGCATTGGCGAAATTTCTGAGGATTCGATCTTATTGAATTCCCTTTGCTTTCCTTCTCAATATGATTTGTAAAGCGCGGAGAGACGCTTGTAATATTAGATAGATGATTTAGAATTTACGGTAGATAAAAGTTAATTTGTAATTAAAACAATTATTATGCCAAATCTGTAAACCTCTTAAGTTATATCGATTCCAATCAGAAGAATATGTAAATTCGTTTTAAGCTATTCCAAAGCCGACCCGGCACAGGAGATTACCTTTCAATGTCCTGATCATCATTTATTAAGCACATCATTTCTTCCTGAGCTTGCCGTTCCTAAACCCAAACGTAACTGTCCACGAAATAGCAGAGTATTAGTGAAACTGAAGGTTTCTCTTGTATTGTCAAACCTGAAATTGTGTTGGTAGAGTCCACAGATTTGGAGAGACCGGGCCGTCAAAAGTATCAATAGACATGTCGTTTGACTCAGTGTCAATGTATGCGCGTGCGCATACGCGTCGAAATGACAAAGTCAATGCAATGCTGCATAAAGGTTTATTGAAGCATAGCTATTATTTTTACGCATTTACTTATCGCACGGTTATCTTTACACGCTAACGGCACATCACGGCTTATCAATGATCTTCGTGTTTTCTCTACGGGTGAGGTGTTACTTTAGTGAAAAGAATGCGCGGGCGTCGTCGTGTCTTTTGTCAGACTGCAGCATGCATGGCATGGACACAAGAGCTTTCACTTCAGTGTCTTGGTATAGTTCCAGACCATTTCATCTTCCTTATACAGCCTTATCTTTAGACCTCCCGTGTATGAGTCCATGGTAAATCATTGCTTTATCAATGGTGTTCATGTTTCGTCTACGGCGAGAAACGAGGCATTGGTTAGAGAAAAGGCACATTGGGAATCTAGTTGCTGTGTACTCTGTAGCATCGAGAGCTTTCTCTACCGTATGTCGTCTTTACAGCATGAGCTGTCTAGTCATAGTCTTAGTATTCAAGAAAGTTTAACTCTTAGATAATAACATTTATATTTGTTTCATCTTCACTATTGCTTGACGAGAAAAAATATATATTAGTATTTTCAGATGCTGTATAATCTGAAAATACTAAGATATGTTTTTCTCATGAAACCCAGAAAATAGTGAAATGAAATAGAATTTTAATCAAATTTGGATATCATATATCTTTTTATGAACGTCCTATAATTACTTGTAATATTTGCAAAATCGATAAACCACGTTTCGGAACGACCACTGCTGAGAAGAATACGCCGAAAGAAACTCAGTTCAGTATTGCTATATTGCTATTAAATGCTATATTGATTATTATAATCGAGATGTGGTTGCGCCGAGATTATAATAATAAGCACACGAGTGACATTCGTAGTTTTTCAACAGAACTGTACGAAAATATAAATAAAAACCTTGTTGGATGGCAATGCCAATGTTTTGAGCCAGGTAATTGCAAGCAATTTGGTCACGGGATACTTCGATCAGGGGATGGGCTGATGGACCCCACGAGGCTCAAGTATTAGCTATCTCCGATACCAACGTACTTGCGCCTTTTGAGGCTTTCCGCCGCGACTGAGTTGCTGTACCGGCCCTTGATTTGATAATTAAGGAAATTTATTGAATAATAATGAATCGAAACTGTTATTTTTTCTTGGTCGTTAACTTTTATAGGTCCCATATTCGAGCGGCACTCGCTGACAAATCGAAACATGTAAACGAAAATCGAAAATCAAAATGCAATGTAAATTTAATTTTGATGTCCTGTGTCCTGAACTTACACTATATGCTTACAAAAATTAATGTATGTACCGTACCAACTATTTATTCTAGATGCCAGTTTTTAACACTAAGAATTCGTGCTGAATAAAAATTTAACTTTTATTTTACCGTACTAACTAGTGCGTTTTACTTTACCTACATCACCGCATTGTTTTGGCTATAAATCACTCCTGGTTACTATGCTGCTGAGTTACAAATCTGTGTAGCAGGAGTCAGTTTATGATACGGTGTAGTAGATAGACAGAATTTATATCATTATTGTTTTATCACGTCACTACTGTGTACGTACTAGCTGTCCTCAGTTCACATTCACAATTCTACATTGATTGATTAGTCATCGGGCGTCGTGCCGCAACACCTAATTGCTGCTGTCCACAATCTCCGACCGGTTTGTGGACTGACCAGCCTACTATGATAATATTAATATTATTGAACTATGCTGGGATTACGATCACCCTTTGTTTCTGTCTACTAAATAGAAGTACTGCCTCGGTAGTCCAGTGGTTAAGGGTTAGCCTGTAGACCCGGGGGTCGTGGGTTTGATTCCCACGGGAAGCATACTTTGTTTAGTTGCTTCCAGTTTGGTTAGGAAGTTGCAGGCTTGAATCACCTGATTGTCTGATAATAAAGATGATTCCGTCCGGAACGCACGTTAAGCCGTTGGTACCGGCTGCCATCTGGTAGTCGTTAAAGGAACTACGTCAGAGGCCGGAGAAGCGGGTCCGAAGAACTCTGACACCAGGTTGTGCATGGTCGATTGACCGTGTCACCTACACAAATTGATGATGATGACCAAATAGAAGAAAGTCTTGGGCCATTGATGGTATAATCGAGAGTATTTTAGTCTTGTCAGAGCTGAGCACGCAACCAGACGATTGCAATCCTTAGTTGGCGCTTCGGGTTGGAGCCTGGGGATCATGCTCTGCATACTTAGAAGATAAGTTCCGATTTAGCGCAGCATGTAAAATGTTGTAGAGCAAGGTTTTAACAGTTAGTCGCCTGCCCAACGCTCCTCCTTGGCGCGTCGAGCATCGAACCTGTTGTAAAGTTCTATTGGGAATATATGACCCACATTGGAGGAGGTACTTTACAGATCAACGCAACTCGTTGTGTAACAATAACAAGTTACTTGGCTGATAGATTACACACTGTGTCTGCAATTAAATCACTGTGTATAAAATGGCTTTTTCTCACGTTCCGTGGCAGTGGCAGGTATGCCGTTAAAGGTGCCATTGTGTAATGCTGTTATGGTCTCTTCGGACACGTTCCGAAACATCTTGTTGGAAAGTATCTCTCATCCGCGCGTTTTCCCAGTTGCTTTCTCAGTCATGATGCTTCAGAGCCCGAGGTACGCTTTTCATTATTGCATTCTCCATTTCGCATTGTCTTCAGTATCCTTGATAGTCAGATATAGGCACGCATCCTTTTTGACGACGGCATAAGCATCTTCTTCTTGGGAGTTGTTACATCTTATATTGTTCACTGATGGAAACAGCCTTATGACAATGCATTCCTAACGATGTCTCTTGTCCACTCCACCCACAACATTCGCAAGAGTGTTTCTTTTATACATTTCCTACGCTATTTTACTAATAATAAACTTTAATTTTACTATTTCGCGATCGTGAATTTGTTGATGTGACTATTTATCTTTTCAATAAGTACTATTGCGGTATTACCAGAATATGCCTTTCGAGAATGTGGTGTTACGGTAAATGGTATCTTAGGAAAATAAAAGCAGCGATGAGCTCTTCAAGCTATTCTGAGAGGTAGGAAAAAAACATAGGATATAGAACTTATCAGTTATCACCATCATACTATATCACTACAGTATATAGTATAAAACAATCTTCCCGCTCTACCTATGTATAATTTATCGCACCCGTGCGAGGCCGGGCAGGCCGGTAGCAAGGTAGTAAGGAATAAAGACTTTTTTCCCAACGGACGGAGCTTCAAGTTGTACATTCAAAATGAAGTGTTTACATTTTAATAACTATGTAATAAGTAAATATAAGTATTTTCTCACGGAACGAGTTAAAACAATGCGTGTAGAGAGACCGTGGTTTAGCTGCAAGGTCCCTGGTGTGACCGCAGTCACATTTTTGTCAACAACATTTTTAGGACTACTGAGCTCAAAAGGTAAAGAGAAAACGGACCCATATAGGATCATTACTTGTCTGTCGACGTTTTGCACTATTATGCACATTAACAAGCGAATGCAATTACCTATAATGAAACCTCCCGTTGATCTAGAATTATGAAATTGAAATGAAGCTAAGGCTTATGTATTCAGTCAAAAGTCACAAATAACCACAAAAAGATGTGTACGGTGTTCGGAATACTTGGTGCTCTAATCCAACTCGCACTTGGTCGGTGTTTTTACAACGTGTCTCTCGCGCCGCAGTGTTCGCAGTAATTACTGCTGCCACAGTATAATAAACCGTTCAAAAACGTCCATTAATGAAATCGCCAGAACTCTGCTCGTATGAGACGAATGCGATAATAACAAAGTTTGTAAGGTTCCTCGAACTGTGAAGCTAGAAAAAAGGTAGAAAGGGCAAACTTCTGCGCTCCTCCTTCACTTGGTTGGCAATGTTGGCATTGAGTTGGATCGGGGGAAGAGATTTTCATATTTTTTATGTGTATAAATTTGTAATTCAATATTCCATTTGCTGTATGTACATAGGTGACTGTCAAAATGAATCAGATTAACGAAGAAATTACGAGTAGAAGAATTACTTAACATTTTTAAAAGTTTATTTAAAATAGGAAAAAATGCAATATGTAATCGCGAATTTAAATTTCATTATAATCGGTTTAGTAGTTTGATTTAAGTCTGTTTTTTTAATACGATAGATTATGCTTCTTCTTATGCTACGGTTTCCTCAGCCGTCTTCCGACGTTAGTCGTGATAACGCTGGACGGTGGCCATAACTGGATGAACGTATAGCTAGAAACCCTTACGAATTTCTTTTGTAATAGGTCTGTCCTATCCTACCTGGACGGCCGACTGTACGGCAACCAACTTAGGATATATTGCATTGCAAAACATTATCGAGTGGGTGGATCAATATACCATTAGATTTCTGGCTTTTTTTCTAAACATAATAAAGCGTAGAACAACATTACTGTGACCAATAATAGCCAACGCACGCTGAAGCTCAACGCAGATCAACAGCAACAACAGACCAACAGATGTCGTGACGAATCGATTGTAACTCGATTACGGCGCACTCTCGGTATCCGATCAGTGCGTGCCTCATCACACCGCCTAATTGGATCACGCGTGAGTCTAGGACACCGAGACCGAGAGTCAAAGAACTCGCACGCGCGACATTGATTGCTGCAGATTGCAGAGCAGTAAACAGTAAATCAGATTGCTGTGTGCATGCAGTCAGACCCAAAGGGTAAAAACGGGACTCTATTAATTGGCTCCGCTGTCCATCTGTCTGTCCGTCCGTCTGTCCGTCTGTCCGTCCGTCCCTTTACAAATTATGTATTTTTGTCGCCGCTATAACAACAAATACTAAAAAACAAAATAAAATAAATATAGTATAGTATAGGGGGCTCCCATACTATACAACAAACGTGATTTTTTTTTGCTCGCTTTTGCTCTATATTGATAACGGCAACAGGAAGACGCTTGAAATATTCACAGAATATTTAGTTATATATTCACTTTAAAAATAAATAATTAAAATAAAACAAATATTTAATTACATTTTTTATAGATACGGAACCTTTCGCGGGTCCGACTCGCACTTGGCCGGTTTATTTATTAATGAAATTGTTTTTAATACCTAATCGACTTCAATTCAATCTATTTCTAGTAGTTTCTGTGTTACCTATTTAAATATCGCTTTCTAATGAATGCTACGTCTTTTACTTCATTTGTCAGTTTTATACAAGCTACACATAGGTCTTAAGTTACCTGATATAAATTTAATTTTAATTTAACACATTTAAAATGTTATTTCTATAAAGTGGGTTACTTAATATCTCTTACATCTCAAAATTCATTTCACCGGTTGAAACAAAATTTCACATAGTAACACGAAATGCGTTTCTAGCGTCTTCATGCAAACGAATAGATTCCAATTCCACTTTCTGTTTGTCCATATTAATTTTACCTTTTGGTGTTATTTAAGCCCAGTCGTTCCACGCCGGTCGTAATATAATCATCGCAGTGGTTGCTGTGCATCTATGCAAATGGTGCATTGTCAGAAAGAAAGCGTGTGATGGATGACCATTATCATTTAATCGATTTAATCGTCAACGTGCACATTTTCAACTCGATTAGAAACCTCTTTAGTCGCAGCATCTAGAAATTTCAAATCTATTACGTAACATATTTTTTATAAGTAATAATGTATATAAATATATAATTTGATACAATATATTACAAATAAATATTAATGAGCATAATTGATAATCTTTCAAATTAAAAACCGTTTTTTTAAATCGGTCCAGTTGTTTTCAGTTTATCTATTACAAACAAACACACAAATATTTCCTTTTATAATACTAGCTTTTCCCCGCGGCTCCGTTCGCGTGAATGGGGATCCGATCCCTCGGGAACAGTATTTTTTGGGGATTTAAAGTATCTCCATACAACATTTTATTAAAATTGGTTCAGTGGTCAAAGCGTAAATTACCTAACAGACAGGCAGACTAGTTACTTTCGCATTTATAATAATAATGGGATTAGTCTAGATTAGAAATTGAAACATATGTATAATGAATTTAATTGTTTGACTTGATTCATCGATAATGAACGAGTAAAAAGAATAATACTTGCTACAAATCCAATTAATTATGTAAATGGACAAATTGTAAAGCAAAATTGGGAACATACCGTATATCTCTCCAGACCTTCCAGCAGGTCACACTGACCGACTGGATAACTAATGAGTACCTACTAGTACTTATTTTGTGCTTATGATGATAAATATGCAACGCGATAGTTTAAAAGCAGTTCAACTAATATTTGGGACATCGCAGTAACTGCTGGTCTTTGTTGTAAATGAACGATATTTGCCTAAAACAGTTTTTGTTACTCGGCGCCCCATTTTCGATTGCGTCCGCTCGGCTGTGACGGCTCACACCGGTTCTGACCCGCACATTGCAGGCTTCTTATGTTCTACAGCGAAAACGAGCCGTTTTTGTGCTGCTGAATAAATAAATCTTTAGATCGCTAAACTTGGACAAACTGTTATTTGGAAAATGGCAGCAACTGTACAAAATCTGTTGTAAAGATGTGTACTTAAACAGTTTTTGCGACCCCGCGCCCCATTTTAGGTTGCGTCCGCGCGGCTGTGTGACGGCGACGGCTCACACCGGTTTCTGACCTGCACATAGCAGGCTATGTTCTACAACGAAAATGAGACGTCCAACTCATTTGAAGAATGAGATTGAGATTAATATTTATAAGTCAATCGTGCGATAACTTGCGATGTACGACGTAGACATCCTAGCATGAACTAAAGAGACCTAGCTTGCTAAAATAACATTTCGTTAGTTATTTACACGTTACTTATGTTTTTAGTCTACATAACACTAAAAGCTCGCAATTTTTTTTGTATCATTTACCTTTCATGTATTTTGGTCCTTCAAAGACCTCTTTAGCAGGCTTATTATAATAAATAAATATATATAGGGACAAATCACACAGATTGAGCTAGCCCTAAAAGTAAGTTCGAGACTTGTGTTATGGGATACTAACTCAACGATATTATATTTTATAACAAATACATATAGATAAACAGCCAAGACCCAGGCCAATCCGAAAAAGATCATTTTCCATCTTGACCTGACCAGAGATCGAACCCAGGCCACAAATTACTAAATAGTTATAAAGACAATCATCGTCAAAATCCCATTACCGCTATGTTTTGTCACACCATGGCACAGATTACTCCGGACACCCTCGTGTCGCAGGCTGGCGTGTTAAGTTAACCACTGCGCCACCGAGCTCGCCAAAATATTGACGTAATTATACGGGATTTCGTACTCGGAAACTCCGGGCTACAGTAGATGCTACAACGAGAACACGTGCATGGGAGAAAAAGGGTTTCATATGTTTCTGTTTGTTGCAGCGCGTGTGGCTCTCGCCGTGACCGCGTGCGCAGCGTGTTTGGCGCTGGCGCGGGCCGCAGAGCCGCTCGGACCCTCCGACCGGCCCGAGGCCTACTTCAACGGCAGCGCCTACATCCACCTCACGCGGCCCATCTCGCTCAAGCAGCTGGTCGGCCTCAGCTTCAGGACGTGTGTCGGTAAGTGGCATCATCCTCTTCAACGGCATACCGCATGTGTTGGTAAGTGTTTCATCACCTTGTCTCTGGGAAATTAAAAAGTTAAACTGCATCATCAGCTGTAGGCTCTTTGGCTGTAGACCTATTTAATGTTATTGTCATTTGTAATTTCATCAACATTCGACACTTTTTAGCGACAGCTTTTTAGGATGAAAGGAATGTAAGTAATGCATAATTTTATGATGATCGGTTAAGTAGTTCAGAATACATGAAAGCGTAACAAAATTTATCAAATACATACATATGCACTACGCATTTATACTGTTTATTTTTGTGTGTGTTAGAAGTAAGGAATGCAAATCTTGCGAGATTGGGGCTCAAGCGAGATCTCGCGAGTTTATGAATAACAATACCGCGCGATCTCGCCAATTTCGAGATCTCGCGAGATTGGCAGTTTTGTGTGTTTTTTTGCAAATAATCACAATATTTGAATAAATTAGGAAAAAAATAATAAAAACCATGAGTATTTTATTATAAACATTTATTTTCACGAATTATTTCAATAGACTTTAATGAATTAAACACGCGTCAGTCCACGCGCTGCCGCGCTTTTCTTTTTAATCTCGTAAAACTCGCGAGATTAACGAGACTGCAATCTCGTTAATCTCGCGAGATTAACGAGATTGCAATCTCGTTAATCTCGCGAGATTTCGCCCTTTTTTCGTGCGAGATCAATCTCGCTAAAAAAGACCGAGATCTCGCGAGAACGAGATTGCATTCCCTAGTTAGAAGCCAACACTTGTATCAGATATTTCAAGATGCCCATAAGCATCTAACATAGCTTAACGACTGCCAATAATGACAGCCGACACCAACGGCTCAACGTGCCTTCCGAAGCTCAGAGGAGCTCGAGATTTGATGCCAGTTGAGGTCACCCATATTAAGAACCCGGTCCATCTACTAGGCCATCAATCTGTTCTTGTATTAATGTTACTTAGGATAAACACCTTCAAAGCATTACTTACCAACGTTTATTAACGATTAACTTACAAAAAAATTCAAAAGCCTACCAAAAAGCTGAAGCTAAATCTGAGTGATACGAACAGCTATCAAATGTGCTGTGGCTTATCGTTTACATAATTTTCCCGGAAAACAGATTTACCGAATGAAATTGACAATAATGAGGACAATCATCGTCAAAATCCCATTACAGCGATGTTTTGTCACACCATGGTCACAGCCGACCCGCTCATCATCCCACGGCGCTCTCCGGTAGTGACATTGGCACCACACGTCATAGCGGATGGCCGTCACGGTGATGGCATAACACGAGCCATAATGTGCGTGAATCTAACCACTAGCTGAGCTGCTGTCTTGATTATTCATGTAAAGGTCAAGACACAATGTGTGTCTATTCCTAAAATCCACAATAACTTGTCTTGAATTGCTTTACTTAAGCTTGGTTTTTCCATCAGATTGGTTTAGGTGAACTCTGTTGCAAGTTATTGCTATTTTACCGTTTTACGTTTACTCTGTTCTAAACCTACATATATACATAGTGTCACGTCTTTTTCCCTTGCGGGGTAGACAAACCTAGGTCTATAAAACCTTATGGCCACATTTAGCATTTTATTTCCCTGTTGGGTAAAATAGTGAAAATGTCGTACATATGGTTTACCTCGCTCGCTGGCCTTTCATCTTTCTAGTGGCAATTTTTTTTTAAATCTATGGTTCTAGTCCAGTTTTGGGTGAAAAGTATGCATCGTCAAAGGTGGATAAGTCCAAACGTGAGAGACACAGTGTCGCCGCGATTTTCTTTCGAACCTGAAAACCGCGGGGTACTATTTTTGAACGGGTGACTTAACAAGACGAGCGATTTTTCTATACTTATGCTTCTCAGCAGTGATGGTCGTTCCGAACGCTAGTGGCTTATCGATTTTGCAAATATTAAAAATAATAATATGACGTTCAAAAAGAGATACATGATATCCAAATTTGAATAAAACTCTATTTCATTTCATACAAAAATCATACGTTTTCCAAGAGTCGCTCCCTTTCTAAAATAGCTTTCTTGGCTGGTCAAAGCGTTATGCAGTAAGTAAAATGGAATGCAATTATTACAAGCATCTGACTTTCCCATATTAACAAGCATCTCTTAGAAAATAAATCTTGTTGATAAATGCTATTATAGTATATCAGACTTTTTTATGACTAACATAACGAAAGACAATATATGGTTTCTCAACTCTACTATGCGTATTATAAAAACGTAAAAATAATAAGTGATCATCTTGAATTTTGATTGTTATATTTAGGTAAATTGGCATCTAGATCCTTCATTTGTTTACTATGCCCTAACAGGGCGTCACATGTAGCTAAATGTAATATCTTTAAAACTGTGACTTGCAATAAAATCTGAATATAAACGACCAAATCGATTACTCCGCGCGTGGCCGGCCGCGTTACCTAAAACAGCATGGCTAATGTCGTCGGTATGTTAATTATTTTCTACCTACAGCATACGAGTAGTACGAACTAACACGCTGTTATATTACACTCGGCTGACAATGCAGCCAGGAAGACTCTTGGATGACAAAGCTTTTTACTTTGATAGACCATTATGATCATTGGCTTCGGATTTATTCTAGCCCAAAATTTTATTGTGGTTTCTATCCTATCCCACCCTCTATTAAGCATAATTGTAGATGTTTCATTAAAACTGTAATTATTTTACTTACCAACTTTCGTTTCGGCAAATTCGGACGTGACACTGACACCTCGTGACAGCGGTGTCACGCGGCTTGCAGAGGCCTCTCGCGAGTGCATCAGACATCAATCAAGTTCAGGCGTGCAGGCGTGCATCGGCGACATTACAACGCATCATCAGCGTTTTTACAGCCTCTTCTTACATAGGTTTTGTAAGGCACAATTATGGCTAGTTAAAATGTAAATGAAAAACATTTACAATTATTTTGCTTTGACTTTTTTATACGATTAAAATAGTTTGTTGCAATCTTAAAAAGTCCAACTAATCAAATGAGCTTATATTGTTCCTATCAGTTAATTATAATTTTATTACATACTATATTTATTTATAGCTGTAATCGGTCAAAAGTGGTCAAAACATAGTATAAATTGAAGTCATCTGTCTGTTTTTACTAACGTCTAGAGCATTTTTCCCGAATGTTAGAATAATTGCTCCGCTGTAGCCGGGGATGGCTCCTAGTAAGATATAAGGATAAGGTAATTTCTTTCCACGTCTGTCTGATATTTGCTTCTCTTCGGCGTTTTCACAATAGAACTATACTTACACAAATAAACAAACATTTTTCAGTTAAATCAAGGCAAAAAGTTATTTGAAGAACATAAAGAAAATATTAAAATTGAAATTTACCGAGCATTGTAATGCTATTTCAAAATCAATTTAAATAAAGAAAATAAATTATTTTTCTACGAATAATTAAAATGCTGCCGCGTCTGGTCCACCGATTAGGTCTATATGCTCGCTCCATTCGCAGAAATGCTCTCTTATTTCGTACGCAAATGAGCCTGTTTTTTTCTTTCGATATGGTTGGACTAATGTGATCGTTGTGTTATAATTTATGTAAGCGAATACCTCTGCTTCTGTAATCGGTCGTGGACCGTTATGGCGGCTAAACTTGCCGGTTATAGCTTGTTCCTTCATTTGATTGTCCATTCTGCACCATAAGTATGCAGAGGTGAAAGAGGCGCTTAGGCCTTCGGTGTTATTTGAAAGCCCTCTCTCGTGTCGGACTTGGAACACTGTTTACTAATCGGTGTTGGAACTCTGAAGTACTTAATGAAGTCAGTGGTGTGGGATGACCAATATTATCACTAACTATTCTAATCAATAAATGATAAAACGGATTATCAGATGTAAGCACAAATTACATAGTAATTGTATGTATGCCCAATGTAATGTGTAACTTACATTTTTGGAACTGATTTTGTAAGGTGCATCATGAAAACATTTTCTGTATAGCAACATTGGTTTGTTTTATCTCTTCTGACATCAGTTTTGAGTCGTGACCTGTTGTTGTCCGGGGTCCGCCCTAGGCTTACGCTCACTTGTGCGCTCGTACCTAGTAAACTCTTAGTTCTAGCTCCAGTGTCCACAGCGGTGTCACCGACTGGTGTAGCCCGGCAGGCTGGCATATCATAACTACGTGGTATCATACGAGTACAAATACACTTTTGTATGCGATAGGTTTATTTTGTCATCTCCGTCGTGAGTTTTGAGTCGAGACCTGCAATGTGGTTCGTAGTTCGGTCCCGCCGCCTACGCTCACTAGTGAACTCGTACCTGGTGGTTACGTCACCGGGTCGCCGGCTGCAAAGCGTCACCGACCGGTGTCGCCCGGTCGGCTGGCTATCGATTGCGCTCGCGTGCAACACTCATACATTCACAATGTTGCTGACGTATGCCGGGTAGTCCACAGTGCAAGGGGTTGCGCTCGATACAGCTCGAATTGGGTTAGCATTCGATACGTCCGATCACAGCAAATTTTTAACATATTGGTTGTCTGTTATGTATGATGTGAGTTACTGAGCAACGCGCGTCATAACAGAATTTATTCAATAGATTTTTGTCATAGTAGATGATTTTTGTAGTTTGTTGATGAATGAAAGTCGAGAACAAGATTTTAAACTAGGTACTTTACGAGGTAACTGTTATGAAGAGACAATGGCATCTCAGGCTAACGAGCCATTGCATGTAGGTCACATAAAAGAAATACATATACAGGCAATGATTGATTTGCTTACACGATAGAGATAGTCAAATCTTCAAATATTGCATTCACATTACTGTATGTTTTTCCATCTACTTGGTTTTTTTTATTGATATTACTTTTAATACTTTTAATCGCAGCTGTGCTTTTAATAGTAGTACTATATATAACATATGTTACATAATAAGTTATACCTATATAGCTTTAGTATATACCTATAACTTATGTTACATACGACACAACAATAGTTCGTTACACAGCGTGGGCGTCGACCTTGTCTCAAATTGACAACTTCTTAGCCATTTGTTAGCAATAACATTTTACGCAAATATTTGACTAATTCGGTAGCGTGTAAAGTATGTGGCCATATTTAAGGTCTTCAATGATGTGTGAAATCAGGTAAATGGTGTAGCTAAGGAGGTGCAGATGGAGTGATGATGAACATAAAATAATTGAGCCATCCGGAGTCTTGTTCGGCTGTATGCAAACAAACATACAAACAATCAAATCTTTTCTCTTTATAATATTAAATTAGAAGTGTAGATGTAAATCATGCAAATCAATGATTCTATTAAATTTGGTCGAAGCCTGATCTTGATCACTAAGTGATTATTTATTCACTAAGGAAAAGGGTTAGATCATCAAGGAAATGTGCAGTATCGGTAAAGCGTGAGCAGGGGACAATAAAACATGTATCCAACGGGGTAGGCTCACAGCTACACGTTCATCATAACTGTATGTGGTATTATGTTACGACACGCGCGGCCGGAGTCACGTGACGTGGGAACCCCTAGCAATAATGTATGTAATCTAACGTCTAATCTACGTCACAGGTGGGGCTAGGGCTGACACTGTTTTTTACCTAGGAAAAATATCATGAACTTAAAAAAAACGGGGTGAATTAAGTATCCATTCTACTATTTAACTGTGAGCAGTATTATATGAAATCCAAAGCATTAATTCCCTAGGATTTTTTGTTCCATGGGAGGACATTGCCATACTCATTACGTTTGGCAGGCGGGTTGTTGAGCGCAGTTTCTTTGGCTTTTTGCGCTTTTGATGTTGCTGCCCATCGCAAGCATTTTGAAGCTGGGGAAGGAAAGGAATTTGTTGAGATTGGAAAGGGTATGAAGGGTATTGGGATACTACTCATTCGGATGAATGGGGGGAAAGCAAGAGGCAGCTCGGGAGGCCGGGCGCGCGTACCCGATGCCGTACCTGCAACCACCGGAGTTCACCGGACAGACTGTTGAGGGTGACACTTCCTTGAAATCACTTCCTTGACTGACTGAACGCCACACCTACAAACGGCTTAGTAATAAAATAATAAATAAATAAATATATACGGACAAATCACACAGATTGAGCTAGCCCCAAAGTAACTTCGACACTTGTGTTATGGGATACTAACTCAACGATACTTTATTTTATAACAAATACATATATAGATAAACATCCAAGACCCAGGCCAAACTGAAAAAGATCATTTTCCATCTTGACCTGGCCGGGGATCGAACCCGGTCACCCCGTGTCGCAGGCTGGCGTGTTGACCGCTGCGCCACGGAGCTAGTCAAAAAAGTAATACGTGATAAGTTGCCAGCCCGCTCCAAAAATCCACGATATCAGGTCCATTGATTGGCTGTTGAAAACGTGCATAGTTTCTTTTTATTTTTCTCCGATTGTAGGTCGTGACTCGTGTTTTCATTTTTGCGCTCATTCACATTACTACGCTTATAGGTAGAGTGTATTTGTTCTTTTTTTGCAAATTCGTTCTGATTGTTCGCTTGTTCATGATTCATTTCATAATTCATTCATTGTCAGCCTGCCCGAACGTGTCTTCAGGTACAGTCCGTCGACTCCCATTTTTCTTACAGCTAGCTAGCAGTTTTTTTATTCACTCCAACTTGACCTAGACTCCTAACAAAGACTGCACAGAAAGAAACCCGTTGAAAATGCCTAATTATTTGCCAGAAAATCGCACGCTTCACTTCCATTGTCGGTTTTATGTGGCTACGGTGAAACCATATAAAACAGTTAGAAGTCGCAAGGCACTATTGAAAACTCAAAAACCGTTAGTGGAAGTTCTGAGAGGTTGATTTGTTTTTGTAATTATCATCTTTGCTCGGCTATTGAAAATTGGCAATTATATCATCTATGTATGTAGCTCTTTAATATTAACTGTAGCGGTAGCAGCTAGACAAAAAAAGATATCGTAATTATTTTTAATATTAGTTAATACTTTTTACGGCTTTTTAATTAGTTTTGGTCGTTGCCTACAAAAAAAATAAACTTCAAGGTTGACTGTCTCAGATTTGTATATGCCTTTTCGTTCATTCACATTTTAATTCACATTGATAATGTTTTATGTCGGTGTATGCAGGAGGCGAGCTGTTCTCGCAGCGGTTCGAGCGGTACACGCTGCACGTGACAGCTCTGTACGAGCAAGTAGTCGTGTCGTGGGCGCTGCCGACGCAGGACACGCGACAGGAGGCGCTGGCCAAGGAGACTCTGGATAACCAGTGGCACTGGGTGGCGCTGCGATACCGGCCCAGCCCGCCCGCGCTGCTGCTTGAAGTTGACAAAGACTCGCAGGTGAGTTTTAGCACGATTGTCAAAGTTACGTCTGCTAACCTGCACCTCCCGAAGGTTGACTGGTAGAGAATGCTGCATTAAGTCTTCCCTTTGTGCCATTGTCCCACAAAGATTGTAAAATAAAAATAAAATCTCAAAATATAATTCGAGCGTGTCATACGATATGGCAGTTTTGAAAGCAGGTGGCTTGCCATATGGTAACCCAAGTTAGGTATATAATTTCAAAACAGCAACGGAAATGTAGTATTTACCCGCGCTGGGAATCGAACCAGAAGCTCTTGGTTGGCAAAGTAGCGCCACCAAAGCCGTCGTTAAATCTACTGATTCAGAAGGTTCAACCTCAAAAAGAATTTTGATATTCAAGTTGGTAACGAAGATGGCGTTTGGATGTTGAATAACTTGCCTACTTCCGATGCTGAACGAATTAAAACATTTTTATGAATCAGCAGCCTTACTACTATTTCATACATCGTAGAAGACCGCTTGATTAGCGTAAAATGTAACACATTAACGTGTTTGTACAATTGTCTAACGATTTGCGTACAGGGGTGTGGTAATTTCTAAATAAGGTAGCGAGACGACTGCATCCAGACATATTTGGTACTTTAAACGTAGAAAAGAAAGTACTAATTATAATTCATAGCTGTATAACATTTATTCATTGTTTTGAAGACCACATTTTTAACACTAGGACATATATTTGCCACTACGAGAAAATATGAAATACGCACTAAATATTGCCATTTGAGAAACTTAACGTGTCTGGACCGATAGCTCAATAAGGGGTTAAAGTATTTCATAAGTTCTTGGGAAATAATGACACTTCGCCAGGATTACTACATGCTCCTCACTCATAGCCTACTGGAACTTGTGTGTTTACAGGTGATATCAAACGTCACATGGAACCCAGAGCTTCTATCACCAGGGGCGCTAGAAGCCGGCGGCGCAGAAGTGCTGGTGGGAAACGTGTTCAGCGGCTGCATCCACGAGGGCCCGCAGCTCGAGTTCCACGCCAACAACGCGCAGTTTCGCAATGTGGTCTTCGGCCACTGTCCTTTATCTACCGACGAGTGTAAGTGATCATGTCTTGTTCTAGAGGCTGGTGGGCTACGTGTTTAGTGCTTGCATCCACAAGGGTCCGAAGCTCGAATTCCACACTAACAACACGGAGTTTCGGAACGTGGTCCTTGGCCACTGCCCTCACTAATGACGTGTGTGTGTGAATATGTCTTACTCTAGAGATTGGTTAAAGAGTGCTGGTGGAGTACCACGTACCCATTCGAATGATCTAACAATTCCATGTCAGTAAACGGCCGTTATCAAGACCATTTGAAAAGCCTTAATGCTAATACATAACGTATTAAAGAGGCATTAATTCGACACGCTAACAAGAATTTGACTACGATTACGGTTTACATTATAAGTGTTAAAAATATTATTTTCAAATTACAGGCAAAGATGGAAAAGACGTTTTAAGGATACCTCCGAAGGACCACTGTTACAACGAGCCGTGCATGCGACACGGGACTTGCATTTCTAGACATGACAGGTACCATTCTTTATTTATTTTTACAGTAACTAACTCGAGGTGGCTCTAGGTGCAACCCCTGTGGAACTCTTAAAGGAAGGAAGCTTTTTATCTGCTATTTGAAACCAATGGTTACTTATTGTTGGCGTTTAAGGATTTTATTTTAATATCCTAGAAAACTCTACGTGAACGAGTTTTATGAAACCCCTACTTAGTCTAATATTAAAAAAAACTGGTCAATAGAGTCAAACGCTTTAAAAATGCGGTCTCATCTTTTTCGTCGGTATCATGTGAAGAAAGAAGTGCATACATATATTTAATCATGGAGTGAATTGCTGCATTGGATTTCTTTCCCTATTTGATACACTAGTGAAAAATCCGTTAACCGTCTCAACACCTATGAGGCGTTTGGCTTCACAAAGAACTGATTCATGGCATTTTTAAAAAGTGTTAAGAATTCTAGGAAAATACGGTACCACGTATTCTTAACACTATGAGTATGTGGCCATTAGTAAGTTAGTAATGGAACGTTTCAGATACGAATGCCACTGCACCGCGCGCTACACGGGCAATAACTGCGAGGTGGACGCGGGCGACCCGTGCCTGGCGGCGCCGTGCCAGCACAACGGCCGCTGCGTGCTCGACGCGCGCGGAGACTACACGTGCCTCTGCACGCCGCGCTACCACGGTCAGCACTGCCACACATTTTTCATACCACTTAGTAGGCAAACAGGCGTACGGCCCACCTGATGGAAAGCGGTTACCGTACCTATGGACGTCTGCAACACCAGGGGTGATTGAATGGAGTTTAAAGTTTCAGAGCGTAAACACAACCTCTGTCTCAATATCGTCGGAGCTATACGATTTCAGAGACACAATACGCGCCGTACACTCTGATATAAAATACTTTGTGCGCTTTTTCCACCAGTTTGTTCCAGCAAACTATTGTTGACTAATGCTAACCCACTACCATTAGTTGTTTCACTGTAAGCCACCGTCAATACTATACACATGCATGTCCTACCGGCCTATTCTGCGGCATCTGCAGCGATTGCAGCAACATTGAATATTATCTTCACATAAGGCATCCTGTGGCGAATTTAGAAGTTGTTACATGCAAACGACGAATTTTGCTACCAATTGAGAAAAAACAGCGCTGTTGAAAATGTACCCCCAAACCTGATGTCATCTTAAGATGCTCTTCGGGTTTCTAGAGAATTATGTCATAATCCGGCTCCTGACAGGTCAATGAATAACTGTAAGTAATGAGAGATGTGTGTGTCCAGGGCAATTCTGCGAGCTGGAGGTGTCCCTGGACCCGCAGTGCGTGGCGGGCCCGTGCCGCAACAACGGCAGCTGCAGCGTGCCGCCCGGCGCTGACTCCTACGTGTGCACCTGCCCTCCTGGTAACATATACAACTATTTCTTCTTCTTTTGGAATTGTAATGTTGTTCTAGTTATAGTAATTTAGCCCAATATATAGCCACGACCACTGCCCTGTCATTTGCCTCCTATAGATCCTTTTCTGTGCAGTGTGTGGAGCATTTAGAGTACGTCAAAAGGTGGCATACAACAACTACTTTATACCGAGTAGAACTCGACAATTTTTTTCGAGTGCATCATTGTTCCCGCCCGTAGGAAAAGTTGTTCATATTGACGGGCTAAGCCACCCCTAGCGAAGCCTTGAAGGCTTCGTTAAAGGTAAAGTTTACACTCGGTATACAGACTAGCTTTTGCCCGAGGTTTAATGTCGGTCACTCGGAAACACCATTTCTCCGAGATGAAAGTTACTCTATGTTCTTTCTCGGACCTCAAGCTAGAATTTCATCTAAGTCTATTCAGTTAGTAAAGCATCGATAGAGACAGAAAGACCGTTTCAGCTTGGGCAAAAATTCTTTCGTGTGTCCTTAGAGACCAGCCGGATATTTCACCCGATTGGCGTGAAGTCTTGTGAGCAGGTTCGATGATATTATCAAAATAGAACTTTAGACTTTAAGTGTTCACTGTTATAAGACTCGCGAGGACTACAGGTAGAGGCACATAATATGTGCCTCTAGCTGCAGCCCTTTGTACATATACAAAGGCATTCGACGCGGTAGATCACTTTTTCGTTTCAAAAATAAGGAAAAAGTCTGGTAGTATTTGCTTAATTGTTGTGAATCATATTATTTACAACAATTCGGATCAAATTTATCCTAATCTGAAATCGGTATTTTTCTGCAAAATGTACAATTGCAAATATAATACAGGGTGTCCCTCAAGGCCTTCATCTCGGCCCACTGTAGTTTGTAACACGTGAAGTATATTTAGCGCGCGTGTGTGCAGGGTACACGGGCCGCAACTGCGAGACGGACGTGGACGAGTGCCAGGCGCCGGCCGCGGGCTGTCTGCACGGCGGCCGCTGCCTCGACGCCGTCAACAACTACACCTGCGACTGCGCCAACACAGGTCTCTCCACTCTACTACTTACTCACGGCTATTACTACGCTAACTTGTTTGTTTATATTGCCTCTTTACCTATGAAATCCTCCCTTTCTTATTTCTATAGACAATTTGGACTAGAACTTTCCATACTCACGTTTTTAGTATCATTTCCAGTTTGATAAGTTCAACTAAAGTGAAATTTTGTATGTATTTACGGATAACAGTAAGCTTGGTTTACGCATTATAAAATTTACAGAAAGTTTTAAAAAGAATAGAAAATGACGACATTTAGATCAAAACGAACAACATCTGAAACGAATTCTTTTCATGAGTATTTTCCAGGAAAACAAAAAAAAATATTTTTGGTGCTAAAATTGGGTTGCCGTAAGAAAGTATTGCAACTCGATTGATTTGTTCCAGGGTACACTGGTCCGCGGTGTGAGATCAACGTGAACGAGTGCGAAGAGGACCGCAGCATCTGCGGGCACGGCGTGTGTTACGACACGTACGGCGGGTTCGTGTGCGCCTGCCAGCCCGGGTACACCGGCGAGCGCTGCCACAGGGTGAGCCCGGGTGAACTCGTGTCTGACGAATAAATATATACTCTGTGGAAAAAACGTATATTTATAGTGTCGGAATGGTTCCAATCAAAATATGAACCTTTAATTTGATTTTATTTTTGTGTTGATAATTTTACAATTAAGATTGTATTTGTTATAAAATATAGTATCGTTGAGTTAGTATCCCATAACACAAGTCTCGAACTTACTTCGAGGCTAGCTCAATCTGTGTGATTTGTCCGTATATATTTATATGTATTTATTTATATTATTGAAGTCTTCAGTAATGATTTCTCATTTTGGAAAAAAAAATAGTAGATGTAGCACAAGTTAACCCCCCCCCCCCCCCCCGCAGATGTCGGCGTGCGCCATGGGTCCGTGCGGCGCGGGCGGCGCGTGCGTGGAGGAGGCGGGGGGCAGCGGCTTCCGCTGCGTGTGCGCACGCGGCTGGGCGCCGCCGCTGTGCGCGCAGCCGCTGCCGCCCCCGCAGTCCACGCAGCCGCCCCCGCCCCCCGCGCCCCCCGCACCCCCCGCCTGCAGCGACGTGCAGTGCCCGCCGCACGCGCACTGCGCATATTACAACTCGCAGCACCCAGGTACCCACCGTGCCCACTGCGGACTCTATCTAAATTAACAGAATACACTCTCTTGTGATACTCACGATCCTTCTGTTTTAGATATACCCAGCACGGTGACCGGAATAATGATGTCGAAACAAGCCACCTGCGTCTGCGACCCCGGATACTACGGTAAATGGCTATTACATTTTAACAAGAGCTTTATTTATGAGTACACGAGTGTTATGTCATTACCGCGGTATGCACGGAGAGACAATACATACTTATATTCTAAATTTATTACGCAGTCTGCTACCATCCAGTATTAAAAAAGAACTGGCAATATCTAATCCTAACTTACAACTATCGATCAATGAAAACGAAAAACTTTATACCGTGTCCAAACGGGAATGTGCCCAAACGGGGTCGAATTCAGACTATTTATTAGTTGTGATAACAACCAACTATTAAAGGTGACTTACAAATATTGTCCTTATTGACCAACATATAAATCAAATATCACCCGCGATCCACTTGCATTGCGTGTGGCCGCGCAACCGGCGGCTTTCGAGAATAAAAAGCTCAACCAAGCATTGCAGTGATAATTAATGAATATGCGTTAGCTTTATTTAAAACAACATGAAATATGTGCCTGGTCTAGAAGCCCAGATAGACTGTTTGATAAAACCGAAAACAATGCGGACGAAGTGTTATGATAACAACCAAACATTGAAAATATGGCACTGCTTCGGGTAGTAGTATAAAAAGGGTAAGCATATCGTGATGAAGCATCCCCCCCACAGGCGCGGCGGGCCCGTCTCCCAACTGCAGCCTGCCGGAGAACGCGTGCGAGGCGGGCGTGTGTCTCAACGGCGGCGTTTGCACGCAGCAGGCGGACACTTTCAACTGCACCTGCCCGCCCGGCCTCAGGGGTAAGTCATGCATTTACTTGCCTCTCACGTGTTTGTTGTGAGCCTGCAGCCTGTTGACTCGATCTCAATGTTATCCGTGAGCTGTGATTAGGACGAGCGGAGTACATCATTTAAATTTCAAAAAGATAAAACAAAGAACTTACCAGCTTCTTTTATTTCCGTGTAAACCGTAGCTCAAGGGAATGGACGCTACCTATAACAATTTTGATTATCTATAAAAATACACCAAACGTGGCTTTTGTATCTTATATGTATAGCATTTGGACTTAATTAGTAATGTATGTATTAGAGTGATAAATCACAAGAGTGTTAGTACCTTCATCGATAAGCGCGCGCTCGGAATAAACCACGCATTCCGAACGCGGTGTATATCAATATCATCAACTCTGTGATATCCAATTCCTTGAAATTTAGCTAAATTTACTCTGCTCGTTCCAATACATATATAGGCATGTCTCTGAACGGATGCGTCTGCCATAGCACAAAATCAAGAAAAATATCTTGTATAGACATTTCTATCATCCATCGATCATAATATTTGAATTAAAAACTTTGTTTTTAGTATGCAATCGTAGATGCCATTCGTGAGGATAGATTCATAAATTTAATTTATCATTGTGATAGTGCAACCTGTACTTGTTTCAAAGTCGTTGAAGGATGTAAGAATTGTAGCATTTTTCGTTGTACTTATAATGTGCTTTTCTTAAGACTTCTCATAATATTATTTTATCAAAATAATATTATGAGAAGTCATCATGCGCTGAGACCAACAACGCATTCGCTACATTTCATTATTGTTTTAAATTTACGTTTTCATAATATGCATTTGTTGATGTCGATTTCTGTTAATTTTTGTTACATTTGTCTTGTGCATGTGTGTGACCCGCGGCAGTCGGTGTCAGCTTTTACTCGGCGATGTACTATTTGATTTTCGATGATTTAGGTTATCGAACTGAACTCACAACTATTTTGTATCCTGTTCAAATTAATAAATAAATTATTGACATCATCCCTATGTTAGTAATATAAATAAAAACAATAAAGATTGGGGTTACTCTGATTTGTTTTGAAACGAAGTTCTTTATGGCGCGCATGTTTAATAATTTCCTAGAAATTGATACGTAACAGTAATATGCACCGTGTGCGTATTAGAGAGTGCGTGAAGAACACATTAAAAAAAATATTGACACAAGATTCATTTTTTGATAGAAAAAAGAATATAAGATTTGTTTTTGAGCTCTTGACTTTACGAAGTATACAATATACTAAGTGGAGGGCTGTGCGCTATTCTATATTATAACAGTGATAATTTCACCGTCAATAATAACTTTGTGGTAGCAGACATAATACTGCTATCTGGTGGTCGAGAATTGCAATCTCATAATATGCAATTACAAAGCTTTTTTGCTTTTTTTATTACCATGTTAAGTAGTCGGGGGAATGAGTAGTCTGTAGGAATGAGTAGAGAGTACATCGCCGTGTCTGCCGCGGGCTGTGTGTGACGTGCCGTGTGCGTGGCAGGCGTGTACTGCGAGCAGGCGGCGGGCGGCGCGGCGGGCAAGGCGCTGCTGTCGGAGCTCAAGGCGGCGCCCGACCGCTGCGCCGGGCAGCCCTGCGTCCACGCCAGCGCCTGCCAGGACACGGTAACTATATCACGGACCTGGTGCTGACTGACATTGACTAATATTCAAATTAACACTCAACAGATTGACGATTGAAACCGGTAGATACTTAAAATGATCACAGGATATGTTTGTATGTCTATTGCCGCATAAAAAATTAAAGGGGTAATCTGAATGCTAATATATTACTGACATGTTAAACCACAGATAATTTGGAACAATTTGTCCGTGCAAACGATTGGTCCTCACAGGCTAAGCCGCGTGCAAGAGGTTTCATACGTAATAGGTACATCGTCCCCATACAAGTAACGTGTTTTTTTAAGTTGATTGCGGGTGTGGAACCGACTCGCACTTGGCTAGTTTTATTATAAGAGAGAAGTTAGTTTTTATATTAGACAATCTCTAGACAAAAACTGTACCAGCTCACAGTCACACGCTACCTGTATGAGGTACCTACAAACGACATGAAGCAACTGAGATTGCCAATGAGATTCGCGTAAGTACACGACGACCTCTCTATTCGTAAGTACATCATTCGACAATGTGCTTTAAATGTATAAGTTTGTGAAATATGTTTGTATAGTGAATGCCCATTATGCCTAGATTTCTTGCATGTGTATTTTTTTACGAGTTACTGTGTTTTTAGTTCATTTATTTTGGGCATATAACTGCCGCTTTTATACTAAAAACAAACGACACAAGTGGCCTCTTATTGCAGCCGTAATGTACTGTGTACACATATATTACGCCAGCATGCGACACGAGGGTCCCCGGGTTCGATCCCCGGTCAGGTCATGATGGAAAACGATCTTTTTGAGATTTACCTGGGTCTTGGATGTTTATCTATATAAGTATATATTATAAAATATAGTATCGTTGAGTTAGTATCCTACGACACAAGTTCATAATTTACTGTGGGGCTAGCTCAATTTATGTTACATGTCCCTACATATTCATACTACTAGTGTTATATATATATCACATAAATCGCACAAGAACTAATCACGAGCAAAACTCAAGCAATTTCTAAAGATTTGGCATTACACGTATTTAGTCCACAAAGAAAGCACTGCTGTTAGAGAGCGAATTCAGCACAAGATCTTTATTGGAAAGCTAATGCAACTTTTACATAAAATGTATTTTTTTTAGAAAAGAATTAGAAATCTAGACCATGTATTACGAGACTATACGAAGATTAGACAGCAATAAGTAGAAAAAAATAATAACATGTGTATTTCACTATATAGGTACCTTATCATTTGAACACAAACGATGCCTTCGAATTTGACTTCACGGGGTAGTGTGTGGTCCAACTTCCACTTACACTGTGTAAATTAATCACCGACATTCCCTTGACTGATGACTTAGCCCCTGAACATGAACAACTTTTCCTATTGTATGAGAATTAGGAACTCGAAAAACACGACTTTTTTATGCAAAAGTGTTCGACCGGCCGGCAATTTGTATAAAAAGTCTTTAGCATTGGTCCTATAGGAAAAGCTTTTCAATTTGTCGGGCTGAGTCGCCCACTCAAGGGACTGTCGGTGGCAAATTTAACCACAGTATAGCTAGGATCTAATTCACTTTACCCAGTTGAGAAATAAAACAAAAAGTATTTTAATCTGTCCTCCTATTTGGCGACTACGCTGACAAATTGACAGTTGTATCTTCATCCCCAGTGCGTCGGAGTTCGGAGTCCGCTGGCACCACTTTCTCGGTAATTTGATATGGCAGTTTTTTACGGTCGGCCGCTTTCCTGACCTTCATGGGTTTTAGCTGTGAAAAATAAATTACAAGTTTTTGCCCGCACTGGGAATGGAACTCAAGAGTTAATTGAGCTAGCTGGGATGATAACTACTGCGCCTCTACGTTAAAATTCCCTTCCTGTTTTCCCGTATAGTTGTCATATATATGGCCTAGATTTAAAAGGTAGCAAGTTTCCTATAGCAGATATATTTGGGCGTGCAGGCGATGGGATTCCGCTGCGAGTGCGAGGCGGGCTGGGCGGGCGTGCGCTGTGACGCGCCGGCGGAGGCGTGCCGCGACGACGGCACTGGCGGCGCCGGCTGCGACCTGCCGCTCGACTGCCGCGCCAGCGCCTGTCCGCCGCGGCAGGTCAGTGCTCTCTCATGCGCCCGTCTTTACTTTATGGAAGGTGCGACCCGACCGTTTAGGGCCTCAGCACGCGCTCTTGAATCGGACAAACGCAAAAATCGACATCTACTGTCGATTTTTGTCTGGGACAACTTCGTTGACGTGAAACGTCTTTGAAATCTGTACTATACACGCGGTACCATGTCAGCAAACCGGGCCGTAACAAATTGGTCTATATCGCCTGGCATTAACCACCCGCCATAGGCCAGGCGGCGTGGCGGTACAAACGCAGATGGTCTAAACGCGTTGGCTATTTACAAATAACGAAAATATCCTTTTCGTTTTTTTTAGGCATATTCAAGGTTTATTCGAAAAAGAAAAATACAAGATGGCTGCCTTATCTGTGCAATTAAAATCAAAAGTTTCAAGGTTAATTTTAATGTATTTGGTTTATAATGCTGTATACCGAGTAAATTGGATGTGATTTGAAGGCAACTTTGCAATTTTTTTTCTATTGAGAAATTTTTTACGCAATCGTGTTTTTGAGTCAGTTAGTTACCAGAGTTAGTCCTGAACTTTGCTGCATTTATTTTATTATTTCAAATTGTTACAAAAATCAATTATTACAAATTGAGTATTTAATTATTATTAATATTACAAACAATCATGCAAAGCAGTGTGAGGTAGTACGGGCCCTTAATAACTACAAAACGATTCATCGTAGAAACATAGTTTTTGGTGACATTATTTAGCGTATAGTGAGTTTGCTGCTAAAACCTTGAGTTTGCATTGCGGCATCTGGTTCTTTTTTAAATCTTTAACACTAAAAGCGACTAGCTAATATAGAAGTTTCACGCTAAAACAACGGCCGT
This sequence comes from Elegia similella, assembly GCA_947532085.1. Taxonomy (NCBI): domain Eukaryota; kingdom Metazoa; phylum Arthropoda; class Insecta; order Lepidoptera; family Pyralidae; genus Elegia; species Elegia similella. The sequence continues at coordinate 31,276,000 of OX383927.1, read as the reverse complement.
GTGAAACGACACAGCAAATTTCGTTTATTTTTTGTTGTTTATCGTTATGCGTCAAAATCAAAACGTTTATTAAGAAAATAGGCCTTTGCAGTCAAATTACATTTTCACAAAGGATTTAATTTAGTCTATATCTATGTTATTACTTAATGTGCAAAAGCTACAGACTACTAGCGTTTCGGAACCGACCATTGCAGCGAAGAAACGCCAAAAGAAACTCTTCAACAGTATTGGTCGCCTACTCGCCTGAAGAACTATTTAATTTTATCATGTTATTAGTTAATTTATGCGTGTCCCGGCAGTATGTTTAGCATGTGTGTTGTGTGTCAGGAGTGCGTGGAGCAGGGCGGCGCGTGGCGGTGCGCGGCGACGGCGGCGGAGTCAGCGTGCGCGACCGCGCCCTGCCACGGCGGCAGCTGCCTCGCGCTCGACTCCGGCCTCTTCCGCTGCCAGTGCTCGCCCGGGTACACAGGTACCACACACGGCCTCTACACACTCGCGGACATATATATTTCACGGCTAACGAGCAGACGACCCACCTGATGGAAAGTGGACATCTGCAACACTAGAGGAGGTGCTGATGCATTGCCGACTCGTTGGATACCTGTTGTACGGGCCCATGATCACCCGTACATATGAATGCTTGATTGATTGACGAGGTGATAAAGTCTGGCAAGTTCAATATAAAATGTATATTTTGTCTTTCGCACTAATTTACACTGATTATGGATACTGATAACTGCTACACTAAACTGATACTATTGGAAACACTAATGATAAATGATAGAAATGATAATTTGATCACTATTGCGGCGATCGGGAGTACGCGTAGCTGTATGCTAGCCAAAACGTGTACTGACCATTGTTGCAATAAAAATGACGCACATAGCGCAAAATGATGAGTCAGCGAAAATGTACGGCTGCACCGTATACCTGTAAACACGCCTTTTGAAGGACCCCAAGTCATAGCTCACAGGGAAAACCTCGGGATAGTCCATTCCACAATCCTGCTGTACGAGGAAAAAACCACGTGACGCTCTGACATTTTCGGAGTCTTAAGGATGTGGGGATGGACTTGTTTCCTTTTGCCATTTTCATGGTAACGTACCCAAAGGTTAAAAAAGGGATCCTATTAATATCGCTCCGCTATCCGTCAGTCTGTCCGTCTGTATCTCATGAACCGTGATAGAAAGACAGTTGAATGAAGAAATTTTTACAGATGTATCTGCTGCCGCTTTAACAACAAATACTAAAATATAGAATAAAATAAATATTTATGGCGATATTTATCCCAGATAACAAACGTGCTTTTTTTGCTCGATATTGATAACAGCAACAGGTAGACGCTTGAAATATTTACAGAATACTTAGTTATATATTCACTTTAAAAATAAATAATTAAATAAAAATAAAATTAATATTAAAGGGGGGCTCCCATACAACAGGCCTGATTTTTATGCCTGTTTTTATAGATAACGATACGGAACCCTTCGTGCGCGAGTCCGACTCGCGCTTGGCCGGTTTTTGTAATTATGGAATTCTTCAACCATTGGCATGTACTTCTTATCTGTAGTTTGTGATACATTCAGCGCATCGGACAACTTATAAATTAATTTTTCGAGGTCCAGATTTTTGAAGAAAGATGTTTTTAAATTTATAAGAGGATACAAACGTATACAAACGAATGAATGTAAAAGTATCTGAACTAGAAAATTAAATAAATGTACGAGGGAAGTCCCCGTAATTTAATTACGGGAATTTCCGCTTATACTTTAGGAAAAAGAGGTGTGCGTGATCGATGATTAATCCTCGGGGTACAACATACAAAGTTGAATATCGCAAGTTCTACATTCTTCTACACTAATTACGCGGGAACTACCGGGCCCGGGTATCTACAAGCAACTTTGTATCTTCTACGCGCTTTGCCAACAGTTATGTCACACATTGGAACTCTACGGGAACAATGGGAACCCTTAACACGAGTGAATTCTGAGAAATGCGTGATGGCAGTCGCCGGTCGCGCGCGTTATTCCGCTCTAGGAGGCTTCCGACTTTCGTTTCGTGCCTGCGGGTTGTGTTCATATATTTTTCAGTTACGTAATCTTTTGAAGAAAATGAGCTTTAATTCACAAGTGGAAGTGAAAAAACAACAATTGGGTGGCAACAGGGATGCTACGGGTTAGTATTTTTATTATTTACAATGTTGTTTAAGTTCATTTACATAATATTATGAGAAATACTTTCATGAAAATCTAATTCTTATTTTTATTCAATGATCCAAGATTTTTATAAATCATATTGATTTCATCAATACTTATAATAAATCAGAGATATCGTGTTTATAAGCTCTATACATAATAATAAAACTAAATGACGACTTAAAATATTTATCTTGAGTTTTAATAAATTAGTTATGACCTGTTGTTGTGTAGTAAAAACACATTTTTCTCAATTTTTCAGAAATAGAAATCAGTAACACAGAAAAGTTAGGAGTAGGCAGATTTAAGAGTTTAGAGGAGGCTGACATTCAGCTCGTGGCCATGCAGATCCGGGCGCTGGAGCTAGAGGTGCAGCACAAAGAGAAGCTTCGGGCACTGGAACTGGACCAGGCGGCACTTAACAGGCAGCGGAAACAACTGGAGCTGGAAGACTTGGAGAAACGTACCGAGCATCAGAGAAAAGTAGAACAACTGCAGCTGGACGAGTTGCTCAAAAATTACGAGAATAAGAGAAAAGGAGAAAGACTCGAGCAGGACGGCCTGATACTAAATAACCAGAAGAAACGACTGGAGGTAGACGATTTAACACTTAATAAGCAGCAGAAGCAAATAGAGAAAGAGGAATTCAAGAGCAACCAGTGGAAATTCTAAAAATAGAGAGCTACAAAATAAAAGTTCATATACTTTAGGAGAAGGTGCGGAGATGCATAAAAAAACCTTTTGAAATAAATGTATTGATCACATACATATTTTGTGCCTATTTATTCACAACTATGTACACCAAGCATTCTATCGAAATTCAAGCTAGTTCTGCAGACTGAATGTTCGGGTCATGAGTTTGAAAATTGTTGTTGGGGTTTTAAGAATGAACAACCGGTCCTGTTGTACGTTTATTGCGAACCAACTCGATTCTTTAACATGCTGGTATAGGCAGGTATTGGTTGAAATAAATAGCGGTAGCGCTCGCAACAACCAATACCTTGTGCGTTGGTGGATCTATTCTATATCATAGATATCACACTTATTTGATACTAGCCTTTCGCCCGCGGCTCCGCCCGCTTCGATGTCGATCCCTCGGGAATAGTACTTTTTCCCGGGATAAAAGGTAGCCTATGTCCTTCTCCGCACTCCAGAGAACTTGTATGCAAAATTTCATGATGATCGGTTCAGTAGTTACGGCGTGAAAGCGTAACAAACAAATAAACAAACTCACTTTCGCATTTATAATATTAGTAAGGATAAGGATAACCCCTCGCATCCTCCAATTAATCTGCAAGAGGTTGTATAAAATTTTAATTATTCAATAATTATCTGTCCCTTATGTACTATTAATTAGGTTTAAAACGTTAAGTTCCTGTTTATTTTTAATAGAAGGTAATAAAAATACAGATTATTTTGACATTTTATTATAATTATACAATACTAAGTCACTGTTCATCTGTGAACATTTTACCTAACATATAAGCTGGAGTATCTTGTATCCTTTTGCCCTTCAAATTAATAGCATATGGCAGCATTGAGGGACACCTACGATACAGACCGCGCGCCTCCACCGACCAGGCGCGCAGTTTACATTTCGTTTCGCCTTTTGCGGTCACTGACACCCAGGCCGCTGAGGATAGCACTACGTCCCCGCAGCAGATCTTAGGGCCTTCCCCAACAAAGTCAAAGTCTTCGCTGCCGCTCTGCAATCCCGGCCAGTGCTTCAGACGTTCAGCGCCCCCGGAAGGCACAGCAAACAACTCGGTACCTACGAATGTGCTGTAGACATCGTCGGCGTCCTCGGTCTTAGTCACTGTGATTGGTAGACTCTCTGAGCAGAACACTGTCAAACGACATGGCTTTTCTGAGTGCACGACATCCACCCGCGCTAGCCCAGCGATGAACAGTGTGGAACCTTCATGTAAGTAGTATGTTTGTGGCCTGATCGTCTTCCTAGGCAAAGTCAAAAGCAGCTCTTCGGTGCTCAACAGAGATAATACTTGGTCTGGGTGTATGACCCCCGGCGTGTCGTAGAACCACCTACTGTTTGCAAATATATAGTGTTTTTCATCTACAGCCATTAGTTTCCTGAGCTTCTCTGCTACATCCGTAGTTTCAAGGTATTCCTGTGAGAAAGATCTTCCAATGTGACCCATCAATGTCGGTGGTTCCGTGGGGTTTCTACCCTCTAGCTGTGCCTTTCTGATTTCCTTTTCAACTTTCATTAGTTTTGCCTCAGATTTCAGTCTTCGAGTTCTTTCGTATATTTTCCATCCAGAAGGTCTATTTATGGGGAATTTGAGGAGATGTAGTGTGGTTCCTGGCCATCTGCTGACTGTGGCGCGCTTGACGAGATCAGAGGCTTGAACCTTGCAGTAGTCTGACTGCAGCAATGCATTAAACAGGGAGCTCTTGCCGACGTTGGTGCAGCCAATAAGGAACACGTCGCCCTTGTACAGCCAGGTCTTGAACATGGCCGAGATGAGGTCTTCGACGCCATAGCCCGTCTTGGCAGATATGAGGCCCACATACTTGACATTGGCTTCGCCCAGCTTGGTCTTTTTGATTTCTTCGATCAAAGACAGTTTTACTCGCTTCAAGTAGCCAACAGTATCACCAGGTAGCAAATCAACCTAAAAATAAAAAGGACATAGTTGAAAAAAAATGTGTCATTGAATTGATTATAAACCACTTATAGAGCTATAAATTGTTCATATTGAATTGAAATTTGCCATTATTCTTCAAACGTGAGCATGTTTGATGAATATATAAAAGGCAAATCACAATAAATTATAAATACCTAAAAATCACACAAATTGAACTAGCTCTGGGACTAGTAACTATTATGGGATACTAACTGAATAATACTATATTTTATAAGCCATTATTAAATTTTGTAACAAAGTTACACACATTGTTACATAATGACTATATCTCACATTAGTTTTAATCAAAAAGTGCTAAAAACCCAAGATGCCAGGGATCGCAGGACCTGGACATGATGACCACTAGGCCACAGAGCTCGCCATAACTATTGATGAGTAACATTAAAATAAAAAAGCAGACTGGTTTCATACAGCCATTTGGGTATACCTTATTTCCAACAATGATGATGGGTCTCTCAGTGCCGATGATGTCTATGATCCCAGGCCAGATGGAGCATGGGTAGTCCAATAGGTCTACCATAAGCAGCACCAGAGATTTCACATACCTATAAATTTCATTTTGGTCAATACATAATTAAAATTAACAATTTTATATTTAATTTTATGCACATACATATTATCCCATATGGGAAAGAGAAAGCCTAGGGCCATAAAAGTCAAAGGTCACATTTAGCATGTAAGTTCTTTTTAGTTAGGTTAAATCTATACTTTTAATATTATAAAGCTGAAGAGTTTGTTTGTTTGAACGCACTTATCTCAGGAACTACTAGCTCAAAATGGAAAATTCTTTTTGTGTTGGATAGTCTATTTATTGAGGAAAGCTTTAGGCTATAAAATATCACGCTGCGACCAATAGGAGCGAAGCATCAATAAAAAACGGGGGAAAATTATTCATATATACAAATAAAAAAACGAATTAATCATAATAACAAAAATTGCCGCGGACGAAGTCGCGGTCAACAGCTAGTCTCTACTAATATTATAAAGCTGAAGAGTTTTGTTTGTTTGTTTGAACATGCTAATCTCAGGAACTACTGGTTCAAATTGGAAAATTCTTTTTGTGTTGGATAGTCCATTTATTGAGGAAGGCTTTAGGCTATAAAATATCGTGCTGCGACCAATAGGAGCAAAGCATCAATAAAAAATGTTTTAGAAACTATTCATATCATAATAACAGAAATTGCCGCAGACAAAATTGCGGGCAACAGCTAGTTAACTACATATGATGACAGTATTTGGTTTTATTACTTGCAGTTTGGCCCTTGTGTTCACTAACACTTCCTTTGTATCTTTGCTACTTCACACTTCAGAGTATTCAATTCCATATATTCATTGCATAGTAGTCTTATGTATTGTAAGTTTGGGAACCCAGCCTTTGATACATATAATTTATAGGTTTAAATTATATTTTTAGATTTAAATTACATATATTCCATAGAAACATATTAGATTAAGCAAAACAGTACCTAATAGATTGCAGCAGCTTTTCATACTCCTCAGGCTGTACTCTAACATCCAGAGCAATATTGTATTGTGTTAGGAAGTGGCAGCGCTGGCACTCCATACTCTTGAGCTCAAGCTTACTGCGGCCACTGAACAGCTCACTGGGCAGGTAGCCAGGGATTGCAGGGTCACTGCAGTGCAGCAGCGCCCCACAGCCTCCACATGGCACGTGACTCACACCTAGTGTGGGGTCAGGCGTACCATATTGTTTCACCCATTCACTGCTATCCTCCTCTGACTCTTCCTGGACTTGTGTATCGTCATAGTGTTCATAATTTGCCATCCACTTTTTTATGTTGCTTCTATCAAACTCTTCCTCTCTGTCACCTTGTGACTGATTTACTTGTTCTTTGCTAGTATGATGGGTGATGTCAACATTGGTTGCACTGGCAAATGGTAGTTGGAATACTTGAGGTGTATCCTCTTGTTCACCGCTCGTTTCCTCAGTCAACAGCTTGTCTTTGTCGACGTAATACTGCAGCGCGGCAGGCAGCGGCGGTAAACACTTGTTGTTGTAGTCTCTCTTATGGGATTCTTTAGCCTTTTTCAAAGATTTCAAGTAGTACTTGAAATGGCCAAGCCTTAGCTTCTCGTGTTCGAGGTAAGAGTTGAATGTAATCTTGTCCTTGTATCGCTGCAGCAATGTTTGGAAATCCTCTTTCTGGTTAATTTTGTCGTTTTCATTGGCGTTTGTTGAAGCCCGAACATAATTAAATTGCTTGCACAAAACAGTGTGTCTTCGACATAACCTCAAAATGCTCCGCGTTGTGTATATCATATTGAACACGCTTATGTAAGCATAATTATCATTTTTAAACCATATTTTTATAAATTAATTAATATTTCTTGGAATTTTAAGCACAACATTTTTAATCGAATTTTATTGACAAACCCAAACACAACAAACTAGGTCAGTAATGTCAAACTGACATCAAGTGACAGTGACAGATAGGTCACAACTGGTCGTGCTTATCTATAGTTTTGGGGAAATAGAATCTACGTAAATACAGCCCTACATATAGATAATCAAACTAATTATTTATTTATGTTATTTTAATACTTCGAATTTATTTGTATTTAATGCTAGTTTAGCTATGCCAATGGTATTACATATATAAAGAACATTTTGTATAGTTTGCATCTAGAAATGTTTATGAATTAATCACGCATTTCAACAATACCTAAGTAATTTGCGTTATGATTTAATATAGTATGCTCAATTAACTTTCCTTCTTACAGTTAAGGTGAAAAGGTTTTATAATATTGACTGAAATTACATATTTGTCAAAACGGTTTTGAAACAATATGTATGTTGTAAGAACACTTGTGTAAATGAGCACTCGAGTAATTCAATGTGACTAATTTTCTTTTTTCTTACTTGAGACCAAAATAGAAATTCAAATGAGGCGGATAATTAGCCACATGGACGAGTTGTTCACAGTATTCATTTTGTTAATTGTTTTAAGTGGTGAGTGGCATTCGGACTTCGCATTGTTTTTTTATGTGTGGTGTAAAGTTTTGTTTTTTTCGCACAGGTCGGCTCTGTGACATGGACGTGGACGAATGCACGCGCACCCCGAAGATCTGCAACAACGGCGTGTGCGTCAACAGTCCCGGCTCTTACCAGTGCTACTGCAGGCCAGGTACAGCTCTGGTGCTTAAACTTCAGGGTTGACTATTAAGCATGATAGTTCTTAGTAGCTTTTCATCCTGTGAGGAATAATTCTCCCAGGTGGTCGCTCGGAGTCACTGACCGCCATCCGGTTACTTTGAAAGCTTGCATCTGAAAAATATCTCGTATGTAAAATCTTGAAAATAGAAACTTGATAATGGATCCTGTATTGAATAGAGAAAATCCTGGTTTCTTCTGCCGTCTACCTGTCTGATATGTTAGCGTTTTGTGCTCGTCTTTTAGCCTTGGAGGACTGTCGAGGCGGAATATTCGTATTTTATTTGTATGAACTGATATATATTATGTGAATGTGAACTGTAAAATTCTGAAACTGGGTTGTTGAATGTTGAGGAGTTTGTCATCTGACTAACCCTATGACTCCATAATAATGCATTGTTATCCTATTCAAACAAGTATGCAAACATTTGGCTGAATAAAACGCTAGGAACTGGTTCTAAGTCAGCTTGGAAGACATGACCCGCTCATTTAGTATGTTTCTGAAATACGACAAATTCAATGTAAGCTTTATATAATTTTAATGCTTTTACTCCCCAAGGCTACACAGGCGACAGCTGCGAACAGGACATCGACGAATGTCTCTCGTCGCCCTGCAAGAACGGCGGCACCTGCCAGAACCTGGAGAACAACTACGAGTGCGCCTGCATGGTCGGCTTCGAGGGTCAGTTCATCATGGTTGATGCTTTCCTTGTATTCATACAACGGGTGGTAGATACCTTGTTGTATAAAAACTAAAGACCTGAAAGTCTTTTATGACGGTACTGATTGGTATAGCCAGTTAGTATAATGCTTATATGTACTGAGTTTTTTATATTGATACCTCTTACAGTATTCCTAAGAGGTGACTGTGTTAGATAACGTCCGTTCCCCGTCACGATTAAAACAGAGAAGTCATCATCATCATTACAGCCGCAAAAAGTTCAATACTGGACAATAGCCTCTCCCAAAGATACTTCGTTCCATGGGAGGATATTCCCATACTCACCACGCTTGGCAGGCGGGTTGGCGAGCGCAGTTTCTTAGGCTTCTTGTGCTTCTGACGCTGTTGCCCATCAGAAGTATATTAAAGCTGAGAAGGATAGGAATTTGTTGGATTTGGAAAGAGCATGAAAGTATTGGATACTTCTCTAAGATAAACAGAGGAAAAGCAAGTAGCAGCTCGGAAGGCCGGACAGGCAGTTGAGAACGATACCTGATCTTCCAACTAAGAAGTCTGCCGATGTTACTCGCTTCGCATATGTTATGTAATAGTATTAATAAAGTTGGGAAGAGAAGCAGCTGCAGCTGGTACCTAGGGCAGTATACACTGACCCCGTGTCTGTAGTCTGGATTAAGTTTCTCTCGGCGTATTCTTCTCACCAGTAGTCATTCGAAGTATTTCGATTTAACATATATTAAAAAAAATATAAGAAATAAAAATATGACGTTCTAAAAGAGACACATGTATCCAATTTTGAAAAAAAATGTTGTGTGTGGCAGGCAAGGACTGCTCGCACAACATCGACGAGTGCGCGGCGGCGCCGTGTGCGATGGGCGCGACCTGCGTGGACGGCATCGCCAGCTTCTCCTGCGTGTGCCCCGCCGGCCTCACGGGGCCACTCTGCGACACCGACATCGACGACTGCGAGGTGAGGACTTCACGGCTTGTCTGACCCAGTGCTGCCTCTTTCCCTGCCAGCTCACTGTTACGTGACGCGTCCTGTGGAACTTCATTATCACTTATGGAACTTTATGCATTGACACGGTTAATTTTAATTAGTGTTAGACCCTTCATCCGATGATTCAGCCCGTTGTTATCAACAACTTTTCCTATGGGATAAATGCTGATACTAATTTCTTTTGACATTCCTATACAAATTGACTGGGCGACGGAACATTTTTGTATAGAATTGTAATTTTGTTTTTTTACTGGTTCATCACATTCATATCTACGGGCTGAATCTTCAATCCCTTTAAGGGTCCAAAAGGAATGAAAACTAACTGTGTATATTAAGAAAGATGGAGTTGACTATTAAAAGTTTGTCTTGTGATAATCTATACTAATATTATAAAGCTGAAGAGTTTGTTTGTTTGTTTGTTTGTTTGAACGCGCTAATCTCAGGAACTACTGGTTCAAATTGGAAAATTCTTTTTGTGTTGGATAGTCCATTTATTGAGGAAGGTTTTAGGCTATAAAACATCACGCTGTGTCCAATAGGAGCGAAGCATCAATAAAAAATGTTTTGAAAACGGGGGAAAATCATTCATTTATACTAATAAATCATAATAACAGAAATTGCCGCGGACGAAGTCGCGGGCAACAGCTAGTTTCCTATAAACTTCACGTTTTTTATGTGTTCGCATTCTTGTAACAAATTCATATCGAATGGCAGGACTGGACCTCGGTACGGCCTTAAATATCCATGTTTAGGAAATAAGTGCTATAAAAGATTTTTGTCAAGATTATTTGGTTATGTCAATGACAATATACCTATATGATGGCGGATAATTTCATTGTAATTGTAACGATATATGGGTACTGTTATAAGCGCAAGTATTTATCCAAAACTTAAACCACTTTTAAAGTTTACAAAATAACATAGTAGCGTCTACTAACATGTCTTTATACGGGTGTCCCGCAAGGATCTATAGTAGGTCCATCGTTGTTATGATTTTGTTGCTCGGTATACATATATTATTCCACGATTGATGTTATTTTCTTTTCTATCATGCTAGTTTATACTTTTCATGACAGTTCCGTGGCGCAGTGGTTAGAATGCCAGCCTGCTACACGAGGTACCCGGGGTCGATCCCTGATCAGGTCAAGATGTAAAATAATCTTTTTCAGATCGGTCTGTAATGGGATGTTTATCTATATATGTATTTGTTATAAAATATAGTATCCTAAATTTAGTATACCATAACACAAGTGTCGATGTTACTTTGGGGCTAGCTTAATCTGTGTGTTTGTCAGTCGGCGCCGTGCCAACACGGCGGGCGATGTGTCGACGCATTGAACGGGTTCCGCTGCGAGTGCGGCGGCACGGGCTACGCCGGCGAGGCCTGCGAGGCCAACATCGACGAGTGCGCGCCGCTGCCCTGCCAGCACGGCGGCACCTGCCTCGACGACGTCAACGACTACCGCTGCTCGTGCCACCAGGGCTACACCGGTACTAAGCGCCATTTCACTTTCTATGCCTTTTAGCCCATCATATTTTACTGCATATTATCGACGAAATGGTGGTGTAAAGTCATTTCGTTTATTGAATAGAGCCCCTGGCGATAATTCCCACGAATCGCAGTAAGGCTAGCGACCGCCAGCCCGCTATGTAAATCTCACTACAGCCACACCATGACACTTTATTTTGGTTATTCTACACATTTTTCATAAACATGAGCATTTATAACACCAAATTACACCGATTTCACATTATAAAGTCCATTAGAAACAATTTGCAAAACAATCCAAAACAAAAACCGTGCAGTCCGTCGAAATTCCCGCCAAGAACTCCAACCTGTCTTATGATAAACAAATTATCATTTCTTCTTAAATACTATCTAGAACCACGAGACTTAGGAGATATATGTGAAATAAATATTTGTGCTATGATTGATCAATTTTTAACTCTATCGCAGGCAAAAACTGCGAGATCGACATCAACGAGTGTGAGGGCGAGCCCTGCAAGCACGGCGGCATCTGCCTGGAGCGGAGCAACGCCAGCCTGTACCGCGCGCCCGAAGCCCCGCCCCTGCTGCTGGGCCCTGCGCCCTCCATGCAGCTGCCGCCCTCCTTCTACACCAGGTTCTCCGTGGAGAACGCCAGCGGGTGAGATACATTGACGCAGAACCTAGCTTACTGCCCTAAGGAACACCACATCTGCTGGAGTTAGCAACATCAGCATGTGCCGCGCGCCCGATGCACCATTGGGAGGCATTTGGCCTTGCCCCCTCCATACATCTGCCGCCCCCTTTATACGCAAGGTTCTCCGTGGAGTACGCCAGTGAGTAACATAAATTAACATAGGACTTAGAATACAACCCTGAGGAATACCCCATGTGCTGGAGCCAGCAACACCAGCCATTGTCGCCCGCTACCCTGGTTCTCACCCCTACCCCTCCATGCAGCTACCTCCTTGCTCCTTCTACAGATTCTCCTTGGAGAACGCTAGCGAGTGACACAGGACCTAGATTACCACCCAGAGGAACACCACATCGGCAAAAGGCTGATGCTAACAACAGCCGTACTCTTATAGCAAGTGTCTCGGCTGCTGATAGATCATGTCTATCCATGCAGATGCCGCTGCTCCCCTTACATCAAATTCTTCGTCGGGAACATCAAGGGGTAAAATAGAACTAGGATACTGCCCTGAGTAGCACCAGTTTGAAATTAGCCTATTTTACTCGCTGATAAAGTGACATAATTGCCATCGATGGGCCACAAGAAATCGTGTAGTACAAGAACCGGCTTTTAACGCATACCTTTGTTAGATGCGACAGTTGTCTCTCATTTTTGTTTTCTCTACGCGTCCTTAAAAAAAAGGTTCTGCGTTAAATGTATTATAAAATGATAATGTCGTTTTATACGTTGTCAGATTGGAGTGCGTGTGCGTGCCGGGCACGATCGGCGCGCGGTGCGAGGTGAACATCGACGAGTGCGCGTCGTCGCCGTGCGTCCACGGAAAGTGCGTGGACGACATCGGCGGGTACCGCTGCGACTGCGCCGCCGGCTACGAGGGCGACCTCTGCGAGCTGGAGATCGACGAGTGCCAAAGGTGAGCCCTTCAAATTCTAATAGCTATCGGAGACAAAGCACCAATTTTAGTCATTATACACGTTTTTAGGACTATTACTTGACAGTAACTTAAAATGGATACCTCACACTGAACATGTATGTAAAAAACTTAGTAAAGCCGCCTATGCCTTGTTCAAAATATCAAAAAAAGTAAAATTAGAACTGGTTTTAACTGCATACCACGGCTTAGTTACACCACATCTACTTTACGGTGTTATATTTTGGGGTAACTCGCAAGACAGTGACAGAGTTTTTAAGGCTCAAAAATGGTGTCTAAGGTCAATGTGCAAATTGAAAAGTACTGATAGTTGTGTTCCGGTGTTCAAGTCCCAAAAATTATTGACATTAGTATGTATTTATATTCTTGAAATATGCATATATGTAAAATTAAATCCAAATTTATTTGTAAAATTGATTGACGCAAGGAAAAGGGTAGATCATATCAGACAGCAATATAAACATAAGTTGGTAACTGGTGGTTTTAAAACAGCAATGATGGACAAAAATGTAATTGGTATGGCTCCAATTATTTTTAATAAATTGCCAGATAGTATAAAAATTTCAGATTTTGTGACATTTAAAAATAAATTAAAATCAATTTTGACAAAAAACTACTATAATATTAATGATTGCTTAAATGACAATTTAATTGAATAGAATTATATAGATTTTGACGAATATTTTATTAGGATAGTAGAGTATTTTTTTCATTTAATTGATTTTGACATTGTTTTGAAGTTTTAGTTTGTATTTCCTTTTTATTATTGTACGTCTTATGTAGACAGGTCACAGTGACACACACATTATCTGTATCTATATTCTTTTTTTTAACCTGTGTACCACAATAAAGATATTATTATTACAACGTCCATTTAAATTAAGCGCAAATATTTTAAGTCGTCGAAGTCAGTGACCTAGTATCCATAGTAGATAATAGTAAAAAGTTGTTGACCAAGAAAGTGTTTATTTGTACACAGGATGTTCTTTTTATTTATTATTTGATATGTTTAGGTCCAGATATCTCAAAAACTAGCATGCCGATTTTTTTTAAATTTTTTTTTAAATTTTTTAATTAAAAAAAGCTTATTATGCCAGTTGGAGTATGGTTTTTATTTATTTATTTAAAGCATTTTTCTAGCTTATGGGAGTCAGCCTTTAAAATATTTGCGCTTAATTTAAATTGGTCATAAAAAAACAATTTTAATATATATTTTTTTAACGAAATACACTGAGCGAACCGAGTCGGTGCACTTTAAATGCGCGCACTCAAAATGCCAAAAAGGAATGGAATAATCAAATTTGATGATTAGTCCGACTTTGGCGCTGGTGTGCCCGAAGATGGCTATGTATGCTATCTTTACAGCGAATAATGAAATATGAAATGTATTTGTTTGGGTGCAGATACCAGCCGTGCGAGCACGGGCGCTGCTACGACGGGCGCGCCACGTACACGTGCTACTGCGAGGCGGGCTGGGGCGGCCGCAACTGCAGCGTCGTGCTCACGGGCTGCCAAGGCCAGCCCTGCCGCAACCACGGCACCTGCCGGCCCTGGCTGCAGCACGAGACGCAGCACCGCTTCAACTGCTCCTGCGCGCCCGGACACTACGGCACCACCTGCGAGAAGGTAACCACTTGACAGCGAAATAAATATATCTGGTGAACGTTTCTGACCTGCGTCCTCATAGGCGCTTTATACGTGACTTTCTTCTTCTTGTCCCATCGACTGCAGAATGAAGGTCTTTAATGCTCTGGATATATGTTCTCTATATCATCGGGACGCAACCTTAGCGGTGTTATCACTCCACCGAGTAAAGAGTAATTTTTATCTTCTCTAAGGCTTGTGTGTGGCCATTTTCTCTTGAGATAAGACTTTACTCGCTCTCAGATCACGACGATGTCCCTGGAGAAGGGCAGCTACGCCGAGGTGAACACGTCACGCGAGGAGGGCTACGACCTGTCGTTCCGCTTCAAGACCACCATCGGCAACAGCCTGCTGGCCATGGGCTCGGGCCTCACGTACTTCTTCCTGGAGCTGTCCAACGGCCGCCTCAACCTGCACTCCAGCCTGCTCAACAAGTGGGAGGGCGTGTTCATCGGCTCCAACCTCAACGACTCCAACTGGCAGAAGGTAACTTCTCAACTCAAGTGTTACCACCAATTTTAGGAAATATTCCAATGTTGAAACTGAATATATACTTACATATAAAAACCAAAGTATGACATTTTTCGGTTTTTGCAGCGGCCTTAACAAGCAAAACTAGCGCCACCCATTATTTTATTCTCTAAACAAAAAATCTTAATTCTGTACTTCGGTCGTAACGTACTTGTAGTATATTTGTATAACTTTTCATTATTGTATAATATATTGTGTAGGAAAACGACTATTATAATGGACATGTTTTTTAAGAAAAATGCTTTTCAAAATAGTAAGTCCGTCTGGTAGATTATTGAAAAATATTGGACACGTATTGTATCTTTTGTCAATCAAACAAGAAATGATAAAGGATAATAGGCCGCGTGACGTCACTGGCTGGTACACTTATTAGCGGCCTGTTGCGTCATGAGATATTTTAAAATAGAAACTCCGATGTGTGTCCGACGTGCCGATGCACGATAACAAGATGGAATATCTTAGACATGCCAATGAGGTGGCTTGACCTGCACTCTCAAGTGTTTACGTATCTTTCTTGGTGGCGTTAATGTTTCTTCCATGCTCATTGGCAGGTGTTCGTGACCATCAACTCGTCGCACCTGGTGCTCGCGGCCAACGAGGAGCAAACCATCTACCCCATCAGCCAGAACGAAGCGTTCAACTCCAGCGTGACGTCATTCCCCTCCACCAGGCTCGGCAACGCGGGCTCCTCGTACGCCACGCTCCGTCACGGGCCTAACTTCTTCGTCGGTTGCTTCCAAGATGTCGTGGTGAACAACCAATGGGTAAGTTGTATAAAATAGCCTTACGGGACAAGAGGAGCAAGCATATCACATTTTTCCCTTTTACCAGTTTACTTTTTCTAAAGGTATTCAATTTGTATGAGCGACGGCCTATAGTTGTGGCGATGTAGTTGAGATGACCGTAAAATCACACAATCCTTTTTCTTGTAATTAATAGTTTATTAGTTAAATAAGTAACAAGTTTAGTTATTTAGATGCTTGTCCGCCGTAGTTGTTAAAAGTGGAATCGCACACGTTTTTAGTATAACATAATTTATATTGAAGTTAAAAGTAGGGCGACGACGCAGCAAATTTGTACGACGTGCTCGTACATGTTCCCGAGGGGAAATAGAAAGGAGGAAAAGCATCTATGACAAGTAAAAAAAATAAAATAAAATATAAAACACTATTCCAAATTGAAGTCGAAACGTTTTCTTTCCGGGGCAGGTGTCTTCCAGTGAGTTCTAATTTCTTGCAGTTCTATTCCTCGCAGTTCTGCAGGTTCAGGCTCTGCCTGGTTCGCTGTCTTCTTCTTTGGTTTCCGACATTTTGTCAGTGTGAAGTAAACGGCAAGTACTAGTGCTCCGACGCATAATAGAGAAGATATTGTGTAGTGGTAGATGTCATGATCGTTGAGGTCAGGCTGAGGTAGAAATTCGTGTTCCTTCTGGAAGTTTAGTTTCTCTTGAATTTCAGCCAAATCGCCGCTAAAGTTGGAGTTCTTCAATGTTAAGACTGCATTGCGCCAGGTTTTGACAACCATATTGTTAATCGTAGAATTTAAATTTATCTCTTCTATATCTCCGGCATAATACGATTTGCTCCCAACTTCATTAAATGAAAATATTGTGGCATCTCTCCTTTTCAATAAACATCGTGGTTTTAGCGCTATTATTCCTGTTCCTTGAAATGACACCGATGTAATTTGATCGTCGCAGACGATCCGTTGTAGGTTATTATCGCAGCTCGTGTACAACCATATGTTTACTTTGTGTAGTTGTCTCCACTCGTCATTGCATATTACGTCATCCGTGACGCAAGTTAGTGACGTATGTTGACTAAATATCTTCGCTTCACACGGTGCATCCTTGTCTTGCAGGTGATAAATAGGTTGATTAAGGAAGCAGATAAATCCATCCTCGTATACTATCATGCAGTTTCGCAGATAATATTCATTAGTGGCTATAAAGGTGTCCTTGGCGAAGTTTATGCCTATATACTTAGAAGTTTCTCTTATCAGTCTCCACCTTCCATCTGTTTTGAACGGTATAGGTATAACTCGGTATAATGTGAAGTGATCTTCCGTAAGCAATGGAATGTGTATCTCAAATAACATGTAGTTGACTGTCATTCGTGCCTTGACAAAGGTAAGTTTATATATATTGTGTATATCTTGTTGGACGTTTTTGATAGGTAGTGACAATCCCTTCGGCAGTCTGCTTGATATTGTGTTCAGCTGTGTAGTTATAAAGGATGCTGGAAATACTCTCATGTCGAGATGTCCTCTGTATACGTCTGCTAAGGCTTCGAGTAATGTATCTTGGATTCGGTGTAAGTTATTCAATATCAGGCTGGCGGTGAGTGAGACACTGTTGACGTCACTCATCGAAAACAGTCTTTGTACTCTGGTTTCTATATTTGATATTTCCGAGTGTACTTGATCCATGTAGTTGTGTAAAGTTTGAAATTGTTGCCTCATAGTTTCTTCACTTTTCTTAATAATGTTGTTCTCAGCTTCCACAATCAGTGTTTGGTTTCTTATCAAGTCGAGTAAGTGGTGATCGTTTGTTTTTAAGGCTTCAATGTCTCTTTCGTATTTTTCTGCGAATTTACTGTCTAATACGCCAAACATCGATCGCATCAGGTTACCAACTCCATCGAAGTAGCTTCGTCGGCGTCTGGTCATATGTTGTGATAGTAAAAGTGTGTTGTATTCAGTTAGGTGACTGACTTCATGACGTAATTGTTTCACTACCGCGTCACAGGGTGCGTGCGTCATTCGTTTGCATATGTTATCTATTTTATCGACGTATGTTACGATGTCTTGCGAGGCTTGCCAATAGTTAGTTAAGTTGTAATAAGTTAATATTGTCCATTCGTCATGAATTAATTGTAGATTTCCGATCTCGTCGAAGTAGATAGGCTGGTCTTGTTGTAGTTTCATAATCTTGTAGTTAGTTGATTCGCAATAGGTCCCCGTGAAGGTCATGAACAGCATTGCCAGGAGAGTTAAGCAGTTAAATCTTGTCTTTGATTTAGTAATAACCTTTGATCCTCTTGGTTGAGAATCCTCGTTTTCGGTAGATCGTGTTACAGATGGATCGTGTTTCAGTGCCGGCTTTTGAACAGGAATATTTTGTTCATTATCGTCGATCGGTAGGCTAGCTAGTTTTATTATCGGCCGTTTAAAGTATCCTCCTTTAGTTTTCAGCGTGACAACGCGAACGTGGCCGTCGGACCCGGGATGCAATTCGGTGACGCGGCCTAAAGCCCATTTTCCAGGAGGTAAGTTATTCTCTTGTAAAAGTACCAAGTCCCCCTTTTCTAAGTTTCTTCTAGGTTTCTGCCACTTGCTTCGTGTTTGTAGCTGATGTAAATATTCGTTCGACCATCTCTTCCAGATTTGTAGTTTCATGTGTTCCAGAAGCTTCCAGCGGTTGGTGTAATCCATCCTGTATGAGCCATCATCCCTTTGCGGTAATGTAATAATCGGGCTGCCTATGAGAAAGTGACCAGGCGTTAAATAATCGAGGTCATCTGGGTCTTCTGTCAACGGGCACAAAGGACGAGAGTTCATGCAGGCTTCAATCTCTGTAAGTAGTGTTGTAAATTGTTCAAAATTAAGTTTTTGCTCTCCCAGGACTCTTTTTAGGTGGTATTTCATAGATTTTACTCCAGCTTCCCACAGGCCCCCTCCTGAGGGCCATAAAGGTACATTGAAGTTCCAGGTCACGTGTTGATTAGTCATTTCCCTGCGTAGCTCGGGTGACGTTAAAGTTTCGTTGTCTTCGAATTCCTTGCGTAATTGCTTCTCTGCTCCAACAAAGTTAGTCCCATTGTCCGTAAAGACGTTCTTCGGTGTTCCTCGTCGCGAACACATTCTTCTAAATGCTGCTGTAAAAGTCTGAGTAGTTAGATCAGACGCAAGTTCCAAATGCACAGCCTTAGTCACCATGCAAATAAATATAACGATGTATGCTTTACAAGTTTTGACACCTCTTCCCTTGTTTATTTTAATATCAACATAGCCAGTAAAATCAATCCCGGTGTTGGTGAACGGTCTGGATGGTGTTAGTCTCTCAGACGGGACGTCAGCCATTATCTGCTCATTTCTGTGCGGTTTAAACCGATGACATCTTACACATCGTCGCAAGTATTTCTTCACAGTCGCGTTTCCTCCAAGTATCCAGTACTGAAGCCGTGTATTTGCCAAAGTAAGGCGAGCTCCCCCGTGTAGGGTCTTGTTATGCGAATCGTGTATTATCAGCTCAGTTAACCTTCCCGAAGATGGAAGGATAATTGGATGTTTAGTTTCAGCAGGCAGGGTTGAGTTTTCCAGGCGTCCTCTCACACGCAGCAAACCATCTTCATCAAGAAAGGGTGACAATGTCAGTAATCTGCTCTTCCTCGATACAGTTCCAGTTCGTTTCAGATAATGTAAATCTTCACCAAAGTTATCTTCTTGGACTTGCTTGATGATCAACTTTAACGCCTTTTCTAGTTCCGGCAATGATAAGTTATCTCCCATCGTTATGTTTTTATATCGAAGTTGATTTGGCCACCGTAATAACCAAGTGACTACTCGTATTACTCGTGTCAATGCACTGTATTTATGTAATAAATGACTTATAACGCTCGTGCATGTCTGAGTGTCACGTTGCAATGTCATACATGTTGTTTTTAATTCATTTTCTGTTACGAAACTATTTTCTAGTTTTGATAAGTTATTTTCATTATACGTTTGAATGAATTGAGGGCCTTCCCACCAAAGTTTAAAGTTCAAAAGTTGAGATGGTGAAAGTCCTCTTGACGCACAGTCTGCTGGGTTTTCTTCCGACCTCACATAGCGCCATTGAATGCCGGGAAGTGTCTTGTTAATTAATGTTACTCTCGAGGCAACATAGCTCTGCCATTTTGTAGCTTCTCCCTGTAGCCACGCAAGAACAACTTGTGAGTCCGTCCAGCAGCAAATATTAAGTTGTTTATTGATGAATGTATCTTGAAGTTTTTTAATAAGTTTACTCAGTAAGACCGCTCCGCAGAGTTCCATACGAGGTGTAGTTAGTTTAGTTTTGAGCGGCGCGACCTTAGTTTTCGCAGCGAGTAACGTCACAACGGGTTCTCCAACTTCGTTTCGCGTTTTACTGAATATGACGCACGCGTAAGCTTTATCGCTTGCGTCACAGAACCCATGAATTTCGATGTTATTTTCGTTACAGTGTATCCATCTTTTTAATGAAAGTTTATTTACGTTAGGTAAATCTCGACGTAAGTTTTCCCATTCTTGGGTTATTTCGTAAGGTAAAAGTTCATCCCATTCTAGCTTTGTGGACCACACCTTTTGAAAAATAAGTTTCGCCTTGATAGTTGTTGGGGATAACCATCCCATGGGATCATAAAGTTTGCTGATTTCCGACAGTAAAGTCCTTTTAGTTAAACGTTTTATTTCAGGTAATTGCCAGTTGAATAAGTAGGTATCTTCGGTCGGATTCCACCGTATGCCTAGCGTTTTAGTTGTGTTCTTTGGACTTCCATCATGATTAAAGTTAATTGTGTTTTGTAAACATTTTTGTTCTTCCTTTAGTTCGCTTAGTAGGGCCGGCTCGTTACTTGACCACTTCCTGAGATTGAATCCTCCCTTTTTCATAAGTTCAATGAGTTGATGTATAAGTTGTTTAGCGTCCTTAATGTTATTTTGGCCGTGGACCAAATCGTCCATAAAATAATAGTTGCGTAATACGTTAGCGGCGACGGGAAACCGATGGCCTTCGTCCTCGGCGAGTTGTCGTAGGGTTCGCATAGCGAGGTATGGGGCGGCTTTCATGCCATACGTGACCGTGCTGAGTTGCCATTCCTTCAGGGGTTCATGAGGGGTATCGCGCCAAACTATCGTTTGTAGACATTGTTGTTCTTCGTCAAGCATAATGTTTCTGTACATTTTTTCCACATCCGCTGTAAACACGTATTTGTAGAGCCGCCAGTTCAATAGTAGGGAGCACATATCTTTCTGTAAGTTAGGGCCGGTGTACATTAAATCATTAAGGCAATCATTGTTTTTGTTACTTTTATAAGAGGCGTTAAATACTACTCTCAACTTAGTGGTAGTAGACTCAGTTTTCAGTACACCGTGGTGTGGTAGGTATACTTGTTTCTCGGTAGTTTTGTTGCGTGGAATCATGTGGCCCATTGTTATGTAATCGTTCATGAACTTTCGATACTCCATAGCAAAGTCAGGGTTGTTCATCATTTTCTTCTCAAGTTGATAAAATTGCGAAATAGCTTGCGGACGTGTGTCACATAAGTTTTGTTTGTAGTCAGGTTTCATAGGCATTTTCACCACATATTTTCCGTCAGATTGTCTCTTAGTAGTTTGTTTATAGTGATTTTCACAATATTCTTCTTCGCCTGTTAGTGTAGAGCTCTCCGGTATTTCTTCAGACTCCCAAAATTTCGTTAGTTGTTCTAAATCAATCAAGGTTAAGTGACAGTTATAAGTTTTGACGTTGCCGCATAATACCCAGCCCATCTTAGTTTGCTGGGCAATGGGAAAACCGTTCTCTCCTTTCACCAGACCATCTAAGATTAGTTCCGAATAAATATCTGCTCCGAGTAATATATCGATACGTCCAGAGGTGTTAAAGTCGGGGTCGGCTAGTTTTAAGTTCTCCAGGTAATTCCATCCCTCCGCGGAAAACGAAGTGTTAGGTAAGTTATTGATTAACTTGTTTATGATAAATGGTTGAACCTTGAATTTTTCATCTGAGTGCAGCGACTTGCATTCTAAGTTAATGACACCCTTGCATTTGCCGTTAATTGTGCCGACGCTTTTGAATGCTGCGTTAATCCGTTGACGTGGTAGACGTAATCTTTGCGCAGCATCCTCGCTGATAAGGTTCATTTGCGATCCCTGGTCAAGTAGAGCTCTTAAAGTTATGTAAGTTCCGTCAACACATTTTGCCTGTAATTTAATAGTGGCCAAAAGCACTTCCTTCCCGTCGTTGGTTATGTTGTTAACCGCTTGGTTGATCTTGTTAGAAGCTGCGTTGGGCCTCTCACTCGTTGTGGGCAAATCATTTTGATGCAGAAGAGTATGATGAGATTTTTGGCAATCTTTACAGGTTTTTCTCGAAAAACATTGCTTATTTCCGTGGCTGTACAAACAGTTTTTGCATAATTGTAATTTCGAAACTATGTCATTTCGTCCGTCTAGGCTCATATTCAGGAATCTGTCACATTGCATCAACACATGACTTGTTGTTTTGCAGAGCGGGCACGTTTTTGCCGTCATACAGAAAGTTTTTGGTGTTATTTCTTGCTTGTTATAGTGCGTTGACCTGAAGGCATTATTATCTTTATAATAATTATTGAAACGTTGTTTTCCCACGAATGCCGGTCTGTTGTTATGTTTATAGGTATTATAAGGATTATAGTTCGAATGCTTGGCCGTGGAAACTTGTTTTTGATTTTGGTTGCGCTGCATTGTTTCGTATGCCATAAACTTAGTTTCCAGGAATTTTATGAATTCTTCGTGGTTGGGAAGATCTCTCGGTGACTCCAGGTCTCTGATATATTCTCCATATGTTACACTGTCAAGTTTTTGGCTGATTAGGTGGACGATTACCGGATCCCAAGTAGTTATGTCGAGACCAATATTCGTAAAGCCGTTCAAACATTCCAGAGTGACGTCATGTAATTTTTTTATGTTAAATGCGTTTGGCTGTTGTATCGCCTGTTGGTTAAGGAGCGTATTCATAAATGATGTAAATAGGAGTCTCTCGTTGTTGTATCGATGTTGTAAAATTTCCCAACAGGAATCATAGTTTTCAGCGCTAATTGCGAGATGTTGTATGAGTTTTTCCGCTTCACCCTTAAGTTTCGATTTCAGCAGCTGCATCTTCTGAGTTTTAGATAGTAAAGGATTAGAGTGCACGCTTTCCATAAATAAATCCTTGAACGAAACCCATTGAGTGTAGTTACCGTAGAAGTCAGGGATTTCAATTCTTGGCGTAGTTTTCTCGTAGTGAGCGCTGTTCCATACCTTTTTGTTGATTTCCCTTTTCAGGTTATCGTATTTTGTTTCCCACGTCGAGTATTGTTTTTGGTATTGCGGGTTGGAGCCTTGAAGGATGTAATCAATTTTCCAGTGGGTCTTGTCGACTGTATCCCACTTAGCCTTCAAAATGTTAAGATGATCTTCCATTTCCCATTTTTCCGTTACAAGTTCCAAGTTTATTTTCGCAGCGGCCCGTTCAAACGCCTTAAAGTTGCATTGTTGTTGTTTTAAGAGTTCCTGAATTTTCTCTCCGCTCAGCTCCTCTACTTTCATTCCAGTAGGCGTACCAAGGATGGTGTTATCGATCTCTTCAAAATCAAAGTTCGATTTAAGCGACGTTTGAGTTTCAGGTAATGGTTCCGAAGCGAACTTCTCTAGTCTACCCAGAATGTTGTTGCGGACGTCTTCAACCAGTAATTTAGTTTTCTCATAGACTTGGTTTACGTAATAAGTGGATGATTTGTCTTCTTGTTTCATAAGTTTCTCGTTGTTCAGTTCAAATTCACCCCAATGAGAGTCCAAAGCGGTCAATCTTGTAGTTAAGTAGTTTTTTGTCTTCCTTTCTGAGCCATCTTTCTTGTAGTTAACACAGAGTTTCTTGATGTTACCGAAGCATTCATCTTGGCGTGCGATGATTTCTTCGAAGTTAGAGGCCATTGCCAAAGTTGTAGTTAAGTTGACTGTAGTTAGCCGTAGGTAGTTCTTGAAGACCACGTAGAACACGTAATCCTCTCGTAAATCGTAGTGCTCGAAGGACCAAAAAGGATGTATGAGCGACGGCCTATAGTTGTGGCGATGTAATTGAGATGACCGTAAAATCACACAATCCCTTTTATTGAAGTTGATAGTTTATTAGTTAAATAAGTAACAAGTTTAGTTATTTAGATGCTTGTCCGCCGTAGTTGTTAAAAGTGGAATCGCACACGTTTTTAGTATAACATAATTTATATTGAAGTTAAAAGTAGGGCGACGACGCAGCAAATTTGTACGACGTGCTCGTACACAATTTGACAAAATAATAATCTAACTTTTTTGTGAGATCGAAAAGAAATTGAGCCATCATGGCCGTTTTTACAAGCTTTTACCTAGTTTCATCTGTCCCGATATTTGTCTGTAATCAAATCTTGCGGGTTAAATTTGATCCACATCCCGGTTACCAGTTGAGCTAAAATCGTAAATTAAATTATGGTTGGCTTTGAGTTTCGTCCCGATGGGTTTCTCGGACACACAATATGTCGCAGCAAGTTTGTAGATAAAGTTCAGTGAGTATCTCTGACTTATCCTGCGAAAACCCTTCGATGTTGATCGAGACTACGTTCAAAGCCGATTTATTCAACGGATTGTTGGAGTTTCGGTTTGCCATCGTGGTTGAAGGATTTGTCAGCTAACGAATAAGATTGTCGAATGCCCAGGTGCGCCGGACTTTTTTATGTAAATCGGATGACAATACAATATTATGGAATTGTTGCGTTGGTCCGATGGAGTCGGAAGGTGGCCATAGGAACCCTTAATCTAAACAAGGTACACCAATCTTGTTTGGACTCATTTGATTTGTCTCGGAAAGCACTTTACGGTGTGGATCCGTTTATAATAGAATTTCTAGATTTTTAAGTTTATTATTATTTTAGTATGTATTTTTATGGTAGGTTAGCTAATCAGTTTTATTTTTAAATTGTATTCTTATCTTCATGATGAATAAATGAAGCTTGTCACAAAAAAGAAATGTTTGTAAAAACTCGTATTCAAAACAAACATGGTAACGACAGGTTCTGAGTCCGCTTACATGTGGCAGGTGCTGCCGGAGGACTCGAACGCGACGAGCAGCGGCGCGGAGTCGGCGGAGGGCTCGCTGGAGGAGGCGTCGGGCGAGGGCTGGGAGCCCGGGGTCCGCTCGGAGCTGCGCGGCGTGCGCGCGCTGTGTCCGCGCACGCCGCAGTGCGCGCCCAACCCCTGCCGCTCCGGCGGACAGTGCGAGGACGCCTGGACCAGCTTCGTGTGCTCCTGCCCCAGGCCATATCTCGGCGACACCTGCCAGTACAGTGAGTAACATGTCCACTGCTGGACACAGTCCTCTCCCAAACATTCTTCGTTCCACGCGACGATATTGCTATACTCACCACGCTTGGCAGACGGATCGGCGAGCACAGTTTCTTTGGCTTCTTGTGCTTCCGACGCTGCTGCGGCTGGGGAATGATAGGATTTTTTTGGAGCTGGGAAGGGAATGAAGGTATTGGGATACTCCTCACTCGGATGAATAGGAAAGCAAGCAGGTCGGGAGGCCAGTGTGACAATGTGTTGCTTGCGTGCAGACTACACCGCCGCCACGTTCGGGCAGGAGTCGGCCGCCCCGCGCTCGGTGGTGACGGTGCGCGTGACGGATGATTATAATAATAAGTGTGACACAGTGTGACAATGTGTTGCTTGCGTGCAGACTACACCGCCGCCACGTTCGGGCAGGAGTCGGCCGCCCCGCGCTCGGTGGTGACGGTGCGCGTCACGGACGCCGCACGCCGCGCCGTTCACGCCGCACTCGACATCTCCATGTTCATCCGGACCAGGAAGCCCACCGGACAGATCTTCTACCTTGGATCCCTGCCCAAGTAAGTCTTCATCTAGTATACAGTGACAATAACGGGGTTTTGTTTGTTATCTTAATTTTGTACTCTGAATATGATTTATGCTAAATTCAAGACTTTTAAGACTAAACTTTTGGTGCAAAGGGTACAAAATCCATGTCTCCGTTTTTGCTACAATGGAATCACGTAAGCAGTTGCATCTCGCTGGCTTGCTGTTCGATATGATCAAATTACTAGAGCAAGTATTAGTGCGAGAAGTTACGATTTATGTCACAGCGGCATGCGAGGTCAACGCGTTCAGTGCTATCAGTACATAATCACAGGACTGTGACTTTTACGGGGAGTTTCAAATACGCCACAGAAAAGTTTTCGATCAACATTCCATCGCCCATAAAAGTGTAACAAATAAAATGATATTTGAAAACATTTAAAATCTAATCTTCTTGAAGAACAAAATATGGGACTGCTAACCGCTTTTCTCGCCGCAAAAGTCGAATATACAATATCGACATGTAGGTTACAGTGACTATGTGATAAATATAAGTTAATTGATTAAAATATTTAATATTTTTGAAAAATATAAGAAAATATACTCTCTGCCCTATGTAAATATAGCTCCATTTGTTTTGGAGATAAAATAAATGTATTTATTTAGTTGTAATTTATTTACGATGATATTGACATTATAAATTCAATTATGATTTTAATTTTTATTATCTTAATTCGGTATTTATATTATTTTTTATTTATTCTAATATAATTTACTTTAATTTACGTAAAGTTTAGATTGGATAATTTTATTGTTAATTCCAGGGCTAGCTTGACAGATGAGACGCAAGTATCAGCTTCGCTTTTCGCCGGGGAACTGCTAGTTCACTTAAGGTTCAACCAGACTTCTGAGAACTACACCGTCGGCGGCACCAGGCTAGACAACGGACACCTGCATCTCATTGAGGTACTTTATTTTTATGTCATGTTTTTATCCTTCACTAATAGGTAGACAACTCGTACTAAAACCACGTGAAATTCCAAAAAAAACTCTTTCAGAGAGATTCTTATTTTCTTACTCGTAATCAAAATTGTGAATGATTTGCTCCCTCGGCGTGTACCGTTTCTTGTTTAGAGCTTATGCGCAGATGTTACAACGTAAAATCCCTCTTCTCGGGAAGATGGGTGTTTGTAACGTTGTTTGATGACGATTACTCATCTCAATCTCACTACTAAATGACTATTTTACATTAACGTATTATAATTACACATATTTAAAAGTAAACTTATTCTTTACAAATGTTTAAGGGTTTGTTTGATAGATGTCAAAACGATTTTCGTTTCATGTTAATTTGCTGAACAAAGTATAACGAAATAAATAAACCTTCATACTTACTTTGGGGCTAGCTAGCTCAATCCGCGTGTGTGTGTTTATCCATGTATATTAATATTTATCAGCAATCACGTTTTTATCCCTTACGCTGGTTTTTGCCATTGTATCCCCACTGTAGGCTCTCTAGGAACAGTATGACAGTTGCTGCTGTCCAAGCCATGCGCACACAGGCAATGTTCGGCCCTATACGATGTTGCCTTTATAGGTTGAGTTTAGGGTAGTCTGCCCTCAATCTAAAGCTAGTAGAAGTAGCGAAAGCTCACTTCTAGCTAGGTATAGTCATTTCATTAAAAATAATTAGGGTTTCTGCAATCAATTTTTCCCCCAGATGGCGGCACTGTGTCAATAGGTATTTTGACAGCTGCTGTCAAAAATATCTATCGACACAGTGTCGCAGTGCAGCCATATGTGGGAAAACCCTCATTGAATGTGTGATCCGGTTCCAGGTGGTGCGCAACTCGACGTTGGTGCAAGTGAAGCTGAACGGGACAGAGTACTTCCGCAAGTCCATCTCGGCGGCCAAGCAGCTCGATGCTCAGGTATAGATAGGTTGCCTTCTTCAGACCACCCACTGTGAATTTCATCGAAACAGGTTCAGTGAATGAATTTGTTTTTGGTAGTGAGAAACATAGGCGGCGAAATATACTCTCAACTATATTGAAATCCTGGAATCAGAATCACTTATGGAAGACAGAATTGAAAAAAAAAAAGGTAAAAAATGAAAATTCGTTGTATGTCGTATGTGTTTTTTTGATTTTCAGCTTTTCTTCTTACAATTCTATATTTCATTAGGGCTTCTGAATTCTAGGATTTCAATATAGTTCAGAGGTTGAAAATGACGTGGTATGTGTTAGTAGTGTATGATGTATCCGACATTGTCCATGGTCAGGTGCTGTACCTGGGCGGGCCGCCCCCGGGCGCGGGCGCCGGCGCGTCCCCCGCGCCCACCACACTGCCCCCCGACCTCGACGACACCGACTACTTCAAGGGTGTCATCCAGGACGTGCAGGTCAGTGCCCACACTTCCAGGTTTTAAACGTGGTGGAGACAAGCTATCGGCAGAATTCATATTTGCTAGTTGCATGCCGGCTCTTCCGGGGAAGTACCATACTCTGACAGAATATCGACGTTTAAGTTGTTTGGAGCCCGAACGCCAGCGAGGGCTCTGAAAAGCACGAGTGCAATATAAATTACTTAATGCGAGGTGCATAATCAGCTTTTCATAATCTGCTTTCTAAAGACTAAGGATTCTAAAACACTAATAACACTGTATAAAACATTTGTACTCACCAAGCTGGAATACGCTTCTATTATTTGGTTGCCTCACTATATAACACATGAGGAACAAATTGAATCAGTTCAAAAATGCTTCTTGAGATTTTTAGCTGCACGGTTGGGCATGAGAAAATGCTTGACTACTTATGAACAGCGCCTGGAACGTTTTTCTTTCTCATCCCTTCGCAGTAGACGATCACTAATGGATTTAACATACCTGTATAAAATTGTTAACTCACAATTATCAACTTCTATTTTAGCTAAAGTTAACTTTAAAACACTAACACGAAGTCAAAGAATTCCTCAACTATTTTACGTACCCGTCTGTGCAAACAATATTGGTCACAGCAACCCGCTGTATAGAATTTGTCGAATTTATAATAATTCACTGTGTTCGTTACTTCACGCATGACATTCAAAAATAAATGCTTACTTGCTATAAATAATATTTTTTAAATAACTATATTTTGTTTTGTATTCGTAATCCATATACTTGTACTGTCTTCGCCTTATTTATACTTTTACTTCGTGAACTTAATTTGAGCTAAGCAAGTAATGTACACATATTGTTGATCGGTTTGGTTAATTTTATTATAACAAATGTATCTTTTTTATTCATATACCCACATACCTTACTGTTTTGTGTACTTATGAAAATAAATAAATAAAAGTATAGACAAAGAGAAAAATAAAACTGAAAAGAAATTACATTTGTGAAAATCAGTTTTATGGCCAGTATTTTTTGACCAAGCAATACACCCGACACTTTACACGCTAATTGTTCATCTACATACGACCATTAGGTCGGCCAACCTGTTTTGTGACATGGTCCCGCGATTTTAAAAAACTAAACAGTACAGTGAAGGATTTCCATACATTGTTTGTATGGTGTAAAGTACCGCTTCATGCTGGATATGTAGAGCAGTTATTTGTGGCAGGTGTCGAACGGCGTGAACGTGACGGTGGTGGAGTTCTTCCCGCTGCGCGTGTCGGGGCTGCAGCTGCCGCCGCCCTTCGGCGCGGTGTCGCTGGACCCCGCGGGGGTGCTCCGCGGGGTGGTGTCGGACGACGCCTGCGCCTCCCGCCCCTGTCTGCACAACGCCACCTGCACGCTCACCTGGAACGACTACACGTAACTCACCCTCTCATTCCTGTTATGTTTCTCGTCCCATCATATTTTGTTTTTACACCTATGCCCACATTACCGTCTACGTCTTTTCTCATTCTTATTTCCATCTTATTCGTGACTATGTTTCTCGTGCTATCATATTTTTACCAAATCAGAGTTTTTTGTGCCGTGATAACGTCTTATTAATCAATTAACACCGGCAGCATGCACAAAAAATCTCACGTTCTGAAGCTCCTAGCAGTAGTAGGCAGCTGCTGCTGGAGTAGTAGTATCTATCACGCATCCATTTCTCATTGTTTATACGTAAAATTATCGCCCGTAAACCAACTTTAAAGTCAACCAATTTTTTTTTTATTCAAATACGCGTTTCGTTTCTAATGTAACGAGAACAATTCTACGTAGGACCTATATTATAATAATAATAATAAAGAACGTTTATTTTTCTCTTCACAATATGCCCTTAGATACTAATATGTAATACTATAGTTATAGTATAACATTACATAACAAAGCAGACTTTGTGAGAGACTAGTCCCTGAAATAGGTCGGATGGACCTGTGCTACAGGTAACTAGGCCCCTCCCTCGGTTTACTTGTTTGTAGACTGATATTCTTTTATTCAAGTGTTTTTATAAAATTGGTCATACTTGTCCTATGGTATTTATAGAATCCGCACGACTTATTTCTCCCTACTGGTCACAACCAGCAGACAACGTCATTAGTTAATCATAAACAAAGTCATATGACTCTTGATTAATACACGAGACACTACAACACCTGTAGTACAATCTATAGCATGTCCCCGGCGCATATCTACTAATTCTGCCCTAGTTCATAACTTTTAAATTTAAAGATTTTTAGTTGAACAGAACGAATACAGTAGAATCAAAAACATGGAATAAGTGTAATTGAAATATTTTAATGCAGATGCATGTGTCTCCGTGGCTACAAAGGCAAGCAGTGCGCTGAGGTGGAGTTCTGCCAACTGCATGGATGCCCGCTCAACTCACACTGCCGAAACCTGGACGCCGGGTATGACCCGCACTTATGTGTATAATTCCATGTTATTACTTATTCCATAAGAAAAAATCATACTCGTGGTAGAGCCACGCTACCGGCAATATTAACTTCTGCTAGTACGAGTAGCATGAATGGGCAGATTCGTCCGGAGAAGTACCACACTCTCATAGAAAATCGACGTTTGAGTAGAAGCTTTACCGCTTCTATACTTCGTTCGGTAAGTGAGAGAACTGGAGGCCCATCCTTCCCCCCAACTCCTTGAAAGGCCGGTAACACACCTGTCCACCCTAGTGATGGAGTTGTCCATGGGCAGTGGTAATCGTTGACCATTAGGTGACTCGCTTACTCATTTGCCGGCCGAAATCATATAAAAAAAAAAATTGCCAAGTTACTAGGAGGATGGACAGACCTATGGAGACCAAAGTAGTAACGGTATTAGATCTCGGTATTTTGAATCAGTTGGCTTCCATAGATATTACATTTGATGTGTCACTAAACCTCTCCTACTGTGCGTCGTCCAGGTACGAGTGCGTGTCGGAGGCGACGTTCGACGGCGTGAACACGACGCTGTCGTACCGGCTGCGCGTGCCGCGCGCGCCATCGGGCGCCGGCGCGCCGCTCGACCCGCCGCAGTCGCTCACCATCACCTACAGGTCACACACACTACTTACACATGTTTTTCTCGTCGTTTCTCGCCTCACTTGTTTAGTTTCTCGTCGTAACTCAACTTATTCGTATGCCAGTTTTTTTTTATAAAGGTTTAATAATTTAGTTGAATTCTTTATTTCATGCGGACTTATTTGATTTTTCTGTAGTGTTTATATGGCGTTTACTTAGTTTTAGGTATATGTTAATATATAATGTTGAATCCTTACTAACATTATAAATGCGAAAGTGGGTTTATTTGTTACGCTTTCACGCCGTAACTACTGAACCGATCGTCATGAAATTTTGCATACAAGTTCTCTGGAGTACTATTTCCTGTACGAGATGGACATTGACGCGGGCGAAAGCTAGTAAAAATAAAAATACTTATTTTCGCAACAATCGAACGTGTCATTAGTATGTTT
This sequence comes from Elegia similella, assembly GCA_947532085.1. NCBI lineage: Eukaryota > Metazoa > Arthropoda > Insecta > Lepidoptera > Pyralidae > Elegia > Elegia similella. The sequence continues at coordinate 31,244,515 of OX383927.1, read as the reverse complement.
TCTTTGGTCGATATTCCTGTTCATCGTACCTCTAGATTCGCCAGCTCCTTCATTACGCGAACCGCGAAGGAATGGAATTCTGTTCCCGCGTCACTGTTTCCCGACTTGTACTATTTAGGAATTTTCTAGGCAAGAATGAACAGGCATTATTTTAGTTTGCGTGTACCACCCTAGGCCTCATCGTTGCTTCCCATTAGGCAAAATAGAGGTTAAACACACTTGTTAGCGACGCGCTCATGTAATTTCCTATTGCTATAAATTCAAAATTATTTATGTATTTGTATGGTACTCGTATTAGTGAAATGAAACGTATTTTCACGATATATTTTGTATAACTTAGGATGTGTGGTACCCACTAAATATTTGTAATTTTTTGAATTTTTATTGTAAATTTAAAGGGTAGTCGGCAGTTATGCCCACAACCGTTAGTTCGATCCGCACAGAGAAAGCGAACAAGCGTCTTACTATATTTTCCCTGATATTTCTAAAAACTGTTTGTCTATCTGCATATTTGTGCCTAATAAACATATATTTAGTCTCCGCCCGTGTTTTACTGGCTTAATCGTGACCCTACTCCTTATAGCACTCAAATTGTAAAAATAAACTATGTGAGGTTTGTAGGAGCAAGACGGGCGGCACATTGTTCCGCGCGCAGAGCGGCAGCGGCAGCGCGCTGGTGTGGTTCACGGTGGGCGTGTTCAAGGAGCAGGTCACCGTCGAGTGGCGCCTCGCGCCCGCCGCCCTGCCCGAGCTGCGGCGGATGCGGGCCAGGGACCACCTGCACTGGAGCACGCTGCGGTTCATGTTCCAGGGAGATCACTTCACCGGTGCGTTCAAACTTGTTATTTGCGCTGTCATCAGGACGACGAAATCTTTTTCATCATCATCTCAGCTGCAAGAAGTCCACTGCTGGACTTCCCAAGGATTTCCAATATGACCGGTTGGAAGCGGCCTGTATCCAGCGTCTTCCTGCGACCTTGGTCAGGTCGTCGATCTTTTTAAAACTTTGCATTACGTGTATCAGAGAAGCTCCTTTATTGAAATTAAAGACGATGGAATACAATATATTTGAGGGCTTCCGAGCGTCTTCCACATCGAACTCACCGCGGCTTATAAGTCGATATGGACGGCGTGCTACGGCCAGTGCTCGGAAGTATGCACACAAGGCCTCGGGTTTAAGTTTGACACTCTCCTTTAAGATACCATTTTTTTTTTACTCTACATTATAAGGGTATTTAGGCATTCCAGATTTAGTACTCAAGCACACTTATCAAATGAAAAATTTACTGAAAAAAATCCACGTGAGTAGGACTTGAGCATTCAACCAAGGTCGAACTTAAGTTTTTCTTTTTAATAATCGTAACTGGCCAGTGACACAATAACAATATGATTCTACCATTTTCACGGTCACGGACATTTTAGGAACTAATTTGTATTTACTAAATAATTTGTATTTATAACGGTTGCCCGTATACAGAACCGTGCAGCGTACATTTTGCTTGTGTCAGCATTTTACATGCCCCGCGCCGCGACTTAATTATATATTTTCCTGGCAACTTTTCTTTGTTTTTGAATAGATGAGATAAAAATTATTATTACTTTACATCGTTGATTTCAAAAAATGAAATTGCTTGAATATGTTTATGCCAAGCTGATCTGAAGAGTGTTTGCAGGAGCGTTCGTGGACTCGGAGGGCCACGAGGAGGTGGCGGTGTCGGCGGCCATGGACGTCGCGGCGTGGCAGAGCCTGGTGCAGCTCGGAGACATCCACCTGGGCGGCGTGCGCCAGTACTCGCCCGCGGCCACCACGCCCGCCACGCTGGTCCGTATTGCTCACTATTTACTGCCGCCATTGTGACTATTTACTGCCGCCATATTGATTTTTTGCTGACGTGACATAGCCTATGTATGACACTCCAGTTATGAATACGGATGACACGTCTCACTTCAAAATTGATCGAGCTCTTTGGGCTTTAAGAAACACCAGCTATTTATATATTACTCTCCTTCTGGTTCTGGGTCAGTCGGGTAAAAAAGTTGAGTGTTATCCACATAGACGCAAAAAAAAAATGCAAAAACACTCCCATTTTAATCATCTCAGTTTAGAATACAACTCACGTGACAAAGGATTGTACATTAAGGTGAAATACACTAGACGCACCGAGTTAGCACGCATTTACAATAACCAAAAGAAATTGGTGTTTATGTGTGAATTTTAACTTCCATACTTGAATGGAATAAGCAAAACAAAGTCTGCTCAAGCCGGCCGATTTCGACGCCCGCTGCCTTGCCATGCAAATATGAAATGTATACACTAGGTCTGAGGCCTAATTTTCTTTGTTGCATTGTAAATCTGCTCAGACCCGACTGTGACAGTATAAAATGTTTATTAGTGTACTAATGTCGCTGTACATACAGTACGCTAAATCGAGGTTTTTATTAGATTATGTCAGAATTTTTCTTTTCAGTGTTACATGTTTTTAATGCTCATATATTTTTAAAGTTTTCATAAATTAGTAACATTTATAGTCCATTGCTAAAAAAAAAAAGAGTTAGTTGAACAAGTGGGCGAGCTGTCAACAGTGCGGCTTGTAGCTAACAGCTGTGTATTTTTTTTTTCATATTTGTTTTACGGCATTTGGCTTTTTGCGCCTTTTAGCCCTTGACTACAGCCGCACCATGACACTTTATTTTAGTTATTCCACACATTGTTCATAAACATGGGCACTTATAACACCAAATTACACCGATTTCATATTATAAAGTCCACTAGAAGCAATTTGCAAAACAATCCAAAACAAAAACCGTGCAGTCCGCCGAAATCCCCGCCAACACTCACAGGTGTGTGTGGTTGCAGAGTGACAACAGCACGGACTCGGCGCTCGCGGAGTACTCGGACGGAGAGGAGTTCAGCGACAACCTGGCCGGAGAGTACTTCAAGGTGACGATAGCGATTATTGTACACACACTACATTTTATAAGTACTAAAGGTGGACTTAACTGCCTCCGTGGTCCAGTGGTTAAGGCGTTTACCTGTAGACCCGGGGTCGTGGGTTCGATTCCCACGGGAAGCATACTTTGTTTAGTTGTTTCCAGTTTGGTTAGGACATTGCAGGCTTCAAACCTGATTGTCTGATAATGAAGATGTTTCCGTGCTTCGGAAGGCATGTTAAGCACGTTAATCTGGTAGTCGTTAACCCTTAAATGCATGTTTTTTTTGTTTTCAAAAAAGGCTTATTTTATAGATACGATATGATACCAAAACTTCGAAAAAAATAATAAAAATATTTTGGTACTTTTTGAAATGACCACCCCCCCCCCCCCCCCTAATTATTTAATTTTAATTATTTAATTTTTTTTTTCAAATTATGAAAGTTTATTTAGTTATGAATCTATTTCAGTTTTTACTATTACAATAGCTTGAATATTAGTTTTTTTTTTTTTTCTTTTCAAAAAAGGTTCGTTCCAGAAACTTAAGAGGTTTCCGCCGAAACGTCCCTATGTATGGTGAAAATTTAAAAAATAAAAATTAATTATATAATTTTTAAGAAAAATCATAAATTATTTACAGGATATATTCCAAATATTTATTTTAATATAAATATAATACTATTAATAATATATTTTAATTTTTATTACAAAAAAGGTGTGTATCCAAATGGCAACACTATGCATTTAAGGGTTTAAGGAACCACGTCAGAGGCCGAGAGGCAGTTCCGAATACCTCTGACACCAGGGGTGTCAATGGTCGATTGGCTGTGACACCTACACGAAATGATGATGACAGAAAATCAACGTTTGAGTACCCCCATTTTACCACTACAGAGGGGATTTTTGTCCATTTCACCTACACAGATCTTTATTAATTGTAATCAAGAAGTTATATACCTATTTTTATACTTCTTATTCTGGAAATGTGAAAATTCCATATAAATTTTTAATGACACGAAAGTGTGACAGAGGCTAGAACACGTGAAATAAAATGTGCGCGCATGTCGCCTTACTTTGACATTACATTGATTGATGGCTCGATTAGTTGACATTTTAGTTTGGAAGAATCCATTTAGCAATAACATCGCCGCATCCAAACAAAGCATTGCAAGAAGCATTATTCTTGAACACATTGCAACAATAATCGCTATGGATTGAGCGGCGTTCATTTTTAGATTAGGCGATTTTACATCAATTTTGCTTCAAAGTTGTGAGTGAGGCCATCGTGTTCACTTCTGTTGGATGCATAAAATATATTTCAGTCACGCGACTATAGTCTATATATATTCGAATATAGTCGAACGGAGAATGCTGTTGGGTGTGTGAGACGAGCGCTATGGCCCAGCGGTGTCGTGGCCAGGTGACAGTGATGATGTTTGTGTGCGGCAGGGCTGCATGGGCGCGGTGCACGTGGGCTCGCTGCTGCTGCCGTTCTTCACGGAGGAGGAGCTGTTCGTGGGGTCGGCGGCGACGCTGCTGGCCGCGCAGCCGCACTACGCGCTGCAGGCCGGACGCGGCTGGGGCGCGGCGCAGGGCGTGGGCTGCGTGCTGTGTCTGGAGCAGGACTGCGCGCGCGGCGGACACTGCGCCGACGTGCGCTCGCAGTACGCCTGCGTGTGTGCGCCCGGCTACCGGGGCGACTACTGCGAGGTGGGTGTGTCGTGTGTCACACTGCTGCTGTGTCGTGTGTCACACTGCTGCTGTGTCTGGAGCAGGACTGCGCGCGCGGCGGACACTGCGCCGACGTGCGCTCGCAGTACGCCTGCGTGTGTGCGCCCGGCTACCGGGGCGACTACTGCGAGGTGGGTGTGTCGTGTGTCACACTGCTGCTGTGTCGTGTGTCACACTGCTGCTGTGTCTGGAGCAGGACTGCGCGCGCGGCGGACACTGCGCCGACGTGCGCTCGCAGTACGCCTGCGTGTGTGCGCCCGGCTACCGGGGCGACTACTGCGAGGTGGGTGTGTCGTGTGTCACACTGCTGCTGTGTCGTGTGTCACACTGCTGCTGTGTCTGGAGCAGGACTGCGCGCGCGGCGGACACTGCGCCGACGTGCGCTCGCAGTACGCCTGCGTGTGTGCGCCCGGCTACCGGGGCGACTACTGCGAGGTGGGTGTGTCGTGTGTCACACTGCTGCTGTGTCGTGTGTCACACTGCTGCTGTGTCTGGAGCAGGACTGCGCGCGCGGCGGACACTGCGCCGACGTGCGCTCGCAGTACGCCTGCGTGTGTGCGCCCGGCTACCGGGGCGACTACTGCGAGGTGGGTGTGTCGTGTGTCACACTGCTGCTGTGTCGTGTGTCACACTGCTGCTGTGTCTGGAGCAGGACTGCGCGCGCGGCGGACACTGCGCCGACGTGCGCTCGCAGTACGCCTGCGTGTGTGCGCCCGGCTACCGGGGCGACTACTGCGAGGTGGGTGTGTCGTGTGTCACACTGCTGCTGTGTCGTGTGTCACACTGCTGCTGTGTCTGGAGCAGGACTGCGCGCGCGGCGGACACTGCGCCGACGTGCGCTCGCAGTACGCCTGCGTGTGTGCGCCCGGCTACCGGGGCGACTACTGCGAGGTGGGTGTGTCGTGTGTCACACTGCTGCTGTGTCGTGTGTCACACTGCTGCTGTGTCTGGAGCAGGACTGCGCGCGCGGCGGACACTGCGCCGACGTGCGCTCGCAGTACGCCTGCGTGTGTGCGCCCGGCTACCGGGGCGACTACTGCGAGGTGGGTGTGTCGTGTGTCACACTGCTGCTGTGTCGTGTGTCACACTGCTGCTGTGTCTGGAGCAGGACTGCGCGCGCGGCGGACACTGCGCCGACGTGCGCTCGCAGTACGCCTGCGTGTGTGCGCCCGGCTACCGGGGCGACTACTGCGAGGTGGGTGTGTCGTGTGTCACACTGCTGCTGTGTCGTGTGTCACACTGCTGCTGTGTCTGGAGCAGGACTGCGCGCGCGGCGGACACTGCGCCGACGTGCGCTCGCAGTACGCCTGCGTGTGTGCGCCCGGCTACCGGGGCGACTACTGCGAGGTGGGTGTGTCGTGTGTCACACTGCTGCTGTGTCGTGTGTCACACTGCTGCTGTGTCTGGAGCAGGACTGCGCGCGCGGCGGACACTGCGCCGACGTGCGCTCGCAGTACGCCTGCGTGTGTGCGCCCGGCTACCGGGGCGACTACTGCGAGGTGGGTGTGTCGTGTGTCACACTGCTGCTGTGTCGTGTGTCACACTGCTGCTGTGTCTGGAGCAGGACTGCGCGCGCGGCGGACACTGCGCCGACGTGCGCTCGCAGTACGCCTGCGTGTGTGCGCCCGGCTACCGGGGCGACTACTGCGAGGTGGGTGTGTCGTGTGTCACACTGCTGCTGTGTCGTGTGTCACACTGCTGCTGTGTCTGGAGCAGGACTGCGCGCGCGGCGGACACTGCGCCGACGTGCGCTCGCAGTACGCCTGCGTGTGTGCGCCCGGCTACCGGGGCGACTACTGCGAGGTGGGTGTGTCGTGTGTCACACTGCTGCTGTGTCGTGTGTCACACTGCTGCTGTGTCTGGAGCAGGACTGCGCGCGCGGCGGACACTGCGCCGACGTGCGCTCGCAGTACGCCTGCGTGTGTGCGCCCGGCTACCGGGGCGACTACTGCGAGGTGGGTGTGTCGTGTGTCACACTGCTGCTGTGTCGTGTGTCACACTGCTGCTGTGTCTGGAGCAGGACTGCGCGCGCGGCGGACACTGCGCCGACGTGCGCTCGCAGTACGCCTGCGTGTGTGCGCCCGGCTACCGGGGCGACTACTGCGAGGTGGGTGTGTCGTGTGTCACACTGCTGCTGTGTCGTGTGTCACACTGCTGCTGTGTCTGGAGCAGGACTGCGCGCGCGGCGGACACTGCGCCGACGTGCGCTCGCAGTACGCCTGCGTGTGTGCGCCCGGCTACCGGGGCGACTACTGCGAGGTGGGTGTGTCGTGTGTCACACTGCTGCTGTGTCGTGTGTCACACTGCTGCTGTGTCTGGAGCAGGACTGCGCGCGCGGCGGACACTGCGCCGACGTGCGCTCGCAGTACGCCTGCGTGTGTGCGCCCGGCTACCGGGGCGACTACTGCGAGGTGGGTGTGTCGTGTGTCACACTGCTGCTGTGTCGTGTGTCACACTGCTGCTGTGTCTGGAGCAGGACTGCGCGCGCGGCGGACACTGCGCCGACGTGCGCTCGCAGTACGCCTGCGTGTGTGCGCCCGGCTACCGGGGCGACTACTGCGAGGTGGGTGTGTCGTGTGTCACACTGCTGCTGTGTCGTGTGTCACACTGCTGCTGTGTCTGGAGCAGGACTGCGCGCGCGGCGGACACTGCGCCGACGTGCGCTCGCAGTACGCCTGCGTGTGTGCGCCCGGCTACCGGGGCGACTACTGCGAGGTGGGTGTGTCGTGTGTCACACTGCTGCTGTGTCGTGTGTCACACTGCTGCTGTGTCTGGAGCAGGACTGCGCGCGCGGCGGACACTGCGCCGACGTGCGCTCGCAGTACGCCTGCGTGTGTGCGCCCGGCTACCGGGGCGACTACTGCGAGGTGGGTGTGTCGTGTGTCACACTGCTGCTGTGTCGTGTGTCACACTGCTGCTGTGTCTGGAGCAGGACTGCGCGCGCGGCGGACACTGCGCCGACGTGCGCTCGCAGTACGCCTGCGTGTGTGCGCCCGGCTACCGGGGCGACTACTGCGAGGTGGGTGTGTCGTGTGTCACACTGCTGCTGTGTCGTGTGTCACACTGCTGCTGTGTCTGGAGCAGGACTGCGCGCGCGGCGGACACTGCGCCGACGTGCGCTCGCAGTACGCCTGCGTGTGTGCGCCCGGCTACCGGGGCGACTACTGCGAGGTGGGTGTGTCGTGTGTCACACTGCTGCTGTGTCGTGTGTCACACTGCTGCTGTGTCTGGAGCAGGACTGCGCGCGCGGCGGACACTGCGCCGACGTGCGCTCGCAGTACGCCTGCGTGTGTGCGCCCGGCTACCGGGGCGACTACTGCGAGGTGGGTGTGTCGTGTGTCACACTGCTGCTGTGTCGTGTGTCACACAGCTGCTGTGTCTGGAGCAGGACTGCGCGCGCGGCGGACACTGCGCCGACGTGCGCTCGCAGTACGCCTGCGTGTGTGCGCCCGGCTACCGGGGCGACTACTGCGAGGTGGGTGTGTCGTGTGTCACACTGCTGCTGTGTCGTGTGTCACACTGCTGCTGTGTCTGGAGCAGGACTGCGCGCGCGGCGGACACTGCGCCGACGTGCGCTCGCAGTACGCCTGCGTGTGTGCGCCCGGCTACCGGGGCGACTACTGCGAGGTGGGTGTGTCGTGTGTCACACTGCTGCTGTGTCGTGTGTCACACTGCTGCTGTGTCTGGAGCAGGACTGCGCGCGCGGCGGACACTGCGCCGACGTGCGCTCGCAGTACGCCTGCGTGTGTGCGCCCGGCTACCGGGGCGACTACTGCGAGGTGGGTGTGTCGTGTGTCACACTGCTGCTGTGTCGTGTGTCACGCTGCTGCTGTGTCTGGAGCAGGACTGCGCGCGCGGCGGACACTGCGCCGACGTGCGCTCGCAGTACGCCTGCGTGTGTGCGCCCGGCTACCGGGGCGACTACTGCGAGGTGGGTGTGTCGTGTGTCACACTGCTGCTGTGTCGTGTGTCACACTGCTGCTGTGTCTGGAGCAGGACTGCGCGCGCGGCGGACACTGCGCCGACGTGCGCTCGCAGTACGCCTGCGTGTGTGCGCCCGGCTACCGGGGCGACTACTGCGAGGTGGGTGTGTCGTGTGTCACACTGCTGCTGTGTCGTGTGTCACACTGCTGCTGTGTCTGGAGCAGGACTGCGCGCGCGGCGGACACTGCGCCGACGTGCGCTCGCAGTACGCCTGCGTGTGTGCGCCCGGCTACCGGGGCGACTACTGCGAGGTGGGTGTGTCGTGTGTCACACTGCTGCTGTGTCGTGTGTCACGCTGCTGCTGTGTCTGGAGCAGGACTGCGCGCGCGGCGGACACTGCGCCGACGTGCGCTCGCAGTACGCCTGCGTGTGTGCGCCCGGCTACCGGGGCGACTACTGCGAGGTGGGTGTGTCGTGTGTCACACTGCTGCTGTGTCGTGTGTCACGCTGCTGCTGTGTCTGGAGCAGGACTGCGCGCGCGGCGGACACTGCGCCGACGTGCGCTCGCAGTACGCCTGCGTGTGTGCGCCCGGCTACCGGGGCGACTACTGCGAGGTGGGTGTGTCGTGTGTCACACTGCTGCTGTGTCGTGTGTCACACTGCTGCTGTGTCTGGAGCAGGACTGCGCGCGCGGCGGACACTGCGCCGACGTGCGCTCGCAGTACGCCTGCGTGTGTGCGCCCGGCTACCGGGGCGACTACTGCGAGGTGGGTGTGTCGTGTGTCACACTGCTGCTGTGTCGTGTGTCACACTGCTGCTGTGTCTGGAGCAGGACTGCGCGCGCGGCGGACACTGCGCCGACGTGCGCTCGCAGTACGCCTGCGTGTGTGCGCCCGGCTACCGGGGCGACTACTGCGAGGTGGGTGTGTCGTGTGTCACACTGCTGCTGTGTCGTGTGTCACACTGCTGCTGTGTCTGGAGCAGGACTGCGCGCGCGGCGGACACTGCGCCGACGTGCGCTCGCAGTACGCCTGCGTGTGTGCGCCCGGCTACCGGGGCGACTACTGCGAGGTGGGTGTGTCGTGTGTCACACTGCTGCTGTGTCGTGTGTCACACTGCTGCTGTGTCGTGTGTCACACTGCTGCTGTGTCTGGAGCAGGACTGCGCGCGCGGCGGACACTGCGCCGACGTGCGCTCGCAGTACGCCTGCGTGTGTGCGCCCGGCTACCGGGGCGACTACTGCGAGGTGGGTGTGTCGTGTGTCACACTGCTGCTGTGTCGTGTGTCACACTGCTGCTGTGTCTGGAGCAGGACTGCGCGCGCGGCGGACACTGCGCCGACGTGCGCTCGCAGTACGCCTGCGTGTGTGCGCCCGGCTACCGGGGCGACTACTGCGAGGTGGGTGTGTCGTGTGTCACACTGCTGCTGTGTCGTGTGTCACACTGCTGCTGTGTCTGGAGCAGGACTGCGCGCGCGGCGGACACTGCGCCGACGTGCGCTCGCAGTACGCCTGCGTGTGTGCGCCCGGCTACCGGGGCGACTACTGCGAGGTGGGTGTGTCGTGTGTCACACTGCTGCTGTGTCGTGTGTCACACTGCTGCTGTGTCTGGAGCAGGACTGCGCGCGCGGCGGACACTGCGCCGACGTGCGCTCGCAGTACGCCTGCGTGTGTGCGCCCGGCTACCGGGGCGACTACTGCGAGGTGGGTGTGTCGTGTGTCACACTGCTGCTGTGTCGTGTGTCACACTGCTGCTGTGTCTGGAGCAGGACTGCGCGCGCGGCGGACACTGCGCCGACGTGCGCTCGCAGTACGCCTGCGTGTGTGCGCCCGGCTACCGGGGCGACTACTGCGAGGTGGGTGTGTCGTGTGTCACACTGCTGCTGTGTCGTGTGTCACACTGCTGCTGTGTCTGGAGCAGGACTGCGCGCGCGGCGGACACTGCGCCGACGTGCGCTCGCAGTACGCCTGCGTGTGTGCGCCCGGCTACCGGGGCGACTACTGCGAGGTGGGTGTGTCGTGTGTCACACTGCTGCTGTGTCGTGTGTCACACTGCTGCTGTGTCTGGAGCAGGACTGCGCGCGCGGCGGACACTGCGCCGACGTGCGCTCGCAGTACGCCTGCGTGTGTGCGCCCGGCTACCGGGGCGACTACTGCGAGGTGGGTGTGTCGTGTGTCACACTGCTGCTGTGTCGTGTGTCACACTGCTGCTGTGTCTGGAGCAGGACTGCGCGCGCGGCGGACACTGCGCCGACGTGCGCTCGCAGTACGCCTGCGTGTGTGCGCCCGGCTACCGGGGCGACTACTGCGAGGTGGGTGTGTCGTGTGTCACACTGCTGCTGTGTCGTGTGTCACACTGCTGCTGTGTCTGGAGCAGGACTGCGCGCGCGGCGGACACTGCGCCGACGTGCGCTCGCAGTACGCCTGCGTGTGTGCGCCCGGCTACCGGGGCGACTACTGCGAGGTGGGTGTGTCGTGTGTCACACTGCTGCTGTGTCGTGTGTCACACTGCTGCTGTGTCTGGAGCAGGACTGCGCGCGCGGCGGACACTGCGCCGACGTGCGCTCGCAGTACGCCTGCGTGTGTGCGCCCGGCTACCGGGGCGACTACTGCGAGGTGGGTGTGTCGTGTGTCACACTGCTGCTGTGTCGTGTGTCACACTGCTGCTGTGTCTGGAGCAGGACTGCGCGCGCGGCGGACACTGCGCCGACGTGCGCTCGCAGTACGCCTGCGTGTGTGCGCCCGGCTACCGGGGCGACTACTGCGAGGTGGGTGTGTCGTGTGTCACACTGCTGCTGTGTCGTGTGTCACACTGCTGCTGTGTCTGGAGCAGGACTGCGCGCGCGGCGGACACTGCGCCGACGTGCGCTCGCAGTACGCCTGCGTGTGTGCGCCCGGCTACCGGGGCGACTACTGCGAGGTGGGTGTGTCGTGTGTCACACTGCTGCTGTGTCGTGTGTCACACTGCTGCTGTGTCTGGAGCAGGACTGCGCGCGCGGCGGACACTGCGCCGACGTGCGCTCGCAGTACGCCTGCGTGTGTGCGCCCGGCTACCGGGGCGACTACTGCGAGGTGGGTGTGTCGTGTGTCACACTGCTGCTGTGTCGTGTGTCACACTGCTGCTGTGTCTGGAGCAGGACTGCGCGCGCGGCGGACACTGCGCCGACGTGCGCTCGCAGTACGCCTGCGTGTGTGCGCCCGGCTACCGGGGCGACTACTGCGAGGTGGGTGTGTCGTGTGTCACACTGCTGCTGTGTCGTGTGTCACACTGCTGCTGTGTCTGGAGCAGGACTGCGCGCGCGGCGGACACTGCGCCGACGTGCGCTCGCAGTACGCCTGCGTGTGTGCGCCCGGCTACCGGGGCGACTACTGCGAGGTGGGTGTGTCGTGTGTCACACTGCTGCTGTGTCTGGAGCAGGACTGTACAAAATGAGGATCCATAACGAGACAGGTTTTTTTATCAAATTAAGTGTGAAGAATTCGAAATCGTGCATGATATATTATTTTGAGTATTTGTCTACTTTGAAATATATATCTTTCTAAACTGTTATAGTGTTAATCTAAGGATATAAATTCTCAGAATAAAATAAAATAAAAAAATAAAAATAATAAAATAAATATATCTATACAAAAGTATATGTTTGCGACACTGAAGCAATTACAACATTGTATTGCAGATCGACGTGGACGAGTGTGCCAGCAACGAGTGCCAGAACGGAGCTACTTGTCAGGATGGCGTGGCGGCGTACACGTGCATCTGTCCGCAGGGCTTCGACGGAGAGTTGTAAGTCCACTCGTCTGTTACAGGGCTTTATCTATTGAATTGTAATAGCAGATTATAATTTTAACAAAATAGCGTAACAATGAGAATTAAAAAAATCTACAGAACGTGTATTTAAAGAGATTTTGATAGTAGAATATTGTTGTTAGTGCAGTCAATGAAGGTTTTCACCTCTGTTTTCGTTGAATCTCCATCGATTTTCATGAAAATTGGTGAGGAGGTGGGGGATACCTTAAGAAACAAAAGTGACATAGTGTCAACTTGCGCTATCGCCCTGGGGATGGATGCCACCCCTTCTTAGGGGTGAAAATTCTTTTAGTAAAAATTACCCCAGGAATCGATTAAGGGATAAATTCTAAGCAAAATTTGTTATATTAAGTTTTTGGAATAAATCAATACTTTCTGAGTTATTAAAGATCAAAGATTGTGATTTTTCGTCATAAAAATACATTTTTTAAACCGGTTTTTCATAAATAACTCAAAAACTATGAGTTTTTACAAAAAATGTGTTGTTAATAAAATTGAAGCTAATAAAAAAAACAAAAGAATCCCTATTTTGATAAACCTTCTAATATTAATTCAAATTGAGCTATAGGTAATTTTATGTATATTTTTTTTCGGCGAGTACTTCAATCTTAGTATTCAAACTTAAATAACGGGAAACCGGGAAATTTTATGCTATATATTTCCAGAACACTTTTTAAAGTATCTTAAAATACCTTTCTAATGAGCACTGTAAGAAGTTAATAGCATCAAAATTGAGCAAGTTATGATACAAAATAAGATGACTCAATTTTTTTTGGAAAAAACGAAAATAAAACCTTCACCATTTCAACAAAAATTCAAATTTATGAATATCCCTAAAGGACTTTCTTTTTCTTAGCATAAGTGATGACCTCAAAAATCTTTCCCGGATTAGAGTGCTTATTTTTGAAAAAAAAAGTATGATTTAATAAAACTAAATTTTTCAAATTTTCGTAACTTTCGTTTTCTTTTGAAAATAACTTAAAAAATATTGGATATTCGTAAAAAATGACAAAGAACGAAATTTGAGTTGTTTTTAAAGAAAGACTTTCGTTTCTTTTTTATTTTTATAGGATCAAAAATAACCGAGATAGAGATGTTCAAAGTCTAACTTTTACTGCGAGAACCATGTAACCGCTACCCTTTAACCCTTTATCTTTTAAAAAAGAAGGGCTTTAATTTTTTTTTATTTAAGATGATCTTATAGCTCTTAAAATTACCTTTCAAATGGTTTTTAGATGAACCTGATATCTTAAAAATTAACGGAGTTATGGTAAAAAAACAAATTATATTTATTTGGCAAAAAAAATTGAAGCAGAGATTTCGTATGCATTTATTATAGGAAAACTACATTTATGGGTATTTGTATATGTATTTTGAAGGTAGAGAAAGTGAAAGAAAAGTTTGAAATAAATTAATAAAAGCTAGCTGTTGCCCGCGACTTCGTCCGAGGCAATTTCTGTTATTGTGATGAATTAGCATAGATGAATAATTTTCCCCCGTTTTCAAAACATTGTTTATTGATGCTTCGCTCCTGTGAGCCCCACAGCCCACAGCGTGATGTTTTATAGCTTAGAGCCTTCCTCAATGAATGGACTATCCAACACAAAAAGAATTTTCCAATTTGAACCAGTAGTTCCTGAGATTAGCGCGTTCAAACAAACTCTTGAGCTATATAATATTATAGTATAGATTTATCTTATCTATTAAAAACGATTCTCATTAAAGCTGATAAAAAAAATATTCCTTTATTATTATGATAAGGGGTAGTTTTTAAGGGTGAAAAATTATGCAATCAATAAATAAATATTTTAATTCTCAGTAAATAAGATTTCACTTCAGTAATGTGCTTACTATTTAATAGGTAAAAGTTTTTGAAACCAATTTTTACACTGATCCTGCAGTATGGGGGTAGTTTTTAAGGGATGAAATTTCACGATCAACGTGAATTTCACCCCTAAAATGCAAAAAGCGCAAGACGAGCATATGTCACTTTTGAAGTAGAGGGTAAAACATACTCAATCCCAAATTTTTATCCAAATCTATGGAGGTTCAACGAAATCGGAGGTTGTGGCTGGTTTTTGCCTTCATTGACTGTACTAATGATGGTATGGAACCCTTGCGGTAGTGCGATTCTGATTCGCACTTGTCCGGTTTTATTTACAGTAATATTCTCAATTCTCAATTATATACAGAAATATCGTCCTAGCGCCGGCCGCTGGCTTCTCGATACCTTCAATGCGTCAGTGCATAAACCACAGATAGTCGAGCGCGCGCATAGAGAATGCTGCGTATACGTTCCATTAGACGCGTTCAAATCAAACAACCTACGTAAAATAATTTGGCTAAAATTTTACTTTCCGAGTACGAATTGCTTTGGTATAGCCCCTCGTAACGGGACAGTATACTTTTTGATTGTGAAGTTAAACCAGGAATGTAGGCCGAACGGCATCCAAATAGAATGAATCTGCGTGATATATACTGTGAAGATTTGTTATTGGCATATAGACTCTAAATGTGTTTACTGCTGTTAATCTTCCAAAATAAAATAAATAAATAAATGAATATTGTTGACAACACCATCATAGTTAGGCGGGGTCAAGCGGGGAGAGCTTCGGCACACTTATCAATCTTTTGTCCGTCACCATCGGTGGTGTAGCCCCATCTGACATTGTGGCTGTTAAAGTTTCTAGTGAATATCTTTGTAGGCTAGCTGGGCTCCTATCGTACACGAGATGTATTGTTAGTGTGTTTGTTGAGTAAATTGTATGTGGTGGTGGATGCAGCTGCGAGCGCGACATCGACGAGTGCGAGTCTGGGCCGTGCGAGAACGGCGGCACGTGCACGGACGAGGCGGGCGGCTTCACGTGCCGCTGCGCGGACGAGTGGCGCGGCGCCTCGTGCGCCACGCCGCGCCGGCGCGAGTGCGCGCACGTGCCCTGCGCGCCCGGACGCGCGCGCTGCGAGGACGCGCCGCCAGGTACACGAGCCTGTCTCACTCGTCATCATCATTTGATGGTTTAGGCGTGAAACGGAGACAGACAGACTTATTTTCGCATTTATAAAATCGTATAAAAAATATAACATATATAATAAGCATAATAATATTAATAATACATATATATCTATACAATAGTAACATTTAAATATATATTTATATAATAGTATAACTAAAAAGGCACAATATTTTTATTACACTTTTATTTCCGCATGTTTAAAATTACACTTCAGCCCAAAAACAGATATATACTAGTTGGGCAAGAAGAGAGACCATAGAATAGTAACCTGTAAACACAAAGATACTAACATTGTTAACTTAATACAACACATAAAATTGTGAGACACCTTCCATTATTCCTTGGGTGGCCTATCTACCGAGATACAGACTTATTACGTTTAGTTCGGAGGTGGACTTCCGGGGAGCATGCTCAGTGTCCATATAAACAGACTGCTGTTACCTGTTGACTGTATTGTTTGTGTTTTGAAATAAAATTGATTGATTGATTTCGAGTAGGTGACACGCGCACCCTGGTGTCTGAGTTCTTCGGAACCGCCTCTCGGCCTCTGACGTGGTTCCTTTCACGACTACCAGATGGCAGCCGGGACCAACGGCTGTTAAGCCGAAGATGCCCATATCCATAATCTTAATTATCAGACTATCAGGAGATTCAAGCCTGCAATGTCCTAACCAAACTGGAAACAACTAAACAAAGTATGCTTCCCGTGGGAATCGCACCCACGACCCCCGGGGCTACAGGTCCCATAGAGAAAGTTGTTCAGATTCGTGGTCTGAGTGTCACTCCTTGAACGTTTGCTAATGAATTCAATTTCACCTGTATGTGCCGTCCTTTCAAGTTTTTTTTTAATTGTTTTTGGCAAGATCCATTTAAGTTTAAATTACTAAAATATTATTGTTATTGTATCTGTTCTGCGCCAACGCCAATTATATGTACTCTGTCCATCTACCCTAAGGTTGACTGGAAGAGATCGCTAAAGCGATAAGTCCGCCTTTGTACCAACTTTGTAACTTTGTTTCTATACATAACTAATTTGTCTGTTATTTGGTGCAATAAACAGTATTCTATTCTATTAAAATCGACTTCAAAAAATCGAGGATATTCTCAATTCGTATTTATTTTAATCACAACTTCGTAATTTAACAATGGAATTGATTTTTTTTATTTATATATTTATTTATTTATGTATAATTTTCTTTTGTTAGCTTAGGTTCAGTTAGGTTGATGTGATTTTATTATTTTTTTATTGAATGTATTGTTATTTGCAGAGGTGTACACCGGCAACAACTACACGTGCCACTGTTTCGAGGGCTTCGAGGGCGTGCACTGCGAGAAGGCGTTCTGTGAGGTGAAGCCCTGCGAGCACGGGGAGTGCGTCATCGACGGCGAGGTAACACCAGCCTGTTTACATCAGTATCTAGGATGTGGTATACACTGAGAAAGACTCTTAATTTTATCAGTTTTTTAATATAATAAGTCGTGCTATAAATTCTGGTCATGAAAATATAATTTTAAATAGTACAAGAAAGCAGTGTCATGTGTGTAACTATATTTTTTCACTTCATTCTTTCAATTTAAATTATTGTTAATAAGCTCCTAATTTTTATACAGTCTATTATTTCATTTATATCTATGATTACTGCGTATTGTGTCAACAAAACTCTACTTTATTAAGTATGCCGTTTTCCATCTATACGCCCAACAACACGCAAAACGTGGTTTTTGGTTCTTATGGCCTTAGGCTCTGTCTACCCCGAAAGGGGATATTATGTTTATAATTTAAGTAAGGAGCCCGACGGCCTAGTGGTCGTGAGCATTGAAATCTTCTTACGCATGTTAAGTAACCCTGGCCTATTGCGATGGGTGACCGCAAGTGGCATAAAAATATTTCGAGCTCCTCCGTGTTTCGGAAGGCACATTAAGCCGTCGGTCCCGGCTGTTGTCATCTTTGATGGCAGTCGTGAAGCTATGTCAGATGCCTTTAGGCAGCTTGTAAAATCTGACACTAGTATTAGCCACTTGCACACACGAAAAAGGAACAAACATAATGTAAGTGTAATAGGATTGGTTTCCTCGATGTGAGTAGTGATCATTGAATTAGAAAAACTATGGAAGCGTAACTCTCATACAACTAACGATTCAATATCAGTCCCATTAACGCAAACAAACTTAACTCAAATCACAACGAAAAACTTACGTACTCGTAGACGAAGCTTGTTTGCGATGGGCCGCGTCAAAGTCACGGGGCGGTGTCGGAACGCTATGGTGTCAACATAGCGGAGGCAGGCAGGCTTGCAGCTCGCAAAAAATATTTACTCACTAATGATTAGTTACTCCAGTGGCACTTTTCCGTCTTACCTTGCGTTTCCTGCACCACTTTACTACACAAGAAGTAATTTATTTCTTAATTCGTTAAGATTTCGCCGATGTTCGCAAAAAATATGTCGTTAAATGCTTTTCACGCGTCCTTCTGTCGCGGAGCGCGCGGCAGACTAGTTCGCGAAAAGATATACTTTTTAAGCCCCGCCCGCTTTGACATACTTTGCGTGGTGTCAGTTTTTGAGCGCAATGCTGCTTCCATAGTTTGTGTAACGAGTGTGGTGTGTTGTGTCAGAAGCCTATGTGTGTGTGCTCGGCCGGCTTCACGGGTCGCTGGTGCGGCGTGGAGCGCGACGAGTGCGCGGAGGCGGGCGGCGCGCTGTGTCAGCACGGCGGCACCTGTCTGCCGCGACGCCCCGGCTTCCGCTGCCACTGCAACGGCACAGGTATGTATACTGCATCACACACACAACTAACGTCGCAAAAAGATGGATACACTATATGATTACAAACTATAGACTCTTTATCATAGCGTAAAGCGATCTCATAGAATAGAATACACTACTGTTTTCTAGACAGGACAAGGTATATCATCATCATCATCAGGTCCTTTTTAGTCTCCACTACAGGAGCACGACCCTCTCTGTACTCCTAGGGCCATACTTGGCCAGAGCAGCCAGAGGACTTGGCCTAAACTCTCCACGCTGGCCAGACGGATTGGAGAGGTGTCTTAGATGTTTATAAGCTTTGTTTAGCTTGTATTTCCTAAGTCGCCTTCTACGACATCCACGGGAAGACTTGGAGTGGTCCTTTTCTACTCTGCCGGATACCACACGGCTAACAAGGTATATGACTGATACTAAATTATGTAAACCATTTCAAAATATTACTAAAATATGACGTAACATCTTTCAAAAAACTGTTTAACTTCTTTTCAGTTTGAGTGGACAAATCCGTCTGTACAAAAGTCCGTACTTATCCGTACTAAGTATAAAAGTCCTTAAAAGTAAAAATGTTAATAAACAATACCGTAAGACAACCCACTCAATTAGTCCACACGTACAAAATAATAGCGCATGACGTCACAAATATATAAACAATTCAGTGGAGAGTGTCTAATATATAATATGTTAATTTTCTATCTAAAAAAGTTTGAAAAGAAAAACCAATGAGCGGGATTTAGGTGTGGGTATCGGAACACTGTGAGATTGCGCTCCGTACGCTAGGACTAATATTAATTTTGTTACAAGATACAGACAGTCTATAGGTACTGTTTCGAGTGCAAAGCAGGGAAAACGACCATCGTATTTTATGTCAAGCGCATGCAGATTCCAAACATTCTAATTTTTATGGTAATTCAACGACTGCCCCTAAAAGGGAGAGTTTTCAGAGGTCATTCATGTTTGTAAGTATATGAGATACTTCATTCCAGAATACATTATTAATGCCTGAACATTTGCATATACGATGTATCGTCAGATTCCTGACCTTATCCCGAATAACTTATTTTTTTTGTGGCAGATCTGTCTCGTTTTTATTTATCTCTAAAAACAAATTAAGTTGTCTATGACCTAGCCCCTTCAGTTTTTATATACCATTTTCAGTTTTCGCATATTTATGCATAGCAGTCAGACAGTCTGTGCAAATGGCGGCTGCAATGTTACCGAAATATAACACCTCTATAAAAAATCGCGATGAGTCCCGTAGTGACAATAATAGCTTCTTTAAGTTAAACGTAATTGCCTACCAACCGGTCTTGACTTCCGCGCACAACCTTGACATATTACTTGCATTCGTTATCAGATAAGCAGCGCATGCAGTGGCTAGTATGCCTTGACTAGTGTTTGAAGTTAATCTAATTGTAGGTAGTTTTGGTACCACTCAACGTTCTGTACATTAAAATTATCACTTTGTATATGATAATTAAAAGTAACCGATGATTTTTTCTAATTTGTTTTCCAAATTTATAAAAAAAAAAAACTATTTTTTCTAAGCAAACTCGTAAACATTGACCTAGATTATCATTCCTGCTCAGTATTAGACCGAGTCAACCTCCTGCCCGCCCAAAGTCCTCGTGTAACAATACGGCGTGCGATGTTACGCGCAATCTTATCACGACGCGCTCTATCGGCCGCAATCTCGTGATAGCCGTGATAAAAAAGCGCAGGTGCTCAAACTGGCCGCTGACAATATTTACCTTACATTTTTATTGTAAAATGTCTTGTCGTTACAAGTAACCTAGGTTAATAACTAGCTAAACTGTAAAGCAGTCATGAACAACCACGCTCATGTTGGCGTCAGTAACGGCTGTAAAATTTTGCCAAATCGTTTTAGAGCATGAGTTTAGTCTGACATGCGATCTTGATAGCGGAGATACACCGCAACACAATTTCTACAGTTCCACTAAGATGCCATTCTAAATATACATACATGCAACATCCACTTGTCATTTACACTCATCACTTAGTACTTCTATGTGAGACATATAAGTCTTAATGGCCCTAAATATGGTAATCCTCAAAGATTTACATCATCAGCCTGTTTACTTACGATTCGTCACACTGAACCAGTAGTTTTATGAATGAGATTCAGGAGCAATCACGTCGACAAACATGGCTCGCATTACTCACAACACCACAACAATGTGTCATCTATTGTGTTCTTAATACGTGACGCGTCAGCTGATAACACGCACAGTTTGCGAACCACTGGTCGCCTGAGGTTAGTGTGTGCCACGAAACGCGTGGGTGTTGTGTCAGTGAAAAAAAATGAGTTAGCAAGTGAAACCATGGGGTGGCGCAATGTGTTCAGCGCATTCGTGGTGGTGGCGTTGACAGGTACTTCATCTACATCGGTTTAAGTCAGCACTGACAAAATATTGAGTGTTTTGTTTAGCCCTCGGGGATTTCCCACGCAAAATAGACCGATTATGTTGTCACAATATTTGTGTTTGAAAGTTTGAAATACGACAGACTTGGGTAAAGTTTCTGCAAATCAATATTGATATACTTGGTGATTCCGTAGGCGAGAGATAATTGCTGACGAAAATTTTGAATCATCATAAAACTGGTATAGTTTGACCCTGATTTGACAACTTATCTAAATGTTACACCTCTATCTATATGGAATCTCTACTGTCTCTATCTCTGTCGGAACTCTGTTAAAATTGTGACGAGGTTCGTATTTGCTGAATTAAATGACTAGCTACCGAATATTGGCTATATATAGGCCAATGATGTCATATTGTTGTGGTTACTTATTCCCCGCTGTGGTGGTGTTTCAGGGAATTTTCACTGCTTTCCTTGTGTACGAAACAGTAATACCCCGTAAGGTCCAAAGCCGGTGCAATTGAGTCAAGATGTTCAAGGGTAATTGAAGATCTTGCTTGACTGATACTTTATCGGGCGGACGGCGAGTTTTATCGTAATTGAGACATATGTATAGTATGCTGATGAAAGCGACAAATCATAATAAAATGAATCATGATATTTTAAATGTTCTTTGTTACAAGAATTTTGCAGCGTTGTAGGACCCTCAGTCTTTGTTCCGACTAAGGATACACTCTGAATATCTCGCTTCACTAAGGGGTCTACTGTAGAATCCAGTTTCGCTTTGGATTCAAAAAATATTGTCCTCATCAAAAACTATTTTGTTAGATCCTTGCGTCATAATCTACTATTTGCATGCACATGTTATGGGGCACAGAAAAGGATACAGGGTACCAGGTACCTTCATTCCGGGTACCATCGTGCTCTTTCCGGCAAAAGTTAGTTAAGCACCTGAGGGATAATAGTGATAAATATGTTTGGTAACTTCAAGCCGTGTTTGCAGGCTACACGGGCGTGCGCTGCGAGGTGGACGTGGACGAGTGCGCCAGCGGACTCGTGAGCTGCGGGCCCGGCGAGTGCGTCAACCTCGACGGCTCCTACACGTGAGTGCGCGCTGGTTACTACTGCCGGCAATCATTTTCTAACGCGTCCAGACACATACAATATTATACCCCGTTTGGGAGAAGTTAATAACGGAATTCTATTATACAGTTTTCTAGTACAGGTGATGCTGATATTGAATAAATGTAAAAACGCAGTAAAAAATGTAAATAAGGAAAAGAAAATGGGCTTCTCATAGAAATTCAGCGATCTGCTGAAAAAATGTCTATGGAAAGTCAAATTTATTTTTCAATTACCTGTTTTTTTTCTCGTAGATGTACATTCTACTAGGGGTTCTTATTCTGTCATTTAATTATTGTCAGGGAAAAAAATACCCTGTATTAGTGTATAAAAACAAAAAATATTACAGTTTTAAATTGCTGTTAAAATCGGTGTACTTAGAGTTTATTTGATGTAACTAATTTGTCTTTTTTGATTTGAAACACAAGACTACCTTGTAGTATGGTGTTTTGTCTGTTTCGAAACATGGGACTGAGTTAAAGCAATAAAATATTGTGAAAAAATGTCATGCGGGCGGGACTTGAACCGGCGACCTAGGTCTATGTACGACCTACGCTCTGCCATCTGAGCTACTGCACAATTCAATCTCGGCGCCGAAATTCATTACTATATCCCATTTCCCCTTTACGTATTAAGGCTTACGTCAACATGAAAAGATGGTGAAAAAAACAACATGAAGCATGAAGATTTTTCACCATATTTTATTTCTTTATTAAATGTATATCAAAATAGTGTTTGTGATGATGATGGTGCCCGCAGCTGCCAGTGCACGCCCGGGTTCTGCGGTCTGGAGTGCGCGCTCCGCGACCCGTGCTTCGAGCCGCACGAGAACCGCACGGGGCCGTGCGAGCACGCGGGCCGCTGCACGCAGCGCTGCGGGGCCAGCACCGACTACGTGTGCGCCTGTCTCCACGGCTGGAGCGGCAAGAACTGCTCGCAGCAGGTTCGACATCTTTATGGCTACAAATATCATACTTATTTTATCACGTACTGTTTTCGTGGGATCTATCGAACTAGGTGCTATGTTACCCACCGGAGAGGTGTCACGATCTGCCCGGGTTAAGGTCAAACATTGAATTAGAAAAACTATGGAAGCAGCATTGCGCTCAAAAACTGACACTACACAAAGTATATCAAAGCGGGCGGGGCTTAAAAAGTATATCTTTTCGCGAACTAGACTGCTACGCGCTACGCGACAGAAGAACGCGTCGATAAAAGCATTTAACGACATATTTTTTGAGAATATCGGCGAAATCTTAACGAATTAAGATAAAAATGACTTCTTGTGTAGTAAAGTGGTGCAGGAAACGCAAGGAAAGACGGAAAAGTGACACTGGAGTAACTTATTATATCGAGCGAGGCGAGCTGCTGTCGCGAGCGATGTCTACCTACCTCCGCTATGTTGACACTATAGCGTTCATTAGAAATGTTGGCGCCGCCTCGTGACCTTGACGCGGCCAATCGCAAACCATCTTCGTCTATGAGTGCGTAAGTTTTTCGTTGTGATTTAAGTTTGTTTTCGTAAACGGGACTGATAATGATTCGTTAGTTGTATGAGAGTTACGCTTCCATAGTTTTTCTAATACAATGAGGCCAAAGCTGGCAAATTGAATGCCAATAGCAATTTATTGTCGTATTTTGATTTGTTAGAACGAATATTTAGATGGCAGTACAACAGCAGGCGTGTTATGAGTATGTCGTGTCGCAGGCGGTGGCGGAGGGCGCGGGCGGCGCGGCGGGCGGTGCGTCGGGCGTGCTGATCGGCGTGGGCGCCGCGCTGCTGGCCGTGGCCGTGCTCGCCGCCGGCGTGGCCGCGCTCGGCGCACAGGTACGCACACTCCATGCTTTATTTCATATCATTACTATACACTTTCCTTACGGGTTCCCTTTAATTAGTAAATTTTAATATGCTATTGCGTTTAATAGTTTTCCGAACCTTTGGCTTGGTGAACTCTTCGTATTTTCAACAGTCACTAATTAAACTATAAACCATTATTATTATTGTTGAACCGATGTAGAATTATGTATAAATATGTTGAAATAAAATAAAATATACTAGATACAGGTACATATGAAAAATATAATAACTTCTGGACTTCTGCGATACAAGCTCCACTTAGTGCAGGGTCCAATGTCCAACAGTGTACAAAAATGTTATAAACTTTGTTAATTTATTTTTTGTAACTTCCTGTTTAATTTTATTGGTCAATAAATAAATATTATTATAATAATAATTCACTGTAGATGGAGCGAAAGGAACGCTCGTTTCGGTTACCCTGGCAGACGTCCGACTAAAGAATAGTCGAAAAGAAATTGGTTAACAAGAGTATTTCTTGTCAACTAATTTCCTTTCGACTATTGATGGCTCAAACTTAACTAGTACGCGCTCATTTTCTTCACGAACTATCAGATTGAATATATCTTTATATATATGAACTGTTTATTATACTTTTATATAGATGTATTACCGATATGTATGTTTACAAATATTATTAGAGTATAGGTACTATAATTTTGTTTAAAGTATACTTGTATGTCTTGTGGGTTGACTGGTAGATAAAGCCTCTGGCCTAAAGTACGTGTTTTACATTTGTAAAGAAGTTAAATTGTGATGGCAGGCGCGGCGCAAGCGCGCGACCCGCGGCACGTACTCCCCGTCGGGCCAGGAGTACTGCAACCCGCGCGCAGAGATGATGCACAACGCGCTCAAACCGCCGCCCGAGGAGAGGCTCATCTAACGCCAGCCGACTGAGGTAACGCTACCCGCTGCAGAGTACGCTACCCCCTGCCTAGGGTCTGTTTACCATTGCCAGCGCATTCGATATTTTCACTTTTTCCTTCGCATATATTTGGCCAGATTTGCAATGTGTTATGAATCGTAACTTTCTATATTAAGTTGATAGTACTTTTTATTTTTTTAAATATATTATGTTTACTTTTCAGGAGGAAACTGTACCTAATAGGAATGAACAAATTAACGGAATCGGATGAAAAACACGAAACTTCGCATATCAACTAAATGTGAATGAATGGACATGTGTGAAAGATAGAGAATATGTGTGTGAATAACAGTGTTCATTGTGTGTTCACTTTTTATATCGACAGTCTGCAATATGTATGTTTGTGTGTGCTATTTAATGTTAGGCTAAGTGTAGGTAAGGAAACACTAATAAAACAAATTTTGTACTTAAGCGGTGATACCTCCTAGAGATTAATTTTATAAATAGGACGAGAACCGAAAGGAGTGCATGACATTAAAATAAATATATCAAAAGTAAAGATTGTGCCTGCTATTGCAATTTTAGAGACATTTACTAGATGTTAAGATGAAATCAAAAGTATTTTTTGTATCTAATCAAATATAAATTTAATTATGTAAGACACTAAATGATATAAATTGTATAAAATTGTGTTTAGTAAAAAGGGCCACAGAACTCATAGCGACATCCCTATAGTCGCGATTCATAACATGGCGTCGGTCGTCTCGGGCGAACACCGGCTCTTTACAGCGGAGTTTCTGCTCAGACGTTTATTTTATAGGCCCTTGTGTTGTTGTAAAACTGAACTAAATAGAGTCGTGTAATGTGTAAAACGCAGGCACATGGGTCTAAGCACGCTAGTTTTATCATGTTTTAATATTTTGTACCAATATTGCAACACAATATCCGTTGGTAAGAATTTACATTCCACAGAACGGTATTTTATAAATGGTGAAACTAGCGTACTTAGACCGGCACATGACGCGGGTTATAAAGTTGAATGTATGCACCAGCAGCGGCGGTGCTTAGTTGTAAGTAGATGTAAGAAACATGAAAAGCGTGCAACATTCTAAATTACCTTGTAGTGAAGGCGGCACTCGCGAGCACATCGCGCCCCGCCCACACCCCCCACCCCACA
This sequence comes from Elegia similella, assembly GCA_947532085.1. NCBI lineage: Eukaryota > Metazoa > Arthropoda > Insecta > Lepidoptera > Pyralidae > Elegia > Elegia similella. Next base: position 31,218,943 of record OX383927.1, on the reverse strand, counting down.
CACTGGATATAGATATTCGTAATCTGTTCATATCGAAATAAGTAAAGTTCACTTGCAATTTGAAGTAAGGGCTGCTGTAAGTATTTCATGAAATTACGTTGAGTCATGATGAGTTTTATAATAATATTGCAATGATACCCCTTACTGTTTACACTGTAATATGTGCTAGGCTAGTTAGTTCCCGACGTAGTGCTAGGTGTGTAGCGGGGGCGGGGCGCCGCCGCGACCCGTCCGTGCCTTACTCGGAAGTCTGTATATTTGGGAGTTCTATACACTGTATTAACAGGACAAAGTATTGTATTATAGACTGTAAGTACACGTATCTGTACAGTAGGGTAGTGGTGATATTTATAGCGGAGAGTACTTACGAGAACCCAAAGTATTACGTGCTCAATGTACATTCCAGTTGTCTGTAGTCTAAGCTCTTGTGGAATTGTAATGATGCAATTTTTATAAGTGTCTTGTAGGAAAGGCTGAGGCTCGCTGGCAGCTTGCGTCTTTCCTACAATGTCACACTAAATCGTTTTCTTTTGTGATATTTTCTAAATGAGCAATATCGACTGTATTTAGTTAAAATTTTATTTACTTAATTATAACTGTTTCTTGATTTATACATGAAGTTTAGTTTATAGTATCAATAACAAATAGAATCTAATGAAACATGTCCTCACTAAAGGGTCTATGACTAGTGTAATGCAATGTACATAACCTTGTATGTAACGCTAGACTTACTGCAAGCAATGTTACCGTCCAGTAAGCGTAGCTCTAAATTAGCGTGTTATTGCACAGCCTATTGGCCTACTGACTCAATAAAGGACATACTATTGCTATCTCTTGTTTTATTACATATTCATTGTACCTAAAGGTTGTGTCATATACTAAAATCCACCCTGAACAGTCAAAAATTAACTCATTATCAGAAAAACCCAGACCTTTCCTTTTTGCCACGTTTCCCCTTATTTATAGACAAGCCATAGAAGCATGCTTCTTTTTACAACAAATAAGGATTTAATGTTTTGTTGACATTCATGACTAAAAACTGTTTATGTAACTATAACAGAACTTTTATTCCTACCACTGTCATTACAAAGGGTAACCCAATTAATACTGTTTAGGTATGTAAGTATCCTTTTTACAACAGACACTAGTCGCAGCCCTGATTAATGCTGTCTGTAAGGTGGAGAATCTTGCTCTTACCTGATCGTACCTACTTGGAAAAGACTGACCAAATATTAATCAAACATTGTTCAGGTCATATTTACAGGGATCAAAATAAATCACAGGTTAGTTCTAAACACGTCCTTTATTCAAATACTGTACAACTGTATTAAACACATATGATACAATAACAACGCGCGCTCTTGCCACATCACACTTTATGCGTTTAGATCCGCCGACGCTGCACCGAGCCCGACTGCCGCCTCGACCGGTTTGAAGGACTGAACAACTTTTAATAATGGGACAGAGTGTCCAACCGACTAGATAAAGTTTCCATAGACTATTTTTTTACCACGATTTCAGTGTTGCAATACTAAAAGTTGTTCATTACCCTCTTTGCTAATATCTAAGTAGTGTCATGAAGTAAAATGCCTATAGTTCCTTAGCCCCTGTCATCGCCGCAAGCCCCGGCTCGGTGTAGCGGCCGGCCGCGCCAAGCTGCCAATGCTAAGGAATGACTCGACTGATCTCACGACGCCGACACTCGCGTCTCGTTTGGCACCGAGCAACACAACTCTCTGCTATCTCAAACTATATGGAGGGATTTGGAAGTATTCATTTACGAAATGGCTCAAATCTGTCGAGAAAGAGATGCGCATGAAACATATTTTATAATATGAAATTATTAACAGAACTTCGTATACAAACAAGAAAACTGTTCATGAATAAGGGATTTTAAGTAAAAAATGTTGGTGGTTAAATCCAGCTCTTTCTTGACAGATCACGCCGATGTAACACCCCGCGGCCGGTGGCCGCGAACTCTACGTGATAATGAACTAGAAAAATTCCGCGAGCAACAGCCTACGCGTACAGCTCGGCTTAGCACCAGTTTGTGAGCACTTCATTGCCGTACAACTACTTCGCTAGGTGGACAGCAGGCGTGGAAGACCACAGATTGGCATTGTTTCTGATTTTGTTGTCTTCCAGTCTCCTGTTGACAGGTAGAGAAATGGAAAATGGAGGAACCACGACATCGCCAGACCCGATAGGGTAACGGACTAATAATTAAAAAAACTTAATTATTTATAGGAAGACCCAGCAGTGAAACACAAATGGCTAGAGAAAAAAAAAATAAACAGTATTTTTTACCTTTTCCAATTTTTTTGTTGGTAACTAAATCTCATTAGGTCCGCGTTTAATACGATAAAAATTATTATGTAAAAAAAGCTTTTTAATATAAGTCCGTAACGCTGACAGGTTCACAGACACGGCGCCGCTAAAAAGCTTAAAAAATGAAAGTAGAAAGAGGAGGAAGCACAGACGCTACGCAAAATATAGGAACATTCAGTCGTCGTGTAGGTCGTTATACAATTGAAAAGAGTCCTACTTACAGTAAAAATAATAAAAACATTGTAAATCATACAATACAAAACTTCTCAGATTGCACGAGCACAACCTCTCAGAAAATTGCTAAGGAATATAATAATCGATCAACATTATTAAGTTACAAATTGTAAAACAATTTATGGCATAATTTAATTATAAAAACAATAAATATGCATTGTTTCGTCATCCGCAGCGGGATGTACACGAGGCCGCGCGGCCGCGGGCGAGCTGCCACGGTCGATATTGCACGAACGCCATTTGTAAACGGCAGAAAAAATATTTATTGCCACTAAAACTATCATTTGAACCTATTGCTTTCGGGCAATAAGCGAATTTGAAAATAATCAGCAATGAGATAAAATAAATACAAGTTTGAATAGGTTCTTCTCCAGTGTCCAGAAGACAGTCTCCCACGCGGGCGCGCCTCGTCTGACGCTCACCTAGCTTACACGAACTTAGTTCACTTACCCAACATAATTTGTTACTTTAAAAGTTATATTTGTTATATACATTCATAGGTATTGCACGAAAAAAAAAGAAAACAGGCAACGTCGACGGCACAGAATTATACAACTTATACAGTAGTCATAAACAGTACATGCTGACTTTTATTTAGTCTGTCAAAACGCACCAATATGCTTCGTCACTGCTTACGTCAGTATCGTCGCTCCATTCCTACAGTTGAATTATATTGAACCGTATGAGCGGGACGACATAACTGAATGTGCGCGAGTGACAGAGAATGACTGCTAGTCATAGCGCTCCTAATACTCTCTGAGCTTAGTTCGTGTACTAGGTGACCATCGCTCGCCTAGGCAGCACAATCTCAAGTAATACTGTCCGCGTGAACATCACAATGACAAATAAATAGATCTACATAGAGCCTACCCGCCGCCCGGCGGTCACAGCGCTGGCACGAGTCGCGGCCGACAGGGAGATCTCGCCGGTGGCTACCTGCCGGACAGAATAACACCTATAAGTTTGATAACAACATTATTATTAAATATAACCAGCGAATAAGTTACTTATTTGTGTAGGTGAAGAGGGATTGTGGTATGTAAGTATAGCATATCCGGCTCGAAGGACCATTATGTATGGTACAGGTAATGGTGTAAGCCAATACACCGTACATGAGGAGATGATGCTGATAGGTTACAGATAATGTTGCGGAGATTGAAGACAACTTCAAGCAAACTCGTTTATTGTGTTGTCTTGATATGTTACATATTGATGGTTGGGTGTGACGACTTTCTCGTTGGCTGTCCGATAGTATCTCTACAATGATAATATTTTGATGCTTATGTACTTGTATGGGTTCCGCTGATTTGTGTGCGAAATAAGCTTCTACACCTAATAATGGAACATTAAATTCTCCACGATACGATATGTATGATAGAGACAATCTAAATAAATTAAAAAAAGCCTTAGCTACTTGTACAGACTTATGAATAAAGTTATTAGTTTGTAAATCACACCTAAAGACTGAAAACCTTTAATTTTGTTTCACGAAAAAATTGTGTGGGCTAAATAGTTACAGCACAAGACCTGAGATATTTTTTGGAAATATTGCTTTCGAGTATTCGGCGTTAAATACTCAGAAATAAATATAAGAAAATCAACTCATCGAGATCTTATTACAGGTATTTTATTATTTTTGTTTTCGTCTAAGGCTGTCTTTTTTTTCATTTGTCGTCACGTGACATGATCTGAGCCGTGGGAGGTGACGGACTGTTGTTGTGCGGGTGTGACACTGACGGTTGTTGTGCGGGTGTGACACTGACTGTTGTTGTGCGGGTGTGAAATTGACAGTTGTTGTGCGGGTGTAACACTGACTGTTGTTGTGCATGTGTGACACTAATGGTTGTTGTGCGGATGTGACATTGATAATTTTTGTACGGGTGTGACACTGGCGATTGTAGTGCTGTTGTAACACTGACCTGTTGTCGTGCGGGTGCAGAACGACCCGCTGGTAGTCGCGGCGCGCGAGCTGCTGGCGCGGCCGCGACCCCAGCTCTGCCGTGCCGTCGCGCGAGATGAACAGCTGCAGCCCCGATGCTGCCAATTACATCACACATTCACAATCACCATTTTATTAATTTAGATTGTTTAGGATTTAACAAAGTCACCTAAGTTATTTCCAAAACCTTTACTTGGTTCAGTTGTAGTGGCATTTCCCATGGGATTGCTCACTCAATTTTATTTTTTTATTTTTAAGTTAATTAACATACGTCAATAATCTAGAATTGTGATGACCAAATTGAAAAAGTTTTAAAAAGAGAATGGAATTTGAAAAATGGCATGTTTATATTTTTTTAGAAGTGTTTTATTTTTTGATATACCCTAAATAAATTAAAAAATAAAATATGGTAAAAATAATTCATGTGGGACTTAAACCAGCGACCTAGGTCTATGTACGATCTACGCTATATTTTTCGCCACATTTTATTTCTTAATTTATTAAGAGTATAATGGCATCGCCGTGTGGTTTCCGGCAGAGTAGAATAGGACCACTCCTAGTCTTCCCATGGAGGCCGTAGAAGGCGACTTAAGAAATACAAGCTAAACAAAGCTCATAAACATCAATGAGACCTCTCCAACCCGTCTGCCCAGCGAGGAGAGTGTAAGCCAAATCCTCTGTCTGCTCTGGCCAAATATGGCTCCGGTAGTACAGAGAGGGTCATGCTCCTGCAGTGAAGACTAAAAAGATCTTATGATGATGATGATGATGATGATAATGACATATATGTGTGTATGGTATACTGACTCTCCGCGGAGTCGTCGGCGGCGTGCTTGAGGTCCGTGGCGGCCAACAGCTCGTCGATGAGAGAGTCGGGGTTGACGCGCGTGTTCTCCACGCGGCACGACACGTGCTCGTCATCGCGCGCCGCTGCGCCCGCCGCCAGCGCGGCGTGAGCGGCGTGACCGGCGTGAGCGGCGTGGGCGGCGTGCGCCGACGCGCCGCGCTTGCGCCGCTCCAGCGCCAGCCGCGCGCGCTCTAACGACCCGCCTTCCGAAGCCGACGCCGAAGCCGACAGCGAGCCCGACGATGGGTTCCTGAGGGAAAACAAATGCTCAAGGCAATTTGCAAAGTGGTGTCGACCGAGGACTAGTAATCTGTATCCTTCGGTCTTCAACTCCCGATTGACTTTTGTCAGTATATTGTTTCCTTCTAATGTTAAAATTGATTATAAGCTATTAACATGCAAACAAGTCCAATCCATTATACTTACTACAACTATACATTCAGAAACTTTATAACCCAAAAATAAATAAGCGTACCGCATGCATCTCCAAAATGCAAAGCCTTCGTTCCGGAAAAATAAAACATGCATTTTAAATACAAATTATTATTACCAATTGAGTTACATTTTAACTAAAATTTATTATACCAATTAAGTTCTTAAATTTAACATATAACACGAAAGATACAATGAAAAATAATATCCACAAATAATTATAATAATAAACATAGAAAATTACAATATGGACATGGGCAGCCAAAATACGTAATATGTGGAATATAAAATTTTGAAAACATTTATCATCACATATTTATTCCAAACAACTGCAGCGCTTCACATACGAGGAGAGTTGGAAAGGTATACAATTTGTTAAATTTCATAACTTTTTAAGGGGCTTTACCGAAACTATAGGCACCCATAGTATTTTTGTTAAGATAATATATAGTGGGTAAGAAAACTTCTAACTCTAGTTTCGGTGTTCTAAGCCCCTTAACATAATCCTTTCCAGACCAACATAGCAAATAAAAAAAAGTACAGCAACAGCTCTAGACGTAACAACTCGACACGAGACAACATCTAGAAGCCCCACGTCTTCCATTCTAAAATAGTAACTATATTACAAGCGGTTTTCACTCTTTTTCTCTATCTACTTCAAAATTGTATCTAATCGATAAGTCATTGGAACCTTCATAAAACGAGTCATGTTTTCTTATAAGGCCAGCAACGTCACACCCCAGGTGTTGCAGTAGTCTATGGGCAGCGGTGATCGCTTACCATCAGGTGACCCGCTCGCTCGTTTGCCGCCCTATGTCATAAAATAATAATAATAATGGAAAACCACTGGTAAGTGTAGGCGTGGGGCTCGTTACTGTGCGGGGACTGACAGCGCGGAGGCGGGGCGCGGCGGCGGGTCTAGCGGCGCGCCGCACGCGCACAGCTCGGCCGCGCCGCTCGCCGCGCCGCTCGCCGAGCACGAGCGCGAGCCCGCGCGCCAGCTGCGGCAACATACCTCGCTCACACCTCACACACCGACACATACTTACGCGCCTATTCAACTATCCTGAATTCAAACTACCCCGGGACGCCGCTATACGTGACACGCGATTAGATATATTTCCATTCGCTTTTTCAACTTCTTTTCCTTTTGAATTCAGGACAATATAATAGGCGCTTACGGTCGATTTCAGAGTCACGCGTTTGAACTGCGGCGTCCAGACGCGCGCTTGCAATTAAACTAGATAGCAGTCTACTTTCATAGTTACGCAGGTGAAACGCGCGCTGCTGCCGAAACGCACGCTCAATAATCAATTTGCAATGGTTTACGACATCGCTGTTGCACTATTTTTTATAGAAAATAAACAGCTAATCCTGTTTCTCAATCTCAATGATACACAGTTGTATATTTGTATCTACATTGCTACGAAACTCGCGATACTGTAACTCGTGTCACAGCGCACGCCGGTCAAACGCGCGCTGTTGAAACGCGCTGATCAACGGCGCGTCTCACCGAGGCATCACTCCGAAATCAGCCCTACGAACTTCGATCAATATCAAATACTTGATCGAAGATTACAGGGCGGAGAGCTAGTAAAGGTAAAATATCGTAGCCGACTGCAGACAGCAGCACACGACGTGTCGCCGCGATACTACCTACTGGTTTCTATGTGATGTATTTTATGAAATGGCTTCGACGCTGAGGCGACAACACGTTAAAATTTCTGATTTAGAGGAAGAATACGAGTATCTCGCACTGTGAATGTAATAAAAATGACTTAAACGCTGTCGTAAAATATTATATTAGGAAAACTTTAGGATAGAAGTTAAATAAAAGCGAGAAGTTCCTGTATTGTTTATATTTATATTTATTGTAGTTACCAACTAATATTAGTTAGTATCGAGGTCATACATGTTAAGGATAATCGTTAATTCGTTCCCATCAATCGCGAGAAACGCAGACACAATGGATGTAACTAATATTAGTTAGTATCGAGGTCATACATGTTAAGGATAATCGTTAATTCGTTCCCATCAATCGCGAGAAACGCAGACACAATGGATGTAACTAATATTAGTTAGTATCGAGGTCATACATGTTAAGGATAATCGTTAATTCGTTCCCATCAATCGCGAGAAACGCAGACACAATGGATGTTCTATTGTTATGCATCCCGATCGGGCCGCTTGGTGGTTGAGAGGTCAAATATTTTGCCTGGTAATGTTATCGCTTAAGTTAAATAGAAGGGTCGTCGCGATCTTTCTTACTTGTCGTTCGATTTTATTCGGACTTTAACCCCCGAAACTAAAGACTTGTTATTTGTTCAAAAACTGTATTAGGAAGTCAGAACTTATAATAACATATGATATTTGATGAGTACGCGCGGCGCTCTTGCCTACCTTTCGCGAACTGAATATAAAAAAGAATGGGAAGTAATGTTAGGTGAGAATTCTGACACAGATTCCGATACAGGTTTCGTGTGCTGCACATAATCTCGTAATACTTATCAGGATCTCGAAACTGCATCTAACGATTTCGATGACATGGCTACTTAAATTCGAAACAAAATGGTATGTGGGCCGGCATCACGCAACGCCTCCCGGACTCAAAGGCTACCGCAAAATTTTCGCGACTAAGTTCGCTACGAACCGTGGTCAGGTGGTGCGTGTACTTAAAAATGGGCTATTATAGTTAACTTACTGGAATACGGCGCTGCCAGCTGTTGCTGCAGCCATCTGAAGTTCATGACTGCAGCGACAAGACGCTGCGACGTGTCGCTATGACGTATCGCAGCGACACATTCATCTGCTATGTCTGTAGTCGGCTACGAATTTGTATCTTAGTACTATTTTTATTCTCGCTGTGACTATATTAGATATTTGAGCCTATCAACCTTTGGCTATACAACTCACCATTTACCCATTATTTCAACAATTCGAACGATTTTAGTTACATTTAAAACATTTACATCAACACAAAAAACATTGATAAAAATTGTGTCACGGATCACCACTTGGCATAAAGTAAGGCATAGTAAGGCTAGCGAACAGGACAGGACAGGACAGATGGAGGGCATTCCCGCACCCGCTCCCGGTTAGTGCTGCGGCTCACCTGCGCTCCGTGTAGCTGTGTCGCAGCGAGCCGGCCTTGGGCGTGGACGCGCACACCTGCTCCGAGCTGCGGCTGCCCAGCCGGTGCCTCACGTCGATGCACTCCGCAGACCCTGTCTCCGCCTCCGGGTCCGAAGGGATACAATAGAACTCGTCCTCTATACAGCCCGACAGCCGATTGGCGTTCGACACCAGCGAGTTCTTTCTGTGCGCGAGCGGCGTTAAGAACGGGAAGTTGTTGAACAGCTCCTCGTTCTTCTTGTTCTTCTCGAGCAGCGCGGGGATGGTGTTGAGCGACTTCTGCTTGAAGATTTGGAAGTTGGTGAGCGGCTGCACCGCCTCGCGCAGCGCGTGAGCCGCGGCGCGCCGCTTCTGGTCGAAGTACGTGGGCATGGCGAACGAGTGCTCGTGCCCGTTCTCTACCAGCGTGGAGTCGGGCGTGGCGTACTCGTCGCTGGCGGGCGAGCAGGGAGACAGCGCGTGGCGCGGGATCACGTCGGGCGCGCCGGTCAGGGTCACATCGGGCGACAGAAACAAGTCCGAGCTCTCGTTCACGACCGTCTTTTCCAGCAGCAGTTTGGCGAGGGAGCGGCTTTGTTTGCCCTTGGGCACGAACAGGGTGGTGGTGGTGGTGGTCGTGCGCTCAATGCGGACGCTGGGGCGGGCGCGGGGAAACAAAAATAAATTAATAAAGCGACGACATTCGCCAGGTTTATCCCGTCGGAGACGGCTGGGCCGGGGCCGGGCTTGCGGAAGGTTATAAATCAATAAAAATTAATAAATAAAGCGAAATTAACGGCTGGCGGACGAAAAGAAAACGGGAGTTAGTAAGAAAATGCTATTATCTTACGAAACAATGCGCTTTTGGTTGTTGTAAAAAAGGTACTGTTCTCACACTGAGATGAAGCGTCAATTTACATTTAGAGATTATCCATGAGATTGACCAATGTCTGTAACGTTCCTGTATGACCACACTTGTAGTTAAGACGTAGTTTGATCGAGCAAAAGTAGTATAGCCGGCCGCAGCGGACGAAATAAAGAAAGTTAGTGACACAGCTGTACATCTCCGCTCCATGCTGAAGCTACCGCCGCCTCTCGCCACATCCAATCCAATCCGTAAATTTTGTATATATGGACGACACTCTGCCTGGTTAATAATTACAACAGTGTGCCGAACAGACTTTCTTCAGCTGGCCCAGTAGGAACGAAATCCCGAAAAGTCTTTGAACACAGCTTAATTTACATCTACTTGCTTATACTCGAACAATATTTTAATTCTTATTACAAGACTAGGATTGTACATGATTTGAAAGGATGTTTTAATAGGTATCGCGATGGGATTTCTTCCTTTCTGGACAGTCCAGAGATAACCAATCTGACATGCATGTGGACTCTGGTCTAAAATTAACGTGGTTTTGACTATTTCCTATCATTAACCGTACTATAACAAGGTGTTTCTATGTGAAAAGTGACTTCAGTGCAAAACAATAAGTGAATCTGTGCGACCAACGTTGATTTGTAGACTAGTCCCCGACTTTGTGGTCTTATTTAAGACCGATCCATAACCAATATCAATAAATTAATTTAAACAGAGATTTCGTCACAATTCTTATTTAATATGATCCCTCTTGGGCGCGTCGATGAGTTAGTTCCGTACATTTTGTCAGTTCTAATCAACTAGAGGACCGAAATCGTCTGTTTGCCACAGAGTAAGGCAATGGTCGGAACACAAGGCGCATATTTACCTAGGGGATGGTAAAAGCGCGTGATACCGAAGCCACGCGCCAGTGCCCGCTCTTTTCGGCGACAGTATTATTTACTCTTGCGATTTATCACTCGGAAGTTTAGATACACATGCGCCTTGCGTTTCGACCATTGCTTATAAAATATTGCCTCGAGCAATCTGTGCCGTTTACAGCAGATTGGACTGGGCGGAGGCGTGCATCGAGTGAGGTGCTTGGTACCTGTTGTGGTGCGGCGCGGGCGGCGCGGGCGAGTCGCCCTCCGAGCTCTGTCGCGAGTGCGCCGACGCCGCGGACGCCGAGCTGCCGTAGCCTGACGCCTGGCGCCCAAACAATAACGTCACTCCGTTAGCATCCATCGACACAAGCATTATATGAACTTGAGCAAAATTTGTATGAAAGGACGCGAGGATTCTCTGACCAGACAAGCTATCTTGGACATAAGTAATCATTAATTTTTGAGGGAAGCTCAACTGCTCTAACACTCGCCATGATGATGGTCTTCGTAACAGACCGTAACTAGTTGGCGATTCCAAATGAATAAATGGTGAAACGGTGTTTTTATAATGAAGAAACTCGCGTAAGTTTTAATAATTCGATTGACAAGTGTTCTCAGTAAGTACGGAAGCACGTTGACAGGTTAAATATATGTAGTGAGCACCTTGCATACCTTGCTGCTCATGTCGCCGGAGGTGTTGGAGGAGTTCCTGGAGTGCGTGTGCTGGCACGACGCGCACGACGCGCCCGCCGCCGCCACTGAAACGCACGCGCACTGATCACACCTGGCTTGGGCAATGTATTTGCATTCCATAAAAATATAAAACCAGTGGCTACCTTGTGGCTACCCTTGTCTCCCTAAATATGTAGAACTGTTTCTAACAAATAATAAATGTAATTACGTACGCACAATCACTTTAGTTGCGGGCGAACGTAAAGACAAAAATCGAGAAGTCTCGATTTTTACTCACACGGCGATAAATATTATACATGGACAGGAGTCTCTTCTTGTAGTTGTATCAATAAACATCTTTCAGACACAGCAAACACGCGAATTAAGTCACGTTAGCATGCGTAAAATAAGACGACGTTTATGACTATCAATTATTTTCTTTTATGTATATTTGGCGGTAAACGAGCAGACAAGCAACCTGATGGAAAGTGGTCACCGTCGCCTATGGACATCTGCAACACCAGAGGACGTGTTGCTGCATTGCCGACAAAAAAATATACTTGGCCCTCTAATTGTCATCTTTATCAGTTGAATTTATTTCGCTTATAATTTCTTAAATATCAATTTAAAAAGATTGCAAAGAAATATTTTTTGTGTTGTTTTAAACTTACTGTTCGCTTTTTACGGACTTTGTTTTTGACTACAGTCAATAATGGATATCGAAAACAGATTGCTGCTGTAATTTTTTGCATGTAATTGTTTTTATGAGTCTACCTTTATCAAAACACGTCACTGGATGTACAATGCACATGGCAAAAGCTAGCGTGTCTACCATCAGTCATACGTAGTAGGTATTCATATGCGAATTAGGAAAAGTTATCTGATTAAATTCTACATATTATATCTGCTGCTTTAAAAAAAAAAAATATTTATATGGTAATAGTGAAATTTACCCGTGTTTACATAAAAAGTGGGATAAGGTAAAGGAAGAAGAAGAAGTGAAATTTACCTGTGGTGGGCTCAGGTACAAGTGTCGCAAGGGGCGCTTCATCCGTGTCGGGCGACGGGAGCTCGCCAGACGGTAGCGACGATAGCGGAACTGAGTGTCCACCCTCTGGAACATCAAATGCCGTCATTCGTTATGACAATAAGCGAGCGCCCAGCTGTCTGCTGCCCTGTCTAATAGGTTATTTTAGTTTTTAAACATAACGCGGGCTAATTTTCAAATATTACAGCGCCCTATCCCAGCCTATGTTACAGGACTGTTCCATATTTTTTTCTCCCAAGGGATCTGACATAGCATAGGCATATTCATTACATTACATCACTTCGTATACACTTTAAATTGGAATAATATTCGGCTCTGGAAATAGGGCTCAAGTTCAGGTTCAAGAAATATTTAAGCTTGATTGTGCAGACAATTCGAAGTAATTTCTTACCGTAATTGTTCCTCTTGGTGAGCGACCCGAAGCCCGAGCTCGCGGTGGAGGAGCCACAATCGTCGTCCGCCGCCCCGGGCGCGCTCTCCGACCCACTGTCTCCACCAGTCTTTGTTTCTACAGCGTCTTGCTTGCGTTCGGGACTGGAAACATAAACTAATATTACAAGACGACATATATGTGCTTTCTTATCATAGAGAAAGACTAAAAGACAGTCGAAGTGCGCGAGATAGACAAATAAAACGTGATATATATATCCACGAAAACCAATCCCATAATATTTTTCAAGTAGTTGAAGCTGTCCTAGGGTAGAGAGATTGTTGTGATCGCTGTAGGCGCCAGTGTGGCTAATTTATATACGACTGCCAAACCTGATAGAGGTGGCTATTAAAATCTCCAGGCACAGGCCAGGATGAATTTGCACATAAGGGGCGCCTCACTTGGTGTTCCTTTTACTTAGACAGTCTTGAATATAAAGGACTACACTTTTTCACGAAGGTGTTTGTTATCAACAAAAGTGTTAACTTACACTTTGAATAGCGGGTCTCCGGAGAGCATGTTCATCTTGATCCTCAGCCTGAGGACCGAGTTGTCCTGTCTCCGCCGCGGGTCGTATCCCTCCAGCAGAAAGCGCCGCGTGCACTCGCCAGCGCCCGCCAGTTCCGCCAGGTTCACGTCACAGAAGCCCAGCTTCTGGTACGCGCGCCCGCCTGAAAGTTACACACGACAAGCTTATATAAACATATCATCACCCTGTCGTACATAATGGCACACATTTCGGGACGGGACCAAAACCTATGAAGGAGAATATAGTATGGTTCCGATAAAAACTTCGTGCAAGAAAGGTAGTTTAAAGGTAGTTTCTGGAAAATTGGCAGAGTTTCATCTTCTGTTTTCTGGTCATCATAAACGTCGTTTGATAACGTTCGGCAAGAATCCTTTTCCAACTTTACCTGCCAGTTTGCTGCCAGTCTATGCAGTCGTAACAGCAGTGGAGTTAGGTAATTCTTTTTTTTTTTTTTATGTATATCCGACGGCAAACGAGCAGACGAGCCACCTGATGGAAAGTGGTCACCGTCGCCCATGGACATCTGCAACACCAGAGGAGCTGCTGATGCGTTGCCGACTCTTAAGATACCTGTAAACACGCCTTTTGAAGGACCTCAAGTCATAGCACACAGGGAAAACCTCGGGAGGGAGTCCATTCCACAATCTTGCTGTACGAGAAAAAAAGCCACGTGACGCTCTGACATTTTTGGAGACCCAAGTGTCAAGGATGTGGGGATGGACTTTACTCTTGTGGCGAGCGGTGCAGTGGTAGAAAGGTGACGGTGGCACCAATTCAAAAAGTTCTTCAGAACACTCCCCATAGTATAGACGGTAAAATACACACAGAGAGCCAACGTCTCTCCGTAGACTGAGGGTGTCTAAATCGTCTGTGAGGGTGTCTAAATCGTCTGTGAATTCGCTCACTTCCCGAAGAAGTTAAGCATCTCCCAAAAGGAACGGCTTCACAAAAGCGGAGACTGGCGCTTTTCTGCTAGCGCTGCTCTTGAACTTCATTCTATACGACCCACAGAAACTGTCGCCGTTAGCTGAAAAAGCTAAGCGCGACTCGTGTCGTGGTCTTACCTTTATGCTCCATTCGCACCGACACCCTCATGAGCGCGGGCTCCAGCACCCCGGTATTGACATTGGCGCACATCTTGCACACGAACTTGAAGTCCGCGTTCCACCGCACCGTGTGGTTGCACACCTCCACCCTGCAACAAACAGAAGCGATCATGAGACATGGCTAATATAATGAAGAGCTTCTTTAGTGGCTAAACTGTTATCTATCACTGGGGTACCATACGGAATTTGGCTTACTACGCCTTTTTTTCATTTCGTTAACCTTAGATCTGCCCTACGAATAAGAAACTTATTCGTAGGATCCTACCCGGAACCTCTCGATTACGAGATGCCATGCCACCAGACCTTAAAATTTATGAATGAAGTGTTATTTGCTTCGATATATAATCGAAGCAAATAACACTCAAACAATGACAAATAACACTCGAACACTCACTATACAATCGAAGGTTTTTTGTATTATTGAACAAATTATAAATTTTATAATAAAATTTGCTTTTGGTTTCCATTTGGTTTGCTGCGATGTCATGTCGATGCCACGTGTTTTTCATTTGAACAATTAAAACAACAGCAGTCAACTTTTACCCGACTGCCAAAAAGGGTTAAATGTTTTTTGTGCGTATCTTGTATGATTGTAAACCTCTTTATTACATCGTATCTTACAAACGACTAGATAGATTTTGACAATTAAGGTATCGTTAGGTTCGTCTCGAAAACGCCCCAAGTTTCCTTAGATTGTTTTTTGAACACCGAGCAACCGGGATTTTTAATTTTTGAAATAACATTGCTTTGCTTGTTTCAGATCTAAAAACAAGTGTTACGCACGCAACAGATAAGTTGGTATCGTTAATATGACCATTATACTATACTATTATATACAAAGGCTATATATACGGCAATCGTTTTAATACGACAAATTACTTAAGGTGTCCAACTGGACACCACAAATCTGTTTGCCGCATCTCAGTCGGCGCCAGTGACCTACTTGGCATTTAATGGCATTAAACAACAGTAAACACTCACAGTAAAGCGAGACAGCGGACCAACTCTACTATTTGCGTTCAAACGAATTCCAGCAGCGCGTTTAATGACACAGCTTCAAAACTACAGCTTCAGATCACATTGCGGCATGTTGATATTATTCATTGAAAGATCCACTTAGGGCGTGGTGTATATATTCTTTGCTGAGGGTGAGAAGTGAAATAAAGCGTGAGATGACAAAAATAGAACCTTCCGAATTCGAGCAGCAGATCAGATTGCTCTATTTGTATGGAAATTCCGAATTGTCTTTATAGCCGTATATTCATATCAAAAAAATGTCCTTTAATGACACGCACAATGGCATGTAGTATATCTTAACGTTGCCATTTCTTCGATGTTTTCTAAGAATGCAAGTCATAAAAGAACACAGCGCGCGCATTAGCACAGATGTAGACTAAGTAGCTAAATGGCGGAGGGCCGTTAAGTGCCGCGATCCCGGAGCGCTGAGAAGGCGATTACAGGGGGCTGAGACATGGAGGAGGCACATGACGGAGATTCAGGCGCTTGCCATAGCGTTATGTTAGGGCTGCGAGTGACAGCCACATTAATACTTAGGCAGCTTTATAAATCAGACTTTATTGTATTGTCACGTCCTTATTCTTTACGGGGTAGAGAGAGCCCAAGGTCATAAGATCTATAATCCACGTTTGGCGTGTTAGTGGGCGTATATAGGGCCTCCATAACTTTCGTGAGGAGATATTGGCAAATTTTTGACGAGATCTTCCCCCACGGTGAGATCTCGTAAGATTCAACTCGACCCCCTACCTCCCCCCTTAACAAATAGCACACGAAATGTAGGAAACGGTTGGTACACACACTATCCCAAAAATAAATATACAGTTCTCAATTGACGTATTGAGCGGTTTGTTTATAAAAAACATGTTTTTTACATTGTCTGTAACATAACGAAGTCAAGATTCAACACTTTGGCTTGGTCATGGAAACATATAAGTATAGTCCAGTAAACTCGTTATTATACTTGTCATAATAAGCTGGTGTCAATATAGGATGATGACTTAACACCGCACGATAAAAGATGGAGAACTGTCGCGTCCCATAGAAACTTATGATAGGACACAAAACTTCTAACAAAATAAAACACTTGTGCTGTAGTCCGAAAGCTTAGTGTCTATATTAAGTTCCTCTGTAGCAGAGGCCGTTAGCGACATAAGTCGCTGAATGTCGCGAACAATCCTTGAGAGTACGTAAGAAGATAATGCCGAGTGCTCTTGGACTAGCAATGTATTTAAGACTTTAAAAAAACGCCGAGACTACTCGGTGAGAAATCCTCTTGTCGTTCATACTCCATTTAAGAAACCAAGGAGATTATCAATATCATTACGTCACATCTTACGCCTTTGACCAATGTCTCTGATGTTTTTAGGCTCTGTCTCATCCGCAAGAATTATGCGTTATTTTGTATTTATATACAAAATAACGCATATTCTATATCTATTTCTACTTCAATTTACTATTTTCAAGTGGTGAATTCGTAAATAAACCGGCATGCTAATGAATTTTGCAGTGTGACGAGGAGACCCTGTACCAAATTTCGTCTGTGCGTTGATATATAACTTAGTAAGTCGGACTTGCCTTATAAATAAATATAGATGAATTCTCAGGCAACGAGGTAACAATAACCCAGACAAGAGATTTTTTTTTATAAAGGAGGTCCTATCCTTATTTCTGTAGATTTAGATACGTCACTGATCTGATCAATAAACTATTGTACGAGCGCGCTACTACATTTGCATTTATTTCAAATACATGCAAATATTTGTAGTAATGCTGAAAACAGCTAATTGTTTACGAAACTCCCCAACGTAGCTTCAAACTACATGATGTTCGAGTTTGAAGCTACATTGAGAAGTTGAGTATGAGAGTGTAACAAATAATTTGTTATTACGCTAAATGCCTGATTTGGTCGGATATTGTCGAGCCAGTCGCATCGTGAGCGATGAGCGCGCGCGGAGTGTGCGGCGAGACGGGGGAAGTTACCGCGGCCGGCTGACCGCGACGCCAGAGGCGATCGGATCGTATGGTAGGCGACACTGTGCCAATTGTCGCTCGCCCGACACTGAACATCGAGTACGCGACTGCGAAATTTGATAAATCAAATATTCTGATTGTGTTCTTCGGGCTTCTGATAATGTATCTAATACGTGCTCCTACTAAATTGTAACTACTAGTTATTCCCATACTGGGTAAGTTGTGCATTCTTATTTTTAAAGCTTGTAGGATGTAGGTGATTAAATAATTTGGGTTAACCTTCAATCACAGGTTACTTTACCCCGTATCACTTTTATAGCCTACAGTATTTATGATATTGTAACCGTTCTCATTTTGCCAATATATATAAATCAAAATAGCTGCCACTCCATCCTAGAACTATTGTAAATAATTTAATTAATCATTTAGCTGGTATGCACCTCCCCTATGCCATTCTATATCCATTCTGAATCTTTGATCATCTGCGATTGTTTCACGCTTCGCTTGAACGGGGCTTAACATGAACCACCGTGTGCATTTCAGGAACTACGTCGGGATTAAAAGACACCTTGGCGAGACAACTATTTCGACGGGATCAACGAGTGTCCCTCGCTATTGTCTCTCGATTCCGCTGAGTCACCTTACTACCGGGGGGAGTACAGACGTCCCTCGGCATTGCTTCTCGGTTCTGCCAAGTCACCTTACCACCAGGGGAGTGCATTGTGTTTTTTTTCTTATTTAATAACCAACTTACTGTCTACCTCCGGCCCTGAGTGCTCACATGTACTGCTATAATTAGGTATTTAACTAGTTTAGTTTCTGAAGAGTACTTTAATTGGTTAGTAATTACTTTAGTTAAGGCTTAGATTAATTAGTTGGTAATTAATTTAGATAAGGCTTAGATTACACCTGTTACTTATATAATATATTACTATATATAACATTTTGTACGTTTTATTTTATTTGATCAAATTAAAACGTGACAATTTTGGCGCCCATCTACTATCGTTTAAAGGCAGAAGTTGGTTACTATTGTTTTTTCTGGTGATGGTAGTGTGTATGTTATTAATTGTAAAACAATGATAGTTGATTCTAAATATCAAGTGGTGTGTGTTCATTAATTTTGCTGACGCTTTCTCCCATACTCGTCTTGATGTAAAAAAAATATATTTTGTGTTAGCGTTTAACAAAAATCATAATTAAATTATTTTTTTAGCTGTATTTTGGCAGGGTAATTTTTTTTTATTGGCAAAATTTTATAAAAAATTATTAAATTACTATTATTGAACACCTGTAAACCACACCACTTGATCGGACAGTAAGTAGTTTGTTTGTTTTTTATTTTTTTTTCTTCCTCGTTGGTTTTATTGGTAGTGTTCATTTACATTATTTTGTGTATGATTTTCAATCACGTCATTGTTCTCAAACAAGGCTGATTTTTGTAAGAGAACGGAAGAAACTATAACTGGTCTTGGCTATTTTTATGTAGTACTATTACTATTTTTTTTTTCTTTCTTTCTTTCAATTGGTTAATTATCATAGTTAAATCCGATTTTTACCTTGAGCATGTTTTTTTTTTAACGCTTAGTTATTTTAACATTTCTATCCTTTTGCATTCCTGTCGTGCTTCAAAATATTATTTTTTATTTTTTCATAGTTTGCACAACTTATCTGGTTTATTAATTTATAAAAATGTCATATCCAATAAAATTTCTTCATTTACAAAAGTCTGAACTACAGTATGAGGTTGCAATTAGAGGCGATATACCGGCTAACACCGTACTTGAACTTAGACGTCAAGTATGTAAATTAACCCAGACCTATCCATCAGAAGACATAGCTGATTCTTGCATCGAATTTGATGATGATATTAAGGGGGTTTTAGAATCTATAAGTAAGGCCAAATCTAACTTAGAAATATTATCAATGTCAGCAGATGAAAACCTTAGTGACCGCACGCGATCTTTACTGAATCATTTACACCACAGGATTCGTCGTTTATTACAACCCGATACAGTTGAGCATAGATCAAAGCTGGAAGCCATAAAGAAATCGTTTAACGATATAAAACTAGCATTTGAAAAAAAAGTTGCTTCAGTGGCCAGTTCTGCAGGTGTCTCTAAAGATTATTTTCAAGACTGTACGGAATCTTTGTCTCTTGATAATATGAATATATCCGTACAATGTGACAGAGGTCTCTTTTCGGATATAACAAAGCTAAAATATGACGGAAAATCCTGCGTTCGGTCATTTATTCAAAGGTTACAAGAATTTCGCTTAGCTAAGAGAATTTCTGACGAAAAACTTTTATCTTATGCTTACGATATATTCACAGGCGATGCCCTCCATTGGTTTAGGTCTGTTAGGGATGATATTAAAGATTGTGATTCCTTGTTAAAACGCCTGCGTGACGATTTCGATGTCTTTGACTATGATTATAGAATGATTACTGAGATACGTAGTAGAACGCAAGGTGAAGCTGAAAATATAATAGTATTTCTGTCAATAATGAAAGGTATGTTTTCACGCTTAAATTCATCTATTAGTGAGAAAGACCAACTTGAAATCCTCCTCCATAATATTCGCCCTTGTTACGCAAATGTGCTTGCAAACTGCCCTGAAATTACGTCGATAAATCAACTGCAGTCAGTATGCCGCAATTATGAGCAAGTAAAAGCACGCAGTGAGAATTTTAAGGAGCCTATAGCTACAACTAGTGGCACATTAGCTCCTGAATTTGCATATAATCCTCCAACTAAAGCTAATTCTAAAGGCTATTCAAATTATAAGTCATATTCTAGCTCCGATAATAATCCTAATAAACAGTCTATACCACAAAACCATAAAGTGTTTGCGATTGCAAACTCAAAATTTTGTTATCGCTGTCGAGTAAACACTCACAGTATGAGAGAATGCACTGCTGCTCGCGACATTTTCTGTTTCAAATGTGGCAAAAAAGGCGTTCGCTCCCCTGATTGCTCAGATTGTAAAAAACATAACCCTACTAACTCAAAAAACGAGTAAGTGAAAATTGTGTCAAACCAGTAGCCAGTAATTTCGATAGCTCGGATTGGAAAAACTGGCTTCTGACCATTAAAAACTTCTTTTCATCATATAATATTGCTCCAATTTTCACTACAAAACCGAGTAACGATCCTAGACCTTACATAAGAATTAATATTAACAATATTAGTAGCTTAGATTTTCACGGTCTATTAGACTCAGGTTCTGTAATTAGTATCTTAGGAAAGCACTCTCATAAAACGCTATTAAAATACGGATTTACATTATTCGACACCGATAAAGTAACTGTTAATGCTGCAGGGGGACAAAGACTTAATTCTATTGGTTATATGCTTATTCCTGTCGTTTTTGACAATCAAACTAAGGTTATTAAGTTTCACGTCATTCCCGAAGTCGATGTTTATCTAATCTTAGGAATTGATTTTTGGAATTCATTTATGATATTACCTAAGTATTTGTCTCAAGTCAAGCGTTTTACTGACGTAGACTCGAACCTACACGAAATATCAACAAAACCATTTTTGTATTGCTACGAGCACTTAAATAACTTGGAAAGGTCGGTAGCCGATAGTTTAATAGAAAATTTCAAAACTATTTCTTTCGAAGAGAAGGGCTTGGGGAGAACCAATATAATAGTACATAGTATTGACACTGGAAATACTGACCCGATTAAGCAACGTTACTATCGCATGTCCCCAGAAAAACAAAGAATTATTACGGAGCAGGTGGACGAAATGGTATCTCTTAACGTAATAGAGCCATGCGAGAGTCCTTGGCTATCACCTGTTCTCGTGGTCAATAAAAAGGATGGAAAGCCCCGTTTCTGTTTGGACAGTAGAAAACTTAATTCGGTTACTAAAAAGGATACTTACTGCCTACCCTACGTTTCCGAAATCCTTGATAACCTAAGAGATGCTAGATACCTGTCAAGTATTGATCTCTCAAAAGCTTTTTGGCAAATTCCTATTAAGGATACAGATCGTGAAAAAACTGCATTTTTTGTCCCAAATCGAGGAATTTTTAAGTTCAATGTCACAGCCTTTGGATTATCCAATGCCCCAGCTACCCAGCAACGACTAGTTGATTCCTTGTTTGGACCAGAATTTGAGCTTAAGGTGTTTGCTTATTTAGACGATATTATAGTTATAAGCCAGTCATTTAATGAACACGTTAACTTGTTAAATCGGGTACTTGGAAAATTAAAGCAGGCAAACCTCACGGTCAACCTCGGTAAATGCCAATTCTTTCGCAACTCACTGAGATATCTTGGATACATAGTAGACTCAAAGGGACTTCGTACTGATCCTGAGAAGGTGGATGCAATTCTCAACTATCCTACTCCCTGTAATAGGAAAGAAGTCAAGCGTTTCTTGGGGACCGCATCATGGTATAGACGTTTTATCCCTAACTTTAGCACTATTGCAGGTCCTCTTAATAAACTTACATCCACTAAAAAGAATTCTCCTCCCTTTCAGTGGTTTTCTGAAGCCAATAATGCATTTCTTGAGCTCAAATCACTTCTTGTAAAAGCTCCTATCCTTGCATGCCCTAACTTTGACTACCCATTCGAGGTTCACACAGATGCAAGCGATTTTGGTATAGGAGCAATGTTATCCCAAACTATTAATGGTGTTGAGCACCCAGTAGCATATATGAGTAGAACCTTATCTGGTCCTGAAAGGAATTATAGCGTAACAGAAAGGGAAACCCTAGCTGTCATAGTAGCTTTAGAGCACTGGCGCTGTTACCTCGAGAATGGTGAGAAGTTTAAGGTGTATACAGACCATTCGTCAATCAAATGGTTTTTGTCGCTATCTAACCCAACGGGAAGATTAGCGAGATGGGGAATACGGTTATCAGCCTTTAATTTCGACATAGAACACCGTCGTGGTAAAGACAATGTAATTCCTGATTCTCTGTCTAGAATACCTACTCTCGCTGCAATATCGGCAGTCGATTCACAGGATCAATGGTATGTAAATATCTTCCAAGGGTGCCAAAACAAACCAGCTAAATTTCCTAACTACCGCGTAGAAAACGGACTACTGTACCGATTAATGAAAAACAAAAACGTTCTTACTGCGGAGTTTAATTGGAAATATGTTGTACCACAAGAACAACGACTTGAAATATTAAAACTGAATCATTCAGAACCAACTGCTGCACATTTTGGTATATTTAAAACCTATAAAAGACTTCTCTTGCGATATTATTGGCCAAAAATGTATGCTGACGTCGTCGAGTATGTCAACAAATGCGAAACCTGCTTAGCATGTAAACTGCCAACACACGGTACTCTGGGTGTAATGGGCAGGCCAAAAGAGTGTAGCAGACCTTTTCAGGTTATATCCATAGATCTCATAGGTCCCCTTCCCCCCTCTAGAAAACAACACACTTACATATTTGTAGTAACATGTTGTTTCTCAAAATACTGTCTTATATTTCCTCTTCGAAGAGCCACAGCTGATCTAGTATCTAAAAACTTAGAAAATAACGTTTTCTTAGTACATGGTATACCTCAAACCATTATACTTGATAACGGTACCCAATTCACCAGTAACGAGTTAAAAAACATGTTTAAAAAGTATTGTATCCCCAATATTTACTACACACCTAAATACACCCCACAAGTTAATACCGTAGAAAGGTACAATAAAACGATAATAACAGCTATTTCTACATACATTACTGATGACCACCGTACCTGGGATATAAACCTTCCAAAAATACAATTCGCTGTAAATAATTCAGTTAATGAATCTACAGGATTTACACCATCGTTCTTAGTTCATGGTAGAGAACTAGTCTCTTGCGGGTCACATTACATCGAGAATGATAACCCCAATGAGATAATTTTCCTGCCACGAGACGCTTACGCAGAAAACTTAGGCTACCTCGCCAAGATATTTGATAAGGTACAGTTTTCTTTATGGCAGGCTCATTTAAAGAATACCCAGCGCTATAATTTAAGAAGAAAAGTTACAGAATTTGATGTTGGTGATTCAGTCTGGAAACGCTGCTATTTCCAAAGTGATAAAGATGCTCAATTCACTAAAAAACTGGCTCCTAAATTCATAAAATGCAAAATCGTACGAAAGAAATCCCCGTTAGTTTATGTCCTGGAAGACATGTCTGGAAATGATCTGGGAACTTGGCACATTAAAGATTTGAAACTTACTACTAATTAATTTACTCGAGTTAAGCGAGTGATTAATTTCGAATTTTTCCTTAATATAAGAGGAAAAATTCTTTTCTGGGGAGAGGGGTACTGTAACAAATAATTTGTTATTACGCTAAATGCCTGATTTGGTCGGATATTGTCGAGCCAGTCGCATCGTGAGCGATGAGCGCGCGCGGAGTGTGCGGCGAGACGGGGGAAGTTACCGCGGCCGGCTGACCGCGACGCCAGAGGCGATCGGATCGTATGGTAGGCGACACTGTGCCAATTGTCGCTCGCCCGACACTGAACATCGAGTACGCGACTGCGAAATTTGATAAATCAAATATTCTGATTGTGTTCTTCGGGCTTCTGATAATGTATCTAATACGTGCTCCTACTAAATTGTAACTACTAGTTATTCCCATACTGGGTAAGTTGTGCATTCTTATTTTTAAAGCTTGTAGGATGTAGGTGATTAAATAATTTGGGTTAACCTTCAATCACAGGTTACTTTACCCCGTATCACTTTTATAGCCTACAGTATTTATGATATTGTAACCGTTCTCATTTTGCCAATATATATAAATCAAAATAGCTGCCACTCCATCCTAGAACTATTGTAAATAATTTAATTAATCATTTAGCTGGTATGCACCTCCCCTATGCCATTCTATATCCATTCTGAATCTTTGATCATCTGCGATTGTTTCACGCTTCGCTTGAACGGGGCTTAACATGAACCACCGTGTGCATTTCAGGAACTACGTCGGGATTAAAAGACACCTTGGCGAGACAACTATTTCGACGGGATCAACGAGTGTCCCTCGCTATTGTCTCTCGATTCCGCTGAGTCACCTTACTACCGGGGGGAGTACAGACGTCCCTCGGCATTGCTTCTCGGTTCTGCCAAGTCACCTTACCACCAGGGGAGTGCATTGTGTTTTTTTTCTTATTTAATAACCAACTTACTGTCTACCTCCGGCCCTGAGTGCTCACATGTACTGCTATAATTAGGTATTTAACTAGTTTAGTTTCTGAAGAGTACTTTAATTGGTTAGTAATTACTTTAGTTAAGGCTTAGATTAATTAGTTGGTAATTAATTTAGATAAGGCTTAGATTACACCTGTTACTTATATAATATATTACTATATATAACATTTTGTACGTTTTATTTTATTTGATCAAATTAAAACGTGACAAGAGTTGTGAGGTCACTAACCTAATAACCATAAATTATGAAAGAGTAAAAGTAAACAATCGATAAGTGTGTTGCTTAGTTTGCAGTTATTTTATAATCAGCTGTTGTTGTTAGTGATAAATCTATAAATACATATAATTAGCGGGTGAGCACACAGCGAGCGTGGGAACGCACTGATGAGCAAAACAAACGGGTATAACTGACTGATATGCTATCCCTCACATATGGCGTTTTCGCATCGCAATGATAGTTTTTAAAAACAAACGAAGAACGAATAGATAAAATGATCGCACAAGTCACTAATTTTAATGCAAGATGTCACATCGAAGTAGTTCGTTTGCCGTCGATATTATTTTCTGTTCTGACTGTCAGACAGTGGCTACTTTAATTGCATGCACGCAAAATTTGGTCATGATGAAATAAAAAAAACTCACAAATAATGATCCCTGAAAACATAACGATTCGTTTTAGCTGTCGTGTAAAAATTACCAAACCATATAGCATGAATTGAATTTAATCAATTCAAAACGTTTATTAAAAGTCATTACAAATACAAATACAAATACAAATAATCTTTATTGTGGATCACAGGTAAATAAAAAGTTCTTACAATAGTGTTAGTGCAGCCGTGTCCTGCCCAAATTAGGACATACAATAATTTAAGTCTTTAATCTTTTAGAAATTATAATATCAACATTGTAAATTGTCAATTAAATAATCATTAATAGTGTAATAACATTTTTTAGTCAAAAATAATTTTAATTGTCGTTTAAAAGTCGTCACATTTAGATCCTTAAAACTGTCAGGTAACTTATTATAAATAACAGGTGCCATACCAAATACACTTTTTCTCATAAGGGCCGTATTATAACCGGCATTTACTAATTTATATTTATATTGTGGTCGAATATGTTCTACTCTCTTTCTTGTATCACTTAGTGTAGCAAACAGATGTTGATTGGTTTTGACAAATACACAAATTTCTAATATATATATGCATGAGAAGGTCAACAATTTAAGGGATTTAAACAAAGGTTCGCAACTCTCTCTCGGTTTCAATCCGCACATTGATCGCAAACATCTTTTTTGATGTTTAAATATTTTGTCTCTTTCACCTGAATTGCCCCAAAAAATAACACCGTATTGCAATGTAGGAGTCACTAAGCCATGATATGCTACAAGAGCCACCTCTAATTTAACCTTTCTTGACAATCTAAATAATGCATAAGCCGATTTACTTAATTTTTTACATACTTCTTCAGCATGAGATATCCACGTCAATTTACTATCTAAAAGAAGTCCGAGAAATTTACTAGTGTCTACATTTTCAATATTTTGTCCATTATAATTTATGTCAACTTTAGGTATGTCTAATCTTTGATGAAAATGCATAATTTTAGTTTTTTTCAAATTTATTTTTAAATTATTAATGTCAAGCCAATGTATTATGTCCTTTATAACGTTATTTATGTCATTTTCATATTCATTTAAATCGTCACATCTAATTATTGCCGTACTATCATCAGCAAATAGAACTATTTTTTGTCGTACATTTTTAGGCAAGTCATTTATATAAAGAAGGAAAAGTAATGGCCCTAAAACACTGCCTTGCGGCACGCCATATCTAGTTACCCTGCTGTCAGATAAGTCTTGTTTTTCCATTTTAGTTTTAGGGCATAAACTACTTATCTCAACATATTGTTTTCTATTATGGAGATATGACTTTAGAAGACTTAATATATTTCCTCTTATTCCATACGCATCCAATTTATTAATCAGTCTCTCATGATTCACATAGTCAAAAGCTTGGGTCATATCCGTGTACACAGCACATACAGGTTTCCTATCATCAACATAATGCATAACAGTGTGAAGCAGATCATATATCGCCAGATTAATAGACTTGTTTTTTCGAAATCCCGTTTGTTCGTCACATAATATATTATATTTCGTCAAATAATTATAAATTGATTCATGCAAGTATTTTTCAAAAATTTTTGTGAATATTGAACCTAGTGCTATTGGTCGAAAGTTTGTCATATCTTCTTTGTCGTCTTTTTTATGAAGTGGCTTAATAATTATAATTTTTAATTGTTCCAGATATACTCCAACCATTATGCACAAATTTATAAGATGACATAAATATGGAGCTATGTCATCACAAACATACTTAACTACCTTTGTGGCTATGTCATCGTAACCGGTACTATTCTTATTTTTTAATGTGTTAATAATATTTACTACACCATCAGGCGATATTGGTAACATAAACATTGATTGTGGTTGATTTGGTATATTAATTTTATTATTTAATTTATTTGAAGTGTTTTCAATTTTGTCAATGAAATGGGAATTAAAAGCATTTGCTATTAGTTTTGGGTCAGTAACGACATTACCACCTTTATTTATTTTAGTAATGTATGATTTAGATTTATGTTTATCACTAATTATTTGCCACATTGCCTTTGTTTTATTATCTGCGTTTTTTATGAACTGACAATTATGAGCTTTTTGAGTCAAATTAATAATTTTTCTAAGTTTCAAAAAGTTAAGTCATTTGGATACTTATTCATTGTATTGTACATTTTCAAATGAGAATTGTTGACGTCAGTAATTTACTTATGGCTAGGTTTAATGCCGCTTCCAAAGCGGAGTGCAGAAGAAGCGGCAACAAATTGCACAGCGCATTTTCTCCATTCGACTGTTGGGTTATGTAGGGCAAACCAGAGAAACACAAAAGTGTTCATCACAGACATAGGTTATATTGTCTGTGTTGTTCATATACTAATTTACATGTATTTTCCTTTTAGTAGAAGGTGTGCTTATGCAAAGAAAGCCGTACAACGAAAAACCAAAATGGCTGTGAGAACGATGTCGGGAGACTTCTGGCTTCGAGTTGATAATTAAATACAATATTTATGACCAACTGAAGACATAGAGAGAGAGAGAGAGATTATTGAGTTAGACAGAGATAGAAACGTGATTTATTTTTTTGCCACATTCCAACATCGACATCAAGTTACAATTTTAGTTTATCTTAAAAACTAGATATGGACTGAGTATACATAAATAAATAAATAAATATATACGGACAAATCACACAGATTGAGCTAGCCCCAAAGTAAGTTCAAGACTTGTGTTATGGGATACTACCTCAACGATACTATATTTTAGAACAAATACATATATAGATAAACATCCAAGACCCAGGCCAATCTGAAAAAGATCATTTTCCATCTTGACCTCGCCGGGGATCGAACCCGGTCACTCCGTGTCGCAGGCAGGCGTGTTGACCGCTGCGCCACGGAACTAGTCAAGACATAGTAACTACTAAGTCAATCTACAATATGTATTTCTATTTCCTAGCCTAAAAGCATCCATGAGTTATCCAATCGTTTATATCTTATCTACACTACATATACATATATATGAGCTTTATAATGATTATAGGACTGGCGTTGCTAAAACTGCAATTGAAATCGTGTAGATCGTTAAATCAGGCTAATCTATTTATTTGCTTGGTGTTGCTGTATCAAATGTAAACTCCCCGATCGCTACACGTGAAAGTAATTAAAATACTTCAAAATACAATTTCACGCGTTCAATCATTGTTACTAATTATCTCTTGTCATCTAATTATAATTGTTTTGAAGGCGTGCCAGCAGGCGTTCCTTCCGCTGGCATCCAAGTTCCGACCGGCTGGTTCAAGGCCGGCCGATTGTCAACCATTTGGTTGAGTTCAGAAAACCTCAAGGGAAAACTATATTCGACGTAAATAAATTCTGTTCTAACCAAAATATGTGGTTTTCTACCATGTAGATGATTTGGCCCGAAATCACTGTCATTCATACTGTCGGATCATCTCACTTATTTCGATCACCCAGGTTCACCAGTGAGATCTAACCCCGGGACTTGCGATTCAAAGGCACTTGCGGTACCAATGCGCCACAGAGGTAGTCCTATAACATAATAATATCGGCAATTGTTATTATTCCCTCATATACATACACTTCTGTATCAGGTTATCAAAAAAAGGCGAGTCGATATTATGGGAGAAAAATAAAAATAAATGAATATATAGGGAGGGACATGTCATACAAATTGAGCTAGCCCCATTGTAAGTTGTGAACTTGTGTCGTAGGATACTAACTCAACGATACTATATTTTATATACCTAATACATACCTACATAAACATCCCAAGACCCAGGTTAATCTGAAAAAGTTCGTTTTCCATCATGACCTGACCGGGGATCAAACCCGGGCACCATCGTCGGGCACCATCGTGTCGCAGGCTGGCGTGTTGACCACTGCGCCACGGAGCTCGCAAAAAGCAACAAATAAACACTTGTAGTAACTTCGTAATATCTATCAACAATGGCGAAGCAAGTCCATTCAGCGACTCCTTTCAGTTACTTAATTTTCGGCGGGAAGACAAGAACGTAAATCAGCCAGTATGAACTTCTGGACATATCGCAGGAAAGTTCGCAAGTTGTTCGTTCTTGGATAGTTTCGTGGTTAGTTGGTAATTGACAGCCAGAGATAGTGTGCCATCTCGGGTCGGGCAGGCTTTAGGGAGCTGAAAGTTTGAATCGAACTGGGAATTACTTTTCTGCGTCCCCAGATGGCATGCCTCAAATATATCAACTCTGTTTCCTGCTTATTTTACGTTTACTTGTACAAATACTATTTCCTACTAACAATATAAATGTTAAAGTTAGCTATGTTCAGATCAGATTAGCTATCATGTACTTTTTTATCTAGAATATGGGATCCCAAATGATGCACGCAGATTGATCATGAACAAAATGTAATTGAATATTAATGATTAAAATAATAGATAAGGAAGAAGCGATGACAGATGAGTTTGGTTTCCCTATTTCCTTAACGATCTTTTCATCTTATACGCCTTTCAGCTAAAGGCTGTTCAATCTGACCAGTCTGTCATAATGTTTATAGCATTACATAATGATCAGCGTGATGTTGCAATTGCAGAGGCCTATTGGAGCATCGGCGCACCCCGGAAGGCGCTTGTGGCAGCTCTATTGAGACGTTAGCTTCGCCTTCCTGGTCACACGTTTTGCGTCCAATCTTACTCGTAATATTTTCACTTTCGCGACTGTTTACTGTTCAATTTATATTTATTAGCATTATGTAATCATCAGTAATTTCATCTATACATATAATAAAACAGTAAAAATATTTTGTCTGTACATTTAGAATTTTTGATTGAAATGGATAGAGGGACACTTAAAAAGAATAATAGAAAGCAAAAATATTTTTTTCGAATTTCTTTTCTGTCTGTCTGTCTGTCTGTATGTATGATCACGATTATCTCCGAAAATACTGAACCGATTTACTTCAAACTTTCACCAATTGGTTTGTTTTAACCCAGCAAAACATTTAAAGTTTGTTTCATCAAAATCGGTTCATTAAAAAAAAAGTTATCGTCATTTGAATGAACTTAAGGCATTAGTTTGCATACACGATGAATTTTTTATCGTTTCGGTTCCTTAGAGGGGTGACTCAGACCAACAAAATGAACAACTTTTTCTATGGGAACAATGGTGGGAACTCAAAATAAAATTCGCCATTCCCATACAACCTGGCCGGGCGGCGGGAATTTTTTGTATGGAAATAAGGAAATTTTTTTTGAGTTCCCGGCATTGGTCCCATAGAAAAAGTTGTTCATATTGATGACCTGAGTCACCCCTTTAAGGGTCCAAACTGTTCCTGAGGGATGGACACTAACGGCGGCGGCGTAGCCGCGGGCAAACGGCACACCAACCTAAACAGCTGCGCCTAGAAACTTGAAATTTGGTACAGGGGTTCTTTTAAAGATGTGAGTGAGCGCTAAGAAAGTATTTTTAAGAAATTTAACTTCTTAAGGGGTAAAATTTATATGGAATTTTCTCATTTCTGGACTAAGAAGTATGAAAGTAGGTATATAAATTCTAGATTAAAATTAAAAAAGATGTGTGTAGGTAGATGAAATTTGCTAAATTCCCCCTTTAAGGGGTAAAATGAGGGTGGATGGGTGGTATAAACTTTGTATGGAAATTTTCTCATTTCTGGACTTAGACGTATAAAAATAAGTATATAAGTTCTAGGTTACAATTAAAAATATCTGTGTAGGTAAAATGGACGATATTTTTCCCTGTAGGGGTAAAATAGCGGGGTAAAGATTGTATAGGAATTTACTCATTTCTAGACTTAGAAGTATGAAAATAGGTAAATAAATTCACGATTACAATTGAAAAAGATCTGTGTAGGTTAACTGGAAAAAAACCCCCAGAAGGGGGATAAAGTTTGTTTGGAAATTTTCTCATTTCTGGACTATGAAGTATGAAAATAAATAGGTATGTAAGTTCTCGATTACAATTAAAAAAGATATATGTGGGTGAAATGGACTGAATTCACTCCTAAAGGGGTAAAATGGGAGGGTAAAGGTTTTATGGAAATTTTCTCATTTCTGGACTGGTATAAATAATATCCATACTTCTATACTAATACTAATATTATAAATGCGAAAGTAATTCTATCTGTCGTTTTTTTACGCTAAATTTGGTATGGAGGTGTGAGGCCCGGGGAAGGACATAGGGTATGTTTGATTCCGGGAAATTCTAATGTTCCAGAGGGATCGACACTAACGCGGGCGGAGCCGCGGGCAACAGCTAGTGTTATAATATGTCTACGCGAATGTCAAAAATTGAGTCTACTAAGATTATCTCATAGAAGTATGAAGTCTCTAGAAGCAGCGTATTACTTGATACGTCATGTTACTGATACCCTTAAAAGTAGCGTATACTATACACTAGGCCTCAGTCCTCTGACGCCTGTCGAGGGGTATGTAACAGAGTGGAATTTAATTTTTAAAATTATAAACATGCCAATTTCTGAAGTTCTGTCCTTCTAAAATACTAAAATGAATATTATAGTAAACTATCGCGCTGGACTTTTCTCATTTAAGTAATGCAAGTTCATGTTATTTACAATATAATAAACATATTTATCCTCCATTAAAAACGTCAAATTCCATTGTCAGTGAAAGGCGGAAAGACGCATAGTGATGCACTTTGTTATTTTTTGCCAAACATCGATAATTTACATGAATACAGATGAGTGTAATAATCTATACATATAATAAAACAGTAAAATTATTTTGTCTGTACATTTCGAATTTTTGACTGAAATGGATAGAGGGACACTTAAAAAGAATAATAGAAAGCAAAAAAAAATTTTTGGAATTTCTTGTCTGTCTGTCTGTCTGTCTGTCTGTCTGTCTGTCTGTCTGTCTGTCTGTCTGTCTGTATGTATGATCACGATTATCTCCGAAAATACTGAACCGATTTACTTCAAACTTTCACCTATTGCTTTGTTTTAACTCAGTTTAACATTTAAAGTTTGTTTCATCAAAATCGGTTCATTAAAAAAAAAGTTATCGTCATTTGAATGAACTCAAGGCATGAGTTTGCCTGCAAACATATAGCAAAAATAAAATAAAATAATAAGTAACATAAGAAAATTAAAATCCAAAGTCAATTCATCATCATTATACGACAGCATTATACGTATCCATACTATCTATAGTAATCCATACTAAAAAAAAAAGGAGAAGCTGACTGGCTGACTGACATATCAACGCAGGGCCTAAACTATAAGGGTTAGGAACTTGAAATTTTGCACAGGGGTTCCTTTTATAACGTAGGGGAGCACTAAGAAAGGATTTTTGGAAATTCATCTCCTTAGGGGGAAAAACGGGTTGCAAAGTTAGTATGAAACTTTGTTGTTTTTGAAGTTATTCGAATGAAATTCAGCATGAAGGTTCTTTACTGAAAGGTATGAAACACATATTGTATGGAAATTTTCTCATTTCTGGACATAGAAGTATAAAAATATATACTTAATATATGTTTATATTACAATTAAAAAGATCTGTGTAGTTAAAATGGTCGAAATTTCCCCTTGAAGGGGTAGAATAGGTGGGGTAAAGTTTGTATGGATTTTTTTTATTTACTTAGAAATATGATAATAAGAAGTTCTCCATTACAATAAAAAAATATCTGTGTAGGTGAAATGGGCAAAATACCCTCCTTAAGGGCTAAAGATCTATGCAGGTGAAATGTATTAAATTCCCCCTTAAGGGGAAAAAGCAAAGGGGCAGGGGTTTGTATGGAATTTTTATCATTTCTACTGTTCCCAAGGGAACGACATTAACGCGGGCGGAGCCGCGGGCAACAGCTAGTATAAGTAATAAAGTGAATGCCAAGAAATAAATAATAATTAATTCACTCTCCACGACTTTCCCGAAAATTTATTATTTTTAGTGTTCCGTTCCCTAAGAGTAAAAACGGAAAGGTAATACTAAGCCTTCGACGTCCATCCGTCCATCCATCTGCCACATGACTGTATCTATTGAACCGAAATAGATAATATTTCAAAAGGACAATGCCGGTTATTGGCGTCTTTTTGTTTTCGCGCGGCCACTAACCATACCTTGTTTTCCCGATAGTCAATAACAAAATAAAGTTATAAGGGCATATATACCTCTAAACTCAGTCCGAACTGAGTTATAAGGATTAGATATTATATTCATAGGTTTTTGCACTATTTTTCACTAAGTTCATTAAAAGTTGCAATTAAATAATAAATAAAATTATTTTGGACATTTTAATCACTACTATACTTTTTTGAAGTCTTTTTCATCAACGATACAACAGCAGGCTCTTCTCCGCTACCTCCTTGAGGTTAAGAGTATATAGTAACTGTTTATTGGGACAGTCTGAAGTAGCTTTGATAGATACTTGATACATTAGGTAGGTCTTTTTGTTCTTTGCTTGGCCGTCGTCTTCACTGTTTCGCTTCACTCTTGAATTATTGGTGCAGCCGATAGCATAGTGACGTCAGCTTTGACGTTCCCCTTGTTGTTGCTGTCATTGTTCACTTCCATATACTAACAGCGCAACTGCCACTTCATTAGTAGTTGATCTGCTTCATGAACACCTGTGAGAGCTTTCGTGGCGCCACTCAGCGCTTGGGCAGCATGATGACCCAACAGTAAACCGCGGGGTCACTTCAGCAGATGGCGAACTACCTTATTCAGCAGGCAGACCATACGTTGCACTTGGAACATAATGGAAGTAGGCTTTCGACAATTATCTTGGTTTTGATATGACAAAAGTGTTTTACTTAGATGGTGCCCCCTCTTGCGGTCTGCGCAACTCCATAAGAGATGTACCCCAATACATACAGGACTTAAGAGAGCCCTACCCTCGTACGTAATTATGGCGTTGTAACAGACTTTTTAAATCTTTTCAACTTACAGTTGTCTTGTGCACTATTACTAGGTTTCTATGGAAATAAAAAAAAATATGACAAATAAATTCAGTATAAGTCTCCAAAAATCTTATTTTTGTACAAACTTTACCTGAACTTCGGCCGTTCAAAAAGTACTCATAAATAGTAAAAGTAAAGAAACTGTTTTTTTATAAACCTTGAAAATGTAATGAACATTCTAAATGAAAAACATTTATTTCACTAACTTGCAAGGCTTACTGAAAAACACGTATTACCTGGAACAAGTTTTTCATTCAATGTTATTACGTTCTCACTTGCTTGTTAATCAAATGGATGAAACAACAAGCTTTTCAACGGGCCGGGAAGGGCCCTCTCAATGTGCTTTGTTTGCACAATTAGCAATAATTCAAAATACGTCTCATTTTGCAGTTTGGTGGAGAGGGGTACAGAAGGGTTATTGTTATTATCTCATAAAATAATTAAAATCTAATTCTATCATGCTGGTCTACGACATAAGCAAAAACCATGTGCTGTACAAAAGCAAAGCGTAAAAGACATTCACGGGAATAAATAATAAAAAAAATAATCTGAAATATCAAGCAAATGTCTCAGATGAATATCTCGGACTATGTCAAAGGCGATGCGGCTACAACCCATCGCTATTGGATTCCCTTATCTACCTACACGTCCACCAAACAAAGCCAAACGTACCCTTTAGATCATATAGCACTGGTGTTTGTCTACCACGTAATGGTTAAAGAAGTGATTAGTAATTATATACATGTATGCATTTATATATATATATTACAATAAAATTCATATAAATATATGATTTCACTGTGCTGGCACTTCAATGAAAATATAATAATTACCAATTTCTAATTCTGATAACTCTATCCAGACTGAGTTTACAGTTATGTATGTCATAATAAGTTTTGTTAATAACGCTATTATCTGCTAGAAAAAAAAGGCGGGGTCGGTGGCCGCGCGAAAAAAATAAAATTGCCACTTCCAATAGTCGAATCGGCATTGTCCTTTTCACAGAACCCTTCCCATATAAGAAACTTGTTTTTTTTTGTAATTCATTTATTACTGAGAGTTCAAAACACAGAAAATCCAGAAAAATAGTGTTTTACAAGTAAGAGTTTGCACCTCACAATAGCATAGAAGAGGTTTTATGTGTATTTTTCGATATCGATATTACGCTGTATTAATACATCTCTTATGACAACGGCGTCAAAAGTCAGGTGTGCTATTTTCAAACCTTCCACTTTACTAAATGACAGATTTTTATATGGAAACTTGTACGTCTTTATCGAATCACCCGTTCACAAATAGCACTCCTGAAACCACGCCTCCCTTTCCTCTTCCTCACACCCCCGCTAATGACACACTAGGTTCCCATACAATAATGGCAAAATGTGACATCTATTCAGAGAGACGAAATTTTTTTTTTTTAAATCTATGGATTATCTAGTCCTAAGTTATTGAAATTGTTTAGCGTGTATGATTTGAATATTTTTTGGGTTTATGAACGCGATCCGTAATACGGAACTTCTTTTCGTTACATTCGAAGGTTTGCTTTGTTGTTTGTCAGTAAAGGGGTCCTCCGAACGTTTGGCTTCAACGAATATTAGATTCTAAACTCTGTAACCGTTTGTAACGACCCTTCGTTATAAACGTGTGCTGTCTGATCTGATCATTAGCGCCAGTTTAATGAGACTTCGTACATTTTATAAAGTACAAATTCAGTCAACTTACAATCTGAAGGCGCTATTTGAATGAACCTAATTCACTAGAAGATATATTTCGTTCACTTATCATACCAAAGGGCAGTGTTTGGTGCAAATGGGGTCACGGCACGAATGCTTTCGCTGGCAAAACATACACTCGCTCGTAGGTCAAGTTTACTCGATCTTATTTCACAGTTATAGAGTCGCTATTAGAACCATTTGTAATAGTTGTGATGTTGAATGTCTGTACTATATAATAGTGTGTCGTCAGGTCACGTACTGCGGCCAACGCACGCACTTCCGTCCTCCGAGCGGTGATAACAAATTTTGTGGTCCCGTTCAGGCTAATCAGGTTAGCTTAGAAGATCAAAGTCACGCGATGAGTAAGGCCTAAGGCCTTTTAGCAAGCAAGGAAATTGAAGGCAATTTCCGAAACTGGCCTTGGGGAACAAGGATTAGAAATGTTATAGATACAATGCCCGGAATTATAACAAGGCAAGAGTTATAGATGTATTGGTAATCCTTAGTTGAAATTATATTAGTCAAATTCTTATTACTGATTCTCATTCTCAGTATTCTCATTTGCTGAGTAAGCTCATCTAGCTAAATCTGTGTGGCGCAGCCTTAACCCGCCATTTTCCTTCGGACATAGACTTCGTTGATGCAGAACACTCCTTTTTTACAGCTAGCTCATATATTGGTATGCAAATATACTGGATGCATTTTGTAATACTTGTATAGGTGCGGCAAGAAGCAAAAGTCGTTTTAAATAAAAACGGAAATTTAATTGTTATCGACTTCTTCAACTGAACTGTAAAGATAAGAGCGTTATTTATACGCGGGGCCGGATGCAGCAGTCAACGACTGCCGAAACAAAGAAATTCGTTAATTTGAGCGCTCATGACGTCACCTGCCTGAACCTAACTGATGAAGTTTTCACGATTGTTGTAGTTCATTGTGTAGTTCGCAGCATGTAGTTGTTGTGGTAAAGTTTTAATTAAAAGTAAGATTAATCTCGCTAACGATCACCCGCTCATCTCTTTTGCAGATGGCATCAGGAATATACATGAAAAAGTTGTTATAAACAAATATCATTGTAGAGTAAGGTTTGGCCAGCCTAGAAACTGTGTTACAATGTCCAGCTACTCCCAGGAGAGTAGTGGGTAGCTCTTGTACTCGAACATATAGGTACATCAAAACGATAGCATTAATAGTATTCGTAACGCAGTAACTCATATAGGAATAGGAGTATTCGATTATTACCCACAGTAATGAGGACATTACTGTGTGAATGATCGAATACATTGTGTGGAGAAAGACTCATATAACAGCCTATGTATGGTATTCGCCAGCTTTAGAAACTTCAATCGAGGCTGTATCTAAGATAAAGACGTAAAAGTGAAACTGTATCGACTGGAATATGAGATATTAACCGCGGAGACATTTGGAACGTGCGACTGCTGCGTTGCGGTTAGTGTCTACATATAGGTAGGTGCTATGACATGGAATACAACAAGGAAGAAATACTCTTTGCGTCTAATTGGTAAAAGGGGTCACATTATATCGTTATGATCCTAATCAACAGGAAATTTCGGGTAGGTAATTAAAATAAATAAATTAAAAAAAAACGTCATTTGAATTTTCAGTGGTTTTCCTACTGACGTTATTTTTCAGAAGGTTTGGTTCAATATGTAATGTCTTCTCCGTTGTGGCGGTGAAATGGCCTGATTACATAATGTTTTCTGCGATGCTATCTTATTTATACGGGTAAATAGTTATTCATGGCCGCTGCACCGCTGTCACGGTCTACCACTCAGGCTGGTTAGCCATCATGATCTTAGTTATAACTCAAAGATCTATGCTTCACAAGCAAGACGTAGACGAACTGTTCGAGTTCGATTCTCACATTCGGCGCAACATTTTCGAAACCATATATATGCTGCCGATGAAGGAAAAACAGTGAGGAAACTTGCACAACACACTAATTGACTTTTTCATTAATTTGTGAACGTGCTTTAAAAGGCACGGTAAGTACCTAAGTGCAGAGACTATAGGTGATAGGCCTGCTTACACTAGAGAACAGTTGTTAACCTATGTCAGATGCTTTAGGCAGGTTGAAAAATCTGACACAAGTGTGGGACACTAACACATACGATAAATACACAAAGAAAGGGTCTCGAAATTGATTACATAATGTTTCCTGAGATGGTATCAGACCGGGCCATTGCACTGCACCCTGCCCTGCTAAGCAGTCACGGTCTGCATGCACTCCTGGTAGCTCGCCCGCCATTTTGATCTTATTTATATGTGAAAGAAGTGCATGTATATATCGTTACAACGAAAAGGCTTCATAATTGCTTCGTTTACATAATGTTTCCTTCGACGGTATCTTATCCAGGGTCGGTGCACTGCTCGCTGCTAAGAAGTCACGGTCTGACACTCATGGTAATGGTAGCCGGTCAGCCATTATGGCCTTATCTTCGTACACAAAGAACATAAACTCTTGTTGCAGATGTCTCTATCTACAATAGATAATCACTTCCCATTAGGTGGCAAACTTAATTTTCGAAGTATATCGAAATCTCTGTTGTAATAGCTTCTATCCAGACAGGATACAGATTAAACATAATCACGGAAAGCTCCTCTGGCCCACGTAAACTTATGAGATGGTCACGCTTCGCTGGTCACATTTAACGAGCACCACGCGGCCTACAGCACCGCACCACAAAAACAGTGATACAACGACCGCACGAGCCGTGAAAAACACTCAACTGCAGTAATAACTTTTGATATGTATTCCTTACTATTCATATAGATAATAACCAACTTCAACCAACATACTGTACCGATTTAGATGAAATTTTTAATTGGGATGGTTCAGGTGTCTTCGAATATTCGGGGAATTAAGATCCTCTTCCATTTTAGAAGTCGGTTGCAAATGTCAATTGGTGATGGTGAAAGAAGAGCACTAGAAACTAATAAACAGTTATGAAATGACAGTGATCTATTGCTCTTTGACAAAGCATTTTTATAGACCTCCCATATAAATTGACCGAACAACCGCTGAAATTTCTTAGGGACTACATTTTTTATCAGATTTCGCGAGGTTTATATGGGGAAGTCTTTCGTCTAGCACATTGTATATACAATGTATATTGTACCTACTGATATTGAGTTGAACAATCGACAAGTAAGTAACACTAAAACAGCTAAAACCTACATTAACATGTACCGATTAATTCCGTTTCATTCGAGCCGTAAAGTGCTGGAGTGACACGAAGGCAATAAATACGCCGTAAAGGGAGGTCGTTGAGGACCCCGGCGAAATAAAAAGCAACGACTTGGCTATCAGGGCGCATCGCCCTCGCAGACAGTCACCTTCACTCGGCCGCTTACGTACGCCCTGTGACGTAAAACAGGTAGTTTGCTGTTGTGTGACGTCACAAGTCCAACTGGATTACAGCCAAGCAGGCAAGGATTGTCGTCAAAAGAAAAATGCTGAAATGAAATAATGTAGTCTTGGTTGTCAGGGCGCATCGCCCTTGGACACTGTCACCTTCGGCCGGATTACGTAAGCTGGGACTTGTGACGTCCCTACAAGGGTAGGCTGCCGTGTACCCGCACGCGACCGACTGGATGTGAGCCAAGTCGGCAAGGATGAATAGTATTTGTTTTATCCATACCTAATTTATCTGTCAAGAAAAGCTGGTGACCACAGATGTAAATGTAACCCAAGTATCAATGTATAGAAACTTGACGTAAATGTAACATAAGCATTACGATTTGTATAGAAACTTGGCGACGGTTGGAGTCGTCCGTTATCTATCAACACTTGATCCATTGCGGGCCACAGACGAGACCTGAGTCATCCACCGTCCTTTTCCGAGACAGCTGATCCCGTCAACCGTCGTAGCTACCAAGCGGTCGCATCACAAGGGGCGTGAGGTTATTCAGAAGAACTGACCTAACTCTCTAATTGATACCCAGAATCATGTCCGTCAGAACCGCGGGCTGTATGAATTCATGATTTTACCCGCCATTCTGACGTCAGATTAGCGGCTCACTTTTATTTCCGCATTTCTAAAAAAGTCAAAAGTCAAAGATTTTTATTCAAAATTGGATACATGTATCTCTTTTTGAACGTCATATTATTATTTCTTATATATTTTTTAATATATGCAAAATTGAAATACTACTAGCGTTTCGGAACGACCACTGGTGAGAAGAATACGCCGAAAGAAACTCAATCCAGACTTGGTCCCTACGTGCATACGAGTTCTACGAAAAATGAAAGGTAATACAATTTATAATAAATGTAATAATAAGGTAATAAATAATGATTTAATGTTTATTTAAATTCCCGTTTGTACACCCGCGGTTTTGACGGACACCCCAGAATCTAGGCTTAGGACCCACTCTAAACATTCCTAGACTCTTATAGTTATTCTTATTAAAGTTACGGGTTTAAGTAAACTTA
The DNA here is from genome assembly GCA_947532085.1 of Elegia similella. Taxonomy (NCBI): domain Eukaryota; kingdom Metazoa; phylum Arthropoda; class Insecta; order Lepidoptera; family Pyralidae; genus Elegia; species Elegia similella. The sequence continues at coordinate 31,178,650 of OX383927.1, read as the reverse complement.
ATCTAAAATCAATCTAAATTTAACCTTATGGTTTCTAATGTTTTCGCGATCGTTACACATTTAAATAAAATCACGTATTACGGTTTTATCATGTTGATTACAAACAAAGTGTAATAAACGCGATAAAACCGTATCGACTGATTTCATTTAAATGTTAACCTTAACCTATCTTATTTTTATGTATATTTGATGGCAAACGAGCAGACGAGCCATTTGATAGAAGTGGTCACCGTCGCCCATGGACAACTGCAACACCAGAGGAGGTGCTGACCTTAACTTAACCTAAGTCTATTTTCCCGACATGACTATCACTATATCAACAGTAATTGTCAAAATATGTTTGCTATGGACGATGATTTCAGAACTTCAAATCATTTTACAAGCAGCAACACATGTTTGGCCAATGATTTAGCACAGTAATAATTCTACGGACAGAAGTTCTGTTCAACAGTCCTTTAGCACTGTTTGTTTGATGAATCATGAGTAATACGCACCGCTAGTACTACGGTTGTTTCGTTATTTCTAAAAATAGACAAGCAAATACATAATATTTCAACAAATACAAGTTCATACAAAGCCTTCATTCATTCACACATTGTCAATTTTTTTTTATTGCTTTTTTATTTTTTGGACAAATCACACAGATTGAGCTAGGTCTAAAGTAAGTTCGAGACTTGTGTTATGGGATACTAACTCAACGATACTATATTTTTATCACAAATACATATTAGATAAACATCCAAGACCCAGGCCAATCTGAAAAAAAAACATTTTCCATCTTGACCTGGCCGGGGGTCGAACCCGGTCACTCCGTGTCGCAGGCTGGCGTGTTGACCGCTGCGCCACGGAGCTAGAGTTATATAGTATTTAAGAGCTAGACTTAAGAATAAATTCAGTCAGGGGTGACATCCTCAACTGCCAGTCCGGTGGTTGAAGGTGCGCGCCTGCCCTCTTGAGCTGCTAATTGCTCTTCCCCTATTCAGCCAAGTGAGTAGTATCCCAATACCTTCATTCCCTTTCCAGATCCAACAAATTCCTATTCTTCCCCAGCTTAAAAATAATTCCGATGGGCACCAGCGTTGGATGCAAGAAAAACAAAAGAAACTGCGCTCGCCTCCCGCATGCCAAGCATGGTGAGTAAGTATAGCAATATCCTCCCATGGAACAAAGAATCCCTGGGAAAGGCCCTTGTCCAGCTGTGGACTTTTTGTGGGTGTAATGATGATAATGATGATGATTTGTCTAGTCAAGCAGGAGTGACATCTGCACAATCAGGCAACTCAAGTGGACCAGGTGAAGGAACTCACACCGTACAACAATCGTCAGGAAAAACCAATAGTTAAATCATTAACCAACTCCAAAGAAAGGTTCTTAATTCAGTTGTATGATTTTTTTAATGTTTGTTACCTCGTAACTCCGTCACTTCTGTATGAATCGATAAAGACATATTTATTTGGAAAGGTAATTTTCCTTTTTAATTAGCCTTTTCATTAAAATAGGTGAAGCAGTTTAGTAGAAGTCGATTTTTTAAATGAAAGATTATTTTATCAATTAAAAAGGCGAGTAGAGTTGCGCCACGGAGGGCAACACCGTTTAACAGTTTGAGTAATTCAGTCAGTTTCATCGCATGATTAAGACATCGGCAGGTCGACTCCCGGCCGTGTCGAAATTCACTTGCTCTCAGTTCGGCGGCACTGTCCACCACGAATGATTGACAAGATAAATATCAACGTAATACGAGGTAGAGATTTATTTACCATTTCAGACTTGCAAAAGCAAAAAGCAGTTAGACAGTCAATGATTACAACCATGCCTTTAGTTTAAAATAAACAGAATTGTTTTATTATAAGGCAACAGTCTTCCGCATCAATACCAACTTCTACCTCTTGATTCCATCCAACTCTGGGCAATTCGTATTATCAGTCGATAATCCCACACTCACAGAAGATTTAGACACCCTCAGTCTCCGGAGAGAGGTGGGCTCTCTTTACTAGTGATCGCCAGAGAGAAATTCTGTTCTCATGAATTCCTCCTCATGGAAATCTGCGGGAAATTTCCAATAATTCCCGCGTTTGAGAGAAAGGTATTTTCACCGAGTATTTTGGTCAAGCGTGGAATGTTCGCCGAGATAGGCCAACCATTCAGTGCGTTGACAGAGAATCCTCATATTTAGAAAGTCTGAATAGATAGCTTTCCTAATTTTCCTATAAACGTTCGTTCTCGGTCAAAATAGCTACAACGCTATTTAAGAAAGTCATTAAACATGTCTTTTGCATAATTGTTTATGGTTAGGTAAGTCTCACACAACGTTTGTGATATGACCGACATAAATCGGCAAGATGCACGATATGTCTGTAATTGTTGTACTTAATAAAGACTGTGAAATAGGAAAGTTTACTGGAGTTGTCGAGGCATAAACACATCGCACGAGCAGGATCGCTGAAGCCTGGAATGTCGCCGCTTTCCGAAATATGCCAGCTATGCGCCGCTTTGTTCCCGAGTCCCCATGTTGTGAAAGGCTGGAGCTCTGCCGCTAAAGCCTTTGTGAAAAGCTAGTCTGAATTTTAAGCTAACAAGAGCACACATTACTCAAATATGTACGGTCCGTGTGTCTAAAAATTTACACAATTATTTAATATGTAGTTAATTCTTTTTGTTTTCGAGTAAAATGGCTATTTAAACTTTCTTTTATAGTTTTTGACCAGTAGGTAGTTACTGGTACATAAAGACACTAACTATTAAATTTGATGGATTTATGAGTTCAAGTAGTTTATCAGTAACACGTTTTCTGAATAAACCGCTTATAATTTAAACAAAAAATTAAATAGAGTTGATTACATAAAACTCAAGTATGCGACAACATACGAAGTAATTAGCATCGTTATCAGACGGGAACGGAAGACGAAACGAATAACCGACGAAACCACCATACTCGAAAATGGATTATCTGTGGTATGTAAGCGAATGGCCCGCCTCCAAGCAGAATGTTATCAGATGCAACTAGTCATTCTTAAATATCATATTATATGTTTTATTTAGTCTAAGCATATGTTACATCTTAATTGAAGTTGTCAGAAGGGATGTGGCAGAACTCAAGAGGCGGGAAGTCTTACGTAAGTATGTATGTTTCCGAATTGGAACATTTTTCCCACAGATCCCAGCACAACGTGACAAATGGTCACCGTAAGTATACCATGTGCCGAGGACTAAGATACATTAGTTTGTTGATACATATCTTAAGCAAAGATTCTTTTCAGTGTATATTTCAGACTCAGACTTAGCAAGTTATCGTTATCTTAACGATAGAGAAGAAATATTAGCATCTTTATCAGATACAAACGGAAAATCCATTACTCCAAAACGGATTACGAGAGGAATGCAAGTGACCGTGTCCGGCTGAAACCAGAATGTTATCAAATGCAACTAGTCACTTCACCACATGACGAGGGCTGGCCAACGTCAGACTTTGGAAAGACATGTACAGGCAGGGTTTCAGGCATTGGTTAGGAATCTAGTTGGAATTAGAAACTGCTAAGGTTCGCTGAAAATTTTAGATATTTTCTTGAGCTAATTTAAATGCCATCACTGTAGGTAGAGTAAACACGAAACCTATTCCACGGAGTACTTTGTTTTTCAAGCGTCCTCTATATAAGAGAGGAAATTGCTAAGAAATAAGGAAAGTAAACTTTTAAGTGTTAACCCTACTGTGGTCTAGTATCAGGGTTTCTCCCACTGATGACAGCGGCGGGAATGAGCGCAAGGTCGGGGCAAGCGGCAGATTGCTAGTCCTGGCCGGATCCAGTGTCACACGTATGGTCAGCTACTACAAACAACATGCAGCTGGACAAGCAATGTTAAATAATAAAATAAAATGAAATAAAATAAATAAATCTATAGGGACAAATAACACAGATTGAGTCAGCCCCACAGTAAGTTGTGAACTTACGTCGTATGATACTAACTCAACGATATTATATTTTATAATAGATACACCATATAAATAAACATCCAAGACCCAGATCAATCTGAGAAATATCGTTTTCCATCTTAACCTGACCGGGTATCGAACCCAGGACTCAAATCAAAGGGTTGTGGTACCACAGGTACTACACAAGTCAGGTCGTCTATTTAGTTATATTTAGATTTAAAAGTGTCAGTGTTGACTCTAGTGTGGTATCTCGGTGGGTTCCTCCCACTGATATTTCTCCGACGGGAATGGGCGCAAGGCCGTGACACGCGGCAGATGGGTAGAGCCTGGCCGGATCGGGTGTCACACATATGGCCGGCCTTTATCCATCCAACTGGTCAAGCGATAGTAACACTATAAACATTTATAATTAAAGATGATGTTAAGTAAAATAGTCTGTAAGAAAATAAGCGCCAAACTCTACATTGCGTAAGCTAAACTACCTATGTGGTCCAACTCGAACCAGCTAGCCAACCTGTGATATCGAATATTGTTAAGCTTCAGTCACACTTAAAAGAATTGTCACTGACGCTTCTCTTCTTTATGCAAAAACTACTTGCTAGATGTGAAACTTTACGATAATACATCAGAAGAATGATGTGAATTCGGATGTTTAATATATAACATTAGGTTAGGCAGACTAAAACACGGGCAAAAGTTATCAAAAATATACGAAGAAAATTAATCACTCTTCGCTGTCATTGTCATTAATTATTATGATAACTTTAATTACACAGTAAAGGACCACAGTAGTTAGTTGTATTTCCCTAGCTTCCCACGACGATAACACTGCGTACAGAAACACGGCGATTGTTTCAAAACATTTAATGCAACACGAGCGTGTCGTTACATCAATTGCGCGGCGGTGACGTCATATGCAAGCCGGTAAAGGGATTAACATGGTAATGCTGCGCGAAGGACGGTGGTCGCCATGCTGAAATTATGCATGGTCGATGAGACTTACGTGTAAAACGATACGCGTAAGACATCGTCGATCCTGGCCGAGTTCAGCGATGTCAAGGACTGATTATAATAAATAAATAATAAATAAATATATACGGACAAATCACACAGATTGAGCTAGCCCCAAAGTAAGTTCGAGACTTGTGTTATGGGATACTAACTCAACGATACCATATTTTATAACAAATACATATATAGATAACATCCAAGACCCAGGCCAATCTGAAAAAGATCATTTTCCATCTTGACCTGGCCGGGGATCGAACCCGGTCACTCCGTGTCGCAGGCTGGCGTGTTGACCGCTGCGCCACGGAGCTAGTCACTGATTGATGTAAACGTGAGGATTTCTATAATAAGGATAGAAGATCAAAATAACTTCCCATTCTACCCTACTATTCCAGTTGGAATCTAGGCTTTCTTGACCAAGGTGGTGTGTGATTCAATGGCCAAATACTGGGTTATTGGTGCACTAGCCGTGCCTAGATTAAAATAAAAGTAAGTGGGCGGTGGTCCTCATTGTTTGGGTTGCATTTTTGAGAAGGGACAATGTTGCCCGCCTTGGGGCAACATTGAATTGCTCCTGAATATTTATATTACTTATTCATTCAATAAACTTTTTAAGCAGCTTTGCTAAATACAAAAGCGGCTACGGCTATTGTGGAAAATGTATTTCATTTTAAGCAACACGCAGAATAACCGAGTTCTGAAAGCAAACAATGTTTCGATTTACATTTTGTTTGACAACATTTAGGTATATAACAAGTTCCCAAAACAAATCTAACACATATTACTTAAATAACGTTTTTGGAATATGCCTACAGTCCATTCGCCGAAGACGGATTTATGAGCGACGATAAACTCCAAATAAGTACAACCAATGCAAACGCACTTCCGCCAGTCTCTCGATGCTTCCTGGACATTTGTTTATGTTAGCGTATTTTGCCAACCGAACCGAGCGATAGAACCGTCTAAGCTTGAATAGTTGAATGAAAATGAAAATGAAAATGAAAATGAATAATTTTTATTCAAAGTAGGATACATGTATCGCTTTTTGAACGTCATATGTTTCTGTTGTTTATTTTTCTTTCTTTTGTTTGTAAAATCGAAAAACTACTAGCGTTTCGGAATGACCACTGCTGAGAAGAATACGCCGAAAGAAACTCAGTCCAGTCTTGGTCTCTATGTGCCTGAAGGGCTCGAATATAACAATATATTTTACAAAAATTAAATTTAACTACATTAAAATATACATTTAAATTATTACCAAGCATTTTTATCGAATAAATAATCTTTTATACAATAATAAGCCCTTTTAAGTAAATGATTTTTTACAGCCGTTTTAAATTGAATTAATGGCAGACCTAATATTTCTGCGGGAATTCTATTATAGAAGCGTACTCCAAGACCCAAAAAAGAATCCATAGTTTTCTGCAATCGCAATGCTGGTGTAAATAATTTATTTTTATTTCTAGTGTTTCTGCTATGTATATCACAGTTTTTTTTATATAAATTAATGTTGAGTCGCAGTCGTACCGCAAAACAGAAAGGATAGGGAAATAAAGTTTCGTCCGTGTTCCGTGTTTCGTTGTGGTTATCGTGCAACACTATAAGCCACCGCTGAGCTCGTTTTTTTCAATTTTGGTATATAACTCAGCTCAGCAGTTGCTTTGTTCATAATTTGGTTTTTATATCTCTCCTATAAACGGCAATTCACAGGCGTAACCTGAGTGTTACACAAAGTAAATATATATATCTGAATACCATGACGATGTCACGAACACAAAACCACAGATTACTAAATAGTTACTTGACAAAACTAGCTACATTCGAGTCTGTTCGACTTAATTACAGGAGCTTTATGTGTGTAGCCGCTCTGATCCGTGCTGATGCAGTCATGCTTAGCTGCCCACACTACACAATGTTAGTAAACAGATCTACGATGGAGCCACTGCGGAAACAGATTGCACGCGCTGGAATAGCTTCGGATTGGTATTTCCTTGTTGGTGGTACTGCGAATGGTGCAACGAATACAAACACTCGAGTTTGCATGACACGTCTGTTTTGTAAACTTACTTGTTTGAATTATGGCCGCGTTGGCACGGACCGTTTGGTCACACCAAATCTACAACTAGATAATGAAAGGGCGCTAACAAAGTCTTGAGGTTATGGAAGCCACCTTCATGCTCACTCGTCCCGGGAACTTACTGGGTCATCTCGTGTCCGATCTGGTCAAGTATTTTTTATTAGGTACCCCAACATGTAACAAACTGGTCTTGTCTCAATTCAAAAACCTTTCTATCCTAACGTACGCCGTAACGCGAAATGGGATATTGTGATCGGTCCTACTGCTGGTTATACTCGTGTGCAATTGAGATGAGAGAAAAACCGGATTATGTTACAATAATATCTGTAAACTATAATTCTATATAAACGGTTCTCTGTTTGAGAACATTAAGTTGGTAAACGTAGCATTATGGAATAAATTGCAAAGCAATCGCTCAACAAATGAGTTTGAATTCGCAGCAGCACCAGATTGCATCCAACACAATTTAGTTGTAATCAAATGTGTTTGTGTTCTACAACTACGACAGTATTAAAGGTATCACAATAAAGTTTACATCATACACGGATTATTTTCTTAGCTTAGCATACCTTGATTATTTTTCATAAAAACAAAACTTGTTTGTCTTTCTATTTAGGTACTTTGACATATTTGTTTGTAGGCACAGCTATAATCCATTTCCACGTGATTTATTCACAGACATACTGGAGAGAAACAAATAGGAAAGTTTTTCGGTCGGCGACCCGCTGCTACCCCGGGGTGAAGGACCTCCTCAGCCCTCATATCTTTACGAAGGATAGCAGGGTTAGTAAAGGCCGTTTAGTTCTTAGGGCTGGCGATTACTACAAAATGTGCTGAAAATGCTCTGTGTACGAATCCTCACGATAAAATTTTATAATATTGTATATTTGTATGAAACTTTGTACTGGGAAGTTCGCCATCGTCAGAATAACTCTATGGTACCATTAAATGAAACCGTTACGTACAACTGGAGCAAACAAAATTTTAATCACTACACTTTAAAATTTAACATTGCCAATCAATGTCTTGCAAATCGTGCTCGGAATATTGTCAAAACATTGTTTAATGGATTCTAAAAAACATACTTGAAGTCAGATATAGAGAAATACTTGTTGCCCTTAGACATCTGGTAGCTGCCCTTTGCTTTACCGCCTCATCAGTTCAATACTCAATAAGGTCACAGCGCCAACGTATTATTATCCTCGCTTTACTGTACTCGCACAGTTAGCATTATTGATATCGTGTCGTGTTCATCAGATAAAATCGAAAATACCATTTCATGAACTTGTAATATCAGAACCGTTTCTGACAAAACTTTTTCAATACTTAAGTCGACGTACCTGTTATAGAAATCTTTCTTTACTTTACATATATGGACGTAATCTTCGGTTGATCTCACGTTGATCTCTATATAAGCGTATAAACCATTAAATTTTTTATTTTTTCAGTTAAATTATCGTTATGACAGTTATTACAATTGGGGAATCCATGCACAGTCCTTTCGTTTTCGTTATGATAATCGCTGAACTGAGATAATAACAGAGTGGAGACCCAATGGTAAAAGGGGCCGAGGACGACCCAGAACTAGATGGTGCGATGAACTCAATAGTTACGACCAAGAATGGTCAACAAAAGCAACAGACAGACTGACATGAAAAAGAGAAAAAGAGGCCTTTTGCCCTGGGAACACTGAGACATTGTTAATGGCTCGTATTAATAATAAAAATCGTTATGATACTAATAATAATGATTAAGGAATCCAGAACTGATAAAAAGCACAGCATTACCTTTCAATCCAATTAGGTTAGGAATAATAAATTGTTAATGATACCAAAATAAAGCCATGAATGTCAGTTTTCCCTGTCATTAATTAATAAAGTTTTATTTGACAAAATAGGAAACAACTACCATTAAACTCAACACTCTAGTACGTAGTTTGAGGTACTTTACATAGTAAAAAAGACGGCGATAGCTCAAGCGTATCGTGCAGACGGATAAAAAACTTAAATTAAAAGCCATGGAGCACATCAAACAAGCGGAGACACATCGCCGACACGCCACTTATTTTCGTTAACATCCGTCCAATTTTTGGGATATTTTCGGCCAAAACTAGGGTTATCAAACATGGGATTTTCAGAAGTTCTGTGGTAAAATTTGGGTTTAGGATCTAAATACATAATATACGCATTACGGTTTCTTACGCTAAAAATAATTAGCATTAAGCTTTATGTTATATATTTGTCACGAACTCACGACTGCAAAAAAAGGTGTGTTGTTTTTCGAGTTATGTATGTAAATATGTTTATTCCACGATAACTTTTAAATACCTCAACTGATTTCTTCAACCCTCCCGAGTGTCATTTTTATCAGTCGTTTATTTTTTCAGAAATGTTTGCTAATACTAATAACATTTCATGCGAATAAAAATTATTAGTTCAGATTCCAAACCTAAAATATGCCAAAAAGTAATTACTTCGATCGAAACATTGGACATGAAAAATAATTGTCGACCAAATGAAAAATAATTTTGTCTACCGGCACCTAACATTGTAAAACTGTACTAACTTCTTATACATACGTGTTCTTTTACATAACTTTGTTCTTAACATTTAATTTTATTCGGTTGTCATATTATATAGCCAAATTTATAGAATTCTATAAATTTGGCTTACAAATTCTATACCGGCTAAGTAGCCGGTAAAGTGCTGCCGTTATCTTGCAATGGCAACCCTGCCAGTTTCTTGATAAAAACTAATTTCATATTATATATTCAAGTTCTTTGATCGCTCATAAACCCACAACAAATTAGAAATGTCCCAATGAATCTGGACACAATGTTTGTTATGACATTATTAGGCAGATATACGAGTGTGTATAGCAGACGCTCGATATTATCGAGCAGCCCTACACAATAAGCTTTGACGAAAAACTGTGTATATTGTGTCGTTCTTTGGTCGCTCACAATAACAACAGCTTGAAGAGATCTTTCAATCGCGAGGCAAAGTGCGTTTTATTATAGTATTGAATGGCGTATGTTGTGATGTTTACGATATTGCAGGTATTGCTCGTCCCGTTTTCTGACTGACTGCCTGAACGTTCACTATTCTGCGTAAACCGCTATGCGTCAGTCTAAACATTCTCGCGTATTGTTGCAAGTGTATCCGGGAATAATCGTATATTCCTCAACAGTTTTTAAGATTTCGATGTGATAACGTCTTACAGTGCCGTGTGGTTTCCGGCAGAGTAGAATAGGACCACTCCTAGTCTTCCCATGGAGGTCGTAAGAGGCGACTTAGGAAATACAAGCTAAGCAAAGCTCGTAAACATCAATGAGACCTCTCCAACCCGTCTGGCCAGCGAGGAGAGTGTAGGCCAAATCCTCTGTCTGCTCTGGCCAATTATGGCTCCGGTAGTACAGATAGGGTCATGCTCCTGCAGTGGAGACTAAAAGACCTGATGATGATGAACGTCTTATAAAACGATGAACTCCGGCTGCATGCACGAAGAAGTGTCATGATCGTCTACAAGCGAGAGCACGGAACAAGCGATAGAGGCACGATCGGCCTAAGCGTTTAGCTTGTGATGCATCCATCTCTCTTCCACCGTTATCATGTAAAATTATCGTCCGTAAACCTACTTTAAAGACAACTTTTTTTTACAACTTATATGTATGTAAGTTGTTTTTTTTATTACTTTACCAATTTTGTCAGTTACATTACTTATTTGTTGACGTGCTTCCGGTTGGCTACTATTTACTGGCCATAAATCGCTCTATTTCCTGTAATATCTGATTTTACTTCACAGCGTATCATAACATAACTCATTCATATAAATCATCATTTCAATTACAATTACGTACAGGAAACGGTCAAATATAACCATAATTCGTTTTCCAATTCAATCTAACTGCGAATAAATGAGCAAATCAGATTTTTCTATGACTTTCAAAGATCGTATCATTAGTAAAATAGAGGTAAGTTTATGGGATGTTATTCGTCTATCAACTTCGTAAGCACTAACCAAATAATTGCCTACGCCACGCTTCGTATTATATTTTTCCGCAAATTCAAAATTTGCAAATTTCCGCCGGATGAGGTAGAAACACTCCCCTTCAAGACCAGGATGTGGAGACAGTGAAATCCTTAGAAACTCAATACGATTTGCACGAACAGTAAAAAGGCACAGCGATATAAAAGTTGGGAACATTTGGTAGTAAAATTGGTGGAAGATTTGATATAAAAATTGGATTTTTTTCCCAACAATTGATTTAAAGTACATAGTTTAGGGTTCCTTTGGGTTTATATGTAGAAAGCACCCGACGACTAGAGAGCTGACGGACTAGCTTTGACTGAGTACTTTATTGATGCAATCTTTCCTTATATCATCATCATCATCAGGGCCTTTTTAGTCTCCACTACAGGAGCACGACCCTCTGTGTACTACTAGGGCCATACTTGGCCAGAGCAGCTAGAGAACTTAGCCTACACTCTCCACGCTGGCCAGACGGGTTGGAGAGGTGTCTTAGATGATCCTTATATGATCGTTATCAATTGTGCTGATTATATACATCACATTTGTAACGTCCATGGCAGCATGCAGGCGCCATTAGTAACCACATAACGCACGGTTATGTATTATTATATTATATGAGGAGCGTGTGAGGTGTGACGCGTCTACGTGTTGGGATTACGAGGCGTACGGCACGTGAATGAAAGTGTCGCTGGGCTACCAACTGCCATTCATTATAACTGAACAGCGGAAAGAATAGTTAAGCCCACAGGACATTGTTGGAGGTTCTATTGTAGCTTAGATTTGGAACATGACAGTAGTTTGGTTTGTCTTTTAAATGCAAACTGAGGATAGATATCTTAGGGTCTTAGCGTTTATTTTATGTTATAATATAAAAATTTCCTGAATGATCACAAAAACTGCGATCCAATAAATATAATTTCTATGTTTGATAGAGTCGCATAAACAAGCACTGTGTCATTTTCGAATATTAGTTGGTCATGAGAAATCCGAAGAACATTTTTTTAACATGTTACACACACAGAAATGAATAAGCCATCTTCACTTCAAATACCCAATGGCCAAATACAATGTTAAATTGGTGTCAGACTTACGGAAATTGTCACTTCCAAGTGCCCAGACAATCACAGAGATTGAGTTAGCCCCATAGTAAGTTCGAGACTTGTGTTATGGGATACTAAGTCAACGAGTGACGTATTCATTAAGACTGCTTATCAGGAAACTGGGTATACTTACTTGGTACTTCGCAGGCGTTTTTATTGGTCTTACCGGACACCAACTGACATTTAGTAGGCATGTCATAGTAGAAAATTTTAGGCAGGTAACGTTAGACAGGCGCGGTCTTGAAAATAAGAAACTTATACAGCATAGAAGGTTAAATTACGTCACCCTCTTGATACATTCACGCACAAATTTAATCTTATAGCTCAACTCGGAACTGTCATAAAACTCGTAAAAAAAATAAAGATGGTGATCCTAAAATAAAGCCATCCGGATATAACTCTTTATAAGCGACGCACGCACGGAAACCATTTACCAAACACTCCGTGCCTGCACCTGTTTCGTTCCCGGCAATCGATGAGAGCAGGATTGGCTTCGTGGAATTGAAAATGGGACGAAACCATAATTCCTACGGTTTCCTAACAAATGTAAAACTAATAACGAGAACTGGGACGTATAAACATGCGGTGCTGGCTTACGTCAGGAAGCTGTCATTGCCGAATCTGTTTACTTGAGATATGTTTTTTGATGTGATACATCCGTCGTTTGGCCCATTCTTTTTACAACACGTATGCAATGAGGCAACAACAGCATTTAAAGTTATTCATTAACGCATTTTTGTATCTGACTATTCTTTGTGTCGTTTTGTCGTTACTTATTTTCTTTCGCGGCGATCGCGACGGCGGCCGGAGTCGCTCTATTGGCTCTAGAAGAAGCGACTCGTGGTTTTATTTTGCGCCAGGTACCACAGAATGAAAGCGGAAAGTATTACCCGGTATCAAAATCCCGTAGCCTCATTAAACCTCACGTCTAAGCTTCGTTTTGCTATCTTTGTCTCATATACTTCCAAGCGGCCAACAGCCATATATCGGCGACAATTTCGGTGGCCACTAATGAAGCCCCGCGTCACGGTGGCTGCGCCTTTAATACGAGCAGATTAACTACGCCGACCAATTTAGCAGAATGCCTGTCTACCTGTGCTGGATAAAAAAGTTAATTACTGTGCCGATCTCTATAGTAAAATTACCAAACGCTGGCTCTGGCTCCCAAGTATACCAGCTGACAATGCAACCAGCCAACCAGAAATACGAGTATGCTCGTAATAGTCTCCAAAGTAACGTATACCATAGAAATAAAAAAAAACGTATAGATGAAATGGTAATAAAACGATAGTAAAAACGGCCAGCGACCCCGGTGTCGCAGTGGTAATTTTATTGAGTTTAGGTCACATTGTTCACTCCATACAAGTATCGAGGTCAAACTAGGTCAATCCGAAAAGTAAGTATTCTAAAAAGTTTTTTTTGGTATAGTACGGCAAACGAGTAAATGAGTCACCTGATCGTAAGCAATCAGCACTGCCCATGAATAATAGCAACACCAGGGTGTAACAGGATCGTTTCAAGGAGTTGGGGGAAAAACAGGGGGAAGGAAATGGGAGAAGGATAGGCCTCCGATTCTCTCACACACCGAACGAAGCATAGAAGCAAAATAATACTTAATAAATAGACAGATAGGAAACTCTAAATCCTATTAATGAACTGTTTTCGGGGGTTGAGAAACGGTGTGTGTGAACGACCAGCGAAAACTGTGAGGGTTCTCGAGACAGCCTGACTCTTGAACCCAGGCTTAAATAACTGCCGGCACGTGTTAGCTTTATCTAAGATTGCTTCTTGATTGGACCGAAAGGACCAGACTTTAGTTGTATACCCAGGGGGCCGTTAATATCGTTCTTTATACCTATAGAGCGATAACATAGGATCAATATTTCGACTTAATTAGTAAAGTACTAAGTAACTTAAGTAAAAACAACCATTTTTACAGCGGTCAAAATACAACAGAATTAGGACTGTAGGAGCTGTAGGAGTCACTATATGCTTATGGGATCTCGGAAATATATTGTTCTAATGCCTGCTTGCTAAATTGGAGGAATCCTACAAACGCCAGATGAGGCGTTCAATGCAGAAATAGTCGTAAAAAAACATAAATTTAACATGAAGATAAAAAGAAGACAGAAATTGTTTTGACTGTTTGAATCGAATACAAATTACAATCTGCAAAGTTTGTAACTTTAAAAGATAATAGGTACCGCACTGCACTTTGTGATTTGCTCTGAAATAATTCGGGTTCGTGCCAGGCGTCTAGTTCTAACACAACCTTCGGAAACTTACACAGTTCAATATTCTAGTATTCCATTTCATTTGGCAGAGTAACCTTGTTTTAAGACAAGCTGTTTTCCCAAAGTTTGTTTACAGAATTCTGTCTTATTCGGTGCATCATTTTTTCTGCTAACTAATGGTCATTGTATGAGTTTCTGACCACATACAGAATGGCACGGGGGAAGGGCCCAGGTTCTTCTCCGTGTCATTTATTATGTGTTTTATACTTTCTTTCTTTGATAAGAGTTAGCTCTTTGATAAGTGATCTCAATATTGATTTTATCTCATGCACAGTAGATGACTGCTGGAGTAAACTTATTTTTAGACAAGTCTTGTGAAAGTTACGTAATTGTAGCCGACATGCGATGTTTGCGAACGTATCCCGCTGAGTCAGCGCTGGCGATATTGGCCTGTCATCGGCATTTCTGTCTTCGAGTCAAATGCCTGTAATTTTGCCTGCTCATCGCAAACTCACTACTTTTAGCAATTGCGACCGCTTTTTCGAAACTAGATTCAGCGACTAGATGCTTTTTTGCACCATATTTGCACGTGATTTGTACAGTCTTTCAGGTATAACGGATATAAATGCTAATTCTAAATAGTAATTGATTCTGATTAACACGAGACATTGGGACTCCTATGGGTCTCAGCCAAGACATATTGAAAATAACTGCTTACTTATACAGTTGACATAGTACATAGACACAAGCGACCAAAGGAACCCGTTAAAAGATCACAAATTTACTGATTTTCAATGAGAAAAGTATCACGTGTACAAACAATCCTTAGGGCTATCAATGAAATGAGCGAGGAGCGACTTAGGGTGAGGTCGGGTGGTTGGATTATTTTATTAAAGATGGCGTCGTCTGGTCATTCACCGGCGGCTGCTATCCGCAATTACAGCGCGTGTTACGCCGTAGGTTCCACAATATACAGACAGGCCAGAAGGAAATTTAATAAAGCCGGATGTCATTGCCTGGGAATTCTTCCGAGCGATACTCGGTTGCCCAGGTACTGCTGGTAGCACGCGGTCAATACTATTTCCTGACGTGACAGCCCAGAAGGTCTCTTATTTTTGCCTTAATGCCGCTAGTTCATACATTTTGAACTGCGAGATTCTGCATCGGGGTAATAAGATTAGCAAGATCAAAAGATTAAAAGATGGAAAATAGAACTGAACACATGAGCGTGGTGTTCCATTCTCCACTTATCGTATCGTTGATCTTTGGATGGTTTCAAAACTGGAAAAGGTCTTTAGCTAACTTCTGCTGACATCTTTTTTGCAGCCAGACCCGCTAATGAAACATTTTCCTTCGGCCGCAGATTAATCCTTAATTGCTTCGTCAAAACGTTGTGTGTACGCTGGAGCTATTAAAATCTTTGAACTCATCAGCAGTAAAATGTTGTTTACTCTGCGGCTTCTTGTAAAATTGATGCGGTTTTTATCGTAAAATTCATTTTATTGGGAGATGCTACCAAACGGTTTGGAAAGTTTTGAAGGGTATGTTGTTGCTTTTCTTATAATCAGATATTTATAAAGATCTTTTTGAGAGGCCTATCATACGAGTACATACCACTGAGATTTATGTCACATCTAGACAAACAAGCCTCCTCCTTGCCAGAGTAAGTGACTTGTACCTAGGCGAATGAGCTCGTAGAAGTTATTCAGGAATGGAACCTAGTTAAATCGATTTTATTACCCCCAAAGCCCCTTACATTCAAAATTTTATCGAAATCGTTGGGACCATCTTTAAATAACAGTTTAAGGTATACATCCAAAACTGCGCCTACCGTTAATGGAGGCGCCTACAGCAGTAAAATGAATGCCCCGGAATGCCTGCACATAAGTGTAGCACAAATGTAGCGTCGCAATAAATTTGAGAAGCAATGTGCACCTTTCACCTGCGCGGACGTGAGATGGCGGGCCGCGGCCTTGCGCGACCTTGCCCGCGCGACCGCCCGGTGCCAAGCCGTTGCCTCCGCTGACACACTCGCTTCGTTTGGCAAAACGTCAACTGACTTACAAAATTTGGCCACAGCAGAGTTTATCGTTCTCAAATAAATACCCACGCATTCACCATATTCATTTCTAGAAATAGCTATTACGTGATACTTTTATTAAATCCTTCAATTCATCTTGAATTTAATTGACGTCTTAATTGCAGAGACAATGCAGCATCCCACTCCATGTGGGCGGTCGCCGTGTAAGGATCAATAGAGAGGATGAATAATGCCAGGTTTCGACTCCAAGGCCTCGTGTTGGGGTGTTAATGTGTTTGTGTAACTCTAGCCCAGCACGAGATTATCGCGAGACTACCACGCGGCGGCCCTTGCAATCCAATTAGGTCCACTTTCCACTATAATGGCACAGTTTGCAATTTTGCGAATTACGATGTGTTAAACAAAACATAATTCTCATAATTCTTTTAGAGTGTTTATTATGGTTTTAATCAAGTGTGATAAATTATAAAGTAATATGATTAATGAGTACATAGACCTTGTTTTGCATAGCAAATAATCCTAAGAAAAACAATAAGCAGTGCTCCCTAGGGTATTATACTCGGACCACTTCAATTTTCTTTAGAGTTTTGATATAAATAATGAATAATATTAATAGCATCCGGTGCGGCGTGGCTGGTAAACAAGCAAACATCTTATTTTCATTGCGCTGGTTAGAATTTTGGCCGTGAAGGACAAACCAGTTTACGGTCAAGAGAGTGGTTATTGGTGGGCGTAAGTGATATCTGAGTGGAGACGGTTTTGCAGTCGTGCACTTGTCGGGGTCAGCAGAGGTGAAATGACAGCGTCAACTAGAGATGGGCAAAGCACCGGGTTTAAACCCGGTGCTTTGGTAAAAACCCAATAAACACCCTTAAACACCCATAAACACCCAAAAAATTGGGTGTTTACTTTATTTGTCAAAAACGTTAGTAACATATGAAAAATATATTTTTATTAAATTGTAATGATCAATTGTACCTTGCTGTACGTTAAAATAATTTAAAGAAATATTACGTACGTACTTAATTAAATTTTAGGAAATTTTTAAATGTTTACTATTAATAAAAACCGAGATGAAAATAATTAGTTCTGTGTTTTCATGTTGCAGTTGACCAACATGTTGGTCTTTTGCTTGCCGTAAATATTTTAGAAGCTTTGCGCCAAAGTAGAAAGAGACGGCATGCTGTGTCAGACCTTATGTTAGAACGAGTGCGGCAATGACTTAGTAGTGTCGGTGGACGTAATTAGAAGAATAAATAATTTTAAGGTGTAAAATGATATTATTTTATTTTCTTATGTAGGTATTGAAATTTGAGTTTTTGATAGTTTTCTTTTTACACAACTTCAAAAAAAGGAGTGTATTGTTGTTTTTAGAGATTATGTTTGTATTAAAATATGTACAGGAGCATGTTATTCCACAATGACTTCAGAATGTCTCGAGGCATTATTTATCGTTTTAATTCTTATACCATTTAACCTAAAAAAAATATACCCTTTGTTGTCGCTCCACCCGAGCGACGACATTGGTAGTTACAGAAAAAACGTCATAAAAACCTAGAAATCGACACTGGTGTCGTTTCCTAGGTTTTTAGCTCAGAAGAATAATATACATAGAAGCCGCATAAAAATAGAAACTGAAAACAGATAGTTGACACGGTATTTTTCTTATGAGCTTTCGCTTATGACAGAATGAGACAAAAACTTCAGTCAGTTTCTATTATTTTCATGGTTGTCCCGACTTGAAATGTCAATGGACTCCATTGGACTCCAATTAAATCCGACTAAATTCAAAATAACTTATTACAGTTCAACGTCTGTAATATTAGCATCTTGCCGATTTGATCGGGTTTATATCGACAAAAACATTGCGGCGGAATTGTGATGTCTGCAAATTAAATATAGGATTGTGCTAAAATTCTCACGGTAAAAAGTATTAACCGGTGTTGGGTTGGTGCGTTATCAAATGACCATTATACTAAACAATGTCTTGTGCAATGGAGCGATGTAAATCCCATTCAGGACGAACAGAAATAAATTCTGTAAAACATAATTTTCTTCGGTAAGTTTTTCAGTTAAAAGTGCATAATTAAAACCCAAAATACCTCAAAATACAACAATAATATTGTCAATTATATAACGTATTGTATAAATGACAACTTTTCTAGGTATTTTGCTTAAAATTATCGTTTTTTCCTTATTTCAAATTAGGTTAGTTTTTTTGCTAGTGATGTGGTAAAATCACGTATCTACGAGTATATCGATATTTTTTATGACGGTCTTGCTATCAGGGATATTTTTGTTAGTGTTGAGCCATGCAATAGTAATGTAACAAATTGAACCATCATGGTAATTAAACAACCAGCAAAGTGTGAGTCGGACTCGCGCACGATGGGTTCCGTACCATCCTTACATATAATATTATAAATGTGAAAGTGAGTTTGTTTGTTACGCTTCCACGCCGTAACTTCTGAACCGATCATCATGAAATTTTGCATCATCATCATCACCATTGCACGATCTCTGGAGTACGGAAAAGAACATAGACATAAATTACATCTCAGAATAAGGTACTGTTATCGGGGATAGACATTAACGCGAGCGGAGCCGTCGGCGTAAGCTATAAAAACGCCCGAAATTTTTGTTTGTAATATTTCAACTGTCTCACTATCACGGTTCATGAGATACAGCCTGGTGACAGACAGATGGATATCGGAGTCATATTAGTAGGGTCCTGTTTTTATCCTTTGGGTACGGAACCCTAAAAAGAATCGATTTTTACTAATATGAAGAAAATTATTGTTGAAATTTTATTGCAGCTCCCTGAAGTAAAAGGATAAAAAGGTGTGGATCCGAGGAACTTTCAAGCGACATATTGGACATAAAATGTCATACATACTCGAATTTGTTCAAAATATTTTACTGCCGTGCCGATACATTAATTTCGAATATAAAATTAAATGGAAGCGATTGAAACACGATGCTTTACCTACATTTATATTTGCCGAATTATAAATCAATGGTAATAAGAAAGTTTACGGAAACGGTTTTATTATTTATATTTGAAATTATGAAAAACATTTTATTTTGGACAGTAATGAAAGTGGGTAAAGTAATCTCTTGTTTTTCTTCACCTCTTGTTTTTCTATTACCAACACTGTGAATTTTTCACAAATAACACACTGGCACTTTTTTACCCTAGTGTAAAAGTTTTATAAAATAAAAAATATCACTTGGAATTATGTGTTTCTCTTTACCTACCTGATTATGTTTCCTTTACTGACTGTTCCTCAAAGCTAGCTGGGAAAAGCTTTAGATGGTTTTGGAATATGCTGAATGGCCCATTGATCAAGTGAAAAATATATCTGACCTTATATTACCTTTTGATACATGAGCGCCCCATTGCAATTTAGAGTCTATTGTGATTCCTAAGAAGGTGGTATCATTTACAAAGTCTATTTTACCTTCAACTAGTATGTCAACGTTGGACTGCCTCACATTGGGGACTGTAAATCGAATGCATTGGGTTTTTTGCGCATTCATAGGTAAGGTAGGTAAGTAGGCACTGTTTGAATTTCGAAATAATCGAAAATATGATTGACATCATATTAGGTATTCTGCCGTTCGACCAATACTGGGTAAGGCCTAATGACCAGCAGTAGACAGTAGACGCGCGGTGGGTAATGTATGGATTTTTTTTTACCTATTTATCAGATGAAGCCAAGCGGCGCCATGCGATTAGGAGTTATTTAGGTGTATCTTGACGTAACTTTTAAAGTCTCTTTAGCGGCTTTGTGCACTTTTTGGGATGGGTAAAATAGAAAACTCGCGTCAGGACACGTGAATTGATCGAAAATTCGTAAGAAGGACACGGACCTGAGTATGCCGCAAAGGCGAGTTTTCACTTCTGCCGGCACTCCTGGAGTGCAACTAGTTGTTTTTTTTTTTATGAATCGTACTCATTTAACGAATCGATACAATCAGAGTAGAGTACATTTATGACTTTCTTAGGACGAAACATTTAGTCGATAAATATATTTCATCGATATAGTACAACCCTGATCACATCAGTACCCCAGGACAACCTGCACATTTACGCAAATGGCATTGTATATGCATCTCTTTCTGATGCTTTAACAATGCCATAAGTAAAAACAGTGTAGAATATTGTATTTTGTTGTTATTTTAACACGGTTTCTATGCTTTAGTTATTGTTCTGAGGTTTTTAGGGTGAAAATCTCGAAACTGACGTCAGTTTTGGAATTCAAGATGGCGGGCGCGAGTTTTGATGAAAAATCGACATGCGTGTTCTTTTTTACGTTTTTTGGGGTGTAGATCTCGAAAATGATGTCAGTTTTCGAATCCAAGATGGCGGACGTGACATGTCATGAAAAATTTACATGAATGTTATTTCTAAGGCTTTTTGGGGTGTAGATCTTGAAAATGACGTCAATTTTGGAATCTTAGATAGCATACGCGACTTGTCATGAAAAATCGACACTGGTGTCGTTTCCTAGGTTTTTAGGGTGAAAATCTCGAAACTGACGTCAGTTTTGGAATTCAAGATGGCGGACGTGACTTGTCATGAAAAATTTACATGAATGTTATTTCTAAGGCTTTTTGGGGTGTAGATCTCGAAAAGGACGTCAATTTTGGAATCTTAGATAGCATACGCGACTTGTCATGAAAAATCGACACTGGTGTCGTTTCCTATGTTTTTAGAGTGAAAATCTCGAAAATGACGTCAGTTTTGGAATTTAAGATGGCGGGCGCGAGTTTTGATGAAAAATCGACATGCGTGTTCTTTTTTACGTTTTTTGGGGTGTAGATCTCGAAAATGATGTCAGTTTTCGAATTCAAGATGGCGGACGTGACTTGTCATGAAAAATGTACATGAATGTTATTTCTAAGGCTTTTTGGGGTGTAGATCTTGAAAATGACGTCAATTTTGGAATCTTAGATAGCATACGCGACTTGTCATGAAAAATCGACACTGGTGTCGTTTCCTAGGTTTTTAGGGTGAAAATCTCGAAACTGACGTCAGTTTTGGAATTCAAGATGGCGGACGCGAGTTTTGATGAAAAATCGACATGCGTGTTCTTTTTTACGTTTTTGTGGTGTAGATCTCGAAAATGATGTCAGTTTTCGAATCCAAGATGGCGGACGTGACTTGTCATGAAAAAATTACATGGATGTTATTTCTAAGGCTTTTTGGGGTGTAGATCTTGAAAATGACGTCATTTTTGGAATCTTAGATAGCATACGCGACTTGTCATGAAAAATCGACACTCGTGTCGTTTCCTAGGTTTTTAGGGTGAAAATCTCGAAAATGACGTCAGTTTTGGAATTCAAGATGGCGGACGCGAGTTTTGATGAAAAATCGACATGCGTGTTCTTTTTTACGTTTTTTGGGGTGTAGATCTCGAAAATGATGTCAGTTTTCGAATCCAAGATGGCGGACGTGACTTGTCATGAAAAAAATACATATATGTTATTTCTAAGGCTTTTTGGGGTGTAGATCTTGAAAATGACGTCGATTTTGGTAACTAAGAGTGCGGAGGCATTTTTTCATGAAAAATCGACATCGGTGTCGTTTTCTACATTTTTTAGGGTGTAGATGTCGAAATTGATGTCAGTTTTGGAATCTAAGATGGCGGATGGTGGCTTATCATGAAAAAACTACTTGTGTAATTTTTTAGGTTTTTAGTGGTGTAGATCTAGATTATAAAATCAGTTTTGGAATCAAAGATGACGACATTTTATGATAAATCATCATGGGTGTTGTTTCCTATTCTTCCTCGAAAATTACGTTATTTACACCCCAAAAAACTAAGGGATTAAACACCCATGATGAATAAGGTCCTTGCAAAGCCCTGCCATCTTGTATTACAAAACTGACATTATTTTCAAGATCTTCTTCCCAAGAAACATAGAAACGTCACCCATGTCGATTTTTTATGACAAGTCACGTACGCCATCTTGGATTCCTAAACTGACATCATTTTTGAGATCTACACCCAAAAAACCTAGAAAACGAAACCCATGTCGATTTTTTATAACAAATTCGGGTCCGCCATCTTGTATTCTAAAACTGACGTCATTTTGCGAGATCTACACCTCAAAATACCTAGACAACGACACCCATGTCGATTTTTTATGACAAGTCGCGTCCGCCATCTTGGATTCCAAGACTGACGTCATTTTCAAGATCCTCAAATTCCTTACCCAAAAGCTACCAACCAGTCAGTAAGAAAACATTCAAACTGTAGAACATCGTTTTCAATTTTTGAAGTCGGTTAAAAAGCATGTATCATAAATGAATCCTTCAAAACACGGTCAAAACAATTAGTAATTGTATTATTCAAAAAATTAATGTATTATTCTTTGATCTGAATACGTCCACTTTCCTTGCCGCCCTTTCTCGTGAACACCTTGGCGCTGGCGCTTGCCTCTGCCGTGTGCGCCTGCCTCTGAAGCCTGTCGCAGCTGCACGACGCGCGTACTCGTGGCCTTGCGGTCACTGTTATTACTCGCACTCGTATTGGAATCGTTCGCTTCGAATACTCGCGGTCAACTGAATGACGGTGGCCCCTTCCGTACCCTCATAATAGTTTTGTCTCTAATTTCATATAGTTTCGGTTCCGACTGCCAGAATATTCGGTAGTGTGTACTCCCGCTAACCTAGAATACATATGTGTGAGCAAGATATAAGATTTATGAGCGCGACAGACGGTGTTCGAATAAGTTCTAGACTATTCCATTCTGGGAGCTTCGCGACAATATGTAAATTATTGAGCTATTAACAGTCCAAAATACCCGTTTATTTTATCCTCTGGTCATGTCGCCTCGCTCTATCGCAAAAAATATTATTTGATGAGGGCATAAAACAAAAACGTAAATATGGGAGGGAAGTTGAACAATTGGACCTAAAGGGTTGGAACTGTAGTCCACTGCACCAGCTTAGTCAGGTCAAGAAGTAGCATAATTAAGGTAAAAAATCGTAAAAACCCAAAAAATTGGGTGCTTATTGGGTTTAAACCCAAAACACCCAAAACACCCGGTTTTTACCCAACTGGGTTTAAACCCGGGTGGGTGGATTGCCCATCTCTAGCGTCAACGGTCCGAATTGGGCGACCGGACGGGATTTCCCAGGAACGGAGGTGATAAGGAAAATGTCAAGGTCACAGTATCTTTATTTTTAAATGTTAATAAATATTTATATGCCTTTGTTTTAGATAAGGTTGATGTAACATCAACATTCGCCAAAATTGAGAAGCAATGTACAAGCCATGATAAAGTAAATGAAACTAAATAATTCATACACCTTGTTAGCGGCTGAGCAAGATCCGAACAGTCGGCGTGGAGAACAACATTTACTTTTGCCTTTACCCAATAACCATCTGCTGGGGTTTCATCACGCGAGATGACAGCGTTCTTTGAAGTTCTATGTTCTCAGAAAGCGTCCGTAATAAGAAATAGTAAAAAAGATTCAAGGTTGTATTGGCTAAGCCACACGTATACTTAACAAATATTTTTCATTTGTAATTCAAGAAAAATATTACGTTAGATGAAATCAAATGATGAAATAATTAATATTAACGATGAAATTAAATTAACAATCCAAATAAATATGTATATATTTTACCAAAATGCAATTTGGTAAAAATAATATCAGAATTAAGTTAATTTTGACACATGAACTTCCTGTGGATATCGTGATTGTGAGCATAATCACTACCGAGTGTTTCGAGAAGCGACCTTCGGTTTTAATTCATTAGCTTATTGATATGCTGTATATAAATTTAAGTAATTATCTCGCAATTATACTTTGTGTATATAATTATTTTTGGAATGAGATTTATTACATTATTAATAAATTCAAGAATGCTTTAGCAATGGTTTTAAAAATTAAAATATTAATATTTGTAGAATTATCTATCGAGTTATTTCCTCATACATTTTGACTTGATTCTAAATAATCTAAATAACTACCATCAGTATTGTTATTGTAAAGCTGACGAAGAACTTGTCAGTCAGTCTACAGTGGGTGGAAGCCCGACGAAATTTATGTGACAGTGGCAGGTCATCGCCATGTTGTCGCCATGCCTGCTCAGCCGGCACGGCGTGGAAAGCGGACGGACCGCGGCCCTCGCTCAGTTGGGCACAATTAGATAATTACAAATACAGATACCGATTGCACGCGACCATCGGGGAAACTTGTGGCGTTTCATACTAGCGTGGCTATATACCTACTTTTAAGAAAGGATGACGGTCGTACTTAAGTATTGTGTAAGTTAAGCATGTGTCAGTACTCCTATGAGCGGGGGTGGAGTGTGGGGCTGAGGACGTCATATCATAGGGCGCAGAGTTTTCGTACTGTATGTTAGTACTTATTCATTCTGTAGCAATACTAACAGCATGCTAGCACAAGGGAACTTAATCCAAGGCCGCTGCATCTATTCACATTATTGATGAGAATAGCACATAAAATAATCAGAGCTAAAGAGAAATCCGCTGTGAACTCACTTCTAATATTTTTGAAATTAACGCCAGAATCGGGAGCAAACCAGTACCTGGAACAAATTTAAAAGTATTATTACATAATGTTTATATTCCTTGAAACAATAATGAAAAAATGAATAAGATCACAGGTTATCATCAGTCACAATCACAATTAAACGACTACCGTATAAATGATATTCTATGTATTATAGTTATTGTGACACGAAAGAAGTAGAAAATAAATCCCTTTTGTTATTACAGTACAGAGTAATAAAACTTTGTCGGTGGATAGCACAGATTTTCGTAAAGACATTTGGCACGTATTTGACATCGTCTTTAAGCTTTCGTTTCCAGAAGTTAGATAAGTTCATTTACAAGAAGCTTATCCTATGGTTTCCTCACTAGGCAAGCCTGTATCGAGGAAGCCAGAAAAAATTACATATAAAGACATTAACACTAGAATTCTCAGTCAGAGCTTATTTTGGTAACAATAATAGAAGGTAACATAAAGATTCCAAATATTACATAAATAATTTAAACACAAATCTCCACTATTTTCTCAGTTTCTTCATAAGTCAATGTTCAAAAATGTTAGAAAACTTGCCAAGCATACGACATCCAATGATTAGATTTCGAGAATTCTTCCAAATCGCACTACCTACTTCAACCGTAAAAACTATAGCCTATGTTACCCGATGATAATCTAGATTCTATGAAATGGTTTTTAAGTTTATCCATTACACAAAATCTTTCCTGTTTATAATATTAACTACGAATAATAGTTTTAGATTGAAAATTCACCTTAACATCTTGAAGGGTTCCTACTGTCTGTGTACTAAGCTCCGGTCAGTGATATTCTGTCATGACTACCATTAAATTAGTGTTGTGGCCGGCTGCCAAGGCACTTCACTATTTCACTCGTAGTTGTACAGGTACTGGTTCAGCAGAACAAACAACCCTTCCGTGTGAACCGCGTCTACGTCAATCGCCTGTAGATTGACGGTTGTTGCTCGTTTCTCAACCAGTAATTGAGTTTGCAACCAGACCGCTGTTACACATTTATCAATAAACAACATGCAGTTGTTGTTAATTTTGCTTAATGCGGAATTTAGGTCAGTTTGTAACGAGCAACAAGTGTGGCATGAAGCAGTACTTCATTAACAAAATGGAATTACCTAGGGTCCCAGTTCCCGGCTCAGATAATCGGTCCGGCATTAAAAACCATCCCAAATACCGACCATATAATTATTTTTAATACTACTAAATAACTCTTATCTTTGGACTTCCTAGCTAAGGCGTGTCAGATTAAGTAATTATTCAACATAATTTTATCTAAGCCGGCGTTGCTTGAATACTAAATCGTCATGGCCAGTAGACGTGATGAGCATTTTTTATAAATCCTAAGGCAACTAACCAAAGTATGACAATAAAGTGACGATAAAATAATTCATGTTAAGCATACAAACACTTTTCAAACTCACAGAACACGAACATCTAACGAGACAAAAATATTAATTATAAATAGCAACTGAAATAAATAAATAACAACAAACCGTACCAACGTAATAGAAAATGGAAAACCAAGAGCAGCAGAGACGGCTGAAATATGAGTTGCGCGTATAACGAGACAGGTGACTCCAGAGACAGGTCAGTGAATTATGGAGACAACTGGGGCAGGAAACTAATCTATGTTGCTGAATGTAATGCGTTTCATTACACAGACACAGTTGATTCAAACAAACATTGCTTCTGTTCTAACAAACAAATATCGGCACAGAGATCTTACATTAAAATTGATGGTCATGCATCTAGAACAATATTTTTCCACTAGAAATAATTAGACTCGCATTTAACAAAACAGATCGGACTCACAGTGACCAAGTTACAAAAAATAAAACATACAAAAACATACCATAATATATAACGAATTCACACTAAACTTCATAACACGCCGTCATCATCATCATTTCGAGTAGGTGACACGGTCAATCGCCATGCACACCCTAGTGTCGGAGTTCTTCGGGACCATCTCTCGGCTCCACGTCAGAGACGTGGATCCTTTAACGACTACCAGATGGGAGCCGGAATTAACGGCTTAACGTGCCTTCCGAAGCACGGAATCATCTTAATTATCAGACAGGTGATTCAAGCCTGCAATGTCCTAACTGGAAACAACTAAACACGCCGCACATACGTTGATTGAGCATAATTAGGCGGCCATAATTGGAATTTTCGGAATCGTTGCACATGCAAAAAACACCATGCCAATAGCTTAAGGACCAATCAGGGAACGCTAATGACCGCCCCTCCTTTCGATCCTTTTCACCGCGCACGCGCACTGACAGTTTGAACTTATCTGTCTCTGACTACGCACGTTGTCGCTTACCGTTCCTTGTGTTTTAATATTTTTTCCAAACGAAATATTTTCATTCCTGTTGCAGTTATTGAAGTGATTGTCATGGATTCTAGTAATCCAGGTAAGAAACGATATTTATCATACTTTTTAAGCAACAGAACCAATTCAAATTTGTCATAAATAAACTTTTAAGCAGTAGTGTTTTCTCATGAAGGATTTTAAATTTTTTTTTTATTTGATTGGATGTTTTAGTATACTTCCGCGTCTTTCCGGGCAGTGATTGTTTTTGATATCACCATTTGAGGGTATTCTTAACCTATTCATGTTGAAATAACTTGCGGATGGCTGCAGATGTGTGAAATATTTGCGATTACATTACATACGGAAAAAATGCGACGAATTAAATATTTTTTTAAAATCCAGATTTTGTTTGTTTTAGGTACATCTAGCTCTTCTGGAGTGAGATTAGTAACACGTAGATATTTGTACGATCAAATGCAACAACCAGATTTGGTCAACATAGATCAAAAATTGAACTATCTAGAAAAGTACTTGATATCGCATAACGGCGACTCAAAAGATGATTTGGCATCTTTGAAGAAACGTTTTGGTTTTTTTACAACTGCAATTAAGGAAAAATGGGCCAAATCTCACAGACGCGAAGATGTTTTTCTGAAAATGAATGAGTCTTGGTTAGATGGAACATTCGAACTTCCCACGCAAATATTATTTCGTCCTGGCCGTCCTGCTAAATCCTTTGAAGATTTGAGTGAGCGCACCAAAAGACGTAAAACTGAGGAATTACGTTCGAACACGACTGATGCACTTTTAATGCACGCTGCTCAAACTACTTTGAGGCAACAAGGACACCGTAATGCTTCAGATATACTTAAAGAGATCACGAACACACCAACTGTTGCTGGAAAATATAAAATGCACACAAAACACAAAGAAAGCATCACGCCACTTCAAGCATTGACTATGTTCGTTGAAGCAGATTTGACGAAACGACAGTATGAAATTATTAGAAATACTAACAAATCCCTGCAAACTTTGTTCGCAAGTTTTAGCGAGAGGAGTGCAATAAAGATGTTTATTACAGATTATTATTGAGTTCGGACCCCTTGTTAAGTTGCAGAATAGATTCCAAGAATAGATTTCCAAAAAGATATCATTCAAAAACATTTTGCCCGGAAACCATCGACATCCTCATATCGGCAGAGCCAAATGAACCCTCCGAATTTTCAGACAATAGTGACAATGAGGACAATTAATACGTGTTACTGTACATATACAATTTTATATTATAAAAACAATTTTTAAATAATTTTCATTTATATATGTACGATTTTTATATTAATATCATTATTTTATATTATTAAAAATATTAACTTGTGAATTTAATTAAAGAAAATAATTAAATTATATGTGTTTTTATTTATTAAGATGTTAAGAATGAAATAAAGCAATAAAATATTTTTGGCCGCCTAGATTTCGAAAATCAACGTATGTGCGCCGTTAAAACATATTTTCAAGGTTCTTTATTCGATCAGCAAGTAATGTCCTGAATACATTTTACAGCACATTGTAAGTTTATAAGATCTTTGTTTATCAATAGCAATTCATGCATTTATCCTTTGTAATGATGCAATCAACGCCGTCATAATTCTGTATATTGTAATGCTAACATTATGCTCGTCCACTCGGCTATACAATGACTAGCAAAAAGCTCATTATATTTTTAATAATCATCTGAGTCATAGAAAAAATGGCTCGCTAATGCTTGTCTGGTCCTATTGATAAACAAAGAGGATTAGGTAATAAGGAGGTTTGGATATTTGTATTTGGAGAGATGACTAGGTAATTGGTGGCGTGTATGACGTCTTCTATTTGCATGGATGACTTTAGCGTGAAATCATCGTGAGACCATGTGAATCAGTCCGACCACGCAGGGTTGCCAGCCGGAGTACTCGCATTCTTATAATAGCTGCACCTCATCTTTTGTAGATTGTGTGTGTATGCGTATTTACATAAAGCTAATTGAACTTCTAGAGAATTTCACATAATAAAAATTTTAAAACGCAAAATGTTCTTTCTAAATGAGACTAAAACCCAACCTGAAAGCAAGAGTCTGTAAACTTTAACTTTACAAGCTTTCTACAAGTAAAAGATTTCTCGAAAATGATTTTTAAAACGAGATAAGTAACGTAAGTATGCCTTGCGACCACAATTTTTGCAATGTATAGTGGAAATGTCGGGAAACACTCCCGACATTTCCACTATACCTACGCGCATTTCTTTCACAGATAATTTTGCCGGTTGTATTTCAAACCACCTCGACTTAAACGGCCACTTTTAGGCTAAAATTTTAAGAAAGGATTTACATTGTCACTGTAAATTGTAATTCATTAACAGTTTGAAGACCTCGCAATATACATCATTTTAAATAATAGGAGAATATCCGTTTTCTTTTTCAAATAATTTATTTTGATTGGGGGCAACACTAAACCCCAAAAAATTAATGTCTCCACTTAATACAGGTTAGTCAAATACAAAGTCATGTTACCCGTATATCGCATATTAAACATTTTAGCGCCTCGCGTTACTTTAAAAAGATAAAAAGATACATGTATGCCTGAAAGCTTTGTTAATGATAGTACCTATTTGAACACAGTTTAAATCCTGCCAATCTCCCGTTTTGGTAGCGATTGGAAGATTGTTTTTTTTTTACTTTTCCACACTACGCGTATCTGTCATTGCGGTATTTTTGTTGCGGATAATGCTGCAGGGTAGTTTAGAGAAGTCATGGGTGAAACAAGGACATTGTACGCCTGAGCTTTGCTAATATGCACTTAGTAGAGTTCAAAATACAAATTCGCAGAGTAGAGTATCAGCATTGCGCAATCGCCCCTTTTGGCAACGTTTGGGAGGTGTTTCCCGACATTTCCACACTACGCGTATCTGTCATTGCAGTATTTCTGTCGCGGATGTATTTCGAGCCATCTCGGAGGGAACAAGGACATTGTATGCCTGAGCTTTGGCAATGTGCACTGTGTAATGAGTAAGTTCCAAAAATAATTCCTAAAATAGTATTATAAATTGATGGCTTCAACACTTTGAACGCCGGAATCGCAGACATAGTTTTCCAATTGTTTGTCGGACAACGTTGTCCGACACGGCGTCTAATGTGTTAACAACACATTGAGCCAGATGTTTCAGGTACGTATAGAAATCTTCTATTCCTTCCCGTGGGATATAAGTATTCAAAGTTCCAAACTTGTTACACTAGAACTAGCTGTAGTTGACATTTAAATTGATTCTCCAAAAAATTTAGCGACGGTTTCCGCAGTACACCATTCAAATAGTGTAGAACGAGTAATTGGCAATCAATTCGGCGGTCCAGTTGTAATCAAACTCACTCGGAGCTGCGAGAAACCAGTCGCGTGTTTACCAAACAACTGCTGGTCTGAGCGACAAAAGGAAATGTTGGCGGAACCGCCGCAATGTCATCTGATCGCAAGGCCACGCTTGTACTTCGGAGAATAACGATAAAGTTAAATATTTCCAGAGTTTTAGGTGAGGCATATGAGCACTTGAAGTAACTATATTTTGGTCGAACTTAATATACCCGTTTTGTTGAGTTTGGTGTAATTGGGATACGCTTGATTGGATATAGATACAGCGAGAGAGGTTTGTATGGATCGTAGTAAGTGGAAATCCTTAGTCTCTGCCTATCACCAAGTGAAAGAAGCGTGCGTGATAATGTATGTATGGTATACGCCAATGTAACATTCGCTGAGTCCGAGGATACGGTCTTCACACTGAAAATAAAATAATAGACGCGACCTTCTAGTTCGCCTTTGTTCCAAACAGGATTTAATACAAACAAAATACGTTTTATGTTACTGAAAACTTCCACTAGTAATCTTTACTTTCGATCTGCCGCTCTCGGGCCTCGCATCACATCTAATCAAAAAGAAAAGAGCTACTTTGCCGACAACCTCTGCACAATAGTTATCGTAGGAAAAGCTTACCATTATGCGACTGAAAACGAAAGGCAATATAGGATTAGTCCGAAACATAGGCCTTAATTAGAAGTAATAAGGAAGGCATGGGCTGCAGCAAGGGACGGCAATAAAACAATTTATGCGCTTCCTCCTGCGCAACGCTTCCTACCAGCGCCGCTTCGGCCCCATTCCTGTGTACTGTTCGCCAAACGGACGTTCCCGGACGATGGTTTAATACACTTCATTAGAATTTGTAACTTGGAAATAAATAAATATTAATTACAAATAATGGAACTTGATCCACCATCCGAAAACCAACATAGCTGGAGCCTTACCGCTGCACGATGGTGATCAGACATTTAAAAAAAGCCTTCATACCACATATATTTAATGGTTATTTGGGAATCAATTAAATTCTATTATTTACCTACTTATGATGACAGCCGTAAAAGCAAGACAGCTTGAAATCTATAACAGTAATTGTAGCCCATTGATATACCTGCTTTATGCTTACATACGAAAAAAAACAGCGTGTACGGGTATATCTTAAAATCATCCCGTAGGTTTTTGACTACATTGACTATTTCCCTGGTATTTTGACGTAATAACGTCTTATAAATCGATGATCGCCGGCTGCACGCACGAAAAAGCGTCACGTTCCGTGTGTGCAAGCGAAAGCGCGAAACAGGAGATAAAGAGGCATGATCGGCCTAAGCGTTCCGCTTGTGACGCATCTATCTCTCCGACCGTCATCACGTAAATTATTGTCCGTAAACCGAGATTACAGACAACCATTTTTTTTTAAATTTCTTATACGCAGGTAAGATATCAAACGAAACAAAACTTGAAGCGCTTGGACAGTCAGCACCTGCATTTACGTCACGGCCTACGTCATCGTCAGCGCCCCAGTTGGTCACAGAAACTGACGCATTCTGGTTTTGTTGCCGGTAGCTAATTTCCTCTTGAACATATTGATTTTATCTTGTATCCTTACTGCGATGATTAGCGGCGTGCAAATTGTTAGAGGTCATGCATATATATCGGCTTTTTGTGAACAGGTGACTCGATTAGTGCTGTTCAAAAATTTTACCCCAGAAGTGCCCATAACGGTTCCGCTTGCTAGTGCATTTTAACCAAAACTGCTTTGTGCTTGCTAGAAGCGTCACATACCCAAATCAAATCATTTATTTGCTTTACATGTGCTTAAGGCATGAAAATGGTTCTGCCTGTAAATCTTGAACAAACAAAAGAATAAAACATTGATTTGATAGCTATATTCACAAAGTTGCTTCATATTCTCCAACTGAATAATAATATACCAACCTTCTGAACCAGATAAGATCGGAGCTCTAACGGGATCTCGATTGCAGCCTTCCTTTACCAGTACTTTACCTACGTACCATGAGGTCCATACGTAATTACGGATACTCATGGAACGAAGGTATCTCGGAATGAAATGCACGCCACGCCACGTTGTGCATTCGACCGCGGCACCACAAACTTAATTAAATAGCGCCAGCGGGACATCGGACATTACTCGTAAGAGAGCGTGGCACGTGTTGTCAGCAAAATACGCGATACACGTGTCACCTAGAGGATCAGCAACTAAACTTACTTTAATCCCAAATCAAGCCGAGGTTAGGGCCGGTCATTGGTTAGCGCGTTGGTTAACTGCCTCCGTTGTCCAGTGGTTAAGGCGTTTGCCTGTAGACCCGGGGGTCGTGGGGTCGAATCCCACGGTAAGCATACTTTGTTTAGTTGCTTTCAGTTTGGTTAGGACATTGCAGGCTTTAATCACCTGATTGTCTGATAATAAAGATGATTCCGTGCTTCGGAAGGAACGTTAAGCCTGTGGTCCCGGCTGCCATGTGGTAGTCGCTAAAGGAACCACGTCAGAGGCCGAGAGAACCGTGACACCTACACGAAATGATGATGATGATGAGCGCGCTCGTTTTGCGATTGCGGCAATTAAGCAACTTTCGTTTATTTCATTA
The DNA here is from genome assembly GCA_947532085.1 of Elegia similella. NCBI lineage: Eukaryota > Metazoa > Arthropoda > Insecta > Lepidoptera > Pyralidae > Elegia > Elegia similella. The sequence continues at coordinate 31,145,374 of OX383927.1, read as the reverse complement.
TATTCTTTCGAGCTCCTCCGTCCGTGCTTTGTATGGCACGTTATGCCGTTGGTCTCGGCTATATCTGGAGTCGTTCAGCAATCGCCAATCCACAGTGGGCCGGTGTGGTCGATTGGTAAAAGAGAAGAAGAGAAGTCACGCACGAGAGTGATTTCGAAGTTCAATGGTTCGCACTAGCGTGTTTTTGATTTATAGTGAATCGACGTAAAGTTATTTCGCACAATCGATAATTACACGCCTGTTTGTCGAACTCAAGTAATACTATTTGTAAAAATACATAAGATTACATCTGATGACACTCAAGTCCGTGTTTTTGTAATATGTAGATCAACAGATGAGATTGTTGGCAATCGCTATTTAATTTCAAAAAGGCCATTAGATAGCTTTAAATTTATGAAAAAAACTGCATGCCCACATTCGCTAACAGTGGTGGAAATAGAATTTGGCTTGCTGTTTTGGTCGCCTTAATATTATCATGAAACTGAACATGTATTAATTGAACTCTCAGAAGATACCGCGATGCGACATACATATTATGTAAAATAACAGGTCGCGTTACGCAGAGAACGTCGCGTCCGTGACATTTGGAGACCTTGAGGGGCGCTGGTTTGGAGATGGCCACTCAATGGCGAGCATCATTAACGTCAGCCGATGTGAGGAATGTTATCAATTCAATTGGATGTGCATGAAGCTTGATGAAATTTGATAGACATTGTCAGTTAGGTGACTGGTATTTTGTAACAGATGTGCAAATGAAACAACGAGAAATGTGATGAGACAGCTGCTGATTTCAGTTTAATAAAGAATTACAAAATACATAATGAATTTACGAGTTCATTATGAGGTTTAAAAAACAATTGTCTTCCAATACTTATTCAAGAGCTGGTTTGGTGATGTTCACTCAATAGCCAGCATCATTTACTTTAGTCGATGTTAGGAATGTTATCAATTTGGATGTGCATGAAGCTCAATGAAATTTGATAGATTTTGACATATAGATGACGGTCTGTTTGTAATTGAGGGTCAAATACAAAAGAACTTTGCTCGGGGAAAACATGCTGCTGATTGTAGTTTAATAAATAGTTACAAAATATCTAATAAACCTACAAATATAGTTTTGAAATAATATTAACTATATTTTGGTTTCAAGAAATCTTAAATAGGAAAAGATGCAGGCAGTCGATATAGAAGTGAAACGTGACGCGAATTCACAGGTTTATCTCCTACGAAAAATCCTTCCACCAACAATACCATCTGGTATTGTTGATCGAAAGAAAAATCGCTCAACGCACCTAAAGAAGTTTTCACTCCAACAAATAGGCTCCTAATTATTTAAAAATCCTCTAGATTTTCATCACATTTTCGTAGAAACGACTCCTCTGTTCTTCTCTTTTTATGAAATATATCTCCTACTGAAGAGAACAGCACATTACACAAGTAACCAGTAAATACCAATTCGCTCTGTCACAGTCACAGGTGATTTCATCTATCACATCAAATATAAGCATGACCTTGTCGACGGAAAGCAATATCCATCCCAATAAAAAATTCCATTGGGCTTCCCAATCTAGCCTCCGATGATAGGGTTACCAAATGAAAAATTAGAAGCCCTAACGTATAATTTCCTTTACTTGGCATCCATTTCAAGATTTTTTTAAATGTATTATTGAAAAACAAGTATTCGCATCCGTGTCGTATAATAAAACGTCATGGCCGAGAAGGATGGAGTTCCCACGCTCTTTTTCACTGAAACCTAAAAATCCTGATTTTTGAAAAATCCGTCCGTAATCTAAAGAATCTAAAAATTCAGCAATCTCAGGACAAATCGTAATATATGGCAGGCACCCCTATCCGAAAATCAATCTCGCAGCTGAAGCCGGAACGAACCGCCGAATTGATTACACAAGTGACTTTACTCATTTGGGACTAATTAAAATCACGAACAAACTCAGTAAAAACGACGAATTTTCTCCGCGGCCGAAATTGAAACTGTCACGGGACTGTTGACGGGGCGTCACGCTGCTGATACGAACGTTATTTCGACGAGAAAACGGCTTGTCTGCTTTTCGTAGCACATTACCCCGTGTCACGTTTTTACATATTACGGTGTATATGTGGAAAATAGAAGAAATGTAGGTATTCTAGCCTAGCCGCATCGCCTATTGACATGATATTTTCACAAATCCCCTCGGCCGGCTGCGACCCGCATGGGAAGAGCAGAGCTCCTGACACAGAGAACAGCATGAAAAAAACCGTTGTAATTAATTATTGCATGTCTTGCAACCGACAGCCGCGTCGGCGCGCGTTTCCGCGTCGAGCCATGAATATTCAGCGTCCTGTTGCTGAAGTTCCTCGCCACATCGGTCTTATTACACTCTTTCCGACTACAGCTATCCTGTCCCGCTATACCCTGCGTTTACGATTTCGTCAGATGTCTGTTTCCACTACGGAATGCTGAAACGTCCTCAAAATTGGCAAGATTAAATTAATAATTAAATATATATATATGGACAAATTACACGGATTCGATCTTGAGCAGACCGTGGAACGAAACCGGGACCTTAGATGTAACGGCCTGACATGATGACCACTAGGGCACAAAAATCGATCAATAAATAAACAAACAGAAAAAATGTCGTTAGGATTATTCAATTAGGCAACCTCCTCAAGTTTCTTTTAGTTGCACATAACAATTTTGAAAGAACCTACTTCTTTATGAACCTCTTAACTAAAATAACAACCATCGTTTGTGAAATACTCTACTAAATATTGAATTAAAGTGATATTTCAATTATAAAATCATGGTTAAAACTGTGTTAAACGGTCTGTTACGAAGACCAAAACTAGTTGGCAATTCCAATTGAATAAACGTGTTTTATAATGAATTATCTCGCGTAAGTTTTAATACTATTATTGATATTTCAATCTTTAATCCATAAGATTGGCATACATTTTCATATCCATTGTCAAACCCGATGGTTAGATGTCCAAAACAACATAGAGTGACAACGGTAAAAGTTCTGTTTGTTTAAGACACCGAAACTGCCATTTGTCAAGCGACCGGTTCAAGAGCAGAGACCGGTCGGACCGGTGCGTTGCCGAAGGCGACGGTGTTGACATCGATGCGTAGTACAGGGAAATGTCGGACGTCAGAAATATGTACGGAGGGTTTTAAGGACCTACTCAGACGTGCATACTTTTGTACAGTTGCCGCAACTTGTTTTGAATCCACATTTAGGCGTCCTAGGTCTTTTTGACTTATGACTTCATTTAACCTGTGGGAATTGAAAGAAACCTTTTTTTTTTTATTTTTTTTTATGTATATCCGACGGCAAACGAGCAGACGAGCCACATGATGGAAAGTGGTCACCGTCACCCATGGACATCTGCAACACCAGAGCTGCTGATGCGTTGCCGACTCTTAAGATACCTGTAAACACGCCTTTTGAAGGACCTCAAGTCATAGCACACAGGGAAAACCTCGGGAGGGAGTCCATTCCACAATCTTGCTGTACGAGGAAAAAAACCACGTGACGCTCTGACATTTTTGGAGACCCAAGTGTCAAGTATGTGGGGATGGACTTTACTCCTGTGGCGAGCGGTGCGGTGGTAGAAAGGTGACGGTGGCACCAATTCAAAAAGTTCTTCAGAACACTCCCCATAGTATAGACGGTAAAATACACACAGAGAGCCAACGTCTCTCCGTAGACCGAGGGTGTCTAAATCGTCTGTGAGTGTGGGATCGTCGATAATACGAATTGCCCGGCGTTGGATGGAATCAAGAGGAAGGAGTTGGTATTGAGGTGCACCAGACCAGATATGAGAGCAGTACTCCATGTGGGGCCGGACTTGAGCTTTATATAATAAAAGTCTATGACCCGGAGTGAAGTACTGCCTCGCTCTATTGAGCACCCCAAGTTTTTTAGAAGCCATTTTGGCTTTACCTTCCAGATGACTCCGGAATTGGACCTCCTTCGTAATATCGACGCCAAGGATCCCAATACTCTTAGAAATGGTAAGAGAGGTGTCCCGAAACTTCGGTATATGTTAAATGGGGTCTTCTTAGCGGAAAACACGCAGACTTGTGTCTTAGTAGGGTTGAATTGAACTAGGTTTAGTTTACCCCATTCAGAGACCTGCTCCAGAGAGGTCTCAATGTCAGACACAAGTCTCTTTCTGTTCTCCTCCACCTGTGTTTGAGGGATATTTGCACGACCTGCATAATATGCATCACCCGTACTGTCGTCTGCATAGCAATGGATGCTACTAGTGTTAAGCATGTCGTTGATGTGCAGAAGAAACAGCGTAGGTGATAAAACAGATCCTTGGGGGACGCCAGCATTGATGGGCATGATATCGGAGCATAATCCGTCTACAACGACCTGAATGCTTCGCCCAGATAAGAAACTAGCGACCCACAGGCATAGTCCCTCAGGAAGCCCGAAAGATGGTAACTTCGCGAGAAGAGCCTTATGCCAGACCCGGTCAAAAGCCTTTGTGACATCTAGACTAAATGCCAGTGCTTCTCCCTTGCTCTCGATGGCGGCTGCCCATCGGTGCGTTAAGTACACAAGAAGATCACCAGCACTACGCCCGTGGCGGAACCCGTATTGACGGTCACTAATTAGCTGATGATCTTCAAGGTAACCAAGGAGCTGGATGTTTATCACACGCTCCATCACCTTAGAGAGCAGGGAGGTTATCGCAATAGGCCGATAGTTAGACGGGTCTGTGCGGTCACCCTTTTTAGGAATAGGGTGAACGTAGGCTACTTTCCACGAAGACGGGACTTTTCTTGAGGTGTAAGACAGCGAGAATAGGCGTGCTAACACCGGAGCCAACTCAGGGGCGCATGTTTTGAGCACAATTGCTGGAATGCCATCAGGCCCGCTGGACTTCCTGACGTCGAGGGAAAACAGAGCACGTCGCACTGCACTCTGAGTGAACCGAATTTCCCGCATTGAGTGCTCGCATCGCGGTAAAAAGGGCGGCGATGCTCCTCCGTCGTCAAGGGTAGAATTTGACGCGAAGAGAGTAGCCAAGAGATCGGCCTTCTCTTTTGCGGAGTGAGCCAGCGAGTCCTGACGATTGTGCAGAGATGGAAGTGAAGGGCGACAGAAATTCCCCTGCGCTGCCTTAGCAAGAGACCAGAATGCTCTACTCCCGGAGGGATAGCCAACCAGTCTCCTACCAATGCGCGCAGTGTGCGCAAACTTTGCTGCAGTGATCTGCTTCTTGTAGGCTCTTGAAGCTGCGTTGAACCGCTTCTTCAAATCAGAAGTATTACGATCCTTGACATTTCGCGCAGCAACCCAGGCTTCGTAGGCTTCGCGCTTGAGGTGGGCGGCATGCAAAGACGAGCAACGAAACCAAGGTTGAGACCGCCCTCCGATACGAACCGCCGAGCTGGGAATGTAGCACTCCATGCCCAGCAGTATCGCTTCGGCGACAGCTTTCGCACAAATGTCAGGATTTTCTGATGAGAAGCACAACCGTCTCCAATGGTAGGATGCATAAAACTCTCGCAATCCATCTCAATCTGCTGACCTATAATGCCACACACGACGCATACCAGGTGGTCTGGATTGCGTGGTCTGACCGGATGGAACCACAGCACGTACCAGGCAATGATCCGAGGTTCCTAGAGGGGCATCACGGAATACCTGGTAATCGTTTGGATGTGAGGTCAGCAGAAGATCCAACAAAGCAGGATAGTAGGTATTTATTGAGACTTTCAAAACAAGGGGCCTCAGTCGACCCCCTGTTTTACAGGGGGCCTCCGTCGACCCCTGGTTTTGAAAGTCTCAATAAAGGGAATGAAATTATGGTTGTCTGTCATACTTTCAAAACAGAATGGCTTGGCTTGACTGACGCCTGTGGTGTGTTTTGGCAAAATGAACAATTACCGTATTGCTTTTGTATTTATTATACTGTTAGGTTATTTTGTGTTAATACTTAGTAGTAGTAGTAGGCCTTAAGTAAATGATTTTAATCATGTGGAGTTCGAAACAGCGGGTGTAAACTGTAATTCTCGGACATCATTAATACTTTTAAAACGGAGAGGTGAGCCATTCTGTTTTGAAAGTATGACAGACAACCATAATTTCATTCCCTTTATTGAGACTTTCAAAACCAGGGGTCGACGGAGGCCCCCTGTAAAACAGGGGGTCGACTGAGGCCCCTTGTTTTGAAAGTCTCAATAAATACCTACTCAGGATTGTGTCCTTCAATATCAGGTATTCTGGTAGGACCATCAACTAACTGGTTGAGGTCATTTGTTACAGCAAAGTTGTATGCAGCCTTCCCAGCGTAGTCGGTCTTCAGTGATCCTAGCCACTCAAAGTGGTGAGCGTTGAAGTCCCCTAGGATCACTACCTCCGCCGATGGGTGCTGCTGGAGAATTTCGTCTATGCCCTTCTGTACATGCCCGAGAAGTCGGTCTGTTTCGGCATCACCGCTATGGGACCTGTAAAGGCACGCATAGAACCGGATGCGGTCACCGTGATCTACGCGCGCCCATAACAATGACAGGTTTCTGTCTTCAAGGCTGCTGAGACGTCGACAACATACATCCTCCCGTACGTACATACACACCCCAGCATTGGGCATAAACTTGTGCTCCAAGCTGAAACCGGGATACAAGAGATATGTGACGTCGGTAGGAGAGGATATTTGTGTCTCAGTCAGGAAAAATAGAGCCGGCTTAGTCGTCTCCAAGTGATGATGGACGACATTGAGGTTGGAATGCATTCCTCTGACGTTGAAGAAGTCCACATTGAATGTGGAAGGGGGTGCCGCTGTAGAAACCAGTTTTCTATTTTTCGATCTTACCATAAAAAAGGTGGTTAACAGGGAAAAAATTGAGGATTGCCGTAGTTACGACAGTTACATAGGCAAAGTTAAGGAATGATGGCCCGCAATGAATGACCAGTGAGGTGCGCTGCTGGCACGGGGGACGGAAGGGCCCCCGATCCAACACAATGATCAGCCGCCGTGTTCCACTCCGGTCTCCCAGGCCGGCACGACGACCAATCACGAGCTTTTGACACTGGCGGCAGGACAGCCTCCCTAGCCGGGACAGCCAGGGTTCGGGTCCTCTACGTACCAGCGGGCGGCCAGCGAACAACCGTTTCATCGGGTCTCCCTGGCCCCCGCGCCAACGTCGCACCCCCAATCAGACAGTGCATCAAGACTCCAGCCCCTAAGGGACCATAAACTGTCGAAACTACGGGAATCGGGAATGGGGATTGGCTCTCACGCGCAACCGTCGAAACACACCCAACGGTGCTTTACGATAGATTTCGGCATGAGGGTGGTCGCCAGCCAGTCGGACCCCACGAGGTCCTACCACCGAGCATGTCGGGTATTTTACTCGCCTCTTACGAGATGCCAACCTGACGGGCAGTGGGGAATTGTATTCTACTTCGTCCCCACACGGAGGACCTCTGACCTCTGACCTCATTTTATTTTAATACATGGAGGTTAATACAGTGACAGGTTTTTTAAAAATATATTATGCTTAATTTCCAAAATACTCACTGGATATCGCTACATTTTGTTTTATTGAATCGTGCGTGACTACAGTATCTTATAGTAACAGAAGCCTACATTTATTGAAGTCGTATCAACAAAGCCGATGTTGTTTACCAAACGCTAAGACCTTTCAATAGTTCGTTTATTTACAGTAACACTCGGAAAACGCCTTATTACTTATTTTCCGAATTTCCCGTAGCCGAGCCCCTAAAAAGATTGCTTATAGCCTATTTTCGTTTGAGAGTAATTGATGTGGCTGGAGGAGTCATTTATATTAATTTCCGTTGCAACCTTTTCCATTAACAAGACTCTGAACCTTCTATGTATTTATAACGTCTCTCGAATCTGATAGTATATGATATTGGGGATCTTTAATGTTGAACAATAGCATTAGGTTGCTACATCCAGTCAAATGAAATCTTGACTACCTGAAATTGCCTCAGCAAGGAAAGTCTATATTAACGTAATGCGTGTTCCTTGCAAAATCGTTATCGAATGAATACCTCTAAATAACTTATTTACAAGAAAATACCCAATTACTTGTTACCCCGAATTTTCCCGAATCAACAAGTTCCTAACGAGTTTTGTCTATTGCTCTATTTTCGTTTATATTGCCTGTTTATATTCATTTCAGTTTCAAGCTTTTCCATCAAGCAGGTCCTGACCTTTCTGATCAAAAACCAGAGACAAAAACTTAAGTTGCAAGTGTTTCTGCTTATCTGATCGTTTTCTTGGTTGCTTCTTCGGCTTACCTTTAGTCTAAGTTGTGTGTTAAGTGTGTAGTCTAAGTGGAGGTAAGTATTAAAACCTATCATGTAGGATGCATCAGCAATAAAATTCTTCAACTTAAGAAGTAGGCGTTATTTACCTTCAGTAGACAGCTTAGGCAATCCTAACTATTATTGTAAACGCGAAAGTGAGTTTGTTTGTCACGCTTTCACGCCTTAACTACTGATCCGATCATCATAAAGCTTTGAACACACGTTGTCTGGGGTACGGAAAGGGACATAGGATTATTCCCAAGGGATCGAAGATAATGCGAGCGGAGCCGCGAGCAAAAGCTAGTACAAAATATTTTCAAGGAAAATAAAAGCTCGATTGCCCTTTCAATAAATTCATAACCTATGACACTCGGAAGAGAGTTAGAATTCTTACGATAGCACGTAGTAACTATAAAGTAATCTGTGCTATAGCCGTAGTACTTTCAAATCCGTTGAAGCATTAAGAACATATGTTGGAATAAAGAAATTCACAAACATACTTACTTGTGTACATACATGAACACTGAAAACATGATATTGGGTATGATGATATCCTTTTTAGCCAGTCATGTAATAGAAGAATACAAATAGGACAGCGCGCTAGCAATGGATTTCTCTAGCTAGAAATGAGCTAGAACAAGGATTGTTGAATGAAAATGAAAACAGAAACTCCATTGCTACTCGCAAATACGGTATACGGTGTGTGCTGAAATCCAATGCAGCAATCAGCAGTGCAGAAGACATGTAAGAAGAGTATGTACATGCAATGTGTTCAAAAATAGAACTTACTAGACTATGAATAATGTTATTGTATAAATGAATCTACAATGATAAGATTTACTTTCTCTAGTCTGTTACATTGTTATTAACTGCCTCGGCCTGAACAGTTTACGACCACATCAAAACATTTTTAACATTGAAATAGAAAACTAAACGATGGAGACATTTAACAGCGCTAACGATAAGAAAGTCATTAAAATTCGATCATACACGAACGAAACACATTGGTGAGCCACGTGCAGAGAAAAATGCTTCCAGGTATGCGAGGTAATCTGTGCCATCACGCTATTGGTGCTAAATTAATGTAGAGACATTGGATCGAGGTGTAAAGGTGTTGATGAGATTTTTTATCGATGTTGCTCTACTCTCGTCACAAACGTCGACGAGAGTATCACTATCTAATTTCCTTTTTTTAAAACTAAGACTTGTCAATTTCAATGTGTGCAATGTAGTCAAGTTTATAACACTAGAATAGTTTCTCACATGATATTGTAACATATAGTCCTTCACGCCTTTTCCCATGAGGCAGGGACCACGACTTTTCCAGTCTTGACAGGTCCTCTCGCTTCATAAACATCGGCTCATCCCTCATTTGGGATAGATGAATAAGTCTAAAATCTATTACGCGAATGTTTAATTTAGACACCGTCAAATGATAGAGTATGCGGGGAAGGTAAGAGTGTGTGGAATAGGGAGAATGCATATGTTATGTAGGGGAAACAGGGAATAGCGATATAGGCATATCTCGAGCTAAGTTAATAGTCCGCAGATGATAAATGGATGACCAAGGTAATGTTGACAGTAACGTAACGTTATTTAACGCTGTACAAATTTGCAGCTATGCGGCTGTCACGAGCGAATCCGGCGGTCGTGCATGTATAAGTTGAATCGCTTGGTACGTTGCCAACCGCAGTCACGCTCCGCACCAAATACTTACTCGACTATTAAGTAAACTCGTTACTGTGGTATTTGCCTAATTCAGGGTTGTCAGAAACAATCTTGTAGCGGAATCGAGCTGGTAAATCAAACTAAGCGCTACAAGGGAAAGGTAAGGAAGGGATTGTTAAGGAAAGGTAAAGGTACTAAGGGGAGATCATCCCACTAAGTTTGTGTATTCATGATTTTACCTGACATTCGAAAGTTGTAGCAAAGCAATAATAAATATATAAATATATAGGGACATATCACACAAATTGGTGTCGTAGGATACTAACTCAACGATACTATATTTTATATTAGGTACTTTTATATATAAACATCCAAGACCCAGGTCAATCTGAAAAAAGCTCGTTTTCCATCATAACCTGAACGGAGATCGAACCCGGGTACCCCGTGTCGCAGCCTGGCGTTTTAAACACTGCGCCACGGAGCTAGCCAATCAATGGACATAAGGATTCTTCAAATTCAGGATTATTTAGAAATTGCAGAAATTCCTTTTAAATATGCTTACTATAGCTATCTTTTCAAATATGCTTATTATAGCCCGATAGCCCTAAATAGTCGCTGTTAGCAAATTGTTTCTTCCGAGTGCGGAGGGTCTGTGCCAACGTCCTCGCTTGTTTACGCAAACAACGCCGCAATAAACGTGATGCCGGGGAACAATATCTTGGCGATGAGTGCGCTGGCTAACTTAAATAGCTAAGGGTTTCTTTACTGTTTCTTCCCCCAATCTCCAAAACAGGTAACAGCAGTCTTATTTTCATTTGGAATAAATAAATACGTAATACTAAGTAATAAGTCGTGGGGACAAATGACAGAATATCGTCATTCAAACTGTGATTTAATTCCCTGGGAAATTTCCCAATGTACCCAGGAGCTGTAAAATTCCACAGTGTTTACTTCATACTTTTTATATCTTTATCATCTTTCACTCTTACTATTTTTTTACGATTTGCGAGAATGATCACTGGCAACGCTTTATCCCTGGTCTCATAAGCATAGCAGTCATATTAAACAAACAAACAGTAGTATAATTTCCCTGCTGTAGCTCAGTAGCACATTCGCAAGCATCCAGATAACAACAGCGAGTTAAACTAGTGTCAAAGTCGAGAGAAAGCACGCATTGTAGCGATGCCCCGGGAGTATCATAAGTTTCGCAGAACATTCAACCGAGTTTGAAATAGTTTGTCAGCTTCTAGCAACAGTTCATAAAGCCCAAACCAATGCTCGGAACACAATTGACGCAGTCTCAAACTTACAATGAAATCGACGCATCGACATTATAAACACAAAAATATTTTTGTTTGCAACTTTCAAGCCACATACTCCACTATGAATAATAAGACTATTATAATTAATAAAAAACTTTTTCGACAGTAAGTCTTCTCATATACTGTTGCTTTCCGTTTTTTTATTTTATTTTAAGAAGGCAAATAGTATTATGTCATTTGATAGCTTAGATACATAAGGAAACATAGGATCCTTCGACTACTCAACTATAAGTACTAACTATAAATAAGTATCCAGTACCTGTATTTTTAATAAATGTTTGGTCTCTTAGATGTTTTAATATAATTTATAATTTATTTTTAATATAATTTGTAATTTGGTATGAAATGTAATTTATTATTTAAGTAAATTGGCATCTAGTTGCCCGTCTTATGTTTGCAGTGCCCTAGCAGGGCGTCACTATGTACTATTTTATAATTTATATTAACAACTTGTAATACTGTGACTCGCAATAAAAATCTGAATCTGAATCTGAATCTAGCAACACCGTTTTTTTGCTACCCATTAGGTGTGTCTATGCCATATTTTTTGTCCAGCTAAAAAGGCATGTCGACCCGAAAGAAAGCAGTTCCCAAAGTAACAACAATTTTAAACGTTAAGCGTTGGAAGATATTCTCCAGACTCTGGTCCTAATTGAAGTTTTGCAATGGGGCAAAGCGAGGCGACGACAGGCGAACCACAGACTATGCACTGTTAAATAAATACTGGTTAAATCCAGAGAATGTTTTCAAGATGTTTCGCGGAAAGCATGCGTGTAAATATTAATTTCGATTTCACCGAGTCGAAATAACGTGAATAGCAACGTAGAGCTTGGAGAAGTGGTGGACTAAGGCATGATCAGGTTTGTTATAAGATATCAAAAATGGCCTGCCAGGAGGTCTACAAAGCCCAAACTGAGCTAGCAGAGTAGTTTACTTGAAAATAATTAACTAACAACAGCATGTTGAAAAGCGTGTTAACACATAGGTTATTAATAATGCAAAATTGGCTTAGTGTTGTTTGTATACACATCAGCCAGTGAAGGGTATTAAGTGGCGGGAGATCAAACGGGTCCTAATTGAGCATCACGCATACGTCAAGCCTCAAATGACTGGTATTTAGGCCGTAAGTCATAGATGTTAACTACAGGTATATTTATGAGCATTAAAATTTCCCGAATAGTCCCGGAAAGATGAGCTAATAAAACTATCCATGTGGGGAGGCGTGCCATGAGAGAGACCTATGTCCAACAGTGGACGAGAGTTGGTTGATGATGATGAGTTTGTACTGACGAGAAACGATCATGAGGGAAACCTGAAACAAGATGGAAGTACGCCCAGTTTGCTTTAAAAAAACTCTGAAAGTGATGACTAGAGATATATCAAATTGGAGACAGAAAGGCAAATCCTTTGCCCAGCATGAATAGGTTTAAAAAAGATTGTGTGAAAAGTGCAGAGATAGTCTCTCTTCAGGTAAATCTTGATACCTGGTTGGTGTCTAGCTAGAGCAATAATTTCACTCGCACTGTTCTAGGGTTGTTTACCTTACCGGAACTAATGAGTCTTAATGGTCAAAGTTCAACAGCAATAAACATCGTACCTGTAACAATGAGTAATGCATTTATTAGTACATTTAACAATTTATCAATAATTATAAAACAAACTCGTTTACCATATAATTACGTAATTTTGGGTGGCCTATTTAAATCGGTCAGGGGAACAACGTTAGTAGTTTTTAACTGTATTACTTTAAACACTATACGTATATTGTATAAAACAATCCATATACCCATACTCCCGCATGACTTTACATTACAAATATAGACCAAGAGTCCCATCATCCAACAGCAACATTTTTTCTGCCGCTTGTTAGCGTATCCTGGAATCCAATCCGGCGTGTTTTATAAGGAAGTGGGATATGGCACGTGGCATGCACTGGTATTTATAGACTACGGTCCAGCCTGTCACACGGTCGTAACTCGAAAGTCGGAATCAACTCTACCGCAGGAAACAGGTATGAATTATTGGCAACCGCACTTTTGGGTGGTCCAGCTTCAATGAGACCAACTGCTAGGGGATCATAAGATACAAACATCCGAAAGGGTATATGTATACGATACATACAACACTTTTCCAACATTTTTGATAAAATTAAATATTTTTTATTGCTTTGAGAGATGTTTTCTTTTTGCGATCAAATGACGATGAAGAACTATACAAAGCCGAACGGTCAAAAATATTAACAGTTTGAATTCGCTATTGAGAAAAAGCTCATTGCACCGAAAAATCTAGCTAAGGAGATATTCAGAAGAAACAAATATGATGAGCAGCAACATTTTTGCCCGTGCACTTGGTTTAGAGTTCAGGAAGTAGGAACTGCACTGGTTGTAATGAAATTTATACGAATCCAGCCTGTCATAATAAATCTAATTCAACTGGACTTTGCGGAAATGTTAGAATTCTGACGAATGGACTGGGTGGTCTACACGTGGTACCATTAGGTATATGAGATTTTTATTCGTTCATAATAGATGGAATTGAGGTCCTACCTCGGTTTCATTAGAGAGTTCCGAATATTCTAAAAAGTACTTACTTACTTAGAAAGAGATACATGATATCCAAATTTGAATAAAAAATTCATTTACTAAACGTTGAATGAATAATTGAATGAAATATTCTTTATTTTACCAAAATTAGGATATATTATTTAAAACTATTCTATATAAAGTAGCACAAGGGGCGGTCTTATCGCTTTAAGCAATCTCTTCCAGACAACCCTTGAAGAGATGGAGACACTTTTATAGACAAAAATACAGGTGGCGCAGAAAGTAACAGATAAATAATAAAATAACGCTGAGCTTTAATATTTTTGTTTTGTGACCGCACTTTGGTTTATAGTTTTGGTAGTATTACGCTGCAGTGTTCTAATGAAATTTATAGAATTATACCTGACATAAATTCTCTCTCATTCAAACGAACTTTGCGGAATTGTTTGACTTCTGACCCAGACTCCATCGTCAGAATTCTGTGGGTGGTCCCGTTATATTAGATTTCTATTTGCTGATGATAGATATAATTTACGTTACGAGTAACCCAAACATGTAAGGTTTATTTGTTTTACCCTAGGGACCACGAGAAGTGAAAATTTTAACATTGCATGTGTACGAAGTATGTTTAGATAGTGTACGAGTATATACAAAAGTATTCGCTGCCATGCCGAAATCATGTTAAAAATTCGTATTCTTTGATTTCTCAGTGTTATTAGGAACTACAATAGTAGAATTGACATTTTAGTTGTAAGTTAAAGTAAGTACTACACGGTCGCGTCATCTTCGTCGAAGACATCCCGCTGCCCCCTCGCGGACGCAGTCATTAGGCAATCGTAAGATGGATTTGCCATCGGCACAGTTAACACGACCATCATGTAGTTATTTAACAAAGCCCGATGGCCCAGTGGTCGTGAGCATTAATAGCGCTTACGTTAGTTAAGCAACCCTGTGCGCAGTCCCCACTGTGATGGGTGACCGCAAGTGGCACAAACAATTCTCGAGCTCTTCCGTGCTTTGGAAGGCACATTAAGCCGTTGGTCCTGGCTGGTCATAATTGATGGTAGTTGTGAAGCTATGTCAGCCGCCTTTAGGCAGCTTGGAAAATCTGACACCAGTGTTGGCCACTTACATATACGAACACCAACTAGACGTTTATAATAATAGCAAATTGTCATGATAACAAGTTGAGAATACGACACTTCCTATGATATTATTTGGCGAATATAAATTGCCAATGAACAAAAGAAAGCCTGTGCATTTCAAACCAAAACAATGTATTGTGCGTTTCATTATTTTTGCAACACGTTGGGACTTGGGACGGCGCGGCGTGCGAAAGGTGGGCGTTCCGAATGTCGAACATGAGTAGCAGACAGCATTGTGTTATGTCGGCCCACTCCACCTCCAAACTAGTCATCGACAAAGCTATGTGAATAACGTACTCATACTTTGCGAGATGGGCAGAGTCTTGGAGATGGCGAGTTAACAGGTATATATTCTGTAATGAATCGTATCTTGCATACAGCTCACAGCCGGACATTAATAAGTCTGCTGGGGATAGCAGACTGTTCCACCGAAGACATGAAAAGACATGACATAACGGCACTACCGACATCACCAGAGTTCAACCAGTTTATTTTAAAACTTGAAGAAACAAGAAACTGCCAAGTTTTGGTGACGATTCACGGTCTTCCGCATTTTCCTTTACAAAAGGTAAAGGAAAAAATTAGACCTCACTCCGTGCTACTATTGGCATGGAGATGTCTTATAGAACGGGAATGTTACTCTATTTTGTTTAATTCTGAAATTGATAGTCCATGATCTGAAAAGGTCTTAGTTTGAAAAACGGACAGTAGTGTTCGGTTTTATTTTTACCTTTTGAGAATTTAACAAAATTATTGATAGTTACGTATCACCATAAGACAAAGTAATAAAATCTGTACTGTACATGGATGCAGATGTGTTTCGCAGCCATACGTTGTACTAAGTGAACTTCCCATGGAGCGCATGTGTTCGCCACGGTCCACCGACCCGCGCGAACATGCTCCTTGTTAACTGGCATTAATTAAAGATTAAATAACAGCGACCACAAAACACTGATGTCAAGAAGTGGAGCTCATTTACATAATGACTATTACTATACATAATAATCTTATTCCATTATCTTATCTCAATAATTGTTAATAATTTGTTTCCGCTAATTTTGTAGCAATTTGTACCTTTTTTAGTGTGAGTTTCAGTCAAAATATATCAAATGATGTGGATATGGTTATTTATAGTCAGCCCGTTATAATTTACTAGTATAATAAATTACATTTTTAATAATCTTATTAATCACATCTTTACCTTTACATTGTAAACAAAACCTAGAAACAAAACGTTTAAGGGATGGTGAGCGGACGGAAGGTGAAAAAGAGAATCAAAATTGTGATAGCTGTTGCTAGCCGCATCTGGGACCTGAGATATTCTTCCATTCTCTCGGTCTATTTTTTTTATCTTTTCTTTAGACAAGCATGGTACAGAGATGGAGATATCTAATAATACCTTTTTATGGGTACCTTACTGTTATACAATAACGCGTCGGCTTGACTTTTAAATATACGGACAAATCACACAGATTGAGCTAGCCCCAATGTAAGTTCCAGACTTGTGTTATGGGAAACTAACTCAACGATACTATATTTTATAACAAATACATATATAGATAAACATCCAAGACCCAGGCCAATCTGAAAAAGATCATTTTCCATCTTGACCTGACCGGGGATCGAACCCGGGGCCCTCGTGTCGCAGGCTGGCGTGTTAACCACTGCGCCACGGAGTTCGCCGACTTTAGAAGTATGTACATAGTTACTAGGCGGCTATGTATTAAGCGTCATGCAAACTCTAGGAAAACAATGATAGTAGAGTTCGAGCAAATCGCCTGTCGATAATACTGTTAGCATAAAACTGTCAGCCTCTGCAGGTGATGGATACACTCGGCACAGCGAGTGAAAAATCATATGATAAACCGGTTTAAACATCGTTGAAAATAGAGAAACAATGGTCTTATATCCAAACTTCAATATTTTGTGTCGGCAGCAGGCCGCCTCATGTGAAAAGTGAAATTTTACACAGACCTCATTGCCCATTACATCTCTCTGTATTCTCTCGCCGCACAAAAAGGTTGGCTAACACAATAATAATTAACGCGTTTAATTGTGAATGTTACGAACGTGACCGCCGCCGCCAAGTGCAACGTTATGCAATTATTTGTTTGGAATGGATTTCATGTTGTAGTTAACTAGTTCTTT
Organism: Elegia similella; assembly: GCA_947532085.1. Taxonomy (NCBI): domain Eukaryota; kingdom Metazoa; phylum Arthropoda; class Insecta; order Lepidoptera; family Pyralidae; genus Elegia; species Elegia similella. The sequence goes on along the minus strand of OX383927.1, from coordinate 31,128,254 downwards.
TTAGGGTTCCGTACTCAAAGGGTAAAAATGGGACCCTATTAACATGGCTCCGCTGTCCTTCTGTCTGTCTGTCAAGATCCTTTTTCTCAGGAACGCGTAGAGGTATCAGGCTGAAATTTATATCAAATACCCTGAGTATTTGATATGAATTTCAGCTTCTACTGTCCCTAAGAGTTGTGAGAAAATCAAACTCCTAAGCCAACGCAATCAAAAGATACAGCTGGTTAGGCCGCAAATTATCGTGTTTTTTCGACATTCGCAAGGGAACCAAAAGATCAGTAACGTCTTATACAGCACAGATTCAGGAAAAATTACGAAAAGCATTAATTTTTTGCATCATAAAGTAAAAATATTTTTAATAATTTCAGACATATTATATATGATACACGGAAACCTTCGTGCGCGAGTCCGACTCGCACTTGGCCGGTTTTTTAATCGTGGACTAATTTTGTTTACACAGTTTTTAAAAAAAAGCAAACCAACGGCCTTCACATCGTGAAAGGAAGTCGTTGATCATTTATTTATTTATTTATTAACATTTCATTCCACATGTAAGAGATGTAATCAATGGTAAGCTTAGATCATTATAGTGAGTATATGTAATCAGCTCACACGTTAGATGCAAATTTAAACATTGGTACACACTCGTAAAAATCACTCGGCACTAGCTGCCTCCAGAAAGTTTGTCAACAACATCACAGGTTTACAACCGGGGACATGACGAACATTGGGAAACGGCCAAAACGAATAGCACTGCAGTTTGTCACGGCCTTCGCGACGGCATTTCCTAAATTCTAGAACAACAATCAATTGTGCTTTCATTAGAGCCTGCTCCGGTTGCATCCTTAGCTGTGATATTTCAGAGCCAGGTTATATTATACTTGAGGGCCCAGCGAGAAGACAGCACAGTGAGACATTTGTTCCTTGCCGCCTTATGAAAAAGGCTGTAAAAAGTCTCTGCTGTATCTACTACGTCACGGACATGTCGAATCTGGCATTTTTAGAACTTGGGCATTTTAGAATCCGTCGTTTATCGAATCCGATATTAGTAGAATCTGACATTTGTAGAATCTGACATTAGTAGAATCTGACATTTGTAGAATCCGGCACTCTTAGAATCTGGCGTTTTTAATTTAAACTCATCTGACATTTCTGGAATCAGACTTATCGACGATACCACAGGAAGGCTGACGCAAATGCGGGGATTCCTCATATGGAGTTGCGATCTCTCCTCGGAACTCCAAAATTAACGCATTTGTATCGTTGAGTTAGTACTCAGCGACACATTTTCTCGACTCATTGTGAGACAAACTAAATGTGTGTGTAATCTCTATAAATTATTATGTATTTATTTATGTCGTTAAAACTAAGGGCACGCTTCAAGTATACAAGTAATACCGCTGTGAGGGCTCGACTCTCGACTATCCCGGCGCTCTAGCCGAGTTCTCACATAAATAGGAAGTTAGGGAGAACACAAGACTCGACACACAGAACACACAGAGAATAACTTTATTGTTACAACTTCACTTTACAACTTCAACTATGTAGATGTTGACTTCAATAAATTAATAAGAGAGACTGTTATGCTCCAAGAGATGGTAGTAGACTCAAAGATGTTAGTAGACTGAAAGATGGTAGCAGACTGAAAGGTGGTAGCAGACTGAAGAATGAGTGATGAGAGAGAGAGAAAGTAATCTAAAAATGGAATGGAATGGAATGAAATTTGAATTAAAAATGAAATTTGAATTAAAATAAGGAATGAAAAATGGACAGGATGAGAGAAATGAGGTTGAACGAGATGCAGCATGCAGGTGGCATGCTGCAACGTAACACCGCTACAGTATCATTCGGCTTTTACGACTTAATAATATAATTATAGTTATTGTGTTATTGTTAATAGATAACGCGTGTCGCGTGTCTTTTTATCACATTGACCTTTGGGTCGTGTTTGTTTTGAATGTAACGCTAGCCTAATTACATTTAAGCCATAATGATTAAATTTAAATTTAGATAATCACCTAAACATTCTGATTATAGGCAAGCTAGGCTGAAATTGATAAACAATCCATACTAATATTATTAATGCGAAAGTAACTTTGTCTGTCTGTCTTTTCACGATTCAATCATTGAACCCATTTGAATGAAATTTGGTATGGAGGTAGTTTAAGGTGCGGGGAAGGACGTAGATTACCTTTCATTCTGGGAAATTCTACTGTTCCCGAGGGATCGACACTAACGCGGGAGGAGTTGCGAGCAGTGGCCGTCTCTATATTAATGGTAATTATGGCTGAGTACAAGACAGAGAAGAATAAAAACAAACTAAATAGCAACGTAAAAGCGTGATCGTAGATCTCAGCGGATCAGCTCTTTGAAGTAGCAGTGGGCGGTGCACATAGCGTGTAGAACCGATGGCCGATGTAGGTAGAAGCCTTTCAAGAAGGGTTCTCGAAAGGCGACCATGTACCGGCAAGCGCAGCGTCGGATACCAGATAGAGCAGATGAGATGGCCGGGCGACATGACTAAGGTCACAGGAATATGTTGGATGCAGGCCGCTTCCAACTGGTCGTATTGGAAAACCTGGTATGTCCAGCAGTGGACTTTTTGCGGCTGATAGGAAGATGATGATGATGATGATTATATTGTAACATTGAAGTGTTTTATCGTGGCGTAGATGAAAATCTACTCAGGTTATTGAGCCAATGCAATCTAGAATCCTTTCAAGAAGGGTTCTCGAAAGGCGACCATGTACCGTCACAGGAAGACGTTGGATGCAGGCCGCTTCCAACTGGTCGTATTGGAAAACCTGGTACTTTTCGACACTTACACGGTCTGAAAGGTTAATCATCATGACAATAATTATCAAGTCATCAAGGACGGCAACAGCAACATCAGAAGTAGCCAAAAGTTTACACAGTCTAATAAAAATACAGTTCTCATAAATTAGGGAATTGTGTGTAAACTATTGACGTTTTTTGTATTTGTAAGAGACCAATGCTGAAGTTAGATTTTTCACGCTGCCTAAAGGCATCTGACATAGCTTAACGCCTGCCATCAATGATGAGAAGCCGAGATCAACGACTTAACGTGTCTTCGGAAGCACAGAGGAGCTCAAGATATTATTATGCCAATCGTGGTGACCCATCCCAGGGATCGCACGCGGGGTAGCTTTACATGCGTAAGCACTAATAATAAGTCCACAAGGCCATCGAGCTCCTCAATGCACTGATAAAATAAAACTTATCGCATCATAACCTTTACATTTCTCAACGGAAATTAAACTAGACCTTTATGGAATTTGAAATTACAAGTGAGTATCAAAGTACTTGGCTATGAATAGCTATGGTGTCTGGCTGGCCGCCATGTCCTCGACCCTGGTCGTGGTGCAATGCAGGCGGACGCAGCCCCTGTCGCATGTTGGGAAAGGTCGCGTGCATTATGCTGATTACACCATTCGTTGTGCAAGTTACATGGGACATCTTAAGGTTGGAAAAAAAAGCTGGGAAAAATTTGGTTGTCTGTAAAGTTGGTTTATCTATACTATCTACACTAATATTATAAAGCTCAAGAGTTGTTTGTTTGTTTGAACGCGCTAATATCAGGAACTACTGGTTCAAATTGGAAAATTCCTTTTGTTTTGGAGAGTTCATTTATTGAGGAAGGCTTTAGGCTATAAAACATCACGCTGCGAGCAATAGGAGCGAAGCATCAATAAAAAATGTTTTGAAAACGGGGAAAAGTTATTCATCTATACTAATTAATCATAATAACAGAAATTGCCGCGGACGAAGTCGCGGGCAACAGCTAGTACGTGATAACGGTGAGAGACAGATGCGTGATGCTGCTGCTACTGCTCTGGAACGTGATATTTTTCCTGCTTGCAGCCAGTATTCATGGATTTATAAGACGACACGTCAAACGTCAAAAAACATGTTACTTATGTCGATGTAATTTATGTTTCTATTTTTTGAACTGAGACAAATCAGTCGCTCATAATCCAAGATGGTTTTAGGTCTAACTTGATGACATTTAGTCTAACCAAGTAGATATTGTAATCAATACAGTGTCGGACGCGGATGGTGTAACTATTGCCTATAGACATTTCAACAACATAAAATAATTCTACCATCTCAAAGGATGACAGGTGAAAGCTCTGCGTTTAAATACGAAAGTTAAACCAAGCTGATATCTAGAAAAAAAAATAAACAACATCATATTATTGTTAGCGAGTAAAACTCACATAGATAAGTGAATATAAATAAACGCGTCAGGCATGAATGAAATCCAAACAGCGCGGATGATACGACGTAAACATTGTCGTAATGCACCGCAATCACGACGGATGTAGAGATTATATCTGCATATCTATTATTTTAGATCCAACAATATAAGAGTCTGATTGATAAATACAAGTCTATGTATTTATTGAGGAAAGCCACAAAACATGTTGTAATACAAAGATGACAACATCCTTGATCAGGTCAGCCTTCTTCTAATAACGCAAAAGAATATAAAGTATAGAAACTAGTTGTTGATAAATAAACTAATAGTAGTGAAATAAATTCGACAAGTGACAAACATGAATACAATCAAAAGAGCTCAGATGACACCACGCTTGTAAACATTGACGTGATAATATACTACAGAGATCGTGCGTGATCATATAAGTCAACGTAAAACTGTGAATTTTGTCAGTTTATAATCTAACGTAGTAAGAATACAATTATAGCTATAAGAATGTGTAAAAACGGTTCGAGTAGTTTTATAGTTAATCTATTATACATATACACGCACATACAAACAATCAAATCTTTCCTCACTTCTTCTTCTTATTTTCGAGTCGAAACGGCTCCAATTGATTATACTTCCTTCGCCCAGTATTTGGCTACGCTGATCGCTTTGTCATTAGCTTTCTTGAGGTCCTGTAAGTTAGGGCATGACAGAAGGTGAGACATGGACTGATTGGCACCGCAGTCACATAACTATTTACAAAGATGTTAGAGCAACCACTACAAGTGTAAGCCTGACAGATATCGGAAAACGAGTAGATGCAGTACATATTTGAGGAAAGAAAGATTAAGAACACAAACATGTCGTTTCCTGCGACTGATAATAGAGTAGCGTGAGGTAACTCCAAAAGTAACTCCAATACATTGAAAACTGCATATTCTGCAGGTCATTAACCTAACCTGTCATCGCTAAATATCCAAGAAAGACGAAAAAAACAGCAATGAACTGGTGATGGGAGATACGCTGTTCTATGAGGGGATCAAAGCATAAAGCTGTTACTAAAATATTCCTGATGGATCATACTTTGTTTAAAATTATCAAATAATTTTTCAGTGCTCATATTCATAGCTTGCTTCATACTACAATTTAGGGTGTTACGTATTCAACCCGTGCGTAATAACAAATGTTTTAAAAATAAGTTATCTTCAAGTTAGGAGTATTTATTAAACTGACAGAAATTATTGGTTACTATGAAGAGAATGTTGGTTTATCGGCTAAGCATAATGCAATGAGTTTTTAGCAACGAGGCGAGGAATTTGCCGACGACACGCGATAATCGACGTACTGCCCATTTTGCACCAAATAAAAGTTGCACATTGTTGCATTTATTACGATTTGTTATATTGCTTTCTGATTGAAATGGAACGTACGTTACGTTACTTTACCTCATAAAAGCAGGTTATCATGTTATCAAAATTATTTTTCTCAAACATGCATGGAAATTCGAAAATTATTATGACAACCATGTGCGAGTTTAATTTTCGATATTGCCATCGACCATACCAAATATAGTTCCAAATATATTCTGTCGCGTAATTTAAAAAATAGAACGGCCGATTTGCTGAAAGCTATGAAATAATGCAATCAGAGCTCAAAGGTTTTATTTAAAATTCCAACTGCCTTACAAATAAAAATATTTTAATTAAATAAATAGGTACTGGGTACCTGTTTGAATTTCTGCGCATTATTTGAGAAAAGCACTATACAAGCCTTTACCGCTAATTGGCATTGATGGTCTTACGTATGTGTCTCACATACGTCCACCCATGCCTTTTTAACTGACTGCTGCAACGGGTGCAATAATGTAATATTTTGTGAGCGAAATCTCTACAGTGTTTTTTGCGACCTACATATTAATACATTGTCATCCAAAACACACAGTATACAAAATTTAAACGTGGTTTTCAAGATTTGAGCAACACAAACATACGCATACTGACTGCAAATTAAATATCACCAGAAGTTGCCAAAGAGGTTATTTTAAACACAAATAATAAATGTTGAAACAAGTTTTATTTACAAACAATGACAAAAGAAACTCGTTAAAAGTATTGGTCCCAGCGAAAATTTCATATCGACCGTGCCGTATTCTCAAGAGGTTCTAGTAAATCAAATAATTTCCGTGCGACGAGTAATCATGCAGAACGATGGCGAAGGAAAGTTCTCGCAAGAAATAAACTTTTACTTTCAGAATATATAAGCCTTAATTTACTTTTTTAATATCCTATTTCAGTATCCGACTGCTCGGCAAAGGCCTCCCCTTTTTGTTTCCAATCATCCCTATCGCGGTCAATAATTTGCCAGCACTTATATATGCATCCAAGTCATCGCGCCATCTCCTTCTAGGTCTGCCATGTTTTCGGCGGCCATCCGGTTTCCACATGGTGGCCACCTTGGCCCACCTTTCTTCTTGCATGCGGCAAAATACAATACCTAATTTAGAAAACATGTTATGGCCGTCTGATATGTTCTTATCCTCATATAAAGGAAGAAAATGGGCGGAAATCTAAAGAATCATATAGGCGACGCCAACAACCGATCACTATTTTGATTCCGTTTCCACATTTTCGTTGCCCACCAACACGATACGGGTGGCGTTTAGGTCTTATTGCCTTAGGCTCCGTCTAATATGTTTATGTATTATTCATTTCATTACACATACAAGTATAGACACCTAAACCGTCGCTTTGACAAGGAAACAACGTTTAAAACACGCTCCGTTTTTATATTTAAAATCTATTGTTATAGTTTGTCTTTACATCTAAAAGTTATATCTGTGTGAAGATAGTGCAACACATGTTTTAAGTTCGAAAACCAAATTTGGATTGCAGTGATAATCTTGAAGAAATCGTGAGTTTAAAATCTCATAATTATCGGTCATAGACGCTCCTACGGCGTAGCTCGGCAAACGACCTTCATTGCAGACACCTATCGGCGGTCTCACTCAGACGCGCGCGAAACACTGCGCTGCGTCTCTGTCTACGGTTGCATTCGTAGTAACTACCTGCTTGCTACGTGGGAATTAAACTGATAACCGGAGCTTGTATTATTTACTGAGTGAACTTACGAAATTTGTTACAATGATATGTAATGCGTGCAAAACAGTTATCGACGCTAAGGAGAAATTAAAATGCGTACTTTGCAATATTGAATATCACTATATGTGCCTCAATTTTTCTGCAAGGGATTTTAATACCAATGCTTCGGAACTGCGGCGTAGCTGGCGTTGCGATACTTGTAATAATGTAACCCGCCGTAATAGACGTGACGACACACCTGTGGGGTCGCCGTACACTCGGAAAACGATCAACCCGGCCACATTGACATCGCTCGACACCAATATTGCTCATGACCAGCTCGCTAACATGTCATGCGATGATTCACTCGCGAACACCTCAGCCCTGTCCGGCCATTTACCTCTCGACCGCGGAATTTTATTGAACGAGGAAGCTACTATAAACATGAAGCAATTTAGCTACCTATTTGACACTAAATTAAACAGCTTAAGGGAAACGCTCACCATGGAAATTAAAAATAACATAAAAACTGAAATGTCTAAAGTAACTGAACAACTCAGGACCGAATTTTCGGGCACGACTGATTTTTTAGCCACAAGACAATCTGATGCAGATAAAAATATTAAGGAGATGGGGAAAATGATATCCCAACTGGAGGCAGACAAGACGGAGTTGCGAATGCAGGTTGCGAAACTGGAACAACGTATCACTTTAGCCGAAAGGTCCTCAAGGAGCCTTAACCTTGAAATACAGGCTGTGCCGGAGCGTCCCAACGAGAATGTTGTCACTTTATTTAGGAAAATGTGTGAAACAATTAAATGCCCCATCGTGGACGGAGATATACGATCATGCCGACGTATTGCTAAGATCAACCCCTCAACAAGCCGCCCCCGCACTATACTTGTGACATTGCCGTCGGAACGACACCGGGATGTGATTATATCAGCTGTAAGAAGATTTAACCGAACCAATCAGCAGGACCAACTTAACTCGCTCCACCTGGGCGTCCCGGGAGATAGGCATCCAGTGTTTGTTTCCGAGCATCTGTCACCGGAGTGTAAGGACTTGCATGCTGCCGCTCGTAAAGCTGCTAAAGAAAAGTCGTATAAATTTGTCTGGGTAAAATATGGCCGAGTGTATGTGAGAAAAGACGATACATCCGCTGCAATCCACATAAAAGATAAAAATTCATTAAATAATATTTGCTAACTTTGTAGTATATTTTCTCTTTGTATTTTTTTTCTCTTTTAAAGTAATTTAGTGTTAACATTCTTTAAATTTATTTTACTTTTATTTAAATATGCGTATTTTTTATCAAAATGTGAACAGAATAAAGAGTAAATTAAAGGAACTTTATGTAAACATTTTAAATGACGAATACGACATTTTATGTATGTGTGAAACTAATTTAGATAGTTCTATCTCTAACAGTGAATTCATTGATGGCAGGTACACGGTATTTCGTAAAGATCGAGACTTAAATCGTTCATCAAAATGTTGTGGCGGAGGGGTGTTGATTGCAATAAAAAGAAATATTCATGCAGTCAGGCGTCTCGATTTGGAAACAAGCCTTGAAAATATTTGGATTGATATTAAAAACGAACATGGCAAGCGTTTCTACATTGGTCTTGTATATTTGCCTCCTGACAGTACTGTTTCAGACTATCAAATTATTCTAGATAAATGTTCCGATAATATCTTACACAACTTTGATGATGAAGCTGTAACAGTGTTGTTAGGGGACTTTAATATTCCACTTCTTAGTTGGATGCCACACCCTGCATTTCCTTCAACTTCTCGTTTAAAACCTAGTGCTCCGTATGATTCGAAATCATCCTTGCTTATTGATTTTCTTCATTTATGTGATTTGTTTCAATTTAATAATATACCTAATTCAAATAATAGAATGTTGGATCTGGTAATGTCAGGCGTAAACTCTTTGAGTCTTTCAGAATGCAGTCCTTTGTCTACTCCTGATCGTCATCATCCTGCAATTGACATAGATATGGCGTCAACTTTTACATTTGAAAAAATTAAGCCCAAATCCAAAGCCATTCCAAATTTTCGTAAATGCGACTACAGCAAATGTTCTCAAAGTCTATTTATGATCGATTGGCAGGGAATTCTTATTAATGACGACGTAAACTTAGATGTGGACTGCTTTTATAATATACTCAATAAAACAATCCATGAATACACTCCCATGAAGCGAGTTTGCCAGTCTGTTTACCCTGTGTGGTATTCCGAACCCCTAAAAGCTTGCATAGCAGAAAAAAAAAGAGTTCACGCAAGATTCAAGAAGTATAAAAACCCCAGGGACTATGATGAGTTCCAATTACTTCGTACTAGATCTAAAAAGCTAATAAAAAAATGCCATAGTAACTTTATCAGTAGCGTAGAAGATTCACTTCCAAATAGTACTAAATTATTTTTTTCCTACGTTAATAGTAATAAGTCTAGCAATTCAGTACCTGACACAATGACCTATAGAGACAAAATAGCTTCAGGCGGTGCAGCAATTTCAGAACTCTTTTCCGAATATTTCGCGTCAGTTTTTGCAGCAAATGATGGCTCACAAAATTTAAATATCGATAATGCAGATTCTAATGATTGCTCTTATACATTATCTCAAGCTTATATATCGAAGAAAGACGTTTTTAAGAGGCTTATGGAGCTGGATGTGAATAAAGGCGCTGGTCCAGATGGCATCCCGCCTTTCTTTATCAAAAACTGTGCAAAGGCCTTGTTAACTCCTTTACTTATAATTTTTAATAAATCACTAGCTTCTGGGGTATTTCCAAGCATCTGGAAGAGGGCACACGTAGTTCCAATATTTAAGTCTGGTGATCCTACTGACTGCTCTAACTATAGACCTATTAGTATTTTGTCGGCTTTTCCTAGAATATTTGAAACCTTGGTGTATGATCATATTTACTCACAAGTTAAACCACACATTAATCAAGCTCAACATGGTTTCGTAAAGGGAAAATCAACAGTGAGTAACCTAATAGAATACACCGATCACATTTGCAGAGTTTTCAATGAGCATGGTCAGGTGGATTCTGTCTATACCGACTTCCAAAAAGCGTTTGACAGGGTCAACCATCTTATTCTTTCAAGTAAAATACAAGCGCTAGGAATTCATGGTAATCTCTTTAGATGGGTATGTTCATATATAGAATCACGCAGTCAACTAGTCGCTCTGAAAGGTTATTGCTCCGAGCCTGTACTGGTGCCATCGGGTGTGCCTCAAGGCTCGCACCTGGGACCACTATTTTTCGTCATTTACATTAATGATCTCATCCCTAAATTACGTACTTGTTCGCTTTTATTCGCTGATGACCTAAAAATATTCTCATGCATCAAATCAGTCGAGGATTGCGTCGCAGTACAAAGTGATATTAATGAGTTGGTCAGTTGGTGTACTAAAAATAAAATGAGCCTTAGTGCTAGTAAATGTTCGGTCATTACCTTCACTCGTAAAAAACATCCTATTAATTTTGATTACACTGTAGCTGGTGAAGCTCTTGCTCGAACGTCTGAAGTAAAGGATCTGGGAGTCATTTTCGATAGTAGTCTTAGCTTTAACGGACACTATGCTATGCTATCCAAAAAATGTAAACGATTGCTAGGGTTTATTCTCCGGATTTCGAGAGACTTTAAGAGGTCTGATAGTTTGATCCATCTATATCGATCTTTCGTATTAAGTAATATCGAGTATGCTTCAGTCATCTGGACCCCTCAATATGCAGTCTCAATAGATCTCCTAGAATCTGTTCAACGACGTTTTCTTCGTGCATTAGCAAGTCGTCAAGGCTTAAAGAGACAGTTGTGCAACTACGAAGAAAGACTTAAATTCTTTAAATTTGAGAGCTTGGAGAGGAGACGTTCTTTGCAAAATTTCATTTATTTATACAAAATAATACATGGCCAACTCAATACAATTTTAATTTCGAGTATTAGGTTTAAGGTCCCAAATAGGTCGGTGCGAAATATAATACCATTTTTCATATCTCCGTGCAATAATAATGTGTCCTACCATAACCCCATTCTGAGAATATGTCGTGAATATAACCAGCTACATCAAACGCACGACAACGATCTAGTACCTGACATCTATTGTTTATCATTGAATAGCTTTAAATTTAGAATCCGGCAATTGCTTTCAACATATACATAACTTGTTAAATTCTTTACTCTTTCTCTATTTCTTTCTATTTTTTAAATTTAATTACCGTTTTGCTTTTTTGGTTTTTGAGTTATTTTTTCTTAGTAACTGTTTTTTTTTTCTGTACACGATGTTTTCTTGTCATATCATCACAAGCATGCTAAGTGTACAAATTATTTGGCTTTACAACCAGATCATGTATCTATCATAATAATCATAATTGTAGCATTAGTTGTTGTAAACTGTATTGTGCACTATTAAATAAATAAATAAATAAATAAAATAATAAAATATGTGCATGTACGGTACGAAACGGATGAAGATCCGAAAACAGGGCAGAATCAGCCATTGTGCTCCACGGAGAGCCAGCTCCGCAGTCTCGATGAGGACTCAGCGAACCCCCTGGTCATTATACACACTTTGTAACCACAGTAACGTCGAAACGAGTACATAATATGTGCATGAATGAATGAATACACATAATATGTAACTGCTCTCTAACAAGTACCTATTAATAGTCTAGTATTAAAACTATTCAAAACAATACTCTGATTATTTACAGAAATATCAGTTTTTAGCTAGTTTAAGGCAAAGTTTAGTTAGGGATCCATGTAACAAGCTGCCAAAAAAATTCAAAAGTGCTGGATTAGATAATAGTCTAATCCGGCATACTAGCACACGGTCTACGGCGGCTGTGACGTCATTTTCTACTGTGGTTTCGAACAGCGGTGATAGTGACGTCAGAATTAATTTCAGCCGTGGTAGAGCCACCTCACCTGTAATATTCATTTTTGTCAGTAGTATGAATGGGCCGGGTCGTCCGGGGAAGTACCACAATCTCATTGAGAATCGACGTTTGTGTACTCGTAAAGCTTCACCGCTCTATACTTCGTTCGGCGAGTGAGACCCATACTTTCCTCCCCCAATTTCTTGGGAGAAAAGAAAATACGTAGAATGTGCCAGCTGCTTCTCTTCCCGTGCAGACCGTAGAAGCCGGTCAAGGGAAATGGCGAAAATCTAAAGAATTATGACATATATGGCTAGCAACCCATCACTATTTTGATTCTGTTTTCCACCTTTACGCCCACCAACACGCTAAACGTGGAATTTCGGTCTTGTGACTTTAGGCTCTGTCTACCCCGTAAGGGATAAAGGCGTAATAATATGTATGTATCATAAAAAATATTGGCGTTAGAATAACCCGTTGTTTTGGACAGTAGTGCAACGATGATTGCCGGACGACACCGCATTCCTGCGCGCCCCTCTAACTGCCTACATCCTATCCATCTTGTCATCCTACTGCAACGGTGGATTTGATATCTATATTTTATTATTTATTTATCTATATTATAGCATTCAGGCAATGTTTAGAGACCTTCTGATAATTGTGAATGATGAAGAAACAAATAAATGGACAGAACTAACATACTGTGCCGACCCCACATAAAAAGGGATAAGGTAAAGGAAGAAGAAGTAGGAATCAACATTAATCGGGTTCTCAGGTATAGTTGGTGAAAATTGGACCACGATACAGAGCAGTTAGTCACGATTGTAGGAATCTGAACAAATATTGCCGCCAGGACATCGATTTTTGGTTCCCTATTAGTAATTTTAGAGTTGGCTGGAAGACTAGTTTAAATAACAATTTTTTTATATCCTGTATAATAAAAAAGGAATCAATTCATTTATTGCATTTCATATTGCACATTACATCAGCTTTTATAATAATACACAGCACTGTAGTTATATTAGGTACAACATGAACCCTGTCGGGCATCGCAAACTGAAAATTGTGGAACGGCAAGCGGTTTATTACTTATATAAGTTAGTTAAATTATTATAAAATAGAGGGTAATTTATCTTGGTTCATAAATGACGGAGTTATGAAATAATAAACATAAAAAATGCAGCCGAATTGTTAACCTCCTATTTTTTTTTAAGTCGATTAACAGTGAAGTCCTTTCCGCTGTCTGTTCGCTTAGATCTTATAAACTACTTAACGGATTTTATGTAGTTTTCAGCAATAGATAGAGTACTTTTATTAAATCACTAGCTTTCGCCCGCGGCACTGCCCGCGTCTATGTCGATCCTCGGGAATAGTACTGCTTCCCGAGATAAATAGCCTATGTCCTTCTCCGCACTCCAAAGAACCTGTATGCAAAATTTCATGATGATCGGTTCAGTAGTTACGGCGTGAAAGCGTAACAAACAAATAAACTCACTTTCGCATTTATAATATTATAGAAAATGCACGAGCCTCCCCCCCCCCCCCCCACTTATGAGCTTTGACGCGTTAATTGACATATGAAAAAATACGTGTCCAATATTTTTTGATTATCTAACTGACGGACTTAAGTTTTTCTGTTAAAGAAAACTTTGACCAGAAGTAATTCTAAGCGCTAAAACATTTTTGTAGGTTTGTTTGGAGATTTCACAAAGCCGCCTTCTTAAAATTTTGAATTTGAATATACCATTTTTTTTAAATGTTAGGGAATGATATCTAAAAATTATTTTTCTTTGGGTCAAAATATTAACATTAAAATTAACGCGTCAAAGCTCATAGACGGGCACAGTATTCTAAGTTTATCATATTTTCCCTGTCATCTAAGAATGTCAGGTAATTTTATCATCTTCATCTTTATTTATGACAATAGCACCATTATCGATATTGCTCGTAACGAAATAATTACTTCAACAGCCTCGATTGCCATTTGTTAAACCATCGTTTACCTGTATAATAAAAGTTACAGTTATTTTCCGATACATAGTGCCATAAAAGAACATACCCATTACCTCTAAAAAGATAGATTTAATTGTTACTTAGATTTTTATATGCTGGAGTAAATGAGCATTGAATTTGTCAAGTTTTACGTCTTCTTGATAATTCCAGTTACTTATTTGTAATCAGTTTTGGAAGTAAAAACTCATATCCCTACTAAATGCGAAAGTAACTTTGTCTGTCTGTAACATCTTTACGGTTTAACCAATGATCCGATTTATATAAAATTTTCAGTGGATATGGATGCCCGGAGCCTTCTCCGTACTGTACTTTTTCCAGGGTGAATATGTCCTTACATTCACCCTGGAAAAAGTACAGTTCCCCAGTGACTTCGCGGCTCAAAGCTAGAAGCGCCTATTATACCATCCTGAATCTAGGATCCGGAATTCAGCATCCGATAAGGACAAGAAATTCAGTCGTCAGAGCTCCTGATTACACCGTCCGGAACGTGTCCTGAACGGAGACTGCGCGTCCTGAGAGAGCCATCCGTTGGCCATCCTGAATGCGTGAGGGACGCCGCTATACGTGCGATGCGATTGGAGATATTATCGTATCGTTTCTAACGTATAGCGGCGTCCCTCTCATGCGTCGATCCTAAATTCCGGATGGTTTCACTTTATGCTTCCGTTATGCTTCCGATAAGGACGTCGGAAGCCATTCTGTCCTGACAACGGATCGACCGTCCTGAATGCGATTAAACTGTCCGTTGACTATCCGTTAACTGAATTCCGGATCCTGAATTCTGGATGGTCTAATTGGCGCTTTACATATTAGGTTTTGTCGTTTACAATAAATGTTATTCAGGGACAACTCTCGAGTTCTGTTTGCCAGTAGTCAACGATGCTTCCTGTTCCAATAAAAAAAATAACATCCAAATCTAGCGTCCGTTTTTACCTAATAACTTACAAACAACAATTTTAGGCACACTTCTTTAGGTGTATTTAGGTGTTTTGTGGTTTTTAATTGATTTTACTGAATAATACTCATAATATTTTATGAAAGGAGTAGATTGAGACATACTCAACCGACGACATCCCGAGACAACTTTCTACGCGTACCCATCATAAGTGCAGCGAGACAGATAAGTACATGCTTGTAGCTCAGATGTGCATCGGCGCGCACAAGATGATCGCAGATGTCAGGCAACGTTTTGTGGCCCACTGACCCGGTGCCAAAGCAACTATTAGTACGTTAGTACTATTACTTATTCTCTGCTATTAGCACTATCTTATCTCACTTATCTGGCTAACGACTGGCTAATGTTCTTCAAATGTTTTAAAGGTTAATGCGTTGCAGGCGTTCGTCGTTGAAATTCTTGTTTCGTTAAACATCTTGATTGTTGGTTCTCTTAAGCATCTTGAGTGTAGTTCACATATGAGAAAATGTTTTAGGCCAAACTTTACATCGTGATCAGGTCTTTTTAGTCTCCATTGCAGGTGCATGACCCTCTCTGTACTACCGGAGCCATACTTGGCCAGAGCAGACAGAGGATTTGGCCTACACTCACCTCGCTGGCCAGACGGGTCTCATTGATGTTTATGAGCTTTGTTTAGTTTGTATTTCCTAAGTCACCTCTTACGACATCAATGGGAACACTTGGAGTGGTCCTATTCTGCTCTGCCGGAAACCACACGGCTATCGGAAACCACACCAAACTACACATTACGATAAAAAGCTACTTTTGAGAGTTGTTTTTAGAACGGAAGCTAATATATTATAGAATAATATTGACTGACAATTTTGTATCACACATGGTTAATAAAATGAATTTAACATCACAGAAAATAAAATGTTTCGCGATTGTTACACATTTAAATTAAAACACTCAATAAAGGAAACTAGTTTTCATGTTCGCAGGTAGACATACATACAACATTACCTGCGAACATGTACACTGTATTTCGAAACGTTAGGTGTAATAAAAATATAATAAACGCGATAAAAACATCATTTAAAAGCAAAACATTTAGAATTACGGTTTACTAGATTTACCGCAGAGTTGACGCGCAAAGAGAAACGTTAAAAGTGACTTTATCGCAGCTGTACTGTAAAAGACAAAAGGAATAATAAAATGCTGACAGCCTTAATATTTACAATTTGCTGTTATTGAACGTTGGCACAGGAAATTCTCGCATTCTGGGCCTTAGAACGTACAACGTACACCGTGTGCTCGTAGAGTTAATTGCATTGGCGGTGACGTGTGCATTGCGCAGTGCACGACACGATACAAAGTGGCTCGTGACGTTCATTGCACGAGAGGGAGACTTGTTATTTATTGATACGACTGAAAGAATTTACGTATAGCCGCCACTTTAATCTACACTTGAAAATAATATGAAAAAATATAATCTAAATACACCACACGACGATTGAATTTTACCGGCTTATACTACATGGCGGCTATTGTATTTTGTGGTTCTTATTAAAGTCTTATTACTAGGGGTCCTTCAAAAGGCGTGTTTACAGGTATCTTTAAAGTCGGCAACGCATCAGCACCTCCTGTGGTGTTGCAGATGTCCATGGACGACGGTGACCACTTTCCATTAGGTGGCTCGTCTGCTCGATTACCGTCAAATATAGGTACATAAATAAAAGTCTTGTCATTTGCGCCTCCGTCTTTCGCTAACGCATCAATGTTAATAATTGCGACTGTGTAACTTGGCGTGACTTAAATTTCTAGTTAAAAAATATTTGGGAGATGGATCAATCAATGGTGTTACAGCTAACAAATTCGTTCAAACTTCAAACAACTCTGTCTTTGATCCGTAACTCACACGATTTACGACGTCTGTCAGGGCGTGGAGTCCTAAACAACGGAGTTTAGGAAGACAGGCGTTACATCACTCTCATTGATTCTTTTTTGTCTTGGAGTACGCTTCTATAACAAAATTCCCGCGGAAATATTAGGTCCACCTTTACTTAAGTTTTAAATGTCTGTTAATAATCAATTAGCTGGGGCATTCTTCTTTTTTCTTAACCAGCGTGGTACAGATAGAACGGTATTCGATACTTTACTTTTTTCGTCATCTGGTAACGTCAAATACGTGCCCATAACCTGCATAATTTGGTAACACAATAATAGCTATCACAGTTTCCCGCGTTTTGCTAGTTTTGTTTAATATAATGGTTATTGTTATAATATACCTGTCTATTTTCACAGGACAGTCCAAAAACAGAAGTGTGTTTTTAAAGTTCTTATGTAAGTATTTTATTCCCCTATAACCTTTATTAAAACGCTTAAAAATATTTGTATATATGGGATATAGTAGAAAATTTTACATAACCCCGGCTGAAGGTATTTTTTTTGACATGCATTCTTTTTAATATTTGAACAAAATTATTTAGACATCGATTTTACTATAGAGTCATGTCTACGCGTTGTGTGCGTCATGGCACGCGCAATCTATAGATTTCGTTTTTGCTGCCGACAAAAAGATTCAAGAAACACAAACAGACAAGCATAACAACTTCCTTCTGTTCTTTCGCTTTTGCGGCTAAACTGAGCTCGCAGTGAATCAGACCAATCAGTCATGTCTACATGTTACGTCATATCTACAACATTTGTTTTTATTATCGTCCAAAAACAGCACACGAAGAGTCAAAAGAAAGATCAATACGCCAGCTGTCTTCTCAAGATTATATGCGTAAACAAGTCTACATCAGAGATAGTGTGTCCAGGTGTTCCCGTTTTTGCGGGACACCAACACCGCCGGTCAGTAAAGAAGACAAGTTGATAGTAGACTCTCAACTAGCACCGTGCTAAATAGCGCATTTTTGAGAAAAAAATTGTCGGTAAAGATAACGGTTTACGAATAATTTTACGTGATAACGGTGGAAGAAGATAGATAGGTCACAAGCCGAACGCTTAGGCCGATCGTGCGTCTCTATCTCATGTTCGCGCTCTCGCTTGCACACGGAACGTGACACTTTTTAGTGCGTGCAGCCGTATAAGACGTTATCACGTCAAAAAGTATTATAGTTCTCTTTGTTTTTCTTTCATAGTTCTAGTAATTTTACATTAAAGCGATTCCAAACATATTCGTTTATCAAACATTTCCAACATGACCTTATAAATACCGGAGTCTATTATGAATGTCGTGGTAACATTAGTAGACCATTAAATTGGAAACACTACCGGTAGTTTAATTTATTATGAGGGCCGCAAGGGAGTCAAGGCCGCAGTCATTTAAAAAGTTTGCCCGGCTCCGAGCGTAGAAGGGCTTCTAATTTATTAATCTAGATTGAGCGGGCAAAATCCTTCCAGCTTTTACGAGTCTTATACTCGTAGAAGACGATGTGGCGGCTCACACTAAATTTTGAATACTTACCAGAAGCATGATTTATCAAAAAGAAGGGATGTAACTGTTCTTATCACAACATATTTTTTAGACTCAGACGGCCTTAGTTTTAAATTGTAAATAAGGTTAGGTGGTCAAATCTTTTCCTTTTAGAGTCTACACGCTGATTGATCTAATTCTATTGTTTTGTGAAAGTTTGATAGATACTAAAAAAAACTAACTAGGATGGCGCAACAACCCAAAGTGAGTTTTGACCTCGGATAATACTTTTTAATAGATTTTTTTTGATAGATAGTAATACTTTTGATATTTGTGACTAGTTAAGCCAAGCAAAAGCGGCTGAACTCGAAGGTCCCGGCTTCAATCCCAGACCAGATGGAAAAAGATCTCTTTCAAATTGGCCCTTGTCTTAGATGTTTATTTACATACATATACATACGGATATTTTATGAAAATAAAGTATCGTTGTGTTAGTATCCACAAGAGTTGAGGGTTACGCCGGATCATAGTACTGTGGTTTCGGTACTGGGGTTCATCGCCGTGTGGTTTCCGGCAGAGTAGAATAGGACCACTCTAAGTCTTCCCATGGATGTCGTAAGAGGCGACTTAGGAAATACAAGCTAAACAAAGCTCATAATCATCAATGAGACCTCTCCAACCCGTCTGGCCAGCGAGGAGAGTGTAGGCCAAATCCTCTGTCTGCTCTGGCCAAGTATGGTTCGGGTAGAACAGAGAGGGTTAGTGAGGGACCTGCTGACGATGACGATGATGTGTTAGTATTCCACGACACATGTTCACAACTGTGGAGCTATCTCAATCTGTGTGATTTGCACCCATAAGTGTAAACACATTTATTTATTGATTTAACTGATTTGGCTTAGGTACACAAACTTTTTATTACGGAGGAAATAGCGAACAGAAGCTACTTATTTGTCGTGTCATTTAACTCAAACTGCTTTTCAATCTAACTTCGCGTTTAACCTCGGCAGTTTTGCCGGTTGAGTTAGTTAAGGTTAACAACTAAATTTCTAACTGTCAAAACGTCGTCGAACTTTTCATTTAATCAATATGTAACGTTAGTCAAAGAAGTTTATAATAGTAAACAACACAGACTCAACCTCTTCTTTATAGAATTATCTAAATAAACTATATTTATGTATTTTTTTATCTAAGTATATAATAAAATTAAGGCCAGGATTTTATCTCATTACGTTGCACTTATAATAATTATAGTTTTTATTTTTTAACATCCGTTGTAGATTGTAATTTAATTATTCAACAATATTAATAATTTTACTATTAAATACGCAAAATATTCGCAACGGAATGATTAATAATATATTTTTATTAAATTAAGATCTATGATAATTGGTAAAAATTACGTGTTCCTTATTCTTTGGAAACGTATGGAAAAGATTTGACTACGCCTTTTACGAAGCTTCTATCTGTACCAGTACTAGTACTTATTCGTGTCTATACATACACTGATGGAGTTGGCAGCCACACTACTACCGGTGAGACTTAACTTGAGCTACACTCTATCCACATAACTATCTATCAACAAAGATATCCTATAAAATCTTAAACTTGTTGGGACCCTGATCCTTTTTACACATAAAAATCATCAAATCAAAGACTCACCTCCTAGAGTAATCCTGGAAGTTTCCGCCGTCGAGCAGCCTGACCTTCGCGAAGAGTACGGCCGACACAAACGGCACCTCCGTCAACTCCTCTAGGCAGCACTGCACCGTGAACTTATACCGTTTCTTCCTCGTCATGAACGCCATGACATCGGGCACTGCACTGTCACTATCACTGCACTTCACTATCACTTCACATGTGGGTTGTAGCTTGCTCCAACGCACACAAATGATCCGACGAGATCTATCTGAGCGCAACACGCGAGGTAGGCGCGTCGCGTTCGCGGGTGCTCGTGGCACGACCGGCTCGCATCGCGGACGCTGCCAGTCTGTGGAGAAACGGTGTTGATTAGTGATTGATTACACACACATCACCATTTATACATACGTATTATTATCGCGGCGTTCCCCGCGATTACTCGTGTATTAATTAATTTGAATTATACAAACATTGCAAAAAGTCTCGTTCGATCTGTGGGCACTAAACCCCTCGATATAAATTGCGACATTCTCAAACAAAGTGTCCGAACAACTGAACAGTTTATGGGGTTGTATCCTAGGAAAATTTGTTCTTATTGATTGACTGGGGGCCCGTCATGGATCGGTCAGGGACTCAAGGTTAATTTAAAAGATCTTTTATCCTTCCACGCTGCTCTAGGAGAAAAGAAAAACATTAATTCCAGATGTTTCTCTCCCCATCGTATGGAATGAAAGAAATTGAGGAATCTGCTCATAATAAGCAAAGCCGCAAAAACAACACAAACAGCTAATCAACTCCTAATTAATTCCGTGTCATTGTTGCGGTGAAGCGGAACAAATATTAATACAGTTACTGCCAGGGCCGGAATATCCACGTGGACGTGTACTGTACGTCAGGTTTTTAAGTTCGGGGCGGTCCAGAGACATTTATTGCCCCACTGGGGCTCTCTTAAGGTTTAAGATAAGGCATGTGTTGAGATGATGAAAGAAAATTATGTAGGGAGATGTCACAGACCCTAAATAGGGAAAATGCGAGTAATAAAAGGAAATAAATAAATGTGGTAAAAATAATAAATAAAATTAAAATAAAATTTTCCATTTTGACCTGACCGGGGATCGAATCCGCGACCTCCGGTGTGGCAGCCTGGCATGATGACCACTACGCCACAGAGCTCGTCAAGAGCTAGTCAAAGGAAATTATGGTAAAGTTAACTAAATTGAACATAATTCAATTTGCTTTTCGTTATCGATAAGTGTTTTGTTACCCGATAAAGGTTTTTCACCAGTATCAGGGAAATTGTGGAAAATCCTATATTATAAATGCAAAAGTAATTCTGTAATTTGTTTGTTACGCTTATACGTTTTATCTAGAGAAAAAAACGATTATTTTTTTATTAGCACCGAGGGTGACTAATAAAAGTACATAGGGGGAAAACAAACAGGTTGAGTTAGCCCCTAGTATCTTGGGCGGCTATCAACTCAACGATACAATATTTTATACTAAACATCAAAACTTCTCGACCGTTTCTAGCAAATAACTCGACAATCATGAAAAATAATCGCAAACTTCTTTTTTATACAAGACGTATTATTTATTTTACGTCTTGTTATAAAAAAGGAGCGGCGAATCTGAGAGTAGAATAAAAAACCGGCCAAGTGCAAGTCAGACTCGCGCACGAAAGGTTCCGTACGTATAAAAGGCAAAAAAATAATGTCTGTTGTGTCTGTTAAAACATGATGTAACTTGGAGGACTTCTATAGCTTGATAAGCCGCCACGCCGCCAGCTATTAAAATTTATAGAAGTCCTTCAAGTTACATCATGTTTTAACGGCAGTTGGAAAGATAGCACATGTCGCTTTTATCTCTGTCTGGATCAGCGCCAGTCCAGCAGTCTTGCGTGGTAAAATGTTTCCCGATTAGGGTTATATACATGGCATAGATGGATGGATTGTATAATTAGACCATACACAAACTCTCTAGATGGTTTACAAAACAGCACAGTTTTCTAAAAGAGCTAGCAAGATTGTCAGATTCATACGTTTCAAAATACTACTTGTATAAATGACATAGTGGTGTTGTGAAAATCAACACAATGTACATTATTTACACTCCTTATGATCTTCACGTTTGGGTTTAGACGGTTTTGGTATTCCTGCTTATTTTTAGGAATATCTGCAAGTTGTTCTACGAAGTCGACCCTAGGTTTTTATTCTAGTCACATTTACGAGTAGAGTTTTCACAGTATGAAATCTATTCAGACATTCGATATCGCCCAAATACGAGTAAGTGTCGTGTAGGTGGTCAAAACTATTGTGAAGAATGCCATTTTGACTTGAAAAGAAAAAGTCTAAGTAAGAGTATTAATAAGACTTACTTAGGAAAACTTGGGCTTTTGCGTGTCCATACTAGAAGGTTTATGACCTTCTAGACAAAAGTGGCAAGCTAGGAAAACCAGATAATTACGTTTTTTTTTTCATGCGGACTGAAGATGCACTTTCAAAGCCGGATGTAGACTGGATACTGATAGCGATATGCTATCAGCCTGAGGCGTCATAATGCCAGATTAGCTAAGTGTCGGATTAGGCGAGATTATACTCTGGCGACCATATTTATTATCTGCGAATATGCTAGGGATAAATAGTGTGGAAATATTTCAGATTGATTATAAATTTCGTACATTAAACTCTTCCGTGTTAGTCTGGGAGAAAAGAAAATACATAGAATGTACCAGCTGTTTCTCTTCCCGCGCAGATTGCCGATCAAGGGAATGGGCAAAAATCTGTGCAATCATGAAGTTGGTCTTGACACTATTCTGATTCCGTTTTCCACCTCGCCCACCAACTTGCTAGTCGTGGCTTTTAGGTCTAATAGACCCAGGCTCTGTTTACCCCGCAAAGGAAAAGACGTGATAGTATGTAAATTTCGAGTGTTGGGCGAAATTCAGCGAATCCAAAAGCAGTGGGGAAAAGAACCAAGTTACACCTCGGTGGCGCAAAGAGAGCTAAATATTAGCTGCGAGTACCTTCGTATTGGATAAAGCAAGATTAAACTCTTGCGTCCAAATACGTTATCTGGTGAATGGCTCTAAGCTAGGAAAATATATATAAAAATATTTCGAGTTGGTTGTGAATTTTGCAGGGAGACGTTAAGTGAACAGGTCGTTTTATTCCTTACGTTTTAGCTGTTGCCCGCGACATCGTCCGCGGCAATTTCTGTTATTATGATTAATTAGCATAGATGAATAATTTTCTCCCGTTTTCAAAACATTTTTTATTGATGCTTCGCTCCTATTGGTCGCAGCTTGATGTTTTATAGTCTAAAGCTTCCTCAATAAATGGACTATCCAACACAAAATAATTTTCCAATTTAAACCAGTAGTTCCTGAGATTAGCGCGTTCAAACGAACAAACTCTTCAGCTTTATAATATTATTAAAATAAAATATTATACATATAGTATAAAAGTATAGATATATTTATTTATTCATGCGTACTTATTTAAGTATCCCTGTCCAAAATTGAACATAAAACAATTGTGTAACACAGAATGCCGCGCTACGCACCATCAGCATCACAATTGAGCGCACGACCAGATGACCCGGATACACGCTGCGTCGCCAATCTTCACGAACGACACACAGCCAAATATCATCAAATGTGTATAGGATAAGAATTATGTATATAAGCTAAAATAATTGTAAATAAAATCAGTTGTAACTTTGGATTGGAGTTGATCATTTCCTCCCCGCTCACCACCAGCACCGCTGGTTAAGTGTACCTATACGCTTGAGCTCTACGTCACAGTTCCCAGTACGATCTGGTGGAACCGCTGCACTACCCAGTGTCTACTGTGTTACAGCATCCCCCCACTGCGGCCAAGACACCCTTAGCCGTCACGCTGATCAGTCCTATGAGTCTGTAGGATTGGCAGTGGGTATTCATTTCACAACACCTTAATTCCTACCCAACCTCCATCTGTAACCTTAGGTCTCTTGGTTACAGATTTCCTGTACTTATCTATATATTTATTTATAACACCGTATGGTTAGGGCTAGGGTGTTAGGTACACATACACACCAGTAGGGAAGGTTAGGAACTCCGTCACATTCAGTTACACTCATACCACATACATTTACACATAAACACGCACATCCAATACACACCCATGAGGGTGATAGAGTGAAGAGTTAGGAGTTAGGTTTTTTTATGTGCAGTGTTGGATAAGCTGTTCACGGATTTAGCCTACGTCTGCACATTTTGGTCCTTCGAGCCCTGTTTTGTTTTTAAATATAATTTACGCAGTATACTTTATTAGTTACGCGGTTAACATTATTGCGCGTTAATCTTATGTTGTAGGTATTTATCGAGTAAAAGCCGTTTAAAAAATAATATATATCTCATTAGTTGATTAGGTTGATTGTTTAGGCTTCAGTCTAACTTAAAATCGTGTGATTATTAACATTCATATATAATTTGATTATTAAATTATTTGATTATATTATTACGTTAGGATTGAGTCGATTTAATTCAGTTACGGATCATGGATATACCAACGATTAATGAAATCATTAAGAGCCAAGAGGCCGATTTTAATGAAATAAGACAGATATATACCAACAGCAAAAAGGATTCTGCGTCAAGGAAAACGCTGAAGTACATATCTGACAGGAAAAATAGACTGACAGATATTTATTCAAGAATACGCAACAAACATGCAAATCTTGAACAACAAGAGTTGTTAAAAGAACATAAATATATCACTTCCAATTATTTTGGAACCATAACGAACCTTTTCCATGAAGCAATTGAATATTTAAATCAATGTGAGGACAAGATACATCATTTATCTCAGGTTTATCAGCCGGAAAACTCTGATCCGCAGGAAGAATCCAGTATCAGCTCATCAAAACTATTTGTACAGTTGTTCCGTATTAATCAAATTCAAAAGAAAATACAGTCTGCAAAATTATCGGTCATTGAAAATAAACCTATTTGTCTCTTGCAATCTTTGATGACCACTTTACAAAAACAATGGCAAGAAATTGAAGAAACTCATTTAGTTATTTTGATGGAAGAAAGTACCTTAGAACACAAGTACTTTCAACAAAACATGTTTGAGAATACACAGGAAGAGTTAGAGGCTATAATTGAACAATTATTATTAGCAATAAATAATAAAAAATCAGCTGATCATCAGTCATCCGTTAAGCTACCAAAAATAGTTATTCCCATATTCACAGGGACTTATGAATCATGGAATTCATTTTACGATTTATTTGTTACAATAATAGATCAAGACAAGTCATTGACCGACACAGAAAAAATGCAATACTTGAAAACACACGTACGAGGTGACGCCGCGAAACTAATTCAACACTTAACTGTATGTGACGCTAATTACGTCACCGCGTGGACATTGTTGACAAAGAGATACAAAAATGAAAGAATTATAATAACTAAACACATAGACAACATTCTAAATCTACAAAAGATAAATAAGGGAAACGCTGAAAATTTAAGACAACTCCATGACACAATCAATGAAAATTTACAGGCTTTGAGAAGTCAAAATATTGACACTTTGTCGTGGGACCCCATATTAACAAGGGTACTTAATAAAATATGGGACTTCGAGACAAATGAAAAATATGAACAACAGATAACAGAACCTCATAAACTTCAGCCATTTTCCGGAATGATGTCATTCTTAGAACACCGATTTAAATGCCTAGAAACGGCCTACCCAAATAAAGAAAAAAATTCACATATGAGATGTTATGAACCTTCAACTTCCTCCAAAAAACAAGAAAACTTTCGTTGTTGGTTGTGCAATACAAATCAACATAATATTTACCAATGCATTAAATTTAAATTACTATCTATACAAGACCGAAATAAAACGGTGGTACAAAAACAGATCTGTAAGAATTGTCTGATGCATGACACCATTACAAAATGTCATAGCACCAAAGATTGTGGCTATTGTGGGAAGAAAGGACACCACTCATTGCTACATTACGAAAAACAAAATACAACATGTTCTAAAAATACAAATATGATGAAAGAAACCCCTTGTAAGGAAAAAATAGGTCAGTCATTGCCCATAAAACTAACTAGATCGAACGTATCTACCACTACCAATTCACAAAAAACAACATTACTTGCAACAGCGTTGGTACAAGTAAGCGCAATCGATGGTACAAAGCATCTGCTAAGAGCTTTGTGTGACCAAGGGTCAGAGGCATCATTTTGCACAGAAGAAGTCGCGCAATTATTAGCATATCCCCGCAGCAAAATACAAACTGAAATAATCGGTATTGCTGACGAGGAACCAAAAGTTTCAAATTATTCCATTCACGTACAATTACAACCTAGATTCCCAAGTGATTACAAATTACCGGTAACACTTATAATATTACCCAAGTTAACAGGCGCTTTACCAAAGGAAAGTGTAGCACAGCTAGAAACATGCTGCCTTGATAATAAACTCATTGCAGATCCAACTTATTATAAAAGGGGGCCAATAGACATCATATTAGGAGCCCAAGAATACTGTGGCTTAATTCAAAAAGGATTATACAAAATTCAAGATGGAATTATAGCTCAAGATACAGAATTTGGATGTATATTATCGGGAATATGCTCTAAAGACACTTCAAATAATATAAAAATAATCAGTATGATGACCCGAACTAATGAAATACAACAGATAAACAAGTTTTGGGAATTAGAGGAAGTACCAGAGAAATACCAATTGTCTAAAGATGACCAAGAATGTGAAAACCATTACCGCAGCACAACATTAAGAAACTTAGACGGAACATATACAGTCAGTCTACCATTGAAAAATCCGGACATGGATTACGGTGATTCTCGCCAAAAAGCGGTCGCGAGATTATTACAATTAGAAAAGAAATTAGACAAAGATTCCAACTTACAACTTAGATATCAATCATTTTTGCAAGAATATCTAGAGATGGGCCATATGAAAAAAGTAACCGTAGCAAACAGATACCAGGGTAAATATTATATTCCACATCAACCAGTAATAAAAGAAGATTCCATCACCACCAAATTACGGGTGGTATTCGACGCATCTAGCAAAGCAAGTCACGGTTCAAGTCTGAATAGTAACATGTTCACAGGCGCAAGATTACAACAAGACATAGCTGCAATATTACTCAGATGGCGAAAACACAACATAGTATTTATGGCGGATATCGAAAAGATGTATCGGTTCATTAAAATAAACGAACATGACTTAAAATACCAACGCATATTATGGAGGGACGATCGAAACAAACCAATCGATGAATACGAATTAACTACAGTAACATATGGAACATCTTGTGCACCATACTTAGCAGTTAGAACATTACAACAACTTGCAGAAGATGAAAAAGATAATTATCCAAAAGCTAGTACAGTGTCCCTAAAAGACTTTTATGTAGATGACATATTATCAGGAGAAAAAGATATTATATCAGCGAAGAAATTACAACATGAACTCAGTCGAATGATGAAAGCTGGTGGGTTTAACCTTAGGAAGTGGTCTTCAAATAGCGAGGAATTATTAGAACACATTCCAGAAGAAAACAAAGACAGTGAAATGTTAAAAATTCCATTAGATGAAACAAGGAAGTCTCTAGGGGTATTATGGTCACCAAAGGAAGACTGTTTCCGCTTCAAAATTACAACCAACAAAAACGAAAATCCTACAAAACGGTTTATCATGTCAGAAGTAGCGAAACTATTTGACCCATTGGGATGGTTGGCACCTGTAGTCGTAACAATGAAACTTATCATACAGCAATTATGGACAGATGGTTCCGAATGGGATCGGCCTGTAAAAGAGAACACCAAGAACAAGTGGTTAGAAATACAAGAGCAACTGAACACTCTGGAAAATATATCTATTCCTAGATGGTGTCATGCCAGCCCAGACAGGAAAATAGAAATCCATGGGTTTTGCGATGCATCAGAAAAGGCGTACGGCGCCGTTATATACAGTAGAGTACAAGATAATGATGGCACATACATAATCACGCTTTTGCAAGCAAAATCAAAAGTGGCACCAATTAAACAGAAAACCACGCTACCTAAGTTGGAATTATGCGCAGCGCTCCTGCTCGCACAATTAATGGAAAAAGTCATAAACACAATAGAAATAGAAAACACTGAAATTTATTGTTGGACAGATTCAATGATTGCTGTAGGATGGATAAAAGGTGAAGCTCAACGTTGGAAAACATTCGTAGCTAATAGAGTAGTAGAAATACAGAAAAGGATTCCTCAAGCAAAATGGAACCATGTAATATCACAACAAAACCCAGCGGATGTCATTTCAAGAGGAGTTGCGCCCAGTAAATTAAAAGATCTACACTTGTGGTGGAGAGGACCAGAGTGGTTAAAAAACGATACAATTCCAACTACAAAAACGATACCAGAGATATGTGAAGAAGTAAAACAAAGTTTTCATATTGTGACTAATGACAAACACCAGGAAACCATATGGGATAGATTTTCAAGCTTTCAAAGAATGGTACGAGTGCTATCCTATTGCTACAGATTGCGAGTGAAACAAAGAAATACAAGTCTATTAACTTGTGAGGAAATTGACAACTGTACTACAAAAGTTCTCATACAAGTCCAGAAACAAGTATTTAAAAATGAATATAAAACCATTTGTGATGGGAATTCCTTAAAAAAAGGAAATAAACTAACATGTTTAGATCCATTTTTGGATTCCAACGGGATGCTACGAGTAGGAGGGAGACTTCACAACTCTAATTTACCATACGATCAAAAACATCCAATAATATTGCCATACAACCATCATGTTACATCAATTATAATTCACGACGCCCATTTGAGAACGTTACACGGAGGGAATGGTTTAACATTGTCATATATAAGGCAGAAGTTTTGGATTATTGGAGGAAAAAGAAAGGTAAAAAACTACATAAGAAAATGTGTAAAATGCATTAGATATAGATCAGAAACCGCAGCACAAAAGATGGCAGCATTACCAAAACCAAGAGTGACACAGTCTTTCCCATTCAGTCATTCGGGAGTAGATTACGCAGGACCTATAAAAATTAGAACAACAAAGGGAAGAGGTCATAAATCATCAAAAGGATATATTGCACTCTTCATCTGTTTAGCTACGAAAGCGATACATCTAGAACTAGTGGGAGATTTATCAACAGAGTCATTTATAGCAGCGTTACGTAGATTCACGTCTCGTAGAGGTCCAATATCACATATTTATAGTGATAATGCAACAAATTTTGTGGGAGCAGCGAACTACTTATATCAAGAAATATTAGAGATAACCCAGTCAGATCAAATACAAAATACATTGACAAACATGGGAATACAGTGGCATTTCATCCCTCCTGGATCCCCGCATTTCGGGGGAATCTGGGAAGCAGGAGTAAAATCCATGAAACATCATCTTCGACGTGTAATAGGAGAACAAACATTAACGTATGAAGAAATGACAACATTTTTATACCAAATAGAGGCATGTCTAAACTCAAGGCCTCTGTGTGCACTAAGTGAAGACATAAACGACAACGTAATACTAACACCTAGTCACTTTCTCATCGGAAGAGAAGCAATAGGAATACCAGACCCACTTTCAAGTATAAACACGGATCTTATTAACAGATGGAAACAGATTCAAAAAATGAATAGTGCTTTTTGGAAAAGTTGGACTAAAGACTATCTACATTTGTTACAACAAAGATACAAATGGAAGACCAATCAAAACAACTTAACGGTAGGGACGTTAGTGTTGATAAAAGATGAGGCCATAAGTCCGAGCAAATGGCCTGTGGCTAAGATAACAGAATTACATAAAGGCAATGATGGACTAACAAGGGTTGTGACACTGAAAAAGTCATCAGGATCAACGTTAAAAAGGGCAATTCACACACTTATTCCACTAATATCCAATGACAAAAAAGAAGAAAGTAATGAGCATCAATCGGAACCCACATATAGCAACATAACTACAGTTACTAAGAAAAATAAATATAATTGCACAAATTCAACAACGAAAGGTTGGAAATATAGTATAGTAACAATACTATTACTTTTGCAGATAGTTAGTACGACAGCGTTAACTTACACTATGAAAAATATTCAGCCAGGGTTTTATGTTGAACAAATAGGAACAGCAAATATAGATCGTGGAACATTTAGAATAGAGACAAATTATAAAAGGGAACACATCCAAGAAGATTTTGATAGAATAGAAAATGCGATATTACAATTCAACAATTTATGTAAAACAACAGAAGCATCAACAAAAGAAACACACTGCAATCAATTTTACAATCATTTGATTGAAGAAAAAGAGAAGTTTCAGCGAATCAAAGAATATCTATCTGAATTAAATAATACTAGAAAGAAAAGAGGAGTTTTGGGACAGTTATTGACATCCGTTTTTGGTGTAAATGAAGAAGTATACAAAGACATAGATTCACTCAACCAAAATCAGCAAAAATTGATTGAAGCAGCGAATCATCAAACCAAATTCATGATATCAACTATTTCACAAGTCAATGAAACAGAGATCAAAATCAGACAAAAAATAGACAATTTTCAAACAAAGTTAAACCAAGTCATCAATTACATACATAATAATAATCGTTGGTATGCATCAGTCAACAGCAACAGCGTAAATATTCAAGTACTGCAGACATTTCAGCTAGCAAACAGTTATGTGTCAGAAATCATAGATCACTATAATGGGCTATTAGAAATTTACTTGTCTAAAGCAACTATATATAGTATATTAAAACCACAAAAAGTAAGCAACATTATAACATCTGCGAATAAAAAATTACCTTCTAATTTAAAAATTGTAAAGCAACAACTATTAGAAACAAGGATAACGGAAAATAAAACTCATATACAAGTGTACGCTTATTTTCCGATAGAAGATGAAGCCAAGTATACACTAATGTACATTACTCCTATTCCAAAAAAATATGACAATCAAACATTCCAAACTATAGAATTAGAAAATAATTACATAGGTTTAGATTATAATAATGAATTATATTTTGATTTAACACATAATGAATTTCAAAGCTGTATGCAGAAAGATGCACACTTTATCTGCTTTCCGAAGGCCGTGAAGAACATGCAATTAAATGAAAATTGCATCGTTGATCAAATTTTCAAAAATCAGACTTTTACAAAATGTCATACAAGAATATTTGAACTATCAAACAACATACTATGGAAGCAATTATATTTGCGAAATACGTGGTTATTCGTGATCAGAAATAGAGCCACAACGTCAATCATATGTGATGGACAACGACAGGAAGTAGAACTTAGAGATGTAGGTGTAATCCGTATTTCCGATAACTGCATCATAAAAACACCCAACAACATTCTAGCAGCCAAAAGATCAGTGTCGACTCAGATCATAGGAACGTTTTCAAAGACAATAAATTTTGATATAAACACACACGTGCCCACTTCTAAACCACTAAACATAACGAAAGAAGAAGTGATAGACAGTTCCATAGATATTTTGCAACACTTAACTGATAACGAACAGAACTTACATTCAGATCTAGAAAACACAAATTGGAAACACATTAACACAAACACATACATAGCTAGCTTCTTCTCATCAATTACATTTATAATTATCATATTATTAACAATATACTACGTTCCACAGGTCCTGAGATGCATGAGAGCACGGGCACAGCATCACCAGATAACCATCCAGACGTCGTCCGAACGGCCCACCAACCAACAACCGCAACAGGAAGCTGCCAATGGACCAGGGCCAGGGTCAATAAGGAGCCTGCAGCAGCCACCAAGAACAAAGAATCACATTTATAGTTTGCCGATACGCCGCACAATGAAGGGTCACGCCGTGGAGATAAATCATCCAGTTGTCAACGTAGAACAGATTGAACTTTATCAACTAGATGGAACTGCATCTTGAGAGTCGCCAGAATGTCCAAAATTGAACATAAAACAATTGTGTAACACAGAATGCCGCGCTACGCACCATCAGCATCACAATTGAGCGCACGACCAGATGACCCGGATACACGCTGCGTCGGCAATCTTCACGAACGACACACAGCCAAATATCATCAAATGTGTATAGGATAAGAATTATGTATATAAGCTAAAATAATTGTAAATAAAATCAGTTGTAACTTTGGATTGGAGTTGATCATTTCCTCCCCGCTCACCACCAGCACCGCTGGTTAAGTGTACCTATACGCTTGAGCTCTACGTAACAGTTCCCAGTACGATCTGGTGGAACCGCTGCACTACCCAGTGTCTACTGTGTTACAGCATCCCCCCACTGCGGCCAAGACACCCTTAGCCGTCACGCTGATCAGTCCTATGAGTCTGTAGGATTGGCAGTGGGTATTCATTTCACAACACCTTAATTCCTACCCAACCTCCATCTGTAACCTTAGGTCTCTTGGTTACAGATTTCCTGTACTTATCTATATATTTATTTATAACACCGTATGGTTAGGGCTAGGGTGTTAGGTACACATACACACCAGTAGGGAAGGTTAGGAACTCCGTCACATTCAGTTACACTCACACCACATACATTTACACATAAACACGCACATCCAATACACACCCATGAGGGTGATAGAGTGAAGAGTTAGGAGTTAGGTTTTTTTATGTGCAGTGTTGGATAAGCTGTTCACGGATTTATCCTACGTCTGCACAATCCCTATACGAGAACGTGTTGGTTTTTATGTACATGTATCCTATTTTTAAATAAAAATTATTTATTTACATTTTTACGAAATGTTTTACGGTGGTACGGAATTTTTATGTAAATCAGACTCGTACTAGGCCAGATTTATTTAGGGCGAAAATAAACTTTAAGTGTCAACTAGTAGTTTGTAATGATGTTGAGATTATAATAGATATTTTACAGCAAAAGTGATCCAAAATGTGCTGAAGTTGTTAGCATATATTCCATATAGAAAGAATATCCCCATCTTATCGCCTCAACCTATCAACCTAAATCCGATAACAGAGGCAAATGGTGTGGATTTTTTAAAATATATTAATTAGGTTTACTCTTGACCATAATCTACGCCAAAGGCAATGATATGGTCAAAGATCATATCATATGGATTTGCACCTACATAAATTTCTTTTTACCCAAATATACAAAGAGGGACTCATTCATTTGGTAAATGCATCAGATCATTTGACAAAGAAACTTCAAACTCACCAATTATACGATAAGATAAAAGACGGTGTTTGGAAGCACATGTTTCGTCAGCCTCTAGCACCGAGCCTCAAGCCGATTTCACATCCTTGGAACAAAGAAAACAACAAGTCAGTCAATTGTCCAATCAGTAGGTCATCAATCAGTAGTCAGTCATGCCTATTATTGTATTTATGACTATTTATCAGATAAAACTCCATGGAAGTAATATATTCAATAAATTGTACATCGGTGATTACTTAATGTAAAATAATTCAATTTGTTATAAATATGTGAAAGTGTAGCCCTTCAGGCACGTAGGGACCAATACTGGACTGAGTTTCTTTCGGCGTATTCTTCTCAGCAGTGGTCGTTTCGAAACGCTAGTAGCTTATCGATTTTGCAAATATTCAAAATAATAATATGACGTTCAGAAAGAGATACATGATATCCAAAATTTGAATAAAAATTCTATTTCATTTCATTTCATCATCGTCATCATTTCAGCCTAAAAAGTCCACTGCTAGACTAAGGCATCTCCCAAGGATTCTTTGTGACATGTGAGGATACTGCCATATTCACCACGCTTTGGAGGCGGGGTGGCGAGCGCAGTTTCTTTGGCTTCTTGTGCTTCAACCACGGAGTGGCTTTAACGCTGCTGCCCATTGGAACCATTTTCAAGCTGGGGATGGATAGGAATTTGTTGTATCTGGGAAGGGAATAAAGGTGTTGGGATACTACTCACTTGGATGAATGGGTAAAAAGCAAGTAGTAGCTCGTAAGGCCGGGTCCGTATATCCAATGTCATACCTGCAACCACCGGTGAAGAAGTTGAGGATGACACCCTGACCTTATCTACAATCAGTAGGTTCATATAAACATATCTGGAGCAGATGGTGATTTCATGCAAATCTGCGGAATTTTATCCAAAGGCGGATGTCTCTATAGGCCTAATTGGAGTCTAATTGGCCTATAGAGACATCCGCCAGTAATCACCGCAATCCAATAACGAAATCAGCTAGATATTAGAGGTGGCTAACCAGAATCGTAAGCCAGTAGAGGCGCATGCTTATTCATATCATGTTGCAATGAGCTGAGAAGAAGCGATTACATACATGCTCGATGACCGACAAGAATGTAAATGCGCCTCTAATTTTTATTTGTAATGATCATAACGTCGAAGTTATAATGTCTATCGCTTTCTTGCAGTTAGTGCACTCTCCTTCCTTATTGTGTAATTGGCTAACACTGGTGTGTAAGCTACTGCTCAACGCCAATAATAAGAAATATGTTCATGTGTTAGGGTTGTTTCTAGTGCATGATTAAGTGATACTAAATGTTGTCATAGTCTATCCGCCCAAATGGTTTGCAGTACACCCACAAGAGACTTTGGAAAGTTAATGAAAATAATAAAATTATTTAATTTGGAAAATAATTTATTTTTATTAGTATAAAACATAAAAAATTAAACAAATTTCTAAGAACCGCCTTTATCCTCCCAAGGACGAAAAACATTTTTAATCGTGTACTTTAATCGCTGCGTAACAAAATTAAATAGCCGTTCCGTGCGACGCATCAATGTGTCCTGCGTATGTACAGCGCGTGCCGAGTCTTTGAAGCTGCCGATAGCGCCTTTGGCGGGCGCCAACATTTTTTTTTGTCGGCTGACAGCATCGCCTTGTCAAAGCGCGCATACCATTTGGCCGGACAAAGTTTAGCATGTAGCGCTATATAAACTTTGTCTATCCCTGATCGATATATACCGCGTCCGCGTGGCAAACCATCGAAGACGTCACACGCACACAATACAACGTAATTTAACTGTGTTTTCACTCAAAAGAAAATCCACTGCAGCCGTAAAGTAGTCGGTAAAAGTGACCCATTGAAAAGCAATGGTCCATGGCAGATCGTGTTGTGGGAGGAAAGCTGTGAAAATCTATGGGAAAACTAGAAAGTGTCGGATCGGCTCATTATTCACTTGCGTGTCACACCGACGTTCTAAATAAACGCATTAATTTCAGCTGTGGGAAGGTAGTATAACATTATATGCACGTCGCTCGACCTTCGCGGAAGTGCGTAGACACGTTTCTTCTGTTTATTCGTAGGTTTATCAAGCAATTTGACGCATCATTCAATATAGTCTTTCACGGTAGCCCTCTTTCTCCTCTGAGAGTTTTCAGGTTGTGAGAATTCTCCAGTTATCATGTGTTAGATTGGAGCCTGAGGTACGCTTTTCTGACAACATGTCTTGTCATGATTTGGCAAAGTTTTTACAATATGCTGCCTGCCAAAAAATTAGCTCACAAGCGAAACGTTTAGGCCAATCGTGGCTCTCTATCGCTTGTTCCGCGCTCTCGCTTGCACACGAAGCGTGACACTTTTTCGTGCGTGCAGCCGGCGTTTAACGATTTATAAGACGTTATCATGTCAAAAGTATTTACCCACGGGAATCGATACCAGAGCCTCTCGTGTAGCAGGCTAGTAAATTAACCACTGCACTGTGAAGGCCGTCGACTTGACACAGGCAGACAGAAAAGTGACCCGGAAAGTGCTAATAATTGTGAGCTAGTGATAGCAGCGGCCACCAAGGTACCTTGTACCTTACCACCAATACACTAGTGTAGAGGTTATGAGTGTCCTTGGCCCAAGCAGATAATTGTTTCCCCCCATGCCCTAGCGGCACGTAACGCCAAAAGGATGTATCTGCCAAATAAGCCGATACCGTAAAATTATCATAAAAAATTAAGCACTCGAAGAAGCAATTTCCTCTCGCAGAGATTACGAATGCAAATATTCTAGAATTGGAATCTTATTAAACGAAAAGTTAATTACAGATCATTACGAGATAATGAGCTCTAGAGATCGACCTTCGCGTGTCTCGCGTCTGGTTAAGTGAGTTAGCTGAAATTGCAGATAATTATTTAAGAGTTTTAGACGATACTCTCGGACTCGATCGGACATAAAAGCAAATCACCCGGGCCTAATAGCACCACACATGCGATGTGTGTGACAAAACATCTCTCATGATCAAATTCTTCCTACAAAATAAAGTCATATAGACATATGACCTGACAATTTTCGTTTGCATACCTTGTTAAACATGACTTTTGGTAACGCGTGTAGTCTACCCCGTAGAGGATAAAATGACTGTGTAATGCATCTGCCGATTCAGACGACAATAGATTATGATATAATGGATGTTAGTACTAATTACTTGCAAAAGATACAAAAGATATTACCTCACAAGCAGTCAGCTTAAAAAAATTGAGAGGCTTCGCGCGGTCTATGTCAAGGACTATGCAAACCCGAAGTTGATGGTTTGAATTTGACCCTTTGAACACCGTGGACACCTTATGCGTCCAGCGGAAAGTGGCTTGAAACGCCAACGCCTTCTTAAGTTGTCCAAATGAGTATGAGATACAAACTGGTCGAGGTTCACACGCTTGTTAGTTTTTGTTGCGGCGTTCAAAGGGTACACGCTCGCGCCCCTGCCCAATATATCACACCTTACGCTGCTACTGATTCAAAAACGTGAGACCCTGCAGGCGTGACGCCCCGAACGGTTGATCGTCTCGCCAGCCATTAAGGCCGCCACTGCGAGAATCATCATCATTTCGAGTAGGTGTCACGGTCAATCGACTATGCACACCCTGGTGTCAGAGTTCTTCGGAACCGCCTCTCGACCTCTGACGTGGTTCCTTTAACGACTATCATATGGCAGCCGGGACGCGTATTGCCAAACTGTATACTGACCCAGACACCCATAGTCTGTACTGAACTACGTCGTGCTCATTAAAATCACAAACAAATTGGAGCAAAGTACATACGAACTCAGAGCAGTCTGAGAAGGTATGCACTTTGCTCGCTTGTATGTAAAGCAAACTGTGCCAGTTTTTTTACATACTGCTTTTTTCTATGCTGTTGCGATTTTTAAGCGACTATTATACCATCCTGAATCTAGGATCCGGAATTTAGCATCCGATAAGGACAAGAAATTCAGTCGTCAGAGCTCCTGATTACACCGTCCAGAACGTGTCCTGAACGGAGACTGCGCGTCCTGACAGAGCCATCCGTTGGCCATCCTGAATGCGTGACAGGGACGCCGCTATACGTGCGACACGATTGGAGATATTATCGTTTCGTTTCTAACGTATAGCGGCGTCCCTCTCATGCGGCGATCCTGAATTCCGGATGGTTTCACTTTACGCTTCCGTTATGCTTCCGATAAGGACGTCGGAAGCCATTCTGTCCTGACAACGGATCGGCGATTAAACTGTCCGTTGACTATCCGTTGACTGAATTCCGGATCCTGAATTCTGGATGGTCTAATTGGCGCTTTAGGTATCCTATCCGTGAAACTGAACAACTTTCCCCAAAAAACATACCTATTGTGAAGTAATTTAAGTTTTAATTAAAGAAAAACCTTTGTAAGTATGACTAAAAATTTATTTGAACTGTAACGACTATAAAGGGTATTAAAAAACTATAAGATTTTGCAATTCATTATTTATTAATTTTTAATAAGAAAGATGCACTGACACAACAAATTGTATCTATTTTTTATTTCGGTCTAGGTAATATTAATTCAATTAAGTCGATATGATAAGTGATTGATAACAAAGTAAATTAATGAATCAAGAACAAAAAATGGGAAATTTTCATTAAACGCCAAAAACAAAAGCTCAAATATCAGGTGATGGCATCACACCACACCTTTTGTGCTTTATTTCCCTATCAAAAATTGTCATTAGCACCAAATACAAAAAACGGATAAGTAAAAGGGGAATTAAAAGAACTTAATAAGTAATTTAAACCGACTTCAAAACTGTAAATTTTTTTGGTTAATAACCGGAAAATGCGAAATAAAAATTATATGTTAAAAATATCAATAAGTAAGTAGGTACGCCAACTGTTTTTCTACCAGCGTACTCGTAACGCAAACTATACCAAGTGTCAATTTTATTCCAATTATCAAGACTTACACCAATCTATAAAAATACAATTTTAAACTTTTACACTTTATTTAATAAACACTTGCGTAATTGCTAATGAAGTCACGTCACGACCACTGGCGAAAAAAAGGAGTCAAGGTCGCAAGCGACGCAAGTTTTAGAAGACAAGGCAGAGAAATAAAACATAATAAAGCATCCATACATTTTGTTTTAAATTATCATGCCATTACATACTACACCAGACGCTGGAAAGTATGGACGTCTGGACTCGTATGTATTTTGGTATAGTATTTTGAAGCAAAATGTATTTTGATTCAGACACTCTCTGAATAAGTATACAGTTTGCTCTTCAACTACAAAGGCAAACTGCGATCGAACTCAGAGCAACCCTGGTCTGGGTCAGTATACACTTTGGCAATACGCAGCCGGAACCAACGACTTAACGTGCCTTCCGAAACACGGAATCATCTTTATTCTCAGACAATCAGGTGATTCAAGCCTGCAATGTCCTAACCAAACCGGAAACAACTAAACAAAGTATGCTTCCCGTGGGAATCGAACCCACGACCCCCGGGTCTACAGGCAAACGCCTTAACCACTGGACCACGGAGGCAGTTAATACAACTGGACTGCGAGAATCGGAGAAGACATTCAGATGAGTAGAAGGTTACTTACTAACGAATACGAGTATTTGCGAGCAAATAGAATAACTGTAACAGATAATCAACTCAATGCCGTACGGTAGTGCAGACATGCAAAGATTAAACAATCTCAAGCTGAAAGGTTCACATTGAACATAAGTAGCCTGGCCTATTGCTTTAAACGAATGGCGAACTAAAGGTTAAGTGTATTCAAAGTATTGGAGAGGAGCGTGCGTGCGCATATAATTGGGGGTTCATACGTAAAGGATCTGCACGTGATAGCACACAAAACGCTCGGTTACCAAATTGTATTGCCAATATGCCACGGCCTAGAAGTTTTGATGAAAGCCTGTAATCATGTCTTTTAACTTTGTTCCAATATAAAAAAAAAAAACTCTCAAAACTTCTCGATCCCGTTATCAAATAACTCGACAATCATCAATTCTTTCGCACATTTCTTTCACAAGACGCATTTTATATAATTAATTCCCTTTTAAACTTTTACGAAAAGATTTTAGATAGGTTTTTTTTTTGGAACAGATTGTAAATGTGTGACGCCTTAACTAAACTGAATTTGTTGAATGACTTTTATGTACGTTGCATCTATCATTCTTCAGCATTGGAAAGTTTCTTGGTACTTGTAATTATGATAGTTATATTTTTAACTTTAAGGCGCTGTATCCCTTAACCGTTTGTAGCGGACATCGCGCGATATTTTATATATTTGTGTCATACCTGTCGTCAGTCTCAGTTCAAATCCGTGTCTGCCATTTTCGTGTTAATTTTCACTTTTAATTTAATAATTCAATAATTATAACCAAATATTGTATTTTTTGTAGGTATCCATCTTGCTCATTGAGTTATACTTTTTATAGACGTATAAAAGTTGGTAGTTGAAAATATCAAGAAATTCGCGACAATTTTTTTTCTGGATATAGCTTTTTTGATATTTTATTTAGATAGGTTTAAAATATTTTGTTGAACATATTTTGATGTAACCATTTATTTTGATCTTTGAACTGTACTTCATATTTTTTTCATGCTAGTATTCTTTGAAAAATAAGGCTAACTGCGCGACGAAAAAATACACGTTTTACGGTATTCTTTTGATGCACAGCGCCTTAACTATTTTTTGATAGTTAAAATTTTTATCTTCTATTCCATGCTGGTTGAAAAAAAAAACTTAGAATGTGCCAGCTGCTTCTCTTCCTGCGCAGATTGTAAAAGCCGATCGAGGGATTGGGCTAATATCTGCGGAATCATGTCCATCACCAACCCATCAATATTTTGATTCCGTTTTCCTTTTCCAACTTGCTTAATGCCAGAGCCTAGATCTCTGTCTACCTCTGTCTACCCCACAAGGGAAGAAGACGTGATACTACGTATGTAATATTCTTAACAATAGCCACAAGACCCTGATGTTTTTTGGAGTTTTCATTTACCTAGTATCAAACTGCATCTTTTTTTTCAAGTCGGTGGCTACACCTATTACCCTTAGTCTGTAGTTTCTTAAATTGTAAATTCACAGCTTTAAAAGTAAAGTTAGCTCATATTTTTTTAAAATTAAGTACATACTTATTTTTAATATTTTTCAAAGTAGAGACGGCAATCAGAGAAATAGCTCGTTAACACATTGCCCATTTATCTTTGTTGAAAGCAATTTCGAAATAGTATGTTTTATTGTTCGCACAATGTGCAAATGTTCAAACTGAGATACAATTAGGGTGATAAAAGAAGAGTGATAATTAAAAAGCGCATCACTCAGGCCGAGTTAACGACACCGGGCGTTCACACGTCGTTAATTTAGCTAAAACTATCGTAAACCGGACCGGGCTGTCTACGAGTTGACTGTGTACGTTTAGATATTTTAGAGAATTACTTTGATTTTAGCTGAGAAAGCAGTTGAAGTTTTGACGTTATAATCTTTATCCTTACTAATATTATAAATGCGAAAGTGAGTTTGTTTGTTTGTTACGCTTTCACGCCGTAACTACTGAACCGATCATCATGAAATTTTGCATACAAGTTCTCTGGAGTGCGGAGAAAGACATAGGCTACCTTTTATCCCGGGAAAAAGTAGTATTCCCGAGGGATCGACATTGACGCGGGCGGAGCCGCGAGCGAAAGCTAGTGTCTTCTGATTTATCGATGAACGCCTAACGCCTGCACGCACGATAAAGAGTCACGAGCCGTGTGCAAGCGAGAGCGCGGAACAAGCGATAGAGAGGCACGATCGGCCTAAGCGTTCGGATTTTGCATAGTCGGATGACCATGTTACATTATGGTTGAGCTGATCTCTCGAACCTGAACAGACCCGGACATACAGGCAAGCTAAAAAAGTATTTTACGAAAGCTGTTGATTTAGTACATAAAAATATACCCCTATCTTTAAAATTAAATGGCAGGCGACTACCTCGGTTATAAAATCGTGGCAGAAGCAATTAAAAAAGTAAGTAAATTCAAAGTATCCAACGAAACTTGAAATAAATAAATAATAAATATATACGGACAAATCACACAGATTGAGCTAGCCCCAAAGTAAGTTCGAGACTTGTGTTATGGGATACTAACTCAACGATACCATATTTTATAACAAATACATATATAGATACACATCCAAGACCCAGGCCAATCTGAAAAAGATCATTTTCCATCTTGACCTGGCCGGGGATCGAAACCGGTCACTCCGTGTCGCAGGCAGGCGTGTTGACCGCTGCGCCACGGAGCTAGTCATTAAATGAAATGTATACTAACATTAACTCCAAATTCCATGCACGGTAAAAAGTTGAAATATGCTTCATCATCATCCGTTTACATCATCTGTTCGGCTCTCCAACTTTTAACTACGGTGATGTTAACCGTATCGGCTCGGTTTCGTTATCTAATTATTATGTGAGATCAAGATTACTGTAACATATGACGTGTTTTACATGTAATGGCAGGCGAGATCCGTGGCGCAGTGGTTAACACGCCAGTCTGCGACACGAGGGCCCCGGGTTCGATCCCCGGTCAAGTCAAGATGGAAAATAATCTTTTCAGATTGGCCTGGGTCTTGGATGTTTATCTATATATGTCTTTGTCATAAAATATAGTATCGTTGAGTTAGTATCCCATGACACAAGTCTCGAACTTACTTTGAGGCTAGCTCAATCTGTGTGATTTGTCCGTATATATTTATTTACTAGCTTTCGCCCGCGGCTCCGCCCGCGTCAATGTCGATCACTCGGGAATAGTACTTTTTCCCGGGTTAAAAGGTAGCCTATGTCCTTCTCCGTACTCCAGAGAACTTGTATGCAAAATTTCATGATGATCGGTTCAGTAGTTACGCCGTGAAAGCGTAACAAACAAACAAACAAACTCACTTTCGCATTTATAATATTAGTAAGGATATTTATGTAATGAGCTATCAAATACACAGCAAATGAAGTTTACGAAGCGTAACGCATTATCCTTGTCGCTTATCAATTTCATGAGTTCGTAGCTCGTCCTTGTTAATAAGGACGCCGTTTTCAGCTATCGCAGGCGCCACCGCTGCCATCCGCTGATATCGCTGATGATGTGGCACTTGACTCATTCGTTACATGTGATAGTTAAATGGGGCGCCTGGTGACGACATCATTTTGGATTTAAGGGTTTGCAGTATTTCATAATACTTAATAATGCAACGCGAGTGTCCCTTTTGTTTAGTAGTTAGAGTTAACTTGGGAAATCAATAATGGTCTTCTACTTTTTAAGCTGTTTAAGCTCAGTGGCTTAAGAGCACAACCCATAAGGGAAAAGTCCCGGATTCGAGCCCCGCCAGACCCGAGTTGTAGTCTCTGGAGTTTGTTGCTCTATCTGACTGAAATACGGTAATTTTTATTGACCACTATCTGCTTCTGGTGAAGGAAACATCGTGAGGCAACCTGCAAACAAGTGGATTTTTCACTAGTATATAAAATGAAGAGGGCCATCAAAGTCCAACCACACACTATTTCAATCAAATTTAAAAAAACTTTCATGCTGAATTTCATTCGATTTACTTCAATAACGGCAAGTTTCATACTAACTTTGCACCCCCGTTTTACCCCTTTAGAGGATGAATTTACAAAAAATCCTTTCTTAGTGCTCCCCCACATTATAAAAGGAACCCCTGTGCAAAATTTCAAGTTTCTAACCCTTATA
Source organism: Elegia similella (assembly GCA_947532085.1). NCBI lineage: Eukaryota > Metazoa > Arthropoda > Insecta > Lepidoptera > Pyralidae > Elegia > Elegia similella. The sequence continues at coordinate 31,085,098 of OX383927.1, read as the reverse complement.
GTTTAGGCCCATCGTTGATATATCAGTCAGTCATTCAGTCTGTCAGTCAGTCATTCAGTCAGTTAGCTTTTCCTTTTATATATTTATATAGATAGAAATGAAAAATATGATACATTTCCAAATATCTTTGGGTGGTCGTTACAAACTTTTAATTTGACCATTTCATTCATCTCGCACCATCGAAGAGTATAATTAACAAGAAGCCCTTCAAAGGCAATTCTTCATGCGTCACGTTTTAAACTAAATATTTCATGTATTTTGTTTGCAAACGCTTATCGCCTTCGAATGCTCTTGCGCACGTCCCATCAACGAGTAAATCATGCATGGGGCCCGATCCCCAAACAATCCCGTTAAACTTCAAGGTAATCTATACGGGCTGATTTGGCCGCCGGCCAGCATTCCCTTCGGAGTACATGGTTAGCTGCTTTGTATCAAACAACTATTTAATGGAGAACACGCATGCGCAAGCTGCGAAATTCCTTCCTGGCAGATGGCTTAAACAGGTGAATTATTTATTGTTATCATTACTAGCTTTCGGCCACAGGACAAGTGTAGGTCCTTCGGGGACAGTACCTTCCTAGGATGAAATACATGTCATCTTTAAACAACTTTCATTATTGGCCAACTTTGACATCGTGAAAAAATTATCTGCTCTTTCATACAAAAGTGGAATATCTACTAGGCTAAAATTTTAACAAGGAAAAGCTGATTTATTTTTTGTAATTTCGGTCTTGGTTCCATAATGAAAGTTGTTCAGATTCGTGGTCTGAGTCACTTCTTAAATATTTGCTAATGAATTCAATTTCACCCTGTATTAATGTATTATGTTTAAAACTTTTGCGCTTTAAACACATAATTATTAATTAAAACAGCGATTGACAAAATTAAACCGCTTCAAAAAATTAACTTGGTAGCTACAACTGTTACAATACAAATATATTTCTGCCTACCAAATAAGGGTCGCGCTAAAATGCTAAGTTGGTTTAAGAGTTGGCTCTAGTGTTGTAAAAAGCTCGAGGCCGGGAGTCCAAATATTCTGACTGGACTGTAAATCACAAAACTCGACTCATAAATAGAGACTCCGCTGCGCGATGTGTTAGTTATACTCAAGCTCCCGTTATAGACTTGAGTTCGGTATAAGTGTTCGAGTCTGATTATGGACTGAGTCGCGCCGAGTCTGGTAAGTATCTATTAAGGGTGGTGTGTAAATGTAGTTATTTGTAGTGTACCTATTGAATCGTACTCCATTGAATCGTAAACGGAAATAAATAAATAAAAAGTTATTTCTAAGTCCCGAACATGGAGGTGAGTGTAGGCCAAATCCTCTGTCTGCTCTGGCCAATTATGGCTTCGGTAGTACAGAGAGGGAGCTCCTGCAGTGGAAACTAAAAAGACATTATAAAGTCCTTAAAATGGTCTTGTTACTAGCCTTTTATGTCCCACTGCTGGGCAAAGACCTCCCCTCTTTCCCGTCATTCGTCTCTATCTTTGGTATTGATAGCTTTATTCTCCCAAAGAAATAGATGTCGAAATAAACTCAAAACAAAACAACAATTTCCTCAATCTATTGATCGATTCATTAATAAATTGGGGCAGATTTAATTAATGATTCAGTTCACTTTGTTACAAATTGAAATTCAGCTTTTTCATTGCTCTCTTTTCAAGAGACATTTATTACATTATTCGTTCACTTTCTTATCAACTACAAGCACTCTTTAGCGTCTAATTGTGTCAGTAGGGCAATATAACAACCGTGACTGAAACTACAGTAACTCTGTAACTTTTTTGTTTAGTTCTCATCTAAAGTCTTTGTTTTATTTAAGCGAGTGCCGCGCGAACGAAAAACGTCGCTACTGCGCAAGTCATTAGGCTGCGCCGAACCATTCGGCGATTAGGAAAAGGATGAAAAGTCTTAATATTTTCATATTTATATTTTTATAAAAGAAATAAGAAAGGGGGCGATCTTCGAGACGTACATATAAATATTGTCATGTTAAATTATTGTTCTAGACGTAAAAATTACAAAGTTTTCGAAGAAAAATGCTTTTAGATATCATACCATATATATATATATATATATATATATATATATATATATATATATATATATATATATATATATATAACATTTTTTAATTTCATATGTGTCTGTTTCAAATTCCAACAAGGGGGCGATCTTGTTTAAGGATTGATCTAAATTATACAAATACTTTTGATGTATTTAATTAATTCAGGGATAGAAGCCAGATAGTTTCAACAAGTTCTTTAGCAAAGTTAATGTTTAGCTCTACACTCCACGACATGTGGTTGTCTTTTAGTGCAGAGTACGTACGTTATCACACGCTATCAGGCTGTCTGCAGATGGCGCAACATCTGGCTAATGTCCTCGCGGTCCTCAGCCAGTTTCCACAATCTAAACAACTGCATATTTGCCGCGGAAATCATTTCTGTTTTAGATGATACCCGTATACAGCACATTGCTGCTGTAAAATGTTTTTTGTTTATATGATGAGCGTTTAGTTCAAGGAGGCGGTGTCAATGGATAATATTTGACAAGCAGTAACGAGTGACAAATTTTATAATCGAAAATATGTGATAAAAAACTTTATCCACAGGTAGGATTTGAACTGAGCTGCCGTAGCTACAAATCACCGCGGTGAATTTGTTCATCACATATTATAGTCCACGCATTCGAAGCATGCGTAATCTCCATTTATCACATATTTTCGATTTTAATATTAAACCGAGCATTGTAATGCTATTAATATAATTAAGTGACAAATTGTTGCCCAATTACAGCTTAGCGGACCCGAGGCCTCAGTGCTGCCGCCACAAATTTCAGAAAACCCTTGTTCAATGAATTACCTTCAAAGATTGTGATTTTAAGTATGGTGCGACTGTACGTACATAAACTTGTATTGTATACAACCACATATAATATACTAGCTGTTGCCCGATTGATGCTTCGCTCCTATTGGTCGCAGCGTGATTGTTTTAGCCTAAACCCTTCCTCATTAAATGGACTATCCAACACAAAAAGAAGTTTCCATTTTGAACCAGCAGTTCCTGAGATTAGCGCGTTCAAACAAACAAACTCTTCAGCTTTATAATATTAGTAATTAATATAGATATATAGTAATATAGTATAGTTTGGGACCTTGACTTTGTGTGAAAGCATTTAACTAACGCACATCTCTTACCACACGCGGATGTAGGGGAGAGCGTATAAGAAGAGTGTTTCCGAGGGCAGCAACAAGGTCCCGATATCACATGCGTGTGTGAGCCCCGTTTTTCCTCACCTTTAAGGAAACTCGTTCCGTGAATCATCTTACACGCCAACAAGAAGTCACCAATGATTTTCTTAAGTTTCATTTTCCCATAGCGCGGATTTCCCATTGTTATAAAGTTGTCCGTATCACGTTCAATCAATCAAGTTGCCTCGTATTGCCTTCGAATAACCTTATAATCGTCGTCAACACTGGATGAATACGCCAACTTGCTCAATAAACGTTATTAGGTCACGTTTAGGGCTGCCAAATCCAAAAATGTGTGTAAAAATTGGATTTTTGACGTTATAAATCGATGAATGTCGACTGCCCGCACGAAAAAGTGTCACACTCCGTGTGCAACCGAGAGCGCGGAAAAAGCGAAAGATCGGCCTAAGTGTTCGGCGTGTGACGCACCTATCTCTCTTCCACATTTCTCACGTAAAATTATCGTCGACAAATTGACTTTACAGACAATCAATTTTTTTTGCTTCAATTAATTTTGAGCTATATTTTTAAAATTTATTGCTTGAAATGTCGATTGTTGTAACAGTGCCAAACAAAAAAAAGATTGTTTATTTCTGCTCATTTGTGCTCTTTTTCTTTCACGGTTTTCCCTCTGGACTTCACTCCGGAATATATAAAGTTACTCATAAATGGATTACTAAAACATGAATAATATTCGTTACTTCGATTCGATCTCAGCTGTTAACGGGTCCGCTAACGACATTGTTTTTGAACTTCATTCGCCTTATATGGCAGCCACAATTGATCGAAAGTATGTTGTACGAAAATAATAAAGGATATCTCGAATATTGTGCGACATGATATCGGCAACCCTATATAGCCGTTAAATATTCTTGTCGCAACTTCGGCAGGAACTCCATATCAAAAGGCAATGTAAAGGCCGAACTTTGACAATGGTGCTGAATGAAGGGCTTGCAGGCGAACCAAGCTATATTTTCACAAATGTACATAAAGTTCCACGTACGTATCCTTATATGTATATCTCATTTTTATGAGATTTTTTGCCTTCACTATTCTGATAAACTGTAATTTAATAAAAAAGATATGGTGGAAAAATCGACAACCTGGATTAAAGCGTAGGTCATCCGTTGACCTTAGGTCGCTGGCTCAAACCCTGCTCGCGTCGATTTTTTTCCCATAGGTATCTTATATTTTCTTAATTTAATTACACATCACTTCGTGTAGGTGACACGGTCAATCGACCATGCACACCCTGGTGTCAGAGTACTTCGGAACCGCCTCTCGGCCTCTGACGGTTCCTTTAACGACTACCAGATGGCAGCCGGGACCAACGGCTTAACGTGCCTTCCGATATATGGAATCATCTTTGTTATCAGACAATCAGGTGATTCAAGCTTGCAATGTCGTAACCAATCTGCAAACGACTAAACAAAGTATGATCCCGTGGGAATCGAACCCACGATCCCCGGGTCTACAGGCAAACGCCTCAATTACTGGAGCACGGCGGCAGTAATTTTTTTTTTAACTAATTTAATTTTAAAGTTAAATATGGTATTTATTTTAAAGTAAAAACTGATATATCTTGTCTGCTATAAAGCAATGAATATCCTGGTATCTCTCTCTCTCTAGTATTAAAAAGCTTGGCACTTGTATTCGTACGCGTGAATCTGTGGACAGAAACAACAACAATCACGATTTTGCGAAAATTAAAAATGAACACTAACAAAACTGCATTGAAGATCTCTCAGAAAAATGATATAAGTTTGTTTTCATTCTGCCGACACTCCGGCAGCCACAGCTGATGTTTAAGGCAATCTGAAGCCAAATTACTGATTACCAATCTATGGCATAACCTGAGCGTTTCATCTTGGCGATTCTGGACGCACGGCTAGTCCGTTCGCTGTCACGACACGATTGCTGTTTTGTTAAAACGTAATGACTGCTGTAACATAGTACTTAATGCGATCCAATATGCCAGTAGAGATACTGATTACTTATTTAACTAATCAAGCGCGAAAAACGCAGGCACAATTGATTTTGTATTGTTATGCGGCCCGATCGGGCCGCTATATCTCTATTTAAACATTTTGCTGATTTGTAAATTCTGCAAAATCAGATACAATTACCACTCCATTTATTTGCCTAGGAGCTAATTCATTGCGTGTGTTTGTTTTCAGGACAAAAGTCTAATTCTTGAACATTTGTAAAAAGTAAAGAAAATTAAATCATTTATAAATAAAGTTCCAAAATACATTTGCCGTCTTGGCAATCGAAACATTCCTGATTAAGTCAAGTCAAGACAGACAAATTGATAATGGACATAGCCACAAGCTGCCCAAAGCCGGCTCGGTTTCCTCTCGTCGTCCCATTGGCAAGCAAGCCTAGTGCCTAGTGCAAAGGCATGCTATATGGAATGGGAAGGGATACTGACTGGCGGCGTCGCCACGCTCGATTTCACTGTTGGCTGAACGCAATCACTCTGACTGCCTGTGATCGGATCGATATGAACACAGCCACTGAACCTGGTCATGCAGATTGCCCTTTGTGCTGGGAGACATTTTATACGCTTCACATGTCTTTATCAATCCCATGAATGTGGAATCGGTTACAAACTGCTCAAACTATAATGGTTTATTTAAATGTGCTCAAACTATGTTGATGAAAATTGCGATGATATGTATTAAGAGACTAGCCGTGTGGTACCCGGCAGAGTAGAATAGGACCACTCCAAGTCTTCCCGTGGATGTCGTAGAAGGCGACTTAGGAAACACAAGCTAAACAAAGCTTATAAACATCTGAGAGACCTCTCCAACCCGTCTGGCCAGCGCGTGGAGAGTGTAGGCCAAATCCTCTGGCTGCTCTGGCCAAGTATGGCTCTAGTAATAGTACAGAGAGGGTCGTGCCCTTGTAGTGGAGACAAGGAAGGACCTGATGATGTATTAAGAGAGTCCCAAGAAAGGGGTAATTGCAGCAGCCAGGATGGTGGAAGAGTTGCCGTATCTCAATCGTGAAACCTTCTTGGTATCATGGAGTGGAAAGGGCAGTCATGTAGTTCTTAGGGTGTGCGTACGAGTCTCGCAGACTGTAGCAGAGTCGTACATATAATGCATTTTCCATATAATATGGAGTCAAAACTGGTCTCGATTGAACAGAATCAATTTAGCATGATAATCTTAATTCTGAAAACTGAAAGAAATTCCAACCAGAAAACACTCTTGATTAATTAGGAACTACATAGTTATCGCCCGCAGCCCCGTCCGGTAGCTTATGTTTTCCTCGGCACCTTTTTCCGGGATGAAAGGTCATGTATCCTTTCTCTAACCTGGAGAAATAAATATATTTTTATATTTTTTTATCTAAATGATCTCAATACGGAATTCCATCTAAATCGGTTCAGTGGTTAAACCGTGAAGAGCTAACGAGACAGACTGACAGAGTTAATTTCGCATTTATAATATTCATCATTTCGAGTGGTGCCACGGTCAGTCGACCATGCACACCCTGGTGTCAGAGTTCTTCGAAACCGCCTCTCGGCCTCTGACGTGGTATATTAGAGATAGGGATTAGGGATAAATATATAGTAGGGATGAAAGCTATAATATCTGAATGACTTTCCTGGCAAATGGGCATTCAAAGCGTACAATTCGAGTTGTTCTTGGAAACAGAGATGAATTAATAATCATCAATTAGTAGAGAAATCTGTATGCATCAGTATTATAAACTGTGGTATTACGTTACACACGCTCGCTCACGAATTCATTACCGTTGCATGTAGCATCAACTAGCTTCTGTCTGCGACTCCCTCTGCGTTCTAGGGAAGTACTTTGGGTAAATTCCACCAAATTTCCCATACTAACGTTGATATTATTCTATGTCCCAGAGTTTCAAATGATATTATCAGAGTTTCAATAGGCTAGCTTCATGGCGCAGCAGTCAACACACCAGCCTGCGACACGAGAGTGCCCGGGTTCGATCCCCGGCCAGGTCAAGATGGAAAATGACTATATATGTTTTGTTATAAAATATAGTATCGTTGAGTTAGTCTCCCATAACACAAGTCTCGAACTTACTTTGGGGCTAGCTCAATCTGTGTGATTTGTCCGTATATCTTTATTTATTTCTTATTTATATCCAGACTAATTGCATCTAAATTGGTGAAGCTGTTCAATAAAGCACGTGTAGCGTGACGTTTCTCACTTTAGTCAAGGTGAAGTACTCTACAGAAACACAACACGTGTAAGTGCTTAGGGGTACTATTTTTGAACGCGTGACTTCAAATGACGAGCGATTTTTCCATACGAAATTCATACGTTGTAGACCAGTCGCCGTTTCAATAATAGCGCTCCAGCTCGTCGCATTTTTTTGCCATACAGCCAATTTCAGTCATCGGCCTGGCGTGACGCAACTCATTTCGGTTGGTCACACTCAGTCAGTCGGCTTGGTTATTTTCATCATCGTCAAATGGAAATATATGCTCGGAAATTTAAGGCATTACTCGTACATACATAGTATCACGTCTTTTTCCCTTGCGGGGTAGACAGAGCCTAGGTCTATAAGAACTTATGGCGTGTAGATGGAAAACGTATTACTCGTATTTTGAAAATATTCAACGGCTTACAGTAGTAGTAATCTTGTGAAGGGGGCAATTTTGATCAATAAAACCTGTTCAATACGGTATTGAACTAATGTTGAGATTACACAAATGTTACTGATATCGATCTAAAAATACTGTTAAGGATACTTTTAACTTGAATTCGTTAAGTTAGCTTAATGATCATTCAAAGTTGGGTGGGCAAGACCATTTTTAAAAATATGAAATCCTTAAATACATTTGCCATAAGATAATCCACTAACGTTATAGGAACTTTTATTATTAAGGCATTACTAATATTACTATAAACTAAATTTTTTATATAACTACCGAAGAAAGTTCCCACGTCAATTGTTCGTGTTTCGCGCATTTCAGCAAGATTTTTCTATCATTCTAAGAAAGTTTAGTCGCCATTCTCATCCCAAGAAGAACGATCGATTGGCCTCACTTCTGCACGCTGTGGCTACAATGACGTCACAAATTCTGTAAGGTGGCGCAGCAGACACAGATAGAGTAATAGGCTAACAAATTGTTTGAGAAAATTGTAGACAAAGCTTGTTTAGAAATAGAAAGCTGTAAAACACTACGTTAGGGTTGCTCGGAGAAGACAATACGCCGGGACCCATTGCAATATCAATAAACTAAGTTAATCCGGTAATCGGCAATAAACCTCGCTCACTGCTTATCGAAATTTGATCCAATAAGAAAACCTCGTGAAAGAAAAAGGTCCATATCGCCGTGCTTACTGTCATGTGAATGTACGTGATTTTAGGCTTTAAAGATATGTACGCAATAGCTATAGTCGCGCGAGACGCAGCCCAATAAAGATTGACATCTCGTTTGACATTGGAGCGGACTACACTACACCAGATCATATTGGCTGTTTGATAAAAGTTTAACGGCGGAGGCCGCGACTGCGCTTCGAACTGCTCTGGGTTTAATTTAAATAGACTACATGGACGATAAAGCGAAATAGATGCCCAATTTTTTTTTCTTGGCCTATTGGTTTTGTGTTCCACTGCTGGGCAAAGGCCTCCCCCTTGTTTGTCGCATGCGGCCAGAAAGGTGGGCAAAACTTGCCACTTTCTGGGTACCGGACGGCTGCAGTGGCAAAGGCAGACCAAGAAGGAGATGGAGGGACGACCTCGATAAATTTCAAAATGGATGGCCAGAAGTAGCGAAGGATAGGGATGAACGGAGATGCCCAATATTAAAATAAAATATTTTTGAAGTGTAGACTTCTTTTAGCGGCGTTGTGCATCTTTTTAAGGGTTGGGTAAAAAATTTAAAACTCGCGTTAGGACAGAACACGTGACCTGATCGGAAATTTGTAAGATGGACACGTGACCTGAGACCGCCGTCGCGACGTAGTAAAGGCAGTAATTTCCCCTAATCTTTCCACCGTGCAGAGTTTTCACTTCTGCCGGCACTCACGAAGTGCGAAGTGCTTGTTATTTTTTTAGGGTTATAACCTGAAACAGGAAATAAAATTCTGGAATATGAGAACAACGCGATTAGAATTCTATCACGAATTGCGAATCCTCACTTGTGCGAATTAATGTATAATTGTTACAATTGGCGATATTCAAGGCTGAGATTTTCCAGCGTGCTATGAACTCATCTAATGGCTAGATCACAAAAACGGCTCACGAACACGTTTGATTAATCTAGATACTGCGATTTCTTGAATATAGGAATGTACGAAGTGGTAAAGAAAGCAATAAAGTTAATGACGAGAAATAAAATGGTAATGATGATTTCGTCGCTGCAGAAATGATGTTTGACCAAACGTGGGCGGTCCGCTTTTTATTAGCACTACTTAATGACACCATACTAGTTAAATGTCAATTTATGTTGTCTAAACCAAAATGAAATGTTTGGGAGTTTATCGTTGAATAAATAACAGATATTCTTGAGATAACCTTGTCACAATTTTTCTAAATTACCTCAAGAATGGAAATCAGCTAACCGGCACTCAACAACAACGAAACACGAAATAATAAAACATGTTATTGTCTCGCCATCAAGTCGACTTCAGCCAGTAGGTCGTTTGTGTTACTTTTTATTGACGAAAAACAACGAGATGAAATCTTTGGTAATGATAATTTCGCCGCTGCAGAGCGGCGCGCTGGGCAGACCACGGAGCAGACAGACACCCACGTTTTTTATTTGCTAATGGCTCCGAGCTGCAGTTTCTAAATCAGAATTACTGGATGATCGATTGCCGCTGTTTCGACAAACAGCAATCTGTTTATTGTCTCAGAGAAACCGTTGATCTTGAGATGATTGGGGTCAAATCTATTATATTATGAGTGTCACTGGTCGCATTTCGACACATCAGTTTTTTATGAATGGTAACATTGAAATACTCAGGTCGATACAACAGTTATTTTTTTCAGAGATAGCATATTAACGGTAGCAGATTAATAAAGTCAATGAACAAGGACTTGTAACCGAAAACCATAAACAATATGGCAAGTAATACATTTCGTAAGATCAATACTAAATAAGGCAACATCACCAAGAGATGGGTAATTTCATAGAATTATATCTTGCCCAAATCAATCACCAGATGATTATGGCTATTTTATTACTTATTGTCAAAAGAAATAAGATAAGAGTGATAATGTTAAGATATATGTAACTATCAGCAACCAGCTTACTAAACTTTATAAACAACAGTTATACAAATAGGTAAAGAGATGGAAAAGTGGCCAATAAAGGTTGAATTTGCAATAATTATCAAAAACAGGAACATCTATTTCGTGAGATTAACGAGAAATTAAATTGACTCCTTAAATGTGGGAATCAATAATTTTATAGAAATAGCATCTTATCCAAAGCAATTGACAGATAAAAAAATTTAAAATTACGTTGGTAATGGAGTCAAAAGTGGGGCAAAGATGTTGAAAAAGTTAGACCTATACAACAATTTCTGTGAGCGATTTTCACATTATTAAAGCGGCGCGTATGGCATTGCAATTAAAATCAGCAAAAAAGCCGTAATGCCCATTGCTCTTCATGAGTGCATCAATAGGTTTTGTGAGATCAAGTCAACGCGTTACGGTGGCAACATACACAGTTCGTTAATTTCAGGTTCTTGCCCACGGCCAGATGATTTGCTTTTAAACTTTGTCAAAAATAATGGAGATAAGACCCAAAAGGCTGTTAAAGATGTTACAAGCCAACATAACAAAGGTAGTAAAATTAATGAAATAAATTAATGTATTGTCAATTAAAGGTTGAATCTGCAACAGGAAATCAGTATTATACCTTTTGCTCTCAATGACTGCATTTCGTGAGATCAACTGAACGCCTTCAATGTGGCAACATCGGCCGTTCGGTAATTTCATAGAATTAGATCTTGCCTAAGGCGATCGCCAGATGTGACGGCGTTAACTGTAACATCGGTTATGTAAGTGATTATTTGTTAAGCCTGGATGTGTGTCGAGGACGAGAATACGTGGTAGGTTTTTTTCTTATTTATCAATCTTGTTAGACGGTCTGCTATTGAATATTTTAAGTTTTACAAAAGGCAAGCTTTAAATATTATGGAGGTGAATGTTAATATAGATGAAAATAAAACCGGCCAAGTGCAAGTCGAATTCGCGCGAAGATGTTCCGTACCATACATTAAAACATATAACTCCCAAGAAACGCTTAAAACTTATCTTATTCAGCTCATCATAACTGCTAATTTAATGGTAAACTTCGTCGATTCAGAAATAGTATTCGTATATGTAACAATGAACAATTTAATTGGAATAGTTTAGACTTCAGATTTCTGTGAAATTTCAAGTCCAACTTGTTTGTTTTGTTTTATTTATTTATTTATTTCCAAACTTACAACTATTATTACAGGCTTAATCCTAATACAATAGTTGAGCCAATTTCCAAAACCCAAATAATTTAAAATCCATAACATACAATGAATAAAGCTATTTTAGTAAATTCATTCAATGTGCAACGAATAAATCGGCTTTTTGTGCTATAACGTTCAAAGTCCGGAGAGCCCGCGACAGTGTGTGTGTTAATGTCCAACACTGGCGTACATTTCAAGTTGCCATAAGGCATCTGACATAGCTTATCAACTGACATCAATTTATTTGTATTCCACTTGTGGACAGCCATCCCTGAAGGGGTCACGTCACGCCCGGGGTGCCATTACATGTCTGAGCGCTGATAAAGCTAACTCCCACCAGGCCATCCAACTCCTCGATGCCGACGAGTTTCAGTGTTTTTTTTTCTAATAGAAAAAATGGTTTTTCCTTGTTTTCCTAATTGTATACATCAGTGCTAGAGTCCGTTTTCTTCTAATGTTTTTTCTGTGAAAAAAATATTAGTCTGTATGTGTTGTGTTGTGTCTCACTTCTGGGCAAAGGGTTTCCCCTTTCTTCCCCACTCGTCCCTTTCAACCGCTATCTTTCGCCAACCTAACTAGAACTTGTTCAAATCGTCATGTCGGCTCGTTCTGAGTCTGCCTATACTACTTTAATATTTTGCTAATAGCTGACGTTCGTGTTAACCAATGAAGTAACTCCTGCCAAATCGCCGTTTCGTTACTCATGCATTATGTATTGACGGCAACTTTTGTTTCGCGTTCCGTCCGTGCTAATTCGTCAGTTAATTGTCCGTTTAGTATGTAAGCATTCGGCTGGCGTGCTAACCGGTCATACATTAGCTATGTTATCGCGAATGTATGTCTAACAATATTCACCATTGGGAATTTCAACACCTTTATATACATTATAGTAAGAGCGAAGATGAATATTTTTAGACGTGACTGCGCCTGCGATGGGTTTTGTTAGCACTCATGTTCATTACATGTTTTGGTTATCGTATAGCTTCCGCATTTTTGCACTTATTTAGCTCTTCCTGTTACGCATTAAGGTCGTTTATTCCCGAACAATAAATCTTTGATCATTTCAAGATCGATTTTGTACAAGAGCATCTGCCTCTACCTGAGTTATGTTTCCGTGATGTGATATATATCAGGTATAAGATTGCTGAGAGGTTAAATGGAAATACCAAAAGCAGAGCGAGGAAGTTGGCGCGGAGCCAGGAACAACGATTCAATTTCAATAAATTTAAGAAATTAACCCGCTTCCCTCGCTTTAATAGGAGAATGAAAAATGCATATGTCAAATTCTTCCCGTGCTCTATTCTTTAAATCGTTTAGCAGATAACTGTACACAGAAAAACCTTTATGTATCAACTATTTGAGTAATAAGCTTCCTAACGTAATCTCATACATAATTGTATTGCGTATAATACAAAACCTGACACTCTACTTCGTATTTATGGTGAACTAGCTTTCGCCCGCGGCTCCGCCCGCGGGAATGGTGCCTTTTCCCGGGATGTAGGGTGGCCTGTGTCCTTCTCCGTACTCCGGTGGTCTTGTATGCGGGATTTCGTGATGATCGGTTCAGTGGTTCCGGCGTGAAAACAAACAAATAAACAAACAGACAAACGCACTTTCGCATTTATAATATTAGTAAGGATGTAATGATATCATCAAAATCTATCGAGTTTATTAAGCTACGGGTGCATTTAGAAATTATGGAATAGTAGAAATAATGAGTTCAATTTCCAAGTTAACAGTACCCAGATCAATACCACCTCCTCATTTCTACAGTTGCACACGGTGACATCGATCCAGCTACTCTAGCCCCTGCATGTTGCACAATGAACATGCCCCTCCCCGATAGCATCGCCCAATAGCCGTTTTTTTAATAGCCATGACAACACCACCTGTTATTAAATATGTTGAAAACAAAGAGTCGAATATCCATTTTAATAGTGCACAGATCAATACCACCCCTCACTTTAACACTTGCACACCATGCCATCGATCCACCTACCAACCCCTGCATGTTGCACTGTCCTGTACCTACTAACAATGCTAACCCTGATACCATCGGCCGATGACCGGCCATATATTTAATAGCCATGACAACACGACCTGTTATAATGGGGTACCAAATCCCATTTCACATCATACCTGTCAATATTATTTGGTATACGGCATGCACACATTCATTACAGCGGATTTAAAAACATTGGAAATTATACTATTATAACTGTTGGATACAGAGGCCACTAACACAACTTACTCAAATAAAATGTTAAATTCAGTTTTAAAGAACCTTTGCATATATCATTGAAACTAACGTGAGATACAGACATTATGATAGATAGATAGATAATAAATTTATTTTGTTCAACTGTCACACACATTATACAGAAATAAGTAGAAACAATATGATCACTAACTTATAATAACTACTAAATACATGCAATATGTGTGCCACAGAAGCACAAATAGGCTACAGCTCAGCACACGTTGCCCGGGTGGAGCAACCGCTGATTTTCAGCTGTCACCCATTTGGAGATAACACGAACGAGCGCAATTTAACATATTAACCAAATTAAAATAGTTATATGTATCTTATATTATGATGCCTGAATTAAGACGAAAACAGTATAATCCAAATATGACTGTGACAAAATAAATAATATAAGGTTAAGCTCAAAGGTGCTGGTGATTAAGTAGGTACCGTAGGGAAAAAATATTTACTTCAGATTTCTCCGGGAAGACGCATTACGTGTACGGCAAGCAAAGCGGTGGGATGAGTCATGAATTTGTATTTCTAACAAATACGATTTAAATTTTGTTTTAAACGTAAATTTTGAATTAAGACATCTCAATGGAGGGGGAATATTATTCCAGCACTTTGTTGCCGCATACCGAAAACTTCCCGTAAAAGCCGCGGTCCTATGTGCTGGCATAGACAAAATAGGGCGTGCAAGCCTAGCGCGACGTTGAGACATAATTGTTAATTTATCATATAAATACTCGGGTTTATGAAATTTTATGATACCAAAAAGGAAACTGGCGAGATGTAACCGTCTACGAGCCTCCATGTTGAGTGAAGAAGCTTTGTTTAAAAAAGGTGTTATATGACTCCGAGGAGGTATGTTATAGATGAACCGCAAACATGCATTCTGCACTCTTTGCACTAGACGCTTTGCCTTATCTGAAAGACGAGGCCCATACACGAGGTCTCCATAGTTGAGTCTGGACAGCACCAGAGATTCGCAGACCATCTGTCGCGACCTTTCGGAAAGCTGATCCCGCAATTTATATAAAAGACTAAGGCGATAGAAGCAGTTCCTCGCTAAACCCAACAGATGTGTCTCAAATCTCAGCTGTCCATCAATAACTAAGCCCAAATTTCTGGCCTCTTCCACTCTTTGAAGAGCTTGACCATCGATAGACACATTAGGACTCCCGCTTATAATTTGTGAATATTGCTATTTACTGCCAAGTACCATATATTTAGACTTTTCCGGGTTTAAAACTAACGCATTACGTCTAGACCAATCAGATATATTCATCAAATCTTCATTCATCTGAACGACAGCCTGCAACGTATTATTAGGCGGTGTACTTATATATAGTTGAACATCGTCGGCGTAACAGTGGAATTTACATTTTTTTATTACTGAAGGCAAATCGGCGCAGTACACAATAAACAGTAAAGGTCCCAGTATTGAGCCTTGTGGAACTCCGCGCTCTACCAATTTAGGTTCAGAAACCATAATACTGCCATCACTTTTTTTAACTTGCACAGATTGAGAGCGACCAGTGAGATAGCTCTCAAACCATGACAGTGAATCAGAGTCCAAACCGTAATATTTTAGCTTGGCAAGCAAGAGAAGGATACTTAGGCAGTCAAAGGCGCGCGAGTAGTCCAAAAGTGATAGAATCGTACCTCGTCCCTTATCCTGTTCTGCCAAAACATTATCAACAACATCGATTAGAGCTGTTACAGTACCACGTCCCTTTCGAAACCCGGACTGTAAAGCAGGGGGGATATTATTAGCTTCAACATAATCAGTAAGCTGAGATGACACTGCTTTTTCTAATATTTTTGAAAGGAACGGTAATATACTAACCGGTCTCAGGTCTTTAAAAGCAGAAGGGTTATTAACTTTAGGCAATGGCGTCACAATAGCTGCCTTCCAGCACTTTGGCACCATTCCTGAATTTAAAGATTTATTAATTATTGCTGTCAAAACATTCAACGTGAAAGGGAGTGTCAATACAATCATATCCCTGCTAATTCCATCACTACCAATCGAGTTTGATTTTATAGAAAGTATGTATTTAGCAATATCTGAATCGCTTACAGGTTTCAGTTTGAAATTAGCAGAGAAGAATCGATTGCTTTGGAAATCTGAAATTTCTGCTGCAATGTTGCTGTTACAGTCCGGAAGTCGAAGAAAGTGTTCGTTAATTTTATTAGGGTCATTTAAATTACTCGGAAGCACTCGACCTTTGTTAATATTAGGCAGCACTTTACCCTTTAAATTTGCCCAAAATTTCTTGCTGTCTTTCACTTGAGTATTGATTAAATTATCAATATAGGCGCGTTTTTCACCAGCTATTCCCACTTCAACCATCTTTTTTAATTCCTTATAATACTGTCTGTCACTATCCGACTTGGTTCTATTATACTTCTCATGGGCTTTGTTTCGTTCTTCTATCATACTCTTACAAATATCTGTAATCCAAGGTAAAGATCCATCCTTTAAGATTACTTTTTTTAGCGGAGCATGGTAATTGAAGAGTGTGATAATAATATCGTTGAATTTGTCTACCATCTGATCAACTAAAGGCAGATCTGTTAGAACCGACCAGTCAATTGAATTAATATCTTCATTAAATTTTTCCACGTTTATTTTATCAAGTGGTCTATATGTAAAATGCCTTGGTGGAAGCTTATTTTTCTTTAATGATAAGAGTTATATTTATCATTGAATGCCCATAACGCCCAGTAATATTATTAACTGTGACGTCCTGAAAAGGAGGTTCGTGCATACCACGTCTATGAGCTTAGCGGAATGTGAGGTAAAATGTGTAGGCTCAGTAACCAATTGCTGAAGATTCATGTATTCAAGAAATTCTTTAAATTTGACTGAAGAACTCTCTGTCGATAACAAATTAATATTTATATCACCCAAGAAAACAACAAAATCGTAATTAGAAAATTGGTTTATGGAATCGGTAAGGGAATCAATAAAAACGTCTTCATGTACCCACTGAGGCCTATAGGCCGTTCCAACTACCAACTTGTACCCATTTACACGTGAAGTGAGCGAGAGCTGCTCAATGTGGTCATTCGGCCGCGGTAGATATCGCACATTAATGCCTCGCTTAATGTAAAACCCGAGCCCGCCTCCGCGCCCGTCACACATATGTATTGGCCGTGCGGCGGCGTGAAACCTATAGCCTGGCGCAGCGGGCGCACGTTCAAGCTGCTGATCACTAAGCCAAGTCTCGTTGATCGCTACAATGTCAGCGCTGTAACGGTCCATTGCGACGAGGAAATCATCTTGACCCGTGTTTAGTGAACCCGCATTAAATAGTCCTAACTTAAAATATTTAATTTGGCTACCCATAAAATGAAAAATATATTTTAAAATAATTGTAATTAATAAATAAAGTAGCGTTAGGGGTCCACAATGGTTTGAGCTAAAATATGTGAAAATGCGCCGTTGCTTTTTCTCTGAATACAAGATAATATAATAAAGACACAAATAATAAGATAACCATAAAATCAAAACACAGAATTGACACAGACATTCGAAAGCAACATTAAACAAATTAAAATTGAGACAGTAAAATTAAGTGATACAATTATTATGGATGGCATTTTTTGGATTAAATACCTCAAGCAAAAATAATGACAACAATAGGAAACCTTAACATTATCATATACAATAACGTTAAAAAGACAATTGAAATTAGATTTATTTAAAATAAATTTATAATGATATTTTGTAAAAAAAGAGTAAGAAATGCGATAAAATCTGAATATATCAAAATTTAAGTCAATTGTCGAGACGTTATTTGTGTGTAGATTAAATTGTAACAAAGAACAATAACTAAATTTCTTTAAAATATGCTCACATAAACAGAACGGAGACTCAGACACAAGACACAAAAAGCTGTAAAATAATAAAAAATAATAATTTGATAAACTACTACATTTTCATCATTATTCATCCATAAGCGATACATATTTAGGCAACTACAATAATATACTATATACCATGCGGGCACAAATAGTATTAAGCCCCAAAAAATTTAACCAAGTCCTGCTCACAGTGAATGCGATGACGCGGAGAGTCTGAGCCTGTGTGCTGCCGCACAATTATTTTACCGTCTCTTGTCCACACGTAGCGCCAGTTGTGAGATTTACCTAAATCTCGAGCCCGCCTGAACAGAAGACGATTAGTTTTGGTTAGTCTCTCGTTAACATAAAAACGGCGATATGGTGCGGGGAGGCCTATGCCCTCGGTGGTGACACCTCGGCGCACACGCGCCGAGTGCAGCAATTGGTCTCGTAGCGCCCGCCGTGAGACGCGGACCACAATGGGGCGCGGCCGCAGCATGGCGCCGTCGCCCTCAGAGGAACGTCCAACCCGCGACGCGCATACTATATCCTGTTCTTTAAACTCAACAGCGAGTTTATCCGCAATGGCACTGACTATATGAACCAAATTTTCTCCCTTTTCTTCGGGAATATTTGCTATTTCTACATCATTTCCCAATAAATCTTGGTCGCGATCGTTCAGGTCCGCCTTCAGATGCTCAATAGTCTGTTGCAACGATTTGTCGCTATTTGCGCTTAACTCTGCTACTTGACTCTCCAGGCTGTCGACTCGCTTTTGCAATTGTGCCTGCTTTTGGTCACTCTCTTCAAGTCTTTGAGTTAGCCTAGCAACCACTGTATTGAAGATTTCAAGTTGCACACGTGCAGCCTTCATTTCCTCCCGCCACTGTCGTGCTTCAAGCATGAAGGACTGCATGTCAGTCATCTCTACAGTGTCATTCAGAACACTGCTGTCATCTAGTTGCTGGGTGAAATTACACGCACCTCTATTAAAATTAACTCCCTCCGATGCACCACGAACGGGGGTGTTCGTGTTATCTGACTTTGGCATTTTGCTGACGCAGCACACACATCTCCATGATTGCCTGTGTTCACCTACCAATGTGTTATAAAATCGTTGCTGCGTGACATTGGCACAGATTAAATCGTACGCCTTTTTGCATAGAAAACAGGTCAAAAACTCCCCGTCGGTAATTAATGTATGGCACCCGGCACATGTTTTCTTGTCATTGTTGGCCATTATTAGTAAAAATAAATAATCAAAAGAAATAAAAACGAATAAAAAAGCACACATTATGTACTAGAAATGCGTCACTCACGTGCTATTTCGTCGGGATTGCCGACTATAGTTTCGGACTCGTCAGGAGCCCATTTGCCAATGCCCAGGAGGACACCATAGTCGGCAATCCCGACGAAATAGCACGTGAGTGACCCGTTTTTAGTACATACAATCTGTGTATACGAGTGGACAAGCAGGGCGTGGACTGGGCTGGCCCCACTGCTATGTACCGTAAAAAAATCCATTACATTAAAGAAAATGTACAATTCAACTAAACACCTCCAATCTTCTTCCTTTCTAGTCGTTATGATTGTTTATTTATTATTTTTTTATATTGGTTTAACCAATAGCTACTCTAGGCTGTAGTACAAAGAGAATAAGCGAAAGCTTTGAAAGCGCCTATAAAGCCTTCGCTTAAAAAATTAAGAGAGCGCCTTCGCGTAAAAAAAACGGTTTCGACATGATTTCGATTTATCATGAAATAATATAAAATCGGAAAAACGAACAAATTGGATTGATACGTAAAAATCGTAGTATTAGTTCCCTTTTTTGCTACGCCTATTCTCCTTTTGCCAAGTCTATCATTTTCCAAGTATGTACTGCGTCGCAAACGAGTGGTAATCGTGACAATGCCTAGCAATCGTAATTTCCCGGCGACACGAACGTCGTTTCTTCATTGTCATGCTCAGGTGGATTCGTTTCGACAATTACTTTTTTGCGCACATCTGTTTCGGTTTCCGTCATCGCCGAATGTTCGAGCATTAGCCAACAGGTCTTTACAAGATTCTTGCAGTGGCGAGTCCTTCACGTACTTTACACTGTTGGTGCGGTTGGAATTTTTTTAACTTTACAAATGAAAACGGTTTAACAAATTAACATTTGCAAAATTTCTAAAAAAAGAATTATGTACGTATTTTTATGACCTTTTGCTGCTTCGTAAGTAAGTACCTTCGCTGGGTGCTGAAATAAAGGTCCTGCTAATACTAAAAATTTATTATGTGTATACAATGTGTTTGGTGTTGAACAAGCGATAATTTATATCACGTTCTGAGTATTAATGCAAACAATTTTTGTTCAAAGACAAAGGCTTGAATCGAGAAAAATAAATAGGGTGTTCCATAGGAAATTGAGTACGTCCTGATTCATTAGCTAATTTTTTTTTCTGATTTATGGCTTGGTTACAAAAAAATAGTACGCTTTGATACTGCGTACGTGCATTTAAATTATCGATGGGTCAAGACCAAACACACTATATATGATTGTATGATTCTAATGTAAGTCAATTTTTTTAAGGATCCCAAAGGATATTTAGTGTTTTAAAATAAATCTTCACACCACGAGTTATTTTAAGATATCAAAGTCACGAGGCGAGGAAACATAAGAAATGTCAAAGAATCCTGCAGTGTCTCGTCTGATAACCCTATATTCAATTCAGGCCTTCAGATCTGCGGCGGCCGAGCATGCGGTTGGCGACCGCGACCGTTATGTACCGGACCGGCGACGCAGGCGCACAATTCGCGGCCGAACTAGTCCGCAGGTTCGGCTGACCTCACCAGTTGACCCCAATCACGCAGCCGCCTCGTCTAGATTTGTTCTAGAATACTATCATTGAATCAACGAGCTCCAATTTCCGCGTTACATTTTCCTCTTCATTTGTATAACCGTTATTCAGGTCGTTATTTATATCCAGTTGTAATTATAGCAAAGTTATTATAGCGACCTTTGCTTCTTCGTTTATTTATAGATGAGATATATTTGCTGCCATTCTTTTAATTTGTTTGTTTTGTTCTTTTAGTTTCCTTATTGTTAATCGTTCATTGTGATTGTCACTCGGATAACAATAAAATAGGTTAATGTTGAATTGGTTTGAGAATAGCTATTGGGTAGATATTCTGCTCATATTGAAATACTTGATAGGAAGGTGTTTCTAAGGAATGCTTGTCTATAGAAGAGTCTGTCTAGAATACTTCATAATCTCTTGCAGTGAATGAATTTCGGGAGAATTAGTTGTTTTATTTTAACGCTAGTTTCGGAACAAACTGGTTGTTAGGAAGTGACTACAGGAAATCAGGGGAATAACTCCTTTGTGAAATTTTATACCGTAACTCAATTTAATGTAGGATTTGAAATAAAACGATTCCTACATTCCAGTGCGTATTTAAATTGATAATAAAGTGATGTAGGCAATCAATAAACATTTAAGATGCTGGTATCCTTAATAATGATGATAGTGTTAGCATTTGGTATTTGTGACACAGAATACGGCTTAGGATCTCACCGAAGCAGTACAAAAGATTGAATTATCACAAAATTTAAATTTATATTAAGTTATCGTGCCAATAATATCGGTTTACTAAATATTGGCCTTGGCAACCTTGCAACACATAGATGTTTTTTCCAAAACTTTATCACATCATTAGGCTTTCGCAAAAAAGTTACATAATCAATTCTTTGTTGCTTAGGAAAGAGACAAGCCAAAGGTAGCAGAACCCAAAAGGAAACAAGATGGTCGACCTACCTACCGATGATAACAAGAGTCGGGATTACGTGACGCGATGTCGTGATGTGAGAGAATACTGGTTCATTACCAATTCAATTTGGCTAGAGATTTCCCTAATCCTTGCTTCATGCGTGCGGAACAATGACATGAAGAGTGAAATTTCATTAGTGCGGAACGAAAAGCAAATTTATAGAACCCCTAAATGATGATAATCATTTGAAATTGCCACTGCCACTGATCAGATCACATCATCTCCATCAGTGCATTTTGTTTACCTGTCTATACCAGACTGATATTATCGGATAATCGGAGAAAGAATGGAGAAATTTAAATAAATTTACAATTGTTTAATAGCGCCGCTTGAATTCGTAGTGATCGTGGTTTTGTGTAGACGATTACGATATAGACAATTGTTTCGTGTGTAATGTGATGATATCATCGTTCAGATCACATCACCATCAAAACGACTCGGCATGCGCTGAATGCGAGCCGATCGCATGTTTTGTTTACGGGCATCGTTTCCGAGTACGCGGCGTTTCCCTCCGAGACAATGCCGGCATTGGTGGCCAAACACTAACAATACGCCGTTAACCATTCAATTCTCATAATACGAGATCTTATTTACACGGTGAAGAATAACATCTGATGCATCATTGCCATGGTAGCTCGATTGACAACTGAAAAACGAGAGTTGTAATCAAAATTGATTCAGATACCCGAATGGATACTTTACACTTCTACTTATCTCACGTCGGTGTCGATGTATTAAATGAACGAACAAATGAGTATTTTGAGACACCCGTTTTGTTTTTTTATTTTTATAGCTTATTGGCCTTGTGTGTGTGCTTTTTTGTATCTTTCTCTTCTGTGTTTATTGTATATGTCTGTGTGTTCTCAAATAAATAGTTACTAACTTAAGTACTATTTTTGGCAGCATAACAAAGTGGTTTGATTCGCATTAGCACACACGCCAAAGGTTCCGTACCACCGTACAATATTTCACAACATGTTGTACGTTTCTTATAAGGGGACTCTGATGTTTATAGATCAGAGTCCCCTTATAAGAAACGTACTATATATTTACAACAACATGTAAAATATGTATATACAAAACCTCTGGAACACTAACCGCTTCCATGCACTTAGCAACTAGTAAACTGCATTCTGTTTCAACAAAAAAAAACACCAACTCTTTTCATAAAAGTTTTGTGAGATAAATTCAGTGAAATCAATTAAAAACCACGTAAATACATAAATAACATCTTGATAAAAAAAGTGTGCGTAAGAATTAATGATTGTTGAACTATTTGCTAAAAACGTGGTAAAGAAGTTTTGCATTTTTTGTATAGGAACAAAATTATAACTTTTTAGGGTTTCGTACCCAAAGGGTAAAAATGGGACCCTATTGATATCGCTCCGCTGTTCGTCTGTCTGTCCGTCTGTCGCCAGGTTGTATCTCATGAACCGTGATAGTTAGGCAGTTGAAATTTTTACAAATGATGTTTTTCTGTTGCCGCTATAACAACAAATACTAGAAAATATAATAAAGTAAACATTTAAGGGGGCTCCCATTTAACAAATGTTATTTTTTTGCTCAATATTGATAACGGATACAGGTAGACGCTTGAACACAAAATAATTAGATATATATTCACTTTAAATTAAGTAATTAAATATTATTATAAAGAATTTCCATAGCTATACAACGCGGGAATGCCGCAAGTGTTATGGGAACTTATGAGCCAGGTACGATGCGGGGCGGTCTCTTAGATTAAGGTTTTGACGAAGCATATTGCGGATAATTTTATATGGAAAAAATTGACGATGCATGTTGCTGTATACTAATTATGTAAATTTTGACGAAGCATGTTGTGGATATTTCGTTATGGTATATTTGACAGTCATATTTGACGAAGCTTGTGGCGGATAAATACCAGAATGTAATTTGATTGTAATAAAAATTAAATAAAAATAAAATTAATATTAAAGGGGGGCTCTCATACAACAGAAATTATTTTTTTGTCGTTTTTATAGATAACGGCACGGAACCCATCGTGCGCGAGTCCAACTCGCACTTGGCCGGTTTTAGGAATGGTCGTGAAATAATTGCAATAACAATACACGTCAAGTAATTTAACACGCTTTGTGTTGCACCAGTAAATAGCTGATGAATGCAACGAAATAGTTTACTATTGCAACGGATAATGAAAGCGTGAGGAAAGACGATTGCAATGCAGACGTAGACGACTACCATTTAAATTATTAGACCGAACCGACCGAAGCTAAAACTATAATATAGCAGAAAACCTACGTACGAGTATTTTGATTGGTCCATGTCCAAAAGCCTCATGCTAAAGGGGTATTATTCCATCCTAAATCGGATCCGATGAGAGGGACGCCGCAATACGTGCGATACAATTACCTCCGTGGTCCAGTGGTTAAGGCGTTTGCCTATAGACCCTGGGGTCGTGGGTTCGATTCCCACGGGAAGCATACTTTGTTTCCAGGTCTGGTTAGGACATTGCAGACTTGAATCACCTGATTGGTCTAATAATAAAGATGATTCCGTGCTTCGAAAGGCACGTTAAGCCGTTGGTCCCGGCTGCCATCTGGTAGTCGTTGGGTGTGCATGGTTGATTGACCGTGACACCTACTCAAAAATGATGAGGATGGTTTAAATAGGCTTAAACCTATTCCTTGGGAGTCTACTATGATTGTAACTCTAAAGAGTTATTCGTTAACGAAGTACAGGGTGATTGTATCATTTTACAACCCATTAGAATTGTTAAATGAGCATCATTTAAATACACGATCACTCTGTATTGAACCGAAATGAAAACCATTTATGTTGATTTGCACATCAGTACAGGCGATCACGTATGTACGCCACAAGGGCGTCGCTAGGTCGTATCAGAGGGGGACAAAAACTCGACAGGAGGTTGGGGGTTAATAGCGCAGACGGAGGGTTTCTACTTTTAACGGTGGTTGTAAGGCCTTCATTCAGCAAGGGTTGTGTTGCAGCTTTGAAATATAAATAAATTATACATATATATATATGTATAAACGGCTCCCCTCCCCCCGGCCTTGGTGACGAGACGACGTTCTTGGTACATTATATTTCTAGCATCAAATACAGATGTTCAAGATTAAAATGGTACAAAGAGAATCGTCGTAGAATTTGAGTGCTCTGACGTTTCTTTCGTAGAACTGCATGCTCGACATAATTTTGGACAAAAATCACAAAAAAAAGCACGGCACTCTTAAAACAGATTTATGATCAACGACTCACTCTTAAAGCTTAGTAATAATTATAGGATTGTTAATAAGCGGCCACGAGCAGATTCTGTAACATTGCCAACCTAAATTAATTCCACTGCCACTGAAAACTGTTATTATTTTTATAATTTTGAAGTCCATGACGATGGGAGTGGGGAGGGGCGCGGACATTGGCAGTCAAATGGCGTGTGCAGTCAATGAACTTGGCCTGCCGCCTGCACATTCACTGCTGAGTCTAGGATGCTAACTAGACCACTGTCTGTCTTAGATTGTGTTAATCTGACAGATTGTGCCTCTCGCTCTAACTGTAATTAACGAATTTCTTTTTATACATATGACGCGTGATTTTGAACCTCTGAACTATAATGAAATCCTGGAATCATAATCCCTAATGAAGTATAGAATTGCAAGAGAAAAAGGTAAAAATCGAAAAGAAATTTAGGTCATTTTTTTTTCATTTTGTACCTTTTTTCTTGCAATTCTGTATTCAAAAAATTCAAAATTCAAAACGTTTATTCAGAGAATAGGCCTTTGCAGGCAAGCTTTTTCACGTCAAATCACATTTTAAAGGATCTAATTTTGTCATATTTATATTATTACTTAATGTGCAAAAGCTACAGACTACTAGCGTTTTGGAACCGACCACTGCAGAGAAGAAACGCCAAAAGAAACTCTTTTCAACAGTATTGGTCGCCTACTCGCCTGAAGGGCTTTTTTATTTTATCATCTATCTTTATCATTTATCATCTAATTTCTTCATTTATCATTTTTTTTTTCATTTTATGAATACTATTTTTATTATATAGGTACATTATTATTTTTTGGACATATTATGTTAGCGATCGAGTGTGCAATGATAATATTTTACATTATACACAGTAGTCTCAAAGAGGCCGAGCAGACCTTTCCCCCCTAGCAGCACCCGTTCACGAGTTGATGTTTCCTGTTTCTTATTGTATTCTATTAGGGATTCTGATTCCAGGGTTTCAGTATAATTCAGAGGTTCAAAATCACGCGGTATAGATGTTTAAAATATCTGATCAAGGAAGACGCGGGTTCAGTTCACTCTTAGTCATATTTGGCAAATACGTCACAGTTTAACAATAGTAATAGGTTTGTTTCCTAAATAAAAATCACATCTATACTAATATACTTTGAGGAAGGCTTTAGGCTATAAAACATCACGCTGCGACCAATAGGAGCGAAGCATCAATAAAAAATGTTTTGAAAACGGGGGAAAATTATTCACCTATACTAAGAAAAAACCTAATTAATCATAATAACAGAAATTGCCGCGGACGAAGTCGCGGGCAACAGCTAGTTTAAAATAATTAGCCTGTCTTATAGATTATCAAAAATATTAGATAAGTATTATTTATTTTTTCAATCAAACAAAAATTGAGAAAGATATATCCGGTACACTTTTTACCGGCGAGTTGCGTCATGGGCCCCCTCTCTGACTCCTGAACTTTGATGTTATCTTTATCACCTTTTATTTGATTAAAAAAAGAAAAAATACGTATCTAATATTTTTCGATAATCTATTAGACGGACTAATTATTTTAATGGTATTCTTTTGGGAAACAAGCCTATTGTCACATTATTCACCGATTATCTACACTTCTACACTAATATTATAAAGAGGAAAGATTTGATTGTTTGTTTGCATTGAATAGGCTCCGAAACTAGTCAACCGATTTAAAAAATTCTTTCACCATTAGAATCCTACATTATCCCTGATGAACATAAGCTATAGAAAAATACCTGTATCTAACCATGCGAAGCCGGGGCGGGCCGCTAGTAATTTATTGAACTGTAGTTTCAGTATTGCCATCCTCATTAGGCTAGGCCAACCGGCCTCAACTGCAACATGGAATTATAATCGGTAATTGAGAAAAATTTACGCAAGTATAACACTAACAATGCTACGCTCGCCAGGCAATGAGTAAGTTATACAATGAACTTAACTTATAACAACAGTAACTAGTATAATTTCTAGAATAAAATCCCAATGTTTATACTTACTTCTGATCTACTATATACACATAACACTGTAAATGAAACGATAACTTGTACGGGTAAAATATAAAATCAACGACTTCATAATCCGTAGGTAGCTGTGACTGAAGCACATCGTCGAGGTGAACGGAGTGATTACCGATTTTCTTATAATTGTCTGTCGAAGCTACCGTCTCGGAATATTCATATCCTAATTTGCATGTTATATTGAATAGTTGTATGCAAAATATGCATGCTTAATTGTTTCCGTTTTCGTTAATGCATTAAATTATAATGGATTGGTTGGCATATTCCTTCATCATCATCGTCACCTACATCCGTCCACTGCTGGACATAGGTCTTCCCTACGCAAGGAGAATTCTCTTTGCTCCCACGGCACTGAGCTCAGTCTGGAGCTTTTCTTCTCCAGTCACTACCAGCAACCTTACGTATCCCGTGGCTCCATCTAGCCCAAGGGCGTCCTACACTTCGTTTGCCAAAACGCGGCCTATAGGCTAGTTTCCTGGGTCGTAATAATAACATAACAATTAGTCCGTCAGTTAGATAATCAAAAAATATTGGACACGTATTTTTTCTTTTGTCAAATAAACAATAAATAATAAAGATAAAGCGCGTCAAAGTTCAGGAGTGGGGGCTCGTGACGTCAAAGTTTGCTAAAAATTGTAGCAAACTATGACGTCACACGGAACTTCAAAGGGCTATATCTTTATAATTTTCTGTTTAATCGACAAAAGAAAAAATACGTGTCAATATTTTTTGAATATCTAACTGACGGACTAATTATACTTTTTTAGGAAACTAGCCTATTCCTTACATTATTCTAAAAAGGTTGAATGGACCCTGGGATTCGAAGTATGACAATAATCCGAATATATGAGAGAATAAAAAAAATAACTAACAGATCGCGCAAGGGTAACACGGAAATTAAGGCCAATATTTTTCAAATATGCAGAAATCTCAGACAGTGATTTACGAGTATATTCTGTACATTTCACCCCTCTTCTTTTAGCGTGTCAATAGCTGAAGCCAGTGTCAAATTATCAAGCTGCCTAAAAGCATCAATACAAAGGAATTCAGCCCTATAAAGCCAGCACTATAGTGATATAAGCATACAGGCGTATTGTCTACATGATCAATCAATTCATATAAGAATTCAACCGCCAACCGACACAATAGAACGGCACACGTCGCTCGTCGGTAGAACAACAAAAGGTTCTGGTGGTATATCTCGTTACCACAGACTACCAAAGGGAATCAGCATAGGGCTGCCAGTACTCTAGAAAAAAAATAAAGGAAGTATTTACGGAAACATTACTAGTAGCAATTGACAATTTTTATGCACAGATAAAATATATGATATCAATTCTTTTCTCATCTCTCATTCTATAGTTAATGAAGCAGTCAAAGATAGTACCCAAAATAAGGATTGAACGAAATATCTTTTTTAAATATAATTCTTTATACTATACTGCGCTCAGTTATCAAGTCATTGATATTGGAAAAAAAACCTGGTAACCTAGAAATGGAATTGGGCGGGACACGCGTGTCACATGAAGACGGAAAGATGGGCTCATATAACTACATTATCGGTTGCAAGCGACGAAAAGGGTTAGAGCCTTAACACAGAAGGCAGATCTAGTTGGAAAGAAGTAGGTTAAGTTTGCCCAGCTATGGGATCTATATACTTTTAAAAAATACTTAAAAAGTCAGTGTCAGTGAAAGGTCTTGGACCAAGTGGTTATATGCGATGTTTGGCCAGCTCTCGATTGGCCGAGCTATTTACTGCACTTGACATCACTTGTGTATCTGTGGCCTTGAGCGCTTTCGAGAATTTGTGTCACAGACGCATCCAGTAGAATGAATCTTTATATCAACGTGGGTGCTATTAATAATAAATGTTACTAGAAAGAAATATTTAGAACTCTAGCTATTTCTCACCCTAAGAAGAAGAGCATTCGCCTTGGCTTATGTGGATTTATGAATACTAAATTAAGCCATGGAGCGTAGTATGTTGGGAGTCAAACTTTCCGACCGCATTAGAAATACAATACTGCGCTCCAAAACTCAGATCATAGACGCTAGATAAAAGGCTGCCAGTCTTAAGTGGAACAGGGCAGGGCATATCTACCGCATGCCTGACGAGTTGTGGGCCAAAGCGACCACAATATGGATCCCACAAAATCGCAATCGAAATCGTGGAAAGCCCAGAAAGAGATGGGAAGACGAACTGCAATCCTATCGGAAAGACTGGACTTCAGTAGCCCTCGAAGGGAGGCCTTTGCACTGCAGTGGGACAGTATAAGCTAGAAATATAAATATATAGAAAAGAAAATTAATATGGATAGATGAGATGTGGGATAAGTATTTCAGATAGTTCTTATTCATAAGATTCTTTGTTGTCAGCGTTAGTTCTATCCATTTGTAGGTGAGGTGAAACATTACCGCCCAGGCAATTGCTTAAAAAGAAGTGTTTCAAAATAAAACCTTTTAAGTTTTTTATCAATATTTTCACTGTTTATGGCTTTCGTCTGCAAACAAATATATCGCGCATTTAATTACTGGGTAATTAAGACAGACCAGATCACAACCAGATAGATTTCTTTCTTAATTCGTTCAAGATAATGGGCGTAAACTTGAGAAACCTAGATAGCCTTGCCTATGTCAGTATTTCCTGATTATTATGCTTAGAGACTGCAACTTTTGCTTGACATGCCTGATAGATTTAGCCATTATTTCGATTATAGGTATAGAACCCCCCGCATCCAATATTTCCCGGTAGTGAACCTCTCTAGCGATATCCGTTTGGGGCCCATATAGACAAGTTAAGGAGCATTCTAACTCATTCATATTATTATTATACGTAACGATAATGTGTGAAAATATCCGTCAGCATATTGAACATCACGCTCGGCAATGACTTTGACCGCGCTCATCTGACGAACACACAATACAAGGCCATCATTATTATTCATACATAATGTGACAATATTGCCTGTTTCCAGTGTCGACTTGCTAACATGAGAGGAATAATAATTTACTAACGTTACTTATAGAAATCGGTTCTTCAGCTGTGTCCCACCCAATGCATATTTCATATGGAAACTGGATTCTTAAGTCCATATTACATTAGCTATGGAGTTGCAGGATCTTGCCATCGAACTATCTCCAAAAATAAAAAAGGCTCAGCGAGAATGCATGCAGCCTTGACCAGTATGTCGTAAATCTGTATCAATCACTTCATAGGAAAATAAAGATTTTTTTTCAATAGACCGCATTTTTGGAATACCGATGACCTAATTCAAATTGGACAAATTTTAGATTATTAGTCATTATTAAAAGATTTTAAATAAGTACCCCTCGATGGTTAAACCGTATCTACCTCTAGAAGTCAACATAGAAACTAAAATTCCCATCCAAATACCAGATGACTTACCAAAATGAAACAGCGGAAGCATTTTTTTCTGATAAACCAATCTTGACAGCCG
Source organism: Elegia similella (assembly GCA_947532085.1). Lineage (NCBI taxonomy): Eukaryota > Metazoa > Arthropoda > Insecta > Lepidoptera > Pyralidae > Elegia > Elegia similella. The sequence continues at coordinate 31,054,732 of OX383927.1, read as the reverse complement.
GTAAACGCCACGTTTTTTGGTTCCTACGTTAAAAACATCAAATAATGGGTGCGATTGTCTTGCTTTGCGAATTAAATGGTCGCGTCGCACACAATGGTGTCTCGCTCAGTTTGCTCAAGTGGCCGGTGAACAATCGTGTCTGCCAGTACGAATGTGTGTGCGTTGATTTAACATCCAATACATTGGGTTTGGTGCGACACAGCATTAATTTTATTTTGTCTAATGTAAATTATGATCAATTAGCCAAATAGCCGATGACTCGCCAAAAGATCACGCAACCGCGGAAACAATCTGATAAGCCAATCTTTACTGCCTGTAAACGCCGGGTTTTTACTACAAACAATTGTCTTGCTTTGCGAATGGTCGCACAATGGAATCTCCATCAGTTTGCTGAAGTGTCCGGTCTATCGTGTGTGCCAATACGAATACATGTGAGTTGCAGTGCAGCCATATTCGATTTTTGTGGGTTGATGCGACAGAACATCATCATCATCAGGTCCTTTTTAGTCTCCACTACAGGAGCACGACCCTCTCTGTACTACTAGGGCTATACTTGGCTAGAGCAGCCAGAGGACTTGGCCTACACTCTCCACGCTGGAGACGGGTTGGAGAGGTGTCTTAGATGTTTATAAGCTTTGTTTAGGTTGTATTTCCTAAATCGCCTTCTACGACATCCACGGGAAGACTTGGAGTGGTCCTATTCTACTCTGCCGGATACCACACGGCTAATGCGACAGAACACTTCTTTGATATTGCTGAATGTCTGCCAAGTGAAGTAGCACATAGATTTCCGATTAGGAATGGTAAATCGACAACTTACTTTAGTTTTGCTGCCGATGTAATGCTGACCGAACAAAGCTGTCCTCCATTTTATTTTCTTCCACTTCTCAGATTTGACAGGAAATAAAATCATAGCGCAGACATGAATTTTTTATATTTTTTTTCTATATCTCCTCCATCGCTGTCTCGAAAATGGTATTAGATTTTTAAGACTAGTTTGGGCAAGAAACAGATAAAAAACGCAGGAGCAAAAGGATAACATCACCTACTATTTAATGTTTGCTACAAGATCAGCATATAAGGATCATTCTTAATTTCTTCAGAAAAAGCTTTTTTTTATGATGTAGGACGGCAAACGAGCAAGCTTGTCACCGTACGAATAAGTAATAAGGTGTCACCTGATGCTGATGGTAAGCGATCAGCGCTGCCCATGGACAACTGCAACACCAAGGTGTAACAGGAGCGTTGCCGGCCTTTGAAGGAGTTAGGGGAAGGACACGGGAGGAGGAAATGGGGGAAGGACGGGCCTCCGGCTCTCTCACTCACCAAACGAAGCATAGAAGCGGTACAGCTTCTACTCAAACGTCGATTTTCCTTGGGCGTGTGGTACTTCCCCATACGACCGGCCCATTCGTGCTACTAGCAAAAATTACTTTTGTCTGTACCGTAGCTCGACCACAAATGGCTCCGGGTGCTCATCATCATCATTTCGAGTAGGTGTCACGGTCAGTCGACCATGCACACCCTGGTGTCAGATTTCTTCGGAACCGCCTCTCGGCCTCTGACGTGGTTCCTTTAACGACTACTACATGGCAGCCGGGACCAACGGCTTAACGTGCCTTCCGAAGCACGGAATCATCTTTATTATCACACAATCAGGTGATTCAAGCCTGCAATGTCCTAACCAGACTGGAAACAACTAAACAAAGTATGCTTCCGGTGGGAATCGAACCCACGACCCCCGGGTCAACAGGCAAACGCCTTAACCACTGGACCAAGGAGGCTGGTACCGTAGCTCTACCACAAATGGCTCCGGGTGCTGCACCGCCTGGATTGACAATACTTCACACAAGAGCACGTGTTTTGTAGTGCTGGGCACTCCACTCCGCCGCCGTTCAAACAATGGCGTCACGTGCAACACGTTGCGATAACTGGTGCATGTATGAATATTAAAACTGTCGCAGATAAGATAATACAAACCACTTAAACCTATTGTTTACATCTAAGGTTTCTGCATTTCCACAAACTAAAATGACTTGTATAATATTATGAAATACTCACATATAAATGAGGAATATTTAGAGCTGTGGGTATATATTCTGGAACTTACCTGTTAACAACAAATAAATATTACAATTAATAAAAAGCTCTCCGGTCCTGACTGACTTTCCATATATTTTTTCGATGGATCTTTGGGGCCACTATGGATAAGTAACTTTGGGAGCCACTGTTCTAAATCATTGTTCACTGTTGAAATATTTTTGTAATTCAGAAATAATTGCGCAACGTATTAATCCTAAGGGTCTATTATAAAATATAGTATCGTTGAGTTAATATCCTACGATACAAGTTCACAACTTACTGTGGGGCTAGCTCAATTTGTGTGATATGTCCCTATATATTTATATGGGATACTAACTTGAGTCTGAAACGGTTCTCCGACTGTCGTTTGAACTACGAACGATTCGCCGACAGAATGTTTCAATATCGGGCGTTTGGACGACAGAACCTTTCATCTACGAATGATTCGCCGACAGAATGTTTCCTCATCGGGCGTTTGGACGACAGAACCATTCATCTACGAATGATTTGTCGACAGAACGTTTCGTCATCGGGTATTTAGACGACAGAACCTTTCATCTACGAACTATTAATCGACGAACGTTACGTCATCGGGCAATTGAACGACAGAACTAGAACCCATCATCTACGAACGGTTCGACGTCAGAATGTTTCGCCTCTGAACATAAATAAATATATACGTACAAATCACACAGATTGAGCTAGCCCCAAAGTAAGTTCGAGACTTGTGTTATGTGATACTAACTCAACGATACTATATTTTATAACAAATACATATAAAGATAAACATCCAAGCCCTAGAATGTTTTGCCTTAGATCCTTATCACACTAGCGAGTTGCGAGCAAGCTGAAAGCTGGGCGAGTGCGTGGCGAACACGCTGCGAAGATGTCGCGGCTGCGCAGCGAGCTCGGCGCGAAGACGCCGCGGGTGTGCAGCCAGTTCGCGTCGTGCGATCCGCGTTTTGTACAATCAGTGCCAATACAAATCAGTGCCGCGAGCTCGCTGCGCTTTGCTTTGTTGCCAACTCGCGGCGAACTCGCTGCGCACTCGCCCCGCTTAACTCGCTCGCAGCTCGCTAGTGTGATAAGGCCCTTATTAGTCGATAAATCTTTTAGTTATTGAGTGATGCGAACACTGAACTTTTCTACTATGCAAAATTCGCCATTAATATGTGTTAAGCTGATTTACTAAGTATCGTTTAAGAGATATATTCTAAACTAGCTTTCGTCCGCGGCTCCGCCCGCGTCAATGTCGATCCCTCGGGAACAGCACTTTTTCCCGGGATAAAAGGTAGCCTTTGTCCTTCTCCGCACTCCAGAGAACTTGTATGCAAAATTTCATGATGATCGGTTCAGTAGTTATGGCGTGAAAGCGTAACAAACAAACAAACGAGCCGCGGGCGAAAGCTAGTACCATAAAAATTAAATTGGCGAGCTCCGTAGCGCAGTAGTTAACACGCCAGCATGCGACACGAGAGTGCTCGGGTTCGATCCCCGGTCAGGTCAAGATGGAAAATTGACTTTTCAGATTGGCCTGGGACTTTGATGTTTATCTTTATATGTATTTTTTATAAAATATAGTATCGTTGAGTTAGTATCACATAACACAAGTCTCGAACTTACTTTGGGGCTAGCTCAATCTGTGTGATTTGTACGTATATATTCATTTATGTTCAGAGGCGAAACATTCTGACGTCGAACCGTTCGTAGATGATGGGTTCTAGTTCTGTCGTTCAATTGCCCGATGACGTAACGTTCGTCGATTAATAGTTCGTAGATGAAAGGTTCTGTCGTCTAAATACCCGATGACGAAACGTTCTGTCGACAAATCATTCGTAGATGAATGGTTCTGTCGTCCAAACGACCGATGAGGAAACATTCTGTCGGCGAATCATTCGTAGATGAAAGGTTCTGTCGTCCAAACGCCCGATATTGAAACATTCTGTCGGCGAATCGTTCGTAGTTCAAACGACAGTCGGAGAACCGTTTCAGACTCGTTAGTAGAGTACTAGAATGTTTTGCCTTAGATCCTTATCACACTAGCGAGTTGCGAGCAAGTTGAAAGCTGGGCGAGTGCGTGGCGAACACGCTGCGAAGATGTCGCGGCTGCGCAGCGAGCTCGGCGCGAAGACGCCGCGGGTGTGCAGCCAGTTCGCGTCGTGCGATCCGCGTTTTGTACAATCAGTGCCAATACAAATCAGTGCCGCGAGCTCGCTGCGCTTTGCTTTGTTGCCAACTCGCGGCGAACTCGCTGCGCACTCGCCCCGCTTAACTCGCTCGCAGCTCGCTAGTGTGATAAGGCCCTTATTAGTCGATAAATCTTTTAGTTATTGAGTGATGCAAACACTGAACTTTTCTACTATGCAAAATTCGCCATTAATATGTGTTAAGCTGATTTACTAAGTATCGTTTAAGAGATATATTCTAAACTAGCTTTCGTCCGCGGCTCCGCCCGCGTCAATGTCGATCCCTCGGGAACAGCACTTTTTCCCGGGATAAAAGGTAGCCTTTGTCCTTCTCCGCACTCCAGAGAACTTGTATGCAAAATTTCATGATGATCGGTTCAGTAGTTATGGCGTGAAAGCGTAACAAACAAACAAACGAGCCGCGGGCGAAAGCTAGTACCATAAAAATTAAATTGGCGAGCTCCGTAGCGCAGTAGTTAACACGCCAGCATGCGACACGAGAGTGCTCGGGTTCGATCCCCGGTCAGGTCAAGATGGAAAATTGACTTTTCAGATTGGCCTGGGACTTGGATGTTTATCTTTATATGTATTTGTTATAAAATATAGTATCGTTGAGTTAGTATCACATAACACAAGTCTCAAACTTACTTTGGGGCTAGCTCAATCTGTGTGATTTGTCCGTATATATTTATTTATGTTTAGAGGCGAAACATTCTGACGTCGAACCGTTCGTAGATGATGGGTTCTGTCGTTCAATTGCCCGATGACGGAACGTTCGTCGATTAATAGTTCGTAGATGAAAGGTTCTGTCGTCTAAATGCCCGATGACGAAACGTTCTGTCGACGAATCATTCGTAGATGAATGGTTCTGTCGTCCAAACGCCCGATGACGAAACATTCTGTCGGCGAATCATTCGTAGATGAAAGGTTCTGTCGTCCAAACGCCCGATGATGAAACATTCTGTCGGCGAATCGTTCGTAGTTCAAACGACCGTCGGAGAACTGTTTCATACTCTACTAACGAGTCTGAAACGGTTCTCCGACTGTCGTTTGAACTACGAACGATTCGCCGACAGAATGTTTCAATATCGGGCGTTTGGACGACAGAACCTTTCATCTACGAATGATTCGCCGACAGAATGTTTCCTCATCGGGCGTTTGGACGACAGAACCATTCATCTACGAATGATTTGTCGACAGAACGTTTCGTCATCGGGTATTTAGACGACAGAACCTTTCATCTACGAACTATTAATCGACGAACGTTACGTCATCGGGCAATTGAACGACAGAACCCATCATCTACGAACGGTTCGACGTCAGAATGTTTCGCCTCTGAACATAAATAAATATATACGTACAAATCACACAGATTGAGCTAGCCCCAAAGTAAGTTCGAGACTTGTGTTATGTGATACTAACTCAACGATACTATATTTTATAAAAAATACATATAAAGATAAACATCCAAGCCCTAGAATGTTTTGCCTTAGATCCTTATCACACTAGCGAGTTGCGAGCAAGTTGAAAGCTGGGCGAGTGCGTGGCGAACACGCTGCGAAGATGTCGCGGCTGCGCAGCGAGCTCGGCGCGAAGACGCCGCGGGTGTGCAGCCAGTTCGCGTCGTGCGATCCGCGTTTTGTACAATCAGTGCCAATACAAATCAGTGCCGCGAGCTCGCTGCGCTTTGCTTTGTTGCCAACTCGCGGCGAACTCGCTGCGCACTCGCCCCGCTTAACTCGCTCGCAGCTCGCTAGTGTGATAAGGCCCTTATTAGTCGATAAATCTTTTAGTTATTGAGTGATGCAAACACTGAACTTTTCTACTATGCAAAATTCGCCATTAATATGTGTTAAGCTGATTTACTAAGTATCGTTTAAGAGATATATTCTAAACTAGCTTTCGTCCGCGGCTCCGCCCGCGTCAATGTCGATCCCTCGGGAACAGCACTTTTTCCCGGGATAAAAGGTAGCCTTTGTCCTTCTCCGCACTCCAGAGAACTTGTATGCAAAATTTCATGATGATCGGTTCAGTAGTTATGGCGTGAAAGCGTAACAAACAAACAAACGAGCCGCGGGCGAAAGCTAGTACCATAAAAATTAAATTGGCGAGCTCCGTAGCGCAGTAGTTAACACGCCAGCATGCGACACGAGAGTGCTCGGGTTCGATCCCCGGTCAGGTCAAGATGGAAAATTGACTTTTCAGATTGGCCTGGGACTTGGATGTTTATCTTTATATGTATTTGTTATAAAATATAGTATCGTTGAGTTAGTATCACATAACACAAGTCTCAAACTTACTTTGGGGCTAGCTCAATCTGTGTGATTTGTCCGTATATATTTATTTATGTTTAGAGGCGAAACATTCTGACGTCGAACCGTTCGTAGATGATGGGTTCTGTCGTTCAATTGCCCGATGACGGAACGTTCGTCGATTAATAGTTCGTAGATGAAAGGTTCTGTCGTCTAAATGCCCGATGACGAAACGTTCTGTCGACGAATCATTCGTAGATGAATGGTTCTGTCGTCCAAACGCCCGATGACGAAACATTCTGTCGGCGAATCATTCGTAGATGAAAGGTTCTGTCGTCCAAACGCCCGATGATGAAACATTCTGTCGGCGAATCGTTCGTAGTTCAAACGACCGTCGGAGAACCGTTTCATACTCTACTAACTTAACGATATTATATAAATATATACGGACAAATCACACAGATTGAGCTAGCCCCAAGGTAAGTTCGAGACTTGTGTTATGGGATACTAACTCAACGATACTATATTTTATAACAAATACATATATAGATAAACATCCAAGATTCAGGCCAATCTGAAAAAGATAATTTTCCATCATGACCTGACCGGGAATCGAATCCAGGCACCCTCGTGTCGCCACGGAGCTGTAGATAGGAGTTCTTATTCCAAAGCATCATTGTTGAAAAGCACCTATCCAATGTCTATGTAATGAACTTAATAATGTAATTTAACCTGACATTATAATATTAAAATTTGATATTTTAATAAACTTTATGTCAGAAACAACATTGCTGCTTCAATGACGTCGTCACAGTCGTAGATGACAAGTAAAGCCAGTTGGACACGTCATCACGCCAGCCAGACTAAGTTATGCCAAGCGCGATACTGATGCTAATCACCATACACGAGCATGCGGGTGATCCCATGGCGCTGACTTATGGCTTAACTAGCTGGCGCCCGCGGCTCCGCCCGCGTTAATGTCTATCCCTCGGGAACAGTAGAATTTCCCGGAATTAAAGGTACCCTATGTCCTTTTCTGGGCCTTAAACTACCTTCATACCAAATTTCATCCAAATTGGTTCAATGGTTTAAGCGTGAAAAGACAGACAGACAGAGTTACTTTCGCATTTATAATATTAGTATGGATAGTATGGATATGGGTTGCCGTTTTCGAGGTTCTGTATACCAAGGGTAAAAACGGAACCCTATTGCTAAGCATATGCTAACCGTCTGTCTGTCACAGGGCTGTATCTATTGAACCGTAATGTAGAGACTTGAAATTTTCACATAATCTTAATATCTTCCGCGCTATAAGAACAAATAATAAAACTATAATAAAAAATAGGTGAGGGGGGTAAAAAAATGTGTATGAGCTTTTTTTTGTAGTTAAATTTAGTGGTACGGAAACCCCTGTGTGCGATTCTGACTCCTGCAAAAAGGGACAGTTTCACAATATTACTTAATTACGAGTTACTTCCCTTCATCTCCTTATTAAATGTTTAGAACAAATTAAAATAACAACATATTAAACTGAAACTGATATCAGTTTCCCTAATAAATAAATAAAATAATTTTTATTGACATGTTTCTTACAACTAAGTAATTATACAATAAAATACGGCCTGACAAATCCGCTTGCTCCACAATCTGCAACCCACCATCGATGGTGGGTTGCACAGTGGACAGAACTCACGGTGGTGTCAGAGGTAAAAGTAATAATGGATCAGTTTCAGCTCTTACATACTTGAGGCGTATGTGACGACAAGTCCATCAACTTTATCACTCCAAAAAACTCAAGAAAAAAATCCCTTATAATAATTAACAAACCCTAGATAAATTTCCAGCTTCTCAATTTCTGCACAGAAACCTGAAAAAATTCCTAATAATTTTGGAGTCACGTCACCAATAACATGTTATGCTACTTGATAGCGCACATATGGAACTCCTTCCTATGACTCGTGCAGAATCGCAGTTTATTGTTATGTTTAACGTGAGGTCACCGGCGGCCGCGCACGACGAGCGAACCGGAACAGCAAGTGCGACCTCCGAGGATGCGCCATGGAGGTAGGGTTGCCAATCTCATCATCATCAGCTTTCTACCGATTCGTAAAAGGGCTATACATACTAATGCAAACTAATCAATACTTTTTAAAAACTGCGAAATTTACTCTATGTCTGTTACCACTTCACGGTTCAACTATTGGCTTAATTGCAATTAAATTTGATATGGATAGAGGTAGTTTAAGGCCCGGGGAAGGATGTAGAGTACCTTTCATCTCGGAAAAAAATACTGTTCCCCAGGGATCAATATTAACGCGGGCGGAGCCGCGGGCAAACGCTAGTATTAAATGTTTCGACCAGTGGTTTGCTACCGTGATTGCTCGTTTGTTTGCTTCATTAAGATCTTGTTAAGAGCCAAATGTAGGGCCTCTTTAAGTCTATGCCACGGCATCCCTCTCTTTCTTCAGACATAGCAATCCAGTTATCTGTCGTCCAATCATCTAGCTACTGGACATACAACACTACGTGTACCATTTCCAGGATACCAGTCAAAGACTACACTTATCAAAATTAAGCTTTTTTTACCAAAATATTAGTTCTGCGAGCTTGACAAGCAGTTTATTGAGTAAAAGCTCATAGGAGCTGAATACTATAAATATCATTCTGTTTTTCTTTCAACTCTGTCATATAAAGAACTGAGAGAGAGCCGGAATACAGTCGACTCACTTGTCGCATGCAAGTACTTTACGAATGTACCCTGCTCTGTTGCTTTGACAATGATAGAACCTAAAAAAGCTCCAGATACCACAGCATTAAAGGTGGATGAAAGCGATTAGTTTAATAAATGCATATAACCCAGTAGTATAAAATCGATAATGGAACCCCCATTGAAGACCAGTCTATGACGAAATCCATGCTTGGCAACCCTACGGAGGCAGACCTTACATTGTCATTGACCCTCCGAGCGATTATAACGCCAATTTCATTTTATTACTCGATGCAAGCAACAAATCGCTAAAACAACGCGAATTAGCCAAATCTTCAACATTTCCGTACATTAAAGGTAAACTAGATGTTCATTGAGTTATTTTAAACTAAACTGACTGCTGTGAACCCTACACGCGCAGACCTCACATTGTCATTGACCCTCCGAGCGATTATAACGCCAATTTCATTTTATTACCCGACGCGAGCAACAAATAGCTGCAACTAAACGCGAATTAGCCAAATCTTCAACATTTCCGTATATGAAGGTAAAGCTAGTTACCCATTCATTTCAAGAATAATTTTAAGCATTATTTCCGCGTTTTATTTTCCGCGGACAAAGAGCATGTGACATTTCGCGAGGATATCTTTTGTCTCTGGCACAAAACGAAACGATAACCACGACTCACGCCTCATTATTCCTATAATTACAGAATAAAGCACACAAACACACCAGCAAGTGCGCGCTTGACGCAAACGTGGCGTTCAAATAGTACGCTTATTGCTCTTATTGTGTTGATAATGTATTCAGAGGTGACCTGTTGTTTGGTTGTCATGACTCAAGTATTGATGACACTAACAACTTAGTAGATGTAGCTACCTATAGTTGGCACATCAATTAACAGTAGACCTGCTTATCGACTTAAGGCTTTGGATTTGAAGTGAATGGAATTCGGAACAGAGGACGACCTAAGAAAAGATGGATGGATTGTGTCAAGGAGAGTATGAACAAGGAAGGTGTGACAAAGGCTATGATAGGTGACAGAACAAAATTGAAAGACCTGACATACTGTGCTGACCCCACAAAAAAGTGGGATAAGGTAAAGGAAAAAGAAAAACCTGCTTATCAATGTATGAAGATGTTAGAGCTTACCGACCAAAGCAAAGCTGAGTTATATTTTAGTAAAGCAAGCAAAATGTGTGCAGATATTTTTGAAATTAAGTAATTTTATGAACCGTCCGTTTTGCGAAATATATTTAATCAAAAGAGATTTTATGGTTATCCAACCCAGTCATATTTGCTGAATAGGATTTTGTTCGATGGAGTTGTAAAATTTCGATGGAGTTGGTAGTTTTACGCTCAGACCCACGAGTTCATGTAGCGCAGACATTAGCACCAATCCGCCAAACGCAGAGTAATCGGCCTTGAGAAAGACTTATTCATGTAGATTGCAGTCTTACAATTAATTTCGTTATATAAACTACACATTCTGAGCATTTCACTAGCAACGCCACTAAGCTCATGTAACCTAGGCATTAGCTGCAACCGCTGAAAGGCGAGTGATCGGCCATGAGAAAAAATTATGAAGCTACTTCGCCATTCAGATTGTAGTCTTACGACAATAACTTCGGTTATGTAAACTACAATGAAGATACATAACAGTGCTATCATTAAATATTAATAACTTCCAGTGGGAACACGCTTATTGTTACTTTATGCCTGTCCATTCGCGTGGAAGTATTTACAGCAGTGGTTCTCAGGGTGGTCTTAAAATACCAAACATCTTTAATGATCGAGTTACGTATCTGAACTTTACTCAGGCTCTATACCTAAATGTATTTATTTTATAATAATAGTTATTTTATGTACAAGTCAATTTCATTGTAAATTACTGTTTGATGCCAAAACAGAAAAAATAAAAGTGAACGCCTTTAGCTTTAGTGTATTTTAGTTGCATATTTTTTTTTTTTTTACTAGCTATTTATGTCCCACTGCTGGGCAAAAGCCTACCCTTTATTTTTCCACTTTGCTCTATCTCTTGCCATCTCTCTCCAAGTTTCATCGAATACAGTGATGTCGTCTGTCCATCTTGTTTTTGGTTTGCCTCTTGACCGTTTCCCATCAGTAGATACTACATATAAATATTTTTATATATTAAACGTATAAATGTACACTACAATGGTTACCTATAAAAAAAAAATGTCGCGCTGGTCATTTGCTTGCCTTGCGGCAGGGTGCCCAAAAGGCTGGCCACATTGCCACTTGAATTACAAATAAAGTTAATAGATTCAGGTGTTACTTTGCGAACGTCAAAGCTACATTTACTTTGAGATAATTTACTTTCCGTGCTTTCGCCACCAGTTAGTTCATGCAAACTATTGCTGGCTAGCGCCCACCCACTTCTGTTAGTCCCTTCATGACACCAATAGTTGATGCATGTCAACCCTGGTCGATACTGCTGCATCCGTTTAGGCTGCATATATTTCCATAACCTTTAAGTTTTAAATTTCTTAAATATTTTTTTTTTTTTTACCATTTTAAAACAATTAACACCACGACAAAACAAGCTAGATGATGTGGCCTGAGCTGTATCTAATCAGTATGTAATAAAGACAATTTCTATACGAATAAACGTAATCAGACAGAACATAAACGGAACGATGAATCGTCATTGATCTGGTATCGGAGCACACAATAAGTGTATTGTCTCTAGTGCTAGTGCACCGACCAACCTTGCATACACACAGCTGTCTCTACTTCGGGCCACTAATAATAATGGTTAACTTGCTATAGTAATCTATTTGCCCTCCATATTGTACGTTAATGCGCGTCAATATAATTTTGACTGAGAATAATATTCTTCTATTTTGAGTATACTACACGGTAGCGTCATCTTTGCCGTCGCTCTAGGAAATTTGCCCTTCTGCCTTCGCGGTCTTCGATGTCGTATCTTGACGATCGCCATACCGCTTGATTTTAAACCTCTGAACTATATTGAAATCCTGGAATCAGAATCCCTAGTGAAATATACAAAGAATTTCAAGAAAAAAAGCTGAAATCGAAAAAAAAATTGTGCTTTCAGACAAAGTCGTCGATAAGCTAGACGAATTTATATGGAAGGTCAATGTTTATTTTGTTTTTTACCGTTTTTTCGCAATTCTGTATTCCATTTGGGATTCTGACTCCAGGATTTCAATTTAGTTCAGAAGTTTAAAATCACGCGGTATACTGCCAACCAATAGACGAACAAACTAATAAAGTATCTACTAAAACATGTACCTATTTTATACAGTGGTGTAGACATTACATGGAATTTTTCTTTACGATTCTCAGACCACGACTTACAAACCAATTCCACGTACCTAATAATTAACTTGAATAGTAATTTCACGTATCTTCGCTCGCCTCTACAAGGAAAATACTCAACCGATCGTTAAGAAATCGAATCACACTGATAAATGTTGATCGAGTGATCAATATGTCGCGAGCGTAGGGCTGCGGCCTTCACTGTCGAAACCGTGTGCCCTGTCAGCCTGGACGAACTTGATGACGGCCGTTATCTGAGAGCGGTCGTAATAATACCACAATTGCAGCTAGAAGAGTTTTAGATAGAAGAAAGAGAAGCACACTGATCTGATCAAAATATTGCGAGCGAAGGACTGCGGCCTTGGTTCACTGTCGAAACCGCGTGCCCTAGCCAGGCCACCTTGATAACAGCCGTTATCTAGGAGCGGCCGTAATAATACCACAATTGCATCTAGGGAGTTTTGAGAAAGAAAAAAGATATCACACTGATCTGAACAATATGTCGCGAGCGAAGGACTGCGGCCTTGGTTCACTGTCGAAACCACGTGCCCTAGCCAGGCCACCTTAATGACGGCCGTTATCCAGGAACGACCGTAATAATACCACAATTGCATCTAGGGAGTTTTGAGAAAGAAAAAGGATAATCACACTGATTTGAACAATATGTCACCAGCGAAAGACTGCGGTCTTAGTTTAACTGTCACATTCGCGTGCCCTAGCAGCTTGGACGACCTTGATGATGGCCGTTAGGCTGGGAGCGGCTAGAATAATACCACAATGGACGCTGGGAGTGTTTTGAAGATGGACGTTAACGGGCGCGCCGCTGTGGCGTCACGTAGACCATAAAATGAGGACAGAACAGAAGGAGAGCTTGAGTAAAATACGCGACATTATGAATGAATGAATGAATTATACTCTATTGCATTAAATAAAAAGGATCCAAACCATTTTAACTCATCTAAAAAACATTCAATGATGCGACTAATCTGACTAAAATCCTTCGGATCAGTTAATAGATTCAGGTGTTACTTTGCGGAAGTCAAAGCTACATTTACTTTGAGACAATTTACTTTGCGTGCTTCCAAACGCACGCAAAGTAAAAGTCAGTTTACTTTGAAACAAAATTGTCTCAAAGTAAATCCTACGGATCTGTCAAGGAAGGCGTGTATTCCTTGGCAGTTTCAACGTGGCAATCATTACAAGACCCGACGTAGGTGGCCCTTTTACTAATTTGGTTCTACTCTAATTCTCTGCTTCCGTGATATGATTGGTTTCGTGAATTGCTAGTGCGAAACTACGCATTGTTTAAATGTTACGCTTGTTTATCACGTAAAGTTGTCGTCATTAAACCGACTTTACAGACAACCAACTTTTGTATTGAACAATGTATACTGTGTTGGTCAGGGGTGTCATCCTCAACTACCTGTCCGGTGGATGAAGGTATGGCATCGGGTACGCCCACCCAACCTCTCGAGCTGCTACTTGCTTTTTCCCCATTTGTCCGAGTGAGTAGTATCCCAATACCTTCATTCCCTTCCCAAATCCAACAAATTAATATTCTTACACAGCTTAAAAATGCTTCCTATAGGCAGCAGCGTCAGAAGCACAAGAAGCCAAAGAAACTGCGCTCGCCGACCTGCCCGCCAAGCGTGGTGAGTATGGCAATATCTCTCCCATGTAACGAAGAATATTTGGGAGAGGCTTTTGTCCAGCAGTGTGCTTTTTTCGGCTGGAATTATGATATGGTGTTGAACGATACTATACATGAGTGCATTTTAGGTAAAGTGAGCAGCTCTATTCTGTTCCCACTTTATTTTGTGTTGAAGTATTAATAGATTGCCAATTTGGAAATTTCCCCACGACAAATAGTCAAGTAACGGGCAAACAGTACACTACAAATTGCCCGTAAACTATAGGATTATCTCTTTATGCACGTCGCATTAGGAAAGATGGAGCGAGTATGTAGAGATAACCATCAATTTAATAACAAATTGTCAATAGGCATACTAATGGCTTTTTTTGGTGTTGCTATGGAAAGACATTCCAAAAATAAACGTTAAAATAATAAATATTTTAACAAAATCCCTTTTAGGTATATAAGATATAAAGTCACATATTTCTGGACGATTTGAAACGCTTTGCTGAAATGCCTTCAAATTCGTATCATCACAACCAAGCTCTTTGTACGGGTGGCGTGAGAACTTGTTTGGTATCTATATACTAACTAGCGGTCCGCCGCCGGCTTCGCACGGGTAGATACATATAAGTATTTAATTGTATAGCCTTTGTTCATCAGGGATAATAATAATCAAAGTAATAAAACTAACTAATAGTCAAAGATTTTTTCAAACAAAGCAAACCATCAAATCTAAACTTTATTATATTACTGTAGATTTAGTTTGTGGTTAGTTGTAATTTTGTGCATTGTCTTATGGTAAATGTGTATTTCAAGATTTTAATACTTTTAAAAAGAGTCTTGCTACTCTTAAGAACCGATATCAAACAGTATATTTAGATCAGTACATCTGACACATGTTTTTTTTTAATCTTAACATACGCCCCAATCGGGTAACATAACAATAGATAATCAATTGTCTGCGTTTCTCGCGATTGATGAGTTAAGACCGTTTTAAGTATGTACTCTCTATAATTTGTGTTAATCTTTCTTATTACAACTTGCCAATTTGGAAGTTATATCGCACAATAAGTCGTCATGTAACAGACGATTAATTGCCATAAACTGAGGATATCTCTTCATGCACGACGAATTAGGAAGGATGGAGTATTAAGTGCGACCTTCGAGCCGATAAGGTTGGCGAGGTTTTTGCCGCGGCCTACTTGTTAACTGAAGGTTTAATTGTTTTTTTAGGGACCTGGCCAAAACACGAGCGCGTGCTCCACTGTTTTTGCAAACAAATGAAAAGGTTTTTGTACCGATGGTCAAATTAACAACGGTCTTTTTCTTGTCACTTTCATGGAACCAGTAGCGACCATTTTGATCTATTCATTGATACAGAAAATATTATAGGAGTTTTTTTTATGTTTTCATTACTTAATAGCTTTGCGTGTGCTTTTTTGTATCTTCTCATATTGGTTATGTGTATTTTTGTGTGTTCTTAAATAAAATACCTACACAATAAACTGCACCGATTTTTGAAAACACAACACACCCATGTTTCATATACCTTGACGGATCCCAGGGTATAAAGAATAACAGCTCTGGATGCAACCGGGATCATGATCTTAAATGATTCTTGAGTTGACAGCCCTAGCGAAAAGCGATGGACAGACAACCTAACATGTGTGTGTGTCAAAAGACAATCTTCCACCGGCACCGTCATGAACAAGATCAAGTGGAGTTCGATGGTGCAGTTTGCGCAACGCAATGTAAGCGCTTATGCGTGTTAAGCAACTACAGGCGTGGTTCCCCCTAGGATTGGTGATCACTAATGGCATATTCATATCTTGAGTATTTCCATGCGACTTGACAAGTTAAACCATTGGTCCCGGCATTTCTTCATGGTAGCAATGTAGGTTGCCTTAGGCAGCTTGAAAAATCCAACATTTAATGTTAAAGACCCGGCCAAGTGCGAGACGGACTGGCGCATGAAGGGTTCCGTACCATCTATAATAAGTTTAAAATTATTAAAAATATTTTTATTATGTACCTAATTACTAAAAATATATGCTTCTCGTATTTTTTCTTTAACTGTGCTATAAGACGTTGCTTCGTAAAAATTTCAAGATACTAAGATCACGGGAAGTACCCAGTAGACCTTAGTATTTGTTATAGTTTTCAGGTTAAGACGAGGCCTCAAATGTTTGGTAGCATCGTTCGGCAAAGGACTGATCGAGTGCGCGCAAGGGATAGCGCTTGGCGGTTTAGCCCGTTAATGATGAGATAGGAGATAGTCTCGAGTCGCTCAAAGAAAAAAACGTAAGCGCCAAATTCGTTATTTCTATTTTATATAAAATCAGACCGGTTAATTGTATTTTCATATTTACATTTTGATGAATTACTAATAACCTATCTTTTAGTTTAAAAATCATTATTTCATTCGTCGCATTTGAGCTACAATAACAAAAACTCTGCGAACGAAGACCATTTTTCAAAAAATATTTCTATCGAGAAAATTTTATCAAAACGTGTTTTCATCTTCAATTTTTGGAGATGAAATAGTCAAAAATCATATTACTTAGATTTGAAACTCCTAATTTAAGTATTTTGCGAAATAAATAAGGTTCAGAACGACCTTATTTACAGTGGTATCGCCTTAATACCTCCAGAAAAAGGGACAGACGGACAACAAAGTGATCCCATAAGGGTATCGTTTTTCCTTTTAAGGTACGGAACCCTAAAAAATCTAAATGATCAAGAGCTAGGACTGGCGTTATTTACATGACGAATTGTTCAGCGGTTTTCAATTTTTTTTATTGTGGACCCTTTTTGGAATTACCACCCATCCTGAAGTGCCCCGCGAAGCGCCAGGGCTTCGCGGAGAACTTTTAAAGGATAGCTGGAATTGTTTATTGATGGCTGAAGACACTTGCTACTTGCTTTCTCGCGTTTTCCCTCACCCGAGCATTGTACAACGCAATATCGCACGCAACGCAAGCGTTTTATTACTACTTGCTTCTTTCGCTGCTCATTTCCTGTCATGTTCAATAAATGCTTAGTGCGAGCAATAATTACATACGAATAAAACGGATCGGGTAATAAATCTGTACATGACAGCTTCCAATAACGTTACGTCTTGTATACCACTATATTACGTAAATTATAAGTAGGTACGATATAGTATTAAAACACCTTATCCTATTCTAGTGACTCTGTGAGTTATAGACCTCTCGAGTCTTTATGACCGATATTCTGCCAAAATAAAATTAAGAAAATAAAATAGTTATTTTCGAACCTGCTGACAAAATTTCACGAGAATCGATCGGGAAGTGAGAGGACAGCCGTACGGACACACGAAAATTTTTTGGCCAAGCTGATGCAGAGACGCTTCGCGCTCGCTCGGTCACCTATACTGATATAGGTGACCGAGCGAGTTTGCACACTAAAACAGGTAGTGTGCCAATGTCAAGTTAAGCAAGATAGGAGGTATGTATAACCGATGTTCAGGTAATCCAAGCCTACTATGCCTTGTTTAACTAATTTGTGGATCGTATATAGGATACAATCAAGATTCAAATTGTATTGCAGGCAACAAGATGTTACAGACAATAAAAACAACTAGATGCCAATTTAATTACATATATTTATTTATTTTTTCAAATGACTTATACATTTGCATGACACAACATAATTCATACGATACATCTTCGCCTAACCCTAGTTGTGAAGCTCTATCACAGACTTTTCTCTTGTGTGGTAGACAGAGCCTAGGTCCATAAGACGTTATGGCCACATTTAGCATGTTGGAAGGCGTGTAGATGGAAAACGGAATGAAAATAGTGATGGGTTCATCACTATTTTGATTTATTTATTAGTTTATCAGAAACCATTATAGTGATGGGTTGCAAGCCGCATCGCTTATTGACATTAGGCTAATCCCTCGATCGGCTTTTACGCGGGAAGAGAAGCAACTGGCACTTTCTACGTTTTTTTTCTCCCAGACTAGCATGGACGAGACAAATACATTAAAATACTAAATTCTGTGATTGTCCGCGCTGGGAGTCGAAACCAAAGCCTCTTCGTAATGTTAACAAAATAGCCTTTGAACCAATGCGTAATAAACCACGTGCCGTCCGTGGTACCCGTCGGCGTGGGTATCTGATATCCCCATTTAATGAGGACCCGGCTCCCAGCTTATCCCTCGGGACCATAAATAAATTGTAGTAAAACGACGCGACTTTGTGTTTCAAAGCGATGTTGGTAAGGATGTCCCGCCCGAGAGATATTATTAATGTGATGTATGACTGATAGGATCATGCCTTTATTTTAGGGTTATTATATTAGTATTATAAAACTTACGCGAGATATTATTTTAATATTAGATTAGGCTGAAACTGTCTGTTTATTTTTTTATTATAGTAATGTATATATAAATATTAATGCATAAACATTGTAATGGCAACACAGACGACACTTGATTGGTTGGCGGCAAGCCGCAATCACGTGTTTTTACTTTCTAGAGTTCATATGTGTGTCATTCTATCTCCGACGGTTGAACTAAGAGGTTGTGCCTAAATTGAATATACTGATTATGTAAAGAATAACGAATTTCAAAGTAAAGTGATTAAATTAATTATTAATATAATATGAGTTTTCATTTCACAAAAGAATATGTGAAATCTGCCGCAAAAAAATTGATATTTATGGACTACTGCAATCCTACCTACTGCTAATCCTAAAAACTTACTCAAATTCGACTTAGTTTTGTCTTTGTTTGTACGAACGGTTATAGTTTCCAAACATAATACGAAAAGACTTTTGCCCCGTCCCCATATCCTCTTCTTTTTTATGCAATATTACGAACGACTTTTTACATATTTACGGATTAGAAACAGAATGCGGATCTGAAAGAATAGAAAAAATAAAGAATGTACCAGCTGCTTCTCTTCCAGCGGAACTAGACTCATGTCATAAGCGCAGCAGATAGCCCTTAGCCATGTCTACCTTGTAAGATATAAAAACGTGAGCATGTGCGTGATATGTGAGTGAGTATGTCATGTGTAATTCTATAAAGTCCTTTCTAGATACTTAAAAAATCTGCTCGGTATTTATTCTTAGGTTTGACCTTAAGCTAGTCTCGATGTGACCCACATAACTACGAGTACATGCATGTTTCTGACGTTATCTGCCGACAGTTGTTTGCCCTTCCAAAAGAATAAATAGAAAGCGATACACTATCTTTATAAGCTGTGGGTACAATACACTAATAAGGAATTTACTTCTAACCTTCTTAATACTAACTTACATTAAAGAGTAACCGGGACATGTAAAACTTTTACTCTTGAGCTTTAAGCTTGCAAAATCTCTTATTAAGAGGCTTACATTAATGAAACTAGCGCCGCATATCATTCTATTCTCTTAGTCCTAAACCCGATCAAATAAAAACATCTTATTCTGTATTTCGGTAGTAAATTACGTGTAGTATTTTTGGTATAACTTTTTATTATTTTGCATTTGATAAATAAAGCGAGAACTACTGATTACCTCCAGAAGTGGTAGTTTGATACCTAATACAAAAGATGAAATGAATGAAATAAAAAGATGAAATGAATGAAAAAATTACTACCGAAGTATAGAATTAGATATTTTTATTTGCTAGGGTTTAGGAGTAATAGAATAAAATTATGGATATAGTTTCGCTGATCTTACTCTCTTAAATAGAGAAATAAGGTATGGCGAAAATCCACGCGGGCGGAATTCGAGTCAGCGACTTGGTCTTTGTACAGCCTTACCAATTAAGCTACCGCACTTCGATCCTACACGTCGTAAATCTCACTCCACCACATCCCATTCCTTTATACTCATTAAAGCTTGCGTCACCCACCTAACACAACTACCCAATTTTTGCCCTCCCCCTAGCCCTAATTATTTTTGTCCCGGCTGGTAGTTTCAGGTCCATCACTATTACAAATAAGGTATTTGATATAGCTCATGTCACAATGACCCAACGATCAGAAACAACTAATAATAAAAAGAGATGCGTGGCATGCATGAAGCTACAACTCTTATCGTGTCTAGTACTGCTACAAGCCATTCACCTTATTAGATAAGTACTTGTGAGCAGATTCTCTTATCTAAAACAGAACGCCCCTCCAGTGCATTTACGCTGGAAGAACATAATATGATGACATACGTTATACATATTAAATTGATCTTCGCCATTAATTTTCCAAAAAGTCTACTAGATTTGTCGATCAACTTGTGCATTAATTACACGAAAGTACGACGGGGCGGGACGTATCTTCTTCTACAAGACATACCTACTTACCTACCTACTTAGACTGATTGCTGGATTAGTCGACATTTTAGTTTGTGGACTAATCCAAATTCACAATAAAAACACCTCAGAAAGAAAGAAAAAATGATTATTTGATACAATACATTCAATACTATTAACAAAAATTTCCTCACGTATTCAAGTAAAACTTTACGATGAGTATAATTCACACATTATATTTATATTTATATATATTTTTTTTAATATATACGGACAAATCACACAGATTGAGCTAGCCCCAAAGTAAGTTCGAGACTTGTGTTATGGGATACTAACTCAACGATACTATATTTTATAACAAATACATATATAGATAAACATCCAAGACCCAGGCCAATCTGAAAAAGATCATTTTCCATCTTGACCTGGCCGGGGATCGAACCCGGTCACTCCGTGTCGCAGGCAGGCGTGTTGACCGCTGCGCCACGGAGCTAGTCATTAAAATAATCATAATCGGTGGAGGGGCGGTTACGCGTTCTGTATTATATTAGACTGTTCCTCAAAGTTAAAGAGCTAGGCACTTGTCTGTGGAGTAACCAAATACCTCCTATTCTTTCCTTTTCTCGTAACTTTCCGCGTAAGTATTAACGTTAACCTGTTTCTTTACTAGTCGCATAAAACTATCCCTCCCTAGGTCGTCTCTTTCCTCTTATTCCTTCTACTTTCGTACACTATATTGTTTTGAAAAATTTTCCAACCCAACATTTTCCCTTTTTTTAGTATCTATTAGTTAGTAATCATTTTCATTTTTCTCCTACCATTTCCGAACACCTCCTCGTTCGTTCTAGACTGTTTCTACTTGTGTATTTTTTCTTCTTTATTCGCAAGAAATATATGAGATGTTGCTTGATGATTATACTAAGTTAATTTCAAAGGGCGTCACAGCAGAGCGCGCGTTTTTAATTGCACGAACTTCAATTTGAACTATTTTTACGACGCAGAAGGCGTGTATTGCGACACCAACAAGTAATGTGAAGGCTTATGTAAACAAATGCTGGTACAGTGCGTGCGAAGAATAATTGGTACCAGTTCCATACAATTATTAAATGGGAGCAATGCGGACGGCCGGTCCTCGGGGAAATTAACCGCTGGTTAATTCAGTCGTTTATAGAAAAACATTTTCATTTTACAATGAGTTTAGGTCGGAAACAGTTACAGAACATTCAGGGACTTATGAGTATTTTCAATGAAAAAAACACACCCTTCCAAATTATATCACACGTCATTTCTTCGAATGATTTAGGGATTCTAACAACACTAGTAATTCGCATTGAGAAGTTACGGCAGTTTGTTCAATTTGATCAGTTTTGTGTATCAGTTATCTTGTAACCCGCGGCTGTAATGTCAGGTGGTATTAAAATGTAATGTTTCTAATTAATTTCCATTTATAATGCACTTTCACCAGCGGCTCCGCTCGCGTGAATGCAGATCCCTCGGAAACAGTACCTTCGTCCAGATTGATAGGTAGGTTGAGATCTACGGAAGGACAACCTATCTCTAGGCCAAATATCTATCCAAAACTGGTTCAGTCATTCAAGTTTTAAGAGGTGACAGACCAACGAAAATAAAGACATGAAAAGACAAATAAAGGATTTCTCCGTAGGAACTTTGTTTTTTAAATAAAATAAAACAATGAATTTAAGTGACAATGATTCAAATTTTTATTGTATTAGAAAGAGTAAGGTTTGGCGATTGTGAATGAATAATGATATCGGACAAATGTCCGCCACAACCATGCAGTGACGTGCACAGACATTTATCATAGGGTAGACATAATTATAAAACTTACCTTACAAACATACCACCTATATACCTTACCTTACTATACGGCTAGTTATCTACAATTCGTTTAATATTATGATAGTCTTTCGATCTTCGACCGCAAAAGTATTCAAAACAAGCTAAAGATAAGAGATATGATTACAACCTGCGAACCACGTACACGTATCATACGGTTTAAGATTAAACTTTAGAATAACTAACCATAACTAACCGGTTACCTATTTGATTTGTTCAAAACGTGTTCACAAAACAGTTTAATATTTCGATTTCGGCATGCAAACACTAAGCGACACAACTTTCACATGAAAATATTTTTGTCACAAATGAAATTTAGCTGATAAAGCATTTAATTTTTAAATAAAACTTTCCTCTTGGATTGTTTGTAAACACGTTAATCAATGATATGATATTGTTTATGACATTGACATAAGTATGAAAAATATCTATAATGACATTGACAGGTGACGATGCATTAACATCGCGCGCGGCAGCCAATAGAAACCTCGCAGACAGTGTCTCAAACTCAGAAGAATAATATACATAGAAGTCGCATAAAAATAGAAACTGAAAACAGATAGTTGACACGGTATTTTTCTTATGAGCTTTCGCTTATGACAGAATGAGACAAAAACTTCAGTCAGTTTCTATTATTTTCATGGTTGTCCCGACTTGAAATGTCAATGGACTCCATTGGACTCCAATTAAATCCGACTAAATTCAAAATAACTTATTACAGTTCAACGTCTGTAATATTAGCATCTTGCCGATTTGATCGGGTTATATATCGACAAAAACATTGCGGCGGAATTGTGATGTCTGCAAATTAAATATAGGATTGTGCTAAAATTCTCACGGAAAAAAGTATTAACCGGTGTTGGGTTGGTGCGTTATCAAATGACCATTATACTAAACAATGTCTTGTGCAATGGAGCGATGTAAATCCCATTCAGGACGAACAGAAATAAATTCTGTAAAACATAATTTTCTTCGGTAAGTTTTTCAGTTAAAAGTGCATAATTAAAACCCAAAATACCTCAAAATACAACAATAATATTATCAATTATATAACGTATTGTATAAATGACAACTATTATAGGTATTTTGCTTAAAATTATCGTTTTTTCCTTATTTCAAATTAGGTTAGTTTTTTTTGCTAGTGATGTGGTAAAATCACGTATCTACGAGTATATCGATATTTTTTATGACGGTCTTGCTATCAGGGATATTTTTGTTAGTGTTGAGCCATGCAATAGTAATGTAACAACAATTGAACCTTCATGGTAATTAAACAACCAGCAAAGTGTGAGTCGGACTCGCGCACGAAGGGTTCCGTACCATCCTTACATATAATATTATAAATGTGAAAGTGAGTTTGTTTGTTACGCTTCCACGCCGTAACTTCTGAACCGATCATCATGAAATTTTGCATCATCATCATCACCATTGCACGATCTCTGGAGTACGGAAAAGAACATAGACATAAATTACATCTCAGAATAAGGTACTGTTATCGGGGATAGACATTAACGCGAGCGGAGCCGTGGGCGTAAGCTATAAAAACGCCCGAAATTTTTGTTTGTAATATTTCAACTGTCTCGCTATCACGGTTCATGAGATACAGCCTGGTGACAGACAGATGGATATCGGAGTCATATTAGTAGGGTCCTGTTTTTATCCTTTGTGTACGGAACCCTAAAAAGAATCGATTTTTACTAATATGAAGAAAATTATTGTTGAAATTTTATTGCAGCTCCCTGAAGTAAAAGGATAAAAAGGTGTGGATCCGAGGAACTTTCAAGCGACATATTGGACATAAAATGTCATACATACTCGAATTTGTTCAAAATATTTTACTGCCGTGCCGATACATTAATTTCGAATATAAAATTAAATGGAAGCGATTGAAACACGATGCTTTACCTACATTTATATTTGCCGAATTATAAATCAGTGGTAATAAGAAAGTTTACGGAAACGGTTTTATTATTTATATTTAAAATTATGAAAAACATATTTTATTTTGGACAGTAATGAAAGTGGGTAAAGTAATCTCTTGTTTTTCTTCACCTCTTGTTTTTCTATTACCAACACTGTGAATTTTTCACAAATAACACACAGGCACTTTTTTACCCTAGTGTAAAAGTTTTATAAAATAAAAAATATCACTTCGAATTATGTGTTTCTCTTTACCTACCTGATTATGTTTCCTTTACTGACTGTTCCTCAAAGCTAGCTGGGAAAAGCTTTATATGGTTTTGGAATATGCTGAATGGCCCATTGATCAAGTGAAAAATATATCTGACCTTATATTACCTTTTGATACATGAGCGCCCCATTGCAATTTAGAGTCTATTGTGATTCCTAAGAAGGTGGTATCATTTACAAAGTCTATTTTACCTTCAACTAGTATGTCAACGTTGGACTGCCTCACATTGGGGACTGTAAATCGAATGCATTGGGTTTTTTGCGCATTCATAGGTAAGGTAGGTAAGTAGGCACTGTTTGAATTTCGAAATAATCGAAAATATGATTGACATCATATTAGGTATTCTGCCGTTCGACCAATACTGGGTAAGGCCTAATGACCAGCAGTAGTCAGTAGACGCGCGGTGGGTAATGTATGGATTTTTTTTTTACCTATTTATCAGATGAAGCCAAGCGGCGCCATGCGATTAGGAGTTATTTAGGTGTATCTTGACGTAACTTTTAAAGTAAAAGCCTCTTTAGCGGCTTTGTGCACTTTTTGGGATGGGTAAAATAGAAAACTCGCGTCAGGACACGTGAATTGATCGAAAATTCGTAAGAAGGACACGGACCTGAGTATGCCGCAAAGGCGAGTTTTCACTTCTGCCGGCACTCCTGGAGTGCAACTAGTTGTTTTTTTTTTTATGAATCGTACTCATTTAACGAATCGATACAATCAGAGTAGAGTACATTTATGACTTTCTTAGGACGAAACATTTAGTCGATAAATATATTTCATCGATATAGTACAACCCTGATCACATCAGTACCCCAGGACAACCTGCACATTTACGCAAATGGCATTGTATATGCATCTCTTTCTGATGCTTTAACAATGCCATAAGTAAAAACAGTGTAGAATATTGTATTTTGTTGTTATTTTAACACGGTTTCTATGCTTTAGTTATTGTTCTGAGGTCTCAAATTCACACACACAGCGCCAATTTGCTTTGCATGTGTGAGCCGATGAAAGATGTTTACTTGTACTACTACAAAAGCGATTTCCTATCGGTGTATAATAATTTTCTATGTGTGCGTGAAAAGTCAGACCTTTGAAATTTTGTCTTACGGACCGCGGCCGCAGCGCGGTACTTGAACAAAATCGACTATAAAGTATTTGCTAGCAGAATTTTGCAGGCGCACCGAATATAATTACTTTTTGTAAGAAAAAAATTTTTATTTATTTGGCGACTGCAGGGTAGACAGTGTCTAACAGTCTATATGGACTGCACGTCACTGCAACCATGGTTACAGAAATTATTCTTTCGTCATTGATAAAATATAAATATTATATATAAATATTTTATACTAGCCTATTCAACCAACAACCAATTTAATTGTCGCAAACAACAAAAAACAATAAAGAAAGTGCGGCATTTTTTGATTTTTTAATTATAACATTATGCAGCTCTTGTCATTTGTGTAAAATATAGTGCATTATTAGAACATAATAAATAACATTTGTTATTAATCATACATTTAAATAAGTGTCGGAAAACTGAGACCAAAACCGAAGATTCGTTTTCGGTTTTGGTTTCAGCAGAAAATTTTCGATTGATCCCTAATAAAAACATTATGGACCTGAAACTTCCAGCCGAGCTACCAGCCTGGTCTTGTTTATTTTTTATGATGACTAGCAGTACCCGCGACTCCGCATATGTATGCGAGCTACATCTTATCATAACTGAAGAAAAAAAATTAAGTAGCCTATCCTGTATCCTGTACTTCTAAATGTTTATCTACCAAGTTTCATAAAAATTCAGTCAATTCGTTTAAGAGTTATGGAGGAACACTAAAAATGGTCATTTTAGTTTCAGTATCATGTATAGAGCTTATAAAGACGATATCTCTGAAAACAAAGTAACTTACTCCATAAATAACCAAACCTTACAGATTTATTATGAGTATCGATATGTCCTAAAAAGACCAACACCTGCCGACGTTTCCACCTTGCATCGCGCCATCTCTGACGTCACGTGCCAAGCTCCGCGCTATCAGTCAGCATATCAAATTCAATATTTATGTATGGATTTAGTGCAGCTGATGTAATGCTAATTTTCATTGTGAATGAATGAATACGACCATTTCTTCTGTTCTTTATTTCGTTAGTCAAAAGTACATCGATGACTGAATTTCTTCCATGATCAGGGAGACAAGAAAACACTTAAGAATGTATTATCTGGTTCTGTTTTCGCTCAAATCTTAGTAGCCTGTCAAGGGAATTTTCGAAACTCTGTCATATCTTATTAAAAAATATATAAACACATCTGTCTTGGCAATATAATAATAGCCTATGAGGGGGGGTGTAATGATTCTGACGATACCGATACATCCAAACCAAAATGAGGCATTTTAATATTATAGTGGAATAAATATTCTCACATTCATATTTACATACATTACATGAACTCGAAAAACAATACACTCCATTTTTGGCAGTTGTGTAAATAGTACTACACCCAAATCAATCAAAGTTCTAGAATTCAACATTCAAGCTGCTAGTCTAAATCATGAACCACAGCTGTTCCATCAGATAGGAAGAGAAAAACAGAATGTACCATCTGCTTCTCTTCTCTCACAAATCTTAACGGCCAATCAACAGAATGGGCATAATCTGAGGTACCATATCAATAAGCGATATGGCTAGCAAGTTTGAGACATTAAGCCACCCATTACTATATTGATTGATTATGTTTATCACACTAAATGTGGCCTTTGGGTCTTGTAGCCCAGTCTCTACCTACTATGTAAGCTGTAAAGCGCCAATTAGACCATCCAGAATTCAGGATCCGGAATTCAGTTAACGGATAGTCAACGGACAGTTTAATCGCATTCAGGACGGTCGATCCGTTGTCAGGACAGAATGGCTTCCGACGTCCTTATCGGAAGCATAACGGAAGCATAAAGTGAAACCATCCGGAATTTAGGATCGACGCATGAGAGGGACGCCGCTATACGTTAGAAACGATACGATAATATCTCCAATCGCATCGCACGTATAGCGGCGTCCCTCTCACGCATTCAGGATGGCCAACGGATGGCTCTCTCAGGACGCGCAGTCTCCGTTCAGGACACGTTCCGGACGGTGTAATCAGGAGCTCTGACGACTGAATTTCTTGTCCTTATCGGATGCTGAATTCCGGATCCTAGATTCAGGATGGTATAATAGCCGCTTAAGGCACAAAAGCGTGTTTTTTGTATTTATGAAACTTAGTCATAAAAAAATGTAAAAAAAAATACTTTTAATAAAATAGCTACAAGCTTTCATAAAAAGTATTATCCATGCATGCCTGAACACCACGGTCTTTATCAATATCACAATAGTTTAATAATGGTGGTATCAATTTACTCACTTGTTCAATTTCAAACGGAGATAAGGTACAAACTAGTGCAGTGGGCGATGCGTTATGCATTCCAGTCTACGAGGTTTTACAAAATCATAGACTATTGCAGGTGTGTTGCTAAAGATTTACAAAGTTGCAAAATTGTCTGAGGAAATTGTTGGTTAAGTATATTTACTATATTGAAGCCATAATCACAATATTGCAAATTACAGAATCTTACTCTTTTTTTTAATTCGTATAGGACAGAACTAAAGTGCGTATTAATCTATCCTGAATTCAGTCTCTGACAAGAGGGACGCCGCAATACGTGAG
Source organism: Elegia similella (assembly GCA_947532085.1). Classification (NCBI taxonomy): domain Eukaryota; kingdom Metazoa; phylum Arthropoda; class Insecta; order Lepidoptera; family Pyralidae; genus Elegia; species Elegia similella. The sequence continues at coordinate 31,026,562 of OX383927.1, read as the reverse complement.
ATACGATTGGAGATATTATCATTTGTGTCTCACGTATAGCAGCATCCTTTTCGTCATTGACTGAATTAAGGTTAGTAATAATCGTAGGTCAGACAATGGAGAATGTCCATGGGTATGCAAATTTATTTGAAACTTTGTAATTGTCTAGCTTATCTAAGTACATAAATTACAACCTCAATTTTTTTGTTTAATTGAAAAATACGTAGTTCAAATTCATATAAAGATATTGTCCCGTCTTTATCCCTTACGGGGTAGACAGGACCTAAAGTACCATACCAAAAGGCCATGTTTAGCGTGTTGGTGGGCGTAAAGGCGGAAAAAGAAATCAAAATAGTGATGGGTTTTTAGCCGCATCGCCTATTGTCAAGATTCTTAAGATTTTCGCCCACGTCCTTAACCGACTTCTGCGATCTGCACGGGAACAGAAGCAGCTAGCACATTCTATGAAAAACATAGAATGTGTTTTCTCCCAGATCAGCATGGAAGGTAAAATTCAACTGATTATTATATAGATGAACTATCCAAAACCAAGGTAAATCTAAAAACCATTTCCCTGTTTTTCCTTCTTGACCTGAAGAATCTACTGGATATTCATGTCTTGAGGGTTCTGTACCCAAAGGGTAAAAACAGACCCTATAATAATACCACCATATTGGTGGCGCTGTCTGTCTGGCCATTTATCACCTCATGAACCGTGATAGTAGAAATTTTCACACATGATGTATTTCCGTTGCCTAACAACATTAACAACAATACTAAAACACAGAAATAAACAAATATTTAAGGCCCATACAACAAGTTATTTTTTTTGCTTGTTTTTTTCTCTATATTGATAATGGCAATAGGTAGATGCTTGAAGTATTCACAGAATATTGAATTTTATTATTCACTTTAAAAATTAAATTAATATTAGGCTAGAATGAGATTCAGGCAGAATAATCTTTTAGTTATGTAATATTAAAAGATATATCTTTTATTTATGTTTTGTTTGTATATTTAACATATAGAATAAATTTTAAGCTTACCTTTCTACTGTTTAAGTAAAGTAAAACTTGCCAATGAAACAATCTGTAATCACGGGTTAGAAAATAAATATTTAAAAATATGTCATTAAATTATATGATATTATACTACCAAAAATTTAAGTGAGATTCCTTTAAAAATGTGGGATTCCTTGAACAAGAATGATCTGTATTATAACAAGGTAAATTAATCTTTAAAACTGATATAATCACACTACACTGCAGTCGAATATCAATTACAATTAATAAATGTCCCATCTGATGCTGCTCAGATTTACTTAACTATTTTCTTCAATTCCAAAAGCTGATTGAATTTGTATTAAATTGCAATTTTTTACCAGCTGTGCATAAACGGAGAAAGCAAATACGTAGAGTTTACTGTATATTATTAAGTCAATTTGTAACAATGCTATATATGCACATTGTTGATATATGGACCAGTGGCATTTAAGAACTTCTATCCATGATTATAACCAAGTAAAATAAGGAACTGCTGTAATACAACACTTACAGCAGTTCTTTATTTTATTCACATTTAAAGTTTAAATGTAACTTAGTACATCCACCAACAAAACAGGTTGGATTGTAAAATTATTGCAAACTTTCAAGCCTATCCATTCTATGCCATATCAATATAATTAAGTGTACAATTGTACATAGCCACTTTACATAACTAAGTGAATCCTACAGCTGATATTGTTATGATATAAGGCTGTAAGTCCTAGAAATTGATTACAAAGACACTCTGATGCGAGCAACATATACTGACACCAATGAACCGTTCGTTTCCAGACTTTCAAGCCTATCCATTCTATGCCATATCAATATAATTAAGTGTACAATTGTACATAGCCACTTTACATAACTAAGTGAATCCTACAGCTGATATTGTTATGATATAAGGCTGTAAGTCCTAGAAATTGATTACAAAGACACTCTGATGCGAGCAACATATACTGACACCAATGAACCGTTCGTTTCCAGACACAAACTAGTTGGCAATGGCAATACGAAAACGTACCGATAAAATTATGTACTGGTTACTCCAAGATACACTTTGTGCAACAAAAAACAGGCAAGTAAAAGGCTTTAACTCCTTGCTAAAAAACAACTTACCAATAACAAGTTTCACATAAAATTGCAATCTCCAATTCTTCGTTCACACCTACACAATTTCTAGCTCACTGTCGTAAACCACAAGAGATATTTCACAGTAATTTCACACTATCGGCCAATAAACACACGGAGTTCTTTCGGTAGACTTCAATACCAAATAAAATTAATAAAACTAGCACACGATATGTGCTCTTGTGACAACTATGCTGCCGAAACAATAATCAACATCAGACAAATCGCGGCCATTGCTTGCTCGTTCAACACAAAAGTTGCCGTTGCGTGTCATTGTCATCTCAATTGGTTTTTTCTTAGGGTTGCCATTGGCATCATCAAAATTATACCATATTATATACTATCTCGTTGCCCCGACTTCGTTTGCCTCTGTATCGTCTTAATTTCAAGGATTGTCAATCGCGATTGACAATGTTTACGTGATTGTCAATTGCAATTGATGAATCTTCAATCGAAATTAATTTATAATGAAAATTAATTATAAAAGCCAATATAAATATGATACTATTTTACCCTTTAGAAATATTATTTATTGATTGATGGATGTATGAATTACGTAAACATTGACCATCTCTATTATTTTCGGTCCAGCATTAATGTTTGCGTGTGTTCTGAATATGTATAGCAAAAAGATATTATGGCGGTTCCACAGGCAGGACTTCAACTTCCTGCAGCAGCTGCTGATGCAACTGGGTTCTGGGTAAAACATTCAGCAGAAACATACCTAGTACTTCAAGTTTTTTTTTTTTTTGATAAATATGTTGTTGACTGTTATATCGTATAGCATAAAAAACAGAAATTAATAAATGTAAAGTGAAAATTATCATCACATAGCATCTACTAAAGTGGATGCTAGCTTTAAATCGTAACAATACGTACTTATTTTCGTTACTGTTTAAATATAGCAATTTTTTTAACTGTCTGACTGAAATGCAATGTATGATGATAACGAGAAATTAATGTTACTTCCCCCGGTCCTTCCTTTCGATATAACATGCAGAATAACTGAAAAAGAAAAACTATTTTAATACTATGATGTTGTTGCAGTTTGCCCAATTCAAACAAATAATTTTTTGTAACGTTTACATGGAATAGAAATTATAAATAACAAATAATACCTACTATTAAAAACTGATTTAACTATCTACCTATATACAATACAAATAAGCACTAGAAAAAAAATTCTTCGACCTCTTGCCCGTGTGCGTTTCCTTAAAAATCTCTCTTTAAAAAATCCCTTCGCGCTCGGTCCCCAAGGTCTCTACGCCAAACGGCACAAATACGGCAAAAGCCCTAGGTTGCATACTTTGCATTGTTTTGCGACCTCAGTGTCTTCGGCAGCAAACCCGGGGAGTATGTTCTTCTATGGTGTAGACCTCCCGTCAGGGAGTATATTGTTCTATGGTGTAGACGCATGCATATGTCCTACCACATTCCCAAGGGATCAGCGACATACCATCAGGAGTGCTATTTTTGAAATGATGCCGATCGTAAGACGAGTGTCACACTTTCAAAAATAGTATCCCAGGAATTTTCATTAAAACGTAGGTTTGAAATATTTTCTAAGGTAGAACATGTAAAATTTAAATGGATAAAAAAAGATAGTAAAATATTTCTCATTTTCTTTTCACTTACTTTTTTAAATTAAAATTGCAGTAATTCCCGATGTAAATCCTAAAATACCTCGAAAATGACACCAATGTCGAATTTTCATGAAAAGTGGTGTCATCTTGGATTCCAAATTTCCAAGATGATGAGATTATGTGATCTCTCAAAAATATCTCGAAATCCATACTACACAAACATATTTTGAAAATGCTTGCAATGTTTTCGAAACGTTAGGTGTAAAAATAGGCAATAAAACCGTGACTTAATTTAAATGGTGACTGAGGTAGGTACTTGTTTTAAAACAATTATTAAATGGAATTTTTAATGAAATTTACGATAGTTTGCGTGACTTTTGATCATTTTCATTTAACTCTATTATATTTCAATCTTTTGAAGAGAAATGTCTTACGTATTTCCATAAACGTGCGTGATAGAGTATAGATTATACAGATCAGTCTAATTCATAGACCTACTAAAATATGTAATTTACTTATTTAATAGGGTAGGGTAACCCAAATTGTCTATTCCTTTGCACAGGGCTTGTTCTGAGCACAGGGCACCAGGGGTACTATTTTTGAAAGTGTGACACTCGTCTTCGAGTGATTTTTGTATGGAAAAATCACTCAAAATCAAAATCAAAACGTTTATTCAGAAAACAGGCCTTTGCAGGCACCTTTTTCCCGTCAAATCACATTTTAAGGATCTAATTTAGTCATATTTATGTTATTACTTTAATGGCCCTAGTAGTACAGAGAGGGTCGTGCTCCTGTAGTGGAGACTAAAAAGGACCTGATGATGATATTATTACTTAATGTGCAAAAACTACAGACTACTAGCGTTTCGGAACCGACCACTGCAGAGAAGAAACGCCAAAAGAAACTCTTTTCAACAGTATTGGTCGCCTACTCGCCTGAAGGGCTTTTTTATTTTATCATCTATCTTTATCATTTATCATCTAATTTCTTCATTTATCATTTTTTTTTTCATTTTATGATTATAATTTTTATTATATATGTACATTATTATTTTTTGGAACATATTATGTTAGCGATCGAGTGTGCAATGATAATATTTTACATTATACACAGTAGTCTCAAAGAGGCCGAGCAGACCTGTCCCCCCTAGCAGCACCCGTTCACGAGTTGACGCATGGATCAGCCATCGTTGAACTCAACCATATTAGAGGGAATTCATATTACTCTTCATATTACACTCGAATAAGAGTGTCATACATCCAAAAATAGTGCCTCAGGCACCATCGAGAAAAGATTGCTTCGGTTGCTCTGACAAGTGACAGTGACATATATGAATGGACAAGACAGCTGAGATTTGAGATGTTTATAATGTTGTGAACGTTTGTTGAAAATTTTAGACCTATTTTTCGCTAGGAAGGATGGGTAAATACAGAAATGCAGTTTCTGCGTTTAAAGCTCTCAATGGACTGATATGTGTTTACAAACCGCCAACCGTATCAATTAAACAAGTGCGACATGCTATTATAACCAATTTGTGTAGAGGTTAGTTATTTACAAAAATATTTTTTATTATTTATTAAAATTTTAGTGTTTATTAAATGCATACTTAGGTTGGAGTGTAATAAAGGGTGTGCAAGGCGGTGCGGGGACTTTGAAAATTTCCGGGCGAAACTTTTAGGTTTTTATAATTTTAATATTCCTATGGATAGTAGACATCAATGAAAGCTTTTTTTTGACATATAAAACTTTAATTGCGGCTTACTATTTTAAAATAATGAAATCGAAGTCTGCGTTTGATGGCTGAGGGCAGAAAAGAAGTTAGGTTTGGGTTTTCTTTTTTACTAAGGGCAGGTAATAGGTAGGTTAATCCATATTCAAATACAATGTACTTTGTTTGTGAATAAATAAATGAAATGAAAGAAGTTAGGTTCGAGTTAGGTTTTTTATGACCACCCGGAACGACTGGGGGCAGAAATTTTTCTTAGTCCCAGCTGCCTTGAACACCCTTTGCACACAACCTATACTTCTGCAATTTATACTGTATGTTCATCTACTTAAGTATCTATTATAAACTATTGTTGTGTTACTGCACAAGCTTAAGTATATATATCAAATGAGATTATTATTGTATTATTATCAAATTTCTCACAGATTTAAACGATTTACCTGGCCGTCCTCAAGAGAAGAGGGTGGAAATAATTGGTGCCACCAATGCTCCAATGGCTGTAAAGCTCATGCCAAATCTAGCTGATGATCCATTAGCATGTGGACCTAGGTACCTACACGCAGACTTCAGTTGCAGTTATGCTACACATTTGGGATTATTCAGTAGTGGAGTACTATGTAAGTAATAAATGATGTTATTTGTGCTCTCCGCTTAAGGTAATATATGATTTTTAGGGTTCTGTACCTCAAAAAGAAAAAATAGACCCCTTATAGGATCACTTGTTTGTCCGTCTGTCTGTCAAGACCTTTTTTTGTCAGGAACCTGTAGAGGTATCAAGCTGAAATTCATACCGAATACTCAGGTTTATTGTCCCTTGCAGCTGTGAAAAATCAAACTTCTAAGCCAATGCAATCAAATAATAGCCGTTTATGCTGCAAATTTGACAAAACTGCATTTCTGAATTATACAACTCATACCGAAGAAAGGAACCAAAACTTTGGCTTTATATGAAGTTATCAATATTGATAGTAGTATTTTTTGGACTGCTGTTTGTAATTAATAAATAAATACAAATCCAAACAAACAACCAAATGCTTATACTTCTGCTGACTGAAGCTTATTAACATTAGATTTTCCATTAATTGAACAATTATTATTATAAATTAAATGTGGCAATGAAATGGTAAATCTAAAAACCTAAAACTAATCAAACCAAAACATAATTATAATAATAATAATAATAATAATAATCGTTTATTTCAGGCAACGAGTAAAACATTACATAGGCCCATAAATATATATACCTTACAGACTAACATACATACGAAAATATATCTTAAAAAACTAGTTTTCTTAATATGTCACATCAATTGTGGCAAACAAAGACAGTAAGATAAACTAAAATTTGACTTTTTCAGTAATAGGAATTAATGCAGGTACAAGACTCACATACCATATAAACACTGCCAGACCCACTAGAGCTTACAAAGTTCATGGTCAATTGGGAAAAGCTACAGACACATACTTTTGGAATGGAAAGTGTATAGAGAAAGCTACATTTGGGCATGTGACACGGGCAAAGATGGACCAGGTTGTCGCACATATGCAGTCAGCACACCAGAGGACTATGTATGAGTAAGTATTGTTTATTTGTTATTTAATTTAGATTTTTTGATACTGATTCAGTTATATTTTAACAAATAGCTTTATATATTACTAGCTTTCACCCGCGGCTCCGCCCGCGTCAATGTCGATCCCGCGGGAACAGTGCTTTTTCTCAGTATAAAATGTACCCTATGTCCTCCGTATCCCAAACAAATGCAAAATTTCATGATGATTGGTTCGGCAGTTACAACGTGAAAGCATAACAAACAAACAAAAAAACTCACTCTCGCATTTATAATATTAGTTAGGATAATACCTGTTATCAATGATTGGATTGTGCAGACTAATTAAACAAGTTGTGCATAACTAAATGAATGTCACATTAAACCAACCACAGACAATACAAGATGTTGAGAAACTTGACTTAAAGTGCATCCATGCATCTACTCCCACTCTGAATAGGGTTCTCCACACATTTATAATTTGCTACACAGCTCTAAAAATCTGACATAAATATAGGTTTAATTTAACAGAAAAACGAAAAATAATTGTTATTACTACCTAACCTTTTAAATAGAGGCTGATGCCCAGCAAAGGGTAAATGGCTTTCCATTTACCCTTTGCTGGGCTGTGGTTCAGATGATGGTGAACCTTTTAAATAAATTATCAAATGCATTATATTCCCAGGTTATGTGGTGTCCACAAACAGTCACAGGCTGCTTACGAGCTTGCTTCGCAGGGACTTCTGAGACCCGCTAACAATAAACTGCCAGTGGTGTATGGAATCAAATGTGTTCATTTGCAACCACCGGATTTTACATTAGGTACGAAAGTTCTAGTATAACTTATTGATAAAAAAAGCCCTTGAAAATTTGGTGTAATCAATTAATGGATGTAACTTTATGACCATTACATGTTAGAGCTCTATTTAAAATATACAGAATTCTAGAGTTATTGTACATAATTATGACAGAAATCTTGATATTCTAGATTTTCAATTAATATAGAAGGCTTCGGAATAATTTCTAATCTTAAAAAAACCTAAATTATTTCCAGAAATCCAAGCTGTGAATGAATATGACCACTACCTATGGACAATGATTCATGACCTAGGAGTACAGCTGAAGACTGTGGCGCACTGCACCGGAGTGCAATGTATAAGGCAAGGGAAGTTTAATTTGGAGATGGCCCTGCTGCGGAAACATTGGCAACTGCCGCACATACTGGACAACATGGAGAAGTGCCACCAGCTGATTGAGGAGCATGAAGACATACTGCAGCCAAAATCAGCCACATTGGCTTTATAACTAATGTTAGTAATTAAAGATGAATTGTTTACCTTGTGAATATGCAATTCAAAGTATGGTTATGTAAATAGCAAATATTAAATAAAATAAGAAATAAGTCAATCAATATTTTATTATAATGTCCATTTGTAAAAAAGTATACATTTCTGCATAGAAAAGCAAAAGTCCTTACTTTGTGCATAAACAAAATGGAAGTAGGATTTGAGGGGGTCTATTGTGTCTCTTGTATGACCCCTTTAACAAAATAATCATTCTTTCCACATAGAAGCATTAAACTTTGTTTCGATGGAAAAAATTACAATCAAATCTTCTAGACCTACTTTTTACATGGAAACAATAAACAAATTGAATTGAATTGAATTTAGAAAATTTTATGCACACTCCTTTTTATTTTAAACAAGACGCATTATTTATATAAACATTTTACTTTTAAGAAAGTTTAGATTAAGGTTTTTTTTGTTGTTGGAACCATATGTACACTAGGGGGCACTATAATGTATACAAATAATCTGGTCACATAGTGTTCCAGTAATTATCACTTTACAAAATTTCAATAACCACTAGATCACAGTCAATCATGTAGCATTAGAAGATGGTGTTCCAGGCGTGCTTGCTTGCTTCTCCATCTGTTCTATTCTCTTATGCCTGATCATATTTGACAAGATGCCATCAAACGATGTAGTCTTCTTCTTCGCCGAGCCCCTCAACGTATCCTCGCCGTCCCTTCGCACTCTTAAGCTCAAAGAATTCACTTCTTCCATAAAATCAAAGTCTGATTTCTCTACCCTCACTGGAGACGCAGGCATTTCGGGCTGATTAGCATTACTAACAGGAACAGGTGTTGGCGCACGCCTGCCTGGACACTTCCATTCGAGATTCAACGTCCCACTTTTATCGATATTCTTGTAAAGCTCCTCCAACTCCTCGGGATTCGGCATCCAGTTCTTGCCGATGAAAACACCTGACTTGGAAAGCTCGTCATCCGAGCAGGCTAGCTCCCAGTCGTCGCCGTGGAGCTCTACAGAAGACATCATCTATTAAATTTAAGAATATTTATATACAAGTAATCTCTACGAGAGTAGTATACAAAAGTACTCTGTGGTAAGCTTTATCAAGGCATAACCATCTATTTAGTAAGCGGTTACTTCCTTAACATATCAAGGAAGAAGCTCTCAAATCTGACAATGACAGACAAGGAGTAAGTGACAAGATGACATTTCATAGTTTTCATCGCATATATTATACTACTCTATGTTTCATCGTGTTATTAACGAAATGATCACCCACCATCATTTAGTTGATGTTCGCTGAAAAATTTGAAGGGCTAAAAGGCGTATATAAGCTATAAAACAAATAAGGGGAAAAAATGTCATGTAATTCATTTCCTTGATTCGACGGAGCCTCTGGCGATAAATCGACTGGTTTGATTACAGACGAGACGACGCAACGAGGCGGACAACCACAACATAACACAGTCCACTAAGGTGCCTCTATCTAAGTAAATCTCACGATCACGACAGTTTAGTATATTTAAAACACCAAATTACACCAATTTCACATTATGACGTCCACTAGAAACAATTTGCAAAACAAAAGCAGTGCAGTCCGGTGAAATTCCGCCAAGTAGTCCTAAGATTAGAGATAGTACATAAACCTACCTATAGATTTTAAGAGCATGGGTACTATTTCTAAAGTGTGACTTCAAGCGTTTTTGTATGAAAAAATCGCTCGTTTACCAAATCCTTTCAAAAATAGCACTCCTGAATTCAGCTGTGGCTTTAATCCACAGATTCCTTTTGCTGTCCATCAAACTTCATTTGCACACGCTCGATCGAAAGCGTAGCGATTATATAGTCTTTGCACACGCTATTAAAAAGTTAAACATGTGTTTTTTTGACAGATGTCAGTGTGGTTTACAAGTGTTTATTTACATTTTTTAATTCTCTCGAATTAAACTTCAGTGTAATATAAAGGCGCTTTGGATCGCCAAATATTTAAAAATGTCTTCTAGTGATTCTGAATCCAATGACGAAGGGGAACCCTTTTCAAGGTGATCACAAATACCTAGTTCTTTATCTAACCTCAAACTCAGATTTTTTACCTAATATTTACTTATCCCTAGGCTCGGTGATTGCGAAGTGTGCGGAGACAAGAAAGCCATTTACACCTGTCCTAAATGCGAAGTGAAGACATGTTGCTTAACTTGTGTGAGAATACATAAAAAGGAATTGGAGTGCGACGGTATTCGGGATCGGACCAAGTTCGTGAGGATGAAGGATTTCACCGATACAGATCTGTTGAGTGACTACAGGCTGCTGGAAGAATGTGCGCGCTTCGTGTACGGCGTGAAGCGGGATGAGAAGAAACGGTTCACTAGGATTGACAAGGATCTGCCTATTGTAAGCCACACCTTACATTAACATCCTTTTTAGTCTGTGAGCTTATTGTGATAAGAAGTATTAGAGTTAAGATTTTCCAAGTCTATAAATTTTTTATTGAATGTCTAAAATCAAATCAAAACCAAAATCAAAACGTTTATTCAGAAAATAGGCCTTTGCAGGCAAATCACATTTTAAAGGATCTAATTTAGTCATATTTATATTATTACTTAATGTGCAAAAGCTACAGACTACTAGCGTTTCGGAACCGACCACTGCAGAGAAGAAACACCAAAAGAAACTCTTTTCAACAGTATTGGCGCCTACTCGCCTGAAGGGCTTTTTTATTTTATCATCTATCTTTATCATCTAATTTCTTCATTTATCATTTTTTTTTTTTATTTTATGATTACAATTTTTATTATACAGGTACATTTTTATTATATAGGTCTTTTAATTTAATCCAATAATTTAAAGAATTTACAACTTTTATAATATTCTTTCAGCACTTATTCAAATTAAAAATGGCAGCAAAAAATAGAGGCATAGTGCTCCAGTTTCTAGCACAAAACTTTACACGGCACGCATGTAACACAACCCGATACAACTTCAAAGCTAACATCATCAATTGGCGATTAGAATGGGTTTTCCCCAATGTGGACTCTGATCCCATCAAGTTTGTTGAGGAAAGGTGCTCCGAGAAGAAGAAATTAGCAGAACTGCTGGATAAATACCTGAATCCTAATGCTGCACCTTTTGAAGGGTCTAAAGCATTGACATTCTATAAATCTGCAGGTTTTAGTGGAATCAAAGTGCTTCTTAAAGGTAATAATGTTTAATAATTACTAATATAAAGTATTAATTTTAAAAATGTTCATTTACTGAACATATTTTGTCACACACATTTCTGATGCCAACACAGCCACGGAACACAGCACAACAAAACCTTACAGTTGGTTTGAAGTGTGAACAGGCTACTATTTGTAGTTTAACGTCATCAGGTCAGTCTCCACTGCAAAAGCATGACCCTCTCTGTACTACTGGGATTCGGCGGAATTAATTTTTCTGGGGGACTTTAATGCCCATCATAAAGAATGGTTGTTCCCGTTCCAGAAAACTGACCATGCTGGAAGAGAGGCACGCAAGTTTGCATTATCGCTTGATCTCTCCCAGCTGGTGCAGGTGCCGACGAGAATACCTGATGTTGTTGGACATACACCCAACTGCCTTGACCTGCTGCTGACAACAAACCCAGACACACACTCAATAGTGGTCTCTGCCCCATTGGGCACGTCTGACCACTGTCTTGTTAAGTCCATATCGACCAGCTCTTCTCCAGATGAAAGCCCTAGAGGCACAAGAAGAGTCTGGCGTTATGAGTCAGCAGACTGGGATGAGATGCGGCATTTCTTTGCGTCTTATCCCTGGCGTCAAATGTGCTTTGCATCGAGCGACCCCTCCATTGCGGCTGATACGATTACGGACGTGATTCGGCAGGGAATGGAATATTTTATTCCGTTCTCCGACATTCCGCTCGGTTACAGAGCCCGGCCTTGGTACAATGCGGAATGCGCACGTGCAGAAGCACAAAAAGAATCTGCCTACCAGGCCTGGGTCCAAGCTCGTGATCGCGGGATTCGTGCTAGGAGGGTTCGATCGAAGAAAAGAGCATTTAATAAAGCCGCCAGGTCTTGCAAGCGGGTGATCCGCAAGGCTCGTTTCGACCATATCAGTCGCGTGGGATCCAGATTAGCATCTTACCCACCGGGAAGTAAGCAGTTCTGGTCCTTATCGAAATCTGTCGAAACCAACTTCTGCCGTCCTATGTTGCCTCCCCTACAGAAACCTGACGGTTCTCTGGCTCACTCCGCTGTAGATAAGGCTAACCTTTTTGCCTCTCTATTTGCGAGCAATTCTCGTCTCGACACTGGCTCCAAACAACCACCTTCAATTCCTCGCTGTGATTCTACGATGCCGGAGGTCACCATACACAATAAAGAGGTACGAAGAGCGTTACAGAGTCTTGACGTGAATAAAGCTAGTGGTCCAGATGGCATACCAGCTAGAGTCCTTAGGTACTGTGGTCCAGAGTTGTCTCCTATACTAACACGATTGTTCCGCCTTTCCGTTGAAACAAACACCGTACCTAAATCCTGGAAGCTTGCCAACGTGCAGCCGGTCCCCAAAAAAGGTAGTCGCGCTGACCCCTGTAATTATCGACCAATTGCCATCACCTCCATACTTTGTAAGGTTATGGAGAGAGTACTCAACAACAAGCTGCTGACGTACTTAGAAACTAATGATCTGCTCAGTGATCGTCAATACGGCTTTCGCCGGGGACGATCGACTGGCGACCTTCTAGTGTATGTCACGCACTGTTGGGGTGAGGCCATTGAGAAACACGGCGAAGCTCTCGTAGTGTCACTCGACATCTCGAAGGCCTATGATAGGGTTTGGCATGCAAGTCTGCTAAGCAAGCTTCCTGCATACGGTATCCCTGCAGGCTTTTGTAGCTGGATATCTGACTTCTTGAGTGAACGGTTGATCCGAGTAGTCATTGACGGCTGCTCCTCAGACCTCATGGCTATTGATGCCGGTGTTCCTCAAGGGTCTGTTCTCTCCGCGACTCTTTTCCTGCTACACATCAACGACATGCTGTCACCTGGCGTAGTCGCTTACGCAGATGATAGTACAGTCATGGAAAGATATTTGACCAGCGCTGGGGCTAGCGGAGCAGAAGTTTGTTCAGAGAGAGAGGCCATGGTAGAGCGTGTAAACTCGACCTTAAGCTCAGTGTCCCAATGGGGTGACAGAAATTTGGTTAGTTTCAATGCTACCAAAACACAGGCGTGTTTGTTTTCCGCAAAAAGGAGTCCTTTTAACTTGTCTCCTACTTTCCGTGGTATTTCTCTACCTTTGGCAAATGAGCTTGAACTCCTCGGCATGAAGTTGTCTTCTGACCTTAACTTCGGCACTTCCATCGAAACCAAAGCTCAAACAGCGGCCAAAAAGCTAGCCATCCTGAACAAGGTTAGGCGATACTTCACTCCAGGACAGCTCCTTACACTTTATACGGCGCAAGTCCGGTCATGCATGGAGTATTGCAGCCACCTTTGGGATGGCTCAGCCAAATATCAACTTGCCGCATTGGATTCGGTGGACCGCAGGGCCAGGAAATTATTAGGCGACCAAAGACTCATAAAAAATAAACTGCAAAGTCTTAGCCATAGACGCAAAGTCGCCAGCTTATGTGTCTTTTACAGAATATTCTTCGGAGAGTGTGCTCAAGAACTGCACGAACTCATACCACCTTCTCCTTTCTTCTATCGGACGGTCAGACGCACTGCTGGGTACCATCCTTACCTGGTTAAAATTCCTAACATTCGTACCAAGCGCTTTTCATCTTCTTTTATTATGCGCACAGCTAAGGATTGGAATTCATTGCCTGCGTCTGTGTTTCCGAGCGCATATAACCTGAATCTTTTTAAAGTTAGAGTGAATAGGCTTCTTCTGGGTGAACTCGCTCGATCCTAGACCATATCTTTGCCTTTGGCCTAGATTATGGTCAAGAGTAAACTCATTTAATATAAAAAAAAAAAAAAAAAAAAAAAAGCCATACTTGTCCAGAGCAGACAGAGGATTTGGCCTACACTCTCCTCGCTGGCCAGACCGGTTGGAGAGGTCTCATTGATGTTGTTTAGCTTGTACTGTAGTTTAACATAAAATGTAAAATTTATTTTTTAGGGCTCCATACTTCAAAAGGAAAAAACGGTACCCTTATAGGTTCACTTTGCTGTCTGTCTCTATTTATTTTAACTCATAAGTCTGTCTGTCAAGAGCCTTTTTCTCAGGAACACATGGAGGTATCAAGCTGAAATTCATGTCAAATACTCAGGTCTACAGCTGTCCATTAAAGCTGTGATAAAATCAAATTTCTAAGCCAAACGCAATCAAAAGATAGAGCCGTTTATGCCGTAAATTTTCGACATTTGCAAGGGAATCAAAACCTACAGGTTACTTTCAGTGAACTCAGAATTTTGAAATTTGGTGGAAGCAAAAATATTTTTTTAGTTACATCTATTCTATTCTATTCTATTTCTAGCCTATACTGTCCCACTGCAGGGCAAAGTTACATCATATAATAAAAATAATGTTTATAATTTTAAACTAATTTATTATAGATAATGGTGGGGAACCGTTCGTGCGCGAGTCAGATTCGCACTTGGCCGGTTTTTTAAATTTAAGATTGTGAAATTTCAGTATTGATTACTACTAATGTGACATGTATATTTAATTTTCAGCTGAAAAAGTCATGGGCTCAGCAAAGAAGTTCTTCGAGTTAGATCCTACTGAAAGTTTGGCGGAGAACCTGTCTGGGAAATGCATTGTGGAGTTCCCAATCATTTTTGTGGTGCTCAAAGACCACGCTTACAACTTTGATATTATCACTCCAGGTAGGCAATGGTTACTCTATTTTCGATTATAAACAACAACAGCTGAATTTATTTTAAAAAAGAAAAGCATATTAGAATTGGCCAGTTGTTCACCTGGTTCACCTGGTTCCGTGGGCATTTTTCCACACTTAGGCCTCTCGTTAAAGAAAGGCCAGTTGTTATATTTCTAGGGTTCCGTACCCAAAGGGTAAAAACGGGTCACTATTAATATCGCTCTGCTGTCCGTCTGACACCAAGCTGTATCTCATGAACCGTAATAGTTAGACATTTGAAATTTTCACAGTTGATGTATTTCTGTTGCCGCTTGTTTTTGCTCGATATTGATAACGGCAACAGGTCTCTTGAAATATTCACAGAAGTTTTAGTTATATATTCAATTTAAAAATAAATAATTAAATAAAAATAAAATTAATATTAAAGGGGGGCTTCCATACAACAGATGATGATTTTTTCTGCCGTTTTTTTTGTAGATTATAGTATGGAACCCTTCGTGCGCGAGTCCGACACGCACTTGGGCGGTTTTTTTTTTATATTGACAATGGCTCACTTAGACAAGTCTTCAATATAACAAGTAGACAAAGAGTTGTAATTTATGATTGTGAAAGTAGATTATATCACTCATTTTATATTACAGAAGATACATTCCATAATAAGGAAGATCACAGGAAAGTGAATGGAGAAAATAAAGGTGTCCAAACACCTTCCAATGAATCAAAGACAGTGCAACAAAGTGGAACAGCAGAGAAACCTCCACAGAACGACAATCTTCCATATAGGAAGAGGCCTTTGTTGACAGAAAAGATAGCCCAAAAAAAGGAATTGGAGATACAGAAGGAAATCAAAGCAGAGAAAAAGAAGAGACCCAAAAATCTGCTCTTTACTACAGGGTACTCTTCTGAAGAGAGTATTTCGGATAATGATAGTGAGAAAGAGTTAGAATAAGAATAAACTGAAAATAAACTGAATATGTACAGACAATATTTTATTTACAATATCTCTATAGCAACAAGGGTATTCTCAGTTAAAATAAATAAGAACTCATTTGTAGCATTAATGCCGATAACTTCTCCATACTTGTCAATATTGAATACATGTTGTTGACCAACTTTCACATTTTTCATGACCCCACCAGTCCTCTTCCTCAGTTGGCAATCCTGATTATTTGCGTTCTGATAAATGAAGACATGTCGAGATGCCTCGCAAACTACACTGTATGAAAAGTTTGGAGGACACGTGACAAACTTGCGATTTTGCTTTGATGATTGTACGTAACCAAAAGCAAGCAGTGTTCCTTGATGTTTCAAAGGCCAAGTATCTGAATTCACAAGCTGGGCATATGGTTGCCAGACACAGGCATCTACATCATGGCGCAGGGCCAAGGCTGGGGCTTCCTGTGTTTCTATTTTTATGCTGAATAGGAATTGGTGGACACTGAGTGGTATTCTGTGGGTTATTTGGTGGTTTGAAGTCTCCATTCTCACTAAAAATAAAAATTGCATAATTAAAACACATACTACTGTAGTTTGACAACTTCAGAGCATTTATGAATTTAAAGGCAAGACTTTAAAATTGTATATCTATAGAAAAAAAGTATTTTATACTGACATGCAATTGTTAAATGCACAGTTGATTAATAGTTTTAGAAAGAAAGTTCTTTTTATACAAGTCGGAGAAAGATATGGCTAGTGCTTACCTAAGACAGTGTCTTCTTCAGAAGCAGCATCACATTCCTCCAAATCCTGTGTAGACAGACCCGGCACAGCTTCATTGGCAGTCACCTCAGTTTCTGAACACAGGTGTGCCAGCCTCCGATGAGCCTCTTCTACCAAGCTCGCATCCATGATCTGCTCTCCGTTGCGGTCACCGCCTTCCACCAGTTCATCCCATAACATACTCTCTGTCTTTGTGATCAGAATGTCCACCTGGCCGGACTCTTGTACATTCCAAGTTGTGAACTCACTGTCTACTTTATGCTTCAACTTCCCATCAACAAAAGCATTTCCCGCATAGCTTACTTTTATACTGAGTGGGGTTACTTCAACATGCAACAACTTCTTATCAAAATTGTCCTGAAGTTTCAATGTTATAGTAATATCTTCTGCAGTTTGCAGCCATGAGTATATAATTTTCTTTGGCTCACCCTTATGTGGCTCTGTGATTTCTTTTTCGGAATCTGTAGTGAACTTAAAAGCATTGTCAGAAGCAACATACAATGCTGTACAACTAGTCTCAATGGCTGCATAATGGACAATGCCTTTGCCCTGTAGCTGTTTAAAACTAGTTTGCTTCCAAGTTTGGTTACAATTTTCATATGTTACCCATGTGAGCACTGTGTTAAAATGTTTTTCATTCTGTTCAACTGATTGTAACAGGCAATGTAAGATTTCTTGCTCATTCTTTTCTTGAAATCGTGAGTCTAATATTATGAAGAACTTTCCTTCGCCTAGAACTAAACTGGAATGGAGTGTCTGCCACGATCGGCAGCACGACCGATTTCTAGCTCCAGTGTCAACAATGTGCAAATATCCAGTACCGTCACTTACAACAGCCAAATTAGCAGAAGGAAACGTGAGGCACAGATTGAAATGGCCAGACTTTCTTTCGACATGCGCGGGTATGTCGTACACAACACTGTTCTGGAATGTGTGGTTATTATTCTCGAAAGTTACATAGCGCACTTGTTGTCTCTTATCTATGTAATAATAATTGAAAGAGTAGTCCCAGTAGTCCAGAGCAAGGTGATTATGTAGCGCAAACATCTTTGCGTGGATAAAGGAGTATTGAACTTCATCAGGGTACACTTTGTCCACTGGAGACTCCAATTCTAACGCATAATGTGGAAGTGCTTGCAGATTAAGTTTATATCCTTCGAATTCGTGATCAAGTAAACGCCGGTTTGGTCGTAGTTCAACAAGTGATGATGGCATGTTTATCCAGACTATAACTTGGTAACAAAGAAAATAAAGTGAGTTTAAGTACTTCCTGAAAATCTATCTAACAACACAACAAACACTGCCACTCGTCATCTGCGGTTTTAATGACATTGACAGTATTTTTTTTTCTACAGTTCGGTGTATGATGCACATGCATGTACTTACTTGTAAACCTAACAAGGACCATAGAGTCAAGGACTTTACACACTACAGAGGGCAGTGGAACTTCTTCGGATCATTATGTAGGTAGTTAGTTTAGCACTTGACGTCCGTCAAACAGAGCAACATTTTTTGGCAACTTGAAATCAAATCAAATTTTTGACTTGGAGTTCTTGGCGGGAATTTCGGCGGACTGCACGGCTTGTGATTTGGATTGTTTTGTAAATTGTTTGTTGGACTTAATAATGTGAAATGCCCCTGTTTATGAACAATGTGTGGAATAACTGAAATAAACTGTCAGAGTGCGGCTGTAGTGAGATTTACTTAGCGGGCTGGTGGTTGTCCGCTTCGCCTCGTTGCGTTGTCTGTGATCAAGCCAGTGGATTCGTGGGAATTGTCGCCAGGGGCTCCGTAGAATCAACGAATTGAACTACATTGATTAGAGGACTTAGAAAAAGCGCGGGAAATCTCATTTATACTTAATACTAGCTAAATATGTAAGGCGTGAAAGCCACAAATAAATTTAAAAAAAAATTACTGACATTACATTATGTACCTACATTTCCGCGGTTTTAATGACTTTTTCTCAGTCAATCAAACTTTGAATGAGAAATAGTCACTAAAAAGAATTTGATCAGTTAAAATAAAATTTATCACTATACTACTAATTAGAGCATAGTTCTGTCATTTTTAGTGTTGTAAAACCTAAAATGAATGAATATCATGCCCTCCCTTATTTTACGGGTACTCCTTGTGTAAGTTTTTGTATATTTGTACAAAGCTAAAGACAGATGAAAGTAAGGATAACGACTCATTATATTATATACTTTCAGGAAGATTTCTATACGTACTTCAGCTTGCAAGACTTATTTGACAAAGCTTCGACGGACAAAGAAATTATGATCAGATGTAGAACCATTGGAATACTGCAAAGTGTTCATGGAAGATTTTATTTGTCAGATGTAAGTGTGTGATTAGGAGAGAATGTATAGCACAAGAGAATTGTTTGACAGCAATTATTGTGCCCTTAGTGATAAACCCATAGGTGTTTGCCTAATTTGTGATACTACTGTTTAAGGGAAGGTTGATATAGTCCATCGTTTAAGCCTGTGATTTACTTCCGTATTTCCACTTGGCGCCACCTGTAGTGCACTTTTACCGTTTTACCTTTCCTTGAATTATTATTACTTTCATTTTGATGATTTTCAGTTGCACTCTCCTACTAATTCATCTGAGACTTTGGTTCAAGTGTCTGTCAAGTATTTAAAGACACCTCCTCCATCAACAGTCAAGCCATACCCCATACAGATATTTGGTACATTGCAATGGAAAAATAAACCTGTCATATTTGCCAAAATACTACAGGTAGGTAGTGAGGTATACAAACTCCTGAAAAATGCACCAATATCTGTAGCTATGTTTAATGTAGGGTATTGAAATACATAGCAATAAAGTTTAAAAGAGTTCCATATCTAATCATATCAAAAGTTTCTTTTGATCAGCAATTTTCTATAAAGGTAGCCAGGTAGTGGCATCTGGTAAAATTATTTTGTCTTTATAGCTCACTACTTTAGCATTTGTTACGTAAGTGATCTGAAGACGTATTAAATTGACCTTTATATTTTAGGTGCTCAACACATCTAATGCCATCAGAGTCCGGAATGCTATGAAGAACATAACTGATAGGCATAAAACTGAACACTCTGCAGTCATGGATTGAACTTCAACATATTCATGATAAGGATATGTGATTAAACAGGCTGTGATGTAGAATTTAGATTTTCAGAGAGGGTTGTTCTCCAGTAGTGGAGACTAAAAAGGACCTGATGTAGTAGAATTTAAGTTAGAGCTTTTTTTTATGGGATAGATAACTTGCAATCCCCAACTGTTTTGCAATGAACTCGCATCAACTGCTCAATGTAGAGACAACTTACGAAATTCATAAAGAATATGCAAGTTATTTAAATAAAATAATTTGAAATGAAATAAAATGAAATATCTTTATTGGCCAGTCAAAATTAATTAAAAAAAATAAAATATAATTTCAATTTAAAGAAGAAGGCAAAACGGAATCTTGATGTGGTCCCAAGGCATACTGGATGGACAATGACCATGAAGTGGTTTTGTGTAACAATTGCGAAAACATTTTGTGTTAAAATAAATGTAAATTAATGTTATGAAGGGGCCACTACTGCCCATAGCATATTCCGGTTTCTGTTGGAGCTTGTCCATTATATGGGATTTTGGAATTAATAGCGGCGTTACAGTAGGGTGTATGGGCGGCCGCCCAGGGCGCGGTAATAATGGGGCGCCGCACGCTGAGTTTAAGGGGCGACAAAAATCCAGCAGAAGGCGCAGGGCAGTGTGATTCGATTTGAACCCCGTGGGGACGGGGTAGTTTTAGGGGCGCTCGAGGAAATGTTACCATGGGCCCGGGTAGAGCTAAAGGCGGCACTTTGGAACATTACTAAAGAATATCAGGCCGATGTAATAATTTACGACAAACCACCTATGGTTCGTAAATATCTTATTTACCCGACCGCGTGGTAGAGATTAATCAGTATTGATGTCTAACCAGGCAGTCACAGACAGCCAGTACCAGCGGTCTATTTTATTTGTAAATATATATATACCTGTTTTAATTTATTGTTAGTTGTAACTTTAGTTAAGACATTTTATATTTAAATTGTATATTTTTCCTAGTAATAAACAATGTAAATTTTTGATAGTTTGGCTTATTATTTACTAGCGATCTGCCGCGGCTTCGCACCGGTGCAATAGATTAAAACCTTCCTCTTGAATCAATTAAAAAAAAATACCGCACCAACATCCGCTACGTAGTTTTAAAGATCTTAGCATACATAGCAACAGACAGACAGCGGGAAGCGACTTTACTATGTAGTGATTGCACATTGACATACATATCTTCCATGTTGGTCAGGCAGAAAAGAAAAATACATAGAATGCACCAGCTAGCTGCCTTTTCCCACGCAGATCATAGAAGTTGACCAAGGCCAATTTCAATTGGCGATGCGGCTAGCAACTCTTCACGTCCACCAACACGCTAAGGAACAAAACACGAGCAGTAGATTTTTCCATACAAAAATTGCTGTGTCATACTTTCAAAAATAGTACCCCAGCACTTTGTTGCTGTCAACCACCTAACTGCAAGCTCTCGACGCACCAAACTGCAGCTGTTTTGATTTCAGCTCAAAATCGGTGGAGTATATCTGCTTCAAAATTGAGTTGCGAGATTTTGCTTCAACAAATATACACATAGGTACATTGCAAGTTAAATAAAAGCATGGAATTATAAAGTACCAGATTAATATAAGTGGTTTTTTGATGTGATCTCATTAAAAATAAAACAAGGTTTTTAATTTGCAAAATTACTTACATGCATGGTAATTGGCAATCCTTTCCTCAGCTGAAATACTTTTCCGCATTACAGTATCTTTGCGAATTACGAGAATAATTTAACTCGTCAAATGAAGTACATAATTGACATTCGAAAATTAATTAAAAAAAGATTTTTTTTTCGAAAATGTCGATTTGTTTAGATCGACAAATTAAAACCAGATATACCTAGTGCTTAGCTTAACATACAAGCTTTAAGCTTGTATTTCCTAAGTCGCCTCTTTTAGCTTAAACATCAATGAGAACTCTCCAACCCGTCTGGCCAGTGAGGGGAGTGTAGGCCAAATCCTCTGTCTTCTCTGGCCAAGTATGGCTCCGGTAGTACAGAGGTTCACGTTCCTGCAGTGGAGACTTCGGTATCCAGCGCCCTAGACGGTCGCCCAAGCGGGCCCTACCCTAACGCCGCTACTGAATATGAATGTACCTACGTATCTAGTACAGCATAATGAAGGGTAACATATAATCAGAAACAAAGAAATCTAAAAGAATGAATTTATTAAATCTTAAATAAATAATATATTAACAATAAGTGAAAATGTACAACATTCCTTCACCTGCCACACCAGCGTTTTATATAAAAATAAAATAACATTGGCAATGAACAACGCATTTGTGGAGATTACATTTCAAGCGTTTATCAAGAAACGGTTTCACAAAAATACAAACACCAGACCTGGGTCCTAAATATAAAACCCCTAAGGTTTGGTACACTTATTGCAAGTATTCTTATACAGCAATGGAATGCTTTCCCCATTGGTACCTCTAGTCTACGCCTCTCTATAACGGATAAATCTAACCTATCCACCAAGATATGCTAGATAAAAAGTGTATACACAGCAGATGTGACATCAAAAGTTATGGCAAAAATGAAGAACAAGTCCAACAAGGATCATCATCACATCAGCCGCAAGAAGTCCACTGCTGGATATAGGACTGCTCCAAGGAATTCCCTGTGACTTTGGTCAGGTCGTCCGACCACCTAGTCTGTGGGTGTTCGACGCTGCGCTTATTACTCAAAAAAAATTACCCACACGTGGGTAATTTTTTAAATCCTTCACTGCTGGGTAAATTTTACCTTTTATTATAGGTACCATCTTGATTATCGGTTCCGATGGGAGGTACGCCGCTATACGTTAGACACGATACGAGATATCGCCAATCGTATCGCACGTATTGCGGCGTCCGTCTCATCGGATCCGATTCAGGATAGTATAATAGCCCCTTTTCATTAATGGAATCCTTCACCGGAACTTTCTTACGCAACTACTTATAACTTTCTGACATGTTTTTCGTGTTTTATTACCAAAATATAACCTGAAAACTGACAGACAAACCTCAGTAATGACTAATTTAACATTTTACAAGATACCGACGTTCACTTAGATCCTTGTAGCCCTAATAAGAGTCGTTTTACTGTCAAGACGCGCTACTCGTGATGTTTATCGTAAAAACTGGAACTTTTATGACAACTTGAGCAGTAAAAATCTCTGTTGTGATACTCATACAACTAATTGTATTTAAGATCACAATTATCAAAGAGATTAGTTATATATTTAATCTCTGAAAATAAAATACTTTCCTAGCACACTTTTGGTGGATAGCCGTTTGGTTAGTAGTTACTAAAATCATTTGTGAAATAAGTTATCACAGTAGCGAGGCATCAATCATTGACATATTGCTTTTGTGGTAGTATATTTCAAAATATTTGATAATTTCTAAATCCAATTTATTTTATGTACAGCAGTTGGCAGCAAATGTTACACTAACAGGCCCGTGCGCAGTGTCTACTTCTAAAACATAAGTGTTACTCTTAAGAGGCTTACATGAATGAGCCAACAACTAGCAGAAACCATCATTTTATTTAACGTTAATCAAACCAAATTAGCTACCTTGGTAGTTTTGCAAAAATTCTCTTTATTTATCTAATGCAAATTACAAAAACTAATACCAAAAATACTAAAAGTAATTTACTACTGAGATAATGTTTATTTTTTGTCAATTTGATTGATTTAGACGTAAAATAAGTAAAATGACGCATGGCGCTATTTGGCTCATGTAAGCCTCTTATGGACAAATTACACTATACGCTATGTTACAAGCAACAAAGGAAATTGGACCTTATGCATAGCAGATAGATTTCATAATTGAATAGCCTGTGGCATCAGTCTTTGGCTGACTCGGTTTTGATTATTTGAAAGTACAATTATCTTTGTTGCATGTTTCTTGTGCTCAGTCGCACCATTGATTGCGTAAATCCTCTCATAAGCTGCCATTTACTGTACTGACATACAGCGTGTATTACCCAATATGCCCTTGAATGGGTAACTCAGCCCTTCAAAATGAACAACTTTCTCTTTGAGGTCAATGCTGGGTCATTGGGGTCATTTTTTGACACTTTCATACATACAAATTTCCGAACCGTTCAAACACTTTTGAAGCAAAATTTTTTTTTGGAGTTCCCATTGTTTCTATGGGAAAAGTTGTTCATATTGATGTAGTGCTTCACCCCGTCCAGTAAGTGTTGGTGGTAATACACGCGGTATAATGTTGAAGCGAGTTAGGAGAACTACATAAGTACTATGTTTTCCAATATTAAAATATCTGCTTCACCAGATAAATGACATAATATATGTCTCAACTATTTGACATTATTGAAATGGGTAGAGGCACCTAGTCATCGTCTATATACGAGCCAATTCAAGAATCACAATTACTGTACTTCTAGCAATCTTAGGAGGTACCTGCGAGTGTCAAAGGTAAGGATTCTTTTATACCTTATATGTATAATTATGTATATAAACGGGACTTAGCAAGAACCTTTTTATTATTTGCTTCCGTTGACGTTTCAATGGAGTTACATCCATCGTGGACCACGATGGATGTAACTCCATTGAAACGTCAACGGAAACAAATAATAAAAAGATTCGTGCTAAGTCCCGTTTAAGCGAAAGTTTAATAAAAGAAAACCTTATATGTATGTTAAAAAGACGAAGAAACAACACCTACGCCTGATGTAAAGCGCCTGACTGACGAGAGGGACGCCGCAATACGTGCGATACGATTGGAGATATCTCGTATCGTGTCTAACGTATAGCGGCGTCCCTCTCGCCGGATCCGATATTCAGGATGGTATAATATACTCTTAATCATCGTCATGACCTTCTTTAACATTAAATTTCTTACCAATACGCGTCGTGTCACAAAATTGTCATAATACCCAAGGCAATGACGTCAGGCAGGCAGCCGGCCGTAAAAGCTCGCCAATCGGAGCACGTATAGGTCTTCCCACACAGCAGTTATATAACGTTATAAACAATAACATTCTTGATAATTTATAATGTTATCACATAATTATGTATATAAACGGGACTTAGCTCGAAACTTTTTATTATTTGTTTCCGTTGATGTGTCAGTCTCGTTGCAACCACGATGGATTGTAACTCCATTGAAACGTCAACGGAAACAAATAATAAAAAGGTTCGTGCTAAGTCCCGTTTATAAAGGTACATGAATATGTGGTTAAAGCGCGAAAGATTAAAAAAGAATATAATGTTATCAGTTTGCTTAGCAAAGATCACAAACAAATCACAAGGGCAGACATTAAAATTTGCGGGTATATACTTGACATAAAGCTGTTTTTCATACGGGCTATTCTATCTGGCTTGCTCCCGCGTAAGCTCGCCCTGTAGCTTGATAATTTTGGCACACAGTAATAGATTAGCAAAAAATGTGGTGTATAAAGAAGTTTTTTAGTTTACTAGCTTGATTTTGGCTGTGACTTCGTGCAATTCTATTCCTTTCCTAGCGCTCGCCTACGCTACGATATAACCGAACTCCACGCGGACGATGTCGCGGGAAAATGTTAGTAACGCTATATAACTGCTGTGTAGGAGCACCTTATGCTGTCATAATATGGGACCATGGGCTCCAACTCATCAGGCGCTTCTTGTCACAGAACGTTACAAAATTTTGAGTTTCCGGACTTGACACCAAACAAAATTATGTAAACAGCGGCAGAGAGCGAAGTACCGTTGCATCATATAATCACAATGAAGCCACAATAATTCAATTATATAAGATTAGATCCACATTTTGTGCCATAGAACAGATTGAAATTGCACTTATCATTTTATGATGATCTTTCATATAAAAAAAAACCGATTGCGATACATTTCAAACAAAACAAAGATTTTTTAAAATCGATTCATTAATGACGGATTTCTGAGGTAACAAACATTTAAAAAAAAAACCGAAATGATAACCTCATTTTTTTTTTAAGTCGGTTAAAATGCCTTAAGATCACCAGGCAAACAATATTTAGTCTTTCGGGCCATATGAGTAGTGCTGCAACCAGGTACCTCACCAGGCTTGGTTACACAACTAAGTACCTGGTAGGTTGCACCTCCTGTTCTAGTAAGATGGGACCTATAAATAGAATTGTCAGATACCTCCTAAGCGCTAGAACCATATTTCTAGAGGCTCTTCAGTCCTAAAGAACCCAGAAGTAGAGCACGAAGACCAGCAGGATGACGGCCCCTGCCGTGACCTTGACGAGCATGGACTTGGTGTTGAGGTACGTCGCGTCCTTCTTGTACTTCTGTGTCATGATCGACAGGTTCTGAGTCTTTGTGTCCAGCTCTGAAAATGAGATGGTTCGTGTTAGTCAGTAATAAGGTTCCTGGCGTAGATAGAACCATATGTGCAGATGATTTAAAAAATAAGCATTTAACGCATAAACGGGGTGGGTTGGTGTCAGGGTACCAATCGTAAATGTTACACGATTAAAAGTTGCAGATATGAGAAGGGACAACTTCATTTTTATAGTTCCATACCCAAAGCGTGAAAATGGGACCCCATTACTGAGACTCCATGGCCATCAGTCTATCACGGGGTTGTATCTTTGGAACCGTAACTAGTACACAGTTGAAACTTTTACAACATATGTATATCTTGCTATAACAACAAATAATAAAAACAAAGTATAATGTTTTTTGTGTTTTTTCGTGTCAATGTTGCTGCTTATTTATTACGGGAACTCTAAATCACAGATTATTAAGTACAATAGTGTCCATGCAAGAAGGAGTTTGGTTAACCTTGCAAGCAAGTCACATGAAACAGGTTTCATATGTACAAGAAATGTGTTTTAGCAGTTAAATGATTGGTGGTAAGGAACCCTTAGTGTGTGTGCGAAGCCGACTCGCACTTGGCCAGTTTTATAACGATCAAGAAAAGGTGTTGAAAGATTAGAATTAATAAATTTTCAAACAGTTTCATGTTCGTGTTTCATGAAATTGTTTACGAAATTAACTACCAATATATGGACCATGAACCTCGTAGACTATGAAGCAATATTTTCTTATCAGATTGTATGTTCACGCTAAACACGTTCTAAAAACATTGTGTTATTGTAATAGGTAGGTACCTAATTGTAGTTAGCTGTTTATTTTATTTGTCATGCTGCAACTAATTAGTGGCCATGAGGCAGCAATTTTCTGTAACTATTGTTTCCATGCTGTCACATTTTTCTCGTGTTAGATTTCTGCTAAGTATACCTCTGAATATCTCATAGATTGTCAAGTGATTGGTCGGCAGCGGTAATCAGTAGTCAACAGAGTTAGGTGGGTTTATTGACCAACTATTTGTGTGACTGCGGTGTCAATCAGTCCATGTCTCACCTTCTGTCATGCCCTACCTTGGGTAGATAGGGCATGACAGAAGGTGAGACTATTTATTAGGCACGGTACAGGACCTAAATGAGGCTAATGATAAGGGATTAGCGTAGCAAAGTACTGGTCATAAGAAATGTAATCATAATTATTTTGTGTAGGTGACATAGTCAATCGACCATGCACACCTTGGTGTCAGAGTTCTTTGGAACCACCTCTCGGCCTCTGGCGTGGTTCCTTTGACGAATACCAGATGGCAGCTGGGACCAATGACTAAACGTGCCTTCCGAAGCACAGAATCATCTTCATTATTTGTCTGATAACAGATGATTTAAGTCTGCTATGTCCTAACTAAACTGTAAACAACTAAATAAAGTACGCTTCCCGTGGGAATTGAACCCACGACGCCTGTGTCTACAGGCAAACGCCTTAAACACTGGACCACGGAGGCAGTTATAAGAAACTAGCTTTCGCCCGCAGCTTCGCCGTTGTCAATGTCGATCCCTCGGGAATAGTACTTTTTCCCGGGATAAAAGGTAGCCTACGGGTCCTTCTCAGACAGGACAGGTCCTTCTCCATACTCCAGAGAAATTGTACGCAAAATTTCACCATTATTGGTTTAATAGTGAAGGCGTGAAAGTGTAACAAACAAAACTCATTTTCGCATTTATAATATTAGTACGGATAAGGATGTAATAAATTGGAACCATTTGGAGTGGAGAAGAAGTAGTGTTACCGGAGAGCACGGCGCCCCGCTGCAGTACGTCGTCGATGTTCTGCATCATGATGCGCTGCACGTCCCCCAGCTGTCCGCCGAGCTGCGCGGCGGCCCCGCGGCGCGCGCGAGGGCCGCCCTCCGCGAACTGCTTGCGCGCGCGCTGCATCCACGTGTCGAACTCGATGAACGTGTACGGACGGGTCACTGTGTTCACCTGCAACATGTGACCATTATTTTAACATTATAGAGACCTTGAAACCCTTCGAACGCCGTGGACACATTTATGCGTCCATTGATACTGCCTTGAGACACCAACAACTTCTTAAGTTGTCCAAATTGGTCACGGCGTAGTAGGCACGCTTATCAGTTTTCTTAAGGCGTACAAAGGGTTAAAATGAGTTGTATTCAGTACTATGGCAAACAGAAATAATAATAAGTGAGGTCATTCAAAGTCACGGTGGTGTAGTTGGTATTACACTTAGGGCTCATAACCTTAGGGGTTTTGAATCCTACCTGTGTGTGTTCATCACAGATTTTTCAATTTAACAATATATCCAGAATTGTAATTACTAATATATTAAAACATATAGTTAAGTAAAAGGTTATTTCAATTTAATCAACTTTCTACTCATTGACTGCTTAATAACCACACATTTAAGCAGTCAAGACCTGCTTGACTGCTTAAACTCAGCACATCACTTGTGCACTCACAATAGTTAAGTTATCTGTGGTCATATTATTTTATTAGTCTAGATTACTGACCCTTTTCCCGTATTGTTGATAAAACTCCTGTGCGATTTCTTCTAGATAGCTGAATGCTAGTCTTTTGCTGTAGTTTCGCTCACACAGCACTAGGTAGCAGATCTCATTTTCAATTAAATAGCTGAAATAATGGTAAAAACCTTATTAAATTTTTTAATTCTAGCAAGAATTTCGGCTGATTAACACTTCTTTTCTGTGTCTGGTTTTTGAACTAGGAGTTTCTTTATGCTTTAGTTTTATATACATAGCATATAAATCTATTGTCAAAGATAATTTTGGATTTGTAAAAATAATCTTATTATTAAGCTAACACAATTCTTTTTCTTATATCAGATTATGCTACTTGCTTCATGCAATATAAAAAACAGTAAGTTAATTGATTTCTAGAGACTATACTAGTGGCTCTCTACTTTATATGAAAGTCTTGGTTTAGTTGACTTTTTACTGTATGTGTGTAAAATAGAGTGCATTTTAGAACACACATATATAAATAAGTTTCAGTTTAAGCAGAATCTTGTTTTGGTCAGTTTCTACTTATTTCCTCACTTTACTTTTACTTACTCTTTCTCAATGTTGACAAACATTGAGTCAGGTATTACATCAGTTTCTAAGTAATTTAACAATATGAAAGTCTTTAGGATGAAACCTGTTTCATAACTTATATTTTTTCATTATCATTATCATCTCACTATCTTCCACTAGGCCCATTGCTGAGAATAGGCTTCTTTATGTTGGCGACAACCATTACAGCTGGTGTTAACTATATTGTTAAACCATTATTTTATACAGGTTAAATTAATTCTTTTTTAAATCTTCATACTCTAAAGACTATGGTGTGTGGGATTCAAAAGGTGAAAAAATATTTCCCGTCATATGAACAAGTAACTACAATTTACTGGGGAGTAAATAATAAATAAAAAGCAAAACTCACTGGAAGAGATATGGTCCAGTTTCGATGGAGCACCGCAGTGGCGACTGCGGGCCTAGTTTCCTAAACAGCATTTTTGCCTGGTTCTGGTACTCCAGAACGTTGCAGCCGGTCTGCGAACCACCACAGCAAATCATATTAAAAAAAGAAATTTCACTTTGGATTGGAATGTAAAGAAAGTAGGTAGGTTTCGTGATAGGCAGGTTAAAGATTGTGCTGGAAGTTAGATTTTAGGTGCAATAGTAGGTATATGTGAAAGATAGGATTTATGAAATAGTGGTTACCTGTTCATCTTCTTGCATGGTAGCGGCAAGAGGCAGCCCGTCTACGACCCGGGCGATCATAGTCATTAAAACCATTTTGGAATATCCTAATAAACCTTTACACTATCATACAAAATAATGTTCTCGAATTATATTTTCACACATCTAGGTTTACTTTACTTTTTCTTCTCATTATTTGGGAAATTGGAAACAAGAAACGTGAATTGACAGCTGTGAATACACGTCAAAACGTTTTGACAACAACATGTCACGTCAGCTTGTCTATGCGTAGAATAGATACGGATGCGTTCATATTCGGTAAATTCATTCACCTTAGACCTCTAGTAAAATTGTGTGAGAGAAATATTCATATATGTATAGATTGGTTGTGGTATATTGAACTCGGTAGTTTGGGTAAACATTATAAAAGTGCATAACGTTTAGATCGTCACTTCAAAATACATTGCGGCTTTCGTATGATTGACTATTTAATTAAGATAAACAAACCGTATTGGATGTTGAAGTGAACATTAACACGTTGTACACATTATTTCTCAAAAGTTAGCAAGTAAAGTCCCTGGTGGTGTAAGAGGGTGTAAAGCACGCGCTACACCGGGGCGGCAGTGACGTGACGAACATTTTTCTTCCTCACTTTCATGCTACTAAAATGCCATACCGGTGTAATGCGTACCTTTAGGTATTTATTCTAAAACACTACACTCCATGTAATCAGTCTGCTTTAAAGAATATCTTCGCTTGGAGATAAAGTAATTGCAGTTTAATGTAAAGTCAGACATGTTTTGAATTCATGGGACTAAACAGAATTTTGTGACAAAGTCGTAAGATATAATTGTCGTCATCTGCTTTGTACGTACTCGTAGATATAATACCTAAGTAAGATGTGTGTTGTGTATCTTTAGATTATTTAGTAGTAGATGCTATGAAATGTCTGTAGGTGTAAACATTAGGTATATAACTGTGTTTTTAATTATTTTATAGATATTTGAAGTTCACTATCCATTACTTGGAAGGTTTTAATTTATATTTCTGTAGTATTCATAACAGGGATGTGGAAAAGAAACAATATATTTGTATTTTATTGTGGATATTTTATTAACATTATCATCATGCATCAAATTTATGTGCTAACTCATTTACACTTATAACTAGCTATACATAGAAAAATAACTTAACTA
Organism: Elegia similella; assembly: GCA_947532085.1. Lineage (NCBI taxonomy): Eukaryota > Metazoa > Arthropoda > Insecta > Lepidoptera > Pyralidae > Elegia > Elegia similella. The sequence goes on along the minus strand of OX383927.1, from coordinate 30,995,377 downwards.
GGGGGCAGAAAATACAGTATTTTGTAAAATTAAACAACTAAATTATAATTAAAATATCGGACTTTAACTGCATATAACTAAAAGCAAGATCACTGTACCGCACATAACTCTCAGAATGTTTAAATAAATTTGTGATAAAAGCGCCATCTTGTGTCGAGTAGCTAAAACTTGATACATTAATTTAAATAGATCTTCCGTAGGGAATTGGTGTTACGTATTCGAACAACGGACATAGATTTATAACGAACAAGAATACGTACATTGATATAGTATATAATTAACGATAAACAATCAATTCTTCCTACGGCGACCACAGCGCCTCCCGCCTAATACCAAATCACTAACCTTCTCATTGCTTCCATGCAAAATATTTCCATATTTTACCTATCTAGCGACACCCGTACGTGCACGTGTATGGGTCGCGAGGGTGTGCGTTTGGTTTTTTTTACAAATCTTCACTCTATATACAATACGACGACGCCGGCTCGCGTCGTCTCGTCGACACCGCTTCCGATCGTCCGAATTAGTTTTAAATAAAATTTAAGATGCTAAGACTAGGCTCGATTAAAATAATTTTAACAATAATTTCCTCGAAGTGCTGTTATAATTTACATTGAAAATTTAAGTACATTATTTTAATTAGAAACTTTGATTTTTCAACAACATCGATTCGACTAAAATTATGAAAACTTCCCGAGCATCATTTTAAATGCTTGCTCATACATTTTTCTTACTAACCGGTAACTCAGTGTCGATTAGCATTACACACTAGCCGAATATAAATTCTGAGAGCTTTCGCCTTCCTTCGCGTGGTCCATTCATTACCTACTAATAATTAATTTATTATAAGTATATTACAATAAAATTTGTAACCTATAGAACGAAATTTCCTAAAAAGGAAAGACTATGAAGTATCGGCGGAGGCGCGCCGCGGGCGTGTGTCGCCGCGCGCCGCGGCCGCACTGCCAGCGACGAAATAAATAAGTTAACCTATAGATATATTTACAAAAGCATAAGAAATAGTGCCGAAAAGAAAGGGTCGCTTTGAGAATTCCAACTAGCTATATAAAAATACGATTAAAATTCCACTTTATTTTTAATAATATATATTTAGTATATAATTATGTAATATAGAATTATGTAATCACATGGAACGGGCACTGGTTTGTTCGAAGAAGATTGGACACTGAGATCTGTTGCTAGTTTAGGGTTACTACGCACTGGGTCTGTTTTCTCGTGTCGCGTCAGTCGGTCCCTCGCTTAGCACCCATTATCCTCGACATCTCGACTCCTAAGGCTCCGGCGGCGGGCGCAGGCGCACACCATTTACTACTATAGAGATCCTTAACTAACTATTTCGTATATTTACTTTGAATAAAAAAATATTGCGTATTCGGAAAGTTGCCGTTGTGAGGGCCTGCGCGCCGCCGCTGAAGGCTGATCCACATCCAACCAGCGGCTCGACCCAGCTCGCTTTACCAATATTATCACTACCATTGGTCCAACACTCTTATTTGAGTCATTTCTAGCTGGATCCAGCGCTGGATGAATATAAAACGGCCACAATAAAAAACTTAACGCACGCTTACTCAACACACCTCCACCTTCGCATACAATTTACTATTTTATAATACAAATCGTCTTTGTATACATATAGTGTATGTATTTCTGTATGTCGTGTTGATCGTAACGTGGTTGCGAACTAGGCTATACCTTAATCAACCTTTTGTTATCGACTATCTAGTTATAGTATTATGATTCATTAACATTGGACCACAAATCGTAATAATTATTAATAATATTTATTCAGGTAACAAAAAATAGAGGCCGCGCGCGGGTCGAATCATTTTTGTAAATATTTTCTAATAGCCATCTAGGTTTCGTGATATGCACGGGAAAAACGAATTGTGTACGAAAATACTGCAAATAATTTAATATATATTTATATATTTAGTTGATATGTCAAAGGAATTAGTGTTCGCGCGAGGCCTCCGTCCAACAGGCTTACTACCGTAAATTTAAATAATCGAAATAAACTAGAACATGTCCACTTAAACAGCTCACTTACAGTAAACATCTATATATAATAATTAACACAATTAACGCACAAATCATCCCTTAACTATATTTATATATCAGATTTCTAACAGAAAGTTATTGGCAGTAGGTTTCAGTACTAGCGTAGAATTTGAAAACTCCACAAAATATAAAAAACCAAAGTAATATCATAGAAAATTCGATCGACGAATATACGCCGCAATCGCAGGCGACAACCGAACAGACAAGTAATCCACAACTGTACATGAAGAGGTACGTAACATATAATATCGTATATAATATATATATGTATAGAATCAACAGCAGTGAGGTCGGTATTCAACAAGGAGTAAATATGCGAATGGCCATATAAAGCACCAAAAAAACTATCTGAGGAGGATATCATTTGATATTTTGTATTATATAAACATTTTAGTAAATATTTCTTTATATAAACTCTTATTTAGACTATAATCATCCTTATTGCATATTGTAAACTGGTTTCCAATTATTATAAATTGTATATTCATATGAATGTGGTTTTGCGTAGATTTGAGGTAGGAAGTTTCGGCCGGCCGTCGCGTGAGCGGCGGCCCTAAACATGCAATATATAGAAACATTTAAATTCAATACAAACATTAAAAATTCGTTTGAACATTATACAAAATCACTCCGTACCATATAACAGCTAGCAAATTTAGTTCCTCTTCTGAAATACCCCTAAAAATAGGTACCTATATAACATTTGAGCAATCAATTACGTCTCTCCTATTTTTGTATAAATATTAAATTCAATGATAAGTTAATATTAGTTCGATTTGAGAATATTTATCTTAATAACATTATTACAAGCGATCGGAGAACATAATGCATGATGATTTAAAAATTAGACGAATTTTCTAATAAGTGAAAAAATGTAAGAGTGAAATGTATACTCGTACGCGTCTAACGTAGTTACGTATGGGAAAGTCTGTTCACTCAAGTCATTCCACTGCGCACTGGAGATTCTGTCTACGCGAGCGAGCAATCGATCTCGATGATGTCCTTGGGCACGTCCACGAACTGGTACACGAGCCGTTGCCCGTCCACCTTGGCCAGGATGCCGCGCTGGTAGTAATAGCGCAGCGCGCGCCCCATCGTCTCGTAGTTCATGTCGGGCTTGTTCTTGTGGAGCCCCCACAGGCGAGACACGGCTTTTGAATCGACCAGCTTGAACACGCCCTTCTCGCGGTTCGTCCACTTGATATACCGCGGGCAGTACTCGCGGTCCTGCAGGAGTTTGAGGAGGAACTCCCAGAGGTATGTGGTGGAGCCCTCGCGGCTCTTGCGCTTCACGCCGGGGGTTGGAGGGGCATCGTTGCGCGGCCGCTTCTTGGGTTTGAGTTTGTTGTGGTGGTGGTGCCGCTGGTAGTCCCCGATGTCGAACACGGAGTAGGGAAAGTCGTCGTGAGGGAGGGGCGGCGGCGCGGGCGCTGCGAAGTGATGCGCGCCGCCTCCCCCGCCGCCGTAGCCGTACCCATACGCGTCGCGCTCGTTCACGCCACCCACTGGAAACAAACAAAAGGAAACGTTACAAAACTATATCAAAAGACATACATATTATCACGCCTATTTCCCATGGGGGCAGGCAGAGACTATGGATCTCCACTTGCTACGATCCTGACATATATCTCTAGCTTCGTCTACACTCATTACTCTCTTCAATAGACCCTATATATTTTCCATTAAAGAGTATCATAGTCATTATAAATACACGGTTTCACTCAAGTTTATTCAGTTGGAATCGTTGGAAGTGCTTTGAGGGAAGCGAAACTGCCGTGTCCCAACTCCTAACACTCGCCCTGATGATGGTCTTCGTAACAGACCGAAACCAGTTGGCGATTCCAACTGAATAAACGTGTTTTTTATAATGATACTATTAGTTTTATAGACATTTTAAAATAAGTATTAGCTTTTCCAAATGACCCGCGAACACTGCTGAGGTTAGGTAAGTAGCTATATTGTAAAATAATGTAGAAAAACAAGCTACAGTATGTTTAGTCGACATCTTAGACTGTTGACAAGGCAGTAAGTATTAAATGTAAACTAAGCCTAAACAATAGTGGGAACTCGTTTGGGCGGTGAGAATCACGAGTCGTCTAGGACAATCCTTATTGTCAAAACCGCGAGAGTATTTTAATAACAATTAGACTAAGTAAACTTTATGCGTGTTGCTGTGTTGCAATATTATTCAGAGCAATTGTGAGAGGTCCAACAAAATCTATACCTATATGTGCATATGGTTATAAACATACAGGACAGTTGAATTGCAACAATTATTAAAATCAACATCAATAAATGCCAGTTCAGTAATAAAAACAGCGATACCCAGAAGATTTTAAAGCATTTGCAATTACCACTGAAGTAGAGTAGGCAAGTGCCCAAATTGATTCATACACTTCCCAGTGATTCTTAGAAATCTGGTATACGAGTTGAAAGAGCGGAAAACCCACTTAAAGTAATATGAGGCAATAGCCGTAGCGAATCTAACGCCGGTCGTGTGGCGGTTTTTGATAAGACAATGAGTGCAGATAAGCGATTGCGTCAAGCGCGAGTCGTCGCCTTGACCTCAATGTTAGCCTGTCGCTGCCGTTTTCCTCGCTAGTGTGTGCTTGGCTGAGGTGGTTACAGGTGCTGTTTACGTCCTTATCTTGAGAAATAGAAACGATCAAATTGTAAAAATTCAACGGAATAATCAGGATGGCTTTGACTAAAAACTAAACAATAAATTTGGATGCGCGACGAGTTGAATTTTAGTTTTTATTATTAACAGATTTTTCTAATAAACTCTTATCTATTCTATTGTCCAAAACATGATAACATATTTATTGAGTAAATCTGGTGACAATTAAACTAATTTCCGGATTGACAGTTCAAGCTTATCGCCACCAATTGAAATTCGACGAAACGATAAAACTGTTAGAACGTGTATCACAATTTCAGAACATCAAATAGATCAGTCCAGTAGTGGGAAGCAATAAAAACATTTGTATTGCGCGTCTTAATTACCCTGTTGTATCCAGGAAGTGGTCACACTGGCACAGAGGCGTTTAGCGTTAAAAAAGACGTAATTTTCCACACATCTCGCCGCGTGACGCTTGTCAGCCCGCCAAATAATATTCCGACTGTTTTATGTCTTTACGCTTCGGCGAGAATTTATCATGATGAATAATGTCGATGGTTTCAAAGTTGCTCATTTGTACATTGAATGTCTGATCGGAAAAGTATTAGTTTGATTTAGCTTAGAAATTAAGTGAATTAAAAGTGTAGTTAGATCTATTTTTCCCTCTTTGACAACATTTGTTCTCTAACATTAGTCTAGTAATACATGCTGTTTGCATAAAATTTCTAAGCACACGAGTGTGCTTTATAAGTTAAGCTTTTTCAGTTCTTAATAAGTCAATATTCCGCAATTTTATTTAGGTACCTATGTTTATACCGCTATTACAAACTATTTAAAATTTTATCTTTGTGTATTGTGTAGTATGATATGTCAACATTACAATGAGTCAAGTTTTGCCTTCTAGACGATATGCTACATTTGTACCCGAGCAAGCCATATGAAGTTGTTTTCTTCACAAAAAGCGTTCACAGTGAGCACGTAAGTGGAACGGCACACAACTGCAGCGAATAAATAAATACGTAATAATTATGTTATTATGTTACTCGTCCGTATCTGGGCGCGATACGTCGCCATTTTCTTTCTAATATTATCTAACTCGTGTATTTCGCGCTATCGCAGGTCGTTCACCCTCGGACACGTGTCCGACCGTTTGTCACGTTCGAGCTCATATGCTTATTGCTTACTCATAGTTGCGTAAGGACGATCCGCTGCCCATCTTTGGACTTGATATATAATTATATTGTTGATATCAACCAGACATAGGCACACGTTCTCGGGACTTCCTCAGGTGGTCTGTATTTACCTTCTTAATTTTGCAGAAAGTGATATACAATAATCTGACCCGCTCAAAAGTACGGGTCTTTAGTGTTGTCTCTGCATCTAAGTCTTTCATTATTAAGTAGGTAGGAGCTAAATCTAACGGAATACCAGCAACAGGAGTTACACAGTTATTAGGGAAATCATGAAGAAAGCTTTTCAAGCTAACAGCATTTAGGATAGCCGTAAAGCTTTCTGCGATTAAGGTTTTGATGAATAGCTTATGTAAATTGTTATTAAATAGTGTATTTTTCAGAAAGTTGCCTGTTGGCGCGGGAAATATTCTTAAACTTATCGCCAGCCTCAAATCACGGTTCAAGCTCCAGCTTTCGATCAGACAGTCAGACATACATAATTCATATGATAACGGCATAGTACTTGCATTGGTATTTACAATTTAATGAACCGTTCCTCATAAAATCCCCGGGCTGGGAAGCCACGGGCAGTAAACGCTAAAAAACATGCATTTTATGCCTCGGCGGGTCTATTTTTAGCGGAGCATCCTACTGGCTGCACTGCAAGATCAAGGTTACGAGCGCCGCACCCGGCCTGGTCTTAGAATGTCAACTTCACTGGGCTAGCCAGCCAAACGCCAGAAGAGACTTACGCCTGCGCCCGCGCACATCAATTTAAGCTCTATTTGTACTCGTTTGGGTTATATTCTGTCCGTTTTTCGCTAAGATGGATTGTTTTATTCCCGGATGCAAGTATGCGAACAGCGTTTAGGTGCGGCGCAGCGGGGGGAGGAAGGGAACCGGTTGCGCGCATCCCGCGGTTGCAATAAATGGGTTACCCCACAAACCTCTTGCGATACAAATGCTCGCTTGTTCGGCCCGCATCGTGTGGTGCAAACAATCCACGCGTTTGTTTAGGAGATCTATTGCGAATTAACATACGAATTTATGACATATTAAAGTGCGAAAAAGTTCAATGATTTCTATTACCATTCACTTGTAGTGTGGTCATAATTCTTACCCTTTCCTAAAAATACTCCTGAAACTAAAATAATTGCGAATATAACAGATTTATTTAAAAATCGATGGCAATTTCAGTCAACTCATTTTTTTTTACTTTTCATTCGGGTAGTTACGAATAGGTTATGTTGCCACCGTCTTAGATGAATGCATCGTTACGATGCAAACACTTTTGTTTTGGCAACAATCAGGTATCTATGACGTCAATAGATAAATCGCTTATCAGTTAGCGAAAATTATCATCTATTTTTGCAAAGAATTAGATTGATAAGATAAGGGACATTTCCTCCAGGCAACCGTTAAGTTTGCACATTGTGAACAATAAAGATATCTTCAGGCGGAAGAGATAGCGTATCAAGAGAATAAATTATTCCTCTTGTTTGGATGTATTACATTGTCTTATGTACTAAAAAACCTAGGTTTTGCCGACTACTGTGTGGTAAGACATGCCTACGTAAAGTCTTGCGTGATGAACAATAAAATAGGATCCAATGTTAAAATAATAGAGTCGAAACAAGTAGTGTGATTTCAAAGGCGTGTTTACAGGTATCTTAATAGTCGGCAACGCATCACCACCTCCTCTGGGGTTGCAGATGTCCATGGGCGATGGTGACTACTTTCGATCAGGTGGCTCGTCTGCTCGTTTGCCGACAAATATAAATAAAAAAAACGACTTTCCTTTCTTTTTTAATACATTTAGGAACACTAAGGGCTTTTGAGTCGAACCTAAACTGTTGAAATCTATCTGTCTGTTTTGAAAATACGGGGTGATGAAGAAATTTACAAACATATAGGTAGCGCGCTAATACATAACTGCTTAAAACTCTATTAGAAATGTCACAACGGGTTACACTAGTACAAAGTAAAAAAATGCATGCCTTTTTATCAAATGGAATTCTAATAAGAATCTTTTAAGGATAACCGTGAAAAATACATCTTTTTCTAATTTGTAGATTCTTTAATTATTATAATAAATATGGAATTTATTAATACAAAACATACTGGAACAGGTCCCTGTAGGTTATATTGCTAATATCAGATTTAAAAATAAAAACCATTTTAAAATTATAAACAGAGGCTTAGCAAAAGCGCCGCCGCCAGTCCGCGGATAGACTGACAAATAAAAAACTAAGACACAGACGAAGGCATAAAATGTCTATGTATGTTTTCCTGTGCAACCGGAAAGCGCAGTGCGTGTTTCTAAGATTGCGCTGCACGGTGCAGAGGGGCGCGGGGGCGGCGCGGGGGGGCATTGACCAGGAAATGACGCCGCCGGCTGACCTTCACGACGATGGTGCATCCCTCGCCCGGCTACTCCGCACTCCCATCCGTCTATTAAGAAATTTTGCATGCAGGCGCCATCTTGGCGCGTCCAAGTTTGTAACTACATATTTGTTTGAATTTAAAGAACAGTCTATAGCGAGACCGATACGAGTAGATACAGGTTCACTTATTTATGCCACCTGGTAATAGCAGTCGGGATATAACGGCTTAATGTGCCTTGCGAAGTATAGAAACCTTTGAACATATGTTGCTTATATTTCAATACAAATTAACGTGTAGAGAAATACGGAAAATCAGTAAATTATTTTATTGTAATTAAAATAGTAATATTCCTTTCTAAAAATACTATTTATACGAAAATAAATAATACGAAACAAAGCAGATTCGTCAGTACTAATGAAAATTATGAGTTTCTAGCCAAATCCATACTTGTCTGAACATAGTAGAATGTATAACAATCATATGGTGCAGTAAAAATTGCAATATATACTTAATTCTTGCAGACTTGCAATAAATATCAACACGTAATTTTAACGTTATTGAATAAATAAATTATTGATCGTGACTACAATTCCAAACGGATAAGGAAATATTTAAACAGGATAAGAATTGAGATTAAAGGTTTTGGGGGCACGAGAGGTGGTTTTTGATAAGTACTATTTATGCAATTATTATCAAGGTGACATTCTAGATAAGACTGTTTAAACTGAGATGAAGTTGCAAAACTTATATACTCGTAGGTGTATTTAAAACATTTTGATATTGTCACGTTTTTAAGATTGCAGTTAGTGTACGGACAGCAAATGTTTATAAATATAAGCATTTAATTTATTGATTAAGCTATCTATACTTTAACTTAAAAGATTACAAAGTAAACGTAAAAAAACTAAACTTGGATATTTCTGAATTAAATAGTGATATAGAATCTGTTGAAATATTTTATCAATTAACACAAAAATATAAGTAGTAGTTTTTTATTATTTCGACAGACCGATGGGATGATACTATAGTCACAAAATGGACTCCGGAAGATGTATACAGAAAAAGAGGTAGGCCTTCAATGTTGGTGTGATGATATATACTGGAGATTTGTGGGATATCTCTGTAGCTGTCATTAGTAACATCATTGAAGTAATTGCACCATATTTAGCTTCTATATTTAATAAGTGTGTAGATACTGGGACATTTCCTGACTTGATGAAGTTAAGTAAAGTCATTCCTTTGTACAAATCTGGCGATAAAAATGATCCCACTAATTACCGTCCCATTTCTATTCTGCCAGCTCTTAGTAAAATATTTGAAAAAATGATTTTTAATCAGTTATTAGCTTTTTTTAACATAAATAGCCTTTTCCATCGTGAACAGTATGGATTTACAAAGGGTCGGTCAACTACAGACGCGGGTGTAGCTCTGTTGAAATACATATATGATGCTTGGGAGGGAAAACAAAATGCTATTGGTGTTTTTTGTGATCTTTCCAAAGCCTTTGATTGCGTAGACCACAATACCCTTCTCTCCAAGCTGGAGCACTATGGAATAAAAGGTAAATCTCGCGATTTACTTGAATCTTATTTAAGTGGCCGAACTCAAAAAGTTAGTTTAGATAGGGTACAATCCTCCGGATCATCGGTTAAGATGGGCGTACCCCAGGGCTCTATCCTAGGGCCTCTGTTATTCCTCATTTACATCAATGACCTACCTTACTGTGTCAATACATGTAAGGCTGTACTATTTGCCGATGACACTTCTCTTGTCTTCAAAATTGATAGACAAACTAATTCTTTTGACGTGGTTAATAGTACTTTAGCTCAAGTGTTGGATTGGTTCACAGCGAACAATCTATTGTTGAACGCTAAGAAAACGAAATGTATTAAATTTTGCTTACCAAATGTTACAAAAATTCCAACACAAATAGTAATGGATAATGAACCACTAGATTTAACTGATAAAACAACATTTCTTGGAATAACTCTTGATGCCGGGCTTCAATGGGGTGCCCATATTACTACGTTAGCGGGTAAACTTAGTTCTGCAGCTTATGCTGTCAGGAGAATTAGACAACTGACTGATGTTGATACTGCGCGTTTGGTATATTTCAGTTACTTTCATAGTGTTATGTCTTATGCGATTTTACTATGGGGTAACGCTGCAGAAGTAAACACCATATTTGTCCTGCAGAAGCGCGCTATTAGATCTATATATAAACTTGGTGCTAGAGAATCTCTTAGAGAATTGTTTAAAGATATAAATATTTTAACTTTATCTTCTCAGTACATATTTGCGAATATTATGTTTGTGCGCTATAATCTTGATTTATATAAGAAAAATAGTGATATCCATGACCGAAACACGAGAAATAAAAATAAATTAGCTACACCAGTATTGCGATTGCAGAAAACTATGAATTCATTTTTGGGTTTAGGAGTACGCTTCTATAATAAAATTCCTGCAGAAATATTAGGTCTGCCTTTACTTAAGTTCAAAACGATTGTAAAAAACCAGTTAATAAAAAAGGCTTATTACTGCATTGATGATTATATTACTGATAAAAATGCGTGGAAATTTATATAAATTTATTTAATGTTAACAATTATTAAATGTTAAAATTAATCTATAGTATGAAAAATTGTATTTAATGTTAACAATGTATTCAGAGCCCTTCAGGCACGTAGGGACCAAGGCTGGATTGAGTTTCTTTCGGCGTATTCTTCTCACCAGTGGTCGTTCCGAAACGCTAGTAGTATTTCAATTTTGCATATATATAAAAAAAAAAAAAAAATATATATATAAGAAATAAAAATATGACGTTCAAAAAGAGATACATGTATCCAATTTTGAATAAAAATCTTTGACTTTTGACTTTTGACTTTTATATCACGAGCCATGAAAATAAATGGTCTGAAGTGGCATAAAATAGGGATGTTTAAAAAGAAATGGGACAATATAGGTTAAAAAAAGTAGTTTTTTTATAGACTGACAATCTCTCCTTCAGTATTTTTGATTGACGTTTGGCATTAAAAGGTAATATGATCTTCCCAAGTTAAAGACTACGGGTTTAAATTGTACATATTGCATTTAAAATATCGCTATCCGGATTATAGCGCGGTAACTTGTCAGATTAGGTCACAAATTCAACGGCAGCTTGCATGCATTTCCATGCGTTATTTAATTAACATATAACTTATCCAATTGTTTAAATCAGTGCAAGACATTAGCATCGGGTGTCGTTCCACCGGACGACGGGACGGAATAATGTCATTTGTGCATTTAAATCGGGACCGGTTTTGAGGGCTTTCGTTGCGCAATCGGCGTGAAGTCACCAACATTGTAATGTTATTATTATTAAGCGCTTACGCATGTTAAGCAACCCTGGGCACGGTCCCTACTTGGATGGGTGACCGCAAGTGACATAAATATATTTCGACCTCCTCCGTGCTTCGGAGGGCTCGTTAAGCCGTTGATCCCGGCTGTCTTCATTGATGGCAGTCGTTAAGCTATGTCAGATGCCCTTGGGCAGTTTGTTCTTATTTATATGAGCTATATATAAGCAAACCAGAAATAAGTATGATTCCAAACATTGTACATGACAAATATTTTCTTCAAAAAATGACATTTAATCTCTATATTATGTTAAAGGTTCGCAATACAAATTCTTGAAGAACATATTAATATCTCAGAATGCGTGAATCTATTCGAGGAGTGCGTGTCACGATATCCGCCCCCGCGTGACCCCAATACTTGTGCTGCCCTCTGGCGCCTGCTGTACTGCGCTTGCGCAAGTGCAATGCTGACCTTACTTAATCGCTCTCTAGTTCAGCATGCGATGCAATATCATTGTCATATACTTAGTCGTGCGTATGTATATCTTGTTCTTTGTAGCTTTAGGCATACACATCAGATCGGTATTTTTTTTTCTTTTTATCGTACTAATAATAAGCACTTCTCGTTAGTAGTTGGATATATATATTAAATAATCATGGAGGGCGTAGTGTACCCCAATAGTATCCCATAATATACGCATTATTGTGGTACACTTTACTGAGTAACTATCTTAGGTATGAACGTTATAATACAAATTCCAATTCATGTCTAGATGTTATCTGTAATCGTGAGCCCTCATAAAGTACTGCCGACGGGTCGGGGTTCGATCTCCGGTCAGGTAAAGAGAAAACAACATTTTTAGGCCTGGGTCTGATCATTGTCTATATATGTATATATTACAAAATATAGTATCTTTTCGTTAGTATCCCACGACACAAGTTCTCGCCTTAGTGTGGGACTAGCTCAATCTGTGTTATATGATACTCGTATGTCCCTATATATTTATTTATTTTGCTAGTTTAATACCATCTCTCTTTTTGCGCCGCACTGAAGTCATTTAAAAACTCTATAATTTCTTTTTGAAAAAGCTTTGTTCTAAATAGCGTTGATTCTTTGGCATTTAATGGCGTCTAGAATACATTGTTTATATGGGCTACTTCTAGTCTTGTTTTTGGTTTATAGCTACGACATTTTTTTATCTGACGTCCGTGTCCAAGGCACCTTTCCGCGTCCTCTGCTCGTCTAAAAACTCGACCACGTTGTCATTCACTGGTGCTCATCACATGCAGTTTATTATCAATTAGCATTGGCCCGCCCCCTAATCCACGCATCCAGGGACATGAAGGTATGGAGGCATGCCAGGGAAGTAAAAATATTTTAAATTTATTAGTAATTAGGAGTGTCATCCTGAACTGTTTGGCCGGTTGTTGAAGGTTACGCGCGCCTGACCTCCCGAGCTGGTACTTGCTTTTCCTCCATTCATCTGAGTAAGTAGTATCCCCATACCATAATCCCCTTCCCAAAACTACAAATTGCTAGCATAAAAATAGCGATTCCGATGGAAAGCAGCGTCTGAAGCACAAAAACCCAAATTGCACTCGCCAACCCGCTTGCCAAGCGTGGTGAGTAGCATCATCCTCTCATGAAACAAAGAATCTGTGGGAGAGGTCTTTGTCAAGCAGTGGACAACGGATGGAATGATGATCAAGTTTAGTGGTTATCGATACCAACAGCATAAAGTTCCAAATACTCGAGACGTTGAACGCCATTTTTGGCCCCAATCCAAATGTGGACCATTCCTGCGAATGCTTAATACGCGTAACTGTAAGTGGTCGCTACTTGGCACATATAGCGTACTATCAGTCGTGAGTAAGGTTAGGTACATGTTGCGAAACTGTTGTTAGACGTTGTTTGATCAACTGGAGATATGGTCAGCAGTGACGACATGCCTGGAGCGTCAGCATAATCATGCACTGTTTACTCTGACTAGAGAGGAAAAAATTGATATTTAGTTTCCTGATTTTAAATTATTAAAAAAGATGATGAACTATATCTTCAAGAGTTGTCTTGACAACTGACGGTTCGTCTTTTATAAATGCGATTATATGCTAGCCTGGACGAGGAGTCCAGGTGCTTCTAAGAAGCTACTTATTTAGGATATTACTTTAAGGAAGGTTTTCTAAGCAGGAAAATATTAAGTTGCTATTTTATATTAATAAGTCATAATTTACTTGTGAAAACTTATGGGGGAGAACTTTGCCCAGCAATGGGACAGTATCCTTACTAATATTATAAATGCAAAAGTGAGTTTGTTTGTTTGTTACGCTTTCACGCCGTAACTACTGAACCGATCATCATGAAATTTTGCATACAAGTTCTCTGGAGTGCGGAGAAGGACATAGGCTACTTTTTATCTTGGGAAAAAGTACTATTCCCGAGGGATCGACATTGACGCGGGCGGAGCCGCGGGCGAAAGCTAGTAAGTTAATAAAAAGAAAGTCATAATTTGCTTATCAATGGGACATACCTTTACGTCCCAGTTCATTTCATTTTAAAACATATTTTAGTAGCAAAATGTATATTTCTTGTTAAAGCTTTTGCTTCTTAATTAAAAGGCTTAATTTAATATTAAATTTATGTTTTGTAGTGAGATGAGTACATATAATTCGCAAAATCATGTAACACTGTGTGCAAACATTACTTTTCGTGCGCATTTTAATTTGTCGTTAATTCATACATTTTGTGACACATCTGAACAAACAATTGAAGATCCAAAGCACGTTTTTGGACGAAAACTGTTTCACGGTCGCCTATAATTATAAGGAAATTAAACTAAATGCAAGAACATGCAAAACTTAGTCTCTCTATGTACACATTATTTTGCATAACTAATTAGAATTTTTGTGTAGGTCAAATCTTATGTCTTTTTATTCTTGAAAGGTGAATAGAGGATCTTAAGGGATATCTGATGGTAAGTGATAACTTTAGAAAAAACCGAATAAGTTCATATAAATGATTTCGACTACACAATGCTTGTAAAAAACAGAAATATACAAATTTAAACGAGTGTTCACCATTATTATCTAAATGGGAAGTAGTCAGTTATCTAATTCACATGTTCGTACGCAGCCGCGAATTATTTATATAACTCGACAACTCTAGTTTTTATAACGACATCGTCATCATTAAACTATTATTAACTTAATTTTGTCCTGATGTATTATAAAGACAATAGAAAGAAAAAATACAACTCGGTTTAATTCCTGTAAATGTAACGCAAACGTAGATTTTGATAACTGATTACATATTTTTAATTGTTGTCTTAGATTTGATGTAATGTCTATAATACCTATTATCCCATATGAATATCATAATCTTTATTTGCTTCATTTCGTACATTAGGTCTTACTTAATACATTTTGAAGTGCACAAATGAGAATAGCAATGCCCTTGCAGGGGTAAGGGCATTGCTATTTAGTTTAACTTATATTGAACAAACATAAAATATTATTAACATATATCGTATATCGTATATCGCGCCCGCCTTTTAGCTTTGGTTGAAAGAGAATCTGGGTATTGGCTACAGGCACTCCCCTCGAGACATGTCGGCACTCTTTTAGATAATAACACCTTTAGATTAGCCATGGGTCTTCGTTTGGGTGCAAAAATAAACCAACCCCACATTTGTCACTGTGGCGCGGCCGTGAACAGTTGGGGCCATCATGGTCTGTCTTGTGCCAGAAGCGCGGGTCGGCTTCCTCGTCATGCGTCTCTCAATGATGTGATTCGCAGGACTTTGGCCACGGTTGGCATTCCATCTATTTTAGAGCCAAACGGGATTATTCGTTCTGACGGTAAGCGTCCGGACGGTCTATCCCTAGTTCCTTGGCGATTGGGCAGGAGTCTTGTTTGGGATGCCACATGTGTGGATACATTGGCACCTTCCCATTTACCCTCTACCTCTCAACGTGGGGGTGGGGCAGCTAGTGCAGCAGAGGCAAACAAAAGGAAAAAATATGAGGGTTTGGTAAATAATTACTGCTTTTTACCATTCGCAGTAGAAACGATGGGTCCCTGGGGCCCGGATGCAAAATTATTTTTAAGGGACGTCACGACGCGCCTCGTGGAGGCAACGGGAGACTTGAGAGCTGGCAGCTTTTTTGCTCAACGTATAAGTCTCGCGATTCAGCGAGGAAACGCTGCCAGTGTTTTGGGCACGTTGCCTCCCTGTGGCGCGTTGGAAGATTATTTTTATTTATAATTTTTACTTGTTTTTATGGCAATTATTGTACATGTTTAGAAATAAAAATAAAGTCCATTATATAAAAATAAAATCATTTAGGTACTATCGTATATCAATGTCAAACATGTTAAAATCAAATAGTAAGTTATACCTCCGTGTAATCTATTAATCGTAAGAATATTATAATATAAAGTAACTATATTTTTTGTTCCCGCAAAAGTGCACTGGTGACAGAGAGAGGTGGTCAGTTCGGGCGCGATAGCCCCTGATAAGGCTTATCTCGGGGCTCCGAATATTTATGCAAACAGGATGCAGCTATCACGAGCTGCAGATATTGAGGAAAGTCGGGACCGTCTGCCCAGTGCCCACTGCTGGGGAGTAGGGTAATAAAAAATAAAAATGTCAATGTTTTTTTTCTGGTACGCGGATTAAACACCTGTAATCTAGCAGGCAATTTACATAATATTTTGTTATTCATTTAACAAACTATAAAATAATTAAATTTACTTACTTATTTCGGTTTTAAATGTTATTGGATATCAATAAATTTACGAAAATGATCAGGAAAAATGGAATTAAATCGAGACAATTCTTGAAGAAATTCAAAAGGTGTAAGTCACACAACTTAGTTGTATAATTTACTTCTAAAGTATACAAGTCGCGTTGCTACGAGTGTATAAATACCTTGAATTTTTCAATGTCAACATTTTCTTATTCATAATAGTAATTAGCATATAAAACATGATGTGTCCTAACTAAAATCATCATAATAAGTTAGCAAAATAATCAAGGTTAATTTTACTATTTTTATGAATCAACTAGCGGCGGCTTCGCTCGGATTTATTTAATTCTACATATAGCCTATGTTCATCAAGGCTAATGTAGGATTCTATTGGTGAATTGATGACAGATTTTTTCAAATCGGTTCCGTAGTTTTGGAGCCTATTCAATGTAAACAAACAAACAATCAAATCTTTCCTCTTTATAATATTTGTGTAGAAATGTAATGTACATACGAGTATATCATAAAATAATTATTTTTCGACTATCAAAACATTACCACAGCATCTCCAAAAGTTTTATTCAATCTTTATACATTATATTCCCAATTTAGGGCTATTGATCAATATAGTTAATAAAATACGAAGAAAAAAATATAGAAAAATATGTGATCTTTAATTTTTCTTCTTTTAATTCAAGTTTACCAGCCATGAAAGTGTTTTCAAGCAAGATAAAATAGGACACTTTGCTAAGCAGTCTCAGGGACAGTCATTCAGTCAGAACAAGTAGGTACAGTATAAATGACACGGACGACTTTAGAGCTGTCTCCGAGCCGGCACTCATGAAAGTCAGGCATTGTCGCTATCGATATTATTGCCGATTCGACCTAACTTTGGACCGCCGAAGGTGACTGATGGCTCAGTTCGTGGACCCCGCTTACGTAAACGTTGCATCTGTTGAAATATTATGTTTAATATTTCTTGCATCTTGTTGTCGTGACCTACGAACGCTATCGGCCCGATGACTTCGTTTTTGTAACACTTGGTGTCAATGTATTGTGGATGTTATGACATTGAGATAGGTAAGTACCTACCTATCTTATTTGTGCTTCCAAAGAGGAAGGTTCCAGATAGATTACCACAGTTAATTACTAATTTAAGTTTAATCCTTTGGTTTTTTTTCATCTAGTAGTTATTTAATAAATACGAGTGACCTTATAAATGTAACATGTATGATTATTGATAATTCTGTTTTAAATTTATATGTAATTCTAAAAATTCTAATACGTACACTAAAAGACATTTATAAAATTACTAGCTTTCGCCCGCGGCTCCGCCAGCGTCAATGTCGATCCCTCGGGAATAGTACTTTTTCCCGGGATAAAAGGTAGCTTATGTCCTTCTCCGCACTCCAGAGAACTTGTATGCAAAATTTCATGATGATCGGTTCAGTAGTTACGGCGTGAAAGCGTAACAAACAAACAAACAAACAAACAAATAAACAAACAAACAAACGAACTCACTTTCGCATTTATTATATTAGTAAGGATATATTGTTCTTACGCCAGTAATGGCAGAATATGCTGTGCATAATTGGATTGTAACATCTTTGTAACCATGTTCAGAAGAATAAATGATTCTTGATTCTAGTCTGTTATATAAATTATATTAATACAGTGATTTAGCTATGAGAAAGATAATAATTTGAAAGAGATATGTTATCTGTAAGCTCATTTTTTTGTAAAAGTCTTTATGTTGCTTCGAATGAATAAATGTAAGCATTTCTAAAATCTTTATCAGTAGCGATGTGCTAGCAACCTCTCTCGTGAAGTCTATACTTAGTCCTGCCCCAGATTGTCCTATAACATATACATACATATACTATCACGTCTTTTCCCTTGTGGGGCAGACAGAGCCCAAGCCTTAAATACCTTAAAATCACGTTTAGCCCACCTACGTGGTGGGCACATGGTGAAAAACGGAATCAAAATAGTGGTGGTTTGCTAGCCGCATCGCCTAATAACACGATTCCTCGGATTTTCGCCCATTCCCTCGATTAGCTTTTACGATAGAGAAGCAGCTGTTACATTCTTCCTTCTTTTTTCTTCCAGATCAGCATGGAAGATATAAAGACATCAATGTATGAGATTCTAAAAAGTACAAGTTCTTTGTTCCCGGCGTTTAGGAGAGACCATGCGCCCGCGCACTCCATGCCTATAAATGGCCCGCCACGCTACGTTACTGCTACATTAGTTCTGCTAACTGGCGGAACTCGCGCGCTGGATTACACAACTTATACAAAAGATAACTTGGGACTTCGTTGCATTTATCTTTAAACATTTGTTTCGATGTTAAACGTATTTGCCAGTAATATGCCTCTAAAGTAATATTACGAAGGTTTAAACTTTGTGTAATCTTTCAAACTACTGAATTGGTTGAAAAAATTATTTCAACAATGGGAAGCGACATTATTACCTACATATCAGACATTGGCTATTTCTTATATTTGTGTGAATCCAGGACAAGTGTTTTCAAGCAATTACTTCCTATTTATTTATCAAAATAAACTGGGCATCTTCGATTGGCGTGGCAAAACAAAAAGTTATTGTTTGTTTTTTAGTGTTCCGTATCCAATGGATGCAAACGGGACCCTATTACTAAGACTCTGCTGCCCTCTATCACAAGGCTGTATCTTTGAAACCGTAATATGTTATATGAATTTTGTAGTCAAGTCAAATTAAATCATAAAATAATAAGGGCCATACAAGCTATGTGTTTTATTAGCATATTCAGTAGTAAAATATTGTTTAGTGGTATGTTCAAGTTCAAGTAGTTTAAGCATATGCCTATACTACTTGAACTTGACTGGAGTTATTATGCTAAGATGACCAGTTAAGGTTGGTCATCTTCATCAAGAATGCGATAGAATTCCTTCATAATGCTTGAAATATTGTAAATTGCGTGCAAAATTGTAACTTTTCATTATCAATTAGTCAATAAACTTCGATTAAAATATATCTTTTATAGGTTCTTTTACGAATATGACATAAAGTTAATGATTGAGGATCGTGTTGCAAAATTAGGAACGTTTGAGCCCGCGTTACGCAAGTCGATTTGAGTAGCCGGTTTGTATGCAGCGCAGGTAATAATTAATTTAATGACCTACTCAAAAGTATGTCCTTTGACGTGGCCATTTAATAACTATGTTACGGTTAACTTTTATATGTTTTTAACAACCTGAATTTAATAAGGTGGGTTTAAAATTTTAAAGAAATTTTCCCACGGGCTAGTCTCTTATATTTTCCTGACGCTCTACCATCTTTAGCCCAAAAAAAATACATTTCTGTTTCTTTATGGTTTTGGATTTAGTTGTGATTCCTTAAATCTGTGTCTAGGGCTACTGGCTCTAAATAGTGATATCTAATCTAATAATGTATAAAATGTTGCTTTCGGTGTACATTGGCGAAATAGCTTTCTATTTCCCTATATCTTTTATACCTTTCCTATTACGAAAACGAGTCACACTATAAATTCTACTAGGATAGCATAAAGCACCAGAGCGTCACAAGACAAGACCAAATCGCATCACTAACCTTCGTCAAGCTACTACGCGAACAGTAATAATGCAGTAGGTACCGAGGGGGCGATAGAGGCGGGGGTACGCCGCGCGGGGCGGGAGTGCAACTGTTTGCGCGGCGCAGCCGTGGTCACTGACACGGCGACATTGCATCAACGCGCGAAGGTCACCCCCGCGCGCACCCCCCCGGCGCTGCCACCCCCCCCACGCGCCCGCGAATTCCTGCACTTCCTCGCCGCCATGTTGGATCAATCAAAAGGGTAACGGACTCGAATTTTTCAGTTACAGTTTATGTAACCATTTTGTTAAGCCTGATTTGATCAATTTGATTAAATAACTTGATAGATTTTTATAAAATTCAATATCTAATCCAAGCAATTAAATCATAAAAGGGAAAGTATTTAACAATACACTTTCTCATTGACCGCCAGAAGTCTTTTTCCAGATATATAAACTTCACCAAAAGTTTTTTTAATGATGTCTTCGAAGCCACCGGCCTATCATATTTTTAATGACTACGTTACAGTTAAGTATATACTCAGTTCTGAAAAGATACAAAAATATAAAAATATGCCTCTACTGCCATTTTATATAATCGTTTGATAGAGTTTTAATTGAAAACACTTAGCAGAACTTCTCTGTTGTTCCCTTAATTGGATTTCAACTTATATTGTTTCCCAGCCGGCTGTTTTAGGAATAAGTCGATTCACACACGAGACGCAAAGTACTTACCTACCTACTGTTACGTACTGGTAAAAAACTAATCAGATTGAAGAATTTAATTTTTAATATGAAAATACTAAAAGATAAACTGGCTCCGACTTTATTTGTATGGCTATTTAGCAATTAGGAGAATAATGGTAAAAATTGCGTTAAAATCAAAGATAATATTTTATATTTAATTAAATTGGTTTAATGCATTCTAAAGTTCAAAACCTCACCAGTCCATAGACAGAATTAAAGTTTTTTTTTGTAAAATATTGCATATAAAACGTCTGTTTCTTTTTTCCAACTAGATACTTGCATAACCAGTTTTTATAAAGTACATATTATTCAGATTAGGTAGCTGATAGACATACCGTCACCAAAACTAACAAAAATCCTTAATCTTATTAATTGTATATCTTGTTACATCCTCGTCTTCATATTTAGTTCAAGCTAGTTCAATATTTAGTTTAAAAAATGCATATTCGTATGATAAACCTAACGCTCAGCTTGTACTATCCCCTTTAAATATGGCCTTTGGGTCTTACGGCGTTAGGTTCCGTCTACCCCGCAAGGTACAGACGTGATTAATATGAATGTAAAGTACTTCTAGATCCAGACCGTTCATTGTTTCAAGTCAACGTTCATATTTTAAGAGACTTGTTTGATTTCTAATCCAATTGATTTGGTTCAAGTTCACACAATAGTCCGTAGCAGTCCGCATTGAAGCCACTTCGTAGGCTTTCGTAGCATGCGGATTGCGGGTCTGCTACGACTACGATCAACGTAGCCCTACGCTGGTCGTCTACAACCTTTGTACGATGCACAAAATATAGAAGTAATAGAAGTGCAACTTTATATTTTGTGGAAGACAAAAGAGTCTAACTAACGTTATTAACATGATTAAGTCTGAAGTGTATTCTCGCCAGCTGGCTCTGCGGTTGCATTCGTTGCGTGATGGCCGACAATTTTCGTCTTCCGCTCATCTCCGTGCTTTCCGGTTACCATATCCGCCCCCGATACATCGCATTTTCTTTATAAACAATGATGTTTATTCGCGTGTTTCTAGCACTCCCATGCGAGAGAAACCAATATTTTTCATAATCACGATTCACGCTTGCCAATGAATACGCGACATTTGTGCCAGGCCATAATATGGTTATAAGACCTTCATGCGACACTAGGAAATCGGTACCTAACAAGGCCGGAAAGCTGTCGCCCTTTGCGTATCCAACAAAAAGTCGATTACATGATAATCAGTCATAGTTTTTACGCCGCCGTTAACTGCTGCTGCATAACAGAGTGTTGTCTGCACGTAACGCCGCGGCGTGACGCGAGCCGAGGGGCGCACCGCGGTCAAGGCTCCAGATTTCCATCACAACACGTTGCCCAACCTGACCCTGACTCGCCAATCAGGCCGGAACGACTTTTTTCACCTAATTATCGATCAAAATTGTAAATTGACAGGCTCTAGCTATTGTAGGGCGCAAATTATTTGTAAACGCAAAGGGTCGTCCCTGGCGGCCCATCAATTGTGATATGAATTACGTAACTTCACACCGTTGGATAATAAGACTCGCGCGCTTTTGAGTGTAACTTGTTGCCGCCCACGAGAGGGCCGTCCTATATTCCCACGGTCGACGTAAAGATACGATTTAGCAACGGCTCTGTTCTCCGGAATCTGTCGGTTTGGCACCGGGCGTGCGTAAACATGTTGCGAAACCCTCAACTCTACGATATTGGCCACTTCCCCGCGGCGAGTGCAGCGGAGGGGGGCGGCGCAGCTATTTATGCAGTGCTATGCGGCCTAACACTGACCCGGTTAGGTCTCCGACGCATAAACACAAGGATAGCGAGTCGGCGACTCGCAATCTCTTCTTCTAACTGCCAATAATTGACCCGGTTATGGCGAGTGGAAGCGTCTATTTCGAGTGTAGGGACAGGGGCGCGCGCCCGTGAAGGGCGAGCCTTTGCCGCTCCGGCGAGAACGAGCGGATAATTTTAAAACGGGAAGCCAGTGGAGCGCGCATGTAGGCCGCCTGGACTCCCCTCCTGTTTTTATACCTATCGTAAAAGATCGCACGAGGTTTCCGGATAAGTGGAGCGCTGAGATTCCATGTGGAATTGGGTCACGATAACTTTCCTCACGTTCTCGCACGGTGGTTATTTAGTGTATTTTGGAAGCGGGAAGATGGCGGCGGTTGCGCTACCACGGCGGAGATGTGTTGCGAAACGGAGGAAGCGGCGTGAGAAACGGAACGCGCGAAGGTGACGCACGCTGGCTCTAACGCCGATACGACAAGTGAATCACGGCCGGCGTAGCGGTTGATTAATTCTGTGGTTTTGCTGAAAATCCTGGTCTACGGGTCGTAGGTCACGTACGCCTGTTATGAATGGGGACTGTGTGGTAATCCCTGGATGATGGCGGACGCCGGTCCTTTCGCTTTCAGCGACGCGTGCGCAAGCGGCAAGGTCGCGGGCCGTTCAACTCGGATGCGACCGCGGTTTCGACACCAGATATGTAATTGTAGTTGAGGCAGAGGCTGTTGGCAGGCCGCAGCAACTAGGTCGTTTGCGCAATGCTTTTCGTGCGACAGATGGCGCTCTTCCTTATATGGAGGTTCATGGTGCAATTAAAACAAAAGATTGCGCGCATATTCATGTCCGTATTCAACCTTTTTATAGCGATTGACTAGTAGACATATTGACGCATTCGTAGACAGGGTATATTGTGTCATATTACTAAGCAGTTATCCTATTCCTTTATTTTCTTTCCCGTAGTGACTGTAATATTAATTCTTCAAGTCCTTATTACGTCTCAATGTAATCCAGAGGACATTTTTGACGTGGAAAGTCAAACTCAAATAACAATATGATGCTAATTACTACCCACATTGCAAGATTTCTTCACAGCTCGTATTTGCAATCAGACGCCTGCAAAAATATTTAACAGCATGTATGTTTGTGCCGGCGGGCGGTATCGAAAGTGGGTAAATAGTATATCGCGATCGTGTTAAACCGCATGAATCACGCTTCTGACCACCCAATTATTTTCATGTAGTCGTTTTTTCATCTCGTTTAAATTGGAACATCAAAGAGTGGAAAACAGGAAGAGGTTGTGGGCGTAGTGATGTAAGAAGCGAGCCATAGTCGTCCGTTTTGGTAGTCCGCGAATGTCAATACGCGAGCGCGGGCACTCGGCGAAAATAGTCGCCACTATTAATACGAGTACGAGCTAGCGCTGCACTGCCCTTGAACGGTACGTTTACCTCACGCACACAGCGGCGGACCGACTCCCGCGCACACGAGACGATGTACCGCGTACACACACGTATACGACTCACTCAAACGCGCGCGCGATGCAGCGAGCAGAATAGGCGATGCGATAAGTTTAATTTCCATTTCGTTTCTGCGAATGTGACATTGGCGTATCTGCGGAGTTATCGCACAAAAATAACGAAAGTCTGTGATGCAATGGCGCTCTGCCGATGCGCTCCTGCTTGAGGCTTCCTTGCTGAATAAGATGTATTTATCTACGCTTGTGTTCGTGTTGCGGTAGGTCCGATATAATGCGGTCTGTTAAATCTAATGCGAATAGAAACAGTCTTGTTGATGGCTCTTAAACAAAAGGCCACATTTAGTTAAAGGCCACGTTTAATAGGTACTACAAGTTTAATAGCCCCATTAATGTTTTCATACATCCTTTGCAGATAAAAGCAGCTGTCTCTATATTTTTTAGTGTTGTAATTTTCTTTTTTATCTGGGTATATAATGATCCATCTTATATCAAAGATTCAAGAGAGATTCTTCATTTCTTGCTCTATCCTAAAAGATTCAAGCGATAGTCGAAGTCAAAACGTACTGACAATCGACGTTTCGTCCAGCTAATGCATTGTATTGGTAATTGGTATTTACCAAAAGGCCCTGGTAAACCTAAGATAAGGTGCAAACCGCATGACTGTTCGGTCGTGCGCCGGCGCACGCCAGGCGTGCGTTCCGCGCGGATGTCTCCGTATCCGCTTCGACTTCTTAGACTGCCGATATTGGAAGCAGAGGAATAAATACTAATTAGAATTTCAAACCTGTTTTATTTCTTTAAACAAGAAGACATATTTTCTATTTCTGTTTCATGTCATTTAAAATGTAAGCTGCTTTTCTTCCCGTAGAAGCTGGTCAAGGGAATGGGCAAAAAACTAAAGAATCATGACAATAGGCGATGCGGCTAGCAACTATTTTGATTCCGTTCGTCACCTTTACGCCTACCAACATGCTAAACGTGGCCTTTCGGTCTTATGAATTTAGGCTCTGTCTACCCCGTAAGGGATAAAGATGTGATAGTATGTAAAATTCAAGTAATTTAGATCAGCATTGATCCTTGTAATGTATTTTGATTCAAGTTCATCATCATCATCATCGGATCTTTTTAGTCTCCATTGCAGGAGCATGACCCTCTCTGTACTACCGGAGCCATACTTGGCCAGAGCAGACAGAGGATTTGGCCTACACTCTCCTCGCTGGCCAGACGGGTTGGAGAGGTCTCATTGATGTTTATGAGCTTTGTTTGTATTTTTTATTGTATTTCCTAAGTCGCCTCTTACGACATCCATGGGAAGACTTGGAGTGGTCCTATTCTACTCTGCCGGAAACCACACGGCTTTGATTCAAGTTCGAATTAATACATTGTCAATGTCCTTCTCTGGCTTCTGGTTAGTATCTAACGTAAACCGAAACAATAAACAGCAGCCGAAAGGGTAAAACAAGCTGTGATCGTTCGCCTTCTGGGCCACATATTAACATAAGAAAGATCGGTATTTACCCAAGATTATTGAAAATAGGTACTGGCCAAGTCGTAAGGGTAAAAGGGGCCATAATTGCGAACTTCTTCATCCTAATGGTTTCTGAAGTTTTCGCGATTGTTACACATTTAAATAAAATCGCTTTAATACGGTATTATCGCGTATATTACATTATTTTTACACCTAACGTTTCGAAAACTTTACAGTTTTCATGGACGCAGGTAGACAGGTTCTTCATCCTAGACCATATGTAGTGTGCATGCATATAAGGGTAAAAATGGGCCATAAAAATATTGATGATGGGATGTACCCTATGTCCTTCTCCGTACCCTAGATAAATGCAAAATTTCATGATGATCGGTTCAGTAGTTACAACGTGAAAGCTTAACAAATAAACAAACTCACTTTCGCATTTATAATATTAGTTAGGTTTAGGATTATTTTTGTTTATTAAACTTAAACTAAGGCCTGGTCAGATATCTTACAGTCGGTATCATACTACAGTATGATACCGACATAGTAGCAGTGAATTCACAAAGATAAAGCGGGCATTCATCGCTCACCTCTCCATTCTAGCCCGCGCGTGAACCGGCCGTTGCCGTAATACACACACGAAATTTCGGTGTTGCAAACGCGTGTTGGGCAACGTACCGGCGCCATTGTCAGTGCTGGCGAAACGCGACCTTCCGACGGATTGGGCAGCCGAAACCTGATTGTATGACTGTTAAACTAATGACCGCGTGGAAAGATAGCTTGTGTTTCCTTTTCTTGGTGCCGTTCTTGTGATTCCCGAACGGGATTTACTTGTGATAAATCCGTATCTGTTTATCTATACTAATATTATAAAGCTGAAGAGTTTGTTTGTTTGTTTGTTTGAACGCGCTAATCTCAGGAACTACTGGTTCAAATTAGAAAATTCTTTTTGTGTTGGATAGTCCATTTATTGAGGAAGGCTTTAGGCTATAAAACATCACGCTGCGACCAATATGAGCGAAGCATCAATAAAAAATGTTTTGAAAATGGGGGAAGATTATTCATTAATCATAATACCAGAAATTGCCGCGGACGAAGTCGCGGGCAACAGCTATTATTAGTTATAATGTGTATTTAGTTAGTTTGTTTGTTTGTTTGAACGCGCTAATCTCAGGAACTACTGGTTCAAATTGAAAAATTATTTTTGTGTCGGATAGTCCTTTTATTGAGGAAGGCTTTAGGCTATAAATCATCACGCTGCAACCAATAGGATGATAGAAGATAGCATCAATAAAAATGTTTTGAAAATGGGGGAAAATTATTCATCTTAATTAGTATAATTAATCATAATAACAGAAATTGCCGCGGACGAAGTCGCGGGCAACAGCTAGTAAAAAATAAAGGTTTAATTTATTGGTATCGGTGTCACTTGATTCGCCTTTATTAATGACAACATCAAATTTATAACTAGAATACTATAAGTACTTTTTGCACTTTATTTTGATATGCTGACAGTACTTCGTAGTAATAAGCGTCATGGAAATATAAATATACACACTAGTGTTATAGCTCAAGGAATCGACACAAATTTAAGACACAATGAACAAAATAGCTAAATTATTTGTAACGTAAATACTGGTGCATTAGGCTAATTCTATGCTCTTCTTTATTTTATACCTGCATTCATACAAGATCGCGTTGCCGAAATCGCTGCCCAAAGCGGATGATGAAGATGTATTAAAGATTAATTAGTAGAGCCTTGCCAAATTGAGCAAATTCGTGAGTTGCATAGATTTCAGATTGCACGCATTCCCGTTGAATTATTGTTTGGTATTTCCATAAATAAGGGAAAAATATAACAATAGAAAAACAATATAAACAACAATGGATTGTAACATTTTTGTTTCCAAAAGTCCATTCCTTCTAATAAGAAATACCCTTTAAATTAATAAGCATTTTTTATAAATCCTAACTTACCCTGGTTTCCATGACATGTGATAAATGTAAATGTCCAATCCAATCGAAATTCCGTACCACAGTTTTATGAGTATATTTAAATGGAAAAGACGCAATCTAATGAGCCCTGCATTAGTCTGTGGTTTCCATCCTTTGTTTTGTGTTATATTCACATATAAATATAGTATTATAAAACACAATTCATTAATGTTGTGATAATTGGGGCTTTACATAACAGAGCAGCTCAACATGGTGCGAATATATTCTGAGAATATTAAGTTCACAAGAACATATAATGACGCGGGTTGGATTTCTTACAAAGAGACTGATATTTTTTTACATTCATCCATTTTATTCTATAAAATATTAGAATTTCGATTGTTTTCTTTTTTTGTCTAGAATTCTCAAAAATCTCACAATGCCAACTTTGATAATTCTAATAAGAGCAAAGGGCTTTTTTGTCTGTATGTTTGTTTTATTTGTTGTATTTACGCGTCCGTGTACGTTTCACCTCTGTTCCAGATTCAGCGGTCTATTTATCTGCAACATCTTGATATGACTTCATACACTAATTAATACAAACAAAAACAATGTCTATAGTGCTACTTAAGCGATTACTGTTACGTAATAATGCGTTTTAATTAGTTAGACTGAGAGGATTTGTTAAATAAATAAACTGTGTACTAACAATATTTCAGTTAGTTTTCTGAAAATCATCAACATCATATGGTTCGATGCTATCTTTCAATTATACCATTAACACGTATATTATAAGATGTTGAATTTCGCTGCTTGTTAGATGACAATTGTAAAGCCATGTCACATTTCAGATGAAATGAGATAGTTTGTAGTGTTTTATTTTATGCTTACGGGGAATATAAAATAATATTTAAACTTTATTTGTGGTGTGGACATTGATATGTTTTATGAGAAGTAATAGTGTGTAGGTAAAACCTCTACAGATTTTTCCTGTTTTATTACTTTCTTTAAATATTAACCGATTTCTAAGAGGAAAAATGTAGTTCGCAAGATTTTTTAAACTACTAGCCTATTTCCTTAATAATAAAACCTTCTTTATTCCCTGTATCTATTACGCATCTTAGGTTTTCCGCTCGCGACACATCCGTTCAGAATTCTCTAGTAGATTGACTAACAAAGGGCCATACTAACATGCGCGCCAATCGAAAGTGGTCATTTCGCATGCGTGGTTGCGACGCGGCGCGACGCGACGCGCATGCACGTTTGCATCTTTATATTAGGAGCACTGACCTTCGCAATGTCAAATAGCTGAGGACGATAAATGGCTGCAGCAGCCATGCCAACTGGTTCCGTCCGTCGATTTTGTTTTTGTCGATACGATACTCGTTTGCGATAAGCCTTTTATTTTCAACCATTTTTGTTTGGGTTTGCTCATCTTCGTCAAATGTTAAATGAGTATAGATATAGATACATTGTCTTCTATATAATAGACAAAGATGACATTATAGTAGACTTATTATATGTCTTTTATCTTCTTCTTGTTAATTCGTATTCCTAAAATATATTTTTGACCAGAATCGAGACTCATTGAGTTCTTTAGCTTAATAACGACTTAAGTACAAGATATTATTAAATAAATAGAAGAGGTTTAAAAATGGAATTGTCAGATCTTTTACAAATAAATTCCAGATTCCTTGAAAATTTTCCACAATCTAGAAATTCTGATGGCATTAATAGAATAGAATAGAATAGTTTTATTTACGAATTATTACCTTTTTCAAATAGACTATATTAAAAAGTTAGGTTTATATTGCACGGAATATACAATAAATATGATGGCATATGATTCGAACAAATAACATCAACATTTAGCTGTACTTATGTTTGTTACCATAGGTAAGTTAAGTCACAAATTATTCCGTCATGTTTCCCGTAACAACAATAACTATGAGTAAACCGTACTTTCCGTGTTTTTGTTCATGTTTTTATCGCCCTGATTTACATTTGCAATATACCTATAGCAATGCAACTTCGATGCATCCATTTGTGCATGTTATAAAATAAATAAATATATACGAACAAATCACACAGACCGAGCTAGCCTCAAAGTTAATTCGACACTTGTGAATACTTTCTTAATAATACTGTATTTTAAAATGAATAGGTACATGTATAATAGATAAACATCCAAGGCTCAGGTCACCATGAAAAAGATCATATCTCATCGTGACCTGTCCGAGGATTGAACCCGGGACATCCAGTGTGACAGCCTGTCATGATAAGCACTAAGCCACAGAGGTTGTCAATGATCTCTAGGAAATTGCGTTCTTTTAAGTTTTTTTGTGTTATTGCCTTCTACAATAGATTTTCAAGCTGTATAAAGGCAGCTGACAGTGACTATTTAGTGATAGCAATCGAAACTTTCATCGGCTTAACGAGCCTTCAAAAGCAATATCTTAATATACTTATAACTGCCTGTATTGGTACGTATCGTCAACACCCGTTGTTCTAATAAGAATCTAATAATGAATATCCTTATTAATATTATAAATGCGAAAGTGAGTTTGTTTGTTCGTTACGCTTTAACGCCGTAACTACTGCACCGATTATCATGAAATTTTGCATACAAGTTCTCTGGAGTACGGAGAAGGACATACTATTCCCTAGAGATCTACATTGACGCGGGTGGAGCTGCGGGCAAAAGCTAGTATGTATAATGAATATGGGAAAGATGGGTTACTCACGGACAAAGTTTTTAGATTAAATCAAAATATCGTAACTTTGAACTTGGGACAGCGCCGTACATCTCCCAAAATTAATCGTTTTGTTTTCACGCCGTTTTTTCGAAGCGAAACAAAACGCATGCAAATTACGCGCGGGTATCAGAATAATTTGTGCATTTAACGGCACATTAGCGAAAGAAGGCCAATTGGCGAGCCGCCAGTGCAGCGCCGGAAGCCCCCGGCCTGTGATAACGTTCGTGTATAAATAATGGCGTGTCGTGCGCGTGTCCGTCAATTCGCGACCACGCTTGAACCTAGTTGGCGCGCGCGCAAGATCATCCTCTAAGGATATTGTCACACAGGAAGAACTAAAGCGTTCTGCCTTCGAATTCTACTCATCTACTAGCCTTTTTGCTGTGTGGCTGTATGACAACGAACGCTCGAACGCATGACCGCTCTCAGCCTGATAGGACCCTTAGCCTTTGCATTTCAGCGACTGCTTTCAGCATGAATACTGTAGTACTGAGCCATTTTATTAGTGTTGCGTCAATGAAACATTGTAGCGTAGGTGAAAATGAAATTTTCCGACCTACACTAACAGAAACTGACGTGTTATGTATTTAAAACATAATAAATATGTGCGTAACACAATTGCCTGTCATTGTGTTATACAAAGTCTAATGCAAAAGAAACGATTTAAGTATCTAAGGTTCAGTTAGTTCTATCCACCAGTTATCTAGTATTTAATATAGGTAGGCATATACAAAAATGTCTGAATAAAAATTTAGTTTTTAAGCCTTTGCAATGAAAGTAACTCGATGAGAGTTGCTTTCATTGCAAAGGCTTAAATATTAACGAAGCACAGGAAAAAACTGATTTAGCAATGTCATAATAGATAAAAAAAAAAACAAAACATTAGAAAACGAATACAAAACCTACATTTAAACATCGAATGATGATCATCAAGATAAAAAAAAACTAAAAGAATCTAGCGCATAAAATTAAAAATAGAATAATAGCGCGCATTGTCAGTAGCGGGGTGGGGTGCGCGGGCGGGGCGAGGTGACCCGGCGGTGAACGGCCCTCCCGGAAGGTGACCCGGCGAGAATTCGGGAAAAGACCATACTCACACAGCTAAATGTGGCCGAACACGACAATAGACAAACCGTGGGCAAAAACTATAAAGGTCAGCGGATGTACAGTTTCTATAGACGTATGTGGAATTGCTAATGTGGAGTCGATTTCCGTCTCGTATGACATCGAAGTAGATGATTCGTCAATAATTTTCATTTTAAGAGCTTAACACTTACGAGCATCTGCCACCATTGCTTAAAATTTTAATGATAAAAGAAATGCAATGAAATCTTGATAAAGGTTCTCAGATATAAATGTTTTATTTTCTTCAGCAGTGTTCGTTTGAAATTTTGTTCGACACACTCTGTTTACTACTATATTAACAGCTAAAAAGTACAATACAAAACCACCAAGCTTCCTGCACCAAATGCATAGATTAAAAATTTACACACTTTTTTGATCGACATGTAAAAATGGCGCTTAACGGAAAACGTCAAACTAAGTACAAAAAAATCTATGATCAATTTTGACGAAAAATCTTGGTGGAACACTTGTAAGGATAGATGTACTGACCTGGAGGCCTGGGATGCGCCGCGTGGTGCTGCAACGTGCTCGCGATCTGGTGGTGCTGGTAGAAGGGCAGGAAGGGCGTGTGGAAGGGCGCGGGGGGAGGCTGCAGCCGCGCCTTCAACTCCTCCGCGGAGCCCGCGCCCGACGACGATGACTCTACGTCAGAGACGCCGCTATCCGCGGGGGAGGGGGGCAGGGAGCCTGTAGACAAAAGAAACATGTGTAAAAAAAAATGTATGACGTGAAATTTCTTTGGATTCTTATAAAACAGATGTTTATATACATAATACATTAAAAAAGTGAACCGTAAAAATAGCCTTTTGTCTAAATAATTACAACATGTAAAAAAATACCTAAAAGTAAAAAAATATATAAATTATCCAATTTGATGCAGAGAAAAACCAACAAATTATAAATTTATATGAAAGTTCTGTGAAAATATTTGCGTTTAAATTCCATGTTAAATTAAATTTGCTACGTAGCGGCTACGACGCTACGAAATTCGTAGTACGCCATTCTTTGAATAAAAAAAACAACACTGCGACAGACTCAATTTATAATGTGGGCTATGTCTACCTCGCAAGGGGTAGACAGAGCCCAGGTCTTTAAGACCTACAAGCCACGTTTACATATGTAAATATGTTGCACAATAAACGTATCTAATTGCAATAAACTACTTATATGCAAATTTTAACGTTTTTTAGCGAAAACCTATTGTCCTCTAACGGTCACCCTGCACCCTGCACGCAGCATCCAACGGCCATCTCGATTCGCATGCACTCAACTCATCCATTATGGTCAGCCAGACAAAACGCAACCGTTAGAAACTGCATAAGATGCACTTGCACCAACCTGTTTCCAGTGGGAATGCACTCACTGCAATTGTCATGCAAAAACGTGGAGTCACCTTAACTTACAATTATGTAAATTCGGGTCAGCGAATTAGGGTTGCATGTTTTTGCATCTTAATTTTTGAGAAATTTAAAATTGTCTTCGGTCAGTCTTATCTTAACCCAATTATAACAAAATACTTTATTTACCCTTCAAAACTCGCTCGGTGTATAAAAGTCCCAAACTTTCTCATGCCGGCCCTCGTAATAAAAAAGTTTGACGAATAACGGCCGTATTTAAATAATATAATCAACAGCGGTCTCGCTAGGAGGCGAGGAAGAAAGCTGTTTATTCATACATTTCCTCGTCCATTGACTAGTAGTGACCATTTGACCGGTGTGCTGTAATGTAATGCGCTGTCCACACCCTTTTGTGTGTATTGTTAACCCTTCAGCGCGGACAATGCTTGGGAACCGGGAAGCGACGGCGGCTACCGGTCAAGCCATTCAATCGAGAATAGTGAATGCCAACTAGTATCCGTTTAATCTATGAAATCGATGAGCCGTTTTTTAAATCTCTGAAGCTGTAGTCGAGTTTATTATTAAAGGTGTCGGATTATATGTATTGTGCAAAAAATTGTAAAGGGATAGTCTGTATCTCGGATCTGACTGATCGACGAACAATATCAAAAAGTATATTTTTATTACCCAAATTCACGTACTATTTAAATTCATCATCATCATCAGGTCTTTAAGTCTCAACTGCATAAGCATGACCCTCTCTGTATTACCAGAGCCATACATGGCCAGAGCAGACAGAGGATTTGGCCTACACTCTCCTTGCTGGCCAGACGGGTTGGAGAGGTTTCATTGATGTTTATGAGCTTTGTTTAGCTTGTATTTCCGAAGTCGCCTCTTACGACATCCATGGAAAGACTTGGAATGGTCCTATTCTTACTCTGCCGGAAACCACACGGCTAAACTATGCCAACTATTTAAATGATGAGTACAATATACATGTCATTACAGTAAGTATCTCATAATCATAATTGAGCTTCTATTATTTAATTATTCTGAGACTAAATCTGTGAGATTTGTCCTAACATTAAACATTGAGGACCCGTAGTGACCGACCTTTGCATATTAATGTTCCCAAGGCGATTTAAACAAAAAGTTTTTCGCCCCAGTGGTTGTCACCGAAACCCGGCGACTGACCAGCGCATACGGAATCCACCCCATTGTATAACCCTTTCATCTCACGTATCAAAATAATAATAAATTAAGTATAAATAATGGCTACGGGTTTTGGATTTTTTGACACGAGGGTCTACCGGTCTACCGGTCAGCGAGGAATGCGGTTCCATTAGGAAAGTATCACAATAAGGAACAAAAGTGACCCCTTCCTATATCGGGCCATCTTTATGGACTGGCCAGTGTCCATATTCTTTGTACGGCCGGCGTTAGACCATAATCCCGCGAACAGTTAGATTCGCGGGCTTTTGCATATCAATGGACAATGTGGACGTTATGTGCCGTGACGTGATCTCAGTCATAATTACCGCACTCCACGTGTAAGTCCTTTTGTCATTTTTTATATAACTATGACTCAGTATGTAGTAAAATTACTGGTATGTATTTTGAAAGTCTCGGGATTTGTGATATATTAGAAAACAAACGCATAATTTCTATACAACTATCACTTTATAATCGAGTTATTTGTCTAAGTGTCTGTATGTAAGTCCCCCACTGATAGTGATGCAATAAAATAAAAACCAGTTTTGCATAAACACAAGAATTATTCAAATCGTTTCTCTTTCTATGAAAAAATGGAATGGTATTTTCCTCTCTACGGCATAATGTTGTTTGAAATTTAAAACATATCAACCATATTGAAATCTATCCTAAGATAATAAATGCAAAAATTTGTATGTTTAGATGCTAAATTACGCCAAAACGGGGGAACGGATTTTGACGAAATTTTGCACACAGATAGGTTATTACATGAATAAACACACAGGCTACCTTTTATCCCGGAAAAAGTACTGTTCCCGCGGAATAGATCATAACGCGAGCGGAACCGCAGGCGATAGGTGATCGTTAGATATATTTTTAGAAATATCTTCTAAAATACCTTTAAAAATGGACATCATCTTGCGTTTCTATTGTATAATGGTTAAGATTAGTCGCCTCACTGTTTCATTACCTTTCACACGAAAAAAAAACGCGGTCCCAGCGTCTTTGATCAACCCTTCTCTTCGCCCCTCCGTTCACTTCCTTTAAAATGGTAATTGCTTAGATATTGTTAGACCCGCCGTTGGTCAGTATTAGGCATATGGCTTAGTATGTACTGAGTGGTTTGGCTTAGTTATATGGCACACCCTATGGGTTATCTACTTAAAAAGATATGTAAAAGCTCCTAAAAATTTACTTGTATCAAAAAAGTTAATATAGCTTTTCATTTTAGTTTTGTAAATACAATGTTGTTTTCTCTTGACGCTTCGTACAGAAAATCCAGGATTTTGCAAGCGTCTTTCACTCTCCTACGGCACCCTTTCATTCAAACAGAGGGGTGAATACGTCAAACTGCAATTACTCCCGTCATTGCGAATCTTACAATGGTGTCGGACAATGGTTGCGTCCGTGCACCCACGCGTGACGCTCCGATTCCGAAGTGTCAATAGCAACGGAAAGCCGGGCTGTAGCGATTCAAAAGATGAAAGGGACGCCGCTATTGACTAGAGTGAGACGGAAGACCAGATTAGGTTATTGTGATGGATGACGCAGCGTTTGAGGCGCAAGGTGTATAAGTATAACCCATTTTTGCGTTAAACTAACCCATTTTGGGTGTAAATGTGCGAACGCAACTGTGCAATGTGCGCAAGCGCAGGCGGCGCATTGTTTGCTTAGGACGGACGACGGACCGACCTGCTGTAGGGTTAAGCTTTGTGATGCCGACTTGCGTTTCGGATTTTCGCACAATGATGTGGTTTTAGGTGAATAGTATAAACTGATATTCTGTCTAAAAATGATCCTCGACTTTGGTAGCATCGCAGCTGATGAAGCAATTGGAATGGAAACATGCTCGAATGAAATGCAGTTTTATATGATGTAGATATCGGTTGCAATTTGGGGAATTTAGTATTGTGTTACTTTCATATATGATCCATTTTTTGTTGATGGAATTTTGAAGAGATCTACCAAAGTTGCTGTACAATCAAATTATGAATTGGCTTATAAAACATCTTTTGAGATGAATGGTACAAACGTAGTTAAAATACTCGTATAATCACTCAATCAATACAATAATTGTATGAAGCTTCAAAATGTTGCTAGTAATAGATAAAGTTAGGCAGATTTGCCAAATCATATAACACCAGGAATTATGTCACAATAGTGGATCCCGAGCTCTGACATGCCACAGCAGAGAATAAGGAAGAGGCGGGAAGTAAACAGAGCATTTTAACTAATTTAGCAACTTTATTAAAATATGTAACAACGGGTTATTCACGTACGAAGTCAGCTACTGGCTGACATGTTTCGATCTCATCCGGAGACCAGCGGGCGGCCGCCCACGCTTCCTTGCTAGTATCAGTGCGGATCGAGACATCAGACGCGCGTCTCGATCTACATTCGCCCTGAGTAAGACCTCCGGATGAGGTCGAAACATGTCGCCAAGTAGCTGACTTCGTAAGTGAGTAACCCGTTGTTACATAATTTAATAATGTCTATACTCGTATCTCACGTTAGTTTTAATCAAAAGATTTTACACATCCTTAGCTCTGTTCGACAAACTTTCTGAAGGCTTTTTTCAAGAAAATATACTGCAGAATTCATCCAGACCAACTTCTAATAATATTTTCTGCACTTTTCCCACTGGTTTCAAAGAAGTCTATCAAACACAAACTCGTTTAATTTTTTCTAATTTTAGCTGACCTGGGTTACCACATCGCACGTGCGGGAAACCGCAAAAACAAAGAAAATGGCCGTCTTCCGAGAACTCCGTGACGCAACCATTTATTTGCGGCCCTCCCTCAACCCTTTGATAAAGGTTTTATTTTTATGCTAGAGTACCTTTTCAATCTATTTTTGAATTTATTACGTAACAAATTTTCACAAAATGTTATGTTGTACGGATATGGGATCTGTATAACAAATTGTAGACAAAGGCAGTGTTTAACAACAAAGTATGTTTAGATCATTGTCCGCCAACTTATTTCTAAATCATCAACTGATAAAGACGATGCTGGCAAATGATTACATACATGGTTTGGATGTATAATTCTTTTGGAAATAAAAAAAATATATATATACTAGAACAATTAACCTAAAACTAAAAACCTAAAAATATATAATAACTAAAATATAACATAATTCCCATAATATAATTTCCCATAATTCTTTTTGATGTGATAATGTCTTATAAATCAATGAACGGCTGTACAAGCAAGAAAGTTTCACGTTCCGTGTGCAAGCGAGGGCGCGGAACATGCAAGCAAGGCACGATCAAGGAACAAGCAAGGCACGATCGGCCTAAGCGTTCGGCTTGTGACGCATCTATCTCTCTTCCGCCGTTATCACGTAAAATTATCGTCCGTTAACCGACTTTATAGACAACCTATTTTTTTTCATACATTTTCGCAGGAAAGCGTTTTACATAGCCTGTGGATGCCTGCAACACTTAGTAATGTTTTTACTCTAATGTATTATTCGTATTTTAGACAATAAGATGGATAAATCTACATAAAGATCCATTGTCTAGTAAAGCGCTACTGGTGGATCTCACACCCCTAAGCGTCAAAGACATGATAGTGTAGTGTGTCGTATAAAGTCCACATTCAAATGCAATAGTTAAATAATAATTGTGTAAAATCAATATTATTTATATAGACGTGCTACAACTGAGTTTGCTTTTCATCTTATTTAGTTATCCCCTTGTCAACCCTTTGAATAAACATTATTTCGCAACACAATCCGCCCGCGCCGGGCGAGTGGTTAATCAGTGGAATTGCACATTTTGGTCAATAGTTCGAGGGCCATCTGTGGCATGTGTCAAAGGGCTGGTGAAAGTTGGGGTGAAAGATGAGGGATGTTTACGTTAGTTTCAAGTGACATGCAGCTTGTAAGAGGTGACAAATGCTGCTTATTGAGCATATTCATCAAAATTTGTTAGACAGTATTAATAATATTGATCTGACAAAAGTCTATGCTGGTCTGGGAGAAAAGAAAAAAACGTAGAATGTGCCAGCTGTTTCTCTTCCGGCGCAGATCGTAAAAGCCGATCGAGGCATTGGGCTCAAATCTGCGGAGTCATATCAACAGTTGACACGGCTAGCAACCCATCACTATTTTGATTCCGTTTTTCATCTACACGCCCTCCAACATGGTAATCTGGCCATAAGAGCTAGGCTCTGTCTATCCCGCAAGGGAATAAGACGTGATACTAGGTTCACATTTCTATCAACAACTTCCAATTAATCTGTCTTTGTAACTTAGCAGGATAAGTAAGACATAAAATTCCACGGTGAATTGAAAATCAAGCTTTGTTTTAACAAAAATAAAAATCTAAAAGTTATGCATATAAAATTATAATAAAAATTCAAGCTCTTCTGTTGTGGTTAGGGTGATGATTTTATCTTTGAGTTAGGTAGAAATTTTATATATCCACAATATAATTGAACGCCTAAGCAAACTATCAAAGCTCGCAGTTCACCAGACGAGCTTTGAAGCTATGCGGGATGTAATTAGGTTTCCCGAAGCTTTGAAAACTTGATAGGGTTTAGTTATTGGACGTGACGAGCAAATATTAAAGTATATCATATCTGTGTAATGGCTTTCTGATATAACACGTATGTGACACCTATATGTTGCAGACTTTTTCAATGAAGTAACTTGAAATTGTTTCTGGCAACCCAGGGCATTTTATTCCTTTTCGTAAGTTACGACTGTGTATCAGATGTTGAATGTATCGAAGGATATCTCCTGTAAAGATCTTCACAAATAAATAAATAAATATATACGGACATATCACACAGATTGAGTTAGCCCCAAAGTAAGTTCGAAACTTGTGTTATGGGATACTAACTCAACTATACTATATTTTATAACAAATACATATATAGATACACATCCAAGACCCAGGCCAATCTGAAAAAGATCATTTTCCATCATGACCTGGCCGGGGATCAAACCCGGTGACTCACAAATAATCTAAGTAATGCAGCTAGTGTTCTTGGCACACAGGCAACACGTACCGCAGTTTAGATATTTTGTTTTTAGTAATAATATAGTCAGTCTTTCTTATCTTTTTAGATACTTCACATCATCATCAGGTCTTTTTAGTCTCCACTGCAGGAGCAGGACCCATCCATGTTTAGATACTTAAGTTATTTTAATGAAGTTTTTTGGATTGGAAGTTGTATTAAAATATTAAATTGATACAAATAACTAACTAATCAAATCCTTGATTTGATGTTTCATGTTATGCATACACACATACATAGTATCACGTCTTTTTCCCTTGCGGGGTTGACAGAGCCTAAGTCTATAAGACCTTACGGCCACATTTAGCATGTTGGAGGGCGTGTAGATGGAAAACGGAATCAAAATAGTGATGGATTGCTAGCCGCATCGCCTATTGACATTATTCCGCGGATTTAAGCCCAATCGCTCGATCGGCTTTTACGATCTGCGCGGGAAGAGAAGCAGCTGGCACATTCTACGTTTTTTTCTTTTCTCCCAGACCAGCATGGAAGAGAATTAGATGTGATACTAGGTTTTCATGTTATGATATAGAGAAATCAACTATTGTGATAATATATGCTCTACCTATCCCTTAATCATAATACAGTAAAATCTAGCAGTATTAAAGTACCTAGCCCAGCACATACTCCATTAATATTTAATTCACGTAGGTAAGGTGCCGAGCACACAAACTTGTATCGGAGCCTAATCTGGAGCCGCTGGTGTGAATAAATGATGATGTTTGACATTCACCGCTCAGTGCGAACATATAGTTAAAATTCATATTTTAGCACTTTATTTGATAATAGCTTTCGCCCGCGGCTCCGCCCGCGTCAATGTCGATTCCTCAGGAATACTGCTTTTTCCCGGGATAAAAATCGGTTCAGTAGTTACGGCGTGAAAGCGTAACAAACAAACAAATAAACAAACAAACAAACTCACTTTCGCATTTATAATATTAGTAAGGAAGTAAGGATAAGGATTTTTATAAGCAAGAGTATAGCTTTATAGAAAATACCATTTTGAATATGTTGAAACAAGTCGAAAATTATGGCATTACATGTTGGTGATTCTGTAAGTTTTAATATTATTTAGTAAATAGTAATAAAATCGTTAAAACGCTCGCTTCGTTGTTCAAAAACACGTATTATGAAA
Organism: Elegia similella; assembly: GCA_947532085.1. Lineage (NCBI taxonomy): Eukaryota > Metazoa > Arthropoda > Insecta > Lepidoptera > Pyralidae > Elegia > Elegia similella. The sequence goes on along the minus strand of OX383927.1, from coordinate 30,955,461 downwards.
TCGAACAGAAATTCTAAAAACAATGTAAAAACAAGACAAACCATATTCCGAGAAAGGTTTATTACAGACATACTAATAAATGTTTTTTTAATATAAAACTCAATTAAGAATATCCATTTTTTCGTCCTATTAACGCGATAATAAACTTCCAATTCGGCAACCTTTGTTTAATTGTAATCGCGACAGCTCCAGAAAGCACATGTCTAGACGCAATCATAGACGTGTATACGTATTGTATACGCGTACACACGCAGCGGTGTGCGCGGGGGTGTGTGCTGTACGCGTGTGCGTAAGGGCGGGCGGGCGGTCGTGACATTGGGCGGGCGGATCAGCTGATATCGATCCCACTTCCTCTTCGCCTATGAATTTTTCATGCCTCACCGTGCCGCCTCATAACTTTGTTATGACGCCCGTCTAGTTTATTTGGCAGTTCCCTTTCTTTTGACGCTTGTTGCTGATATTTTTATTTTGGCTAAATAAAAGCTATCTATGTATATTGTTATGACAAATGTTCTGTCTATATGAATATGGCGAGTTTTATTTTACAAAATATCTTCTGTTGTTAACCGACTTCAAAAAAAGGAGAAGGTTCTCAATTTTTTAATTACGTTTTTTAATGTTTGTTTCCTTATAACGTATTAATGAACCGATTTAAAAACATCTTTTTATTCAAAAGGATATACTTTTAGTTCAGACTAGTACGCTTTCAGTAGCAGTAGTTTATTTTAATTCGGTATTTTTTTTTTATTTAAAAGATTATTAAGTTTGTATGATATTAGTTTTTGGTTTATGCCCTAGTTGCTAGGTAAATAAGTACTAAATAAACCATTAATGAACTTATGTATGTACATATATTAGTCATGAAGATACGGACAAATCACGACGGTTGCTAGGGCCTACAATCTGTACGATGTCTTACTTTATATTATAACTTAATTATCCATGAGTTATATTTATTACACGGAAATCAAGAGAGCTTTACGCGAGATAATCGAAAGATTTTAACGCTGTAGTTGTCTTTATTTATTAAAAACTTATTGAGATTTTAGTAAAACCAATACATTTCCTATTACATCTTTAACGGAATTTACGCAGTATTATTTCCGTATACAAACCTCAAATTGTGTAAATTTGCCTACGAATATAATTATGTAGACCTACCGAACGTCTCCAGCCAATATTCTCAGTAACGCGAACCTTAAAGCCTTCAACGAGACGTTAGGAATAACACTGAGACCGCTGTTTCCACGGCCTGTAATATTCATGAGTTATGTAACTACCTACCGAACATAGGTACTCGTACCACGTGATCCCTTTCGTATCAAGAGCTTCTGTGAGACAAGTTTTTAACAAGTTTAAATTAGATGTGGGAAGCTTGATTAAGTTAGGTTAAAGTAAACTTAGAGTTTTAAAGTAAATATCTTTTCGGGATGGGTATATCAAGCGGAAAACAAACATTAGGTATAGTCATCAATACGAACAACTTTTAATTATGAGACCAACTTATTAGAAGGTTAGGAAAGAGAGAAATGATTTACAAAAGATTTCGTTAACATATATGTGGTATCCGGCAGAGTAGAATAGGACAACTCCAAGTCTTCCCGTGGATGTCGTAGAAGGCGACTTAGGAAATACAAGCTAAACAAAGCTTATAAACATCTGTGAGACCTCTCCAACTCGTCTGGCAAGCGTGGAGATTGTAGGCCAAGTCCTCTGGCTGCTCTGGCCAAGTATGGCTCTAGTAGTACAGAGAGGGTCGTGCTCCTGTAGTGGAGACTAAAAAGGACCTGATGATGATGATATTTATTAAAATATATTGAAGGATGTTTTGAAAGGAATCAATTATAGTCGTCGGCATTAGTATAACATGGTAAATGAGACATTTAATTTATTACATTCATCATCAGGTCTTTTCAGTCTCCACTGCAGGAGCAAGACCCTCTCTGTACTTCCGGAGCCATACTTGGCCGGAGCATACAGAGGATTTGGCCTACACTCTCCTCGCTGGTCAGACGGGTTGGAGAGGTCTCATTGATGTTTATGAGGTTTGTTTAGCTTGTATTTCCTAAGTCGACCTTTTACGACATCCATGGGAAGACTTGGAGTGGTCCTATTCTACTCTGCCTATCACACGGCTAATTATTTATTAAAATTTATTACATTGACATTATTTAATAAGCGGAACCAAAGATGTGGGAATTAGCAAAAATACGTCTGTAGTAGATATAAATGATTTAAATTAGACTAGGTTACATGTATACTAAATCCTTTGTTTGGACAAAACTTGGGTCTGGCTAATTTAAATGTTTAATACATGGCCTGTATACAATGGTATTTGCACAGCGTATCCTTAAGCCGTTTGTGAATTGACTCATATTGCAAAAAAAACATTTGAAATTAGCTCTAATATTGGAACAAAGTCATTAAGAATTGTGATATTTTGTGGTTAGTATTATTCATTAATGTTGTCTGTTCATTCATTGTTATAATAGGTAGAAACTCTGAGGTTCCGATCATAAGGTTTTGTAGTATAAAAACAATGTTTTCGGAGAGGCCTTTGCCCAGCAGTGGCAACAGGCTGTTTCTAACAGCTGCAATGATAATAATATATAATAAGCTCTACAATCTTAAGACTTATTACATGAGGCTACGCATCAGCACGTCCTCTAGTATTGCAGATGTCCATGGACGACGGTAATCATTTTCCATCAGGTGGCTCGTCTGCTCGTTTGCCGTCAAATATCCTTATCCTTACTAATATTATAAATGCGAAAGTGAATTTGTTTGTTTGTTTGTTACGCTTTCACGCCGTAACTACTGAACCGATCATCATGAAATTTTGCATACAAGTTCTCTGGAGTACGGAGAAGGATATAGGATATCTTTTATGCCGGGAAAAAGAACTATTCCTTAGGGATCGACATTGACGCGGGCGAAGCCGCGGGCGAAAGCTAGTGTATAATAAAATGAGGATTTTAATGTTGTTTTGCGTAATATTGTCTTTACAGTTTTCTTTTATATTTAAGTTTCATATAAGCTACATATATGGAAATAATGTTCTACTTTATTTCCTGTACCTAGTCTAAAGCTTGTCTAAACCTTGTATAGATATGATTTCGTTCTATCTCGTTATAGCGGCGGCAGGGCCGGAAATTACTTTCTCCTGATATTTGTACTGCTACGCGGACAGACGTACTTGCGCTTATGTATCAAATAATTTCCGTTTTGGCGTCCAAGGGAAGTATACAGGCTGTTTCGAACAGTTACTAACCGGTTGGTATCTAGTTAGAGCGTTATTTAATTAAGGTCATTATCATCATTTCGAGTAGGTGTCACGCTCAATCGACCATGCACAACCTGGTGTCAGAGTTCTTCGGAACCGTCTCTCGGCCTCTGACGTGGTTCCTTTAACGACTACCAGATGGCAGCCGGGACCAACGGCTTATCATGCCTTCTTTATTATCAGACAATCAGGTGATTCAAGCCTGCAATGTCTTAATCAAACTGGAAACAACTAAACATAGTATGCTTCCCGAGGGAATCGAACCCACGACATCCGGGTCTACAGGCAAACGCCTTAACACCTGGACCACGGAGGCAGTTAAGTAAGTTTAATTTAAGTAGATTAATCTTATGAAGAAATAAAATGACTTCTATGACTATTTACTGTGTAACAGTTATCCTTTCTCTTAGATTTAGTAAAGTAGTATTACTAAAAATATAATATAACTTTGTCGGTACTTACCGGGAAATATACCGAGGTTATTTTTAAAATTATTGTGTATATGTTTTCACTCATAAACTGTTAAAATGACGCTTGGATTTTATAAAAATGGAAAAACTAGGGATCTTAGAAATGAATATGTAAGTATTCATTTAATTCTTCATTTTAGAAACGAAATCTACTTAATATGCAGAATCGAAAAAACTGATGATAATTCAGACATTTCATAACATAAAGTATTTTCACACTAAGTCAATCACGTAGGCGTAGGTTACCTAAATAGTACGTAACCTACTACCTACTCATTTGAAATTCCGTACGTATCGATATCTTGTATGTATGTACGACTATCGCTTGGCAACTTGTATTCATCGCCGGTAATTGGTTCTAGACATCCAGTCTATTGAGGTGACCCTAGACTACAGCAGTACTTATATTAATTCTACCTAGTTACACGTGGCCGTCTGTTGGTATAACATGGGTAAATTCGCAGCGATGCTTCGAAGGACGAAGTCTAATAGACCTTGGTAGACTCCTCGTTTTGGCCGGGTACACCGTTTTGTAAAATTTCTTATATAAAGTAATTATCGACGCAAACAAGGTAAAAATAACGGTTGTTTTAATTACTAAGAATTTTAAATATTGTCAAGACAAATGAAAGCTTTTTTGTTTTCTTGAGATAACACATTGTTTTGTAATCTATGCGTATTTAATATATTTATGTATCTTTTGTTTAATAAGTTTATGGAGTGGTTTGGTTACAAAAAAACTAAAAATACCAGTTATAGTAATTGTTATGTATTCTAAAATAGAATATTAGCAGCATTATTATATTGAAGTATAAAAAATAAAAGGGTTTGATAGACTTCTCTTATATTTTTGTTTTATTTTGCATTCACAATGCTTTTTTGATATACTCTTATTAATTAAATTAAGAAATAAAATATGATGAAAAAAATTCAAGCGGGAGGGATTTGAACCAGCTACCATAAAAGCCTATGTACGACTTAAAAAAAAATTTTCACCCTATTTTATTTCTTAATTTAATTAATAAGACGTCTCTTAATTAAGATATATAAAGATAAAACTCAATAGATCTACTTTCATACAATAAAAATACTCTTCGCTTTCATTGTTCGAAACAGTATTTAAAATTATACGTAGCTCTCTAGTTCAAACTTTACAATGTCTACGGTTCGTAGAAGAGAGCTTGTTTTCGTAGCGGTTCGTAGCCGGCGTAGCTGTTAATTTAGTAGACATCGAACAAAGGGTGGATGTTGTATTACGAATACACAGTAACTTTTTATATTACGTAGCAATATTTTTAGAATTTGTTTGTTAAATTTTAATAGGATTTTCATTGAAACTTCTAAACTGTTTTAGGTTGTCTTTTTGTTATTTTAGTGTAAAAGACTAGACTAGTACTTCTTTCACTTCATCTCCATCAATCACTCTTTTCATACATGCTCGCAAATTTCGGGTACTCCTTTTGCATAGTTCTCCTTCCGCAAGAACGTTTACAATATTTTGCTTTGCACGTTTTTCATAAAATAGATTCAGTAATGAATTCGGAATACATAAAAACGGAAAAAAATTGGTTGTCTGTAAAGTTGGTTTATAAATAATATTACGTGATAACAGTGAGAGATAGATGCGTCACAGATGCTACTACTACTGTCCGGAAGGTGACATTTTTCGTGCGTGCAGCCGGTCTTCATTGATTCATAAGAATGTTGTCACGTCAATAACAAGGGCTAGTATATTTTTTGGTTCACTTACCGGTACTGGGCGCCGTATAAAGGTGGTGACGGGCGTTGGGCGCCGGCGCGAGCAAGCCGTGAAGGAGCGCCTGCCCCAGGGAGCCCCGGGCTCCGAGCCGCAGTGCCGCGGGCTCTCCGCCGTCCACTGCAACAAGAGAGATTAACGTTAGCAACTGTGCTCAACGGCTGATAGACAAGTACAGTCGTATCAAGTGTGTAACTTATTGTAAAGTCTATCTGAATATTATGTTAAAATCGTCATGAATATAAAATCTCTGTACAAGATTAGTTAAAAAAAGAAAACTTATCTTTTGTAAGAAATCATTACAATTAAGAACCCCTTTACTCAATTCAATCATCAAAACACAAAGAAAAATATTTCAAAATATATTAAAAGAAAAACAAGATAAATTAAAAGAAAATGTTTGTTTTTTTCGTTTGTAGAGATTTATTGTTCAATATGCAACACAGAAAAAAATATATACAATGGAGGACTAATCCCATATAGGGCTCTCTTCTAGTCAACCGGCGAGCAAAAGTTAGGTATACAGTTACAAGTTACAAATAAGGAAACAGGCGCAAAAATGTTTCGTTTTTAATGTAAATAAGAACATGTTTACAATTTTTCCTTTTATTTTACCACAAAAATTGCGGGTCGGTCTAAAATCAACAAAAGTTTGTCTCAAGCTCGTAGTAAAACGTCAGTGTCGAAGCCAGCCCAAAGATCAGTTGTGAAAGTTGGTAGTTTCAGACTTGAAGGTGAATTTAACGATTCAATTGTCGAGCTTCCGAACTTCTAAGTAATTAAATTCTAACCACTTTTCACCTTTCATTTGCTAAATTTATTTTGGGGCCTTTTTTTAGAAGTAATTTTATTATTTTATTTCGGTATTTTCTTTAAAAACAAGATCTTAATGTGGAAATATGGACCTATGGCTTGACGAAATGTTTGTAGAAAGATAGGTGTTCAAATTTTCGTTACTTAACTCGGAATTCCATTTAATTTCTTGTGATATAAATAAATATTTTATATAAAAAAGCTACTTAACCCAATCGTTTACATGTCTGTGGAAGGAGATTTTTTTTTTAATATGATTCACAAATTGTTATAACCAATACAAACATTAAAACAGTAAGACTCTCAACATATCTGATGATGATTTAATTATATCATCACAGTACTCAGCAGTAAGGAATACTAAGCAAATTTATATATAATATCGTATAGTACTCCAATGGTATGTTGAGACTACTATATGCTCCAGACATATGAGTTATAAAACCAAACTTTGTAGTCTTTTATCAGAATTTCGGCATCAGATATATCCTAGCGTGGGCAGTTATAAGGCAATTTTTATTCTTCCTATATCGTCAGTATGTTATATACTCTAGTCCTCATTACTCTAATAATAAATATTTTTATTATATAGACAAATAAAGAGACTTATGTCATTATAAGTTACTGTCACCTTTAGGGACAATAAGCATGTAAAAACATATTTTTATAGTTTAGGTTTAATTTATTAGTATATTTCTCGTAAACAAGTGTCATGATGTGAAGTCATATATCTAAAAGGAAAAGGCTATGAAATTATATTTAAATAAAATGATGAAAGTTTATCAGGTTCCCTGAAAAGTCCCTTTAAAGTAATTATATTACAGTTTGCGGCAGCTTTCTCCCTTCTAATCAGCTTAGAAAAGCTTCGTGCCTGTATGTCTGCCATGTTGTGACGTCATCGCCGGAACGCCATCACGTTCACGCCATAAATTGTCAAAGGAGGTCACGTCCCAGACGTCATTCACCACGATTGTGCGTTCCTACTGGACTTACAGGTTCATACAGGCATTTAAGGGATATACAGTCTCAGGAATTAAGGCTTATTAGTAACACATAGTAATCGGAAGTAAGCAAGACTTCGAGGGAGCCACTGGTTGTAATGAAAAGTTATTTTCTAAATATGAAAAACGGACTAAGTCCTATACATTATTGTCTTGGTACCTACTTAAAGACATTGTTTTGATTGATAAGATGAGAAGAACTAATAAGGAAATAAGAAATGCAGGGCAGGTGACTTACAGTTTATGTGTTCGCGAAAACAAAAGAGGACCAGCCCTCGGCCCCCTAGTGTCTAATCGTTTTAAGCGTGTCACCCAAAATTACCGGTAGATCGATAATATAAATATTATCTTAATACATCCAAGCCAGACGCTTCCGTACGCCGACCTTGGAGCCACCCGCACCCCCTTGAATACTTCAGCAACCCACCTGTTGTTGTCTCCCTCTGGCTAACGCGGCATTGCGCATGTTTGGCGCAGAGAGCGAGACAGATAGCTCTCCTTTCGCTTTCCAGGTCGAAGTGTCTAGACGGTGGACGTTTAACGGCTGGGAACACATGTGAGTCGTCTGATAGTGGCTATCACGGGAGTACATGCAAATTTGCCATGGCGGCGCCACGCGAGCTTTTGTTTTACAATTTGGTTTGCTTCTCCTGGGGGAAATTGAACGCTGAATTTTCTTATATCTGGATGAGCGTCTAGATTTTTTAATTAAGTAAAGTTCTGTAAGTAAATGCCGTTAACAGATTGAAGTATTCTTAAAAGTCGATAAAGGGAAGGTATCGCCGTATTTACAGATTTCATTTAAATTGTAATAACCAAATGAAATTACAGTTATTTAATTTCGTTAAAATAACTACGGTTCCGAGTTTGTCTTTGTTTACTTAGTGAACGAACGAAGGTATGATTTGGTGTCGAGTATTATGCCTCCCCTATAATTTTTTTAGTCCTTAAAATACATACGATATCTAAAAGAAAAAGTAGAGATACACATAATATAATGGTAGATAATTATACAACGTTGCAAACATCTAAAAGTATTTTTTTTACAGAACACGATTAAAAAAGACAAAACAGTTGTGTTCTATCGAGCCGTCAAGAAAATGATGTCACATCGTTTCTAGTAGATAATATGTTCCGTTTCTAAAGCTCGAAGACGAGAGCTTTCGCGAAACTTTCAGCGGATTATCACAAACTTAATGAGATTGGATTGCAGTGTGGGATGTATCGAAGGGTGGATGCAGGAGTGTCGGATTTTATGAGAAACAGTTTGCAGACAAATCGTGAATTATGTAGTCTCTGTCTGTATACGAGGAACCAAATTTGTGATATCTACGAATAACTTATTACAAAAAGTATTTGATTTATTTAATTTACATTTCTAGTGATAAATAATACGTTCACTGCCGGATTTTTCATAGCAATGCATATGTTATTATTTTTCTAAGAGTGTACTACTACTCTAGTATATGTATACTCGTATTAGGTACATTCAAAGAGATTAAATATATAAACTATACAATCTGTTTGGGTAAATAAAATATTATTAGGAACGTTTTTTGAATATTAGCCTTATCACTTTATCCTTCTTTAAAAATAAATAAATACAAATATATAGGGACATATCACAATGATTAAAATGTTGTTGATTAGATATAAGATTTTTGTTATTAAGATGTAATTAATTTGAGCTCTTCGTACAAATTCCAAACTGTTGAGATATTCTCAAAACAAACAACCACTCCCTGCATATATCAACTTTCTCATTTCATACGTATGCACCTAGCTTTGCCGGATAAGCGGATGCGCTAGATGCAGCCTGCATTATGCAGTCGCATCGAGGAAGGCATGCAAACTTCTTGCATTTTAGGGGTCGACGAACCGACAATAGGTATTGTTGTTTAAAAGGAAGGAAGATTTTCAGCACCTTTTTATGCTTTTACTGTATTTTTCCGACATAACGACCTCCGTGGTCGAGTGGTTAAGGCGTTTGTCTGTAGACCCGGGGGTTGTGGGTTGGATTCCCTTGGGAAGCATATTTGTTTAGTTGTTTCCAGCTTGGTTAGGACATTGCAGGCTTGAATCACCTGATTGTCTGATAATAAAGATGATTCCGTTAGCGGTTCCGAAGAACTCTGACACCAAGGTGAGCATGGTCGATTGACCGTGACACCTAATCGAAATGATGATTGACTGTATTTTTGTTACATGCGGGTTTTTTTTAGTGAGAAAGTAAAATTGCTACCATCCTCGTTAGTAGCCATCAAGATAGATACATAAAATTATTAATTGTGACATCAGAATCACACAAACAATCAATGAGCGAACAAAATACAGAAATGTCTAAGTTAATCTGTCTTATTATAAAACGAGGAGTAACTTTAGACTTTAAACCATTATCCGACCAAAATAAGTCAACACTTATCACTTTGACTTTTGGTCAACTGTCACTGTCAATTTGTTTTGGACGGATAATGGTTTAAACCAGGTACTAAATTTGGTCCTCGTTTTTTAAGACTGAATTAGTCTTACATTAAGCTATATTATTTACCTTTAAGACAGCTTAAACCTGACATCAGTGTTGCCCACTTATACTCAAGAAAAAGAACTACAACATATAGAAAATTTTCAGAATACTCAGACCTGTAGACTTAAGAATCGTTCATATATCAAATATCAATGAAATTCCTTTTTTAAATTAATATTTCGATCACGCTAACAGTGGCCGTTCAGTTTTACGGTTTTAGGCTCTGTCTACCCAGTAAAGAATAAAAACATGTTTTTTCTTAGCTTTCAATTAACAGTTTCATTACTCTTTAAAACGTATGCACATAACTGTTTTCTCAGGGTAAAAACGTTTGCATAAAGCGGTCGCTACCACCTGGAAAATATGCGGGTAGTTTTCCTTCGTGGGCGTTAGTGTATGCATGTATATGTAGTTGTTTCGTTGTAACTGTGCATCCAATTTGTAGGTGCAGTATCGTAAACAGAAACCGTTTTGTTTTGTAGCTTTCCGAAGTTCTTTATTGACTAGTTGCGGTTCTGACGTCTTGTTTACGAAATATCACTTTGTGTCGTTAAATTTAGTTGTTTTTAGTAAGAAAACCAATTACAGAAAGTATCTAAATATAATTTATATAACCGCTTGCGTAAATATATATTCTTGGGGCACAATACCTTATTAGAATATTATATTTAGTATACAGTGCCTTTCTGTTTTTTCCGGGATGAAGGACACATTTTATCCCGGAAAAAGGTACTGTGTACTGTACGGAAAAAAATATGTTTTTCCATAGGCCTATAACTATTTCAACACCAAGTTTCATCTACAAAAATGAAGTGGTTAAAGCGTGAAGAAGAAAACATACAGACAAAGTTACTTTTCATATTTTTAATATTCATACATTGTAAATATCATAATCATTGCTTAAAACGTCGATTTTTTGTACCTTTCCGCCGCATCATTCAACTAAGGTTTTAGGGTGGAAAGCAGGCGATGGAGCCCAGCCCGAATTGATATTAATCGCATGTCTGAAAGCAGGCGGAATCATATCGAACGACCTGGATTTCCGCCTGGTATCGATTGCCTGAACCTACGCCGTGAACCACGCACGCTTCACAGAAACATCCATGAATATATGCTTAATTACGCTTCGGTTTGATCCAAAATTATGTGTAAGCTAGGCCTTTACGACGACTTTTTCCACGTGATTTATAGCCTATGTACGTTACTAATATGTAAGCTATAGCACTGTAAAATTTCATCTAAATTTATTCAGAAGTTTTAGCGTGAAGGTGTAACAAAAATCTTGAGATTCATCAAATTTACAACATTAATACATTGTTAATGAAAATAATGCTTAGTGCTCTGCTTTGGCATGTAAAATCCTTCTTAAAACTGTTCCAAATAAAAGTCTCATTTGGATTAAAGGACTGGCCGAATCAGCCAAAAGGTTTGTGAAATAATCTTCGAGGAAAATAATTGTTACTTTGTATCTAATATAATATCTTGGGCTAAAAGTAAAGTTGCGAGCAAAGCCATAATAGGTCGTTAGTTTAATTCATTTTAAACAATAGATGCATTAAAAATATAATATTCTCTTTTCAAAACATATACAAAGACATTTTTATTCTTTGCGGCCAGTACACATAGTTTCAGACAGCGAGATACAGATAAAAAATGAATTCCGAAATGCGCGGCTGCCTCCAGCATAACCACGTCACAAAAAGAAGGTAAAAGTGAACAAACATAACAGTGAAACTTCGTATTATTAAAACCTTTGTACATGCAGCGGTACAAAGCAAATGAATCCCCTAGCATTCCACTAACAGGTCAAACGCTCGGAAAAAGGTGCATTGCTCCGAATAAAAGCAACACCCGACCATATTTCAGCACTATTTTGCTGGAAATAATAAAGCTGCACTGGGGGTAGGCAATAAGGAAATCACAGAAGGATAACCCAAGAATTAAGCGGTCTTTTATTAAACTCGGTGTCACATTGTAATTAGAAATAATGTTTAAATATTTACACACTATAATTACATTACAATAGTCAGTGTGTATCTGTAGATCTATGATATAAGTATGTTGTGTTAACTGTAATGCGCGCGAGGTATTAATAAGTAAATCTTTTCATAGTGTCTAGTCTAGGAGTTACATAAAATCATCAATGTAAAAAGAGTTTAAATTGCGGCAATATAAATCAAAGATTTGTTTGTATTTCTTTGGAATTTGATTTCAAATAAGCATATTTCTTTAGCTTATGTAAGTGTCGCATATAAAGATTCTGCTTTCGTAAGCGATGCCCTTTTTACGTCGGTAGATTTCACAGAGGTGTCACTTCTGTCAACTTTTTATTCGGCGCCTGCACTAGGGGTGCGGCGTGCATTCACCTGGGCGCCCTCCCACCCCCGCATAACTTATGGATGGTAATATTTCAGAAGCAGGAAAGTAAGAGTAGTTTCGGTGGAGATTATGCATGGAGCGACGTCCGCTGTGGTTGAGCAGCTAATTTGGCTGATTACAGCGCTTTCACTGCTGCGGCTATTCCTGAAGTTTTAACAGGGTTTGGAATTTGCTTTAGTTTATAGAGTTGCTTTTTAGCTTTCGATATTGTAGGTTCAATTTATAAAGGGGTAGAGGCTACATTTTAGCTCATTACGGCATAGGTATTCATGGACACTCAGACTATTCAGGTGTTTGTATATGTTTTTTAATTTATATTTAGAGACAATACTGCTTGGTTACAGTAACCATTTTCCATCAAACCGATGTTTTTTTTGTGATATGTCTTTTACAAGCATGTTTTAGGTTATCCCATTACTAATAGGCGTCAGACAAAGGTTTGTATGTTTATCGTGTGTGTACGTGGCCAATACTGGTGTCAGGTTTTCCAAGCTGCCTAAAGGCATTTAGCATAGCTTAATGACTGCCATCATTAATGCTAGCCGGATCAATGGCTTAACGTGCCATCCGAAGCACCTTAAGGTAGATCAGATTTTGCATTATGTGGTCAACCGCATTTCCCGTAGAGACTACAAAATATTGCAATATAAGTATGTCACAGTCAGACTTTTATTTAAGTAATGAATCTCTTTACAGCGACAAGCGACAACAATACCTCAATAACATTGCATTGCAATATGGAATGTGCGTACATACTTGCGACCACTGACGCAATGGCTCAATTTATGCCTCAACTCATTTAACTTGTAATTAGCCTAGCCGGCGCCCGTGACTTTTCACGACCTCGAGGGCGCAGCGGTCAACTGCCTTGCTGTACGAGAAGTTCTAGGTTCGACTCCTGTATAGTTTTTCTTTACTAAATAAACAGTCAATATAAAGTACTTAGGTAGCTTTATAAATATCAAAGATCTAAGTATGGAGTTAAAGAATTAATGGAATACATATTAAAGTTGATACAAGGCAGTAGATAAGCATATCCTCTTATAGAACATGACGGTTTGTACAACAATAAAAGTCATAGTACAGAAATAGTATACAAAATAGAGATAGGCTAGAAGGAGGCATCTGAAAAATATATGCACTGAGATGAGAGCAAATTTTTTGTGAAACCAGAAGATAAAAATATTTCTGTCTCCAAATTTCACTCATCACGTGGTGGCTCATCTGTCTTGTGTGACAAGATCATTAAAATTCGTCAAACTTCCGATCATCTTTTCGCTAAGTGAAAAACTGAATTATAAAATATTAAAGGATGTTACAGATGCGGCCTAGGAGGTTGCGTGTCCTAAGCACAAAAATCATATATAATTTATAAATAATTAAAAAAGAAAATATTTTTATAAGTGTTTTTTTTTTGCATTTACAATGCTATTCTGGTATAATATTTTATTTATTTCTTAATTTGTTTAAACATGTTAATACAGTAAAAAAAGACATGTTTAATACGCGTCATTTGCTTATTGTATTTGCTATCATAAACCAATTTCAACAAATAGGTTGTAAAATGTTTTGTTATTACATCATCATAGTCAGGAACTAACGCTAGCTTGCGGTCACAAACATGAGTAGTGAGCGGCGCGACCAAAATTCTGTCATGTTAATCACAGCCAACTCTATAAAATTATGAGAAGTATACGATACAAACAATGTAAAATTTAATGTTGCTTTGACTTATATGGGTTTCTATGGAAAGGGTTTCGTACCAGGATGTGAAAAGACTGGCAGAGAATAGACCAAGATGGAGGGAGCTCCACCGACAAGAGCGTTGCTCTTAAATTTTGATGATGATAATGATTGACTTATATGAACGTGGTCAAGTTTAAGAAATTTAAGCACAGAAGGAATGTAAAACGGCATAAGTGATGGTAAATTCCCTCACTTGATATAGTTTCATACGAAAGTGTAAAGATAGGTGATCCTTCTATACCCCGTCTTTATTTTACGAAATTAGCGACTTGGCTGCAGTTTGATGCACAAAATAATTATAATTATTCTTAGGTTTATTTTTAATTTGAACACAAAGAGATGTCAGCTGTCCAACGCTGCGCCCGCGCTTTTTTATATAACGGAGGAAATAATTAAAACAGGAGCTTTGCAGGATTTATGCCCGAGAAGTGTTCTGACTTGGACGTGCTTTATGACATTTGAGAATGATCGCTTTGGAGATTATTTTAAATATTGTTTAAAAAAAGAGGAAACATATAAATTGTAGCCATATTTTAAACTTTACTAACGCATCTGATGAAGTAGGTGATTCATTCCGCTTATTATCTTGCGATGCTTAAACTGTCCCACAAATTAAATTTAGGCTTGATCCAGATGTAAGTCGCAAATTTACATGTTGACCGAATGGATATCTTGTAACTGGAATGGCGCAAGCAAAACTGGACATGGGCTTAGAAGAAAAGTAGAGAAGATACAGCTTAATAGCAAAAAGTTCTTCGTTTATTGCTTGCAATATAAAACACAAAAACGATTGTCTATCGGTTTATGTAGTTTTAATAAAATAAGATACAAGGACTCAGTAACTCGGAAGCTAATAAATAATAGTCGCTAGTCTACAATCTACATTATACAAAGTTAAAATCAGTATATTCTAAGCCTGAATGTCAATTGTATCTTTACGAGTTGACGCGGGAGGTACCCGGAAGTGCGAGATGTGCGATCCATACCAACTGCGATGATGTTCAACGTAATAAAAAATGTGTGACGTCAGCGGATAAAGTTCGGGTTAGAGATGAGATGTGTTACATCATTTTTTTTATACGCTAAACAACCCAAAATTTTCCGATGAAGCAGACAGGTTTTCGCGCCAGGCACCGGCAAACCTTAGTAGTTGAAATCAAATAGAGATTTAAAATTAAAAAAATAACTTTTAATAAACGCAGAATAAATTGTTACAAAAATACACAAGTTTGTGTTCGAACAACTTTTTTAAGCATTTAATAACCAAATAAAATATTACTTTAGATTAACGGCTTCTCTCAAAAGTCCTTACAAAAGAAATATTAAACTATGGCTTCATAGCCACGAGTAAAAACATTGGAATAAAACATTTGTCAACGAGGAAAACCGCATGATAACGTGTTCAGATTTTTTATTAAAATAGTTACAACCATCCTTAATAGAAAGCATAGCCTACGGTCTCTACTAGATTAAGGAAGCACCACGCACTTTGTCAATCTTGAAACTTTTTTTTATGAATCTCACTCAATAATGTGACCCAAAAGTCAAGAACGAGTTGTAAAAAAGACTGACTCACAGACTATCACCACAGCGCGGATTTGTATGTTGTTGTATTCAATATACCATTAAAGTTCATTGCAATTTTTTTATGAGGCTTTGGAAGACTGTTACGAGTCGTTTATGGCTACCTTCGAGTGAGTGATAGGCATTTGTTTTGGATAAAAATACGAGTTCCTTGATTTTACTGACTATATACATAAATAATAACCAACTGTTTTGCACATCTCTGAAATGACGTGTCAAACATCTGCGATTCGGGAGAGCTTAGTGAAAAAATCTCTACATTGAAATAGCTACAATAAGAGGCATTTTCACCTATAACATAATAGTCGCAGTTACGTCAAATTGAGGTGAAAAAGTAAGGTAGAGGTCACCTCTACAAAATATTTTTGTACTTTGTTGTTGTTGGTGTTTTTCGCTGATTATATCATGGATAGAATAATAAAACTTGTAATTCATCGGTTTTAAACTTTGATATAAAGTTAATAATAATAATATAAAGTATGATTTTCTCTCGGTATTTGAACTTCAAATACGTTGATAATAAAGGAAGCAAGGATCATATAGGAGCTATAGTAGAAGGCAAGGCAAATTTAACTTTGTGGTTATGGAGTTAAAGATAATTCGAGAATGACAGTGTTTCAGCAAATCTAGCGAGATGTATGACGTCAGAGTATTACATCCGGGAAGCGATTGCTATTTTGAACTCCGCAACCACCGACCAGGCGGAGACCCCTTGTATCTAAAGAAGTCTTCGGAGGGGCAGGTCTTAGAAAATGGTCTAACTATACCCACTGGATTGTATATTCATATATACAATCCAGTATTGTATTGTCGGTGTTGGTCAACGATATAATAGTAATGAATGGGATATTTATATGTATTGAATGCCAACGAGCTGTTGACTATCTTTTATTTATTGAATTCATATAGTTAGATGATTAAATTACTAGATTAATTACAGAAATTTTATAACATTAATTATAACAAAAAAAAAGTTACATAAAATATAAGTGGGAGTAAAAAAGGTGAATTCTATTTAAAAAAAATTGCAGGCAAATGTTTGTATAGTTTATATTGCATTTGCGATTAATAAGTTCAAAATTAACGCTCATATACAGAATATTAGAGTAAACACCGTTGTCCTTTCAAACCACCAAATCAGCACGTCAAAATGAACAACTTTTCCTATGAGACCAATGTTGGGAACTCAAAAAAAAAATTTCGACATTTTCATACAAAAGTGTTCGACAGGTCCGGCAATGTAGTTGTTTTTTTAATTCCCAATATTGACTCGTTAGCAACAGTTGTTCATTTTGTTGGGCGATGATTATTAACCCTAACATTCTGTATTATTATTTATATGAAAAATGAATGAACGGAAACGTAATTCTGTAAATTATTTGAAAGAGTATAAAACACCAATAAACTATGTACCGACTACTTAGTATTAACGCTTAAGACAATTTTTATGATCAAAAGTTTTTTTTTATATCGTCATAATTAACATTGTTTATGTGCATATGAATTTAATAAATGCGTAGTGTTTTATTTGTTGTTTTTGCGGCAGGATATGAAATACCGGGAGAAACGCTATATTTGGTTTTGGAGAAAAGAAAACACAGTGGAAGATGACCGTTGCTTTCCGTCTTGCGCAGATTGTTTAAAGTAAGTGGGAATGGGCGAAAACCTGAACGATTATTCTTTAGTTTTACATACATTTTTTAAAACCAGTATGTTTCTTGCTGCCATACATCTTCGCGTTACAAAAATATTTGGCTGACGGCTGGAGCAGTTTCCGCGGTACCAAAATAGATTCGCACATACTTCGGTAACTAGGAAACAAAATACAAATGGCCGACGTGTTTTACGTGTCATGTCAATCTTCAATCCTAGACAAAAATAATTTATATATATATTTCTAGCACATAGATAATATATTTTTGTTTGGTTTATTTTCTTGGTGTTATAGACCTAGGCTCTGTCTACCCCGCAAGGGAAATAGACGTGATACTATGTATGTATTTTACTGATACTAATATAGATCCTTCATAAGTTATGCATCTTTACTTTATTTATTCTAAGAATAACTCATATTAAGTCGATAGTAAATATTACTTATTAATCACATTTATATGCACATACATACATAAAGATGTCTGTTCTAGAAATTATTCAGAGGTGATCACAATCATGTTGGATGTAGGGCATTAACCCCGAGAATGTAATGAATTATATTGTTTCATAATATATTATATTTGCTACCCTACATTATATCAATGTGACTTGTTTGTTACATTCTATATGCACCTGCATACACAAGAACATAAGATTATATTATACGCATACATATATTATTTAATTATGGAAAAATATGCTCGTGTGACTCATAGAAAAATGTCACGTTCCTTGATTTATATTTTACTATGCAACGCAATTAGTGATGTTTTATTTTACTGCATCAAGCAGAACTTCTTTAGATTTTAAGGTTTAGTCATATCGGTTTAACAGGATTAAAAAAAATAAAAACAAGTATTAGCAGTAATTTTAGCGTTGCGAATGTTGGTCAGAACACCGTTTAAAACAATAATGATTTATTAATTTTATCCTAGTATTGTACTCACCAAATATATTAATAAAATATGCCTATTTGGTGTTTCACTGAAATATTGGTTCCTATTCCACAATAATCACAGTGAAAATAATGTTTCCGTAACAATTGTTATTCTTCGTAATTAATATAATATATGACGCAAATTGATACGGTTATAAATATATATATACTTGCAGATGCTGTGGTTTCCACATCAAGTAAATTTAACATGAATAAAGTGTTTAAAAAATTTTATGATTAAAACCTGTAGATTATTTGTATTATTATTATTTAATAAATATTCAAAATACAAGGCAATTTTAAATTATATCAAATCTAAATATTCAAAAAACCTAAAAAATTGTTGCTTATTATTATTTCTATATGAGAATATGACATCGGAAAAATGCACTTTTTGCGAACTGTAGAACAAAAAGCTCTCGAATTTTAAAAGTCTTAAACTTAGTGAAAAATAAATATGAAATTGCGAATGTGAAGTAAGAACTAAGATGGCGTCGAAAAAAAATCACAGCGAAGGAAAGAATAATATGGAATTTTCACGAAAATGCTTGAAAATTTGTACATTTTATAACAACCTTGAGATAAAACGATGTTGTTGTACTGGCTAAACACACGCTTGCAAAGCATGTATTAAAAATCCATATCTGTCGTGTTTAAACGGCCAATAAAATCACTTTGAAAACTCATATAATATGTAACGTATGCTACGGCATAATGTAACTACGAAGGCAATTAAAGTTTTTATTTAAAATTCGGACTGACTTACAAATAAAAAGATTTATCGAAAAAAAAAAAACCTACATTCGCATAAAAATCTATTTTTGTTTAAAATTAACATTCTTGCACATTATTTGAGAAAAGCACTATACAAGCCTTAGCCGCAATCAGGGGTTGATGGACGATATACGTATGTGTAAGCCTTTAAACTCTCACATTCGCCCATCAATATTTCTTTCGCCGGCTGATGCAGTAATGTAATCCAAAATAATCCAAATGAAATAAAAACAATAAAATAAATAGCAAATGTATTCAGCACGCTACACAAAAGCGTAGCAAGAACTAAGAAGGCGTCGGGCTGGGGTCGGGAAAGCGCAATTTCACAATGAAAGAAAGAATAAAAACATTTAAAGAAGTCTAGATAAGATATAAAAAAATTAAATGAAATAGCAAATCTATTCAGCCAGCTACATCAAAGCGTAGTAAGAAGTAAGACTTCGTCGGAAAAGCGCAATTTCAAAACCATAAAAAGAATAAAATGGAGTATATTGAAAGGAGTATAGATGAAATAAAAAAGGGAAATAGCAAATCTATTCAGCCAGCTACATCAAAGCGTAGCAAGAAGTAAGATGGCGTCGGAAAAGCGTACTTTCCCAGCGAAAGGAAGAAAGTTGCCGCGAAAACGAAACCGGCGCGATTACGGCGATAATAACACATTTATCTCAGATAATGGTGGTCTACTGCTGTCCACCGCCGCCACTTTAATTGCAGAGGCTGATTAAATCACGTGACTACAATATGGCGTATTCAGTTGCTAAAACAGATGCCTCATTATATGCGATAATTTATAAATGAAATGATCGGATGTGTGTCAGCATGCATAATTGCCATTATTAAAGATTTTTTTTTTTAAATATATATTAAGCATATAAGATATGTACTATTAAGTGATACAGGGGAAACTAAGATACGGCATGTTTTCCCCTTCCTTCGAAATAAAGTTACCAATTAAAATGGTAAAATATTAGACACATATCAGATCGCTAATCTGTTTTATGAAAAGTAGATGTCTTAATTTTGATAGATGTTTGAACTTATACTCTCTTGTTTGAATATTTAAATCGAATATTTACATGTACATAATACTTGGTCTAGTCTAGTAGCTGTAGAACGTAACAGTTTTATGACTACACGAAGCGCGCTGCCGACCAAAAGCGAGGTTTAAAAACTTAATGTATGCAAACGTGTCGTTATGTGGCGTTGCACAATGTACGCTGTATTTTGTGTGTTGTGATGTGACTCATCCGAGGAAAGGCCGGCCAGGTCCGGAGCACCGGTGTCAATTTGGGATTCCCGATGTTATCCTAAATTGGGTGCTTCGGATAGTATTAATAATGACTTTATACACTCCCAAATTACGTTAGTAATAATTTTAGTGTGTTTATATCCTTAGTTAGGTTTTCAATTAGTGTTTATCTAAATTACTGCATAGAAAAAGAGTACATATTAATTAAAGAAAATTAAAACGTCAAGTATGTGGGGCAGAACCATATGATGCCCTTTAAAAACTACGACACTAACCTATAAATATCAAAAACTAATAGCAAACGTCATGAGACCTCATTTTCGTGTACTATATTTCACGCATACCGCATAGAAACGAAACTACTATAGCATAGTTACAATCGTGCGGGTCGTAAGTGGGTCACGCAGGCGCGAAGGGCGAGATGCGCGTGCGCTTCCTACGCCGTTTCCACTCACCACAGAGACGGTAAACAACAACTGCGCACGCGATTCTGGCCTTTACGACACTTTAACAAGGTTTACAAGAGATCAGTGAATGTTACGTGAGTTTGTTGGTTATTTTATAGACCTCAAGGATGCGGTGTTTGTTATAGATGTTTGCTTTTTACTGGGCTTGGAAATGGTATATTATCGTTTAGATTCCGGGGTCTTTTGCACGTAGGACTGTTTATGTTTCATAATATCCTCACATATTAGTCATGTTTTTAGAATTTAAATATCTGAACAGAGAGCAGCAGTCGAATTTTAGTACTTACGCATTGGCACAGGAAAAAATCAGGCTAAAGTCGTAAAGAAACAAAAATCGGTTTCCCGTTGCCGTAACGAACAGGAACGTTGCGAATGTCGGAATTTCGGTACAATCGCACCTATTCCGGCCAATTTCGTAACTCATTGTGCATTAGTCATGACCTAGTGACACGCCCAGGACAATCCAGTATTTTGAATAATCAATAGTTACTACTACAGCCAAGAAATTGCGGTGGAAAAGAGCATAATCCAAGAGCATAATCCATAAATCAAGCATAATCCATAATAATAATTTTTATTACACAAAAACAACACAATAGAGCACAGAAGTGGCAATTTCGAAAGCAGATTTTTGCAAATGACTAGCAGGTAGGCCTAATTAAATTGTTTTGCTGTATGTTTATAAAAATAAACAGTATTGATGCTATAGTAACAGGAAAAATTTTACTTTAGTTGCTTTTTTAATATCTCTGATAACTTTCATCTTACAATTTATTATGGAATGAAAGGTGATGATCACCATTTCTTTTCTCATTCTATAAATACTATACATATATTTCAACACATTGCATAGTACATATGACAATGCAGCAATTGAAAACGCCCTTTTTGTCAGTATTAGTCATTTTTTGGCATTGTTGCGATAGTTTTCGGGTTGAATCGGCAGCCTTGTCCGGCAGGCGACGTGCAGCCTCGGCTAGATGTTAATTCAAATCACGGTCATGCGATCGTGTATACATGCCTTTACACATTTTTCTAGACTATTGTTCGCCGACGGAAATAGGTGCATGTTTCGATAATGACTCCATTAGGAAGTGCAAACGGTTATTTGAAATATGGTTTAAAAAAAGTATGGTATTTAACTTCTTAAACTAATGAAATGAAAGGAAAATACTTAATGGCCTAAATTGAGTACTAAATTTGAGGAAGTAGATATATTTCAAAGGTGTGGAAGTATCAGAACTATGTTAAATTATAAATAAATCGTAATCACTGACTAGTTATTTATCGTATTCGGCGTTGCATTAATTCTGGTGCTGATAAGATGCCACTACGGCCAGATAACCATACTATCTCGATTACGAGGCACTCGACGTAGGAAATAAGAAATAGGGACAAGGATACTCATTTCAGACTTGTTTGTTTCGTCAATTTCAACACGTGTGCATTGCAACATAGTTAATACCACAATGGCCCGATTTACAACAATTTACATAACCGGAACAAATTGAAAAAACCGGAAAACCGTAAATGTGTCATCGAAAAGGAAAATGCGCGTCACTAACGGCGGCCATGTTGGATGCAGCGCGCGAAAGTGAGATTTCACGTGAACGGAGCGGTGCATCGCGGCTCCCTTGACCTGGTTGCCCCCCTCCCGCCGGCTCGCCCCCGCCGCGCACTACGATAGTAAACACATAGATTGTCTAGGCGAGAATTGCATTCTGCGTATGTGTGCGTGGACAATATCACACTATCTGATATTATTAGTATAGTGGAAATGTTTTTCAGGGATTCGATTACTGATAATCGGAAATCCAGATTACGAAATGTATATTCGATGGCGCAAAAGGGATCTTAATAGATAAAGTTGGAAGATCAGTGAGTAAATTTGAAATTTTAATGAGTGGTTTGGCGAAGGAAGTGGTTTAGACCGGATCTGTTAGGCGGTGCGAGCGGGTATTGTGAACTTTACATTGAAATTATTTATGTAACTTGTAATCCATCTGGAAATATTGCTGCTCTTTTAAATAACTACTGGTCGATTGTCATAATCGATGGTAATACTATAGGCCTATGAACCTATAGAGGTATTATCGTATCTCTTATTCGATTTCGAACATATCAGGTTCTGGTGCAGTTCGTTCGTTACGTTGCGTATTTATAATGTTGACCGTTGCAATGTCAACATAATTAGTATTTAACAAATGAATTCCGAGACATTTTAATGATAATAATTAAAAGATACTTTTAAATACCACGGAATGTCTTAATTTTCGAACAAGCCGTGTTTTGGCAGATTGATGTGCAATGTTCCGGACATTTTGCCAATTCCACACTTGACTGCACCGCGTGCAGTATTTATAAAAAACTTCTGTCCATCTGTGTGACGTTAAAAAACAAATATCGTAATAACGAACGAAGAAAGGTCATAAGAAAGGTCTTGTACAGTATTTATTAAACTAAGATCACATGATAAAACTAAGAAAGAAGTTAAAGGAGATATTTTTTGATAAGAAATATAATACAGAAGATGGACTAGAATTTGAACAACAGTTTTATTTTTTCCAACTATAACCTAACATAAGACTAAAAGTGGATTCCTTGTTTGTGCAGAACTTTTTTATAGAAGCACCTGACCTTTTTGTCACGAATATAGGAAAATAAACAATGACAGACTAAAAATAAAGTTAAGGTTAACACAGTATGAAGCTAAAAAAGCGTTTAATGAATTGACACAATAGAAATAAAAGAAAGGGGAGCACGAAAGCCTACAACAGTGGGCTGTGACGTTCGGAGTGACATAATTTGGTTGCGCCAACCGGTAAAGAGCGGCCGGAAACATTTGGCAATCCTAGCAGGTGGGCGCACGCACGTAACGCGTTTGCAAAATCAAAATTTTTCATGATAAAAGTTAAAAAGCTTGGTAAGATTATGATGGAAATATAGTAAATAAAAATTGTATTAATATACCTTATTTTCTTTCTATTTTAGCCTTAGATCAAATAATAAAAACTGATACACAGTCTCATATAAAACTTACACTTCATTCAGTTCAAAATTATTTTAAGTAGATATTGTTATACCTTATATCAGTGCAAAACAAGCCTTACTTTCGAAAGCTGATAGTCGTCAGTTTCCGAAATTCAAAATTCAAATCTGCACGGAAAAATGCACCCCAATGTCTAGTACGCGCAATATTTGGTGACGACGCTTTTTTATTATTTCATCGAAGATTTATGCTGATTATTAAAATAACCTCTTTTTTAAGGCTTTTTTGCTTCGATGCAATAACCACTGCCTACCTTGTATAATAATCATGACTAGTAGTATATTAATTTGTTCTTTTGTAAACGGGTTTCTTACATAAAAAGGCTAGCCGACCTATTTTAACACTGTCCGGATACAGTGTGGTAACTACGTAAGTCTTATGCACTTTTAATATTTCAACTTTTTAAGCATAAAAAGTAATTACATTATATATATTCGTTTTACATACTATTATAGTTATTATTGATGATTTATTGAAATAGTTTTTAATGTAGACAATATATTTTGTAGCATTTAAGATTACTACAATGTACGCACATTACACTATCTAAATGGTTATAAGTAATTCATTATTGACAATTTACAGATCAATTTATTGCATTATGATTGATGTTTTTAGTTTTGTGACCGTGAGTATTACATGATTTATTAGTTTTTACTGTCACTTTAAAATTGCATTCAATAAGCAGTTTAATGGTTAGCGTATTATCTCTATCAGTTTCTTTTTTGTGACAAATATTTTCGTGACCTCATAGTGAGAGTGTATTAATAAGTTTGGCAAAATAATAACCCCGTTCAAGAGAACCTTTTGCAATTTGAGGCGTGTAAGCGTTCGGATTGAAATTGCAAGGTTTCAAAACAATAAGGAAATCGGGCAATGCATTGCTCGTGCGCAGGTTGGTCAACTTAAGCTGAATGTAGAAAGACTGTCTTCCTTGCACGCAAATGTCATAGGTGATTTATTTTTATGAAACTACATTCGAACGATTATAGTCTGTTAAGTTTTTTTTTACGCAACATTAGGTTTTTTTAGCCTTCACGTCATTTTCCCAAATCATCAGTGTGGTGCTTGCCGCTTGATCAGATTTTGACCAGATCTGGCCACACCGTAGAGACATTATTGGACCTTAATGTATTAAAAATAAAGTGCACTTCGCCCGAGCAATATATTCTCTTTGCTGCTCAACAGGGGAACATGTTAGTATAGCTAAATGAATTGGCAAAGTCGGCCGACTCTTTGACATCAACTTAGTCGCTTCAAGTGACGTTTGCAGGAGGAGGTCGAACGCTGTCCTAGGTTGTAACTAGAATTAGCCAGATAGTTTAGATGTCTTGTTCTCCAAAATGTAGACTCCATCTCTTAGATTTGCGTCAGCGGAAATTGCAGCACTTCCTATACCACCAAAAGTTGGCAATACCTCTCACAAAATGCCTCTTATGCTCTGGTACTAAGGATGTGTTTTAACAGTTGCCCAACGTCCCAGTGACGCAATACGTTCTTGAACGCCCACAGTGCAGACGTTTCAAAACACCTTTCCACTGTGATCCGTGCGAAGAGGCAACGGCACGATATAGGTTAACCGAAACTGGTGCTTTTGTTCACTAAACCTGGTGCCGTGTGGTTTCCGGCCTAGGGTTTCTTTCTTAGATATCGTATGAGGAGTTTAAAAGATCCAGAGCACTATCATATCAAGCCAGTTTTTAAAAAAATGCTAATTATTTAACAGCAGTTCGTATGCTCGTCTGCCCGTTTTTCGCGAAGGTTGACTGGTAGATAATGTTTTAGCATTAATTCCTTTGCACAATGGTCAATAACGATTTAAAAACAAAATAACAAAATCGGGCGTTCCCGCGGTCTCCGCACTAGAATTTCCCACGGCTGGTGCCTCGCGTAACTGCCACTCTTCGCCTTTTTTCCTCTGGCCTCTTGACCGTTTCCCGACTCGTTAGATTTAGGGATTTTGAGGCAAGAGTGAATAGGCATTATTCGATTTTGCATGTACCTGGTGGGTACCAGGCAAGATAGAACCACCCACCAGGCAAGATAGAGGTTAAACGCACTTAAATTATTCATAAAAAACAAACTCATTTTACAATAGTACAGCAGAGTGGAGTGTTAAAAAATGAGGTTGTTTTAAAAAAAAAAAAATGATTAATTTCCCGTAAAAGCTCAAATTCTATATTGTTTGTCATGGTATGTCCTTGTTCAAACTTGTGAGAGAAAATTCTCGTAGACACTGAAAAAGTCATTGACTGCCTAGCCGCTATGTGCTCAAGGGCGTCTTTACCATATACATATACACATGTATGTTGATGATTCAATACGTGAGTATTCTTACGTGTAACATAATATTCTTTTAAAAAATCATTTTTAATGTATTCGTCATTCTTATTCAAGTTTAGTCGTAAATGGAAATTTTTTTGTAGATTTTAAACATACTTCTTTTATATATTGCATTTTTTTTATCTGTGTTATATAGTAGTTTGTATAATTCTATGACAAAGTTTTTCAGGTACTGGAAGTGGAACTATGGCTAATTTACCTGCAATTTATTTCAGGATGGACGATACATAGTTTGAAATGGTGCTACATCAAAGGTTAGTGGTTTGGAAACGGAACTATGTCTAATTTAACTGCAAATTTCTTCAAGACCGACAAAAGTTTGACATGGTTCTATAGTAAGGGTTCACGTATGAGAAGCGGAACTTTGTCAAATTTACCTGCTATCAGTTAGTTTACGACGGACGCAGCGAGGCCGCGAGACGTTGCGCAAACAAACAAACATACAGATTTAAACTAACTTAATGATCGATATGATTAGGAAACCGATATCCGACGAATTACGTATGACCCCAATAATGTCCGTACACTTGAAATACATGAAAACATTTTTGGTGCACAGCTGGTGAACGCCACCTCGCCATGTGAGTGCCATTTTGCAACAGACAATACTTCGAAAGAACTCTTGTATTGGACCTACACGTACGCCGAATTTCTTTTTGTTATGTAGATATTTTTATTTCTATATTCTTATAATACTAAAAAACTTCTGCTTTTTAGTAAGCATTTATGTCTAGTACATAAATTATTCACAAAATATACGACTAGCTTATCATCTTTAAGTGTCTTGTGAGAAAAAATATATTATAACTGTTACATTGACGTTTTTCATAAATCAACTAAAAAACAACATTTAAAAATAAATACCAAGGAATTTCAGGTCAGCCCCTAAATAACTTTATCATTAAACCTTCCATTGTGCATGCTGGTCTGGGAGAAAAGAAAAAGCGTATAATGTACAAGCTGCTTCTCTTCCCGCGCAGATCGTTAAGACGAGGACTCAAATGTTTGGTACCTTCGCTCGGCAAAGGACTGATCAAGTGCGCGCAAGGGATAGCGCTTGGCGGTTTAGCCCGTGAATGATGAGATAGGAGATAGTCTCGAGTCGCTCAAAGAAAAAAACGTAAGCGCCAAATTCGTTATTTCTATTTTATATAAAATCAAACCGGTTAATTGTATTTTCATATTTAAATTTTGATGAATTACTAATAACCTATCTTTTAGTCTAAAAATCATTATTTCATTCGTCGCATTTGAGCTACAATAACAAAAACTCTGCGAACGAAGACCATTTTTCAAAAATATTTCTATCGAGAAAATTTTATCAAAACGTGTTTTCATCTTCAAT
Source organism: Elegia similella (assembly GCA_947532085.1). NCBI lineage: Eukaryota > Metazoa > Arthropoda > Insecta > Lepidoptera > Pyralidae > Elegia > Elegia similella. Next base: position 30,928,088 of record OX383927.1, on the reverse strand, counting down.
TTTTGGAGATGAAATAGTCAAAAATCATATTACTTAGATTTGAAACTCCTAATTTAAGTATTTTGCGAGATAAATAAGGTTCAGAACGACCTTATTTACAGTGGTATCGCCTGTTCTGTCGAATCATGTTAATAGGCGATGCGGTTAGCAACCCATCACTATTTTGATTCCGTTTTTCACCTAATGCCCACCAACATGTTATACGTGGCCTTCGGGATTTATAGACCTAGGCTCTGTCTACTCCGCAAGGGAAAAAGACGTGATACTATGTATATGTATGTATTGTACCTTCTGACAATTGAAAAAGTGCTAAAAACGCAAATTAAATATAAAACACGTCTTAAACAATTCCAAACCTCGCATCGATTCACACGTCGCGTTTCGAAAACGCGCGGCAAATTTTCCAACTAGACAATCTCCGCAAACAACTCTTACGAAACGATAAGTGTGTCAATGTCGCGCGGGAACCGGCTGCGGCCGACCGCTCGGCATCACGCTGGCGGAAATCGGACTACAGACAGATCGGTCGTTTTAATTGGGTTTTCTCGAATTTTCGGGTTTGTTTTAAAGCATTTCTTTTCAAATAGTTAATAGATTCCCCGGCCAGGTCAAGATGGAAAATGATCTTTTTCAAATTGGCCTGAGTCTTGGATGTGTATCTATATATGTATTTGTTATCAAATATAGTATCGTTGAGTTAGTATCCCATAACACAAGTCTCGAGCTTACTTTGGGGCTAGCTCAATCTGTGTGATTTGTCCGTATATATTTATTTATTTATTTATATTTATTTATTCAGGTGTTACTTTGGGGAAGTTAAAGCTACATTTACTTTGAGACAATTTACACTGTACATGCAAAGTAAATGGTCTCAAAGTAAACATTTCTTTCTTCTTTTGACCAGCTCCGTGGCGCAGCGGTCAACACGCCAGCCTGCGACACGGAGTGACTGGGTTCGATCCCCGGCCAGGTCAAGATGGAAAATGATCTTTTTGAGATTGGCCTGGGTCTTGGATGTTTATCTATATATGTATTTGTTATAAAATATAGTATCGTTGAGTTAGTATCCCATAACACAAGTCTCGAACTTACTTTGGGGCTAGCTCAATCTGTAGTAGGTAGTAGTAGTATTATGTATTTATTTATTTACTTATTATTATTTCTTTTCAAATATTTCGTTTTGCGGAAACCGGCCGCGGGCGAACCGGTAACGTGTCGACGAAAATTTAACTATAGAACTGTAATTAGATTTTCTCGAAATATTGATGTATTAACGTCTTTTAATAAAATCTTTCCTTTATATTGTTACTTTATTTTTTGTTTATTTCAATCACCGTCTTTCAATATGAACTTCTTTCTATATTCTCTGTTTAAGATAGTTTTGATCGATACCCACAAAAAATGATGCAATATAAGGACCACATGTTGATGTATGTAGAATATATTAAAAAAAAAACTTGAGCCTTTAGACCCGAAGGCTACGTTTAGCCCCTTCATTTTTCGTTCAATTTTATCTTATACTCGTAAACTATTTTTTGTTATACTCGTAATGGCAATAGATAACCATATTATGTAAAAGTTTCAAGTCTATTAAGGTGTGATACCTATTATGATTAAGAGACAGTCGGATGGACGGACGGGCAGTGGAGGCTTACCAATAAGTTCTTTACGGTACTTCATTTGGGTACGGAATCCCAAAAGTACAAAAGGCTCATAACCTAAACTATTTGGTGCAAAAGTAAGAACTATTCCTATTCACTCTTCAAATCGAGCCAAACTCGAATGCTAACGGCCTAAAGTCAGTGTTTTGCTTTCCCAACTTCCTCTCCTGTCCTGCGACATGCTTGGCGCGCACGCGACACACAAACAAACAAACATCCTCTGTTGTGCATCGCCGCCGCTTCCTCTGCCTGTTTGGTAATCTCAGTTCGCTTACAAACACGTAAATATGCGTAAGTAGTAGCCACGTCATATTTGATGTAGATACACAAAATTTCCTCGTATAAAACTTAGCTTTTAGGGTTTCGAAATTCATTCTTCCTACTTTACCAAATATAGTTCTAAAAGATTGCTCTCCATGTTAAATACAAATTGATTCTTTATGTGATTTATTCAATGAAGGCTAGATATTATATAGTATAGGTACAAATCTAAATCAAAGACATTTGGCGAGGTCCGTGGCGCAGTGGTTAACCCGCCAGCCTGCGACACGAGGGCCCCGGGTTCAATCCTCGGTCAGGTCAAGATGGAAAATGATCTTTTTCAGATTGGCCTGGGTCTTGGATGTTTATCTATATATGTATTTCTTATAAAATATAGTATCGTTGAGTTAGTACCCCATAACAAGTCTCAAACTTACTTTGAGGCTAGCTCAATCTGTGTGACTTGTCCGTATATATTTATTTATTTTATTAAATATTACAGTCATGTAAAACAAATTATTTTTTATGGTTAATTGGTGTTATTTCACTGTAATTATGTTCAAGCTCAACAGAGTTTACCTATTAAAAAATAGACCTCTTTATTGGTTTAGGAAGTGCCCTGCCCTGGTGCCCATATGTTACTCTGCCCGCATACAATCCCGCGAATTTGAAAAGGTCGACTTTTATTGAAACTAGGAGATCCCGCATAATTTCCTTATTAAAAGCTTAAGTTTTTTTTTCGCTCGTATCATGTTATTCTCGCGTAAGTAATAAATTCATAAATTATTGCTAAATAATAAAATTAATATATCATCATCATCATTATCATCATCAGGTCTTTAGTCTCCACTGCAGGAGCATGACCCTCTCTGCACTACCGGAGCCATACTTGGCCCGAGCAGACAGAGGATTTGGCCTACACTCTCCTAAATTAATATATATTAACAAATAAATACATGTATCTTTGTTTTAAATTATATAATGGCCCCTCTATGCGGTACAGTAAAGACAGAGTCGCCACGGATGGTATACCCTACGGGGTTATATGTGATGAGAGAATTCGACGTGGTGATTCGAACTCACGGAGGTGTAGATGTTGTCACACTTAGTGCGTATACCTTAAGGGACGTGGATTTAAATCCTACCTGTGGTGAGTTCTCTTTTATCACATATTTCCAGTTTAGAGATAATTTTTATAAAGACAGCTTTGTTAAATATGAAAAATACTTAAAACTTCTACCAACATGGTTGAAATATCGAAATTCCGCGCTGGTTAGAAGGATCCCAAAGGGTATAGCCCATTTCCTGTTTATGTCCCATTATGTTAATTGCAGTCACAATATAATATTTCATTCCGAGTTGCATAAGTCCCATAAAAACAGTATTTTACGACAAGCCCTTGCGCAAGTACCAAAATACTGTCAAAAATGGCGTCGTGTGTCCGTGGGCGAGTGGCAATAATTATCTGAACTGCACGTAATGTATCTGTAACCGGTATTGGTTACAATTCGCTTGCGTAAGCAGGAAAACCCGCGGGCTTAACTCATATGTATATTATCATCTACTAATCTTAAATCATGGTTGTAATGTGTTTAAGTATTGATGGCTTAGTCGAGTCTCTGTCATCACACTTAAACTATTTGACACATTTTTTCTAAAAGCAATAGGAGATACAGCAATTAAAATGATTTATTTAAAGCGTATTATGAATTTAATTACTATTATTAATGAGTCAACTAGCCGTGTGGTATCCGACAGAGTAGAATAGGACCACTCCATGTCTTCCCGTGGATGTCGTAGAAGGCGACTTAGGAAATACAAGCTAAACAAAGCTTATAAACATCTGTGATACCTCTCCAACCCGTCTGGCCAGCGTGTAGAGTGTAGGCCAAGTCCTCTGGCTGCTCTGGCCAAGTATGGCTCTAGTAATACAGAGAGGGTCGTGCTCCTGTAGTGGAGACTAAATAGGACCTGATGATGAATGAGTCAACCGCAACGATTGTGATAGAAAAATAACAGTAAATTTACTTTTATATTTTTTGTACCTACATAGCAATTTATTATGTAGATCATTTTTAAATTATGTAACCAGTTGGCAACAACGCTAATAAAATCCTAAATCAACACTAAAAAGCTATCACATATAAAATGGCCTAAAATCACATAGTGATCGTCAGCAGTAAAAAAAAATATATAGAGGCCTAAATAAATAGGTATAAATATTAATAGTGCGATTTATTTTCCCGTCTGAGCAAACATGAGTGTTTATATACTCTGTGTATTGGATTGTAATGTCTACACGTGTAGGCCTAATACATATTTATGGTTACAAGTTCGGAACTAACTACGAAAAGCTTTTTTTGTATACGACAGCCCGGTTAAAGTTATAAAGTATCTTCTGACGTCTAGTCTAGATTATTGGACGATACTAATGTTAGGTTTTTAAACTTTTACGAAGTAGTTTTTTCTGCCTCTTCTTTAATTGCGTTTTGGAAGCATCACTATTCAATTCAAAATCTTAATTTAATATAGGTTTCTTTGAACACTTATTAAGGGATTTTTTTATTATCTAATGACAATACCTACAAATCTAGGTATTTGGAAGTTGTACTGAAATGGCTGAAATAAGATTCGATGAAGTGTTAACTTTAAAAGTTGTCAGTAGTTGTTTTTTTTTTTTAGCCCAATGACTACGGCTCAAAGGACTCAACTACCAGAATACATACATACATACAAAGTATCACGTCTTTTTTCCCTTGCGGGATAGACAGAGCCCAGGTCTATAAGACTTAATGCCCACATTTAGCATGTTGGAAGGGCGTGTAGGTGGAACATGGAAACAAAATAGTGATGGGTTGCTAGCCGCATTGCGTATTGTCACGATTCTTGACATTATCGCCCATTACCTCGATCGGCTTTTACGATCTCTACGTTTCGACTCTACTACGATCACATTCTACGTTTTTTCTTCTCTCCCAGACCAGCATGGAATATCAGAATTCGTATTTTAACCTATTAAGTAGGCAAACCGCCGTACCATTTGATGAAAAATCAGTATCTTAGAGGTATGGCTCAACTTGTTAAAAAAAGACAACATAGTTTACCAATCTTAATCTACGCTACTACTTTTAGTAAACAAGATATTTCAAAAAATATCAGAAATCCTTACTAATATTATAAATGCGAAAGTGAGTTTGTTTGTTTGTTTGTTTGTTACGCTTTCACGCCGTAACTATTGAACCGATCGTCATGAAATTTTGCATACAAGTTCTCTGGAGTACGGAGAAGGACATAGGCTACCTTTTATCCCGGCCCTACCTACTATTCCCGAGGGATCGACATTGACGCGGGCGGAGCCGCGGGCGAAAGCTAGTTCTATATAAATACGTCTAGATCGTATGTAAACAAGTAAATTTATGAGTTTCTTTGAGACTCGGCAGACTGGCGTTTCCCACCAACTACCCAAGGCCCCGACGGCCTCTAGGACTTTCCAGAAAACCTAATCCTAAGAAAAAGTAGTAATAAACTGTCTCTAACCTAGCAACAGACCGTCCCTAGCTTTCGCAGCGAATTTCAAATGGAAAAAGATATAAGATATAGAGATTTAGTCGAGCGGCTAGACATACTAGAGTTTATCCTATCCTGAATTAAGGTTAGGTTTGCCTAAGCTTTTATTGATGTTAATAATGAAAAAATTGTTAATAGACAACCAAACTTTAATTTTTAATTTTATAACTGTCTGCCATTACGACGGAAACTCAAATCATGGACTGACTTGACATTGGATTTTATTATTTGATATTCGAGTATGACTCGGAGACATCTACGTAATAAAAAAATGTAAAAGTAATTTTCACTTTTCTTTATCCAAAAATGCACATTTTCGCGTCGCCAAAATTCGTTGCACGTAAACTTCGTTTTAACACAGCTATACATTATTTTGGCGCGCGTTAATATATCACTGTAAATATAATTACCGTGGCGACAAACAGGACGTAAAACATTTAGTTGCGTGTGCGCAAGCTCTTTTCCGTTTACTGGAAAAGAGGAAAATTTTGTAATGAATTTACTTAGGACCTGTAAAATGGGAAAATGATTGATGGGAAACTTCTATCTACCGTGTGTTTAAGCAAAGCAAGCCTTGAAAGCTTGATGGAGGGCTTGATGCGATTTTATGGACATCTAAGGTTTGTTGATGTGTACAATATAGATGTTTGTAAGAAGCTAGGATAAGTTCCTTGTTCATATTAAAATTTAAAAAGTATTATCTTTATGCAACCTGTCTCATGCATCCGACATGTTTTTGCTCAAAACTGTGAAATAATATGTTAAGAATTACATTGATGTAGAGAAATGAATTCATAAATAAATAATTTAGTTCTATATATTGTTTATAGTGTTAAATGAACACTTCGGCCTATGTAATCCTATAGACATATATTGTGGGTATTGGTCCGTGCCGGAAGCGAGCCGCAGTGACGCACGCCTGCCCAGACAGACGGACAGATGATAAAACAATATAGATTGGCACAAATTAGAAAAATAAGAGTAATTGTACTTCACAATATTGTATCTACGTCATCATCAGCTTGTTGATATTTTCATCTGATTTACACTAGGAAATTGGATAAAATAAAGTTTAATTTATAAATGACCTAACTGGTCTTAATGACGCAGAAAAAAATATTGGTACTTAAAGCATAAAAAAAGAAGACTGGAAAAAAGGAGGAAGCAGTTCAGATAAGTATGCAATGCAACTGTGTCAGCCCTTTATAGCCGCGCTCCGCATACCCACTGACATTTTTTATATATTCATTACTTTTCTTGAAGTGTCTCCAATAATCATTCGACGGTTTCTTTTTTTTTGTAAGATGTTATCTGCAAAATATTTTGGCAAGCGAATCGCAATGTTTTTGTTCAGAAATATGGGTTCAAGCCGTTTTAAATAGGAGAAAGACGAAGAAAGGTTACTGCTGAGTTATTTACGGGAACTAATAGCCGGGAAGTATTGTTCAATATTTGCAACGAGAAAAAAACATCTGCAAGTAACGTTAGACAAAGGAGCGTGAAGGTCCCGTTGCAAAATACGGAACGCAACCATAAATTTGGCAATAAAAACATTTAGGTCCGTCGCAAAAAACCGCGAAAATATGCCGCCGACTCTTCATTCCAAATTCGAAAAAAGTGCGCATACAGTTACGCTCGTTTTTTTCTTTTTTTTCGGGGCGGGGGTGTGCGCCGCTACCGGCAGGTAGGTTTTTTTAATGCACTTTAGAAATTGGGTTAAGTGTTTTTTCTGCGACAGATGAGATGCCAAGGTGAGCGGTGTATGGTTACGGAAACTAGTGGTTTTAAGGGCACAATATGACCCTATTAACTACATTTTTTGCTCGGCAAACATAATCATTTCACATGTTTTAAAAAGTTCTAAAAGTTTCAAGTGTTACAAAAACTACTGAGTAGTTTGGCGTGTTTTAAGTTTAAGTTGGCTAATGTTTTTTTGCATTCGAAAGACATTGATTTAAAACAATCAACCCATTGGAAGGGGCCCCGGGCGCGACAGCGGTCGGACAGGTCCCCTGTGTGTTTGTCTGTATGTGTTGTGAAACTTAATAGCCTTGCGTCGCGGTTGAAGGCCGGCCAAAACCGGCGGCCCCCGCCCAGATGTGCCCAATTTAAAGAGCAATGCACGCATAAATACATAACATAACAGATAAGATTCGATAAAACACGCGTATCGTGTGCGCATGCGCAAACATCTTTACGATTGCCAAATATTCAAACAATAGGCACAATCGCCATTCAACAGTTATTCCAATCAATCAGTTTACGTAATATTGTCATAAACGTTTGTGAGGAAGTTGTAAAACTGTTTATGTCTTACTAATAAGTTGCTGAATCCGGACCGCTCTTTATTTATTTTTGAAATTCTAAAAACGGACGCATTCACGTCATTTGAATACTAAAAGTGCATTTAGAAAAAATCTGTCAGTGATGCGCCTGAATATGTTTTTGTTTACCGTCTCTTTCGCACACTGTTGTTATATAGTTGTGCGAAAGAGACGGCTCGGCCGCAGGAAGCTATTTAAAAAAAGAACAACCCTTCCTCACCCTTTCGGCATTCTATTGTTTACATCATGACGAAATGTCTAACTTATGTCACGGGGTCATTTATTTTGAGCTCAAGCCCGATGTTTTTAAAGTTTACGTTCTGTTGACGACTTAAACGGCTTTAATACACACAGTCGTGGGAGGAATTAATAAAATTCAAAAATTGATCTTTTTTTTTGTCGTCGAAATTTAAATTTCTACGAACAGGTAGCGGCCAGTGTCTTGATTGGAGCCTAATAATAATGAGTAGGTAGTTTGGACACGGTGGTTATTCGCGCGGATCATTTAAGTTTTTTCTTCAAGATTTATGCAAATGTGAGGTGACAACGACCTTTGCCTGACGTCCTGGTTCAAGAGTTCGTTGGTATTGCTTTGAATTGATATTTATTGGCCACGCTTGTCATTCAGAACTGGAATGCACGCTTTTGTAATATACCTATTCGATGATGTTCGTGCTTTGTGACTGAACTACTGATCTTCCATGTCCTCTAGAAACGATTACAGAAATGTTGGAATTCGACGTTTTGATGTTCTCATAATGTTCATTCAAATTCCATCAATGCCACATCCTGATACACACACCAAGTCAGAGGCAAGGGTTACAGGACCGTGGATGGTTTACGCGCGAGTAGCCGGCGCATCCGGCGTCCGATCACGTATAAAATAAGATTTTTTACGCACCTTTCACTTCCGACCTGCGCAGGTACATTGATAACCCACGATTTTTGGCAGCTGCATTAAACATGAATATTGTTACCTTTGCATCCTTTCTCGATGCATGGGAAAGTATCATCGAGCCTTGGACGAGTTCCGCGACAATAAGTTCCAAATTTAAATATATTTTAAACATTCTGTGACCATAAATGTGCTCAATGTTTTTTTTTTCTTTTCGGCCATTCCTTTTTTAAAATATGAATTTCCGCATATTTTATTAAACTACTAGCTGCCCCGGCGAACTTCGTTTCGCCATAAGTTAAAAACTATCCTATCTCTCAAGTTGGATCGAACTGCACATGGTGTGCGAATTTTATTATAATCGGTTAAGTGGTTTAGGAGTCCATTGAGGACAAACATTGTGACACGAGATTTATATATATTAAGATAATGTCATAACATGATTTCTAATTAGTTTCCTTATAAACGAAACCACGTCCGACTTTCATAAAAAACGCGTTGTAGTGCGAACCATCCCACCAGCCTACTTTCAAACATTTCATCGGCTATTCGGGTCAGATGCTGAGATTAATATTGATCTATTTCTCGATCTATTAATTTCCGAATCAAACGATGACACAGTTGTGTCTGGTCTGTCCTTAGTTACGACATTTATAAATCTACAAAGATTTTTGTATGATTAAATTAATGATTGCCCCAATAAAAATAATAAGATTTCTACGTTTTTTTCTTTTTATATATGTATAATATTCCGGAATGATAAAATATTTTGTTGCTCTAAGACAAGATATCACGTTACCATAGGTTAGGGTTATTATACACATTTGGGCCCAAAACTTTTATCACGACATATGGCCACAATTCGATCGATTGTTTTTGAATAACGGTATATAAACAAATTGATAGATATTACGTTGCTTGAGAGAATGTAGGTCTGTTTACAATGTTTTAATCAATATTTTTGCCATATTAGTCATATTGTAGTAACAACGTTGAAGTTCATGCTTTCGTTTGCGCATCCCCTAGTTTGACGAATGCTTTTCGAGATTTTTAGTAAACCCTCATTTTCGAAAGAATCACAGAATGGAATAGATACCCTTTATTGCACATTAATAGAAACACTTAAATCTGTACATTAAATATCTTATAAACTAGAAAATACGCAAAAAGCGGCCTTATCGCGAAAGCAATTTCTTACAGGCAATCTTTTTTGAAAAATCACTTTTAAATTATCTCAGATATTTTTTTTTAATGGACTATTACAGACTCTTTTTTAAATAACCTTCGAATTAAAGAAGTACTGTGTATTGCAATCCCAACATCGTACGTGACAAAACGGTCACATTAAGACCAACTAATCAATATTTTTCACAATCAGCACATATCCATAGTCGGAAGTGCATCGGTCGTCGACCCGTACCGAGAACGCTGACGCTGCGTCAGCAACTTGCGCCCGCGCATGTCCAGATTGGATCACAATGCCTGACATACTTGTATATGAACTAGCTTCCTTTTACGACTGTGCTTGCGGGTATTTTATAGAATTGCTTATATTTAAAAATAAATACATATACAGGAAAAAATTACATATATTGAGCTAGTCTACAGTAAGCTGTAAATTTGTGTTTTAAGGTACTAACTCAACGATACATTATTTTATAATAGATATTTTTATAGATAAATACCCAAAACGCAGACCAATCTATAAAATATCGTTTGCCATTATAACCTGGCCGGGGATCTAACCGTGCGATTTAAAGGCACTTTGAACCACTGAACCAAAGAGATCTTCGATTATTTCTTCGTTACTATGAACGGTTTAGGAAAGGAATTATTGATGATTTGTGACAAACAACAGAGGTCCTATTTTGGTATGAATTCTATTTTATGTTATTACGAGTATATGCAAGAAATGTAATGGTAAAGATTATAATTACTAGCCAATTGCATTTTTTAAATGCCTCGATGTCGAATGATTATTAAAAATCATTTGTTGTAGGTCTTCTAAATAATCATGTATGATTATGGCTCTTCCTAGTGTTGAAAGTTGTGCTTAGGAAAGTTAAAATACTTCCTTCGACACGTATTTCTGTTGTACCATGTCTGCCTGACAGTGTTAGGTATACTTAATATTAATTTAATAATATCGACTAGCCAGTGCAACGAGACATGCGCAAACGCAGCACTGCAGTAACACCAATAAATGTCATTGACACATCGCGGAAAACCTAAATCGAAATGTCCCAACTGCGCTTGACGCTACCGAGAAAATAATTATGCTCTACATGGCGAACTAAGCAGTTTTTGAATTCAGTATTTCTGGTATTCCGAGGTATTTCATTCGATAAAAAAATGAATTCTACATAGTATCACGTCTTTTTCCCTTGCGGGGTAGACAGAGCCTAGGTCTATAAGACCATAAGGCCACATTTAGCATGTTGGAGGGCGTGTAGTTGGAAAAAGGAATCAAATAGTGATGGGTTGCTAGCCGCATCGCTTATTGAAATGATTCCGCAGATTTTAGCCCAATCCTTCGATCGGCTTTTACGATCTACGCGGAAAGAGAAGCAGCTGGCATATTCTTCGTTTTTTCTTTACTCTCAGACCAGCTTAGAAGAGAGAGAGAGAGAGGATAGAATTCTAAATTATAATTAGTTTATTTTTAATAAGTAAAATAGTTATTAGGTAATTTGAGTTCAATAATGGTAAGTAACCTAGGGTGTGGTTCAGACGTGTAGGAGGCATAAGTATATCGCGAGCTCCGTCGTACTCCGGAAGATATGTTGATCTAGCTGTAGCTGTCATATATACAAAGATAGCAGTCGTCAAGCTTTGTCAGATGTATTAAGGCAGATTCAAACTGACACAAGAAAAAGAAAGGAAGTTGTTTAGATACTTTGATATTAATTGAGTTTAACTAAACATTTTTAAACGAAGGGTTTATTTTTTAAAAGTAACGTTGGTAAGCATATAAAAGACTATATCTTCCCAAACAAGACCTGATTTTTAGACAGCCGTCACAAAAGATCGGCGCTTATCCGCCAAAAAAACGTGCCGGGTAAATCCATTTACAACATGAAAGCGCTACATACTCGTATATAGAATTAGATACACAACGACTGCCTTCCTTGTATACTAGAATTAGCTGTAATCTAACAAAGGGAACCTGTTTAATTCGTTACATGAAGCATTGGGCCAAAACAGCTGTTTATTAGACTGGAAAATAATGTCTTTGTGAATAATTTAATCAAATTAGTGTTTTCTTGATGGTCTGGAAAAAATAGGGAGCAAGCATGTTTATTCATTCATTATGAAAACCAATCTAAGAAATATTGGGAAGCCATAGATAGAGGTATAATTTGGTTTAGAAGTTCTGTCTAGCCCGTAAGGGATAGAGACGTGCGAGCTATAATTTGTGATTAATTCAGTAATGACCTCCAAGCTACTAAAACTTAGGCTTTGTTTACTTCGTAATATCGTTTGCATAATGTACGTATATTTACAATAGGTAGAGGTATAAATTTTATTCTTTTCTTTCGCAAGCTATTTATGTATGATGTTTTATGTAGTATCAATTATCACCTATTGCAAATTGCTAAACCAATGTTTATAACCCTGAATATACTAAAATGCCATATTAACGTCGATGCATTCACAAGCAAACATTACATTATTTTGTTAAGCATATTTTTATCTGCATCTATTTTCGTTTTACGTTGTACGTAGGCAGAAACTTTTCACAGATGCTCTCTGACTTACGAATTCAGGAAGTATGCTCCGCAAAAACGATGCACATGCCTAACGCTTTTTCTGACCATCAAAATGGTAACAAAACGTTACAATTTTCGTTTGACCTACTCTGAAACGCGATCTCAATGCCCGAAAGTTACGTAACTAAGTGATTCGATACGCTAAGTTACGTCGAGTTATCAAGTGACCAACTTAAACGTTCTTCAGTGAGCCGTGGCTGTTTGGGGGCGCGATATCTTTGCTTTTCAAACTGTTGCTTTGTCTTGATTTTTCTTTAGCAGTGCGCGTCTGGCTCTTTTTCAAAGATCTACTATTGCTCTTTTTGATGTGTAGCGTTCCAAATTCAAATGTATGATATCATAATGTATCTGTTCCAAGCAATTTTTTTTTAAATCTATGGTTCCAATACACACGCACAGTTTTATTCTCATTGGATTCTTAACTCAAATTTTTCTTATGTTCGTCGCATTTCATGTTTATTCTTCCTGCTTTAAAATGTTGTTACTCTATTATTTTATGAGGTAGAATTTAAGAAATAGGTGTGTTGTCGTGTGCGGCGGCATTCTTCGTCAAACAATAGGTTATTGTGTGGTGCCGTGTCGTCTGGCCATGTATTTTCCATATTATTTGTATTTACTGTATGCCGATATAGCTGATATATATTTGATAATATGTTTACCATTTAGAGTTTCAATTGAATATCTCAATCAAGTAACGTTGTTCTAGGACCTAGGACAGCGTTACTTGATTACCTAGGACCTAAGTAATCGACTAGACAACAACTATGTTTTCTATACAAACAATTCCAAATTGAATCTTATCTAATATCAAAGCCTAGGTAAAATTACCGCCCGGTTCAGACTATCCTGACCCTGCGTCTAAAAGGCTTAAATTGATGGATAGCACTCATTAGTTTGGCCTAGATTCAGGTCTAGGCCTAGACAAAGACATATCCATTATGCTAGGCAAATGTATTCTAAGCCGTCAAAGTCCGATATACTCATTCAACTATGGCTTCTTTACAAAACTAATTTTATTTTGTAATCAAAACAAAAACTTGAAGTAAGTAGAAATTTGAAGACTCTGGCGAACCCTAGATAATAACGCTACAGACCCACCGTACCCCCATATCCCTGGTGGTGCGGTGGGTATTTTAAAGTTAAACAGTACCACCGAGTGTAGTGACCGTAGTAATGTGATGACTAAAAGGTACTACATAAACTTACAAATCTATAAAGCAGTTAAAAAAGCTACCTATGATCTTTTATACCACATGTAGGCAAACAACAAAATGCAAAAAAATCTATTGGCAGCATGATTCTTTATTTCTAATCGAAATAAACTATTCTATTCTATAATACAATATAGAGTAAAACAATACATGTAGTACATATAATACGACACATACCATAAAATAAAACGGAGTCGTAAAACGAGTATATACAATAAAAAAATATATAAGGAAGCTATAAAAATAATATGCACACAAGAGAAGCAAACAATACGTCACACATTATCACATCCTACATAATATCATAGTGACAGATCAAGAGCTTTTAATATTAAAAAGCATTTAGCCGACATTGCATAGTTAAAATTATGCCGACTGTGTCGGTGTTGGGCTAGGTCAGTGTCACTTTCTCCCGTTATCAAAACGACATAAAAGTATGTAACACGTGTAACATAACATCCACTGTATGTCAGAGAGAGCCACGTAGCAACCGCTACGGCGTAGCCCGTAGACCGTCTACGAGACTTTCCTCAATGTAGCAAATTGAAATTATCTGTGAAGCTCGTAGTGCTTCGTAAGCTTTTCAATTTATGTAAATTCTAGAAATAGTTCTTCAAATAAAATATTTTATTTGGATATTTTTTTTTGAACTATATATAATGTAGAGAAATACTTAGAGGTAACAATATATTTAGATACCTAAATTTGTTAAATGATACTGTCAGAAATAATACGACGATAAGAATAACATGCAAAGCGCCGGATATGCCAACACATAAACGATAACAATTGCTGGGCGAGCGAAATACGAAAATTCTTACTGTATCGCTTCATGAGGGACTTCTTGTAGGCTTTCCCGGAGACGGCATCCTCGCTGGGACTGAACCGTCCGGCGGAGTCATCCGATTCCGTGCCGGAATCCCTTCCAGTAGCCAAGTAGTCGTGGGACTGCCTCAGGATCACCTGGGCCCGCACATAGTCTGCCGGGTCCACGAACGAGTGGCGCGCGAAATCACATACAGTTATTTCCTTACGAACTGTCAAGTCCAATGGGGCATCCTCATCGCTGATTTTGGGAGACGGAGCGGGAGACACGGTTTCCTCAGGGTAGGCTTTCCTGGCAGCCAGGGTGCGGGGTTCGGCATCAGCACTTAAAGCACGGCGATCCACCGCAGGGGACCTGCGCTGCTCGCATCCCGCGCTAGCTGGTCGAGCCACGGCCATCATGTTTACTTGTTTACACCGACACCATAATCACCAACTCAGTTATGTCATACAGCGTAATGTTTAGCAATAGCGTGCCGCGTCCGCCGGCGTTCGCGTCGGATTGCGGACTGATGTGATGTCCCAGTTTCGGCGATGAGTTCTACTGACTTCGTGAGCTCGCTTCGGCAGCGCTCGGCGCCGCTCGGACACTTTCGTTTTCGTACGTGGACTGGTGTGCGAGCCGCACACACCGTCCCGCCTTCGCTGGTGTGCTCAACAATGTGTGCGTGTGTGTGCTTGTGTGGGGGAGCTTTTTCCACTTTCGTCGGAGCTTTCCTTCATTTCCCGAGTTACCTAACAGGTTTTCACTGCTGTTTAGTGGACTTGATTAATTTTCCACTCTCAGTGCGTCGGTAATTGTTTCGGGTTAATAAATTACGTGGAGAAATAATGTTTACTTCACTCGTACTATTTACAGAGTAAAGTATATAGGTGGTGTCGGTTATCGCTGCTCGTGACGGTTTCTCCTTAACTGACCTACATTATTGACAAGGGTTTCTGCCTATTATACGACTAGGTCGTTCGTTTTGCTGAAAATAATTTTCATTTTCAGCAAAAAGTTTCATTATAAAATTAAATAATAAATAATCGCAGAGCCACTTACTGTAATTCAGGACCGGAACGCGACGAACAATCGGTATCAAAGTTTTGCGTAACGAGGCACGTAAACAATTTGTATGTTTTTTATCTAACGCCGGGGCATTGACCGACATTACAAATAAAGTTGCGCGCGCGCCGACCACGTGACATAGTGAGCCGGCCAGACTATGTTGAGCTACTCGCCGTCTTCGCTTCCAAGACAAATGGATCTCTGCGGGGTGGGGCTTACGATGGTGGGGGTCTAGTTAGGCTGGTCGTAAATAGATAGGGTATTAGAATCTAGAGCCAATGTCATTTGGTGTTTGGTACAAGATAATTCTGTCCTCCATGAATAGTTTGAGGAAATATATATAACAGTCGACGAAAGATAGCAGAAACATGTGGGGCTCAACAGGCGGGATATAAATATTGTGCGAACAAATTTATGATACAGTATGTAATTGTGAGGAAAAGTCGGGAACATACATTGTTTTTGTGACAAACAAGATTTGCGTTATCTATAAAACATAATAATATAAAACTACTTTTGTATGTAATAATTCTTCTATGCAGGTCAGGGAGGAAGGAAAAAAAATTGAACCAGCTGCTTACGTAGATCGTAAAAGCTGATCGAGGGAATAGGCGAAAGCCTGAGGAATCGTGTTACTAGGCGATGCGGCTAGCAACCTGTCACTATTTTGATTCATGTTGGTGGGCATTTTCCACCTACATGCCCACCAACATGCTAAACGCAGCAGTAAAGGCTTGGGAACTAGGCTCTGTCTACAAAGACGTGATAATATATGTATAGATAACTTTACATGACTCAGAAGTAGAAAAGCAAGTTATCCATAGATTTAGAGTTCTTTGTTCTTTTCCTTTTTCATCATCACTACATACAAAGTATAAAATAAAGTGGCTTCCCGCTGTCTGTCTGTCACTATGTGTGCTTAGTTCTTTAAAACTACGCAAAGGATTCTGTTGTGGCTTTTTTAAATAGATAGAGTGCCGGATATTGAAGATAATATGTACTCATTAGCGTTGAATAGATTGTAAGAATCAAATTGGAGAATGGGGAAGAGAACAGCATGTAGAGTTCAAAATATTACATATTACTAGAAAAGAAAAAAAAAGAAATGATTAATGAAAAAAATTGATGATAAGATAAATGATAAAGATAGATGATAAAATTAAAAAGCCCTACAGGCGAGTATGCTACCAATACTGTTGAAAAGAGTTTCTTTTGGCGTTTCTTCTCTGCAGTGGTCGGTTCCGAAACGCTAGTAGTCTGTAGCTTTTGCACAATTATTAATAATATAAATATTACTATATTAGATCCTTTAAAATGTGATTTGACGTGAAAAAGTTCCTGCAAAGGCCTATTTTCTGAATTAACGTTTTGATATTTGATTTTTTTTATTTTTGAAAAGTAAGTGAAAAGCATCTTATCCAGCTATTAGAGTACATACCTGTACACTGGGTGTCATGCACGATATACTTGTATTGGAACTTACCTGAAAAAGATAAATAATAGTTTAATATCAAGAAGATAAGATTAACCAATGAGATTTAATGATTAAGAAGCCAATTTTAAATATTTATGTGTGTTTTTAGGTTAACTTAGGCTATGTTTGGCTATGTTTACAATTATTGTATTTTGTCTCTTATTCTCTTACTATTACTACCTTGTTAGCTGAAGATGTAATATTTTTTGTGTATAGCCCTATAACATTTTTGTATATTTGCTTTTGTATGATGCTCGTTAGCAGTATCTCTTTATTCAATTGATGTATATAGAATAATCTTTAATCTTTTATGTATCACATATTCTATGTAAGTCTTGTTTGTTCAGTTTTATAAATATAATATTGTTAAACTTTTTTTAAAAATACATATTTATAGATTTTTCTTTATATGTCGCCATACTACTGCTTAGGATATAAAAAGGTATCCGATATAGAAAATCGGGGATGATCCAATTACTATTATTCAAGTTGGTTTACATAAAATAATAATTGGTTCGTCTACATCGCATGTCTTATATTTTACAGCCTCTCGTCCTATTGACCACGGGATGATTAAAATTTCATTTCATACTAGAATATAACTCATCATCATCATTTTGTGTAGGTGACAAGTTCAATCGACCATGCACAACTCTAGTGTTAAAGTTCTTCGGAACCGCCTCTCGGCGTCTGACGTGGTTCTTTAACAACTACCAGATAGCAACCGGGATCAACGGCTTAACGTGCCTTCCGAAGCAAAGAAGATCACTTATTTTAGTAAATACTCATGAAGACCATAATTACAATTTCAAGTAGTCATGGAACGTAACTTTCACTAAATGTCACAGATAAAAAATGGGACACTTCGTTTTCAGATCACTTCATCCCTCTGAGTTTCATAGAAAGATGTCGATTTACTGGAAATAACGAGGAAAATATGTGTATTCGAACATAAATCATATAAATAAGACTTCCAAATGTGGTATTGGTTCGGAGAAAAGTATTTTCGGTCAGTCTCCTGTACATCTATAAAAATGACGTCAACAATTGTTTCGTTTTACATGACGAGTGTCCGACAAATAAACATCTCGTTTTCACTGTTTTTCTTTTTTTATGTATAGGACGGCAAACGAGCGAGCGAGTCACCTAATGGTAAGCGATCAGCGCTGCTCATAGACAACTGCAACACCAGGGTGTAAAAGGAGCGTTGTCGGCCTTTCAAGGAGTTGGAGGAAGGACAATGGGGGGAGGAAATGGGGTAACCATTTCGCACGAATCGGGACGACTCCGTGCGCGCGTCTCGGTTCACATTCGCCCTGAGGAAGACCTCCGGATGAGGTTGAAACATGTCGGCCTGTTGCTGTGTACGTGAGTGACCCGTAATTCACATATAAATAGTTACAAATATATTTATACAGTAGTCATTTACATAACTCGCAAAATTTATCGCAAGAAGCCGGCGTCGGGAAGTACTTATCAAGGAGCGTGGATGAATGGCTGCTTGATACGTTATATAACACGTTTTATCGCGAATATGACATCCTCATTCCTCTGGAAAGTATATCTGTGTGTAATTGATATTATTTTTTAATAAGAGGCTGGGCCAAGGCCTCCCTACTTTTATGCTATTCGTCTTTATGGCATTTAAACGATCGCCAATTTTTATTGTTAGCCCCTTAATCCGACCATCTTTTTCTTGGACGTCCTCGCTTTCGTCGTATGCCTACAGCAGTAGGTCTCAATAGGCTAGCATACTACATACATAGTATCGCGGGGTAGACAGAGCTTAGGTCTGTAAGACTTTATGGCCACATTTAGAATTTAGGAGGACGTGTAGATGGAAAACGGAATGAAAATAGGGATAGCATATATAAATAAGGCCGCGTCGCCTTAGATTTTCGCCCAAATATTTAATAAAATCATTATATTATTTCGCCCATTAGGCTAGCATATAAAATAAATGGAGGCAAGTTTTTAAGGGGAATATCTGGATATTTCAATATACCAAAGAAAGGTGGAATCAACCTCCTGTGACGGTATTCCCAAATCGATACGACTGTAACCTATAAAAACATGCAGACATTGAGGTTCTATTAAAAACCAGGATCTTTCAGCCAGGTCTAAACTGTAAGATTACAGTGTCCTTACTCTCGAAGGTTCTAATTATTTATTTTGACATACTCAATTTTAACCGACGACAAAAAAGGAGGAGGTTCTCAAACGGTTGTATGCTTTTAATGTTTGTTACCTCATAACTCCGTGATTTATAAACCGACTAGCTGTTGCCCGCGACTTCGTCCGCGGCAATTCCTGTTATTATGATTAATTAGTTTCTTATAAGTATAAATGAATAATTTTCCCCCGTTTTTAAAACATTTTTAATGATGCTTCGCTCCTATTGGTCGCAGTGTGATTTTTTTATAGCATAAAGCTTCTTTCTCAATAAATGGACTATCCAACACAAACAGAATTTTCCAATTTGAACCAGAAGTTCCAGAGATTAGCGCGTTCAAACAAACAAACTCTTCAGCTTTATAATATTATATATAGTATTAGTATAGATTTGAAAATTACCTACTAAGTTTATTTGGAAGGGTACCTATGTTTTCCAATTAGTCCTATTCATATTTCATTAAAATTGGTTCTATAGTTTGTTTGAAGAATGCTTTTATATCAAAGATTGTTTTATAACATCTAGGACTTTTACTTTTATGCCGAAGACCGTGGTATGGACAAGTAAAAAGCCTGAACTTAAGCTGAGAATGTAATCGGGAACATGATAAAACAACAGACTACGCACTTAGCAGATCCGTTAGCTAATAGGTACATTATCTACGTCGAAACTAACAGTACCTACTTATTGGCGAATCAGAGATGCTGGCGCTATCGATATCAGGGGTCGGGATCGGTCGTCAACCCCCACCCTTGACGTAACGCTTATCAGCGACTGATTGCTGGAACCATCTTTATGATCTAATGCTCTTATTGTTACCTACTTTATTTATTATTGTTATTTTATTTTATTTATTTATTTTATTTATTGCACACAATTTTCATGATTTTGAACAAAAGGCAATAACTTAATGCTAAGCATTGTCTACCAGTGAACATTTTATGGTCGGGGTGCAAGATACCAATTATGAATCCTCACTAATCCTAACTAATATTATAAATGCGAAAGTGAGTTTGTTTGTTTGTTACGCTTTCACGCCGTAACTACTGAACCGATCACCATGAAATTTAGCATACAAGTTCTCTGGAGTACTGAGAAGGACATAGGCTACTTTTTATTCCGGGAAAAAGTACTTTTCCCGAGGGATCGACATTGACGTGGGCGGAGCCGCGGGCGTAAGCTAGTAAGATAATAAAAGCTTAAAATTAAATGATGTAGTGCTGATTGCTGCCGCTTCTTTTATACTAGCTTTGGAAACATCACTAAACTAAGCTGTAAGTAAGTTTATATCAAAATTGTAAAGTTTTATAATCAGACAGTCAAACAGCCTCCGTGGTCCAGTGGTTAAGGCGTTTGCCTGTTGGCCCGGGGGTCGTGGGTTCGTTTCCCACCGGAAGCATACTTTGTTTAGTTGTTTCCTGTTTGGTAAGGACATTGCAGGCTTGAATCACCTGAATGTCTGATAATAAACATGATTCCGTGCTTCGAAAGGCACGTTAAGCCGGTGGTCCCGGCTGCCATCTGGTAGTCGTTAAAGGAACCACGTCAGAGGCCGAGAGGCGGTTCCGAAGAACTCTGACACCAGGGTGTGCATGGTCGATTGACCGTGACACCTACTCGAAATGATGATGATCAGACTGTCAGAAGAGGCGGATTTTACTTAAATCTGTTCTACCCCACAGCTGGACAAAATTCTTTCTCATCTCCTTTTATTAGTCTATCTCTTCTCTATCCATATAATGATTTAATTAACATTCCTACATCTCCCAGATCAACATGAAACGCAATCATTTAAGCATACTATACTCAGTATACTCTACGCAAACTGACCGAACTTGAAACGGCAGAAATGTGCAACGGAACAGGCGCACGCGCAAAACGACCAACAAGTAGCGATCGGCTTAGATCATCAATCTCGCGCGCTTCCTGCGGGCCACACTCGGGTGCGAGCGAGACGGCGGTGGCGCCAGGATAGTGGGAGCGAAAGGGAAGGATGATTAAGAGATGCAGGGCTGAGGTGTTGCAGTTTAGGACCGTTTGGATACACTTGCTTTGGTATTGAGGAAAATGTTATTGGAATGTTATGAAATTGTATAATAAATATTAAAAATGTTACATTTCGTAAATCGTTAATATAAATTTTTAATTAAGGAAGAGCCTTGATTTGAATTAGTAGAAACGTATCGAATATCTTAGCGAAAATGTTATACAATTATCTAGTTAGATTCTAATACGAATCTTTTACAAATAGTTCACTCCACCATAGAATTTGTAATATTATACACAAGTAACTACCACAACCTTACTCAACAAGCTAGGTGTTTGAGACCTAAAATGACGTAGTTATATTATACAACGTTGAGGAAAATTAGTTTAAAATTTCAGGCATAAAATGTCGATTAATAAAGTTTGAAAATAATCAAAGGTAAACTCAAAGAACATTATCTACGCCCGCGTTACCTTCATCTAACAATAAAAACTACAATAGCACCGTTACTGCAAAAAATCTAGCGTCGGTGAGCATATCCGAACTGGCATTGATAGAGCGCAGTCGACGCACGCATTCAAGGTGACACACACACAGACAAACGCTGCATCACGTCGATCCACACAACGTAACTTTACCGCTCTGAATGCTGTGGCAAATGCAGTTCCAAATTTAAATTTTATTAATTTTTCAGTTTAATATTCGAGTTTGATTGTTTTGAACTTAGAATTATTATAAAAAGAGAAAGTTTGACATTGAATTATATGAGAAATTTACGTTTTGTTGCTACATTCAGGTCGGTTTTATATCAATGCACTCACACACGCGTAGTACGTACTGGTATTAGTTGTAATTGGCATCGATTAGCACAGGAAGACGGGTCTATGCGTGTTTTTTATTATATTTTTAGCTCGGCCAACTGAACACTAGTTGGGTAGGTTAGTTATTTCATTTAACTACGACTAGCAGTAGGGTTAAAAAGAGTTTTGTGCAGGAAATTGATGTCATTTATAAGTAATGCGAATCTTATTGGAAAGGCAGCTTCTCATCGATGTCATTTCCTTTTTATTACACCTTTAGGAAACTTAAGGAAAATTTCATTTGGGCACGCTGCGGTTACTGGGTTTAGTACCTCAGTCATTTATATGTGCAATAAGTATAAGTATTTTTAATCTAACTAAGCAGGCAAATAGGCTGCTATCATGTCGTTTTAAATATATTTAGTTATACTGCCAGAATAATACAGCCGATCATGCATTACAAAGATTTTTCCACAATCACACCTACCATTTTTGTTTACAATTTTTGAACTTTTCAAAATTCCATAACTCGATTTATACGAGTACGCTTCCTAACTGGATGTAAGAAATTAGATATTTATGTTCACTAATGCAGCATTGCCATCCAACGTGGCAATGCTACCAGCCTTCTGGCGACTAAAGGGACAAGCACATACATCCCGTGCTACAAAAGCATTCTCAAGGAGGGTTGATGTTGAGCAGGCGGCCAGTTGAATAAATAAGCCGAAACTTTTTACAGCATGAAAAGTGAAAAAAACTTCCAAGCTGTCGCGACCCCACACAAAGTGGGATGAGGATTGGGAGAAGAAATGGTACATATACTTGTAACTACTACTAAATACATTATATGTAGTAAGTTGACACACATGATGGGCCCAGCCGTATACAACCGAATTCCCACAGAAATCCTAAAAACGACCAGCATAGTCACATTTAAATTAAAACTAAAGCGGTGGCTCATTAACAAATCTCTATATAGTATCGAGGAATTCATGCACACGCCTTAATAATAAATATATTATGTATGAGTGATAGATAATGCTTTTAGTTTGGTAATTTTTAAACATTTGACGTATTTATTAATGTGACATAATTCTGATAGTATTTTTTTTTGTTTTCCATTTTTATTAATTGATCACTTGTTTATTATTTTATTTAAAATGTAATGTAATGTGTAATGTTGTTATGTTTATATTCAAGACCTACTATAAAAGATCTAATTAATGTTTGACGTGTAAAAATTATTATGAATAAATGAGTATTTGAGTATTTCCATAATACGTGGTTAGAGTAAGAAATTAAAAACTTTGGCATTTATAATTTATCAAAACAAAACAACATTACGAATTTACTTGATTAGACCTAAATTCCTATAAGAAAAAAAACCTTCATTATTATTAAACTCGTCCATAGAATCGTTAAGTGCTTTTATTAAACAAATCATTATCTATCGTCAACACTCAGACAGACAAACAGTTTCGCAATAAGATACGTTAAGCAAACTTGTTCGAGGAGCTAACCTTGATGCAGCACTCGAAACAGGAGCAATATCCTGGTGGCTTGCCCGACTTCTAATGGAAGGTTATATGTTACTTAGTTTTTAACTTTATGTACTAATATAGACTATGTTTTAATTAAAATAAAATAAATATATATAGCCGTGTGGTTTCCGGCAGTGTAGAATAGGGCCACTCCTAGTCTTCCCATGTAGGTCGTAAGAGGCGACTTAGGAAATACAAGCTAAGCAAAGCTCATAAACATCAACGAGGAGAGTGTAGGCCAAATCCTCTGTCTGCTCTGGCCAAGTATGGTTCCGGTAGTACAGTGAGGGTCATGCTGTGGAGACTAAAAAGACCTGATGATGATGATGAAATATATATGGACAAATCACACAGATTTACATATCTTATTCGTCGTCTATATAATTAGATCGCCCCTTTATGAGTACATTAGGAAATGCCCAAGAAAACAATATTCTATAACCTACGAAATTATTGTAATATTCTCTATTTTATAACAATGGTTATATAATTTATAAAATATAGAGAGTAATGAGTGTAATAGGAAAACCGAATTTATGTACCTGTGTTTAGATGGGGACCGGGAAAGAACCTCGCATGTTCAATACGTCATATGTTATTTTAAATTACGTATTTTATATGCATTACGTAACTATTTGTCGTCTTATTGTTTATCCCGCAATAAATAATGTCAACTTTTATTGTCATAGGTGATTTGCCCAAGGAATTACTATACTCCGTCAAAATGATTGATAAGTAAAGCGAAAATATATTTTCCTTCGTTTTTCGTGTGTATGGCGGATACTGGACCAGCGGCTTATTTTCCTCTATAAAATGTTATTGTTGGCAATATCGTCAAAAAGGTAGTTCTTTTGGGGACATGTTTGAGGGCGAATCATCATCATCAGGTCCTTTCTAGTCTCCACTACAGGAGCACGACCCTCTCTGTACTACTAGGGCCTTACTTGGCCAGAGCAGCCAGAGGACTTGGCCTACACTCTCCACGCTGGCCAGACGGGTTGGAGAGGTTTCTTAGATGTTTATAAGCTTTGTTTAGCTGCCATTCTAATAAATATATAAATGCGAAAGTGAGTTTCTTGTTTGTTACGCTTTCACGCCTTTATTACTGTATCGATCATCATGAAATTTTGCATATACGTTATGTGGGGCCTGTGGGGTACAGAGAAGGACATAGGTTACATTTTCGTTGGTTACGTTTCGGATCGACGTTGACGTGGGTGGAGCCGCGGGCGAAGGCTAGTAAATTAATAAAGCTTAAAAAGAAAACGCAATGGAAACCACTCTATAATTTAATCATAAAATAGTCGTTGTATGTGTTTAGTCCACACTTCTTTAAGTAAATATACAATACGGTGTAGCAATGATAAAGAAATGTTATTTTCCTGGTCAGGCACTGTAACAGCAAACCGAAGTAATACCGGCGTCGCCACGATCCAGTGCTCCCATTCCACGCGCAAAAACACATCGCTGCCATTTTCACTGCCGAGATATATAGAGAGTGAAAATTGTAAACAAATGACACTGTACCGACAGAGCAACAAGTTTTCTTATATAAGTTTTGTTTCAAGAAGTAAACGTTTTCACAAACATGTTTTAGTTTGGGTAGAGACACGCTACCAGCAAAATTTATTTTTGCTAGTAACATGAATGGGCCGGCTCGTCTAGGGGAAGTACCACACTTTCACATAAAATCAACGTTTGAGTGAAAGCTTTACCTCTTCTATGCTTCGTTTGGTGAGTGAGAGAGCCGGAGACCCATCCTTCACCTATTTCCTCCCCTCACGGCCTTCTCCCAACTATTGAAAGGCCGGCAACGCTCCTGGTACCATCAGGTGACTCGCTTGCTTTGTTTGCCGTCCTATACCAGAAAAAAAGTTTCGAAATAGAATATCTGTGTGATTTTTCTCTATATGTATGTATTAACTAGCTCTTTTCCGCAATTTTGACCGCGTGGAATTCGATTTTATCACACACTCTATCCGGGCCCCGGCCGATTGCGTCCAGAACCCCGGGCGCTGAAGCATCTCAGGTGGGATGTATCCGGGAACCCGCTTAGATGTCGGAGACATCAGTAGTTTTCAATAGCAAATTTGATACCTTAGGCAACCTTGGCTTACATTGATACAATTTTCGGACTGATTTAGTTGTGTAGACGCTTGAAATATTTACAAAATATTTAGTTTTTCACTTTTAGATTATGTATGAGTGGTCTACGTCATTTCCGCGTTGCGAGATATATTACCACATATTGTATCATATAAGATATATATAATTTTATTAGCTGTCGGCCGCGGATCCTATATATTTTAAAAATAAGTTAAAGATTACTCGTTGATGAGATAAAATGTGTTCAGCCTTTATACATATTTTCACATCTTTAGTCTGGACAGAGCCTAAGGTCATAAAGCCACATCGCCTATTGTCATGATTCTTTAGATTTTCGCCCATTCACTTGACCAGCATCTACGGTCTGCGCGGGAAGAGAAGCAGCTGGCATACGTTTTTTCTGTTTTCCCAGACCAGCATGGAAGAACCAGCCTTTGTAGATTTCAACAAAATTGCAAAACATCACGTTAATCACTTGTTTAATTTTTATAAAAGACACCGAATCAGAATCTCATTCAGTTTATTTTAATTAATGATGATCCGAGTAATATTATTATCTGCATATGTACATTAATAATGGCAGTTGAGCGTTGTCTACTATTGATTACTCGAGCGTCGCATGCGCACCGTATGGGCACAGAGTAAGTTTTTTCGCGGATCAGCGTGCGTCGGCGAAACTGAAAGTGGAAATCGCTCAATTACGACATTGTGTCGGAGAAAAACGCGAGCGTGCGAACTTGAAACCGAGCGATGGCGGGAAAAGCGCCATTGATACAGATATAACGATATAGTTAATTGGTTCATCTTTTTACTAAGTAACTGATGCTCTTCAACATTTTTCTAAAGTGTGAAGATTGAAATTGCGCGGCTGCGGAAAAGCGCGATAGATCTAATTATGTTTAAGAATAATAATTTTGACTATTGTCTGTTGCGTGTCAGAGATGAATACTATGTGAGACTTTTAAAAATCGGAACTTTCCGTTTCCTTCCCAGTTTTTCATCCCACTGCCTTAAAATAATAATACCTACAAAATGTTCACTACTGAGAGCAAAAAAGTGAATCATCTATCTCCACACCATTTTTTATTCAATAAATATATACATTCATTAATATACAATTCGCTCACCTTTTTACTGAGTAATCGATGCTTTTTAACATTTTTCGCTGTCTGAGTGATGCTGAAGATATATAAAAAGTTAAAAATATTTTTTTTTGTTTTTAGTCCTTATTTATTATGAGGAAGCAGAAAAAATATAGATACATTCAACCGATTTCAAAGTTACGAGAAGTTATTATTATTAACTTATAATAGGAATATTTTATATACATGTTCCTGTACCTTAGAACGTAATTTATAAAAAATAATTGGCAAGAATATGCTTTCCAATTGCTCTCATCCAATTTTATGACCGAGTTGATGGTTTTGTTTTATCTGAATTTATTATATCAATTATAAAACTTCCCTCATAACATTCATTAATTAATTATCATCTTCTTGCTTTTCGTAGAAGTTCTGAAAAACAATATTTATATTTGTTTTATAAGAAATTTTGTTTGATCCTTCACAGGCTGACATGACAGGCCTTTTACACGTTAACGGGAAAGCCTGAAGGCTCTATGCCAAGGTTTCACCAAGGCCTGCCTCTAGACTACCTACATTCTGCCCGAATAAGAATAATTAAAATATTTTAATAAGAGAAGACTAAATGTCTGATGATAATTCTTTTTCAAACTTTCTGTGTTTATGTATATAAACGGGACTTAGCTCGAACCTTTTTATTATTTGTTTCCGTTAACAAATAATAAAAAGGTTCCGAAACGGAAACAAATAATAAAAAGGTTCGTCCCGTTTTTATACATAATTATGTCTAATGATAATATTTTAAAACACAGCATGTTAGGGTAAACACCGTTGTGCCAATCAGACCGTCAAAACGAACAATTTTTACTATGGGACCAATGCAGAATCCATTCATTCGTCTCAGATGTAATTTAAAAAATGAGTTTTTATTATTCTATGCCTTAGGTTTTTGTGATAAGTATGTTTATGGTTTATTTTCATATTCCTACTAATTTTTGTTTTGATTTGTAGGAATCTTGCGTACTTGTATAAGACGCCTCGGTACACATGCAAATCTTTCTATATATTTAGAAAGATGTGCGTGTAATGTTTTCGCGACAACTCTGTAGCTGCAGCAATCAGTTGGTCAGAATGAAACTCAATCAGTCTTATTTAAAAAAAGAAAACTTACTTTAGTACCTGTTTAAACCCTTATCCATCCAAATCATATTGACAATGACAGTTGACCACTCAAAGTGATAAGTCTCGACTTAGTTTGTTCGGATAATTATTTAAACCAGGAACTATAGTCCTCGTTTTATGATAAGACTGAATTAGTTTCATAATAATAGCCTACAAAATACATATATTACATACAGTTACAGTTGTCTGTTTATTAGCAAAACAGCTCAGGAAGTTATGAACCTAATGTTTTTGCGACAAACTTCAGTACTGCAGCTATAAATTGGTTAGAAAAAAAATAAGTTATGTGTATAGGTTAGTAATAACTTCATCATCATCATCAGGTCCTTTTTAGTGTCCACTACAGGAGCACGACCCTCTCTGTACTACTAGGGCCATACTTGGCCAGAGCAGCCAGAGGACTTGGCCTACACTCTCCACGCTGGCCAGACGGGTTGGAAGTAATAACTTACAAAATGCATATTACATAGTTATAGTACATTATAATGGTCTATTTATTAGCAAAACATTTCAAAAAAATGTGCAGTTATTTTTTTTTGCCAAGCTTAATCCTAATCCTAACTAATATTATAAATGCGAAAGTGAGTTTGTTTATTTGTGTGTTTGTTACGCTTTCACGCCGTAACTACTGAACCGATCATCATGAAATTTTGCATACAAGTTCTCTAGAGTACGGAGAAGGACATAGGCTACCTTATATTCCGGGAAAAAATACTATTCGCGAGGGATCGACATTAACGCGGGCGGAGCCGCGGGCGAAATCTAGTACTTTATATTTATTGGTAAGAAAGAAATTAATTTGAGTGTATAGGTTAGTAACAGCCTACAAAATTTATATTATACAGTTACAGTACATTACTGTAGTCTATTTATTAGCAAAACATTTCAGAAATATGTGCAGTTATTTTTTGTTTGCGACAAGCTTTAGTACTTTATATTTATCGGTTAGAAAGAAATTAATTTAAGTGTATAGGTTAGGTTAGGTTAGTTAATAACCTACAAAATGCATATTATACAGTTACAGTACATTACAATCGTCTATATATTAGCAAAACAGTTGAGAAAGATGAGCAGTTAATGTTTTTGCGATAAACTTCAGTACTGCAGCTAGAAATCGGTTAAATAAACTCATCTAGGTATAGGCCTAAAAGTCTATTTAATAGCAAAATAGTTTAGAAAAAATGTGCATCTAATGTTTTTGCGACAAGCTCCGGCACCGCAGCAACCAGTTGGTCAGAAAGGGAAACGTAATGACGCCGCGCAGCGGAACGGTTTCAAGTTTACTGGCGCAAGTGCAGTCGGCTGCGCGGGCGCACGTTTACGCTTGGTTACGAGCTATGCGTAAGTCCGACGATTAGATTAACGATCTATTTTTACAGCTTTATTTCCTAGATTAAGATTTTATGCTGCTAGCAACAGTAGGCTGGTTGGTAACTCGATTTACTAACACAAGCCCACTCTATTTACAATATCTTATTGTCACACTTAATATTCGTGGTCGTAGGCGATGTTTAAGTTTCATTATGGAATTATTTACTTAGTTCAGTTTTTTTTATTATTTATCCTCTTTTGTTAATACTTTCCCATACGGGTAATACAACAACATCTACCTATACATAAAACAGCCCAATTACTTTACTACAAGTTTGCCATGTCATCTCTTTTCTCAAAAGCTCGAGATGCATCTCGCGACTCTACCCCACGTGCAGCTAGCATCGTAATGTCAAGTTTCCCTCGCCTAGCCGCCCGTGCAACCAGAATGCACTTTCTTCCTGCACACTACCCGCACTCAACCAAGCTTGCGATACGCACATAGACGTGGAACATAGCGAGAGAACAGAAGACAGACTTTAGTCGCGGAATTGGTGTGGTATTAAGATCGTAGGTCATTTAACAAGAAATATAAATAAAAAACCAATTACCAGCCGGCCTATTTGCTAACTTAGCGTACAAAGTTTTGGTAGTCACGTAAAATACATTGCGGCTTTCACATGATTGACTATTTATTTAAGATATATAAAACGTAATGTATTTTGAAGTGACTATCAAAACGTTGTACACAAAGTTAGCAAGTAGGCCGGCTGGGTGCCTGAACCGATGTCCTTTCCCGCCTCCAGACAGCTAACGTTCTGTTAGTTGTTAGGTGATCGCTCGATCAATTTGTCATCGGATATCATCAACAAAGTTATCACGACCGTCGCCTACATTAAATTAATGTTTTCAATCTTGAATCTTGTTCACATCAATCGCTTGAGTCTGTATAGTTTAGAGAAGGTTTAAAAAAGAGTAAATGGGTCATTGTCTTTGAAAACGGGAAATAAAGTACATAGATTTCCACTGTAAAGGTGTAATGTCATTCAATTTTTATATGACGATATCGAAATAATAGTAAAAATAATAGTAAATATATATAGGTGACTAATCTGGGTAAATTACGAATTTATTTACTTTACATTTAGTCATTGCGTAGGTGTCACTCGTGTTATGTATTTTATAGTTAACTGTAAAGATATACACTTTTCAAAGTACATAATTAAAGTGAAATAAGTGGGCCGCTTCCAATCGGTCGTTTGGAAATCTTTGGGAGAGGCCTATATCCAGCAGTGGACTTCTTGCGGCTGATATGATGATGATGATGAAGTAAACCTTAAGAAAATCCAGGTGTTGTTGCAAATATCTAATTAAAGATTACTAGTAGAAACGTTTCCTACTAAATGGGAACACCGTTAGAATAAGAACGGACTTCGGGATAAGAGGGAGAGATGATAAGATAGGTTTTGAAGTTATACTTCCACGTTCTCCTTAATTTACCACTATCTCGCACACAAGTTAGAATTGCATCTTTGCACCGCGCACACAGACGCGACAAACGAAAGTCTGTGAATAGGCGTTATTACGTGTCTAGTTATAAAATGGATGACGATGGAAAGTGCTGATGGGAAACTGTGTTGATATTGATATTTCCACCTGTTGCAGGCAGCAGAGCGTTAAAGCTGGTCAAGGAAATGGGATGGGGCCTCGGGCGGGATTCTTGAATGGGAATGGGATAGTAAGCGTTCATTACTGTTTTCAATAAGTATTATGAAGCTTTTTTGTTATTTATACTGTTATAGGGATTACGTGAGATTTTGCATATTATATTAACTTAAATATGAATGCAATTTTGAGTCTGTTGTAAGAGACATCTTCATCATCATCAGGTCTTTTTAGTCCCCACTGCAGGGTCATGTAAGAGGAATAAGTCCCTTGATTTTTTAGAAAGGTTAATATTTTAGCAGTCCGTAAATATTTTATGTCCATTTAGCAGTACTTACCTACAGAAATTGTTCAATTCAATTTTAAATACAAGCTGTTGATCTTAAAAATTCATAAAAAGATTTTTATTGTTTTATTTATTTATAAGTTATTACGAAAAAATTAAAATATTACATGTACTTGCTATCTTTTAACTAAAAATAAAATAACCTAACCTACTTAACTAAAAACAACCAATATACATAAAAAATGTCCCCCAGTTCGTTGTCACGCGGAAATCACCTAGAAGGCTGACAGCATTGCCACGTTGGATGGCAATGCTTATTCTTTGTCCTAGAATATTGACAGCCCTCTGGCCATTCGATACCTCAACCAGCTTTCGGCTTAATGACTTAAAGAAAGGCTCTGTAAGGGAAAAAGAAGTGATAGTATGTGTGTGATACTGGACTGAGATTCTTTCTATCTTTTTAGTAATTCCTTACTTTTATCTTTGATTATACTTCATGTATCTGTTATTTGAATATGTTATACTAAGAAGAGCAAATTTAGCAAGCTTGTAAAAAAATCTGCTAATATCACAGGTAAGGAAATGTAAGCCGACCCACACATTACTTTCTTTATTTTAAATTACTATTTAACTGCGTGATGACAGAGAAATAAAATAAAATTTATGGTTAGTTTCCACAACACGACTCCGTAGTCAATAAACCAAACATAGGACACGGTTTTCGTAATTAAAGACTTTCTCGGGTGTTTCTAGGTAAAGGAACAATCGTTTTGATAATTACCAGTCTCTGATACTCGTATATCGTTTATTATGTAAGTACTTTCTTGCAATTATTTGAAATTGATGATCGTCATCACATTGATATATCTATGTTCTAGTGCGAGTATATGAGTAGAAACTTTGCGTGTTTCATACTCTGCTATGTCATGAAGCTGTTTTCTTTCATTGTGGCTTTTATTAAAGACCTAAACAGTTAAGAGTATTATTTGCATAAACATGTGTAAATTACATTAAATGGATATGTTATGAAAAGACCGACATGTTTACCATTACTGGTGTGCAAATTCATATAAGTTCAGAAGACATGCAATTAAATTAAAAAAAAATGAATAAAAATGAAAAGAAAGTTTTAATCTTTACCAAATCTTTACATCGAATCCATGTCAAAAAAAATATATAGCCTAGGCTCTGTCTACCCTGCAAGGGAAAAAGACGTAATAGTATGTATGTAAACTTTTTACGTCTGTTGAGTAATTCGAAAAAGCTTTTTATTACACGCGGAAACAAAGTGTACCTTTCTATCATATTAAAATTTAATACCTTTGTCTATATATACTATATAACGTGATTAAACAAACGATTGTTGTATATAGTGTTGTGCCATGCTCGAAATTTTCGAGAGGGTGAGTGCGGGTCGGAAATTTTTCTCGAGAATGACTTCTTCTTTCTCTCAAGTGTGGGAATTATTGAGAAATTCTCGAGAATTCTCGTAAATTTCTGTTGATGTGCCGGTGAGAAATGCTCTGTTCTCATGAATTCCTTCTCATGGAAATTTTCGGGAAGTTTCCAATAATTCTCGAGAATTTCTCAATAATTCCCGCACTTGAGAGAAAGAAAAAGAAATTCTCGTAAAAAGTTTCCAACCCCACTGTTCTCGAAAACTTAGAGCACGGCACAACATTAGTTAAGTACAGTCGTGGGCAGATAAGAGTGACCTCTCTAAAAACTGTTTTTTAATAGTAGGGGGTCACATTTATCTGCCGTGTGGTTTCCTCAGAGTAGAATAGGACCACTACAAGTCTTCCCGTGGATGTCGTAAGAGGCGACTTAGGAAATACAAGCTAAACAAAGCTCATAAACATCAATGAGACCTTTTCAACTTGTCTGGCCAGCGAGGAAAGTGTAGGCCAAATCCTCTGCCTGCTCTGGCCAAGTATGGCTCCGGTAGTACAGAGAGGGTCATGCTCCTGCAGTGGAGACTAAAAAGACCTGATGATGATGACATTTATCTGCACCCGGCTGTACAATACAGCACAAAACAGCTGGTACTTTTTTCCTATTCTCCTAGGACAGCATGGAAGCAAAAATCTAAGCTGAATACTTAGCGACTGTCGTGCAAACGCAAGCCTCGGACAGGATATTTGAAAGTGCAGTGGCGTGCCCTTTGCAAGGTGCATCGGGTTCCCACGCCGCGCCGCTCGCTCCCACTACCACTGACCGACTGGCGGCAGCAACAACAAACCTGTCCTGGCGGATGGAGACTTAATAATTACAGAACACTAACGCTACAGAAATATAGCTTTATTTGAAAAATATCATTATCGTGGATTTTGATCGTTTAAACAACAGGTTGGACTCCAGGAGTGTCAGCGGAAGTGACAACTCCGCGCGGTTGAAAGAGAGGGGGATAATGGAGGGGGCCAAATAGAACATTATTGGAACTTGCTCTCCT
This sequence comes from Elegia similella, assembly GCA_947532085.1. Lineage (NCBI taxonomy): Eukaryota > Metazoa > Arthropoda > Insecta > Lepidoptera > Pyralidae > Elegia > Elegia similella. Next base: position 30,894,464 of record OX383927.1, on the reverse strand, counting down.
ACGCTGCGCCCGCGGTGTTAGGTCACGTGTCCGTCTTATGAATTTTCAATCAGGTCACGCGTCCAGACGCGAGTTTAATATATTTTACCTATCCCCAAAAGGGCACAACGCCGCTAAAGATGTTTTCACTTCAAAAAAGTAGTTTACAGACATGGAATATCTCTCTTATCTTTAAATTGTTTCATATTGTTAATTTAACTAACACTAGCCGATTGACCTGATCTAGCTGATGAAGATTTCTTAATCACAAAACACTAACATACAGAAATCGTAAAAGGTTATATCTTAAATTATTGAGAGTCATGGAATAAAATTATCTTTAAAATTGTTACATTTAGTTAATATAACTGACACTGACCTACTAGGATAGCAATATCCTTTCTTAACGGATGGATACTTAATACCTACAGAACACTAACGTTACAGAAATATGGCTTTATTTGAATATTTATTTAATTAAATATAGCTTTATTCATGATCCTTTACTAAGGAAAAGTGTTAAGGACTAGACCCATTTTTTAAATTGTTTAAATAAATGGCAATACCTAGCAATAGCAAACCTGCCCTAGCAGATAAGGAGACTTAATAATTACAAAACATTAAGTCTATAGATACAAATCTTTATAAATTATTATAATATTATATACTATTGTTAAATAATGGTTACGGACGCAGAACCTCTGAAGTTAATCGGAGTGAATTCTCTTATATTCATAATTTATTGTATAACTAAATAAACACTTACTTTTATATTGTTTTGTGAACTCTGTAAAAAGCATAATTGTATGCTTCAATGAGAATTGGCAATATATAATATTCGTCTATAACTTACCTACAAACGATAAATTTAGGGTTTTGTGTATATACTGGAAATTACCTGTAAACAAAAAAAAAACAATTAAGCAATAAATTCATTCAAATCAGATTTGTATAAAAAAATATAAACATCAACAAAACGTAAACATTGAAAACTCTTCGTATTATTGACAAGTGACAAGTAAAAGATGATAAAAAGACATCATTTTTTTTCAACTATAGTTGAAGTCTAAGAAAACATAAAATCTATTAAGGAAAGAATCTGTGATCAATCTTTCTTGTTTACTATACTGGATCTGTACATGATAATTATAAATATATATATAAACAAATCACACAGATAAGCTAGCCCCAAAGTAAGTTCGAGACTTGTGTTATGGGATACTAACTCAACGGTACGATATTTTATAACAAATACATAAAGATACACACTTTTATAAAGCAAATTGAAGAAAAAATAAAGGTTACTTCTTATAGAGAAGTAAAGGAACTGGCGGAAGAAAGAGAGGAATGGAAAAGCTCCACCGTAAAGAGCACAGCTCTTAAATTTGATGATGACATAAAGATAAACATTCATCCCGGCCAACCTGAAAAATATAATTTTCCATCTTGACCTGACCGGGGCTCGAACCCGGGTCCATCGGTGTGGTAGCATGGCATGATGACCACTGGGCTACAGAGCTCGTCGAATGCATAATTATATCATCATCATCATCAGGTCTTTTTAGTCTCCACTGCCGGAGCATGACCCTCTCTGTACACCGGAGCCATACTTGGCCAGAGCAGACAGAGGATTTTTCCTACACTCTCCTCGCTGGCCAGACGGGTTGGAGAGGTCTCATTGATGTTTATGAGCTTTGTTTAGCTTGTATTTCCTAAGTCGCCTCTTACGACATCCATGGGAAGACTTGGAGTGGTCCTATTCTACTCTGCTGGAACCCACACGGCTAATTATATACCTAGTTTTTATTGTATGAGTGGTTTAAAATAGTATATTATTTCATTTGACTGGTATGTTCAAATATGTTAAGTCAATGCTGTATAATTCAAATATTTTTACATATACCGATGTCCGCTATTATAATAGTTTTTGCTAACACTCTGTAATCAGCGGGACGTCGCGTGACGCTCAGTGAAAACTGCATTTCTTTAGCGAGCGAGATGGCAATAGTTTAGTCTAGTGTTAGAAAGAGACAGAGGAGATGCAAGGCAGTGTTATGATTTCCAGATTATAGTCGCATGAAGAGGGAGGGAGAAATTACTGTGTTTTACGTCATGTCATGGTTGTGTGCCTAATATGGAATTTGTTATTTTTATAAAACTAGCTTGACATTTGTGAAGCAAAAGCGTTCGAAATGGCAAGAAGTACCTAGTACATTTTTTGCAATGAAAAATAACTTTTAATTATTTATCTTTTAAATACTTAGTCTTACATGTTTTTTAAGAACCCACTCATGTTTATGGGTGACAAGAAAACTATTCGGTATTATTTATTTAAATATAATTGTTTACATAATTATATGAGGATAGAGAGACATAGTGAAATAAAAGAGAGAACAAAACATTCTGAAATTTAGTTGGCACTGCATACAGATACAGATAAAAACAGATAAAAACAAGCATACAGATTAAAAAAATTCGCGTGGATAAGCAGTAAGGAAGAATAAAGACTGAATAAAGATTGGTGGTTCCACCACCAAAGTAATTCAAGCTTAACATACGTGTTTACTGTCAATATCCTATCATTAATTAACCATGCCTTCCCAAACTAAAGTTGTTAACCATTATCCGAATATGTGAATACTTGAGCATATTTATAAATAGGCCTTAGACACAGATACCTACTGTTACTATTCCTGAGGCCGGTTTTTCATTTTTGCTAAACAAATTCTTATGTAAAGAGGCTTCTGTTTACACCGTTTGGGATAAGGGTGCGATACTTTATCTATACAATCTAGTCACATTAAATCATTGCCACAAATGTTTATTTACCACAGATAGAAAAAAAAATACAAGCAAGACAGACTTATGGAAATGATGTAAGATTTTATTCCAGGAAGGCCGGTTTAATTTCCATAAGCATCTGCTCAAATTGTTTTTCGGAAAATATTCGAATGTTTGCCCGACCTTCCGAACAAAGTGTCGAGACTATAGAAGTGTCAACCTGAACGATACAGATGAGGCTAAAGTGAAAAAAAATATTTTGCAACTTATTGTATACTAATGTCAATACATGTGAAAAGAATAAGAGAGATTGGATTATTTCAAAATTCTGTTTATTTTAAAATACTTCTACACTTTGTTACGCTTTCACATTTTAAATACTTAGTCCATAATCATATACTTTTGCATACAGGTCGTCAGCGGTACATAAATGATATAGGGTATCGATACGAGAAAAGTACCCTACCTAGCTGAGAGCTAGCTGAGTAGGTATAAAACGATTGTTTCTGATATAAGGAGTAAATAACCGTTCCTTGATTTTTTAAAATAACTTGGAAGTGGGCTGACTTAAGCTCAACTTAATTGTTGAAGTGAAAACTTTATTAGGCGCGCTGAGCGATTTTTCAAATACACTTTTCACGCGGCACACTGTGCGTTTTTTTATGTTTGATAGAGCACTATCTGTAGTCTCTAAAACTGCCTGAGTTATTTTACACTAGCTGTTTTCCCGCGACTTCGTCCGCGTAAAACATAGCCTATGTTCAGCGCAGATAGTTTAGCTTCACAACTGTGAAAGATTTTTCCAATCTGTCTAGTAGTTTCGGAGCCTATTCGCGTCAAACAAACAAAAAAATCTTTCCTCTTTTTAATATCAGTATAGAAGTATAGATTACTAGGGCCTGTTTTAAAATCTCCTCATCTGTTTTCTTTTCGCTATGCTCCTAGGCTCATCGGAGATTATTACCCGAAAGTGCCTTGTCCAAAAAGTAACGCTTAATCGGCTCCGTCGAGGCTTAGCCCTGAGCTGGCTATTTGTGCAAAAAATAAGTTTTTTTGTAATTAGGTAGGATTTATTTAGTTTTCTACATAAGAGGCAATAGGCTAGTGTCCTCATCATCATCATTTCGTGTGGATGTCACGGTCAATCGACCATGCACACCCTGGTGTCAGAGTTCTTCGGAACCGCCTCTCGCCCTCTGACGTAATTCCTTTATCGACTACCAGATGGCAGCCGGGACCAACGGCTTAACATGCCTTCTGAAGCACGGAATCATCTTTATTATCAGACAATCAGGTGATTCAAGCCTGCAATGTCCTAACCAAACTGGAAACAACTAAACAAAGTATGCTTCCCGTGGGAATCGAACCCACGACCCCTGGATCTACAGGTAACGCCTTAACCACTAGACCACGGAGGCAGGCAGGCTAGTGTCCTAAACAAGAATAAGTCCGTCTGTTAGATAGTCAATATAAATATTTGACACGTATATTTTCTAATAATTAAATATTTGATAAAGAAAGCGTGTTAAAATTCCGTGTGATGTCATAGTTTGTTACGAAAATGTGACGTCACGAGACCTAACTCATCAACTTAGACGTGCTTTATAAAAGAAAGGAAAGCTGCATCCTAAAACTAGTACTTTAATTGCTTATTGTTGAATTGGATTTCAAATTTTTGTAGACCCATCCGTCCTAGCTAAAAACCAAGGATTCAAAAAGCTTCCGTTTTAGCAATCCAGAATTGTGATAGCTGTCAGCGATGACAAGCGGTACGTCACCGTCACCTGTCAAACCGTCGTCAGGTGACGATGTCGGCGACATGTCGACATTTCGTTTATCAAGTTTTGTATAATACATCCTTATCCTTACTAATATTATAAATGCGAAAGTGAGTTTGTTTGTTTGTTATGCTTTCACGTTGTAACTACAGAACCGATCATCATTTAATTTTGCATACAAGTTCTCTGGAGTGCGGAGAAGGACATAGGCGACCTTTTCGAAGAACTAGCTTTCGCTCGCGGCTCCGCCCGCATCAATGTCGATCCCTCGGGAATAGTACTTTTCCCCGGGATGAAAGGTAGCCTATGTACTTTTGCGTACTCCAGGGAATTTGTATGCGAAATTTCATTATGATCGGTTCAGGGTGTGAAAGCGTAACAAACAAACAAATAAACTAACAAACAAACAAACTCACTTTCGTCTTTATAATATTAGTAAGGATATGTTTTTATTTTTATATCATTTATATATGAATATATCAAATGCTGTGAAATAGTATATTCACCTACATACTTTACTCAAACAGACCAAAGAAACATAAACCTAAAACCTATTTTCTCGTTAATGAGTTAATCGATAAAGCTTTTAAATTGAGGCCTGGAACTCGTTTCCGGCCGCACTTCCGGTGCTATTAAACGCTTCATTGCTAGCTTTCTAGAAGCTTCACAGGGCCGCTTTTCGCCTGCTTGAAGTTACACACCCATTTTCTAAAAGCTCTAGAGGCTTGAAATAAACTTTTTTTAGAAATTAAATATTGAAGAATGGCTTTTGGCTAGTGTGCTAGAATAAAAATTGGTTATATGTAAAGTTGATTTACGGACGATAATTTTACGTGATAAGTTGAAGGAGAGATAGATGCGTCACAAGCCGAACGCTTAGGCCAGTCGTGACTCTATCGCTTGTTCCACGCTCTCGCTTCTGCGGAACGTGACACCTTTTCATGCGTGCAGCCGGTGTTTATCGATTTATAAGACGTTATAAGACGGACTCCAGCCGAGTGCGAATCGGACTTTAAGGGACTTTAAAATATAACTTGAAAAAACAGAAAAAGTGGTTCAAAAGACAACCAGACAACGAAGTGATCTTTTAAGGGTTCCGCTTTACCCTTTGAGATGCGGAACCCTAAAAATTAATAATGGTCTCTCTCAAGTCTTCTATCAAAGCTAACAAGAAATGGCAACACATCGTAATAACTGCGTAATTTAAAAAAATATATAATTTTCTCCCGTCCATGTTTTGTTAACTATAATTTTACTAGAAATTATAATACAAAACGACGGACAAATTATAAACGAATGCAATGATGTTAAATTTCTAGGAATAACATTAGACAGCAACTCCACATGGAAACCCCATATACAATATATTTGTAATAAATTAAATAGTTTTTCGTATGCTTTATGGCGTTTAGTCAACATAACAGACGAAAAAACAGCATTATTAGCATACCATGGCTATGTAGCTTCTATTTTGCGATATGGAATTGTAGTATGGGGAATTTCTATAGATTTTGATAGAGCGTTTCTTGCTCAGAAAAAATGTGTGCGATCTATATGCAACATTCCGCAAAGGACAAGTTGCAAGCAATATTTCCAAAAACTTAATGTTTTAACACTGCCATCAGTTTATATATATGAAGTCTGTCACTTTGTTAAACTATATCCATATTTGTTTAAACGGAAGTGTGAAGTGGTAAACGTGTATAGGGGTAGAGAACCAAATAAACTTGTGCTACCTGCAATAAATACTTCATTATATAATGACAGTTGTTATCCGATGGCTGTTCGCATTTTTAACAAACTGCCAAGTAACATCAAGGATCTACCTTTGACGCTATTTAAGATTCGACTTAAAAGGTTTTTAATGGACAGATGCTACTATTCCATCAAGGATTATTTAAATGAAAATAATTAAATATTTGAATGATTTGTTTCTTGATTTTTATTTAACTTTAGACTTATTGACTGGACTTTATCTTTAATTGTATATTTGAATTAATATTTATAAATTTATCAATACTTAAGTGGCATAGTTTGGTATAATTAATAATTCTTTAAATTGTATATAAAATGACTGAAATTTTGCATGCCTGCTAAGGTTAAATGTAATGAACTCACATTTATGTATTCCACCTGTAATGTACACATTTAAAGCAAATAAAAATGATTTGATTTGATTTAATTCGTTTTTAAGACTTCTTCATCTAATTCGCAACCCTATTATTACTATTTATCCCATTATTATTAAATATTTATATATCCATCTTGGTCTGGGAAAAAAAGTTTAGAATGTAGCAGCTAGCAGAACGGTCGGCTAGCAACCCATCACTATTTTCATTACGATTTCTGAAAAAGATCATTTTCCATCTTGACCTGACCGGGGATTGAACCCGGGCACCCTCGTGACGCAGGCTGGCGTGTTAACCACTGCGCTATCGTAAGATATTTTAAATATAATTTGGTGAACGTTAACTTTCATCTCACATTATTTACAATATTATTATTGTTGACGTCAATAACATTACAGTTAAGTTTACGCCCGCTTTCAAAAGCGGAGTGCAGTAGAAGCGGCAACAGACTGCAACAACGCATTTTCTCCAAATGACGTCAACTTACAATCTACATAAACAGCGTGATTTTGAACCTCTGAATTATATTAAAATCCTGGAATTAGAATCCCTAATGTAATACAGAGTTGCAAAACAAGGTGTAAACGAAAAAAAAAGGATTGGTCTTCCATAGAAATTCGTCCAGCTGATCGGCGACTTTATATGGAAAGCCTTAGTTTTGTTTTCGATTTTCAGCTTTTTTTACTTGCAATTCTATATTTCACTAGGGATTCTAATTCCAGAATTTCAATATTCTTATCCTTACTTCCTTATCCTTATCCTTACTAATATTATAAATGCGAAAGTGAGTTTGTTTGTTTGTTTGTTTGTTTGTTACGCTTTCACGCCGTAACTACTGAACCGATCATCATGAAGTTTTGCATACAAGTTCACTGGAGTACGAAGAAGGACATAAGCTACCTTTTATCCCGCGAAAAAGTACCAATCCCGAGGGATCGACATTGACGCGGGCGGAGCCGCGGGCGAAAGCTAGTAGTTCATAGGTTCAAAATCACGCGGGGTATAAAATAATAGAAATACACAAGAAATATAATCTATATCATCATCATTTCGTGTTGGTGACACGGTCAATCGACCATGCACATTCTGGTGCCAGAGGTCTTCGGAACCGCCTCTCGGCCTCTGACGTGGTTCCTTTAACGACTACCAGATGGCAGCCGGGACCAACGGCTTAACATGCCTTCCGAAGCACGGAATCATCTTTATTATCAGACAATCAGGTGATTCAAGCCTGCAATGTCCTAACCAAACTGGAAGCAACTAAACAAAGTATGCTTCCAGTTGGAATCGAACCCACGATCTCCGGGTCTACAGGCAAACGCCTTAACCACTGGACCACGGAGGCAGTATAATGTCTATAAGATTTCGGGACCGTATTACAACCATTATAACAATAACATATCATCAGCATGTAACAATAAACGTGGTTCAAATCAAACAATGCGACACGTGTATTGTAGATGGTTATATTAAGGGTATATACATTTCCACCAACCCCCGGGCCTCCAAACTGGGTAATTCATTTCTCTTTTTCATCGTTGTTCCACTGGGTATGACTACACGTTTTTATTGAAAGTCAGCCATCTTATTTCAACCGACTTCTAAGAAGTTGGTTATTAATTGGGTTGTACATATAACTTTAAAAAAAGGAGGAGGTTATAAATAAATATATACGGACAAATCACACAGATTGAGCTAGCCCCAAAGTAAGTTTAAGACTTGTGTTATGGGATTCTAATTCAACTATACTATTCAACTATACTATATTTTTATAACAAATACATATATACATACACATCCAAGACCCAGGCCAATCTGAAAAGATCATTTTCCATCTTGACCTGGCCGGGGATCGAACCCGGGCACTCTCGTGTCGCAGGCTGGCGTGTTGACCGCTGCGCCACGGAGCTAGCCATTAATAGTAATCAAGCGTAACCTTCCCATTTATAATATTAGTTAGGTAGGATTAGGATAAAGCCTCTAAATGGTAAGATATGGTATGGTAGATAAAGGCTTCAAGACGGCCTTTTACATTTGTAAAACTAACTTTCTCCCGCGGCTCATCTATCCCTCAGAATTGTCCCTCAGGAACAGTACTTTTTCCCGGGACAAAATATATCCTGTGTTCTTCTCCGTAGTCAACGCGTATGCAAAATTTCATGATGATCCGTTCAGAAGATAGGGCGTAAAGGCGTAACAAACAATCAAACAAACTCATAATTATGTATATAAACGGGACTAAGCACGAGCCTCTTTATTGTTTGTTTCGTTGCGACCACGATGGATGTAACTCCATTGAAACCTCAACGGAAACAAATAATAAAAAGGTTCTCGCTAAGTACCATTTATATACATTATTATGTGTTTAAAGCGCGAAAGTTTAAAAAAGAATACAAACAAACTCACTTTCTCGTTCATAATATTAGTATGGAACTTCATAATTCCTTTATTTATGAACCGATAAGTATTTTTTTATATGACAAATTTATCATTTTTTTTTTTCATCACAGTCAGTTCAGTAGTTTGGTTTGAACCGTTTTTTTACTCAAAAATCTTTAAGTATTTATTGTGACCTTGTGACGTGACGATATTAGCATCTGTTTTTGTCGTACCTACTAGGTTTGGTACATTTTTATGTCCTTTTCCATATACATATTCTAACAAAACATTTTTTACCAAATAATATTTATCTTGGTCCTGACGTGACATTGTTGTATTTTTTGGTGAACTGAATATCAAAGTAGGTACTACAAATAAAAGAAAATATATTAGACATGTGTATGTTTTTGCTATTTTGTATTAAATTATCCTATATTTGATATGAGATAGGTAATTATTTTCTCTTCTTGATTTATTCATATATTCTTAATTAGCGATTAATATTATTAAAATTGAAAATACGTGATGAAAATGAACTTCATATGATATTATTAAAATATGTAAAACTCACTGATGTGCGGTGCGGGTCGGGACTTCGGACGCGCGTCTCGATCCACATTCGCCCTGAGGAAGACCTTCGGATGAGGTCGAAACATGTCGGCCAGTAGCTGACTTCGTACGCGAGTAACCCGTAGTTACATATTTTAATAACGTCTATATCTCACGTTAGTTTTAATCAGAAATATGATAATTCTGGATCTAGTTAAATGGAACGAGATAGGAGAGAACTTTTCCCAGCAGTGAGACAGTCTAGGTTATTATAAAAACTGGCCAAGTGCGAGTCGGACTCGCGCAGGATAGGTTCCGTAGCGTTATCTATAAAAACGGCAAAAAATCATGTCTGTTGTATGGGTTGTTTTTTGGCCCTTTAATATTATTTTTATTATTAAATTATTTATTAAATTGTTTTTTTTAAAGTAAATATATTACTAAATATTCCGTGAATATTTCAAGCGTCTACCTGTTGCTGTTATCAATATCAAGCAAAAATATCTCGTTTGTTCTATGGGAGCCCTCTTAAATATTTATTTTATTCTATTTTTAGTATTTGTTGTTATAGCGGCAACAGAAATACACCATCTGTGAAAATTTCAACTGTCTTACTATCACCGTTTATGAAATACAGGTGACAGATACCTGGTGACAGACGGACAGACAGACAGACGGACAGCGGAGCGATATTAATAGGGTCCCGGTTTTTACCCTTTGGATACGGAACCCTAAAAACTATTGTGTATTAAATTATTTTATGCTTAAGGTGCTCAAATTGTAACATCATTGTCCCTATTATACTGGGTGTATATTAAGGACTAGCTGTTGCGACTTCGTCCGCGGCAATTTCTATTATTTTGATTAATTAGTATAGATGAATAATTTTCCCCATTTTCAAAACATATTTTATTGACGCTTCGCTCCTATTGGTCGCAGCGTGATGTTTTATAGCCTAAAGCCTTCCTCAATAAATGGACTATCCAGCACAAAAATAATTTTCTAATTTGAACCAGTAGTTCCTGATTAGCGCGTTCAAACAAACAAACAAACTCTTCAGCTTTAAAATATTAGTATAGATAATACAAACCGCATAACCAATTTTCATAACCATCTACATACTTCCAAAAGTGTGTGTCTTAATCATTATACAACCTATAGCTAAAACCCGCACACACAGACTGATAGCGACAGTTGTCTTAGTGTGCATCGGTGTAGGCGTGTAGATGGCCGAGGGTGAACGCCCTCCCCCCCTAACCTTCAGACGGGGCGGGCGGGCGATGGGCGGCTGTCTAGGAAGCTCCATAATACATGTAATTAGAAGGGTTAGTTGGGAGGTGCAACAAAGGATTTGGGGGTTGCGTTAGACTAGTGAGGTTTCAGGTTTTAGGTATGAGTTTGCTATCTTGAATTATTAATGTAGTTAGAACTATTGTAGCTTATAATATATACAGAATATAAAGAGCTATTGTACATACTATCACGTCTTTTTCCCTTGCGGGGTAGACAGAGCCTAGGTCTATAAGACCTAATAGCCACGTTTAGCTTATTGGTGGGCGTGTAGATGGAAAACGGAATCAATAGTAATGGCTTGCTAGCCGCATCGCCTCATGATTCCTCGTGAAGCAGCTAGAACCCTTTCCTTTTTTTTCTTACTACCAGACCAGCATGGAAGAGAAAAACCCTTATCCTTACTAATATTATAAATGCGAAAGTGAGTTTGTTTCTTTGTTTGTTTGTTAAGCTTTAACGCCGTAACTACTGAACCGATCATCATGAAATTTTTCATACAAGCTCTCAGGAGTACGGAGAAGGACATAGGCTACCTTTTATTCCGAGAAAAAGTACTATTCCCGAAGGATTGGCATTGGCGCTGGCGGAGCTGCGGGCGAAAGCTAGTCATCTATAAAATGAAAAAACAAATATATCTAACGTCATTCCCAGTAAAAACTTCAGTAGCTTTTATCCAAAGTTTGCCTAGCCTTTAAGCTCGAAGCTCAAAGGAAAGCTTGTTTAAGTTATGTCAGTCGTTGCTACAGTACCTTGATAACTAGGAGCCGAGAGTAAATTGCATATCTTTTAATAGATAAAGGTGCTGGCGTATCTACAGCTTGTGCATGGGGGAGGGGGGTGCACTATTCTTCTGACGTCCCTCCATAATACATACATGAATAAATGGGAGCCAACAGGTGTACACAGTATATCCTTCAGTATACACGGTGAAATCTTGATCGTTTTGGACCCTTAAAGGGATGACTCAGCACGTTGATATAAACAACTTTTCCTATAAGACCAAAGCGGGGAACTCAAAAAAATTTTTGACATTCCCATATAAATTGACCGGGCGGCGTATTGCCAAACTGTATACTGACCCAGACACCCATAGTCTGTACTGAACTACGTCGTGCTCATTCAAATCACAAACAAATTGGAGCAAAGTACATACGAGCTCAGAGCAGTCTGAGACGGTATGCACTTTGCTCGCTTGTATGTAAAGCAAACTGTGACACGCAAATATCTTTAACTAACTATAAAACGTGTTTCGTAATTTCCCGTAACTTTTTTATGCTTTTGCGATTTTTAGGTATCCTATCCGTGAAACTGAACAACTTTCCCCAAAAAACATACCCTATGTGAAGTAATTTAAGTTTAGCCGTTGTAAGTATGACTAAAAATTAATTTGAACTTCAGTATTTATTAATTTTTCAAAGAAAGATGCACTGACACAACAAATTGTACCTATTTTTAATGTCAGTGTAGGTAATAATAACTCAATTAAGTCGATATTATAAGTGATCGATAACAAAGTAAATTAATTAAAAAACTCAAATAACAAGAGATGGCGTCACACCACGCCTTTTGTGCTTTGTTTCCCTATCGATTTTTTTTTTGTTAATAATCGGAAAGTGCGAAATAAAAATTATATGTTAAAAATATCAGTAAATATGCCAACTGTCTTTCTACCAGCATACTCGTACCGCAAACTAGCCAAGTGTTTATTTTATTCAAATTATTAAGGCTTACACCGATCTATAAAAAACAGTTTTAAAGTCGGTTTATTTTTTAAAAGTAACTCTATTTATACACTTTATTTAACAAACACGTGGGTAATTGCTAATAAAGTCACGACCACTGACCAAAAAAAGGAGTCAAGGTCGCAAGCGGCGCAAGTTTTAGAAGGCGAGGCAGGGAAATAAAACATGTCTGCATTCGCATGCATTTTTTCTAAATTATCATGCCATTTCATACTACACCAGACGCTGGTAAGTATGGATGTCTGGAATCGTATGTATTTTGCTCAAGTATTTTAAATAAAGCAAAATATATTTTGATTCAGACACTCTCTGAATAGATATACAGTTTGCTCTTCAACTACAAAGGCAAACTGCGATCGGACTCAGAGCAACCGTGGTCTGGGTCAGTATACAGTTTGGCAATACGCGACCGGGCGGCCGAAATTTGTTGTATGGAACTGCCCATTTTTTTGAGTTCCCAGCATTGGTCTTATAGGCAAAGTTGTTTTTATCAACGTGCTGAGTCATCCCTTTAAGGGTCCAGAACGATCAAAATTTCACCGTGTATACTGAAGGATATACTGTGTACACCTGTTGGCTCCCATTTATTCATGTATGTATTATGGAGGGACGTCAGAAGAATAGGGTCCAAAACGATCAAAATTTCAGCATGTATGCTACTATGTACGACTCTGATGCTGGCTTGGCTGTATAGCTTGCGATTAGGGGAGGCGTGTCATTGATGTCTGCGGATACAGAAATGATGAGATGATTGTCTTTACCCGCAATTTAGAATGACGGCAAATTTCTTAATTTAAATATCAGTTATTTAGAAATCATCAATCAAATATTCAATGAAGCTGCTGAAATTTCTTACGATTTTTAAGTCCTTAGCTTTGAGAAACTGTTTTAACAAAACCTAGGGGGTTTGAACAGACCCATATATACGCCCAGGGTTAGCTAGGATACCGAGATATACATTGAAAAATATAACAAGTTTTTTCGCTCTTGTACTTTTTGAGGTAAGAATGAACAAAGATCTTTTTAGAAATTATAAAAGATTGGTCATGTTGCCCCACGTAGCCCCACAATAAGTTATCTTGCATCGTGGGATACAAAGTCAATGATTATATTATAGATATATTTTATAATAGATACATATTTTATATAGAAAAACACCCAAGACCCAGGCCAAAAGCACCCGGGACCCAGCGATTTAAACGCACTTGCGGTTCCACTAAGCCACTGAGGTTGTCAAGATTAGATATACTATGTCTTTGCACACATTAAGTACCGAACCCTAAAATAGTGAAAACTGAAGATGTTTTTGTGGATTTCAAATTCACCGACCCAGGCGAATTCCTAAGTGGAGTATATATTTTAAAACTCAAATAAAAGAAAAACGAAACACTAGGACCCTTTAACTTTATAAAATATGAGCTGATACGGCACAGATTCGTCGTAGCTAGGTACTTTAAATAATGCTTTACGGCCCTAGAGCTGCTCCGATCGCCGCCAGTCTTTATTATTAAGGACGACCGAAATGTTTCATCTAGGTCCCATATTACACATATACCGAGAAATATAACTGATCATAGAAGAGTAACCCATACATAGTGAATTATCGTTTTGGACCCTTAAAGGGGTGATTCAACTCGTCGATATGAACAACTTTTACTGTAGGACAAATGCTGGGAACTCAAAAAAAAATGAGCAGTTCCATACAAAAAATTTCGGCCGCCCGTACAATTTGTATGGGAACTTCAAAAAAAATTATGAGTTCCCAGCATTAGTCCCATAGGAAAAGTCGATTATATAGACGGGCTCAATCATCCCTATAAGGGTCCAGAACGATCAAAATTTCTTGTATATTTATTATTTATTCTTTATTGCACAAATTTAAATAAAAGTGTACGAATGGTGGACTTAATGACTTATGGCATTTTCTGCATAGGACCATAGGACCAACCGGAGAAATTAAGTTTGGGTGGTGCGATGGAGTGCGTCATATATTACAATATAACATAATATAGGTAGGTTTCTTTTATTAATATTTTAGTTTCGTCTTTTTAAGTTGTATTAAATAAGTATTATGTGTAACATAATAGATATATTGGAATGCCTTATTTAAACTTGATACATTTTGATGAGTAGATATATCAAACGACTGGGCTCTAGAATGAGTAGGAGACGCAGTTTCACTCTCACTCTTCGACCAATATCTCCTGCGATTTCCACTCTGGCCGGCCGGTGAAGGCAAGCCAGTAGGGGACATGTTATCTCATCGGTGTCTACTCTGACCTTTGGGAATACTATTGTAATTTTGTGTATTTACGAGTGGTTTATGTTATAGTTATAAATCTAAGCTTCGAGTAGTTTAACACTTTGACTACTAAAATAGCAGACACAACTTTTTCAATTGTTTGTCGATCGCGCTCATTAATTAATCTGGTTATCCTATAACTATAGGGACTATTTTGAAGGTTTAAATTGTTTAATAAAGCCTCTTGGTTTGTATATTGTTTTCGACTCATGTCCGCTGCACAGCTACAAATGTAAATAAATGCAACTGAAGGAATCCTAGAAAAATAGCAAAGTAATTTATACAGGATTGTTACACAAGCAAGACAGTATATGCTAATATAAAAATAATAATAACAATTTCAATTATGTTCAAAATAACACTTAAAGAGCACGGCTTCCAAAAAAAATATCGTGTCAGATTCCTGTTACCAATCACGTGATGATATATATGATGTCGCTAATACGTCGCATCTGTACCGCGCTTTAATTTGAGCGTATAGGCCGTACTTTCCCGGAATAGTCTCCTCTGGGGCAGTGAATTCTGGAAGATTTAAATAATATATAGCGAGAGGACGTCGCTCAGTTTTAGTACACCCGAATCGACGTGAAAATGTCCTTTTTCACAAGGAAATGATAAAGGAACATGCCTTTCTAGAATGTTTATATGTTTTCCAAAAAGTACCTATTTAGTTTACATAACAAGAAGATAATTTTTTTGTAGTTGAAGCTTCGATCAAATATAATGGTAGATACACAGTCTCATACAAATTGAAGCCTTAATAATGTCCCCGAGGCAAACATCATGCATACTTACAAACAACGACAAAAACGGTACATACTGAAAGTATGACATTCCATCTTTCTTTTTCACTTTTGACGCGTAATTTTGTTTTTTTTTACTGACCTTCATCATCGCGAGACGTGTGAGTGCTAGCGCGGTTTATTGAAACTGTGGACAAAACAGCTCCGAAACTCGATTAGAGCGCTGTTTTGCCGGTGCCACTTTTCGAGCGCGAATCGTGTATCTACCATTATATTTGATCGAAGAGTTGAAGCCTTTAATTTCAAATTAGTTCGTTTAATATATTCATTTCTATCCAATATCAGAGTACATTTCATTCTTGACGTGATAACGTTACATATTTGACTAGCTCCGTGGCGCAGCGGTCAACACGCCAGCCTGCGACACGGAGTGACAGGGTTCGATCCCCGGCCAGGTCAAGATGGAAAATGATCTTTTTCAGATTGGCCTGGGTCTTTGATGTTTATCTATATATGTATTTGTTATAAAATATAGTATCGTTAAGTTACTATCCCATAACACAAGTCTCGAACTTACTTTGGGGCTAGCTCAATCTGTGTGATTTGTCCGTATTTATTTATTTATTTATTTACATAGATCGATGAACGCCTGCTGCACGCACGAAAAAGTGTCACGTTCTGTGTGCAAGCGAGAGCGCGGAACAAGCAATATAGAGGCACGAACGGCCTAAGCGTTCGGCTTGTGACGCATCTATCTCTCTTCCACCGTTATCACGTAAAATTATCGTCCGTAAACCGACTTTACTGACAACCATTTCTTTGTTAATTGGCGCCAAATAATTTTTTTTACTGAATTGTGTATATTTTTAATGTTGTTTATTTTTATTAAAAAGTGTCATGCATGCTACAGTAATATATATTTAGTATACAAAATCTTTAGTATAATACAGGAGATAAAGTCATATACATTGTAAGATATGAGTAAGCATACGCATTCTTCCATGCTGATCTGGGAGAAAAGAAAAAACGTAGAATGTATGAGCTACTTCTCTTCCCGCGCAGATCGTAAAAGCCGATCAAGGGAAAGGGCAAAATTCCGAGGAGTCGTGTTAATAGGCGATGCGGCTAGCAATCCATCACTATTTTGATTCCGTTTTCCACCTAATGCCCACCAACATGCTAAACGTAGCCTTTAGGCTACTACCCCTAGACTAGGCTGTCTACCCCGTAAGGGAAAAAGACGTGATACTATGTATGTATGTATATATACGCATAAGTACATATATGTGGAAATACATCCGAGTATATGGTTATTTTACATAATAACCTAAAATGCGCGCCTAATGATTTGATCCTAATAGTCTAGATAGACAATCCACTCTACCTAAGCAGCTTCTAGACTTAGACGGACGAGTGTATGTACTAACATGTACACACATTTACATAAATTATTATTCCCAAGACTAATTCGTCCTGACCGACCAAGGACAACCGAGCCATCGCTGGGAGTCCTATACGACCTAAACAAGCATTTCCAACCTTCACTCCTACGATTTAGGACTCATTTTTGAGCTCTATACCTGAAAAACATAGGACATTTTGAACACTTCACTCCCAGTAGCTTGAAAGCGAAATTTATACCTGAACCAAACGAACAGCCAAAATCAACTTTATAACCAGACAAGAAAGTAGAAATTCGAATGAATTAAGCAAAAACGGGATAGAAGTGTACGATAGAACGGGACAGCGATATCCGTGGTGGTCCGTGACCTATCCTACTGACGAATGTCGAGTCCGGAACATCGCATTTTAACAAGTAGTCTAGACGGCCGCCGCTGTGTGCGTGGAAGATGTTCTCTGTGTGTAGCGGATAGAACTGCGCATGTGTGCAGTTGTCCGTGAACGCCGTGTATGTGTAAGGTGCGGGTGTGTGCGAGGTCCTTCGGGATAATTTGTGACGGAGAAAAGTTTCGCTTTGTTTGGGAGTAGTGACAGATAACTTTAAGTTTAAGTGATACTTTGCAACTTTCTTTACCGAACATACTTTTGCGTAGTTTAATGGGAGAAACCAAGATTGTGAATTTGTTATATAACAAAACATATTAGACAGACTTCTTTTATATATTTTTTAAGTAATATAGAGTATTGGGCATAGCTCTTATTGAATGATATTATGAATATAACTATTTTATTTATCAAACACGCTGTATATTCATATTTCATATTTCTTTATTTCATAACAAACATACATTTGTGTTGAAAGTAAATTTAAATTTAACTTATATTAACAATTTTATGAGTTCTTAAACATATAATTAAAATAGTATTCAAATTTAATGAGTCAATAAAATTGAGAAAAGTCAAAGTAAATAAGCATGCTGTCAAATAATTAATAATGTCAATATTTATTACAAATTCAGGAATTGTTAAGATGTCATGAACTCCTCGATGCTATAATAACACTTGTCTAACAAAAAAGCTTTGAGTCTTTCTTTGAATTGTCTGTGATAAATAAGCAGCTTAAGGTCAACAGGCAATTTATTAAACAGCTTAATGGATTGAAAGTATGAGCAGTGTTGTACAATGTTTAAAGTTGGGACAGACTTCGCAACTAGGTCTTTCCTTCTAGTGCTTTCTCTTATTTGTCTGTCTTCTTCATTTTCATATTCGTGGATGTACTTGGCCAGAAACATTAATAGAACCAAAATATATAAGCTAGGCACAGTCAAAATATTTAAATCTTTAAAATGCGATTTACACGAATCTTGCTGACATATACGCACCATAGTTCGGATTGCTCTCTTTTGTGATACGAAGGCTTTTTGAATATTATAGCAGTAACTGCCACCCCAGAATAATATACTGTAGCGTATTTTTGATTCTACAAGCGCATAATATACAAATTTTAAGTGTTATGTATATTGTATATAAAATTATATTTACTTAAAAAGCTATAATAGAATTTTACATTCACTTTGATTAAGCATAAAGACTTACACAACAAAAAACAGATTAAAAATGTTAATAAAACTTATTAAAAGTAGTTAGCCGTGTGGTATCCGGCAGAGTAGAATAGGACCACTCCAAGTCTTCCCGTGGATGTCGTAAGAGGCGATTAAGGAAATACAAGCTAAACAAAGCTTCTATACATCTAAGAGACCTCTCCAACCCGTCTGGCCAGCGTGGAGAGTGTAGGCCAAGTCCTCTGGCTGCTCTGGCCAAGTATGGCCCTAGTAGTACAGAGAGGGTCGTGCTCCTGTAGTGGAGACTAAAAAGGACCTTATGATGATGATGATGATGATGAGTAGTTGTGGCAGTGGCGTAGCTAGAGGAGCGACGGGAGCGCTCTGTCATGGGTGGGAGTGACACTAAAAATATAACGTACCAGGGTGACCGCCCTTGGTGACACACATGCTAGCTAGGACACTGAGTTGAAGACTATTTCGTTTTCAGATGTACAATATTTTCCACTTATGAAAAGTACAAATAGCACGAATGTACCGAGAGCTCACAGTCAGCTCAAGTACCTATAGTTCCTCAAGCTTGCCCTTTTGGCGAGCTCTAATACGTTTTCCTTGAAAACAACCGAATGTATAGTGCAGTTTTCATTTTAAATATTTTTTTTTAACTTTATTTACCAATAAATATATTTGACAATATGTTTTTAAAATGAACCATTAATATATCTTCTCTAGTAAAATGTAGAAAACTTATACCATATTGTTTTATTTCTAATTAAATAAAAATTGTCCGGGCTATAATAATAGTGTCACCTTGTTATATCAACGAACAAAGCATTGATTATAAGTGATTACTTTAGATAATATAATATAAATATATACGGCCAAATCACACAGATTGAGCTAGTCGCAAAGTAAGTTCGAGACTTGTGTTATGGGATACTGACTCAACGATACTATATTTTATAACAAATACATATATAGATAAACATCCAAGACCCAGGCCAATCTGAAAAAGATCATTTTCCATCTTGACCTGGCCGGGGATCGAACCCGGTCACTCCGTGTCGCAGGCAGGCGTGTTGACTGCTGCGCCACGGTCTAGATAGATAGATAAAATATTAATTTGTTTATCTGTATCACACATATACATACAGTTGGCGAGCTCCGTGGCGCAGTTGTCAACCCGCCAGCCTGCGACGCGAGGGTGCCCGGTTTCGATCCCCGATCAGGTCATGATGGAAAACGATCGTTTTCAGATTGACCTGGGTCTTGGATGTTTATCTATATAATTATCTATTATAAAATATAATATCGTTGAGCTAGTATCCTACGACACAAGTTCACAATTTACTGTTTGGCTAGCTCAATTTGTGTTATATGTCCCTATATATTTATTTATTTACAGTGACATAAAAATAATTAAATCAATAAAAGTACATAACTAAAACAATTATTAAATCCAGGCATGCATCTGTGTGCTCTAAAAGGGCACAAAAGGGCTATACAGAAGTTATATAATTATAGAGAAGTTCTGTTTTTCAGCCGGCACCTACTAGAAAGCGATCAAAAGCAATTTCACAAGGTAACACTGATCAAACATTCAAACTTTGTTTTAGATCAGATAAAACGCATTTTCAGGCACTTTTTCACGCAATTAAACGAGATCGTTGGACCCATTTTCGAGATCCTTATAATATAATTTATTATTATTATACAAGACACTCTGACACTAGGGTGTGCATGGTCGATTGACCGTGACATCTACTCGAAATGATGATGATGATGATTATACAAAAACTTCTTGTTTAATAGTATAGGACTCAAAAAAAAACGTGGAGAAGTACTATAGATGTAGCGTATCCCTGAGAGCCCAACCACCCCATTTCCCTTACACGGGACTAATTTAATAGCTACATAATCATGTACCAACTAACGAGCGAGTATGTTAGACGATACATAATATGCCAATTACACATAAAATACTAGTACATAGGCTGTACGTAATATCGATCGCGACACAGCGTGTGTATCTGAAATACCTAAGTTATTCGTATCTGTTTGTTCGCGAAACTGTAGGCGTTATTGGGTTCATATTGTAGTTTAGTCTGTTGGCAAGAAATACTGTGCTAGCACTCGGCCGAGTATGCACCGTGCGAATTTTTAAAATGTATCCTTACTGATATTATAAATGCGCAAGTGTACGCTTTCACGCTGTAACTACTGAACCGATCATCGTGATGCATACAAGTTCTCTGGAGTAAGGTGAAGGGAAAAGGATCCCCGAAAAAAGTACTATTCCCGAGGGAACGTCATTGACGCGAGCGAAGCTGCGGCCAAAAGCTAGTAGGAAAATAAACGAAACGTACGGGTAAACTATCTAGTTTACCCGTGCGTAGGTATCTATACCTACGCACCATCTATATATGTAGTAGGTATCTACCTAAGTTATACTGTTTGGTCACAAAATCGTAGGCATTATTGTTGGCAAGAGAGACTTGTGTTTATTGATTTTTCTTACTCAGTGAGCGGCGAGAGAAAAGTCGAAAAAAATCGGATTCAGGAAAAATTTGTTTGTATCACGCTGTCAATATCTTTCTAAAAACATCATTAATAGATTTGGCGAGCTCCGTGGTGCAGTGGTCAACACGCCAGCCTGCGTCACGAGGGTGCCCGGGTTCGATCCCCGGTCAGGTCAAGATAGAAAATGATCTTTTTTAAATTGGCCTGGGTCTTGGATGTTTATCTGTATATGTATCCTTATCCTTACTTCTTTACTAACATTATAAATGCGAAAGTGAGTTTGTTTGTTACGCTTTCACGCCGTAACTACTGAACCGATCATCATGAAATTTTGCATTGCAGGACATAGGCTACCTTTTATCCCGGGACAAAGTACTACTATTCCCGAGGGATCGACATTGACGCGGGCGGAGCCATGGGCGAAAACTAGTTTGTTATAAAATATAGTATCGCTGTGTTAGTATCCCATAACACACGTCTCGAACTTACTTTGGGGCTAGCTCAATCTGTGTGATTTGTCCGTATATATTTATATTTACTGTCCATTAAAACTCGCCTGCCCACTCGGTCAATATGAACATATCTGTCTAATGAAGCGAAGATAACTTAGTTCTCAAAACACTGTTCAATCTTCAATAATCTGTTTCGAAGTATCAAGTCAAGCAAAATTCAAATATGAATAGCTGACCGGAAAATTTACACATAAATAATTTATGGAATATTTTATGTCTGTTATTTCTTTTATTAAGTATACGAGTATGTAGCTAGCTACATACTTCAATTTTGACATACGATATGATTTTTATGTCGGGTTAATATCTTTATCAGTTAATGATATCTATACTCACCTTTGTTTATGTATTCATTAGGACTTATAAAAAAAATCAAATTTATAAAACATCTATTAGGCATGAAAATAAGTAGATCGGTGTAACTGTCCCTAAATAAATTGTGTGTTAGCTTGTCTACCCTTCATGTCTAAACTAAGATCGGAATCGACACATACTGGAGAGTAGTTAGTAGGTAATATCTAAGAAGAATATCAAGGAGAGTATAAACAAGATAACTTTTTATATAAAAAACCGATTTCGATGATATTTTAATGGGACCAATGAAAGCATCATGACCCTTTTATACAAACAAATTGATATCCTCCTCCCTTTGATCAAATATAATGGCAGATACATGATTCGCGCTCAAAAAGTGGCACCGGCAAAACAGCGCACTAAGTACACTAAGCGCACGAGTTTTGGAGCTGTTTTGTTCACAGTTTCAATAAACCGCGCTAACACTCACACGTCTCGCGATGACGAATGTACAGTGAAAAGATGCAAAAAATACGCACTAAAAGTGAAAATAAAAAAGATAGAGTTATACTTTCAGTATGTTAATTTTTATCGTAGTTTGTAAGTATGCATGATGTTTTGACTCGGGGACATTATTAAGGCTTTATTTTGTATGAGACTGTGTACTCGTATCTACCATTATATCTGATCGAAGCCTCCTATTTTTTTTGGAAGTCGGTAAAAAAGAGTGACAATGGCGACAAAACAAAATGAAGGAGAAATGATATCCTATGCCCTTAGGTGGGGAAGAAGAAGAAAGTAGGTTTTACCCAACGCCAATCGGTTAAAGTGGCTATTAAAATCTAATATTATTCTAGTTAACAATCTTCCGAGCACAAAATATAGACTGGTTGTTACAGCATTGGCGGCGTCCGGGCGGCGGGTCGTAGACCCTCTACGGCGTAGAGGACACCTCTACGCCGTAGCCGGGTAAGGTGACTTGCAGCGAAAGTTCAGTGCCCGCAGCTTTCGGCTTTCAGGTGGGAAGGGGCGGTCTGGCTGCAATGTGATATAATTTTTGGAAGTGATTCAATTTAGAAGTTTGGAGTTTTGTTTTTATATTTGTGGTGTAGCTGTTTATTTTATTACTTTAAAGACGTAAGAATTCTATTTATTTGGTTTAGTTTAATAAACTTAGATAAGGTCTCTTTTTATAAATGAAAAGTACAATGAGGAACGTGCACACATTTAAGTTGTTCTATGTCTATCTATCTAGAAGAACTGTGTTCTTGTCGGTGGAGTACTCTCCATGTCTCTCGGTTCTCAGCCATACGGTTGTTCTATGTAAAAAAACGAAATAAGTAACGTAAAAAGGATGCAAATAATTTACCGTCTCCGCCTAAATGGTCCTACGAAAACAGTACAACAGAGTGAAAGCATTTTACTTTATCAACTGTATCCAGCAGCATTTATGATAATGGCGTCATCACAAAAGCTGCTACAAATTTGAAAGGCTATCTAATTGATATTAGTTTTTACCCGCGGCTCCGTTCGCGCGAATATAGTCCTTCCGGAAAAGTAACTTTTACCGAGATTAAATGTACTCTAATCATCCCAGGCCAGAAACGAACTCCATATAGTGTGACCGGGCAAGTGTTTTGTAGTACACAGGAGGTTTTAGAAAGTAAATAAAAATAATAAAATTATTTAGTAAAAACATTAAAAAGTAAAACATATTGCTAAAAATCTCGCCTTTACCTTCCCAATGAGGAAAAAAAAAATTATTAGTGTACTTTACTTGCTGCTTAACATAATTAAACAGCCGTTCAGCCGCATCAATGTGTACTGTATCTGTACAGGACGTGTCGAGTCCTTGAAGCTGCCGACAGCTCGTTTGGCGGGCACCGACACTTCTTTTGTCGTCTGCCGGCGGCGCTTTGTCAAAGCGCTCAAACCATCTGAACGGACGGACTATACCAAACTTTATTTTAATCTGTTCGATGGTTGAAACGTGATAGTAATAGATTGACAAATATAGGAAGACCGATAGACAGACAGACACCTTTTTACATTTTAATGTTATTTAATATCTAATTGGTCGTGTTGTAATAAAGCTGTGGTTTATACTGTACTGTGTAATGTTTGTTAAATGAAGCAAATAGCATGTTAGGAACACGCTTCCTTTCAAGGTAACAACGTCTAGACTTTAATAGGTATTTCTTGATATGGAGCAAAAGATTTGAACGGTTTTTATTTACTAAAATGGTAAATATAAACAGTTTAAAATCTTTCCACAAGGTATTTTAGTTTTTGTACACTTCTTAGTTTCAAATAAAAGACGAATAATTTTTTAGACAAATTACTTATGTATAAACTTATATAAATATACTATACTTATTATAAAATATGCTACGTGACGGGGTTGCTTAAAATTTTAAATTTCATTAGTTTGTTTTATACTTCGACTCCTTTTAAGTTTTTGTTTTGAAAATATTGACAAAAAACCTTTTTTAGGTTTCAATACATAAATGGTGCCAAAAAGAACCCTATTATTACTAAGGCACCGATGTCCATCTGTCTGTCACAGACCTGTATCTATGAAATCGTAATAGATAGGTGAGAACAAGGTGCACATGCAGATTACTTTTGCACAAAATATTTTTTCTACTGCTCATTTCACAACTACAACTTATAATTACAAAATCTACTCACTTTCTATTTTTAACTGACTTCGAAAAAGGACGAGGTTAGCAATTCGGTTGTGTTTTGTCTGTTTGTTACGTCGGTCGCTTATGAATTGACTTGAAAAATTCTCCCATTGGGCCCATTTTTATTTATTTTATATGAAATGGGTTTAATCTTGACTATAATGCTAATGATAAATGCCAAATGCTAAAAGATATGGTCTAAGTTCGAGCGAGCTCACCCAGAAGAAACACATTCACTCTAATTTTAAAGAGATTTAGGCTATTGAAATTAATTTAAATTTCATCAGAACCGATTTACTAGCTTGTTGTACTTTAACATCAAAATTAGAGAGTGATTAGGTGTTTTCTGATTATCCTTACTATTACGAACATAGATTTAAAAAAAAAATTGCGTATTACGAAAGTGAGTTTATTTGTTTGTTTGTTACGCTTCCACGCCGTAACTACTAAACAGATCATCATGAAAGTTTGCATAAAAGTTCTCTGAAGTACGGAGAAGGACATATGCTGCCTTTATCTCGGAAAAAAGTACTGTTCCCGAGAGAATGACGTTAACGCGAGTGAAGCTGCGGGCGTAAGCTAGAATTAAATTTTTGTCAGTTCTAGTCCGTGAAAAGTAATGAGTAGGTATAAGTTATAACCTTATCCTTTATCCTTGTGGAAATTAAGGTCGAGCCGTGACCCGGAGTCGACGGCCGCCCTAGGAAGGACGGCCTGCCCTGCGCTTCCACGCGTCCCTTTGACTTGCGACGACCCATCTATTGGAGGTTAGTGTGCTTGACACAACATAACTATATGTTAGAATCAGTAAAGTAAATGTACTGTTGTTTAGTGTAAATAATTATTTACCTGAAAAATATTATAAAATACTAACAGTCTTTGCTTAAACTTCGGGTGTTAGCTATTGTTGATGTGTGCTTTGGCAGTGCATATACTTAAACAAGCTTTTGCCCGTGGCTCCGCCCGCGTTATGTCGATCCCTCAGGAACAGTAGATTTTCCTAGTTTTTAATAACTATCAATAGTTTGTACAATTTTTTCGTTAATCCGATTTATTTTGAGTGACAGGAACATAATTAAATAAAGCAGGGATTTGTTCCGTACCCAAAGGGTAAAAACGGGACCCTATTAATATCGTTCCGCTGTCTGTCTGTCTACCTGACTTGATTTTTTGCTCGATATTGATAACGGCAACCGGCAGACGCTTGAAATATTTACAGAATATTTAGATATATATTTACTTTAAAAATAAATAATGAAATAAAATTAATATTAAAGGGGGTCTCCCATGCAACAGACATGATTTTTGCGTTTTTATAGATAACGGTACGGAACCCTTCGTGCGAGAGTCCGACTCGCACTTTCCGGTTTTTTTATTCTTACTTAAAAAGTCATCTTTCTAATAGTATCAAAACCAGTCAGATACATACAGCATAACCGAAGGCATTCTACTACAAATGTATACACACAAATACGAAGAGACTTTTTCCCCTACCTAATATTAAACATTCTTTAAAATGAAATGTAAAAAAATAACTACTACTAAATAACTCCCGATAAGAAATACGTAATATTTATGAAGTGGTTCAAAACGCGAGCATAATGTACATAACACAAGTAGCTACCACCTGCAAGTTCAGGCCCCGGCTGCGTCTGGGCAGAAGGAAGGGCGGGCGGCGCGCCCTTGCCGGGGCGGTCGACGACTCCAGCCTATTCTGTTAGTCCGCATTTTGAACGTAGATCTAGAAAGTTTCGCAGCGACATAATAACTAATAATATATAAAATTTTTAGGTTTTGGGCAGAAGGGAGTGGGCGGCGCGCCCTAGCCGGGGCGGTCGATGGCTCCTGACAATTTTGTAAATGAGATTTCCATCGCGACATTTTGTATAGTTGACATCTGTTTGGTTTTCACTTTTTAGGGTACCGTTACGCAAAGTGTATAAACGGAAGCCTATTAATATGGCTCCGCTGTCCGTCTGTTGGTCTGTACGTCTGTCCGTCTATCACCAGGCTGTATTTCATGAACGTGATAGTGGGACAGCTGAAATTTTCACAGATGGCGTATTTCTGTTGTCGCTATAACAACAAACACTATTGTCTGATAATAAAGATGATTCCGTGCTTTCCGGAAGGCACATTAAGCCGTTGGTCCCGGCTGGCATCTGGTAGTCGTTAAAGGAACCACGTCAGAGGCCGAGAGGCGGTCCGAAAAACTCTGACACCAGGGTGTGCTCGAATGACCGTGTCACCTACACGTAATGATGATGATAAAAAACAATCACGTAATAATATTTATTGCTGCCAAGAAGAAACTCCGTAACTCATGTAACAATTGTACAATCAATCTAAAACAAAACTTACATAAAGCTTGCGGCTTGCAGGCGGCATAAAAACACAAATTCGCCACCCCAGTAATCCTTCCCAGGCAGAAGCCATCGACTTCGAAGTCTGGAGGTCGCGCGAGAGGGCGAGGAAGGACGCAGCCTCTGGATCCTAGGCATGGCCGCCATATTGCAAGTTTTGGGACTATTCCATAGACAACTTTAGGTTATTATGTCTTGTGTTATGTGATACTATTAGATTGTTTAAAGACTACCTAATTCTTATATTTTTCCGGAAGTGTTCTTCATTTATCGTATCAATGTTTGTTTTTTCATTTTTCTGATAATTTTTATTTAAGCCTATTTTTTTTTGATAAATTGATATGGTAGCTTATATAAGTATTTTATACATTTGGATTGGAAGCCCGGGAAAAGATATAGGTTACCTGTTATTCCAGGTAATTCTACAGTTCCCGCGGGATCGACATAAGCTAGTGTAGAAAGTCTTGAAAATATGCATAAATTGAATTTTTAAACACTACTTATAAATAAAACTAATTAAAAATTAAATAACCTAACCTACTTAAACCATTACAAATAATGTCCCACAGTTAGTTGTTACGCGATAGGCACCTAGAAGGCTGACAGCATTGCCACGTTGGATGGCAAAGCTTATTCTTTGTTCTAGAAAATTGCCAGCCCTCTGGTCACCTCAACCAGCTTTCGGCCTAATGACTTAAATAGTTTATGAGCCGACGGGCCCCACGGACCAAGTGTCTCCACCCCAAACGGCTAAAAAATTAAACCGTTGCCGATGCAGGCATATTTGCGCCGTTTTGCAGGATGCAGGCATTGGCTGCAGCCATGTCTGCCTTAGACCCAGTGCTGGGAAGGTGGGAAGGCGCGTGTGTCGTTTTTAGAATAATTCCACATCCTACACTAGGAAGAAAAAAATGTTCTTCTTAATTCCTCGCTAGTTTAAAATTGTATAATATTTTCCTTTTAATATATTTTTTAAACTTGCTATTTGATTTTTGTTACATTTAAAACTTTCAGTATCTCCTACCCGCAAGCTCGACATCAACCGTCAGTTCCAATTAGTCCCTCCCACTCAAAATTTCCACCCCCACTGCACCACCCTATCACCTGAAATACGCCCTTCAGACGCACAGTGCGTTCGCCCTTGCTCCTCCGCCCTTCAAAACCTGCGTCAGTGTGCGTGATGCACTTGTATGCCGTGTCTGTATAGAGTCTTCGACAGGATTGTGTTGTCGTGTGACATTGTGTAATACTGGTAATGTGCGTGAAGTAGACGCAAGTTCAATCAACTATTTTTTGTTATGAAGGTTACGCTTTTGTCTGCAACATAGAGGTCGATGGTACTTAATAGAATTTTCCTAAATTTTATTTTTGTTTTGTTCTTGGTAAGGTATTTCAATAGATGGATGTTGGTTTGAAGTGACATTTGTCTGAAGCACAAAGTCAGCTAAGTTTGAGTATTTATTTTTGTCATTTGACAAGTAGAGTTAGTTTTAGTAAGTAGTTAATTTAATATTGTACAATAGAGCTTGCTAATTTAATCAAAACTGGGTTAAAGCTTCTAGGCTTAATTAAGGCGAGAGTTTTAAAGTCCAGCACATTCAGCGAGCTCCGTGGCGCAGTGACCCGGGTTCGATCCCCGGTCAGGTCAAGATGAAAACTGATCTTTTTCAGATTGGCCTGGGTTTTGGATGTTTATCTATGTATGTATTTGTTATAAAATATAGTATCGTTGAGTTAGTAACCCATAACACAAGTCTCGAACTCTTGGGGCTAGCTCAATCTTTGTGATTTGTCCGTATATGTTTATTTATTCTTGAACAAATGAAGCTAGGAGAAAGAAAATCTCCGTAAAGTTCATGCTTTGGCACAAAAAGATATAAATTTGAATATTTCTTTGTCATACTGTGAGTGCTAAGTAGCCAGATTAATGTAATTATAAAAATGACAATGTCTTACTTTTAAAGTACGGCTTTATGATCTCGTTTTGTGAACAATGACAGATCTATGATTTTGAAACGACAAAAAAAACCTTAACAGTATATACTAATGAAACTACCTTTGTAGATGTACCATTCTCGTAAAAAAGGGTAACTTGAATACGTCTGCATCTCCGACCAATTTAAAATAACAAAACATGAGCTAAGCAGTGACAAATAGCTAGGTCTACAAAAGGACACGCGAACGTTTGTTATTATATATTTCCAGGTCACCGTAAAAAGGTGTTTTTTACAATTTAATTAACTGAACCTCTTTATTCTGTGTTCATGTTGCGACAAAGCTAATAAAATAGTTCAGAAAAAATTGTTAAAGCAATTGATTTAATTCAAAAATATACGATTTCGCGGGTCACTACGGGACTTACCGCGATTATTTTTGAGATCCGTTATATTTCGACTATATAGTTTACTAATAATAGTCTATTTATCCCTTTAGTTTTAGGAGTAATGGCATCTTAAATTGATTTATTTTGTTACTTTGTTACTTTGTAAGTATGTTTATTGATTATTAGTATTTATATTATAGTGTGTAGTATCTGCATGAATATGTAATTATATAAATAATGGTGGTCTGGGAGAAAAGAAAACACGTAGAATGTACCAGCTGCTTCTCTTCCCGCGCAGATCGTAAAAGCCGATTGAGGGAATGGGCAAAAATCTTAGTCGGCGATGCGGCTAGCGACCCATATTTTGATTCCGTTTTGTGCGTAAAGCCCACCATGCTAAACGTTGCCCTCAGGTCTTATAGATCTAGACTCGTCTACCCCAAAAGGGAAAAAGACGTGATAGTATGTATGTCGTAAGTAACATACATACATAATATCACCATCCATTTATCCAAAAATTTCATAATGCGTGTAGAAAGGTCGTTTATTTCGGAATTATTGGAATCAGCTATTTTGGAACGGAAACCCTACTATAGTTTAGGCTTTTTAGTAAGGGTTTCCGCGTGAGGACGACCTGACAAACATAGAATTTTTATATTGATAGTGGTTGTCTATTTTCCTTTATAATTACGTTTACTAATATTGTAATTATTATTGGGTGTATGTTTCTGTTTTATATGTTCTGAAGAACTTTTTGAATTGGTGCCACCGTCACCTTTCTACTACCACACCGCTCGCCACAGGAGTAAAGTCCATCCCCACATCCTTGACACTTGGGTCCCCAAAAATGTCAGAGCGTCACGTGGTTTTTTCCTCGTACAGCAGGATTGTGGAATGGACTCCCTCCCGAGGTTTTCCCTGTGTGCTATGACTTGAGGTCCTTCAAAAGGCGTGTTTACAGGTATCTTAAGAGTCGGCAACGCATCAGCAGCTCCTCTGGTGTTGCAGATGTCCATGGGCGACGGTGACCACTTTCCATTAGGTGGCTCGTCTGCTCGTTTGCCGTCGGATATACATAAAAAAAAAAAATATATGCTCTGCGCTGGAAGAGAAACGGCTAGAAGGTACATTCTACGTTTTCTTTCTTCACCCAGACCAGCATAGAATGACGATGGAATGGTAGTACTAAATATACCTACCAACCTCGCAACCTAACTAATTCTGTGAAGTCTCAAACACGTAGTGTCGGGAAGTGTCTGACTGGGACAAAAAAATTATATACTCATTCTGAAACTTTCGCGGATTAAACACTTAATTGTGTGTGTACATAAAAGGGTCTTAACTCGAACCAGTTTTATTATTTGTTTCGGTTTCTTTTCATTGGAGCTTTTTGATTGACTGATTCCAACGAGACTCCATTGAAACGTCATATACATAAAAAAAAAAATATATACACATTAGTCGAAACAGAGCTATTTGTGTTCTCGAGATATTAACAGTAATATAATGAAGTAATTGAGATTATGAACTTTTCTCGTGGCATGTTTTCCTCAGCGTGATAAAGTAGAAATAGCCTGAGCTACTAAGCGGTGGATGAGCCGTTACAACTTCAACGCAATAGCTTGATTCATTCGAGAGAATACATATTAGCACGTCTTTATCTCTAACGGTATAGGTAGAGCCTAAGGTCATAAGACCAAAATAGCACGGTTAGCATTTTGGTGGTCGTATACTCGTAAGTTGTAAAAGGAATCAAAATCGGTACAAGCGATAGATATGCACGATCGGCCTAAGCTTTCAGCTTGTGACACATCTATTTCTCTCCCACCGTTTTTACGTAAAGTTATCATCCATAAACCGACTTTATAGACAACCAATTCTTTGTGTTAT
This sequence comes from Elegia similella, assembly GCA_947532085.1. Taxonomy (NCBI): domain Eukaryota; kingdom Metazoa; phylum Arthropoda; class Insecta; order Lepidoptera; family Pyralidae; genus Elegia; species Elegia similella. The sequence goes on along the minus strand of OX383927.1, from coordinate 30,863,237 downwards.
CTCTCACTTTTAATTTTATTTTTCATTTCATTTCATTCATTTTCATTTCATTTTCCCGGTTGTGTCCTTAGCTGTGCTGTGGTGCATCGAAATCCAATATCAACTATTATGACAGCATGATTTGGCGGCGAAGTTTTTTGGCCAGCTGCCTTCCTGACGCCAACCCTCCAAGGGTATCTTGCTTTTAGTCATCAAAATACAAAAGTCATCAAAATACACGTTCAGAAGAACGTGATATGGAATCTTCTCCAGCTAAAAGTGTTAGGAATATTTTTTGGTGATAAGTATAGAAAACTGCTATCAAGGTTCTTTATTTTAGTACGCTTTTGAAGGCCAACATGCTCGGAATTGCTAAATCTATACTTAATATTATAAAGCCGAAGAGTCTGTTTGTTTGTTTGAACGCGCCAATCTCAGGAAATACTGGTTTACATTGGAATATTATTTTTGTATTGGATAGTCCATTTATTGAGGAAGGCTTTAGGCTATAAAACATCACGCTGCGACCAATTGGAGCATCAGTAAAAAATGTTTTGAAATCGGGGCAAAATTATTCACCTCATACTAATATAAAAAAAAAACTAATTAATCATAATAACAGAAATTGCCGCGGACGAAGTCGCGGGCAACAGCTAGTTTTGAAAAAACAACATTCTACTTGTAAATAACCCAATAGTGGTTTAAAGTACGTACCTAGGTAGTACTATTTTCCACGTGTTACGAGTAGGTTGTATACCTTGACAGAACTTTTCACGCCGTTTTTAACCGACCTCAAGAAAGGAGAAGGTTATTCGGTTGTATTTTTAATGGTTGTTACGGCATAACTCCGTCATTCATGAACAGATTCTAAAATTCTTTTGTTTGAAAGGGTGTGCTTTCAAACGGGTCCCATTTTTTCTTTTATTTATGGCTTTCACGCGTTACTTATTTAGCCAGTATCAAGTATAAATGAATTTTCCCGCGCTTTTTCTTAGTCTTGTTATCAATGAAACGATGGTGTAGTTCATTTCATTGATTCTACGGACCCCCTGGCGACAATTCCTACGAATCCACTAGCTTGATCCAAGACGACGCAACGAGGCGAGGCGGATAACCACCAGCCCGCTAAGTAAATCTCACTACATTCGCACTGTGACAGTTTATTTCAGTTATTCCACACATTGTTCAAAAACATGGGCATTTATAACACCAAATTATACCAATTTCACATTATAAAGTCCACTAGAAATAATTTGCAAAACAATCCAAAACACAAGCCGTGCAGTCCGCCGAAATTACCGCCAAGAACTCAATGAGTCCCATTTAAACATCGAAATTGGTTTCGTAGTTTAATTGAAGTCGTTTCTATATATGAAAGAATATTAAGGATTTTTTTGCTATAATTACTTTGGAAAACCGTTGAACATTGAGCTCATTTCATAACCTAAGCGTACATGAGAGGAAATTACTTTCAACATTTTTTGCGCGATCAATTCGGCTCTACATTGTGCGGACATCCTATCGATAGGTATGGCTATAAGTAGCAACATAGTAAAAAAATCAATAAACACAATTGTCAATCAATACTCCACAAAACGAACAACAAAACAACAATCACAAAAAGCGGCGTCAATGAAAAAAAAACCGTGACAATCCACGGCGCGTCCGCGTTTCGTAAGCCGCGTCACCGCTGCATTGACCTAGTTGCGGCGGGTCGTCGGACGAGTGAGGTCGCCCGCATAGGTACTACGCCTCCGTCGTCTCTTCAGCGAATCTGTTTTATCTGATGACGTCGTTTAGTTAACTAGCTATTGCTTGTAACTTCACTCTCTTTTGTTTGATTTTCCTTTGGGAACAGGCAGTGTAGGGAAAGGTAAGGTGGGTTGTCAAACGAGTGAAGTCGCCTGTATAGGTACTACGCCTTCGTTGGACTTTTCAGCCAATTTGTTTAATCTATGACGTCGCTTAGTTAGCTAGATATTGCTTGTCACTTCATGCTCTTTTGTTTGGTTATCCTTTGGAAGCACGCAGTGTAGGGACAGTTGCGGCGGGTTGTCAAATGACTATGGTAGTCCGCATAGGTACTACGCCTCCATCGTCTCTTCAGCGAATCTGTTTTATTTGATGACTTCGCTTAGTTAACTACTGCTTGTAACTTCACTCTCTTTTGTTTGGTTGTCCTTTAGGAACAAGCAGTGTAGGGACAGTTATGGCGGGTCGTCTAACGACTAAGGTCGCATAGGTACTACGCCTCCATCGTCTCTTCAGCGAATCTGTTTTATTTGATGACGTCGCTTAGTTGACTAGCTACTGCTTGTAACTTCACTCTCTTTTGTTTGGTTATACTTTGGGAACAAGCAGTGTAGGGACAGTTATGGCGGGTCGTCAAACGACTAAGGTCGCATAAGTACTGCGCCTTCGTCGTCTCTTCAGCGAATCTGTTTTATCTGATGACTTCGCTTAGTTAACTAGCTACTGCTTGTAACTTCACTCTCTTTTGTTTGGTTATCCTTCGGAAACAGGCAGTGTAGGGACAGTTATAGCGGGTCGTCAAACGACTAAGGTCGCTTAGGTACTACGCCTCCGTCGTCTCTTCAGCGAATCTGTTTTATCTGATGACTTCGCTTAGTTAACTAGCTACTGCTTGTAACTTCACTCTCTTTTGTTTGGTTATCCTTCGGAAACAGGCAGTGTAGGGACAGTTATAGCGGGTCGTCAAACGACTAAGGTCGCTTAGGTACTACGCCTCCGTCGTCTCTTCAGCGAATCTGTTTTATCTGATGACTTCGCTTAGTTAACTAGCTACTGCTTGTAACTTCACTCTCTTTTGTTTGGTTATCCTTCGGAAACAGGCAGTGTAGGGACAGTTATAGCGGGTCGTCAAACGACTAAGGTCGCTTAGGTACTACGCCTCCGTCGTCTCTTCAGCGAATCTGTTTTATCTGATGACTTCGCTTAGTTAACTGGCTACTGCTTGTAACTTCACTCTCTTTTGTTTGGTTATCCTTCGGAAACAGGCAGTGTAGGGACAGTTATAGCGGGTCGTCAAACGACTAAGGTCGCTTAGGTACTACGCCTCCGTCGTCTCTTCAGCGAATCTGTTTTATCTGATGACTTCGCTTAGTTAACTAGCTATTGCTTGTAACTTCACTCTCTTTTGTTTGATTTTCCTTTGGGAACAGGCAGTGTAGGGAAAGGTAAGGTGGGTTGTCAAACGAGTGAAGTCGCCTGTATAGGTACTACGCCTTCGTTGGACTTTTCAGCCAATTTGTTTAATCTATGACGTCGCTTAGTTAGCTAGATATTGCTTGTCACTTCATGCTCTTTTGTTTGGTTATCCTTTGGAAGCACGCAGTGTAGGGACAGTTGCGGCGGGTTGTCAAATGACTATGGTAGTCCGGATAGGTACTACGCCTCCATCGTCTCTTCAGCGAATCTGTTTTATTTGATGACTTCGCTTAGTTAACTACTGCTTGTAACTTCACTCTCTTTTGTTTGGTTATCCTTTGGGAACAAGCAGTGTAGGGACAGTTATGGCGGGTCGTCTAACGACTAAGGTCGCATAGGTACTACGCCTCCATCGTCTCTTCAGCGAATCTGTTTTATTTGATGACTTCGCTTAGTTAACTACTGCTTGTAACTTCACTCTCTTTTGTTTGGTTATCCTTTGGGAACAAGCAGTGTAGGGACAGTTATGGCGGGTCGTCTAACGACTAAGGTCGCATAGGTACTACGCCTCCATCGTCTCTTCAGCGAATCTGTTTTATTTGATGACGTCGCTTAGTTGACTAGCTACTGCTTGTAACTTCACTCTCTTTTGTTTGGTTATACTTTGGGAACAAGCAGTGTAGGGACAGTTATGGCGGGTCGTCAAACGACTAAGGTCGCATAAGTACTGCGCCTTCGTCGTCTCTTCAGCGAATCTGTTTTATCTGATGACTTCGCTTAGTTAACTAGCTACTGCTTGTAACTTCACTCTCTTTTGTTTGGTTATCCTTCGGAAACAGGCAGTGTAGGGACAGTTATAGCGGGTCGTCAAACGACTAAGGTCGCTTAGGTACTACGCCTCCGTCGTCTCTTCAGCGAATCTGTTTTATTTGATGACGTCGCTTAGTTGACTAGCTACTGCTTGTAACTTCACTCTCTTTTGTTTGGTTATACTTTGGGAACAAGCAGTGTAGGGACAGTTATGGCGGGTCGTCAAACGACTAAGGTCGCATAAGTACTGCGCCTTCGTCGTCTCTTCAGCGAATCTGTTTTATCTGATGACTTCGCTTAGTTAACTAGCTACTGCTTGTAACTTCACTCTCTTTTGTTTGGTTATCCTTCGGAAACAGGCAGTGTAGGGACAGTTATAGCGGGTCGTCAAACGACTAAGGTCGCTTAGGTACTACGCCTCCGTCGTCTCTTCAGCGAATCTGTTTTATCTGATGACGTCGCTTAGTTAACTAGCTATTGCTTGTAACTTCACTCTCTTTTGTTTGATTTTCCTTTGGGAACAGGCAGTGTAGGGAAAGGTAAGGTGGGTTGTCAAACGAGTGAAGTCGCCTGTATAAGTACTACGCCTTCGTTGGACTTTTCAGCTAATTTATTTTATCTATGACGTCACTTAGTTAGCTAGATATTGCTTGTCACTTCATGCTCTTTTGTTTGGTTATCCTTTGGAAACACGCAGTGTAGGGACAGTTGCGGCGGGTTGTTAAATGACTATGGTAGTCCGCATAGGTACTACGCCTCCATCGTCTCTTCAGCGAATCTGTTTTATTTGATGTCGCTTAGTAAACTAGCTATTGCTTGTGGCTTCACCCTTTTTTTGTTTGGTTGTCCTTTGGGAACAAGCAGTGTTGGGACAGTTACGACGATTCGTCGGACTCCGAGTTTGCTTGCGTAGGAATTATGCTTTCGTTGGACTTTTCAGTAAATTTGTTTTGCTAATGTTTTATCTAATGACGTCGCTTAGTTAGCTAGCTATTGCTTGTCACTTCACGCTCTTTTGTTTGATTATTCTTAAGGAACAGGCAGTGTAGCGAAAGGTTAGGCGGGTGACGAGTGAAGTCACCCGCATAGGTCCTTTTGACGGTGGCTTCTCACATAAGCCTTTGGTAATTTTACTCAGTCTTTAGGGTTGGTTAGGGGTTAGGGTGGGTCGTTGGATGATAATACGCGCCGCTAATTCTTCAGCAAAACTGTTCAATCTGGATTATTTCTACTAGTAAGTATCACTAATTTGACTTCAACCTCATCTATCGGTGGTTACTATCCCTTGGGAATTCCAGTATTAGGCCAGTTGCGGCAGGTCGCTGAATGAGGTCTTTGGTTATGAAAATGAACATAGGTATTGTACTTCTAATAAATCTAACTAGCTTTATGTGTCTCATATATGTTGTTAACCTCAAACTTTGGTAATTATCCCTCAGTAATCCGCTGCAATGAGCAAGTTGCGTGGGTCGTCAGACGAAGAGTCTACCCGCACAAGAAACTAAGCCGCAATAGATAAGCTAACACCGTGAGACTTTCAAACGACCAACGAGCATTTTACATAATCGGTCAAATTTACTAATTGCTATATTACAGGACCATACTTTAGCTTACTTTGCTAGCTATTGCCCGTAGCTTTGTCCGCATTAATATCGATCCCTCGGAGACAATAGAATTTTCCGGAATTAAAGGTAGGCCCTATGTCTTTTCCCGGGCCTCAAAATACCTCCATACCAAATTTCATCCAAATTGGTTCAATGGTTGAAGCGTGAAAAGGTGTAATATGAATAGTGCATTACACCATAAGTTGCATTCTTGTGGAGCAGCATAAACAAAATTCAACATTAAATAAACAGTCTATTCTTTGCCTACATAGAACAATCAGTTCTTCAATACTACTTCAATGAATTGCAAAACAAATTCATAAAATCCTCAAGCAAGTCAATGAATTTGTCAGAAGTCATTCGTTGGGCCACTTTACATAAGTTGTACCTGCCACGACGTTTGATAAGCCCCGACCCGAAGTGAGTCTAGCCCTGTCTAGCCTGACAGATGCATATCAAATAGGTAAAAATACATGCACAATACGATATTAGCTGCGCAACCGGCTTCACTCGTCCTTGACGAATATTCTACAAGTCTTTTTTTTATTGTTTTTATTCATAAATTTGAGTGCGTTTGACCTCCATCTTGCCTGATGGGAAACAACGATGAGGTCTAGGGTGGTACACGCAAACTCAAATAATGCCTATTCCCAAGTCAAACATATTACCACTTCTTTTTACCTTACGGTGTAGATAGATCCCAGGTTTTAAGACTTAAAAGCCAAATTCAGCATGTTGGTAGGCATTAGATGAAAAATGTAATCACAATAGTGATAGGTTGGTCGCATCACATACTATATGATTCCTCATATTTTTTTTCATTCACTCGATCGGCTTTTACGATCTGCGCGGGATTAGAGCACCTGGTACATCTTCGTTTTTCTCTTTTCTACCAGACCAGCATAAACGAATATATTCCAGAAGTCTATTTATAAATTTATAATTTCGTTTTGAACTACATTTATTATATCTTAATAAATAACGTGATTTTGTTTTTAGTTAGGTTTTTCTTTGTTTTTAGTAAACCTAACCTTCAAATTCTACCCATAGCGAGTTTTTTTCCATCACATATTTTCAACTTTAATAAAGCTATATAGCATATAATAACACAAACATAATGAAAAGACAAACGAACAATTTTAATATTACAGAACAGACAGTATTTCGTGACATGAACCCTGCTAGAACTCGTTTAAATTCTACCGGCTGGGTCAACAGGGTTGTTCGTTCAACACGAACATTTTTATGTTCAGTCCCAATGCTGGGCAAAGATATTTATTTTCTTGAACCAAATTTTAAACATAAAAAACCCAGAGGTAACATCTGTTTTCCTAAATTAATCAGGATATTGCTTTGCGAGGGCACATACTTGATGTCTTTATTACATCATATACAGCGTGATTTTGAACCCCCTAGCTATATTGAAATCTGGGAATCAAAATCCCTAATCGAATACAGAATTGTAAGAAAAAAAGGTAAAAAATAAATTCAACCTTTCATAGAAATTCGTCCAGCTGATCGACGTCTTTGTATGGGAAACCTAATTTTCTTTTTCGTTTTTCACCGTTTTTCTTGCAATTCCGTGTTCCACTAGGGATTCTGATTCCCAGATTTCAATAAAGCTAGGGGGTTCAAAATCACGTTGTATACGACCGTTTAAATTTCTGGTTTGGTACGGTAATATTCTATCTTACGTTATTATAAAATTTTCAATTGATTGATTAGTTAATTATCTGTGGCTAAGTAATACCGGAAGTGCCTTTGAATCGCAAGGTCTTTTGACCTGGGTCTTGGACGTTTATCTATGTATGTTATTATATATTATAGAGGCAAAATTTACTATTGTTGAGTTAGTAATACACAACACAAGTTCAAAACTTAGTGTAGGCTCAATGTGTGTGATATGTCCCTTTATATTTATTTACATTATTGTAATGTTTACATGTACAATAACTTAAAAATAACGTAGAATGTGCCAGCTGCTTCTCTACCAGCGCAGATCGTAAAATCCGATCGAGGGATTGTACGAAAATCTGCGTAATCATGTCAATAGGCGATGCGGCGAGCAACCCATCGCTATTTGATTCTGTTTTCTACACGCCCTCCAACATGCTTAATGTGGCCATAAGGTCTTATAGACCGGGGCTCTGTCTGCCCCGCGGGGGATGGGGGAATAAAGTTTGTATGTTATTATGGGGACGTGATGCATGTATGTATGAAATGTTTAATCATCCGTCTTCCATTTATCCATCCACATCAATATAGCATAATTCCTTATTTCTAAAAATACGTAAATAGATTCAAAGTAGCTAATTCCTCCTTTCACGGAAAATCCAGAAGGTTTCGTGTCTCCATAAGGGATCCGCCCACGACCCCAGACTCGTCTGGGTGCCAGCTGACGAAAGGACGCTGTTGCTAGGCCTCGACTGTTAGGACGAATTCTCGACCAAGATAATTAAATAAACGTTATCGGCTAAATTGTACGCCCCTTTTTTTACTTAAAGTGAAATGTATTGTCGGAGCGTAAGTATAAACTAAAGAATAAGAGAGGCCTATGATCAGCAGTGGGCGGAAGATGGGCTGAGAAGATGATAATGAAGTATAAACCAAAGTTAAGGAAGTAATTTAAAGGGTATTAATGTGGAATTGTTTGAACGTTATACATGTCAAAATAAAGCGAAAAACTTACAAGATTACATATTTGAGTGTTACTGTCATCGAGATACGACGTACCTATATTAATAACATAGTAGTTTCAAGTTTGGATGAGTGAAATAGGCTATATGACTTGCTGACATAATATCCTACCCCTGGGAGGAGCAGAGGGCTTTCATAGTGCTTCTCCATCATCATCATCAGGTCTTTTTAGTCTCCACTGCAGGAGCCTCTCTGTACTACCGGAGCCGGCCAAGTATGGCCAGAGCAGACAGAGGATTTGGCCTACACTCTCCTCGCTGGCCAGACGGGTTGGAGAGGTGTCATTGATGTTTCTGAGCATTGTTTAGCTTGTATTTCCTAAGTCGCCTCTTACGACATCCACGGGAAGACTAGAAGTGGTCCTATTCTACTCTGCCGGAAACCACACGGCAAATTCTCCATCATGCGCAACAATTTAACTCAGTCCAGGTTAGATTGACTTGATTTCCGGCGCTACCAAGCATCTCGCCAGATTTACCTGGGCCTAACGTGGCCCGATACAGGCATATGGTATCCCAATATTGACGCAATTTCAACCAAAGGATATTCTATAAGTAAAGTTTGTATGTTATAATACAACTAATAAGATAAGTTTTTATGTTATTAGAAACATCCGTTTTATCTCTATCTGATTTTTTGGTCTTAACGTCAGATCTAGAAAAATAATGTCTAGAAAATTTATCAAAATTATTATAATAACCTAGGCATATCTACAGTGTAAACTTTAAGTAACGACAATGAAGAGTCTGTGCATTTTAAAGCGTTTTTGAGTGTTGTCGTTAAATGAGTAATGCCTCTATTGCAATTGTAACATGACATCAGAAAAAAAAAAAAAAGATAAAAATATTAAATATCATACAAAGCCCTTCAGGCAAGTAGGCGACCAATACTGTTGAAAGGAGTTTCTTTCGGCGTCTTCTTCTCTGCAGTGGTCGGTTCCGAAACGCTAGTAGTTTGTAGCTTTTGAACAATAATTAATAATTTGAATATAATATAATAAGTATTATTTAAAATGTGAATTGACGTGAAAAAGTGCCTGAAAAGGCCTATTTTCTGAATAAATCTTTGAATCTTTGATTTGCGCCTGTTATTAAAACTTCTTCATCAATACATAGTGGTTTTCTCTTACTCACCATGTATCAGTTTGAAAGCTTGTGAGCAACTAAGAATATAAAAACGTATAGATAACCCATAGCCCATCATTACCTAACAACAGTCTATACGTGTAAGGTAATTTCTACTTACGAATTTCTTAGGATCTTCGGTACATATGCTGCAAGTGAGTGTATAGTAGTAGTATATGTGTGCTAGCTAATAAAGCAACGACAGTACTTATACAAATTCAGTTCTTACTAATTTTAGTAACTTAAAAAGTCTTGTTTTGTTATAACTTAATAGTGACATACAAATTGTTGTCGTTATAGACAGTGAGTGTAGTGCTACATTATATATATTTATACATAGTATTCGTTTAACTTATTTTCCATACAATGTTACATAGTGTTACATTGTATGGAAAACAAGCTAAAAAACCAAAGCAGAATGACGTCGCTATAGGGAGCTTGTTGTTAAATCAAGTGACGTTACTTGGAGTTTACTCTGTATTTATTAAGATGATTAAGACTAAGAGCTAGAGGTTCTCGTATATAACGTTATCAAACACAATAATGTCTGTTCTGAGATTATATTCCATTTTCTGTAATAGATTGCGCAAATAACACAAGGAAAATGGTTGGATTCCGTCTGCTTCGAGACGGGGTCAGGGTGACGCAGTGTGAATTTGCGCTAAAAGGTTGCTACATGGAGTAGGTACCAAGAACGAGTACGGGAGTTCTATGATAATTTGACCTATTTTGTTAGTCAATTTAATGCATCTTTACAAACGACGTTGACGTCAAACTAGTACGCAGAGTTTGTTTCAAGAGACAAGAAGCGGATTTTATATTTTCAATAGTAAACAAATTTATTTGCAAAAAATACATTTTTGTGACAAGCTTTTATTAAAATTTAATCCACATATTAAAGTGTTTTCCAAGACAACTCAAATGAGCCTAAACACGATTGGTGTACCTTGTTTAGTTTAAGAGTTCCTATGGCCACCTTCCGACTCCATCATCAGACCAGCGCAACGATTCTATAATATTGTATAGTCATCTAATTTACACATTCATGCAAAATTTCAGCTGAATAGGTAACCGGGAAGTGGATTAAATTTAACTTTCAAGACTTGGTTACAGACAGAAAAAAACAGAGTTGACTTTATAGTATGATCCTTGTCTGGGGCCGAGGGCGTCCACAAAGACTCTCCATCTCGGTCTGTCTTGACCAGGTCCTACCGATTTTTTCAATTTCATCGAGAATGGAACGTCACCAGGTCTGTTTAGGGAGGCCTAATTTGCGCTTTCCACTCCATGAAAAAAAAACAGAAACTCATCCTTTTTTTATTAGGTATAAAATGTTAATTGATTTTATTTAAACTTTGAATATTACTTAAAAATTGGGTCAAACTCACTAGATTTGTAATAAAAATTAAAAAGGGTTTTAATTTCGTTTGACCTGTCTGTTTCTTCTAGTAATGGAATAAAACCGGTTAACAAAATGAATCAAAATTTATTATTCCTACCGCCAATCGCCTATCAACTAATTGAGCAATAACAATATTTATGCAAATGACTACCTTATAGCCTTAGTTAAGCACCGGTATGAATGGGCCGCATAAGGAGCGGAGACTTAGTTGTAAGTGTTTTGGCGCCTGTTCATAACAGTGGGATGAATGGAACAACCTTGGATGCGTCGGGAAGGGGAAGGACCATTGATAAACATTTTTTTTTTTAATTTATCTAAGTAGGTAACTTATGAGTAATAAGTTTTGCCGAGCGGAGCTAGAGGTTTAGGAGTTTTGTCTATGATCAAAGTGTATATGACATTGATTTATTTTGGCCTCAGAACAACAAACATATTTGGCTTGCTTTAGCGCTTGTTCTGAAGCTTTCTCTTCTTCTCTTAAAGTGACTTCAATCCATAGAGATAAGATAATCCTGCTTCAATCATATTTCTTTATTCTTACTGACTTTATTTGTGTCATATTTGGGGCTTGAACAAAATCAATGAGGTGACTTACTGATTATAAATAAAGACATAAATATATACTGACAAATCACACAGATTGAGCTAGCCCCAAAGTAAGTTCGAGACTTGTTTAATGGGATACAAACTCAACGATGCTATATTTTATAACAAATAGGAACATATATAGATAAACATCCAAGACCCAGGCTAATCTGAAAAAGATCATTTTAAATCTTGACCTGACCGGGGATCGAACCCGGGACCGGCGTGGCATCTTGTCATGATGACCACTATCTACAGACATCGTTTCATCTACTGATTATCCTAATCTAATACTATAAATGTGAAAGTGAGTTTGTTTATTTGTTACGCTTTCGCGTTGTAACTACTGAACCTATCATCATGAAATTTTGCATACATGTTATCTGGGATACGGAGAAGGACATAGGGTACATTTTATCCCGGGAAAAAGTACGATTCCCGAGAGATCGACATTGACGCGGGCGGAGCCGCGGGCGAAAGCTAGTCTTCCATAAACGAAGTTTCAGTTAGTAGTTCCAAGTTAATGGAGGTCCAAGGTTCATTTCTGTTCGGGTCAGTTTAGAAAATTAACATTGAACCGAGTTTCTTTTAGTGACTATTCTTTTATAGGGTAATGTTTGACGAAGTAGTACATATATTCTTATTAGAATTTTTTTTTACTATTTCATGTGTTTCAGTTTCTTTATCTTTTGTATTTGTCGCTTACTCAAGCCTCAAACTTTCCTTTCTTTGGAACGATTTGGCTACATCAAAACATTTAGCTTGACAGTACTTTTGCTTTTTAATAAACTTTAAAAAAAAGAAGTTGTCATATGTTGTATGTTTTTTTCTTTTCTAATGCTTACTATCTCATAATTCCGTCATTTAAGAATTGATTTAAAATTTCTTTTGGAAGGGTATGCGTTAAATTGCTCCTATTTTAATTTCATCAAAATCGATTCAGTAGTTTGATTGAAGTCGGTTTTTATATGACAGAGTATTATCTCTAGTTATTGAATCAAACAAATGTCCTAATGGTTCAACCCAGAAGCGTCTCTACAAGGCCTCTACGCGCTGCCAGCTCTATGATTCTACGTTGCCAATTGGTATAAATTGTAATAGTTAATACTGAGTTAGCTGATGGATTTAATTGTATTTAGAAGAGATGATACTAGCTGAAAAAGCCTATGCAACTCTTTTTGCTAGAAGAATATCCAATACAATAATAGAAACGACAAAATGGCGCCAGTCTTAAGTGGAACTGGGCAGCAAATCTGCCTAATGCCTGACGAATTGTGGGCTAAAGAGGTCTCTTATATGATTACCACAAATTGAAAAACGAAAACGTGGTAAGCCCAAAAAGACATGGAAAGACAACCAGGAACATCCGGAAAGAATGGACTTCAGTAGCCTTCGATAGCAATAGTTGGAATGATGGCCTTTGCTCTGCAGTGGGATAGTATAGAAAGACTAGAAATAGAATAGAAAAACACTAGGTTATATATTAGAAAACTATATGAAATATCAATAGCAAAAATAACCATCCTATAAAAAAATAATTATTTAATAATTAAAGTAGCTTATGCCATGTAATGGCAGGCTAGAAGGTTGAAAGGAACTCAAAAAATATTGATTGTCTGTAATTGGTTTACGGACGATAATTTTATGTGATAATGGTGGAAGAGAGATAGATGCGTCACAAGCCAAATGCTTAGGCCGATCGTGCCTCTCTGTCGCTTGTTCCGCGCTCTCGTTTGCACACCGAACGTGACATTGTTCGTGCGTGCAGCCGGCGTTCATCGATTTATAAGATTTTATCACGTCAAAAAGATACGGTTTGTATTCGCGTCGCCTTTATCCTAAAATATTCACCCATTCCCTCGACCGTCTTTTACGATTTACGCAAAAAGAGAGAGTCGGTACAATCTGTGTATTTTCTTTTCCTTCCGACAAGTTTGAAAACCTCCTTTTTGATTTAAATCAAATCTGTTTCACACAACGCAGTGACAATAAGTATGAAGCGAGATATCAGTAACTATGTGCGTAATAAAACGACCTTCTGGCTTGATTTAGACACAGTACAGACAGACAAACAATAACAAATCTACAGACCATTTTATACGGGAGTTTTATTCGTTACATAAGGCCAGGGATGTCATCCTTAACTGCCTGTCCGGTGGTTGCGGGTACGCGACCCCGTACTCCCGAGAGCTACTTGCATTTTCCCCCTTAATCCGAGTGAGTAGGATCGTAGTACCCTCATTACTATCCCAAATCTCAGAAATTCCTATCGGTCCCCAAGTAGCGTCGAAACACAAGAAGCCAAAGAAACTGCGTCCGCCAACCCGCCTACCGAGCGTGGTGAGTATGGCAATATCCTCACATAGAACGGAGAATTCTTTATAGCCTTTGTCCAGCAGTGGACTTCTTATGGTTGAAATAATAATTCTTTACAGACGGGATCGTATTCGCAGCTCTACTCGCTTTAAAATATTTCAAGAACTGTACTCTTTTGTATGGTAGGTATGGTAAGGTATTCTATCTCTTTCTCTGTGCCTTTTGGTGCACTTGCAGTGGAAATTTAAGTTCACAGTCTTCGCATGTATGAACTGGAGGATGGTCTGTCATTTAAAATCCAGTCTATCTTGGACACCTACCTAATACCACCTAACTCATATTCTTTCACTTATTGTCAGAACTTGTTAAGAAACTCTTTCGAGAGTAAATATTTCTAAAACTGGCATTGAAATATCCGCACTGAACAATAATTGATTACTAACAAAAAACATGTTTTTTTCAAACTATTTTGTTTATTCATTAAAATAAATATAGCAAATAAAAACTAAAAAAACAAACTTTTATTGTATTGTCATTGGTCCTTGATAAGTCAACAAAATTTTAATTAAATATGGCCGTTGAAAGTGGGTCAAAATTGAGTTCAAAGAAGTCGGTTACAAACAAACAAACAGGTGAAGCTAATAAAATGCGTGTAATAAAAATTGAGTATTTTGTAACAAAAACATGGAATGACCTGTATACTCTATCCATTACTATTAAAATGTCTTTGGTTAAACGTTTCTGCTTTTAAGCTAATTGTGTAGGATATCGAAGGTCACAAACATATCCTAAACTCTGACCCTCGTGCCCTAGTCCTATAAAACCCCAACCGCGTTATATAACAGATCGGAACTGCAAGGAAGGAAACTGGTGTGCATTCGCTGCGCTGAGGCCACGGGAGCAGCGGCCGCGCGAGGCCAGTTCATGTAAATGTGGCTCTCAAGGTGCCCGCCCTAGTTACCACCACAACCCAGCCATTCATCTAATAACAACCTTACTACAACTACGTAGAGATGATAGTTAAACTATTCGACTGTAAATATAAAGTTGCAGGACAAGTATACTGCTGCACGCGTAGTAGATTTTATTCCATTGAATTAAAATTGTATTTCGATTGATTAGAATGCAGTGAAGGTTGTCGGGTTAAGAGCAATCGGTCGTCGGCGACAGAAACTCGATCCTTTTTAGTTAAATCGGTTTGTTGTAGAAAAAATGAATCGCGATGGCTGCGTCAGAGCGTTAGTTAATTAGGTGAAACTGATGATTGAGGTTAGGGTTGATACTTGATAAGCTCTATAAGACAGTTTCAAATATATAATTGTAATGGATCCATAGATCTATAAGTATACATTTAAGCGCCAAGATGTATCCTTTTAAAGTTTCTAGTTTTTAAGACAGTTAACTTTTAATTTTATTAAAGCTAGCCGTGTGGTTTCCGGCAGAGTAGAATAGGTTCACTTTTAGTCTTCCCATGGATGTCGTAAGAGGCAACTTAGGAAATACAAGCTAAACAAAGCTCATATACATCAATGAGACCTCTCCAACCCGTCTGGCTAGCGAGGAGAGTGTAGGCCAAATCCTCTGTCTGCTCTGGCCAAGTATGTCTCCGGTAGTACAAAGAGGGTCATGCTCCTGCAGTGGAGACTAAAAAGAACTGATGATGATAACTTTTAATTTAAGGTGACAGTAGTATGAATAAAATAGATTTTTCAGTTGATGTTCTGTCAACAAATTAAATGGTATACTTTAATTAACAAAAAAAGAAGTAAGTAATCAAAAATTATATATTTTTTGTTATATATATTTATTTAAATCAATTAACACTATTGACCTGCTCCGGTTTGCCCAAGTATATAAACCTTTAAAAACTCTACACCCTGTTTCTCTGTTTTCTCTGTTTTTTACATAAAAATCGCCCCAGATGTTTCTTATTTTTATTT
This sequence comes from Elegia similella, assembly GCA_947532085.1. Taxonomy (NCBI): domain Eukaryota; kingdom Metazoa; phylum Arthropoda; class Insecta; order Lepidoptera; family Pyralidae; genus Elegia; species Elegia similella. The sequence continues at coordinate 30,847,612 of OX383927.1, read as the reverse complement.
AAACAGTCTACTTTAATATTTCAGATATGTAAAGTGTAAAAATGGCAACGATAATGAAAGTCGCAGTCACATTTGGCAACTATGCGCGTTGTCCGCGTGGCGCAACATGAGGCAGAGACCTTGCGCGTTGACGTGCTCGCTCCCAAACATATAGTCCTAGAGAATGACACCATTTATCTAGAGTTTTTGGAGCAAAATTGTAAAAAAAGCATACAAAAAAAAAACAGACTTTAATCAAACAACTGAACCGATGGTGATGAAATATTAGTGGGACCAACTTGAAAGTATGCTTTCTAACAAAAAAGACTTTTTAAATGACGACATAAATGACGAAGATTGAAGGGAACGGGAAAGTAACACACATTAAAAAGATACAACCGAATTGAGAACTCCTCCTTGTTTTGAAGTCGGTTAAAAATAGCAGTTAGATATTAATGGCAGCTCGGCAGTGAGATGAGACGGAGAGAACGCAACCGTGAATCTTTTTTTTTTTAATTATTGACGTACCTAGGCATTTGTCTCCAGATTTAGGGGTAGTGCGTTTCAAGTCAATTTTCGATAAAGATCATAACACTCGAAAACAATAAAAACTAAGCATGTAAACTGAAGTTATTGCTATATTCTTAAGTCCATTGTACTACTTACTGCGACAACGGGACTTATTCGTAGTTCTGAAAAAATATACTCGTACATTCCTGCTTGGCATATATTTAATTTGTGTGTTTTTTAATAATTTGCGTCATCTACGCTGCCTTTAAATTTCAGTTAAGTGTAGTAAGTAAGCCACGAAAAGATTCACGGTATAACGTATATAAGTAGTCTTCGTAACCACATTGACTTCGAAAAAATATGTTTTTAGGCGTAGATCGTACATATACCTAGGTCGCTGGTTCAAGTCCCGCCGGCATGAAATTTTTTCACCATATTTTATTAAGAGTATATGTTTTTTTTTTTTCAATATCTAGCTGACCCGGCGTACTTCTTACCGCCAACAAACTTTTTGAGTAGCCTATATGTTAATACTGGGTGTCAGATACCTCCATACCAAATTCATCGAATCTGTCCAGCCGTTCTTGTATTTAAATGGTATAACTAACTCGACATTGCTTTTTTTAATATAGACGTCGTGTCTCCTAGCCTAGTTGTCGTATCACGTACAGCAGCCTTCTATAGCCGTATAGGGAGTATTTAGAGTGAACTGCGGCTTAGCGATTCACAGAACCTGCTCAAATACATCGCCTAGGACATTGACTAACTATACTAGATAGAGTACAAAAGAACCCTGCTATACCGAAGTGCCGGGTTCGATCCCTGGTTGGTCAAGATGGAAAATTATCTTTTTTAGATTGGTCTGACTCTTGGATGTTTATCTATATTATGTATGTTATAAAATATAGTATCGTTGAGTTAGTATCCCATTACATAAGACTCTAACTTACTTTGGGGTTAGCTCAATCCGTGTGATTTGTTTACGTGTAAAAAACAGTAGCCCCCTTTACATTTTTTCTGCATCATCATGAAATGTATCAAATAAACTGACAACACAATTGAGGGAGCCTTTTTAGTAAGTGGCAATATTTAATAACCACCTCTGTCTCTGGCAGCCAAACGATCTTGTATTTATTTTATTATCTGCCATAATATAATGTGATGTGCAATGGGGGAAGACCTAGGAAGCGATGGCGGGATGACCTCAACGTTTTTCAACATGGTTGGTTTTTTGCATTGGACAGAGACAAGTGGAGGAAAATGGGAGAGATCTTTGCCCAACAGTGAGACAATATATGTAAAGACAAAACAATACGTGTTCTTTTTTAAACTTTCGCACTCATAATTATGTATATAAACGGGACAACAAATATTAAAACGGTTCATGCTAAGTCCCGTTTATCTACATAAAACAATACGTGATCTATTTCTTTGTTGCTGTATGATTAAAACGTTCCATTTGTGTCTTTGAAGAAATCTAGTCGAACATCTGCTAATAGTGCTCCAATAAGGCTAATTAGAGCTCATTATTATTTGAGAACGTCCACTTTAACGCGAATGAATTCAGTTTTTGTTGGATGTTGGCATGGCAGGGCTTTAAATCTATTAGATTAGATGCTAGGGAATAAACGTGTTTAAACCAGCTAACTCTTCCAGGTATCTGGTTTGTTTTCGCGTAAGTAAGTGGCCAAAATTGGTGACAGATTTCCAGCTGTCTCCAATTTTGGCCATGAAGGCGTCTGATATAGCTTAACGACTGCAATCTAATAGTAACACCCGGTACAAACGGCTTAACGTGCCTTTCGAAATACGGAGGAGGTTGAGAAAATTTATTGTCACTTGCATTCACCCATCCCAATGACTATAATAGCCAACATTTTACTTCTTTGTCTGACGAATTGATAACTGTAAGTTGAAGAATATTTTTTTTGAACACGCATAACATTGTTTCTCATAATTTATTAACAAAATAGAAAGCTTTTTATTTTCGTAAAGCTGCGCGGAATTTTTATCCAATTACTTATTGCCCAATATTGTTTCCGATACTATTTTGCAAAAATTCGATTGCGAAAGGTGAATGTCGCCGTCCGTGGCTGCGTCCGGTTCGCGCTTGACGTTTTTGTTTCTTTCAGATGTAGTATTTTTTATATACCTTTATTAATTTTTAGGACAACATTGACAGACTTGAAATATGTGACTTTACAAATGCGAAGAATAAACACCCTAAGTTTTACAGGTTTTATAGGAGGTATTTAAGACTTAGGGTGTTTAATTTGGTGTGTATAAGGTGTCTTTACACCTTGTGTTTAACTAGCAGCCAGTCTCGGGCTAAGTTCATCAGGATTAAGGGTGAAATAATTTTTCAAATCACTCCGGAAGTTTCGGAGCCTATTATTTTTTATGACTTAGGAGGGCAAACGAGCAAGCATTATATCAATAAAATTGCAAGAAGGAGAGTGGATCCCGCAGATTCTAAGCAGATGGAGTATGATAGTTTCGGGGTGTCCCGTAAATTTTGCATGGGGAAATGATTTTGTTTAAAGCCAGGTACTCTCCGGGGAGGGCTATTCGATTAGCTTTATATTTTTATTTTCTACGTAGTTTTAGTCATGATATATTTTTATGATCACTTTGTCACTAAATCACACAGATTGAGCTAGCCCCAAGGTAAGTTCGAGACTTGTGTTATGGGATACTGACTCAACGATACTATATTTTATAACAAATACATATATAGATAAACATCCAAGACCCAGGCCAATCTGAAAAAGATAATTTTCCATCTTGACCTGGCCGGGGATCGAACCCGGTCACTCCGTGTCGCAGGCTGGCGTGTTGACCGCTGCGCCACGGAGCTAGTCAAGTAATTCCATTCCGACTAACAATTTTGACTAACAATTTCATTTATGAACTGTTAATTATCTTCCATTTATATAAGCATAGGTGTTTACTTTTAATCAGTATAAGCAAAAAAAAAATGTCATGTCTGTGGTAGATCCTTAAAGAAAGGATTGAAGTCTTCCAATCAATTGTCTTAACATAATAATTCCTAGAAACAGTTCAATGAATTATCTACATTAATATTATAAAAAGGAAAGATTTGTTAGCCTTCGCATTGAATAGGCTCTGAAACTACTCGACTGATATGAAAAATGATTTCACTATTAGAATCCTACATTATCCCCGAAGAACATAGGCTATTTAAACACCTATAACTACTACCCGTGCCAAAGCCGGCGCACGCCGCCAGTTATTATGCAGTGCAATGTTTTGGAGTCATCAGTTATTTAATCTATAGATCTCCCAGGTCAATCTGTTTTGCATCACTCCAAATGTGCTAAGCCTTGACTCCTGCCTTAACAGATTAGGCATACAAATCATTCCCGCATTTGATTACTTAAGTCATCTAGAACAAAATACGGATACTAAGAGAAGAATACCATGATGTAATGATGGGGGTCAAAGTGTATTTTTTGTTCAAGTTAGTAGTTAGTAGTAGTTTTTAGGATACAGGTATCGTTTTGAGGATTTCGTGCTCAAAGTGTCCTATCGTGTCCTATAGTTAAGTCTCTGCTCTTCGTATGTCTATTACAACTGTTACAAGGCTATATCTTTTAAATTGTATAGGTAGGAACTTGAAAATATTACAAAATGTGCATTTGCTTTGCGGTTAAAACACAAAATTTTTGCATAATCGAAACTAACATCATTTCAGTGCAATGACTAGAAGAATACATCGAAAGAAACTTGTTCCATCTTAGTAGCGAGTCAAAACTTAGCCTTCATAAGTTACTTACGTTACTTTAAACAGACATGGACATAATGACTATATATGTACATTAAGGATGCAAATAATTCAGGTATTTATGGATTAGGCAGAAAAAGAAATATGGAAAACGATGCGGTTAAGAATTATGAAAAATATTAAATATTGGTTGGTGGATCGTTTCAAAAACTTTATGACTAGCTCCGTAGCGCAGCGGTCAACACGCCTGCCTGCGACACGGAGTGACCGGGTTCGATCCCCGGCCAGGTCAAGATGAAAAATGATCTTTTTCAGATTGGCCTGGGTCTTGGATGTGTATCTATATATGTATTTGTTATAAAATATAGTATCGTTGAGTTAGTATCCCATAACACAAGTCTCGAACTTACTTTGGGGCTAGCTCAATCTGTGTGATTTGTCCGTATATATTTAAAAAAAAATATTTATTGAATCCTTAAAGATCAAATATCTCGCAGGGGAACAATTCGTGACTTCAAGAATGACACAACATTTGTCATTTCTCATGAAGGGTCGCATCTGCCCTCTCTTCAATTTGCACGTTACAGGTCTAAGCAAAAAGCTGCAAGTTTTTACTGAACATAGATCGGACCGGTTAACCTCACTAAGTGGGACAGGATGCAGGCGTGTGTGTGTGTGTGTTATGTAATTGTGTTATAGCAATTAACTTATGGTTGGTTAAACGAGTTTTACATGGAATTCAAATAGCGCGAACATGTTTATTAGTCGAAGAATTTGAGATACCTTCCATGGTCTCTGGACTCGGGATGTGAATAAATAACAAGGTATTGCAGCTGCTAGAGCTGCATCCTTTCCTACGTATTAAAAATCGATCAAGGGAATGGCCTGAAACTTGGAATTTATCTATACTCTGAATAATGAAAACACTGATTGTAGATTGTTTTCTCGTTTATTAATAGTTTTTAGGGTTCCTTACTTTAGTAGGTGGAAATGAACTCTAATAAGATCACTAGTTTTGATTTGATCAAATCTCTTTTTCTCAGGATTCCGTGAAAATATTTAGTTCAAATACTTCTGTACTAGACCTTACTTGAGATAAAAAGTCTAAACCTATAGGGTACTTCCCGTGGAACCAGAAACAAATCTATACTAATATTGTAAATGTAAAAGTAACTGTCTGTCTATTATCACTTCACGCTTCAACCACTTCTCTAAGGAATGGACATTCACGCGAGCGGAGGCAAATAGGTATTAGTAAAATAAAAAAAATACAAAAAATCCGGAAACTGTTGAATCATAACTGTTGTAGCTATATCACATACATACTAACTATCACGTCTTTTTCCCTTGCGGGTTAGACAGAGCCCAGGTCTATAAGACCCAAAAGCCACATTTAGCATGTTAGTGGACGTATAGGTGGCAAAAAGAATCAAAACAGTGATTGCCAACGGCATCACCTACTAATATGATTCCTCAGTTTCCGCCCAATCCCTCGATCGGCTTTTACGATCTGCACGGGAAGAGATGCAGCTGGCACATTCTACATTTTTCTTTTCTTCCAGACCAGCGTGGAAGCTACATATATCACAACAAAGATTTTATTTGTACAGAACCGCCGATGCGCGAATCCGATTCGAACTTGACAGGATTTCCTTCAATGTAAGTCAGTGACACCAACCCTGACACCAATCCGCTGCCAAGTGAAGCGGTGACGCTGTCGGAGGGTTTCCGACTAAATTAACCACTTTCCATCAGGTGGGCCGTATGCCTGTTTGCCTACTAAGTAGTATAAAAAAAAAAAAAAATCCTACTGATCTTCCTCTATTCGCGTGTTGGTGGTCAACACTGGAGCATTACTAATTAAAACATCAGATTCTTTGGTTTGTTAGCCTATGTAGGTCGGTGGTGGACTGTAAACCTATCGGGTTTGATCTGCCAAGATAAGAAAAAATGATTTTTCGAATATTTTTTTTTCTGATTATCATAGGTCTTTGATAAGTATTTACTACATGGATATATAGGTAGTACCATTAAGGTTTAACAAGCATAGTTACATTTTACTTCAAGGCTAGCTCAGTCTGTTTTGTTATATAAATTAATATGAATATATAGGGACTTATCACAGAAATTGAGCTAGCCCCAAAGTAAGTTGTGAACTTGTGTTGGATACTAACTCAACGATACTTTATTTTGTAATAGATATTTATATAGATAAACATTCAAGACCCAGGTCAATCGATAAAAATCGTTTTCCATCTTGACCTGGCCGGAGATCGAACCCGGTTACCCCCGTGTCGCAGGCTGACGTGTTAACGACTGCGCCACGGAGCTCGCTATTAGTGCCGATAATTTGAATATTTTCTAAAAAAAAAACAAAAAATTACAATAAATCTCTATGTTTCGAATAGTATGTTCTCTATTTTATTTTATCTAGATTTTGACACAGAGGTTAACGAATTTTAAAAGAGGGTAATTTTTTCATCATGATTTTTTTTTATGATTGAAACGGAAAATATTCTAATGTGACAAGTGTTTTGATCATAGACTTTGATAAATATATATTCCTAAAATAAACGTATTAAAAGTTCTCAGTTATATAATTCTAAGTTCGCTTCGCTCTGCTTATAGAGATAAGAGCACCCCACTCAACACCAACGCGTACTGGTAAACCAAATCATACTTATAAAACTTACCTGACAATTAGGCAGTTGGCTGTTCCATGCAGATAAAAAATAACTTACCTGGAAAGATAAAATCAGTTTTAAATAAAACATATAAAAATCCAAAATATCAGAAAGTTAACTGTCTATGTATAACTATATATGGTGAAATTTCGATCGTTTTGGACCCATAAAAGGGTGACTCAGACCATCAATATGAACAACTTTTTCTATGGGACCAATGCTGGTAACTCAAAAAAAAAACGTCTTTTCCATACAAAAGAGTACCGCAGGCCAGTTTGTATGGGAATGTCGATTTTTTTTGAGTTCCCAGCATTGGTCCCATAGAAAGAGTTGTTCATTTTGATGGTCTGAGTCAGTCCAAAACGATAAAAATTTCGCCGTAATAAATATACTATCTATAATTTTATAAATTCTTATAGGATAGAATTTGTGAACTACAATCAACTTTCAGTCTTAGAACTCAATTTATGTTTGCAGTTTGCAAACATCATATATTTTAAAATGAATTCTAAAGCTATTGCTATAAAATTGATTTTGAGTCAAACTTTCCGACGTAAAATAAAAAAAATCCGAAAATAATAAATTACGACATATTAAATAGTGACATCTAACAACGTTTTGCAAAAACTGCCATAAAATTCCAGTAATTCGTTAGCGTGAAATTCTAATGTCCTGACACCGTCCTGTAACCTGGAGGGCGGGGTGTCGCGCGCCGCGGTAATAGACCGTGGAGGAATTTTGTCTATGGTGGAAAAAATGGCGGGCAGGACCCGGTAACTTTGAGACACGTGGTCAGAGAACACGTAACGGTACAGACAAAAGTTTTTATTTTTGCTTGAGCTCTAAACTCGCAAATCTAAAGTTCCTGATTCTAATGTGTTGACACCTTCTCATAGTCTGAAGGACCAGGTGTAGCGCGTTGGGCAATAGACTAGAATTTTGTGTATGGTTATGTATATATGGCCCGAGAACTTTCAGACACGTGGTCAGATTTCTTTTGCTTTTTGTAGATTAGCTTAAGACAATTTATATAAATATTCTGGAGTAAAGTAATTAGCTTCAGGATTTACTTGAATGTCATTTCCAGATACCAGCTCATAATTGAAAGGGCGAGGTGTCACGCGCCTCGGCTATACCAGGGAAGAATATTTGCATAAATAGAAATACAGGCAGCACTATAATGGCGATTTACACGCGATTAGATTTTTTTTCTTGAATAACTGTTGTTTTGTTTTCCAACTGTGTACGTGGCCAATACTGGTGTCAGATTTTTCAAGCTGCCTAAAGACATCTGATAAAGCTTCATGACTGCGATCAATGATGCATAACTGAAGACAACTATAACATTAGGTCTGTCTTATATTTCCCTTTTTTTTGCAAAGTACTTGTCATAATTTTCTCGTCAGTCTCGCCTATGCCGTTGCTTACGTACCTATGCCGTATGATTATTATGTTTTTTTCTCTCATAACTGTTAAAAGTACTTATTTCATAATATATAATCTATTATTTGGCGACTCCGTGGCGCAGTGGTTAACACGTCAGCCTGCGACACGAGAGTGCCCGGGTTCGATCAAGTCAAGATGGAAAATGATCTTTTTCAGATTGACCTGGGTCTTGGATGTTTATCTATATATGTATTTGTTATAAAAAATATAGTATCGTTGAGTTAGTACCCCATAACACAAGTCTTGAACATACTTTGGGGCTAGCTCAATCTGTGTGATTTGTCCGTATTTATTTATTTATTTATATAATATGTAAAAAATTATATTTTTTATAGAAGTCATCTAATAAATAAAATAATTAATTCACGCTACCCACTTCCAGACACAAATTGATGTAAACAACAACAAAAAAGATAAGCAAAAAGTGCGAGGGTCCCTAACAGCCCAAGTGTAGAGTCGCAAGGCTCAGCACACATGATACACCCCGTCGTGTTCCAAATTAATAGCTCTATCTGCCATACGTAACGACAGTGGCGCCACCAAAAAAAAGATACAAAAATTTTGTCAATTATTTAAATGACTCAATTATTTTAATAACATGTGTCACATTTTTTTTTATTTTGCATGCACAATGCTATTGCCGGCTATAATATATTATAAATGATATTTTTCGGGGCCGAGATTAGAATCATGCGGTAGCTCAGTTGGCAGAGCGTAGGTCGTACATAGACCTAGGACGATGTACAAAATTTTTCACCATAATTTATTACTTAACTAGCTGTTGCCCGCGACTTCGTCTGCGGCAATTTCTGTTTTTATAGACATATACTGTCGCGGACATTTTTTAGTTCGTTTTAAGAGGAAAAATTCTATAATACACCTTTTTTAGGTAACTTGAACCGTTTACGCATCGCATGCGTCGGATATCCTCAACTATGAATAATTTTCCCCCGTTTTCAAAACATTTTTTATTGATGCTTCGCTCAGCTATTGGTCGCAGCGTGATGTTTTATAGCCTAAAGCCTTCCTCAATAAATGGTCTATCCAACACAAAAATAAATTCCAAGTTGAACCTGTAATTCCTGAGATTAGCGGGTTCAAACAAACAAACTCTTTAGCTTTATAATATTATTACTTGCTGTTGCCCGCCACTTCGTCCGCGGCAATTTCTGTTATTATGATTAATTAGTATAGATGAATAATTTTTCCCCGTTCACAAAACATTTTTTATTGATGCTTCGCTCCTATTGGTCACAGCGTGATGTTTTAAAGCCTAAAGCCTTCCTCCAGAATTTTCCAATTTAAACCAGTAGTTCCTGAATTAGCGCGTTCAAACAAACAAACAAACTCTTCAGCTTTATAATGATATATATAGTATAGATTTGATAAGAGTATAACAAGTGTCACTTTACAAATTATTTTATTTCAAAGTGACAATTTAACCTTCATAACTGAATTTCTAAATAGGTTGTTTGTTAACTTTTTTCCGATTTAGATGAAAATTGAGAAGACACCCCGGAATTCAGATGAAGTAATTTTAATCCCGGAATAAAATATCTTGAGCCGAAAGGAGGAGCTAAAAGTTGTAGATACAGATATATCTCAAATAGAGACACTCATCTTAAATATTATAGTATCATTATATAGCAATACTATTTTTAAGATGAGTGTGCACAGGATTTTTTTATAAGTTTTTCTGTCACATTTACAATGGTATTCTGATATACTCTTATTAAATTAAGACATAAAATATGGTCAAAAATTCCACGCGGGCGGGGTTTAAATTTAAACCTGCGACCTTAGGTCTCTTACGACCTACGCTCTACCATTTTTTACAATATTTTATATCTTAATTTAATAACATTAAGAACACTTGGTGGAGACAGGTGTACTAGGTTTATTTGTCTAAGATTTAGTAAAGTTATCAGAAGACGATTTTTTGTCGGTGCTCATTTTTTACGCCGCCCCGCGTCGCGCTGTATGAAGTATTGACGGAAGCAATAATTGGGTGCAAATGTCATAGAGCCTTTTAATTTTACGCGAGGTCAGGTTTCGACACCATAAACAAGTAAACGGCTTCTGTTTTTATAACTATGTATATTCAAATTGAAAATATAATTTAAACACGACTTACCCAATTCCATGGGCATGATATGCAATGCCTTTTTTTCTATGTAAATTATACTTTTGGACCTAGAAATTTAGTATAAATACTTTTGTTATTCAAAATTCAATATTCAAAACGTTTATTAAATATAGGTTTCTATGAACACTTATTAATTGTCATATTTCACTTCTTAACAATTGTTGGCGTCAAAAATTTAATTATGGCTAAGTTTAATGCCCCATCCAAAGTGGAGTGCAGAAGAAGCGGCAACAAACTGCACAGCGCATTTTCTCCAAAAGACGTCAACTCACAATTTTTTAAACCTTAGAACCTAGGTATGTGGACTGAGTATACATTGGTTTATTTTAATTTCATGTTTAAATTAAATTGAAAAATAATGTCATATTATTGAAATGTATAACACCGAAAAAAGAAATGTCGAATTAAGTACCTACTAAAATTAAAATAAAAAGTGTCATCTTTAAAAATATCATGTACATAATGTACCACACATAATAGTCATTTGTATTACAGAATTACGAGCTGTCCGCGCCAAGCTCAAGCCAAATATTGTTATCGTTAATAAAATCTTCTAATTAAAACACAAGCATCGGAAATATAAAACATTGATTTACTGTTTAACTACTTCAATAACGGCTTGACAAATTAACCATTTTGCACCGCTTGACGAATAAACCATTTTAGAAGCGGTTAAAAAACGCTTGACCTTTCCCCACATCTGTGTAATAAAACGTTTGTATGTTTGTAACTCAATCACGCAAAACGACTGAACAAAAGAACTAATAATGTTTAATACATAAAGGATACTTATGTACAGTCAGCCAACGAGATACCTGACCCCGCCATCTACCTATATCTTGAATTTTCTCTTAAACTAAAAGTTATATTAACATGAAAATGTATCTTCGGAAAGTCTTAATTAATATCTTTCTGAATATATATTTTCATGTTAATATTATAGTACCAAGATATAGGTAGATGGCGGGGTCAGGTATCTCGTTGGCTGACTGTACATCTTAGATCCTTTTTACATGTTATATGTTTACCTTGACAGAATTTTATAATGCGCAATTCAAAGAAAATTCTGCAAAAACAAACAGTTTGCGAAGGTAACTGAATAGAAATGAATATTTCGTGGATGGCTTAAGATGCAGGAAAGGATTTGGCATGAGACGTAAGGAAAGTATAAACGTACTTTTTAAAAAGGCGAAGTTCATAAAACTAACGGCCAAGTGCAAGACGGACTCATGAAGGAGGCTCAGAAGGTTCCAAAAAAAAAAATAATTGAAGATTTTACTAAATTTACGTTTTTTCAGGTTTTCCTTTACGTATGTTACCTGTCTGAATTTGCTGCATACTTAATTCCACACTTTTTATTCATAGGAAAGTACTCTATAGATATAAATTCCCTTGCTAATGCGAAAAAATATGCTAATTTTGCAATACAAACAGCTGTATTTGTTGATTGCGTAGACTCAGAAGTTTTATTTTTTTACAGCTTCTAGAGACCACAGTTTTAAAATTTTGATATTAATTTCAGCTTGGTACGTCCGCGTACGTATCTGAGGAAAAAGGTTTTGATAGACAGACAGACGGACAAACTGACGACGAAAACGAATGATGCTAGCAGGGTTTTTTTTTTACTTTTTTGAGGTAGGGAACCTTAATAGTAAACTTGAGTAGATAGACTTTATACTTTAAGAGTTTCTTAAGGACAGAAGCAAGCTGCTCCAGAGCGAGAAAAGAGAAAAGATTTGCGCTACAGGACATTAAACAGGCTAATATAAATACAACAAGAAATCAATTTACTTATAATTTCGTTACCAATTCCAATGAAGTACTTATCTACGTTATTGCTAACACTACATTCCCAAATAGGTATACTAGGCATTTCTCTGAAGGACATAAAAAGAGATAAGTAGCTGGCAGCTACATGTCAAAGACAGTTTCCTAGAAGCCGATTGCTTCGTGTTTACTCACTCAGGTAGGTACTCAAATTAATTACTACAAACCTATCAAACGGATTCGTAAAGCGAGCGCGGGTATATGGGGGTGGCAATGAGAGCACCCCCCAACTATTGTATTGTTGTATTGGTACGTATGTATGTAGTAACGTAAAACATGGGAGTGCACTCATTGCCGCCAATCTTAAATACATACATACTATTCTTCAACAGGTCTATTAGACATAGCAGTGATCTGAAACACAAGCATCGGAAAACAACTAAAATAGTAGTTTTCCGATGCTTGTGTTCTGATTCGACGTGGATAAGACTCATCTTGATATAATAAACTGAATTTTAATCCTAATTTCTGATAGATTTCTGATAGAAAACATCGTAAAGTATATGAAACTTTAGTGGAGATTAATGAAGAGGAAAGAAGGTGAAACAGGGTGTAGATAAAAGTAAATTTTATGTCGACACAACACAGGAATTTATATACAAAATCAAGCAACTTTTGATAGAATGAATTAACGCCGAGAAATTTCTAGAATTTCGGCCGAGGTTAGAACAGGCGGTGGCTCAGTTGGAAGAGCGTAAGTTGTACATAGACTTAAGGTGGCAGGTTCAAATCCCGCCCGTTGGAATTTTATTCACCATATTTTATTTTTTAATGTAATAGGAGCATAAGTTAATTGATTAAAATATCACCCCCTTAAACGAATTCCTATATCCGCGCTTAAAGATAAAGAAGGTACAAACAACTGAAAGATAAGTACTATACGTCTGAAGCGAGTCCAGTACTTGTCAATATTTGTGGAAAATAATGCTATTGTTTGATAAAGGCTTTCAGGGTCGCGGCTGTTTACTACATACACCTTAAACACAACTTAGCAATCAACTCCGATCTCATATAACTCTGGTATTATACGATTTATAAATATCATCATCATTTCGAGTAGGCGTCACGGTCAATTGACCATACACACCCTGGTTTCAGAATTCTTTGGAACCGCCTCTCGGCCTCTGACGTGGTTCCTTTAACGACTGCCAGATGGCAGCCGGGACCACCGGCTTAACGTGCCTTCCGAAGCACGGAATCATCTTTATTATCAGACAATCAGGTGATTCAAGCCTGCAATGTCCTAACCAAACTGAAAGCAACTAAACAAAGTATGCTTCCCGTAGGAATCGAACCCACGACCCCCGGGTCTACAGACAGGCAAACGCCTTAACCACTGGACCACGGAGGCAGTTGCATTTATAAATATGATAACAAGAGATGAAAGAGGTGATTTTTATTACAAAACCTTTCACAAGATAGCATAAATGCGTAAGATTTGCGGTTTATATATTTTTAGAGATTTGTTTTTTTTTCTGCTAAAACGAATTTTTTGATTAGAGAGTTGCCATTGCCAGTTTGCCATCTTTCTAGGGTTACATACTTAAAGGGTGCATACGGGATCCTATTACTGAGACCCCTCTATCTGTCCGTCTATACAGGGCTGTATCTTTTAAACTGAAAAAAGACTTTTTTACAGAATTACAGAAATATCAGAGAATAAACTAAATTTAAACCTAAAATGGGTCCCCCATTATAAAACTTGTTTTATTGGCTTATATTCTTTTTCCTCTTTACCTTTTCGCACAATGACATGAGATCGGCACAACATGTAAGTCTCTTCTACTTCACTCTGCCACAGTTTGTTTGGTGGTACCCTGCATATGCGAATTTAATCTTAATCAATAAGAGAGGAGTTGTAAATTTGTATAGTGAAAATAAATATAAATATATACGGACAAATCACACAGATTGAGCTAGCCCCAAAGTAAGTTCGAGACTTGTGTTATGGGATACTAACTCAACGATACTATATTTTATAACAAATACATAATAGATACACATCCAAGACCCAGGCCAATCTGAAAAAGATCATTTTCCATCTTGACCTCGCCGGGGATCGAACCCGGTCACTCCGTGTCGCAGGCTGGCGTGTTGACCGCTGCGCCACGGAGCTAGTCATGACGTTAGTGATGAAAATGGCAGCTACAATGTTGCCGAAGTTTATACTTCGGCAACAACAACACTCAAATTCAATCGCTGTAAGAATCACAGTGAAAATAATAGAAAATGTATGCTATTGCAGTTTACCGCATCCACGTATTTAGTGTCACATGCCCATCAAAATGTATGCGTTTCAATGAGTGTCATTGGACCCGTTACATGCAGATGTAATATATATACGACTAGCTTTCGCCCGCGGCTCCACCCGCGTCAATGTCGATCCCTCGGGATTGGTACTTATTCCCGGGATAAAAGGTAGCCTATGTCCTTTTCCGTACTCCAGAGAACTTGTATGCAAAATTTCATGATTATCGGTTCAGTAGTTACGGCGTGAAAGCGTAACAAACAAACAAATAAACAAACTCACTTTCGCATTTATAATATTAGTAAGGATAAGGATAAGGAAGTAAGGATATAGATACCTATGCGAGTCAAATGACGCAGAGAAGCATAATGCTACATCTGATACAGCTTTAACGGGATTTTAAAAGTATGATTCTTTTTATACAACATTTCTTAGTGTCATCTACATCATTTCGACCGTACGATGTCCACTGGACAGAGGCCTCAGTTAAGCATTATTCGTAAAACAAATAATAAAAAGGTTCGTGCTAGGTCCCGTTTATATACATAATTATGTGTTTAAAGCGCGAAAGTCTTCAAAAATGATATTAAGGTTTCTAATATATTTTTTTTCTTAACTGAATAGTTTGCGCGAGGGACACTTCCAAAGTGGTAAAATATGTCCCCTCTTATTTTAGAAGTTACAGGGGCCCTGTAGCTTCTTCTTTAACCCATGCTTCACTCTTTTGTTATTGCTCCTCCAGAGTTTAGTATACTTCGTAATGAATAAAAACATAATGTTATTAATGTATCCTGTCCTACATGGCATGGAAAACTACAGGATCTCAAGTGTGCAGGTCAGGGTGCGGCGGTAGGCACATGTAGTGGCCACCGCTCACTTTTGATAATTGGTTCCATGTATCAACATGTGCTGGCCTTGTACCTGCCAATGTGACCATATTTCAAGCCCAGACAACGTTGCTAGTAAACGTTTATATGGTTTACACAAACTCCAGTACGTGTTACATTCCCTGCTATAAAATAAATAATAAAAATAAATAAATATAATAGGGTCATATCATACAAATTTACTAGCCCCACAGTAAGTTGTGAAATGGTGTGAAAAGTTTAAAATTGAAAACGATCCCCACTTTACATTCGACTCACTACCAAGTATACTAAATCTATCATCATCATCATCAGGTCTTTTTAGTCTTCACTGCAGGAGCATGACCCTCTCTGTACTACCGGAGCCATACTTGGCCAGAGCAGACAGAGGATTTGGCCTGCATTCTCCTCGCTGGCGAGACGGGTTGGAGAGGTCTCATTGATGTTTATGAGCTTTGTTTAGCCTGTATTTCGTAAGTCGCCTCTAACGACCTCCATTGGAAGACTAGGAGTGGCCCTATTCTTCTCTGCCGTAAACCACACAGCTAAGACTAAATCTATATCACTAATGTTTGTACTGTGTCTAGTGCGTGTTTCCGCTCTACCGCTATAGGAGGTTTTTTTTAGCTTACCTTACTCTTGAATGGGTTCACAGAGACGTGACTGCCCAAAATCGTACACGCATACAATTTAATTGCTAAAATAAAATAAAAAGACTGTCGCGACACATTGATTTTTTGACTTCTGTAACTACAATATCCATCAAAACAAAATACGACACATGTTTTGTGTAATAAAGTTTTTACTCAACATATTTTATTTTAAGAACCTCTAAAATTTCGGGCTTAGATCGCACCTGGTTTAAAATCGAGTATTTTGGTTTTTAAAATATGATAATGATATCACTATGAGCCCAGCTATTTAACGAAAGATAACGACACCGCAAGGAGAGCGAAACTTATCAATATGTAACTTGGCATCGAACCAAGTAAACATAGTTATATAACCCAGACCTATACCAACAATTGAAGGCAGTCCTACCTTATAATTTTCTTTGGAACATGGTTTATGAGGTCCGCGACTTCGTCCTCGGCAATTTCTGTTATTACGATTAATTTGTATTAGATTGTATAGATGAATCATTTTCCCCCGTTTTCAAAACATTATTTAATGATGCTTCGCTCCTATTGATCGCAGCGTGATGTTTTATAGCCTAAAGCCTTCCTCAATAAATGGACTATCCAACACAAAAAGAATTTTCTAATTTGAACCGGTAGTTCCTAAGATTAGCGCGTTCAAACAAACAAACTCTTCAGCTTTGTAATATTAGTATAGAAATATAGATAAAAGATACATATTTAGAACTATGACTGCCTTGTATGTGTCATCCAGTAAAACATATCGCGTACAAAAAGCCAGAATTTAAATTGGCATCAAACGAGTAAATACTTCGTCGAACCCAGACCTACGCCAACAATCTCGTTGCACTGAGTGATATGACGTGTTCCTTGCAATAAAGCTCTACCTACTAAACTATTTGCCTGCTAAAACGGAGTTCATGTTGTAAATACATCGTGCGAATTTACCTTCCACTTCTCTTCAAGGGGGTGACTGAGCCCGTCAATAAGAACAATTTTTTCTATAGGACAAATGTTGGGAACTGATTTTTTTAAATATTTTCATCCAAGTTTGTTCAGCCGCCTGGACAATAGTAAAATGATTTCGTAGCATTGTTAGTATTGGAAAATTTGTTCATAATTGCGGGCTGAGTCTTCCTTTTATGAGACTGCTGAGGGTAAATTTACACACTGTATATGTTCATGTAATATGTGAGTTTCTTTATTCCCCCATAAATTCTTAACGTATTTTCACGTGTTATCAAGTATTCTTAGAACACTTACATCATCCCGAGTGACAAAGGTTATACATTTTTTGCCAATCGGATTGTTATTAATAAAGACTTAAATCTAGTAATTTGGTTAATCCATTAGGACCAATACTCAAAGAGTATCAACCAATACGCTGCTAAAAGATATTACGAGTCTAGATTGGCATCAAACAAGTTTATATGTAGTAGCATAGACATTATAGAGTGTTATATAACCAACCATCGCCAACTTAAATGGACGTAATTGTGTAGTGTGCCCATTTTTTTTGGAAAATTCACTACATTCACATTTAGGACAATACTCAAAAAGTGCCAATACGTGAAAAAGATAATTCGAGTATAGATTGGCATCAAACACGTTAATACGAAGTAGCATAGACATTCATAGTGTTATATAACCTAGACCTACGCCAACATAGATGTGCAGGATATATAATTGTGTATGTGTCAGTTTTTTTGGAAAATTCACCTTTAAATCAAGCAGTTTGTGTAGCTAATCAATTAAGAATAATACTCAGAGAGCGCCAATACGCTGGAAAAAGAGTTTACATTGGCATCAAATTAGAATACGTAGTAGCATAGACATTATATAGTTTTATATAACCCAGACCATCGCCAACATAGATGTATAGGATATATAATTGTGTAACGTGTCAGTTTTTTTTGGAAAATATCCTTTATATCAAGCAATTTGGGTAACTAATTCAATAAGAGCAATATTCAAAGAATACCAACCAATACGCTAGTAAAAGATATTTCAAGTCTAGATTGGCATCAAACAAGTTAATACGTAGTAGCGTAGACATTTTATAGTGTTATATAACCCAGACCTACGCCAACATAGATGTGCAGGATATGTAATTGTGTAGTGTGCCAGTTACCGACGCGCGTGTGCATTCGTCATTGACATGGATAAGGTTGTCGCACCGACTCAAGGAGCGGCGATACACTCAGCACAGTATATATCTCAAGTGGTAATACTACCCTAATCGAATGTGTAAGGACTTAGGCTTATTCAGCCACGAAAAGAGCTGCAACCCAGGGACTGACACTGACACTGTCTAAATCGTCTGTAATAGACGGACTAAGGCCATTGATGATGAAGGACTTAGGAATTACTTATTTTTTTCTATCGAGTCGTAAAATGGCTATATATGTATACATTTTAAATAAGTTTTGACCAGTGTTTTGCCACCGTGATTGCCCGTTCGTTTCCCTCATTCAGATCCTGCTGGGAGCAAGAAGCTGGACTTTCTAGGCATACCAAGAGGTGATCCATAGATTGAATAGCACCGCAGTCGCACTCACTATTGTTGGAGACCCACCTGACTCTGTTTTCTGTTTTACTGGAAAATACCGCTATAAAAGCACACTTACGTATACGGTCAGGGGTACTATTTTTGAAAGTGTGACACTCGTCTTCGAGCGATTTTTGTATGGAAAAATCGCTCGTCTACGAACTGTTACTTTCAAAAATAGCACTCCAGGTCTTGTGGTGTTTCGAACATTCCGTCTTTTTTGTTTTTCGAGACATATGTTTATGGTAAGTACTCTACTTACAATAAAACGAGTAAAAGACGCTGTACCCTCATAGTATTCCCAAGCATAAGCTAGTGTTTAACATGACTGATACATGACTAACAGTCGTGTTAAACTCTCGCGAGTTTGATATATGGTGCGTTATTGAATATTCAGTAAGTTTGACAGCGTAACTAGACCCGATGACAGCCCGAAATAAAGAATAACAGAAGGATACTCGTGTATTTATCTCACTTTTTATACATCGCCAAGCAAGATTTGCAGGCTATATGGCTATTAGTATGTAATAGGCGGTCAGTGTGGACAAATATTGTCAAAATAGATTTAAAAATAGCCATTTCCGACTCGATAAGAAGTATTTCTATATCCCACTGATGGGTATAACCCTCTCTCAATGCACCACGCCATCCACATCGGTCTTGTGCCTCCATAACTTCTAAATTCCTGAACAGATTTGGATATAACGTTGGAATCTTCACTTCACCCCTGATCACTGGCTATAAATTGATGCGCAAAACATTCATGGTTTTTTTTGACGTGACGCACGAAATAGTGTCACGTTCCTTATGCAAGCGAGTGCGCGGATCAACTGATAGAGAGGCACGATCGGCCTAAACGTTCGGCTTGTGACGCATCTATCTCTCTTCCACCGTTATCACGTAAAATTATCGTCCGAAACCGATTTTACAGACAACCATTTTTTTTTATTTCTTTTCATTGATAATTGTCAAGCTAACCCAAATTTTTGTAAGATGCGGAAGTAAAAAGATGAGTGGTGGATATATTTTTTAATTCTGTTCAACTAAGCGAATGCAACTTTTAACTTTTTTTGTCGAGACTGCAATTTATATTACTTATGGTATAAAGTTTTTGTAACCAACCGCTTGCCAGGCATCAGCTGTGTCGCATCTATATATTTCTCTATAGTACTTTTTTAACCGTAATATGACAGGTTGAGTAATATCTAGAGGTCTAGACTAGACACGAGCTAAATAAATATGTTGCCTAATATTGTATGTTTTTTGTATAAATATTCTATCTATCACTATGTCCCTTTTATATGTAATAAAATTCATATCTAGGGTGTACTTAATATATCATTCATTAGTCTGTTAGTGGTAGAATGTTAGAAAAACTAATCATCAAATATGCTACTAACGTTTTTCTTTTATTCTAGACTTTTGGGTAAAAGAGAAAATATTTATAAAAGGCAAAATGTGGTTGAGATATTTAGTTACTTATTTGAGTATTGGTGGGACGCAAAGATATTAAATATATATATAAGTAATTTAGAGAGAAGATAGAAACTAAAATTTTTAAGCAAAAAGTTCGCACGACAGCATATTATGTACTGGGTGCAATTTAATGACAGATGCGGACTTAACAGATCATCGTTATTAAGTTTTTGAAGAAGAAAATAAGAGATTTTCTAAGAAATATGCTGGCTTGTGCTCTTAAATGCAGTAAATAGTATTATACAAATTAATCTAATCATCACATGTTTTTATGTTTTTTAAAATAATTTAGATTATAATATAAAGATTTAAGATTATTTTCATATGTATTTGCCACAGATTCATAATATACGATTTCATGACAACTATCGCTACCTTGGTTTATTTTTTTGCAAATCTTTATACTACATAGATACATACTATCACGTCTCTTTACCTTGTGGGGTAGACAAAGCCAAGGTCTTTGAGACCTAAACGCCACGTTTAGCATGTTGGTTGTAGGTGGAAAACGGAATCAGAATAATGATGATTTTCAGCCATTCCCTCGATCGGAATTTACGATCTGCGTTAGCAGAAGCAGCTGGTGCATTCTAAGATTTTATTTTATCCCGGACCACCATAGAAGAAACCCTTAGCATTCTATATACTCGTAACACAAATATATTGAATCTCTTCGGTGTAAAGATATGTATGTATTTTATTATAAAACAACAATACCTGTATGTTTAAGCGGGTGCGGCGCGAACGAAAAACGTCGCTACTGCGCAAGCCATTAGACTGCGCAGAACCATTCGGCAATTAGGAAAAAAGGTGAAAATTCTTAATATTTTAGAAAGGGGGCGACCTCAGAAACGTACATATAAATATTGTCATGTGAGAATTATTGTTTTTGACGTAAAAATTACAAAGTTTTCGAAGAAAAATGCTTTTAGATATCATACCATATATATATCATTTTTAAATTTCATATGTATCTGTTTCAAATTCCAACAAGGTGGTGATCTTTTATAAGGAGTGATCTAAATTATACAAATAACTTTGATGTATTTAATTAATTCAGCGCATAGTACTAGTGATTTAAAAACAGGTCAATTTTCACAATTTCGTGCAGTACCGTACCGTCTCAAGGAAAGTAATTTCCAAATAAACAGAAACTGTAAGGCAACTCAAGGCTTGCATCCCAAGAAGATGTGTCTAATTTTCGATTACGTCGGGGACTCGATTTTAAATATAGAGTACTAGCTTCCGCCCGCGGCTCCGCCCGCGTCAATGTCGATCCCTCGGGAATATTACTTTTTCTCGGGATAAAAGGTAGCCTATGTCCTTCTCCGCACTCCAGAGAACTTCTATGCAAAATATTATAATGCTCGATTAAGTAGTTACGGCGTGAAAGCGTAACAAACAAACTCACTTTCGCATTTATAATATTAGTAAGGATTTATCTTACATTAGTTTTAATTAAATTTAGACTTATTCGTGGTCGACTGTACGTAGTCGCAAATAATTAAGGTAATATAGTTTTATGCGTTGTGTTTCCGTCGCAAGCCTGCGCGGTTGTCATGCGAGCTGGTTCGTACCTAAAGTCTAGACTAGTTACAGGTTAGGGCCTACGGAGATCATAATTGCTAGTTGAAGATACATCTAAGGCAAAGAAGTATCTTCATTTGAGCGTCTTTTTGTCTTAGAGAATATAAGACTTATATTCCTTACTTTAATGTTTTTAAATATATGTTGCCTGATGAAGCAATAAGCATTTAAAGCTATTAATTAAAGGCTATTTAAAGGCAATTTTCATAAACAAAATATTTAACATAGCTCTCGAAAAAATGTCTCATATCACCCATACAAAAGCGACAAGTGTGACGTCACATCTGTCTTGTCTAATCGAGGAGGCGGTAGTGAACTCGCCCCATAAAGTAACTTTGCAACCTTTTTATCCGAGTTTTGGACGACTGATCTCTTTATATAGCACAACTAAAAATATATGCATTTTGACAATCTAAAGAATCATTACAATAGGCGATGCGGCAAGCAACCCATCACTATTTTGATTCCGTTTTCCACCTTTAGGCCCACCAACATGCTAAACATGGCCTTTTGGTCTTATGACCTTAGGCTTTGTCTACCCCGTAAGGGATAAAGACGTGATAATATGTACGTTTTTATTAATAGTGACAGATGTTTT
This sequence comes from Elegia similella, assembly GCA_947532085.1. Lineage (NCBI taxonomy): Eukaryota > Metazoa > Arthropoda > Insecta > Lepidoptera > Pyralidae > Elegia > Elegia similella. The sequence goes on along the minus strand of OX383927.1, from coordinate 30,825,314 downwards.
TATTCAGTGACGGAATTTATGGAGAGGCGCTCTGACTAAACAAAGGACATGCTAATTTTACTTTGATTTTACTTATAATTTTTAAATTTCGGTTGACATTGTAATAATTTGACTAGAATTGTATACCATATTGTAATCTAATGACATTCAGTAATTATGAAAATTTACATTAATATTTGCTCGCCGCACTTGGCAAAATATGTGATTCATATACTTAACCAACTATGTTACCATATTTTACGCAAGTAAATTCTGATTCTGATTCTGTATGTATGTATATGCATTTTGACGTCATAACGTCTTATAAATCGATTAACGCCGGCTGCATGCACGATAAAGTGTCACGTTTCTTGCGCAAGCAAGAGCGCAATAAAGCGATAGAGAGGCACGACCGTCCTAAGCATTCGGCTTGTGACTTATTCGTCCAAGCTTGTGACGCATCTATTTCTCTTTCACCGTGATCACGTTAAATGATCGTACGTAAACCGACTTTACAAACAACCCTTTTTTTTTTATTAATAGTCCACCATCTTAAGGGCCGTACTACCTCACACTGCTTTGCATGATTGACTGTCATATCAATAATAATTAAATACTCAAGTTGAAATAAAAATGCAGCAAAGTTCAGGACTAACTCTGGTAACTATCTGACTCAAAAACACGATAGCGTTAAATTTTCTCGATGGAAAAAAATTGCAAAGTTGCCTCCAAATCACGTCTAATTTACTCGGTATATAGCATTATTCACCAAATACATTAAAATTAACCTTGAAACTTTTGATTATTATTGCATTACAGATAAGGCAGCCATCATATGTTTTTCTTTTTCGAATAACCCTTGAATATTCCTAAAAAACGAAAATATCCAAAGTAGCCAACGCGTTTAGACCATCCGCGTTTGTATCGCTAGGCCGCCTGGCATATGGCGGGCTCTTAACATGGCTTTCGGATGAAAATGAAGGCTACGACCCTGTAAGTCTTAGTTTTATAAATGTAATCGACTGTGTTGCCACAGAAGTATTTTATTACAAGCAATAGCTTATAGTGAACGGATATCCGGCCTCTGATGAATTTAGAGATGAGATCTACAGACTCGCAAGCCGTACGGATATATGTCGTTTATTTTATAGTTCACTAGATATTACTCGCGGCTTTGTCCGCGTAAATTATAACCTGGTGTTGCAGGGGTCTATAGGTAACAGCTTTCCATCAGGTGGGCCGTATGCCTGTTTGCCTACTAATGGTATTAAAAAAAAATTGTCCCGGCTGTCATCATTAATGGTAGTTAATATGTCAGATGCGTTTAGGCAGATTAAAAATCTAACACCAGTGTTGGCTACTGACACTACACACACAAGTAGTATTACTCTTTATAGCACCAAAAATATACAATCCTAACTAATATTATAAATAGTCTCGAACTTACTTTGGGGCTAGCTCAATCTGTGTGATTTGTCCGTATATATTTATTTATTTATTTAAATGCGAAAGTAAGTTTGTTTGTTTCCTACGCTTTCACGTCGTAACTACTGAACCGATCATCATGAAATTTTTCATACACGTTATCTGGGGTACGGAGAAGGACATAGGGTACAATTTAGCCCGGGACTGTTCCCGAGGGATCGACATTGACGCGGGCGCAGCCGCGGGCGAAAGCTAGTCAAAATATAATTCACAACTTGATGCACAAAGGTGGTCTTATCGCTACTGCAATCTTTGCCAGGCCACCGAGATAAGTAGGAGACAAATTAACAAAAACAGATGAGGTGCAAAAGTAAAGAAAGACGTTATACAGTGAATAACTTTGGCTAGCTCCGTGGCGCAGCGGTCAACACGCCAGCCTGCGACACGAGAGTGCCCGGGTTCGATCCCCGGCCAGGTCAAGAGGGCAAATGATCTTTTTCAGATTGGTCTGGGTCTTGGATGTGTATCTATATATGTATTTGTCATAAAATATAGTATCGTTGAGTTAGTATCCCATAACACAAGTCTCGAACTTACTTTGGGGCTAGCTCAATTTGTGATTTGTCCGTATATATTTATTTTATTCATTAAACTTATTATAATTAAACATTTTGATGACACTAAATGTGTATACGTAAAGCAGTTGATCACGAATGTTGGGAATTATTTTCAACTAGCTGTTGCCCGCTACTTCGTCCGCGGCAATTTCTGTTATTATGATTAATTAGTATAGATGAATAATTTTCCCCCGTTTTCAAAACATTTTTTATTGATCCTTCGCTCCTATTGGTCGCAGCATGATGTTTTATATCCTAAAGCCTTCCTCAATAAATGAACTATCCAACACAAACAGAATTTTCCAATTTAAACGAGTAGTTCCTGAGATTAGCGCGTTCAAACAAACAAACTCTTCAGCTTTATAATATTATTAACTAGCTGTTGCCCGCGACTTCATCCGCGGCAATTTCTGTTATTATGATTACTCGTAATTAGTTTTTTATTAGTATAGATGAATAATTTTCCCCCGTTTTCAAAACATTTTTATTGATGCTTCACTCCTATTGGTCGCAGCGTGATGTTTTATAGCCAATAAATGGACTATCCAACACAGAATTTTCCAATTTGAACCAGTAGTGCCTGAGATTAACGCGTTCAAACAAACAAACAAAGTCTTCAGCTTTATAATATTACTATAGCAGTATAGATTTGTAGGTCAGGGTCCGGGGCAGAAACCACGCGGTGACTAACACGATAGATCCAGGAAACAGGTGACAAACAAACAAACACTCCTTGACCCTTTTTCTGTCCCGACTTCTATGAAATATTTTTTCATATATGGTGGTTGAAATTGAAAAGGAAGGAAAAGTAATGAATCAAATTCTCACATCTACTCATGATCCCTACGGGGTAGATAGATTTATTAAGAAAATTATACTATTTTGTCGTGATTTCCAACTATTCTAACTTTAGTCGGTGATCCCGACAAACGGGGTAGACAGAGCTTAAAGAGCGTAGATATAAAGACTAAGGTGTAGCGTTCAGCATGTTGGTCGTATAGTTGAAAATCTGAATCATAATAGTGATGGGTTGCTAGCCGCATTGCTTATTTTACTGACGTCAACAATTCTCACTTGAAAATATTTGACAATTAATAAGTGTCCAAATGACCTACATTAAATAAACGTATTTGAATTTGAATATTGACATTATTCCTTAGATTTTCGCCCATTCCCTCGATCGGCTTCTACAATCTACTCGAGACGTAAAGCAGCTTGGCTTCTTTTCTGCTCGCGTTCAATACGTCTTCAATTTTCTATATTTTTTCGTATTGTATTCATCATCATCATTTCGAGTAGGTGTTACGGTCAATCGACCATGCACACCCTGGTGTCAGAGTTCTTCGGAACCGCCTCTCGGCCTCTGACGTGGTTCCTTTAACGACTACCAGATGGCAGCCGGGACCACCGGCTTAACGTGCCTTCCGAAGCACGGAATCATCTTTATTATCAGGCAATCAGGTGATTCAGGCCTGCAATGTCCTAACCAAACTGGAAACAACTAAACAAAGTATGCTTCCGGTGGGAATCGAACCCACGACCCCCGGGTCAACAGGCAAACGCCTTAACCACTGGACCACGGAGGCTGTCGTATTGTATTATTTTTATTTGATTTGTATTATTGAAATCCGGTCGATTTTATCAAACGTTTTTTTCCCTCGGAGGAGGGATCCCTCCCCTCTCTTTTTTTTCATCTCATTCTCATCCTCAACATTCTCAGAGCCCAATGTCCGCCGTTAAGACAGTATGTGAGATTACACAGTTCACGATGTAGATGATCTGGCAAAGGTTTTGAGGCTTTCTGCGAGTCTTTCACCATCCTGCCTTGGGTATGCTTTGTGTACGCGATGTTAATGTTTTGTTAAACAGCAATGAAATATACCGCTTCGAATAGGCTAGGATTTCCAAAGCCATACAAAGAGGTAACGCCAGCCGGCGACACGGAGTGCCCGGGTTCGATCCCCGGCCAGGACAAGATGGAAAATGATCGTTTTCAGATTGGCCTGGGTCTTGGATGTTTATCTATATATGTATTTGTTATAAAATATAGTATCGTTGAGTTAGTATCCCATAACACATGTCTTGAACTTACCTTGGGGCTAGCTCAATCTGTGTGATTTGTCCGTATATATTTATTTATTTATATTTAAAATAACAATACTGTACTGTGATATAAATGTTCACGTGTCCCACCACTAGGTACTATTACATCAATTGACACACACCTCGTGATTACCGAACAATTCAACGATCATACATACGTCTACTCTAACAGGTTTATGACTCTGTGAAACATGGTTCGTTATCTGTATGTTATGTCAAAAGATTTAGTATAAAAAAGGGGTATTTAAACTTTATTATACTAGCAACTATCACTATTTTGATTTCGTTTCCCACCTTATGCCCACCAACATGCTAAATGTGGCTTTTATATCTTAAAGACCTGGACTCTGTCTAACCCGCAAGGGGAAAAGACGTGATAGTATATGTATTGCACACTCGCGCTAACTGACCTTTATTGCTAAAAATAATCTAATCCTTATCCTTATCCTTACTAATATTATCCTTATCCTTACTAATATTATAAATGCGAAAGTGAGTTTGTTTGTTTGTTTGTTTATTTGTTTGTTTGTTTGTTACGCTTTCACGCCGTAACTACTGAACCGATCACCATGAAATTTTGCATACAAGTTCTCTGGAGTGCGGAGAAGGACATAGGCTACCTTTTATCACGGGAAAAAGTACTATTCCCGAGGGATCGAAATTGACAAGGGCGGAGCCGCGGGCGAAAGCTAGTATACAAATATATGAACATTAAAATTGTATATTACATGAAATCAGTGAAAAAGAAATAACGAAAAGAAATAAAATTGAAAATATAAAACAAAGCCCTTCGGGCGAGTAGGCAAACAATACCATTCAGCTCTCAAAAAGAGTTTCTTTCGGCGTTCCTTTTCTGCACTGATCAATTCAGAAAGACTAGTAACCTAGTAGCTTTTGAACAATAAAATAAAAGTACATTAGATTTTATTAATTAGTAGTTAAAATTCTGTGAAGGCTTAGTTTCTAAATTAATCTTTCTTTGAGTCTTTGAGCTAAATTCACTTTTTTTGCTCTATAAGAACCACAAAGCCCTTCACAAGACGACGGCTGTGAAGATGTGGTCTTTGTCTACACAAAATCGAGACAGTACCGCACGAGACTAAGATAGATCTTAGATTGAGTGCTTATAAGTTTTCGGGCATGTTCCAATAATTAAGCTCTTAACAATAGAGCAATTCCTAGGGTCTAACTAAATTAAATTTATCTAGAACACTGATAAATTTTTACAAGAATTTATTTCAAGAAAAGGCGTGAAAATACTTGTCAAATTATCCGCCAACATTTATTCATTTGAAATTAACGTTCGAGCCTTTTCAGAAACCGTTCGCCGAAATAATTTTGTGGTCTTTTAACCCTCGCAGCTAGGAAAACAGGCGCCCACATTGTTTTATCAGAAAATACTCATTAAAATGTACTGAATAATAAGAATATTTGATTGTGCCAAAGTTTTAACGGGGACAATAGTCTTTTTATGCCAACGTTTTAACTCTAAAAGTTTTTATGTAGCATGGAATCAAGTCAATTTACATAGAAATAAGGTCATATAAGCCACACTAGTCGCAAAGAGTAAGTAGACTAGATCAGTGACGTGCAGTACATATAGACAGTTAGACTCTGTCTACCCTGAACTAAAAATATTAGATCATTGCCTCTAAAAAAATCACAAGCAAAATGCTCAATAAATCAGTTGTTTTTTTTTTTTTTTTTTATTAGCTTGTTTCAGTATCCCACTGCTGGGTAAAGGCCTCTCCTTTTTGTTTCCAATCATCCCTATCGCGGGCAATAACTTGCCAGCCACTTATATAAGCATCACCTAGAAGGAGATGGAGCGATGACTTAGATGCTTATATAAATCAGTTGTTATCTATACTAATATTATAAAGCTGAAGAGTTTGTTTGTTTGAACGCGTTAATCTCAGGAACTACTGGTTCAAATTGGAAAATTCTTTTTGTGTTGGATAGTCCATTTATTGAGGAAGGTTTAAGGCTATAAAACATCACGCTGTGACTAATAGGAGCGAAGCATCTATAAAAAAAGTTTTGGATAGGGGAAAAATTATTCTTTACTAATTAATCATAATAACAGAAATTGCCGCGGACGAAGTCGCGGGCAACAGCTAGTTATTGAAATAAAGTATTTATTTTAGTAGGTAATCGTAATTTATCGTAATTAATTAGGTAAATTTTTGACCGAGTATGTTTTTGTCTACCTTCCGAAAAATGTGTGTGCACGTCGCTGCACTAGACTACTAATTCGCAAAATTTCTACCAGTTGTGGTAAAGTAGATGTTTACATGTAAATTTGAATTTTATTAGTAGAATTGAAACACCGTGGCTGGCACTAGTACCATAAGTATATGTACATGGGTAAAGTAACCAAATACTGGTAGAGTACAGTGGAAGCAGTGGAGGAAGGCAAGAGGTAGAGTAGCTTGCCAACGTTGCTGACTCTACTCGACCGTCTACTTACGCTTACGCCTGTACTGTACTGACAAATTGTTGTTCGCTATTGTTATGTTAAACAGGAGGCTTTTTTAAACGATTGGTGTTGATCAAAGTGAAACCTATGTGATCATTTTAAAATATCATATGCTACCGTATATCAATAAAAATATGTTTTTTTTTTGTTTTTATAGGTACTAGCTTTCGCCCGCGGCTCCGACCGCGTCAATATCGATCCCTCAGGAACAGTACCTTTTCCCGGCATAAAAGGTAGCCTATGTCTTTCTCCGTACTCCAGAGAACTTGTATGCAAAATTTCATGATGATCGGGTCAGTAGTTACGGCGTGAAAGCGTAACAAACAAACTCACTTTCGCATTTATGATATTAGTAAGGATAGAATTAATATTTTCGGCCTTTATTACATTTTTTTTTTTTTGTTTTCCCAATTTGAGGCTACGCCATCTAGTGATGGATGGAAAACTCTGTCTTAAGTACTGCAGCGCTGTCTCTGCTGCCTAATAGTGGGAGCTGTGGCAGTCAGTGGAACATATAAGCCGACGCCCTTGTTCATGCTTATAGGGTCAATATTTTTTAAATGCGGTTGGCTGTTTTTACGTAATATCATATTGTCTTTTGACTGACGATTGGCCATCAATAACGTAGAAATTTATCAGTGCTAGCTTTGTTGCCCTAAGTTGTTAGCGCATCCAAATATCAGCTCCAAACGTTAATTATACGATTTTGCACAAAAAATACTAAAACATGGAATCAATAAATGGAGCACACGCACAGGCGTAATGTGACATAACCGCACACAGGCGTAAACGGGGTCATGGTTGCTCATGCGCGCGCGCATGACGCACGACGCGCGTTGCCGCTGCACCGGATTGCGGATGCGTCGGGCGGGAGGCCGTGCCGGCTGCCAACTGATACTGAGATCTTGCGTTATTTTTGGGTGATAACGTGAATTTTTTGATGTTTTTTGTAGTGTGCACGAATCAGCGAAACAAAATGAGATCATTTAAATGGCATTTTTCAGCGAATATTGAATTTTGAGGATTAATTGACGACCTCTGTGGCCTAGTAGTCATAATGCCAGGCTGTCACAACGTACGTCCTGGGTTCGATGCACGCCGGTCAGGTCAAGGTGTAGGTATTGGATGTCTCTAGCTCTCTCACTAACCGAACGAAGCATAGAAGCGATAAAGCTTCTACTCGAACGTCGATTTTCCGTGAATGTGTGGTACTTCCCCGGACGAGCCGACCCATTCATGCTACTAGCAAAAATGAATTTTCCCAGTAGCGTGACTCTACCACGACTATTCACGAGAATCATTCATATTTTGACATGATAAGGTTTTAGAAACAAGCGATAGATAGGTACGGTCGTCCTAAGCGTTCGGCTTGTGACGCATCTATCTCTCTTCCACCGTTATCATGTAAAGTTATAGTTCGTAAACCGACTTGACAGACAACAATTTTTTTCATCAATCACACTACCGCTGAATCAGCCCGCTGAACGGATTAAATAATGAAATTTGGCGCATAGGTACTTAGTAGATAGAGCAAGTCCTGTCTTAAGATACTTTTTATACAGGAATTAGGTTCCACGGGTCTTCACGCGGCAAAATACTAATCTAAATATATATAACTCAAAGGTGACTGACATAGTAATCTATCAACGCACAGCCCAAACTATTGGACGGATCGGGCTGAAATTTGGCATGCAGGTAGATGTTATAACGTAATCCGCTAAGAAATTTTGATCAATTCTACCTCAAGGGGATAAAATAGGGGATAAAAGTTTGTATGAAACTTTGTCAATTTTAAACCGATTTCTTAACGCGAGCGAAGCCACGGGCAAAAGCAAAAAAGCTAGTCAGAAATAAAGTTACACTTTTTCCTCTATTTCAGAGGCAAAGAACACAATAACACATATACCTATACTATATAGTACTGTGAATTTTATGTAGGTTATGGAGTAAATAGGTTAATGTCAGAAAGACAAACTGTGTGACAATAACCCACATTATATTCCTGGTAAAGTTAAACATATTGTGGAATTTGTTTATAGGAGATGTCTCTATGACGGGTTTTCCCTTTATTGTCCTGCTCCTGATTTAGGTCATTTTAAAATAAACTTGAAAAATATACAAACATGTGATGTTTTTGCCATGTAATGTTAGTGAGGAAGCGAAACACAAAATAACCAGCTTTTAGCATATGTAGATCGTAAAATCTATCAAGAGAATGGGCGTTATAAGGAACGTACTAAGATTCAAAGATATATTCAGAAAATAGGCCGTTTCAAGCACTTTTTCATGTCAATTCACATTTCAAAAATACATCATGTGTGAAAATTTCAACTATCTAACTATCACGGTTCTTGAGATACAGCCTGGTAACAAACGGACAGACAGACAGACTTACCCTTTGGGTACGGAACTCTAAAAACGAAGTTTGTTCTTTCTCTTTCACTCATGGCTAATGATGATGCTATGGACATTTTATCAAGTTTCCCAAAGAAATGGCAATATCCCGAGCTCATGGATGCCTTTCTTTCTTATAAGGCACGCTAACCCGCTGGTTTCAAATCGGAGGCATGGATGAGCTCGGGACACTGGTGACCACTCCAAGTATGAACAACATATACGCGAGCGCATGGGGCCCCACGGTAATAATTTCTCTGACAATCTATATTTGAAAGCTCACTGCTCAGCCGGAACCTCGTAGAAATCGCAGCGAAATGATACTTATTTACAATACTAAAGAAAGTTTACTATTACATTTATGTACGTTATAAATGCGCATGAGCATTTGAATGTTCTATACATCGGATCTGTATTGTGCGAAGGGAGATTTTGAGAGACCAAAGGGAGAGAGCAGTATTTAAATCAGCTTTGCAATTGGAACAAAGGGTTTTAAATGTTCCACTAATAGTAAACGTGGTCCGAAATTCATTGTTGATGATAAGCAGGCTTAGACGGTCCTTTAAAACCCTAATTTCATTTCAATTTAAACATGGAAATTGGAGATGAATTTAGGAAATAACAAGAAAACAATAAACAAAAACCGTACCGTATCTATAAAATCGGCAAAAAAATCATGTCTATTGTATGGGTATATTTAATATAATTTTTTTTAATTATTTATTTTTAAAGTGAATATATAACTAAATATTCTGTGAATATTTCAAGCGTTTACCTGTTGCCATTATCAATAGGTATCGAGCAAAAACAAGCATAAAAATCACGTTTGTTGTATGGGAGCCCCTTAAATATTTATTTTTTAGTATTTGTTGTTATAGTGGCAACAGAAATACATCATCTGTGAAAGTTTCAACTGTCTAACTATCACGGTTCATGAGATGCAGCTTGGTGACAGGCGGACAGACAGGCAGACGGACAGCGGAGCGATATTAAATTTATGTATGGACGTGTGGATGTATGGATTATGTATGGCGTGATTGAGCGCCAAAAGGGTCAAATGGATTTTTACGAAATTTTGTAAACGTTAAAAATAATAGAAAAATTGTGAAAAGTTATTCCAAATCTTAAACTAAAAAATAAAAATTAATTAAAACTATTAAATAAATACCTACATAAATAACACCAAAACTATAAATAAAAAATGTCCCGCAGGTCGTTATCACACGGAAACTACCCAGAAGGCTGGTGGCATTGCCACGTTGGATGGCAAAGCTTATTTTCTGTCCAAGGTAATGGCCAGCCCTCTGATGATTCTTAATTAGGTAATACGTGCAGAATATTCGAAGTTGTTTTGATTATGAACGTATTTTATATAACTACGAATAATTCGTTCACTTAATAATTCATTCAATATCGTCTCGTCATTCGATATGCGGCCATCGACGACGAAAGTCTATAAAAGATAGAAGTAAATAATTGTAGAGAGAAAAGATAAGTATCGATATTGTTCCATTTGTCGTTTTACTCTTGAATTCTTACAAGTGTCTGGGATACTATTTTTAAAAGTGTGACACTCGTCTTCGAGCGATTTTTGTATGGAAAAATCACTTGTTTACGACCGGCGTCACTTCTGAGCGGAGCGGCCTGATGTCACAAAAGGCGACGGCTAAAAATCAGTGTTGAATATGTTAAACGTAACACTGCTTACACAAATTTTAATTATTCTTAAATCAAATGCACCGGTCAAATGGTTGTTGTTTTTGTGTTTCTAATATAAATATTTTTTTATCTTATCTATTCAAAACACGATTCAAAAACAAAGAACGGTTGCCCGTATGACATGGTCTAAAATAATTTTTGTATTCCCGAGGGACTAAAAAAAATTCAATTTTAATTTTTTTTTAGTCCGGTGGCAAGCAAGGAAAAGCATAATGTGTCATCTCAGGCCTAACATAATATTTTTACTTCGGGCAACATGGGAATCCCTTGCTTTACTCAAAAGTCACTTTATAATCTCTCGCTACGCTCGGGACTCTATGCTAGACTCCTTCATTCCGCTCTGGATTCATAATATTGCCCTCACCAAATAGTATTATGATAGGCCCTTGCACAACAATCACAACCTACTATTTCATTCATTTGCGTGAATGGGTATCTAACAAATCATTTATAAGAAAACTAGCTTTCGCCCGCGGCTCCGCCTGCGTCAATGTCGATCCCTCGGGAATAGTTCTCCCGGGGTAAAAGGTACCCTATGTCCTTCTCCGTACTCCAGTGAACTTGTATTCAAAATTTCATGATGATCGGTTCAGTAGTTACGGCGTGAAAGCGTCACAAATAAACAAACTCACTTTAGCATTTATATTAGTAAGGACAAAATCGAATTAAGTAATGAACGTAAGAAAGCGCAGTCATAACTAAGAATAAAAAAACAAGAATCCAGAAAATTACAAATGTAATTCCTGTCAATTTATGTTACAACGCAAAAATATTAAACACGTCCTCACTTAGGTCTCTTCGCAAAAACTGTAGTACCTACATGGCTATTCCCTGGAGGGCCAGGCACTCAAGTGCCGCGGGGCCGTTGGCGGGCCCTTTTTAGGGCACTAAAAAGTCTTTGCGGTGCGGACGTAACTTGTTTGATCGCCAATAAAACTGCGCCACGTGGTGTCGATAAGTGGACTTTTTTCATGTTCGGAACGTGAGTGTAATAAAACTTTTAAAATATTTTTTTATGGATTGTACATGGATCTCCATGGGATTGTAATGTGTTCAAAATGGGTATGTTCTACATATGTATATATGTTGACAATGTTAAATTATAACAAGACATACATATTGGTTATTAGGTTTAGCTTCAATTATTATTTTATATTAATATCGATTTTCCAAAATTTAAGATAGTAATAGTTTGGGAATTCTAAGTCGTAATGTAGGTAACAACTTACTGTTATTTTGTGAACACGAATAGGTTATTATTATTAACTACTATGCCACTCTGTTAATTACCATTTCAATCATATAATTAATATTTATTTCTGTTAATTTTACACAGCGATCTTGATTCTTGCTGCGCAGGTCTATGATAAGTGATAATGCTGAAATACACTATATATGTGAGAGTAAACATGTTTTTGCTAATTCATAGTCCTTTGTTGGGGATTCCCCATATAATCATGAGCGATGACGTTACCATTATCATATTATGTGACACATACATTGTCAAGTAAACGAAATTTTACATTTACTCTTTCGAAATTGTTTCTTCAGTGAAATTATATGTGATGCATAAGGCATACATTCTGGCAGGATTAATGTAACGTTACCTACGTTACATTAATCCTGCCAGAAATACTATTAGTCAATCTAAGCGCATGTTTACCTATTGCCAACATTTAACTTGGGCTAATTCTCTGAATATCGAAATAAGGTGTACTCTCCCAATAACAAGAAAACTATTTCAAGCACTTTTTCTAGAAACTCAGTTTGATAACGTTTTCCCTTTTGAAAATGATGTTCCAGAGGAAACAACCTGACGTCAACATGTGCTCGTTAAAAATGTATTTACTTCTATTTATTTATTAGCGAGGTTCGCGTGTTCTAAAGACAAAAAGGAATGTCCAGATACGGGCGCGATTCAGAGATAAAATATAATGATCTAAAGCAGGGAAAGCGGCTAGAAAAGGCACGCGGCTTTCGCTTCCGGCCGCTCGGGGGCGCCACGCGCCTACGTCTCGGTGCTATAAATTATAAACTTGAGATTTAGTAGAACTTTGTTGAAAAAAAGAAACAACTATAAAAACACGCCAGTCTTGCCTAAAAAGAAACAAAAAATAAATAGCCAGTGTTACATGGGATGACGAAGAATTTGTTTGTAGGTAGAATGCTAACATAATGTTTCTATCGACTCATACAGCCAAAATTCTGAATAAGACGGGCCCCCAAAAATATTTTAATATTTTTTGAGCCCTTAGGTAGACTTATAAATGCAAATATTTTTCCTAACGTACCTACATAAAGTCGGTTAAGGGAATGATACCTCTAATAATTCGAATCTGGCATTTGGTCTTTTTTTTTTACTAAATGTTGGATAAGGCAATTGTCTTCCATCTCACCTGATGGTAAGTATCTTACAAATGCTATGCAATTCCAAAAAATAAATTCTGTATGTCTCCAGTACCCTTCAGGCATAAGGCCATAAATATCCAGTAATACCGGGATAAAGGATTTTTTGCATATTTTTTTAAAGATTCTAGAGAAAGTGGCGTTGCCAATAAATAATATGTTTTACTTTGTCATCAATATTGGAATAACAAATGTTCAAGAGAAACTAGACAATTAAGATATTTCAGTAAAAAGTAATAAAACTTCTAAACTTTCATATCTTAACCGGGCTTACGAACGTTTGGCGCGGTAAAAGCTAGACTAAAGGAAAATCACTGCCACTTCCTCGAGCGGAAATCGAAAGTGGATTGCGATCGAGGAGAAAACTGCATAGACGCCGGTCGGTGCATCAGCGAAATTGCAGTTTATCAGTTTTGAGACTACTAACGCCATCTATGATATGTTGTACGAACTAATCAAATGATACCAGCGCCATCTGTCTGTTATGCGTGTAACTAGCTAATCAGAGAGACAACAGTTTTGTTTTGTAGACATAAAACTTCTACCACTCGCCGCTAGATGTCACTATACTTAAAATGTTACGTAATATTTTTATTTGGTCAAAACTACTCGCGCAATAATAAAACACTGACCTTTACCTCCACCAGCATCGTGCACTTGCGGCTTCCCACTCGGCACCCGCTGCATCGGCGACGCACTTCCGTAGTTCATAGAAGTCCCACTGTAATCCGAGCTGATAGGTTCTTGCTTTATTCCGCTAGATGTCGCTGCTAGTTTCTCAGCCAGCAACGGATTTGCGGATGCGATATTATATCGTCCATTGTTTATATTATTCGCAACAGCGTTGTTGATGGCGTTAGTCCCGGATCTCAACAACTGCTGTAGCCTTTGCTGGCCGTTGTTCGGTATTAACTGGTTGTTCGGCTGGTAGTAGCCTTGTAGTTGGCTCCCGGACGGTGGCGATGATATATTGTTGTTTTCTTCTTGCTGGAAATAAGAAATAAGATCATGAAACATTGTACTTTGTCTAATTAACTTTTACTTCGCTTGTTTTCAACTACAAACTTTTGAATTTTAATACTACTGTGTTATTTTTAGTTCCTCTTACCTATAAATATGTAGGTATGATGAATTATCACTATAAGTACATATTTACTTTATTAAATTAAGAAATAAAATATGAGGATAAAATCCACCTAAGGTCGCAGGTTCGAACCCTAAGGTTTAAACTAGCTACCTTAGGTCTCTGTACAACTTAATAATGTTTATTGATGTAGGTAGTAAAAGTATATCAAAATAGCACTGTGAATGCAAAAATATAAAACACTATACATATAAATATGTATCATATAATAAAGTGTGTTTTGTTGCAAAGGATTTCAAATTGGGACCGCTTGCGTACTTTCTTAACAATTAATTTGATATATCTACCAAATATTTTTCCTGCTTTTTTATCCTATTGTTTATTCTTCAAGATAACTAGGTCTATGGCAATTTTCTTGGCACAGCCGTCAAGACAGATCCAACTGGCATATTCCCTTACTTTTGACAAAGGCGGTGTACAACATTTTGCTGGTCACTTCAACATCCATTACGGTTTAAATACCTTAATAAAATCACTAAATCATACGGAAGCCGCAATGTATTTTGAAATGTCGATCAAAACCGTTATACATCGTAGTTCGGTAGGCCGGCAGGTCTATACTTATAAGAATACTTACTTTAATTTCAATAGGCGGTACAGCCGACGCGGTAGCATTGGTGAGGTCAGTAAAAAACGTGTCAAAATTGTCAAAGGCGGTTTCTCCCAGCTGCTTCAAAATGTCATCAGGGTCGGCCGCTTCCGAGCCGTCTGCTTCCAACGTCAGACCCCCCACGATGTTGGTCAGCTCGGCCTGGGATAGCTCGCCCAAGGAAGTCGCCATTTGCTGAAGCTGGGCGGCAGCTTGCCCCCCTGCAGCTACTACCGCGTCCTGGAATGAGAAATCACGGTAGCGTAGCTACTTTGTGTTACTGCGCCCTTTTGGGCGTAATATTCTGAATATAATTGAAGATTTATAATTGTATTTAAACAGGGTGATTTTGTAATGGCAATATTTTAATGACAAAATCAGAACTCTTGATATTTATTAATATAATATACAACCGCAAGATAAAATGTAACTGTTATAAAAAATATATAGTTTAAAAAACTTAAAAAAACCCTGTTATCAAATTATTGTATTGTCATCGCTCCTTGATAAGTCTACAAAATTTTAATTAAGTCGGACCGTTTAAAGCGGGTCAAAATTGAGTTCAAAGAAGTCGGTGACAAACAAACAAACACACAAACATAAAAGTGAAGCTAATAAAAAGCGTGTAATAATACTGGGCCATACAAATTCATCGATTACCTGGTCAAATTTCTGTGGGAAGCCTTAATTGGTTCTTTTTTCTATCATAAAGCAGTTCTGATTCCGTAATTAAAATATTGCCAGGAATTTCGAAATCACCTGTTTATATCTTTACATGTATATCGTAGTTGGAATTAAGTTAAAATTAACACGTTCGGCCATACAGTCCACCCCACCATTGTACTGTGAGACATGCAAATCATAGAATTCTAATACTCGCTCATGAAGATTTAAATATATATTAAATAAATAGCTTCTAACTTTCATGAGAAAATGGAAAATTTGGCCTTGACTGTTCCGAGGCTAACTACTGTTAGGTCTACCAAACATACCAAAGAGCTGGGGTTTTGGGTTTGCGTCCATCTTGTCTTGAGCTTGGTATATAGATGGCGCTGTGATAAATAAACAATAATGTTTTGTCAAATTGCTCCCATTATTTTTTAAGCATAAAAACGCAAGAATATAATTCTTTTGTAATATTTTTAGCATTATAAAAGAAGCATGGATGGCCAGATATAGCGAAGGAAAGATGTGATTGGAGAACTGAGGAGGAGGCCTTTGCCCAACAGTGGGACACAACACCGATAGCCTAGGAAAAAAATACCTGTTATCCAACTACTGAACATGAATCGTTGTTTATAATAAAAGAAAGAAGATCGTATGCTCCGTTCTTTTCTTTCCTGGTTAACATAAATGTTACTAATTTGACTTTGACTATAAATAAGTAATTCATACTACATATTGCTGTATGAGACTGTATGTACATTCCGATCCTCTCAACTAAATTGAGCCTTATTAAAAAAATAAAAGCCTATGCACACCGCGTTTACATTCCAATGCAGGCGCAATTTCCAATTTACAAAGATTTTGTAATTAACAAAATAGATATGTATGACTGAATCTAATGTATATGTGTAATCGAAATAAACACGGTGTGCATAGGCTGTGTTTTTACCTGAAGGCAATTGGAGAGGTCGACCATCCTGCCTTCATTCTCGCCTGACCACCATTCGTCTTCAATAAATGGCATCGCCAGCGCCGGGGCCGACGGCGCATGCGTCCCCGCCACGTTGTCGCGCCTACTCTACGCCAGATGGCGTTGTTCACAAACACGAACACTTAACACTATTCCAACAAAAAGTATCTACACTAATAAATTCGTTCAAAATGTTTGGCAGCGTCTTGGACGGATCGAGCATTATTCGATGTATAACTAAGCGAAGTTTAGGTACACAGTTGCGGAGGAACACATTTCGGTTTTGTTGGTTTGGCCGCGGCGGCGTTCCTTCTTCGGCCAAGTTACCTCACTCCTCGTAAGCCAATCCTCTTCAGCAGCGACCTGCGAACATTGAAAGCGTAGGCTTTCACGTCTTTTATGATGATCTAAAACTATTTCTCTTTATATCTAAAAAAAACTATAAGTAGGTAAGTATTTATATCTCTAATTTTAATTCAATGTCTCTTTATAACTTTGTTTGCTATGCTATCTTGCTAGAAATTGGAAAATTAACGTGTTAAATATTTAGTATTTAGCAAATTATTGCTTTGTTAAATAAATTGCAATTCAACATAAAGGGTTCTTAATAAGTTTTAACGGACTTCAAGCTCAATATAAAGCACAAAGCTTGACCGTTCCCAACAAGCATATAACAAACAGTTTCTTCCACAATTTAAGGAATGAATGAGCCTATTTTTATGAAATTTCATAAAGACTAGATGAAATCTAGTCTTTTTGCAATAAAAAAATCAATGCGTCGAGGTCACCTGGCGACGTCCCAGTGAATGTCGAATCTACGTCGATACAGCATAGAGGCAGCGCGTCGCACGACCGTTGCGCACACGCCTGCCGCTCTGGAATCAAGGAAAACAATATATTTAGAAAAATCTAAGATATAAATGAGTAATCTGTTGATATCACTAGGTGGGGGGTCTTAAACTGTGAGATTGTTATCAAGATATGAACAGAAGAAAAAGGGATAGTTTCATTTACGAATATGTCTTGTATATCCTTACTTTACATAATAAACTAGCTTTCGCCCGCGGCTCCGCCCGCGTCAATGTCGATCCCCCGGGAATAGTACTTTTTCCCGGGATAAAAGGTAGCCTATGTCCTTCTCCGTACTCCAGAGAACTTGTATGCAAAATTTCATGCTGATCGGTTCAGTCGACATTCGACATTGACGAGGGCGGAGCCGCGGGCGAAAGCTAGTTGTTTATATTTAATAGTTTAGAGTAGAATAGTTTCACTATGAAAAAAACATGTTGCAATTCATGTATGCAAACCAAGAAATTTAATGCTATATCTGGGTTTCGTGCAAATAGCATATAATTTGCTCTAAAACTAGATAAAGCACCTAATTTCTTGGAAAAATAAATATATACGGACAAATTTTGGTTTCGTATGTTGCCAACTTTGCCAAAAAGATCACATTTGACGATGTATATAGTTCACAAGATAATGAGCTATGTATATAACAGCAAAGCAAACCAAGTAGAGAAGAACGTATTAAAAAATCTATGAAAGCATCATCTCGTTCTGAGTGAAAAGAAAAGTGCACTAGAATATCTGAAAAGGTGAGCTAAGTTCAACAGCATCGTCTTTTTCTATCGCTTAGAAATACTACGGCTCACGCGCTGACAATCCTCATAATGAGTCATAAAAAGCCCATTTAATAATGATTACTGCATAAACATAACATACTCGTAATAGGCGGGCTCATAAAAAAACAATGTGCGGAACTGAGCTGCGCCCGCGCCGCGAAAGAAATGGCGGGCGCGGTGCACAAAAACAACAATGGCGCTCTTTCACCGTAATTGCGCGCGTAAAAAGGCGACTTTTGTTTTCTAAACGCTTCCTAAATATACTTTCTTCGCTACATCGCATGCATTGTTAATGAATTCACAAGTCGCTGGCGCTTTTTGACGAGTGAATTAAAATGTCGTAGTTATAGCTATTGCAATTTGTCTACAACTATTAGCGTATTAGCGACTAACCTATCTAGATGTCAGCCTTGAACTACGCTAGAAACATTTCGACCGCTTAAACTTTAGACAATATTGTAAAGATATTAACAGAACTGACGAACCTCAGTAACTTAAATGTATAAATATAAAAATAAATATAAAAAAGCCTTTATTTATCCTATTCCCATTGTTATGGTTTTCTTATATACTAGTGTTAGACTACTGTTTTAGTGTGTTGTATTTGCATTTTAACAATTACCTCATGCTGCAATTTCTTTTTAGTTTCTTCATGTTGTTTATTATTGTAATTTTAATTTTTCTATTATGTAGATAATTACAGGTAGTGTTATTTATGTTTTATATATAATTTATGCGTTACTTATATTTATTTTTTTATAAACATAATTTTTATTCTAATTTAGTGTTTAAGTGTTAGTGTATTAGTGCTCATTGAAAATGGACCCCGCTTGGGTATAGGCCTCCTCCAATCTACAAATACAAAAATAGAGATTAATACATTTTAAAGGAATTGAAGCCTCGATAATCATACTTAAGTAATCGTGATGCAACATTTTAAATATAAAATAAACGCTATAAAATAATTTGATGCAAATATGATTAGCGCGCTAGACGAATTGTCATTTCCGTACCACTTTATTTTTAAATACATTTCCTCAATCTTATATTTTATGCATCATCAGCACTACAGCTGTGTGTGATGCGTATATTTTATGGTTACCTAACATTATTTTCTTAGTGAAAATATTACATAGGTGTGTTAAAGTATAACGTTTAAAATAGATACATATTTTTTGATTTACAACAAAGCGTGAAATACTAATAATATATATCTTACCTAAATCTTCAAATAGAATTTTACTATTGACTTGCTCATTCAATTTTGACTAACTCTATTTGATTGAATAGGTTTATTTATTTAACAATAATAAATCTATACCACCAAAGTTAAAAAATAGCAAATATAATTTATTTAAAAATAATAGTCCAGGAGCTATAAACTCGATCAATAAATCATTTTAATGTGACTTAAATTTCACGCAGCCTGTGGCGCTAGTTTCTAATACATGTGCTTTTAATTTCCATAATGAAGCTAATACAGTGGCTCAAGCATATTTATAGCTTTCACAAGTATGATAGGTGTCTCCACGGATACAAAGATGAACTGCTTTTCTTTGGTTCAGTTTACATCAAACTTATCTAAACGAGTATTAAGTAGGAAAATTTTTTTGACGTGTAACTTCTTAAAAATCGATGAACGCCGGCTGCACGCATGAAAAAGTGTCACGTTCTGTGTGCAAGCGAGAGCGCGGAACAAGCGACAAAGAGGCACGTTTGGCCTATCGCTTTATAAATAACCATTTTATTTCTTATATATGAAAAAAAAACGCAAGTTCGCTGCCAAGTATTTCGTGATTTCGTTGTATGCTAAGGTCTTACGTCGATTTTGGACTCCCGCATATTCCCTCTCCCCATAATATTGTTAAAACAATAATATTTATATGATCGTTAATCAAATACTAAATATTTGTATGAACATTGGTATTAAAAATCTCAGATAGAATCAAACCATGTCTTGACGGACTAACTAACATGGACGGAGCCGCGGGCAGTATAGTAGTTATAATCTTACCATCTTGTGACATAAAATATGACGCGTTGCATTATTCATCGTATCGCGGTAAAAAGCTAATTAAAAAACATGAAAGTCTTAATACATACAGTCATTGTAATAAATTATAAACTAAATCATAATCCGATAGCACTCAGTGACGCAACTTACGTGGCTGTAATAATGTTTTAGTATGTAACTGCGTGATGTGTAAGATCGCACATTATGAATTGCAAGCTCATTTGTAAATTGTAAAGATTTTTTTATAATATTATTTAATTATTATGTTCACATAAATATGTAAAATATCCTTCTATTCGAGATAAAACTGGTGTGTTAAATAAACCTTTTGAATTATACTGAAACAATACAATGATAATGAGAGTGAGAAAAAATTGTAAGACAATAATTTATTTTTTTATTATTTTACATCTTGTTTATTAAATTACTGCAATTTTATTGCTCTTGACGCAGAGTTCAAATATTTTTTCATATGAAAATACCGACTTCAGGCAATCTACTGAACCATGAAATTTAAATAGGACTAATCTAGACAGCATAACCTTAAAAGTAAAAAAAAGTTTTTATTTTCTTTTCTTCTTTTTTTTTCTTCGTTCTGAAGCTTATTTGAGCCAGTTTCCAGTTAGCCAATGGCACCATTTATTCATTCTTCTAGATTCGAGTTACAATGAGGTGTGCGTGTATATCAGAAGAAAGGACTTTGGTTCTTGATAGGTCTAAAGGATTTAGATATAGGCGGTAATGAAGGTACTAGGGCAATATATACATAGAATATCATAACAAAATAAAACATTACATTAAGATGTTACGAAAAGTAAAGAAAAAAAGATTTTTCAAGTCGGTTCATAAATGACCGGGTTATGAGGTAACAATTATTTAAAAAATAATACTACCGAATTGATAACTTTCTCCTTTCTTCGAAGTCGGTAAAAATAACTTAAAGGCTTATTTTGGCCTAATGCCTATTTGATAGTAAATATACTATCAAATAAGCATTAGGCCAGAATAATAATCTATACATATAATAAAACAGTAAAATTATTTTGTCTGTACATTTCGAATTTTTGACTGAAATGGATAGAGGGACACTTAAAAAGAATAATAGAAAGCAAAAAAAATTTTTTGGAATTTCTTGTCTGTCTGTCTGTCTGTCTGTCTGTCTGTCTGTCTGTATGTATGATCACGATTATCTCCGAAAATACTGAACCGATTTACTTCAAACTTTCACCAATTGCTTTGTTTTAACTCAGTTTAACATTTAAAGTTTGTTTCATCAAAATCGGTTCATTAAAAAAAAAGTTATCGTCATTTGAATGAACTCAAGGCATGAGTTTGCCTGCAAACATATAGCAAAAAATAAAATAAAATAATAAGTGACATAAGAAAATTAAAATCCAAAGTCAATTCATCATCATTATACGATAGCATTATACCTATCCATACTATCCATAGTAATCCATACTAAAAAAAAAGGAGAAGCTGACTGACTGACTGACATATCAACGCAGGGCCTAAACTATAAGGGTTAGGAACTTGAAATTTTGCACAGGGGTTCCTTTTATAACGTAGGGGAGCACTAAGAAAGGATTTTTGGAAATTCATCTCCTTAGGGGGAAAAACGGGCTGCAAAGTTAGTATGAAACTTTGTTGTTTTTGAAGTTATTCGAATGAAATTCAGCATGAAGGTTCTTTGCTGAAAGGTATGAAACACGACTAAAATATTTTACTCAAAAATCATCCCTTAAGGGGGTAAAATAGGGGTGCAAAGTAAGCATGAAACTATGCCATTTTTGAAGTTAGTCGAATGAAATTCAGCATGAAGGTTCTTTACTAAAAGGCATGAAACACGAGTAAAATATTTTTCTCAAAAATCATCCCTTAAGGGGACATAACGGGGATGCAAAGTTAGTATGAAACTTTCCGTTTTTGAAGTTATTCAATTGAAATTTAATATTAAGGTGTTTCATTGAAAGTCATGAACTAATGTATTCCGGGTTCAACTAATAATTCTACTGTTCCTGAGAAATCAACACTTATGCGGGCGGAGCTGCGGGCCAAAGGCAAACCTGACTTATATATCAACGCACAGCCGAAACTACTGTGCGCAGAAACTTGAAATTTAGCACAGGGATTCTTTTTATGATGTAAATGAGCACTAAGGAAGGATTTTTAGAAAATCAAAGGGGTAGAAGTTTTATGGAATTTTCTCATTTCTGGACTTAGAAGTTTGAAAGTAGGTAAGCAAGTTCTCAATTAAAATTAAAAAAGATCTTTTAAGGTGAACCAGACAACATTCTCCCTTGAAGGGGTAAGTAGGGGGTAAAGTTTGTATGGAATTTTTCCATTTCTAGACTTAGTGGTATGAAAATAAGTATATACGTTCTAGGTTACAATTAAAAAAGATCTGTGTAAGTGAAATGTACAAAATTTCCCCCTTAAGGGATAAAGGGGGGGGGGGGGGATTGTATGGAAATTTTCTCATTTCTGGACATAGAAGTATAAAAATAAGTATATATGTTTACATTGAAATTTAAAAGATCTGTGTAGTTAAAATGGTCGATAACTCCCCTTGAAGGGGTAGATTAGGTGGGGTAAAGTTTGTATGGATTTTTTTTATTTACTTAGAAATATGACAATAAGAAGTTCTCTATTACAATAAAAAAATATCTGTGTAGGTGAAATGGGCAAAATCCCCTCCTTAAGGGCTAAAGATCTATGCAGGTGAAATGTATTAAATTCCCCCTTACGGGGAAAAAGCAAAGGGGCAGGGGTTTGTATGGAATTTTTATCATTTCTACTGTTCCCAAGGGAACGACATTAACGCGGGCGGAGCCGCGGGCAACAGCTAGTAAAATAATATGCAACATGATCCTTGCCTAGATGCTATGCGATTATGCTGTGCTCGGTGAAAAGTGAAATGGCGGGAAAAAGCGATTGATGTGCCGCCATATTGGCGCTGTCATGGCTACGGAAACTGCGAGGTTACGTAACAAAAT
Source organism: Elegia similella (assembly GCA_947532085.1). NCBI lineage: Eukaryota > Metazoa > Arthropoda > Insecta > Lepidoptera > Pyralidae > Elegia > Elegia similella. The sequence continues at coordinate 30,802,188 of OX383927.1, read as the reverse complement.
GGGGGCGTTTACTTGTATGCGCATTAAATAAACATTTAATACGATAGAATCTAGATTGTCGGAGCGTGAAGGCCTGAAGTTATCATCTTTAGGAACCGGAAAATGTTTTTTTTTTACATACATACACTTATTGTTTATTGATTCCTCTTTTGTTTTGTCTTATAATAATCGTAACGTAAATGGTTACGGGTTATATTTGCGGATTTCTTAAGTAAAAGTTTGTATAAAAAAGTTTTTTTTTTTCTAAAACCTGGATAGGTACTTACATATTTTAAATGGTTCTACCAAAAATACGGGGCCGACTTATTGTATGGAAATTTTCTCATTTCTGGACATAGAAGTATAAAAATAAGTATATATGTTTACATTGAAATTAAAAAGATCTGTGTAGTTAAAATGGTCGATAACTCCCCTTGAAGGGGTAGATTAGGTGGGGTAAAGTTTGTATGGATTTTTTTTATTTACTTAGAAATATGACAATAAGAAGTTCTCTATTACAATAAAAAAATATCTGTGTAGGTGAAATGGGCAAAATCCCCTCCTTAAGGGCTAAAGATCTATGCAGGTGAAATGTATTAAATTCCCCCTTACGGGGAAAAAGCAAAGGGGCAGGGGTTTGTATGGAATTTTTATCATTTCTACTGTTCCCAAGGGAACGACATTAACGCGGGCGGAGCCGCGGGCAACAGCTAGTAAAATAATATGCAACATGATCCTTGCCTAGATGCTATGCGATTATGCTGTGCTCGGTGAAAAGTGAAATGGCGGGAAAAAGCGATTGATGTGCCGCCATATTGGCGCTGTCATGGCTACGGAAACTGCGAGGTTACGTAACAAAATGGGGGCGTTTACTTGTATGCGCATTAAATAAACATTTAATACGATAGAATCTAGATTGTCGGAGCGTGAAGGCCTGAAGTTATCATCTTTAGGAACCGGAAAATGTTTTTTTTTTACATACATACACTTATTGTTTATTGATTCCTCTTTTGTTTTGTCTTATAATAATCGTAACGTAAATGGTTACGGGTTATATTTGCGGATTTCTTAAGTAAAAGTTTGTATAAAAAAGTTTTTTTTTTTTCTAAAACCTGGATAGGTACTTACATATTTTAAATGGTTCTACCAAAAATACGGGGCCGACTTACCCCTGAGTTTTTACCCCAAAACAACTCAAGTGCGGTTATTTTATCTGCTTTCGGTGAACGAAAACATTTTTAATTTTCTCTAGAGTGTGAAATGGAATAGGCCATGGTAAACCACCTTATTAATTCTGCCAAAAATAATCATTACTTTCCTAATGACTGCTCTTAAATTTCTGGCATTTTGGACGGAGTACTAAAATGCATTTTTTTAAATTAAAATAAGTATCTGTCTGTTTCTGTTTTATCTAATTTAGAAAACATCATAGGTAAATTTTTGATAAACCTAATGTATTTATTTAACATAGAGTTACAGCGCCATCTATTGTCGAGTAGTATGAACTAAAAAAATCTTTTTAAAAAAAATTGCTTAGTGATATATGTATAGCATAATGATTGCATAAATCATGTAATAAATAAATATATACGGACCAATCACACAGATTGAGCTAGCCCCAAAGTAAGTTCGAGACTTGTGTTATGGGATGCTAACTAAACGATACTATATTAATAACGAATACATATATAGATAAACATCCAAGACCCAGGCAAATCTGAAAAAGATCATTTTCCATCTTGACCTGGCCGGGGTAAACGCAGTACATTTCTGCCGTATAAAGTAAATAATGAATTTTCCTCAATAGATTGATTTATAGACAAGCGAGAGAGCCTTGAATTTACTTCCTAGTGCACTTGAGGACCTTGCTGGCGCAATACTGGATGATAATTATTACTGAAGCTTGTTTACAGTATTAGGTATTGTTAGATGTCGCAACGGCGTAGTCGAGTTGCATGCTATTTTTAATTGACTTAGAAACCGCATGTATGGCAAGAAATGTACGTATTTTAATGTTAATCTATATTAGATTCTAATCATATGTGCCAAATTTTTTATTAGTATATGTTTGTATATTTGTATGGTATATATAAAAAATATTTTTCAGTTATACTAGGAATAGTATAATTTAAGGATCAGTGCAAGTTTCATCAAAATCGGTACAGTAGTTTTTGAATTAGACAATATCAGTAACAAGGAAAATTTGAAGGCGGTTAAATCTTTTTAAATTACTAATTACTTTACTGTCTATACGAGAACTGGTGCTTTCTTTAAAACTCCAGGCAACTCTACCTTTTCTGACAAAAATGCACTTATGTAGTAGGTACCTAACTTTTTATAATAATCTTTAGTGCATTACGTTTAGTTTTTATTCATATTCTGAAACATGAAAATAACTCAGGAGAGGTATAATTAAGTAAGCCTAACGCAACTTTATATCAGCAATGTTCAACGTACTAACAATTTTATATTAAAAATCTTTAGAAATATTTTTCGTAATTTTTTTCTTCAAATAAAGTTGAGAATTTGAATTCAGAACGAATGAACAAAACGCAACATCTATTTTCACGTTTGACATTTGGTACGACGTTGACAGTGACTGCAAAATCTTTGTTTTGTTTTGGTTTCAAGAAGACAGCGAAATATAATTTCTTTCTACGATGTCTGAAGATAAAAATTCAGATTCTTCTTCTACATCAGATTCAGAAGTAGTTCCTTGTAGTTCTAAATTCGACCCAGTGAAGGCGTTGTACTCGTGTAAAGCTGTGATACCAGTGTGCGACGCTCCGATGTATGAAACTATAAAACAGTTTGAAGATGCTCAAAAACTCAAAGATTCCCGTATTGTGGCTGTGGGTCAAGCTGAGATAGTTCGTAAGCGAGAAGCAGAGAAAGAGGCAAAACGGCTTGAGGAAGAGAGGCTTTTGGAAGAAAAGAATTTACAGCGTTTTGCGCAATACAGAGGTGAGTTTGAGGTTATACCGTTGTTGACACAGTTTTCTATGGCCCTAACGAAATGTTTACTAAATGAATGTATAAATAAATAAATATATGTGGACAAATCACACAGATTGAGCTAGCCCCAAAGTAAGTTCGAGACTTGTATTCATCATCATCATCATCATTTTCAGCCCACTGCGAGACTTGTATTATGGGGTACTAACTCAACGATACTACATTTTATAAGAAATACATATATAGGTACACATCCAAGACCCAGGCCAATCAGAAAAAGATCATTTTCCATCTTGACCTGGCCGGGGATCGAACCCGGACACTTTTGTGTCGCAGGCTGGCGTGTTGACACCTTAAATACCACCAACATATTTATAGGCACCAAAACAGAATGAGTAAGACATTGCATGTAAAATATCCAATGGTTTGGACAGTTTTGGGGCTAGCGCTCAATCTGTGTGATTTGTCTGTATATATTTGTCTGTATATATTTAGCATACATGTTTTATTTTTATGACATATGGCGGTAAACGAGCAAGCTTAATAAGACTAAGGCAATAATATAGCTCGCCTGAAATTAAAAATAAGGTATATAAGGTAAGAATATGTTAGTGAATAATTTGTATCCAGCATTCACCTGTGGGTTTGCTCATGTGAATGTAGATCCTGTGAATAAGATTTTAAATAAAATCTTCAATGATTAAAGGTTTCCTATGTCCCCTGACCCAGTTGGAGTTTAGTAAAAGGTGTACAAGGCGGCTGGGACTCCTTTTTATTATTCCTATGAACAGAAGACATCAATATAAGCCAATAAGCTTTTTTGTTATACAAAACTTATTCCAGCGGCTTACCATTTTCAAATAATATGACATCGAAGTCTGCATTTGACGACTGAGGGTAGAAAAGAAGTTAGGTTCAGGTTTTTTTTTATGACCACCTGTATTGATTGAGGGCAGAAAAGAAGTTAGGTTTGAGTTAGTTTTTTTTATGACCATGCGGAATGACTGAAGGCCCAAATTTTTCTTAGTCCCAGCCTCCTTGCACACCCTTTACTATACTCTGCCCCTGACCTTACTATCTCAATGCAAAATTTTATCTTTAAAGAGGTAATAGAACATACAAATTGCATTTAAAATATTAGTATGGATTTATACATTATTGTTTGGAAGGTTTTTTCTTTTGTAAGCATTCCAGCCTCCTGCCATTTTGTGAATGTTTAAATAAATATTTGCATATTTTACCGTTCCATTCAAAATATTAGCATTGAAATTGTTTGATCTATCAGTATAGTGTACCGATAGGAAATATAGTAAATACTTAAATATTTATTTACTTTCTTTTATTAGAATATGATTTAAAGGGATCTTGCTGATTTAATACTACAGTATAGATTACATACATACGTTATTTATAAAATGGTAGGAATCACTAGCGCTTATCCATCCAGTAGTTTTTCCGTGGAAATATCTTTACATCCATACAAACGATCACATTTATTGTAATAGTAGTTTTCGCTAGCGACTCCGCTCGCGTTGATTTCGACCCTTAGGAGCAGTACTTTTTTCCAAAATTGAATGTAGCCTAAATCCTTAAACCTAGATAATGCATAAGCAATATTTCATGATGATCGGTTCAGTTAAGGCGTAACAAACAAACAAAAAACCGGCCAAGTGCGAGTCACACGGGTCTCGCACCATTATCTACAAAAACGGCAAAAAAATCATGTCTGTTGTATGGGAGCCTTAAATATATTTAATAATAATCATTAAATATTCTGTGAATATTTCAAACGCCTACTTGTTGCTGTTATCAACATCGAGCAAAAACGAGCAAAAAATCATGTTTGTTGTATGTACATTTTATTCTGTTTTTAGTATTTGTTGTTATAGCGGCAACACGACAGACAGACAGCAGAGTTATATTAATAGGGTCCCGTTTTTACCCTTTGGATACGGAACCCTAAAAATAAACAAACAACGCGTTATAAGTATAACATAGTCAGTCAGGATTAGTTGAAAGTAGGCATAATAAAGTGCTTTGATCAAAGTCTTTAACCTCAGCCTTATTGAATTAACTATTTAAGTTAATATGTTAAGGATATTATACATTTAAAAAAATAGCCTACGATAGCATGTCGCGTACAAGGGTAGTACCCCACGTATCGTTAGGTCACGCACACGAGGTCAGTCTAGGCCGTTCAACGCTCGCGCCTCTGTGTCAGCCGCGGCCGACGACCCTTACTCCTCTCCCCGCCAACACCCCCGCCGCTCGGGATAATCTACGCGGCCACCCAAGCGGCCAGTTGTAAGGATTCACCAATTCTAAGGATTAGTGTGGGCGGTTTTCAATGAGGACGCTATACGGAAAATATTGAGTCCTGATAAAGTGGTAGGAGTCGGTGTTGAATACCAATTAATCTTCGTAGTCGAGTATATAATGCCTCGTGTCATATTTCAGAATTAAATCTAATTTCTTCTCTAAAGGAGTGCGCGAATGGTTTCAAACTCTTACGTTTTCATATACAGTGATTTTTTTGTACCTACGTTTGGTTTTTTTGCTGAAGATATAAAAACCGCAATATATGTGCTAGCGTTTGTGGCATAAAATCTATAGAGAGCTACTTTTCAATTAGCAGCGATCTGTAAAATAAATACCAAGACAGAAAATAACAGATTACATGTGCAAGTTTCCGTAGTAAGTGAAATTTGAACCTTGCAAAAAAATTAAGTAAACCCTTCGGTCTTCGTTCCACAGCTAATGCGTGAAATGATAACCTCCTTTGTAAATCTAAGTAAGATACGGGTAAACCAGAAAAATGGCGTTTGTCCAGTCAAGAATATGCACGAGAATACGTGTAATCAAGAAAAATGGTATATGTCAAGCCAAGAATATGCATCTCTCCTCGGATACTACCATTTGAATTGAGAATCTCCGACACAGAACCTAAGCCAACCAAAACAGGTGACGTAAGCTAAGGAGGTCCATGTAAACAAGAAAAAAGTTTATGTAAGACGCGGCCGCCGGGGCATTGGGTCACGAACGCCATGCAAATGAGCTGATGCTATTGTGATAGCGCGTCATTCAGGTCTGTTGTCTCATTCAGGACCTTTTAAATTCATCGGATTACCGTTCGGTTTAACAACGCGGTCTATGAGGGCCCTAAATCTTAAAACAGTTTGTCTCAATGACCTCTGTGGCATTAGGCCATGAACGTCATGCAAATGAGTTTATGCTATTGTGATAGCGCGTCATTTTGGACATTTTAAATACCTTAAAAGCCATTTTAGACTACGGTGTCACCATCTTTAGGTTTGACAGGTAGCTTAAGGTTATTGACTGCATAAAGTTCGAAGTTTTGGATTCACTGAGAGCCGAGAGGTGTTGGACTTGATAGCACCATACTATGTGTGAAGTGGTGTGCAGAGAAGATGGGGACTGTTTGGGTATTGGGTTACGAAAGCCATGCAAATAAGCTGATGCTATTGAGATAGTCATTCATTCACTACTGTTGTCACATCCAAGACCTTTTTAATTCATTAGAGCCATATTTCACTACGGTGCTACCATTACCTTTAGTTTTGTCCAGTGTTTCACCAATATAACTTTGATTGTAAGACGTTGGGTATGGATATTCCAAGAGGTAACCTATGAACTAGATAGCACCACACTTAGTGTCCACTGTATGAGGTTATCTTTTTTTATTACCATATAAGAAGTTCAAGAAGTTCAATATCCTTCCACGAGGTTATCTCCACATGTGTCACCTACACACACCTGTCTTTGCAAGGATTCCTCCGTCACATCAGCAGATGCTACTTTTATCATTGCCATCGATATTTATAATCATGCCAAAAATAGATTATCATAGATACTGAAACGAAAAAAAGGCATTGTGTGCGGGTTTTCTCTATTGTTAGTATTTTTAATTTTATAATTAGCCTAATCTCTAATCTTATCATCATGTAAATCATAAGTATATCAGAAAAGGCAAAATTTCTTTTTTGCAAAGATTCTTAAAAATTACAGTGATTGTAAACTTTCAAATTAAAGTATTTTCATTTATTATTTAAGAGTAAATAGGTAAGTAGCAAGTTGTTCATTAATATTCTGACCTTTGCTGCGAATCTTTCTTCTACGTACGTATTACAGGATCGCCTCTAGATATACCTTTATAGCCTATACATTTGAATTTTATTAGAAAGTTCCAATTAGTAATTATCATTTTTCCAGTCCAAGTCAAACCAGCTCGGTAACAAACATTATTTTTAATCAAAAACAGTGTATAGGGCCGAGCCACGCGATCGCGTGTCAGATTCGCGGTTTTGCCGCCAATTTGGCAAAAATGGCGGAGGAAAGTGCGCGCAGCTGGCTCATTGTTTTTGCTAGTTTATAGGCTTATTTTGTGCAATAGCTGTGAGTGTGACCAATCCGAGCTGTGTAGGCCCTATCTCTGTATAATTGTTTACGCAAAGCTTAGAGCTAGGAAATGTTCAGTTTGTGTGTTTTTACCAAATGAGTAGATTATTGATTGAAATTATATTGTTTGATTTTGCCGCCGGTTACCTTATTTCGAAGTTAATTATTTCTACCGTTGTAAAAACAATACAATGTCTGTTTTAAAATATTTTCAACATAAATCTTGTAATCATGCGCTCTATATTTGCTTCGTTTTTAAGTAAGATCTTTAAATAAAAGAAAACATTGTCAGTTATGTTATGTCAAGACACTTCCGGGAAAGCCCTCGTCCAAATTCAAATCTAATCTATGATTGTCAATTTAAATAGAATAGGCGAAGGGGTGACAATAGTAGAGTCAATTTTTCTGTGTTAAAAACCATCGCCTTTAACAGGAATCTAAATAAATATACGTAACAATCTAAGCCTAACATTCACATATTCATCATAAGTAGATGCTTCGTTATGATGCGCATCATAACCTCAATTTTACTAATCGTATATTCTGTGTTTAACCATAGCTTCGCTTCCAAGCGTAATCTGAGAAAATCCATGAAGTATCTACGATCAGAACCAGAATAATACAAAGCTACTCAGCACATAGATCTACCGCCACACGCATCATAACCCTCGTCTCGGAATGCCCAATGCATTTCTAATTTAATCTCGAGTGTTTCAATTAAAGGCTAGTCCATCAGCGAGCGATAGCCGAATACGGCGAGCTAGTCCCTAGCGCGGCTTATCTCGTAATCTAGACTGAGTTACGCCGTGGATAGACTTTCGCCTGGCTAAAAGGTCTACAGAAGGATAGTTCAGGAGTTTACACCACGTTCGAAAGTCAAAGTCAAAGATTATTATTCAAAATTAGATATATGTATCTCTTTTTGAACGTCATATTTTTATTTCTTATATTTTTTTTAATATATGCAAAATCAAAATACTGTTGAGAAGAATACGGCGAAAAAAACTCAAGCCAGACTTGGTCCCTCCGTGCCTGAAAAGGATGTTGAAGTAGAAGAGCATAATACCGTGCAGTGACAAATCTGAAACTGTCTCTGTTAATCCTTGGCTATACTTAATCACCCTGCTCAGCCTAGACGGGAGTACAGGCTGATCAGAAGAGGGTCCATGGACTTAATAGCTAACCTAACCTGACCTAACCATTTTTTGGTAGTTTAAAAGGAAACCAATAGTTGAACGGTCGTAACCTATGGTGGTGTCAACTTGACTGTTTCAAGTATTTTCATTTGCTGTCAAGCAGGTGGAAGGTGGTCTTCCATATGAAAAGAACGCCCGTTTAAGCCCATGCATGGTTTCTTTTCTACAACTCTATGTATTGTATGCTTTCGGCGAACCTAGTGGCGCAGTTTTTAACACGCCAGCCGGCAACACGAGGGTTCCCGGGTTCGATCCCCGCCAGGTCAAGATGGAAAATGATTTTTCAGATTGACCTGGGTCTTGGATGTCTAACTATATAAGTATTATTATTAAATATAGTATCGTTAAGTTAGTGACGACACAAATTCACAACTTACTGTGGGGCTAGGTCTATTTGTGTGATATGTCCCTATATATTTATTTAGAAGCGTACAATTCTTGCGTAGCTGAATGAATGAATGAAATATTCTTTATTGCACCAAAATTAGGATACAACATTATTTAAAATGATTATATATAAAGTAGCACAAGAGGCGGTCTTATCGCTTAAAGCAATCTCTTCGAGACGACCCTTGAAGAGATGGAGAGACTTTTATAGACAAAAAACAAGAGGCGCAGAACTTTTCACGTGAAAGACCCTCTTTCGAATGAAAAGTGAAGCCCACACATGGCTCCTCTTCTACATTTCACTATATTTTATGCTTTCGCGGTTTACAATTGTTGCGTAACCGCTTTCCACGCGACGCATGCCGTCTCTGTTGCACGGTGCATCGCGGTCGTTGACGTCTCCAGATTCGCGACCGGGATTGTCTCGTACCAGGTCACTTGGGTGGGATTTTTGTGGGAACTGATAGTGGAACAGTTAAAGCAGTAGTTCTTAATTAATTTCTGTCCTATTAAGTGGATCTTAAATTAGAAGCTTGTCGTCTATGTAGCACGGTGCATCGAGGTTAACGTTTCCAGATTTGCGATCGTGATTGACTTCCAGGTCAGTCTGGTCTTGAGATTTTGTGAAGATTGATAGTAGAAGCTGTGACGGTATAAAAATAGTCTTATTTGCAGTTTTCAACTCGTTTGACTTTTAGATTCGTGTTGTACAGGACACTTGGAATCATTGTAAGGAGCTAAATCAGTGGCCCAAAAAGGTCTATTAGGTAAGTTTGAAGCTTTCGTGTCTGTATGAGGGGAGAGTGCATCGCACTTTTCAGAAATTTAAAATTAATAGTAGCACAATCATTGGTCGGCAATTTTACCTAAAAAGTATCTATTACATTATAAGCCTGCCGTCGCCGTAGCACTGTGCTCACTTGATTTCAGATTTTCTTTTCTATTTTCTTTTGCAAAATAATGTGCTCCTATTTTCTCAAATCCTTTTATGTAACATATGTTTATAACACGAGTAATTCCTTATCACGTTAAGTTATAAGTCTGCGACTCTTTGCGTGTTCGTAAATTTTAGCTGAATCATACACTTACTTGAGTAATTCATTGGGATCTGTGGGCGGTTATTATAAGCGCAATCTTTATTTATGGACGCTGTCCAGCCTCTATTGAAATACGAAAGCCTAGTTTGAGATATAAATCATTTATCTATTACCAAGCAGAGAATGTCGATAACGCGATAAATTCTACGCAGAAATTCTTATCTGTCGTAAACAGCGCGTATTTTAAATTTAGTTGAAGATACGCCTCCGTATTAATAATAGCTAATACATGCGTAATCGCAATGCACAAAATCGGCACGTGCGGTTCCGAGCGCATAAGAATCACGGAGCGGAAGTGATGCAACGGAACGCGTTTCGGCGCACATCTGTGTAAACACGCCGCGATTTTCTGAATGGCATGATGGCGGTTGTGTTTCCCGCGCTGCGCGGCCGACGACCCCGCCGGGCGGTCAGCGCCCGGGGATAGTGGAGTGAAAGTAATTCGCGAGCGCCGACCGCGTGCGAGCCATGCCTCCCTGGTACCTCGCCGCGAGAGCCGCATAGATTTATCGTTAGTTTACGTATTTATTTTTAAATTAACTGCCAGTAACTCTCAGAACAATAACTAAAGCATAGAAGTAGGGTATTAATAAGAACTGTTGACACGTTGGATGCACTCTTTCGTCTTATATACTAAACACTGTGCTAAAAAGAGTCAGACTTATCACTACAGCTTCCAAATTCACAGGGTTGTACCGGGTTTAGCTATACATTTTATATATTGTACAATATGTCATTCTTGCATAGTGTGTGGCATTTTATCGAACTAAACATATTTGTTATCGATAATGGTTTTAAAATAAATATTTGTCGTTTTACGTACATAGTGCCTTTGTTTTACTTTTATACAACTAAGTTGGCGAACAAGCATTATACCAACCGATTTGGAAGATAATTTACTTTTCTCATAATAATAAAAAAATATATACGGACAAATCACACAGATTGAACTAGCCCCAAAGTAAGCTCGAGACTTGTGCTATGGGATACCTACTCAACGATGTGAAACTATCATCATCATCATCATCTCAGCCGCAAGAAGTCCACTGCTGGACATAGGCCTCCCCCAAGGATTTCCAATATGACTATATGTGAAACTATATTTTATTACAAATACATATAAACATCTAAGACCCAGGCCAATCTGAAAAAAGGTCAGTTTTCATTATGACCTAACCGGGGATCGAACCCAGAACCTACAGGTTGGCGTGTTAACCATTCGGCCACAGAGGTCGTCATTAGAGAATTAGCAATAATTGCTTTTATATTTTTAGGGTTCCGTACCTAAAGGGTAAAAACGGGAGAGGGGAGTTTAAATGGAAAGGATTAAGTTATTCAAAACACTATGTATATAAATTAAATTATTTATTGCCCTTTAAATAGTATCATTTTTGTCAGAAACGTTCTAATTTTTTCCTTAGGTTCCGCTACATTTTTTTTAAAGTGAAATAATGTTACACCCTCATTCTATTCTATCGTTGTCAATCACTGCTTTGATTTATGCAGTCAGTTTAACTCTTTTTTGGAGAATAATTTAAAATAGTAATATGCTCTAATGACAAACAGTTGCCTTGTGCACCATCTTTAAATTGAGCATGTACCAATAACTTTTTATAAGCTGACTGGTACATCCGCGCCGATCGATTATTATTGAATCCACATAAAGAAAAATAGCTCGATATGATCCTGATTTAATTTGTAGGTACATAAACAGTGCAGAGGACTACTTTGATCTACAACGCAAGTTGAATAAATACGTTTTAATGAATTTATACAAGTAATAAATCCCAGAAAACCAGTTTTTCTGTTTGAGTTTACAACATTGGGGCCATCTGTAAACTTTAGATTCTTTATGTAAGTGTCAACGAAGTCAAAAAGCGCCTCCGTTTCAGGAAAGTTAAATACAGCAGTAGCCTTCTGACTTTCCTGCCTTTTATTTTACAAGTGCGTTCTTGAAATTGCATCCAGCCACTTTTTCCTTAAAGCAACATCCTCAGGAATTCTGAAATAAATATATAGCAAGTAAAAGCATTAATATAAGTTACAAGACATGTTTTATATAAACTAGGTATTGAATTATATAGCTGAAACTCTGTATTTATTAACTCAAATGAGTATATCAGTAAGTATCTAGTAGACTTCAAATATAGATTAAACGTACCCATAATGCTAATATATAAAGTGGGTTGCAGAATAGAGTATAGGAAAGGAAAACTTCATTTTTTCCTACGAATGTCGTTCAAGGCGACTAAAGGATATATGTAGTCAACATCAATACACATGTGAATAGGCCAAGCCACTGAGTCAAAAATTCACTATTTTCATTTTAATAGTGTTTTTTTAACCTAACGCAGTAAACAATAAACACCTAAGGAAAAATATCCCGAAATTCCCAGCGGCAAAGGCTTATTATAAAATCTTAATTACTGTGAAATTCCACATACATCGATACTTTACACTAGCAGTTGGGACATCACTATCACACAATGTAAACATACAGAATAACTTTCTTAAACGGTTGTACTTTAACATTTCGTCACATTTATAGCAAAAATAATGAAATCTTACATTAATAATATCATAAAATTACTGCGAAAAACATTTACAATAACTTTACTTATGAAAAACATCTTACCGATGGAATGTCAAAATCTCACGTTCATTTTCTTTCTCGGAAGCGTATGAACTGCAACCAGGAACATAACAGGTAATTTTTCACTTCACTTGCAATGATTAAAATATGTAAATTTGATCGAAACAGATCTTTAAATCATCCAAAATAATGTTCGAACATAGAGAGTCACAACTACTTCGGACACGACGCCATGTAAACATTATACGCCAAATTTATGACAGCTACTTTATCCTTCTGCAAACATAGACTGTGACTTACTTTTTTATTTGTTTGTAGTATATTGGGACTTTGGGACCTACAAGTACATAGCCACGGTACAACCTTACAAAATAAGAAAGTGATGGAACTATGTTCGACTCTTTTTATCACAGTGTTTACGTACGTAAGACGAAAGAGTGCATCCAACGTGTAAATAGTTCTTATTATTACCTTCCTTCTATGCTTTAGTTATTGTTCTGAGCAGTAACTTGTTGCCATAGACTAGTCTAGAACTTTTTGGTCTTTAATTTTAATCTGAGATAAGGATGTGCTAACATCGACAGCCAGACGATTATTACCTAATGTAAAAGCGACGTTACAGTCAAAAATTTACATTCGCGATTCGTATCTATCGAGGAACCTGTTGTTTAATTAATTTCGACCGCTTTCAGATTCGCTTTGACTTTATGGATGTATTTTACAATCTACATATACAGATTTTACTTTTCTAGATACGCGTTTAGTCACGGTTCAATTGTTTTTTGCTTTGAGAAATGCAATGGGATAGTTACTTATATTTATTTATGGCCTGTTACTTACTACCTGTTTCTACTTATTTTTTGATCCTTTAGTTTACATCAGGTGTTCTCTTAGGTGGTGCACCACAAAGTATAAAGTCCGATTTATTTCCGAAAATCAAAATTTAATCATAACGTTTGCGGAATACATGCGGAATTCTCGGTATTATTAAAACGAGAGTATCGGTAATTTTGGTAATTGACTCATGAAAAGTTAATGCGTTTAGGGTCATCACAAGTTTGGATACAATTGGTCTGTTTAGGCTTTTTAGATGCCTTTTGGTCAAATATGTATTTTGGTGATGATCTAGCAATACGTGGTTCTGTTTAAGTACAACTAGACACCTATATTCTGGATTTAAAGTACTGTTTAATTAGTATATTTGATAATTAATCCTGGCAACCCTGGAGAGGTTAAATAAGAGATGCGTTGGTTCCAAGAACACATGGCGAATCACCATCTTTTCAGCAAAGCGGTTACCGACGGGTTCAAAGACATGATAAAAGAGAAATGACGCATTTCGTACGCACACTGAACTTATTGATCCGGAACATTTCGGCCCGTCAATGTATATTTTACTTCGTGATGGATATGCGACATAAAATTATATGGATATTTTATTAGCAGAAAATATATTATTTATCATGCGGTTAACGATAATTCTGGCGATAAAATTACAAACGATTATCTTAGCTTAGAAAACAATTTTAATTCTTTTTAATAAAAAAGTATTTGTGAAAAGACCGTATACTTAATTTTTTATTTGGCTCTGTTTTATCTTTTCCAATATTTCAGTTGTAGTGTACACTACAAAAGTAAGAGTTGAGACTGAAATTATTGGAATTTTTTATGTCAATATTAATTCAAAGAAAAATAATTAAGTAATTCTGAAATTATACTTTGCTAAACGTGGTCTTTCGATAGCATGAGACTCTGTCTGATCCGTGAAATATAAAGTTCGGTTAGTAACGGTATCCGATTTAAACCCTCATAGTAGATCATAGTTCACAATATGACGATGACGATGTTACCATATTGTATCAGCTGTTGATAAGTATGTCACAATAGAGCGTTGACATTTGCGAAATGTTTAAAAAAATCATGGATTGGGCAGGTCTGCGGCTGCAGTATAGGATTGCCGTTGTATGTCAATATTGTTTAAAATTGTACAGGTGCGATAAGTAGGTCGCGACTCGCGATAGTGCGTTGACTTGACTTACGCGAGATCCAAGTTGATAAGTTGAAGAATTATATGGAATACGTTATTTACATATGTAACAATTCACGTACAAAGTCAGCTACTGACTGACATGTTTCGACCTCATGCCTATGCATAAGGTCGAAACATGTCGGCCAGTAGCTGGTCTCCTCAGGGCGAATGAAAATCGAGACGCACGCCCGAAGTCAACCCGATCCGCACCGACATATTACGATATCCTTATCCTTACTAATATCCTTACTAATATTATAAATGCGAAAGTGAGTTTGTTTGTTTGTTTATTTGTTTGTTTGTTACGCTTTCACGCCGTAACTACTCAACCGATCATCATGAAATTTTGCATACAAGTTCTCTGGAGTACAGAAAAGGACATAGGCTTTTATCCCGGGAAAAACTACTATTCCCGAGGGATCGACATTCACGCGGGCGGAGCTGCGGGCGAAAGCTAGTTGTTACATATTTTAATAATTTATATATCACGTTACTTATCTAATATACTAATCTATTATAAAAAAATAATCAGGGATATTCTGTATATTAATAATAATACTAACTTATGTTTAACACCTAGATATAAGAAGATGTTATATTTCAAAATTGATCTATATTTATTTTTTTTTGTTTTACTTTTGTCTACCTATGCCTATATGTCGTCCGATACTTCTTAAGTGATTTTGTTTTAGCCACACATGTTTTGGATGGCAACTAGATTCACAATCTTGTGTATTTTTTTTGTATATTCTTGTATGTGTTGTTATCTGTTTTGTATGTTAATAAAATAAAAAAAAATAAAAAAAAAAAAAAAAAAACATATATAGTAGAGGTTGTAGGTCATCTAATGATGAAAAATAATCCTGAACCGTTATAGTCTATGGTAAAGTGTGGGAAGGAAAGCTCAGAAGTGCACACTAGAGGAAGATGCGAAAATGATTGCTTATGTGGGAAGGAAGTGAACATTTGACGTAAATTGATATAACAGTCGCTCAAAAACAGATTTATTTATAGTACTTATAAAAATAAATATACTTTGCAAAGAATAGGTTCAGAAAAACAAATTGTTGTTTATTTAGAAATGCGAATCGGTAGCAAACTGATTATGTAACTTATATAACATTATATAATATATGTATTTATTTACTTCACAAAGAGGGTATTACATTATATGAGATTTACATAAGAGTGAAACTTAATTGAAGTTATCTCCTTATTTTTGCGTGTAGATACAGTGCCCACTGCTGGGCAGGCCTCTCTTATATATTTTCACTCGTCTCTGTCTTCTGAGATGCTAGCTACTTAGTCTTGAAAATTCGACCAGGTCATCGGGCCATCTTGCCTTGCCTCTTCAGGACATCAGGACAATTTTACCCATCTTCGTGGTCGCATTCAAGCCAAGCTATCCTACAGTTGTTATAACACACTACAGCTTCTTAATTTAATTACAGATCTGGCTCCAGTACGGCAACCGAGGGTCGTGAACAACGTGCTGACGCGTATAGGTAACGCGATTGGACCCCTCGCCGCACTCAAGGAATGTGTGGACAGCAGGCTTAGGGTAAAGGTACGTTTATACTTCCAAAATGTTATATTTCCACGAATAGCCAAAAGTTGGCTGGAAAAAATCGCTTTAAGAGATAAGGCCCGCCTTTATACCTGCTTGGTTATGTTTTTATTTTTAGGGTAAGTACTTTTTAAGTAAAAGCAATAATGAGTTCATTCATTCATTAATTCACGTCGTAGTTGACACTCGCAAACACACAATTTCATTGGCGATATCACCTATATTTCGCAATTCCAGAAGTCCCCAGAAATTTTCAACTTTTCAACGGTTTGCATGGCATTGACAGTTTATTCACAGTTTTAAAATAAATCTTGATGAGAATATAGGATGGGGAGAGAGGTGAACAGACTTGTCAGCTGCCATGGTCATTGTAAAAGCGTCAAAAGCTTTGTTCAGGATCGGCACTGACCGAAGTTTCTTTTTTACTAAATGTTGTATTAGACTTTAGTCTCCCATCTCACCTGATGGTAAGTGACGATGAAGACGAGGATGTTACATAGTATCCAAGAGATACCCACGAAAGTGCCACGCCTGATGTTCCAGGACTCTAAAACGTTGTACATTATATCTATTGTAAAGCGTTTTGGGGAGTCCTGTCGTAAGAGAAGGCCAAAGTCTAGTCGTACAGAAAAGAGGGATCAATGAGATAGCGAAGGATCGAGAAAGATGGAAAATACTTCACCGCCAAGAACATAGTTCTTAAAATAATAATGATGATGTCGTAAGCGTTAATTCTGCGTAGTGGGATAAAAAATGGCAAGCGAAACGCAAAACTTCACCCTACCGACCTTAAAAGGTAGTGTTTGCCGTTTTGGCTGTCAAGCCCTGCATCCATCCTTTGTGCAGTTGGCGTCGGTCCAATCCGGAAGAGCGCCGGCTTTGACGACTCCCGAAATAGAAACAAAGCCCTTTCTACTTGTAGTTGGGAGAAAAGCTGGAGTTATAACAGGAATGTAGGTTGATGGTTTTCCGCAAGGAATATGCGGCGTTCGGTGCGGAGGAGGTGGGTAAAGAGCTTAAGCTGTAAAGTCGCGGTAATAGACTACGTATGTGTTATTCAAGTTCATTATAAATACATAATACCTCTCTATTATATAATTATAACTGCACTGTACGTATTCCCTAGGGGTTAGATAGAACCTAAAGTCACGTTTGGGGTATTGGTAGGTGGAAAATGGTGTCAGCAAACAATAGTTCCACAGGGGTTGCTTGCCGCATCGCCTTATGAAATGATTTTTTTAGATTTTCTACCTGTATATTACAAATTTTTTTTCGTGTTTTTCGGTTTGCCTTTGAATTTGGGGAACAGGTATATCTAATTTAAGTATTGATTGAAAACCATTTTTATACGACGATAACAAAATCTTCTTTTCTCAAGAATTGTTTCATTTATACTTATATTGTTAAAAGGAAAGATTTGATCGTATGTGTATGCTTTTTTCTAATGGATGAATAAAAAAATAGTTTACCTATTTTTTTGCGGGGAAAAAAGCAAATAAATAAATGCAAGTGCATTGTATCGCGTTTTGGACACGCAAGTAATCCTGTTGTGTTGCATTTTCCTCACGAAGAGCAGCTAAATCGTTTTGGGCAGGCACATATGTATAGCGTCATGTTTAGCGTTTTAGCTTGATCTCTAGGTGAATCTCCTCTACACCCCGGCTTTCGTCGTAAAAGCAAAAATTCCCGGCTATTTTGTTTACGATTGGCGTGCATCGGTGTATAATTGATACTGTTTGGACGTGGATGAGGAAGTTTGGCTATTTCTTCATTGATTGTTATTATCCCCGGTTGTTTGATTAGAAATTTCGGAAAACATATCAGAATAATTTCCGCATTTGAAAGTTATTTTCAGAATATATTTTTAATTAAAACTTAGATTTTATTTTAATAGTTATAAAGGGCAAAAAGGCTCTCGAATGGCGACCACGTACCGGCAAGCATCAGACACCCACCTACCAGGTAGTCGGAGGATCTGACCAAGGTCGCAGGGAAACAAAGATTCAAGATTCAAAGATTTATTCAAAAAATAGGCCTTTTCAGGTCAATTCACATTTTAAATAATACTTATTGAATAATATTCAAATTATTAGCTCCGTAGCGCAGCGGTCAACACGCCAGCCTGCGACACGAGAGTGCCCGGGTTCGATCCCCGGCCAGGTCAAGATGGAAAATTATCTATTTCAGTTTGGCCTGGGTTTTGGATGTGTATCTATATATGTATTTGTTATAAAATACTAGTTTACGCCCGCGGCTCCACCCGCGTCAATGTGGATCCCTCGGGAATAGTACTTTTTCCTGGGATAAAAGGTAGCCTATGTCCTTCTCCGTACTCCAGAGAAATTGTATGCGAAATTTACTTGCCTAAAGGGCTTTGTATTATAACGCTGGATGCAGGCCGCTTCCAACCGGTCATTTTAGAAATCTTTGGGAGAGGCCTATGTCCAGCAGTGGTCTTGCGGCTGATATGACGATGATGAATAGTTATAAAATACATAAATAACAACATGATCCTTCAATATTAACTGTTTCTGTTTCGATAAGGATGAGGAAGTCACGCTATATCCCCTTGATTGCTATTATGTGAAAATATATTGTGCAAGTACAATGCACAAGTAGCAGCTACTTGACTTTTGTACTTCATAGCTTATGACTAATTGTAAAAGAATGTTTTATACAACAACTAACTATAGTTAGTAAATAAATTATGCCCGTTTTCACTCAATAACTCTATTTTGCTTTTAATATTTCATACTTCTTATTTTCCAAGCACAAACACCTACAGGTTGACAGCCAAAAACATCTACAGTAGATATTTTTAAGTGTTTATATTTTGCATTCACAATGCTATTTTGATATCATCATCATCATCATCATCAGGTCTTCTTTTTAGTCTTACTCATATTAAATTAAGAAATAATAAAATTAAAGAAAGAAATAATAAAACTAAAGGAAGAAACAATAAATTTTTAGTCTATGTACGATTAATACGTCGTACATTGACGTTAAGGTCGCAGGTTCAAATCCCGCCCACTTGAGATCTCACCATATTTTATTTCTTAATTTAATAAGAGTATATCAAAATAGCATTGTGAATGTAAAATATAAACACTTAAAAATATTACATGGCTTCCTACATATTAGTAGATTTCAAATTCATTGTAAAATGAATTGAATCAAATACCTAACTTGTAAAAGTCGGGTAGTTGAGTTAGGGGACGTGAGCCGGAATGGGATATGGTGAAGAAATTCGGCGCCGTGGTTAGAACAGGCGGTGGCTCAGTTGGAAGAGCGTAAGTCTTAAATAGACTTTAAGGTCGCAGGTTTTTCACCATATTTTATTGCTCATGAGATTTTTTCACCATATTTTATTACTTAACTTAATAAGAGTATCTACAGTAGATTTTATGTGCAATCATTACAACGCGTATGCACCGCCATTTACAGTCTATACAAATAGCATGCGGTGCAACGGCGCAGGCGCACCGCGGCGACGACCAAGGATCTTCCGACTTGTGTCATGAGTCAACTGGCAGATCTGAGTCTAGACGATCACGATGGCGTCAATGCGAATATCAAACACTGAAAGGAGACACGAATTTTCATTCACAGTTTTGTCAGTGGGTCAGACGGTCTTGATTTCTCTGCCAAAATCGGGGTAAATTGTGTGCTGTTCTAGCTAAGTCAACAATCTGATAAATTCAGCAGAATCCTAGTATCCTAACTAATATTCTACATGCAAAAAAGAGTTTGTTTGTTACGCTTTCACGCCTTTACTACTTAACCGATCGTCTTGAAATTTTGCATACATATTATCTGGGGTATGGAGAACGACATAGGGTACATTTTATCCCGGGAAAAAGTTTCCGAGGGATCGACATTGACACGGACGGAGCCGCGGGCGAAAGCTAGTCTAATATTAATTTACATCCATTACTATTCTACTAAAAGTTTGGTATTGACAATGATTCATTAACGAAACAAATAAGTGACATAGATTTAGCTATCCGACTGTCTACGAAAAATTCTGGTAATAAAGTACCAATGTTCTCCAGCAAATATGAGCCTTAACACTAAGCAAATAGTATGAGATAAATTTGAAATTCCTCTGGTTGTGTAAACGTAATTGCACTAGGCCTCGCTTCCTCGTCTGCGCAGCCCTGCGGCGCCCTAGCTTACCTTGAATTTTAATTCGATGCTTTTAAACACACGTCGCTAATGGCGGCGAAACTATTTATCTACTGTGCCCTTCTGACTGATATCGGCTGTGCCCTTCTGACGATAGGCTAATATTGGAAAACACACAACCGACAGGGATAAAGGTTCGAATTTCTAAATCCTAATCCTATCCTAACTAATATTATAAATGCGGAAGTGAGTTTGTTTGTTCACGCTTCACGTTGAATCTACTTAACCGATCATCATGAAATTTTGTTATCATACATGTTATATACGGAGATTTTTTTGAGTATTCGGGGGTATGTATCTCTTAAAAACATAAAGGTTCTATCTTTTATCTTATCTGTTGTTGTTGCACGCTCATCATCATTTCGAGTAGGTGTCACGGTCAATCGACCATGCACACCCTGGTGTCAGAGTTCTTCGGAACCGCCTCTCGGCCTCTGACGTGGTTCCTTTAACGACTACCAGATGGCAGCCGGGACCACCGGCTTATCGTGCCTTCCGAAGCACGGAATCATCTTTATTATCAGACAATCAGGTGATTCAAGCCTGCAATGTCCTAACCAAACTGGAAGCAACTAAACAAAGTATGCTTCCGGTGGGAATCGAACCCACGACCCCCGGGTCAACAGGCAAACGGCTTAACCACTGGACCACGGAGGCTGTTGCACGCTCAATCGCTAACATAGCATGGTTCCACAAAATTATGTAAATTGAAATTGTATATAGCATGTAATCAAAAAAAAAATACAGATAAAAATATAAAATATCATATAAATCCCTTCAGGCAAGTAGGCGACCAATACTGTTGAAAAGAGTTTCTTTCGGCGTCTTCTTCTCTGCAGTGGTCGGTTCCGAAACGCTAGTAGTTTGTAGCTTTTGAAAATAATTAATAATTTGGATATAATTTAATAGGTATTATTTAAAATGTAAATTGACGTGAAAAGGCCTTTTTTTTTAATAAATCTTTAAATATAAAGTGGTTTAAAAACCTTCATAGTTTTTCTTTATCAAAAGAAACTCCTTTCAACAGTATTGGCAGCCTACTCGCCCGAAGGGCTTTTTAATTCTATGACTATTTTCTTTTCTTTTTTCCTCTTTTTTTCTTTTTAGAGCATTATTTAAATAAAATTACTAATGACACGCACAGAAAAAGAAGTATTCTCAAGACAGTAATAAATTATTGTTTTATTATATAATTTATACAGTTACTTTATTATTATATAATGTCGTGGTGAAACTTTCCATGTCGACGTCGAAGTTTTTCAAGGTGAAGGCAATGTTATAAACTGATCAAAAAGTTCGCGTGACTGCTGCGCGTAAAATACAAAACAAATAGTTTTTATTAACCTATTTTATACAGAAAATTATATCTATTTGTCAGGTGATAAAGCGATGATTGTACTTGTCAGGTTCGTCATTCATGATGTTATTAATAACAATATGTACAAGGTTTTTTAATACATTTGAGTGATGAGATGAAAGGAAAGAGTCTGGGTTTTCACGACACAGGGTAAGCTAGTGGTAGACCAGTGTTATTGTTAACAACCTGTTATGATTTTACAGAGCAATAAAATATATTTACTTTATGGTCGATGAAAGTAAAAAAAAAAAATGGTATTTGCGAACGGTTTCGACTTTCGTGTAGACATGCAAAAGATTAAATATTGGAGGATGAATCCGTTTTCGACACCAACCAACCTGCTAAACGTGGCCTTTAGGTCTTATGGCATTAGGCTCTGTCTACCCTGCAAGGAATAAAGACGTAATATTATGTATTTGTGAGCTCCATGGTGCAGTGGTTAACACGCCAGCCTGCGCCTGCGACACGAGGGCTCCGGGTTCGATCCCCGGTCAGGTCAAGATGTAAAAAGATCTTTTTCAGATTGGCCTGGGTCTTGGATGTTTATCTATATGTATATGTATTTGTTATACAACATACTATCGTTGAGTTAGTATCCCATAAGGTGATACCACTGTAAATAAGGTCGTTCTGAACCTTATTTATCTCGCAAAATACTTAGATTAGGAGTTTCTAATCTAAGTAATATGATTTTTGACTATTTCATCTCCAAAAATTGAAGATGAAAACACGTTTTGATAAAATTTTCTCGATAGAAATATTTTTTGAAAAATGGTCTTCGTTTGCAGAGTTTTTGTTATTGTAGCTCATATGCGACGAATGAAATAATGATTTTTAGACTAAAAGATAGGTTATTAGTAATTCATCAAAATGTAAATATGAAAATACAATTAACTGGTCTGATTTTATATTAAATAGAAATAACGAATTTGGCGCTTACGTTTTTTTCTTTGAGCGACTCGAGACTATCTCCTATCTCATCATTCACGGGCTAAACCGCCAAGCGCTATCCCTTGCGCGCACTTGATCAGTCCTTTGCCGAGCGAAGGTACCAAACATTTGAGGCCTCGCCATAACACAAGTCTCGAACTTACTTTGGGGCTAGCTCAATCTGTGTAATTTGCCCGTATATATATATTTATTTATTTGTATGTATGAATGGAAGACTATCAATCCATTTAACAATGTCGCTATCGGTTTGGTGTTTTACATTGGCCTGCTCGTTTGCCGTCAAATATACATAAAAAAAAGCTTAAAAAGGGCCAGGAAAGTTAAGTATTAATAATATACAGGGTTTTTTTTTAAATACTAAATTTAATGTAGTAATCTATAAATAAATGAGCTTTTGTAATGTAGTACTCTATAAATAAATGAGCGAAAATTTTCCCAGTTACGAAGCATTGAGTGTTGAGTATACATCCGGGAACACGCTCAGATGGGACAGTGTTCGACTTTACGACGCGACGCATACCAAGAGAGAGACAATTAAAGTTAATAATAAAGACAGGTTTAATAAACAGATTATGTTCAACGAGAGTACCCTCAAGACAAGTTTTTAATGTCAAACGATCAACGAACACGCCCTGCGCTCTATTTGCTCTACATTTAATTATGTAGTCCAATAAGATGCACGCATCGAAAATAGTGCGTAGGCCCTCGGTGAAGGTCGAATATTTCTTGTACTACACCAGCCGGCCGCAGCACCTTTTTGTTTAGACACCTACAGTATCCATTGCAAGCCAATTTTATTCTTATAGCTCCGTACAAAAGATTCATTATTTGTTGAAGTCGGTGAATACATGTGACCAAACGCGCGTCGCACCTACCGGATTTGTGTGGTTTTACCGCTTCGAAGTGGTCGCTGCGCGTAGGTATGCGATACTGACGCGGGGAGTGGGACAGGGTAAGGAGGCAGGCCTGCCGGCCTTTTTGCTAACTCAGTGTACAACGTTTTTATAGACACTTCAAAATACATTGCGACTTTAGTATGATTGACTATTTTTATTTAAGATATATAAAACGTAATGTATTTTGAAGTGCTCATCAAAACGTTGTACACTAAGTTAGCAAATAGGCCGGCAGGCCTCCTTAGGGTGCCTATCCACTGGAGCGGAGCGAGGTGGCGGAGCGGTGAGCGAGGTAAAAATCCACCAATAGAATACCAGAGCGAAAATTTTGAAATTTTTCTATTGGTGGATTTTTACCTCGCTCACCGCTCTGCCACTTCGCTCGGTTCCAGTGGACAGGCACCCAAAGGATGCAGGCCTGCCGGCCTATTTGCTAACTTAGTGTACAACGTTTTGATGAGCACTTCAAAATACATTACGTTTTATATATCTTAAATAAAAATAGTCAATCATACTAAAGTCGCAATGTATTTTGAAGTGTCTATAAAAACGTTGTACACTGAGTTAGCAAAAAGGCCGGCAGGCCTGCCTCCTTACCCTGTCCCACTCCCCGCGTCAGTATCGCATACCTACGCGCGGCGACCACTTCGAAGCGGTAAAACCACACAAATCCGGTAGGTGCGACGCGCGTTTGGTCACATGTGTTCACAGACTTCAACAAAGTATGAATCGTTTGTACGGAGCTATAAGATTAAAATTTGCTTGCAATGGATACTGTAGGTATCTAAACAAAAAGGTTCTGCGTTCTGATGCGAGCTATATTACACTGTATCGCTAACTACATTGAGTTGATATCTCTTTGAATACCGTGATATACATGTGATACGTGTTGATGTTGAATACCAGTTAAAGATAAAAATAATAGAATAAATCATAACCAGGAAAATACTAGAAACACGAAAGTTTGTGAAGTTTGTAGGGAAATTTATATCTAAGTTAGTAGTTCTGATCTTATTAGGTAACTAAGTGTTTTCCGCGACTTCGTCCGCTTGGGTTTTGGCTGTATCTCGCAGTCTATCCGAATTATATAGGTATATAATATATCAATAATATATATTTTTAATAACACATTCTGATGGAACACGATACACATCCTCTTTTTGAAGATCTAAAATTTTACATTACAGCGTTAATTATTTTGGGTATAATATGATAAATATTTAAAACAGATAATAAAATAGTGCATGTACGAGCCCTGTGTGTGATAATGTTTTGGTGATGAAGGTTGCCACGCGTTACTCAGCATGCGTGATGCACGTGCTGGTACCGACAGCACAATAATACCATTTATTTAATTTTTAGAATTTTCACACTTTATCCTCATTAATCCGTATCCTTGCTTGACGTCTCCTGCATATGCTTGTCAAATGCATGCAAGTCATCCGACTATCTCATCAGCAGTCTACTCCTTTTTTTAGCCATTCGTTGTAACATGTGGTCCCAACGCCTAATGCGTACGATATGTTTCACACTCATCATATAGAGGGCGCCATAGGTTTATGTATCCATATTAGGAGAAAATAAACTTAGTATTCTTTTTTTCGAAATGAACTTTGTTCCTGTAGCGTAGTAAATGCGAAAACGTTTAACTATAAACGACCAGCTCTCGTCATAATTACGTAAAACAGTTAGTGACAATGGTTTAGCATCGTCACAGGTTGCAAAGAGGGTTTTTCGTCAGGCCGTAAGCAGTTGGCTAAAACAGATTACAGCATAAAGGCGTAGGGCAGAAACGGGTTCTGACGCATCGCATGCCACCTGATGATGCCACTGGGAAAACGCTGAGGTGAGAGAGATAGGTGCTTTGCTGTTGAAGGTGGTGGCACACAGGCTCACACAGGAAAGCGTAGGCCTGTGGAACACAAACTCCAGCGTAGCGCAAATAAATAAATTAGTAAAAATTATTATTTTTTCTGCTGTCGCTACCAATCGGTGGGACCTTGTTGTGATGTCAGTTATCTCACGGCCGTTTTCTTTAGTGTGTGTGAGTAGGGCCTGCTAGGACGAATCGTGCGCGTTACTTCCTCGTCTGCTTAATCTATTTATCAGCTGTTAGCTGTTTTCGACGAGCCTTGGATAGGGTTGTCACATCATCATCGTGTCAGACGCAAGAAGTTCACTGCTGAACGCAGACCTACCTCAAGGAATTTTAATATGACCGGTTGGAAGCGGCTTGCATCCAGCGTCTTCCTGCGACCTTAGTCAGTTCGACGCTTCACTTGCGCGTACGGTGATAGTCCATATAACCGGCGGCCGAAGGGGCAGAAGGCGACCACGTACCGGCAAGGGTTGACACTCAAAGTGTTATTTGTGGGGTTAGGGAGTTATTATTGGAGATTTCTGCTTCTAATTCTAAGAGCTATACTCTAAAGAAACGAGCGAAAATACTATTTCTGGCAGGGATAATATAATGGTTTGCCAGTGCCTTATATGCTATAATATGCAAGTGTTTCATTTACTAAAGTTACTTATGATAACAATCATGTGTCTGTGGCGAAACTACAGACCGCTCCGCCTATAAGGCAACGGGAAATGTCAACGTAAAAAGAGAGAATCGGAAAGTCAAATCCTCACCTTCTTCACTACTTTTTCTACCTCTCTCATTATACTCAGGCCGCATTTGGATGGACCTAGAAGCTTCTGGTTACGTTTGTTTAACAGCTTCACAAAAAAGAGAAAATAACAGAGTCATTCAAATGTTTCTTCAAAAAAATCTTTTTAGAATCTCTTTTATGGAACTTATGATCTGCCAACCCTAGCCCTAGAGCACTCAATATCGGTTCTCGTTAAGGTATTGCTTAGCCCTGAACGATTGGACTGTACTTTTTCACCTTCCTAATTACGGCCACACGTTCAGCGGACAGGTTTTGAGCGTTTCTGCATGAATTAGTCTTGTTTAACAAATGAGGTGACGACGAGTTAATTTATTGTTAGTAGTTAAATTATTTGTTAGTTGTTGTTTAAATTTCGAAACTACGCGACTTATAAATTTTAAGTAATATTTTCTTTTTGTAAATTGAAAGTATGTAATTCTTCAATGTTGATTACATTACATGCGAAAATTTGTGTTCATTTATTTGCTTAGAATTTTAACAGAAATTTTAATAATGCAAGTAAAATGAACATTTTGAATACTTTTTATCATACAAAAAGATTTATTTGACATGAAAGAAATAATATTGTTCATAGTAAATCAGTTGATGGCTCATTTGTATTGTATGTGAGGTCTTTTAAATAAATCTTACTTTTCTTTTAATTTTATTTGAAGTGACCGACCGAATTTAGATTTTTCAATTTTTACATTTTATTTTAAATGAAAATCAAGAATATGAAAATAATTCAAATTCTGTAAGCAGTAGACGAAGAAGCAAAAAAGCCGCCACGATCATCGATTTGATCATCATTTCTTATTTTAGTCCTCCGCACTACGTAATTTTTTTTTTATTTGATCATCAAGTTTTTTTTTCTTTTTTTAATCTCATGTTATAAAAATAGCAGCGTTCTGAAACGTTTAAACAGTCTCACCTGCCAATTATATTATTATATTCACTACAACGAGTACTCGGTACGTACAGAGAAGCGGTTCGCCCCGAAATGTGGGCAATGACAAGGTTAGCAACATTCGAATTAGCGAAAAAACACGACGCATGTAGCGGACGATATAAGGTTACGATGTAGACTGAACTTACGTCTGTTTAAAGGGCTTGTTTGGTTCGTTAAACTGAACAACACAAACTCAAAAATAGTAATCAAGTGGCATTCGACACGAGAAAAAACACGCCATATGTCCGCTACGTATGGCGTGTTTTTTCGCTTGTCAACAATAATACAATAATAGGTAACAACTAGTTATTTAGTACAATAATAAAAATACATATTTTATATACATACTAGCTTTCGCCCGCGGCTCCGCCCGCGTTAATGTCGATCCCTCGGGAATTGTACTTTTTCCCGGGATAAAAGGTAGCCTATGTCCTTCTCCGTACTCCAGAGAACTTGTATGCAAAATTTCATGATGATCGGTTCAGTAGTTACGGTGTGAAAGCGTGACAAACAAACAAACAAATAAACAAACTCACTTTCGCATTTATAATATTAGTATATAGCGTGATTTTGAACCCCCTAGCTATATTGAAATCTTGGAATGAGAATCCCTAATGAAATACAGAATTCCAAGAAAAAAAGGTAAAAACCGAAAAAAAAAAATTTACTTTCCATTGAAATTCGTCCAGCTGATCGGCGACTTTGTATGGGAAACCCTAATTTTTTTTTTATTTTCAGCTTTTTTTCTTGCAGTTCTATATTTCATTAGGGATTCTGATGCTGAGATTTCAATAAAGCTAGGGGGTTCAAAATCACGTTGTATATTAGTAAGGATTACTTCTAGTTAATAATACATATTAACTAGAAGTTAACTGTCTTTCTAACCGACTTCAAAAAAGTTAGAGGTTCTCAAATCGGTTGTATGTTGTTTTTTTACCTTATCATAAAGATGAATAGGATACATTCCTATGTCCATCTCCGCCAGTTAACGTGTATGCAAAATTTCATGTTGATCGGTTCAATAGTAAAGGCGTGAAAGCGTAACAAACATACAAACTCACTTTCGCATTTATAATATTAGTAGGTAAGGATAAGAATGTCAATTACTTAAAATAGTTAAATAATAATAACCCATCATAATCTTGTTATTTCTTCTTCAAATTATCGTTGTTAGCTTTGGCATTGTTTCTATTTCCATAATAAATAGTATGTTCTACCATAGGTTTTACACACTCGGTACACTTAATGAGAATAAATAAATAAATACCAATACTTACAGCTCACTAGCCTCGACACTGGCATCCAATCGGCACGGTCATCTATATCGCGCCATACCTGAAAACAGATGATAAAAATCACAACATTGAACATTTTCAGGAGATCCCACTGACGCGGGCACTGCGCACTTTAAATCAGGGGTACTATTTTTGAAAGTGTGACATTCGTCTTCGAGCGATTTTTGTATGGAAAAATCGCTCGTTTACGAAAAGCGAAATTTTTTTAATTCAAAAATAGTACTCCAGGTAGATACTATAAGATTAACTATCCCTTTGGTTGACTGGGAGAGAATGCTCATAGCATTAAGTCCGTCAATTGTAAAAAGTGTTTTGCTTTGGTACAATAAAGTTTTAATAAATAAATTATAACTATAAACTAGAAATAGAAACTAACATTTTAAACCAAAAGTTAACACGAAAGCGCACTAACTTGATACGATTTAGTGACAGATGCGGACCTGACAAAACATCGTGATATAGTTTTTGGAGAAGAAAATAAGTTTTTCTATGAAATGTGTGTGGAAACTTGTGCTCTTAAATTCAGCCAAGAAAATTGTAGAAAATATTTTCGTAAGGATTTTCCATTGATTCATCAATTTTATGACAACAACCGTTATTTTTGCTATATTTCGTTAACCTCTATAGCACTAATTTATTAAATATATTTGGATATGTAGGTAGCAAATTTTTTTCAAATTTTAGTAGCCGACATTTTTTTTCCAAATTGAGCTAGCCCCACAGTAAGTTGAAAACTTGTGTCGTAGGATAATAGACTCAACGATACTATATTGTATAGACCCAGGTCAATCTCAAAAAGATCGTTTTCCATCTTGACTTGACCGGGATCGAACCCGGGCACCCTTGTGTCGCAGTCTGGCGTGTTATCCACTGCGCCATGGTGAATTCATAAAAATGTCATTAATGATAATTTGTTATCGATTATATTAGCTACACTATCGCATTAGGTATCAAATCCTGATATTATAGCTGTAAGATGTAAATAAATAAATAAATTTTAATATTCTTATCTCAATCTACAAGGTCTTCGAAACAAGCAAGTCAATGGTTTTTTCCTCAAATTTTAAGGCAATAATTATTTTTTTAAATACAAATTACGAAGATACTGAGCTTGTAAAATTTGGAACATCATATATTTTAATACTTCATTTTGTCAGTATACTTTGTTAAAAATTATTTCAAGTCAGTTGTGGTATTTTTATTGGCTCAGTGTTCAAAATGTATTTTAATAATAAACATTGAACCGCGTAAACAATTCCAAATTATAGGTATTTTTTTTGTAATTTGTGCCAGCTTGGTGTTTATTTTTTAATTTTCCTATGGTTCTATTTTCAAACTGGCAAAGATATGAAAGATATGACACATTTGGCCTCGAGAACCATTTAATTCGATTTTTAAATACATGAAAAATGATTGCTACGCCAGCCTGTTTATTTTTCTTTTATGGTTCTGTTTTCATAGTGCGGGCAAAGGTATGATGCATTTGGCCTCGTAAACAGACGCTAGATAGCGCTAGACAAAGACGCAGCGAGGTCAGGAGCGTAGCCTTGCGCGGGTGCGCGTACGCTTCCGCCTGTCGACGGCTGTACGCGAGCGCGCATTCGCAGCGCGACCGCCGACTGGGCCACACGTGTTTTGCTGCGGCTCTCATTTAAAGGGAAATTTTCTCCGATGATTCATATTGAGGTTATGGCGTGTCCTTTGATATTGATAACTGATTGAAACGCTTTAATATTCTAGGTGACTTTCTCTATTAGGGAATGATGCGAAATGGCAAATGATAGGCACGAACAGAAAGCTATCACAACCATATTTCATGGTTGATGCTGCAAATAATATTATTTGTTTTTACAGAAAGCAAATCGAATGGACAATGTGAAAACAGAAAAAAGGCTTTCGTAGTTGAGTGTCCTTTTTTTTATATGTAATTCATTAAGTTCTTTTTGGGTGTACACAGCCACTACTCGGGTGTGTTACACAAATCGATCTGAAAA
This sequence comes from Elegia similella, assembly GCA_947532085.1. Classification (NCBI taxonomy): domain Eukaryota; kingdom Metazoa; phylum Arthropoda; class Insecta; order Lepidoptera; family Pyralidae; genus Elegia; species Elegia similella. The sequence goes on along the minus strand of OX383927.1, from coordinate 30,771,685 downwards.
TGTGGAATTTACATCTTTTCAGTTCTCTTGTTTTGATGAGTTATGATATTGTTTTTAGTAGTAATAATTCATAGTTTTTTGATTAAAACTAACGCGAGATAATAACATTATTTATATGTGAATTACGGGTTACTCACGTACGAAGTCAGCTACAGGCCGACATGTTTCAACCTCATCCGGAGGTCTTCCTCAGGGCGAATGTAACCCGTAATTCACATATAAATAATGTTATTATCTCGCGTTAGTTTTAATCAATAATTCATAGTGTTATTTATTTAATTTTCAAGCCTATAGTAAATGTGATTAGCCACTACGCAGTACATCCTCACTCAAATGGAAGCCGGTCCGAGCCCACAGATTGCTCATACTCATACATGATTATTAATATTGCATCTTCCTACGCAACTGCATCGCCGCAGACAAAGAGTAAACAAGCTTCCCAGTAAGTGTAATGACAGTGAGTCACGTCTTTATCTTTAACAGGGAAGACAGAGCTTTGAGCTGCACGAATCTGATTTTATAAACAAGATTTGCGAGTCCATATAATAGTGTAGTACAAGAGGGGGATTTTGGGATTTACTCGAGCGCGTCAGATTAAGATATGAGAGATACCTCGGACACCGTATAACTACCTCCGCCACATATCCGACTTTAATAATGGGGTGTTATGTTTTTTGTTATTTTTTTTTGCTTCTACATATCCATATTGTCAGATTATATGTTCCTAATTATTATATGTTCTGGCAGTCGTTAAAGGAACCACGTCAGAGGCCGAGAGGCGGTTCCGAAGAACTCTGACACCAGGGTGTGCATGGTCGATTGACCGTGACACCTACTCGAAATTTTATTTCGTTCCTAATAAAGAACAGCCGACCACGCCCGAGAATACATTTGTGATTTTTTTCGACTTTTTCTTGTTTGCACTTTTGTTACCCTCCCACCCCCTGAAGTCATGGTCAAATCATCAGATTATTGCTAATACACAATTTTTGGCATGTGATAAAGCCAGCTTGTATTCATTAGAGGCGCTCGAGTATTTTCATGTGACTATTATTTTGGTTTTGAATTTTTGAAACCCTCTAACTGCTCTCCCTAGCGATGAAATGAAAAATATCATATGACCTTTTTTCCTTTCTACCACCTAATCTTTAAAGTCCAATGGGTCCCCACGACGCCCGAGTAAATCCACATTTAGCATCATGGGCTCCCCTACTATAATAGAAAAAAAGCTGCCAACATAAGAAAATAAAAAACATAATACTAATATAAAAAAATTGTACTTTCTAATTAAAATTAAAATGCCGCGTCTCCGCCCTTTGAAATAGTATCATAGTGAAAAGGAAAGTGTGATTTATCGATTCCAATCTTTAGATTATTTAAATTCATGCTAAGCTATTCTAAAGCTAGGTCGATGCGAATTTCAGCCATAAGAATTTGTTTTACATTGGAAGTCTAGAAATCTTTTATACCCTGAAATGTTTTAACCAACTTTTTTTTCATTTTTTTATGATATAGCACCTCAAACGAGCATGTTTGAGGCGCTATATTGTGGTGTGACAGGAACGTTGCAGGCCCTTTAAGTTGGGGTGAGGACATGGGCATCCGGCTCTCTTACTCACCGAACAAAAGATAAAACCGGTGAAGCTTCTACGAATTTTCCCGGGCGAGCCTATACCTAAAAGATACTAAGAAACTGCCGTTATGTTCATCACGTCATCATTGAAGCTCTTCCGATCACATCTGAACAAGCTCTCCACTCGTTGACGCTACGTGCATAAGTGGAGACTTCATTCAGGTGCAATCCACTGCTTAGATTAGAAGACTTGCTTCTTCTTCTTCCTCCTCACCTTTTCCCAATATGGGGTCGGCTCCGTGTGTTTACTCTCTTTTTTTTGCTATTTTTCACCATATGGGTACTAGCTACCCGCTCTTGCATATCATTACTTACACATTCCCTCCACGACTTTCTCGGTCTTCCCTTTTCTCTATATCCTATCTCATTAAAGCGGAACATCTTTTTAGCCAGATCCCTTCTCTCCACATACCAGCCGGCTTATATGCTAACTTAATGTACAAAGTTTTGATAGTCACTTCTAAATACATTACGTTTTATATATCTTAAATAAAAATAGTCAATCATACGACAGCCGCAAAGTATTTTGAAGTGACTATTGAAGTTTTACACTGAGTTAGCAAATAGGCCAGCTGGTCATACGATGAACCTTTATTTTGTCCCCTATTGGGGCGACTAATGATCATATATAATATAATCATCGCTTCGATCAATACTAAAGCATTAACGTGATGGACCTGCCTGATAATTAACATTTTGTCAATCCTTCTTCATGGTCCACCAGCATCATCGATTTAGGTGGACCATGAGGAATATAATTCTTTGTAATGTTCTGCGAATGTCACGGAAAATCTCAAGCCTTTCATTTAATATCTTCAATACTCTGCGATACCATAAAATGCATTGTAAGGTCATTCTCATCGTATTGGCATCACTCGCACTCGTCTCGAAAATAAAACTGTTAGCAGTGATTACTTTGGCCATGTTTTTGGCATTTTTGGAACATATGGAAATTATTGACATGAAAAATATCAGTTTATTTCTGTAATTTTGTGATGTGTTTTAGTCGAAATTATATCTAGGCCACCAACTTTGTAAGATTTTAAAGGGATTTGGTCTATACGTCATATTTTTTATTTAATGGGGTTTAAATAAAATAAAAACGTAGGCTATATAATCCGCCGTGTGGTATCCTGCAGAGTAGAATAGGACCACTCCAAGTCTTCCCGTGGATGTCGTAGAAGGCGACTTAGGAAATACAAGCTAAACAAAGCTTATAAACATCTAAGAGACCTCTCCAACCCGTCTGGCCAGCGTGGAGAGTGTAGGCCAAGTCCTCTGGCTGCTCTGGCCAAGTATGGCCCTAGTAGTACAGAGAGGGTCGTGCTCCTGTAGTGGAGACTAAAAAGGACCTGATGATGATGAATATAATCCGAATTGGTGAAAACGTTAGGAACGCTGATGTTAAAAATTATTTTTACTTGAAAATAAATTCACTTTAGGTACCTAGTTTTATTTATAGAGTACCATTACTTTCTTGTACTTTAGTAACAGATGTATTTTACTACTTCCGCATTAAGACTAACTTGGCCCGTCGCTGTTACAATATTACGCACACATGAATGATGAATCGACGGCAACAACACGAGGCAATGCGTGGACGCAGAATGCCTCACATTAGAATCAAAGACAACCTCAGAACTAAATAGATAATAAATATCTGATTTGTCTTGTTTGTACATAGGAAATGTTCTGAATCCTTAAAATAAGTATGGACGCCATCATTATGGTTTCTGATGTTTTCGCGATTGTTACACATTTAAATAAAATCATTTTAATACGGTATTATCGCGTATATTACAAATATATCGGGTATATTAATACACCGTATTAAAGTGATTTTATTTAAATGACGCCATCTTTACTTATTAAAAAGTAGTAAACTAGTTTAGCTGAAAAATTTCGACATTCTCTTACAATTTCATGGAAATGTTGCTGTTTTCGAGTATCTACCCAGAATACGTCGTATATGAAAAGTTGTTCATTTTGGTAACTTCACACACGGTATAATCAAAACTTTTAACAATCATTTCAGTCAATCAAATATCGATTTGTCTAAAATAGGGTATGATACATATGGAGTATTACAAAAAAAATCTGCCTATTTAGGTAACTGTTAAAAACAGTATACAAATATTTCATTAAAATAAATCATCATCATTATCATCATGATGATGATTTATTTGAAAATAACGAAGAAAATACAATAGTCAGCTATCTGTCTATTGTTTTTTCTTCTAACCGCCGTTAGTGTTCTAATTCAGTATCATTTAAAACTTTTGTGCTCTTTATTATAAATGGTTATGTCATGTTGTGAGGCTGTATGTATGTCTCTTGTTTTTTCTGTAGTTCGCAGATTTTGGATCTCTATTTCATATTTTGTCTTTGCATCTGAGAATATTTCGCAGCCAGCTACATGGCCTCGGTTGACGTTATCATCTCACTTTGTATTGGCAATCGACTGTGAAGTGGACGGCGTTATGCAAAAGAATTACATTGTTAACAGTCTATTAGTCAGTTGTTGACGAGCGGAAAGGGTTTTGTGATATAAAGCGTAGGAATATGAGATATCTGCTTTATTTTCTGTATAGTGTTCCAATCCAACGGCAAGCTAAACGATATTTTTCACTTTGTTGGTAGCATTTCTATTTCCTATATAATCAGTTTGTTGTAGATTTCTTCTAAATTACTAGAATCGTTATGTAAGAATTATACAAATGTATATTGAAACGAAACTGCTACGATTTTTATACAACAGTTTTTGTTGTATGGCTTTAGTTTTCTATTATTTCGCTTACAAGAAATCACAAATTACTAAATTACCATTTTGAAGCAAGTACATTCGGTCTTCCTGTCGCCTTGGCCAGGTCTTCTGATTGTCAGGTAGACGTTGCTAGTTCAGACTGGACAGTGTCTGTGAGACCTTCCTCCACATCGGCCATTGTTCCTCCTCATCTTGAGCTACTTGGTAGAGGCATCACAATAACAATCTAATAAAAGCTGGCAAAACATTACGTAAATTACGCCAGCGATGGCGTGCACAGGCGACCTCGCTCCGTTCACGGCCGCCAGACTTCCTGATAGATGCACTGCGCTGCAGATTCTGTTTTGATGCTGAGTCTAATGCAGATGCAACTAGTGTTTTGATATTCCAGTTTGTAATATATGAGATGGTTTATTATGCAAGATACTAGGGCTGAATGCTATAAAAACTGCAATAGAAAAACTGGGAGTAAAAAGAGAGTCTAGATGTTTCTTCTCCTATTTTAATTCCTGTTTTTACTTACACGCCTATCATCATGCTAAACTTGACGTTTAGGTCTCATGGATCTGCTTACTATGTAAACAATAAAGACGTAATTAGTATAAAACATGTGTAAGTTCTTATTAAATTTGCTTTTATCTCAATATATTTGGAGCCAACTCTCTTTATCAGCTTTTGTTTTACTCAATTTTATCTACGGCCTGTGTTTCGCTTTCTTCTATCGTTACGAAGGAAAGTACTTAACGATGATGGCTGGAATAGTATTCTCGGAAAAAGAAATCTCGTACATCTTTGAGATGTTTTAAGGGCACAAAGATACAATCAGATGTTGTCGCTCTTGTTCCAAAATTGTTGATGTAAAGTGACAAAGCGCGGAGCTAAATTTAATTTGTCATTTCTCTGTTTCCAGGACAGTATCTACACTTTCTATCAGTGAAATGCAGATATGTTGCCAGACGAATGTACAGAGTTGCATAAACTCGTACGGTTAGAAATGCTAAAATAACAAAATTAATTAATAAAAAAATATTGTTTTAATCGAGATAAAAAGAGACCTCTTAGATACCTCTAAATATAATTATATTTAACAATATTTACGTTACTTAAAAATGAAACTTGTGATGTACAGTCAGTGTACAAATGGCCGAAATAATGTTAAACTTTGTTCTTAACCTAATACATCTCTCGTTGTTGTTTTTATTTTATCGTATTGTAATCTTATTTCCTTGTATGTCTGGCTTTGTCCGTGGCGCAGCGGTCAACACGCCAGACTGCGACACGGAGTGACCGGGTTCGATCCCCGGCCAGATGGAAAATGATCTTTTTCAAATTGGCCTGGGTCTTGGATGTGTATCTATATATGTATTTGTTATCAAATATAGTATCGTTGAGTTAGTATCCCATAACACAAGTCTCGAGCTTACTTTGGGGCTAGCTCAATCTGTGTGATTTGTCCGTATATATTTAATTATTTATTATTTATTTAGTGTTCATCTCCCGCCCCTCTTTGTTAAGTATTTGACTCTCATCTTTATAGACAAATCATAATAGACAATGATAAAAAGAAAGCCGATTTTCAAAGAGGGGCGGGAAAGGAAAACAAATCAAGACATACAAAAAAAGATTACAATAAAATATTGTGTAAATATTCAATTGGTTTTTTAAGGAGGAACAGATGCATTGTCAACTCCGGAGTGACATCTACGTTAAGTTAGACTGAAAAATACGTGGTCGTGTCTCGTCACGTTGCGGCCAAGGGCAGCAGCTGGTGCATAAACATCTCGGAGCACAGGTCAATGCTAGCACAATTACGATGTGGATAGTATTCAGCCGTTTGTAATCTCAATGTTTGTGAAGTATCGCGAGTTCAGATACAATGTTATGATCGAGATGATAGAACATCCATTTCCAGATACAGAGTAACTAGTAATATCACGCTTTATAATATATTACATAATAATTACCTAGTTAACAAGATATCTTATATTGTCCCAAGAACAAGCAACCGCTGTGAAGATCGTTCGCGAGCACTCTTCCGCGTTGCCTGCTTGTCGTACAAATTCAGGTCTATAATATAAATAAATAAATATAATATACGGACAAATCACACAGATTGAGCTAGCCCCAAACTAAGTTCGAGACTTGTGTTTTGGGATACTAACTCAACGACACTGTATTTTATAACAAATATAGATAAACATCCAAGACGCAGGCCAATCTGAAAAAGATCATTTTCCATCTTGACCTGACCGGGGATCAAACCCGGGCACCCTCGTGTCGCAGGCTGGCGTGTTAACCATTGCGCCTAGGAGCTCGCCTATATAGTCCATAATAAACTTATTGCTACCAAAATTGCTTGTACGTTAAAACAATATAAAAGACAGCTCAACACTGTGTTACTAAAATGTGACTTACTAAAATTATTACAATATAGCTTATAGATATTTTTCTATTTCCTCAAAATAATCGATATTTGATTTGTTTCATTACCTATATTTAATTTAATCTTTGTTAAGTAACGGTAGGTACGAAGTTCCTAGTGGCAATATTCTAATTAATCTGATGACGTAGTGAGTTACATAATTAATAAGTCATATTATTATTTTATAATTAGTTAATATCTTACATATAAGATGGTTAAGATATATTTTGTAGTTGTTTGTTGTTCCTCAATAAAGTAAAATAAACAAATATTGGGTGTAGGTTTGAAGCCTTCAAGATGCACAATTTAATTATTACATAAGAATATTAAATAGATATTAGGAGTCAAGGCTAGAGAGACAACAAACAGCTTAAACGCTAAAGGTAAGTTACACAAAAATGGATTTACACCCCAAAATTTGGATACATCCGTAAAGTTAAAAAAAGAAACAGGTTGTTAGTTAGTGACATAAAATAATAGATATATTTAGAATTGATTCACAAGTCAAAGTTACATGGGCGGACGCACTTAAAGTAATTTAACTCAAAGTGCACAAAATCATACCTACATCTAAAATGTTTGACAGACTGTTGTGTATATTTTTATATTTCTTGAGTAACAATTATTTTCAATTTACAAATAATAACAATACACAGAATGTTTTTTTTATTAATTATTCTTAATTTTCATTTAATCAAGAAAATTTGTTTATTATAGTAAATTATTATTTTGGTTATCGTGATTAAAACAAATTATTCACAATCGAAAAACATTGTTTTCAAATCATAGATCGTGATTTTTTAATTTACATACGTCGATGATTTCCTACTCCACTACAACGTAATAAGTGCCATAACTGTTGAGGTTAATGTGTTATGAGAATATTTTGACTTCCTGCGTCTATTAATTTCGTTATTTTCGCGCGAAAATTGCATGTTAACAGCCCTGCGTGCACGCAGCAAGGACATGCGGAAATAAAACGTTGCAACTCAGATTATTCACGATTTTCTTTGTTAAGTAATATAAAAGGATTTAACGGTATAAATGAATGATAAAGCAACAAATGTTAATGTGGATTTCGTGTTATTCCTTTAAAAAATAATCATCTAATACGCATATTTTAACTGTTCCTCATTGCTGAGGGTCATATCATAAAATCGTGATGAATTTGTTATTTCCTTTACTGTGGGACTTGGAAAAAGGGAACAGGGAGATAATGATTTGGGATTAAACAGAATTAGTTAATTTAAATCAAGAAGCACCTCTGTCTTCAAAGCCATAGGCAATAAGCAGGCTATATAAGCTTCTTTCACTGCTCAGGGCAATGCAAACGACGCACTCAATGTTTTGTTATGTCAATAAGCCTAGTTTACTAACCCGATAAATGATGATGATTTTATTCACATCTTTTATATAAAACGTTTCACTCCTACGCGTTGTGTTGTATGCTGCTTGTTATTTATATTTACATAACGTATTTGCTTTATTTACAGACACATCTCAACAGTTTTCCAACAGCAACGGAAAATTTTGCGTCATCAGTTTTGTAACACATCCACATTGACCTTTACCCAGTGCTTTAGAGACCTTGTTACTAGATTCAGTTATCTTATCGGCATTTGTCGGTTTTTTATCGTGCGATAAAGGGCCTGCCCTTGCCGCGTATCGGTGGAAGGTTGGCGCTCGGCGCCGATTCCGGTATTTTTTCGGCAGTGTCGATCTTTATGCATCGCTTGAAGTTCCGGTTTGACAGATTTTCCTTCCTTATTAGTTTCGGCTGCACAATGCAGCTGTTTGTATTGAAGGCTAGTGATTGTTTAAGTTTGGCAACCTTCGGGTAATGGTCACTGGCGGAGATATCTCTTATTTAAAGACACTAATTACTAGCAGATCGTTGAATAGGAGCTATGAATAATAACTTGAGTATACCAATGCAATAGTTTGAGTATACTAATAAGAACACTTTTGTTAAGAGGTTAATAAATAGAATGTTTAAGAGCTTTCTAGGTTAGCAGCTTGGAGATGGAACTGGCTTGTAGTGGAACACCTGTCTAGAAGGAACGATGGTAGGTGGAATTAGGGTGTCACCGAGTGATACCCCAGAAATGGAAAACGTAGCGTTCGAAATCCGGTAGCTAGATAGGTTGACGGCTAGAGATAAAGAGGGATGGCACAGACAAATAGCGGCTTATATCCAGCAACGGGTCGTATAATACTGATGATGATGACGATAGTCAGATAAACTTAGAGAATTACCTAAATCAGAAAGTTGATATAGATACCAATCCAACAACTCCTAATACTGTACTCGCTAAATTATGCTAACCCTATAAAAATAAAGAGGAATTCTCTATATTTAGAAATGATAGTAAGTTTTACAATTATTTCTTCATCTAACAACCTAGACCTAGAGACTGAGGCTATCATGTTACTAAGTGACCTCATAGATTCTGCTTTAGATAAACGACTGTAGTTGTATGGTCGACTACGTCCGGTATCATTACATAACTCAATGATGATGTACGTAGGGTCAGAAAACCTAGGTCGTAAACAAAAAGTTTGAAATAGTCTAGCATCTTCTCAAATAAATTAGGTACGTTTTTATTATGTAAATGGTTTGCAGTGTCATGATTTTCCTCTATACCTACAGGCCTAACGTTATCTTCATCCCATCCATCCCATGTATACCCCGTAAGAGATATAGTCGTAGTTAATGTATGTTGATTGCTTGCAGCCTTCTCGCATAACATAGTGTGAGATAACACACAGGCATGTCGACAACTGTCTATAAGAGCACCACGGTTTTGACATTCTCAAATTATTTTAACAGCCTTAAACCATAAACTTGTTGAGAAACTTTATACTCAGACTACTAAAACTTAGAAGTTGTATTTGCTTCTAGTATAGTATAATTACTGGTTGTACAGATTTTTGAAAAGATTCTAGAAAAAATTACTGGAGCCGCTCTGCTGCCTTCAATTAAAAGATCAAAATATTTAATAATAAAAACCATACCAAATTGAATTTCCAGCAATGTTCGTTACAATTTACGCACTCACGAATCACTCCTGAACCGTGAACTGCAAAAAGTTGTCACGGGGTGTCGCTGAAGGCTGAAAAAGGTTTTTTGTCGTCAAAGGCCGAGGGCAGAAACGGCGGAAGATGTTCTAGGTCGCTCAGTGTAAAAAAACCTAATCTCAACAGTTTGACCAAGTTATACACGAAAAGAAGAAAGACCGTGATCAGAAATGTGAAAGGAATAAGTGTGGAAAGGTGAGAAATAATTTAACCGAGGTTTTAAAACAAATACAAGATGTAACACTTTCATAAAATTCAACGACATGCGCTCTATAACGGCCTTAATATTTAATTTTTCTCTCCTAATCATTTTATTTTCAACAATACCAATAAATATGTCAGTATCATTTATAGTTAAAATACACTAACAACTTTCGATTAAGTGGAATTCTTACACATTTATTAGCCTCGGTTATTGCGTCTTCTCCCTTGCGGCCCCCTCCCACCCGCAAGCGAAAAATACGTGATACTATGTATTTATGTTTATTAGCTATTTTACTTGATCACCTCTGTGGCCTAGTGGTAATCTATCAAATCCGAGATCCCCTGTTTGACTCCGGTCAGATCAAGATGAAAAACGATTTTTTCAACATGCCCTGGGTCTTGGATGTTTATACATTATATCGTACATTGTATCGTATTTATACATATACGTTAGTATCTAAGTTTGGGGCTAGTTCAATATGTGTGATTTGTGAAATTTATATTTTAAAGAGAAGCTAAGAGCTAAGACGTATCAATGAAACCAAGCAATAAAAATGCAGATGAAAACAAGTGAGGTGTCCGTGTGGCCGCGGCTGAAATCAAGAGTATGAAATCTCGAACACCTATGCGTCTGTTTGTCACGCATATCTGGCACACCACAATGGTTACGTCAGAATTTGCTACTACCTCGAGATCCTTCAGGATTTCGATATTTATGATTGTAGAACTAAATAATTTTGGGATGTGAAAAAGTTAAAAACATTTGAGACGATATGAATCCTTTAAAAACAACGCGTGAGGTATTTGTGTGTGTGTATGGTTGCGGCTGAAATCGAAAGTATAAATGTGGAATGATCACGCGTCTCAATTTGTTACGCATATCAGACACGTCAGTGCGGTTTCTTTAGCATTAATGTTTAATTTTTGAAGACCAAGAATACTACCCTGGGGTGGGTTCTCCCTATATAGCGATGAATTTAGAAAGTTTGCATACAATTGATGACAATAACCAATAATTTCTTTACTTTTGTAAGGTAGATCGTAAGATTAAAATATCCGATATATACACATGTATACCCAGCTTTAAACTTAAATCCAAAAGTCATCGAAATCCGCGTTTGTTCCCACAAGTTGCATTCCATCAATTTCCTATGAATTAATTATCAGAAACTATCAACAAATTGTGACATCTTTACTTCTTCAACAAATTCCACCAACAATCACGGCACCAGGTTACGATGACGTAACGAACATCAACGCGAACAAAGAGCCGTGGGTGCTACAACACACTTTCATTTTCGGCGGTTCCACGGTCACGGGCACCTGTCACTGGCTATTGTTTGGTTTCTTTCCATTCTAGGCCTTGCTTTTCTAGCAGGCTATTTTTATATTAGACTACATTTTATGATATTCAATAAGAATGAATTCCTAATAATGTTTCTTTTCTTTTGCAATTTGAATCACCAAATTATAGTTTTGGAAATGTAATTCTTTTTCTATTGTTTGGAACTTTACATCGATTATTTTCTGACTTTTATTAAATTAGTACAATCTTCCCTCTTCTCCACAAGTTTTATCTATCATGATAGTTTCTGTGAATCAGTAATTTGCATCATCAGTGTTAACAAACATAATAAATAATAAAGTGTCAATATAAAGAAACATAAGAAAGTGGTAATTACTACTGCAACTGCAATACTCGACAGTATGCAACATTATAATTTACAGCTTGTTGAAGTAATATCTACTATCACTTGTTACGTGATAATATCATCATAACACGTAGCTTGTAATAGTAGATAGCCCTTTAACACCTCTTCAGCACAAACGATAGCGCATCGCAGTTACATCAAGTTAATTACATGGCATTACGGACAACTTTCATCCGGCCACAACCTAGTCCAACTCGACCTACTATAAATAGATCGTGTCCAGTAATACTAGTACACAAGTATATACTAATCACATTATCATACCTTCACCTTAGCTTCTGCACTGCACCACGCTTCCGCATAACATACGTCGTTCACTTTCACTAACTAAACACCTGTACATTCTAATAACAACTCTAATGTCAATACCGTAAAGTGCATGTGATGATTGCTAGTTTATATTTTTTCGAATGGGAATTCGGGTGACAAAGCAATGTGAGCTCTGTCGTATAGGATTTAACGTTGTATTTTGTTTGTTCCTTTGTAAGTGACGGCCTCGTCAAGGCCGCACGTATCGTATCGTCTGTTTACTTTCTCTAGCGGTCAATGGTCACTGGAGTCGTGTTTGGGTATTTTTTTGGGAAACTTCAAGGTCGGTTAGTGGTTTTATCGGAAGATTTATAACCTAGGTTCGTCGTCATTGAGCTGAAAATCTAAATTTGATTGCATTATATGTAGTATCACTTTGTTTTATATAATTACTCTTATGAAGTTCAATATTACGATTCACTATGTCAGATTACATCTGTTGATTAGTGCCAATGCAACAATAAAATTTACGATTTGGTTAAAATCTCTAAAATGTATTTAATAATAGTATTTGATTATCTAAAATATTCATTACCCATTAAAATATAATTTAAGTAAATGTTATTTTATTGCTGGCTTCAATGGAAACGGGCCAAAAGTCAACGCTAAAACAGCACTTCCTGAATACTAAGAATATATAATTTGGACATCTGCATATTTGTAGGTCAGAAACACTTTTGGCTTTGTCCTAGTAGGACGTAGTACTTATAATATGCTGAATGTATGATCCTCATGACAAGTCATTAAATATGGGAGATAATGCTTGAGTACATCATTCAAGTGGTAAAAAATATTTTAATAAAAATATTTAGAAAGTGTGGCTGTTTTACTACATTTTGCTAAAAGTTTAGAGTTCTGTTACGATTTTTAAACAACTACAAATTTCATAAAAGTGCCTTTTGGATTAACAAGATTTGACAAACATTTTAACTAATCCGTACTGCGTAATTTGATGACTAAGCTTTAGTAATTTGATAATTCAGCATTGGGGGGTCATAGATTATTAGATTAGCATGTTGACATTACATTTGATCAAAAACAGACACTGAATAAAAGCTTGTCTAAATTATGATGGTATGAGTCTCCTATTCATTCCACATTTCGCAAATAGTTTCTCGCGTTGCATTGAGATTGAAAGTTTCCCTCATTTTAAAGTCCGAATGATATTCTAATTCGCTGCATATCTAACTCAATCATCTGTCTTTGAAAGGTGTGCTTGTGTTGCTTTGCAAGTGATCTGTCTTGAATGTAACGTTACGTTGTTAGAGTCTGCACTTATCTACGTCAAATTGAGTCTTTTCTTTATCTGTTTCATTTAAATCGTTTTAATTAACTCTGAAATTTCGTCATATCATAAGTCTAAGATTTGTCCACCTGAATAACCCACCTAATAATTTCCTCGATTCATATATTCTTTACTTCTAATTTCTTCTGTGTTATATTTCTTTCACTTTCAGTATGTTTGTTATCTTTGTGTAGTAACTTTTGTTACGGCACTCATGTAACTGTTACGTCGGCTTCTTTCAGATTTGTTTAATATAGTTTTTCTGTTATATTTTTCGGTTTTTTTGTGGTATTCAAATACTCAATAAAACAGCATACAATACTCTACATAATTACATCATGATATGTTTTAATACGACCCTTTTTCCATACGAATACTAGCATAACTAACACAGATCTTAAAATCACAATAATTAGAGCGATACACCATGTTGGTAAAGTTTAGACTTTCACTCACACTCAGTCAAGAGCGCAATCCCTAGAACATCCTTGATATATGGATGATTTATTATCAAGGTGCGATTGCAGCTTAACTACTCAGATAGTACACAATGGCGCTACATGTGTGGCCCTATTGTTCGGGAGCCCTTGGCCGAGCTCCAGCGGACCACAAGGTCTTGCGGCTTTGAGACTTTGACCATAAGTAGTTGCTACATTTCTTGAATTATCTGCAGTGAATCTTTGGTAGGTGCTGTGTTTTGATGTGACAATGTGGTGGTGATACGGCTGATGTTTGATGGACTCTGATTCGAACCCTGTCCGGCCGATTAAGGTCTGGTTTGTGAATCTGCTGTGACTGTAGTTATGGATTTCTTGTGGAGAAAACCATACTGCACTAGAAAATTGTTGTTTAGTGTGTAAACTGGAGAGAACAAACCATTAAATTTTTTCTTCTAACAAAATATAAGGGGAACTAGATTTCGTGATAAAGTTTTTTTTTCTTTAAAGTTATATTTTAAAGCCCTGACTATACCCGTTCTTCTTTACATAGATTTACGAGTATACGTATTGAAACTTTATGGGTTATAATATCGATACAGATAATAAAATAAGTCGCATTTCATAAATGCAGTAAACGCGTCAGGCTTGAAATATTGCCGAGGCATATTGTAATAAATATTTGCCTTTCATACATTATGTTTATTGGGCCATGCGAATGCGACACCATAAGTTTCGCCTTTGGCAAAAAATCGCACTATATAACCGTGGGATTGGTTGTTATGACTATAGAGAATCCCTTTTCCTAGTCAAGCCCTTTATTTTTAACAGATCAGTGTTGTCACTGTTTAGGTGTTGAGGCATAAAGTAAGGTACTATTGTATGGCGTTAAATACTAAATTGTTGCAAGACATTATCAAGAATGAAGGACAAACATTATCACAAACATAAACAATAATATAGTTAGATTTAAAAAGATATTACGCCAACTAACAAAACAAACTACACTCAAATTTGGAATATACAGAGGGCCGTCAATAGATGCGTCCTCACGTCCCTCCCCGAGTGCCAAGTGAAAGTGACCAAGTATGCAGTGCAGCGCTTCTGAGACATTTCTCTTGCAATTCCCAATTTTAAGACGTCAACACTAAAGAAAGCCGTGACGAATGGCGCTTGAAAGTCGTTACAGCTTTTGATCTATGACTAAGTCTAGATTCTAGGTTAACTTGGGAAAATGCTAAGAAATCTACTATTAAATATTAAGAGCAATAATATAAACGCAGAAAAGGTAATAGTTTTATTACTGTTGGATCTCAATATCAGTGTGTGTTGCATTTAAGAGCTAATTAATATGTGTTGGCGGACTGCATGATGAAATGATAGATGGTTTGATGTTAATTACTTCGTTTATTTCTTACGACACGGTACATTTTAGCACAGTTCGAGATCATAAAGTAGAAGCCGGAAAGACATCCTTTTCAATAATGACAAAAAACTTGTGTTGCCAGCAACAATCGAGTCTATGTGAGGAAAGTAATGAAAACGACAACTTCAGCTGAAATTATGGTTTGCATTTGAATTTTATTATTGCCTTCTCTGTTTAACGTACTAGATAAATATACACTATTTGTGCACGCTTTCTCACCATGCAAATACATAAAATCGGTTTATATTCATTAACTAGCGGCCCGTCCCGACTTCGCACGGAAAGATATAGGTATTTAAATAGCCACATAGGCTATTTAAATACCTTTATCTTCCCATGGGATAATGTAGGATTATGGAGAAAGAATTTTGCAAATCTGTCCAGTAGTTTTAAAGCCTATTCGATGCAAACAAACAAACAAATGTATAATATTAGTATAGAAGTATAGATAAAGAAGTCGTGCGCAAACATCAGTGAATATGGTCACAAAATAATTGAAAACCTATTATCAGTTAAAAGATAGATAAAAATCCTAAAATATTAAAAAAGCAATAAAACAAAATTTCGACCTCTCAATAGTTTTTTATTAGGTTTTGAAGTAAATCATATTGTTAGAAATCTGTTAATATACCTTATTGTATTGACATGTATATATTTGCCGATCCTTAATCCAAGGTGAGATACAGATTTCCAATGATACATAAATATCACAAGGTTATTAAAAAGAGCGCCAAAAATATCTTACTGCCGACTGATTTAATAAAGAGGTATGTTTGATATCAAGGTAATCGATAAGATTCGAAATAATATTACGTTGTTTTATGAAAGCAAACATCAATTCGATTTTTACATTGTTTTGTTGTAAAATCTCGTTTTTCTCTTGGAGATGTCTTTTTATTTGTTTTATTAGGATTTTTTTGCCCGGAATATATTTTGCACTAAGTCTAGTAAACCGATTTTGAAATTTGTTCCACCAACTTAGTTACTTCAGTTCAGCGTTACTTTACTTTGTTAACCTGTGCGGAGCCGCAGCAGGTGGCTTATAGGAAATATAAACGTAGGGTAACGTGATATGACGTAATTCGATTACAATCGGAGCCCGTCCAAAGTGTAACCAAATGTTAATGATATTCTGTAGGTCAATAGGAACACCAATGCGTCTCAAATAATCGCTGACCTTGCCCACATTAACGAGGCCTTGACTGGAGACGATAAAGTATCGAAGGTCGGCGTCATTGCTTCAGACAATGATACTAATGATATATCTGTATAATTAGATATTACACAGGTCCAACATCATATTAAAGCATTATAGATGAATAGTTGCACCAATGATCTTTAAATAATCACGTACTTAGTCTACATCATCGAGGCCTGGTCACTGCAGGCGATAAAGTATTTAAGGTCTATATCGTTGGTCTAGACAGTAATGTTTATGTTCTTTGCTTCTGAGAGCAAGAAGTAATTATTTCTATACATATACTACTAGTAGATGCGAACTGTAAGTACATAAATCACATTCGGAATGACCTTGCCCACATCATCGAAGACTTGACTGCAGGTGATAAAATATCGAAGGTCTTTATAGTTACTCTAGACAATTATGTCTGTTTATGTTCTTTCTTTCTGCAAGTTACATAGTACACAAAGACACAACACATAAGATTGAATAAAAGAGAAGAAAGATAATGAATAAATACATTTTATTGATATACCGAAAATTTTTAGAAACACTGACCTAGCCCATATCTTTGAGGCCTTGACTGCGGGTGATAAGGAATCGAAGGTCAGCGTCATCGCTACAGACAATGATAATAATGGTCTTTCCTTGTAAGTTACTAACACTGGTCTTTACGACACTGAACGTACAGAAAGAACACTTATGCTCCTTAAATAATCAGACCTTGTCCACGTCACTGAGACCTTGACTGGAGGCTATAAAGTATCGAAGGTCGATATTATTTCTCCAGACAATGGTTCGACAAATAGCCTCATAAAAACTATATTATATATTCAAAATATTGATGTGTAATTGTATGTGACTTATGAACTCCGTGTGGCTGATTGGTTTGGGTTTAGGACTACGAATAAGATGTAAGTTTTGGGTAATCGATTCGTTGGATTCTTCGTGTTATCTAAGTAATTTCCAGATTTTCCTATGCCAGGCAACCATATAAAATACTAGGCAAATTCAACAAAAAATCTATTCAATATTTTTTATTAAAATTTTTAATACCATTAGTTTTCTTTCTTAAAATTTGTATTAAATTAGACTAATCCATACTATCCATATCCATACTTCCATACTAATATTATAAATGCGAAAGTAACTCTGTCTGTCATCTTTTCACGCTGCACCCAATGAACCATTTTGGATGAAATTTGGTATGGAGCCGCGGGCAAAAGATAGTATTTTATATGTTGCCTGTTTCGTTTGAAATGAAATTCTACAGTACACGACGAGCCGGGCTAGATTTGAACCCGAAACTTTCTGGTTTTGCAGGCTCTTGCCACTTGACTACTGCTTCTTCATCCATTAAGTATTGGCATCACGCTCGCCTTTGCCTTGGTGCTCGTTCACGGTTGCGAGCCAACCTTCGGCTCTTACGAAACGGATAGTTTTCCTTCCGTTCGGTAATTGTTATGCTAGATGCACTTTGTAATCGACCGTAACACGCGTAGGAAAATCTATGTGGTTATTGGAAAAATTTCCATACATTGTTTCAAGGCGGAGTTAGACAATTTAAAACATTCATTTTCTACAAAGCTGCACCTTAAGACATCAAGGGTAATTACAAATTTTAGAATTGACTGGAGAGACAATAAGGAGGCCAAATAGAGAGATAACGTGCCAGAGGAAAACCACCAGCTAGACACGAAATTATTTAAATTTCTTGATCGGCAAGGCAGGATTACAAGGTGTTCTTTCATTTAGTCCAACAAGTCTTTTAAAACAACGCGAAGGGTTCACTAGTAGAGAGTCAAACAACTGTGCCCTAAATAACTGCAGGTTTAATATTAGATGGAGTTTAATTCTATTAAAATACCACGCGGAAATGAAGCGAACACTTCTGGCATGTCCAAACTTGTACGTTTCCCAGAGATTCGGCGACGAATAGAACAGTCGCGGCCGAAGACACTTGGCATGGAGTCTCCAAGGCGAAGGGCGCTGGGCTCGGTCCAGTTACATCGGATTACGCAAGTTTTTGTGTACTATTTTCGTGCTGCTGTTGATATCTACTGGTATCACGAGGAATCCCCTGGGTTTCAAGACGCGGAAACAAACGTCCGGCGACTAGGTAAATAAACAGATCGATTGTTTTTGATATGATCGGGGTTTGACGAGCGACAGAGCTAAATGGAAGAGGTTGACGTGCTGTGCCAACCCCACATAATAGTGGGAGAAGGATAAAGAAAATGAAGGAGATGATCGCTATATCGTGCAACAGCGAAAAAGTATAGCTGTTTCTTTTTAATGGTAGATTCATTGTAGTTTTAAGCGCCATAAACAAGGGCCATCTTATAAAACTTGAGCATTTTTACAAGTTTTTTGCGTTACTTTATTGATGGGAAGAAATAGTAAGTGGATAAGTTACTTTTTGAAACCAATTCTAGACAACTTATTGACAGAAAAGAAGAAATGTCACCTGACTCAACACTGAATGGCAATTGTTTACGCAACTCGGAGCCCTGAGCAGTACGGAAAATGCTACGAATTCTTTTAAACGCGTCCTGGATTGATGTCATAGTCCACCTATTTTAATGTGTAACTGAATCGGATATATTTAAACATCATGCCTACGTAGTGTAGCTAGATGGTCTAAGAGAATATTTCTTTAATTGTTTGTATGAAGCCGCGGGAAAAAGCTAGTTAATAATAAAAGATCTATCTAGTGAAGTGTCCATGAGTGTCCATTGGCGGGCCATCGGAAGAGTACAGTTAGTGGGCGTGATGTCCCTTTACCTGTCATGTACTGGCAAATAGTCCCCGCTTCTCTGATTGCTAAATTGCATAGCTCAATGCTCTTCCTACAATGTTGTTCCCACGCTGCGCTGTTATGTTATTGCTGGATCCTTTATCTGAGGGTCTGTTCGTATGTATATTTAATCTTCTAGGGTCATACGGTTATCCTCGTGATTTCAAGCGGTAGGTTCCTGTTGTACAAACAAACGCTAGAAATATTTACATCGTTTTATTAAGATTTTTGAGTGTTGCTCTTCACATACATTTCTAGTCTCATAAATCCAATTCTTCTTTCAGAAGGATGTTTTAAATGGTAATGAAAAATCCGACTTCAATCAAACTACTGAACCAATTGTGATGAAATTAATAATGGGACTAACTTGAAAGCATACCTTTCAAACTGACACAAAAATTAATTACGGAATTCTGAGGTAATACACATTAAAAATAAAAATAAAAAACATACAATCATCATTTCGAGTAGGTGACACGGTTAATCGACCCTGCACACCTTGGTGTCAGAATTATTCGGGACCGCCTCTCGGCCTCTGTCGTGGTTCCTTTAACGACTACCAGATGGCAGCCGGGACCAACAGCTTAACGTACCTTCCGAAGCACGGAATCAATCATCTTTCTTATCAGACAATCAGGTGATTCAAGCCTGCAACGTCCTAACCAAACTGGAAAAAACTAAACGAAATATGCTTCCCGTGGGAATTGAACCCACGACCGCCGGGTCTACAGGCAAACGCCTTAACCACTGGACCACGGAAACAAGCTGGTATGGTGCTGTTTGCCGATGACACATCTCTGATATTCAAAATGGACCGCCATAGTGATGATACTAGTGCGGCGAATAGTACCTTGTCTGCAATTTCAAATTGGTTTTCAGCCAATAATCTTATATTAAATGCCAAAAAGACCCAATGCATTAGGTTTACTCTTCCAAATGTGAGGCAAGCATCTGTTGACATACTGATAGATACGCAAAAATTAGATTTTGTGGATAATACTACATTTTTAGGAATTACAATAGATTCAAAATTACAATGGGGCGCCCATATATCTAAACTATCTAATAGACTTAGCTCTGCAGCTTACGCTATTAGAAGGATCAGACAGTTGACAGACGTGGCAACTGCTAGGCTTGTATACTTTGCATATTTTCATAGTTTAATGGCTATGGCATACTTCTGTGGGGAAAAGCAGCCGATATAAATACTATATTTATATTACAAAAGAGAGCGATCCGTGCTATTTACGGCTTGGGTCCAAGAGAATCTCTCAGAGAATTGTTCAAAGAAATAAATATCATGACAGTAGCTTCCCAGTATATATTTGATAATATAATGCACGTAAGGAAAAATATTTCGCTTTTCAAAAAAATAAGTTTCTTTACAGTGAGGCCATTACGTAATAAAACCAAATTATTTCTCCCGCGGTATAGGCTTAGCAGGGTTAGTGATTCGTTTTTAGGTAACTGTATACGCTATTATAATAAGTTGCCAGAATCAGTCCTTGATATGCCTGATAGACAATTCAAACCGTATGTTAAACAGGTACTATGTAAAAAGGCTTATTACAGGACTGATGATTTTTTAAACGATAAAAATATCTGGCCAAAGCTCGGTGCCGGTCTCTCGTCATGTTACTAATATAAAAATGACATGAATTGGTACAATTTGTACGTATTGTGTTTTGACTTTTGACATTTAATCAAAAATTTAATTTCTTGTTTCGTTACTATTCTTTCATACTACAAATTAAAATTTATTTTACGACATGACAATGTAAGCTCAAGTCCACACATTTAGTTCTAAGTATGTCGTAGATTGTAAGTTGATGTCATTTGGAGAAAATGCGCTGTGCAGTTTGTTGCCGCTTCTTCTGCACTCCGCCTTGGAAGCGGCGTAAACTTAGCTTTAAGTAACTTATTGACGTCAACAATATTAATGTTGTAAATAATAATGTGTAATTTAACGTTCACCACAATGATATTTAAAATATTTGACGATGAAAAAATATTTTGACTTTGACTTGACTTTGAGGTAGTTTAAGAAGTTTAAGTTGGTTAAAAACAGATATTGGAAATAAAGACATACCAGCATTTATAAAATTACAAGACAATTATTCGTTATTGCACCATTTTTTTGGTGCAATAAAGAATAAATACAAAAAACAAATGAAACATTAAAATCAAATCATGCTACAAAGGCGAACTTATTGCCAGGCAATCTCTTCCAGCCACAGACAATATAACCTACTTACAGCCTACCTTTGGGTAGAAGGTGACGTAAGCGGTAGGAATATTGGCGGTGCAGAAAATTAATAAATAGATAAACATTACATAAATAAAAATATAATTAGATACATAACCATTGCTACATATCATATACAATATACTTCATCATCAAATTTAAGAGCTGTGCACTATACTCTTGTCGGAAGAGTCTTGAAAAGGGAAGGAGAAAAGAGGCACATATTGAAAATTATTGACAATAGAAGAGGGAAGATGGTAGGACACAAGACTAATAAGACATTAAAATTTGATCAAGAACATCATAGAAGGAAAGATAGAAGGGAAAAGGGGACCGGGAAGGCCGAGACACACTTTTATAAAGCAAATAGAAGAAAAAATAAGGGTTACTTCTTATAGAGAAGTAAAGGAACAATGTACTTACACAAATAATAATACGTTATAAATGAAAGTAAAATATATTGAGCAGCTAATCTTAGTTAAATAGAATTCCACTAATAAAATTAAACACACTAATAAAAAAAAATATGTGAGAGCATGTAATCATCTCATAATGATAATATTTTATGTGACATAAAGTTAATAGTTAATTAGTAATAGTTACTTAGTAAAGCTGTTTAATCATCTCATAATGATAATATTTTATGTGACATAAAGTTAATAGTTAATTAGTAATAGTTACTTAGTAAAGCTGTTTTATTTATTTGATGAGCAAATACACGTAAAATCTAAGCTAATATTGGTGTCGGGTGGACGTCTTATGGGGACCTCCTTCTACTTGTTCGCCTTATAAATTTATATAATACCGATACCCATATATCCGACGTCTGTAGTGTATACCAGTTCGAGGAATTATTTCTTAAAGTAGGTACCTAGAAAATCCTATCATCATCATCATCAGGTCCTTTTTAGTCTCCACTACAGGAGCACGACCCTCTCTGTACTACTAGGGCCATACTTGGCCAGAGCAGCCAGAGGACTTGGCCTACACTCTCCACGCTGGCCAGACGGGTTGGAGAGGCGTCTTAGATGTTTATAAGCTTTGTTTAGCTTGTATTTCCTAAGTCGCCTTCTACGACATCCACGGGAAGACTTGGAGTGGTCCTATTCTACTCTGCCGGATACCACACGGCAGAAAACCCTATAGGCACAATTAAATAAAATCACTTTAATACGGTATTATCGCGTATATTACATTATTTTTTACACCTAACGTTTCGAAAACTTTACAGTTTTCATGGTCGCAGGTAGACTAAGTTGACATTTGTCTTTGTGTTATAAGAACTATATAAAACTACCGCCTACAATATTTATTGATAACGTTCCGGATATACGCAGTATTGGCTCACGGTGTCTGAAGGTCTTGCAGTCTTGTGATGAGCTTGAGATTTTTTTTAAATTGATGACAGGATCCCAAGCTGGTGGTAACCATCCTCTCTATTGAAATTAGGATGTTTTTTTAATTTCAATAGCCTCACGAAGCATTCTTGGAATGTATCTGTTTTCTTTTGCAAGGACTTAAGAATTATCAAAACGCATGTAGTGGTTGGGTTTGTCTAAGGCATGTTCACAGACTGCAGACTTGGTTGAGCGTCTATTCTTCATGTCAGCAATATGTTCTTTAATTCTGGTACCGATGCTTCTCTTTGTTTGCCTAATGTATGATTAAAGTAATTTTATTTAAATGTGTAACAATCGCGAAAACATCAGAAACCATCCTATAGGAACAATTTGTATGAAAAGCAAAAAAAAGCATTAGCGTGTCGATTTCTTAAAATTTGCTACTAACTTTCTTTGACCTATAGGCGCCAGCCCTAAAAAAAATTGCGCTTAATTTAAATAGACCTTATATTCGAACTTATTATTTCTTATTACATTATGTAATAAAAAAAACTAGTTCGTAGTTTTTTATAATATCAT
Organism: Elegia similella; assembly: GCA_947532085.1. Classification (NCBI taxonomy): domain Eukaryota; kingdom Metazoa; phylum Arthropoda; class Insecta; order Lepidoptera; family Pyralidae; genus Elegia; species Elegia similella. Next base: position 30,748,274 of record OX383927.1, on the reverse strand, counting down.
ATTTTTTCTACTGATGGACAGATTATAAATTTGGAAGCCGGGTTCCGACGCATTACCGTTGATGATGCAACTCGAAATACTTTCAGATATGAAAAAAGATTCGAAATATTTTCATACAGCCAGTAGACAAACTAAGATATGACAAATAGTGACTAAACTGATATGAAGACCTTAAAAAAAATATGTTTACCTGAATTTAATTTACATACAGCGTTTAAAAATACCCTCGACGTTCCGTTAAAGGGGTGACTCTGACCATCAATATGAACAACTTTTCGTATGGGGCAAAAGCTGGGAAATAAAAAAAAAATCGGCATTTCCATACAAAAGAGTTCTGCCGCCCGGCCAGTTTGTATAAGAACGTCGAAGTTTTGAGTCCCCAGCATTGTTCCTATAGGAAAAGTTGTTCATATTGATGGGCTAAGTTAAGGGCACGTCGAGGGTCAATTTACACACTACAGACCCACCGTACCCCTGGCCATACCCCCTGGTGGTACGGTGGGTATTTTAAAGTTAAACGGTACCACTGACTAATAGTGATGTGATGACGAGATCTATATCTGCAGAAATATTGGCTCTGCCATTAGTTAAGGCGCTGTATCCCTTATCCGTTTGTAGCGGTTCAAAGTGGCGATACCGGTTGGCCTGTCCCTAGTCTCATTGCAAACCCGTGTCGGCCATTTCCGTGTTAATTTTCACTTTTAATTAATAATTCAATAATTATAGCCAAGTATTGTATTTTTTTTAGGTATCCATTTGATTTTAGGTATCCATTTGATTGAAACTTTTTCTTGGTATAGCATTTTTGCTATATTTTAATTACTTTTTTTTTAAATATATTGATGTATCCATTTATTTTGATCTTTGAACTGTACTTCATATTTTTTTCATGCTATATTCCATGGAAAATAAGGCTAATAGCTGCGCGACGAAAAAATAGACGTTTTACGGTATTCTTGTGATGCACAGCGCCTTAAGTTTAAGACTGCTGTTATAATTCAATTACCAAAAAAGGCATACTATAGCTATACAAGTTCCATTTAAATTAAGCTCAAATATTTAAAGGGTAGGTCCCATAGGTCAAAGAAACGCTTTAGTAGCAAATTTTAAGAAATCGACACGCTAGATTTTTTTTAAAATTTTTTTTAATCTAATTTTTTTTTAAATCGATAAATCAGCTGTTTTGATCGTCCAGGTCAGTGACCTAGTATCCATAGTAGATAAAAGTAAAAAGTTTTTGGCCAAGAAAGTGTTTATTTGTATACAGGGTGTTTTTTTCATTTTTTATTTTAAATGTTCAGGTCCAGATATCTCAAAAACTAGCGTGCCGATTTTTTTTATTTTGCTTCTAAAGCATTTTTCTAACTTATGGGAGCCTTTAAAATATTTGCGCTTAATTAAAATTGACCTTATATTTGATCTGAGATGAAAAAAAAAACTGTCTCGCAACAAAGTGGCCAGTGTTACAGTGTCCTCACGCAGCGACCTTGCCTGGAGCAACTTTCCACCCGGAAGGTTTCAGCTTCGTACCGCTCCGGCCTTATTCGGCGGCTCATAATGATATGACTCGCTCGGGGTTACAACGGTTAAAACCCGGTATATTTCTCGAAGGAGTCAAGGGTCAGTTGACACTTGGTGCAGTTCCTCAATCAATTTATTTATTGCATGATTTCAACCTTTTCAACTCATCAACATCCAAGCGTTGTTTTCCCTTATGCGTCGGAGTTCCGTTGTTATGAGCAACCGCGCCGGGAACCCAGTGCAGCTGGCATGGCCGTCGTCAAAGCGTTTAAATTATAGGACACGACACTTACTATGTAGTACAACAGTAGGTACAGCACCAGACACCCTTGGATTTATAAAGAACAATCAACTTAAGAAGCTTTTTTGGGAAAATGCAGACATTATGTTTTTAAAAACGTAGTTAGATTTTCACTGATATTGCTCTTAATGGAAGGGCTATCGATAACAGGAGAAATAGTCGAAATGTTAATTATGAATCGGACTTATCGAGCGTTAGTAAAATATAAAGTAAACGTGAAGTTATAATAAATAAATATATATGGACAAATCACATAGATTGAGCTAGCCCCAAAGTAAGTTCGAGACTTGTGTTATGGGATACTACCTCAACGATACTATATTTTATAACAAATACAAATATATAGATAAACATCCAAGACCAAGGCCAATCTGAAAAAGATCATTTTCCATCTTAACCTGACCGTGGATCTAACCCGACTCTCGTGTCGCAGGCTGGCGTGTTATAACCACTGCCACTGCGCCACGGAGCTCGTACAGTCATCGGAAGAATTTATTTCTTATTTTTGGTCCTGTTCTAGTTTCTACGTTTGGATGATCAAAACGTGATCACGCTTGTACTCAACTGTGAGCTTCGCAGACGTTCCGCATAACCATTTTTTCTTTCTCAAAACGTGGACGGAAAATCATCCACGATTGAATCTTTTTTTGTGTTTCCATTGAGTAAAAACTGTTTAAAAAGTGGTTAAAATGTCATCATAGTAAGTCATATAGAGCAGGTACTAAAAATTATAATTATAAAGACGAAGCGGGTGGTCTTGATATTAATATTGGCATATCGTAAATTGTATATTAATAAATATGGATTATATTATTGACATAGTGGGTATAAAACATGTAACCGAGTACAAAGTAGTACTCGGTTACATGTTTTATACCCACTATGTCAATAATGTTAATTTGAATACACATTGCATGCTTTTCATTCATTCTAATTAAAAAATATTTTTATCGACGCGACAATGAACTTTACTAGGCATAAAAAAATCTTGCAGCTGCATGTAGGAAAATTTTCCGTGCATTCGGCGAGATGGCTTTACTCGAATATGACTAAGGGCCAAATCACACACGTTCCTTTTGATATCAGACGAGCGATTTTGCGACTTGTTGTGCCGCACGTTTTAGCGTTCTCTACGTTCAGTTTTTGTGTGTAACCGCTGATCGTATTTAGCCCGTGTCAAACATACAATCGCAGTCAAACTAACCACACACATGGCATGTGTGTATGTGGATTCTCGTATGTATGTAGATACTAGCTCAGGAATAGTACTTTTTTCATGGATAAAAGGTAGCCTATGTCCATCTCCGTACTCCAGAGAACTTGTACGCAAAATTTCATGATGATCAGTTCAGTAGTTACGGCGTGAAAGCGTAACAAACAAAAAAACTCACTTTCGCATTTATAATATTAGTAATGATATCAACGAAGAGAGATTAATGTGTCGCAGTCGCAGTAGCTATACAAAATGTTATCAGCACACGTACAGTTTAGGAAGGGAGACTATTTCCTAACAGTGGAACTAAGTAGATTATCTCGAAATATTGTTTTACTTTGCTCTACAGACTTTACCATCAGTGTAACTATGCCATCGATAATGTCACTCTGCAGTCTCTAAAGAGAGGTAACTATAATTTCCATATATTAGCCCATAACTCATGACAAAGCGCATATAATGATACTAACTTCGAGAGTCGCCGAAACAGTTTTGGAAACATCACTTCATCACTAAATCGCTCGCCGCTACATGCATCTCTGCAATCGCAAAATTGCCTGTCTGTGTGCTAAAGCCCCAAAGCAGAACTCGAGGTCGCCATGTCGGCAACCTGCTCGAAATGTGATTTTAATGCGCTGTTAATTTAAGGACAAAGTTGTGAAAACACGACGCACTTATTGTTGGACCAATGGCGCAAAACTACATGGTCAGACGTGGTCGGATCGTCAAGTCATACTAAACTTTGAGATCATCGTTACCATTGTTAGTTATGGTAGAGCCTCGCTACCGACAAAAGTATTTTTTGCTAGGAGCATGAATGGGCCGGCTCGTCCGGGGAAGTACCACTCTCACAGAAAATCGACGTTTGAGGAGAAGCTTTACCGCTTCTATGCTTGGTTTGCTAATAGTAACAAAGGCCGGCAACGCCCCTGTTACACCTTAGTGTTGCAGTTGTTCATGGGCAGCGCTGATCGCTTACCATCAGGTGAGTCGCTTGCTCGTTTGCCGTACTACATCATTAAAAAAAATCTTTTTGAGTGGAGACGATGATATATAGTTAACATTTTGTCTGACAATAAATTAACCAGACAACTTTTAAAACGTAAAATAATATATTGTTGTTTAATTTTTTCTGAAGTCGTGATTTCTAGATGCGACATGCGTATCAAGGTTCTGGTGAATATTCGCGTCCGCATTTGCAATTGCGGCGCTTTCGCATTTATTTATACATCTGCATCCGCATTAACATCCGCAGTAATCAATGCAGATATTCATAGGGAGACAGAATTTGTATTTCTTTTTTGCAAAGCATAGGCGGTGGCCGTCACGTAGCCCGTGCTAGTAAGCGGCGTATATCGACCAACCGTAGCGTAGATTTTGATTGATCACATTTTTGACACGTTTGTAATTGTGTATCACTTGTGAATTATTATCTGAACGCATATAGTGTCTTATCTTTTTAGAGGTTTTAATATACCACAGGTATTGATTGGCGCCTAGTTTTCACTTCACTACGGGCAAGTTACAAAGAAGGGCAGATGTGTAAACATGCATGGGAAGCCTGTTGCAGAATAAAGTTTGTTTCTTATGGGTAAATGATCTCAATGTCTGCATCCGCATCTGCATCATTCGATGGCGTTCAGACATCTGCATTCAGTCCGCATCCGCGGATGTAAAAAATCCGCTACATCCCATGCTTAAGTGTGGTGCGATGATAAAGACAAATATGGTGACACTGATCAATTATAGTTACAAAAATAGTGGCCCCTAGGCTTTGCCAGACGTGGTTAGTTCGCTGCAGTCACATACTAGCTTTTTTATTATAAATAACATATCTCTCCATTGACAAAGCGATTTGCATGTGCATTTTCCAGCTGTGTGGGTAAAAAGTTCGTTAAAGCGTTTTCAGCTTGCGTCCCATAATTTCCTTCACACAAAAAAGAGCATTTGTAACAGGTGCGTTGTACTGGTTTTAAGAATCTGGAAAGCTGTATGTTTTATGATGTATTTATTTAACAATTATAAAGCTTAAACAAAAATTAAGTTTATCATCTCGTTAAAGTTGAACGTCAGTTTTGGTCTTGCGATCATCGGCTGTCTACCTGCGCTAGCTATCTTTAATTATATTATTGTGAGTATGTAACTAAATGAAATAGAAAAGGAAGACGAAGTTATAAAATAAAATTGAGATCGCATTGAAATATTTATTATTATTAAAATGGAAAAGGAAATATTATATTTGAATAACACACTGTTAAATCTACATAAGAAAGTGAGGTAAGGTAAAAGAAGAAATCTTAAATGATACCTCAATTTTATCGATATCAATCTTAAATATTTCGATTAATATATGTACGAGTATGATGGGAGACAAATGCCTAATCCAACATTTAGTAAATAAAAAAAGTAAAGTCAAATCTTGCTCCCACAATGATGTTTTGAAACATCTAAGGATAGGACTGGATAGGACACCTAAGGATATACAATACATAGCTCAGCGGATTAGCTCTTTGAAGCGCATTGGATGCCCACCAATCAGGTAGGTGGTCGGACGACCACCTACCTGATTGGTGGGCTGACTAAGCTCGTAGGTCGCAGGAAGACGCTGGATGCAGGCCGCTACCAACCGGTAATATTGGAAATGCTTGAGGGAGGCCTATGTCCAGCTGTGAACTTCTTGTGGCTGAGATGATGATGATGATCGATAGCGTTAAGGAAGAAAAACTAAATATACCCATAAGAGGACGTTAAAAAGCACTTAATATGAAATCTAGGAGACAAGGATATCACGAAACACCCAACGATTGTATTCTAGGAGTATTACCAAAAATACCGAGGAAGGAAAACCAAAAATACCCGTAAGAGGGACCTTGGACGGCACTTCGAATTGAAATGCCCGCGGCGAGGCCACGACGCCTTCCGTCTGATAAACACTGTGTAAAGTAGTGAGAGGCGAGAAGGATAACGTATGCACTTTATATGCCTATGTACCAGTACGTACTTCTATAAGTGTCGTTGTTATGAACCGGTCATCTGCGATTACGCGAATTTGCTCTTTTGATTGGCGGTGTGGCGTTTGAGCTGGCGGTGCAGTCGGGGCAGATAAAACTAACCCCTCTAATAACAGATATTAAAGGAGGGAGGGGGTCACATTTATTTGCCTCCGACTGTACACTCCATACAAAATTATTTAGACCAGCGGTTCCCAAAGCTGACCGGGCTACGACTCACTTAACAAAAACTACCAAAGCAAGGGACCCATCTCATGGACGACCATGATAGGTCTTGTTCAATCTTATGTCCCTTTTTAAGACGGCTTAAAAAGGGACATAAAATATTGGTAACGCTCAGATTCTCTAGTAGAGTCGCGGATGTAATTAATGGTGTCTTATCTAATCGAGCTGTTTATTTTAAAGTTTTACAACGAAATAAATAAAATAAAAATGGTTTATTTAATACATACATATAACAATTTGTAATACAATTAACACTTGAATTCTATCGAAATCTGCAATGTTTGAAGCCACAGTCATTGGTCGGAATGTCATTTTATGTTTCAGGGCCCACTTAATATACGTTCCCGACCCACCACAGGGCCGCGACCCATACTTTGGGAAACGCAGATTTAGACAGTGTTTTGGAAAATATTTAAAAAAATGGAAATACATTTAAATGAAAAAATAATCTTCTTTAGATCACAATTTGATATTCTTAATATATAAATAAATGTTTAACTTAGTTTAACGCGATCGCTGGATCGCGTGTTAAAGTATCATAGCACGATTAAATAAAATCACATAAATACGATATTATCGCGAAAACATCAGAAACCATTATCCTAGCAAGAGTTTTTAATTTAAGATTAATATGAATGTTTTCTGTAATCTATTATGTTTCTGTAATGAAACTACTTTTCATCTGTAATAAAGCTTCTTAGTATGAATGTGGGTACAATTTAAAGGGCACATTATACAAAGCGTCCCATCTGTATCCTCTTTAATTTTCATATAAAGCTGATTGAATTATAGGTTAGTTTACAAATGAAGAAGCGTCCTTGTCTCAACTGTTTATGACGGAATGTATGAAACTATAGGTTCTGGAAACTTTGGCGCCTGGCTCTAGAATAGATCCTTGCGGTAAGCCAACAATGTTAAAATACCGCTGTTTTACCTTGTTTTATATTTAAAATGTCTGATGTGTGCAGTGCAAAACCAATCTAGTGCATTTATTTAAGTTAAGAACTCTGACACCAGGGTGTGCATGGTCGATTGACCGTGACACCTACTCGCAATGATGATGATGATGATTTAAGTTGTTCGTAAGTTACATGAAATGATTTGTGCGATGAATATGTTATGGAGCAAGCAATAAATAGGGCATTTTACAAATTGCCTCGGATATTTAAAATTATGAGAAACAACTGAGGACAAAGTACTCGTAAATACATATTTATTTATAAATAAAACTTCCGTGTTAATCACACTGATTGGAAATTATAAATATTGCCATGTGGTCTTCGGGCAATGTTAATACAGGTACTTTGCGGGATCCCTTCTTTTGGCATAATGTATTTTCCAAACATACTTTGGCATAACTATTACGCATATCTTTAGATGTGGCTCCAAAATTATGCGTAATAGTTATGCCATATTATGTAATTCCTAATTTGCTCCGATTGTTCTATATTCTATATTGACTAGCTCCGTGACTAGCTCCGTGGCGCAGCGGTCAACACGCCAGCCTGCGACACGGAGTGACCGGGTTCGATCCCCGGCCAGGTCAAGAATGGAAAATGATCTTTTTCAGATTGGCCTGGGTCTTGGATGTGTATCTATATATGTATTTGTTATAAAATATTGTATCGTTGAGTTAGTATCCTATAACACAAGTCTCGAACTTACTTTGGGGCTAGCTCAATCTGTGTGATTTGTCCGTATATATTTATTTATTATTATTTATTATTTATTATATTTATATTTTCACGGATTCAGATCGGACGTATTGACATAAGTAATAAGTATTGCGAAAGCACTCTTAAGTGCAGAAAAAGCGGCGACAGACTATACTACTATACATGGTGGAAATTTTATCGTTTTGGACCCTTAAAGGGGTGACTCAACCCATCAAAATGAACAACTTTTTCTATGGGATTCTTATTCTTACCTTAAACAGCAATAATAATGACGGCTATATGACATCTTTGCCCACCCAAAGATTCAAAGGGTTCAAAGGCTTTTATAAAACAATAGAACATGTATCTATTGTTGGATTTTTTATCGTTTTGGACCCTAAAGGGGTGACTTAGACCATCAATATGAACAATTTCTTCTATAAGACCAATGCGGGGAACTCAAAAAAAAAATTCGACATCCTATACAAACTGGCCGGGCGGGCGGCGGGACTCTTTTGTATGGAAATGACGAAGTATTTTTGAGTTCCCAGCATTGGTCCTATAGAAAAAATTGTTCATATTGATGGTCTAAGTCACCCCTTTAGGGTCCAAAACGATAAAAATTCTAACAATAGATACATGTTCTATCCTTACTAATATTATAAATGCGAAAGTGAGTTTGTTTGTTTGTTTGTTTGTTTGTTTGTTTGTTTGTTTGTTACGCTTTCACGCCGTAACTACTGAACCGATCAATATGAAATTTTGCATACAAGTTCTCTGGAGTACGGAGAAGGATATAGGCTTACCTTTTATCCCGGGAAAAAGTACTATTCCCGAGGGATCGACATTGACGCGGGCGGAGCCGCGGGCGAAAGCTAGTTGTTTTATAAAAGCCTTTGAACCCTTTGAATCTTTGGGAGGGCAAAGATGTCATATAGCCGTCATTATTATTGCTGTTTAAGGTACGCATGTTTATAATGATGATAAAACACTCACCAGCAACTACTGGCGTTTCGTATTGCTACACTGGAAGGCTGGGTTATCACTGAACACATTTGGTGAGGGAGCGACTCCGCCCCGAAACTTCGCATCTGCAACAATAAAACAATAAAATACTCTTATTAGTTATTGTTATAATAAGTTAATATACATAAAGTGATTATGACGCGCAAAGCACACGTGTAAATGTAAACAGGGCGTAATATATTGTAGAACATACAACTTCCAGGGGGGGCAGCTGCCCTCCGTTGCCCCCCCCCCCCCCCCCCCCCCCGCATAAGCACAGGCGCATAAGCCATTTAATTTAACCGTAGTTACAGTTGTCGCAGGTGGAAGTTGTACACGTGAGCCCATACACGCGAGGTTCGTTACGATAACTATTACTTAATTGCCCCTCCATGGATTCGCCATAAAATTTTATTTGTCTGTTTGTTTTTGATGATATAATGGTCTGGCCAGCGTGGAGAGTGTAGTCCAAGTCCTCTGGCTAAGTATGTCTACAGTAGTACAGAGAGGGTCGTGCTCCTGTAGTGGAGACTAAAAATGACCTGATGATGATGATATAACGGTTGGGTTTCAACTCAGCCGCCAACAGGAACGCCACTTGAACAGTAAATTTAATTTGTCGTTCGCTCGACATAGGCAACACCCACTACTGCTAGACATAGGCTTCGTCCAAACATTTCTAACATGACTGGACTGGAAGCACCCTGTTTTCTACGTATGTTAACGTTTTGCCTCGTTACTCATCGGTTCTACGCGTTAAGTGCCCCGCCCATTGCCACTTTAAAAAGTAATCCGCTATTTAATAATATAGAAAATGTGTAATTGTTTACAGATAATAACCCGGCACGCGACCGGGATAAGGGGGGAGCTACACGCGACGCTCGTAGCTTTCGACAAGCAGTGGAACTTCGCCTTAACTGACGTGCTTGAGATTTGGAAGAGGAAGTCGGTGAAGAAGAGGAAGATACCGCCTTGTATGGGTAAGCATAATGTGATCTTTCCATTTTTCTTTTAACGTTCTTTCGTATCGCAGCATATTCCTGGTTGCGTCGGAGTTCTTCGGAACCGCCTGTCGGCCTCTGACGTGGTTCCTTTAACGACCACCAGATGGCAGCCGGGAGCAATGGCTTAACGTGCCTTCCGAAGCACGGAATCACCTTATTATCAGACAGTCAGGTGATTCAAGCCTGCAATGTCCTAACCAAACTGGAAACAACTTAACAAGGTATGCTTCCCGTAGGAATCGAACCCACGACCTCCGGGTCAACAGGCAAACGCCTTAACCGCTGGACCACGGAGGCAGTTAGATAAATAAAGCATACTAGTTGCATTTGGCAAATAGTCCACACTCAAAATAACTGTTAATGATTTTAAACAGCTGTCGCTATTACTTATTGGTTTCAGGTGTTGTTTGAATAATTACAACCAGCAAATGTCATTGGACGATTAGCGACGGCTATATTTATAATTGTCATAATAACATTAAATAATTGCAGAAACATATTGCTACCTCATTAAGATTATTTTATAATAAATCTTTAGAAATAATATTCCAGCTCTGGCTCATATACATATAGTAAACTAGCTTTTGTCTGCGGCTCCGTTCGCGTGAATGTCTCACTGTTTTCTCTTATTCGCTAAAGGTTCCGTACCACTGTACAATATCCAACTACAAATACCACGTTTTTGGTTTAGGGACCCTTATGCAAAATTACGCATGAAACCACTTCCATGCGAGCTCTTTTGTCAGTTTAAGCCAACTCTACCAGAGACAGACAATATTTTCTAAATTATCTGTGGGTTTACTAAGAAATAAAGCATCTTTTCCAAAATCGAGCAAAACAGCCAAAAAGATAACGCTTCTTGTATGTGGCCACCCTTTTATTCTATTTTTGTAGTAATAGCGGAAATATACATACACATTCAGTAAAAAACTCAAGTGTCTATTTGTTACGGTTCAAAAGATACAGTACTATGACAGACGGACAAACGAATGATCAACGGTAGCTTAGTAATCCTTTTGACACCCTTTGAGTACGGAACCCTAAAAATCGTCAGTCATAATTTGACTATTGACTAGCTCCGTGGCGCAGCGGTCAACACGCCAGCCTGCGACACGGAATGACCGGGTTCGATCCCCGGCCAGGTCAAGATGGAAAATGATCTTTTTCTGATTGGCCTGGGTCTTGGATGTGTATCTATATATGTATTTGTTATAAAATATAGTATCATTGAGTTAGTATCCTATAACACAAGTCTCGAACTTACTTTGGGGCTAGCTCAATCTGTGTGATTTGTCCGTATATATTTATATTTATAAGTATTATTTTTTGGCACAGGTACACCAGTCCCTAAAGGCTCAGCAGCGGCGATATCCGCCGTGCCACTGGTAAAGGAGACACCCCTGGGTGGTGGGATTTGGGAGTGCACCAGGCATATACCTCAGCTGATGGTCAGAGGAGAACACGTGGTGCTGGTTAATATTGTGGAGCGGTGATGAGGTGATAGACATTTTTACTGAGGTTTTGTAACAAAATGAAAATGCATATTTTTTATCAAAATATCGCTTTTGTATATGTATATATTTTTCTTTTATTATGTTTGACAAACCTACACCTACTAGTCTGATATCATTTGTAACTATGGCTTCAAATAATATTATAATAACGTTCATAATTGACGTAGAATACTGTAATTATGGAAAATTTCTTTGCTTTACTTTTATGTGTTTCTTTTTTGCGTTTAATAAGATTTTTATTTGATATTTGCTATTTAAGGGCATCGCTCTTTTCAGTCATAAGACTGATGATGAAACACTATTAAATATTAGACTAAATAATAAATAAATATATACGGTCAAATCACACAGATTGAGCTAGCCTCAAAGTAAGTTCGAGACTTGTGTTATGGGATACTAACTCAACGATACCATATTTTATAACAAATACATCATCATCATCATCATCATCATCAGGTCCTTTTTAGTCTCCGCTACAGGAGCACGACCCTCTCTGTACTACTAGGGCCATACTTGGCCAGAGCAGCCAGAGGACTTGGCCTACACTCTCCACGCTGGCCAGACGGGTTGGAGAGGCGTCTTAGATGTTTATAAGCTTTGTTTACAAATACATATATAGATAAACATCCAAAACCCAATCCAATCTGAAAAAGATCATTTTCTATCTAGACCTGGCTGGGATCGAACCCGGGCACTCACGTGTCGCAGGCTTGCGTGTTGACCACTGCGCCACGGAGCTCACCAACTAAAAGTTCAGAATCTTTGAATAAAATCTCTCAAATTGTTTATGTTTCGTTAATTGTGCTTAATTTATTCTTAGGTAATAAATTACATAAAAGAATATACCATAGTGCTTTTTGTTAAGTTATGGCAACTATATTTTAAGGAGTCTACTTTTATAAAAATGTAGTTATTATAAAGAGAAAATAAAGTTATAGAAACAAATTTTTAAAGCCTTTATCTTTTCCAAAGTATGCATGCATTGAGAGAAGCCTTCAACAGTCGGGATAATTTGGTGATAGACACCGTTATATTCATGGTGGTCTGGAAGAAAAGAAAAAACGTAAAATATGCCAGCTGCTTCTCTTCCCGCGCAGACCGTAGAAGCCGGTCAAGGGAATGGACGAAAATCTAAACAATCATGCGATGCGGCTAGCAGCCCATCACTATTTTAATTCCTTTTCCACCTTTACGCCCACCAACACGCTAAACGTGGCCTTTTGGTCTTATGACCACAGGCTCTGTCTACCCCACAAGGGATAAAAACGTGATAATATGTATGTATGTATATACTTTTTTAAACTAAATGAAATAATGAAATAAAAATAAAGATAGACAAATCACACAGATTAAGCTAGCCCCACACTAAGTTGTGAACTTGTTTATGAAACTCAATGCAAATACTACATTTTATAATCCACTTCCTTACTTAATTACAAATGCGAAAGTGAGTTTGTTTGTACGCCATAATTACTGAACCGATCATAATGAAATTTTGCATACAAGTTTTCTGGAGTACGGTGAAGGACATAGGCTATACTTGACATCCCGGAAAAAGTACTGTTCCCGAGGAAACGACGTTACCGCGAGCGAAGCTGCGGGCGAAAGCTAGTATATACATAAATAGATAAACAACTAAAAATATGAAAAAGATCGTTTTGATGACCTGGCCGGGGATCGAATCTGAGTCCCGGCGATTCAAAAACACTTGCATTACCACAGCCACAGGCCGTCAATCAAAGAGCAATGAAGCAATGATATGTCCTCAAGTAATGTACCTGTCATGAAGATATAGGTACCTGCGCATAAATCTAAAGACATTTCCAAGTAAGCCCCAAGCCTCGCCAGCAAATGTCAATGTGGAATACAAAGGGTCGCCGCCTCGCCGACGTTACCTCTACAATACGTTATGTAGGTTTGGTTATCGGACGATATCTCGAGAATGTAATTGTATTTGTTTGATTTGAAATATTTAATTATAATGGAGAACACACACCACAGACCGACAAAAATGGAAAAAAGAGAAAGAGGCCTTTGCCCAGCATTGGGACATTAACAACTCGTAATAATAATAATTATTGAAAAATATACTACAGGTATGTCGAGCCAAGCCGAATTCCCTTATTTTTAAATAAAATAATGTTTATTTCAGATAATTAATATCCATAGGAAACATACTTAATACTTAATTTTTGTTTTTGCTCAATATTATTTAACTAGGTTATCAAAATAAAAAAGGAGTACTTAACAATATTTGGCAGTTTGAGATTCGACCTCCATCCGAGGTCCACCTGTTGCCTACCGTTGCTCTATACTGACTCAATGCTAGGTAAAGGCTTTGGACCATCAACTAAAAAAGGCTATTTTATATATACAATACAATCTTTGTGATATTTATTTATAACTAGCCAATTAAATCCCACTTCTGTGCAAACACGAGGCCTTTGTGATATAAGAGACAATATTCCATCTACTCATCAACTATAAATCACTATCACCCGAATACTCGAAAGAATCTTAACAAACAACATTATTAAGTCTCGTTATGACTTTGTCTTGCTTGGTTATTTTCTAGAATGGGACAGAACGACATTTGAGAAAGTGTTTAGTTAAGATGCTTTTTAGTATTCGGGCGTAAATAATATAGTCAAGTCATAGTCATAGTTCCGATAACGTCACTTAATTAACAGATATACAATCTTAATTCCATTGTTGAGGCCGAAAGACGCAAGTTTCCCAAGGCGCGCTATAAATTAAAAAAGGAATAAAATTCGCGCCGAATTCAAACAGCCATTGTGTCGAATTTTCATTTTTGGAACAATACTGAGAAAATGGCGGCGGCCGTGGCCGTGCGAGGTTTCCTCCGATGTCAAATCTTAATTACATAACAAGCTGAATAAATAAACCTTGATAGAGATGCCGGATCTCCCACAGATTAACTTCACCACTTCTATCGAGGTGGATAGTGTGCCAAGACTGCAAAGATCTATTTACAAAAATGTTTATAAAATCTAATATATTATAAGCAAAGAACAGGTACCGGTAGGTATATCTACATAGATTCAGATACGAATATTTAATATTAGAAAGTAAATCGATGGTCCATTCATTAAAATAATTGAAAAGCATAAATCCTCCATAATTAAAATTAATGTTTAATATTTCAATCTTGTGAAATTTACAAGATTGCAATATTAAACTTTTTTTATCTTATATTTACTTAGAATAAAAAAGCAATGAAACTTCGAATGCTATTTTCACATTATTTCGTCCGAGGATCCCGATCCTCGGACGAAATAATGTGAAAATAGCTTATAGTCCAGAGGTTGTGGACATAATTAGCGCTTACATACGTTAAGCAGCCCCGGCCGCGGTCCCTATCAGGATGGGTGACCGCAAATGGTATAAAAATATCTCAAGCCCCTCCTAGCTTCGGAAGGTACCGGGTGTCATCATTGATGGCAGTATTTAAGCTATATCAGATGTCCTTAGGCAGCTTGAGAAATCTGACACGTGTTGGCTACTTACACGCACGTCAAACAAACAATCCTTTTTTCCTTAGCCTTATGAAAACAATAACATTAGGCATTACGTCATCAGATTGGCCCAGTACATGAGCGGCACCTTACTTGATGAAGTAGAAGTGGAGATGACACGAATAATTGTGGTAGAACCACGCTACCGGCAAAATTAATTTTTGCTAGTAATGAGAATGAGAACTTCCTTGCTGGTCTGGGAGAAAAGAAAAAACGTAGAATGTACCAGCTAATTCTATTCCCGCGCAGATCGTAAAAGCCGATCGAGGGAATAGGTAAAAACTGAGGAATCATGTTAATAGGCGAGGCGGCTAACAACCCATCACTATTTTGATTCCGTTTTCCACCTAATGCCTGCCAACATGCTAAACGTGGCCTTCAGGTCTTATGGACCTAGGCCCTGTCTACCCTGAAAGGAAAAAAGACGTGATACTATGTATGTGAGAATGATACGGCTCGTCCGGGGAAGTACCACATTTTCACAGAAAATCGTTTGAGTAGAAGCTTTACTGCTTCTATGCTTCGTTCGGTGAGTGAGATTTCCTCCCCCCATGTCCTCCCCCCAACTCCTTGAAAGGTCGGCAACGCTCCTGTCACACACTGGCGTTGCAGTTGTCTATGGGAAGCGGTGCTCGCTTACCCATCAGATGACTCAATTGCTCGTTTGCCGTCCCATATCACAAAAAAGGTTCCTCATACACTTATTTGTCCTTGTCTGTCTGCGCGTGACCTCCTGCCATGAACTTTCTTCTCCCATATGTGAGATTTCCCCCGCCATTCACATGACACTAGTAAATAGTGAAAAATATTTACTGCTATCGCTGCCACCCCGGCGTAGGTGATTGGAGTCTGTCCAGGGGGCGTCGCACCCGCGGCCATTGTCTCCGGGATAAAAATACCCGTGATGCAGCCGGATTCGCATAAAAAATGCTATTTTCGTCTATTCCGATGATTTATTGAGCTATAAATTTTAATCGCCAGGTTAATATGGATGCTTGATTGCACTAGAGTTTTTGAGGTTGGTCTTGTAACGCAGTCTAATGTATCAGAGTTATTCAAACTTTATGTATGTAGTATCACGTCTTTTTCCCTTACGGGGTAGACAGAGCCTAAGTCTATAAGATCTGAAGGCCACGTTTAGCATGTTGGTGGGCATTAGGTGGAAAACGGAATCAAAATAGTGATGGGTTGCTAGCCGCATCGCCTATTGCATGATTCCTCAGATTTTACCCATTCCCTCGATCGGCTTTTACGATTTGCGCGGGAAGAGAAGCAGCTGGTACATTCTACGTTTTTTCTTTTCTCCCAGACCAGCATGGAATACTTCTTATTCAAACTTTCCAAGTGAATTTTCAGCTTTAATTCTAACTAATATTATAAATACGAAAGTGAGTTTGTTTGTTACGCTTTCACGCCCTAACTACTGAACCGATCATCATGAAATTTTGCATACAAGTTTCTGGAATACGGAGAAGGACATAGGCTACCTTTTATCCCGGGAAAAAGTACTGTGCCCGAGGGACCGATATTGACGCGGGCGGAGCCGCGGGCGAAAGCTAGTTGAGCTATAAATTTAATTCGGCAGGTTAGAGATACATTGCAATAGAGTTTTTGAGGTTGGTCTTGAAATGCAGTCTTATGTATCAGAGTTATTCAAACTTTCCTTATGAATTATTGGACTTAACAATAAATAAAATTTAAAGTAACGTTCATCTAACGATGTTTATATTTTTAGTAGCCCTATGGCTCTGAGTATTCTTAGCGCTTATGTGGGTTAAGCAACCCTGGGCGGTCCCCGCTGGGATGGGTGATCGAAAGTGGCATAAAAAGACCTCTAGCTCGTCCGCGCTTCGGAAGGCACGTTAAGCTCTTGGTCCCGGCTGTCATCATTGATGGCAGTTGTCAAACTGTCAGATGCCTTTAGGCAGCTCAAAAAATCTGTCACAAACAACAACTATGAATTAAATATTTTTTAATTTGACAACTTAATTTTTCAAAAACAAAACTTTACAGATCGCTCAGATCAGAATCATGTCTAAAACGCTTAAGTTTTCATTTATTGTTGTTATTGTTTTTTTGCCCAATAAAGTTTTTCTTTCTTTCTTTCTTTTTATGTTAAACCTGGTTATTGCAATCAAACGTAAAATAGCTTCCTGTGTTCTTGAATGCGGCGTGTAAGTGACAGGAACGCCATAATCCTTGGGGACGTCTATTGTCGGCCGTTTATCACGCGTGGAGCGGATCAGCCGAGATGGCTGCGTAGGCGCCGACTGACAGCGCTGCGCTAATGAGACCCGACCCTTCCTTGTATCACGTCATATTATAACAAAGGTCTCGGAAAACAAACATGGTTTACATTTAGCTTGAGGGTTATCGCTATTAAAAGATTTCAACTTTATCTTCACTAAACTATTGCATACACTATCAGGTCCAACCTACGAATAAGTATAGGGTCCAACCTATCTAAGCTTTAAAAAGTGTGGGATTCACAATGTGTCCAGGCTAGGAGGAAGAATGGAAGTAGAAAGAAGAAATTAAAAAGCGATGTGCGAAGAATTTAACGAATTTAAAAAAGGAATTTGAAATTGGAATTTAAAAGTCATGAAAAAGGAATGAGCGAGGAATTTAACGAATTCGAAAAAGGAATTTGAAATTGGAATTAAAAAAAAAGGTGGACAGGATGAGATGTTGTAGAAATGAGGTGAATGCAACATGTAGCATGGATGAGACATGCAGCATCATTACTGCACCAATGAGTAAATATTATCCCACTTTCAGTTCTTTTAAGTTTATGATTATCACATTGTAACAATTTGTCTTAATAGTGTTCGTTAATAGACTATTATCATAGAGGTATTGTGTTATTATAGTTTCTGTAGACGCGACTTAGCTCTTAGCGCTTTCTTAAAAAAATTTCATAATATGATAAATGAAAGTGAGAGGTCGCAGGTCCCAAAGAAAAGAAAATACTGGCCATGATTTTCAAAAAAATAATAACTGATAAAAAGAAATTCGAATTTCGAACGATGGCGTGAAAGCATGCGAAAAGACGGTGCGGCAGTCGAACCGCGGCGGGCGGCGGACGAGGTCGACGCACGGTCGCTGGCGGTCACCACGCGGCCGCGGGAGCGACGCCCGCGGGCACCCCGCATGAAAATGGGAAAACAATTGCAAACAATGCGTGGGCATAACGCTTCCGTGTTAGGGCACGGTGTAATGGGTTATGGGAGGCGGTTTCTATAAATGTAACCTTCGTCACGACACCACAACAAATCATAAAGGCGCTAGATTTACATGAAAATTGAATGAAATCGTAAAATTTTACTTCTGAGTAAATCAAGTAGTTTTCAACGATTGCGTTTGCGAAACTTGTTTGAGTCGAAACAGGCGCAGCTAAGTTTATTAAAATAGAGACACAATTTTTTTTAAATCTATGATTAGAATGTACTGTTGCAGTTTCTCTCAGCTTATTTTGCACGAAATTTCAATCCGCCACATCGTTAACTAATAGATACTGTTTAGAAGATCTAACTGTATCCTTATTCTTACAAATATTATAGATGCGAAAGTGAGTTTGTTTGTTTGTTACGCTTTCTCGCCGTAACTACTGAACCGATCATCATGAAATTTCGCATATAAGTTCTCTGGAGTACGGATTTTTTACAGATTTTATCCCAGAAAAAGTAGTACTATTCCCGAAGGATCTACATTGACACGCGCAGAGCCGCGGGCGAAAGCTAGTTAAGTATAATTATTTAACTTATTATGAAACATGTAACGAAAAGAGCATTGGTAACGAAAGTTGAGGTTGTGGAAATAGGGGGACACCAAAATAAAGATAAAAAAAAAGAAAAACTACGTAAAAACGACTATAATTTTACTCAGGAATGTATATTAATAAAAAAAATTAAAATGACCAATTGGCAATATCATTGCAAATAAAAAAAAATCGAATGAAGAATAAGTGACGGAGTTATGGGCTACTAAATTAAAAACGTACAATCGAACACTGATAATGATGGTAGTTAATAGAAAATCATACTCGTATGCATAAATAATTAAAATAATTGGCAATTTTACGATAAATGGTACAAAATCATGTATACACAATCATGCGTAACTGTGTCATTAATAAATCTATTAACTTAATAAATATGAATTCGTAATAAGTATACCTAAGCAAGGGCGATTAGTCATACGTAGTGATGTGCCGGAGAGAAATGCTCTACTCCCATAAATTCCTTCTCTTGGAAATTAGCGGGAAATTTCTCAATAATTCCCGCACTTGAGAGAACGAAGAAGCAATTCTCGGGAAAAATTCCGACTTGAACTCATCGTTCTTGAAAACTTCGAGCACGGCACAACACTAGTCATATGGCCTATTAGATTCTTTGTTAGGTAAGAAATAACTATTATTATCTATGTAACCTTATCGATTATAACAAGCTGTTATCATACAGCTTATAATCAAAGATCATCACGTGCTAAACATCGAATGAAAATTGATCTAAGTTTATAATCAATATCAATATCCTCTATTAACCATAGTCACACGATTTGGTAGAGAAGGGGCGTGTTGCTCACCATCATCATCATTTTGTGTAGGTGACACGGTCAATCGACCATGCACAAACTGGTGTCAGAGTGGTTCCTTTAACGACTACCAGATAGCAGCCGGAACCAACAGCTTAACGTGCCTTCCGAAGCACGGAATCATCTTTATTATCAGACAATCAGGTGATTCAAGCCTGCAATGTCCTAATCAAACTGGAAGCAACTAAACAATATATGCTTCCCGTGGGAATCAAACCCACGACCCCCTGGTCGGGCAAACGCCTTGACCACTGGACCACAGAGGCAGTTAGGCAGAGGCCTGTGTCTGAAGTTAATAGTTCTTTGGCGGTCTATGTCACGAGCACAACAAAATACAAAAAAGATAGGTAAGTAGTTAGAAAGAACAATTGGGTTTTTGAGGAAAACCAAACGATACCTTTACTGTTGAAATCCATCGAGCCATTAAAAAGATACAAAGTAATAAAGATATTTATAAACATACAAGATACGTGCAAATCCCCTAACCTAACTAAACACCTAATTTCGGTAAACTAGGGATACCCAAGTATATGGTGAAGTTTACTTTACATAAAAAGGCAGGTAGAGAGCCGCATGGCCTATAGTCAATCGACAATGAGGAAGAAGCCGTGTGGTTTCCGATATAGTAGAATAGGACCACTCCAACTCTTCCCATGGATGTCGTAAGAGGCGACTTAGGAAATACAAGCTAAACAAAGCTCATAAACATCAATGAGACCTCTCCAACCCGTCTGGCCAGCGAGGAGAGTGTAGGCCAAATCCTCTGTATGCTCTGGCCAAGTATGGCTCCAGGTATCAATCAATCAATTTATTTATTTGTTAAACATAGGTATTACATTACATGCAGTTGTTGGGGAGTATAAAACACCGCTATGTTTTGCCGTTATACAGCATACAAATATAAAAATGTTTGTTCTTAATTAAATGTCAAATTATGTACATATATTATTATGATACTAGTGATAAATAAATCTTACACAAATTATATAAGTCTACCTGACTTAAATAAAGAATAAGTTAGTCAAGTAATTAATAAGTCTATAGGTTACAATTGGTCATTTACAGGTCATTACAATTGGTAGTACAGAGAGGGTCATTCTCCTGCAGTGGAGACTAAAAAGACCTGACGATGATGATGAATGAGGAAGAAAAAGAATTCAATGTTCGAATACCAAATAATTTAAACTTGGTCCGCTTTCCTCCGCCCTGTATCTCGAAAATTATTCAAGGTATAAAAGCTATTTTGAAGTAAAAGTTGTAGGAAATTTCATCCTCAACAATACTGACAATAAATACAAATAGCAAGAAACCCATAGAAAACGAGATATTTGCAAAAAAATATGCTAAATATCGGTATTTGTGACCTTTGAAATTAGATTTTAATAGACGCGTACACCCATATGTAAATAAATAAATACGGACAAATCACAACGATTGAGCTAGCCCCAAAGTAAATCCGAGACTTGTGTTATGGGATACTAACTCAACGATACTATATTTTATAACAAATACATATATAGATAAACATCCAAGACCCAGGCCAATCTGAAAAAGATCATTTTCCATCTTGACCTGGCCGGGGATCGAACCCAGTCACTCCGTGTCGCAGGCTGGCGTGTTGACCGCTGCGCCACGGAGGTAGTAAAAAAAAACATCCTAAAAGTTGTCTCAAAAATGTAGGTTTTGAGACAACTTTTAGGATGTTAGACGGTGCAGCTAGCAACCCATCACCACTAAACTTACTATGTAAGCTGGCTGGACTATTTTGACAATGTGGCACGTGGTTTGGATCAAGGCCGCCTTCCCACATCCAGCCTACTAGGCTTCGCATACCGAATGAATAATGCCGATGACGTAGTATTCATGTGACAAACTAGTTCGCGAGATGTAAGATAATTAGGTTTTTTGTTTATACATATCCATACTAATTCCATACTAATATTATAAATGCGAAAGTAACTCTGTCTGTCTATCTTTTTTCACGCTTCAACCATTAAACCATACATACATACTATCGCGTCTTTTTCCTTGCGGGGTAGACAGAGCCTAGGTCAAAGACCCAAAATCAAAATAGTGATGGGTTGCTAGCCGCATCGCCTACTACCATGATTCCTTAGTTTTCGCCCAATCCCGCGATCCCGTTTGAGGCCTCAGAAAGGACATAAATCTTTTCATAAATCCTACTGTTCCTGAGGGATCGCAACTATCGCGGGCGAAATCGCGGTCAAAAGCTAGTCTTTTTATAAATCGTTCAACATTTGCATTTAATATAAACATCACCCAGAAAACTTTGACATTCTCGTATTAACAATCCAAAATCCTGGTAGATACTGGCGTGGTACTGACATGGTGAGGTTCGTCATGTGGTTTTTATATCTGCGTAAATGATCTGTATTTACCCGTAGCAGAATTTTCCCCATGTAAGAAAAAGAGTGAGTACCAAATTAAGCAAAATAGTACTTGCAATGCATCATCACTAAGTATACCTAGTACCTATAATTCTGGACAAGGCCTCTCCCAAGGATTCCTCTTTCCATGGCAGGATATTGCCATACTCTCCACGCATGACAGACTGGTTGGCGAGCGCAGTTTTATTGGCTTTTTGCACTTTCAACGTGACTAAGATAAGTTTTGACAAAAAGCACATACACAAATAAGAATAGAAACATATTCGCGCAATTTACAAAAAATAAACAACAAAATTATATACATACAATCGAAACATGAATAAATGAAATAAACAAATAAATTAATTGTGTGCTGTGCTGTCAAAAAGGATCTAACTCAGCATATGCTGGCTGTACGTAACTGCCAGCGCTGGTCTTCCGTTGTACCTTTTTCCCTTTCCTACCCATCGGAAGCATTTTTATGCTGGGAAAGGCTAGGAATTTCTTAGATTTGGGAGGGTGATGGGAAATAATCCACTCGGATGAATGGAGGAAAAGCAAGTAGCGACTCAGGAGTGCTATTTTTGAAATGATGCCGAACGTAAACGAGCGATTTTTCCATACAAAAATCGCTCGAAGACGAGTGTCACACTTTCAAAAATAGTACCCCGGGCCGGGCACGAATACCCGATGCCGTTACTGCAAACACCGGGCAGGCAGTTATGGATGACACTCTTGACCGTAAGTGACGAAGTATAATACAAATCATATATTACACCTAAATACTTCGATCAAATATAATGGTAGATACACATACAAAATGAAGCCTTAATAATGTCCCCGAGGCAAAACATCATGCATACTTACAAACAACGACAAAAACGGTACATACTGAAAGTATTACTCCATCTTTGTTTTTTAAATTTTGATGCGTAGTTTTTGCATCTTTTCTTTGTACCTTCGTCATCGCGAGACGTGTGAGCTAACGCGGTTTATTGAAGCTGTGGATAAAACAGCTCCGAAACTCGATTAGTACGATGTTGACCGGTGCCACTTTTAGAGCGCGAATCGTGTATCTACCATTATATTTGATCGAAGCCTAAATAGCATCCTTTTAAAATGCCAACAGATTAGGCAGAATCAGGCAAATATGTAGATAGTTTAGGAGCGCAAACTTTCTCCGGTTAGTCAGATAGTATAAATAGGCGATTGCGCAACCCGGCCGATGCACCGAGCGCAGCGGCCCGTTGCACCGCGGTGCATAGTAAACTAGAGTTAGGCTAAGATTGGTTTTTTACCTAATTCCCACCAATAATCTAAGAATCGCTTTTAGGTCTTTAAGATCTGGACTTTGTCTACCTCGTAAGGGGAAAAGACGTAATAGTATATATGTGTGTACTTGACATAGTTCGTGACTACTTTTTGTTCTCAAATACTTGCTAATGATAACCAAGTGGTTAAGAAAAAAGAAACACAAAATAACGTATTTGCTAAAACAGAAAATAAAATATAATAAGTTAAAGAAACTATTGTAATACGAGTTGGCATATTGTAAGACTTCCAAGGCATACTAGCATATTGTAGATTGTATACCATTGAAACTCGACAACTGTACTCATGGTCAACCCCAAAATACAATATCCGTAAACAAAAGACTGAAACAAGTTGTAACAATAAATAATCCTGCGCATTACTGATAGCCTTTTTCTTACATCTTCATCTCAATACAAAGAGACATACTGATCGCAAGGATGATATCCATTTACGTCTTCCTTTCTTATAGCAATCAATAATTCGATACTCAATAAATACTATACGATATCAACAACTCTTGATGAAGGTACAGAGAATATATAAGTATAGAGATTAAGCTTGATCAAAATTCTAAAAATATTATTTTGAAATTCTTTGAAAGAGACGTCGCAGCATGTTTTTCCTGATTTTCATATAGATGTATCTATATGGCATGATCTTAGTGGATGAATTGATACAACCCTTTATTTATTAAGTGTTTTATGTGCATTCCACTAATATGCAAAATGTCACTCATACCTATTGGTTCAAGCTAAGCCATATAAACTGACTCATAGATATGTCTTAGCCTGGTATTTAAATAACGAATAAATTACTTCTATAATATATTAATATTATAGAAGTAATTTATTCATTATTTGAAGCACCTATTAACCTATGTAGGAAGAGTTCATTGAGATTTTTCCCCAAATGCTGGGACGTGCGTTATATTCGAAAGATATTTTATCGTATCGTAACGTGATTGTAACGAGCTTTTTCTCTACACATGTTTTTACTCTCTTTACGCCCGAGGCATGAGGCATGCACATATAAAGTAATACACACGAGTTATACGTATTGACATTGTCATGTAAGGCAAACTGGTCGCACTTCCGTCATATACCTACGTTAAATTATGTATATATGTGCCGGCCAATGCCGTCCACTATTCTTTTACGAGCCGACCTTGATTGTCTGAACTGCTAGTACTTTTTTTACATAAATTATATGTTTTTGTAAATATAGTAGTTTTCAGTTTGTTTAACAAGTTAATAATAAGAATGCAGATCAAAATAAGATCTTGCGATTATTATTTTGGTTTAATACAGGCAAAAATACAGAAGTATTTTTCTTACTTTTGTATCACTTTATTACATTGTTCAAAGTAATAACTGATAAGTAGGTATTTAATTTCGAAGAAACTGAATTCTGACGTAGGTATATGTCTGTCATAAAATTGTTAAACTTAGGTATCGAACTACTTTGAGATTCTTTTTATGTGTTTGAGGATTTTATTATTACAAGAAAAGCAATGGTTTACTAATGATTAAGTTCAGAAAGAGATACAGGATATCCAAATTTGAATAAAATTCTATTTCATTTCAGTTCGCTGTAAGTCTGCAACATAATAATTACTTTAACCCTTGGTTAGCCGGGACCGCTGCCTTACAACCGGCTGCGCGCGTTTTACTCTTTTTGTCTTCGTTCTTGCATCTAAGTTGGGAGCGGTTGACCCATTTACTGCAAATAGACACAGCCCGCGCAGACACACGTGCCTCGGGTTCGTCCGCGCTGGCTCCGGGACCAAAGTGTTCAAGTCGGGACCACTTTGACTGGAATTTTTGAACTTCCTGCCTGCGTATTTGCTCACTTAGTGTACACCGTTTTGATAGTCACTTCAAAATACATTGCGTTTTATATCTTTTAAATAAAAATAGTCAATAAAGTTTATGCAATATTTTTTTGTTTGCTGCACCAGGCCAATGTCGTTTCTCTTTTCCGTCTACCCTAAGGTTGACTGGAAGAGATCACTTAGCGATAAGTCCGCCTCTGTACCAAATTACCAATTGTTTTCTCCAAGTATGTATTTTATTTTTGTTTTGTGGTGCAATAAAGCTTTCATTCATTCAATCTGTATTTTGAAGTGACTATGAAAACGTTGTACAAGTTAGCAAATAGGCCGGCGGGAAAGGGTTACCGTTTTCTTATCATCACATAGACACATGCCTCAGCTAATACGCAAAAATGTGCGTTTCAAAAAATGTTTCTTTCGGAGTAAAATATAAATATATTCAACTTAACACTATTTATACGATAATATAATAATAATTAAGAAACTAAAAACCGGCCAAGTGCGAGTCGGTCTCGCGCACTATCTATAAAAACGGCAAAAAATTATGTCTGTTGTATGGGAGCACCCCTAAAATAAAAACAAATTATTTATAATTGTAGGGGGTTAATACACAGTATAATTATACTGTGAATATTTCAAGCGTCTACTTGTTGTCGTTATGATTATCAAGCAAAAAAGTCACGTTTGTTTTATGGGAGCCCCCCCTTAAATATTTATTTTGTTCTATTTTTTATATTTTTTGTTATAGCGGCAACAGAAATACATCGTGAAAATTTCAACTATCTAGGTAACTATCACGATTCATGAGTTACAGCCTGGTGACAGACGGATGGACACACAGACAGTGACAGTCAGACAGACGGACAGCGGAGCCATATTAATAGGGTCCCGTTTTTACCCTTTGGGAACGGAGCCCTAAAAAAAAACTTTAAAAGGAGATACATGTATCCTTGACTTAAATAAACATAGTCAAAATGTTAAGACTTTTACAGACATAATATTTTAACTATGTTTACTGGATATCCTAATTATTCGGCATTGATTATGACAAATTACAAAAACAACCTTGACAATAAACGAGCTCTCAAAATAGTCGGGGGTCGATTGTGGCTATACCTGGTTGTTACCTGCTCATCAATCACTCTTCCTGGCCATTGACGGAAGGTTAAGAAATGCGTAAGTATTGTAAGATAAATAAAACATAGTAAACATTTTGATAACGACTTCCGTAGTGGTTTTAACGTGAAAATTCCTGTTTTCTTTCCAAAATTTGAAATGTTTTTTCAAAATCTAAACATTATGCATCTCCCCAATTGACTACGAACAACTTATCGGTACTTTTTTATCGTACTTGCTAGTATACAAATTTTGATACCATGAAACTTCACAAAAACATGTGCTACAGTAACTTCATAGGAGTATCATTTCCGTAAACAATCCACAATACACATCTGATTACAAGCATCGCGGTAATATTTTATGCAAATATGAAGACAAGCTTCATACTTTATATAAAAATAAATTCATCTTGTATAGGTAGTAATGTAGAGATAAAGTTTTCTTCGCGGCGACATTCCTGTAGTCGACTTTTACTAGAAATCTTTAGTTAGGATAATTAATAATATCGGTGATGGCTATTACTGGCGCTGGTTCCGTGGGCATTTTTCCACACTTAGGCCTCTCGTTTGGGCCCATTGTGTGAGAGCGGAAGACATTCTTATCTTCCGGTCTTCTGCTTTGGAGAGACTGCTCTCTCCCTCATTTTCATTCTTGGTGATGGCTATTATATCTTGTTGTGCCTCTGGGAATAATTTGGAAATAATATTCCTAATGACACAACTAGTTGTGCATATCAAATTTACAGTTGCTATCTTAATTAAGTTTTAACATTTTTAATACAATCCCCGTCGCACCCTTCCTACTTTTGAAGTGCCTGTTTATAGAAATAATGTCTCGTTTTCAAATCCTCTAGCAAGAATGCGTCGGAAATACAACGAGGTCTCTTATAGCGAGGAAATTGACATCTTTGATTGCAGGTTGAATCATTAAAAAAAAATTACAATATCCTCGGCAATACATCTGGTACATAGTCTGGCAAATCTAATGATGCACTTATAATTTCCTAGATAAATGTTATTGGCAATTATATAGGCTGATATTAATTTTTAAAAATTGCTTTTATAATTATTATGTAATGTATTATTGTTAGCTTACGCAATTGTGCATACACGCCTAGGATGCTAAGTTAGTGAACTATTTAGTAATTAAGAAACTTTTAATTTTTTTACTTAGTGTCTGTTGTGTTGCCTTAATACATAAATAAAAAAAAATATCAGTTGGTTCACGAGGAAAACGTAATCACTAGACGGTCTTTGTGAATCTATGTCAGATGTATGTAGGAAATTTGACATCATTGTTCCCCTTCACCTTGTTAGTCAATAAGTAAAGAAAAAAAATATTTTATTCACAAAATAAGAACGGTTCTTCGTATACATACAGGGTCTAAAATACGTTTTTATCCCCGAGGGATTATTTTTTTGTAATGACTGATTATCCAGACCACGAATGAAATTTGTTTGTTTGCGTGGTCGCAGTGTCGCAATCGCAACGCAATCGACTTCTACTCGGAACCCACGGCGGGACTTTGACAATTATGTATGTTATGTGCAATGTCGTAAACGCAAAGAAATTCCCTACCGGTTCATATGGAAAATTTTTGAATCAATTTGTGAATCGTTTTGTTTTCCATACTTGTTTTCAACTACGTAAAATTAAAAAGAAAAAAGTTTTATTAAGATTACGTCATGAAGTAACTATGAATTGAATAATGATTAATCAAATCCTACTTGCTTTGATATTGAATCGCACGTGACAGAATATTACGATAGATGTGCCAAAGATAGGCAAAAAAATAGTGCGGTGTTCTGGAAATAGTCGTTGCAATTTTACTCATACAATTTTTCTTTTTAACACTTTCGCTGACACTGCCCACCTGTAGACGTAGTTCTATTGTTATTTCTTTTGTGTTTGGTTCAGTGTCAGCGAAAGTGTTAACTGAAACTTACTACTATTTTTTTCTATGCCTACTATACCTACTATTTATCTATATATTTTTTAAAATTTACATTGTAGTTTAGCCGAAACTTGTCAATATAATTTGATTTCATTACGAAATGTATGTAAAAGGAAATGTTTAAACAAAAGCCTATTCAAAATAAAAAAAAAATAAAAAAATACCTATTTACTAATATTTTCTCAAAATACATATATGCACATTTATTTTTACATTTCCTATAGAATCTACAGAAATAAACATGTGAACATGTCACGAAAACAAAACCATTTTGACAATAGCGACGTCAAACCAATGTGTGACATTGACATTTGACAATGACGAATAGTATGTCATTTTAACGCCGAGGCCTTTTAGAGTGATTTATTAGTGTCGTGTGAATCTGCAGACAAATGAACAGACAGATAAGTCAGGGATATTAATATTTTTTAAATTTCCAGTTTTTCTAGAGGTGTTTTTGAAGTCGAAAATTTTACATAGTTGAAATGAAACTTTAAGTCTTAAATTTTTGAGCTTTTGTATCGGTGGAATTAAGAGGCGAAGCCTCCGTTTTTTTTTATCTTTTATCTCTTTATTTTTAGTAAGATCTAGCTTCTAATATTTATAGTAATCTGCCATCGTTGTCCAATGGTTAAGGCGTATGCCTGTAGACCCGGGGGTCGTGGGTTCGATTCCCACGGGAAGCATACTTTGTTTAGTTGTTTTCAGTTTGGTTAGGACATTGCAGGCTTGAATCACCTGATTGTCTGATAATAAAGATGATTCCGTGCTTCGGAAGGCACCTTAAGCCGTTGGTCCCGGCTGCCATCTGGTAGTCTTTAAAGGAACCACGTCAGAGGCCGAGAGGCGGTTCCGAAGAACTCTGACACTGTGTATGGTCGATTGACCGTGACACCTACACGAAGTGATGATGATGAGTACAATATCGTGAAAAATATTAGTCTGTTGCTTTAATAAATAAATTTAATATACCTACATCATTTTCGACAAGACAGCAGTCAAGTTTTTCACATCAATTTACATTATGTAAATTGATGTGAAAAACTTGACTGCTATTATCAGAATCAACGTTTGAATTTTTGTAATCGAATTCGATACGATTGATGTTACTCATAATTTTCCTTTCATTTTCTTTTTAAATTCACGGGTAATTCGTCCTAACCCTTCAAGGTCGTCACTGCACGCTGCATCGTGCTGCACCGTGCCGCGTCGTGACACCGCCAGCTTTCTCCGCACGACACGACAACAGCACAACACCTACTATTCGATAAGGCATACGATTGATAGCCGCCCATTCACAGTTTCTATCTATTGATATTATGAATTTTGATAAACACTGAGTTCCTAATCTTTTACTTTGATATTTCAGAGTTATGCTGGTCTAAATTCGGATTAATTTATCCTATTAATACGAAAAGAAAAATCAAAAGAGCTATGTTCTTGCGAGTACACAATGGCTACGTTTCCGATTGCCTTTTCCATTTCACACAAAAGTAAACAATTTATTAGGATGAAAGAAAGAACGAAAGAAAGAAAGAAAAAATGTTTATTTGGCACATATCGGTAAAACAATACAAAAATATACACATGACAAATCAATGTGGATGCAAGCTTCCTTACACTATATTTCTTCCCAGGAAGCCCTAGTGTTGCACATACATACTTAAATAGTGTTACGTCTTTTTCGCTTGCGGGGTAGAAAGAGCCTAGGTCTATAAGACCTTTAGATTAGCATTTTGGTGGGCGTGTAGATGGAAAACGGAATCAAAATAGTGATGGGTCATAAAAATGACCACAAATGAGATTAAACCATATAACTTAGTAAAAAAGTATTTACATGCCGTATAGGGAGGGGATTAAACCTGAGTCCTTCGCTTATGTACGACTAGCTTTCGCCTGTAGCTCCTCCCGCGTCAATGTTGATCCCCGGGAACAGTAGGAGTACCCTATATCCTTCTGCGTACCCCAGATAACGTGTATGCAAAATTGCATAACATCATGATGATCGGTTCAGTAGTAAAGGCGCGAAAGCGTTACAAACAAACAAACTCCCTGTAGCATTTATAATATTAGTTAGGTGTTTAAGCTTTCGCGGTCACAAGCACTATTATTGTCATTACAGGGTTATTTTTGGGATCTCAAAAATAATAGCGGTAAGTCCCGTAATGGCAATAAAAGCTTTCGCTGATGGTTTGCGCTTTTAAGCCACTACATTTTCTTTTTATTTCTTACCTCGTTATTAGTATTTATTTGAGAAATCACACAGATTGAGCTAGCCCCTACTAAGTTGTGAACTTGTGTCTTTTAACGATACATCATCATCATCAGGTCCTTTTAGTCTCCACTGCAGGAGCATGACCCTCTCTGTACTACCGAAGCCATACTTGGCCAAAGCAAACAGAGGATTTGGCCTACACCCTCTCGCTGGCCAGACGGGTCGAGGAGAGGTTTAACGATACAATATTTGATAACAGATACGTATACAATATGTAAAGAAAAAACACTGTCTGATCTTTAAAGGGGTGACTGAGCCCTTCGATATGAAACTTTACCTATGGGATCAAAATAGGACCTCAAAAAACTAACATTTCCAAACAAGTAAATTTGTATGGGAACGTCAAAAAAAAATGAGTTCCCAGCATTGGTCCTTTAGGAAAAGTTGTTCATATCGTCGGGCTGAATCACCACTTCAAGGATCGGAAAGGCTTTTATTTACAGATTATATAGGTACCTATAGATAAACATCGTTGAAAGTCATCTTGATCTAAAATAAACATTTCTGAGAATTTTACTTTCTCAGATAATTATTTACATCATAAATAATACGAGATGTTAAATGATCTTAATAATTAATAACACTTTGTGATACAGTGGGAATACTGATATGTACTGATTTACTCACGATTTACTCTTATAATAGACGTGTTTATGAAGTCAGAGAAGATAATATACTTACTTAATAGATATTATTCAGATTAACGTTTTGTTAAATTTATATAACTTTCTTTTATACAACTACAAACCAACCAATTGTGGCATTACCATTTTATTACCATCCCGTATGACCAAAACTGGACAAAATTCGTTGCTTATAAACATTTCCAAGATTCAAAAAAATTCAAATTTCAAAAAGTTTTTTCAATATAGGTTTCATTGACTTATTAGTTGTCTATTTCACTTTTCAACAATTGTTGACGTCAAAAATTTACTTATGGCTAAGTTTAATGCCGCTTCCAAAGCGGAGTGCCGAAGATTTTGATATCAATGAATCCCATCCAGCCATTCCATTCCGATTCAGAATAAAATGACACATAAATTGAAAAGCTCATTGCTCAAGCACTCATGCTCATAGACAACCCGCATTCCTAGATGAATTACAACCAGTTAACATCTAAAGTGTTGCAGATTCGCCCGGCGGCCGCGCAAGCGCACAGAGGCCATTTCTCCGGCGCATGTAAGTAATCTGCCATCTTGTTCGCGTAACTCCATACAATACGAACGTAAACGCGTAGGTAACAGCCGGCGAGCGTTAGAGACTAGCATGCGCCCGCGCAGTGAAAGTACTTTCGCGCGCTCGTTGCCCCGGTCGTCGACCTTCGCGTGCAAGCGAGACGCTTCCATATACGCGAGCGAGACGAATATAGTTTTCTGAGGAAAGTCGTGAAAAGGCCGGGTGCAGGGTGCGCGAAAGTTAGCCACCAGGAAACAGCGGTGGCCGTAAAGCCGATGATTTTTAGCGTCACTTTAATGGCGGCTATAAAAGGTTTATTGTGAGCCGCCTGCGCCCGACTTTTCCCCATTTTCATTAGTTTCCGTTCCCGGGCACCGAAGTATAATTAGTCTGGTTTTATGGGTAGTTAAATAAGTGATGTAAAAATTGCAAAATTCCATTCACGGAAAATGTATGAAGTTTTTAAAATTTATTTGCATGTGCATACAAACATCATTAATCAAAACAAGGTATAAAGGTATAATTCTTTTAAAATAAAAACTAGCCAAGTATAAGTCGCATCAGCACTCGCATAAAGGTACCACCTTACTATCCTCCTTATTAGTCCTTTTTAGTCTCCACTACAGGAGCACGACCCTCTCTGTACTGCTAGGGCCATACTTGGCCAAAGCAGTTTCCACGCTGGCCAGACGGGTTGGAGAGGTCTATTAAATGTTTATAAGCTTTGTTTAGCTTGTATTTCCTAAGTCGCCTTCTACGACATCCACGGGAAGACTTGGAGCGGTCCTATTCTACTCTGCCGGATACCACACGGCTAACGTACTATGTATGTTGAACTATAAATGTCCACGTTCTTGTATGGGGACCTAATGTAAGTACGCTTAAAACCTCGACCTCTCTTATGTTAACCAAACTCTTTAGAGAACAAACACTATTACTCTTAATTATTTGTGGTTTGATGTCTCATTAATTATTAAGTAGTCTTGTTTTGAATCCTACTACAACTAACATTGAAATAATGTTTATCATATGATGGTTCATCCCAGCATCATAATATACTTCATCTGTTTACTTCTTACGAGGTTAGATAACTCTACATTAGCACTACTACGTAACATACGTCGAATCTACATAACATCTTGTATTATCCGAGGTTATACCTATTAATGGCTGTAGACCTCGCGTCTTATCCATAGAGATAAAGTCACGGTAATTTAAAAAAAAAACTCAAAATCTGACTTAAAACAGTTTTATGTAATTATTCGAAACTGCTCACAAAATTTCTCGACAATCATTTAACAAATACGACTTGTAAAGGAGAACAGTCGGACAGATGGACATACAAAAGATTTTTTACCGAAGCTGAAGCAGACACGCTTCGCTCGCTAAAAATAAATTATTTTATTTATCTTCTATGCTGCTCTAGGAGTAAAGAAAACGTGTTGATTGCACCCGCTGCTTCTCTTCTCACGCAGACTGTAGGAGCCGATCGAGGGAATGGGCGAAAATATGACGAATCATGTTAATAGGTGATGCGGCTAGCAATCTATCACTATTTTGATTCCGTTTCCCATCTAACGCCCACCAACATACTAAACGTGACTTTTAGTTCTTCAACACCTATGCTGTCTACCCCGCTAGGGAAAAAAGACGTGACAATATGTGATGTAATTTGATTTTCTTTTTTTTCTTAAGCATTAGTACTTCTGTGTCAGGTTAAGGCTAGGCTTCGTGCATCATTACGTCAAATTGATGAAGTAAAATTTATGGTCGTCTTGCTGTACAGCGTGTTAAACAACCGACAGAACATTCCCTTAAAGAGGCGAATTAATGTTAAAATGAACAACTTGCTCGATGGGATCAATGCCGGGAACTCGAAAAAGAAACATCATTTTCCTAAAAAAAAAAAGGTAATTTTTATCCCGTCACTGTTGCCGAAGGAAAAGTTGTTTATTTTGACGGGCAGAGTCACCCTTTTAAGGAAATGTCGGAGTCATCGGCAGGGAGTTTATCCCCACACCTTGCATCCTAAATGTTTGCATACAGTACGCTTTGACAGGAACTTTCTTCTACGTACGCTTAAGTTATGGAACGAACTCCCAGCCATGGTTTTCCCGAGTGACTACAACATGGGTTCTTTAAAAAGGGCGTGAAGAGATTTATTCAGGGCCCCCCTGGTGTTGCAGGCGTCCATAGGCTACGGTAACCGCTTTCCTTTAGGTGGGCCGTATGCCTGTTTGCCTACTAAGTATTATAAAAAAAATAAAAAAAGTTAAATTTACACAGAGTATTATATTCCAGCATATTTTATGGAAAGTCATGTAATTGGAGACAATTAAAGTAAGGACCGGCGTCCAGTAACAAGAGCTATAAATATCCTTATCAGCTTGGAATGCACGCGATCCTCGCGCGATTCTTAAATTTCATTCAGATTGGATACTATCTATGCGTCTGTATGCCACAAGCGACTAGCGATTTGATCGCAAATACGAACGTAAAATCGAAAGTAACTTAACGATATTACCTATTTAACAAAACCTACCACATTTTTTCATGGAACTATTGTTCCGATACCTTTGAAATTATGATCTTGTTTTTATTTTATTACGGCGGCATAATAACTGAAATAAATGAGAAAACAAATATAATCATAATCGGTTCTTTACGGAAATCGTTGTACTTAATTAAACATGTTGAAAATGTTCATCCCCGAAAGATTCTTATAATCCACATAAATTTTTCGGGGTCCAGTGTTGCCCCCTTTTGAAATAAATTATCTGGAAGCAAACGGATATATCATTTAAAATTTTGTACTGAGGGGCCCTAGATAGTTTTGTAGTTATTGAAGAGTGTTCAATTTACAGTTTGCAACGAGAACGTGAGGCTTTTGTTAGCATATTTCCTAAAAGTTGCCATTTTTGGCATCATCTGCAATAGAAGTAATATAAAGACAACTCTATAGTCTTCCTTATGATTATTTCGGTTATATATTCAGCTGTGGTGTTAGATATTATAATATGACTCATGCTGCAACAAGATTTAGCAAATAGTAATTCAACAACTTGTTTTATTTTTTCGTAATATTACTCTCGTAAACTTTGAATAACAAGAATCAATAATTGCGTAGTTAACTCATCAACATCAATATCAATAGTTTGATATTGGCAAACGTGCTCACATGTACCTTGAAAAAATCTCAAATCATGTACCTTGGACCACACGCACATAAGTTAATTGTGTGACGACAGTGAAAGTAATTCGAATTAGTTTTGTTTTCGTGCGGCGCACGCGCACTGAGCGCGTTCCGCATATTGCTGGCTTCGTGGAGATTGTTAAGGAATACTAGCTTATTCGCGCGAGTTTGTTTACATAACCTATGTGCTTTTATATTGTATATATAAGATTAGTATAATATTGTAAAATTTGATCAAAAGCCATCATATTTCTTGCGTGAATTAGCAACAAATGTTCTTACGTTTTCTTTATTAATTATCCCTTTATTGTACGAGGGTGAAGTTGTAGACTACTAACTTTAGTACCTAGTTTAAACTATTATCCGACCAAAATTTGTCAACACGTAACTCTTTGATGTATCCCAGCTGTCACGATAAATTTATTATAAGCAGCCAATGGTTTAAACCAAGTACTAACTTTATTCCGCGTTAGGTATATAATAACTCGGATAATGTCAAACTTAGTATTCAGCAAAGTAATTATTCACATATATACATAGTTTTTTTTTAGATTTATCTTCATAATTCATGGGCATAGATGGTATTACCACTATCCAGTAATCGACCTTGTGGTTTTTCTCAACAGCGTACACAAGCCGTCTACCATCAACAAAACAAATAAATATACGTGTATACATTAACATAGTACTTACTTTACACCTGTAGACACAGATCGGCCTTGTTGAGTGAGTACTTATGTCTCAGGTTCAGAGGTCGGATCTCGCGAAGTCTTACAACTTGAGATTTTTTCTCTCTTAATAGAAGGTTAAGGAAATTTACAATGGTTCTTGTTAATCTTAGTATTTATAGGTAATGTTTTCACGATTGTTACATATTTACATTACATCACATAATACGGTTTAGCCGTGTGGTTTCCGGCAGAGTAGAATAGGACCACTCCTAGTCTTCCCATGGAGGTCGTAAGAGGCAACTTAGGAATTACAAGGTAAACAAAGCTCATTTATTTATAGATTATACTACATAAAATTTAGTATTTTACAAAAAACCTTGTACATTATTAATACATAATTTTCCTGGCCTTTTTAAGCTTGTTAACAAAATAAAAAGCATTGGAAATCCAATCAACCTTGTTTATAATTCCCGTTTAATCTTTTAACTTAACTTATCTACCCCGCCACATGTGCATAAACATTATAATAGGTGGTGGAATATAGTGTAAGTACATGAACCCAGGCAAGGTGTGGCGAAGTCTTATGTGCATGGTTACAACCAATAAGATTCATACATACATGAATAATATGTTAATAAGTAACATCTGAATTTTGTATGATATTGTATAAAAGAATTGTGTGAATGTAAAAAATAATTAGAAATTAGTTGATTTACAAGTCAAAAAATGAGATATCCTTACTAATATTATAAATGCGAAAGTGAGTTTGTTTGTTTGTTTGTTACGCTTTCACGCCGTTACTACTGAACCGATCATCATGAAATTTTGCATACAAGTTCTCTGGAGGGCGGAGAAGG
Source organism: Elegia similella (assembly GCA_947532085.1). NCBI lineage: Eukaryota > Metazoa > Arthropoda > Insecta > Lepidoptera > Pyralidae > Elegia > Elegia similella. The sequence continues at coordinate 30,711,919 of OX383927.1, read as the reverse complement.
ACATAGGCTACCTTTTATCCCGGTAAAAAGTACCATTACCGAGGGATCGACATTGACGCGGGCGGAGCCGCGGGAGAAAGCTAGTATATACTATAAGTAGTATTCAGTTTGACAGTCAATAATAATTAAAATTATATTTGGTACAGTTAAAACAATAATAAATATACAATTGTATTCCATTTTAGACACATTGACTTAAGAACCGATGTATATACATTTCAATAATCGTCATTGTACATGTTTATCATTTACATATACCCCGATTGAGACCTTTTCATAACAGCAGTATATTTGATGCAGCTTTTTGGCACAGCAGACTCTGAAACAGACTTAAGTCAGCTTTCGGCTTTTCTTAACTTTGCACTAAAGAGTGCGTGATCATGGAGCAGTAGGATGTTTTCCTTGATGATCTCAGGATCATCATCGGTGGCAACATCATGCCACCACTTTTCACGAGACCTTCAGAAGCGGCATGCCATCTAGTTGATGATGATCCATTCCATTTGAAAAACATAAACAAAATGCAGTAGTATCAACAAAGGCCCTAAGTAGGTATGTCCCAAAACAGAGCAAGTACATTGAAGGCTGGCACGACTGGGTACGCGTACTAGTAGCCTTGGCCCGGTATCGATCCGTAGACGCCGTAGTACGTAGCAATAACCTCTACGCCAACGCGGACTACGCGTCCATGGAGCCTATTTTACGAAAAAACTAAGTTTCACCCGCGTCTCCGCCCGCGTCAATGTCGACCCCTCGGGAATAGTACTTTTTCCCGGGATAAAAAGTAGCCTATGTCCTTTCGCACTCCAGAGAACTTGTATGCAAAATTTCATGATGATCGGTTCTGTAGTTACGGCGTGAAAGCGTAACAAACAAACTCACTTTCGCATTTATAATATTAGTAAGGATAAGGATAACATAAAATGTAGGAGATATTTTATGAAAATTTCCGATTCTGATTTACATAGGAATGTTCCCATAAATAAGTAGATTTTATACTCGGTGAAAATATAACTAGGTGTTGCCATGGAAAATTCCATTTCAATGGCAAATTTGTTTGCGAATCCATGTTTTTACCGACATCAATAAAAGGTGGAAGTTATACAACTGATTGTATGTTTTCTACAGGTCATGGTCACAGGTCACATGTTTGTTAGATCGCTAGTAGGTATTATATAATACCATCCTAGAGTGAAACTTCAAAATATGCTTAGATATATAATTAGTCGGGTTTTAGTTAACTTTTATCTTGTTGTTCATTTATTCTTTCTGATTTGTCTGACTTTCTTAAAGATTTGGGTGTAATTTTCTTGAGTTATTTTAGTAATAGTTAATTTATTTAAGTTAACAGCTTCATACATACATATACATACACATTATCACGTCTTTTTTTCTTGCGGGTGGGTAGACAGAGCCTAAGTCTTTTTAAGACCTGAAAGTTACGTTTAGCATGTTTGAATCGAATTTTATCACATATTATAAAATAAAATTGGATGTTTTGTAACTAGAATGCTACTCTATTCGTTTAAGTTCCCATTTACTGCGTAGTTCCGACGCACGCCTGCGAACTTTTCTGTTTTATGCGTTTCATAGACCTTTGATATTTAGTTTATATACTCGAAATTTCTTATTTAGATTTAAGTCTTTGTAGATAAATACTTCTACTCCATTTTCCAAGCTTTTTCAAATTACTCAGCATACTTCCCTCTTTACGTTTAATAATGACAATATCTGTGGCCTAGTGGTCATCAAACCATGCTGTCACACCGGAGGTTCAAGGTTCGATCTCCGGTCACGTCAAGATGAAAAGTTATCTTTTTCAGATTGACTGGGATATTTGTTCGTTGAGTAAGTATCCCATAATCCAATTCTCGAATTTAATTTTTTATATTTTATTTCCCAGAATTGTATTATTATCCGTAGCAGTTACGACTTGAAGGCGTTACAACAAATATACGAACACTTTTACGCATTTATAATACCAGTAAAGATTTCTCGGAAATATTGAATTAATGAAATGTTTTCTTTCGCAGAAAAATGTATACTTAGGATTTTCGACTAGCTAGATTCGACTAGCTCCGTGGCGCAGCGGTCAACACGCCTGCCTGCGACACGGAGTGACCGGGTTCGATCCCCGGCCAGGTCAAGATGGAAAATGATCTTTTTCAGATTGGCCTGGGTCTTGGATGTGTATCTATATATGTATTTGTTATAAAATATAGTATCGTTGAGTTAGTATCCCATAACACAAGTCTCGAACTTACTTTGGGGCTAGCTCAATCTGTGTGATTTGTCCGTATATATTTATTTATTATTTATTATAGGATACTGTTAAATAAAATGTACCAATTTTTTTCATATAGTAACAGAATTTATTTACAAAGCCATACAAAATACTTACAAAAGTCCTGTTTTAGAGTCTTTTGAATAAGTAATGTAAGAAACCGCGTATATACTACATATTAGGAACTCTACTACGGGTTCATTCTTCAATGATACACGTGTCTCCCCTCCCCTCTCTACCCACCTCCGCTGCGTGGGAGGAGGGCCATGCCTCGGCATTCACAGGCGTACGAAACCTTGAGATTACTAATACTGTTAAAAGGGTTTCATTACGCCTCTCTTATCGAATGAGATCAGTTCCAAAAAGTAGCGTTCGCTTACTGAACTGAAAAATAAAAACTCATAATACTGGGTGGCGCAAAAGTACTGGCACTAAAGAAAATACTTTTATTTTTTTTATATGACATTTTCTGTCATTCTGTTTTTGAAAATTGTGTAGTGAACAAATGTAAAATACACTGAAAATAAACATGGACCGTTTTACTCCCCAAGAACGTGGAATAATTGTGTCAATGTTCTTACGGAATAATTCATCAGTGATAAGAACACAACGTGAATTTCGTCGACGATTTCACCACCGTCCGGCACCGATTGGTCGCACAATTCGACGCTTTGCCACACGCCTTGAAGCAACTGGCTCAACATTGGATAGACCTAAGTCTGGGAGACCAAGAACAGGCCGTTCAGCTGAAAATATCGATGCTGTGCGCGAAGATGTGGAAGAGTGTCCAGAAACATCAACGAGGCGACGTGCCACGCAATTGGGCATTTCCAGACGGACCCTGCAGCGTATTTTGGTGAAAGACTTAAAGATGTTCCCGTATAAAACTCAAATGACTCATCAGCTGCTGCCTTCTGACCACCGAGCTCGTCTAGATTACTGCCAGCGCGTCATAAACCTCAACCTTGAAGAGGATGATTTTCCTTCAAAATTGGTTATGAGTGACGAAGCGCATTTCCATCTCTCAGGGCATGTCAATAAGCAGAATACTCGGTTCTGGGGCACTGATAATCCGCGCATTATTCAAGAAACACCTCTACACCCACTAAAAGTTACTGTATGGTGTGGCATCTGTGTTGACAGAGTGATCGGACCCTATTTTTTCGAAGACGCTGGAGGCAATGCGATAACTGTCACTGGAGAACGCTACAGAACCATGTTACGAGAGCTTTTGATACCCAGTTTGGACGAATTGGGGCTGGAGCACATCTGGTTTCAACAAGACGGCGCTACGGCACACACAGCGCGCGACACTATGGACTTAGTGAGGGACGCTTTTCCAGGCCGAGTTATCTCTCGTTTTGGCGATTTGCCTTGGCCTGCAAGATCACCCGATCTGACCAGTCCAGACTTCTTTCTTTGGGGTTTTTTGAAATCTCGGGTGTATGTGAACAAGCCACAGACTCTCGCAGCTCTAAAAGAAAACATTCGTCAAGAAATAACGAACATATCGCAGGAAGTGTTACGGCAAGTTATGCAAAATGTCATAAATAGGGCTCAAATGTGTATCAACTCTGGAGGTCACCATTTAAAAGACATCATCTTTAAATCCTAATGGTACGAAATTTAATGGCACAAATATACATTTAAAAAAACCTAAATCTAGTTTTCTAATTTAGAAAAAATGTTATAGCTGAACCAAATAGGGTCTTTACTTTTGCGCCACCCAGTATAAGTATTTATGTTTGTAAGTTTATGTTTCCTGTAAAAACATCAAATTATCTGCTCTTTCATACAAAAGTTGAATATCTACGTGGCCAAAATCTATGGAACAGCCGATTATTTTTTGCAATTTCGGAGTTGGTCCCATAATGAAAGTTGTTCAGATTCGTAGTCTGAGTCACTTCTTAAACGTTTGCTAATGAATTCAATTTCACTCTGTAAATGATGTAAATACATATAAATTTATATTGTTTGTATATATTATAAATATCTATGTCAATCCTCAAGATTTATGTTAACATTCGCCTGTCACATTTTTATTTCTATTTATCCCGGAGGTTGACTGGTAGAGAATGCTATTAGTATTAAGTCCACCTTTTGTACCGTTTTCTTTGGCAAATAAATAAATAAAATAAATATAAATGCGAAAGTCTTCCTTAATGACTTTACCAGTTGCCAGGTTTGACATAAACGTTGTTAAGATATAAAAAGATTGTCCTACGTAGGTCATATGTTTACTTTCATTTAGGTACAAAGTCACTGAAATGTAAAATATATAGACGTTTCAGAATGTATTTTAACGAGTGTCACTCAAAAACGCATAAATAATTAGTCGTATTAATAATTAATTACATTTACTAGAGCATTTAATAGTAAACAATACATAAATTCGTCCATTCATTAAACACTTACATCATTTTAGACATAAACATACAATAAGTACTCACTATGTAATATCGTGACGTCATACGCTCGTAGCACGAGAAATATTACGTTTACTTAAGAGTAGAGCCGTCCGCCCCTCGTAGAGGCTCGTAGCTACGGAGCCCGTAGCGTCCGCTACGCCCGCTACGTAATGAGTGGGGATGATACTCAATTAAAAATGAATGAAGGTTCCTTTTACTAATTTGTGTGGACGCAAATTAACCTTTTTTAACCGACATCCTAAAAGGTAAATGGTTGTACGATATAGACATGTCTGTTTTGAAGCTTATTTTTTTGCAAGGAGGACATTGTAGTCAAGGAGTTCAAAATGGACATTTTAAAATGTGAGTTAAAAATATATAAAAAAAAATTATTTTACTTGCGACTTTATCCGTAATAAATAAAAAAGTATCTTATGTGTAAATTAATTTATATGTTTTGTGTAAATAAAAACTATTTTCGGGCTTAATTTAATCCAAACATTTCTTTTCATATTATCATCATCATCAGGTCTCTTTTGTCTCCACTGCCGGAGCATGACCCTCTCTGTACAACCATACTTGCCAGAGCAGCCAGAGGATTTGGCCTACACTCTCCTCGCTGGCCAGACAGGTTGGAGAAGTCTCATTGATGTTTATGAGCTTTATTTAGCTTGTATTTTCTACGTCACCTCTAACGACCTCTATTGGAAGACTTGGAGTTCTTTTCTACTCTGCCGGAAACCACACGGCTAGAAAATTTCATATCATATAATTATATAGTAGTATATATTTATCCCAAGTATAAAAAAACAAAAATAGCATTCGTATCCAACAGCTTAGATATTACTGATCCGTTAAGAAAATATAATATCTGCCTGTATGTTTACAGGATAAATGTAAGATGTTCCTCGACATATACGTGGGAGGCGCGAAAGAAAACACATTGACAAGTTTATTTTAAGAAAAATGAAAATAGAACTATATTTATCTTTTGAGGACGCCTCTTATAAAATACTAGCTTAGCTTTCGCCCGCGTCAATGTCGATCCCTCGGGAATAGTACTTTTTCCCGGGATAAAAGGTAGCCTATGTCCTTCTCCGTAGTCCAGAGAACATTTATGCAAAATTTGATGATGATCGGTTCAGTAGTTTTGGCGTGAAAGTGTTACAAAGAAACAAACAAACTCACTTTCGCATTTATAATAAGTAAGGATGACAGAATAGTTATACTACTCCCATACATATAAATATGTTACAATATCTACTATACTGTGGGTTTATATTATTATAATTTATATCCTATACCATCATGGGCTCATTGCTAGAAATAATTAAAAAAATATATATGTAGGAGGAACAAAATGTTGGCTGAAAGTTTTAATTAAACATCAATTTGAACCAAATTCTCACAATCACGAGCCTCATCAATATCTATTAAATCATGTCATAACAAGCGAAGTGAAGCTGCGAGGGGGCAGTAGTACGCGGTTGCCAGGCAACGCTACACGTGCCAGCCCCGCCCGCCCCATCCCACCTGGCTGCACCTCGGCACTTATGGATTGCGGGAGCACTGTTCTGTTCATTATTTCGTTATAATAAATAATAAAATCATTCGATGATTTATTAACATGATTTTTCTTCTATGCTGGTTTGGGAGAAAAGAAAAACGTAGAATGTGCCAGCTGCTTTTCTTCTCCCGGTCAAGGGAATGGGCGTAAATCTAAAGAAACATGACAGTAGGCGATGCGGCTAGCAACCTTGAATATTTTGATTCCGTTTTCCACATTAACGCCCACCAACACGCTAAACGTGGCCTTTCAGTCTTATGACTTTAGGCTCTGTCTACCCCGTAAGGGATAAAGACGTGATAATATGTAATGTATGATAATATGTATTACATCAATTGAAGTTGATGACTGAATACGAATTTACGTAGTGAGTGTAAATTCTCTAGATACCTATCTAGATCTATGTTAAGTTTAAAAATACAGGGGGCATTTTGTCGCTCTGATATACGAAACGACTTCACCGATTTTAATGCAATTTTTTTCACTGTGCGTATTTTGGCTTTAATTTAAAATAGATAGCAGATAGACCTAGTCATGGGTAAAAGTTTTTTTTGTCTAATTGATAAAAAAAAAACCTACGCGTGACTAGGCTTGTCTGCTATCTATAGTCAAAACGAGACAATGAAAGCGCAGGCCACGATGTGCCTTTTTTTGAAACATTTCGTCGTATACTATAGATAGATGTTTTAATTAAAATTAAATCAAAGTTAGGAGCTTTCAAACTTCGCTACACGTGCCAGCTCGCTCGCGGAACTTTCATTATCCTATTGTTACTGTCAGCGAACTTTCGCACTTTTCCGTCAATTTTGCACAAATTATTATATTTTTACTGACGAGCTCCGTGGCGCAGCGGTCAACACGCCTGCCTGCGACACGGAGTGACCAGGTTCGATCCCCGGTCAAGATGGAAAATGATCTTTTTCAGATTGGCCTGGGTCTTGGATGTGTATCTATATATGTATTTGTTATAAAATATAGTATCGTTGAGTTAGTATCCTACAACACAAGTTCACAACATACTGTGGGGCTAGCTCAATTTGTGTGATGTGTGTTTTATTTATCTCCAGCCATCACAATAGGCTAGCCTAAAGCTAGTTTCCTAAAAAATATAATTAGTCCGTCAATTTCTGTTTAATCGACAAAAGTAAAAAATACGTGTCCAATATTTTTTGAATATCTCAAAAAATATTGGACACGTATTTTTTACTTTTGTCGATTAAACAGAAATTGATAAATATAATAGCCCTTTGAAGTTCCGTGTGACGTCATAGTTTGCTACAATTTTTAGCAAACTTTGACGTCGTCGACGTATTGCTTATTGTTTATTTGACAAAAGAAAAAATACGTGTCCAATATTTTTTGATTATCTAACTGACGGACTAATTGTCTCATGCTCATACAATAAACGATACAATAAGAGTGGCATCTTTGATTAGTTTGTAAGGTTACTTTTTTTATATATATATATATATGTTACGGTTAGAGTGATTAATCAAAAATTATTAATAATTCTCTATCATTATTAATAATTACCGAATGTAGAGGTAAAAGTGAGAAATTAATCACATTTGTCGGTGATTATTAATAATGTGACCTTAGTACCGATAAATGTAATAACTACCGATAAAAATAAATTTACACTGGCGATTTTTTTCTCGATTGGTCAACAGAGGTGCGGGCAGGGGTGGCGGGGCGGCGTGCGGGATGTGCAAGAGGCCACGCGAAGATTTGCCTTCTTGGATTCTAAAACTAATGTAATTTTCCAGATCTATACCGAAAAAAAACGTAGAAATTGACACTCATGTCGATTTATAATGAAAAGTCGCATCCGCCATCTTAGGTTACATAACGTCATTTTCGAGATCTACGCCTCAAAAATCGCCATGGAACGACTCCCTTTGCTGCATTTTTATGAAAAGTCGCGTCTGACATCATCATCAGGTCCTTTTTAGTCTCCACTACAGGAGCACGACCCTCTCTGTACTACTAGGGCCATACTTGGCCAGAGCAGTCAGAGGACTTGGCCTACACTCTCTAAGCTGAACAGACGGGTTGGAGAGGTCTCTTAGATGTTTATAAGCTTTGTTTAGCTTGTATTTCCTAAGTCGCCTTCTACGACATCCACGGGAAGACTTGGAGTGGTCCTATTCTAATCTGCCGGATACCACGCGTCTGACATCTTGGATTCTAAAACTGACATCATTTACGAGATCTACACCCTCTTGAACCTAGAAAATGACACTCATGTTGGTTTATCACGAAAAGTCGCGCCCTCCATCTTGGATTACATAACTGATTACAAAAAACCCAAAAAATGACGCCCTAGCTGATTTTTCATGAAAAGTCACGTCCGCCATCTTGGACTCCAAAAATAACATCAATTTCCATTCCCATGTTGGTAGGGCAAAATAATTTATAACTATGAATCATCCCGAAGCCTTTTTAATACTTTGATCACATGAGGCCTTCTTGATGGTGATGACGAGTCTATAATTCTGCCGTTTTATAATAATATCAGGTGTCTGATCCTTGGCAATAACCTCGCGCAAGGCCAGCCACATTTTAATCCCATAACCCACAAATTTCTCTTTCATAATGCAATAGTTTCTGCTCCAGCTTAGACCGGTTTAAAGACATATCATACATTGGTATTTCCAGCTGGAGTGGCGACTCTTTATCGCTGCCAAGAGGCTGTTCTCTCACTCTTTTAACTTTGTTTATTTAGAGTTCAGATTAAAAGGTGATTTTTGTTGTCAATTTCTACAGGTACAAGACCTACCCTTGTTTGTGTGATCTGAGACAAGCACTGTGTGTCATATCATATTATAAATAAATACCTGCTGGACTAAAAACTTTGTTTTTTTTATTTATTTTATCACTTTTACCAATGAGTGTAGTGAATTATTAATAATAACTACCAAAAGTAATTAATTTCAATTGTTTATTCACATTTACCAAAACACGAGGTTATTATTAATAATGTTATAAAATTATTAATAATTTTTAATTAATCAAATTTACCGTAACATATATATATGTTTGAAAATAATAATAATACTAATTGTTATGTTATTATTACGACCCAGGAAACTAGCCTATTCAGTTCTTTACTAGCGTCTACATTTCCCATTCCGTGTCCCTATATTTTTATATATAATGTATAAACAAATTATAATAAATTCTTTATAAGTTTGACCCGCGCAAATCCATTTTCATGCCCTATTAGCAGCGAAAACACTTATTTCCCGTAATCGGATTAGCCGCGAGCCGAGGGGAAATAACAAGAAATGAAAATAAGGAAAGAAAATAAATTTCGTAGCAATGGTTGCTAACCTGTTTCTAATAATATCGTTAACTTTGAAACTTGTATGATTATTTATTTAACCCGTTAGATGTCCCAATACTTTTACGTAATCATGTCGTAAAAAAATACCAAATAGAGCGGACCGTCTTGTTGACGATTGTCTTCGAAAGGAAGCGTGCCGATTTTTTTTTCTTTTATTTTTGGCTTTCACGCGTTACTTATTTGGGGGTGGATATCCACCAGCCCATTAGGTAAATTTCACTACATCCGCACTCTGACAGTTTATTTCAGTTATTCCACACTGATTTTACATTATAAAGTCCACTAGAAACAATTTACAAAACACACATTTACATTACATACACAGGCCGTGTAGTCCGCCGAAATTCCCGCCAAGAACCTACGCGTGCCGGGTTCAAGATACCGTTATGAGGATTGTGTAGCTGTGAATTTTCATACAAAAAGGGATAACGTCATCATAGACGGTGCGAATCGTACGTGCTTTCGAGACAAAATCGCAAAAAGTTTCTTACATTAAGCCACTATAGTTTAATTTATTTTTTATTAATTGTCGATACGTATGTGAATGATTATAAATGTATAGGTATATAGAGGTATGAAACTTTTAAATATTATTTGATTCCAATAAACCTCGTTACGAATGTTATTTTTAAATTCCAAATCTATGGATTAATCGATGGATTAAGACGTAGATGTTTTTAGGGTTCCGTTCACAAAAGGTAAAGACGGGATTCTATTTCTATGCCTCCGATGTCAAAGGGCGGTATCTATTCAAACGTAATATAATAAATAAATAAAAATAAAATAAAAGTAATATATATATATATATATAAAATAGGTAGAGACTTGAAAGAAAAATAGTGCCCATGCATGAAAGAGTTTGGTTAGCTCACAAGAGAGGTTGTGTGAAAGAGGATCCATACGTCCAAAAGCTTGTTTTTTGTGGTTACATTTAGAACGGAACCTTAGTGTATCCAACTCGCACTTGGTTGGTGTCAATAAGTATGTACTTGCATATCGTAGGCCGTAGCCCGTAGAGGGTAGAGACGCGATTCGCTACGTAAACGTCGTAGGTGTGCTACGACGTACTACAAGATGATGCTAGAATTTTAGCTACACATTTTGAAATTCCCCAAAATATAAATATATTTTTCATAAAAGCATTACTAAAGTACCATAATAAGTGTAAGCAAGTTGTATAGTGTCGTGTACGTATCTCGTAATAGAACACAACCCAACCTCCAATAAACACGAAGCGGTTAGTTCTCGTAGACGCCTACGACGTAGCTACGTGCTTTATGAACAACACCTTTTGCAGGTCATAAAAAATGACATATTTTTTAAGATATCTCTTATTTCACGTAATTTTATTGGCTTTGTATACATAAACTGTATGGTTGCTAATGACACCTAAAAACAACAATAATGTAAGTTGTTCTATCTTAAAATTCTAAAATTAATTTCTAAGATCGGAACGAACTCGATCTCTATTTTTTAATCTTGGCATGTTTATGTATGTATGTAATATTACATCAAATTTAGTAGTTATCGATTCGCTTTAGCAGATATATTTCATAACTAATATATCGTCTACATGAGGATATTTTCATTATTTCTTGTTTTTTTTTTATTTATGTCAGACTGCTAAGCAAAGGCCTACCCTTTTTTGTCCAAGTGATCTAAGGGCCATATTCCCCGTATCATTCATTTCATCGCACTATTTACACTTTTATTTGGTTCGCTTTTAGAGGAATAATTCTTTAATACACATTTTTGGGTAACTTGAACCGTTTACGCATCGCACGCGTCAGATGTCCTCAATTATGAATATTTTTCCCCGTTTTCAAAACATTTTTTATTGATGCTTTGCTCTTATTGGTCGCAGCGTGATGTTTTATAGCCCTCCTCAATAAATGGACTATCCAGCACAAAAAGAGTTTTCCAATTTGAACCAATAGTTCCTGATTAGCACGTTTAAACAAACAAACTCTTCAGCTTAATAATATTATTAGTATAGATTTGTGAAAATATTTCGTTTAGTTTATCTAGTTGCGCGGCAATACATGACGCAGTCGCGTGCCCTGTCCCACGCGTACAACCCATAAATATACTCCTACAAGAATAACTACATATATATGTGAATACAAACATACAAGACTGTTGTTCATTAGCCAGAGATACAACGGGAGGTAATGAATGGAGTAATAATTATGATGGAACTGACGTTCTGTTAGTTGTAGTATGTTATGTAATGTATAAAAGAGGCAGTTAGTGGGAAAATATGGTGTGATTGATTTTCTATTTAAGGCTTATAATTTTCTAGCTATTTTAAAAATTAATACCTATTTGAAAAATATTTTATAGGCTCTAATGTTTCTTCAAACTTGGTAATTAATGTTCAGTGATTTCTTTTGAGGATACAAACATACTATCAAATTTTGTACCCCTAATGTTAGGCATGTGCCCACAAAAATAGTTGTTAATGATGAAGTGGTAGAATTTGTTGACTCGACAAAATTTCTAGGAATAACTCTCGACTCAAAGTTACAATGGGGTCCACATATTACAGCTCTTGCTGGTAGACTAAGCTCCGCGGCATACGCCGTTTGGCGAATAAGACAACTGACAGATGTCGAAACAGCACGTCTTGTTTACTTTAGCTATTTCCATAGTATAATGTCTTACGGGATATTGCTTTGGGGAAATGGTGCAAACGTCAACAGCATTTTCGTTCTGCAAAAGCGTGCTATTCGATCAATTTATAAACTAGGGGCTAGGGATTCTCTTCGAGAGTTATTTAAGGAAATTGGAATTTTAACGGTTGCGTCACAATACATTCTTGCTAATATACTGCACGTACATCAAAATATTCACAAATATGTTAAGAATTGTCATGTTCATACATACAATACTAGAAACAAAAATAAACTAGTTAATGAAGCTTTTAGACTACAGAAAACTATGAATACATTTTTAGGGCTTAGTATTCGTTTGTATAATAAAATTCCTGACAATATTACAGCTTTGCCATTTCCGAAGTTTAAAGACGTTACAAAAAATATATTATTGAAAAGAGCTTATTATGGCATTAATGATTATTTCGTTGATAAGAATGCTTGGAGTCGAGACCTCGAGTGATATGCAGGACTTCTCTAAACGCTTTTATTTTAATTTTACTTATAATTGTTTTCTTTTTTTTGTTGCTGCTATTTTATTTTGTATAATTGTCTAAAATAAACTCTCAATTGTAAAACATGTATATGTTTGCGGTCAACGAGTGTCGACAATTAGTTTTCGAGTTTTGTGCTTGAGATCGAGTAAGTCATGCTCACTAAAATGTTCAAACTGGTGGCGGCGTTGTGTGTCGGGTCGTCGAGTTCCCTCTAATATGGTTGAGCTCAGCGATGGCTGATCCATGCGTCAACTCGTGAACGGGTGCTGCCAGGGGGGACAGGTCTGCTCGGCCTCTTTGAGACTTTTATCATATCTGTTGTTGTTGCACGCTCGATCGCTAACATAACGTGTTCCACAAAAATATGTAAATTAAAATTGTATATAACATGACATCAAAAAAAAAGAAAAGAAAAATATTAAATATCATACAAAGCCCTTCAGGCAAGTAGGCGACCAATACTGTTGAAGAGTTTCTTTCGGCGTCTTCTTCTCTGCAGTGGTCGGTTCCGAAACGCTAGTAGTTTGTAGCTTTTAAACAAGAATTAATAATTTGAATATAATATAATAAGTATTATTTAATTTTAAAGGTGAATTGACGTGAAAAAGTGCCTGAAAAGGCCTATTTTCTGAATAAATCTTTGAATCTTTGAATCTTTGAATCTTTGAATCTATCACATTTTTCTCTTGCGGGATAGACAGAGCCTAGGTCTATGACACTTAAAAGTTACGTTTATTTTTTTTGTGGTGGAAAACGGAATCAAAATAGTGATGGGTTGGTAGTAGCATCGTTTACTAACATGATTCTTTAGATTTTCGATGATGATAATTATTAACCGAATTCAATATGACAAGTTATTATTGAATAATAACATTTTCTTCATGTTTTATAAGCTGGTTTTATTACAAAAAAATCATAAGTATTGATAAGGTTCTTCTATATGGATGGCATTTTGAAGTCTATTTTTTGTATTTCAAAATTACTCATACATTATCAATACCTAAAAAGTTTATTATATACGAGAGCGAAGCGTCTCCGCTTTGTAAAAAAAAAAACCGTTCGTATGTCCTGTTTCTACAGTTCCCATTTCGCAAACGATACTCGTGAAAATGGGGTCAATAATATATACTCGTAGGGACATATCACACAAATTAAGCTAGCCCCACAGTAAGTTGTGAACTTGTGTCGTAGGATACTAACTCAACGATACTATATTTTACTATAGATAAACATCCAAGACCCAGGTCAATCTGAAAAAGATCGTTTTCCCATTATGATCTGACCGGGGATCGAACCCGGGAACCCTCGTGTCACAGGCTGGGCGCATCCCATTCATATATTATTTGCCGATTTAGTTTTTTTAAATGACAGGATTTGCGTAAAGGATATAAGCTATTGGGGTCTCTGGCGTTTAGGTCTATGGTGAGTTTGACGAGATAAAACGCGAGCCGCGAGGTTCACGGCTGACGGAGTAACTAATCATTTAACAGCCTCCAAGGTCTAGTGGTTAAGGCGTTTGCCTGTTGACCCGGGGGTCGTGGATTCGATTCCCACCGGAAGCATACTTTGTTAAGTTGTTTCCAGTTTGGTTAGGACATTGCAGGCGTGAATCACCTGATTGTCTGATAATAAAGATGATTCCTTGCTTCGGAAGGTCCCGGCTGCCATCTGGTAGTCGGTAAAGGAACCACGTCAGAGGCCGAGAGGCGGTTCCGAAGAACTCTGACACCAGGGTGTGCATGGTCGATTGACCGTGACACCTACTCGAAATGATGATGATTTGTCAACTGTTTATCCGCCAGTTTCGCATAAATACATTGCAGTACGAAACACTTCTGACGTCGGCCGTGGCCGATGTTACGGCTGATTTATTAATACGCGTTATTTCATACCATTACGTAATTGTTCACAATTCAATTATATTATAGCGAACTGAGTGCTTAATTTCATCTTCTAAAATTCTAATAAAGCGAGAATCAATTTTGTATCAAAAAAGGTTGAAGGTTAACCTTCAGATAGCAATTCTTTCATAACAAACTATATTCATACTCGTATTTAAGTCTATATATAAGCATTTACAACTTATTGGAAGTTAAAGAATGGGCTTAGTTGTAAAGTGTCACGGAAAGTGTTAATAAATTTGATTGTTTGTATAACAATACAAATAGCTTAATAATTACAGATCTTTAACTTAAATTGTAGGTAATAAAGTAAATTGATAATGGCAATAGATAATTAAGTTATTGTATTATTTAATTGTTCAAAAGTAGGTCATTATAATTTTCTCTAACGTCAGCCCTACTGTTTGGAGAATCAAATACAGATTGATAATAAAATAAGAATGCTTTTGTTATAAAGATTTAAGCTATAAATAAGTAGTCATTAGTCTTTTTAATAAAGTTAATATACCGCTATAGTAGATTTTCTTCTATAGTCCACTTCAAGGTTTTCTTACAAATAAAACACGCAAAGGCAAAGCTAATTACTAAATATACATATTTTTATATGCAAATAATTCAAATAACGCGACTTATTTCTATAACAGCCGAATTCAAAACAATTCCCATTTATAACATTTGGGAGTAGCATTGACAAAGAAATAAGGTTTTGTTACACAACTACAGTTCCACACATTAATCGTTAAACGTACTTCAATTACTATAATTGCATTGTCAAAATCTAGCTCATACCAAAATCTCAAACTACACAGATAACAAAACAATGACGCAAAAATAGTGACGTAACGCTCTCCAAATTCGATTTGTCGAGTCGTTCGCGCGTATTTTTAAACCGAGAGCGAGCCTGACCTCCAATCATGAATGTAGTGCCAATGTCATCGTATCTGGGTCTATGTCAGCGGCGCGGCCTTAGGCTAGCTAGTGCGGGATACGTTTGCAGTTTACGGCCTTATTTGGCGCTTTCGGCGGGGTCACCAGGCTTCCACGAGGGATTTTGGACACGAATTATTGCGTGCGGAAAGGTTAAGTCATATATGTACTCATAATTGTTCATTTTAGGCGATACTACAGGAAACGCTTTATTCTGCGACCTTATGCTGCTTTCGGGGGTAAATCAAATCGTCACAAGGGATTCTAATTAAATAACAACAAAAAAAAGGCCATTGTAATAATTTTCTTTACTTACACATTTAAAAACTAGTAAATTAAGCATTGTATTGTAATGACGGCTAAGAATATTATTTTAGGAGATATTCAATTATTACCTGTCAGGTTTATTATCTATTTATTTTAATTGTAGTAATAAATCATTACTTTTTTCCATAACACAAAGAATTGACGTCTTCGATAAAGTCATTATTGTAATTAAGAAAAATCTGTCAGTTTTTTTTATTATAGCAAATTCCTTGATTATGACGTCGTTAAAGGTTGTATGTCGCTGAAAGTGCATAATGCAAGCGTCTAGCTGACCAAATGTGTTGTCCCATGACGGAAGAACAAATTATCTCAGTTGACTCATGTCCTGAAATCTTTTTTTTTTATACTCCTCAATAATTTTGAATTTTATTTCAATTATTGTTATAGCAGGAGATATACTCTTTCTGTGAAAGTTTTAGACTAATATAACAGTCGACCTGGTGGACAGCGGAGGCTTTGTAATAAGGTCCCGTTTTTACCCCCTGGTTAAAGAACCCTACATGAAAGTAGATGAAAAGTCGACTTGACTCATCTGCATAATTAATTTGAGATTTTTGGCGACGTTGCTTCATACAATAATTGTTTAAAAGTTTCATTCTCCGTAACCTCATTAACCGTGCGTTACTCAACGCATTCCAAATACTTGCAATGTCAACGTGTATCGTATTGACAGCGCAAATATGAATTTTAATGGCGTCATAAACTTTACTCTTGAAATAAGATCAAAATACATGACCTTATTTTAAATTGGATGTTAAAATAATAATAATAAATTCATGCTTAGTAGTGGATATATATAATTTTCATCTTTTATTAATAGATTATTTACTAAATATCTTTTGTTAACTGTTCTGTTATCTATATTACCTACCACGAAATAGTCGATATCGATGAAACAGTACTACTCCTTCCTAATTCACCCCTTAAAATACCTGTGAAAGATAATATGTTAAATAATCTTATTTATATAATATCGACATTAAAACTCGATATCGATGTGCCATCGCCGCCTTCCCTATTCGTTTCCTTATAGGTACATCTGCAGCGAGCGTCCACCTTGACCCACAAATCTACTAAACTCGGATTGTTTTGACAAAAATTTGTTCCATACTTGAATAATTGCATAATTATTTGCAGAATCACTTTTTAACAGAGGCTTTATTTATGTCATCTAGAGGCAAGTTTTATCATTACAAGCGGAATTTTCTTAGAGAAATAAAAATAAATTTTTTGTTTAATTTTTAGTCATACTTTTAGTCAAGTTGCTTAGTCGATAAAATAGGGAGTGGGCATTTTGCCCGTCGCTATTTTAATTTTCATATTCGTCTATACGACATACCTTTTTATACCGTACGATAAGACCTTTTTATTTCACTCCTTATTAACTGCCAATAATGGACCTATGTCTGTAGGTATGTGAATATATATGTACATGAGTTACCACCATGCCTGAACAGTTTTAAATGCATGGGGTATCGTCGGAAACTGTAAATCGCCCCAAGTAACACTGACATTTTTTTAGCTCGGCAGTAATTTTTTTTTCCTTGTGTAGTACAGGGGTTTGGTTTTATAACTAAGCTATCTCTAGATATATGAATACGTAAAGAATTTAATTTTAAATCGTCGGAAATGGTAACAGTACACCATCTCATTCATCAGTCTTTATGGATGATATTACATCACTGCATTTATATTGAAGCTGCCAAGTTTCATCGCTAGTGATGGCATGTATTTTTACTCTTTTATGTAATATAACATTATATTATAGGTAAGTAGGAAGAGAACATTTAGAGACTATGTTTCATATTACATTGTATGAAACATAGTCACTATTTTAATTCAATTCTCTATCATATATTGAATGTATTATAAATAAAATTTCAGGCATTTTAAAATTACAATATTATACATTAAAAAAAAAGTTAATTATGATATAGACTGACAAACGAGGGTCACCTGAAGGTAAGTGATCTTCGCTGCCCATGCACAACATTTTAGTAATATACTTACTAAGTAATTTGAACAATTATTGCATAATCTAATTTCATTACTATTCCTCATTTAGGTATCGTGTTATCTATGAAACGTTAATAAACAAGGTGAATCTTTATTGCACATTGTAGGTACATTATGTGTTCTTTGCTAATATCACTAATTGTACTGCATTTCTAGCACATCTAGTGTCGTATAACACTAGATCCTGGCTTGACCTCGCATATGATACGCTTGCTTTTTTAGGGCCTAACTTCCAAAGAAATGGGCTCCATGGAATCTTAGCTGAGGATAAATCAGGGGCATACTCTGTGATAAAGATCCTAATCAGTACACTACCAGTGTATGGACCGTATACCGAACGTGAAGTTTTAAAGAAACTTTTCTTTGTTAAACAATTTAATGAAAAGGCAAGAAAATGTTTTATTCTCTTGTACATCTCTTGAGACCATCGAATGCTTCATTGCGGCTAAGGCTATAGTAGTTTTCTCAAATAATGCTCGGAAATTCATATAAAGTAGTATAAAATTGACTTACAAAACTTATTCATCAAGCGCCAAAACTTTCATTTGTTTTTTTTTTTTTAGTTTGTAAGCCAGTTCGAATTTTATATAAAACCTTTGAAAAGTTACCTCCTTAGTAGCATTATTTCGGAGCCAACTGGTCGTTCCATTTTTAAATTACACGACAGATATGGATTTTTATATTACTTTGCTGGTGTGTATTTGGCCAATAAGGCAATGTCGATTTATCTAGTTATTACTCTTTAAATGACAAAAAATGCAAGTTATATCTCCAAGCTGGCGGAAGCGGTCAGACCAGTCAATTTGTCGCGTCAATTTAATGAAATAATCGAGTAATGTTAAATCGATATCATGGAAGTATTTATAAGCTGCACTCGTGAAGACGGCCATGAGCGTAACCTTGCTATTGCCAGCTCTTTCGCACTCTGACTATGACGCTATGTCTATCTCGCTCTCGTTGGATGAAGCTGGTGTCACTACCGGATTCCGTGCGCGTACATACTTCGGTTTATACAAATCTGTTTTGGAATTATGTTTGATATATTTATATGTCGTGGAAAATGACTGGGAGATCTTCATCTGTGAATAAAGGTGATTTTTATTTATTGTAAATTTCATAGTTTACATTTATATGTATACATTTCAGTTTCGCCAATACCAAAACTCAATTAGATCTTGTATCATAAATGCTATGCATAAATCATATAATTGTTTATTTATTTATGTTGCAGTAAAATTTTCAGAATATTTTTTTTTTCTTTTCACCTTAAGAAAATCTGCCCACTTTTGTAGGTGTCTGAATTTCATTAGTGTCATCTGGGCCATTGTGAAATGCGCGGGCGCACGCTGCGCAGGCACTTTCGCAACGACCCGGATTTTGCGTCGCTTCAGCGTGTTTTTGAGTCCATGCGTTCTTTGTTATGAATTATGATTCAATTGATGAGTAAGATTTTAAATTATTCGCGATTATTCGGAACAAAAAATTTGTTGCAACATGTAAGTAATAATTTATAATTACCTACTTACACACACACAGTATCACGTCTTTTTCTCTTGCGGGGTAGACAGAGCCTAGGTCTTTAAGACCTTATGGCCACATTTAGCATGTTGGTGGGCGTGTAGATGGAAAACGGAATCAAAATAGTGATGGGTTGCTAACCGCATCGCCTATTGACATGATTCTGCAGATATTATCCAATCCCTCGATCGGCGTTTGTGATCTGTTTTTTCTTTTCTTCCAGACCAGCATGGAAGAAAGGTACCTACTTAAGTTATAAATATTGCGATCGGTGTTTCTTTATGTTGCATTTTGAATAGAATGCATCTTTTTATTAAAACTTTTATTAATTTATTACTATTTGACTATTTTTTAAGGTTTCGTACCCAAAAAAAAAGGGGGTACTTATTATAAACGGATCCAAAATATAACTACATAGTATAAAACAAAGTTGCTTCTCGCTGTCTGTCTGTCAATAAAAATTGATGCGGTTTTTTTTAAATAGATAGTGATTCAAGAGGAAGATTTATATGTACATTGCACCAGTGTGAAGCCGCAGTCCGGGTCGCTAATTTATTTAATAAAACTGCAGGTCGAATGATCAACTATCTTTTCTTTTTATTAATAAAAATAATTCTAAAGAATGTTAACAAGACAGACAGACGAGGCTGGGTTGTCGGATATGAGCCGAGCTTCTAACGGAAACTTTGTGATAATTTTACTTCTGCGCAGCAAGGACCTTTATTTTTAGAGAACTTGCCGAGTACTGCTATTTCGAACTTGCATACGATTTTGTCTTTGCTATGATGTAATATTGTTTTAAAAATACGTTTCAAATATGGAGAGTTATTCTCAAACATGATTTTAATTCTAACATTGTTTTTTCAACCACAGATTTTTCTCTAAATGTTTCAACACTTTATGGAATGAGTTTTTGCCGGGATTTTATATAATAAATATGTAAAGGCATTTCTCATCTTATTTTCGATTTTTTTATGTGTCAATTAGCATAAAAATTCAGTGGGTAGCATAGTAGTTTAGGAGTTTCCGTTTTATATAGGTTAATAGCTCAAATTGTCATGTACACATGATTATATAAACTATAATATGACGTTATTAAAGACAAGAAGCGCCATATAAATTGTCAGCATATAACTTGGTGGATTTGCCGACGAAGGTTTTTTATGTAGGTACTTTATATTAATGTCATGATTTTAGTATACTACCCTGCGTTTTCTACAAATTAAATAAGTATTTAGAACATTTTTAGAGTTCTTTCAATCCAATAACCTCGTTTAACCTCGTTCTCTTTCATTGCTACTTTTTTCAATTTTTACGAGCCAGTAACTCAATTTAATCATTCATGGTGAACATAACACGACCTTACCGGCACAAGGTGATTCCCTCTTCATTCCAGCTGAATATTTGGCGTTTTAAACACAAATTAACCATTTATTGTACACGTTTTGCAAATCACATTTGCTAATATTGCTGCAACCGATAACCGACCTTACCTCAGCAGCAAGGTCACGGTTACAGGCGTAGATCGCAAAAGAATGATGTCTAAAAGTGGCGTTGCCGAAAAGGCTGTGTAAGAGTGCTCTATTGGTTATATTCGCGTGTGTGGAACAGACCTTCGCCGCCTACCTGAGCACGCGGTGGCCCTCGGTTCAATTTATTTAAACTTAACCCACTGATCATGACACACTTTCAGCGATTACGCGCGCGTGTGTGAGTGCGTGCGTGCGCGCACTTTTCGTACACAAATTTTCGGCCCGCCTCGCTTTAATTGGATATTATTGTATATGGGTCATAGTTTTAAATAAACAAACGCTTTATTTTTCTCATTTTGTGGGCTTAGAACCTTGATTTTTGACATATTATATATGATTGTTTTTGAAATGGTCTGAAAAAGAATATAATTTTGGTACAAAGCCAAATACGTAAAACAAGATTGTATTTTCTTTATCTGATAATAAATAACAGTTTTCTAATTCTTATTCCAATTTTCGTTTTATTAACATGTATTTAAAAATATTTTTATATGACTCAATAAAATAATCGAATTGATTTGAAGGCGGAAAGAGCGGACGCCAGATAGAGGCAAGGCCACTCGCCAAGGTCCTAAACGTAGATGGTTGTTGTAAAACGTGCCTTATTTGTGGAGACCTAGAGGTGTTATTTGTTTGTTGAGAGGTCGAAGACAATAAGTTGGGTGGTTAATGCAGCATTTTTCAGTAATAGGTAGAGATCAAGGTTGCTGCGATGACGTGGTGCGGCCTAAGGTTGTATACGTAACCACTTGTTGAATGCTACTTAAACTTTAAACTGTAATGAAAATAAAGTAATATGAATACTAAGATATGTTGTATTAAGTTGGAAAGACAACAAAGTACTTTTATTTTTTATGTTGTGTGTTGTTAATAGTTAATAATTTAATTAATATAGTTTACAAATTTGTGTTACACTCACAAATGTTTAACAAATTTGCATAATCATCCAAATACGTAAGATTTAAACAATAAGGTCATTTGACCCTAAAACAAACTATGTGATCGCTAACATAACGTGTTCCACATGTATCCACATGTATCATTATATGTAAATTGAAATTATATACAAAAGAAAAGACAAAAATATTAAATATCATACAAAGCCCTTCAAGCAAGTAGGCGACCAATACTGTTGAAAAGAGTTTCTTTCGGCGTTTTCTTCCCTGCAGTGGTCGGTTCCGAAACGCTAGTAGTTTTTGTACAATAATTAATCATTTGAATATAATAAGTATTATTTAAAATGTAAATTGACGTGGAAAAGTGTGAAGTGCCTAATAAGGCCTATTTTCTGAATAAAGCTTGAATCTTTGAATCTTTGTGAGCATAGCTCCTACATTAAATTTATTATTTCTATATATTAGACCTTCTGTCCTTTAAATAAGGTTCAAAACCAATGAATTTATACCGGATTAAGGGTTTTACTTTCAAATACAAAAAGAAGGGAAATAAGTCAGGCCGCAGGCCGATAATTCAAAAAATATATCATAATTTCTTAAGTATAATGTTACGCATAGTGAGTATTTCGCAATTTTATCCAATCTATAATATACGTGTGCACAAACAAGTAGGTAATAAATTAAAAACAGGTCGCAAGGCCAAAAACTTGAAAAACATTGGCTCAATTGTTCAGAGTTGGGATGTCACTTCGGAATTATAAACATATTCAGCAAAAAACTAGGTCACGGATGCCGAACTTCCATTGCTGGTCCAATTAATATGTGAATAGGCCTGGCAGAGTCGAATACGATGACAGTGTGCGATTGGCGTGCGACAGAGAGGTCAGAATGAGCGCACCGTCACACTCTGACGCTGATCCTGCCATAGACAGTCTAAAGATATGTACGTCATCGATGCGTTGAATACTGGCATCTGAAATATTCAAAGTCGTGTGTTTTCAAAAGTGAAAAAGCACCCTTTGTTTTTCTTTTTTGATATTATACTTAAGAAAATAGTTTTATAAAATCTTATTTAGAACCAATTTTATTCTTACGAGTTATGTTTTGAATATCTACTTTCTACGACTCAAGATTAAAAAATTGCAATACCAGGTGTCAAGTTCTCACACAATCATAAGATATCCTAAAATACTGATAACTCATACAAAAATTATATTAAAGGAAGCGTATCAATTTTATCATCCAGCTGAGCGGGGGCCGAGCCGCTATCAAAGTAGGCCAAGGTGACGCGGACGTCCGCGCTCCAGCATCACTTGACCTCCTTGATAGTACTGCATCACTCCTCCTTCGCCCCACTGCGGAGAGTCGGGGGGAAGTGCAGGGGTCTCGGTTGGTTGGTGATGCGGCGTCGTTGCCGAAATTTGCCGAAGGTTACCGAGGCGCCTAGATAAAGATTCGCAAGTCTTCGCTATTTATTAGGCTTCGCACTGAAACTCTGCTGTTGTAGTAACCCATTTGGAGGGAACGTAGAGTATTAGCTAAGCCGATGTTTATAATATAATAATAATTAAAATATAATATAATAATTAAAAATATATATATGTTTCACACCATGTGGGGAGAGGCTGGTATACTGAGATACAGGCTCTGCTTAGTTCAGAAGCCAGTCTCTCACAATCTTAAATAAACAACATGTTAACCTATTTAAATTGTTTTTTTTAAAATAGCATTAAGTAATGGTATCACACTTAGGGCGTTAACCTAAGGGACGTGGGTTCGAATCCTACCTGTGACCGAGTTCTTTTTCATCATATATTTTCAATTTTAATGTTAACCTATATTATTTATTTTAAGAATAATTGTAAGATTGTGGAGAAAAAAAAGAATTTTTGAATTTTGTTGTTCTAAATATAATACTATACCATTTGATATTTCAAGACCTACTTTTTTGGATCGATGGTTAGTTATCATTGGTAGTACCAGATTAGATATTGCTTTGTAAAATCTGACCTTGTCTTAAGAAAATTAATAGTTGGATTAGAACTGAAATTGTTCCAACAGAAACTTATTCCCTTTATTTAAAAAATAAACAAACTTTACATCTAAAAAGACAGCGTTCGGAAGTTCCACTCACATTGTAAAAGTAATCAATGTCGGTTGGTGCATAACTAGGTATAATGTGCCTTAGGTACTTCGTGATAGGTATTAAAACATATTGCGTTTTATTTCTATTTGAATACTTTTCCTTACTTATGACGTCAGTTATGTTATGAGTTATGTCATAAAGTTACAAAACATGACATAAAATTAACGAAGTACGAAATTCCACGTGCCACGATTACTCGTAAATACTTGAATGTTAGTGACGTAGAATTAAAAGAAATATGGATTGCACTGGTTTGCAAATAAACTTGACAAGCATTGATGGTAACACGTTGACTGCCTAGTCACATAATTGTTAGTGATAATCGTGGCTTTTATTTAGGTCTTATAGAACTATGCTCTATTTATTTATTTAAATTTTATTGCACAGTTTAAAAAAAAAATGTACTCTATCTACCCGTAAGGGAAAAATACGTGATATTTTTTATGTATTCGTCGCGGTATCCAAGTTATTTAGGAGTAATATGATGTCTCTAGCATTGTCGTATTATTGGATGCAAAATAAAATATATATTACAACAAAAACGATTGAAAATAAAAGCTAAGTCAAATATCTAAGCCCACAGTACCTAAATCTAAAAACCTATTAAGCCATTTAGAATTTAAAACCGCGCCAAAAAAATTGTCCTGCATTTTTTTAGTCGAAGAACATCTATCCTTGTGGTATGCGGTCAAAAAAGAATCAAGCGGTTCCGTAAAACTCAAAAGAATCAGTCATAACTTACTAAAAACTTTCTAATAATTTTAGTAATAAAGGAAAGGGTGAAAGAAAGTGCAGTAACAATAAAGTCTTAGGAATGATAAAAAAATGTCACATTGTTTCCCATGCGCATAAATAATTAATATTTATTACTGTTTTACGACGAACGTAAAATGAAACACTGTAAGCCATAGTTGCTTTGCCTCAGCTTGTCAACCCTTTGCGGGTTGTCATAAAACAGAGAACAATTAAAAACAAAAAACGGATTGTCTATGCGCATTACAAATTCGAAAGTAGGCGGCAAATGTTGATGGTTATTAGTAATAGAAATTAAAGTTGCATTGAAATCTATACTAATATTATAAAGCTGAAGAGTTTTCTTGTTTGAACGCGCTAATCTCAGGAACTACTGGTTCTAATTGAAAAATTCTTTTTGTGTTTGATAGTCCATTTAATGAGGAAGGCTTTAGGCTATAAAACATCACGCTGCGAACAATAGGAGCGAAGCATCAATAAAAAATGTTTTGAAAACGGGGGAAAATTATATCATAATAACAGAAATTGCTGCGGACGAAGTCGCGGGCACCAGCTAGTGATTTTATATTTTTAATAACTTACCTTAAATTGTAAATATATAAGAAAGGCTATTCATATTTTTTTAATAATGGCAATATGATTAGTTCTTACTCTTATGTATCAGACACTTTGTTATTTTGATGAACAAAACAATAGTAGGGTATGAAAACAAGCGTAGAGTAAAAAAAAGACTATTTTAAAAATACAACAATACACTTCTGTAATAATAAATTAGATTTATGGAACATTCCAAATGAAAATTTATTATGCAATAATGCGCTACGTTTTTACCGACGAAATGCTGACGAAAACATACCAATTCAGTGACGTCACGAATTCGTTGTTACTGCAATAAAATGCATAGTTATATAAAACAATATATACGTCGTTTGCGTTTTGCACGCATGGAGGTGTTTTAACGAATTGATTCTTGAAAGTTTGATTTTTATTCAAGATACACATTACAGCCAATTTAAATGTTAAAACTAATTTAAAATAAATTAATTGTTGTTTTCGTGTGTGTATGTGGCCAACACTGGTGTTAGATTTTGCAAGCTGCCTTAAGGCATCTGACATAGCTTTACGATTGTATTCAGCGATGACAGCCGGAACCAACCACTTGCGTTAACCAATCCCAGTGTGGACTGCGCCCGGTGTTGCTTAACATGCGTAAGCGATAATAATCCTTACGACCACTAAGCCATCAGGCTCCTCAATTAATTGTTTTAAATTATGCACAAATATGTCTATAGTGGGTCTTTTAAGGCGCTGTGCATCAGAAGATACCGTAAAACGTCTATTTTTTCGTCGCGTCGTTAGCCTTATTTTTCATGGAATTCTAGCATGAAAAAAACATGAAGTACAGTTCAAAGATCAAAATAAATAATTACATCAGAATACTTTCAAAAAAACATTTAAAACCTAGCAAAATAGATATTTTCAGGGACAACTACCAACTTTTTTACTTCTATAAAAAGTATAACTAAATTAGCTTAACATATACCTAAAAAAATAATTGTTTTGGATATAGTTATTGAATTATTAAATTAAAAGTGGAAAATAACACGGAAAAGGCAGACACGGGTTTGAACTGAGACTGGTGACAGGCCAACCGGTATCGCCATTTTCAACCGCTGCAAACGGGGGATACAGCGCCTTAAGTTACGGTGTGTATTCAATCATTTGCAGAACATGTGACTAACTTTTCCGACATGACTTGACTTAGGTGTGGAATTATCACAACAAAACCATTTATTGTGCGGTTTCCGTTATCAGTTTCGTATCATAGATAAATTTGTCTATCAAATAGTTGTAAATGCTGTTGTCGTGTACAATACGAGTAGCAGATATTGACGGTTATTTTCGTAGATATGACTCACTACAGTATTTCTGCATTCGTTTTCGTCTTTATGTTTTGCGGAATCGACATAGCCATATTTGGCGGGCAGTGAGCAGACAAATAAAAACCACAGATTATAAAGAAAACACGTAGTCGATGACCCACGACTTTTTTAACACAGAGGTATAGTTTTCTTTACCTATTTTGTTGAAGTTAATTACCTTTTTTATGCCTTACAGAGAGCCTAAGGCTCTAAGACCCAAAAGCCACGTTTAGCGGGTTGATGGACATATAGAATGGGAAACCAAAATAGTGATCGATTGCTAGTCGCATCACCCTTTGATATAATTCCTTAGATTTTCGACCATTTACGCAAATTCTACCGTCCATTTTTTTCATTTTTTTTTTAAATCCAAATTTCAAAATTTTACAGTCTATGCAATGGGTAACTTGGTTGGTCATGTAAAGGCTATAAGAACAGCTGGTTTATATGAGAATGAGTCAAGTATTGCGTGTCCCTAATTTGCGATTCAAGGGACACAGTAGACTCGTCGAAGATAAAACAATGGTCGGACCTATAGTGATTCGTGACTGATCTCACGTACCTCGTTACTAGTGAAAAGCAAGGGTAGGTGTCTGTGTACATGACCTATATGACTAATAATATTTAGCGCCTTTAGGCAACCTAACTAAAAGTAGCAATGAGTAGGATTTAATGATTATTTCTGAGGTATCCTAACTAATATTATAAATGCCTTTGTTTGTTACGCTTTCACGCCGTAACTACTGAACCGATCATCATAAAATAACTTACAAGTTCTCTTGAGTACCGAGAAGGACATAGGCTATGTTTTATCCCGGGAAAAAGTACTATTCCCGAGGGATCGACATTGACGCGGGCAGAGCCGCAGGCGAAGCTAGTTACTTATATTTTAATAGTTATTCTACTATTTGGGATGATTGCCGCGGGCAAAAGCTAGTTATACTATAATATAAACTTAACTTTATTTAATGCGAATCCAAAACAATTAACGCTTAGATTCCAAATTGAGAATAACTAAAAATAACACAATCAAAATTATTTGTTTCTATAAAATGTAAGTCATTTTTTTCTGATAGATAAACAACTGACTTTAACACAGATTTTACATTAAAATCATGCTAGGTATTTATTTTTGCGTCAATGTCAACGTGTAACGCAATATGAAGATAATTAACAAAGATAGCAATACAAACGTAATACAAAAGTTCATAAAAGCCACAGAAACATTATAAAATAGTAATAAAAATCCCAATCAACATATTGTCGCCACTGTCCCCAATAAAAATTTTAATTCGCCAATTTATCCCGCGACGTCGTAAATCGTGGTCCCCATTCACCCACTTTCTCGCGAATTTCTGTAATTGGGGCGACCCGGCAAGGCCATCGCTATGACGATGGGCGCACATGGCTGTAGTAGTCGGAAATAGTACAGCCTAATTTATTAATTAATATAACTAAAACTAATTATGTGGCTATGAAATTAGTTCTTGTCACACGTCTGCCATAGTATATACGAGTCCAAGGCATAACCCCAATGCTACTAGAGTTCAAAAGTTATTTTAATTAACGGTCTAGATAAAAATAATAACTAAGTCTAATACCACCGAAACTTATTGTCCAAAAGCGACAAAAAGACCATAAGGTTGAATTTTCCATCAGAATGAGATAACCTCATTACCCAACCTTCGAAATGAATTTACTTGTCATTTTAATACACAGTGATAGATTACGCAGGCCCAAGAGGCCCAAACGCTAGAGTAGGTTGCTTACCACCTATGTCGCTCATTTCTACAAGTTAAAGAGCACAAATCAAATATTTATTGGGTCGAGGTCAAGGCCGCCGTCTGTTTGCACAAAACAAATGTTTGTCGCGGAGATTAGTCAAATCAGCTGGCAGATAGATACTCGCGAATTACTATTGCCAAAATGCCAACAAATTATATATGTTTTGACAATTTTCATTTAAAAATATGTGATTCAGCATAGTGGCGGAGCAAGCTGTAAGTTGGGCGTGGGCCAGACACGTTTCACGAGGCCTTTTTTTCACAAATCGTAGGCATTCCAAAAAAGGTCGTTACATTATGCGCGAGGCCCCTTTGGGCGCGTGGCCGTGGGCTTGCGCCCACTTCTTCCAGCCCTATCCACGCCACTGATTAAGCATTGTTTTAAAAAAGTTACTGCTTGAGGGGGGCATATACAAAATCACGTGTTCTTTAACTGGGTAGACGAAGCCTAAGGCTACAATAACTAAAGGCTAAGATTAGTGAGATTATAGGCGTCTCTCCCTAAAATAAAACTAACATAAAAGGTTTAGAGTAAGTCAAAACATCACGGCGATCTCTGAAATCTAACTTTTAACGTTTATTCAAATTTAAACTATCTCAGCCTACCTTCAAGCTGCGCATCATTTTTTGCATCAGGCATTTATGCCTGATGCAAAAAATGATGCCTTTAGGCAACAATAGTTTTCACCTTGAGGCGATATGCTGAAAAATAGCGCGCTCCAAAAATGTGTACCAGGAGTGAATCACCCAGGCCACGCCGAGGGCCGTTCATATCTAGTGGCGTGACGTGCAGATAAAAAATTAGAATGTCAGTTTGTTTTGGCTGTTTATGATTTTCAAGTGCGTAAAGTATATACCTACGTAGGTAATTGTCTTACTGGTTTTGGATAGCAATAAACACATACACTCAAGAAAGTAGAAAAGGAAGAATGTAGAGAAACCGTATATTAACATTATCTTTATATGGTAAAGCGTAATCAATAGTTAAGGATTTACAACGATTTGGTTTGCTTAGTTGAAGGAACATTTTGAGAATCTTTGATAGTGTGATAAACTCAGTCACATACACTGAACGTGCAATAGAAATTATAATAAAATTACGTCTACAGGCGGGAGTAAAGAGAAATTAAGTTTTGACCAGTACTTTGCTACAACTGCCAATTTATTTGTCTCTGCAAAGGCTGGGCATCCGCGACTAAATACTTTTTTACCTATTACATCATATTTAGCATAACAATAGTTCACGAATCGAGCACGATCAGTGTGAAGAGTCCTCTTCGGATGGCGTGTATTTTTCGCGCGGGCGCGCGCATATGTGTGTCAAGGAGACGCGAAAAATTCGCGGACCTTGGTTAGAATTAGCCGGAGCTTATTTATTTTATTGCTGCAGCCTATAAAAAGATATTTCTTTCATGTTTGAAAAGAAAACATGATCGAGGAACCTTCGGTGGTAACCTTCGTAGAGCTATGCAAAAACAACGAATCAAGAGATTTATTGAGATGTAAAAAATTATATATCCCCCTTATAAAAATTATCAAACTCTTATTTTAGTTAAAATATGTTTTATCTCGTTCTTTCTTATACTTAAGTAAAATTATAAAGCCCTTCAGGCGAGTAGGCGACCAATACTATTGAAAAGAGTTTCTTTTGGCGTTTCTTCTCTGCAGTGGTCGAAACGCTAGTAGTCTGTAGCTTTAGCACAATAATTAATAATATAAATATTACTAAATTAGTTCCAAAAAAGGCCTATTTTCTGAATAAACGTTTTGATTTTTTTTAATGTTAAGTTTTGGAGAGAGGTATATGGACAAAACCTATTTTAACTAAAACACGATATAGTTATCTAGAATAATAATAAAGCACTTTTGAAAAATAAGACACATTATTTAATAATCTTGAAAATGTTTGATTGTGCGAGCCATTGGTAACAGCTGGAGAGAGCTAGCA
The DNA here is from genome assembly GCA_947532085.1 of Elegia similella. NCBI lineage: Eukaryota > Metazoa > Arthropoda > Insecta > Lepidoptera > Pyralidae > Elegia > Elegia similella. The sequence continues at coordinate 30,681,493 of OX383927.1, read as the reverse complement.
CAGGACCGAGATCGCTAGCGTTCTCTTGTGCTAGAGGTCAAGACTCACTTTGGGTCTCTGAGCCAGGATAATTAAATAAATAAAAGACCGTGCTAGGTACCCTTACTATAAATAATCATCATGTAATTATTTGAGTCGTGATTAACAGATATCTAAAGCGTTCTAATCGTCCGACTATGACTAGACACTACGAAAAATATCTGTTTCCGTGTACTGAACTGTCTTTCACGTCTCGCCTTCATGGTCATCTCAATATCTAAGGTCCAAGTTCACCGAGCTATTGATAAAATTGACAAAATAGCGCGGGTTCGACGCCCCGCGGCCACCTAAACAAATACGACGTCGGTTTACTTAATTCGAAGATACTTTCTTTATATTTAGACTTTACATAATGATATTTAAGAAATCGTGTCTTTAACTATCCATATTGATAACATATATTATTGATCTACAGAATTTTAAGCTTTATCACAAGTCTTTTTTAAATCATTGTGTCCTTTTGTCTTCTCTTAATTATTGTTTTCTTATATCAAAGAAATTTTTACTTTATCATAAATTGGTTCTAATACTTACTCCAAAAATAATTTACCCTATGAATAGATAGCATCGCTATTCGTTTTTGGCTGGCATTTGCTCCCACTTGCTACGTCCAAAAATAAAACCGGCCAATCAAGACGTAAATGCGACGTAATTTAATGACGTTCCATGACATGACTGTCATTTTTGGCGGCAAACTTCCATCACAGATTATAAAAGAAAAGCAAACTAACACTGGCCAGTGCACGTAATGGTGACGTTCCACGTTTGAAATTATACTTTCACTTTTGGCGAGCGACGCAGAGCATTGCACGGCGGGCGTCGCGTGCCTCTCGCTCGACTCGCGGAAGTGTTGCATCCATTCGTAATTTACTTTTAATTTTATTTTTTAATCGAACTCGGTCAAGAGCGATTTTGCCAGGGTTACATTTGATAAATTATATATATGTTTGAATGGTTTTAAAACTTCCTTATAAGTATTACTTTTCAAATTATTTGTCCTTTGCCTGTTATTATTTATAGCTTGTTGTATAACTATGTGGAAAAAAATAATTAATATTTACGACACTTGCAATATCAATAAATGACTACGACTTGTTGCATTATATTTTTAGCCGTGTTAGTGTTTAAAAAATATAAGCACATTTACTTTTAAATCTAGTAAATCTTCAGTTTTCTCATTGGCACAAACAATGTTCTTTTCAGACCAAGAATAGCAATTACTCACACGGATTTAAGAACAAAAACATTCACATACTGGCCGAAAAGAAATTAAAAACAATAGTCAGCAAGTGAAAGTACTTTGCTTATAAATGATTAACATGTGATTCGATCATTTATAACAAAATACCGCGAAAGTCACTGAAGTTGCGTTTTTCGACAATACCGTTGCATTTTTATTCTAAACTCAAATAGTTATGTGTTAAGGTTGCTATTGGAATGTAGTTGGTTTCGAAAACTACGAAAAGTACCGAATCATCCAATAATGGTTGTAGAAAAGCGACACGCGAGCGAAGCTTGCAAATTGATCGTTGAAGACGTCATGACGGCAAGTGGTAGCCATAGACTCGTATTTTTTTGTTGTTTGTCTCTTTAGTAATGTCAGAAAGAATATGATTGATCTCAGTGATTGATGAACTAGTTTATTTTTTCTCCGATAAAAGTGCAATGGTGCAATTAGATATGATGTTTTATAAGTAGGCGGATATTTTGATTCCTATTGTCATCTAAAACCATCGTAGATCTAATTATTGCAAGTTGAAACACACAAAATGAAAAAGAAAATGAAAATTATGTTCTCTTTCATGTGTATTTGTGTAACTTAATATTTTGAGTTTATTTCTTATTCCAGAGAATAGATGACCATTGTCTATTGTCTATGATCTAGTGTTATTAGGGCACAACGACCTATGACGCGGGTACCTTTCAAAGCACGCGTTTAGATACAAGTGAATATTTCCTTTGCCTTGTGGAATATCTAAACCTGCCTTTTGTCGTGATTATTTTTGTCTTTTCATAAAGCTAGACTGATAAAACAGTGTTGTGTGTGTTAATGCGTGTTTTTCTCTCAAACCTGGTTGGCACGGAGTGTGTGCGGAGACGTATCAATATTTACGAATGGAAAACCAACGATGTTGAAAAATCTTTAATTTTGCGTTTTTGATGATTCCCTTGATGGTTGTGGTTATTTGATATTACTGTGTACAAAACTCCTTCGCTACTGCATGGTTACTACAATCTTTGCAATATTATTGTTCGATGAATAGCTGTACCCAAAACAAAACTATTTTCGTAAAGGTATTTTTTTTGTAGTTCTTGGTTGGTGACTTTTACAGAACTTAAACTATATACCCATATAAAACTGCATTAAATAATAATAATAAACAATAAATATATACGGACAAATCACACAGATTGAGCTAGCCCCAAAGTAAGTTCGAGACTTGTGTTATGGGATATTAACTCAACGATACAATATTTTATAACAAATACATATATAGATACACATCCAAGACCCAGGCCAATCTGAAAAATATCATTTTACATCTTGACCTGGCCGGGGATCGAACCCGGTCACTCCGTGTCGCAGGCAGGCGTGTTGACCGCTGCGCCACGGAGCTAGTCTAATGAACAATACTGGAGGTTGTACTACATACGAGTAGAATAAAATGTTTTTTTTTTTCAAAATTACCACAACACGACATACAATAATGACAATTTACATAAGAACATATTAAGAACAATCGTTCTGTACCTACAATATGTTTTATACAAATTGCTCAAATAATATCTGTTGAAAATATCCTATTATTCCGTCACAGAATATTTACATGATTCTTAGTTACAAGTACATTATATTGTCTACCTTCCTCTCGTCCCATTGCAATGCCTGACGAGGTACATATGTATTTATACAAAATATTGTATATTTATGTGTGAGATCATATGTAATGCAATGTAATACATGAATAAATGTATTTATATGGTTTGTATCAAAATGTTAGAATATAAGACGCAAAACAGTAAATGGTAATAAGAAACTTCTAGTTATTTGTCGTTACTTAAAATGTTGGATAAATGGCTTAAAAATTGTTTATTTTTCTCGTAAGTAAATCACCCATACTTGTTAAAGTAAGTAAATTTTATTTTTGGCTAGCTCCGTGGCGCAGTGGTTAACACGCCAGCCTGCGACACGGGGTGTCGGGTTCGATCCCCGGTCAGGTCAAGATGGAAAATGATCTTTTTCAGATTGGCCTGGGTCTTGAATATTTATCTATGTATGTATTTGTTATAAAATATAGTATAGTTGAGTTAGTATCCCATAACACAAGTCTCGAACTTACTTTAGGGCAAGCTCAATCTGTGTGATTTGTCCGTATAAAAAAAAAAGTTGTCTGCAATATTTCATTATTCAAGTAGTACATACCTACTTTTTAATTCATTTAATAGCTGTAGGAAAACTCCACGCGGAAGTAATTTAGTGTAAGGTCGCATTCAAGTTATCCTCCCTTAGCATGTAAAGTGTACGGGCGGACCTTGCTGGCGAAACAGCGAGCGTACAGAAATGTAACTCCTCAATGTTCTGTTATTTTTATTGCTTGGTCAAGTACGCGGAAAAAACGCAACTTTCAGCGTGCGACATTTGTAAAGTCTTTAACTTGAATCATATTTAATTTTATTATATTGTAAGACGCAAAAATATGGATATTTTTGAAACTCGTATTACAACTTTTACATGCGGTATCCTATGTAAATATACATAGTATCACGTCTTTTTCCTTACGGGTCAGACAGAATCTAGGTCTTAAGACCTTATGGCCACTTTTGGCATGTTGGAGGGCGTGTAGCTGGAAAACGGAATCAAATAGTGATGGGTTGCAAGCCGTATCGCCTATTGACATGATCCCGCACCTCGTTCGGCTTTTACGATCTGCGCGGGAAGAGAAGCAGCTGGCACATTCTACGTTTTTCTTTTCTCCCAATTAAGCATGGAAGGTTGCAAATATCGCCTAAAGATTACATATTCTAACAAAACTGTTTGCAGTGACACTCTTGCGTTTATGTTCTCTTCTCTAGTAGTTTGGATTTTAGTTAAAATACCACCGTTTTATTAATTAATACTATGTTTCTTTTATGAAATGAATTATACTGATATTATAAATAGGTACTAATATTTTTGAATTTGAATTTTAAATTATTAATTACTAGCTTTCGCCCGCGGCTCCGCCCGCGTCAATGTCGATCCCTCGGGAATAGTACTTTTTCCCGGGATAAAAGGTAGCCTATGTCCTTTTCCGTACTCCAGAGAACTTGTATGCAAAATTTCATGATGATCGGTTCAGTAGTTACGGTGTGAAAGCGTAACAAACAAACAAACAAATAAACAAACAAACAAACTCACTTTCGCATTTATAATATTAGTAAGGATTTATTAATTTTAGCAATAAAGCATCAAAATATTCAGAGGCCAGATTTGTCCATCACTGGTTAGCACGATATCAGAAGATGGAGCTCCAATAGGTAAAAGTCTTAATATTATGTGTCTTGAATAATGTCGGCACATTGCATGAAGTTTCAATTCTGTCGTCTCTTTAATTTACGATATCTGCTGCCATATGCAACTGACACTTGAATAATAGTTGGTGTTGTGTTGATAAGGCCAAGGCCCTGATAAATGCAGTTCGTTGAGATAATGCATCTTTCCGTGATTTCTGATAGCGTATGTTGTAATATATTACATAGAAAGTAATACAAGTTCATCAATTTGTATTGTAATAAGTTTTGTTTTACGAAACATACATTTTTGTGACAAGCTTTTATTATATACAAAACCACACTGAAAAGTGCTTTCCAAGACAAATCAAATGAGTTTAAACACGATTGGTGTACCTTGTTTAGTTTAAGAGTTCCTATGGCCACCTTCCGACTCCATCATCAGACCAGCGCAATGATTGCATAATATTGTATTGTCATCCGATTTACACATGCATACAAAATTTAACTAGCAAGATTTGATTACAGACAAACAGGAACAGGTGTGAGACTATTAGACCTTTAATTTAATAGTGGCGCCCAACCAGATATTTCTCGTTTTAGTGCTTAAGGTTACATTTTCTGAGAGCTTTTTTGCTGGATGAGTTAGTAGAAATTGGAAGAACTTGGACTACCATATGGGAGGAAGATTTTGCACCTACTTAATGTTTATGTTTCAGAAAAAATTGTATGTCTGTGAAGTCGGTTTACGGACGATAATATTACGTAATAATGGTGGAACAGAGATAGATGCGTCTCAAGTCTCTCAACTGCCGTCTAAGCGCCTGCGCGCGCGTCACATAATTTGACACACTTTTAAAACAGTGCAATAAACAGCTTCAAGACAATCACATCGTTTTTTGTACTCACATACTTTCTATACAATTTACATCCCTTTAGTGTTCGGGAAACATCCCCAACATATTTTTGATCATGCATCACTATCGCCTGCTCCGAGTCTCGCTTGCACACAGAACGTGATACTTTTTCGTGCGTGCAGCCGGTGTTCATCGATTTATAAGACATAAGTCTAAAACCTATTTAAAGTCCTTAGGTTTTGAAAGTTAAGTATCGAAATACATCCAGTCATTTGGATATCAATTTACAAATGTTAGATACGCGAGAGACATAACCCTACTTGGCAATCCGGTCAAAAGCAATTGATGAGACAGAGGCAGAAAAAAGACTTATGATATACGAGTGAATGCCAAAACCCAACGTATACAGTACATTTCTTCGTCATTGTAGTTTTCTTATGATAGACAGCCTTATCAATCATTTCATTGTTAGGTGTCTGCCGCGTGTTTCGAGATTCATATAGACACTAACAAATATTTCTCTGAGATAAAACCATTCTAGACGTTTCCTAAATAGTTTATTACGCAGAAACGGGTATCGAAAAACTATTAAACTCTCGTTATCATCAACATCTCTTACGGAATAGATAGAATTAAGGGCTATCAGACCCAAGCGAAGTTAAGCTAGATGAGTTAGAGCTCCAAATGTCAGATTCCTAACTCATTATCTTATTAAGATTAAATGTTTACAAATAATTATATGATTTCGCGAATTTGGTAACTCTAACCAGACTAATCGGAGCAGATTTGTATCAAGTTCTTGTTAACTAATGAATGGCTAATACTAACTTCAAGTTGTAAGTTAAATATGCGTAAAGACAGCTTAAAAATATCTGTAGCACTGTAACAACAACAGTTTAGAAATTATTACTTGAAATCTATATCTTCTTGATATATAATGACTAGCTCCGTGGCGCAGCCGTCAACACGCCAGCCTGCGACACGGAGTGACCGGGTTCGATCCCCGGCCAGGTCAAGATGGAAAATGATCTTTTTCAAATTGGCCTGGGTCTTGGATGTGTATCTATACATGTATTTGTTATAAAATATAGTATCGTTGAGTTAGTATCCCATAACACAAGTCTCGAACTTACTTTGGAGCTAGCTCAATCTGTGTGATTTGTCCGTATATATTTATTTATTATTATTATTTATATATCTGAAATCTCTTCTGTTATGTAGAGTTTTGAGCAGGCTTACTTGCTAATTTTTACCAGCCTCGGTGTACATTTTAATCGTTACTTTAAAATGCATTGTTGCTTTGGTATGATTGACTATTTTGATTTAAGATATATAAACGGTAATGGATGTTGCAGTGCTGTCAAAAGCGAGTTAAAGACTGCTGAGTTCGTTTAAAAGATGAGTAAATTCCTACTTAAGAGGCCGCATTGCTCTGTCATGTTGCATGTCCACAGCGATAGCACTTACCATCAGATATTTCGTATGTCCGCCTGTATGCACAAGTATAAATAAATCTGCCCTATAAGTAATTATTTGTATTAATTTCCTCCTCCTAGAATAATCAGACTTCCTTATGGCTTTCATGAATCATAAAAACTAGTTTTTATTTATTTAAAAAAATAATTGAATCCGTTTTATAGATATTCCGCTTTTTAGACCGACAACAGTTAACGCGTTTTATAATAATAACACTGTTTTGGTGACTTTCAGTTTCTAAAAGTAACTGTTTTATTAGGCTACTTCTGATCTAGGGAATTGTGTATTTTTTTACGAAGCCATTATTTCTGTTTGGATTTATGTTGAGATGGCTGTATATCTGGAAACTATATTAGTATCACTCTTTGACGTTCAATTCTTTATTGTTTCTCTAGACTCTCAAGTATAAAGAGAAAAGATTTGTGTGTGCTTAACCGATTTAAAAAACGTAACAACGTCTTTATTTATTTTTCAGAATAATTAGGGATGAGTGCGAAAATTGCAATAATGTAACCCAAGGTATCAAAATCTATCCGGCTTATCTCTCATCCGAACATGTTTCCGGGCACATCCTAACCTGAGATGGGGACCCGGGGGCCTGCTAAGTTGCGTTATAAAAACCGAAGCCACGCGGACGCAGTCGCGAGTAACATCTAGGGTCTTATAAAATCGGATAACTATGAAATATTATGGACCCATAGGAATTACCCAATGATGAAGTACCTACTCCTTGGCTTACTAAACAAGTTACAGCAGGTATATGTTCGCTCATAATAAGTAAAAGGATTTTTAAATGCCACGCAATATTTTCTTTTTTTTTTTGTTGTCTTTTTCCAGTCACCTGACAGAAAAAATCTGTTATAGGCATCCCTTTAACAGATTTTTTCTGTCCTTCGACTGCAATCTGACCAGGGTAGTCTGTTTTCGAGTTGTTTACGTTGTTATACAATATCTAGTAACAAACAACTGTTGCTGCGCTGTACAGATAACTGGCAAGGCCAAGCTGCGCTCGCTCTTGGCACATCTAGAGATTCATTTCAATGGATTTTCGTTTATTTGGAGGGTTTGAATCGTAGTAATTTTTTTACTTCTATTTTATCAACACAAAATAGAAACTCAACAGTTTATACTATTGGCCCCTATGACACAAACTTAGTGCTTAGGTGGGCCGTTGAGTATTGCCCATTTATTTTATAACAGAGATTTCGCACCTATTGCAAATTTGCTCTACCACGTGTAGAGTTTCTACCGTGGACCCCACAAGCAACTTTTAGAAAAAGCTTTGATACATTCCTGAAGGCATTAATAATTTAAGGAGAAAAAGTAATTTATCATGAAAAACACTTATTTACAGGCCAGTCTAAACTTATTTAATATTTTCTAGTATACTTCACTGGCTACATAAACTTAACCAACTGACATTTAAAACATTGAAAAAAGAAGGAACGTATTCGTTAATTTACATACTTATGAAAAATTAAACGGCTCTACCTACATTTGCTGAAAAAATATTAAAATGAAAAGCAATTTCAAACTCAATAAGAAAATAACGATGTTTTCTCTTATCAGACATATTGTTTATTTTTCATTACCATTACCGTGACTAATAAAAATAAGTAATTGCTCTTAGCGTTTTATCTGCTGGGAAAACTAAAAGAAAACGCGCTCTGCTATCCTTTCAACTTAATATGAGACTCAAAACAAACAAACATTCCAAAATCATATCGCACTAATTTGTTTTCGCTACCAAAAAAAATATTACTCTGCATTTGCGCCCAAAATAAATGCAAAGCGGTTATCACAACAAACAATAAAATAAAAACATACTTACCAAGTCCAAAACGCAATCCAAAAGTTCACTGATCCGAATGCACTAATAAAATAATTGTCAAACCAAACTCCTTACACAACACTCCTGTCACTGTCAGCAATATTTTTCTTTTTCAGTAAAACACACACGATTTCCAAATTCAAATAGTTCCACTCGCTCGTAGCAGACTTGCGCGCGCCACGCACGCACGTCCAAACAGCTTGCCGGACGAGAAGTCACTGAACTAGAGTCAACCGCGCCCCCGTACGGCGGTGGATGGTCGCTGGCGTATATTTTTATTATGTATGGCTCCTACTAGTGTTATCATTGTCAAACCCTGAAATGGATGTGGATTTACAAAATTGGGTCAAACGCCTGCCTGCGGATGAATGATTGGCTCCAGGTTTTCGAGTTTGACGCGATTCACAGTGGTTTCGATTTCATTCCGTACGATTTTTGAACGCTTCTCGTGATTTTCAAATAGAGAAAATGGTTTTTACCACGGGTTTTTATAGTGCTTATATCTTAACCAAACCAATTCGTTATATAAATATAAAACACTGTATCAATTTATATATACAGTAAATCTACCTTACTAGCCATTTTAATTTTATAACCTTCTCCAATCGTAAGTTTCTTGGAAAGTTATGGCTCTACATTTTGCCTTCTCATGTGCTCTGCACCGATTTATTTAATAAATATATTCCGTAAAATAACTTCATTTAGCCGAAAAATTCATAAGAAATTAAGAGATGAGAAGCGTTTACATTCAAAATGTGTTAAGATACAACATATCAAGGTATCTCACCTCACCGAGACAGGTCTTTAGAGTATATAAATAAAAGATGGAGAAAATCGTCAAAGAAACCTTTTTAAATTAAGAAAAATACTTTTGACTTATTTATTTTCTTTTCCAATCCTCAAGATAAGTTGTTGACTTCATGACGTACAATAATTAAGTCAGTATACTATTTTTATACAAGTAAAACTAAAAATAGAAGAATATCCTATCATTTTGTAACATGACGTGAGAGGGTTTTCCATAGATTTAAAAAAAAAATTGACTAGCTCCGTGGTGCGCGCACGCCAGCCTGCGACACGGAGTGACCGGGTTCGATCCCCAGCCAGGTCAAGATGAAAAATGATCTTTTTCAGATTGGCCTGGGTCTTGGATGTGTATCTATATATGTATTTGTTATAAAATATAGTATCGTTGAGTTAGCATCCCATAACACAAGTCTCGAACTTACTTTGGGGCTAGGTCAATCTGTGTGATTTGTCCGTATATATTTATTTATTTATTATTTATTTCTAAAGGTTTTCGCCATTGTGGCATATTTAATTTAACCTCTACCATGAAACTGTAAAGTTTTCAAAACGTTAGATGTAAATATTAAAAACCGGTCAAGTGCGAGTCGGACTCGCGCACAAAGGGTTCCGTACGGTTATCTATAAAAACGGCAAAAAAACATTTTTGTTGTATGGGAGCCCCCTTAAATATTTATTTTATTCAATTTCTTTTGTATTTGTTGTTATAGCGGCAACAGAAATAAATCATCTGTGAAAATTTCAACTGTCTAGCTGTCACGGTTCATGAGATACAGCCTGGTGACAGACGGATAGACAGACACAGAAAGACTGACAGCGGAGGTATAGGCTCCTGTTTTTATCCTTTGGGTACGGGACCTCAAAAACTATATGTCGACATACATAGAACTGAATTTTAAATATTGTAACTTAATTTAATTTCTTAATTTTAATTGCATGACATTAATTATAGTGTATATGTGCTGTTAAATAAAAATCAAACAAATTGGTATTTTACCAGATAGGTACTTATTGTAGAAACCATACATTTTGAAAATAGATTGTATTACGTAATGCAAATAAGTAAAAAAATCCCTGTCCAATGATTGGAGGCGTGATTCAGCCCGTCTCGATATGAACAACTTTTCCAATGGGATTAATGCTGCAACTCAAAAAAAAATTGTACGTTCCCATACAAATTTACCGGCCGGCCGAATATTTTTGTTTGCAACTGTCAATTTTCTTTCGAGTTCCCAGCTTTGATCATATAGGAAAAGTTGTTCATATCGAATGGCTGAATCACCCCTACAAGGGTCGGACAGGGTTTTCTTTACATATTTATTTACAAACTATGAATGAATCCTAACTAATATTATAAATGCGAAAGTGAGTTTGTTTGTTTGTTACGCTTTCACGCCGCAACTACAAAACCGATGATCATGAAATTTTGCATACAAGTTCTCTGGAGTACGGAAAAGGACATAGGCTACCTTTTATCCCGGGAAAAAGTAATATTCCCGAGGGATCGACATTGACGCGGGCGGAGCCGCGGCCGAAAGCTAGTATTAAATAAATTACAATATGTCAGAATAAAAATCTTTTTCACTAATAATTGAAAAGAAACAATTATTAGTGAAAAAGACCCATATTGACTAACTAGCTTCCGCCCGCGGCTCCGCCCGCGTCAATGTCGATCCCTCGGGAATAGTACTTTTTCCCGGAATAAAAAGTAGCCTATGTCCTTTTCGGTACTCCAGAGAACTTGTATGTATGCAAAATTTCATGATGATCGGTTCAGTAGTTACGGTGTGAAAGCGTAACAAACAAACAAACTCACTTTCGCATTTATAATATTAGTTAGGATAATTGTTTAAAGAATTATTAATTAAAATATTTAAATTATTTATTTGAATACGACTCTGCATAAGCCATTCTCACCCGCTTGTTAAGACATTAGAATGCGCATCGTGTTTCTGCTATAAAACAAGATGTTAATTAATTTCTTCATTAGTGATATCAGATCTTCAAGATTCGCTCGTCTGAGACACAAACCATTATATTTACATATATTTCGCTTTCACTACTTTACTGTTTTACGTTGAAAATTAAATGAGTAAATAACGAGGTAAATAGGATCGCACGCAGGATCTAAAACTGTGGTTTAAGGTGCAATACAGTTCATTGTTAGCCGTGTGGTATCCGGCAGAGTAGAATAGGACCACTTCAAGTCTTCCCGTGGATGTCGTAGAAGGCGACATAGGAAATACAAGCTAAACAAAGCTTATAAACATCTAAGACACCTCTCCAACCCGTCTGGCCAGCGTGTAGAGTGTAGGCCAAGTCCTCTAGCTGCTCTGGCCAAGTATGGCCCTAGTAGTACAGAGAGGGTCGTGCTCCTGTAGTGGAGACTAAAAAGGACCTGATGATGATGATGATGACAGTTCATTGTCTCTGGTTATGTACTTGCCTTTTAGAGTGTCTGGAAACCTAGCAATTGGCCAAAAGAGCTTCGGACACCACCGATTAGTAGCAAGTATGTGTGTCTTTTACAGGCTGCATTTCGGTAAGTGCCCACAGGAACTGCACGACCTAATTCCCCCTGCACCATTCCATCTTCGGACGATACGGCGTGGGCAGGTATGCCATCCATATGTGGTCGATATTCCTGCAGATGAGGTGAATCTACAGGTATAGCACGTCTAGATTCGCCTCCTCCTTTATTAGGCGAAACACGAAAGAATTAAATTCCCTCCCCGCGTCGCTGTTTCCCGGCTCGTTCAATTTAGGGATTTTCAAGGCAAGAGTGAATAAGCATTATTTGAGTTTGCGTGTACCACCCTAGACCTCATCGTTGCTTCTCATCAGGCAAGATAGAGGTCAAACGAACTCAAGTTATTCGCGAAAATCCTTCATAAATATCATTTAAGCTCTTTTTTTAGGGTTAACCAAAGGGTACAAACGGGACCCTATTAATTTCGCACCGCTGTCCGTCTGTCTGCCTGTCTGTCCGTCAGTCACTAGGCTGTATCTCATGAACCGTGACAGTTGAAATTTTCACAGATGATGAATTTCTGTTGCCGCTATCATAACAAATACTAAACATAGAATAAAATAAATATTTAAGGGGGCTCCCATACAACAGACATGAATTCTTTGCCGTTTGTATAGATAACGGTACGGAACCCTTCGTGCGCGAGTCCAACTCGCACTTGGCCGGTTTTTTAATTAAACAGCTGCTCTGACTCTTTAGCAAGAAGAGCTTTTCGAAAAATTACGAGTAGTTACTAGCAACGATAGCTATATAATGTTGTAAATAAAAATGAAAGATATCAATCAAAGTAATAATATTGTACATACATACATATTATCACGTCTTTATCCCTACCCCTACGGGGTAGACAGAGCCTAAGGTCATAGACCGAAAAGCCACGTTTAGGGGCGTAACTATGGAAAACGAAATCAAAATAGTGATGGGTTGCTAGCCGCATCGCCTATGGTCATAACTCTTTAAATTTGCGCCCATTCTCTTGACCGGCTTCTACGGTCAGCGCAGAAAGAGAAGCAGCTGGCAAATTCTACGTTTTTCTTTTCTCCCAGACCACCATGGACGGATATTGTAATTCTTTTTATTATTATTATCTGTTCACCTAAATATATGAAAATTAAAATTGTATTTATAAGGAACATTTTCAATGTTATTTATTTGTGAGGTGGGCGTTGATGTCTGTGACACAGTTTCCTGCAGATATAATCGTTGCTTTAGTTTGTAGAAATATATAAAGGGTCCATACTACCTCACACTGCTTTGCATGATTGACTGTTATATCAATAATAATTAAATACTCAAGTTGAAATAAAAATGCAACAAAGTTCAGGACTAACTCTGGTAACTATATGACTCAAAAACACGATTGCGGTAAATTTTCTCGATAGAAAAAAATTGCAAAGTTGCCTCCAAATCACGTCTAATTTACTCGGTATATAGTATTATTTACCAAATACATTAAAATTAACCTTGAAACTTTTGATTATTATTGCATTACAGATAAGGCAGCCATCATATGTTTTTCTTTTTCGAATAACCCTTGAATATTCCTAAAAAACGAAAATATCCAAAGTAGCCAACGCGTTTAGACCATCCGCGTTTGTATCGAAACGCCGCCTGGCATATGGCGGGCTCTAAATATATAAATAAATATATACGGACAAATCACACAGATTGAGCTAGCCCCAAAGTAAGTTCAAGACTTGTGTTATGGGATACTAACTCAACGATACTATATTTTATAACAAATACATATATAGATAAACATCCAAGACCCAGGCCAATCTGAAAACAGATCATTTTCCATCTTGACCTGGCCGGGGATCGAACCCGGTCACTCCGTGTCGCAGGCAGGCGTGTTGACCGCTGCGCCACGGAGCATGTGTTTTATGTTCCAATAAAGATTATTATTCTTATACATTACTAGTTTCTGCCCGCGGCTCCGCTCGCGTTAGTGTCGATCCCTCGGGAACAGTAGAATTTCCCGGAGTGAAAGGTAATGGTCCTATGTCCTTGCCCGAGCCTCCAACCAAATTTCATCCAAATAGGTTCAATGGTTCAAGCGTGAAAAGAAGACAGATAGACAGAGTTACTTTCGCATCTACACGGTGAAGTTTTGATCGTTCTGAACCCTTAAAGGGGTGATTCAGCCCGTCGATATAAACAACTTTACCTACGGGACCAATGTTGGGAACGCAAAAAAATGGGCAGTTTCATAAAAAAAATTTTGGCTGCGCGGTCAATTTGTATGGCAACGTCAAAAAAATTTTTGAGTTCCCAGCATTGATACAATAGGAAAAGTTGTTCATATCAACGGGCTCAATAATTTCACCGTGTATAATATTAGTATGGATATGGAAGTATGGTTATGGATTTTTATATTTTGATCCTTCGAGCCGGAACCTGTTGCAAAGCTAGTTGCCATGGCGTTTCAAATGAGCCAAATTCATTCACCAGATTCTCCATAAACTAAACCTGTCAACGTTTATTTATCACCCGTGAGAATATTAATTTAAAAGAGATCAGTCGAAAGTTTCGTTTATGGTTTATGCAAAACTAGAGATAAATAATTAATAAGTTTGACGGACGGTAGCGTTATTAATAATACGAGATGTTTATAGTTATTATGAGCGATATCGTTCGCGCGAAAGGTCGTTATTCGTAAATTGTGACAGGTGACATTACAATACTCGAAAGAAGAAACATTTGAATCTATATACAATTTGATTGAATGATAAAGAATGTGACCTCCGAAATAAATCTGACCTTTATTGCTGAGTGGTATCGCATGTGACACGGGCCAGGTCATGATGAAAGACAATCTTTTTTAGATTGGCCTTTCTTTACGGCATTTGGCTTTCTATGCCTTTTAGCCCTTCATATTTTTCTAAGTGTTTTCAACGAAATGGTGGTGTAATTCATTTCATTGGCTCAATGGAGCCCCTGGCGTCAATTCCCACGAATCCACTGGTTTGATCATAGACGCAGTAGTAAGGCCAGCGACCACCAGCCCGCTATGTAAATCTCACTACAGCCGCGCCATGACACTTTATTTTAGTTATTCCACACATTGTTCATAAATATGGGCATTAATAACACTAAATTACACTGATTTCACATAATAAAGTCCACTAGAAGCAATTTGCAAAACAATCCAAAACAAAAACCGTGCAGTCCGCCGAAATTCCCGCCAAGAACTCTCAGAGGCCTGGGTTTTGGATGTCTTTCTATCTTCTTCCACCCCTCATCCCACTTTATGTGGCAGCATTGAATGTTCCGGGCAGCATGGAAGTCTTTTATATTTTCCATGCTGTGACAAGTTTCGGATTATTTTCACGACTGGCCGCCTGCCTAACGTCAACCCTCCTTGGGAATGCTTTTGTTGCACGGCATGTATGTGATTGTCCCTTTAGTCGCCTCTTACGACATCCATAGGATAGAATGGAGTGGTTCTGTATTCTAGGCCGGAAACCACACGGCAATTTTGGATGTTTATCTAATTAATCATAAAATATCAAATATCACCCACCAGGTCGTCGGACGACCTGACCAAGGTCGCAGGAAGACGCTGGATGCAGGCCGCTTCTAACCGGTCGTATTGGAAATCCTTGGGGAAGGCCTATGTCCAGCAGTGGACTTCCTGCGACTGAGATAATGATGATGATGATCAAATATAGTATCGTTCTAGCTAGATCTGTGTGATTTGTCCTGTTTGATAGTATTTAACTTGTGGTACCTCTAATTTTGTCACCGAACCCACTGTATCTGATTTGGTGAATTTTATGGATGGTGTATAATTTTATTTTTTACCTTTTGTCTTTCTTTTATTTTGTATTCTTTTAATAAATCTGCTTCTTTTCCGACAGTTCAAAAATTAACCTTTTATATTGTTTATGCAATCTTAATAACTAAAAAAATATTGCGTAACAATTAATACATTAAACATACCAAATTTATTACAGCCTTTAAAGTAAATATTTTTTTTTTAAATTTTAAATTGTAATAATTAGAACTAATAAGTACGTCATCATAACACAATAAGTACTTTTTACTTTATTCAAAAGACATCAACGCGCCATATAAGAATAAAATGATTTTGCTAAAAACGAAAGTTTATAAGAATTGTACAGTATAATTAATATAAACACTTAATTGTAATTTTTTACTTACAGTTTAAGTCATCATATCTATGAAATGAATAAGATTTTTTAATATATCGTAAAATGCTTTTTAATATTATTTTGCACCAGTTAACGATAAAAGTACCTCAGGCAGAATGTAAAAGATCGAAGGAATTAAAGAAAATTGGATATACCTACCTACTACGGTACTTTCTTATATGAATATTTAAATTAAACATGAATGAACTTTTTCAAATAAATATCATCCGAGACACAAACAACACTTAATATAAAATCCATAGCCTCTCGTCCAAATATGTTTAGATATGTAGAATTTATAGGATATGTGGAGTAATCAAATACACATACACTGAAAACATAACACTTCATTTCAGGGCAGTTATGTAAAAAATGTTTGTCTAAAGCTTTAGCAATGAGAGTTTTCTGAAATGCGTATCGCTAGATGGTAGCACTGAATCGTAGGGTCCGATGAGCCGCTGTCACTGGATAATATTTGACAAACAGCTAACACATTGTCCTGCAGCCACATACATAGTACTCGTATAGTATCACGTCTTTTTCCCTTGCTGCGTAGACAGAGCCTTATGGCCACATTTAGCATTTTGGAGGGCGTGTAGATAGACAAAGGAATCAAAATAGTGACAGGTTGATAGCCGTATCGCCTATTGACATGATTCCGCAGTTTTTCGCCTATTCCCTCGATCGGCTTTTACGATCTGCGTGGGAAGAGAAGCAGCTGGCACATTCTACGTTTTTCCTTTTCTCCCAGACAAACATGGAAGCCGCATATTTCAAAACCTCTCATTATGATATGTAAACACAATTAATAAAGTAATGTTTTCGTCATCCGTATCCTCTGTAAAAATAAAACTCCATTTGCTTTCATCTCACCGTGCATTCAATTAATTATAAACAAATCTTGTACCAATTAAAATGTTAAACGAGCGATTTCAGGCGAGGACACCCGAGCGCTGCCGACACAGCACGGAAACAGCCGAGCGGAGCCGAACGCGCCCGATCGTTCGCGGCCGCGAGCGAGGCCGCCGCGCGGGAAGCGTCATCCAAGGTGAATTCTTTTCCCGCCAAACTACGTCATGGTGACTTTGTAATAATCTATGACTTTGTATTGTTTATGATTAAAACACTAAATGCAACAATGTACTTTACAGTTAATTCATTAATTTATCTGTTGATAAAATCTTTGAAGGTAACATATATGCTGAGCGGAGCGCTCCGATTCACGAATATTATATTTCAAAATCGAATGCAACTGGCATTGAATCACGTAACTTAAGATTTACTCGGTCGTTATATGTGTTTTAAAAAATACTAAGGTCTCTTTAATATTTGTGTTGCATTTAAATTTTGAAATAAGCATGTATTGAGCAGTTGTCACATTGTTTCAGCGTGTCAAAGCGTGAGTAATGAATTTATTTATTTTTATAGCTTTTCAAGGCCAAGTTTAAATCCTTGACACACATTTTTGACCGAAATCAAAATAAACAATGTCTTGAAACTTTCAGTCATTCATACAGTGTTAAAAGAAGGTAATTAGCCATATTAACGATGTCATTAAACTTAGAAATGGTTATACGTATTTGTTTAGGATTTAATTCAACACACTACAGGTGAAAACTTAAGAGACTGGACCCACTAAGCCAAACCCAAAGACCACGTTACCAAGTTAACCGCCTCCGTGCCTGTAGACCCGGGGGTCGTGGGTTCGATTCCCACGGGAAGCATACTTTGTTTAGTTGTTTACAGTTTGGTTAGGACATTTCAGGCTTGAATCACCTGATTGTCTGATAATTAAGACGATTTCGTGCTTCGGAAGGCACGTTAAGCCGTTGGTCCCGGCTGCCATGTGGTAGTCGTTAAAGGAACCACTTCTGAGGCCGAGAGGCGGTTCCGAAGAACTCTGACACCAGGGTGTGCATGGTCATAAGAAGTAAGTTAACAAAAGTGCAACTAGCGGCCTGACAATCCCAAAAGAACCTCTAACAATCCTATAAACAAAACTTTAGCTGTCTGCATTTTTTAATTAAAATCCAATAAAATGTAAATTTAATTAACATTGCGGAACATAAATCACAAGATAAATATTGCTAAACTGATAGATGTCGTCTACTTTCGTCCAGTTTTGCAAGATAAACCCACATAACCAGAAGGAGAACATTGAAGTAAATGAAAACAAAACAAGAGCCGACATGTTTATGATGTATTTCGTATACATCATAAACATGTCTTCATGTTTGTCTTATAAATTTGTCATGTATTGTCTTATAAATTTATAAAACATATGGTAAGTTCATAATTCATTTATTGTTGTCATACATGGGTAATATACATTTATAACAAGGTGTTAGTTTTACATAGTGCTCCATGCTGCGCCGTCAGGCATAAAAAATTCAATGCCATGGAATGTTAAATTGTTGGTTCCCAATAAACTTCATCGGCAAATAGCATTTTTTTTCGAATTATCTAGCCTTCACCCGCGGTGTCGCTGTCTGGGAATCTATATCCTTAGAAAACATATTTTTTTTTTATTGGAAGGCTTTTTTTTTATATGTATCTCTAAAAACATGAATTCCAAATTTCATGGTAATCACTTCAAAAGACAAAGTGAAAACTAAAATAAATTCTGTCCTCGTAAATAAACTTGTGCAAATTTCTTTCTGATCTGAGTTTTTTCCTGGGTGCATCCTCAAATTAGGGTGCTTCGGAAGCTTGGAGTCCGTTTTAAAATGCGATTTAGATTTAACACTAGCATCTTGAATAATACTTTATTTTTTACTTATTTATTTGTCTCGGGCAACAATATAAAAGTTTACATAAAATAAACAATTATGGCCCATATGAATATATACCTTAACCTAGAAATATATAAGAATATAAAAAATCTTAAAACTATTGGTCTCGTTGAGTATGCGATGTGCTGCGCGTCATCGGGGTGTCGGGTATCATCGTATGTCGCCTCCATGAAAGTAAATCTCAATGCTAACAGTGATGGACGCATGATGGAGTGTTATGCAGATTCCGAGAAAGCAGAGAAAAGCTGATATAATGTCACCAGTTTCATATTTACTGCAATCAAGCGGTGTTATGATATAAGAATTGGAATTGTGCCGTATTGAGTCCGCCTATTGCTATTTACCTTCTTATCTTCTCTTCTACGAGGTCTTATAATAGTAGAGCTAGGATCCAAAGAGAAGTCGACCTTCACCATCCATTTACTCAATCATCATCATCATCATTTCGAGTAGGTGTCACGGTCAAAAGACTATGCACACTCTGGTGCCAGAGCTGTTCGGGACCGCATCTTGGCCTCTGACGTGGTTCCTTTAACGACTACCACCAGATGGCAGCCGGGACCAACGGCTAAACGTGCCTTCCGAAGCACGGAATCATCTTAATTATCAGACAATCAGGTGATTAAAGCGTGCAATGTCCTAACCAAACTGGAAACAACTAAACGAAGAAAAGACCCCCGGATCTACAGGCAAACGCCTTAACCACTGGACCACGGAGGCAGTACAGCATTTACTCAATGAAAATGGCGAGCTCCGTGGCGCAACGCCAGCCTGCGACACGAGGGTGCTCGGGTTCGATCCCCGGTCAGGTCAAGGTGGAAAATGATCTTTATAGATTGGCCTGGGTCTTGGATGTTTATCTATGTATGTATTTGTTTTAAAATATAGTATCGTTGAGTAAGTATCCCATAGCACAAGTCTCGAACTTACTTTGGGGCTTGCTCAATCTGAGTGATTTGTCCGTATATATTGATTTATTTATTTTTATTTAATGAAAATTGTTTTACACCAATTTATATACGCAAATGGTGGGCTCTCTTCGAATCTTAGACTAAAATTAAACAATTTATCATATATTATTTTGTTTATATAATGTTTTATGTTTATCCGTGGAAAAAAGAATGGGAGGCCTTTGCCCAGCAGTGGGACACTTAACAGGCTATTAAAAAAAAAAAAGAAATGTAACTCCATAGATTTTTAGGGCATATGTATTAATTTGACCCATAGCACAAAAATGGAGAAGAGTTATAACTTTATGATGACATCTTTTTATGGGAAAAAATGTTCTGAAACCTATCATGTGGTATAAAATAAAGGGGCCTTTTCGGTTTTAAAAATATAGGTATTAAATTAAAATAATTTTTTTTTTCAAATATACAATGTTTGAGTTGAATATTTGTTTGTAAAATATACGTCAATGATACGAAATATCCTTATAACTAACTCCAAGGAAGCAATTTTGAAAATATTTACATTTAGTAAAGTCCCATTGTCGCGGTCTCTAACATACATTCAACCCCATATTACTCTCCACACACTCGAGTCCAAATCAATCACGATGATCAACTGTTGTATAGGATATTATATTATATTAGAACTATTTTCGACTTCTACGTGGACGAAGTCGCAGGCAAAAGCTAGTCCATAATTAAATACAGTATCGTTGAGTTAGTATACCACAAGTTTACAGGTTACAGCCGTTGGTCCCAGCTGCCATCTGGTGGTGGTTAAAGGAACCACATCAGAGGCTAAGAGGCGGTCCCGAAGTACTCTGACACCAAGGTGTGCATAGTCGATTGACCGTGACATCTACAAGAAACGATGATGAGTGGGGTTAGCTCAATCTGTTGGATTTGTCCGTATATATTTATTTATACAGATTGAAGACAGAATCATCTCTTGAAGTTTCTTTAAAAGACTATCTCACTGTGAATGAAATCAGCATCAGTGAGTATAAAGCAAGCAGGCTTTCGGTATTGTAAGGTTCCTCTCACGCTCACCCGGAATCGCGCAAGGCCGCTCGCATGCGTCAGCGACCGGTTGCATTTTGGAAAACGTAAGTGTGTAAGCGTCCTTTCACACGGCGAATGCAACAGGAAAGAAACCGTCTTTCGGAGTGGACCTTTGAGATGTATCTAATGGGTAAGAAGAAAATAAAAAAAAATGGTTGTCTGTGATGTCGATTTACGGACGATAATTTTCATCATAACGGGAGTAAGATAGATGCGTCACAAGCCAAACGCTTAGTGCGATCGTGCCTCTCCTCTATCGCTTGTGACACTTTTTCGTGCGTGCAGCCGGCTTTCAGACGTTATCTCGTCATATATTTATTATCTCCAACAATCTAAAAAGGTTATATGTTGTCGTGTTAAAACTGTCACTCGACATAAGCTACTCGTATATATGTTAATTTTAACAACTTTTACAACGGGACCAATGCTGGGGTAGCAAAAAAGACCAACATAAGCTTCTCGATAATACAGATACTACATTTTACCATATTCAGCAGGAAGTTTTCGATAATTTAGCTATTTGGTTTTGTTTTTCGTGTGTGGAAGTGGCCAACACTGGTGTCAGATTTTTCAAGCTGCGTAAAGACATCTTGACTATTATGGTAGCTTAACGACTGCCATCATTGAAGACTGACGTGCCCTACGAAGCACGGAGTAGCTCGCACTTGCGGTCACCCATCCCAGAGGGGACTGCACCCGATCTATTAACATGTGTAAGCGCTAATATGCTCACGACCACCGGGCCATCGAGCTTCTCGGTTACTGAGCTGAGGATGCCAACCGGGAACACGCTCGGATGATAAAGAATGTACTAAACTTATCATTTAGTGGCGTGTTTCAAACTTCTTCTAAGGTTTTGTCTGTGGTGTAACCAGTATTTTAGAACTATCGGCGTACCCGATCTTATCGTATCGTGTGCAAAGGCACTAGTTTTGTATTTTAATTTTAAATGCTCCTGAAAGATTTCCTTATGAAGTTAAAAGAGTTATTATAATAAATAAAGTAATTTTTTACACCAAAGAAGGTTTATTTTTGTCAGATAAGGCTAAGTGAGGAAAAATACGCTAAAGCTTCTATAAGATTGTTTGCCCTTCGTATGTTACCTAGTGTACTTACTTTATTTTAAGAGAATATTGTACATTCTATCTGTTGGCAACACCAACAGAATATTGTAATTTTTTATGTACTTGTTGCCTAGCAACACTAACTCTCTCTTCTCGACTGACAGCTAAAGGTGTAACAGCTATGTGATGCTCTTGTCTCAATATATTTAAATTCAGTCATCTTGTGCAGTAATATTTTTCTACACAATACGAGGATACAACCCCGAAGATCCCTACACTGTCAGTGAATATTTTGTTTTAAACTTTGGAAAAACAATTTATTTTCTGAAAATAAAAGTGCTTATACAAAATTAAATGAGATTTGTGCAAATAATGCTTTTTATTTCAATATAAGCTGTCCCGGAGAACTTCGATTCGCTATTATTTTTTGTCTTAAATATCCTAACCAATATTATAAATGCGAAAGTGAGTTTGTGACGCTTTCACGTTGTAACTACTAAACCGATCATCATGAAATTTTGCATACACGTTATCTGGGGTACGGTGTACCTCCTTCATTTTTGAAGTCAGTTAAAAAGAGATACTTCCAATGTAAATACTCTCAGTGTATCTTAATCCTACTCAGGCGCAGCAATGACGTAATCCTAATCTGACCTTCGACCTCCGGGTTAGATCAGTCAGCCATTGTCGGAGAGTGCTATTTAGATGTAATTTTATTGATAACATCAGTGCAATCAGATCTGCCTTGTTTGTTGTATATCGTGTGTGCCAGTGGCCAACACTGGTGCCAGATTTTAAGCTGCCTGAAGGCATCTGACAGCTTTACGACTGCCATCAATGCCACGTTCCGTCGTTGGGACCAACGACCGAACGTGCCTTCCGAAGTATGAAGGAACTCGAAATATTTTTTATGTCACTTGCAGTTACCCATCCCAATGGGGACCACGCCCGGGGTTGCTTAACATACGTGAGCGCTAATAATGCTCATGCAGTGCTACATAAATTATTCCGAACACCCCTGATCTCCCATTGGATGTACTTATCGATATAACACGAGCAAGCGAGCAAAGTAAGTATTCTAATTCATTCATTTTCGAGTAGGTGTCACGGTCAATTGACCATGCGTACCCTGGTTTCAGAGTTCTTCGGAACCGCCTCTCGGCCTCTGACGTGGTTCCTTTAACGACTACCAGATGGCAGCCGGGACCACCGGCTTAACGTGCCTTCCGAAGCACGGAATCATCTTTATTATCAGACAATCAGGTGATTCAAGCCTGCAATGTCCTAACCAAACTGGAAACAACTAAACAAAGTATGCTTCCGGTGGGAATCAAACCCACGACCTCCGGGTCAACAGGCAAACGCCTTAACCACTGGACCACGGAGGCTGTTGTATTCTAATGCTCACTTTGCGCGCTTGCTCGTGTTTTGGTCATGAGTAACGTGACGAACATAACTTACCCTCTGTGGTCATGCTGTTTTTGTAGGGGGCTTCGCCCTAAGTTGAGAGGCTAGCTCGCTCTTCTTTGGTCTCAAAGAAAACTAACAAACCCAACTTGCTGGTCAGGTTGTTATTTTATGACGGGTGCAAAACCCGACCCAAAAAAATGACCAACAGGGGGTTGGTCATTTTAAGGGTACCGTCCCTAAAGGGCAACAACGGGACTCTATTCATATGGCTCCGCTGTCTGTCCTTCCGTTCGTCTATCACCAGGCTGTAATATAATTAACCATGATAGTTAGACAGTTGAAATATTACAGATGATGTATTTCTGTTGCCGTTACAATAACAAATACTAAAAACAGAATAAAATAAATATTTAAGGTGGGCTCCCCATATATCAAACGTGATTTTTTGCTCCTTTTTGCTCTTTATTAAAAACTTTATTTAAATTTGTTGGTTATTCGAATAATTTTATTTAACTGCAAATTACTGGCCATAAAAGGGCGAATATAAGGCGTTCAAGACGAGGTGTTTCACCCAATAGTGGGACATGAGCAGCTTATACAAACTTAACTAGTATTACGTAGAGTATTACCAACTGCTAAACACGCTTTAAAATCCTATTGCCTACAAAACAAATGACGCTGCTTTAACAAGCAAAATGTAATCTGATCGATTTTCGGAGTCAGTGAGCCGAGTATTAAGTTGAATTACTTATAAGGGATTTGCTAATACAACCTATACCAAATATTTAAAATAAGAGGCCTATCTTGCATGCTGGTCTGGGTGAAAAAAAAAAAACCGGCCTAGTCCGAGTCGGACCCACGCACGAAGGGTTACTCCGTCTACTATTATCTATAAAAACAACAAAAAAACATGTGTGTTGTATGGGAGCCCCCGTAAATATTAATTTTATTTTAATTGAATTATTTATTTTTCAATTAAATAATTCTGTGAATATTTTAAGGCGGCGGCTACAGGTAGACGGAACCGTTATCAATATCGAGTAAAAACGAGCAGAAAAATGTATGGGACCCCCTTAAATATTTACTTTATTCTATTTTTTAATATTTGCTATTATAGCGACAAAAGAAATACATCATCCCTGATAATTTTAACTCTCTCACTATCACGGTTCATGAGATACAGCCTGGTGACAGACGGACAACGGAGCTATATTAATAGGGACCCGTTTTTACCATTTTGGGAACGAAACTCTAAAAGCGTGGAATGTACCAGCTGCTTCTCATCCCACGCATGTTAGTTGTATGCGTTGCGGCTAGCAACCCATTACTACTTTGATTTCGTTTTTCACCTTCGCATCCGCTATCATGCTAAACATGGCTTTTAGGTCTCACAAACCTAAGCTCTGTCTACCCTGTAAGGAAAAAGCCGTGATAATATGGATTTATGTAGAAGCCTTTTAGACAAAATTCTGCTTTTTTAACTTTTTTTTATTTATTTTTTTGTACTCTATACTATACTCAATAAATATGAAATGAAATGAAATGAAAAATATTTATTGTAACACACAATGGCACACACAACACAAACAAAAAAGGACAGTATAAGACAAAACACAATTATAAGGCGGTGCCATCAGTATTACAAAAGGTGACGGCTCAGAATAACGCTGTACTAGGCATATGCATGACCTAGTACAACACTGATTTTCAGCCGTCACCTTCTGTGGCATCACGGACGCCTCCCTAAGTTGGGAAGAGACTTTATGTAAAACAGACAACAAAAGTATAACGAGAAAAAAAAATAAGTAAAATACATACACAAAAAGAAAAAAACAAGAAAAGAAAAGAATGAAGAGTGTATTGTTATGTTCATCATTGATGATGATGAACATAACAATACACTCACACAAGACAGTCGGTCAAAACTTAGACAAGCCGCACAACACGTGGCATTAGTGCCACGTCACTAGTAAAAACAAAAAACTACTATTTTTAAAATATTATACTCAATTTTCAATACCAATAGGCGATGCGGCTAGCAACCCATCACTATGTTAATTTGGAAGACACCTTTACGCCCACCAATACGCTAAACGTGGCCTTTCGGTCTTATGACTTTAGGCTCTGTCTACCCCGTAAGGGATATATACGTACATACATAGTATCACGTCTTTTTCCCTTGCGGGGTAGACAGAGCCCAGGTCTATAAGACCTGAGGGCCACGTTTAGCATGTTAGTGGGCATTAGGTGGAAAACGGAATCAAAATAGTGATGAGTTGCTAGCCGCATCGCCTATTAACATGTTTCTCAGATTTTACCCATTCCCTCGATCGGCTTTTACGATCTGCGCGGGAAGAGAAGCAGCTAGTACATTTCAGGTTTTTTCTTTTCTCCCAGACCACTGATAATATGTATTACTAATAAGATTAATGGTGGATTACAGCCAAAAGCGGTGACTTTTCGCGCTAATCAAGAATTATCGTAATTTATCAAATGCAAAATAATAAAAGTAATAGAATAAAATGATGGGTGGCGGTTTCGCTCATCTACGGCCGAATATTTAAAGGTTGCTTATATAGTTAATCTCTTCCTATCAGTTAATCAATGCTCAAGTCATACACTTGAGCATTGATTTTTTAAGAAGAGTTTCGGTCGTAAGTAAGGGTCCCCTTAGGGGCTTACTTACGACCGAAAACTCAAACGTTGAACTCAAACGCAATATATTTTAAAGGCGAATAATGACGTTCTGATGCCAATAAATTTTTATCGTACTCAAGTAAAACATACATCATACTCCTATTATTATTTCGAGTAGGTGTCACGGTCAGCCGACCATGCACACCCTGGTGTCAAATAAACATATACATAAATATAAACATACGTACAAATCACACAGATTAAGCTAGCCCCAATCATCAGAGTTCTTCGGAACCGCCTCTCGGTCTCTGACGTGGTTTCTTTAACGACTACCAGATGGCAGCCGGGACCACCGGCTTAACGTGCCTTCCGAAGCACGGAATCATCTTTATTATCAGACAATCAGGTGATTCAAGCCTGCAATGTCCTAACCAAACTGGAAACAACTAAACAAAGTATGCTTCCGGTGGGAATCAAACCCACGACCTCCGGGTCAACAGGCAAACGCCTTAACCACTGGACCACGGAGGCTGTTGTATTCTAATGCTCACTTTGCGCGCTTGCTCGTGTTTTGGTCATGAGTAACGTGACGAACATAACTTACCCTCTGTGGTCATGCTGTTTTTGTAGGGGGCTTCGCCCTAAGTTGAGAGGCTAGCTCGCTCTTCTTTGGTCTCAAAGAAAACTAACAAACCCAACTTGCTGGTCAGGTTGTTATTTTATGACGGGTGCAAAACCCGACCCAAAAAAATGACCAACAGGGGGTTGGTCATTTTAAGGGTACCGTCCCTAAAGGGCAACAACGGGACTCTATTCATATGGCTCCGCTGTCTGTCCTTCCGTTCGTCTATCACCAGGCTGTAATATAATTAACCATGATAGTTAGACAGTTGAAATATTACAGATGATGTATTTCTGTTGCCGTTACAATAACAAATACTAAAAACAGAATAAAATAAATATTTAAGGTGGGCTCCCCATATATCAAACGTGATTTTTTGCTCCTTTTTGCTCTTTATTAAAAACTTTATTTAAATTTGTTGGTTATTCGAATAATTTTATTTAACTGCAAATTACTGGCCATAAAAGGGCGAATATAAGGCGTTCAAGACGAGGTGTTTCACCCAATAGTGGGACATGAGCAGCTTATACAAACTTAACTAGTATTACGTAGAGTATTACCAACTGCTAAACACGCTTTAAAATCCTATTGCCTACAAAACAAATGACGCTGCTTTAACAAGCAAAATGTAATCTGATCGATTTTCGGAGTCAGTGAGCCGAGTATTAAGTTGAATTACTTATAAGGGATTTGCTAATACAACCTATACCAAATATTTAAAATAAGAGGCCTATCTTGCATGCTGGTCTGGGTGAAAAAAAAAAAACCGGCCTAGTCCGAGTCGGACCCACGCACGAAGGGTTACTCCGTCTACTATTATCTATAAAAACAACAAAAAAACATGTGTGTTGTATGGGAGCCCCCGTAAATATTAATTTTATTTTAATTGAATTATTTATTTTTCAATTAAATAATTCTGTGAATATTTTAAGGCGGCGGCTACAGGTAGACGGAACCGTTATCAATATCGAGTAAAAACGAGCAGAAAAATGTATGGGACCCCCTTAAATATTTACTTTATTCTATTTTTTAATATTTGCTATTATAGCGACAAAAGAAATACATCATCCCTGATAATTTTAACTCTCTCACTATCACGGTTCATGAGATACAGCCTGGTGACAGACGGACAACGGAGCTATATTAATAGGGACCCGTTTTTACCATTTTGGGAACGAAACTCTAAAAGCGTGGAATGTACCAGCTGCTTCTCATCCCACGCATGTTAGTTGTATGCGTTGCGGCTAGCAACCCATTACTACTTTGATTTCGTTTTTCACCTTCGCATCCGCTATCATGCTAAACATGGCTTTTAGGTCTCACAAACCTAAGCTCTGTCTACCCTGTAAGGAAAAAGCCGTGATAATATGGATTTATGTAGAAGCCTTTTAGACAAAATTCTGCTTTTTTAACTTTTTTTTATTTATTTTTTTGTACTCTATACTATACTCAATAAATATGAAATGAAATGAAATGAAAAATATTTATTGTAACACACAATGGCACACACAACACAAACAAAAAAGGACAGTATAAGACAAAACACAATTATAAGGCGGTGCCATCAGTATTACAAAAGGTGACGGCTCAGAATAACGCTGTACTAGGCATATGCATGACCTAGTACAACACTGATTTTCAGCCGTCACCTTCTGTGGCATCACGGACGCCTCCCTAAGTTGGGAAGAGACTTTATGTAAAACAGACAACAAAAGTATAACGAGAAAAAAAAATAAGTAAAATACATACACAAAAAGAAAAAAACAAGAAAAGAAAAGAATGAAGAGTGTATTGTTATGTTCATCATTGATGATGATGAACATAACAATACACTCACACAAGACAGTCGGTCAAAACTTAGACAAGCCGCACAACACGTGGCATTAGTGCCACGTCACTAGTAAAAACAAAAAACTACTATTTTTAAAATATTATACTCAATTTTCAATACCAATAGGCGATGCGGCTAGCAACCCATCACTATGTTAATTTGGAAGACACCTTTACGCCCACCAATACGCTAAACGTGGCCTTTCGGTCTTATGACTTTAGGCTCTGTCTACCCCGTAAGGGATATATACGTACATACATAGTATCACGTCTTTTTCCCTTGCGGGGTAGACAGAGCCCAGGTCTATAAGACCTGAGGGCCACGTTTAGCATGTTAGTGGGCATTAGGTGGAAAACGGAATCAAAATAGTGATGAGTTGCTAGCCGCATCGCCTATTAACATGTTTCTCAGATTTTACCCATTCCCTCGATCGGCTTTTACGATCTGCGCGGGAAGAGAAGCAGCTAGTACATTTCAGGTTTTTTCTTTTCTCCCAGACCACTGATAATATGTATTACTAATAAGATTAATGGTGGATTACAGCCAAAAGCGGTGACTTTTCGCGCTAATCAAGAATTATCGTAATTTATCAAATGCAAAATAATAAAAGTAATAGAATAAAATGATGGGTGGCGGTTTCGCTCATCTACGGCCGAATATTTAAAGGTTGCTTATATAGTTAATCTCTTCCTATCAGTTAATCAATGCTCAAGTCATACACTTGAGCATTGATTTTTTAAGAAGAGTTTCGGTCGTAAGTAAGGGTCCCCTTAGGGGCTTACTTACGACCGAAAACTCAAACGTTGAACTCAAACGCAATATATTTTAAAGGCGAATAATGACGTTCTGATGCCAATAAATTTTTATCGTACTCAAGTAAAACATACATCATACTCCTATTATTATTTCGAGTAGGTGTCACGGTCAGCCGACCATGCACACCCTGGTGTCAAATAAACATATACATAAATATAAACATACGTACAAATCACACAGATTAAGCTAGCCCCAATCATCAGAGTTCTTCGGAACCGCCTCTCGGTCTCTGACGTGGTTTCTTTAACGACTACCAGATGGCAGCCGCGACTACCGGCTTAACGTGCCTTCCGAAGCATGGAATCATCTTTATTATCAGACAATCAGGTGATTCAAGCCTGCAATGTCCTAACCAAACTCGAACACACGACCCCCGGGTCAACAGACAAACTCCTTAACCACTGGATCACGGAGGCTGTCCAGTGGTACTCCTAGAAGACATAACAAATTGTTACACAATAATCAACAATCACAAACAATTGGAAGTTAATATTGTAAAGTCGCATCCACCTGAGTTTCCTCAAATTAGGCGCAAATGAATTTTAATGAACACTAAAATAACTTCCCAAAACAGTTAACGATCGGAACGTCTAAAAGCAGTATAGTATCGCGAATTTAATTACGAAAGTTTACCGGGGGCCTTGGCAAAGGTCGCGATCTTAAGGTGACGCGCGAGGTCGCACCGGCTTCACTGTTGCTATTTGCTTTTAAACCCCCAAGATTTTTTATAGCTGTACTTTTCATAGACTTACATTCATGCTATAGATGAATTCAGCGGAAACTATATGAACTTGTTTCAAGGGGGTATATTTAAAGGTCGGATCTTAAGGTGACGCGCGAGGTCGCACCAGCTTCGCTGTTGCTATTGGCTTTCACACCCCCAGATTTTTTATATAAGAAGGTACGATCAGGCGAACATTTGCCGAAGTGCAAATCCTACCTAATCCTATGCCGAAATCGAAATCAAACTCTCACTAGATCTCTAGAAAAACATATTCCCATTTAATTATGAGCGTGTTGACATACTGTAATCTAGCAAATACGAATATCATGGTATATCAGTGTTGTTCTGGTATTGTGTCCCTTCACCGCAACCACATTTCTCCAGACAACGTTACGTAACCGCGGCTCGGTGATAGGCTGTATTCTTATAAGCTGTAGGGGTTTTTAAATGGATTTTGAATTTATTATTATTTGTATTACGACACGACAATGTGAGACCTCGACCTCGAAGTAGAAGAGAACAGAAGACTCGACACACAGAAGATTAAATTTATTTGTCACAATACTCTCACTCACTTATAACATCTATATAACATTCTATTCAATATTCAACATATAGATCAGAGATCGTAACAGTCCAAGAGAAGATGGTGGAATGATAGAATGAGCAATGACCGAGAGAAATGATCTAAAAATGGAATAGAATGAAATTTGAAATATAATGAGGAATGAAAGGTGGACAGAATGAGAAAGAAATGAGATTGCAAGAGATGCAGCATGCAGGTGGCATGCAGCTACGTTACAATACCTTTGCTGGGCTGCTGGTGATCATGCAGAGGTAGGTTTTTAGAACCTGGAATAGGCTCATCAAATTATCAAAATACCACCAAGTCGTATGAGTATCAGTATTTAAAGCCTCGTTTAGCATTCGGTGGAAAACGGAATCAAAATAGTTGCTACCCGCGTCTCCTACTTATATGATTCCACATATATTCGCCCTTCTGTAGTCGTGCCAAAATAATATATCTTGTGATTATAGATTATCACACTTTAATGGTTATAATCTTACTAAATTAAGGAATAAAACGTGGTGACAAAATTCCATGCGGTCGGGGTTTGAACTAGCGATCCAGGTCTATGCACGCACGACCTTCGCTCTGCGAATTAAATATCCGGCATGGAATTGTTTCACCATATTTTATTTCTTAATTTAGTAAGAATAATAATAAAATAATAATAATAATAAAATGTTTATTTTCTCCAAAATTCTTATAACTAAGACACAATCAATGCATAACTTATCCTTATCCTTACTTCTTTATCCTTATCCTTACTAATATTATAAATGCGAAAGTGAGTTTGTTTGTTTATTTGTTTGTTTGTTTGTTACGCTTTCACGCCGTAACTACTGAACCGATCATCATGAAATTTTGCATACAAGTTCTCTGGAGTACGTAGAAGGACATAGGCTACCTTTTATCCCGGGAAAAAGTACGTAAAGTAAGTAAAGTAGTACTATTTCCGAGGGATCGACCAATGTCGATCCCTCAATACGCGGGCGGAGCCGCGGGCGAAAGCTAGTTTATTATAAACGGAAGAGTCAAATGTGGAGAACTGGTGCCCATGCTACGTTTCTAAAAAAACCTGTATTACGGGTCACCAGGATTCGTCTTTGATTTAAAGACTAATTAAAATACTTAACATACATATAAAAAAATAATAAATAAAACTTGTTGTGCAAAAATGCAAAAACGAATTGAATTAACGGTTAAAAAAACGGGTTTAAAATATTGTAAAAAATATATTAATAATAAATAATAGACAGGCGATTACTCTTAAAGAATATATCAAAATAGCATTGTGAATGCAAAATAAAACCACTTACAAAAATACTTTAATGGTTTTCAGATAGTAGGTAAACACAGAGCCGCCAATCGTATCATATACAGCATGTTCTGGTATTGTGCCGCTTCAAACCGCAACCACATTTCTCCAGGCGACCGCCTTACGTAACCGCGGCGAGACAGGCTGTATAAACCTTCTGTGCAAAACGCGGTTAGGTGGGGACGATCTAGAAATGCATAAGGCTATCTTGGTCTATTGTGGGTCAACACGCCAGCCTGAGACACGAGGGCCCCGGGTTCGATCCCCGATCAGGTCAAGATGAAAAACGGTCTTTTTCAGGTTGACCTGCGTCTTGGATGTTTATCTATATAAGTATCTATTATAAAATACTAGCTTTCGCCCGCGGCTCCGCCCGCGTCAATGTCGATCCCTCGGGAATAGTACTTTTTCCCGGGATAAAAGGTAGCCTATGTCCTTCTCCGCACTCCAGAGAACTTGTATGCAAAATTTCATGATGATCGGTTTAGTAGTTACGGCGTGAAAGCGTGACAAACAAACAAACTCACTTTCGCATTTATAATATTAGTTAGGATAGTTAACGTTGCTGCATGCCACCTGCATGCTGCATCACTTCCAACCTCATTTCTTTCTCATCCTGTCCACCTTTCATTCCTTATTTTATTTCAAATTTCATTCCATTCCATTTTTATATCATTTCTCTCGGTCATGATTCATTCCACCATCTCTCGGACTGTTACGGTCTCTAATCTATATGTTGAATATTGAATAGAATGTTATCTAGAAGTTATAAGTGAGAGTGAGAGTATTGTGACAAATAAATTTAATCTTCTGTGTGTCGAGTCTTCTGTTCTCCACTACTTCCTTATATGTGGGAACTCGACTAGAGCGCCGGGACGGACGAGCTTACAGTATCGTTGAGTTAGTATCCTACTACACAAGTTTCACAACTTACTGTGGGGCTAGCGTATATTGTGTGACATGTCCTTATATATTTTTTTTTATCTTAGCTGTACTTGTATTGTTGTCGACGATTTATTATTATTTTATTTATTTTTTAATTAAAAAAACTCTTCGAGCCTTTAGAGGTACAGTAGGTGGACTTAATGTTAAAAGCATTCTCTCCCAGTCAACCTCGAGAAGGATAAACAGAAAAAAATAATACTTTTAAACTTTCGCGCTGCATATTTACTAAATAACATACGTAGGTATGTTTGCGCTTCTTCTTCTTTTCGTGTCGATGGTACTTTAGTTCCAAAGATTCAAAGATTCAAAGATTCAAAGATTTATTCAGAAAATAGGCCTTTTCAGGCACTTTTTCACGTCAATTCACATTTAAAATTAAATAATACTTATTATATTATATTCAAATTATTAATTATTGTTTAAAAGCTACAAACTACTAGCGTTTCGGAACCGACCACTGCAGAGAAGAAGACGCCGAAAGAAACTCTTCAACAGTATTGGTCGCCTACTTGCCTGAAGGGCTTTGTATGATATTTAATATTTTTCTTTTCTTTTTTTTGATGTCATGTTATATACAATTTTAATTAACATATTTTTGTGGAACACGTTATGTTAGCGATCGAGCGTGCAACAACAACAGATATGATAAAAGTGTCAAAGAGGCCGAGCAGACCTGTCCCCCCTGGCAGCACCCGTTCACGAGTTGACGCGTTCCTATATTTTTGCAGCCCAATAATGGGCCACTTCTATTCCTTCCTTAGATGCTGTAAGGAGATCGTCCAGAGTGCAGGTGTTCGGGCACCTTGGACAAGAGAGGAGGTGCGCCATAGTTTGGGGAGAGTGTCCACACTCGCAAACGTTTTGTGAAGTATCTATCATACCCCACTTGGCCAGATTGTCTTTGCATCGACCCACCTGCGTTCGCAGTCTATTGAGCGTCTATGTTTGCGCTAATTCCCGTTAATGCATTAAAAAAAATTGGTGGTAAATTGGAAAATAAATATGGGAAATAAAATTTTTGTAAGGAATAGAAATATTATATAGAGAACCTGCGGTGTAGTACGGCTAGGGGTGACATCCTCAACTGCCCGTCGGTTGTTGTAGGGATGAAATCGGGTACCCGGCCTCCCTAGTTGCTACTTGCTTTTCCCCCATTCTTCCGAGTGAGTAAATGAAATGAAATGAAATGAAATGAAATGAAATGAAATGAAATGAAATGAAATGAAATGAAATGAAATGAAATGAAATGAAATGAAATGAAATGAAATGAAATGAAATGAAATGAAATGAAATGAAATGAAATGAAATGAAATTAAATGAAATGAAATGAAATGAAATGAAATGAAATGAAATGAAATGAAATGAAATGAAATGAAATGAAATGAAATGAAATAGAATTTTATTCAAATTTAGATATCATGTATCTCTTTCTGAACGTCATATTATTATTTTTAATATTTGCAAAATCGATAAGCTACTAGCGTTTCGAAACGACCACTGCTGAGAAGAATACGCCGAAAGAAACTCAGTCCAGTATTGGTCCCTACGTGCCTGAAGGGCTACACTTTCACATATTTATAACAAATTCAATTATTTTACATTAAGTAATCACTGATGTATATTGATTAACAATTTATAAAATGTATTACTTCCATGGTGTTTTATCTGTTAAATAGTCATTAATACAGTAGTATCCCATAACCTTCATTCTTTTACCAAATCCAACAAATTTCTATCCTTCCCTAGCTTCAAAATACGTCCAAGGGGCAGCAGCGTCGGAAGCACAAGAAGCCAAAGAAAATGCACTAGCCAACCCACTTGCCAAGCGTGGTGAGTATCGCAATATCCTTCCATGGCACGAAGAATTCTTGGGAGATGCCTTTGTCCAGCAGTGGACACTCTTCAGATGTAATGATGATTATGAAGGAACCTGCATGATGAGTAGATTTCAAAATGTAGATGATTCTATTTATGGAAGCATCTAGCTGATAAAGACTGTTTACACATTCAATTTGATATCGACTCGTTAATTTTACATATTACATACATAGTATCACGTATTTTCCCTTACGGGGTAGACAGAGCCTAGGTCTATAAGACCTGAAGGCCACGTTTAGCATGTTGGCGGGCATTAGGTGGAAAACGAAATCAAAATAGTCATGGGTTGCTAGCCGCATCGCCTATGAACATGATTCCTCAGATTCCCCATTCCCTCGATCTCTTTTACGATCTGCGCGGGAAGAGAAGCAGGTGGTACGAGTATATTCTACGTGTTCTTTTCTTCCAAACCATGGAATGGAAGAGAGTTAATTTGTAATATCAATAAAGTAATAAAAGCCCGTCTTCTAATTATTTAAATGCAAAATAATAATTTAAAAAAAATGCCAGAAATATGTCCCTATATATTTATTTATTTAAAAATACAACTTTTTTTACTAGTGGTGACTTATTAATGGCTTACAATTTCCTATTATTTCTATTTAATATGTATTTATAGCTGTAAGTCTTCCTAAAATTTTATAAATAAATAAATATACACTACTACACACTACACTTACTAGCTATAAGTAAACATATTTTTTTTATTTGATCTGATTTAGGAGTAAAAGAATAAAATGACTGATTGCGTTAAATTCGTTAATCTAAGCTCTAAGGTAAAAAAAATATCCATTATAAATATAGCCTTTTTGTTATGAGGACATGCCGGATGAAGTCCTTGTAGAAAAGATCTTGAAGAAAGCACTTGTTTGTTCCTCTAGCACGTGAATTTTCCAAGTTATTTTTTACTATTAGTTTCCGCTGGTTGATCAATAAGGCCTTTAGAACTTAATAGGTAAGTAGAATCCTATCATCGGCTTTAAATTAACGTAGCTATGAGGTAGAGGCTTAAAAAATATGCACACTACAAAACACAGTTTCAGCTTGCTAAGCAGGTACTTACGATCAATTGGATTCGACTTTTTGCCCTTGCTTTTCTTTCTAGCTAGGCGAGCTCCGTGGCGAAGTGGTTAACACGCTAGCCTGCGACACGAGAGTGCCCGGGTTCGATCCCCGCCCAGGACAAGATGGAAAATGATGTTCTTCAGATTGGCCTTGGTCTTGGATATTTATCCTTAAGTATTTGTTATAAAATATAGTATTGTTGAGTTAGTATCCCATAACACAAGTCTCGAACTTACTTTGGGGCTAGCTCAATCTGTGTGATTTGTCCGTATTTATTTCTAAAACTATAAAACCACCTTTATCTTCACCGCAGTCGGTAAAAAAATAGAATCGTAATTTTTTATACCATGAAGTGGGGTGCACTGTTGCAATGCTTATGTAAACAGGCTCTGGGGCAGGGGCGGGGGGACAGTGAAAGTCTAACGCTATGTATATTACTATATGCTTTAATGCAATTGATATAACATAATGCGCTGTTAATGACTGCTGCAAGCTGCACCGATTGAGGAAGTGCGCGCAGTTTGATGTATTGTCGTTATTTTAAAACATTTTCATTTTTTTTTCATCATCAGGTCCTGTTTAGTCTCCACTACAGGAGCACGACCCTCTCTGTACTACTAGAGCATTACTTGGCCAGAGCAGCTAGAGGACTTGGGCTACACTCTCCTCGCTGGCCAGACGGGTGGGAGAGGTCTCTCAGATGTTTATAAACTTTGTTTAGCTTGTATTTCCTAAGTCGCCTTCTACGACATCCACGGGAAGACTTGGAGTGGTCCTATTCTACTCTGCCGGATACCACACGGCTATTTTAAAACGATTATTGGTAATTGTGGTAGTTGATGACCTTATATCCAAATCAGGGCTACCGTTTTATCGCTCACTAGTTAGCGCCACTGTAGAGCGAGGTCCCGAAATGTTTTTATTAAACGCGAGGAAACAAAGTTTACATTTCAATCATATTTAATGACTTTGACTTCATAAAATGGTATTAACCTATGATTTAAACAGGTGAATTTTGTAAAAGGTATTTTAGTAAATTTAAAAATTTTGTTCACCATCTTTATCTTGCATTAGGTATTGCATGCATTTTCTATTAGGGGGTTTTCGGGGCGAAAAATCGATATAGATGAGTCTCATATCTGGGAAGACATGTTTTAAATCGCCTTAGCCGTGTGGTTTCCGGCAAAATAGAATAGGACCATTCCTAGTCTTCCCAAGGAGGTCGTAAAAGGCGACTTAGGAAATACAAGCTAAACAAAGCTCAGCTTTTATTTAACTTGCAACGTTTATGTATGTATGTTTGTTTGGGTGGAATCTTTGAACTCAATTTTGAAGTAGATATCTTCAACCGATTGAGCTAAAATTTTGTATACACGTTTAGTTTGGATGACAATGCACGATATGGTGAGTAAGATCATTCTAAATCCAATATGGCGGACTAACCAAGATGGTGGAATAGTTATTTTTAATGCATTCCTACAATATGGATGGATCAAATAAAGGGGTTGTTGAGAGTAACTCGGAAAATAATGTGGCGTCATTTAAAATCCAATATGGCGCATCATCCAAGATGGCGGAGTAGTTATTTTTAATGCATTCCTACAATATGGATATCAAATGAAAGGGCTTGTTGAGAGTAACTCGGAAAATAATCTGGCGTCATTCTAAGTCCAATATGGCGGATCATCCAAGATAGAGGAATAATTTTTTTAATGCACTTCTGCAATGTGATTATCAAATGAAAGATCTCATAGAAAGTAAATTAAAAAGATTCACTGTTTAAAAAAAAAACAAATAAAAAAGTAAGCTCTGAGAAACCTAGCCAGCGATAACAAAAAAATAAAATAAAAGCAAAGAAACGTTTTTAAAAAAAGCATTTATTTAAACGCAAGAATTTTTTTACAGAAATTTTTACAATCATCTTATAACCTCATTATGTACAATTTATAAGATTATAAAAGCTTGCAGCAATTTATAAGATCAAAAAATTTCTAAAGAAAAAATAATTTCTTCTATTTAGTGCGTTTAAATAAAAGCTTTTTTAAAATCGTTTTTTGCTTTTTATTTTGAAAGTTTCTTTAAACCGTATGTTGCTTTATACGCATTCTCTGGGGGACCGAGTATAAGTGCAAAGGGCAGCACTGGATAATGTGCTCTATGGTCTGGCCCTCTTCGCCACAATCGCAGAGACCTGAATCCCGCTAGCCTATTTATTGGCGCAAGCAGTTACAGCATTCATAATCTGTCCTCAGTCTATTCAAGAGACATTAGATA
Source organism: Elegia similella (assembly GCA_947532085.1). Classification (NCBI taxonomy): domain Eukaryota; kingdom Metazoa; phylum Arthropoda; class Insecta; order Lepidoptera; family Pyralidae; genus Elegia; species Elegia similella. Next base: position 30,643,355 of record OX383927.1, on the reverse strand, counting down.
GATATATTTTTCACGCTAAACTTCTTACGCTAAATTTCTTTGGCCACTCGGGGATCGAACCCGAAATGTTTCAATCACAATTCGTGTCTTCGACCGCTTTAACACGTTCAATTCTTCTGAACCTTGGTAAAAAAGAAAATTCACTAGGAGACCTCGCTCGTCAATTTTCCTAGCATTCTAACACCACCAACACATGCACGTGTGGTTGTGTGCGCCGGCGCAAGACCGCGCTTACATAATACCGGGGAGAGTGCATTCACTCTGCGGGGGGCGGGCACGGGGGGAAATGCATCGGTGCAAACTTTAGAGAAACAGATCCGACTTTCGATGTATCAATGCCATGGCAAAGAAATTTTTATACCACGTATAACAAAATGGGGTATCAATACTTAAGATTACGATTACGATTACGATTTGAACAACTTTTCCGCGCGGACCATTAAATTATTACGAAAAAAGGAATTCATGAGCTGATCACGTCCACTTGACCTGAAGCAAAGAACATTGCCTCAGATAGAATGAGGCAAGAAAGCATTCATTGCCAAAATCGCAATTTGGGAACCCTTTGCCCCGAAAGAGGACATGAAAAAGTAATGTTTTTAAGCTGGTACGTGCTTTTCTTTCCATTCATCCGAGTAAGTACTAACCCAATACCTTCATTCCCTTCCCAGATTCACCAAATTCCTATACTTCTCCAGCTTAAACATGCTTCCGATGGGAAGCAGAGTCGGAAGCACAATAAGCCAAAGAAACTGGGCTCACCAACTCGCCTGCCAAGCGTGGTGAGTATGGCAATTTCCTCGAACTCCAAACGAAGAATCCTTTATTCAGCAGTAGTTTTCTTACGGCTGTAATTATGAAATGATGACAAAGTTTTTTGTTTTTATCTTGATTTTTACCAAGTATTAAACTCGATATATACCAATGTTTTATGACAGATCGTAGCGCCGTTCTCAGATATATGACTGTAAAACACACACAAGTTATTCTTCTATCCATTTTATGTTGCCTGTATCGGTGCACTGCGCACGCGCACAAAACCATTGTGATATAACTCTGGGATTAGCTTTAATTGTACAGATTTGCAGCTTTGTGCGGCTTGTCGGGGGTTTCCTCGCAGGGTGCAGAATATGGCAGCTGCTACTCCTGAGCTGATCGATGGTAAGTGATCACCGCTGCCCATGGACAACTGCAACACCAAGGTGTGACAGGAGCGTTGCCGGCTTTTCAAGAGTTGGGGGTAGGAAATGGGGAGGAAAGGGGGAAGGATGGGCCTTCGGCTCTCTCACTCACCGAAAGAAACATAGAAGCGGTAAAGCTTCTACTCAGACGTCGATTTTTTGTGAGAGTGTGGTACTTCCCCGGACGAGCCGGCCCATTCATGCAACTAGCAATTCATTTTGCCGGTAGCGTGGCTCTACCACGACTTTAACTACTGGACTGATTATCAAAAGATTAATTCAAATTTTGCAAACGCGTTGTCTGGGTTATGAAGGAGGACATAGACTACCTTTTATCCCAAAAAAATGTACTGTTCCTGAGGGAATGGCGGACGAAAGCTAGTTTCGTGTAAAATCATATCGTTTTTATTTGCATTCCGTATTAGCTTCGTACACCACTGGTTCACAAAATATTGTGTTACTAGCCTAGAGTGATTTGTCCCTATTTAACAGTTCTTGAGATCTTCGACTCTGTCAAACCCGTAAGGTATAAAGACGTGATATTCGGTACCCGCTATTGCCAACGCATCTGACGTAACTTGTTACGCTTCTCGCAACTTAAGTTATTAACTAAAAGATTAGTAATGGCATATTATGTGTCTCTTTTTATTATTAGTGCATTAAGTTATAATAATGAACACTAAATATATATACAATATGACTAGCTCCGTGGCGCAGTGGTCAACACGCCAGCCTGCGACACGGAGTGACCGGGTTCGATCCCCGGCCAGGTCAAGATGGAAAATGATCTTTTTCAGATTGGCCTGGGTCTTGGATGTTTATCTATATATGTATTTGTTATAAAATATAGTATCGTTGAGTTAGTATCCCATAACACAAGTCTCGAACTTACTTTGGGGCTAGCTCAATCTGTGTGATTTGTCCGTATATATTTATTATTTATTTATTATTATTACAATATGTACAGAAAACCCTTCGATATGAACAACTTTTCCTGGGATCAAAGCGGGAACTTAAAAAAAATGGGCATTTTCAAACTAAAATGTTCGGCAGCTCGGTCAATTTGTATGGATCGGTCAACAAGAAAGTTGTTCATATCGACTGGCTGAATCACCCCTTCAAAGGTTGAACAGGGTTTTCTTTACATATTGTAATTTAATTAAATAAATACATTTAGGGACAAAGTCTCGAACTTACTTTGGTGCTAGCTCGCTCAGTCTGTGTTATTTATTTATTTTCTATTATAAATGATAGTAGTAGCAGATGATCCGGATGCGCCTTTGCTTAGAGGTCTCGGGCGGATGATGAACATGACTAAAGATCATAGTCGTCCAATGTTTGGTCGGCCGCCTGACATCTCTGGCAGGTACATGATTTATTAATTTCATTTATTTTAAAAACATACTAACATCCTTAATAATCCTATAGGCTACCTTTTATCCCGGGGAAAAGTACTATTCCCGAGGGATCGACATTGAAGCGGGCGGAGCCGCGGGCAAAAGCTAGTAGTTGTATAAGTCTTTTGTATTACTAACATATTATGGATCTTTGAAATCTGATTAAATACATATTATTATTATTATTTATTTATAAAATACTAGCTTTCGCCCGCGGCTCCACCCGCGTCAATATCGATCCCTCGGGAACAGTACTTGTTCCGGGATAATATGTATATATATGCCTCCTATGTTCTTCTCCGTACCCCAGATAAGGTGTATGAAAAATTTCATGATGATCAGTTCAGTAGTTACAACGTGAAAGCGTAACAAACAAACTGACTTCCGTATTTATAATATTAACTAGCTTTCGCCCGCGGCTCCGCCCGCGTCAATGTCGATCCCTCGGGAATAATACTTTTTCCCGGGATAAAAGGTAGCCTATGTCCTTCTCCGTACTCCAGAGAACTTGTATGCAAAATTACATGATGATCGGTTCTGTAGTTACGGCGTGAAAGCGTAACAAACAAATAAACAAACTCACTTTCGCATTTATAATATTAGTAAGGATAAGGATAAGGATGATAGTATCGTTAAGCTACTATCTTATCTATATACTCCAGCTCACAAAACGTAGGATAAAAGCCTTTCAACCCTTAGCTCCACATTGTAAGCAATAAAAACATGATTTAGTACCCACTAAATTTTTCTCACTACTCTTGGATCTCATAACGGAGCCCCGAATAAGCCCATAGTGGGCTCGATACTTCTATCAAATATAATGGTAGGTACACAGTCTCATACAAAATGAAGCCTTAATAATGTTCCCGAGTCAAAACATCATGCATACTTACAAATAACGACAAAAACGGTACATACGGAAAGTTTTTTCACTTTTGATAGTTATATATAGTAGTTCGCATCTTTTTACTGTACCTTCGTCATCGTGTAAGCTTGCGCGGTTTATTGAAACTGTGGTCAATACAGCTCCGATACTCGATTAGTGCGCTGTTTTCCGATGCCACTTTTCGAGCGCGAATCGTTTGTTGAAGTATATTTAATCGAAGGTTCGATATAGCTTTTAGGCCTTTTAACCCCTCTCAACTTGGTAGGGTTATCCCTTATCGTTATCAATATGATTCTGAATAACCTGGATCTCTTCCATGCTGATCTGAGAAAAAAGAAAAAAGTAGAACGTGCCAGTTGCTTTTCGTTCCGTGTACATCGGAAAAGCCGATCGAGAGAATGGACGATAATCCGAGAAATCGTATAAAATAGATGGTGCGGCTAGCACACCTCACATTTTCATTCCGTTTTCCACCTACACGCCTGTGACGAGCTCGAGAGTCCAGTTGGCGAGCGCATTATAAGCGCTTACGCATGTAAAGCAACCCCGGGTGTGTATACTGTAATGGCTGACACAAATAACACAAAAAAAACGAGCTTCTCCGTGCATCGGAAACAACGTTAAGTCGTTCGTCTCGGCTGTCATCACTACATGGCGGTCGTTAAACTACGTCAGATGTTTTATCTTAGTTAGGCAGCTTGAAAAATCTGACAGTATTGGCCACTTACACACGGAAACGCAAAGTAAGCAAACCTACACGCCTACTAACATTCTAAACGTGGCCTTTAGGTATTTTTATTGGCCCGGGCTGTGTCTACCCCATAATTGATGCAGATGTGTAAGTAAGTATTTATTTTAAGAATACACAAAAGAAATACAATTAACAAATATGAGAAAAAAATAAAACTAAAGAAAAAAAAAACGAAAAACAAAAAATAACAAATAAAAAACATAGTTCCAATTTTGCTCTCAAAATGGGTCCAATTCAGCATATGCTGGCTGTACACAAAGGCTAGCGCTGGTCTTCCATTGGGCCCTTTGATGACGTCACGGAAATATGTGATAGTATGTATGTCTGATGTATGACAATTCTAAAAGCCGGCGCCTTTAAAAGGAAGATTCGAGAAACTTTAAAACCAAATATAACTGTGTAACATTTTAAATCTTAATGATAGTTCAACTTGTCTATATATATTTTTAGTAATATGTGGTAAGCGGAGCTGAGTGCTTGATTGACTTATTTTATCTGTTAGAGTTTTTTATTATTATGTATTGTGTACTTGTTTGATTTTGACTAGCTCCGTGGCGCAGCGGTCAACACGCCTGCCTGCGACACGGAGTGACTGGGTTCGATCCCCGGCCAGGTCAAGATGGAAAATGATCTTTTTCAGATTGGCCTGGGTCTTGGATGTTTATCTATATATGTATTTGTTATAAAATATAGTATCGTTGAGTTAGTATCCCATAACACAAGTCTTGAACTTACTTTGGGGCTAGCTCAATCTGTGTGATTTGTCCGTAAATATTTATTTACTTATCCCAATAAAAAAAAAGAAAAAAAATGTCTGGATAACCATATAAACTTTCTCACCCCGCTCGGTTTCCATAACAAAGCCCTCACCCCGACGCGTGCGCATGTGTGCTCGCGCACACTGCCGCGCTCACTTTCACTTGGCGAACTATTCGTAGGCAGTGTACACAGAGGTTTTTCCGTGAAACTATAGTTCAATGACATTTCATTCATAGTTTTTTTTTGTAAACTTGCGAGCTTTAACACAACATAACTCAGTTAATAGTCATTCGTTGCTTGTCATTCGAACGATCAACATCTAGGTTTCACTGCCTGAAGATGCCTCGTGTAGAGGCGAAACACGTGTCGCGAGCACGTCGGCCGACATTGCTGCAGCCTCAACAGATGCAGCAGTATCGACCAGGGTTGCATGCATCAACTATTGGTGGCGGGTATGAAGGGACTAACAGTAGTGGGTGGGCGCTGGCCAGCAATAGTTTGCATGAACTAACTGGTGGCGGAAGCACGCAAAGTAAATTGTCTCAAAGTAAACAATATAACTCGATTGGTGATGATGGAAAACGGTCTTTTTCAGATTGACCTGGGTCTTGGATGTTTATCTATATATGGATTTTATCCTAAGTAATTAGCTGCATTAATAATATGTATCATCACTAATGTAATCGACGTGGGAAAGAAGTCCGCTAAGCTAAAATGGGATTGAGCGGGTCACGTATGCCGTATAAGCCCTGAAAGATGGGCACGTCTGATAACGTCATGGGAACCTACTGATGGAAGACGTTTAAGAGGGAAGCCAAGAACGAGATGGAGAGACGAGCTGTTTGCTTTCAATGAGGGATGGCAAAACATGGCAATGAATAGAACAAGCTGGAAAACAGAAGGGGAGGCTTTTGTCCAGCAGTGGGACATAAATGTCTAATAAAAAAAAAAATAATAATATGTATGGTAAAGTTTGTATGGAAATTTTTACATTTCTAGACCTAGAAGTATAAAAATAGGTATATAAGTTCTCGATTACAATTAAAAAATACCTGTGACGATGAAATGGACAAAATTCCCCACTTATATGACAAAATGGGAAAAGAAAGTCCATACGGAAATTGGAAATTTTCTCATTTCTACTATGAAGTATGAAAATAAATAGGTATGTTAGTTCTCCATTACAATTAAAAAAGATATATGTGGGTGAAATGGACAAAATTCCCCCTTAAAGGGGTAAAATGAGAAGGGAAAGTTTTTATAGATTTTTTTTTCATTTCTGGACTTATAAATAATATCCATGCTTCCATACGAATACTAATATTATAGATGCGCATGTAACTCTGTCTGTCGTCTTTTTACACTTCAACCATTGAACTGATTTGGATGAAATTTGGTATGGAGGTAGTTTGAAGTCCGGGGAAGGACCGAGGGATCGACACTAACGCGGGCGGAGCCGCGGGAAACAGCTAGTTAATAATATGTATACAGGTATTTCAAGTCGATATTGAAAGGGAAATTGCATATTTCCATGAGTCACCAGTTCCTAGACAAAGTGTCCGTCTATTCGCGCCTTTACACTTCTAATAGAACCGTGCGTATGTGCGCGTGCGCAGATTGCAGTTTGCGCGTGTGTGCGTCTAATGCATCTCTAGATATACAACATAGAGCGGCCAGCGTCACTGACCACTCGAAATATTTAAAAATACTTACAAAAAACATACTTTTAAAATGTTTAAATATTATCATCTCATTAAAATTCAAAGCTCATTTCAGTATCTTGTTTACTTTTATTTCTGTTGCATTTTATGTCCGATGATCTCGACTTTCTTCCAAATTGATTACGTAAGCGCCGGTAAAACGAAAAAAAATATTTGTACCTACTCTGCAATTATCATTGTAGAGTTTTTCAGGGGTGGGCATACCACTCCATATGCGAGCGTGCGTGTTGGGCCTAGAGGGGCCTGAAGGGTCGGGGGGCTCGCGTTCGGCACAATGCGCCAGCGCAAAGACGTTCGTTGCTCCCGCGCAGGTCATCGCCCCTTTCACCGACGCACGCGACTGCCACTTTCGCGATAACATTGCTAGACTTGGCGATTTAGAACGAGACACCATTACACATATAGTACAGGAGTGAGCGAGACAACGCTGATTAAATGACCGTAGCCTCGAAGAAAAATGTGTCTAATTAACGAAACCATTGCGTGCTGATTGTTGGCAACTATACTTTATCGGGTATCAGTGCCCAATGTTGGAAAACATCGCTGGTCACCTGCCTACGCGTGATGACTAAGATAAGAATTATCGTTAAAAATAATTCGCATGCTAGTCTGGGAGGAAAGAAAAAACGTAGAATGTACCAGCTGCATCTCTTCCCGTGCATATCGTAAAAGCCGATCGAGGGATTGGGCGGCAACTGAGGAATCATGTTAGTAGGCGATGCGGCTAGCAACCCATCACTATTTTGATTCTTTTTGCCACCTACACGCCCACCAACGTGCTAAACGTGGCTTTTAGGTCTTACAGACCTAGGCTCGGTCTACCCCGCAAGGGAAAAAGACGTGAAAGTATGTAATGTATGTTAAAAATAAAAAGTTGTTAACTTTGACATAACTTATTTATATGCAATTACATAGTTTTCAAGCGATTTTTTTTATTGACCTATGTTGTCCCACTGGTGAGAATCGTCTTCTCCATTTCCATACAAGACGTAATCAAACCAAACTTGTCAATTTTCCTTAAAAAAATCGGTATGTTTGACTGTGGTATTAGCGAACAACTTTCGCCCACAAACATTGAAATAGTACCTTATTAATCTTTCATATAAAAAACTACTTCAATCAAATTACTCAACCGATTGTGATGATGTTTAAATGGAAAGCGTACCCTATCAAACAAAAAAAAATATTTTTTTTTAAATCGGTTCGTCCTTTAACCTACGTATAAAACCGGCCAAGTGCGAGTCGCACTCGCGCACGAAGGGTTTCCGTGTCATTATCTATAAAAACGGCAAAAAAAATCTTGTCTGTTGTATGGGAGCCCCCCTTTAATATTAATTTTTTTTTTGAATATATAACTAAATATTCTCGAAAAATTTCAAGTTTCTACTTGTTGCCGTTATCAATATCAACAAGCAAAAAGATCACGTTTGTTGTATGGGAGCCCCCTGAAATATTTATTTTATTATTTTTTTTATTTGTTGTTATAGCGGCAACAAAAATACATCATCTGTGAAAATTTCAGCTGTCTAACTATCACGGTTCATGAGATATAGCCTGGTGACAGACGGACAGACAGACAGATAGACAGACGGAAAGCGGAGCAATATTAATAGGTTCCCGTTTTTCCCCTTCGGATACGGAACCATAAAAAAGGGACATAACGAACTAAATAACAAAAAATACATTGCAAAAATAAACAATACCATTTTAATGTAATATTTTTTTATCTTCATTTACAACACAATAATACATTTGTGAAACGGCTGCTGTGACGTCACAGTTTAACTACAACAAATTTTTATTTACTCACGTTACGATCCACCTAAAAGAGATTAGCTCTTAGAAGATACCTACATCACTCCAGTTATTAAAGTCCACGGCTTGACTAAGCCCTCTCCCAAAGATTTTTCGTTCCATGGGAGGATACTGCCATACTCACCTCTACATTAATAAAGATGATTTGTACTAAACTCCCGATACGTGGTCGCCATTAGAAAAATTAAATGAAATAAAATTTTATTCAAGTTTGGATATTATGTATATCTTTTTGAACGTCATATTATTATTTAATATATCGATTTTGCAAATATTAAAAATAATTTGAAATAGATTTTTTTTTTATTTAAACATGATATCCAAATATATATAAGAATAAAAAAAAATATTTCAATTTTTTTTTAACCTATATTGTCCTACTGCTGGGCAAAGGTCTCCCCTATTTCTTTCCAAACATCCCTATTTTGTGCCACTTCAGACCATTTCTTTTCATGGCTTTGATATCATCAACCAAATAATTTTTAATATTTGCAAAATCGATAAAATACTAGCGTTTCAGAACGACTACTGCTGAGAAGAATACGCCGAAAGAAACTCAGTGCAGTATCCTCGCAGTATCCTCAGTCTCACTGGACTACTGGATACTCAGTCAGTATCCAGTAGTCCATTGGACACCCACCGACCCGATAGTGGTCGGACGACCTAACTAAGGAAGACGCTGGATGCAGGCCGCTTCCAACTGGTCGTATTGGAAACTTGAAAGAGACCTATGTCCAGCAGTGGACTTCTTGTGGCTGTGATGATGATGATACCATACATAAACATTAAGAGGATTTTTATGAAACTATAATAACCTATAGATTCAAATCAAATACCAAGATCAGAATACCATATCGTTCATCATCATCATCATGTCGTGTAGGTGTCACGGTCAATCGACTATTTGTTTCAGGGTGTACACCTTAGTGTCAGAGTTCATCAAATCGCCTCTCGACCTCTGACGTAGTTCCTTTAAAGACTACCAGATGGCAGCCGGGACCAACGGCTTAAGCACGGAATCATCTTTACTAACAGACAATCAGGTGATTCAAGCCTGCAATGTCCTAACCAAACTGGAAACAACTAAACGAAGTATGCTTCCTGTGGGAATCGAACCCACGACCCGCGGGTCTATAGTCAATCGCTTTAACCACTGGACCACGGAGGTAGTTCCATATAGTTAAGTATAATACACGCGGACCAAATACCTAAATAAAATGTGTGGTGAGCTGATTTAGATAAAATTTGGTGTGGAGGTAGTTTGAGGCCGGGGGCAGGCTTAGTCTCCCCTTCAAGACAATTTCTGCAGTAAATTTACAAAATGTATCAAGGGAATTACTTGAAGGGGTGACGAAGCCTTCCCCAAGCCTTAAACTACTTCCACACCAAACTTTATCTGAGTCAGCTCAGTGGTTACAACGTGAAGCGGTAACAGGTAAACAGACATAATTACTTTCACATTTACAATATTAAATATATAATAACATGGTAAATTGAATTACACTTACACAACTTCAATAAACTCATAATAGGTGTTCCGTCCAACAAGACGGGCTAGTTTCTATTGCGGATTATTTCACTTGATGATATAGGTAACTAATTTGCCTATAAAAGATTTTACTACTACAATAAATTCCGCCAAATGCTAACAAACAAGAAATATGAAATTGTGTAACGATGCTGCGAGTCTCCGGTATGTTGCTATACTCATTTCTCCATCATCTCAGGCCTGCTTGCTATATAATAAAATAATAAAATAAAAAAGCCTTTATTAATTCCATTTCCCAATAACTTCATTTTATACTTAAATAATAGCGTTAGTCTATTGTTAGTTTTGTATCTTTTTCCTTATTGTATTATGATGTGTAGTTTTATCATTCCTTTTTTACGTTGTTGTTGAATTTTATTCGTTGGGAATGGACCCCTTATGGGTATAGGCCTCCTCCAACCTATGCCACTCGTCTCTATCTTGCGCTTTGTTTTGCCAGTTTATTCCGGCCACTGCCCTTATTCGTCTGACCATCTAGTTTTTGGCCTCCCCGGCTTTCTCTTTCCCCTGGGCCCTTTTTCTACTACAATAAATTCCGCCAAATGCTAACAAACAAGAAATATGAAATTGTGTAACGATGCTGCGAGTCTCCGGTATGTTGCTATACTCATTTCTCCATCATCTCAGGCCTGCTTGCTATATAGCGTTCAACAACCTCCGTGGTCCAGTGGTTAAGGCGTTTGCCTGTTGACCCGGGGGTCGTGGGTCGATTCCCACGTGAAGCATACTTTGTTTAGTTGTTTCATGTTTGGTTAGGACATTGCAGGCTTGAATCACCTGATTGTCTGATAATAAAGACGATTCCGTGCTTCGGAAGGCACGTAAAGCCGGTGGTCCCGGCTGCCATCTGGTAGTCGTTAAAGGAACCACGTCAGAGGCCGAAAGGCGGTTCCGAAGAAGTCTGACACCAGGGTGTGCATGGTCGATTGACCGTGACACCTACTCGAAATGAAGATGATTGAAATCCTTCAATCAGAATCCCTAATACAAAATTGCAAGTACAAAGAGGCCGAAAATCGAAAAAAAAAATAGTTTTACAATGCAAAGTCGCCGATCACCTGGTCGACATTACGGATTCTGATTAGAGTATTTCAATATAATTCAGTTTATGTTATACTAGCTTTCGCCCGCGGCTCCGCCCGCGTCAATGTCGATCCTTCGGGAATAGTACTCCGTAGTCCAGAGAACTTGTATGCAAAATTTCATGATGGTCGGTTCAGTAGTTACGGCGTGAAAGCGTAACAAACAAACAAACTCACTTTCGCATTTATAATATTAGTTAGGATAAGGATAAGTTATAATTTTAAATTTTAAATTATAATTTTTAGGGTTCTGTATCCAAAGAGTTATAATTATTAGGGTTCCATACCCAAAGAGTAAAAACGGGACCCTATTACAAAACGTCCGCTGTTCTTCCGTCCGTCTGTGACGGGGCTGTATCTATTGAACCGTAATACGTCGACATTTGCGGCAGTGAATATACACATTCTAAATAAATAAAAAATAAATTCTGTGAAAAATAGTATCTTTCTATTACGTTTTAACCGTATCGTAAACAAATATGTGCCTTGAGTCTTGAGCTTGACTTGACAGCCCGCAAGTTATATGTAACTTAGACTAAATTCAAAATGGCGCCTTCTGGAATACAATAAGCAGCAAACCTCACAGCAAAACTTAGTTTTTTTTTTTAATGTAATGTGTTTGGGATCAAATTTTCATGTAAATTACAAAAATATTAATGTATACATGGTGAATTTTTTATCGTTTTGGACCCTTAAATGGGTGACTCAGATCATCAAAATGAACAACTTTCCAATGCTGGGAACTCAAAAATAAATTCGACATTCCCATGGTATATTTTTTTAATTTAGATGTACTCAATAGTAAGTAACATAGGCACAAACCTTCGTGGTTTTTATATGTTATTAAAACAAAATATTGTAAGTTATGTATTTTAAATGGTAAATATAATAATATGGAACAGAAAGAAATGGATATTTTTCATATTTATGTACGTCAGATTAAGAGCGCCCACTATGATTTAGTGTTCACTATAGTTTTGACATAGTGACAAGTTATATGCAAATCGGAGCGCGTTAAGAAACAGCAGATCCTAGATAATTAAATTGTGAGAACGTCGACTGCTTTCAGGGTGTCGCACCCGTTTAGCCTGTAAATCTTGCCCTTATCATCAATGGCTTATAATATTTGGCTCATCTATGCGCTTTCGCACAATGTCCGAGCAATGAAAATATGGTTGTTTTATAACTATTTGTATGGCAGTTTACGCACTAGATCCGATCTCCATCATCCAGTTTTTCTCCGTCATCGTAAATCTCCATTTCGGACATGATTGATGGTCTGAAGTAGCGATAGTATTGTTTGTGTGGGCACTCACGCACTGTTTGCGAAACGAGTACGAAATTCGTACGAGCAGAGGTATAACGGGGTAACCTATCCTTACGTTAATCGAATTATTATACAAAATAAGTGATGTATGCCAAAAGGTGGACCCTGAATTGATTGGATGGTTCGTGCGTTGTTTGTTCCATCAATCTTTCAAATCCGTGAATCTTCGGATCGGGGGTAGTGTCAAAGTGCTAAACAACGATGTCAACTTATGAAATAGACCGAGAAACCCTTACAATTTATCTTTTATATACGAATTTATATGTCCGTCCTGCTCGGACGGTTGTGCATCACCGCGGCCAGTTTTAAAGAAAACCATAACATTACCTGAAGGCCATAGTTCTAAGTATTCTTCTCCACTTTAAATGTTGTTCGGTATCCTTGTTTTTTAGACCATTAGTTTACAGAACGAAGCTTCATAATATACATATGTCCAATAAAAGTGAAGCGGGATGAAAATCGCGCCATCTCTCGACTTAGCTATAGTAATTACGCAACAAATGTTTTGAAAGGATGAAAAACAAATACAAACTGAAACAGTCTTCTTATTATTGGGTAAAGAATCTTTTTTTTACAGTGCGTAATTCAAAGGGTCAGTGGGTGCGAGACCGCTTTCAGAGGGCCTGCTTTCTAGTCGTGCCGTGTAACACGACCCGTAGTGTCATGTACCAAACAAATATACCTACAACAGTTATTATTATCAATTTAAAATAGTATGTCCATTTTCTGTGGTCTCCATGGCCAGGTAATGCTTTCTCATATATAGTTTTAGTTGTGGTAGAGCCGGCAAATTTCATTTTTGTCGTGTGAGAATGCGAGCGACGCCGCGGGCAAAAGGGAAAGAGGAAAAAATACATAATATAATTTCCTACTTACTTACCACAACTGTTATCTGTACAAAAATGTCACTCTGTTACTTCTGTTACAATTAGCTTTATAATTAAAAAATCATTCTTACATGAACCGGATTGTATAACAGAACAATTTCAGAAGTAGAAAAAGTAATTATAATATTTTGTATCTTTCAATAAACGCATTGCCTTATCCAATCCCAATCAAACGAATATTTAATTGACAGTAAGATAAGCAAAATACATACTCTCAAAATCTTCCAAAATCTTAAAAATATAACTTAAAACTAAGTAGAGTTACATAAAACAATACGCGATCATATTCAAATAATGTATTTAACCCGATGATCGGCGAAATCCTGGACACAAAAGAAATAAGTACAAACTCATAGCTCATTGACATGAGCTTGAAATATTCTAAAGGGTAAAAACGGGACCCTATTAATTTTGCTCCGCTGTCCATCTGTTTGTCTTTCTGTCCGTCAATCTCATGAACCGTGATAGCTAGACAGTTCAAATTTTCATTGAGAACGGCCAGCGGCAAGCCATCCGCGGACCAGAACCGCACACTCTTCTTCTTTTCGTGTCGGTGGCAAACCTTTTTTATATTTTTTATTTCCAGTTTTCAGCCACTAGAATGGCGTTAGTGTTGGCTATCATCAGGTCATCCAATGTACAGGAACAGGACAACAAGTGGGACATTGTTTGTGGAATTCCACATTCGCACGGCCTGAATTAGTTGTGAATCCCCCCACCTGGCAAGATTTTCCTTACATCGACCGACCTGAGTCCGAAGTTTGTTTAAAGGCTTCCAGGTCTGCCATGGTAACTTATGTCCTGGCGGGAGTTTTTCGAATATAGGCACGAAAGAGGAAGGATCGTTCCACTTGCTGCACCAGAGAGTGCACCTTGCCTGTTGAACATTGGACGACATTGGTTCAACACTCTTTTTGAAACTGCGTCGACTTCTAAGTCTCCTAGGAGCATCATGTAGTTTTATAAGGGGTGGCGGGTATCAATTAGCATTCTTGAGTATTCTGTGGAGCTACAAACAGATCGACGAACTTCGGGAGGTGCTATGTCAGCCAGGGTATACAGCATGCTTGTCTGGGTCGGCTTCAGGCAACCGCACACTGTGAAAATGTAGTCATCTCTCTACTTTACATATTTTGCTCCCCTGATTATACTCCACAATTCAAGAAAGCTGCATAAGCCTTAAATTTCGATACGATTCGAGATTCCTTTCACTTGCGGAAAGTAACAGTGGAATGGGTCGCGATGACGGCGAGACCAACTTACACTGGTCACGCTCTGTGGCTGCTAGTTGCATCTCTCGGAGATTCCTAATTTTACCGTAAGAACTCCGATCTGTCCATTGATCGTAGTAGAAACTGCTAATGATTTATATATAGTTGGGACTTTTGACAGAAGTAAAAAAGAAGGCTGGCAATTCGACCGGCGTGTGTATGTAATATTGTCAGTATACACATGTTTGTCTCTACCAGCTTTGAAAAATGTGTTTCAAATTTCATATTTTTTTTATTAATTGTTTTATTTTAAATAGGCTTACTCTTGACCATAGACTAACCCAGAGGGTAAAGACAAGATCTACGATGGCGCGAGCTTGCCTAGAAGATTCTTTTCGGTTCGCTCTAGTCTTAATGTGTATAATTTTAGGTCGGGAATAGTACTTTTTCCCGGGATAAAAGGTAGCCTATGTCCTTCTCCGTACTCCAGAGAACTTGTATGCAAAAATTCACGATGATTGGTTCAGTAGTTACGGCGTGAAAGCGTAACGAACAAACAAACTCACTTTCGCATTTATAATATTAGTAAGGATTCTCCTAACGTTAACAAGTGTAATGTCTATCTGGTGGAATGTTAAGCGATTAACGTAAATTGGTAGGTACCTAGCGTAGCCTATACTGAAAAAAATTACGTATTTTTTTTCAGAACGTATTCTGGTAGTATTGGAAAAGCCGTATTAGAGAGTTCCTTTTATAACTTCAGCGTAGGTACTGAGCGGTAATTATTCTCTCTGAAAGTATCTACATATATCATCATCATCAGGTCCCTCTTAGTCTCCACTGCAGGAGCATAACTTTGTACTACCGAAGCCATACTTGGCCAGAGCAGACAGAGGATTTGGCATACACTCTCCTAAAATATATACGGACAAATCACACAGATTAAGCTAGGCGCAATGTTCGATACTTGCGTTATGGGATACTAACTCAACCATAGTATATTTTACAATAAATACATATATAGATAAACATCCAGGTTAATTTGAAAAAGATCATTTTCCATCTTGACCTGACTGGGGATCAAACGCAGGCAGCGTGGCATAATGACCAGCCACAGAGGTCGAAATATACTCAGTGCCGGCGTCAGCATTACTGGTGCCCTGGGCGAAATTTCTACGAGCCTTTTATTGGGGAGAGGGGGATGCAATTATGCGATTGAATCACACTGCCCTGCGTCCTCTGCCCTTGCTTGGTTATTTGTTTTTCATGTGTGTAAGTGGCCAAGGTGACAGATTTTTCAAGCTGCCTAAAGTCATCTGACACAGCTTAACGACTGCCATCAATGATGACAGCCGGGACCTTTCTGCCGCATCAGCCTTACGACTTAACGTGCCTTCCTTGCTTGGTAGGGGCGCCCCTTCCGTATCCAGCGCCCTGGGCGGTCGCCCACGCGCGCCCTGCCCTAACCCCGCTACTGGATATACTCCAAATCTCCAAAGAACCAAAGTTTATCATTGTTTAACGTTTCAATTTTCCTTGAGCCCCGGGTCAACAACAAAAGGCTTCTATAGAAGATTTGGAGATCAAAAAAGTTGACAACAAAGTAGATTTTTTCGGCCAATACGCGACCCGCTTACCGTAATCCGGATTGTCGTGAACAAGGTGAAATTTGCACTGAAAATAGCCTTTATATTTATCTGTGTTTCGTTTTTGTGAGATAGATAGATGAAAGCTTTATTGTTACCGAACAGATACATATACATTTACACAAAAAAGGTAGGGTCATGCTCCTGCAGCGGAGGCTAAAAAGACCTAATAATGATGATGATAACATTAAAATGGTAAAACAAATCGAATTTAGCATGTGAGGGCTCAACCGACCCGGCGCTCTAGTCTAGTTCCCACATAAATAGGAAGTAGGGAGACTCGATACACAACACACACAGAGATAAACTTTATTTGTCTTATATTGACAATTTGTTGTAATATATTGACTTTTACATAATATATAACCAATTAAGCAGTCCGAGAGATGATGGTAGACTGAAGAATGAGTGATGAGAGAGAGAGAAAGTAATCTAAACATGGAATGGAATGAAATTTGAATTAAAATGAGGAATGAAAAATGGACAGGATGTGAAAGAAATGAGGTTGAACGAGATGCAGCATGCAGGTGGCATGCTGCAACGTTACAAGCATGTTAGACCAGAGCCGACAATTTTTGAAACATACTTAAATTATAGTAGGATGAAACCCATTACAAATGGAAGAGAATGCACAACATTATTACCTACATAATTACCATATAACGTGTTTCCATAGGACTTGTAGTTTTGCCGGAAATCGAGATAAACCGTTTTTTACCCTTAAGCTCTCTCCTTTTCCGACCTCAGATCACCCGTAATTTATTTTCCCTTTAATTTTTGGTGTATTCTCTTCAATTTGTATTGGGTTTCATCCTACTATAATTTAAGTTTACTTTTTATGATTTTATATGCTCAGCAGTGGGCGAAAGACGGACTGAGATGATGATGATATGCAAAGGCTTCGGCACTGGTCTTGTGTGCTACAACAATAACAAAGGGTAGTAGCTCAGTGATGCGTTTGTTCGTAAAACAAACCACTGATTTTCAGCTACCACCACTGAGACTCTCAGGGTCACCTGTAACAACACCATCCCATTCAAAATAAAATAAGATTATTACTAAAAATTAAAAAGAAAATTATAACACAAATAAATATTTGAAAAAAATTATAATATGTGATGAAAGGCCTTATTATTCAATTGTGTTTATTACTAAATAAAGGTATTTTATGAAAGTGATTTATAATGAGAAAAAGTACTAGCTTTTTTGTCTGTAAAAGAATTAGCAAGAACCTACGAATAAAGGGTTTAAAACATGCTAAATGTGGCCATGAGTTATAAAGATCTTATAGAACTAGGCTCTGTCTACCCCACAAGGGAAAAAGACGTGATGCTATGTATGTTTGTATGTACGAATAAGGCAAAAACATGTAATACACAAAAAAAAAGAAGAAATAAAATGACGCAATTTAATTAAAAGGAATCTCTTACAGGCAGAACTTGCTAGTGTGGGGGAAAAGAAAAACATAGAATGTACCAGCTGCTTCTCTTCCCGTGCAGATCGTAAAATCCGATCGAGAGAATGGGCGAAAATCCGAGAAATCATGTAAGCAGGCGATTCAGCTAGCAACCCATCACTATTCTGATTCCGTGCTAAACCTTTATGTCTTACAGACTTAGGATTTATCTACCCCGCAAGGATAAAAGACGAGGCAGTATTTATAAATGAAGAGTCCATAAAAGGCAATGAACTACTCAATTACGTAGAATTTCAGGGATGTAGGTATTACCGAAGACACAGGTTCTTGCTTCAGTATACAAACACGTAGTTTTTTTAAAGAAATACGATGGTACTAACTTAACAGAAAAAAGGCAAAGTTAAAGGTTAAAATTAAGATAGTAAAAATAGTAGCCACTAGCTGTTGCCCGCGACTTCGTCCGCGGCAATTCTGTTATTATGATTAATTAGCGTAGATGAATAATTTTTCCCCATTTTCAAAACATTTTTTATTGATGCTTCGCTCCTATTGGTCGCAGCGTGATGTTTTATAGTCTAAAGCCTTCCTCAATAAATGGACTATCCAACACAAAAAGAATTTTCTAATTTGAACCAGTAGTTCCTGAGATTAGCGCGTTCAAACAAACAAACAAACTCTTCAGCTTTATATACTAATATTATAGATTAATAGTTTGGTTTATTATTCAAGATAAGAAATACAGGGCCTTGACGACCTTCACAATTGCCCCAAAGAAACTAGACGGCAATACCGACTAAAATACGTGTGTGAAAACGTTTTAGCATTTAACTAGCTGTTGCCCGCGACTTCGTCCGCGGCAATTTCTGTTATTATCAGTAATTAGTTTATTTCTTAGTATAGATGAATAATTTTCCCCCGTTTTCAAAACATTTTTTATTGATGCTTCGCTCCTATTGCTCGCAGCGTGATGTTTTATAGCCTAAAGCCTTCCTCAATAAATGGACTATCCAACACAAAAAGAATTTTCCAATTTGAACCAGTAGTTCCTGAGATTAGCGCGTTCAAACAAACAAACAAACAAACTCTTCAGTTTTATAATACTCGTATTAGTATAGATTACTTGGAAATATTTTATACAAAAGTGGTCTTCAATACAGATACTTGTATTAAGATATTTGCTTTTTTATTGTGACGATTTAGTAAATTGCTCGTTCATCATCAGGTCCTTTTTAGTCTCCACTACAGGAACACAACCCTCTCTGTACTACTAGGGCCATACTTGGCCAGAGCAGCCAGAGGACTTGGCCTACACTCTCCACGCTGGCCAGACGGGTTGGAGAGGTCTCTTAGATGTTTGTAAACTTTGTTTAGCTTGTATTTCCTAAGTTGCCTTTTACGACATCCACGGGAAGACTTGGAGTGGTCCTATTCTACTCTGCCAGATACCACACGGCAAGTGCAATCGCTCGTTCAGTTTCAGTAGAATCGGGTAAAAAATAACTATAAGGCGACCCAGTAGTTTTCTAGGTCGAAGAGCTTTTCGTTTTTGTATCGGCGCACGAGGAATCGATAGAAAACGTTCTCAAAAGTACATTACTGTATTTTATCCAAAGTGACAATAAAGATTTAAAATTATTAATATCACAATTTATAGGAATACTAGCTTTCGCCCGCGGCTCCGCCCGCGTCAATGTCGATCCCTCTGGAATAATACTTTTTCCCGGGATAAAAGGTAGCCTATGTCCTTCTCCGCACTCCAGAGAACTTGTGTGCAAAATTTCATGATAATCGGTTCAGTAGTTACGGCGTGAAAACGTAACAAACAAACAAATAAACAAACAAACTCACTTTCGCATTTATAATATTAGTTAGGATGGACGGACATGGGAATTAATTATTTAAGATATCTACAAATCAGATATTAAATAAATAATCTGGGGTCAGGGTAGTGCCCCCACCTATTATCAAAGCGCTTCGTCGTTTTTTGAACCCTCATAACTTGGGTTAGGTTCGGATTTTACCAAATAAACAAAGTTCTTGGAATATTAATTAAAAATCGGTCAATAGCAGACTTAACCGCATAGCTCTTATACTTTAGATTTTATTGATATATGTATAAGAAACTCTGATGTCGTCACTAACTCACTGATCATCATCATTTCGAGTAGGTGTCACGGTCAATCGACCATGCACACCCTGGTGTCAGAGTTCTTCGGAACCGCCTCTCGGCCTCTGACGTGGTTCCTTTAACGACTACCAGATGGCAGCCGAGACCACCAGCTTAACGTGCCTTCCGAAGCACGGAATCATCTTTATTATCAGACAATCACGTGATTCAAGCCTGCAATGTCCTAACCAAACTGGAAACAACTAAACAAAGTATGCTTCCGGTGGGAATCGAATCGAACCCACGACCCCCGGGTCAACAGGCAAACGCCTTAACCACTGGACCACGGAGGCTGTTCACTAACTCACTGATAATCATCGATCTTAGGGCACTTCCTTATTTCAAAGCTGAAATTTGGTAGTAAGCAAGTAACGAAAGAAAACTTGGAACTTATAACCACTGAAACCTTAAACAAAGGGATGAATTGTGTGAGACTTTCGCAATTTTGCCTCTAGACACTATAAATTAAAAATAATAATCTATACATATAATAAAACAGTAAAAATATTTTGTCTGTACATTTAGAATTTTTGACTGAAATGGATAGAGGGACATTTAAAAAGAATAATAGAAAGCAAAACATTTTTTTTCGAATTTCTTGTCTGTCTGTCTATCTGTCTGTCTGTCTGTATGTATGATCACGATTATCTCCGAAACTACTGAACCGATTTACTTCAAACTTTCACCAATTGCTTTGTTTTAACTCAGCAAAACATTTAAAGTTTGTTTCGTCAAAATCGGTTCATTAAAAAAAAGTTATCGTCATTTTAGTGAACTCAAGGCATGAGTTTGCCTGCAAACATATAGCAAAAAAAAAGTGACAAGAAAATTAAAATCCAAAGTCAATTCATCATCATTATACGACAGCATTATACATATCCATACTATCCATAGTAATCCATACTAAAAAAGGAGAAGCTGACTGACTGACTGACATATCAACGCAGGGCCTAAACTATAAGGGTTAGGAACTTGAAATTATGCACAGGGTTTTCTTTTATAAAGTAGGGGAGCACTAAGAAAGGATTTTTGGAAATTCATCTCCTAAGGGGGTAAAACGGGTTGCAAAGTTAGTATGAAACTTTGTTGTTTTTGAAGTTCAGCATGAAATTCAGCATGAAGGTTCTTTACTGAAAGGCATGAAACACGAGTAAAATATTTTTCTCAGAAATCATCCCTTAAGGGGGTATAACGGGGATGCAAAGTTAGTATGAAACTTTCCGTTTTTAACGTTATTCAATTGAAATTCAATATTAAGGTGTTTCATTGAATGTCATGAACATTTCATTGAAAATAATGTATTCCGGGTAATTCTACTGTTCCTGAGAAATCGACACTTACGCGGGCGGAGCCGCGGGCCAAAGGCAAACCTGACTTATATATCAACGCACAGCTGAAACTACTGTGCCCAGAACTTGAAATTTGGCACAAGGATTCTTTTTATGATGTACATGAGCACTAAGAAATGATTTTTAGAAAATCAAAGGGGGTGAAGTTTTATGGAATTTTCCCATTTCTGGACTTAAAAGTTTGAAAGCAGGTACACAAGTTCTCAATTAAAATTAAAAATGATCTGTTTAGGTGAACCAGATAACATTCTCCCTTGAAGGGGTAAATAGGGGGTAAAGTTTGTATGGAATTTTTCCATTTCTAGACATAGAATATAAAAATAGGTATGTAAGTTCTCGTTTACAATTAGAAAGATCTGTGAAATGTATAAAATCCCCTCCTTAAGGGATAAAGGGGGTTGTAAGGGAATTTTCTCATTTCTGGATATAGAAGTATAAAAATAAGTATATATGTTTACATTACAATTAAAAAGATCTGAGTAGTTAAAATGGACGAAATTTCCCCTTGAAGGGTAAAAATAAGTGGGGTAAAGTTTGTATAGATTTTTTTTATTTACTTAGAAATATGACAATAAGAAGTTCTCCATTACAATAAAAAAATATCTGTGTAGGTGAAATGGGCAAAATCCCCTCCTTAAGGTCTATGCAGGTGAAATGTATTAAATTCCCCCATAAGGGGAAAAAGCAGAGGGGGAGGGGTTTGTATGGAATTTTTATCATTTCTACTGTTCCCAAGGGAACGACATTAACGCGGGCGGAGCCGCGGGCAACAGCTAGTAAAAAATAAAATAACCATGTAGCTCTTATAAAGGGTAAAACAACCAAATATTAATCTTTATCGACCTATACCTACGAGTATACTACCAAGACCTTTACTAGAAAAAGGACAAAAACAGAGAGCGCGCTATCAAAAAGGCACCACTGATGTGCAAGAAATACACCCCACAAATATGAAAAATAACAATAATAAATATAGTTTAAAAGACTAAAAAACACATTTTTATGATCAATCGAACTAAAAAGTCGGTTTACAAATGAACAAACAAGCAAACATAGAGGCGAAGCTAATAAAAAGCATATAAAAAGATTTTGTCATATGCAACTTACAAAGAAATCACACCGAAAACATTTTTATGTTAAACTAGCTTTCGCCCGCGGCTCCGCCCGCGTCAATGTCGATCCCTCGGGAATAGTACTTTTTCCCGGGATAAAAGGTAGCCTATGGCCTTCTCCGTACTCCAGAGAACTTGTATGCTAAATTTCATAATGATCGGTTCAGTAGTTATGGCGTGAAAGCGTAACAAACAAACAAACAAACAAACAAATAAACAAACAAACAAACTCACTTTCGCATTTATAATATTAGTAAGGATGATGCCAAGAAGAGACCATATGACTCGCAATATCATGAGTTATTAGATCTCATTATCTCATGTAGAATCATGCTTCCGACTCTACACACCCTAACTCTACACAGCCTAACTTCACAACAAACTCTACAGTCTATACACCTTAATCAAAATATGAAGAGCAAGAATGCTTCGTGAGGCTATGAAAAAATATAAAACGTCCTAATTCCAAAGGAAATGTTGTATAGCAGTTACCACCAGCTTGCGATCCTGCCATCAATTTAATAAAATCTCAAGCTCAGCATAAGATCGAAAGACCTTCAAATACTGTAAGCCAAAACTGCGTACATCCGAACATTAACAATAGATATTGTAGGCGGTAGTTTTACATAGGTAAAATTAACACAAAGACAAATGTCAACTTAGTCCACCGGCGAACATGAAAACTGTAAAGTTTTCGAAACGTTAGGTATTAATAATGAAGGATTAATTAAGTGATTTGATTTAAATGTGTAACAATCGCGAAACATTAGAAAGCATACAAGTAAATTAATTTATATACATATTATACTTAGTCTAATTGTTAGTCACAAAACAATAAAGAAAAACTAAAGGCAATTATAACAAATTCAGTCAAATATCCCATAATCGTACCCGGCTCAAAGGTACCCATGATGCTAGCTGCATTACCTCTTTGAATAGCCATGGAAATCCTTTGAACCAGGTACGACCCGGAGCGATGGTCATAACCCTGGTCTCTCAGACGCCGTCCTATTTCACCAATAAAGATTTTGGCTTCCGGGCACCATGGCCCCGCTGTCTAGACTGCAAACGGGACCAAAACTGAATACTTTGTATTAGAAGCCAAAACTGAATATTTTGTTCGTTTTTGGCTAGCTGCTGCCCTCGCTGCTGCCCCCGCTGAATTGACAGAAAAAAAAGAAAGCATTAAATATTTCTTTTTAAATTGAGCATATTGTGCATAATTAATGAATTAGAATAGTATCATAGCACGTAATTTGTCTCGCGTATAGTACGCTAAACAAAGAATATTTTTTTAATACGAAAGAGATGCTTTGCAAGCTAGGTGTGTCTAGCAAATAATATGAACTATCAAAATGAATTAAAACTGTTTCGGTCATCATCATTTCGAGTAGGTGTCACAGTCAATCGACCATGCACACCCTGGTGTCAGATTTCTTCGGTACCGCCTCTCGGCCTCTGACGTGGTTCCTTTAACGACTACCAGATCCGGGACCAACGGCTTAACTGCCTTCCGAAGCACGGAATCATCTTTATTATCAAACAATCAGGTGATTTAAGCCTGCAATGTCCTAACCAAATTGGAAACAACTAAACAAAGTATGCTTCCGGTGGGAATCAAACCCACGACCCCCGGGTCAACAGGCAAACGCCTTAACCACTGGACCACGGAGGCTGTTTCTGTTTCGGTTAAACCTAATCAAGATACCGAACACCAAAAACAATCCCGTGGAACAATAGAAGTATAAAAGCTTGTTTACGTGTCATAGTTTCAGAAACTAGTAAAAATTATGTAACCCATCAGCTTATTCAGAAATTCCAAGGTGTAAATATTTTTATTTTTTATAAGTTTGACAACTACTTGTGTGCTTGTAGCGCTGTAGCTCTTTAAGAGCCCGCCATATGCCAGGCGGCGTGGCCGCCTATTCAAGGGTTATTCGAAAAAGAAAAACATATGATGGCTGCCTTATCTGTAATGCAATAATAATCAAAAGTTTCAAGGTTAATTTTAATGTATTTGGTGAACAATGCTATATACCGAGTAAATTAGACGTGATTTGGAGGCAACTTTGCAATTTATTTCTATCGAGAAAATTTAACGCAATCGTGTTTTTGAGTCATATAGTTACCAGAGTTAGTCCTGAACTTTGCTGCATTTTTATTTCAACTTGAGTATTTGATTATTATTGATATAACAGTCAATCATGCAAAGCAGTGTGAGGTAGTACGGGCCCTTAACGGATAAATCGATTTAGACGCAGTTTTATTTTTATTTTAAAGCAGGGTCTAGCAATGTTTCTTAGACATGGTTCATTAAAAGCGGTCCAGCTGTTCACAAGATTGACAGACTTTCGTGCTATTTTAAGTAAGCTAATTGAAGAGTGGTGGTAGCTCCACCGTGCCCACCATTCCGGTAATATGGCGTGGAGAAAGCAATCATGTGGTTTTTAGCGGGTGCGAGTCCCGCATAACTGTTCTGTACCCCCGTAGCAGATCAGTATACATAACGCATTTTCCACATGTAAAAAAAGGCCTGAAGAAATATTGGCTTCGTCATTAGGTAAGTTTAAGACTGCTGTTAAAAATCAATTACTTAAAAATGCCTACTATTGTATTAATGACTATTTAACAGATTAAAACTCCATGGAAGTAATATATTCAATAAATTGTTAATCAATATACATGATTACTTAATGTAAAATAATTCAATTTGTTATAAATATGTGAAAGTGTAGCCCTTCAGGCACGTAGGGACCAATACTGGACTGAGTTTCTTTCGGCGTATTCTTCTCAGCAGTGGTCGTTTCGAAACGCTAGTAGCTTACCGATTTTGCAAATATTAAAAATAATAATATGACGTTCAGAAAGAGATACATGATATCTAAATTTGAATAAAATTCTATTTCATTTCATTTCATATTTCATTTCATATGTGTTCCTTAAGAAACGTTGTACAGTACAGGTACAGGGTGTACTGGACTTGTCTTTTTATTCATGCACACATATACAATATCGCTTTAAACATTCGTTCGTCTGTGTTTGGCTAATGCAAACCATACCTGGTGTGACACTTCGTTTAGACTTTTTCTTCTCTAGGGGATCCTGGTGAACTGCTGAGTTCACGGAGACCCCCTGAGGGATCGGGCTAAAGGACCCTGATCACTAGCTTTTGCCCGCAGCTCCGCCCGCGTAAGTGTCGATTCCTCGGAAACAGCAAAATATCACGAAATTAAAGTACCCTATGTCCTTCCCCGGGCCTCAAACTACCTCCGTACCAAGTTCCATCCAAATTGGTTCAATGGTTGAAGCGTGAAAAGTGGCAGACAGAGTGACTTTCGCATTTATAATATTAATAATATTAGTATTGATATGGATTATTTGTTTATAAACGCATGAAAAGAAATGGTCTGAAGTGGCACAAAATAGGGATGTTTGGAAGGAAATGGGGGAGATCTTTGCCCAGCTGTGGGACAGTGTAGGTTTTTAAAAAAGTAAGGTATATAAATGAAATAACAGCAGTACATCGGCGGCCGCCAAAGGAGGTCGCCACGTCGCGCCGAACATGCGCTTCGGTTCTGAATGGGACTCATTCAATACTTTTAATGCTTGTGTAATTCATGTACTTCTAGGTATTAACTATTAGGTTCAGTACATACGGGTGCCCACATTACAATCATTAATAAAGTACAACTTAGAAGACATTTTTCATCACCATCAGGTCCTTTTTAGTCTACACTACAGGAGCACGACCCTCTCTGTAATACTAGAGCCATACTTGGCCAGAGCAGCCAGAGGACTTGGCCTACACTCTCCATGCTGGCCAGACGGGTGGGAGAGGTCTCTCAGATAAGCTTTGTTTAGCTTGTATTTCCTAAGTCGCCTTCTACGACATCCACGGGAAGACCTGGAGTGGTCCTATTCTACTCTGCCGGATACCACACGGCTAGGACATTTTTCAATTGAAGTTATATTTCTCATCATTTGAAGTTATATTACTTGCTCTAAGTATATCTGCCCGCGACTGTACATGCCTTTAGACTCACGCATACCTAGAACCTTATTTATTATTCGTATCCGATTTTTCGATCGAGGAAAGCATTTTATTGCTATGCGGAAGAATGAGGAAGCTTCCAATAAACTAATTCGCCTTTTATTAATGGCCGCGTCACAACAGAGGGTAGTTTTTCTGGTATAGGACGGCAAATGAGCAAGCGACATGCTTACCATCAGGTGACCCGCTTACTCGCCGCGCTGGGCAATGGTGATTTTGCGTGATCACCGTTGCCCATTGTCAACTGCTACACCAGGGGTGTGACAAGAGCGTTGCTTGCCTTTAAGTTTGTTAGGATTCCATGTGACCAAAACAGGAGCAAGCGAGCGTCCCCGACTCACGGCGATTACTCCCCGTAAGTCGGGGACGCGAGTAGCTTATATCAAAATTATATACTCGTAAAGACAAATATAGTATTTTTCAGACGCGCATTGATGTTGCCCGACTTAATCATTCAGAGGATATTCTAGCTTATCTTAAAATATTAGTAAGTATTTTATTTAAGTGCACACAAAAAAAAGAAATAACAAAAAACACAAAAGAGAAAGATACAAAATAAAATATTTGCGCTTACCTTATTCAAATCAACCTTATATTAATGCTAAAGTTACTCTGTCTGTGTGTTGTAATGTACTTATTCACGTTTCAACCATTGAGCCAATTTAGATGAAATTTAGTATGAAGATAGTTTGAGGCCCGGAAATCGATAAATGATACCTTTGATCCCAAAACAAGATATTATTCTTGAAGAAGCGTAGCCTGGGCGAAAAATTGTAAAAAAAATGTGACAATTGTATTAGTTAGTACTATTACTTATTCTGTGCTAAGAGGCAAAAGAGAATTAGAATAGGGTCCAATTGGCACCTGTTGCGTAAGAAATCTAACAAGATAGTTATCTATTTAAATTATGCAAACAGTTAAGTATCTCAATATTCAATCATTGTAAATGTAATTTAAGGCTAACACTTATAAGGAGCCTTGACGTGACCTTTATTTTAAATATCAGTTTTAAGACCCATGGTATGTTCCGTGCCATGGAGTTCAAGTCGTTGTAATAAATTACAATACTTTATTAATATATTATTAAGCCTTAATATTTAAAAAAAAAAACATATTCAACGCTCAATCCTACCTTGGCAGTGAACTCGATTCGTATGCCGTGACGCCCAACGGTATGACGTTCATTAGGTACATGAATCCAAATAATGTGTATCCTTGGTCTAATAATCTTCAATTAAGTATAAAACTAACATAGTTGAAATATTTTGACATAAAAAAATAAATTGAAACAAATTATTTATTCAATTAAATAAAATTATGCCTATTTATGTGCGAGTTGTAATTGTATTGTAAGTAACTAACTAATTATACAATAATAAGGTCACGGATTGCTCCATTGTTTTAACGCAGGTAGCTGGACAGGCCGACCGGCTGAATGAGAAGATACAACAAGGCCACCAAATAAATCCTATCTTCTTATGATAAATCGTGAGCCGAAACTCATTGCCACGCAAGACAAAGGCATAAAAAATCAACGAAAACGGCAACCCGCCTACAAAGTAAATAAACGCGTTCACTAATTTAGCATTATACAACGAAGGTCACTTCACATCAATATTAATTATCAAGCAATTAAAATAGGACGCAAATAACTGGCAGCATACTCGACCTAAAAAAAAAAAGTTTCATTTCGCATTCGATGAGCAATAACTGTCAAACTGCAAACCGCGCGAAAAAGTTGAAACTATCGCACAATATGGCGTCGCGATGAGCAGTTACGCAAATGTAAAGAGTTTTGCTCGGTGTATTATTTATTGATTGTTGAAAAACAATGGCGGGCGCTCGCTGGCAGTGAGTCAGTGGGTCAAGGGTGCGCTGTCCTAGTTACGCAGCCGCGCGCCGAAATTCGCGGGCTTACAGTTGCTAACCTCTAGAGTAGGGAGGGGCCATGCGGTGATGCATTTACGTTTCTGAATATTTTAATATTTGTAGTTTAAGGCGTATTACTTATTCGTAGATTTAAGGCCATTTTTTCCAATTAAACGGTGCTTCTTTAAAGACTTGTTAAAAACATTATTAGGTAGAGTACCTAACGTTAGTATTTATTCGTTGGACGATGCTGGTTAATGGATGGACTTTGGTTACTTTGTCGTTTTATCTACAATATTTAGTTAGTAAATATTTCAGCTACTATGTTTTTATTTCTTCATTTTTTTAAAACTCTGAGAGATGTTATTAAAAAAAAACAGATGTACCTAATTGCAGCTGCTAATCAAGAAAAAACTTTCCTAAATAAATATTCAAACATTCAAGCTGATGAAGGAGTCTCGATTGTCGAATTCATCTGAAGTACATGTTGGCCTCACTTGATAAGATTCCTATTTTACTATATTATTGGTTCTTCATTTAGTCGAACTAGAGAAATTACTAATAGGTCTGTCTGTCACAGTTAGTAATTACCTACTAATGGTTTCTTGTAAGAGATCTCGATCGCCTGGGCACCGGGACTGTTGACAAGACAGATGGAGATCTAGGATTCCAAGACAAAGCCGCGCTTAATTAATTGCCTCATATTTAATAATTAGACAAAAAAGAAATATCGACTGCATTCCTGTCCGTCACATCACTAGCGGACTGGCCCAGCATTGAATCCGTCTCCTTACGTAACCCAAGTTTAAGGCCGCCTAGGTTTCGGCAGTGAGCGGACCTCGGCGCCCACAACTCACAACTCGCAGGTGGCCATGCCAAGCCGCTTTCTTAGCCGTATGCATAATAGCCGTATTCATACTCTCCTCAACCTACTTGGTTGAGGAGAGTATGAAGTTACATCATTGGGTTTTAAGAGAAGAAGTACTTATTATTAAATATCTAGATTCTCTAACTTCAGTCAATTAAATAAGTAGCTATACGCAGTTTTTTTTTTAATAATTATACATAAGGTACGCTTTACCATTAAGTAATTTACTATTGTAAAGTTCTTTTAAACATTTGAACCATATACCTATAAAATTCAATAGATAAGTGCCAACTGAATAACGAACTGAAGCCGAATTAGATATTTACGTATTTGAAATGTGTATCTATGAATTATAAGACCATGTTTTTAGGGCAAAATATGATTTTATTAGAAGCAATAAAGATAAATAATTACGATTATGAGGAAAACAGATTATTTTAACACAATTTTTAACTAAAATAATAATTACTAGGTACTTAAAACATATGCTTTTTTAATCGTTGTTTTTTTTTTTCATATTCTTTAAGTACATTTGTTTCCATATTCTGAAAGAAAAGAAAACTGCCGGTTTTTTCTCCCTCTTTCCGATCTAGAAAAGCCGTTCATGGAACTACCCTAATCACTATTCTAATCTTCTTGAACTGGCTAAAATAGCCGCCGAGATCCAGCAAGAGGCTCTGTCTGTCCCATAAAGCATAAGATCGTGATCTAATATTACTTATTTAAGTTAACCCCGAATAACTTTTATAAAGGCTTCTTAATAATAATTAAATTATTCTTTATAAAGGAAAACCATTTTAATTCCTGACCGAGCTTTTCAAATCAAATTACATAGAAGAAGCAAGTAGCATGATATGTGATTGTAAAATTTAAACAGTAACCATGGTATAACATTGTATAGTGAGAGTAAAGATCACATAACCTTTGCCGGATAAAAATCCAAGGTGACATGGAAAAGGAACCTAGCGCCATCTCTTGTCGAGTAGCCGAACTAAAGTTAACATGATTATTTCTCTGTTGCCTTGGCCGCGTAGAAATAGGAAGGATATTGATAAAACAAAGTGCTACAGCTTGTTAAATGTAATTTGTTTTACAATGGACGATCCAGATAAGAAAATTACCGTGTTATGTCTAGGTCCGAAGGGCTCAGGGAAAACTACTTTATTGAAAAAACTGCAGGATGCAGAGGGCATAGATAATACGTACAGTCCTGTGCCGACGATAGGGACTAATATTTATGATATTAGTTATTTGAATAGACATGGAAAGAAACAGGTGATGTTGGTGAGAGAAGTGGGAGGCGAGATGGCGCCACTGTGGAACAACTATTTGGATGGAGTTGAAAAGGTAAAGAATTGCATGTAGCAGATTCAACGATTGTCACCTGCAATATCATTACATGTCCCCGATAGAATATCTTTGGTTGATCCAATCATTGACTTAAAGTTCGAGTATAGTAACTCAATGCGCATTCGTCTAGTTTTTCAGATATTCCCTTGATCGATTTTTACAAATCGTTGGAGAACAAATAGCCATTATATTTTACGACTAGACTGTCATATATAGAATTTAAGTTTTGTTTATAACCAAATAGATAACCTTAATAAATTACAGTTAATAAATTAGCCAACTAGCGCCATACATAGTTTTATTTATCTTACAAATCGAACAGATTAAATTTAAAAAAAAAACTATTTACGTCTCTAGTAAATTATATTTAGAATTTTGGTATTAGGTACTTTTCATTATAGCGCATTTTATTAAGATAATTATTGATTACCAACAATTCTCTAAATTGAATTGTTGCTAAATAATGAAAAGTTATTAGCGAATTTTAGTTTTAGATCTTTTTATTTGATGTGATTTATGAGTTACAGATATAAAATAATGGATGGCGCTAATTAAATTGGCTCATGTACCTAAACCTCTAAAATTTATATCCCTTATACGGTATTCTCTTGGTCTTGTTAAGTTATTATTAATTAATCCCGTAATTGTTCGTAGCAGATAATATACGTGGTCGATACTTCAAACCTGTGTCAGATATCTGCGGCTGCTGTCCTTCTTTATACGCTGCTAGCAGAGCCACGCCTCAGAGCCACCAAGGTAAAGTATTTTTGAGCCATAGTGTGTTCTGAGTGATTATTAATTACATGAAATTTTAATGTTTTTCAGTTCATTGGATATTAGAAATCCGGCATATTATATGATTTGCTTCTTCACTCAGAGAAATTAGTCATTAAAGTGACAGCGGGTAGGCGTACCGAGCAAAACCAATGGCCGATGGGACAGACATCATTTAATTCTCACTGACCAAAAGCGTTTTATAAATGCGAGCAGGTAGTGGCAAGCGCAACGTTGAACATCCACCAATGTGGGTAGTGGGACCGTCTTAATCAACCTCAAGGGGTGCGGGTCACCCTGGCGCCGCGAGTATTAAAAAGGGTAGTAAATTTTCGATCTTTTCGACTAGGTACGTAAAGATTGAGAATTTACTCCCCTTTCCCCGCTGAAAGTACACCACAGCTGGCCAATCAATTTTTATAAAATATTCTCCGAGCTTGGAGAGTTCTATGTCGTACTGTAATTTCATGAGGCTAAAGTATTTGAAGACGATATATAATTATACTCTTTTTCAGTTCATTTTAGTTTTAAGCAAGATGGACGCCGCATACCGCCAAATGCGCAACGAGGCGCTGCTTATGCTACAGTTCGCGCGACTCAGCAAAGAGCTCAAGAGCGCCCCAAAGCTGCTGGAAGCATCTCCGCTCACCGGCGAGGGTATCGACGAGCTGAGGGCTTTTATTGCAGAGCCTATGAGACCTGTAAAAATAATTACTATTTAGACATAGCATTGATCTTTATTTTATTGTTTAATGTTATTTCTGTTATTTAATCTACATTTTAATGAAATAAAACATTTTTTTTAAATCTATCTGTTTAAATTTATTTCTGTGCTATCGACAAACGGCAAGTACAAAAAATAGCAGCTGTCATGTCAATGTCACATCGTTAAAATTAAATGAAGGATCGATTTCTTATCATTTGTTTATGTCTCAGAACAGTTTATGTTTTCAAACGTAGTGATTATATTATTACTCTTTGATGTTTCTCTAAATAATATTTATATTTAAATAAATAATATTTCAATTGTATGAAATCTATTTTTAAATTAAGTAATACAAATGAGATAGCTGAGAAATATGGATGTGTCCAAAGTTTGCCGCAGTTGCATGAAAGAAGTTACGTCCTGGGAGAAAGAAAACTTCACCCCAAGTTCTGTGCAGAATATGTTTTCTTATTGCACTAATATAAAGGTAGGTAAATAAGTATTTAAAACCCATATTAGGAGCATAACCCATTTAGTACTTACCTATCTTAAACTCCTATTTACTTATGACTTTGAGGCCGTTTTTTTCTAAAATGATAAGCCGCAGGAAAAAGTTTTTTACAACAATAAAGCTTATATTGAAGACTTCTGTGTATAGGAATAATAAAAAGTACAGTCTAAGTCCCAGCCGCTTGGCACACCCTTTGCTACACACCAACTGATATTTTATATCCGAGCATTAAAATGATACTGAGTAACAATATCACTAATTTATGAAATAACTATATACTTTTTTGAAAATTTAATATTTATTTATATCTTAATTCTAGGTTTACAAAAATTGTGTATTGTTTATATAAAAATTTACTCTTTCCCTAGATAGTCTTTTCCGACATAAGCCTCCTTTCCAATTTAATATACTTAGTTCCAATTGTTGAATATCGGCAGATCACAGATGATGACAACCTCCCACGACAATTCTGCTACAACTGCATTGTCAAGATTGAGTCCTCCTTCACATTCATCACCGAGGCACAGAAAGTCAACGTCACGCTAAAGAACATCATATCTCGGACCATCACTAGTGTTATTGTCAAACCAGAGAATAGTACTAATAATACAGATATAATTTTAAATAAAAATAGTAAGAAATTAACTCTGCCGGACTACAAATTAAGCACTACGGAAGTTTACCAAGAGCCTCGAATCCTGATACAAATATGCAACAAATCTGAGGAGGTAATCAAAGAAGATGCTCAAGAACAGAATGATGGGCCAGAAAAAGATAATTGCTGTGAAAAACAATACTGTCCTGTTTGTAGAAAAGCATTTACATCAAAAACTTGGCTGGATAAACATATAGACAAGGATCATACTCGGCCTATGTATCATTGTTCTCACTGTGTTAAAAGTAAGTTGACACTGTTTTTAGGGTTCCATACGCAAAGGGTAAAAACGGGACCCTATTAGTCTTTGCTGTCTGTCCGCCCGTCTGTGACAGGGCTTATATCTATTGAACTGTAATAGATAAGGCTTAAAATTTTCAAAGAATGTGTTTATCTATAGCTGCTATAACTTCAAATACTAAAAACAAAAAAAAAATTCAAATTAAGGGAGGGCAAATACAGCAAACTCTGTGTTTTTTTGAGCGTAGGTGGTAATGGAAACCTTTGATGTTTTAATCTGAATCAAAAAAATCTTTTCTATAAAGTACCTAATAAATATTGTAAAGCTGTTACATAAGACAGCAATTAAGTCAAATTAGCCTGTTGCACTGAATATATTAAAGAAGATTTTATTACAAGTTTAATTGATGGACAAATATATGGAAATGTTATTGAACAAATTGAACGAAAAACTCAACCAGCAAACACTAACTATAACAACAGTAGTAACAACAAAGGTTACGGAGGCATTGGAAGAAAAGCTAAAAACATTAACAGAAGAAAATACTAAACTACAAGCCAAAGTTACTGTCTTGCAACAAAGACTTAGCGCAGTGGAAAAAGAAAAACGTAAACAGAATTTAGTATTTTTCGGACTGGAAGAAAAAGGGAAGTCAGAAGCCGAGCTTGTGGACTACATAAAAGATGTTATAATAGAAACGGGGACACATCTAGAAAGCCATGAAATCAAAAATGTTTACAGAATTGGGCAGCGCACCAACAAAAAAAATTGTCCTGTAGTGGTCTCCATCACATCCATGTGGAAAAAGCATATGATTATGAAAAATAAGGCTAAAATACCGCCTGGTATCTACATTAAGGAAGACTTTCCCAAAGAAGTATTAGAGAAAAGAAGACAGCTGCAAACAAGACTAGAAGAAGAAAGAAAAAAGGGAAACTATGCATACTTAAAATATAACAAATTGATAGTAAGGAATCAAAACGATAATTCTCGGGAAAAGAGAAAGAGGGAGGACACAAGCCCACAAAACTGCTCATCGCAAAAGAGAGCTGTCACCACCACCAATGAAAACACTCAATCTTCTGACAATACCATGAAAAGAGTTTTGAAGCCAAACATTCTAAATTATATATCAAGAGAAAAATCACTGCCATTGTCTGAACAGCCAAAAAACTAACATCTGCTGTGACCCGGAACAGAACTACAGACACCTTAACACTACCATTAAAACCAACTTTTGCAAAAAACACCCCAATCCGGCTGGTCACCGTGGGGAACGAAGACCACCACCCTCCAATAAAACCACACTCACACCAAATACATGGGAGCCACAAAACTACTTTTCAACCCCAAGACACTCATAAGGAAATACAGAAACGAAATGCTAACAATTTATACATATGTACACTAAACACACGAACCTTGAGAACACCAGAAAGTCTGCATGAGCTAGAACTGGCTATTGAAATAGTCAAATGGGACATCTTAGGAATAAGCGAGATGAGAAGAATAGGAGAAGGAATAGAGGAGAAAAACCACTACATCTTATACTACAAAGGAGAAATTGCAGGACACAGAGGAGTAGGATCTTTGGTAAAGAAAAACCTGAAATGTCAAATCACCGGATTTGAAGGGATATCAGACAGAATAGTGGCATTACATATTAACTTCGATCATTAATACCAACTAGATAACGCATTACCTACAAAATCGTAGCAAAATTCTGTCCGCTCGAACATATAGCTATACATCTACATTGACTTACTAATAAACAGAGACTAAAGTTTTAAAACCATTTTAATATCAAGATATTTCAGACCATATCACCTTACAATAAAGTCGCTTTTTTTAAAACAATTACCTTATGCTTACGATTATTCGTCACGAAGACTAGCAAAGTAATAAATAACACCTGTCACTTAGAAACGAAGAATCATTTTGTCTAAGAACATCCATTGTGATGACAAGCTTATTGCACTAATCATAAAGTACTTTTCTCGTTGATTACATTGCGAGTTACGTCGTTTTGTTTCGTTTCTGTTTGCTTCTTCAAATGTTTGTGCGGATGTTGGCTAGCTTGGCCAAACATTTCTTGCCGTGGTTGAAAATCGGCAACTTTTATTTAAAATATTTAGTATTAGTTAAAAGGTAAAATGTATAAAATAGTTAATTTACCTACCGAAAATAAGAAACTCGGGACGAAAAATTCTTTTTTCGGCCATTATTTCGACAAGTTTTTAGTGCACACTGCGGCATCGTGACACTTCGTTACGTTGGCTGTTTGGACCGAACTAAATAAAATAGCCCCACACTGCTTGAGTGAGGGGCTATTTGCCGAGCCGTTTTTTATGCGCTGACCCGACATCTAGTTGGTATTAATGATCGAAGCATATTAACCTACCAGAATATACAAAACACTGGACAGTCATTCAAGTCTATTCACCTACAGAAAAAGCTACCAAAACAGACATCGACCTATTCTACGGCCAGCTAAGTGAAATAACAGAAAAATATGCTGGAAACAATATAGTAGTAATGGGAGACTTTAACGCTCAAGTAGGTGCACGAATAGCCAGAGAGGAACATATAATTGGAGAATATGGAAGCGGTAAAAGAAGCAAAAATGGCGAAAGGCTGGTAGAATTCTTGCTAGAACACAATTTAACATTGCTTAATTCCATATTCCGCAAGAATCACAAAACTAAATGGACGTGGGTATCTCCAGACGGAAAAGTTAGAAATGAGATAGACTATATCATAACCAACAAAGCTGGACTGTTCTCTGATACAGGTGTAATACAAAACCTTAACTTCAATATCAATCACCGGATGGTACGTAGCTGTTTATCTAAATGTGCATCAAAGAAACCTAGACCAAAAGCAACTCACACAAACTACCTACCTCTTCTTACCTATGGTAAAAAGGTTGCCACAAAAGAGGTCACAGAATACATGATGGAAGTGGCCAACTCAAAAAAAAAAACTAAGCGAAAAATACACTATTATAGAAAACAAGCTCAAAGAACAGATAAGAGTGCAACCAAATAAGAACAAACAATCCTATCTAAGTGACGAGACTATTGGACTAATTGAAGACAGAAGAAACCTAATAGCAAAAAAGAACAAGAAGGAAAATCTCAAAGAAATCTCAGATTTAAGCAAACAAATTCGAGAAAATATGAGGAAGGACAGAAAGAACCTGAGAATAAAAACGTTAGAAAACCATATTATTAGTACAGGGGGCACTCAAAAGGCTCTTAAGGAACTTCGCGAAAAGGGAAAAGAATGGATACCTACGCTAAGAGATAGAGATAAAGATAAAGAATCGCTAACCTCATCACGAAGCAAAATTCTAAAAATAGCAACTGAGTACTACAGCTTGTTATACTCAAACCAGCAAAATAAAGCCACGTCTGAAGAAAGCCCTAGGCTGGAAAATATATTTGGGGATACCGATGTAATACCAAAAATACTAATATCAGAAGTAGAAAAAGCTATAAAAAGCCAAAAGATAGAAAAATCTCCTGGTCCAGATAGAATTTCAAACGAGCTTATGCGAGGGACAATCGAGGAATTGAGTCCGATACTAACAAATGTCTTCAATGAGATACTCTATACTGGCAACATACCAAGTCAATGGGCAGAGTCACACATAATACTTCTTCATAAAAAAGGACCAAAAGATGATATTGGAAACTATAGGCCCATATCTTTCATTTCAAATGTTTATAAAGTCTTTGCGAAAGTCATTCTCGATAGGATATCAACGAGGCTAGACGAAAACCAACCAGTAGAACAGGCGGGGTTCAGAAAAAACTTTAGTACAATTGATCATGTACACACAATTAAACAGCTCATACAAAAATACAACGAGTATAACAAGACAATCTACCTGGCTTTCATAGATTATACAAAAGCCTTTGACAGCCTCAAGCACGAAGCAGTATGGCAAAGTCTTGCAGAGCAGGGAATAGAAAAGGTTATGTGAATATTATGAGAAACATCTACTGTGAAAGTAAAGCTAGTGTCAAGCTGGAATCTCTGGGAAATGCTTTTCCAATCGACAGGGGAGTCAGGCAAGGCGATCCACTCTCGCCAAAGCTGTTCTCAGCAGTACTAGAACAAATGTTTAGAAAACTAGAATGGGACCACCAGGGACTAAACATAAACGGTGTGCGACTGAACCATCTACGATTCGCCGATGACCTAGTTATATTAGAGGAGAACCCAAAAATACTGGAATCCATGATACAGACTTTAGCAGACAAGAGTAGGGAGATAGGATTGGAAATGAACTCGACTAAGACAAAGGTAATGACAAACTCCGTAGCTGCAGCCATAAGCATAGATGGAAAAAAACTTGATTATGTAACGGAATATGTATACCTGGGCCAGATTATATCACCCAACGATCAAATGACCAAAGAAATAGATAAAAGAATTGCTACTGGATGGAGAAAATTCTGAGCTTTGAAAGAAATTATGAAGAGCAAGGATTAGGCATAAAAGTCAAGAAAAAAACTTATGATACCTGTATTCTCCCCTGTATAACATATGGTTGTGAAACCTGGGCATTGACTAAAAGGCATAGGGACAAACTTGCAAAATGCCAGAAAGCCATGGAGAGGAGTATGCTGGGATTAAAACTAAAGGACAAGGTCAGGAGCGCAGACATCAGAGAAAAAATAAAAACAACAGATATCTTGCAACGTATTGACCAGCTCAAATAAAGATGGACTGGGCATATGCTCCGTTGCAACTATGAAAAATGGAGCAAGCGGGTGACAGTTTGGTACCCAAGAGACGGCTCTAGGAGCAGAGGCCGTAAAGTGTTAAGATGGGAGGACGACTTGATAAGGACCTTAGGTCCCCTATGGCTACGGGTGGCAGCAGACAGGAAACAATGGAAATCTATGGAGGAGGCCTTTGCCGTAAGGCACACCGAACTAAGAGATATACTATAAAACAAACTTTGCCCTGTGTTAAACTGTAAACAAATGGTTTGGAAATAAAGGCTTATTTATTATTATTATTATAATTGATGTTGCAGTAAGTAGTTTATTTGTTTGCATTGCAAAATCGGATTCCATATCTGTTGCAAGCTTATCCAGGGTGACTGCCAAGACACTTGCCACATTGATAGAGTAAGTTGGACTTTAACGTAAAATATCCTCTCATGTTAAACTACATCATCGCTCAATGTCGATATCGCTCATCACCCTGACTTCACAGTGCCTTAATTGCAAAATGTCTACATATGCAAAACTACTTTTTTTCACCTATTGGATTTTTATTCCATGAGAATAAAAATTTAAATTGTATAACATTATTTTTATGTAATTGATTATTTTGTGACATTTATTCTATAATGCATGTATTGAAATTGTGTGAAAGAGCGGGACTCGCCAGATACAGGTTTCTTTAAACTTAATTGGTGAGCCCTTGCTGCATGTTATGTTAAATGAAAAACTTTTTGATGAATAAATAATTTTGAATTTTGAATTTTTTGAACTACTAAATTGCATATCTTTTTTATCGCTCGTAGTCTGTATTCAGTCTTCGATTGTCAGGTAAATCTTTATGCACAACTTTTTCAGCATTCACCAAACTTTCCCAGTTGAAGAACCACACAACCACACATTCTGACGAACGATCATACGCGTGTGTATTCACCGGCTGTGGCAAGAGCTTTAAGAGGAAGAAGGACCTGACCAATCATACTCGGAGACATGGTGACTTCAGACCGTATGTTTGTGACCTGTGCTCTATGAGGTAAATACAGATTTTGGTGAAAAAGGAAACCACTCTTAAATATTTACGGCTAGCTCCGTGGCGCAGCGGTCAACACGCCAGCCTGCGACACGGAGTGCCCGGGTTCGATCCCCGGCCAGGTCAAGATGGAAAATGATCTTTTTCAAAAAACACTGACAAAGGCCGCTCCTATGGATTTTTCGTTCTATGGGAGGATATTGCAATACTCACCACTCTTGGCAGGCGGGTTGGCGAGCGCAGTTTCTTTGGCTTCTTGTGCTTCTGACGCTGCTACCCAACGGGAGCATTTTTAAGCTGGAAAAGGATAGGAATTTTTTGGATCTGGGATGGAAATGAAGTCTCACTCGGAATGGGGGAAAAGCAAGTAGCCAGACACCCCTGACCATGGGTGTGTGTGTGAGTGAAACTTACAGTAGGAGAGCTCAGTCTGTGCGGTTTATCCCAATATATTCTTCGATCAAATATAATGACATTATATAATATATATATAATTGACAGCTCCGTGGCGCAGTGGTTAACACGCCAGCCTGCGACACGGAGTGCCCGGGTTCGATCCCCGGCCAGGTCAAGATGAAAAATGATCTTTTTCAGATTGGCCTGGGTCTTGGATGTTTATCTATATATGTATTTGTTATAAAATATAGTATCGTTGAGTTAGTATCCCATAACACAAGTCTCGAACTTACCTTGGGGCTAGCTCAATCTGTGTGATTTGTCCGTATATATTTATTTATTATTTAATGGTAGATACAGAGTCTCATACAAAATGATGCCTAAATAATGTCCCCGAGCCAAAACATCATGCATACTTACAAACAACAACAAAAACGGTACATACTGAAAGTATGACACTCCATCTTTCTTTTTCACTTTTGACGCGTAGTTTTTGCATCTTTTCATTGACCTTTGTCATCGCGAGACTTGTGAGTGTTAGCGCGGTTTATTGAAACTGTGAACAAAACAGCTCCGAAACCCGATTAGGGCGCTGTTTTTCGAATCGTGTATCTACCATTATTTTTGATCGAAGAATATGACTTATTTATTTATTCAACACTTTATTTTTTCCAGGTTCAAAGAGAAGAACGTGTTGAAGGGTCATATGAAGGTGCATGACAACAGCAAAGAGTTTGTGTGCGACCATTGCGGGTGGAGCTTTGCACAAGGTATTATTCTTTAAAACCAAAGGGCTGTTGCGCACTTCAGAGCAGGGGTTGGAATACCGGTAAAAATTCATTACCGGTACCACTATGAAACGACAGTACCGGTAATTGGATTGGTACCGGTACTTTTGGTAACGATAAAAATCAAGTACCGGTACCTTTATAATACAACGGTACCGGTAATTGGATTGGTACCGGTACCTCAATAAAACGACGGTACCGGTAATTGAATTGGTATCAATAAGTTTAATAACGTTAATAACAGAAGTACCTGTACTAAATACCGGTACTTAGTACCGGTACTCGTATCGGGAATTATCATTTCGTTAATGTGTGTCGTTGCCGTGTTGTGCATGTGCGCCGTGAGGCGGGGGCCCACAATGGGGCGGCACTTTTACAGTCGAGCGAGTCCCATGCGGTGGACGGCAACAATGCATAGGTACCGGTTAAATTAACGCAATTTTTAACAATATTATTACCGTTATTTTTTAGATGATTACCGTTAAAATTTAACAGAATAGAAGTACCGGTACTTATAATGTGAATTTGGTACCGGTAACAAGTAGCGGTAAAATTACCGTTAACTGTTAACAATATTATTACCGTTAAATACTAGATTACCGGTACCCCATATTACCGTTAAAATTTTAACAGAATAGTAATACCGGTACTTACCGGTACTTATAATGGGAATTTGGTACCGGTAACAAGCCCTGCTTCAGAGTATGCGCAGCCCACACGATTCCATCAATAGAAAAGAATTGAAATCGAAAATATGCGATGAAAAAATTTCGCCACAGGTAGGGTTTGAACCTACAACCGACAATTCGACATCTAGCCCGTCGATGCTCTCAACCACTGAGCTGATTTTTTCATCGCATATTTTCGATTTTAATATTAAACTGAGCATTGTTATGCTATTAATATAATTAATTGAGAAAGCTTTCTCCACTTTAATCAACTTTCAATTCATCTGATATGAATTAAGTTGGATACCACA
Organism: Elegia similella; assembly: GCA_947532085.1. Taxonomy (NCBI): domain Eukaryota; kingdom Metazoa; phylum Arthropoda; class Insecta; order Lepidoptera; family Pyralidae; genus Elegia; species Elegia similella. Next base: position 30,602,141 of record OX383927.1, on the reverse strand, counting down.
CTTCTAAATAGTGGGTAGTAATGGAGATTACGCATGCTTCGAATGCGTGTACCTATAATATGTGATGAACAAATTCGCCGCGGTAAATTGAAGCTACGGCAGCTCAGTGGTTGAGAGCATCGACGGGCTAGATGTCGAAGGTTGTAGGTTCAAATCCTACCTGTGGCGAAATTTTTTCATCGCATATTTTCGATTTTAATATTAAACTGAGCATTGTAATGCTATTATTATAATTAATTAAGAAAAGAATTGGTTCAGATACTTGTGTCAGAATTAGAATCTTGTATGACAAAGGAGGATGACGCGCGCGAGCGTCGCGTCGTTCGTTTATGAATGTAACATAGACTTACAAATGTTAAGACAGGACAATTAAAACTTGAAAAAAATGGTTGTCTGTAAATTTGATACGGACGATAATTTTACGCGATAACGGTGGAAGAGAGATAGATGCGTCACAAGCCGAACGCTTAGGCCGACTCTATATCTCTTGTTTTGCTCTCTAGCTGGCACACATTTTTTATTCATGGTAGAGCCACGCTACCGGCAAAATGAATTGTTAATAGCATGAATGGGCCGGCTCGTCGGGGGATGTACCACACTCTCACAGAAAATCGACGTCTGAGTAGAAGCTTTACCGCTTCTATTCTTCGTTCTATGAGTGAGATAGCCGGAGGCCCATCCATCCCCCTCCCCTCCCCATTTCCTTCCCCCAACTCCTTGAAAGGCCGACAACGCACCTGTCACACCCAGGTGTTGCAGTTGTCCATGGGCAGCGGTGATCACTTACCATCAGGTGACCCGCTTGCTCGTTTGCTGTCCTATATCAATAAAAAAAACACGGAACGTGACAATTTTCGTGCGTGCAGCTGACGTTCTACGATTTATAGGACGTTATCACCGCGTCAAAAACAATTTTATTAAATTACTAGCTTTCGCCCGTGGCTCCACCCGCGTCAATGTGAATCCCTCGGGAATAGTACTTTTTCCCAGGATAAAAGGTAGCCTATGTTCTTCTCCGTACTCCAGAGAACTTGTATGCAAAATTTCATGATGATCGGCTCAGTAGTTACATCGTGAAAGCGTAACAAACAAACAAATAAACAAACTCACTTTCGAATTTATAATATTAGTAAGGATGCTCGAATTCGTAGAATAAACATTATTGTTCGTGATGCTAGGTTATTAGTGTTTTACAAGTAACCTGTATTTGCCAGCTGGAAACCTGAAAGTCCACATGCGCATACACACCGGGGAAAGACCTTTCTCGTGCTCAGAGTGCGGGTTCCGCTCCGCCACGGCGTCGAACCTGCGGCGCCACCAGCGCACGCACGCCGCCACCGCCTCACACGTATGCAACACCTGCAGGAAGGCCTTCAACGATGCCAGCGCTCTGGTAAGTCGGGATAGGATTCTTCTTCCTCTTTTTATCGAGTCGGAGATGGCTATTTTCAAATGTATTTTAACCAATATTTGGCCACGCTGACCGCCTTGTCGTTGGCTGCGTTAAGATCTTCATTTGTACAAGAAATGGGGCAGTTGGGACATAAAAAAAGGTGGGCCACAGACTGAGTGGCACCAGTCACATAGGCTATTGCTGGAGAAACCCCACCTAGCTCGGTTTTCGCGACATTTCCCAACACCAGCCCGGAGCCCGTTCAGAGACTGCCAGACTGCCCAGACGAGATCACTACCCGGTGGAAGCTTCTCAGCAGGTTGAATATTGGATGGTGATGGTGGGTACTTGCGTTTCCACCATTAGAATTTAGTCCTATTGGCTAGGATTAATTGTGGTAGAGCCACGCTACCGGCAAAATTCATTTTTGCTCGTAGTATGTATGGGCCGGCTCGTCCGGGGAAGTACCACACTCTCACAGTAAATCAACGACTGAGTAGAAGCTTTACCACTTCTATGCTTCGTTCGGTAAATGAGAGAGCCGGAGGCCCTTCCTTCCACCTCCCCTTCCCCTTCCCCCACCCTCACTCCATTCTTCTTAATTTATTTACTTCGGGTTAATAAACAGTATAAGAATATAAAATACGGAAGATTCCTCCTTGAAAGGCCAGCAACGCTCCTGACACACCCAGGTGCTGCAGTTGTTCATGGGCAGCTGTGATTGATTACCATCAGGTGCACCGCTTGCTTGTTTGCCGTCCTAAAAAGGGATAATCTTGCTTTTGTGCGATTTTGCGTGAAACATTCGATAGTATATTTGCTCTTGGGACCTGCCCAGGAAAACTTTTTGTCTTCGAAACAAACACAAAATATTCTTCTTAGATTAAATAAGGTCTGGAAAAGTTGCTAATTTACGATCACCTTTGATCCACCTATTCCTACTAAAAAGAGGAGAATGGTTACTCTAAACCGAATTTGTGAACCTAAAGTATCCTGGCATGTAGCGTCGTCAGTCCGATTTAAAACACCGTCCGATTTTAAATCCGATAATTTAGGATAATTTATATACCAGGACAATTTAGGTCAACAAATTCAGTCCAGTGTCTTTGCTTCAAAGACACTCTGGACCGAATTAGTAGACCTAAATTATCCTGGCAGGGCCGCCATATAGCAACATTAGTCCGATTTAAAAGATCAGGATCAAGGATACTTATATCCTTTTTTTATTAGCATATAAGTCCCAGTACTGGCCAAAAGCCTTTATTTTTCCACTTTATCTTAAAAAAAAAGTCATTTATTGCCAAAACACACCACTTATACAAAAACGTGTTTAAACAATGAGGACATACAATTCGAGTTTTGTAATGTATGGCAAAGGAATGCCTCAGCTTTTGTTAGCACGGAATAAAGTCCGAGCATAACGCTGTTTTTCAGGCATCTATCTCTTGCTGTCTCTCTCCAAGTTTTATCAAAAACAGTCAAGTTGTATATCTTAGTAACCAAGAATTACTTTCCAGGGTCGACACATGCGCACTCATACGGGCGAGTTGCCCTACCAGTGTCCGAACTGCCCGCGCGCCTTCTCAGACAGCTGGAAGCGGAAAACGCATCTCATGCGTGCGCACCATATAGCCCTACAAGATATTCCTCGTATGAGAAGAGATGGAATACCTGTGAGCAGTGCGGATAATAGGGCAGTGCCTAAAGCGCCTCGGAGAAGAAATGAGGGATACAATGGAGGGGAAGATTAAGGCGTTCTTGGCGGGAATTTCGGCGGACTGCACGGTTTCTGTTTTGGCTTGTTTTGCAAATTGTTTCTAGTGGAGTTATAATGTGAAATCGTGTAATTTGGTGTTATAGATGTCCATGTTTATGAACAATGTGTTGAATAACTAAAATAAAGTGTCATGGTGCGGCTGTAGTAAGATTTACTTAGTGGATTCGTGGGAATTGTCAGCGGCTCCGTCGAATCAGCGAAATAAATTACACCATAATTTCCTTGTTACACAAGAATAAAGAATAACTAGACACTGGCTTAAATAAGCTTCTGAATGAAGTTTGATGGCCAAATAAAAGAAAAGAAAAAAAGGGAAGATTAAGGAGCGATACTCCGTGGTTCTTCTTGGCATGTCGATGGTGATTTAGGAGAAACACGCAGCCATGTGTACGATTTGTTTCAGACTCATCACATAGATGGCGCCACAGGTTTATCCACAACTATGTATCCACCATATTATGAGAAAATAAAATCAGTATTCACGAGAAATATCTTATTTCAGATAAAAAATATATTTTTGGCTTTTAAAACAATATCTTTCAGTTTTACTTGGTTTACCAACGCCATCTAGTGACGGGTGGAAATGTCCGTAATTATTGCACTGCAGCGCCATCTCCACCGCCCATAGTGGCAGTTAGTGGAACTTACTACTACAGCCTGCCATCAACCGGCTTATATTATATTTTTGTATGAAGTTGGCTGTCTTTATATGTTAGTATTATATTATCCTTGCGGCACATCTGGAATCAGCTGACTCGGTCCATAGAATGGGCAAACACGTCACCACGGTGAAAGAGGGATACAGTAGACGTATCTTATATGTTCAATGTCTTGGAGGATGAATGTATGAGCTTTCGTCAATCCTATAGTGACATTTGAAAGCAAAAAACACCTGTTGCGCACGCACCATGTAGCTAGCGCAAGATATACCTTTCATGTTGGCGTCAGCCGCTCACTGACGCCCTCTTATGACGAGAGGCAGAAGCTGGCCTGTGGGTCGCTCAGCTTCCACACCGCTTCAATGGGGAAGACGCACGGAATAATCGCGTCTTCATACCCGGAGGGAGAGTCATAGCAGAAGTGGAATTTCCGTTGTTCAACATAAGTATAATTCAGTCATAACTTCCTGGTCTCTCTCCGCCGCCTCTTTACGGAGCATTATGTTCTCTTCAAAGATCTGCACTAATGTCCATAACGCCTCACGCCTTAGAGTATAAAAAGTGTTATTTTGAAAAATAGACAATTGTACTGAAACATCCTTTATTTATTTCTTTACAAGCCAACAATTAACACGATTACATGATATGAACAATGAAATATAGAATATATACAATGACTGCAAAATGAAGATTATGTTTCTTATTATCCTAGTAAATATCGAAGCACCATAAACTACGGGTTTCTAAGGTCCATCATTTCTGCCATAAGGGTCGGGCCGTACTGGTCGACGGCGACGGTCCTGCCGAGGATTTCCATACATTGCGCGCGTTTTGTATAGGCAAACCGATCGCCGGCCGTCAGTGTGGGCCGACCCTAAATATACAAATTATGCAATGTGAATGACTTTTTTAAAAATAAGCAGCGGCAACACTGAGGCGTACAAAGGCATACAAAGTAGGCAAACAGGCATACGGCCCACCTGATGGAAAGCGGTTACCGTAGCCTATGGACGCCTGCAACACCAGGGGTGCCACTCGCGCGTTGTCGACCCTTAAGAAATCTTTTCACGTCCTTTTTAAAGAACCCCATGTTGTAGTCACTCGGGAAAACCATGGCTGGGAGTTCGTTCCACAACATAAGCGTACGTAGAAGAAAGTTCCTTTCAAAGCGTCTCGTCCGGTAATCTGTTATTGGGCAACAAAGTGTATAAAACAGAGGCCAATAACAGAGACTCTTTTGAGGAGTATGGCCCAGCGGGCTTGACCATTATTAGCGCTTATACATGTTAAGCATCCCCGGGCGCGGTCCCGACTTGGATGGGTGACCGCAATTGGCACAAAAATATCTCCAGCTCCTCCGTGCTTCGGAAGGCACTTTAAGCCATTGGTCCCGGCATCATTGATAGCAGCCGTTAAGCTATGCCGGATGCTTTAGGCAGCTTAAAAATCTGACACCAGTGTTGGCCACTTACATAAACGAAAAACAAACAAACAGCTCATATAGCAGGACTCGATGACTCAGCGCTGCCATCTGGTGGCAGGCATTTCAGACACCCTTATTGTAAACAAGTACAATTATCTTTAAAAAATATTCTTATAGGTATATAACCTATAAGAATAACTTTTTTAACAAAAAAAATAGAACTACTTTTACGATGTGATCAAACCAAACAAAAATAGGGTTATTGCTACTCCTGTTAATACTAATTTGGAACGTTTAAATATGCATAAGCCAGAAAAATTACTATTTTTACGATTACATACATATTTTTGTTTTTGTTGGTGATTTTATCGTCGGAGACTCTTTAGACCAACATTCTATAATACATATATTTTTTATAATTATAAATAACAACATATACATTCATCTAATAAATAGACATATTTAATGTTTCGTAAGTTTGTAACAGATTTCTTTTACGTTTTATTGAGCATGTCAGCTATATCTCCAAATTCACTATTGATCTATTTACTATGATATACAGTAATAGAATAATGATAGTACAGTGTACTACAGTAGTACAGTCACGAGCATAAATTTATATTTAAACATTAGCAATCCCGGCGAACTTTGTTTTGCTATAAGTAAAAAAATATCCTATCTTTTAAGTTGGAATAAATTACTTACAGATAGTAATGAAGTTTGATCAAACTCGGTTAAGTAGTTTCAGAGTTTATCCCGAACATACAACGTAACACGAGACATTCCATTTTAAACCTTATGTGTACATATTATTGCCCGTGACTGTACAATTATTTCAGTACAGACGAGATAATATTTGAAGACAAATTTATTTCCCAGGACAATATGGCTTAATTCATATTTAGGCGGTGTCGATGGGAATATATTCACAAAGTACAATCGCCTTTGTATGCTTACTAGTAAAGTTCAAATTGCAGTCAACGAAAAGAAAATGTTCGCCGGAAGTCGCGCGACTGTAAGCGTCCGTTTATTTCTTCATACAAATATGAACTTTATTGACATGTATATACAGGTGGTTGTAATCTAAGAATTTCTTGAAATTCCTCTCGATTCCGCGGCAATATAATTTTAACCTTAAGAAAATATTATTTTCCATAAATTATTTTGCCTACATCTATTTTCATTTAAAGTTTAGTATGGAATTTGAAATATTTAAATCGAATTTCAAATTTGGGAAACTAGTTAATACGATGTCGATTTTCATTGTAGCTTTTTAGTCTTCTATCTAATGGCCATTGGCCACAGGTGAAATCGAATTCATTAGCAAATGTTTATGGAGTGACTCAGACCACGAATCTGAACAACTTTCATTATGGGACCAACTCCGTAATAGCAAAAAAAATCAGCTCCATAGATTTTGGCCAAGTATATATTCCACTTTTGTATGAAAGAGCAGATATTTTTTTCACGATGTCGAAGTTGGTCCCATAATGAAAATTGTTCAGAGTCGTGGTCTGAGTCATACTCCTTAAAAGTTTGCTAATGAATTCAATTTCATCATAAGATACAACAACGTTACCATGGAAACCTACTCGTTTTAAATGTATTTCACGGGTTTCTAATTTGTTTGACGTATCTATTTGTAATTTGTAATACCATACTCAACTTTAGCCTGGGAATCTCCTTCGAAAATTATTTCGTCTCTACAGCCTGATTTTGAATTCCCTGATTTTGAATTGAAATCTGGGAATTAGAATTGTAAGAAAAAAAGGTAAAATACGAAAAAATAAATTTAACCTTTCATAGAAATTCGTCCAGCTGATCGGCGACTTTGTATGGGAAACCTAATTTTCTTTTTCGTTTTTCACCTTTTTTTCTTGCAATTCTGTGTTCCATTAGGGATTCTGATTCCCAGATTTCAATAAAGCTAGGAGGTTCAAAATCACGTTGTATATAGCATATAATCAATCTGATCTACAATGAAATAACGCACTAGCGTCAACTGTAAAATATTTCAAATACTATTTCTGAAAAATTCAATTTCTTATGTTACAATTGCGACACCAACTATAATTAAGACCTACGCTGTGTATTATGTAATAATATAAAATACTAGCTTTCGCCCGCGGCTCCGCCCGCGTCAATGTCGATCCCTCGGGAATAGTTCTTTTTCCCGGGATAAAAGGTAGCCTATGTCCTTTTCCATACTCCAGAGAACTTGTATGTAAAATTTCATGATGATCGGTTACAGTACTTACGGCGTGAAAGCGTAACAAACAAACAAACAAACTCACTTTCGCATTTATAATATTATTAAGGATAAGGATTAGGCCGCTGAAAAATCGCGGAAATATTTTACTACAAAAATAAAAGCCAACATCTTTTATAACCAAATTTTTTTAACATGAATGGTAACACTTTTACTCTTTTTACATGGTAATTATTATGTTTATGTCGTTCGATAAACAACGTCTCGTCTTAATAAAAAAATAAATAAATTTTGTTTTATTCGAGGCGCAGCAGTGGTTAACACGCCAGCCTGCTACACGAGGGCTGATCCCCGCCGGGTTCGATACGAAAAATTATCTTTTTCAGATTGGCCTGGGTCTTGGATGTTTATCTATATATGTATTTGCTATAAAATATACTATCGTTGAGTTAGTATCCCATACCACAGATCTCGAACTTACTTTGGGGCTTTTTTTTATCTTAAATTTGAGCGCGTTAGACCTCCATCTTACCTGATGGGAAGCAACGATGAGGTCTAGGGTGGTACACGCAAACTCAAACAATGCCTATTCACTCTTGTCTTGAAAATCCCTAAATTGTACGAGTCGGGCAACAGCGACGCGGGGAGGTAATTCCACTCCTTCGCGGTTCGCAAAATGAAGGAGGGCTAGCTCAATCTGTGTGATTTGTCCGTATATATTTATTTATTTATTATTTATATGTCATCTGTCAAATATAAAAAAAAAAAATATTGTTTATTATCCATCCACAACAACAACAAAAGTTAACTTAATAACTAGAACTTAATAACAACTTTAGGTTTGTGTATAAGTCTGACATTGGTGAAAGAAAGTGTACAGGGTTGTTGTGGAGGACTGGTGCCTGAACTAGGTATCCTAAGAACCTAACCTAAGAACCTATATACATGAAGATTTATCCTAAGAACCTATATACATGAAGTGTGTGGTGACTCACAAACACGCGATGCAGGCAGTCCCTCAGACGGTGACCTGCACGTTCTGCACGATATTGGACCACTCCACCTTGGACGGCACCAGGTAGAACGCCGGGGCCACCTTCTGTCCGCACGGACACTTGCAGCCTGCGAATATTATTCAAATATCCACATTATTCAAATCATCTTCATCATCAGCGAGCTCCGTGGGGCAGTGGTCAACACGCCAGCCTGCGACACGAGGGTGCCCGGGTTCGATCCCCGGTCAGGTCAATATTGATGGAGCATCCCGTTGATGGAGCATCTCCCCCCTGGTCATGATCTACCTTGGGCTACATGGAAGTCCTTGAACAGACTCCGGACTCAAGTCGGCCGAAGCAAGGAGAACATGAATAGGTGAGGTTACAGCTCTGATACTTCCTGTCCATGTGGTGCAACTCCTCAGACCATGGCACACCTGTTGTCTTGCCCTGCGTGTCTTACGACCTGCACACGCGAGGACCTATACAATGCCACTGATAACGCTGTCTCAGTGGCAGAGTTCTGGTCAACACAAATTTAATTCGCCCGAGTCGACACGATAAGAAGAAGGTCGATATTGAATTTTTCAAAAATCATTTCATGTCTGGTCTATATGATTCCTCAGATTTTTGACCATTTCTCCGAGCGCGAGAAAAGAAGCAGCTGGTACATTCTACGTTTTTTTTTCTTCCAGACCACTGTGGAAGAGAAGATATACAGAAATATCCTTACCCATAACCCAGTTGAAGCTGCCAATCTTGTTCTGGCACTTGGGGCAGTGCAGTTTCCCGTGGGTCTCGTGCTGCACGTCCTTCATCCAGGCCATGGGCTCCACGAACCACATGAGACGGCACGCCGAGGCCGAGTCCCGCGCCGCGATGCTGGGATCCACCAGGTTGCCTTCGCTGTACCCGTCCAGAACCTGTACCAAATAGCTGGTTTTTTATTTATTTATTTATTTAATACTTTATTGCACACATAAAGAACATTAATAAAAAACAAAAAGCATAAAAAGATATACAAAAGGCGGCCTTATCGCAATAGCAATCTCTTCCAGGCAACCTTATGGTAGTTGGAAAAAAGAAATCAACAAACAGGCAAGGTGCAAAGATTTGGAGGAGCAATTTTATGAAAAACAGAAATATATAAATAAAATATATACATAAATACATACATACACACATATAATATAACTGTACACGAAACCGAGACCTGAACGTTATATGAAAGGAGAAAAATTACAAAGAAGAAAGGAAATGTGATTTTACTTGAGACTTAAAGCTGGCTAGCGTTTGAGCGCGCCGGATAGATAGTTAGGTTAGTGGAAAATATGCTTATATATTTATTTTTTCCTTAAGTTATCGTATTTAAAGCATAAATACGCTAATAATATTACGATCTAGCCTTAACTTAGACTAATGAGTAATTTTACATTGACCTAGTTTTATAATGTACTAGCTGCCCCGGCGAACTTCGTTTCGCCATAAGTTAAAAACTATCCTATCTCTCAAGTTGGATCGAACTGCACATGGTGTGCGAATTTTATTATAATCGGTTAAGTGGTTTAGGAGTCCATTGAGGACAAACATTGTGACACGAGATTTATATATATTAAGAAGATTGTTTAAGAATGTGTCCATCGGCACTTTTCTTAATGTCTCTATTAAGGGGAAGGCACTTGTTCATGTGTCTTTGTACGCACTATCACTACACTATAGTTGTGTCATTATCACTTACACTACACTAATTCAAAGGGTTTAGTTCTTTTGAGCCGTCTCACTATGTCCGTGTTGTCGAGGAGCTGGATCGCCTCGACGTTCACATGATGAAGCAACCTGTATTCATGTGCTTCGGCATACTGCTTAGTAACCATATCGACGAGCTGTATGTTAAGGTCCCGGTGTAGGTCGTCATTTCTTACGTACCAAGGTGCATTCTTATATTTTTGAAGTGAACACTTCCATTTCCATGGCGTTCGGCATCTTTTGAGATAGGTAAAAATCTCTCGATATATAGTTACCGTCAACGAAACCTCTCGTAATTAAGCGGGTGCTGCGCGAACGAAAAACGTCGCTACTGCGCAAGCCATTAGGCTGCGCAGAACCATTCGGCGATTAGGAAAAAAGATGAAGTCTTAATATTTTCATATTTATACCTTTAATAGCTTTCGCCCACGGCTCCGCGCGCGTCAATGTCGATCCCTCGGGAATAGTACTTTTTCCCGGGATAAAAGGTAGCCTATGTCCTTCTCCGTACTCCAGAGAACTTGTATGCAAAATTTCATGATGATTGGTTCAGTAGTTACGGCGTGAAAGCGTAACAAACATACAAACTCACTTTCGCATTTATAATATTAGTAAGGATAAGGATTTCGCATTTATAATATTAGTAAGGATAAGGATAAAAAAAATAAGAAAGGGGGCGACCTCCGAGACGTACATATAAATATTGTCATGTGAGAATTATTGTTATAGATGTAAAAAACGAAAAAAAATGCTTTTAGATATCATACCATATATATATATATATATATATATATATATATATATATATATCATTTTTAAATTTCATATGTATCTGTTTCAAATTCCAACAAGGGAGCGTGTTCCATTACAGTACCATCTTAAATAACCGAATGTTCCAATTTTCACTTCTGTCGTCACTCCAAAAACTCTGAGATATAGATACAAAAAAAAATACTGTTACAAGAGTGGGTTGGGGATAGGAAAGGAAGCGACAATACTATGGAATAGAGCGTTTATTGATAGCCCAAGTAGGTGCTCACTACACACACACACACACACACACACACTGTCTTACGCGCAAAACGTCATTGCAGTGTCACTCACGCGCGTTACCGTCACTGCACTGTCACTCACGCGCGTTACCGTCACTGCACTGTCACTCACGCGCGTTACCGTCACTGCACTGTCACTCACGCGCGTTACCGTCACTGCACTGTCACTCACGCGCGTTACCGTCACTGCACTGTCACTCACGCGCGTTACCGTCACTGCACTGTCACCGCGCGGAACCGTTACTACACTGTCACTCGCGCGGATTTCTACTGCACTGAACACTTCACTTTTACTCACTACTACTTCTTCACTTTACTCACTACTAGGTTTATTTTATTTTATTTTATTTTACTCTTACTCTTACTTAGGTTACTCTTTTCTACTTCCTTAGGATTCCACTTCCAAACCAAACTGCCTTCCACTCTTGTACATTACGTTGACAAACCATTTATTGAATTATTTTATTATAAATAAATATATACGGACAAATCACACAGATTGAGCTAGCCCCAAAGTAAGTTCAAGACTTGTGTTATGGGATACTAACTCAACGATACTATATTTTATAACAAATACATATATAGATAAACATCCAAGACCCAGGCCAATCTGAAAAAGATCATTTTCCATCTTGACCTGGCCGGGGATCGAACCCGGTCACTCCGTGTCGCAGGCAGGCGTGTTGACCGCTGCGCCACGGAGCTAGTCTTATTTATACGGTATATTATTATATAGTGCTGAATAATAATAAATATCTTATACGTCAAAGACATCGGACGATCGTCTTCGTTAACAATTTACTCATACCTAATTTTCATTCAATACGCAATTTAATTGTAGGTGCTTTTGTATCGATTTAAAATATCGATAAGAATCGACAGAGGAAATGATAATTAGTTTCGCGACAGAGTAAATGAGAAAAACTCAGAATATCAAAAAACAGAGAATAAAGAGTATTAAAAAACTCAGAATATCAAGAAACACACAAAACGTACCTGACTAGGGCCTTCGTCACTGTCATGGCTGTGTTCTTGACTATGTTCGTGACTTTGTCCCGGACTGTTGGAGTCGCTGCTGGCATCCTCGACTCTCATATCCAAGATCTGAGACGCGAGGCTCTTCAGCTTCTCCAGCAAGATCTCTCCGTTCTCCGCGCAGTTGAGGCCGGTCAGCTTGCTTGGTGGAGGCCTAATGCCCTTTTTAGCTAGTTCCACTTTCACCTGTAAAATTAAAAGATATTACTGCAGCAGCCGGCATTAGAGGCATTGACGGACGAAAGTGAGGATTTGAGCCTATGACGATGAGTAGACCGAAACGCCCGCGAGCGCGCGATGGCTCGGTCTAGTCATCTTATATCAGTAGACATGAAGGTTATAATAGCTTGTTTTGAAATGACGCGTCGCTTCCGATGCCATCCCATGCCAATCTAGTGTAGTGCGGCCCTAAATCATCATATTGGCAGGTTACTACCAGAATCCTTATATTTAATTTTAAATTCTTAATATAAAATGATATTAAAGCCAAGATTTTTTCTTAATTTTATGGGCAGCTGATATTCAGTATATACCTCAAAATGTGTAGAATAAAAATGTACCTGTTTAGGTATATGGGGGATTATGTTGCTCTGGCTCGCTACAATGCGGCGGCATTTCTTGCAGCGGTACACTTTGGGGTCTGGGCGCTCGCGGACGAGCCCCGGGTCCGGCTTTATGAGATCCGCGAACAGCTGCGGTAGAATTTTTACTGAAATAAGAGGAAGAATTGTCAGCAAAATAATATATTATGTAGGATCAGATTATGTAGGATCGACAGCTCCGTGGCGCAGCGGTCAACACGCCAGCCTGCGACACGGAGTGCCCGGGTTCGATCCCCGGCCAGGTCAAGATGGAAAATGATCTTTTTCAGATTGGCCTGGGTCTTGGATGTTTATCTATATATGTATTTATTATAAAATATAGTATCGTTGAGTTAGTATCCCATAACACAAGTCTCGAACTTACCTTGGGGCTAGCTCAATCTGTGTGATTTGTCCCTATATATTTATTTATTATTATTTATTTATTTATTTATCTAAGGCATTTTTGGGGTTAGATGATTAGTCTTTCGTGGTATAGGCTCCGAAATAAAATCTTCACAACACTTTTAGGCTTTTAATTTACAGTTTCAAACAAACAAACAATAAACTTCAATGATCAGCTCGATTCCAATGGATATTGAAATACGGTGGACGCGATGTGCTCACGGCTCGACGCTCAAATCAAAAGTGCCTGTTTCGTGCCCCAAATATTAACCTCAGCCCCAAAGTAAGTTCAAGACTTGTGTTTTGAGCTAGTCAACGATACTATATTTTTTGACAAATACATATACAGATAAACATCCCAAGAACCAGGCAAATCTGGGGCGGGACTGAGATAAGAACAAACTTTGATCACCAGCCTGCCTGCCAATCATGTATGGCAAAATCGCCCACGATGCATGCCACTTCCGACGGCCGGAATATAACTTGCCCAATATGTTAAGCTATAATTCAAAATAATTTATTTGCACAAAACAGGGTATATGAGATGTTCTTTACAAAAAGAAGAAGAGAACAGCCTATTTTGATATCTTGTAATAGCATGCAAATTTAAGTATATAGCATCTGCCATAGCCAGTTATGTAAAGGGAATGTAATACGAAAACGTTCCCAAGCACCTCGTGATATTCTTGATTTTCGTGTGTGTAAGTGGCAAACTGGTGTCAGATTTTTCAAGCTGCCTATAGGCATCTGAAACAGCTTAAGGACTGCCATCAATGATGACAGCCGGGACCAACGGCCTAACGTGCCTTCCGAAACAAGGAAGAGCTCGAGAATTGTTTGTACTACTTGCAGTCACCCATCACAGTGGGGACTGCGCCCAGGGTTGCTTGACTTATGTAAGCACTATTAATACCCTCGACCACTGGGCCATCGGGCTCCTGGCCTCGTGATCGGTATCTGTTATATCGGAATATTGTTATTAGAGCGTATACATACTTGGAAATGGTTTTGGATTCATCTGTCAATGGAAAATTCAACGATTTGGCAAACGAGGTGATGGATAAAATGGAATGGAATGGATGGAAAGAAGGATGTGACTTGTAAGAAATGGGCTGACAAGTTTGATGAAAAATTAAGATTTAAAAATTTTTATATTTTAATACCTTGGTCAGGGAAATGCTGGATGCAGGCCGCTTCCAACCGCTCATTTTGGAAATCTTTGGGAGAAGCCTATGATATGATGATGATGATATTTTAAGACCATGTTAAATTGTACATTTAATGTGTTAAAAATTTTAGAATCACCTGTTTTGCATTCGGTAGCGATATATAAATGTTATGTAAAAAATAAAGCTACCTAAATGTGGGATTAAGTTTTACCTAAATCATAGTTCTCTCCATCTGGAAGATCTTATTGTCTTCCCTTTAAAAAGAGGAAAATAAACTAAAGATTCGGTTGGAAGCTGCCTGCATGTAGCGTGTCCCTGCGACCTTAGTCAGGTTGTCCAACCAGCTGGTATTTGGGTGTCCGACGCTTCGCTTGCCGGTACGTGGTCACCATTCGAGAACCTTTTTGCCCCATCGGCTCTACGCGCTATGTGACATAACATGATGATAGTGATGAGGGTGTGTGATGTGTGAAAAATGTCAGTGTGAAAAAAGGAGAAAATCGGGTGTCAAGTCGCAGTCAACAAATTTGGAAATAATTCTTGCTAAAATCTTCGTTAGGAGTTAAATAAGTCTACTCCTACAGGTGAAATAATATTTAGGAGATACCTTGTTTCAGCTTCTGCCCAGCCATTTTCAGTCTGAACTGCTTGAACCTCGGATCGTCTTTGTTCAACCTGTAGCCCATATGCCCGAACAACTTCAACTGGGCTACAAACCCTATGTTGGGGTGGATGAACCGGCGTTTACTCTTCACAAGGGTGAAGGCATCTTCGTAGCAGAGGCCATATTTCTCCATGATGTACGCGACCACTACGGCGGCGGAGCGCGACACGCCGAAATAACTGCAAATAAGTTTTACCATAGATCAATTATAAAAACTATGCCAAATAATTTGACTAGCTCCGTGGCGCAGCGGTCAACACGCCAGCCTGCGACACGGAGTGACCGGGTTCGATCCCTGGCCAGGTCAAGATGGAAAATGATCTTTTTCAGATTGGCCTGGTCTTGGATGTTTATATATATATATGTATTTGTTATAAAATATAGTATCGTTGAGTTAGTATCCCATAACACAAGTCTCGAACTTACTTTGGGGCTAGCTCAATCTGTATGATTTGTCCGTATATATTTATTTATTTATTATAATACCATAGATATTATGAGCGCTCTGGCAAGCTTAGTTCCAAAAGACATTGTTAGATGGCAGTAAGTCCACAGCTAGTTAACTGACTAACTTGAATGTGATAAGGCGTGAAAATATTTATTACACATTTATTAAAAAGATAAAAATGTAGTCTTAATTAAAGTAATAATCGAAAATGCTTTTTATTGTTAAAATTAGCATGACTATCTGTCAAAAGCACGTAACGGCGTCTGTGTATAGCTGACGTCGATACACCACATTTACATAAATAAATAAATATATACAGACAAATCACACAGATTGAGCTAGCCCCAAAGTAAGTTCGAGACTTGTGTTATGGGATACTAACTCAACGATACTATATTTTATAACAAATACATATATAGATACACATTCAAGACCCAGGCCAATCTGAAAAAGACCATTTTCCATCTTGACCTGGCCGGAGATCGAACCCGGGCACTCTCGTGTCGCAGGCTGGCGTGTTGACCGCTGCGCCACGGAGCTAGCCGAACGCAACATAGTTTTGGCTTTTCTCTCTTTATTTCAAGAGTTTCTTTTTTGTCTCTTTTTGGTCTTATATTTGCAAAATTGCCAAGTGTTAAGTAGTTCTCATCATAATCATCACATTACATCAGCTTGTCTTGTTGACATTGCTGTGTTATATTATCATTTGAATCGCAAGTGCATGGAAAATTGTAGCGTAATCAAACACCGGGAAGCCTGTTAAATTTTACCACCAAGATTATACTATACACCAGAAGAGGTGAAGCTTAGTCACTGTCTACTCGGTAAGTAACAAAGATATGATTATTCTATAAAACTTTACTCACCAGTGTACCAGTACTATGCCACCATCAGCTATGGCTTCTCTGATAAACTCATTTGTCTCTGGCAACTGACTTATCAGGTCTTCCTTTGGCACGTCAGCCACTGGAAGATAAATAAGGATCAATCAATCCACAAGCAAAAACTAAGTTTGACAAAGAATTCCCATTCCTAGCATCATTTAGACAAGTGTTAATATTATACTTCAAACCTGGATGTGGTGCCTTTGATATGCCTGACAGAAAATTCAAAGCTTACATTAAGCAGGTACTTTGTAAGAAGGCTTATTATAGGACTGATGATTACCTTAATGACAAACATATCTGGCTTCAGCCTGGCACAGGAACCTCTTAACGCATCTATTTTAATTAATGTCATAATTTGGTTCATTTTGAATGTATATATATATATGTTTTATTTTTTTATTGACATCCTTTCAATACAATTTGACATTGTATTCAATTTGAATTATGACCAGCTACCTCCAATGGTTACCATGTCTGCTGTAGCAAGCAGGGTCCAAGATAAGTAATGGTGCCATCAGGTCAGACTACAAGGTGTTACAGACATACACGTAGAAACACTCTTAAAATTTATGAACTACTAGGCTTATAATAGAGTCCTTTGTATGGTTGAGGTCAATAAATCATTATCACTTTTGACCCATATTGTGTAGGCAGAAAGTTCAAACGTGACCTAGCAATTTTGACCTCGACCATACTAATATTATGAAAACAGAGGTAAAAGTCTTACACTTGACAAATTTGAATGTGAGGTTCCCACGGTCCAGTATTGACCGAGGCAGCGGCACCAGGTCTATGGTCAGGATGTGTGTAATCTGCAGCTTCTCCAAGGACTTGCTGTCTCGCGCACATGCTAGATTACCTGAAAGTTTATTGAAACACTATGTAAACATCCGTATATATTTATTTATTTAATTGACCATGCACACCCTGGTGTCAAAGTTCTTCGAAACCACCTCTTGGCCTCTGATGTGGTTCCTTTAACACCTTAAACACCACAAGGGTCACTGAGACCCGCAAACAATTGAAAAACTATTGTCTGCGATTTCAACAGTGAAAGTGTTAACAAATACCAAATGGCAGCCAGGAACAACGGCTTAGAGTGCCTTCCGAAGCACAGAATCATCTTTATTGTCAGACAAGCAGGTGATTCAAGCCTTGGTGGAATGGTTGTTAGCCTCCTTGCTTATTGACATGATTTTTAGATTTTCGCTCATTCCCTTGGCTGGCTTCTACGTTATACGTGAAGAGAAACAGCTGATAAATTTTTAAATTTTCTTTTCGCTCAAATCAGCATGGAAGTAGTTTTAATAACAGAACAGAAATAGGTAATAGGTATGTAAAAAGAAAATTCTTACCTAAGTACAGGCCTTCATCGATTAAATCCACACTGACGTCAAGATTGTCGTCTAACAGCGATTCCTGCGACTCCGAGGCATGGATCTGCACGTCTGCCACTTGTTTAGCCATCGACCTATAAACATCCAAATTTGAAAACCCAAATTACATAAAAACTAGAAAAGTATGGTTTATACCCTACAGCTTGTTTGGTATTTTTATATAATCTATAAATTATAATGGCAAAAGCATGTATTTTTATGTGAAATAGGCAAAAGCATGGTTAAATTCGTAAACAGGACAGACCTGAGAAAAATCGATATCTTGGTTCGTGAAAATGTAGGACACCGCAGCACTTTTCGTGTATTAAACAAAATCTATGTAAACCTGATAGTTATTTTTGTTACTGCTGAAATTAATATAAATACGCAATTCGTGAATAATTTATAACAAATGTTTATTTAATTTTCACTTCACGCGCCAAGTTTATTTACATTGGCCTGGCTGACACTGACGGATCAATTTTGTTTGACATTGACTTTGAAAGTTACGGGAAAATAATATTTGTTTTGTGAGGCTTTCCTGCCCTCAGAAGAATAATATTGTTCTGAGTTCCTGCCGGCCTATTTACTAACTCAGTGCACATTTTAATAGTCACTTTAAAATACATTGCCTTTTATATACCTTAAATAAAAATAGTCAATCATACGAAAGCTGCAATGTATTTTGAAGTGACTATAAAAACGTTGTACACCATAGATTTAAAAAAAAATTGCGTCTCTACTTCTATGTTGTACACTGAGTTAGCAAATAGGCCGACTGGGGTACTATTTTTGAAAGATGACACTTGTCTTCGAGTGATTTTAGTATGGAAAAATCACTCGTTTACGAACGGTGTCATTTCAAAATTAGCACTCTGTGCTATTTTCGAAATGACACCTCTGTGCTGTCCGGTGGTGCACCGCACCATAAGAATAGAAAACTATTCAGTATTGTTTTTCTTTTCTCCTATTTGGCCCTCAAACTTCATTCAGAAGCATATAGCCAGTGTCTAGTTAATCTTCGAGTTATTCTTGTGTATCAACGAAATGATGGTGTAATTCATTTCGCTGATTCAACGGAGCCCCTGGCGAAGTTTATAGTGTGAAACTATAAACTCCACTAGAAGCAATTTGCAAAACAAAAAAAAAGGTGCAGTCCGTCGAAATTCCCACCGAAATTTTGATAGCAATTTTTCCTTTAACTGTGCTATAAGACGTTACTTCGTACCAAATTTTAAGATTCTGAGTTCCCTGTAGGTTTTGATTTCCTTGCGAATGATGATTTTTTTATTATTAAGTATTATATTTTGTTATTATTTTGATTGCGTTGACTTAGATGTTTGACTTTTTCACAGCTCCAAGGAACAGTAGACCAGTATTTGATATAAATTTCAGCTTGGATAAAGTGATCCTATAAGGGTTCCGTTTTTTCCTTTTATGGTACGGAACCCTAAAAATGAATACAATATCCTCAATCAGTAGCGACTAGCGATTCATTTCTCTTGCTCACATTTTAAGTTACGTAACCTCGAAAAATTAAGCTTCGCAACTAGAGAGAGTAGAGAAGAGAATTATGTATATGTAATTATAAACGGGTCACTCGGGTGCTATTTATTCGGGATTGCCGACTATAGTTTCGGACTCAGCAGGAGCACATTTTCAAGGCAAGTGTAATGAGTCCCGCACTTATTTTATCGATTTTATACTTATTGTCTTTATTTCACGTTAGTTTAATTATATAGAGAAGAGAAGTTGTTAATTCTGCGGCATCTTATTTTGAAATAAAATCGGCATTCACTATAAATGTCTTATTTAAGTTTAAAAAATATTTTCGGCTTGTAAACAATATTTTTCAGTTTTACTTGGCTTTATCAATTTTTGGCTAACGCCATCTAGTGACGGGTGGAAAAGTTTGTAACTATTGCACTGCAGCGCACTCGCCACCCATAGTGGCAGTTAGTGGAACTAACTGCTCCGATCCAGTCAAAATGGACTAAATTATGATTCCAGTTTGCATTAATTCCCAACAAGCTGGATTTTTGTGCAGGCCTTGAATACGTCATTACAAATGATATGTCAAAAGTCCCCATCGATCCCGCTTGTGCGTTGTTTTTTATTCGAGGTCAAAGGTCACAAATTTGCGTTTTTTGCGTATATCTCTGAAACAACGAGAGCTATCGAAAAATGGTTCAGACAAAGTTTGTAGCTCGTAAAATTGTCTACAAAAAATAAATCAACATTTTTCTCCTACAAAGCATCGCTTACGAGATATCGTGACTTTAGAGCGCAGGAAAGTCGTACTTTCGACTATATGCACACTTTTCCGCACCACCTCTGAGGTAGTGTACACGGCGCTTTTTTTTTTAACGTGGTTTCCCCAGTAGGAATACTCCACAATATATTTTGATCGAGGGAATGTAATGGGACACTATTTTATTGATGATCTTTTTTTTTTATTTAAATTTAATTAAAATTTTAACAGCAAAAAAATTACATCATCATTCAACATCAAATTCTTCATAGTCACTCGTTTCTTCTTCATCACTGTCTTCTTCCTCTTCTTGCTCTATTTGTGTAGATTGCTCCAAGAAGAGAGATATATCAGTTATATCCTCATCAATTTCGAAACAATCTTCATCTGTTGTATTTGATTCAATGTTGGTGCAAGATTGGCCTTGACAATTGGTACATACCGATGAACAATACAATCCAACTTTTCTGCACCCGCAATTATTTGTGCAGCCTTTTTTGCAATTACAAAAAATTGTATTGAGTAATTTTTCTGGAGCAGGTGGCAGTAAAGTCTGGATTGGCTCCAAACTATTATTCATCAATTTCCAGCCCCAATCTTCAGGATTTAGATCATTGCCTAGCCACACTTGCACTTGGTAGAACACACGAAACAAGTGTTGATTAGCAGAAGCAGATGTTGGAGGGAGACAAGATAACTGCACTCTCTTATTGTTTTTTGTATTTTTCACAAAACTCAAATATCTATACTTGTCTATCGATTCCATTTTTTTTGGAGCTCCATACATAGCAAGGAGAACACGAATTCCATTGGTGAGGATAACATCTGCTGACGAGTTAATATATTGTAAATACTTTTGCGTTATCAATCAAGTCTTCACGTTTTTCAAACAATTTGAATACTGTATTTTTGCCTCTTTTGAAAATTGCTGATAACGTATCGCAGCCAGTTATCGCATGAAGGAATAATATATGAGGCTGACATTTTGGATATGCAGTTAAACTTTGTGAAGAATATATTTTTGTTTGAACTTGAGCTCTCCCAGGTTTTTAAAAGTAAATGATCTTATCACTAGGTGTTCGTGCAGTTAATATTATTAACAAATCTACATCTTCTCCAACAACGATAGTTGTATTGGTGCTACTGAATTGTTCAATTGCGGTTTCAATAATGAGGACATCAGCGTCATTTTGAGCTTGTTTCACAACAACATTGCCAGCTGCAAATTCTTCACATAACATTGAAATCAAACGAGATTTATTGTGAGTATTAGCAAGAAACTGCTGTTGGTTTGTCGGAACAGTCATTGATCGATCAAAAACGATATCAGACGATGAAGATGTTTGTTTAGCTCGACGACGTTGTTCTGCAGCTTTGATATTTTTTGTATAATCAGTGTAACCGTCAAATATTATGTTGATATGAGTAACGTTGTGACCAAAGTGTCTACGAACATACTGAATATATTTGTCCAAAATATCCTCAAATGTGTTCTCTCGATCCCACACAACACGATGTAACAGGTATCCTCCATCGATGATGTAGGTAGCATTTGCACTTTCGATATCAATGTTCACACATTCAAAGCAATCATAAATGGCTGACTTCTGTGTCTTACGCATTCCAATTGCATCAAAGAGCGATAAAGGGTAAGGGGCTAATTCGTACTCGAAGAATTTTTCAAGCTTATCTTCAAATGTCTTCGTAATACTCATGCGTTAAAATAATAATACAGGATCTATTGGTACCTTCTCATCATGAATCTTCATGGTACTGTTCATAGATAATAGAGGTAGTACTTTATCAGCACGTTTCAATTTAATATTATTAAATGTTTGGCCCATCATTTTACTCATAGATGCAATACCCACTTCGCGAGCATTATGGCAATTGATTTTATCATCCCCGACGACTCCATTGGCAATGGACATGATTTTGTTCAATTCAGGAAAAGGATCATGTGACGAAAACCATTCACGAAGTTTCTTGATGTCTCCAGTATCTCTCTTTACGCGGGATTCCCTTGCATCGACATGCTGATCTGTCGTGTCCATTCTTACATCCGCTAAATCCTCCAATCTTTCACACACAGCATTCATTGCATGCATGCCATAAATCCATTTACTTATGACGCTCTCTTGCGTACTTCTTCCTCGAGCAACACCTCCATCTGTTTTCATTGACTTCATCATCGATTGCTCAATGACCATATCCGTTAAAGTTCCACAACTCAATTTATCAGAACGTCTAATTGTGAAAAATCCCCGTGTAAATCTCTCGAAAACCTCAGGATCATCAATCAAGTTTTCCAATTGTAACATATCTTGTAGATATAAATGTGCACATTTGGCATAAGTAAAATGTCCTGCTGCGTGGAAGTAAGGAAGCATTTCTCGAATGCTATTCAAATGAGCTTTCCAATCTCCCATACGTTCAGCTCTTATAAACTCCTTAGCAATTGATACCATGTGAAAATATTGCATCCACAATTTTGCAGTTGGTCCACGTTGTTCATATTCCTTTAATTTTAGATTGAACTGCTCAAGTAATGCCTCAGCCATCTCATCGCCATTCTCAATATCAACGTACGAAATTGTGTTATTCATTATAAGGTCTACAGTATCTTGTAGATTAGCATGCATCTCGTCATCGATGACAAGTTCTTCTGATATTATTGTTGCTAAAGTGAGATGGAGTAATGTGTGTGCTCTAACTGCTCTTGCATAAGCATGGCCATTCAACATTTTGTCTAATGAATTAGTGGCATAAATCAAAGAGGGCACCTCTTTTATGCCACTTCCCTGCATAATTCGACCAATTGCTCCAAAAAAAGACATGAGTAAATGGAAACTTCCAAGTCTTACTACGATCTTCGATACCTCAGATCCTTCAGGTACTGCTGATACGATTTCTCGAGCTTTTGCATACAAAGGCTGATCAAAAGTAATAATGCATACATCGTGATTATAACGTTTTGCATTTTCCAAAGCGCAGAGTAAAATTGTGTAGATAGTATTGTAGTTACTTGCTGGTTGCTGAATGAATGGTAAAAAGAGAATTTGAGACTTTGAAAAATCCATGATATTACTCGTTAAACGTTCAATGTAACCGTTCCAACCAGGTAATAGTAAATCTTTCCATTTCCCATACAACCACAAAATACTGCTGTGCTACTTTCATAATCAAAATTTTGTGCAACTATTTTACTATACCCAACTGCGCCACCATTTTGATAGACTTTTATCGGTACATGAGCTTTTGCTGCAAAATCTTTCGCTGAAACGACTCTGTTTACTCGTGATATGGGTTTTTCGGCTATAACTGCTGCTTTTGGAGTTATAATTTGAATGATACCCATTATTTGGAGCGTATTATGACCGTCTAGGGTATGTACATTGATGTCAGCATTGTCTGCAGCATATTGAATAATTATTCCAGTTTCTGGTGGTAGAATATGAGGTGGACGATGAAGAACTGCTGCTGCCTCATACATCATAGTTTCATTAAACGATGCACACAAACCAAAAGATGAAAAAATTTGAATAAGACGTTTTGATCCAAACCGTCGATGAAAAAATACTGAGAGACCCAATTGTAACCGTGATTTGAAAGACCTAGGCCGAACAGCAGCCATAATACAGTGGCTGACATTTGTACATATTCATTTCAAGTGTTCCAATTTGCATCGTTTATTTTTCAAAATTATTTGCTCTGACAAGTAAGTCAAATATTCTGGAATATCACTATTGATATCTTCGAACATCTGAGTAGGTGGAGGATAATTATCAGTGTCAAACACTACGACTGAATATCTTTTCGAACGATTGCTGCAGCTGCTTCAAGTATTCTCAACCTCTCTTCCTTTTCATTTTGCTTTTTATTCTCATACCAAGCTTTGCTGAGGACGTCATGCTGATTGTCGATGAAGCAAATGAATGTTGAACTTCCCGATTTCTCAGTTATAATGATTCTATTACCATACTTTAACTTGAGTTTTGACTTAATTGTTCTATTATCGATCGATGGTTCTTTGCAAATATCTTTCAATTCTTGTATTGAAAATTGACAATCATCATGATTATCAATAAATGCAAATATTTCTTCCATCGCTGAAGTAATAGAATCACTTTCAGGACGACCGATTTTACCTCCACTAATGGGTTTTAGAAACGAAGTGTAACAATCACTGTGGTACATAGCCTCAGCAGCAACTAAGTCATATTCATACTGAATGCGGGCAATGACACTTCTTGCTAGCTCATCAGAACGAGTCTGAGCTTCCTTCAAGATGGTTTTCTTGAAGTCAAGGGTTGAAACTTGAGACACTCTTCGTCGAAGATGCTGCGCTTTTTTCATTTCAGCCGTTTTATCTGCTTCATTGCCACAGAACAAACAGTATTTCTTGAAACAAAAAGACGATTCATTACCTCGTACTCTAGTACAAGAAGGACTAATCCCAGATGTGGTAGCTATCTCCGCCTCACGCTGTCTTTTAGCTGCAGCGATGCTGCTCTTCCGGGTGTATGCTTTACGACACTGCTTATGTATCGTTACAGATGTTTTGTCCTTCAAATATTCATCGAACCCATCACCCCTTTCAGTACTTGAATCCATTAAAGTATTTAGCCCACGATCAACAACCACAATTTCACCTTCAGTCAAAGATTCATTGCAAATAAAGCAAACATCTGACATTTTTACAAAATTTTGTAACGGCACTGTTTAAAAAGAGAATATAATGCACAAACACGTCTATTCACTACGAAAAACCGTTCAAAACTGACTGCATTTACTAGAGCTATGTCCTTCGGAAAGCAGGTATACTATATACCTCTATATAGTCTTTGGTCACGTTTTGCTGATTGTGAGCGTTTAGGTGGTAAATGAAACAAAACAGAAATGGGTTGCTAGCCGGCTTAGGATTCGCGATCTACGCAGGATTTTTTTTAAATATACTTAGGTAATTTATTTCATCGCGTCATCTCTGTATCATCTCTATTTTATGTCAGCATCTACCGTTGTTAACACGAACAATGACATGACAAAGCGTTTTGACCACACAAGTAACTGCTGTTACTTTCTAGCCAAATTCTACATACATAAAAAGGCGATTCATGGTAGTTTCCTAATGGTAAACGGTCAGGAGTAAAGTCTGTGTTTTCATGCGGGCGGGGCTTAAACCAGCTACCTCTATGTACCTACTACCAACGCTCTGCCTCTATCAACTAATATATAGGAAGCTATGTAATATTTTATAAGTGGTTTATTTTGCATTCATAATGCTATTTTATTATACTCATATTAAATTAAGACGTAAAATATGGTGAAAAAAATGTAATGTAGGGGGCTTTACCTATGTAAAGCCCCCTACATTAAAATTTTTTTCACCAGCTTAGGTCTATACGTAGGTCGCTGGTTCAAGCCCCCCCGCACGGAATTTTTATCACCATATTTTATTTCTTAACTAGCTTTCGTCAATGTCGCCCGCGTCAATGTCGATCCCTCGGGAATAGTACTTTTTCC
This sequence comes from Elegia similella, assembly GCA_947532085.1. Taxonomy (NCBI): domain Eukaryota; kingdom Metazoa; phylum Arthropoda; class Insecta; order Lepidoptera; family Pyralidae; genus Elegia; species Elegia similella. The sequence continues at coordinate 30,576,548 of OX383927.1, read as the reverse complement.
CGGGATAAAAGGTAGCTTTTGTCCTTCTCCGTACTCCAGAGAACATTCGGTTCAGTAGTTACAAACAAACTCACTTTCGCATTTATAATATTACATGAGTATATCAAAATAGCATTGTGAATGCAAAATAAAACACTTATAACATACAAATTTATTTATTAAAATGCCTATTGACTGCTTTTGCTAAAACTTGGAAAGAGATGGCAAGAGATAGGTAGAGCAAAGTGGAAAAAGAAAGGTGAACTTAAATACCTAAAAAAAAATACCTATTGTCAACAGTAATCTCTTACAAAAATATTCTATTATTTATTAATTTATCGAATGAGCCCACAATCAATTGTATGAAACTCAATTTTAAAGGTTGAAAAATCGATCAACCTATACGACATATTACCATAATTATGACCTTGAGTAAAAAAATACCATGGGAACAACGATACAAGTCTTTAACTCTCAAAGGGTCGATTTTTAAAAAGTATGACCACATGTTTCGAGCTATTAATTTATGGAAGAATTGCTCGTTCATGAACGGCGAAATTTCAAAAATAGCACTCCAGGCTTCTTTATATTGTTCACAAGGTCTAAAAAATGCACTTTAATCGTTTCAACATATGAAATTCTTAAGGTACTTAAGTATTGCACCAACCGATTAAAAACAAAAGTCACAAAAACTACAACTTCGTGAGATAAACAGATGTCAACAACAATTTTCTGTTGTATAACCGAAATGATGATTCATGTCTTGCGAGACCTCTCAAATATTTTGTTGCCAATTTCGACAAGACCTTATTTCCCAAAATGGACTTTGGCCGACTATGATGCTGTAACCGTAACACTTCGAATGCATATATTTTCAAATTAGCTGATGCCCGCGACTCCGTTCCCGTGGACTTTATGACTCCGCAGAAAATGCTATCAGGCTAAACAACTTTTGTTTATTCGTCATTTTTTAATATTTTTTCTAGTTTAGCTGGACCGCTGAATAGAGAGCCTCCTCCTTTTTCAGGTTTTTTTGCTGCCCATGGACAACTGCAGCACCAGTGTGTGACAGGAGCATTGCCTGCCTTTCAAGGAGTTGGGGGGAGGACATTGGGAGTAGGGAAAAATGGGGGACATGGGGGAAGGGCGAGAAGGATGGGCCTCCGGCTCTCTCACTCACCTAACAAAGCATAGAAGCAGTAAAGCTTCTACTCAAACGTCGATTTTCTTTGAGAGTGTGGTACTTCCCCGGGCCAGCCGGCCCATGCATGTTACTAGCAAAAATGAATTACAAAAATGAATTGACTAGCTCCGTGGCCCAGCGGTCAACATGCCAGCCTGCGACACGGAGTGCCCGGGTTCGATCCCCGGCCAGGTCAAGATGGAAAATGATCTTTTTCAGATTGGCCTGGGTCTTGGATGTATATCTATATATGTATTTGTTATAAAATATAGTATCGTTGAGTTAGTATCCCATAACACAAGTCTCGAACTTACTTTGGAGCTAGCTCAATCTGTGTGATTTGTCCGTATATATTTATTTATTTATTTAATTATGCCGGTAGCGTTGCTCTACCACAAATAAAAATGTGTTCCAGTATTCAAAATGAATTATCCCTATATGTTGGTTGCTCAGGCTTGATAGTTATACGTACAATGAAAAACATAATATATATAATAAAGTTAGGGGTGTTCTCAACTGCCTGTCCGGTGGTCGCAGGTATGCCATCGGGTTCGCGCGCCCGGCTTCCCGAGCTGCTCCTGGTTTTTCCCCCATTCATCCATATAGAATACAAAGAAAACTGACAGGTTGTTGACAATTCGGACTTTGTACATTGAGACATCGACCGAGCGGCCTTAATATCTTAGTCGTGGTAGAGCCACGCTATCGGCAAAATGCATTGCTAGTAGCATGAATGGGCCGGCTCGTCCGGGGAAGTACCACACTCTCACAGAAAATCGACGTCTGAGCGGTAAAGCTTTTACTTTACCGCTTCTATGCTTCGTTCAGTGAGTGAGAGAGCCGGAGGCCCATCCTTCCCCCTCCCCTTCCCATTTCCTTCCCCAACTCCTTGAAAGGCCAACAACGCACCTGTCACACCCTGGTATTGCAGTTGTCCATGGGCAGCGGTGATCACTTACCATCAGGTGACCCGCTGACTCGTTTGCCGTCCTAAATCATAAAAAAAATATATCCAAAATGGACTTTGACCAATTGTGATGCCAAATAGCATCCTCCGTTTCGTCATTGTGTTGCATTATAATCCAAAGTCCATAGTTAGATTCTAACTATGGACTTTGGATCATAATGTAACTAAACACATGTTTATTTGTGTTACCAGCGAAGCCGAATTTAGTGTTGCAATTCTTTGGTAAGCTGCTCAATCGAGGCAATGTGTTCGGTAACCAGTTTATTTTCACAAGTTTGTGCTCTACAATGGCAATGAGAATGCAGTGCCATCATTATCTTTTAAAAAAACTAACTTCAGCCAGATCAGATTTTGATGAAATCAGATGAAATTTAAATTAAAAAGAAATGGCAAGGAGTAAAATAATACTTACTTACTTACTTACTTCGCTGGCTCAGCGACCCGAAGTGGATCATGACCTCTGACATTAAAGAATAAAATAATAAAATTATATTTTTCAAATATTTTTTTCTTTGATTAAAACTAACGCGAGATATTTTAAATAGCTTCATAAGTGAAAGAGTTATGAGGTAACAAACATAAAACAAAATATACAACCGAATAGAGAGCCTCCTCCTTTTTTTGAAGTTGGTTAAAATAATAATCGCCCGAGTACACACTAAGTGAGAAGACTGCTAAACGTGTGGCCCTGTGAGCTTTGGTTTATATCCAGTGCCATGTTCAAGGAGTGCAGGGCGCATAGCACGTCATGCTAGCCTTAATAATATTATCCTCCGCGCTCTTGTCTCTATCCAGATGCCAGCCGTTTTGGTAAAAAATTGGTTTGGCCCGGGATGATGGCAAGAGACCGGATGGTATGACACTGGTGCCTCGGAGATTGCGAATGCGTTGACACTCTCGCGCATTCCCATCTCCATGGCACAAGTTGTAAGGCTGGCATGGCCGCAGCTACCGCTGAGTCTCTTCAACGGCGCAAATATATATGCCTTGGTGACGCATATATTTTTGAGCCATTTGGGGTCGAGACACTTGGTCCGTGGGGTCCATCAGCTCACACTTTTCAAGTTTGTGAGCAAAAGGCTGGTCGAGGTGTCGAATGACCAGAGGGCTGGTAACTATCTTGCTCTACGAATAAGCATTGACATTCAACATGGCAATGCTGCCAGTCTTCTGGGCACATTACCGCAGGGCAATGACTTGCGTGACATTTTTTATTTATAGATAGGTTTTATATAAAGGTAGGTTTTTATTTTAGATTTAATTAGATGTATTCTTATGATCTAGTTATTTTTATGAGTGTAGGCCACTTAAATACCATGAGATAACCAGGGAACTTGTTTGATTTTTATCCTCTGAAATCTGCCGCCCCCTAGGACGCTGCCGCCCCTAGGCCGCGGCCTATACGGCCTAATGACAAATCCAGGACTGTTTGTATCAACATGGTTGAGTTTAGCGATGGCTGATCCATGCGTCAACACGTGAACGAGGATTCCTGTATCAAATTGCAAATACCCAGTAACAATAAATATAACTATATGCAATGAGACCTCAATTTCAACGATATTATATACAAGTAGGTGGTGGTTTAGCCGGTAAGAGTCCGGCACTGCCTTGGTGCCCTTCCCAGGTGTCCATGAGGATTCCACCCCTACTAGTAGGCGACCAATAATGTTGAAGAGAGTTTCTTTCGCCGTCTTCTTCTCTACAGTGGTCGTGGTCTACGCTGGTAGTTTGTAGCTTTTGAACAATAATTAATAATTTGAATATAATTTAGTATTATTTTAAATGTGAATTTACGTGAAAAACTCCCTGAAAAGACCTATTTTCAACCCCGTATTAGATAACCTAAACTAGGCATTTGTTTGTTTGTAATATCTTTATTGTGCAAAAACAACAAAAAAATCTACATTGTTGCCAATTTGGACTTTGTCCATTAAGACATCGGCCGCGCGGCCTTAATTTCCAAAATGGACTTTGGCCAAGTGTGATGCCAAATGGCATCCTCCGTTTCTTCATCGAACTATGGACTTTCGATCATAATGCAACACATGTTTAGTTTTGTTACCAGTGGACCGAATGTACCTAGTGTTGCAATTCTTTGGTAAGCTATTTAACCGCCATCTAGAGGCAATGTGTTTATTTCCACAAGTTTGTGTTTATCGGTCGTTAAGTGTTGTTCAAGCCGTGTGGTTTTCGGCAGAGTAGAATAGGACCACTCCACGTCTTCCCGTGGATGTCGTAAGAGGCGACTTAGGAAATACAAGCTAAACAAAGCTCATATACATCAATGAGACCTCTCCAACCCGTCTGGCCAGCGAGGAGAGTGTATGCCAAATCCTCTGTCTGCTCTGGCCAAGTATAGCTCCGGTAGTACAGAGAGGGTCATGCTCCTGCAGTGGAGACTAAAAAGACCTGATGATGATGATGAAGTGTTGTTCATTTAAACTTTTTGCTCTATAATTAAAACGGGACCAATATTGGAGAGCATACCATTTCATATATATATTTTTTCTAAACAGTTGAAAATTGTTGGAGTTATGAGGTAACTCCCTAGACACAGGGTCTTGCAGTTGTCCATGGGCAGTGGTAATCACTTACGATCAAATGACCTGATAGCTCGTTTGCCATCCTATTGCATAAAAAAAACAAACGTCAACCAAATTGAGAGCCGTCTTTAAAAAAAATCGCAAGAATCCTCGCATGAACCCCGATATAACCCCTTTTGAGATAACACTTGGTACCTACCTATCTACCATTTAATAAGAAGGACTAATAGTCCGAAATACATGCATACTAATATTACAAACTGGAAATAATTCTGTCTGCCTGTAACCTCTTCACACTTCTACCACTAAACCGATTACAACGAAATCCGGTATGGAGATAATTTAAGCCCTGTCATATGGTTCTTCATCCCAGAAATAGGTACTGTTTCCGAGGGATCTTCATTACCGCAAGCGAAGTTGCTGGCGAAACCTAAGTACAGAATTGTTACAATTCTTATATTCGGACAAGTCACACAGATTGAGCTAGCATCCTGTTGACAGCCTCCGTTGTCCAGTGGTTAAGGCGTTTGCCTGTAGGGGTCGTGGGTTCGATTCCCACGGGAAGCATACTTTGTTTAGTTGCTTCCAGTTTGGTTAGGACATTGCACGTTTGAATCGCCTGATTGTCTGATAATAAAGATGATACCGTGCTTCGGAAGGCACGTTAAGCCGGTGGTCCCGGCTGCCTGGTAGTCGTTAAAGGAACCACGTCAGAGGCCGAGAGGCGGTTTCGAAGAACTCTGACACCAGGGTGTGCATGGTCGATTGACCGTGTCACCTACACGAAATGATTATGATGATGAGCATCAATCTAGGTTCGAGACTTGTGTTATGGATTTATATGAATTATTTTATTTCAGACCACGAATTTTGTCCATATAGTTGTTAGTAACAGATAATCTTACACTATGTTAGTAGGAACTTATACTAAGGTGCTGTTTGACGTCGTGCTTTATAAAGCGACTTTCCATATGCCTTCGTTATTATTTAAGTTTTTGAGTTATTCTTCCAGGGTAATCCAATAAAATTATTCGTTTGTTCATGTTAACGCAACATGAAATACTAATTAACAAACACTGACGCTTCCTTCTTTGTCTTTTTTGTCACAATTAAAACGGGAACTCATAACTCAACGATAATATAATTTATAATAAATCCATACATATATAGATAAATATCTAAGATCCATAGGTCATTTGAAATAGGTTACTTCCCATCTGACCTGACCGGGGATCGAACCTAGGACCTACGCTGTGATAGCATGATGACCACTAGGCCATAAAGGTCCTCATACATCAGACACTTTGGGATCTCTGCAATTCGTAACTCTGATTTTTTGGGCTTGGTAAACGATGTTAATTTCAAAAATGAACTTTATACTTTAATGTCAAGTTTTTGCAATGGCATTTACTTAAAAGACTATGCCCCATTCCCAAATTGTTTAATGATACTTTTTCTGCAATTGACATTCGAATAATTTTGAGTTTTTGTCCGTACAATTAATATTATGAATACTTATGCGTATGTGATGCACAATGATATACGAAAATGAAAACCTAACTTATAATAAAATTTCAATATTCAAAATGATTATTTACCTAATATAGATTACTTTTTGACAAATTTGATTTCACGGCAATTTTTGTCGCCAGTAATTTACTGTATTGCTGCATTTTCTTTAATAATAGATGGCAGATTTTTCTAAACACAATGTACATTGAAAGTACATTTGTGTCAACCTCTAAATTCGCCAAAAGTTAACACGAAAACTTAGTTGTTAAGATGGCGACATAAAAATAACGACAAGACCACATCACAAGACAAGACGGTGTTGAACGATTCGGAAAGGCACAAACAAAGTTTCAACGATCCGGTACATAAATACAACCTCCGACGCAACATTGTCGGTGTACGGTTCATAAGGCAAAAGATGTGAATTTTTGTTCCAGGCTTTTGCCATTGTTTCCAGATTGGCCCTTCAGGCCACGCATGCACACGCAGTAGCGGCCTATCAGGCAATATGAGAGTTTGCTGCCTCTCCAAGCGCGCAGCACAGGCAATGCCCAAATACCCGACAAGCCCGCTTGCCCAAATACTTTACAAGACACATCGCCCATAACCCCAAACTTTTCAATCTGCGTGGGCGTGCGAAAAGCAGCTAGTACAGTCAACAATTTTATTCTCTCCTAGACCTTGGATTAAATTACATAATAATAGCTGCTCCATAATACTAGCTACTATGAATTAACACAAATTCAATATTAATAATAATATAAACTTACCTACTTAAAAACTACTTATAAATAAACCTAACTATATTCATACTTAAAAAAACCTTAAATATAAAAGGATTAAAAACTTAAAATCTAAACTAAGGTGTTGCCCGTGTGGCAAAGTGCCAAGAACACTTGCTGCATTCCCCCGCTGAATAGCAATTGCAATTCTTTGCGCGAGGAAAGAGACAATATTTATAATGACTTTCAGTTCTTGAGTATTTCTAATACTGTATGCCCATGAGTCATACGTTGCCAAACTGCCCAATTGGACTAAACTTTATTACATCAGACTGGGCATCCCCCCCGGCGTGCTGTGTGTAATGCGCCTAACGCAACACGAGGAAAACGCAAAGGTTCTATTCTAGAATCTGGGATAGTCAATATTGTTTGAGCTAAGAAAGGTCTGCGGCCCGGCCACTTTGGTCAAACTAGGACGGAGTTTATGAAATACTGCTGCCACTTACACCTGCGTATAGGCATTCACACTTAGGTACCCATGTTTTATATAAATAAATATATACGGACAAATCACACAGATTGAGCTAGCCCCAAGGTAAGTTCGAGACTAGTGTTATGGGATACTAACTCAACGATACTATATTTTATAACAAATACATATATAGATAAACATCCAAGACCCAGGCCAATCTGAAAAAGTTCATTTTCCATCTTGACCTGGCCGGGGATCGAACCCGGGCACTCTCTTGTCACAGGCTGGCATGTTAACCCCTGCGCCACGCAGTCTTCTTTCAATATTTACTAAATTTCAATATTCAATGGTTTGGAAGTAAGGAGTTACATATTGCCTTTAAAACTAAAATTCAGTACACCTAGGTAGCGGTTAATCTTTCTCGATACTCATCTATATCGTAGTAGGTAGGCCTAACTATATGCCTAATTTGAGATTTGATTAGTCATAACGCGAAGTTGTTTATCAGGATTTTTTTCGCATTCAGAATGTTATTGTGATATACTCTTATTTAAACATGATATGATGATAAAATATGGCATAGCTTCGTTAAGAACCTTATTAGTTGATATTCAACTTCATTGTAAAATGAGTTAAATCAAATACCTCACTTGGTATGTAATCCAAGTGTGATTGGTGACGCAAGCCCTAATTCTTATAAGAGAAAAGGGATGCGATGGAGAAGTGAAGATATTCGAAGGTAAGCACGGTAGCTTATTAAAGTAAAGCATTGGTCGTTCAACTTAATACATAGTCGCTGGTTCGAATCCTGCCCGCGTGGAATTATTTCAACATATTTTAATCTTAGCTTAATAAAAGTAGATAAGGTATAGCTTGACAAATAGCTACATAAGTTTTAGATTCAGATTCAGATATTTATTGCAAGTCACAAATTTGATAGGTGTTGGAATACATACGTGAAGTACAAGTACAGGTGACGCCCTGCTAGGGCGCAGCAAACATTGAGGGCAGTTGCCCTAGTTAGTGAAACAGGCAACTAGTTAGTTGCCTGTTTTACTAACAAAATATCAATAATTAAATTAATTTTATCATATGTTTATCTGGCTGTTAGAGAAATCAAAGTAATTCAAATTTTGTCTTTAAAAAATTCAGATAGACTATAGTAGCATTTATTAGCGAGAAAAGATTTAAGATGTTTGATGAAGAAAGAAGATTTCTTTGTATTCTTCAGATAATTCGGTATATGATTGTATATTTTTGTTACCATGTGATGGGGGCTGGAAGAAACTAATTTCATTTTTGTTAAGGAAATCTCTAGTTTATTTAAATTTCTATTATTTCTTTTATTTAAGTTTTCTCTAGGTGTGTAAAAGGCCTCATATTTCCTTACAAATTTGCATGATTCGAGAATGTATATGAATGTTACAGTTAGGATTTTATGTTTCGCAAATTAAGGTCTACAAGATGTCATTTGATCCAAGTTTTCTAGAATTTTAAGATATTTCTTTTGTAGGATAAATACATCGTCAACTTCGCAACAGTTTCCCTAAAGCACTATGCCATATTATTATTCCATATTTATATCTTACTTATTAAATAAATAGTGCATGTCCAGATTTTAAATATTCTAAGAGTCAGGCAAAACGTAAAATAAAATTCAGTAAAAAAAAAATTGGTTGTCTGTAAAGTCGGTTTACGATAACGGTGGAAAAGGGATAGATGCGTCACAAGCCGAACGCTTAGGCCGATCGTGATTCTCTATCGCTTGACCCTAGCTCTCACTTGCACTCGGAACGTGTCAATTTTTAGGGCGTACAGCCAGCGTTCATCGATTTATATTATAAGACGTTATCAATATTCGTTTTATTTTTAAAACAGGTCGTCAAAATACGTATTCGAGTTTTTTTTTCAAAACAGTACATCAAAATGGCGTCTAGCGACGAAGAAACAATTTCGTGCAATACCTATACCAAATTGCAAGCGATCCAGTTACCATATTACATAAGCCGTGAGGAAACCCCACGCGAAAGGGGTTTTGCAATTAATATGGTTGCGGCATTTTGTTCAATCGCAAATTACTGGAACACACGTACATTTCTTCATTTCTTCATCTATAAATTTATATTATATTATTTTTATATTTTATATCTTTTTATATTATTTTTCCTTTTATCATAAACTGGTGAAAGTATCCTGTTTGTATTGGTATATCACTGTTTCTTATAATGTTTGAGCCGACATCTGGGTATATATCTAATCACGTCCTAACCCCTACAAGGCAGACTGAGCCTCGGACCGTATGTCTAAAAATCCACTTTTAGCGAGGTGATCGGCATATAGTGGGAAGAGGAAAACAGAAGAGGTTATAGGGTTGCTATCCACATCGCTTATGACATGATATTTATGGTTTTCTAATGTTTTAAGTACCTAATTTTAAATGCAATCATTTTTATGTGCCATGTTTTTATTTGCCATAATTTCAATACATAACGTTTCATTTGCCATAATTACTAAATTACATAACTTTATTGCATTGGTCATAAGCAATTGTAATTGACAAGTGTCATAATATTTAAATTTTATTTGCGTATTATTATTTTATTGTTCACTATAACATTACGAGCAATACGATATTTGGGGTTGATATCTCTATCTAAAGTCTAAACAAACGTAATTAATAGATTTTCCATATAGCGAAACATTTAGTACGTAGAAGAAATATATATTATGTAATTTATCATTATGTATAAAGAATGTCTAAAGCAACTAATAAATATAACATTTGTTATTATGGCAACTTCTTTTATGGCAAAGGGTGAGTTGTAACCAGCAAATTGATATTACATGCGTTGTTTATATTATTTATAATAGTACAAACAATATTATTTCGAGCGACCTCAAAATAATAGTAATATGATTCCGAGCTCCGTAGCACAGCGGTTAACATGCCAGCCTATGACACGGGGGTTTGAGGGTTCAATCCCCGGTCAGGTCATGGTGTTACTGTGGGGCTAGCTCAATTTGTGTGATCAACGTAAAGGTACAACATAATAGCAAAATAATATGTAGGGGCGTTTGATATATCCCACACGGTACTTGATCTTGATTAGTTCCTTAACCGATAAATTAATTATGAATAACTTAAAGCTTATTTAACAGCATTTAACGTGACCTTGTACACTGAGCATGTACAGGCTGATTCTAAACTTTTTGGCAATATTTTAAAGATGAAATTAAAATTCATAATAGAGTGTAATGATGTACATGGCATTGCCAGGGATTCCCGACGCCTCGGCACTAAGTTGGTCGTCGGTACTAAGGTCATCTTGTGAAATAAAAGTAATATAATATAAGTGTAGTCGCTCTAGAAAAGTATTATTTATATACGCAAGAAAATTATTAAATTTCGCGAGATCAATTTATAATAATGCTTTGAGGGAAGCGAAACGGCCGTGTCGCCACCCCTAACACTCGCCCTGATGATGGTCTTCGTAACAGACCGAAACTAGACGGCGATTCCGACTGAATAAACGTGAGTAACACCGTGTTTCTATATTGGTTTTATACATCGTGATTTGAACCCCCTAGCTATATTTAAATCTGGGAATCAGAATCCCTAATGGAATACAAAACTGTAAAAATAAAAAGGTGAAAAACGAAAAAATAAATTCAACCTTTCATAGAAATTTCTTAGAAAAAAATTGTCCAGCTGATCGGCGACTTTGTATGGGAAACCTAATTTTCCTTTTCGTTTTTTAACTTTCTTGCAGTTTTGTGTTCCATTAGGGATTCTGATTCCCAGATTTCAATATAGCTAGGGGATTCAAAATCACGTTGTATATTAAACTGCGTACTATAAAACTGTAACAGGTCTGTTTCAGTTAGTACGCACACGCAATTTTTTTTTGGATGGACTATGTAGCTCCAAGTGGGCTTTCGCTACTTCACCGGGCGTTTGGAGCGAGGGCAGAGTGCCCTCAACCTATATAGACAACATCACCAAAGGGCCCCCAGGAGGATTAGATCTCGGCTTTAGGCGTTGCCGTTGATAGACAGCAAACTCTCATATTGCCTGATAGCCCGTGTATACTTAACGTACATGCAAAGCCTGAAGGGCCAATTTGAGAAACATTGGTAAAAGACTTTGGAGAGCAGCAACTCTCATCTTTCGGGTCGAAAGCTACTTTGCCAGATGGGCCTATTCTGTTTAGCATATAAATATGTGAAAATTAGACATATAGGGGCGAGAGCTGGACTGAGTTTCTTCCTGCGCATTGTTTTTAGAAGAAAAGAATAAAAAAATTCTTAGTACTTGTTCCTAATCGCTAATAATTAATCTTTGCAATTATTAAAAAGCACAAATGACATAAAGAACTATTATTTATCACAAATACTCGTACTAGTTAAAATAAAAAATATTTAGTATTTTTGATTTTGTCTTTATTGGACTTAAATTTAAATATTAAAAATACAGACATAAAACTGGAATAGATGTTATTCCGTAATTATTCCAGAGTCGTGACCTATTAAAACAGCCTATAAAGTGAAACCGTGGACGAAATTGCAGGCAAAGACTAGAATTAGAACATAACTTATTAGTTTTGACAGCAGGAAGCATCAGAAGCTAGTTTCAAGGTGTCCTTGTATCTAATGCCGGGTACTTTCAAATTGCGTTTATCTTTAATCTATATCTGATTACCTGTTACATATATTAAAATTGCTTAGGCTTTATTGTGACCTAGAACTTGATATATTACATAGTTAGAACTCAATGACTGAGACTAGCTCCGTGGCGCAGCGGTCAACACGCCAGCCTGCGACACAGAGTGACCGGGTTCGATCCCCGGCCAGGTCAAGATGGAAAATGATCTTTTTCAGATTGGCCTGGGTCTTGGATGTGTATCTATATATGTATTTGTTATAAAATATAGTATCGTTGAGTTAGTATCCCATAACACAAGTCTCGAACTTACATTGGGGCTAGCTCAATCTGTGTGATTTGTCCGTATATAAATAGCACTTGTAGTACAATTTTACAAATTTGTCACTTTTTTACAAAATTGTCGGACATAATTCGAAGATCGCTGGCCACCGTTGGTGTTCCATCTCTTTTAGAACCAAGTGGAATAGTCCGCACTGATGGTAAGCGTCCAGATGGTCTTTCCCTTATTCCATGGAGGCAGGGTAAATGTTTGGTTTGGGACGCCACATGTGTGGATACGTTAGTACCGTCGCATTTAAACATTTCGTCCACCCACGGTGGAGCGGCTGCCGGTGTTGCTGAGGCTGGTAAGAGGCGGAAATATGTGGGTCTGGGAGACAATTTTATTTTCCTTCCCTTCGCAGTAGAGACGATGGGCCCTTGGGGCCCGGAAGCTAAATGTTTTTATAAGGACATAACAACTCGTCTCATTGAGTCAACTGGAGACCCTAGAGCTGGCAGCTATTTCGCTCAACGAATTAGTATTGCTATACAGCGCGGAAATGCTGCCAGTATATTGGTCACGTTGCCACGATGCGACGAGTTGGAAGATATCTTCTATTTAAGTTAAATTATCAAAAATTGTATGGCATTTTATGTAATATTTTTATTTTTGTGATAAATAAATGATATCCCTGAAGTTGTCGGATTGTAATCTTTATTAAACAGGGCCCTGGCTGTCATCATTGATGCCAATCATTAAGCTTTGTTTGACCACTAGCTTATCATGCCATGCTCTCACAGGTCCTGGGTTCGAACCCGAGTCAGGTCAAGATGGAAAAATGATCTGTTTCAGATTGACTTGGCTCTTGAATGTTTATCTATTTGTTGCCGCTTCTTCTCATCTTCTTCTACACTCCGCTTTGGAAGCGGAGTAAACTTAGCTCTAAGTAAGTTATTGACGTCAACAATAATAATGTGTAATTTAAGTTAACGTTCACCAAATGGTATTTAAAATATCTTACGATGAATAAAATATTTCACTATTGACTATTTATGTATTTGTTATAAAGTATAGGATCATTGAGTAAGTATCATATAACACAAGTTTTGAATTTACTTTATGGCTAGCTCAATCTGTGTAATTTGTCTGTATGTGACTTGACTAAACTACTTGTCTGTGAAAGACTATAGATGAATGATTTTCCCCCGTTTTCAAAACATTTTTTATTGATGCTTCGCTCCTATTGGTCGCAGAGTGATATTTTATAGCCTAAAGCCTTTCTCAATAAATGGACTATCCAACAGAAAAACAATTTTTCAATTTGAACCAGTAGTTCTTGAGATTGGCGCGTTCAAACAAACAAACAAACTCTTCAGCTTTATAATATTAGTATAGATATGTGCCACATATTGTTTTAAAGAAAATAATTATAATCATATATCATATAATTATAATCAATCGTAACAATTTATACGAACGAAATATAATAAATAGGCTGGTATACAGCGTGATTTTGAACCCCCTAGCTATATTGAATTCTGGGAATCAGAATCCCTAATGAAATACAGAATTTTATTTTATCCATCAAGCACACACCACAGTTTACAATCTCATACATGAACAATTATATATAATTATTTATATTACTAAATGTGCTAGATCGCAAAACAAGAATGTGTATACATTACATGTTAAACTCTTGTATAAACATTGAAATGGCAATAACATAAAGAATACTAAATAAATCTTTGTAGCTTCTGAAGTTAGCTAAATACAACCTTTACCTGTTTTTTAAATTTATTTATTTATTTATTTATTGATAATGATGATTTATGATTGATTTGTTATGGTAAGGCTCAAAAATATCTAAGTTATTAGAATCTGATTTTACTCTTTATCGTATATACGATATACGCACAATAGGGTTGAAATAGGAGGTATTATTCCAATAAACATTCAATCTAAAAGGAACAGGGTGCCGTAAATTAATTTTAGCAGAATTGTAAGAAAAAAGGAAAAAAAACGAAAAAATAAATTTAACCTTTCATAGAAATTCGTCCAGCAGATCGGCGACTTTGTATGAGAATCCTAATTTTATTTTTCGTTTTTTACCCTATTTTTCTTGCAATTTTGTGTTCCATTAGGGATTCTGATTCCCAGATTTCAATATAGCTAGGGGGTTCCAAATCACATTGTATTTCAGTTAACAACACTTGCATTTTTCTTACTCTTGTTACGTTTAATAATGCAATGCACTGTGACAGTTCACACTGCATATCATTGTGCAATATGAGAGCTCTCTCTGTCAATGGAGCGTGGCTTCCTAGAGCCCCACTCTGATTGCGGCCTGCGGTCCTGAATTACTGGTTATTGGTAGGAAGTGACGCCGTTTGAAGTAAGACATTGCACCAGATACGAAACTAGATCGAGTAAGACATAGATATTTGAGCAGATCGGACCCCGGAGAACCCCGGATTTAATAGATATCTAAACTAGTATTATAAAGCTGAAAAGTTTGTTTGTTTGTTTGTTTGAACGCGCTAATCTCAGGAACTTCTAGTTCAAATTGGAAAATTCTTTTTGTGTTGGATAGTCCATTTATTGAGAAAGGCTTTAGGCTATAAAACATCACGCTGAAACCCATAGGAGCGAAACATCAATAAAAAATGTTTTGAAATCGGGGAAAAATTATTCATCTTTAATAAATAATCATAATAACAGAAATTGCCGCGGACGAAGTCGCGGGCAACAGCTAGTGTACTATACAACTAAACATTTAAAAAATTCTCATCATTTATGCTTAGAAACCACGTTAGATTCAGTCCGACACCTAACATCTGATACATGTAATGAATTCAAATTAATAGAGTAAACCCGGTATAAAAGACATCAACGCGCCTTCTGCCTTTCTTGTACTTGTAATGAAATTATTTATTTCGCTTTCATCATCATGTAACGGTTAATCGACCATGCACACCCTGGTGTCAGAGTTCTTCGGAACCGCCTCTCGGCCTCTGACGTGGTTCCTTTAACGACTACCAGATGGCAGCCGGGATCAAAAGCTTAACGTGCCTTCCGAAGCAAGGACGGAATCATCTTTATTTTCAGACAATCAGGTGATTCAAGCCTGCAATGTCCTAACCAAGCTGGAAACAACTAAACAAAGTATGCTTCCCGTGGGAATCGAATCCACGACCCCCTGGTCTATAGGCAAACGCCTTAACCACTGGACTACGGAGGCAGGCAATGAATGAGGAGGATTACGGTGTTATAACATAAAAAGTCATTTACATTCAGCCAAATTTGACACGCAAAATTCAGTTAGTATCAGTATGATGCTAGTTTTATGTAATACTCAATAAAAAATCATAATATATACAGGGTTATAGTTAACTAACGCAAAACCTGCTAAAGACGACTTAGGTACATCATGACTAACAATGTTTATTCTATGACTTTTACCTAAACGCAATACACAGGAAGATTTTACGTACACTAGCTTTTATGTGGATTTCTATCAAACGTTAAGTCTATGCTGCCGGCCGCGTGCCACGTGAGCGTAGGTACCTTCTATTATTACCTCGTAGCGCTGATTGCCATAGAGTTAAGACGAGTAGAAATGCAAAATTGCATTTAATTTTTTTGTATGAAAAAAGCAAACATCGAATTCCAAAAAGTCATAGAACAAACGTAGTTAATTTTGATGTACCTTAGTCACCTTTAGGAGTTTATGCGTTAGATAACATTTACCTTGTATATTACTCGGTATTAAAAGGCACGACTTACTTTAAATGTATAATTTAAAAAATCCTGAATGGTTTGAATTAAAACACTTGTCTACAAGCATTTTAAATAATTAACATAGTATCAAACATAGTATCACCTCTTTTTCCCTTGCGAGGTAGACAGAGCCTAGGTCTATAAGACCCGAATTTAGCATGTTGGTTGGCATTAGGTGAAAAACGGAATCAAAATAGTAATGGGTAGCCGCATCGCCTATTATATATATGCCGATATACGAACGTCGATTTTTCGATCTGCGCGGGAAGAGAAGCAGCTGGTACATTCTACGTTTTTTCTTTTCTCCTAGACAAGCATGGAAGAGATTAAATAATTTAGTTTTAAAAAGTCTTAGTTCAAGTATCTTTATTAATTACTAGCTCTTTCCTGCGACCTCGTCTGTGCAATTTTCTATTTCATGATACAACCTACCTATCCTATCTCCGGCGCCTGGACCCCGGGTTCCTCTCAGATGAGGATGTAGCCGAGTAGAGGTTAAGATGACAGATATCAATAGTTTACGCAGAGCTCGCCAAATAATAATGTTTATAGGCAAATTGTAAGTCAAAATGTAGCCTATGTTACTTGCTGATAATGTAGCTTTCTATTAATGGAAGGTTTCTAAAATCAGTTTAGGAGCGTTTGGGTTTATCCATTACAAACAAACACACAAATCTTTTCTCTTCATCATATTAATCATAACACACATATAATATACGTCATATAATATCACGTCTTTTTCCCTTGCGGGGTAGACAGAACCTATGTCTATAAGACCTTGTGGCCACATTTAGCATCCTGGAGGGCGAGTAGATTGAAAACAATCAAATAGTGATGGGTTGCTTGCTAGCCGCATCACTTATTGACA
Source organism: Elegia similella (assembly GCA_947532085.1). Classification (NCBI taxonomy): domain Eukaryota; kingdom Metazoa; phylum Arthropoda; class Insecta; order Lepidoptera; family Pyralidae; genus Elegia; species Elegia similella. Next base: position 30,559,594 of record OX383927.1, on the reverse strand, counting down.
TGATTCCACAGATTTAGCCCAATCCCTCGGTCAGCTTTTACGATCTGCACGGGAAGAGAAGCAGCTGGCACATTCTACGATTTTTCTTTTCTCCCAGACCAACATGGAACAGCATATAAATCAAGCTTATTATGGCTTGTTATATCTTTCATTTTTATTTTTACTTGACTTTTGCCAAAAATTTAGCCACCGTATTTAATGTACTCGTATTATTTAGTTTGATCATCATCATCATCATCATCAGGTCTTTTTAGTCTCCACTACAGGAGCACGACCCTCTCTGTACTACTAGAGCCATACTTGGCCAGAGCAGCCAGAGGACTTGGCCTACACCAAGTCAACACCTTTAGTTTGATCAAGTACACATTAAATATTAGTAAGAAGATGTAAGTTGCGAAATATCGTCAATGACATATTCAATGTAATTTTAATAATAAAGTCGCCTTAATTTGTTATAATATTCAAATTAGAGTCTTTGAATCTGAAACTACTTTATACTTGGTTATACGTTCTAAAAATACACATTCTCCTTGTCCCCCTTATTCACAATCTCTTCATTTTCTCGAAAACCTCTGACCGTGGTGCAACCTGCAACGCGCAATAACAGAAACAACACGACACTGCTACCGACTTAAAAAATTATAGCTGTGTACGTACAAATCATATGCAGGTACCGCGCGGCCAGACACGCAATTATTTAAATTGTATAACAAAGGCTTTCGTCACTCTTTGCTAATTCTAAACCTCGTAATGGATTCAAGGCTAGGTTTTTTAAGGATTCAAGTGACGAGCCTTGTGTGGCTTAATATACTACGTTTTTCATGAGCGAATATATACATACTTACAGTGCTAGTTTTCTTTTTTCTTTTGTTCGTGTGGTAATACTTGTCGACCTGTTGAGCAGGTGGTTTGGTGTAGTCGCCTGTTCGCGAATGGTGCCCTGGTCCAAGTGCTAAGTGCTTGTTTTGTTGTTTTCTGTGCATATTTCCGTGACGTCAACAAAGGGTCCAACGGAAGACCAGCGCTGGCAGTTGCGTACAGCCAGCATATGCTGAGTTGGATCCTTTTTGACAGCACAGACAGATACACAATTGATTGTGTATCAATTAATTAATTTGTTATTTAATTTATTTAAGTTTAGATTGTATTGTTTGTATGTAATATTGTTGTTTATTTTTGTAAATTGCGTAAATGTGTTTCTGTTCTGATTTGTGTATGTGCTTTTTGTCGAATAAACATATTCTTATCTTATCTTATCTAGTGCTACTCAAAGAAGATCTTGGCCTCTATTACCATAAGACGCCACTATTCCCTATTCTGCGCCAACTGCATATCCTAATAGGGACTTGACGTTTTGAATGCTTTGTTCAAATAAACTCATGCATTAGGAAGCTTACATGAGTGAAACTACCCTGTTTTTATTCCTAAACTAGCTGTTGCCCGCGACTTCGTCAGCGGCAAATTCTGTTTCTTATGATTAATGAGTATAGATGAATAGTTTTTCCCCGTGTTTCATAACATTTTTATTAATGCTTCGTTCCTATTGGTCGCAGCATAATTTATAAGCCTTCCTCAATAAATGGACTATCTAACAACAAAAAAAAGACAATTTGAACTAGTAGTTCCTGAATTTAGCGTATTTAAACAAACAAACTCTTCAGCTTTATAATATTAGTATAAATAAGGGTATTTAAAATAGCCCAGCCGTCATCACTTTGTGACGGTCTTTAGGTCACATAATGATGACGGCTGGGTCCTACGGCTAACCTACCCACCGAGAAACCCGAAGAAGCTCGAGATGCATTTACAATCATAATGAATCACGCTTTGGGAGTGTTCAATTGTGTACATACTCCCTCGACTCGAGTCGTGTGAATCGCCACAATTTTGAAATTACTCATTAGATAGATAGATAAACGATTTATTGTACCTCAGAAACGCACAAGCAATAAATAAGCAGACAAAAAGAACTTAAATAATAAAACAGTACGTGATAGTTCGTGTGTCGTGGTACAAATAGGCAGTATCTCAGTGCGTATATTACTCGAAGAGCAATGCACTGGTTTTCAGTTACTGCCTGGGGTTGTCACGAAGCGCGCAGCAAAACAGTCGCGTCATTCCTGCCCTCTCTGTTACATACATCAGTCGAAGATAAAATGTCATTACACTTACATGAGCAAAACTAGCGTCACCTATCCTTAATTCATTAACGCCTGAAGATGAAAATGTTGCAAAAACAATTTACTTAATTGAATTGTTGCGAAACAATGAAAAGTAATAATAACAATACTTCAAACAATTTGTTGACGACTTCATTTTTTTTAATCGCTATGATTTAGTAGTAAAATAAATAAAATGATTGGGGCGCAGTTGGCTCATGGCCAACAATTTGACCTCCTAATATTTAGTTTCGCTAAACTGCTGGTAATTCTAGAATTCATAATTACCTCCTATTTATGTAACGGCTTATAACATAAAGCAAAATTACCTTAATAACTAATCTGAAATGGTTTACTGATGAAATCTTTGAACTGGGTTATTGGATATAAACACGATGCGATGACTTAATATCATTTACATCACAATTGCGGTGAGTTACCCGCAGGTTAAATACAACTTTACGTCTCTTATAATTCGATTTAAATGCTCAAATATACTTTTGGTCACTGACCTGCCGGCCTATTTGCTAACTTAGTGTACAACGTTTTGATAGTCACTTCAAAATACATTACGTTTTATTTATCACTAGCTTTCGCCCGCGGCTTCGCCGGCGTCAATGTCGATCCCTCGGGAACAGTACTTATTCCCGGGATAAAATGGTAGCCTATGTCCTTCTCCGTACTCCAGAGAACTTGTATGCAAAATTTCATGATGATCGGTTCAGTAGTTACGGCGTGAAAGCGTAACAAACAAACAAACAAATAAACAAAGTCACTTTCGCATTTTTAATATTAGTAAGGATTAGTAAGGATAAGGATAAGGATTCTAAACTTAAAATTAGAATATAAATTATCCATTTTTAAGACAAAAAAACAACAACGTGTTGCACTACGGGAGTGCCGGCAGAAGTGAGAACTCCGCGCAGTAGAAAGTATATTACTTCCTCTCCTACGCTTCGCCGGCGGTCTTAGGTTACGTGTCCGTCTTACGAACTTTTGATCAGGCCACGTGTCCTGACAAAGTGAAATTTACATGCAAATTTCACTAAGGATCACAACGTTTACCGAAAACAGTAAGCTTGATTTACGCATTATAAAATTTACAAAAAGTCAGGAAAATGATAGAAAAAAGACGACATTTTTGATCAAACCGGACAAGATCTCGAACGTGTTCTTTTCATGAGCATTTTACAATAATTAAATTCAGAACATTTTAATAAAATGTTAATAATATAGTCCACTTTTAACTTAAAACTTAAACCTAAAGTCTTAAACCTAAGTAGATTATTACTTTAATTATCAATGGTGGTCCTTAAAGTATATCCAAAGAAGTCAGGGCTGCAGCACAAAAAATGCTTGAGATCAGCCCCTGTAACATGTATATAATAGATATCAAACATAAAGTATAGTAAATAGTAATTTGGTATCTATCGCTATTACATCAAGTTACACGGGTAACTAATATATGGATTTCCCCTGCTCAATCCGTAACACACAATTACAATGTGTAATAAAATACCGATGTAACATAAGGCGCAACGCTCGCTTGTAGCTCTGCCGTGAAATATAATATTTTGCTAATTATACACTACTCTAAGAATAAGTATCTCTACTAAGAGTATGTCTTCTCATATAAGATTTTTTGAAACTTCTGACTATAAACTTTAAATGGGAACTTTAGAGGGAAATGCTAGTGTTCTTGGCACTATGCCACACGGGCAAACACCTTAGCTTTTTTTAAATATTTTTAGTATTAATATACAGTTAGTCTTTCTTTTCTTTTGTTTCAGGTGCGGTTATTTTAATGTTAATTAAGTTGTTTTGGAAACAATAAAATATTGTACTTAACATTATAAAAGATAGACATTAAAAAACATAACCGATTTGCTAAAAATAACTAGTCAATGTGAGAAGGGTAGGAATTGGTTGAATCTGGGGAGGGAAAGTAAGTACCAGCTAGGAAGATCGGGCGCGTACCCAATGCCATACCTGATACCGGACAGGCGGTTGAGGATGACATCCCTGACCATTATAATAAATAATAATAAATAAAATCTTTATTCAGTACCACAAATTAACATAAACAATATTTGTGATCGGGGTCTCCTTTTAAGTAAAAATATACCTGTGTTAGGAGATCCCGCTCTTCTATAACAATAGTAATATAATTCTGTAGGTACTAAGTAGATAAGAGGCAAATCTATAAACCCAAGAGAAAGAAAAATAGAACATGCATTAAATGGACTATATGTGTATGTGTATGTGTGTGTGTGTGTGTGTGTGTGTGTGTGGGGGGGGGGGGGGGTGATTTTTTTTCCATTGACCTGAACAAAAGCTTCAGCAAGATCTATATAATATTTTGTAATACCTACTTAAAGTATTAATTACTAGGTACCTAACCTGCAGATATACCTACCTATTGATTAAATATATTTTATAAAAAGAACGTATTTTTATTCAAATATATATATACAATTTAAATTTAAAATAACAAATGTTTCAAAAATTATAATAATATATATTTACAAATAAAATAGTCCGAGTATCATTGCCTCGCGGTAGCGTGCCCCTATTTTATTATATAGTATATTACATTTTATAACATTTACATCATATTACGGCATAAATATAAAACAAATTGCGTGTTGGCCGAGAGCGGCGTGTTCTATGTATTACGGCGATATTAAATTTGAGTGTTATATCGGCTTGTTTGATGAGCTGACATTATAATTGAACACCTTGACTTATTATGAAACCTATATGAAACATCTTATCTCATTGAATAAAAGCGACTATGTAATAAAGTGACATACGTTTATCAAAGATTATCAATTAAATAATTCCAGCCGTTGAAGCCCACTGCTGGACAAAGGCCTCTTCCAAGGATTTTTCGTTCCATTGGAGGATATTGCCATACTCACCTCACCACGCTTGGCAGGCGGGTTGGCGAGCGCAGTTTCTTTTGCTTCGTGTGCTTCCGACGCTGCTGCTCATCAAAAAATCCTGAAAGAGGCTTATATCCAACAGTGAACTTCCTGTTTAAACTTCCTCCTTCTTTTTTGAAGTCGGTTAATAAATAATAAAGATAATGGTGAACTTTTATGTAATTACGTTAATAATATTAGGAAGGATTATCCAACCAACTTCAGGTGTTATACCAAGCCCAATTTGATCAAACCGGTATAACCATAGAAGCGGTAAAGCTTCTACTCAGACCACGATTTTCTCTGAGAGTGTGGTACTTCCCCGGCTATTGTCTGTCAGTTTTAGCTACAGGTTGCATCTTGCTTCCCACCCACCCTTTTCTGGCATCAGTCTACTCGACGGGGTGATAGTATGCACCCATATGTGGTTAATATACCACCAGCTCGCACGAAGCGCTTTTCCTCTTCGTTCATCTTGCGTACGGCTTAGGAATGGAATCTCTTGCTACCTGAGGTTTTCCCTGACACATATAATTTGGGTCTCTTTAAGGCTAGAGTGAATAGGTTTATTATGAGCCAGTGAGCTCCACCATAGACCACATCTTCACTTAACATCAGATAAGATCGTGATCAACCGCTGGATCATCCAAAATTAAAAAGAAAACATACAAACTTGAAAACTATGAATATCCCGCAGGTCGTAGTGATGCGGAAAGCTTACTCAAAAAACTGACAGGACAATAAGTACAGCCATTCTTTCTGACGTGATAACGTCTTACAAATCGATGAACGCCGGCTGCACGCACAAAGATGTGTCACGTTCCGCGTGCCAGCGATAGAGAGGCACGATCGGCCTAAGCGTTCGGCTTATGACGCATCTATATCTCTTCTACCATTATCACGTAAAACTAGCAGCTCGCCCCGGCTTTGCACAAGTATCTTATAACCTGTGTACCTACTATACAAATACTTCCTTAATCCTTTCTAAAGACACATTGGCTCAAAACTATATTTGTCTTTCGAATAGGCCAGGCTGGGCGACTACACATAGCAAAGTTGATTATACACATAAACACGATTGTAAGTTTATGTCATTTGGAGAAAATGCGCTGTGCAGTTTGTTGCCGCTTGCATCTGCACTCCGCCTCAGAAGCGGCGTAAACTTAGCTCTAAGTAAGTTATTGACGTCAACAATAATAATATGTAATTTAAGTTTACGTTCACCAAATTATATTTAAAATATCTTACGATGAATAAAATATTTCACTATTGAGTATTGAAATGTGCATCGAAATAACTCGAACAATCTCTTTCTCCTTAAAGTTTTACTATACAATTCACACATGTTTTGATGATAATGTTAATATACATAGAATACATAGGAAATACAAGCTAAACATAGCTTATAAACATTTATGAGACCTCTCCAACCCGGCCAGCGTGGAGAGTGTAGGCCAAGTCCTCTGGCTACTCTGGCCAAGTATGGCTCTAGTATAGAGCTAACAGAGAGGTTCGTGCTCCTGTAGTGGAGGCTAAAAAGACCTGATGATGATGATGATGACATAGAATACCAGTACAGACATTTACAAACTAAACTTAGTCCATCTTTAAAAGTAAACATACCTACGATACGATTTGACTAGCTCCGTGGCGCAGCGGTCAACACGCCAGCCTGCGACACGGAGTGACCGGGTTCGATCCCCGGCCAGGTCAAGATGGAAAATGATCTTTTTTAGATTGGCCTGGGTCTTGGATGTGTATCTATATATGTATTTGTTATAAAATATAGTATCGTTGAGTTAGTATCCCATAACACAAGTCTCGAACTTACTTTGGGGCTAGCTCAATCTGTGTGATTTGTCCGTATTTATTATTATACTATATAAACATATACTTAGCAGTGGAAATAAAATTATACGTGTCTTATAACGGCTTAATGGGAGATATGGATATAAGATACGGCGATAATACTCTCTCAAAACATTAGCATTTGCGAAACGTTACATCACCGCTCTTACTTTCAAGCTCGACCTTGTCCGTCCGTCTTTTGCGGCCTGTCTCAATAATCTCGTGTTGTGTAGACTGGATTTGTGAACTTTGATCGAATGTATTAAACGAGTCTCTGTGAAGAATATTTTTCTTTTAGTCTCACTCCATGTTGACAAAATCCATCAGTCCTCCAGTCACACACCAGAGGAGTAAAGTGAAAGACAATATAATTATAATATAACGTATAGATTGCCAACCAAATACAAAAATATTGGCACAACTAAGGTCTATTAAAAGCACGTACAAAGTTACTGACAGAGCCGTGGTAGTTAGTTCAACGAACTGCCACTATAGGCGGCAGTGAGGGCGCTGCACTGCAATAGCTAACATAGATATAAGATAATCCTGATAGCTAAAGACTTTTGCGCTGTCACTACATTGCGTTAGCCTAAACTTCAAACTAAAACTGGAAAATATTATTTCAATATAAGCTAAATTTTTTTAAATTTTACTACCTAATATGGAACGTACAAAAATTCATCAGCAACAAGCTTCGTCAAAAAATGTACAAAATTCATCCGCAACATGCTTCGTCAGAAATACTGAATCTAAAAAACCGCCTGCATCGTCCCTAGACCAAAGGTACCCATTATACTGGCAGCATTTCCTCTTTCAATAGCTATGGAAAGCCTCAAAACCAAATACGATACGGTGCGACTGTCGTTGGTTCGTTCAGCAACACGACGCCCCAACTCTTTGCCAAAGGCCCTTCAGAACCCCAAGCAGCCGTGGTCTCAAAAGCTACCGGCACAAAAAAAAGAGCAGGTTTTAAACAGGCGTACTTAGCATGTTTTTGTTTCGCAGCATTCTCGGCAGCTGATCCTGTAGTAGTCATTGTGTCTTTAAGGTGTGAAGTGGCGAATGTACTCACACAAGTTGCATCCCACAATAAACATCGACCATTCGACCAAGGTATCAATGTCAAGCCATCAGGTCTTTTGCCATCAGTGCGACTCAATCCGGGAGGCTCCAAAACACAAGGGATATTGGCACTGACCATAGCTCGTTTCAAAATATCGTTTAGTGCATGATGTCTTGGAAACCTCCCAGCAGACCTCACACAGCTCAAACCATGATGGCCCCTGATATCAGCGAGAGCTCCGCAAATACATCGATGCTGCTCACAAATATTGCTACCAAGTCTAAGTGCTGCAGCAATTCGAACACAGTTGTTGTCCATGAGTGTTCCAAGAATATTTAATATAATATAGAATAGCCAAAAATATATTTTTTTATTTTAAATAAATAGTTGTAATCTCATTACATAGATGGCGCCATAGGTTTATTAACTATGTCACCATATATGTGATGAGTCTGAAACAAATCATAATCAACTCCAGGTATATCCCTTAGATCGGTGATCACGAGCAAAAAAAATACCGAGCATCTTCGGGCCAAGTACGATACGTATTATCAAAGCTATCAGTATTATATGAAAATGATTAAGCTGCCTTTACACAGCTTGAAGATCTGACACCAATGTAAACTATTTACAAAAAGAAAGTCTAACAAAAAACAATGGGATTTTTTTCTTTCTCAGACCATATTAATATTCATCACACTGAATTCATTATTATCATGATTTCAGTCGTAAGAAGACCACTGGTGGACAAGGCGAGCCCAAGGAAAATGATAAACTCTCCATGCTTGGCAGGCGGGTTGGCGAGCGCAGTTTCTTTGTCTTCTTGTACTTCCTACGTTGCTGCCGAACACCCATGGAAGCATTTTTAACCTGGGTAAGGATAAGAATTTGTTAGATTTGGGATGGAAATGAAGGCACTGAGTGTGGTACTCGAATAATGGGGGAAAAGCAAGTAGCAGCTCCGGAGACAATACACCACCTGTAACAACCGAACATGCAGTTGAGAACCTCCTGACCATTTGTATTCCGAAAACGAAATATATTTGATGTATTCGTACTATGCATACTTTCTTACGACAGTTTTCAGAAGATACTTCTTTTATGTTATAGGGCGGCAAACGAGCAAGCGAGTCACCTGATGGTAAGCGACCAGCGCTGCCCATGGACAACTGCAACACCAGAGTGTAACAGGAGCGTTGCTGGCCTTTCAAGGAGTTAGGGAAAGGACATGGGGGGAGGAAATGGGGGAAGGATGGGCCTCCGGCTCTCTCACTCACCGAACGAAGCATAGAAGCGGTAAAGCTCCTACTCAAACGTGGATTTTCTGTGAGAGTGTGGTACTTCCCCGGACGAGCTGGCCCATTCATGCTACTAGCAAAAATTAATATTGCCGGTACCGTGGCTCTACCATAACTAAACAAATAAACTAATACACTAATGGGTTAATAGGCCATGAGAAAGTAATCTTCATGTAAACGCGGAAGGCTGCTGTCTACCGTGTCGTCACACAATGGCACGGCACTTACGACACAGTACCTATTTACATGCTTCTACTGACTAACTGTATTTATGAGTAGGACTCATTAACGCGTTTGGAAAGAAGAAGTCTGCGACTTTGTTCCCGTTTCCGCTGATCCGCATACAAATTTACGGTTGAACACTATAGTCTACCTTGTCGTTAACGAGATTTCTACCAACTGCTTTATGGGTACTTAAACACTACCTGTATTGTTAGTGGGACTCATTAACCCATTTTGAAGAAGCCTGATGCTTGAATTCTTATTTTTATACGTAATTTACGTAGTAATTTTTCGTGTAGGTAACACGGTCAATCGACCATGCACACCCTGGTGTCAGAGTTCTTTGGAACCGCCTCTCGGCCTCTGACGTGGTTCCTATAACGACTACCAGATGGCAGCCGGGACCAATGGCTTAACGTGCACGGAATCATCTTTATTATCAGACAATCAGGTGATTTAAGCCTGCAATGTCCTAACCAAACTAGAAACAACTAAACAAAGTATGCTTCTCGTAGGAATCGAACCCAACCCCAGGTCTACAGGCAAACGCTTTAACCACTGGATCACGGAGGCAATTTTTGTTGACCAGTAAGTGGTCACGCGTCAATTTTTTGTAGTAGTTAATTGACCAAGCATCCCTTACATGCTAGTCTTGGAGTAAATAACAAACGTAGAAGTACCAGCTGCTTCTATTCCCGCGCAGATCGGGAATGGGCGAAAATCTGAGGAATGAATGCAACCCATCATAATTTTGATTCCGTTTTCCACCTACAAACCAACCAGCATGCTAAACGTGCGAAATATACCGCCATACCGCCATACTCACCACGCTTGGAAGGCGGGTTGGCAAGCGCTGTTTCCTTAGTTTCTTGTGCTCCCGACGCTGCTGCCCAACGGAACTGGGGTAAGATAGGAATCTGATGGATTTAGAGACGGAAGAAAGGTATTGGGATACTACTTACTCGGGTGAATGGTGGTAAAGCAAGTAGCAGGCATTAAATAGGTCTAAATGTACCTAGTGCAGTCCCTCTAATATGGATGAGCTCAGCGATGCGTCAACTCGTGAACGGGTACTGCTGGGGGGGTCAGGTCTGCTCGGCCTCTTTGAGACTTTATCATTTATCTTATCTGTTGTTATTGCATGCTCGATTGCTTACATAGAATGTTCCACAAAATTATGTAAATTAAAATTGTATATAACATACATACATAGTATCACGTCTTTTTCCTTGCGGGGTAGACAGAGCCCATGTGTATAAGAGCCGAAGGCCACGTTTAGCATGTCGGTGGGTATTAGGTGGAACACGGAATCAAAATAGTGATGGATTGTTTGTTGGTATATAACATGAAATCAGCTAAAAAAAGAAAATTAGGCGAACAAGTAGGCGACCAATACTGTTGAAAAGAGTTTCTTTCGGCGTCTTCTTCTCTGCAGTGGTCGTTTCCGAAACGCTAGTAGGCTGTAGCTTTTGAACAATAATTAATAACTTAAATATAATTTAATAAGTATTATTTAAAATGTGAATTAACGTGAAAAAGTGCCTGAAAAGGCCTATTTTATAAATAAATGTTTAAATCTTTGCAGTTTACGTATACTAGTAACTACTTACTGGAGATTCCATAGAAAATGGTTCCGGATCCCTACTAGATATTATTGGTTCCGGATCCCTCCTAGACATTATCGGCTCTAGTCGGTAAACCAGGATGTGGAAGGCAAGTGGAAAACCTTCACACTTCTACGTGGAGTACCACAGACGAGAGCCTAGATCTTAAGTAAGAATAAACAGATTCATATAGGTAATCATCCTTACTAATATTATAAAGGCGAAGGTTTGTGAGATGTATGTATGGATGTTTGTTACTCTTTCAGGCATTTAGTCATGGAAGAGTCACGCTATTGGCAAAATGAATTGCTAGTAGCATGAATGGGCCGGCTCATCTGGGGAAGTACCACACTCTCACAGAAAATCGACGTCTGAGTAGAAGCATTACCGCTTCTATGCTTTATCCGGTGAGTGAGAGAGCCGGAGGCCCATCCTTCCCCCTCCCCTCCCCATTTCTTTTACCCAACTCCTTGAAAGGCCGACAACGCACCTGTTACACCTTAGTGTTGCAGGTGTCCATGGGCAGCGGTGATCAATTACCATCAGGTGACCCGCTTGGTCGTTTGCCGTCCTATATCATAAAAAAATGCTAAATGGCTGATTCGATATTGACGACATTTTGCACATAGATAGGTAATTAACTGGAATAACACATAGGCTACCTTTCATTCCGGAAAAAACCGTACCTGTTCCCGCGGGACCGAAATTAACGTAAGCGGAGCCACGGGCGACAGCTAGTCCTTACTATTATTTTTATTATTACTAATATTATAAATGCGAAAGTGAGTTTGTTTGTTTGTTTGTTACGCTTTCACGCCGTAACTACTGAACTGATCATCATGAAATTTTGCATACAAGTTCTCTGGAGTGCTTTTATCCCGGGAAAAAGTACTATTCCCGAGGGATCGACATTGACGCGGGCGGAGCCGCGGGCGAAAGCTAGTATACCATATTTCTCATATCTATGAAAGATTATTATTTTTTATACAATCGGCCGATTACTGATGGTTCTCTTGGATCGAAACAATGTACTCGTGGGAACTGATCTATAATACCATTGACATGGCTCATGGTCGTGTGTAAGTGACAATATTTTATTTAATTGCTTTCGTTAAATCCCATTAGAACGGTAATATTTTCATTAATGGAATACTATATTATTAAGATATACTTATATTCCATGCGCAGTTGATTATACGACGCCAGAGAGTGAAAGAGGCAGCGACGGAAGCACTAGAAGCCCTCTTAAGACGAGGCCTCAAAGGTTTGGTACCATCGCTCGGCAAAGGCGTACGCAGACTGATCAAGTGCGCGCAAGGGATAGCGCTTGGCGGTTTAGCCCGTGAATGATGAGATAGATATAGTCTCGAGTCGCTCAAAGAAAAAAACGTAAGCGCCAAATTTGTTATTTCTATTTTATATAAAATCAGACCGGTTAATTGTATTTTTTTATATTTAAATTTTGATGAATTACTAATAACCTATCTTTTAGTCTAAAAGTCATTATTTCATTCGTCGCATTTGAGCTACAATAACAAAAACTCTGCGAACGAAGACCATTTTTCAAAAATATTTCTATCGAGAAAATTTTATCAAAACGTGTTTTCATCTTACACTTTTGGAGATGAAATAGTAAAAAATCATATTACTTAGATTTGAAACTCCTAATTTAAGTATTTTGCGAGATAAATAAGGTTCAGAACGACCTTATTTACAGTGGTATCGCCTTAACTACGCTCGCCAACCTGCCTGTCCAGCGTGGTGAGTATGTCAATATCCTCCCAAGGAACATAGAATCCTTGGAAGAGTAGTCCAGCAGTGGACTACACACGGCTGCAATTATCCTGATGACGGCAGGATTGTGGAGCTACCCAAAGAGGATTGGTGTTAGGCAGGCAGCCGGCCATAAAAACTTTGCCATATCATACTAACCTGTGTCACAGCTAAGAATGCAAAACAGTCATAAGATGACAAATATTTACGTAAAATTTTCCTTCAATTTTCATCCTTACTGAAAAATATAAGACCGTTTTTCCTTTTTTAGGGTTCCGTACCCAAAGGGTAAAAACGGAACCCTATTAATATCGCTCCGCTGTCCGTCCGTCTGTCTGTCTGTCTGTCTGTCTGTCTGTCTGTCCGTCTGTCACCAGGCTGTATCTCATGAACTATGATGACGATGACGTATTTCTGTTGCCGCTATAACAACAAATACTAAAAAGCAGAAAAAAATAAATATTTAAGGAGGCTCCCATACAACAAACGTCACTTTTTTGCTTGTTTTTGCTCGATATTGATAACGGCAACGGCACTTGAAATATTTACAGAATATTTAGTTATATATTCACTTTAAAAATAAATAATTAAATAAAAATAAAATTAATATTAAAGAGGGGCTCCCATACAACAGTCATGATTTTTTTCCGTTTTTATAGATAACGGTACGGAACCCTTCGTGCGCGAGTCCGACTCGCACTTGGCCGGTTTTTGAATTTTTATTCCACCACTTACATTTTTTAACTGTAACTTTTATAAACTGTGACTATTAAGTAGTTTTTCTCTTAGTTCTAGTTTTCAATTTAGTTCAATTTTTCTTGTGCAGCATGTATGATCGAGTTTGCCTATTTATTTTTTAATTTCATCGATACTTCTAAACCAATATTGAAGTTTCATCAAAATCGGTTCAATAATTTGGTTGACAAAAGGTATGTTAACTTTGACTGGCAGGATGTAATAATATAGATAAAAAAATATTTTTATGTAAATACATTTTCATTAATATTTTTTTTGTAAATATTTCTTTTCTTAAACATTTTATTCTTTCGCTGCATCTTGAACATCTATTCATTTTCTCAATTGGATATTCCATTTAAGTAATACAAAGCAAAAAAGATTAACTACTCAAGACCTGACCTGGTCTCCTTCTGTATGCACTTAATACGAATTTACAGTTCTACGCGCAATATTTAATTATATGCCTTTAATTCTGCCTACCCAACCCGGGGTTTGAAGTGGGACCGGATGGTCCAAGTTTAACCATAACTGATAACATAGTGTGATAAATCTAATTTTTCCGTCCACTCGATTGGCAACTACGATATTATTTATTTATTGCTTTTACGCGTTACGTATTTAGCCAGTATCAAGTATAAATGAGTTTTCCCGCGACGGCGACAATTTTCACGAATCCACTGGCTTGATCACAGACGACGCACGCAACGAGGCGAGGCGGACAGCCACTAAACCAGCCCGTTTAAGTAAATCTCACTACAGCCGCACTATAACAGTTAATTTCAGTTATTCCACACATTGTTCATAAACATGGGCATTTACAACACCAAATTACACCCATTTCATATTATAAAGTCCACTAGAAACAATTTACAAAGCAATCCAAAACAGTCCGCCGAAATTCCCGCCAAGAACTCCAATTATAGAGTTACTAGCTTTCGCCCGCGGCTCCGCCCGCGTCAATATCGATCCCTCGGGAATAGTACTTTTTCCAGGGACAAAAGGTAGCCTATGTCCTTCTCCGTACTCCAGAGAACTTGTATCAAAATTTCATGATGATCGGTTCAGTAGTTACGGCGTGAAAGCGTAACAAACAAACAAACAAACAAATAAACAAACAAACAAATAAACAAACAAACTCACTTTCGCATTTATAATATTAGTAAGATAGACAGATAAATATATATATTCGCATACAATTTTAAGACATAATATAACATGGCATACTTTTGTTACTTACGCGTAATTGTTTAAACCATAAAAATTTTAAGCATAACATTCTTATGCTTTCATATATTTACGCGTGCTAATATGATAACATAATTTTTATAGGCACAAAAATTAAAATTCGGAAATTTTGAAGAGTTCGTGCTTCTCACAAGAAACCTCACGAACTTTTCCTTACCTCAGTGGCTAAGTTGTTTTCGTTATGACAGGGACCTACGCCTAAGTTGGGGAAGATCGCTTGCTTCGCTCGCTCTCCTGTTTTGGTCACAATTTACCTAACGCATCTAACCTAAAATTAAGAAAAATAAAAGATCCCAACAGTTGTAATATTGTTTGAAATGGAATAAAAATTAAATGCATTTAAAAATGACTTAACTATCATACAGATTTTTCTCACTATGCAAATCAAAATTATTCCAAAACAAATTAGCCTAGAAGATTACGTCTTTGATGTCGAAGAGATGAAGTCGCTGGAAAACAGCTAGTATTTATTATAACAATTAAATACTAGCTGTTTTCCAGCAACTTCGTCCGCGTAAAACATAGCTTATGTTCAGCGCAGATAGTGTAGCTTCCCAACTGTGAAAGATTTTTTCAAATCCGTCTAGTAGTTTCGGAGCCTGTTTGCGTCAAGCAAACAAACAAATCTTTCCTCTTTATAATATTAGTCTAGATATAGAAGAGATTATATTAAGTATTTTATTACCAAAGTATTTTTTTACTGTTTAAAAAAGAAATAGTATACCTATTGGAAAAAAATACATTATGCGAAGGGAATTTTTATGTGTGCATAGGGGAACACAGACCTAAACACAATAATATAGTGAGCTTATTACATTCTCTTTGCTCGGAGTTAACAAAAGTAGGGTTCTCTTTACAAACCAGTATTTTGAAAAAATAAGTATATTTGTTTTCAACACTACCACTTTAATGAATAAAATTCTTTCATTAATACGCATAACATAAATTCAGCAGTCACAATATTATGATTTCGTTTGACAATATGACCATTCGAATCAATGCAAGAAAACGTGTGAAACTCCGAACATATGAGGGAAAGGCTGAGAAACAAAACCAGCGCTTACAAAAACACAGAGTAGCGGCTAACAGAGCACACTACATTTAGCTTTATTTAATAACTAGCTTTCGCCCGCGGCTCCGCCCGCGTCAATGTCGATCCCTCGGGAATAGTACTTTTTCCCGGGATAAAAGGTAGCCAATGTCCTTCTCCGTACTCCAGAGAACTTGTATGCAAGATTTCATGATGATCGGTTCAGTAGTCACGGCGTGAAAGCGTAACAAATAAACAAACAAACAAACAAATAAACAAACAAACTCACTTTCGCATTTATAATATTAGTAAGGATAAGGATTGTGGTAAACAATATCCTAATGCTAGAAAATAGATGTCTTGAAATTTGGATTTGGTTTTGAATATATATTGTTTTTCACCTATCCTTTTATGCGTTTTTTCTCAGCTATAAATCTGGAAACTGGGGACGGCACTGATGTAACGGGGAAAAACTACTAAAGATTTTTTGCTGTTTATAGAGCTTAGATGAACGAAACTGGCGTCACCAGTCAAAACTAACGTCACTAGTCAATTTGTTATTTTACTCCTTAATCATATCAAATAAAAAATTCTAAATTTTCCTTGCTGTGTTTTTGGTATAACTTTACGATATCAGATATTTAGGAGTAAAATATTAAAATGAGGGTTGATGCTAATTTCTCTCTTCTAAGCCCTTTAAATTAATAAATTCTTATTTGCTTATACACACATACATTTTTTATTTCATTAATGTTTATTGCAGTTTTATACCTACTTTTCATATTATGTGAATAGTTCCAGAAGTTTAAACTAGTAACTAAATATAGTACGGTCCCTGAATAATTTTCAAATACATTAAGAGGTGGTTTTTTAGCAACACCTTTTCTTTAATCCAAATCAATTATTATAATGAGGTATATGTTATTCAGTATCCATCACATATATATTTATAGGTACATATTATTTGGGGCAAAATATTAAACCTAAACTTAAACCATGGCATGAGATGATATAAAAATAATTGTTGTATACTTAACTTGATTTTAAATTACTAAATATTATTTTCAATAAAATAATCGCATCGAAAGCAAGATCGAGTACATAAGATCGCCTGAAAGTCGCACCGATAGTTAACAAAATGAAAACCCAAAGTCTAACATGTTATGGATATTTAAAAAGGAGAGACTCCGAACATCTGGCAAAGAGAATTGCTCATGCATTGAATCTTTGAATCTTAGAAAATTATAGGTAAAGTCGACATACAGAGCCAACTCCAAATAGTTAAAAGGCGAGGAAGAAGAAAAATAATTTCTTTGCAAATTATAAGTAGTAAAATAATATTTAAGTTACATACACATTACACATGCAGAGAAACTATTATGCGTAATTAATTATCTTTAAGTGCGCCGATACCAAAACGATATAAACTGACTCATGATTTCTTATAATTAGTCTCTGTATTTTGCTTCTCTGTGCAGACAGATGATCGGAGTGTTCTCATCAGATCAATAGCTGTTACTCACAAATTACGTAACAGAAGTCACTTGTACTAAATGAAAAGAAAAGATGCTATGGGTATGGGAATCTTTTCTTTTATCCATTATCGAGAAGAGATTTCGCAGGCTTATTCTTTCTTCGTTTGTTTGTTATGTTTTATAAGTCATACGTGTAGGTCAACTTTGCTATCATAACTAATGATCATCTAAAATAACTAACGACCATAGGTAGACCTAGAGGTCGTACATATATATACCTAGAGTAGCTGATTATAATTAATAAGAGTTTTATCAGAATAGCACTGTAAATGCAAATAAATAAATATAATTTAAAAACTAAAAAACACGCTTTTTTCAAATTATTGTATTGTCATCAGTCCTTGATAAGTCTACAAAATTATTAAATCTGACCGTTTAAAGGGGATCAAAATCGAGTTTTAAAGATGTCGGTTACAAACAAACAAGCAATATACAGCTGAAGCTAATATAAAAGCGTGTAAAAAAGATATTCTTTTTCTTTCACGTTCTCAACCTTTATGTAACTGCAAGGGAAATAAATATAATGAATATGTCAGCTGCTTCTTTTTCCATCCATCTCATAAAAGTTGATTAAGGTAATGGGCATCAACTGGAGAAGATTGTATGGTAAATTGGTAAACCACTAGAGAATAGCCTAAACCACCTACCACCATCTTGTAAAGCCGGTACAGCAGCAGCTGCGGCGAAAAACCTCAAACGACGCAAACATTAATGGCTCGGCAACAATTATATATTCTAACCGTTTGGGGTTGAAACTCTTGGGCCGTGGGGACCTTCAGCCCACAAATTATTCAACGCCATTGCCAAGAAGTTAATTAAGGTATCTCGTGGCAGAGGCTGGTCTGTATTTTCGTCAAAAGATTAGGATTGCCATGCAACGTGGCAATGCTCCTGGGCACGCTACCACGGGGTGTTTTATTTGTAACCACTATCGCTCGCAGCTCCGCCCGCGTCAATGTCGATCCCCCGGAAACAGTAATTATTCCCGGGATAAAATGTACCCTATGTCCTTCTCCGTACCCCAGATAACGTGTATGCAAAATTTCATGATGATCGGTCCAGCAGTTACAACGTGAAAGCGTAACAAACAAACAAACTCACTTTCGCATTTATAATATTAGTTAGGATTAGGATTTTGTTTTCTATTTGTAGCTTTTAAGTTCTTGTAAAGGCGTCGAATATCAAATATCCTTTTCTCAAACATGCTCGGAAATGTAGGCATTATTGTAGTTACATGAAGCCACGAAGTTTGTAATTCTTGTCTGGTGCAATACTTTACCGGCCTAGGCCAGGAAAGTAAGTATGAAAATTCATTCCTGGCCGCTGCTCAAAACTTTTTAATTAATCTATGTAACTTGTCATACAGCCAATGGCTACCACATTAAAAAAAAATCATAGACATACCTTAGACTTTCAAAATGAAAATGAGTAGTACGTCATTATACGGCTTCACTGTGCTTTAGAAAGAGAGATAAGACTGCTGACAGCAGGCCCATTTTTAATGACATTTGACATTACCTGGGCACAACAAGGCCCGCTGCATTTGAAAAGGAAATGATTTTACCTAAAATTTAAATAATCTTTTAACTTACACAATAAAATTAGGTAACTACCAACATGGTGTCTTGTGCGGTTGTCGAGTGCACTACAACCCGTAGGAATAATCCTAGCAAATATACATTTCATCAGTAAGTATACATTTTTGTCACCGGTATAATTTCGGTAAAAAACTCGAACAGTTTTGATTTCTACTAGGATAGTATTGTTAAGTATGCTTCATAATTGATAGGAAAATGAAAACATTTAATCATTAACGAGAATTAGCGAAAATATTATGTAAAGAAAGTTCGCACACGTTTACACTAGTGCTTGAAGTTATTCATATTTTATCGACATCGACAATAGTTTCGATTGCACTCACTGAAATATTGTTACTTGATATTTTACCCGACTGCATCCGGAGCAGGTTTATTGTAGCTTTCACGTACTTATATGTATGGTATGCTATTTCACTCTTCCATACTGTTCAGACAGAAAAGAATAAAACGTAGAATGAACCGACTGCTTCTCTTCCAAAAAAATCTTGTAAAAGCCGATCTAGGAAATAGGCAAAAATCTGATAAATTATATTAGTAGGAGATGCAGCTAGCAACCCATCAATATTTTGATTCCGTGCTGAACGTGGCTTTTGGGTTAGACCTGTCTACCTCGCGAGGGAATAAAAATGTAATAGTACGGATGTATCTATACATTTTATGGTACGCTCCATAGCCTTAGTCCAAACTAACATTATTGTTTGTGTTTTATTTATTGCATTACAGTTTTTAATAAGAGCATAGCTAGTAGAGCATCATTAGCATACTTTGAGTACGATGACCAATTTGTTAAATATTGCATTGTTGTAAATTGCTATGAATAACAAGTGTCATGGTTGTATTGTTTCTTTTAATTTTTAACTTGTCCATTGAAGTTATTCCAAAATTAACGTCATCATCATCATCATCACCTCAGCCACAAAAAGTCCTTTGCTGGACATAGGCCTTCTCCAAGGATTTCCAGTACTATAATTGGAAAGGTCAACTCAGGTCGTCAGACCACCTGGTCTGTGGGTGTCCAACGCTGCGCTTGCTGGTACATGGTTGCCATTCAAGAACCTTTCTATTCCATAGGCCGTCCGTCCACTTCACGTAACGATATGTAACAAAAGTGTGCTCAAAAGTATTTTCAGCTAGATGCTTACGTCGCCGTATTTTTTTAGAATCTATTTGTTATGCATGTTTCTTATTCTTGCAGACTCGCGGGTGAAACTATTCACATGGACATAAAAAAATCATACAGCGAATCTTTAATAAACATCATAGAGTTTATCCAGGTACGACTAACTAAACAAATTATGTTTAGAGTAGCCTGAGCCTGTATATCAGGTGTGAAATATGTTTGTATACTTATGGTTTATTTTTCGTAAAATATTTTGATATGCATAGTGAAAATGCACGTATTATATATCCTCGGTGGGGTCATTTAGTCTGTGCACATGACAAATTTTCTCAATAGGAGCAATACTAGTTAAAATACATTGCTAAATCTATTGATTGTCTGGTTAAATTATTATCTTTTTATCTATTATTATTATTATATATATTATTAGCTGACCATTCAAAAATGGGCTGATTTGTTACCCGACTTCAAAAAAGGACGAATTCGGCCGTATGCCTTGTGCATGACTGTTTGTGTCCTCATAACCGCATAAATCTTTTTTTATATAAAACGGTATGCTTTCAAGTTTTTTCCATTTAAATTTTATCAAAATAAGTTCTGTAGTTTGATTGAAGTCGGTTTTTTGTATGAAAAATATTTAAACTATTATTGTGTATGTGTCAATAAAGAATGAAAAAGGTATCTATGTTTTATTTGCTGTGTTTCAATGTAAATAAATTATTTATAGAAGTTCATTGCCTTTTACTCTTTGTGAAGTTTCTCTTCGGAAAATGTATATATCCCTGTAAAACTGTATAATTTTGCTTCTTTTCTCAATGGGAAGGTATAATGATTTGACTATCGATACATTGACATACACCAGGTACATTTTAGCCAAACACTACTGAATACATATGCAAAATCACACCCACAACTGCATTTCAAAATCGGTCTCGTTTGACAGCATCCGTTTGAATCTCTATCCGTCAGGATTATATTATCTCTATGAAAAAAATGCACTCATCGAGCATATAATTATATGAATATGAAAATAATTTAATTTAAATGTTGGTAAAATTACACAAAAATATGCCAATAATAAAAAGAAAAAACGCGGGAAAGCAGATTTTTACGGTATTACATTTTTTGGGTAAAATATGCCTGGGCTGTATTCGCTATGTTTCCTTAGCACGAAATGACAATTGAAATTAAAAAAGAAAATGACGCGGGGAATGAACTATTATTTATTTTCGGACTACTGCTAGCTCTCGTCAGAGAGTATTATTTTCTTTGACTGCTAGCAAGGTTGTTGTTTTGGATTATTTTGCAGATTGCTTCTAGTGGAGTTTATAATGTAAAATCGGTGTAATTCGGTGTTATGAATGGCTATGTTTATGAACAATGTGTAAACTAACTAAAGTGTCATGGTGCGTATTTAGAGATTTACATAGCGGGCTGGTGGTCGCTCGTGTTACTGCGTCATCTATGATCAAACCAGATGATTCGTGGGAATTGTCGCCAGGAGCTCCATCTAATCAACGAAGTGAATTATACCATCATTTCTTTGATAAAACGTTGAAAAATATGAAGGAAAAGGCATAGAACACCAAATGCCGTAAGACAAATATGAAAATAAAAATGTACATACTATTATAGTTTTTTATTTTATACTCATTTATTCCCAGTAGTACGTCTTACATTATTTCCTCGCATTTATTGAGAAAAGCACAATATATGCCTTTGCCGGGAATCGGCTTGCCGGACTCGTATTTATTGCCAAGGCCTCGCTAACGCTCGGCCTTGAAAACTCTACTCGTCCGGCCTTCCCGGCCTCTGCAGTAATGTACTATTTTTTTCTGATTTTCAATTTCTTGCGATACTTGCAAATGAGGAAAGCCATGCTCGTAACCACAGGAAAGCAGTAAAGCTGCGGCGCAGGCGCTGTCCTCTCGCCGCTCTCTCGTTGCTTTATTGCATGCAGGACAATGTTTACAAGGCGATCATGGCTTGTGGCCACAGATCAAGTATGAGGCTTCGTGACTTCATGGTTATATAACCGAACTATCGAACCATTTAACAGCCATTGGCTCATCTTTTCCTGTAACTAGGACGTACGCGAATAGTGCATTGCTTATCCCAGGCACCGTTTCAGGCTCTTCATTTATTAAGTTCTAATGTACAGTCAGCCAAGGAGATACCTGACCCTGCCATCTACCGATATCTTAAATTTTTTCCTTAACTGAAAATATTATTAACATGAAAATATATATTTAGAAAGATTTTAATTAAGACTTCCTGAATATACATTTTCATGATAATATTACTTTTAGTTTAAGAGAAAATTCAAGATATAGGTAGATGGCGGGGTCAGGTATCTCCTTGGCTGACTGTACGTTAGCCATCTTCATAAAGGAGAATTTCCTAAATTAATATTCTATAGTGAATTAAAATCTTAGCTACATATTTGAAAGGAGTGGGATCATCCAGTGAAGCCAGGATGGACGGCATGTAGTAGA
This sequence comes from Elegia similella, assembly GCA_947532085.1. Classification (NCBI taxonomy): domain Eukaryota; kingdom Metazoa; phylum Arthropoda; class Insecta; order Lepidoptera; family Pyralidae; genus Elegia; species Elegia similella. The sequence continues at coordinate 30,536,942 of OX383927.1, read as the reverse complement.
CTACAAAGACTGGAACAGATTTATTTATTCAAATAAATGCACATACCACAAAGCTTAGCTTGCCCTGTTAGCTTTTCCTCTTATTCATAAAAAAGTGGCCAAGTGCGAGTCGGACTCGCGCAAGATAAGTTCCGTATATTATATATAATAAGTGAAATTATTAAAAATATTTTTATTATATGATGTAACTCAAGAATGCTTTTCGCAATTTTCCTTTATCTTGGCTATACAACGTTGCTTCGTACCTTTCAAGATTCTAAGTTAACGGGAAGTACCCCGTAGGTTATGATTCCCTTGCGAGTATCGAAAAATTATTAAAAATATTTTTATTATATCATGTGACTAAAATTTATAATTTTCGCAATCTTTCCTTTAACTGTGCTATAAAAAGTTTCTTCGTACCAAATTTCAAGATTCTAAGTTAACGGGAAGTACCCCAGTTTTTATTCCCTTGCGAATGTTTTTGGCATAAGCATAACCACTGTATCTTTTGATTGCGTTGGCTTAGAAGTTTGATTTTATTCACAGCTCTAAGGGACAGTATTTGATATGAATTTTAGCTATACCTCTATGGGTTCCTGAGAAAAAGGGTCTTGACAGACAGACGGACAACCAAGTGATCTTATAAGGGTTCCGATTTTGTCCTTTTGAGGTACGGAACCCTTATAACAATTATTAAACCTGTTTAAGTTAAAATATATTTTGCCACGTTCTGTCCATGTCAATCGTTGGAGAAAATCAATAATAAATAAATAAATAAATATATACGGACAAATCACACAGATTGACTTAGCGCCAAAGTAAGTTCAAGACTTGTGTTATGGGATACTAACTCAACGATACTATATTTTATAACAAATACATATATAGATACACATCCAAGACCCAGGCCAATCCGAAAAAGATCATTTTCCATCTTGACCTGGCCGGGGATCGAACCCGGTCACTCCGTGTCGCAGGCTGGCGTGTTATCCGCTGCGCCACGGAGCTAGACATAAATAGGGTAAATAAACGTAAAATAGAGTTGAGGAGCGTATGCTTATTTAAAAAAAACCCTGTTAATAGAAAGTCCCTACTCACTTGTATCTATTAACAATTTTTTTTAAATATTTCTTTAGGAAATCTGAGATACTGTAGTAAAAGGATTCAGTAGAAGAATGTATTGAGTTCTTCTTTATACACTTATGTTTTTTCTTCATGTTTTGTTCCATCGGGTATTTTATTGATTTTTTTTTATGTTATAGTAGGCGGTGAACGAGAAAGCGGGTCACCTGATGGTAAGTGATCACCGCTACCCATAGACAACTGCAACACCAGGGTGTGACAGCTGCGTTGTCGGCTTTTCAAGGAGTTGGGGGAACGAAATGGGGAGGGGAGGGGGAAGGATGGGCCTCCGGCTCTCTTATTCACCGAAAGAAGCATGAAAGCGGTAAATCTTCTACTCAGACGTCGATTTTCTGTGAGAATGTCGTACTTCCCCGGGTGAGCCGGCCCATTCATGCTACTGACAATTCATTTTGCCGGTAGCGTGGCTCGACTACGACTAAAATATAGACTATTTTTGTAATGTCTAAAACTGGTTCCAATAAAATTATTATATTAAAGTATAGTCACAGCAATTCCTCTAAGATAAAAGGAAAAAAAAAATCCATATTCAGTATATCCTGGCTAGATCTCTCCTAACTTAATTGCCTGCAGGACATAACGTTTACAAGGCGATTGCGGCTGCAGAGCAAGTACATATAAGCTTTTGTGGTTATATAACCTATCACACTATTTTACAACCATCGGCTCATCTTTCTCCATAACTAGGACGGCCTACAGTCAACAAGAGGCGTTCAGTATCCAGGGCTTTGACCTATCGTAACTCATATGATAAACTAGCGACCCGCCGCGGCTTGCTCTAAGTAAGTTATTGACGTCAACAATAATAATGTTGTAAATAATAATGTGTTATTTAAGTTAACGTTTACCAAATGATATTTAAAATATCTTACGATGAATAAAATATTTGACTATTGACTATGGCTTCGCACGGGTGCGTTAAATTATACATATAAACCTATAAGAGTACGCAATTTTTTTTTTTAAATCTATGTATAAACCTTTCTCTTGAATCACTCTATCTATCAAAATCCGTTGCATAGTTTTAAAGATCTAAGCATACATAAGGACAGACAGCGGGAAGCAACTTTATTTTATACTATGTAGTGACGAGGAAGTGCTTATGTATCTCGTTTTAAGGGTTCCTTACCCAACGGTAAAAACACTATTACTAAGCCTCCAATGTCTGAAGTTTTACAAAAAAAACAATAAAATAATAATAATAATCAAAGGACGTAACATACCGAAACAAGAAATGTGTTCTTTTTTTTCTCTAAAGGCGCTTGCCTTTACTGCTTAGTTTTATCTCTGTATGGGAAACTAACTATTCTTAACTAATATTATAAATGCGAAAATGAGTTGGTTTGTGACGCCTTATCTCAGGAACCGATCGTCATGAAATTTTGCATACTCGTCTGGAGTACGAAAAAGGACATAGGGTACATTTTATCCCGGGAAAAAGTACGGTTTCCGAGGGATCGACATTGACGCGGGCAGAGCCGCGGGCGAAAGTATCAAATGATTATATTTCGTCGCTTCATTCTTCAGATATAAAACACATGTAGTACCTCTTACCTACTGGCAACATTACGCAAAAAAAATAGAATCTATATGAAATATCTTCGAATGAAGCGTACTCATATAATATTGATCGAACTTCACTAGGTAAGTTCGTTTGATCATATATTACATCTAAACAGTAAACTGTCTATCACGTACTATACGTAAGGACAGGCAATCATATCACATAATTTTAATTATACGTCCGATTACCGCACCACTTTCCCTTCGTCCGCACGTACCTGTTCCGAGTACGCTCCGGAACTGGTATCGTGATGCAGGTCACAGGTCAGCATGATTGTCAGCAAACCTGTTACTTAAGGGTCATTGCTAGTATTTACGTGGTACGTGACTGCTTAAGTTAGATAGCGAATGGATGACACGAAAGTAATGTATGGAGATTTCCTCACCTGTGTCTGTAATCAAATCTTGTAAGTTAAATTTGATCCACTTCCCGGTTACCGATTGAGATGAAATTTTGCATTCATGTGTAAATCAAATGACAATACAATAATATGGAATCTTTGCGCTGGTCTGATGATGGAGTTGGAAGGTGGCCAAAGGAACTCTTAAACTAAACAAGGTACACCAATCGTGTTTGGCCTCATTTGATGTCTTGAAAAACACTACTGTGTGGATTTGTTTATAATAAAAGCTTATCACAAAAATGTAATTTTTGAAAAATAACTTGTTTCGTGTTTAAATATTAGTGTTCAACACATGTGTCATGTTTTTCAAGCTGCCGTTAGATGTACATCTACTTCTTCTATCGAGTCGTAAAATAGCTTTGCGATTAATAAAATATGTTTAGACCAGTGCATTGCTACCGTGATTGCCCGTTCGTTTGCCTCATTCATTTCTTATTTTTTTTATGTTATAGGGCGGCAAACGAGAGCAAGCGAGTCATCTGATGGTAAGCGATCAACGCTGCCCATTGAAAAACGGCTACACCAGAGTGTGACCGGAGCATTGCCGGCCTTTCAAGCAGTTGGGACGACGACATTGGGAGTAGGGAAAAATGGAGGACATGGGGGGAGGGGGAAAAGGATAGGCGTCCGGCTCTCTCACTCACCGAACGAAGCATAGAAGCGGTAAAGCTTCTACTCAAACGTCGATTTTCCGTGAGAGTGAGGTACTTCTCCAGACGAGCCGGCCCATGCATGCTATTAGCAAAAATTAATTTTGCCGGTAGCGTGGCTCTACCACAACAAATCTTGTTGAGCCACCTCTTGGTGTGCCCAGAATGCCTAACTTCTTGGCTTTCTGGGCACACCAAGAGGTGACCCGTAGATTGGATAGCACCACAGTCGCACTTACTATTGTTGGAGAAACCCCACCTGACCACCCCACTCCATCCACTTCATTCATTTCGAGTAGATGACACGGTCAACCGACCATGCAGATCCTGGTGTCAGAGTTCTTCGGGATCGCCTCTCGGCCTCTGACGTGGTTCCTTTAACGAGTACCAGATGGCAGCCGGGACCACCGGCTTAACGTAAGGCTTAAAGCACGGAATCATCTTTATTATCAGACAATCAGGTGTTTCAAGCCTGCATGTCCTAACCAAACTAGAAACAACTAAACAAAGTATGCTTCCCGTGGGAATCGAAGCCAAGACCCACTGACAGAAGACGCAACAGCAACTGAAACATTGCATCGCTAAGCGTTGGGAGGGATTGCCGATATGAAACGACAGTAGGAGTTTTTATTTTATCATCTTTGATAACTTTGTACAAAAAGGAAGCCCTACTGTGTTTGCCTTCTACTCCACCGCCACTCCCCTTTTTCGAAAGTTGGCTAATGTTTCGAAACATAAATGCAATATGGATAATTTTATTACAATTCCGTACACTCGATCGCTAGCATATAGCATAGCATGTTCCACAAAATAATGTACCATCGAGGTCATAAGTGCATGGTCATGTTTGAACCTTATCGCGTTGGCATAAAGTTCAAACGTGACCATGCACTTTTGATCTCGATAGTACATTGATATAATAATATTATGTTTTACGGGTAACAAGTTACAATTAAAAGGACGTGTTGAGTGAAAAAAAATGTATATCATGAAATCAGAAAAAAAAACAGGAAAATATAAAAATCATACAAAGCCCTTCGGACGACCAATAATGTTGAAAAGAGTTTCTTTCGGCGTTTGTACCTTTTGAACCATATTTTTTAACCTATATTAACCTAATGCTGGGCTAAGGTCTCCCTATTTCTTTCCAAACATGTATTTTGTGCCACTTTAGACCATTTGTACTAATATAGTAATATAAGTTAATGACTATAAATAATAGAATCCATACTTCCATACTAATATCATAAATGCGAAAGTAACTCTATATGTCTGTCTGTCCCAAATTTCATTCAAAGGTTAAAGCGTGAAAAGTACGCTTTAACCTTTGAATGGAATTTGGTATGGAGGTAGTTTGAGGCCCTTGAAAGCACATAGGGTACCTTTATTTCCGGGAAATTCTACTGTTCCCGAGGGGTCGACACAAACGTGGACGGAAGCACGGACAACAGCTAGCAATAATATAAGTGAATTACTATTAATAAAATTTAAAACTTACGTAAAAATGTGCCTGAAAAAGCTTTTTTTTTCTGAATAAATCTTTGAATCCGATGTATAATAAATAAATATATACGGACAAATCACACAGATTGAGCTAGCCCCAAAGTAAGTTCAAGACTTGTGTTATGGGATACTAACTCAACGATACTATATTTTATAACAAATACATATATAGATAAACATCCAAGACCCAGGCCAGTCTGAAAAAGATCATTTTCCATCTTGACCTGACCGGGGATCGAACCCGGGGCCCTCGTGTCACAGGCTGGCGTGTTAACCACTGCGCTGCCACTGAGCTCGCCTCGTATACGATGGGTTACCTACACTCATAGATTTAAAAAAAAATTGCGCCTACACTGACAGCATCAAAACAAAATTGCATCAACTTCGACGTGTTTATTTACCAACCAATACAATTATAATTACATTACGCGCCCTCGCTGAATCATCTTGTATAAACTTCAATTGTCTGTGTCCACGAGGCTGCCCGGTGACCCAGATATGACGTGATTGTTGCACTCTCAAGGACCATTTTGTATCAACTTAAATAATAATAATAAATATATACGGACAAATCACACAGATTGAGCTAGCCCCAAAGTAAGTTCGAGACTTGTGTTATGGGATACTAACTCAACGATACTATATTTTATAACAAATACATATATAGATAAACATCCAAGACCCAGGCCAATCTGAAAAAGATCATTTTCCATCTTGACCTGGCCGGGGATCGATCCCGGTCACTCCGTGTCGCAGGCAGGCGTGTTGACCGCTGCGCCACGGAGCTAGTCAAAAACTTGCAACTGAGGTGCAGACTTCGAGTGCCATTTTTATGTGGGCGAGTCTTGTGATTTCCGGATTTTTTACGGTTCCGTACCCGAAGGGTGAAAATGGGACCCTATAACTTAGACTCCACTGTTTGTCTGTCACCAGGCTGTATCTAATAAACCGTGATAGCTAAACAACTGAAATTATCACAGATAATATATTTTCTCTTGCCGCTGTAACAACTAATAACAAAAACAGAAAAGATACATACAACAAACGTGATTTTTATAATACAGTGTCTAATGTTGTATAGATAAGAAAGAAAACACTAAGGGTCCCGTACAACACAGTATCATGTCTTTATGCGATGTATAATAAATAAATAAATATATACGGAAAAATCACACAGATTGAGCTAGCCCCAAAGTAAGTTCGAGACTTGTGTTATGGGATACTAACTTAACGATACTATATTTTATAACAAATACATATATAGATAGTTACACAAACAAGACCCAGGCCAATCTGAAAGATCATTTTTCATCTTGACCTGGCCGGGGATCGAACCCGGTCACTCCGTGTCGCAGGCAGGCGTGTTGACCGCTGCGCCACGGAGCTAGTCAAGTCAATACAGTGTCTAATGTTGTATAGATAAGAAAGAAAACACTAAGGGTCCCGTACAACACAGTATCATGTCTTTATCCCTTGCGGGGTAGACAGAGCTTAGGTCTATAAGACCTGAAGGCCACGTTTAGCATGTTGGTGGGCATTAGGTGGAAAACGGATTAAAATAGTGATGGGTTGCTAGCCGCATCGCCTATTAACATGATTCCTCAGATTTTACCCATTCCCTCTATTGGCTCTTACGATTTGCGCGGGAAGAGAAGCAGCTGGTACATTCTATGTTTTTCCCTTTCTCCTAGACTAGCATGGAAGAAAGCTGTACAATATTTAACTAAATATTAAATACGGACAAATCACACAGATAGAGCTAGCAGCAAAGTTCGAGATTTGTGTTAAGGGATACTAACTCAACGATACTATATTTTATAACAAATACATATACATATAGATAAACATCCAAGACCCAGGCCAATCTGAAAAAGATCATCTTCCATCCTGCCCGAGCTCGAAATAATATTCATATTTCTACGTAGCGTGTCAACACGGACGGTTTATATTATGTTGACCAGAACTCTACCACTGACCGAATGTTCTTAGTAACATTATAGAGGTATTATATTGCATTACTTCATTTGTAAATCGGAAGAAATATTATGTATGGAGCCATAGAGCAGTATCTCATCTCATATCTAATAATATAGAACTCCTAAACTCCGAAAGTACAGTCACTTAATTTACATAAAGAACTCGCACATAATAAAAATTGGTTCAACCAGTAGGTTCTGAGGAAATTATTTTTTCATTTAAGGGCTTTTTCTTCTTTTGCTTTATTTACGACATATTTTTTCTATGTTAGTAGTATTTTAAACCCTAATCTAATTTGTAACATTTTTTATTTACATTAATACAGAAAAATATTGTAATCTTTTTTAATTTATACTAAGTCTTCTCATTGTAAATTCTTATTCTTATTCATAAAGGTTGTAACGTTGCAGCATGCCACCTGCATGCTGCTCAACCTCATTTCTCTCATCCTGTCCATTTTTCATTCCTTATTTAAATTCAAATTTCATTCCATTCCATTCCATTTTTAGATTACTTTCTTTCTCTCTCATCACTCATTTTTCGGTCTGCTACCATCTTTCAGTCTACTACCATCTTTCGGTCTACTACCATCTCATGGAGCATAACAGTCTCTGTTATGAATTATTAAAGTCAACATCTACATAGTTGAAGTTGTAAAGTTAAGTTGTAATAATAAAGTTATTCTCTGTGTGTTCTGTGTGTCGAGTCTTATGTTCTCCCTAACTTCCTTATATGTGGGAACACGGCTAGAACGCGAAAAGGTTCGTACTAAATCCGTTAGTATTCATAATTGCGTTCGATATAATGACCGACATTGCTGTTAGAAAATGTTTACTTACATTTGTAAACATTTGTTTACAAACATTTGGTCACAAATGTTACAGAATGTTTTTTTTTAATGTTAGGTAATGTTAGTAAACAAAATTTCTAAACAAAATTGTTTAACAAACAAATTGTACCAAAATAAAACATTTCTTATCTTTTGTTTGTAAATATTTTATACAGGTAACAGCAGGACATGCGTACCTACGCATATCCTGCTGTTACCTGAATAAAATATTTACAAACAAAAGATAGGGGAGAGGGGGCTATAAAATGTTAGTAAACATTTTGCATCAGTGTAGGCTACGAATAAGTAATAAGAGTGTAGGAGCATTTCATCTAACAGTTCCTTACAAAATGTAACAATTGTTAACATTTGTTAGTTAATGTCAATGTTTTGGCGGGTCATAACGGTTTCATGTTGTTTTTTTTTATGTTTGTTACCTCAGAACTTCGTCATTTATGAACCAACTAGCTTTCGCCCGCGTCAATGTCGATCCCTCGGGAGTAGTACTTTTTCCTGGGATAAAAGGTATTCAGGTCCTTCTCCGTACTCCAGAGAACTTGTATGCAAAATTTCATGTTGATCAGTTCAGTAGTTACAACGTGAAAGCGTAACTAACAAACTCACTTTCGCATTTATAATATTAGGATTAGAATTTAAAAAAAGTTAGGAAGGGTATGCTTTCAAGTTGTTCCCACATACATTTTATAACAATCGGTAAATTGAAGTCGGTTTTTAATATGAAAGATTATTCTAAAGAAACTTCGCTTAAACATTGTTTAAGTAAAACTTGTTTGGCTTTATGTTCAAATAGGTAACATTCGACACGCATTCACTTTTCAGTTACCCAAGAGGGTTAGAATACCAGCGCGGTCAAATACTTCCACTTCATTCTTAAAGGCTTTTTCTGGAGCTCTGAAGCGACTGGACTTAAAACTAATAATTTGCCTTAATAACCGACCCCTCAGCCTCGTGAACAATTTTTAAACACGTGGGATCTATACGGAATTACCCGGTCACACGCACCACACTGACGATGCAACGGGGACCTCGCTATGATGAGGAGAAAGGAAAATATAACACGAATAGCACAGCTTCTTTAGTCTTTTAGCCCTAATCCCACTTTATGTAGAGTCGAGACCGCATGTAAGGCTAACTTTCCATGCTGTAAAAAGTTTCGGCTTCTTTCATCATCAAATATCAACCCTCCTTGGGAATGCACAGCACAACTTCTATAAACTAAGAAAGCAATATCGATGAAGGGATTATATCGAATTTTTTTGTTGCAATTGATTTGAAGAATGTTTTTGGCAACTAAGATAATAACTTAATTATATTTCGATCTTTAGAAAAACTATAAATTTTTAACATGCTCCTGCGGTGGAGACTAAAAAGACCTGATGATGATGACTGATAACATTTTTAACATATCGTAATGTTGGTTGAGGGCTCTGTATGTGGGCCGAACGCATGGCGCCCTACAAGGATGGCGCACGCGCGCGCCCGGGCTGCGTCAGGTGCCAACAGTGAAAGTGCCGCAGCTTCGTAACGCGTTATGTCACAGCCTCCGCTCGGCCGCCGCCAGCCAGTCGCATATCGACTATGACGCCGCGCGCGCACCTTTGACATCCAAATCCGATTATCTGAACGCGCGCCAATTTCAAACTTCGAATCAGTGTTACCATGCGTGTGATTCTTTTAAAAAAATAAATTTAAATTTCGAAAATGTCCCGTTTAGTGTTATTTGTTTTATGTGCGGTTGTTTTTGGATATTGCGCGGAACTACCCCCCAGTGCCGGGAGAGAGAGTGCGAGGGAAGAGAAGTTGAGGAGTGCTTTGATCGATGCTTTTCAAAATATTAAAAAAGCATCGGCCAAAGGCGGAGTAGACGATGAGAGTCCGCTAACGGCAGATTTGATCGGCTCAATGATAATACCGAATAGGAGCCGAAATGATAAGCCGACGACCGAAAATTCTTTCGGGCTTTTCGCTGACGACGACGGTTTATCTTTCGCCGAAACTTTCGATAACGTGGAGCCGGAGAAGAAGGCTTCGACCACAGAAGCTTCGCATAACGTCCAGCACATCGTGAAAACTACGAAAGTGTCCGAGAAAACTACGTCAAGACCGAACAAAGATATTTTTAACAAGTTGAGCGACTCTATTAGAGATACATTGAACGAATCGAAACTGGTGCTGAGGAAGGAGAGTACAAACTCGAGTAATCTATTAGGAATCGAAAATATGTTGAGAGTTTTTGATGCTGAGATCCTGGTGCAGCAGTGGAGAGATTTGCAGAGAGTGGTGGATGGAGACTGTCGCCTGGACATGCAGGAGTACATCAACGGACTTCAGGAGAGGATGCTGTGGGCCCTGAAAAGTGAGTACCTTCTATTGAAATAAGCTACCAGCGATCTACCCCAGCTTTGTATGGGTGTAATATAACACAAATAATTTTATATTTAGTATTTTGACATGTATAATTGATAAAATTGTGTCTTCCTTTACTAAATTAGTGATAATTTTGACATTTAATGTTGATTTATTATTTTTTGACATTTAAACTTGATTTATTATTATCTTTCAATTTTTGTAGTATAATATTGTTCTTTAAATGAACACATCTCTTAACTTCCTAATAATATATAATTTTAATGGTAACTTAACAAATTAGAATATTATGTTCCCCCAAAAATAAGACTTCGCAACCCCTGCCTGGGTTCATGTACTTACGAACAATATTTACCACCACCTATTGTAATCATGTACATGTAAGCGAGAAATAAAGAATAAATAAATAAAGAATAAATAAATAAAGAATAAATAAATAAAGAATAAATAATAATTTTTATATTCCAAAGTTCCAAATATTAAAAAACAATATTTTGCCTTTTTATAATAATTAAATGTTTAGGTTATGCAGGCAGGACCTATTGCGGTGATATTATAATAATTACGAAAAACTGTGGTCAGTGTCGACACGATTTTCGCAACGAGGAAACGTACGCAAATGCACTTAACACACTTATACAACCGAATGTTGTATAACGCTAATTTATTAAAACAACGTGAGATATTGAAATAAGATGACTCTCCTTCACAAAAAACACGATTTCAGACAGATGGATGAGTTTATTCGGTCGGGCTAAGCGTTCGGCTTGTGACGCATCTATCTCTCTTCCACCGTTATCGCGTAAAATTATCGTCCGTAAACCGACTTTACAAACAACCATTTTTTTTTTTTAAATATAGGCTAAAATTTATCCTATAATTAATAAAATAATTTTTATAATCCGACATTTAGTTTTTGAGTAATTGGATTACAAACAAACATAGAAACAAACTAATCTGAAATCTTATATTTGACAAATTTAACCTTGATTGTATATTCCTCCTCAAAAGAACAGGCTAGTTTCCTAAAAAAATATAATTAGTCCGTCAGTTATATATTCAAAAAATATTGGACACGTATTTTTTCTTTTGTCGATTAAACGAAAAATGATAAAGATATAGCCCTTTGAAGTTCCGTGTGACGTCATAGTTTGCTACAATTTTTAGCAAACTTTGACGTCACGAGCCCCCTGAACTTTGACGCGCTTTATCTTTATTATTTATTGTTTATTTGACAAAAGTAAAAATACGTGTCCAATATTTTTTGATTATCTAACTGACGGACCAATTGTTATGTTATAATTACGACCCAGGAAACTAGCCTATTAGTTGTCTGAAAAATCGGTTTACGAACGAAAATTTTACATGGGATGGTGGATAGATAGATGCGTCACAAGCCGAACGCTTAGGCTAATCGTGCTTGTTGCGCACTCTCGCTTGCACACGCAATGTGAGTGTGACACATTTTCGTATATGCAACGGGCGTTTATCGAAACGACGTTATTACATCAAAAATAAAATCGAACATATATAACATCTTTTAAAATGCTTATCGAATTAAGATCGATACCGTCTCAAAGAGGTAGGTTTCTGGGGCTAAAAAAAGACTCTTGCCGGATGCCTTTTTTCTCATCTGTCCGAGCGGCCACCGTAACCAGGTTGCGTAATGATGCAGCCGAAAGCCAAATCTGGGTCAAGCGAGTAAGATCGGAGTTTGTTTACTTGCACAACTTGCTGGCTTATTAAATGCCGCTCAATTGTCCAAAATAAGATAGCTATGGAATTCAAAATAGTCCAAGGATTGTAAGTGACCCGTTTGTTTTTTTTCTTATCCTTCGTCTCTGTTTGTTTGAAGGATAAACCGTTCACGCTCAGGTAGAAAAAACGTATTGCTCTATTTTTTGTCATCCTAATCATAACTTCCTAATGAATATTATAAATACGAAAGTGAGTTTGTTTGTTTTTTTATTTGTTACTCCCTCACGCCCTATGCACTGAACTGATCATCATAAAAATTTCATACTCGTTGATGGGGTACGGAAAAGTACATATGTACATTTTATCCCGGAAAAAAAGTACTGTTCCCGAGGGAACGACGTTGAAGCGACCAAAGCTGCTAGTCTTAATATACATATTATTTTTCCTCTTCTCTCTTCATCCTCTTCGTTCTGTCTTCCCACCATTCATATATTCTCTGGTCTTTGTTTTAGACCTATCTACGCTAGCGTAATCGGTTAAAAGTTCTCCACATGGTTGAAGAAATATGTTTTGCCTTATAACTTTCCCGTTATCATAAGTGACCAACAGTTGTGTCAGATTATTTAAGCTGCTTGCAAGACTTGTTTATACGGAAGTTTTCCTCTTTTTACAAGTTTTTTATTACCTAACTTGCAATGTATGAACTCGTATGTAACTGTTTGTTCGGGTGAAATCTTGCAACTCAATTTTGTGGCAGATATCTTCCACCGATTGAGCTGAATTTTTGTATACTTGTTTAGTTTGGATGACAGTCCATGGTAAGCTGTGTGACGTCATTCTAAATCCGGACATGACGGACATGACGGAACACCCAAATGGCGGATTAGCCATATTTGATGCACATCGACAATACGGATATTATCACATTAAAAGGCTCGCTGAAAATAACTGGAAACATAAAGTGATGATAAGGCATAGACTTTGTCTACCCCGCAACGGAAAAAGACGTGATACTATGTTATGTACAGAAAAACTTGTTTAAAAAAAATCCTTTTATTTTATAAGTTATAATATGAGCATATGCCGACTCGATTAGATCGCGAAACGGCTCATTATGTCATTCAAGTCATTCCAAGTCCGTTTGTTTGTTTAGCAGACCAAATATTGATTGTAGTATCACGATGATATGATGTTTACTTTACCATAAACTTGCGTAAAACAAGTCGATTCAAATTCCTTGTCAACCTCCGGACTTTGCCAGTATTGATAAAGTATTAATTAAGAACCTCAATTTATAAATATTAAATGGATGTCATCATCATCATCAGGTCCTTTTTAGTCTCCACTACAGGAGCACGACCCTCTCTGTACTACTAGAGCCATACTTGGCCAGAGCAGCCAGAGGACTTGGCGCACTCTCCACGCTGGCCAGACAGGTTGGAGAGGTCTCACAGATGTTTATAAGCTATGTTTAGTTTGTATTTCCTAAGTCGCCTTCATCTACGGGAAGACTTGAAGTGGTCCTATTCTACTCTGCCGGATACCACACGGCTAAATGGATGACCACGCGCAAAATCTACTAGTATAAGTATAAAAATAAATATATAGGGACATATCACACAAATTGAGCTAGCCCTACAATAAGTTGTGAACTTGTGTCGTAGGATACTAACTCAACGATACTATATTTTATAATAGATACTTACATAGATAAAAATCCAAGACCCAGGTCAATTTGAAAAATATCGTTTTCCATCATAACCTGATCGGGGAACGAACCCGGGAACACTCGTATATACTTAGCAGATTTAAATAAGTTTAGACACACGGTGCATTGTGTTATCTTTTCTATGAGTCTTTGAAATAATGGTCCATCATCATGACATGCATTTTAATGTTCAAACTTTATTTAAATATCAACCAAAAAATAACTGCGATCACAAAAAACAGGAAAGGCGACGATCTGTTTCAAAATCGATTAAGGATTCAATCCTATTGTCACATTTCCTACAAAAACTTGGAAGTGTGACAATTTGTTCCAAAATTGATTAGGGATTTCCAAATCTACCGACCGACAAGTTAACAGAAAATTGTTTCAAGACAATCGATTTGCTTGGTAACGTCCAGTGAAATCTTGGTCCAAGAGATATAATCCGTTATCTTGTCTTAAATGTCTGGAAAGAAATGGATTGCGATGGCTGGAGATAGATTCTATCCAGCAATGGGTTATAGAAAGCTGATGATGGTGATGATGATATTGTCTTTGTCTTGGGTGATATTTAACATCTGCAAATAAACGCCTTAACTTGGAAACGAATTACATTCACTAAAATATGAGTGAATAAATTTCGCCACCAAGAATAATTAATAAATATATACGGACAAATCACACAGATTGAGCTAGCCCCAAAGTAAGTTCGAGACTTGTGTTATGGGATACTAACTCAACGATACTATATTTTATAACAAATACATATATAGATAAACATCCAAGACCCAGGCCAATCTGAAAAAGATCATTTTCCATCTTGTCCTGGCCGGGGATCGAACTCGGTCACTCCGTGTCGCAGGCTAGCGTGTTGACCGCTGCGCCACGGAGCTAGTCGTAAGGCTAAGTAGGATTTGAACCTGCAAGCTGCGATCATCACATCTCTTTATTTATTTTTTTATTTTTATAATGGTTTTCAGTTTAGATAATTGTAAGATACATATTGTGTGAAAATGGAAGGACCTTACTCTGTTTGTTTAGGTATTTAAAAACACGAATGTCGTGTGTGTCATATTTAGATTTTTAAAGTGTATCAAGATTGTTTACATCACGAAAAATAGAAATAGATTGTTTCATTAGGTACACTGTACATCACCAGCGCAAGGGAGGTGTCATAAAGCACGAGGGGTGTTATAAATTTGGATCGAACCCGTGACCCTGCTATTCAGAGGTAATTTCCCAGCTATTGCACATTGCTCAGTGTTTTCGTCTCTGCCACGCGGGCGAACCCACATAACATTGCACCAGCGACCTTCAGGTCAGTTTCCCAACTCATTTCGACAGGCTTATGTAAGGGGCCTACGTGTGGCCTGGGTCAAGACTGCCGTTAAACTGGGCAAAACACAGTGACTCACGGCGAAACTTTACACTGACGAAAGAGTTTCTTAAAAATATAATTACTAATGACTAATGAAAATTCGTTGGCTAAAGGTACGCGCATATTATAACGGGCCGCAGCGCAAAAATCCGCTTAAATCGGTCGTGTTTATTTTGTACTAGCTTTCGCCCGCGGCTCCGCCCGCTTCAATGTCGATCCCTCGGGAATAGTACTTTTTCCCGGAATAAAAGGTAGCCTATGTCCTTCTCCGTACTCCAGAGAACTTGTATGCAAAATTTCATGATGATGGGTTCAGTAGTTACGGCGTGAAAGCGTAATAAACAAACAAACAAATAAACAAACTCACTTTCGAATTTATAATATTAGTAAGTATGAACTATCGCATACAATGCCGGGGCGCAGCGGTTTTCAAAAATCCGCCGCGGATTTTGGTTGCGTGTGATGTTGGTATTGGTGATCGAAGCGTGTGATGCGGCCCGCCCCGCATCGCTGCCACAGTGTGCTATAGCAAACGGATAAAAATCTAAAAAATAAAAAATAACAACATTTAATTATCAAATATCCATTTTTTACATTTTCTCTTGACACTTTTTGATTTTCGTTGAGTCGCATATAAAAAAATAAAGTTTTTTGTCAGAGCTATCAATAACGTATGCACGCAACGTTACTGCTACTAGCTCTTCACTGTTCTTAAAATCCGTCAAAGCGCTGCGTGCGGCCAGTCCCGTCACTAATGTGCTAAGTGCGCATTTTGCGCTGCGATGTGTGACAGTTAAATAAATAAATAATAAATAAATAAATATATACGGACAAATCACACAGACTGAGCTAGCCCCAAAGTAAGCTCGAGACTTGTGTTATGGCCTATGGGATACTAACTCAACGATACTATATTTTATAACAAAATACATATATAGATAGATAAACATCCAAGACCCAGGCCAATCTGAAAAAGATCATTTTCCATCTTGACCTGGCCGGGGATCGAACCCGGTCAATCTGTGTCGCAGGCTGGCGTGTTGACCGCTGCGCCACGGAGCTAGTCGTTGTTAGACATAATAAATTACTTATCTATCTTATTAATATGATACTAACGATCACGCTACATGTGGCCTTTTGGCCTTATAAGCCTTGGCTCTATGTATCCCATAGACGTGATGAATTTACTTATGTATAAAATGGTGTGCGTGAGCATCAATATTTGAGTTGCGTGATATCCGAGGTCTCGTTATTTTAAATAATTAGTGAGGTTAAATCTACTAATCACTCGAACTTCATCGTTTCCGGTGTAATATTGGTTTTACAGTTCAAATAGTTGTAATTTCATGTTTTACTCGTTGCTATTATTAGTTTTTTTAACCTTTTGTTTCGTTGACATACATAGTACATACATAGTATCACCTCTTTTTCCCTTGCGGGGTAGATAGAGCCTAGGTCTATAAGACCTTATGGCCACATTTAGCATATTGGAGGGCGTGTAGATGGAAAACAGAATCAAATAGTGATGGGTTGCTAGCCGCATCGCCTATTGACATGATTCCGCAGATTTTAGCCCAATCCCTCAATCGGCTTTTACGATCTGCGAAGAGAAGCAGCTGGCCCATTGTACGTTTTTTTCTTTTCTCCCAGACCAACATGGAAGGTATCACGTCTTTTTCCCTTGCGGGGTAGACAAAGCCCAGGTCTTTACGACCCTACGGGCACCTATTAAAAACGATTTTGAACCATGAGGATGGACATCTTTTGGTCGCCATAACCGAAATCCACGCGGGCGAAGCCGCGAGCGGAAGCTAGTCTTAAATAAAAGTAATCATACGAAAGTCGCAATGTATTTTGAAGTGACTATCAAAACGTTGTACGCTAAGTAAGCAAATATCTTCCGCTCTATTCTTCTCATCACTATGAGAAGAAGAAGAAGATAAGAAGACTAGCCGGCCTATAGGTAGTGGCTAGAAGACTAGCCACTACCTATGTTGTTTTCGGTTCCCTTTTCAGCTGTAGAGTACCTTTTCCCTTCTTCTCTTACTTACTTCCCTACGACTTTCCTACTTCCTCTTATACCAATCATTCCTTATTTTATCCATTCGCGTTTCACCACACATCCATCTCAACATTCTCATTTCCGCAACATGCAATCGTCTTATCATTGCTTAAGGAGCCCGATGGTCCAGTGTGTCTGTGCCTTATTAGCACTTACATATGTTAAGTAACACCAGGCGCGGTCCCCATTGGGATGGGCTACCGCAAGTGGCATGAAAATATCTCGGGCTGCTGCTTGCTTCGGAAAGCACGTTAAGCAGTCGTTACGCTAAACAAGCAATGATGCTTTGCTTGCTTTTCGAGTGTGTAAGTGGCCAACACTGGTGTCCGGTTTTTCAAGCTGCTTAAAGGCATCTAACATAGCTTGTCATGAATGCCATAAGACAAATTACCGACCTTGCCAACTCCTGCTTAGCGGCCGGCAGGACGTACGCCTAACTGCCTGCCATATATAGCTAAGTTCACTTTCGCTTCCCTTTACAACACAAACATATGTACTTTCTCTGGATTGGATTGTTGTTGTATAACTAGCTTCTGTCTGCGTGTTAGTCTGTGATAAAAAGTTCCTGTTTGGATATTAAATACCCTACTTATCTATTAATTATATTACAATGCTCGGTTTAATATTAAAATCGAAAATATGTGTAGAAAAATTTTTGCCACAGGTAGGATTTGAACCCCTCTTTCGACATCTGACCTGTCGATGCTCTCAACTACTGAGCTGCCGTAGCTTACGTAGGTTTATGGGTTCAAATCCTACCTGCAGCGAAATTTTTTCATCACATATTTTTGATTTTAACACTAATTATCTGTTTTGTTTTTCGTGTGTGTAAGTGGCTAACACCGGTGACAGGTTTTTAAGCGCCTAAAGGCATCTGACTCATCAGCTTAATGATCGCCGGGACCAACAGCTTAACGTGCCTTGCACCGCACGGAGGAGCTCGAGATATTTTATGCCACCACCCATCCCAGAGGGGTTACTTAACATGTGTAAGCGCATTAGCACTAAGATGCTCACAACCATTGGACCACCAGGCTCCTCATCTATCAAATATCACTCAAATCATTTAATAATTAACTGTCTCCGTAGTCAAGTGGTTAAGGCCTGTAGACCACGACCCCCGGATCTACAGGCCTTAACCACAGGGTTCGATTCCCACAGGAAACATACTTTGTTTTGTTTTTTCCAGTTTGGTTAGGATATCGCAGACTTGAATCACCTGATTGTCTGATAATAAAGATGATTCCGTGCTTCGGAAGGCACGTTAAGCCGTTGGTCCGGGCTGCCATCTGGTAGTCGTTAAAGGAACCACGTCAGAGGTCGAGACGCGGTCCCGAAGAACTCTGACACCAGGGTGTGCATGGTCGATTGACCGTGTCACCTACTCGAAATGATGTTGATGATGACTCAAATCATTGGCGACTTGATAATTCAGCAAAATGGTGGGTTTCTTTACACTAGGTACATATTAGTAAATAAATAGGTAATAAATATACTTATACTGACAAAACAGACCCAGCTAGAGCTTGAGCCAGCCCCAAGTAACTTACTTTGGGGCTAGCTCAATCTGTGTGAAGCGAGACTTGTTTTATGGGATACTAACTCAACGATACTATATTAAATAATAAATACATACTTATAGATAAACATCCAAGACCTGACCTGACCGGGGAACACATGAAACGCAACCATCATAATTTTTACCAAAAATGGCAATAATTTTTTCATGTAAGGACTCTGCCGGTTATGTTACTCGCTGTATATGTGTCTGTGGCATCTTAGCCCCTAAACGGATGGATGAATTGAAATGAGATTCTTTTGTAAACCGTGATTTGGAGGCCACGTTTGTAAGATTCTAGTAAACAAAACACGGACCTTGTTTAACTCGCGCGGCTTTGAGCCCAAAGTCATTCTTTCTTTTCTTAACGACCATCATCTAGCACAGCGTGACTGGCTCACTAAACAGCCTTATGTGGCTTACTTCTACAAATAAGTGAATAACTAGAGTAACGTTCTTTCGAATTTACGTATAATGGAACGGAAAAGCATATAAGGGCTGTAGTCACGTAAACAGTTGCCGTTGACTCACGGACATGGACGAACTACGTGACAGGATTCTCAAAGAGTCTTCCCTTTTTGGGTTCCGTAAACAAGGAACCCTTATAGTTTCGCCATGACGATCTGTCTGTATGTCCGCGGCAGACTAATGGAGGTATCTCGCGACTAAAAGGCTGGCAATTACCTCATTGCCATCCAACGCGGCAATGCTGCCAACCTTTTGGGCATGTTGCCGCAGAATGACGGTTTGCAAATATAATTTGTAAATATTTATATCTTTTAAGTAGTTTAAATTAATTAGTATTTAGATATTAAACGCTAGTAGTATTTCGATTTATCCCAAACTTAAAGAACAAACAGCTGATACGAGTAGTATCAACATTTTCTCCTTTACATTTAATATAATTGGTTTATTTTAAAATACCTAACAATATTTAAATGTCTTAGTTCCAATCACGATTATGATTCCGTTATTTAAATAATACCAGGATATTCAAAACAATCTGTATAGATAGGTATATTTTAATCAAACCATGGTGTGAAATTACACCACCCTCGCCTCAGTGTTAATATATACGAGATGGTTTAAGGTATGTATGACACAAGCCACTACTCTTAATATTACGATTGCGACGGACCGGCCACCATTTACGTGACTCAGACCCTGATGAGAAGCCATTTTATAAAATTAAGGGCTTATTTCATCAGCGGAGAGCCGCATGTTGCAACGATTTCGATATAAGAATACAACCATACAATATACTTAGTATAAAAGCCTTCGACACGAGTGTGCCTGGGTTCGATCCCCGGTCAGGTAAAGATTAAATATGATCATTTACAGATTGGCCTGGGTCTTGGATGTTTATCTATATATGTATTTGCTATAAAATATAGTATCGTTGAGTTAGTATCCTATAATATAACACAAAAAGACGTGATATATTTTTTTTACTAAATGTTGGATTAGGCACTTGTCTCCCATCTCACCTGATGGTAAGTGACGATGAAGACGAGGATGTTACATACCTATCCAAGAGATACCCATTTATTCTATGTATGTACTCTACCAACTGCGGTTCGATAGATTCGTCCATCCGTCTGTCACCACAGCGCCGTGACAGCCGTACGGACACCGGTGGCTTATTAATAGGGTTCCGGTTTTACCCTTTTGGTATGGAACCCTAAAACGCACAAATTAAACAGGTGCATTCTTAACATGATCTATTATTTGCCTAGCAACGGGTCATTAAGCAAATGGTCACTCCAAGGGCCGCCCTTTCACTGCCAATAGTGGCCAATCAGTGTCACACTTACGAAATTGTTGTATGTACTTAATGATATATTAAATATTTTATATTAAAACTAACGAATTCAGCTACAGGCCGACATGTTTCAACCTCATCCACATTGCGAATCGGGACGACTCGGTGTGCGCGCGTCTCGGTTCACATTCGCCCTGAGGAAGACCTCCGGATAAGGTTGAAACATGTCGGCTGACTTCGTACATGAGTAACCCGTTATTCACATATAAACTATGTTAAATTATTCTGATACATACATGATACACTAGCTTATGTTTACGATATGACGCGTGGGAACCTTTTTATGACATAGGACGGCAAACGAGCAAGCGGATCACCTGACGGTAAGTGATCACCGCTGCCTATGGACAACTGCAAAACCCGGGGTATTACAAGTGCGTTGTCGGCCTTTCAATAAAACATAAGACTCATTTTCATCATTCATCATCATCATTACAGTCGTAAATAGTCCACTGCTGGACAAAGGCCTCACCCAAGGATCTTGACTAGCTCAGTGGCGCAGCGGTCAACACGCCAGCCTGCGACACGGAGTGACCGGGTTCGATCCCCGGTCAGGTCAAGACGGAAAACGATCTTTTTCAGATTGGCCTGGGTCTTGGATGTGTATCTATATATGTATTTGTTATAAAATATAGTATCGTTGAGTTAGTATCCCATAACACAAGTCTCGAACTTACTTTGGGGCTAGCTCAATCTGTGTGATTTGTCCGTATATATTTATTTATTATTATTTATATGATACGTCAATAAATTCGCGGTTAGAACTATAGTTATGATTATCCTTTCAAAGATTTATTCAGAAAATAAGCAGATCTTTTCAGAAGTATCTGAAAAGATCTCTTTAAATTTCCATGTCAATTCACTATTTGAATAATAGGTACTAATTTCATCATCATCATCATAATCAGATCTTTTTGTAGTCTCCACTACAGGAGCACGACCCTCTCGGTACTACTAGAGCCATACTTGGCCAGAGCAGTCAGAGGACTTTTTTCAGTTTTGGTCGCCTTCTCGTTAAAACCAATAAATTCAAGGTTTACTTGTTTAATTATAAAACAGTAGTTTTCTCTTGTCACTGGCTAAGAACTGGTAACTTGATAAATTTCGTAATATAAACACAAATCCTAGGGAGCTTCTCGTAAAAATACTAAATAATTCAATTTGATTCAATTTATTTATTTGCGGTAAAAGTGGTACTGGTGGTGGTAATAAGAGTAAAATAAAATCACTTTAATACGGTATTATCGCGTATATTACATTATTTTTACACCTAACGTTTCAAATACTTTACAGTTTTCATGGTCGCAGGTAGACTAAGTTATACCGTATTAAAGTGATTTTATTTAAATATGTAACAATCGCGAAAACATCAGAAACCATTAAATAAGAATTATTTAAATATAACCTTGTTATATAATCGCGAAAGCCTCAAAACGTGCCATAGGAAAGTAGTAAACAGATAAATAATAGCTTAACACCCGAAGGCAGTCACAGTTCTAAGGTACAGCTCCAACCTACTAGCTACCAACGTATAATACAATTAATTACGTACCAATCACGTCTTTCTAAGATTCAAAGACCACATTAGATGATATATAGAAATCGCACATTGAAAGAAATCCACGGATTTTCAGTCATTCCTACGACTGGTTTTACCATTTGCGCGGGATGAGTAATAGCTGCATATTTACATCACGCAGCAAGAAATCCATTGTTGGACAGGACATAGTCCTCTCCAAGTCTTTTTTTTATTCTTTCATGCCATAATAACCACGCTTGGCAGACGGGTTGGTGAGCGCAGTTCGTTTGGCTTATCTCGTTTCCGTCGTTGCTTTTTAATTCTTTTTTAATAGTCTATTTACTTGGATTTGATGTCATTGTAAAAGGGGGGATTGAACCATATACCCACCGCGCTGGTTCAGTGGGTCAGGTGTCAGTCAGACCCGCTGACAGACTGGCTGACATCTGGGTTTTGAGTCGTCAGAGCCTCGTTTGTTGTTTAGCAGCAAGCACCACGTGCAGGTGAGGTTGTCTTGAGTGGAGAAGGTGTTGGTACCACCCCATGCCCGCCACCCGTCGAATTTTTCTCGCTTTGTACAACTACCGGAGAGGCAGTTGAAGATGACATTTCTGGTCATAAAGCTGCTTATTTTATTGTTTTCTTTTATCCCAGACTACTATCGAACTTAACATGATTAGTAAATCGAGTAAACAGATTTAGTCCGATCTTGTACTTAAAATCATCAAGTTTTTTTATCCATCTTTGGACATATTTTTAATGACACTTTTCTCCCGGAAAAGGGACATACATCATACATCCGCAGGATAGCAATCGCACGTATAGGGTAAATTTTAACTTTTAACTGCCTCCGTGGTCCAGTGGTTAAGGCCTGTAGACCCGGAAGGCGTGGGTTCGATTTCCACGGAAAGCATACTTATTTGTTTACAGTTTGGTTAGGAGATTGCAGGCTTGAATCACCTGATTGCCTGATAATAAAGATGTTTCCGTGCTTCGGAAGGTATGATAAGCCGTTGGTCCCGGCTGCCATCTGGTAGTCGTTAAAGGAACCACGTCGGAGGCTGAGAAGCGGTTCCGAAGAACTCTGACACCAGGGTGTGCATCGTCGATTGACCGTGTCACCGACTCGAAAAGATGATGAGGGTAAATTTTGAACAAGATAGTAAGTAGAACTTAAATCTTAATTTTTGAACAAATCGGTGCTGCATGGCAAAATTATTTATATTCGTATTTTTTTTTCCTGCAATTGCTGGAATCATTTCAGTGTTTAGACAAACTTTTTGTTATACTTTATTTTGTTTATGCTTTCTCCATGGCGCAGTGGTTAACATGCCAGCCTGCGCCACGAGAGTGCCCGGGTTCGATCCCCGGCCAGGTCAAGATGGAAAATAATCTTTTTCAGATTGGCCTGGGTCTTGGATCTTTATCTATATGTATTTGTTATAAAATATAGTATCGTTGAGTTAGTATCCCATAACACAAGTCTCGAACTTACTTTGGGGCTAGCTCAATCTGTGTGATTTGTCCGTATATATTTATTTATTCTATTTCAAGTTGTTTTTTAGAAAAACTTGTGCTGCATTCTATACTTGTATTTTGTACAGCATTAAATACGAATATCTTCAGAATACGGCCAGTAATATCTTACAATTTCTAGTTTACAGCCATACCGTTCCGCCATTTCCTACTTCCGAGATAGTGTTTCTTAAAGTGTTTATTGCTTACTTCCTATCTCTATCAAATCATGTTGCGAAGCAGATAATAAATTCGAATTTACTTATTAACAGGTTTGCCCGCGGCTCCGATTAACATAAATGTCAGTCTTTCGGAAACAGTACAGTTATTTCCGAGATGAAATGTATCCTATATCCTTCCCCAGGTTTCAAACTACTACCATACCAAATTTCATATAAATCGGCTCAGTGGTTAAAGCGTGAAGAGGTAACACACAGACAGAGTTACTTTCTCAAGTATAATATTAGTATGGATATTTCACTGTGACATATCAGCTGTGCTTTGTTCCATCTGGTCTGGGGGAAATGAAAAACACGGAATATACCAGCTATATTATATTTTCAATGATATTTTCACAGCTTCAAGAGAACGCATATTATCATGTGATATTAATTTCAAATTGATACATCCATGCGTTCCTGTTAAAAATGGACTTGACAGACCGACCCCAAATACAATTATTATTTTGCCCAAATGTGGTTTCATACAAGATCTTATAATTATAAGAAAGAATTTTTCAGAGTCAGAGTCGTCACATACTCGAGACAAAACCTAATCCCTTGAGCCATCGACACGAAAAGAAGAAGAAGAGTTTCTCGCATTTAGCCAGACACTGGCATGCAAAATATTCTGAAGTAAAGAGAAAAATATATACTGAATTTAATGCTTATACGCACCCTAGGTAATATATAAAGTTATTAAAAGTTACGCGAGACATAATTACTATTATAACAATCAGTTATTGTTAGTCGGTATCGCCGACTACTTTCACTAACAATACGTGAGTGAATCCGTTTGTTGTAATAGTAATTTAAGTTTTACTTTCTGAGCTACGGATCCCTAAAATTAAAGTGTACATTTCTACTTGATTATAAAAATATTAGCTAGAAAAAACTAGCTCGAACCTCGTCGCATCCTCCCTATCTCTTTATTTGCACTTTTCAACGACCGATCGAGGTTATGGGCGAAAATCTGAGGAATCATATAAGTAGGCGATGCGGCTAGCAACCCATCACATTTTCGATTCCGTTTTTTCACTTAATGCCCACCAACATGCTAAAAGTGGCTTTTAGATCTAAAGATCTGGGCTCTGTCTACCCTGCAAGGGTAATAAACGTGAAAGTATGTATGTTCAATAACAGATAATACCAGTTCTGTATGCGTAACCAATATTTACAAACAATTTGGTTGGGCCCACGTACCTACTCGCTTATCTATTTCATCATATCGGGCTAAATGTTGCAAATGCACACATTTCCCCACTGTTACCCAAACTACAGTGAGTCACAGATGCGAGTCACAATGAGTCGAGAACACGTTGTAAGTCGCATCTGTTGTGATGTGACTCACTGTGTTACACTCATCAGTCTCGAAAAACTGTCATATCTGTCTCTAGGGAAATCCTTCTAAGGCAACCTGACAGAATCTCTCCAACTAGATAGAGTATGAGGTCAATAAATAGAAACGCTTGTGATTTTCCCTCAATCAATCGTTAATCGGTAAAATTCGGTTCACTCAAAGTGCAGTGCGACGTGCTCTGTTTTCCCTCGACGTCAGGAAGTCCAGCGGGCCTGATGGCATTCCAGCAATTGTGCTCAAAACATGCGCCCCTGAGTTGGCTCCGGTGTTAGCACGCCTATTCTCGCTGTCTTACACCTCAAGAAAAGTCCCGTCTTCGTGGAAAGTAGCCTACGTTCACCCTATTCCTAAAAAGGGTGACCGCACAGACCCGTCTAACTATCGGCCTATTGCGATAACCTCCCTGCTCTCTAAGGTGATGGAGCGTGTGATAAACATCCAGCTCCTTGGTTACCTTGAAGATCATCAGCTTATTAGTGACCGTCAATACGGGTTCCGCCACGGGCGTAGTGCTGGTGATCTTCTTGTGTACTGAACGCACCGATGGGCAGCCGCCATCGAGAGCAAGGGAGAAGCACTGGCATTTAGTCTAGATGTCACAAAGGCTTTTGACCGGGTCTGGCATAAGGCTCTTCTCGCGAAGTTACCATCTTTCGGGCTTCCTGAGGGACTATGCTTGTGGGTCGCTAGTTTCTTATCTGGGCGAAGCATTCAGGTCGTTGTAGACGGATTATGCTCCGATATCATGCCCATCAATGCTGGCGTCCCCCAAGGATCTGTTTTATCACCTACGCTGTTTCTTCTGCACATCAACGACATGCTTAACACTAGTAGCATCCATTGCTATGCAGACGACAGTACGGGTGATGCATATTATGCAGGTCGTGCAAATATCCCTCAAACACAGGTGGAGGAGAACAGAAAGAGACTTGTGTCTGACATTGAGACCTCTCTGGAGCAGGTCTCTGAATGGGGTAAACTAAACCTAGTTCAATTCAACCCTACTAAGACACAAGTCTGCGTGTTTTCCGCTAAGAAGACCCCATTTAACATAGCACCGAAGTTCCGGGACACCGCTCTTACCATTTCTAAGAGTATTGGGATCCTTGGCGTCGATATTACGAAGGAGGTCCAATTCCGGAGTCATCTGGAAGGTAAAGCCAAAATGGCTTCTAAAAAACTTGGGGTGCTCAATAGAGCGAGGCAGTACTTTACTCCGGGTCATAGACTTTTGTTATATAAAGCTCAAGTCCGGCCCCACATGGAGTACTGCTCTCATATCTGGTCTGGTGCACCTCAATAAATAATAATAATAATAATAAATATATACGGACAAATCACACAGATTGAGCTAGCCCCAAAGTAAGTTCGAGACTTGTGTTATGGGATACTAACTCAACGATACTATATTTTATAACAAATACATATATAGATACACATCCAAGACCCAGGCCAATCTGAAAAAGATCATTTTCCATCTTGACCTGGCCGGGGATCGAACCCGGTCACTCCGTGTCGCAGGCAGGCGTGTTGACCGCTGCGCCACGGAGCTAGTCAATACCAACTCCTTCCTCTTGATTCCATCCAACGCCGGGCAATTCGTATTATCGACGATCCCACACTCACAGACGATTTAGACACCCTCGGTCTACGGAGAGACGTTGGCTCTCTGTGTGTATTTTACCGTCTATACTATGGGGAGTGTTCTGAAGAACTTTTTGAATTGGTGCCACCGTCACCTTTCTACCACCGCACCGCTCGCCACAGGAGTAAAGTCCATCCCCACATCCTTGACACTTGGGTCTCCAAAAATGTCAGAGCGTCACGTGGTTTTTTTCCTCGTACAGCAAGATTGTGGAATGGACTCCCTCCCGAGGTTTTCCCTGTGTTTTATGACTTGAGGTCCTTCAAAAGGCATGTTTACAGGTATCTTAAGAGTCGGCAACGCATCAGCAGCTCCTCTGGTGTTGCAGATGTCCATGGGCGACGGTGACCACTTTCCATCAGGTGGCTCGTCTGCTCGTTTGCCGTCGGATATAAATAAAAAAAAAAAAAAAAAATCTGGTATCTCCGGCAGGAGTTAATAATGCTGAAGGTAACAGTTTATTTTTTTTTAAACATCTACAGAATAAAAGTCACATCATGAAATTTACCCCATATTACATTTATTCGCCATCACTAAACTTACAGTAATCTCTATTTTTTTCTTCAACTAGCAAACTAAACTGGTAATACTAAGTAGCAACTTAGAAACCCAGGGATGCTTACATAGTTTCCACTTATTCCCTATATCTCTGGACATTCTCCACAAGACCTGGCTGTACCAAACCGTAGACCAATCTCATACAAAAAGAAACAGTTATTTCCTTATTGAAATTCAATGATTTATGTCCTAATGAATGAGTAGTATTGCGGTGTTAGCACATAAAAAAGTCCTTTAAATTCAGTAAAGTTAGCTAGTTTTATACAAATGCAATAGCTTATACTTCTGTGTTCATTCATATTTTACGACTGTAAGCACCGACTATTAAAATTCGCAAGAATCGAACCTCAACACTTACATAACCACTGTCTCTGTTATGTGAGCATGCTGTCTCTCTCGCACACCAGTAACATATATATCTCTGTCTCCGTCTAGTTTTGACCCACTGGGGACCGGTCCTTATAACTTTCAAGCAATTGTTGATTTAGTTGAGCGTTACTAAATTACTGTAAATAAGATAATAGAAAATGAATATTTTTTTTGAAAATGATTAATTTTTATTCAAAATAGGATACATGTATCGCTTTATGAACGTCATATGTTTCTGTTGTTTATTTTTCTTTCTTTTATGTTTAAATACGGTGTAATATATTTATATGAAAGAATATTGACTTATGTACAGATAAGTGTGATATATTTGTACGAAAGAAACTGTTAGCAAGTAGAAGTAAAGTGAAATTACGTATTTTTTTTTTTTGAAAATAATTATTCGGGCCGCTAAATAATTATTTGGGCAGCAAGATTTTACAATTGGGGCAGCAGAGAAAACATTTGGATAAGCTTTTGGCTTTCCACCTGGATCGACTGAGGGCAGAAAAGAAGTTAGGTGACCAAAAGTTGTTGCCCTACTAGCTATTTTAGCTGCCAGATTACATTTCCTTTGCTAACAAAAATACGATAATTCTGCTGACAGTTTAAATAACACCCAATTTTTTTATTACTTAAAGCCTGGCTATACTTTAGGTAAAGCTGGAGCATAGCTTGGTGTACATTTTTATCCAATACTCAAAGCCGGAAACCCCAGAAATTCTTTTTTTTTTCAGCCATTTATTGTGAAATCAAAATCAAAACGTTTATTCAGAAAATAGGCCTTTGCAGGCACTTTTTCACGTCAAATCACATTTTAAAGGATCTAATTTAGTCATATTTATATTATTACTTAATGTGCAAAAGCTACAACCTCATAATATACCAATCATGCTATACCAAAACTATACTCGTAATTGGGAAAGTAACTGAAAGTAGTTTGTCTGTGACCTTTTCTCACTTTAACCATTAAGCATGTTGACGCTTCTCATGAGGACTGTATGTATTTTTACTTTGACTTTTTTGAATTATTCGACTTTTTTTACTATAAAAAAAAAAAGTAAAATTATTTATTTCAGACAGCTAAGATCCATATAGTCACTATTCTGTTAATGATTTTTTTAAATGACATCTTGTGATTTTTTTTGTTTGTATTAGTGTTTGTGTGACTTGAAAAATATTGACTACCTACTCTTAAATGCCCTTTTTTGACATGTGCTGCTAATTTCAATTCATTTTTATTACTATTAATAACTTAAATCTTTTTTAATTATATTAACTCAAAAATTTAGTAAAAACAAACATGAAACTCTTTTGATCGGCAACTCTTTAGCCTTCGTCTCGCTCGTGAGATGAATGAAGATGCCTGACCTACACTGCAGCAACTCCGGAACAATAACATGAACGGCATCCTACTCCAGCGGCCACCAGCGGTCATCTATCTATCTCACTAAGTGACGTATTACGTAACAATGTCGCCCAGAGCTAGCAGTGTGAAGACTTTGTAACACTTTCGATCGGTAATGCTCTTTTCTGTAGCGGAACCACTGTCACTTGACCGGTGACACAACAACCAACTTATTTTAAACTAGCTGTTGCCCGAAACTTCGTCCGCGGCAATTTCTGTTATTATGATTAATTAGTATAGATGAATCATTTTCCCCCGTTTTCATCAAAACATTTTTTATTGATGCTTCTCACCTATTGGTCCCAGCGTTGCATGTTTTATAGCCTAAAGGCTTCCTCAGTAAATGGAATACCCAACACAAAAAAAAATCCAATTTGAACTAGTAGTTCCTGAGATTAGCGCGTTCAAACAAACAAACAAACATACAAACAAACTCTTCAGCTTTATAATATTAGTATAGATAATTTTTATGTTGTTATTTAGGTCGATCTTTAAATGGCTATATGTGCATTTAATATACATATACAATGGGTCCGTGGGGCCCAGAAGCAAGAACCCTGTGGCAGGGCTTGTTACCGGTACCAAATTCCCATTATAAGTACCGGTATTACTATTCTGTTAAAATTTTAACGGTAATATGAGGTACCGGTAATCTAGTATTTAACGGTAATAATATTGTTAACAGTTAACGGTAATTTTACCGCTACTTGTTACCGGTACCAAATTCACATTATAAGTACCGGTAAGTACCGGTACCTCTATTCTGTCAAATTTTAACGGTATTAAAATTGCGTTAATTTTACCGGTTCCTACGCATTGTTGCCGTCTACCGCATGGGTCTCGCTCGACTGTAATAGTGCCGCCCTATTGTGGGCCCCCGCCTCACGCCGCACATGCACAACACGGCAACGACACACATTAACGAAATGATAATTCCCAATACGAGTACCGGTACTAAGTACCGGTACTGTTTACCGGTATTTGGTACAGATACTTCTTTCAATTACCGGTACCGTCGTTTTATTGAGGTACCGGTACCAATCCAATTACCGGTACCGTTGTATTATAGAGGTACCGGTACTTGATTTTTACCGTTACCAAATGTAACGGTACCAAACCAATTACCGGTACTGTCGTTTCATAGAGGTACCGGTAATGGATTTTTACCGGTATTCCAACCCCTGCCCTGTGGTGACTGAGATTTCAGCGCGCCTCCGTGAGGATACGGGTGGTCCAAGGGGTGGCAGTTACTTCGCCTAAAGAATTTCTATTGCAGTGCAGAGGCAATGCTGCCAGCTTACTGGGCACCCTGCCTCGCGGCGACGCGATGGAATATCTATTTTATTAGTAATTTTTTATTTTATTTTTAATTCTGGAACACATATTTGTATGTTTGAGTGATTGAAATAAATCTGTTTTGTGTGTCAATAAAAAAATGTACTTAGACTACTTAACTTATTAAATACTAAAAACTTGTTAAGGCCTGATGAATTTCCTCTTCGTGTCTTTTTATATTCTTTTTCAATTGGAAGCAAATTGTAACGTTACCCTAATTTTCAAATTACTTCAACTGAATGAAGTCTACTTCGTAAATTAATAACCAATTAATAATAACTGTTGACATACATTTTGTTCGTAAGTAGGTGACTTACGAACAAAATGTATGTCAACAGTGAAAACAACAAAAAAATCGTACAAAATTGTGGGTGTGGTTGAGTGCAACCAAGTCACGCGCGCATAAGTGAAAAGCCGCGCGCGTATAACCCATTTTGCCTTATGTACCTACTTAAGTAGTGCCCTGATTTATTAATTTACTTCACTGTTATGTTAATACACTATGTAACTACATTATAAATAAGGTAATCAACTAGCAAATTGAATAATCCATCCACTAACCAACCAAATGTCAACAGTGAAGAATTCTATCAACCAAGGCTACTTGGTCACTCGTCCATCGTTCATACAGTGTGGGTCGCCATCGTAGCCAATGTGTGACACCTTTAACATAAGAGTTAAAGCCGATCGAGGGAACGGGCAAGAATCTAAGGAATCATGTAAGTTGCTGATGCGACTAGCCATCCCTATTTTGATGACGTTGTCCACCTAACGCCCTCCAATATGCAAAAGTGGCTTTTAGGTCTTAAAATCCTGAGCTTGTCTACCCCGCAAGGGAAAAAGATGTGATACGTATATATAAATTGATAATACATCCATTCACGAACAAAGTGTCAATGGTGAAGAATTCCATTAGGCAGGGCTAGTTGGCCACTCGCACAAAAAATGTAGGTTGCCATCATAGACATTACGCTAATCATTATGCAACCGCGCCGGTGAGCGCATGCGCGGCCACATGATACTAACTCATCATAATAATATTTATATTTAATTACTTAAATAAATTATTAAGTGCAGTTACGTGTTTAATTATAACAATTATGAATTAAATAATTTGTATTTAGTACATGAAGATGAAGTTAGAACACTAACAAGAATAGGTGCTGTTTTAATTTCACTGGTTACTGATTACACACTGTTATAAAATATTCTAAATTATAAAATCAACTTGATACTTCCTGACCGTATGATCAAGAGTAAGGTAAGAGATGGAAACCGTCAGATGATGAAAAGGGCTGTGACGAAAAATCGATAGTTGAAATTTCCAAACTCGATTTGAAAGTGTATTTTCTTAAAAAGATGGACAGGATGATATTATGGCGAATTCACATGGATAACATACAGCATAAAGGAGACATGCACCATCGTCACATGTTTAGCTGCAAAGGCTATTAAATAAAAGAGGGACCCCTACTTTCTTCCTTTCGATTGTGTTAAGGTAAAACCAAAAGGGAGTCGCACGCTTTCGTTCATATCAAAAGAATTGATACGCGCCCTAAAGCTTAAGGGCCTGTACTACCTCACACTGCTTTGCATGATTGTCTGTAATATAAATAATAATGAAATACTCAAGTTGTAATAAAAATGCAGCAAAGTTCAGGACTAACTCTGGTAACTATCTGACTCAAAAACACGTTTGCGTTAAATTTTCTCGATATAAAAAAAATTGCAAAGTTGCCTCCAAATCACGTCTAATTTACTCGGTATACAGCATTATTCACCAAATACATTAAAATTAACCTTGTAACTTTTGATTATAATTGCATTAATAAGGCAGCCATCATGTATTTTTCGTTTTCGAATAACCCTTGAATATTCTTCATAAACGAAAATATCCAAAGTAGCCAACGCGTTTAGACCATCCGCGTTTGTACTGCCGCGCCCCCTATGACGGGCCGTTAAAGAGCTGCCTTAGATAAGGAATCATGTGTTAAAACATAATTAAGACCTGTCAGTATCAGTGTGTGTGTACTGAAAAGATTCTGAAGTAATTGTGCGTGATGATTGTTTATTCAACAAATATGCAATTAGCGTAAATTGACTGAGGTATCAGTAATCATCGCGCGTACTCATTTGTAGGACCACTCAATTAGCACAAAACATATAGTTACCAACATAAAGCTTCAATAGTTTTGGCATCTGAAATTAAATCTACTTCCTTCTTCTCATCTGAACGTTGTCTATGCATCCTGTGGTGCGTTGGTCTACGGAGCCTGGGGTTCGCTGTTATAATAGACAAAGCGAGCAGTCGGCAATCGAATCAGGTGCCTGGCGTAGCCTGTTTACCGCTGCGCTACGGAGGCTAATATCTTCCACTTATTTTACTAATATTCTAAGAAAAAATGTTTTAAAATACTTGTATTTATAAAAAACTTTTTTTTTTATTCCTAGCGGCAGTTACATTTTGAGACCTTCGCTTTAGATTTTGAGACATTAACGCTGAATCTCCACTGATCTCCACCAATATCAATAGAGGATATGTGCCAATAACCTGGACATAACTAATTGCGCCCTGGGTTACCACATAAATAGAGTGACCAATTAATTTTGTCCCCAAATCTTATCCCTAGATCTTGTAATTATTTTACTATTAAATCCTTCTTTTGTCCAATGCCCATAGTTTTCGTTTCACCACAATAATAGCTTGACTATTTTCTTCGGTGAATCTCCCCATTTTTAATGAACAACTGTAACGTTGCATGTCACCTGCATGCCGCATGTCTTCCAACCTCATTTCTTTCTCATCCTGTCCACTTTTCATTCCTCATTTTCTTTCAAATTTCATTTCATTCCATTTTTAGATCATTTTTCTGTCTTTACCCTCATCTCTCTGACTGTTCACTTCTATCTGATCTGTAATACATTATTATAATATAAGTAATATATTTATATAAGTTGTGACAAATACATTTAATCTACTGTTGTGTCGAGTCTCTGTTCTCTACTTCCTTATATGTGGGAACTCGACTAAGAGCGCCGGGACAGGTCGAGGTCTCACACAACACTCCCTCAGTCCACAATAAGCATTCGTGATTAATTTTGTAAAGATTTTGAGAATAACTGTCACCACCACTCTCCTACCTGAGTGCGCTTTGCTTCTGTACGTTAAAGGTCTGTGTGCGTAGTAATTTGTAGGATCGCTGCACCCAACACAGGCGCCTGCGCATAATAGCGTTCCCACACCGCATTGTATGTGATGACACCTTAATAACTCACAGACAAATAACTTAATGCTGTCTGGCATTGGCCTACATCATTTTAATCTAATGTTAGGTTTTATTAATATAGTGGACTGGACGCATACCCACCCATAAACAGTATAATTTGATGCATCATCATCATCATATCAGCCGCAAGAAGTCCACTGCTGGACATAGGCCTTTGATGCTTGCTATAGCAAATAAATCATAATACGACCACCAAACAATCATTTGGTGAGCTTGTTTCGGTGTAAAGAATCGTAGTAATTACCGGTTATTGTGACATCCTACATACTTATTGGTTTTTTATTTTATGAAATTAAAATAAATAAATTATATTGCAAAGGCTTGGCCTTAAGGTAAAAGAAAAATTTTAATGGGAAATTGAGTATTTTGACTAAACCTCCCAAAATGGGTGTCATCGTAATAAATTTTTAGTTGAGCCCAATATTGGTATGATTTTGTAGATAATTAGATATTTCTTACAATACCTTACTAGTGCCAATGAATTCGATGGCCTAGTTTAATTTGCCTTATAGTATATAACAACCTCCGTGGTCCAGTGGTTAAGGCGTTTGCCTGTTGACCCGGGGGTCGTGGGTTCGATTCCAACCGGAAGCATACTTTGTTTAGTTGCTTCCAGTTTGGTTAGGAAATTGCAGGCTTGAATCACCTGATTGTCTGATAATAAAGATGATTCTATGCTTTGGAAGGCACGTTAAGCCGGTGGTCGCGGCTGCCATCTGGTAGTCGTTAAAGGAACCAGGTCAGAGGCCGAGAGGCGGTTCCGAAGAACTCTGACACCAGGGTGTGCATGGCGCATGGTCGATTGACCGTGACACCTACTCGAAATGATGATGAGTATATTACCTACGTAGTATACGAACACTAGTTAAGCAACACCGGGTGTGGTCTCCTAATGGATGTGTGGCATATAATGGCCTCACCGATTTCACTGGCTTCTCATCATCTATCTCCTTCGTGCTTTAGAAGGCACGTTAAGCCGTTGGTTTCGACTTCTATTATTTTTTTCTTTCTTTTGTATATCTTTAGGCAGCTTAAAAATGTACAAATAATTTAAATAAAACAAGTTAAACACATTAAAAAGTAATAATAAAGAATGTGATAATACACATTTCCGAAAGAAATTAATAGTTACACTATTTTTAAGTGTTATATTTTGCATTCACAATGCTATTTTGATACGCTCTTATTAAATTATGAAATAAAATATGTAGGCGGTGGCTCAGTTGGAAGAGCGTAAGTCGTACATAGACTCGCAGACATAGAGGTCGCAGGTTCAAATCCCACCCGCTTGAAAGTTTTTCACCATATTTTATTATTTTTATATATGAAAGGGGTTTGCTCTTGACCATAATCTAGGCCAAAGGCAAAGATATTGTCTAAGATCGAGCGAGCTCACCCAGAAGAAGCCTATTAACTCTTACTTTTAAAAGATTTAGGTTATACGCTATGTTATATGTGATGTTCTTGATTAAATAAGAGCAATAGTTACACCTTTTGAACTTTATGTACATCAAGCTTTACTCGATACAGGAGTCACAGTCAAGCGATCAAAAGTTAACGATGCGGTAGCTCAGTGAATGTCCTGTTTAAGTTCACCGATCGTAAAACCTTCATGGACTTGAACGCTGTCAAGTAGAACTACTTTATCCGGTCAAGTTAGACAGGCCAACTTGTTGAACTCTAAAACTAATAAGGGTTCATTTCCTTTTTTGTTCATATTAACTTCTACTTAAAAAGTAAATGTTTTAGTTTGAGCTCTACAAATATGTAGGTAGACGTGTCAATATCTGTGGCACCGTAATTTATTGGATAGATCTATTTTAATTCAGTTATTGTCATTTGGCAATGAGTGGTTTTCAATATTAATAATTATTTTCCTTACGAGATGGCGTTGATGTAAGACCAGTGTCAAATAGGGCCTTATTACTTAGAAAATAAAGGTCACAATAAAATTTTATCATCCACGACATCGACATTAATCAGGGATGTCATCCTCAACTGCCTGTCGGGTGGTTGCAGGTATGAATCTATTAAATATATTTGGTATGTTCAGGATAAGGTAGAAAACCTGATCAACATGGTCGGATTTGGGTCAATCAAATTACTCACAAAGTTCATTGTTTTTACTGACCATAACCAAAAATATCTTCAAGTGACCTACATTTCGGAGATACTGGTTCCTCGGGTCAGGTCAGACACTCACCGTGAACTGTGACAGATGAATATCACGCTGAGATTCGATAATTGATATAAACATTTCATACTCACGGACGTACATTATTATAAAACCTACATTTTTCTGTAGGTCAACATGGAATGATTTCCTGAGTCATCTTGTATTTATTCTGTATTATGTAAAACATAAATATCAGTATACTACGTATGTAGTAGGTACTAACTGATATTATGTTTTTAATTGAATGTTTATCCTAACTAATATTATAAATGCGAATATGAGTTTGTTTGTTTGTTTGTTACGCTTTCACGCCGTAACTACTGGACCGATCATCATTAAATTTTGCATATAAGTTCTCTGGAGTACGGAGAAGGACATAGGCTTCCTTTTATCCCGGGAAAAGTACTATTCCCGAGGGATCGACATTGACGCGGGCGGAGCCGCGGGCGAAAGCTAGTTTGTACATATTTTCGTACGCACAATCTCTGTTGCTATGTGGTACAAGCTCTATATCTGCTCCGTGGGTACAAGTGCCTTTGAGGGTAAATAGTATAAGATAGGGCAGAAATAGAACAATTAAGCTGAAATAAAATGTACTAGTTGCAATATTAACTTTGGAACAAAAGGCAAAAAATATATTTACATACCCCATACGAATTAACCGATCGAATTTCTAACGGAGAATATTTTTAACTACCTAATGGTTTCTGATCAATGTCCGGAACGTTATCAATAAATATTGTAGGCGGTAGTTTTGTATAGTTCTTATCACACAAAAGACAAATGTCAACTTAGTCTACCTGCGACCATGAAAACTGTAAAGTTTTCGAAACGTTAGGTGTAAAAATAATGTAATATATGCGTTAATACCGTATTAAAGTGATTTTATAAAACGAATATTGCAACTATTGAAATATCTATAAGAACAAAACTCTGTTCTGTTATGTAAGTGGCCAACATTAGCATCAGGTTTTTAAGCTACCTTATATAATAAATCTGACATATCTTAACGACTGCCATCAATTATAACAGCCGGGACCAACGGCTTTACGTGCCTTCCGAAGAACTCTGTTCTCTTGTTTAGTATCAGATAATAGATAGATAGAGATGCAGACGCTATTTCTAAATACGATACTCAAAACGAATTTATTCCATACAAAAACGTGTAAATTGGATACCGAATTCCCACCATAAAAACGCTGGTCCTCTTCCTTGTAAAAACGGCTTTACTGTTTCCGCTGCCAGCCCGCGAATTGTTGCCGTTTTTAGCAACCATCCACAGAAAACTAAAATCACTGACAAGTCGTGAATTATGTACGTTTCCTCGACATTTCCCTCATCGTACAAACACATGTATCGAACTGAATACTGATTCAAAATTGTAAGTGAAAAGCGGATCCCAGGCTCCAAAGCATCTCAGCTTAGGATGCGACCGGGAACTCGCTCTGATTTATACATACATAGGTACAATATGTATGTACCTATGTATAAATCAGAGCGAGTTCCCGGATCACGTCTTTATCCCTTCCGGGGAAGACAGAGCCTTAAGTCATAATACCGAAAGGCCACATTTAGCGTGTTGGTGGGCGTAAAGGTGGAAAACGGAATCAAAATAGTGACGGGTTGCTAGCCGCATCGCCTATTGACATGATTCTTTAGATTTTCGCCCATTCCCTTGACCGGCTTCTACGGTCTGCGCGGGCATCGAATCAACTGGTAAATTCTACGTTTTTTCTTTTCTCCTAGACCAGCATGGAAGATCTGAATATACACCTATAGAAATTTTCATTAACTTTGCAATATACAATATGTAAAGTGCGATCTTTGAAGGAGTAATTCAGGCCATCAATATGAACAACCTTGCCTATTTGAACAAAGCTGGGAACTCAAAAAAGATTTACCAAACAAAAGTGTTCGGCCGCACGGTAAATTTGATTAAGAACGTCAAAAAAAAATGAGATTCCCGCATTCGTTTTCTTTACATATTGTGTACTAGCGACCCGGATCCCGGCTTCGCACGCGTGCAATGTACCTACATTTAAACCTTCCTCTTGAATAACTCTATCTATTAAAAAAACCGCATTAAAATCCGTTGCGTAAATGTAAAGACCTAAGCATGCATAGGGACGCACAGACAGCGGGAAACGACTTTGTTTTATACTATGTAATGATAATGATAATGGTGTATACTTTTATCAATAATTCAATGTAAAAAACATTTAATACTTTCTTCAAATTTGGCTTAAACTATCATAAAAAATATGTAAAAGTGTTTTTTTTTTGCCGTCCCGATTTGACAATAAAATCCTCCATGTACTAACCTTCCGCGCCGAAACTTGACAAACTAGGCTAGCAACACCAGTAGCGTAATATAGTTTTACAAAGACCACGGGCACGTTTATCCCATTATCACAATCAGAGAAAGTCTCAATAAAGGATGGGGTCTTTGCCCCCACAGTCAGCGCACTGCAAGAAATGGCCCAGGCCACGATATCATGCTTTGCCATCGACTATTTTTTACTGTCATTTCTCTCATTACTTGATAGTTACGCCGTAATTTTAGTTTATGGTGATTTTGCTTGACGTAAATTACTTTTATTATTTATCACTAAGTACATAGTATAAAACTGTCTCCTTCCCGCTGTCTGTCTGTCCCTGTGTATGCTTAGATCTTTGATACTACGCAACGGATATTGACGCGGTTTTTTTCAATGATAGAGTGATTCAAGTGAAAGATTAATATGTATAATTTATCGCACCCGTGTGAAGCCGGGGCGAGTCACTAGTTTTTTCCTTACTAATATTATAAATGCGAAAGTGAGTTTGTTTGTTTATTTGTTTGTTTGTTACGCTTTCACGCCGTAACTACTTAACCGATCATCATGAAATTTTGCATACAAGTTCTCTGGAGTACGGAGAAGGACATAGGCTACCTTTTATCCCGGGAAAAAGTACTATTCCCGTGGGATCGACATTGCCGCGGGCGGAGCCGCGGGCGAAAGCTAGTAAATAATAATTTTGACAACGCGTCACTAAACATTCTTTCGCACATGTAGTTGCCGCTTTAGATTTTAAAAAAATATCGCAAATGGCTTCTTATTACGGTCGTAAGGTATTATGCTATCGTTTCTGTCAGATGTCAGTTTACGCTGCTGAAAGGAATGATATAGGAATTAGTTCAGGGTGTTATCCTTAACTACCAGTCCAGTGGTTGCAGGTATGCCATCGGGTACGCCTGGCCTCCCGAACTACTACTTGCTTTTCCCCATTCATCCGAGTGAATAGTATCCCTCATGTCCTTGGTGCCTGTATTTGTATTCCGCCTCCGAGAGAGGTATAGGAGTGGCGCAATACTAGGCCAATAAAAGACATAAATTCAGTCCATCGATTCGATAAGAAGAAGTAGTAGTATCCCAATACCTATTTCCTTCCTAAAGCCAACAAATTCCTATCTTTCCCTAGCGTTAAAATGCTTCCGATGGGCAGCAGCGTAGGAAGCACAAGAAGCCAAACAAACTGCGCTCGCCAATCCGCTTGCCAAGCGTGGTCAGTATGGCAATATCCTCACAAGGAACGAAGCAAATTTGGGAGAGGCTTTTGTCCAGCAGTGGACTTCTTTCGGCTGAAAAGATGATTATGATAGGAATGAATAGTAACAGTAAGTCGGTTAGTCCAGCTTACTACATGACTAAAGGAACAAGATTTTGATATGTAATGAATTCATTCATTTAATGGAACAAACATACACATAACATCAAATAGAGCGTGAGCAACGAGATATCCACGCTTCTACATCTACATCTATACTAATACTAGCTTTTGCTCGCGGCTTCGCAAAGGGGATTTTATCCCCTTGGGGGTAGAATTGATCAAAATCCTTTCCTAGCGGATGCCTACTTTAAACCTCTACCTGCATGCCAAATTTCAGCCCGATCCGTCCAGTGGTTTGGGCTGTGCGTTGATAGATCACTATATCAGTCAGTCACCTTTGAGTTATATATATTTAGATTATTAATAGGAAAGATTTGATTGTTTGTATGTTTGAATAGGGTCTCAAATTACTGGACCGATTTGATCTGAAAATTCTTTTACTATTAGAATCCTACAATACCCCTGATGAACATAAGCTCTGAATTTAAATACCTATATCTACCCGTGCAAAACCAAGGTGGGCCACTAGTATATTTATTTATTGAATCTCCTTGAGCGTGAGGCAATTATGCGCATAGACTCGGACCCCACACCGTGTTAACGTGTCAACGGCCATTTACAGCAGTGCTGGAAAACTTCACTTTCTACAACTGCAGCTGTCATGGCGGCTGCGGCAGTGGCAAATATTAATGATCTATTGTGAGGGCAACAAACTGCCGCGTGGTTTCCGGCTTGTAATTGGGCCAGTTATTTTCTTGTAGATCCTATAGCATGGATGTCGAGCGAGACGATTAAAGTACGACAAGAAACGAAGTGCTCGTATACGAGGCGCATGGCGTTGCGCGACGCTTGGAGCGTTTTCAGCTTTTAATTTCTAGGCGCGTGGTGAGTTACCAAATTAAATTAAAAAAAAACACCCAAGCAGGAATATTCCAATTACTTAGAATAACCCAATTTTTTAATATTTTAAAAATAAAATTATAATAAACAATATTATTTAAATAAAAAAAAAAAAGTTCTGTTTCAAACGTAGAACACAATTTTAAAAACTTGCCCAAAATGGAGATATTGGGGGTCACGCTTTTTCGTCGTACGGTGCAGTACCACCCGCACCGTAACGACGGAAGAGCAGCAACTGCGGTGCTTGCGTCCTCTATAGTCTACAGTGAAGACATACACCCCTCCACGGTCCTATTTTACAGAATACTATAATGTCGATCCCG
Source organism: Elegia similella (assembly GCA_947532085.1). Classification (NCBI taxonomy): domain Eukaryota; kingdom Metazoa; phylum Arthropoda; class Insecta; order Lepidoptera; family Pyralidae; genus Elegia; species Elegia similella. The sequence goes on along the minus strand of OX383927.1, from coordinate 30,496,016 downwards.
CGGGAAAAGTATTTTATCGCGGATGAAAGGAAGCCTTGTTAGCTAGTAGCTTATCGATTTTGCAAATATTAAAAAATAATAATATGACGTTCAGAAAGAGATACATGATATCCAAATTTGAATAAAATTCTATTTCATTTCATTTCATTTCAATTCAGTTAATAATCTATCTGTGTGCAAAATTTCGTTAAAATCCTTTCAGCTGTTTTGGCGCGAAAGAGTAACATACATCCATATATCCATACTTACAAAATTTCGCGTTTATAATATTAGTAAGTATTCTAAAAATCTTTTTCTCAATATATATAAGCGTTATCCTAAAAATTTCATACCAAATTTGGCGATATGGTAGCCCTAGTTGTAGTGTGACAAATATCAATGTGTTATTCTGACGTTAACAAAATAACGTCGCTTCCACCTCGTATAACTGGCCGCAATTTCACAGCTCATGGAGCATGAAAGCGACACATTACATTTTGTTCGTAAACGGTAAGCATTGACTTGTTTTTGCTTTAAGGAATTCACTGTTATGTGTCGTCTACCAATGCATCAATAGTATTTTCAAAATACACGCTCTAATACGAGTTTATGTAGCATTTCAAATGTTTTATTATTAAAGTTCCATTAAGAATTTATGCAGCATAATTGAAAATCATAACAATCCATCTAACGCATTTGTGTAACAAAACAAATGACCATGACTACAGTCACACGATGTTATAGAAGTTAAAATAATCATAATAGAAGGATAGCTTACACCAAGGGTTCCCAAAGTAATATTCGTTAAGTACGGCAGTTGCAGCCTACTTATAGTACTACAATCTATTATTACCACACTCACGTTGCTTCGATAACATACTTATAGGGTTTTATGATCATTTTTTAAATAAAAAAGTCCGTAATTCATGCTTTAAACAAAAAAATTTCTCCGTCTTCTAAATAAAAGGCGGAAAAGTTATCAATTCAGTGGTATTTTTTAAAATGTTTTTTACCTCTTCTAAACTCTTATATATATGCAACATCATAATATTTATGAACCGATGGCCGGTGGGGCGAAGGGTTCTCGTATAGCGTCCACGTACCGGCAAGCGCAGCGTCGGACTTCCACCGACCAGATGGTCGAATGACCAAACTAAGGTCGCAGGAAGACGCTGGATGCAGGCCGCTTCCAACCGGTCGTATTGGAAATCCTTGGGGGAGGCCTATGTCTAACAGTGGACTTCTTGTGTCTGATATGATGATTATGATGATAATATTTATGAACATATTTTAAAAAATATTTTTTGTTTGTTGTCAACATGCAAGTGAAAAGTGAAAAGTCTCTAATTACGGCCCTATTTACATTTCATCACTATAAATCAGAAGTCAGAAATATTTATTTGCCAGAATACAGAAGTACAATAAGGTGTTACAACTTTATTATTCTATGTCACTGTATCCAGTCTGCAGGCAGACGTGCAAATTTTAATAAGGTAGTTAGGTAAGGTAGTCATTTAAATTTAGCACAAAATACCATATTATAATTGAAATATTCTTTAACAGTATAATAACACTTGTCTAATAGCCATTTCGTCAACTTATTTTTAAATAAGTTGACGAAATGGCTTATTTTTAAATAATTTGTTATATAATAAAATACTCATAATGTAGGAATTTCTTTCATACCCCAATTTCCGATAGCTGCAGTAGTTTGATTGAAGTCGGTTTCTTATATGAAAGATTATTTATACTCGTAACATACTTATTCAGTCTTATTATAAAACGAGGACTAACTTTAGTACCTGGTTTATACCATTATCCGACCAAATAAAATTGACGATGACAGTTGACCAAACGTCAAAGTGATAAGTGTTGACTTATTTTGGTCGGATAATGGTTTAAACCAGGAACTAAAGTTGCTCCTCGTTTTATAATAACTTTAATAAATAAGTCCGTAATTCAAGCTAGAGACAAATATTTATTGTATCAAAGTACTCCAATAACAAAGCGAACGACATTCACTTGTTCAGACGCAAGCAATACCTACGCGCGTGGTACACTCGCTCAAGTCATGCGTTTGTGACCCCCTATCCATGTTGTCTCGCCTCCCAGTTTGAAATGCAGTGGCTTACAAAGGGCCTCAATTATCTGCCTCAAATAATAGCTAAGGAATGCTGTCCGTCCTTTTACTAGCCTAGGGTCCGGTCAATGACCTGCCCTAAAGACGAATTCTTCGACTGACCACCCGTTGCTTCTGTCTGTCATTTAGTATGACAGGGATATACAATCTTATTATACGCGGTCCGAAGTAACTACCGACTTGGCTTTAATGATTGCGGCCTATAAGAGTGAGAAAATATCTAAGTTACAAGTATTGACTCATTTTGTTATACGCTATTTGCTAACGTCTTGATAGTCACTTCAAAATACATTACGTTTTATATATCTTTAATAAAATTAATCAATCATACGAAAGCTGCAATGTAGTTTGAATGAAGTAACGTTGTGCACTGAGTTAGCAAATAGGCCGGCTGGTACTTACGTACGTATTTATCGAACGTTACCTAGTTTATAAAGTATTTTTATGTGGTTTTTACTTTTGTCAAACAATGCTATTCTGTGATACTATTAATGTAGTATTATATTTCATTGAACTTTCATTAGCGTTTGAGGCGAGGGTATAGTGCCCCTCAGCCTATACATATAGAAAACATCACCAAGAGCCCCTAGGAGGGACGGACCTCGGCTTTGGGCGTTGCTTGTGTGCACAAGGCTCGGAGAGACTGCAAACTCTCATACTGCCTGATGGGCCGCGTATACGCGCATGCAAGCCTGAAGGGCCAATCTGAGAAACAATGGCAAAAGCCTTTGGAGAGCAGCAACTCTCTTCTTTTGCCTTATGAAATCCTCTGCGCAAAGTAACTGCCCGCCTTTAGGTCACCAGTTACGTCGCAGAGGCGTGCTGCAATCTCAGTCACCAAGGATTTGGCTTCGGAGCTCATGGATTATTAATTAAATTAAGAAATAAAATACGGTGCACAAAATAACACGCGGGCAGATTTTGAACTATTTTCAGCGCCGAGTTTTGAAGTGCGATATCACGATTGGCAAAGCGTAGGTCGTACATAATTTATAAGTATTGTATTTCGAACATACACTATTTTGAGATACTACTCGTATATTACGGGGTGCATATAAGTGAAGGTCACTTGGATAAGAGGAAGTAGATCAAATTCAACTTGAAATATTTGACCTTATAAAAACAACTTTCGAACACTGCCTCCAAAGTTCCAAACACTTCAACAGAGGCTGCAACGAACCCGCGTGTTATATAATATATCGAGTACGTGATTAAAGCCGCGTTTTTTTTTATATACCTACTAGCTTTCGCCCGCGGCTGCGCCCGCGTTAATGTCCATCCCTCGGGAATAGTACTTTTTCCCGGGATAAAAGGTAGCCTATGTCCTTCTCTGTACTCCAGAGAACTTGTATGCAAAATTTCATTTATAATATTAGTAAGGATATAGGACGGGAAACAAGCAAGCGAGTCACCTGATGGTAAGCGATCAGCGCTGCCCATGGACAACTGCAACACCAGTGTGTAACAAGAGCGCCTTTCAAGGACTTAGGAAAGGACATGGGGGAGGGAATGGGAGAAGGATGGACCTTCGGCTCTCTCACTCACCGAACGAAGCATAGAAGTGGTAAAGCTTCTACTCAAACGTCGATTTTCTGTGAGAGTATGGTACTTCCCCAGACGAACCATTCATGCTTCTAGCAAAATGAATTTTGCCGGTAGCGTGGCTCTACCACAACTTTTACTTTTTTTAGCGTGCAGTTTAAAATGGCTTCACTGCACCCGTGAGGTCACGAGCGTGGATAATAACCATAGATATCAAAATATTATTAGGTTAGATCGGTTCCCGGTCGAAATCAGTTCGAGTAGGGGAGAAGGGGGTAATGGGAGTCGCTTAAACGAGCTATCAAATAAAAGCTTATTTCGAAATAATATCGTGATTAAAATTGTTTAATAATAGACTTATTTATCTACTAGTTGTTATCACTTTTCACCACTTTAAGAATCAAATTAGGATATATTTCCGCATTTAAAAAAAAAACAAGTTTGTCTCCCATTGCACTAACCTCAGTACAATAGGAATCAGACATGTGGGAAATCAGAGTCAAACAATCGCAGACATTACATTCGGCAGTGTACCATCCAGTGCAATCACCAGTTTATCAGCTAGCCTATTTGGTTTTTCTGACTTGTAATATCGGCATCTATAAGCGTAAAAACATAAGAATATATTTTGCGGGTAATGGTAATCACTAGCGGGCTCTTTGGCTCCCATTACCCAAAACCTATACTGCATGTTAATTGTAAAATTTAATAACACAAAGTAAATTTAATCGCAATTTAATATGCTAATTTAAATTTTGAATATCAGGGATAAATCTATCCATAGTCATTAATTTGGTACAGCTACAACGTCTATAGTCACCGTTAATGTTGTTTTGACGAAAATTTACACCGACGAGGCGTGAAAACGAAACATAATTGTCACTCAAAAACGCGTGGAGCTACTAGCGCGAGTCATTCGTACAATGGTCATCGGGTACAAAGCAAGCTGAACATGTCATTTACCCAGATATCGAACGTGTAGTTTTGCTTAGAGGCACCTGACCCCGATTGCCCGCTGACTCACATTACCTCTTTCTCCCCTAACGATGTCTCTAGTTAAATATATTTTAAGTTTTGTTTCAAAATGCCTTATAAACACAATATTGAAACCTACTTATGGTAAGTGATGCCATGATGTTTAATACTCATAACGGAGCTTCAATTTCGCACATAATCGCTGCACAACATGAAATTTAAGAAAAACTTATTTAGGTAAACATCCAAGACCCAGGTCAATCTGGAAAAGATCATTTTCTATCTTGATCTGGCCGGGGATCGAACCCGGGAACCCTCGTGTTGCAGGCTGGCGTGTTAACCACTGCGCTACTGAGCTCGCCAAATACACAAAAACACCAGCTTCGGTCAGGGTACGCGTGCGCTGGAGTGCTATTTTTGAAATGACGCCGTTCGTAAACGAGCGATTTTTCAATACAAAAATCGCTCGAAAACGAGTGTCACACTTTCAAAAATAGTACCCCTGATCTTTGTTTGGATCGGAGGCTGCAGTGAGGCCGCGTGTTACATAACAAAATGACATTCTCTGCTGAGCACGTGGCGATCGCCGCGTGCAATATGAGACACAGCACAATAAACAATTCAAGTGGGAAAAATAACATTTTCAACCAAGAGAAAGCTGTGTTCCTTAGTTCAAGTCCCTCAAATTATTAACATTAACATGTATTCATATGTTGGAAATAAGTGTATTTGTTAAATCTAATTCACATCTATTTGCGACCTTATATGAAAAGAGAAAGAGTTCAGAACATAATAATATTAGATCGCAGTATAAGTATAAAATATCTGTGGACATAAAACAGCCCTTATATAAAAAGGATTTTGGTATGGCACCAGTTATATACAATAAATAGCTTTATATATTAAAATTACCTGACAAGTTTAAGGAGCTAAATGTTAAATCATTCAAACATCAATTAAAATAATTTTTGACTGAAAATGTTTATTTCTTTAATGATAAATTTGATGACTAATATGTAGGTACAATTTATGCATTTTTTTTAAAATTGGTATTGTCATGAAGTTATGGTAAGATATTGTAAGTTCAAAAACTCAATCGTTCAGGAATTTTATCCGCTACTTGTAGCTTTAGGTCTAATGGCATTAGGCTCTGTCTACCCCGTAAGGGATAAAGGCTTTTCTATTATGTATTAAAAATAACAAACATTTACATGTACATTTCAATTTGTATACTGGTCTGCGTTTCTTTCGGCGGTTCTCTTCAGTAGTGGTCGTTCCGAAACGATTTTGCAAATATAAAAAATACTAGCTGTTGCCCGCGACTTCGTCCGCGGCAATTTCTGTTATTATGATTAATTAGTTTTTTTTCTTAGTATAGACTAGCTGTTGCCCGCGGCTCCGCCCGCGTTAGTGTCGATCCCAATCCAATCAAACATACCCTATGTCCTTCCCCGGGCCTCACACCTCCATACCAAATTTCATCCAAATCAGTTCAATGGTTGAAGCGAACATTTTACCCCTTCAGGGGAAAATATCGTCCATTTTACCTACACAGATATTTTAAATTGTAACCTAGAACATATATACTTATTTTCATACGTCTAAGTCCAGAAATGAGAAAATTTCCATACAAAGTTTATACCACCCACGCCCATTTTACCCCTTAAGGGGGAAATTTTGCAAATTTCATCTACCTACACACATCTTTTTTAATTTTAATCGAGAACTTATATACCTACTTTTATACTTCTAAGTCCAGAAATGAAGAAATTCCATATAAATTTTACCCCTTTAGAAGTTAAATTTCTTAAAAATACTTTCTTAGCGCTTACTCACATCATAAAAAGAACCCCTGCACCAAATTTCAAGTTTCTAGGCGCAGCAGTTTCGGTTGGTTTGCCGTTTGCCCGCGGCTACGCCGCCGCCGTTAGTGTCCATCCCTCAGGAACAGTTTGGACCCTTAAAGGGGTGACTCAGGTCATCAATATGAACAACTTTTTCTATGGGACCAATGCTGGGATATCAAAAAAAAATTCGTCATTTCCATACAAAAGAGTCCCGCCGCCCGGCCAGTTTGTATGGGAATGTCGATTTTTTTTTATTTTGAGTTCCCAGCATTGTTCCCTTAGGAAAAGTTGTTCATTTTGATGGTCTGAGTCACCCCTTTAAGGGTCCAAAACGATAAAAAATTCACCGTGTATATTTGCAGGCAAACTAATGCCTTGAGTTCATTCAAATGACGATAACGTTTTTTTTTAAGAACCGATTTTGATGAAACAAACTTTAGATGTTTTGCTGAGTTAAAACAAAGCAATTGGTGAAAGTTTGAAGTAAATCGGTTTAGTATTTTCGAAGATAATCGTGATCATACATACAGACAGACAGACAGACAGACAAAATATTCGAAAATTTTTTTTTGCTTTCTATTATTCTTTTTAAGTGTCCCTCTATCCATTTCAGTCAAAAATTCTAAATGTACAGACAAAATATTTTTACTGTTTTATTATATGTAAAGATAAAGATGAATAATTTCCCCCCGTCTTTAAAACATTTTTTACTGATACTTCACTCCTATTGGTTGCATGGTGCATGTTGTATAGTCTAAAGCCTTCCTCAATAAATGGACTATCCAACACAAAAAGAATTTTCCAATTTGAACCAGTAGTACTTAGTTCCTGAGATTAGCGCGTTCAAACAAACAAACAAACTCTTCAGCTTTATATAATATTAGTATTAGTATAGATATGACGTCCAAAAAGAGATACATGATATCCAAATTTGAATAAAAATTTTGGTTTTTATTTATTTCTTTTACAAACTCGCACCGGCTTCGCTTAGGAATATAATTATTATATACACCATCCTGAGAATATACTCTACACTATAGTGTAAATCGTAAACAACCATTGTCATAAATTTTATGCACCACAATCGCTACTGGTTAAAACAATAATGTTCTTTGTAAGACCACGAGCTTATAGAGTCATTATAAACGCAAAATGTTCTCGATTATGTAATAATGGTAAGTAATGTTTTATTTTCGTCGCGGTTATGATTATAAAAAACGAGAAAGTCGGATGTGAACTGGTGCAGGTCAAATTATCATAATAGTATTTTTTTATCAATTATTATACCTAGAGCCGTTTTGGCGCCCGCTTTTATTACCTTCTTTTATAATCAAATTATATTTTATTTTCTATACTATTATATTTTATTAAATTTATTTCACATTAAGGTCGATTTGTTTATTCGTTATCAAGGTAACTATTGTGAATATTATTTGAAGGGTAAGGTTGGTCTTCACTTTAAAAGTGTCAATGTGCTCTAGGGCCAACTCCATAGATCTCGAGCTCCTCCATACTACGGAAGGCAAGTATGTCATTGGTCCCAGCTGTCATCATTGATGGCAGTCGTTAAACTAATTTAGATGCCTTTAGTCAGCTTGAAAAATCGGACCCCAGTGATGTGCCACCGATTTAGAGAACCATAGATATTTACAAATCGAACCATATTTATGTCCGAGTAACAAGCGAGTCGTTATTAAGACAAATCGTTTTTAACCCCCGACGCAAAAAGAGGGATGTTACAAGATTGACGTCGATGTCTGTGCCATCGTAGCTCTCAAACGGATGGACCAATTACGATGCGGTTTTTATCATTTGAACCAGATTCCTTACGGTGGTTCCTAGCAATGTTTGGTTAATATTGGTCCAGCTGTGTAAGAGTATTAGCTTTTTTCCGAAATAATGTAATGGCGTATGATTACTCGATTAAGTGCTTCACGCGTGCCAGTATAATCGTTAAAGCTGAAAAAGATGCTGCAACCAGAATGGTCTCCAGAAAATCCAACTCCTCGAAAACTTACAGCAGATACATCGTGTTTGGATTCAATATACCTATTAGTTTTAATGAGTAAATTTCTTGCAATACGGTCACGTTGGTACTTTATTACTTTTTAAAGGTTGTTTCTTAAACTATAAGTATATTTGCGTAGTGAGTTTTTCTTTTTAAACTTAAATTAAATTCTTATTTTTTTTAATTGATCTGTACCCATTGCGAAATAATTTTGGTATGTAATGTACGTATCCATATGAACATTTCGTGAAAAGCCATGTAGACTTTCGGTGATAAAGGTCATCGTAATCTTTGGTCAAATATAATGGTAGATACACGATTAGCGCTCGAAAAGTGGCACCGGCAAAACAGCGCACTTATCAAGTTTCGGAGCTGTTTCGTCCACAGTTTCAATAAACCGCGCTAGCACTCACACGTCTCGCGATGACAAAGGTACAGTGAAAAGGTTCAAAAACTACGCATCAAAGTATTAGATTCGATAGAGTTATACTTTCAGTATGCACCATTTTTGTAGTTTGTAAGTACCTATGCATGATGTTCTGACTCGGGGTGTAGACACTGTGTATCTACCATTATATGTATTTGATCGAAGATCGTAAGCGACACCTGGTAACATAAAATAGCAGACCTGATACAGATTGCTTCCACGATTGTCAGACAATAGTGCGTACGCGCAGTGAAAGTAACAGTACTTACTGCACATCCTGACTTCCTCCACGACATCGTTACGCAACTGCAGATCATACTGCACAGACAAACGAGATGTAGGGCACATAGACCAGAGAGAGACGATAATTTTTAAAACATAATTAAATTATAGTAGGATGAAACTTATTACAAATGGAAGAAAATACACCAGAAATTTAAGGAAAAATAAATCGAATCTGAGGTCTGAAAAAAAAGCGATCTGAGGCCGGGAAGTGGGAGAGGGCGAGTTTTTAAAGTCCTGTGGAAAAACGTTATATGGTAATTATATAGGTAATAACAAGTTCTACTTCTTTTGTATTCTTATACACTTTTTTCATATAATGTATGTGAAAAATTCAAATAAACAAGATTTTGGTTATTTTTTTTTTCAAAAATGTATCTTTTTTCACGAAATTCGGTGAAAACTTACCTTTCTATGCCCCAAACACACTGTAATTTTTTTCATCTGAAATATTTATTCTTTTTACCTTTTTTAAATATCGAAAATACATCCTAATTTTCAATCAAAAATTCTGACCATATCAGAGTTTTACAGTTAAGTAGCAATTCTTATTACATATCTCGCATATTTGAAGATGAAGTACCACATGTGTCGATAAAAATAGAAGTGAAGATCTCAACGACAGCTAAAAAGCATGTAAATAGAACATAATGCAAACAATAGCTGCCCGGTAGAGAAAGTGTCCTGCGCTTGCGCAATACAGTGCGCGGCGCGAGCCATGAGCGATTCGGTCTTTAGGTCAAGTTCAAGAGTCCTTAAACCCACAGAGATCAAATATATCCTTAATCTTTGAACAGAACGATGTTTTGTTTTTGTTTTTCAAGTGTGTAAGTGGCCAACTCTGGTGTCAGAGTTTTTAAGCTGCCTAAAGGCATCTGACATAACTTAACGACTGCCATCAATGATAACAGCCGGGACCAACATCTTAACGTGCCTTCTGAAGCACTCGAGATATTTTTATGCCAGTTGCGGTCACCCATCACAGTGGACTGCACCCAGGATTGCTTAACATGCGTAAACGATATTAATAATCACGAACACCACCTCAGAATTATATAATATTAAGTAAAACAACAAATAAGTACTTACTTCCGAATGTAATTTAAAAGTCAAAAACTTGCAGCGTTGAGCCTGTCCTTTACAGATTGTTTAGATAAATATTGTTTTTCTTTGAGTAACATAGATTCTGCATATTTTACATGTTTTTATTTAAATTGCAATGAATGCAACTCAATTTTGAAACAGATAACTTCTATCGATTGAGCTGTGTGACTTCATTCTTAATCCAACATGGCGGCTAACCCAAGATATGGAATTTCCGAAAATATGGATATGAAATTAACTGCTCGCCAAAATTAACTCGAAAGGTAAAGTGATGTACACAAAAGTTTGTTTTTAATAAGTTTTTTACTTTGAATTTTTTGAATTATTAGTATTTTATTTTCAATTTAATTTAAGTTTTAGTTTATAATTTTAGTTGAGAAATATTTATGTCTCAGGAAAATACAATATTTTTAAAAAGCTCAGAAATAGGGCGTAAAGTAAACAAATAATAGAGAAAGTATCCTTTAGTGCGATAGCGGAACGCACCATCTGGGGATGTGGGTCAAGTTTAAGAGTCCATTTTGGCTTTGTGACACTCACCTTGACAAGCAATAAATATTTTTGATGCATTCTGATAAATATATTATTTGTTTTTACGAAATGTTGGATTAAGCATTAAATATAGAGGTCAAGTGAAGTTGTTTTATAAGTTATAAAACTTAATAAATAAATAAATATAAATATATACGGACAAATCACACAGATTGAGCTAGCCGCAAAGTAAGTTCGAGACATGTGTTATGGGATACTAACTCAACGATACTATATTTTATAACAAATACATATATAAGATACACATCCAAGACCCAGGCCAATCTGAAAAAGATCATTTTCCATCTTGACCTGGCCGGGGATCGAACCCGGTCACTCCGTGTCGCAGGCTGGCGTATTGACCGCTGCGCCACGGAGCTAGTCATAAAACTTATATTCAAGTGTCACTTAAAAACCTGGTGAATATACAACGAGTAAATGTACAACGTTCCCTTAAAGGGGTAAGTCAGACCATCAATATAAACAACTTTTCCCATGGGACCAATGCTGGGAACTCAAAAATAGTTCTGCCACCCGGCCAGGTTATATGGAAATGTCAATTTTTTTTAATTCCTAGAATTGTTCCTATAGGAAAAGATGGACTGATGGGAGATATTGAAGTGCTGAGTCGCCCGTTGAGGGAACGTCGAGGATCAATTAATATGCTGTATGAATAATTCTTGTTACTATATATGGAAAGTAAATTCCTTTTTTCAATATTTCGATTTATGTTCCCTGGCTGGAGATAGTTGTTTAATGATATTGAACAACTTTCTCCAGGGATCATGGGTTGAACATGCTCCTTAAGTATTGTTACACCTTTTTTGTTATATGTTGTACATTCTTTAAAAAGCAGGTTATTTACAAATTTCTCAACGAATATTTTTTTTTTCGTTCTTTAAATCGTTATCCGCAAGATCACCTGACTTGTGCCATACAATAAAAGTCAACAAAACATTCTTGGTGCTATGCCACCTGTGGGCACTCGATGTGGTTAGTGAAACTATGCGATACTCGCTCTCATAATTTAAATACAATTTCCTAGATAAAAGCATAGTTTTTATGTGGTGACGATTTATGCATGGCAGGGGTGCCAAAATTAGGTCAGCTCGCCAGTGCCCACTACGAATAAGATAAGACGGAAACTTCACCAGTTTCCTAAGACGTTCTTCAACCCACTTAGTAAGTAGGTACGAATTCTACGGAAACATTTTTGACAGGACTGGCAGAATATCATCGTTTTAGTTACAAACCCGCAAATTTGTGTATTGCCTTTAGATTAATCGTAAAAGATTATTATTTTAAATCTTAATCTCTTATTACTTAACTTTATCATATAGGAAAAGTTGTTTAATTGTTGGGCTGATTCGCCCCTTCGAGAAAATAAATAAGGTGTTACACTTCATATAATGCTCTTTCTCATTGTACAGGTAAAATAAATACACTTTAAATTGCTACAGTCACTTTTTAAATTGTAAGTACAACATGAACCCTGTAGCCTATAGCCAAAATAATTATGGAATAGCATGCGGATTATTTATTACGACTTGTATTAAACACAAATCTTTATGCAAAATTTTATAGTAACATAATAAAGATAAAAGTCATGATTTTGTTTGCAAGGACTATGTAAAGTACTCCAAGTGAGCTTTCGATACTACACCGGGCGTTTGAGACGAGGGCAGAGTGCCCTCAGCCTATATGGACAACATCACCAAAGGGCCCCCAGGAGGGACGGACCTCGGCTTTGGGCGTTGCCTGTGTGCGCAAGGCTTGGAGAGACAGCAAACTCTCATATTGCCTGATGGGCCGCGTATACGTGCATGCAAAGCCTGACACGTTCCGTTACTCTCTGTTATCACGTAAAACTGTCGCCCGGAAACCTACTTTACAGACAACCATATTTTTTTAAGTATATGTGTCTTGCTCTATCAAATAAATGTTAAGTTTGTATCTAAATGTTATTATAAGTCACATTACCATAATCACCGATCTGCAGATGACAAATCACCTGTTAGCACACTGACCTAAAGACCCAGTGCTTGCGAGATGCACAAATCTCTTTAAAGATTTCTATTCACTGGTCGCAATCATACAAGAACTATATATTAATGACTAGCTTTCGCCCGCGGCTCCACCCGCGTCACTGTCGATCCCTCGAGAATAGTACTTTTTCCTTGTCCTTCTCCGCACTCCAGAAAACTTGTATGCAAAATTTCATGATGATCGGTTCAGTAGTTACGGCGTGAAAGCGTAACAAACAAACAAACAAGTAAACAAACTCACTTTCTCATTTATAATATTAATAAGGATTAGTAAAGATGAAGTACCTCACTAAAGTTATTTTCAAATATGTATAGCATGATTTTAAAATAACTTACTGCTCTGGCCAAGTATGGTCCTAGTAGTAAATAGAGGGTCGTGCTCCTGTAGTGGAGACTAAAAAGGACCTGATCATGATGATGATGATAGCATGATTTAAAACCTCCTAGCTATATTGAAATCCGGGAATCAGAATCCCTAATGGAATACAGAATTGCAAGAAAAAAGGTGAAAAACGAAAAAACATTCGACCTTCCATATAAATTCGCCCAGCTGATCTTTTACACTACACTCAGCTTTTTTTCTTGCAATTCTATATTCCATTAGGGATTCTGATTCTGAAATTCCAATATAGCTAGGAGGTTCAAAATCACTTTGTAGAATTATTCAATCAATCAAATTCTTTAAGAGTTTCAAAAAGTAATATTTCGCTCTCTCCCTATTTGCTCACATCAATTGTGTTCTTCTTAATAAAGCCTTGACGGTGGAACGATTTCTAAATATCTCTAAACCTTATTTTTTAGGGTTCTGTACCCAAAGATAAAAACGGGACTCTATTAATTAATATGGCTCCGCTATCCGTCTGTCTGAACCGTGATAGGTTTAACAGTTGAAATATTCACAGATGATGTATTTCTAGTTTTTTATTCTATCCATTATTTAGACCTCTCTCGTCTGGCCAGCGAGGAGAGTGTAGGCCAAATCCTCTGTCTGCTCTAGCCAAGTATGGCCCCGGTAGTACAGAGAGGAGACTGACTCCTGCAGTGGAGACTAAAAAGACCTGATGATGATGATTCTATCCATTAATCCCTAATCGTGAAAAAGTTACCTGGATAGTGGCTACCTTTATTTTATTCTGTCACACTTTTACGTCATTATCGCCGACTTGCAGAAAACAGTGGACATCGGTCCCAATCACCTGTTAGCCAACTGACCCATCGACCCAGTGCTGAGATGCATATCAATGCATGTCGCCACTTGCTTGATGTCAATTGAAGTGTTGTAAGATTTGCATTGCAAGCCATTGATTCCACTTAGGAGGCGGTTGGTGTGCTTGAGCGATAGCGGAGGATATTTTTAATGGAATGATAATCACTCGTAGGCCCTAATAACGTGTCTAGGATCCTGCTCACATCATATGGATAAATTCCCAATCAACTCGTATACAAAATGTTATAATGATAGGTATAGTAGTGAATGCATGATACCGTACTATAAGTTTCGTCAAAAAGCAAATAAGCCTTTACTATACCATAAGTACGATCTGATTAAGATATTAGTCGCGGTAGAGCCACGCTACAGACAAAATTCATTTTTGCTAGTAGCATGAAAGGGCCAGCTCTTCCGGGAAAGTAGTCTCACGGAAGATCGACGTTTGAGAAAAAGCTTCTATGCTTCGTTCGGTAAATGAAAGAGCCGGAGATACTCCTCCCCCCTACTTCCTCCTCCCCCCCATGTTCTCCTGGCCAGCAATGCGCCTGTCACACCTTGGTGTTGCAAGTGTACGTTGGTAGATTACCATCAAGTGACTCGCTTGCTCCTATGCCGTCCTATATGACAAAAAAAACCGCTACCCGCTGTCTAACCAGCCCTATCCGCCGAATGGTCGTATGTAGATAATATTGGCAACTATCGACGCTTGCGCATTAGAAGTGCCCCTAATGACGCGTCCAGGATTTCAATCACGCGTCAAGGTCGCGGTTGGGCAACCGATCAGAACAGTTGACCGGCGCGTTTGTGCATTTATTGATGCAAGTGCAACTATTTCGTAACAGCAGTCATTGACCTTATTTTGCATAACACTTTCATGAAAATACTACATTTTCCCACAATTTCGTTAAGGTGGATGAATGGTACCTCCTATACCTAACCTATGTTGTTTTCTAATTAATGATGTTGATTAGTTAACAGGCGCAGTAGGATTTTTTTACTTAGACATTTAACCCTTTCCCTGCCCAAAAACGAGAAATAATAGTTAAACAATTGAAATGTTTACATATGATTCATGGGGCAGGGAACCTGTAAAAGCTTCATGCCAAAAATTACAGGTATTCAGCAACATGACATTATGTTGTTCGTCTAAAGCTATAGCTAGCACTAGCTAGGGTTGGAGAGGTCTCACATATGTTTACAAGCTTTGTTTAGCTTGTATTTCCTAAGTCGCCTTCTATGACATCCATGAGAAGACTTGGATTGGTCCTATTCTACTCTGCCGGAAACCACACGCCTATACCAATATAAAAGTCAACGGCATAAGGCCAATAAAAGTCAGTTATACCGCGAAGTTCAACGACCGTCACCTTGACCTAAAATACCAAGGTCACCGCTCTATAGTCTTTAGGTTCCACAAGGGCCCTTCTAGTACCGGGTCGAAACTAGGTGAAATCGTGACCAAACCGATTAAATCACATTTAAATTAACAATACCTGACATTGGCTGATCGGCGAACTAATTTTTAAGTCTAGTTTTCTAGAGCCCGCATGCAATTGCTTTTCTTTGTAAGAAATTTATAATCGTAAAGGTTTTTGTGTATGGATGCTGCCTACTAACTTACCTACTAACCTTTGTGGTCCAGTTTATTGAGGAAGGCTTTAGGCTATAAAACATCACGCTGCGACCAATAGGATCGAAGCATCAATAAAAAATGTTTTAAAAACGGGGGAAAATTATTCATTAATCATAATAACAGAAATTTCCGCGAACGAAGTCGCGGGCAACAGCTAGTTAGGTATAAATAAACCATTCGTCACTTCGTAAAACCAATTAATTATAATTTCAATTCGCTTAAGTTAGAACTCACAGAGCGTAAAGTGGGCCGTCTTTAGAATTTGTTGCGACCATGTTGCGACAATATGCATGTCTATCATTGCTGCGAATATACATATATTTGTCGCAATTGTGTCCAAACTTCCGCAGCGCGCGCTAACGCTAAGTCGCTGAAAGCGAATGACCAATGCAGGTTAGGGCTGGCGATGTTTTAATTTTAAAGTTATAACGTCTTATAAATCGGTGAACGCCGGCTGTACGCACGAATAAGTGTCATGTACCGTGTGCAAGCGAGAGCGCGGAACAAGCGATAGAGAGGCACGATCAGCCTAAATGTTCGGCTTGTGATGCATCTTTCTATCTTCCGACGTTATCACATCAAATTTTAATTTGGCTAGCTCCGTGGCGCAGCGGTCAACACGCCAGCCTGCGACACGAGAGTGGATCCCCGGCCAGGTCAAGATGGAAAATGATCTTTTTCAGATTGGCCTGGGTCTTGAATGTGTATCTATCTATAAGTATTTGTTATAAAATATAGTATCGTTGAGTTAGTATCTCATAACACAAGTCTCAAACTTACTTTGGGGCTAGCTCAATCTGTGTGATTTGTCCGTATATATTTATTTATTTATATTTATTTTTTTATATGGCTTTAAGCCTTCACGATTGCAATTACTTTTGTTGATATACTATACTATGTATTTATTTTATTTATTTACCAATTTGTCTCAGGCAACGCAGGCCCATATAAAACTATTACACATACAGGCAGTGTGTTGTTTGATGGCGCGTAGCTTTCCCCGGAATCGCCAAAACTACACCCTTCGGCCAGAGTCAGAAGTCCGCTTTCGCGAAGGTCGCCCAGAACTTCATGGCGCGACTCCAGTTTCTCGACCCTCAACGTGATGATTATGGGACTCACAGCAATTACTTTTGAATATCGTCTCTTTTTGGTTTTATGTCATTAAGCATTATATTGATATACTATACTACACATTCACTGTAGCTGTAGTTACAAGTACGCTTTGAAATTTTTGGTGTTGCAAACGTCCAAAGGCTACGATCGCTTTCCATCAAATTCGGTGGGCCGTATGCCTGTTTGCCTACTTAGTTTTATAAATATATATATAATTCTGGCCTCATCCTGTTTGCTATTTATAATAGCAAACAGAACTAAAAGAAAATACTAGATACCTCTGTAATAAACGTTATAATTGGTCTGGAAATGTATTAACTCCTAAAAACTATAGACACTGTGTGCCTAATTTTAAGTTTGGCGACCTCTGTGGCCTAGTGGTCATTTTACCTGGACACCGGAAATTAAGGGTTCGACCACCGATCAAGTCAGATTGACCGGGGTCTTGGATTTTTATTTGCATTTGTTATAAAATTTAGTATCGTTGAGTTAGTATCCCAAATGTTTCGAATTTACTTTGGTGCTAGCTCACTACACTCACTAAAGTCACGATCAGTTTATGAAAACTATTATAGAAGGCAAAATAGAGGGAAAGAGAGGGAGAGGAAAGCCCAGGCACAGTTATTTTAAACAAATAAAGGAAAAAATGAAAAGGGTTTCGTACCAGGATGTGAAAAGACTGGCAGAAAATAGAGTAAGATGGAGGGAGCTCAATCGACAAGAGCGTTGCTCTTAAATTTTGATAATGATGATGATAGCTCAATCTGTGTGATTGGTCTGCGCATATATTTTAAGTTTAATATTTAATATTGAATTTACTAATGTTTATAATGAATGGCATAAAAATGTGAAGCTTTTTTCGAAACTAAGGTACCTATTTCATCTTCTTTACTTTATTGTGAGGCAACCCTAACAAGCATACATGTTTGACGAGCTGAAAATATGTAAGTATTGAAATCATTCGAGCAATATCCTTTAGCCTATAAAAACAAATAATGTCAAAATGTGATACCGAGCGGAACCGTGCGGGTACTAATAGATAGGTACTACTTATGTTATCTGTTACCAAAGAATTGGAAAGGTATAGTCAATGTTTTAGTCTATGCATAGGTAGTTACTTGCATTAGAACTAAGTAGCATAACGATTTGGAAATTGGGCTTGCAAGATATATATATATATATAGAAAATAATAGTGCCAAACTTATCTGGTCTTCCATGCTGGTCTGGGAAAAAAGAAAAAATAGAATGTACCTACCAGTCGCTTCTCTTCCAGCGCAGATCGTAAAAGCCGATCGAGGGAATGGATGAAGCCATCATGTTAGTAGGCGTTGCGGCTAGCAACCCATCACTATTTTGGTTCCGTTCCCCACCTACACCTACATGCTAAAGGTGTCTGTTTATCTTTAGTACCTGGGCTCTGTCTACACCGCAAGGAAAAGACGTGATAGTATGTATGTAAATTTTAATTCAGACTTGTGATACGGATGGTGTCTTTATTATGAACCCGAATGGATATCAGTTCTAAAACATCTCAATTTTATTCCTTGTTTACTACGGAACCCTAAAAAAATCATTTTAAAGTGCATCGAAATTGATTAGATTATATTAATAATTTGATGTGTGAAATGTTAATTGAATTTTTCGATGATTACTTACGGACGGAATACACAAAAAAATCCTCGTATGCATTTTTTTATTAATTCTTTTAAGACATAAATAACATGGCCTTGTTGCTCGTACCGATAAAAGTTTGCATTCGAATAGCTTAAAATAAAATTATCAATAAAAAGCTAATTTACGAGCCGGAGACAAAATTTAAAAAAATATATTAAAGCCTACGACCCTTTTTGACTCGCGGAATATATTAAACTTTAGAATCAGAAACCTTTCCCCCAGGACAAGAGGAAAGTGTGCCATGCCAAGCAGAACTGCCGGCCTATTTGCTAACTCAGTGTACAACGTTTTGATAGTCACTTCAATCATACATTACGTTTTATGTATCTTAGATAAAAATAATCAATCATACGAAAGCCGCAATGTATTTTGAAATTACTAACAAAACGTTGTACACTGAGTTAGCAAATAGGCCGGCTGGCCGCGCACTCTGGCACTGGAGCAGCCCGATTGTAACCTGGCCCAAAGTAAAGCGCGTAGCCTGTTGGAGCCCTATGTGGAGTATGAATAAGACGACTGACGATTGTCAAATCAGTAGTACATAATTTATTAGCCAACATACAGAATTTATATACGATTTTAATTTAATTAAAAGTAACTATTTCGCTTTTGAAATTGAACCAATCAGCGTCGCGCGGCTGCGCCCGCGGCTCGTGGTCCCGGGTGTGCAGCAACGTAAATAGTGCGCGCTCGCACGGCCCATAAGGCAAAAGATGAGAGTTGCTGCTCTCCAAAGGCTTTTGCCATTGTTTCTCAGATTGGCCCTTCAGGCTTGCATGCACGTACACGCGGCCCATCAGGCAATATGAAAGTTTGATGTCTCTCCAAGCCTTGCGCACACAGGCAACGCCCAAAGCCGAGGTCCGTCCCTCCTGGGGGCCCTTTGGTGATGTTGTCTATAAAGGTTGAGGGCACTCTGCCCTCGCCTCAAACGCCCGGTGAAGTAGCGAAAGCTCACTTGGAGCTAGCTACATAGTCAGTTAAAAAAAAAAATATATACCACAAGCCAAAGACAGATCGCAATAGCGAAATACTATGGAAGCCCTGTGCTCCACCTGGGGATCCTAGGACGTTAACTTAAGTAGAGATTACTGAAGAACCACATTAATGTCGCGTGCACTCGTGAAGACATCACGCACGTCTTAATTTTGCAAGCTCGAAAGTTATTCATATTACGTGGCCAGCTCATAAAACCACTTAGCGCGAAATGTGTGGTAATAATTTGTAACTAAATTCATCATCTTCTCGTGAATAATTCTTTGTGAATAGTTGGACATTTAAAATGCCATACATTTTCTTTCGCTTAGGTATTTTTGTGTGTAATAATTGAATTTGTACGAGTAGGTTTGTATGTGGCTAAAAGAAGTGAAAGTTGTTCGCTTTTAATCTCAGCTTTTAATGTTCTTAAATGACGTTTAAAGCTTTATATTTGAGCGAAGGTATAAAGTTATTTAAACGTCTTTTTTTTCTTTTTTTTTTTTTATTCTATTCGGCCACCAAATTCATTTAGAAGCTTATTTTAGCCAGTGTCTAGTTATTTTTCGACTTATTCTTGCTTGTGTATCAATCAACAAAATGATGGTGCGCTAAATAATCAACCAACTTCGGTCGCTAAGAGGGCGACATATTCATACACAGGCGAACAATGTCCCGCTATAAACACTGACACCTACAGTATACACACATACACACGAAGCCCGTAGCGAAAAAGACCGCCGTCGTTTCATTTCAATAAGGATGAAAAACTTCTCCCGCAACACGGAGGAGCTGTATGTAGTATGCCACTAGTGGTCACCCCACGCCTGGGACATAAATATATATATAGACATATCACACATATTGAGCTAGCTAAAACTACGAGTATATTTTATAATAGATACTTATATAAATAAACATCAAAGATCCAGGTCAATCTGAAATAGATCGTTTTTTATCTTGACCTGGCCGGGGATTGAACCCGGGAAACCTCGTGTCACAGGCGTGTTTACCACTGCGCCACGGAGCTCGCTTCTTTCTCTTTCTCTGGGATTCTTAGACATGCGTTACTGCTAAATATGATTACGACCACTGCACCATCGAGCTCCTCTGTAACTGTATATTATGTCAGAAGATTAACTGGTATTTCACCACGCCAACTAAAACAAAATTGGCATGACCCAAAGACCGTGACCCACAGCTTGTGTCACGGTGTCACGTGAATTTGACACCATAATCATTATACAAAGTTATAAAACAACTCGCCTCGATCAAACAATTGAGCAACAACAAACGGGTTATAAAACGAGAATTAGCTAAGGTTTTTTGTTATTGGTTGATCCCAACTCTTTGTCCTGTGTGTGTTTTGTGTGATCCCATAGGAAAAGTTGTTCATATTGACGGCCTTAGTCACCCCTTTAAGGAAACGTGAAGGATACATTTACACGCTGTATATTGTCTTTGGCTAAATAAAAAAGGATCAAGTAACAATATTTTTGATATTTACAGACTTTTATAACAACGCGGGCGGAGCCGCGGGCGAAAACTAGTGCCCGCGGCTCCGCCCGCGTCAATGTCCATAAAATGTACGACAGTCCCGGGATAAAATGTACCCTATGTCCTTCTCCGTACCCCAGATAACGTGTATGCAAAATTTCAAGATGATCGGTTCAGTAGTTACAACGTGAAAGCGTAACATACAAACAAACAAACTCACTTTCGTATTTATAATATAAGTTAGGATAACGACGGAGATATTCAATAAGATATATTTCGCGATGTCTTCAAAATTTTACATCTTTAACCTTAAGAAAATTAAACTTTAAATACCTACTTCCTCAACACGACAATTTAAGGCACTGATGCTGTCAAGATGGCGAAGAAGCCATTATCAAGAGACAATGCCATAATTTCTTCACCGGAAACGGAAGGAAATGAGACCGTAAAATCGCGCAAAGTAAGCTTCCGGGGCGGCGTAGGTACATTAACCTGTAATTACTTGTAAGAGTCCTGAAGAAAAACATGGGTGTATGCTTAAAAGATACTTAAGAAATACTACAAAATAACTGTATAGTTATTTAGTAGATATTATTTCTATGTATTATAATTATAACGATTGTATCGTTATAATTATAATACATAGAAATACTATACTTCTATACGTACGACTTAACCGGTCGTCGTCGTATCAGTAAAAATTTTATATACACAGTTTCAGTATTTCAGCAGTTTTTGCGTGCATGTGTAACAAACAAATCCAAAAAAATACTTATAAAATCATACATATATAAAATACAATATACGCCACGCGGCATTGCCTGTGTGAAATTGATTACTGGTATAATAAAATGACGTCTTTTTTATATATACATAATTAATTTAATAAATTTCTAAATACTAATTATAACTACTTAAAAAATATAAATATTTACAAATTATGCCTATATCAAAATTTATCTAAAAAATATCGAATAGTTTAGGCGTGAAAAGTAACAGATAACAGACTAGCGGATGACACAATTACTTTCACATTTATAATATGATTAGAGTACGGAGTAATGACTAGTATTTTCAGGAAAAGGTCGTAATAATTTTTTATATAGTTAACCTTTAATATGAATCATAATGTTACTGGAAAAACATTATAATTAATTTTTGACTTTTGCAAATGACTGTACATGCCCATTGATGAAGATAAATGAGGAGTCTGCCATCAAGAGCCGATACCCGGTTCAAGGCAGGTCATACTAAATACGAAGGTGTTATACTGAAGATAAATCTACGTAGATGAAATGCCTCCTTATAAGATGCGGGCCGTTTTCAGCAGTGTAAACATTAATGATCTTGAAGACGATTTGTGGTATTGAACAATATATTCGTGATAAAATTGTAGTAGTCCATGTATAGAAAGGTGGAAAGGCGTCAAAAAAGCTTGATATACCTTTATAATAAAACTCTGACTAAAAAGGGGGTCAAGGCGGGTCATACGAAGGTGAATATCACTACATAGTACAAAACAAGGTCGCTTCCCGCTGCCTGTCCCTATCTTCAAAACTACGCAACGGATTTTGATGCGTTTTTTTTTATAATTAGAGTGATTTAAGAGGATGGTTTATATGTATATATTTATAGGTTTATATGTTATTTGGCACCCGTGTAAAGCCGGAGCGGGTCACTAGTACTGAATATAAATCGACGTAGGTGAGATGCCACCGTATAAGGTGCAGACAAATTTTACAAGTGTAATGTTTCATGAAATTGAAGACGATTTCTGGAAGTAAACAGTCTATTAATGATTAAATTGTAGGAATGAGTAGAATGACCAGGTATCATATAGGTAAGGTGGAATGGCGTCTAAAGAAACTCAACGTAATTCTGTTTAAATTTGAGACGATGGATGTAACTCCATAGAAACGTCAGCAGTAAACAAAAAATAAAAGGTTCGCATTAACTCCTAATAAAATTAATCATTAAGCTTAATATAACTGTATAATCAACGAAATAAAAACTCGATCTCAAAAGGGGGTGTAAGTCTGCGGACAAGATCCGATATGTGGGGATCAAGATGGGTCATACGAAGGTATTTTACTGAAGATGATGGAAGAGGCGCCACCGCATAAGATGCAGGTCGTTTTGAGTAGAATAATGTTTCATGAAATCGAAGATTAGATTTATAGGTATATTCATGTTAATTTACAGGAGTGAGTAGAATGATGCCCGTAGGAATCCCATCATAGGGAGGACGAAATGCTCCTCAGTTGGCCAAGTCGGTTGTGTTTAATAGGTTAGATTGTTAGTTAAATCTTTTTTTTTTTTGTTCCTCGCCATATAACTAACCTGTTTTTATTTTGTCCACAGTGGAAGATGCGAGCGGGCGCTACACGTCAATGTTCTACTGGGGCAACAACTACTGGACTGGGTCTGCTGAGCTATGCCAGATCCTCAACGAGCAGCACACGCCGGCACCCAGCCACAATAGTAAGTAAAAGTTTACCACGTTTTTTAAAACCTCCTTAATACTCGCTATATATATATATATATATATCATTTGACAACTAACGTGTACATCGTTTCCATCGACAGCCTCCGTGGTTCAGTGGTTAAGGCGTTTGCCTGCAGACCCGGGGGTCGTGGGTTCGATTCCCACTGGAAGCATACTTTGTTTAGTTGTTTCCAGTTTGGTTAGGACATTGCAGGCTTGAATCAGCTGATTGTCTGATAATAAAGATGATTCCGTGCTTCGGAAGGCACATTAAGCCGTTGGTCCCGGCTGCCATCTAGTAGTCATTAAAGGAACCACGTCAGAGGCCGAGGGACGGTTCCGAAGAACTCTGGCACCAGGCTGTGCATGGTCGATGGACCGTGTCACCTACACGAAATGATGATGACGATCGTCCTTTCAAAATGCTTTGCGGCTTTCTTATGATTGACAATTTTCATTTGGGATTATGTGAAGTGACCATCTAAACTTGTATACCGTAGCTTTCAAATGCTGGCGAGTATGCCTGCTGGTTGCCGTTGGGAGTAGCGCCTTTCCCATCTACCTAACATTTAGTATTACCAGTAGTAAGTAGTACCACTTCACATCTTGCCTCCAATGAAATAGAAAAATCAGAACGAAATATAAAGCGGATACCACATTCCGAGGAAAGAGGATGCAGCCTGAAACAGACTGAGATGAGAGAGAAATCTACCTACTGTCATAAAGTTGATCAACAAAAATTTTCGTTGGTCGATAAATTTATTGCTAAATTCTTTTGTCTGACTTAATCATGTATTAAAAAAAATACATGCTTAAGTCATAAATATTTGACATGATATTTTCCAAGTCAATGATACATTTTTCATTTACATGTATTTTTTAAATAAATATATACGGACAAACCACACAGATTGAGCTAGCCCCAAAGTAAGTTCACGAACTTACCTTTAGTTAGTATCCCATAACACAAGTCTCGACTTGTGTTATGAGATACTAACTCAACGATACTATATTTTATAACAAAGTACATTAGATAAACATCCAAGACTCAGGCCAATCTGAAAAAGATCATTTTCCATTGTTCGTTAAAGTTCATTAATGTGTTTTAACATTATAATTTGATAAAATTTAAACGTAGATGCATAACTATCTCCATTAATAAAGAATTTCTATAGACTAGCAGACCATTATGGGAAATTAAGTTGGAAATCAAGGAAATACAAGCTAAACGAAGCTCATAAACATCAATGAGACCTCCCAACCCGTCTGGCCAGCGAGGAGAGTGTAGGCCAAATCCTCTGTGTGCTCTGGCCAAATATGGCTCCGGTAGTACAGAGAGGGTCATGCTCCTGCAGTGGAGACTAAAAAGACCTGATGATGATGATTAAGTCGTAGATATTTTACATGATATTTTCCAAGTGATACATTTCTTACTTACATGTTTTTTTAAAATAAATAAATAAAAATATATACTGACAAATCATACAGATTGAGCTAGCCAAAGTGAGTTCGAGTGTTAATGGCTACTAACTCATTTACGATACTATATTTTAAAACAGGTGAGATGCCTATTACTTCAATACTTAGTAAAAAAAAAAGGTACATATATAGATAAACATCCAAGGCCCAGGCCAATCTGAAAAAGATCATTTTCCATCATCAAAGTGTTTTAACATTATAATTTGATAAAATTTAAACGTAGATGAATAACTATTTATAAAGAATATCTATAAACTAGCAGACCATTATGGGAAATTAAGTTGGAAATCTAGAATCTCCCATAACACTCATGCAATAAATTGCACTGGCTCTATTTCTTCCGTCATTTTATCACATTTGAAACTTAAGATTAATCTAAAGCAATAAAAACAAATTATGACTCAGCTTAAATATTCTCTCCAAGGTTTATTGCATTTCTCAAACCGTAAACATAAAACAGTGTTAACGTTACAAAATATCCAAAAATCACATTAACGAGTAACAAATAAGGCTTATTATGGCCATTACGGGCGGATGTCATAATCTGGTCGAAATTGCTGCGTCTAGTCGCGCAGTCACTTCTCAAGGCCCGGGGATTATGATACAGTTACATAATTCCATATTTGTTATATTACATATAGTACCTGGGCGACGGAGCTTCGCTCGGTTATTACTATTTTAGACAGCTCCTTGGCGCAGTGGTTAACACGCCAGCCTGCGACACGGAGTGCCTGGGTTCGATCCCCGGCCAGGCCAAGATAGAAAATACTCTTTTTCAGATTGGCCTGGGTCTTGGATGTTTATCTATATACGTATTTGTTATAAAATATAGTATCGTTGAGCTAGTATCCCATATCACAAGTCTCGAACTTACCTTGGGGCTAGCTCAATCTGTGTGATTTGTGCGTATATATTTATTTGTTATAATATGGTGGTGTTTAGGTGATAATCTATATTTATGAGAAATATATATTGTTATCTCAAACATTAACTACATTTTTTATACTTGACTGCTGGACCAGACGGAAAATGGCCGGCAGGACGAAATTAGCGACCATATTCTGCGTGAAAAGAAAAACGCATGAATGCGCAGGAATGCCCAGGGCAAGAGAAGACCGGGTTGCCCTCGTAAAACTTGGAGGCGTTCAGTCGAGAAGGAGTTCGCTACAACTGGACTGAAATGGAGCGAGCTAAGAGTCACAGCCCAGGACCGTGAGAAGTGGAGAATTCTTCCGCGAGTCCCTGACAAGGGACCACAGGACCACATCATCATCATCATCATCGTCAATGGGGAGACCTTCGCTCAGCAGTGTTAGAACAAAAAACAATATAATATATCAATCTCTGTTATACTACTTAGTACATTATGTTGCTTTATAAATTGATCTATCTTCACTGACTTTGGCTCTGTGCGGCTTTTCATACCTAAAGAAAGTTCTGTTAGAGAAATAATATTATTAACAGTCCTGAACTTCCACGTTCACTCTACTAGCCTTGGCCTGTACCCCTGTCAACTTGTATGCAAATTATTAAAACAACGTCAAGCTTTACAATACAACCGTCTTCTCTTCCGAGAAAAAATCGGTCAAGTGCGAGTCGGAGTCGCGCACGAAGAGTTCCGTACCATTATTTATCATAAGTTAAATATTATTTAAAATATTGTTATCATATGATGTCACTAAAAATGTATGTTTTCGCAATTTTTCCTTTATCTGTGCTATAAGACATTGCTTCGAGTTCACGGGGCTCCTGTAGGTTTTGATTCGCTTGCGAATGTCGAAAAAAGGCGAAATATTTGTGCGAAAAAACGCGAAGTTTAGTTTTTTAACAGCTCCAAGGGACAGTAGACCTGAGTATTCGATATGAATTTCAGACAGACAGACGGACAACCAAGTGATCCTATAAGGGTTCCGTTTTTTCCTTTTGAGGTACGGACCCCTAAAAAGTATTAAAACATTACAACAACAACCTACTATCCTACTCTTCACATATCCTATGTAAGGTCTCATAGTACGATTATTATTCCTAGGTCCATGAGTACAAAATAATACTTCCTATATAAGCTCCTCCTCATACGAGAGTATTTGGCTTTTCCCATAGCACATACAGCAAAATAAAAATTAATAAAGATAAGTACTTGGTATTTATAGATATACTTCCGATGATTCCGTGCTTCGGAAGGCACGTTAAGCCGTTGGTCCCAGCTGCCATCTGGTAGTCGTTAAAGGAGGCACGTCAGAGGCCGAGAAGCGGTTCCGATCAACTCTGACACCAGGGTGTGCATGGTCGATTGACTGTGTCACTGTCACCTACTCGAATTGGTGATGATATAGTAGATATACTATTATTATTATATAATATTACTCTATCAACCTTGTTGTAAGCAATATAATAAAGAAATAATGAATAGTCCGGCAACAGATCTTTTGACGAAACGACGGACGAAACAATAATTTATATATTTACGCTGTCATCGGAGACGCATTCATTCGAGACTAATAATAACATAGTCAACCACAATTTGGTCAGCAATCGCGACTAAATTATTGTCATTACAGCTGTTCGCTGTTGTATGTCTGTGTATTTAGTATTAGTAGTGTATTTTGTTGCAGTTAGTGATGTGCCGCTGGGAATATTGGAAATTACGGAAATTTACACATTGTAAATTTACGGTATTATTCCCAATGCTTCCGTAAACTTTCCCAAAGTTTCCATTCTTTTTAAAAATATAATTCAATCGTTAATACTGCATATGCATATATTTATTTAATTACGTGCGTGCAACGATGAAAGTGAAGATTAAAGTTTTAACACACTCAAATAATGAACAGACCAATTACTCTTGTTCGTTCTGTAAAACCGTTTCATCATCATAAAAACCGTTTACAAATATAAAAATGCAACGAAATTTGCTCTGCATATAGAAAAAAAAAATCTTTAACTTTGTTACAGCAATATTCCCCAAAATTTCCAACTTCGGGAAAATTTCCGGCACATCACTACAGTCTTGCATTGCTGCATGCATGAGTGATTGGGGTAATGAGTAGGTAGATATTAATGCAATAACTAAATGAGCCATGATGTACAGTTAATTTATTTGTATAGAACGTTTGAAATTTAAAATAAGAGGCCATGGTTGAGATGAACTTGTAATCAAATGGTTCCGCACCATTAAGAAAAAAGGACACGACTTTTTGGAAACCTTTTTAATTATTAACTTAATGCTTCGTCCGCTACTATGAGTATTTAAGAAAAAAACTGTAAACTTTTCAAATATCTCTGTAAATAAAACTAAAACATTTAGACCCAACTTTTTATTTTCATAATCTTTCCTCATCATCATTATTAGGTTCTTTTTAGTCTCCACCACAGATCCACGACCCTCTCTGTACTACTAGAGCCATACTTGGCCAGAGCAGCCAGAGGACTTGGCCTACACTCTCCACGCTGGCCAGACAGGTTGGAGAGGTCTGATAGATGATTATAAGCTTTGTTTAGCTTGTATTTCCTAAGTCGCCTTCTACGCCATCCACGGGAAGACTTGGAGTGGTCCTATTCTACTCTGCCGGAAACCACACGGCATCATAATATTTAAATCTGCATATTATTACTCTTCCATGCTGGTCTGGGAGAAAAGAGAAAACGTAGAATGTGCCAGCTGCTTCTCTTCTCGTGCAGATCGTAAAAGCCGATCGAGAGATTGGTCTAAAATCTGTGGAATCATATCAATAGGCGATGCGGCTAGCAACCCATCACTATTTTGATTCCGTTTTCCATCTACACGCCCTCCAACATGCTAAATGTGGCCTACAGGTCTTATAGACCTAGGCTCTATCTACCCCACTAGGGAAAAAGACGTGATACTATGTATGTATATATATACATGTAAGTACTCGTAACTAAATTATTTTGTATAATATTTGTTGTCTAGTTAATTTATCACATTCAATTATAATGTTTGATAACTTTGTTTCATAAGTAGTCTTCGTTTAAACTTATTGATATTTTTTACCAAAGTTGTGTCCACCTATAATTGGGTTGCATGCTAGCATATTCTATAAAATTTTATTTATAAGCTTTGTTCATGTAACCTGTTGGTGAACCTAATAAACAAAATAAAATAAAATAAAATATACGGACAAATATATATTTTTTTTCCTAGCCTGTAGTTGTTATGTCCCACTGCTGGGCAAAGGCCTCCCCCTTGTTTTTCCATTCGTGTCTGTCCATCGCAACTTCCACCCATCCAATCATAAACTTGTCGAGATCATCTCTCCACCTCCTTCTCGGTCTACTTCTACCTCGGCGACACTCCGGCATCCAAAAAGTAGCCAACCAAGCCCACCTTTCTGACTGCATACGACAAACATGGCCCGCCCAGTTCCACTTAAGTCTGGCAGTTTTTACACCTACATCTTCAACCTGAGTTAAGGAGCGAAGTTCGGTGTTTCTCACCTTATCTATAAGACGTAAGCCTAGCATGCTACGCTCCATCGCTCTTTGGCAAACCTTGAGTCTGGACTTTTGAGCCTCGGTGAAAGACCATGTCTGTGCGCCATATGTAAGAATGGGCAGGATGCACATATCGAGGAGCTTCCGTTTGAGGGAAAGAGGAAGGGTACCTTTCATGAGTTCTTTCATGGACCAGAAGCATTTCCAGGCGTTACCTTAATCTATTTATTGAAAGATGCTATCTGGCCCAGATAGAGGTACTCCTCTACATACTGCAAATCTATACATATAATAAAACAGTAAAATTATTTTGTCTGTACATTTTGAATTTTTGACTGAAATGGATAGAGGGACACATAAAAAGAATAATAGAAAGCAAAAAAAAATTTTTGGAATTTCTTGTCTGTCTGTCTATCTGTCTGTCTGTCTGTCTGTCTGTCTGTCTGTATGTATGATCACGATTATCTCCGAAAATACTGAACAGATTTACTTCAAACTTTCACCAATTGCTTTGTTTTAACTCAGTTTAACATTTAAAGTTTGTTTCATCAAAATCGGTTCATTAAAAAAAAAGTTATCGTCATTTGAATGAACTCAAGGCATGAGTTTGTCTGCAAACATATAGCAAAAATAAAATAAAATAATAAGTGACATAAGAAAATTAAAATCCAAAGTCAATTCATCATCATTATACGACAGCATTATACCTATCCATACTATCCATAGTAATCCATATTAAAAAAAAAAGGAGAAGCTGACTGACTGACTGACATATCAACGCAGGGCCTAAACTATAAAGGTTAGGAACTTGAAATTTTGCACAGGGGTTCCTTTTATAACGTAGGGGAGCACTAAGAAAGGATTTTTGGAAATTCATCTCCTTAGGGGGAAAAACGGGTTGCAAAGTAAGCATGAAACTTTGCCATTTTTGAAGTTAGTCGAATGAAATTCTGCATGAATGTTCTTTACTAAAAGGCATGAAACACGAGTAAAATAGTTTTTCTCAAAAATCATCCCTTAAGGGGATATAACGGGGATGCAAAGTTAGTATGAAACTTTCTGTTTTTGAAGTTATTCAATTGAAATTCAATATTAAGGTGTTTCATTGAAAGTCATAAACTAATGTATTCCGGGTAATTCTACTGTTCCTGAGAAATCGACACTTACGCGGGCGGAGCCGCGGGCCAAAGGCAAACCTGACTTATATATCAACGCACAGCCGAAACTACTGTGCGCAGAAACTTGAAATTTGGCACAGGGATTCTTTTTATGATGTAAATGAGCACTAAGAAAGGATTTTTAGAAAATCAAAGGGGTTAAAGTTTTATGGAATTTTCTCATTTCTGGACTTAGAAGTTTGAAAGTAGGTACGCAAGTTCTCAATTAAAATTAAAAAAGATCTGTTTAGGTGAACCAGACAATATTCTCCCTTGAAGGGGTAAATAGGGGGTAAAGTTTGTATAGAATTTTTCCATTTCTAGACTTAGAGGTATGAAAATAAGTATATACGTTCTAGGTTACAATTAAAAAAGATCTGTGTAGGTGAAATGTACAAAATTTCCCCCTTAAGGGATAAAGGGGGGGGGGGGGGAGTTGTATGGAAATTTTCTCAATTTTGGACATAGAAGTATAAAAATAAGTATATACGTTTACATTACAATTAAAAAGGTCTGTGTAGTTAAAATGGTCGAAATTTCCACTTGAAGGGGTAGAATAGGTGAGGTAAAGTTTGTATGGATTTTTTTTATTTACTTAGAAATATAACAATAAGAAGTTCTCCATTACAATAAAAAAATATCTGTGTAGGTGAAATGGGCAAAATCCCCTACTTAAGGGCTAAAGATCTATGCAGGTGAAATGTATTAAATTCCCCCTTAAGGGGAAAAAGCAAAGGGGCAGGGGTTTGTATGGAATTTTTATCATTTCTACTGTTCCCAAGGGAACGACATTAACGCGGGCGGAGCCGCGGGCAACAGCTAGTATAATATAAATGATGTATTATTTCAAATATGCTTATCTCATGACTCTTTACAGAGTAAGTTATTAGTTTAATTAATTATTAAATATATACGAACGGACAAATCTTACTTACAGCCTACAGGAAGTTCGAGACTTGTGTTATGGTATACTAACTCATAAAATATAGTACCGTTAACACATTATTAAAAATAATCATTCAAGGCCCAGGTCAATCTGAAAAAGAACATTTCCATCTTGACCTGACCAGGGATTGAACCCGGGGCCTTCCGTGTTATAGCCTGGTACGATAACCACTAGACCACAGAGGTAGCCATAATTGACGTTCCTTTTCACCTTTTATGGTACGGAATCCTAAAATTAAAAATTGATAATCATGTAATGCAATTTCTTCCATGCTGGTCTGGTAGAAAAGAATAAGCGTAGAACGTACCTGCATCTCTTCCCGCGCAGATCGTAAAAGCCGATCGAGGGGATGGGCGAAAACATGAGAAATCATTCAAGGCGATTCGGCTAGCAACCGAACACTATTTTGATTGCGTTTTCCACCTTATGCACCAAGATGCTAAACGTGGCTTTGAGGTCTTAAAAACCTGAACTCTGTCTACCCCGCTAAGGAAAAAGACGTGATAGTATGCATATATAGTGATGTAACCAAATTAAATATGACACAAATATGAAAATTACCCATGCAAATTAGAAAATGTGTTAAGAATAATCTCTGTATAATTACCGCCACCACCGTCGCGCCGCCCATAGACAAAGCCACGCAGCGTGTCCGTCTGTACGCGTCACGTAACCGCCACAACACCGCGTTTTACATAAACACAAAGTTATGTAATATGCGCCTTCCGCGTCTCTAGGTCAAGGAAAGCATGCGCCTACATAAGGATTAATTACCTGTGGGCGTATCCTTTGGTTTAAAAAAAAATTGGTTGTCTGTTAGGTCGGTTTACGGACGATAATTTTAGGTGATAATAATGGAAGAGAGATAGATGCGTCACAAGCGGAACGCTTAGGCTGATCGTACTTCTCTATCGCTTGTACCGCGCTCTTACTTGCATGCGGCACGTGACACTTTTTCGTGCTTGCAGCCAGCGTTCATTGATTTATAAGATGTTATCACGCAAAAATTAATAGTAGGTACTCTCCAAATACTTTGTTTTTTTTTCTATATGTAATTTCGAATCGAAAGTATGTACGACATGAGGTTAACAAAACACTTAAAATTCAGTGTGATAACGACCTGCGGGATATTTTTTTATTTATAGTTTTGGTGTTATTTAGGTAGGTATTTATTTATAGTTTTAATTATTTTTTAGTTTAAGATTTAAAATTTAGTTGATTTTTGTTTTTAAAGTGGATATTTTTATTAATTTCAATAATTTTAATTTACAAAAATAAAACAAAACTAACAAAATGGATCTGAGTTATATGCAATAAAGAAATTTAATTAATTTAATTGTTAACTTCACAACCATCAGCCATATTTTGGAACACAACCATTGACGTAACAATGTAAGTATAGTAGGTTCACTTATAAATGGAAAAATTGTAATCGATACATAATCACCTTTATATAATAATCTAGTTTACGCCCAATAACTTAATCGAATTTTACCTTTAAAACAAATAGATAGGCATTAGGACTTTTATATCTATACTTATATTATAAAGAAGAAAGATTTGATTGTTTGTTTCATCATCATCAGGTCTTTTTAGTCTCCACTGCAGGAGCATGACCTTCTCTGTACTACCGGAGCCATACTTGGCCAGAGCAGACAGAGGATTTGGCCTACACCCTCCTCGCTGGCCAGACGGGATGGAGAGGTCTCATTGACGTTTATGAGCTTTGTTTAGCTTGTATTTCCTAAGTCGCCTCTTACGACCTCAATGGGAAGACTAGGAGTGGTCCTATTCTACTCTGCCAGAAACCACTCGGCTATTGTTTGTTTGTTTGCATCGAATAGGCTCTGAAACTACTGGACCGATTTGTAAAATTCTTTCTCCATTAGAATCCTACATTATCCCTGATGAACATAGGCTATTTAAATACCTATATCTTCACGTGCGAAGCCGGGACGGGCCGCTAGTTCATAATAATTGTGTTATCCACGTTTCATTTAATGTAGCGTATCGTAAATAACAATTGACCGACCCTGACACATATTTTAAAACCAAGGCCCTTGGTCTAATCTCCAATCTGTAATTTGTTATTAGTTGCGCAATTCAGGCCTACTATTTTAGTTGATTGGGGGATATGCCTAGGTTACAGTTGTTATGTTGAAGGTTTAAATGTATTTATAACATAATTTTAGTTGTATTAGTACTTTTTCTTAATAAAATTATAGTCTATTCACTTTCATAGATACTTTTGTTTTAATTGAACAAATAACGCTATAAATAAAGTCAAAAACCTCTTAGTTTAGGTTTGTAGCTTAAGTAGACTTTATCAGCAAAAATGAAGTAAAATAATACCGGCATCTTACAACTTTAACTTGGTTGTTATCAGTTATATATTATATTTTGATTTGAATTTATATTAAATTGAATTTGAGCACTAATTACTATGGATTATTGGTAAAAAAAGATCCATTTTAAGAAAGGCAGAGCAACATATCTAATGGTTGTTGTTTTGTATGTAAGTATAATCTGGCTACACTGGTGTCAATTTTTACACTGCCTTATGGTATCTAACATAGCTTAATGACTTTGGCGAGGTCCGTGGCGCAGTGGTTAACACGCCAGCCTGCGACACGAGGGCCCCGGGTTCAATCCCCGGTCAGGTCAAGATGAGAAATGATCTTTTTCAGATTAGCCTGGGTCTTGGATGTTTATCTATATACTGTATTTGTTATAAAATATTTTATATCGTTGAGTTAGTATCCCATAACACAAGTCTCGAACTTACTTTGGGGCTAGCTCAATCTGTGTGATTTGTCCGTATATAAGTATTTATTTATTCATTTATTTAATGACTGCCATTAAAGATATAAGTCATATTGACATTGAATATTGTTATCTATTATGTTAAACTAGCATGTCGAATCTGTTTGGTGTGTTCTTAATCCTTGCGCCGGCGCAGACTACCGGGTGCTCAGTTTCCACATCCCCTTGAACTTAAGTGAATGCGATAATTCGCAGCAACAGTCATCGGTGTAATACGATTTCCGCACCGCTATGGTCAAGGGAATCGATTTGAGGTCATATTAAGCTTGCGTAAAGTTCTTATTCGGCAAGACAATGTATCTGTGCGAGGTTACCTCGCACTTCCACGGTTTATATCAAGAAGATCCTATGTCCATACCATACCATACTAATTCATGGTAATGTGTGTAATGTTTTTTTTTACAATTTAATGTATTTTTATGCATAATTTAAAAAATATTAGCATTCGGCGCTCCTTTTGTATGGGAACGTAAAAAAAGTAAGTTCCCAGCTTTGGTCTCATAGGAAAAGAATTCCTTGAAGATAAACTATAATTGCATATTAATTAATTTTAAATTTTGTATATTGTGTTTTTGAATGCCAAGTTTGGTTAAATATGTAAACTGATTATGTGTAACATCTTCATGTAACTACCATATTTTATGCAAAATAAATGATTCTGATTCTGATTCTGATTCTGAAAAGTTGTTTATATCGACGGGCCGAATCACCCCTTCAAGAATCGGATAGGGTTTTGTTTACATCCTAATCCAAATCCTAACTAATATTATAAATGCGAAAGTGAGTTTGTTTGTTTATTTGTTTGTTTGTCTGTTACGCTTTCACGCCGTAACTACAGAACCGATCATCATGAAATTTTGCATACAAGTTCTCTGGAGTACCGAGAAGGACATAGGCTACTTTGACGCGGGCGGAGCCGCGGGCGAAAGCTAGTATTGTATATGTGAGTTTCTTTATTCTAGAACATCTTGTTTTATTTAATTTATTTATTGCTCTTTAACATTGTACAGGTAAAAATATACTTTGAAAAAAGTACTACAGTCACTTTTTAAATTGTAGGTACAGCATGAGCCCTTTAGAGGCATCGCATAATAATTATGGAACATCATGTGGATTTTTTATTACGACTTGTATCAAACACAAGTCTTCATGCAAAAGTTTATAATAACATAATCAAGATTTTTGTTTACTAATGTTGGTTTATGCTTTTGTCTCCCATCTCACCTGATGGTAAGTGACGATGAAGACGAGGATGTGTCAATATTCGCAATCAAGATTGCGAATATTGTCATTATTTATACTTAGATCTTTATTAGATGTAGAAATTATATCGTATTATTATGTATAATTTTGATGATTAGTTCTTTGAAACGTTATGTTATTAAATATCAATGGTTTGATAAATTTCCTAACTATTTAAGTCTAAATTAAAATAAAAGAAAATATCAAAATGGGGTTTGTTTTAAGTCAAATGCTTTTTATTTATCGATGAAGAACTCGTCCAATGTATAGTAAGATTTTTCTAAAAGTAATATTTTTGGTTTACAATTAATTTTACTTTAAAATATGGAGTACTTTTCTACTCTTATATAATTGTTGCAAGCTAATAACCCTTGTACCGGCGCAAGCTACCGCTGCTCAGTTTCCACATCTACTTGAACTTCAGAAAATGCGGTAATTCACGGCAACAGTTCAAAGATTCAAAGATTTATTCAGAAAATAGGCCTTTTCAGGCACTTTTTCACGTCAATTCACATTTTAAATAATACTTATTATATTATATTCAAATTATTAATTATTGTTTAAAAGCTACAAACTACTAGCGTTTCGGAACCGACCACTGCAGAGAAGAAGACGCCGAAAGAAACTCTTCAACAGTAATCTGTGTACCCTTTCCGTGCCATGATGGTCAAGGGAACCGATTTGAGTATTCAATACTGTACAAATATTTTGAGAAGTAAATGGATATTTAAAGTTATATCTGTATTGTAGTTTGTTTGTAACACTGTAGTAGCAAATACTTCATAGTCAGAGTAGTGTTACGCTAGTGATAGTTTTTTTTACTCATTCACGGACACTGGACCAGGCACAATAGACATAACAGAGTCTACGTCTACAGGCGGGACGTCCCGGAAAGTGTTAAGCAACGCCTATATGCAGATATTTATACATAATATCACATTTAGCATGTTGGAGGGCGTGTAGATGGAAAACGGAATCAAAATAGTGATGGGTTGCTAGCCGCATCGCCTATTTACATGATTTCCGCAGATTTTAGCCCTCTGCGCGGGAAAAGAAGCAGCTGGCACATTCTACCTTTTTTTTTTCTCCCAGACCAGCATGTAATAATTATTAGAGAAGAAAAGTTATAGAGATATTTATAAATTAATCAATTTATTAATTATGTTGGTAGTAATAAATGTCACCAATATTATGATCTCTTGGACGGCTCTAATCAACACCTTCTATCTAAAAAACAAACAAACAAAACAATCCTCATAAAACTATTCGTATTTCGGTTTATGTTTCCCCACGGTGATTTCCTTACGAAGCGAAGTGCGCCTATCCCGGCGAACTTAGAAGCTAGTCGCAAATATCATTTGCATCATTTTACACGTAAGGCTTTAATTATATTTCAAAAGTTCAGAATCAGTCTTTTACTGATTTTTGTCAGCTTTTTGACAGCTCCGTGGCGCAGTGGTTAACACGCCAGCCTGCGACACGGAGTGCCCGGGTTCGATCCCCGGCCAGGCCAAGATGGAATTTTTTTTTTCAGATTGGCCTGGGTCTTGGATGTTTATCTATATATGTATTTGTTATAAAATATAGTATCGTTGAGTTAGTATCCCATAACACAAGTCTCGAACTTACCTCGGAGCTAGCTAAGTCTGAGTGATTTGTCCGTTTATATTTATTTATTATTAGTCATTCACATGAATAGAGTAAGTACACATCCTGTATTACAAGGCCACTAGTTATATACACAACAAATATAAAATTACTAATTTCTCTGAACATAGTTTACTTTCCGCCATCGTTAGTGCTGTATCTGGAGCGGAACACACTGAAACACTCGGTTACATGATTGACACAATAAACTAATGACCATTACCCCAAAACGTGCAGATGAACAACAAAAACAAAAAATTACAATTTACCTACCATTTCGACTTACGTAAGAACGCGCGCGTTGATGTCTTTTGTAAGGCGGTTAGTTATCGACACCGTGTAGTAGACAAAGTAGATTATCTAGGTTTCTAAGACAATGCAAGTGTTTATCATGCAATTCGTGCATTTCTACATACTATTTATAGACGATAAAATAATTCACATTCATAATATTACCAAATAAACTGGGTCACTGACCATAAAATGCTATAATAGATGACTATATGTAATAGTTAATAACGCACCTGCATTAGTTGAGAAGATTTAGAAGCATAACTTAAACAAATTGGTTGTCTGTAAAGTCAGTTTACGGACGATAATTTTACGTAATAAAGGTGGAAGAGAGATAGATGCGTCACAAGCCGAATGCTTCCGATAGATGCGTCACAAGCTGAACGTTTAGGCCGATCGTGCCTCATTTTTAACTACGCCTTAACCACTGGACCACGGAGGCAATTACTATGTAGTGAAATATATATATATATATATATATATATATATATTACTATAAATATATATAACTAGCTTTCGCCCGTGGCTCTACCCGCGTCAATGTCGATCCCTCGGGAATAGCATTTTTTCCCGGGATAAAAGGTAGCCTATGTCCTACTCCGTACTCCGAAGAACTTGTGTGCAAAATTTCATGATAATCGGTTCAGTAGTTAGGGCGTGAAAGCGTAACAAACAAACAAATAAACAAACAAACTCACTTTCGCATTTATAATATTAGTAAGGATACTATGTAGAAATATATATAATACCATGTAGTATACACTATACTATTCTATGTACCTTACTCATGAATATGTCGATTGTTACAGAGAGCAGTGGGTCCCAGATCTTTAGCGAATGGCGGCAGGACGTGTCGATGTCCGGCTTCGGCCCGCCCTTCGACACAGCTTTCTACACGGTGCGGCTCAGCGTGCAGACCGACGTCAAACAGATCGTCAAAACGGTATACTTTATTTTGTTTCGCTCCATATGTTTATTTGTACTAATGACAAAGGAACTTAAAACAAAATATACATACATAGTATCACGTCTTTTCCCTTACGGGTGAAACAGATCCTAGGTCCATAAGACCTAAAGACCACGTTTAGCATTTTGGTGGGCATTAGTTGGAAAACTGAATCAAAGTAGTGATGGGTTGTAAACCGCATCGCCTATTAACATGACTCCTCAGATTTTACCCATTCCCTCGATCGGCTTTTACGATCTGCGCGGGAAGAGAAGCAGCTGGTACATTCTACGTTTTTTTTTCTCCCAGGCCAGCAAGGAATAATTACAAAATAAATAATAATAAATAATATTTCCCCACAGCGCCGCACCCTGCATCTTGGAGTATGCCTGCCATCAAGTTGCAACCAGCATGACGTAATGGCCTTAGTGAACGCAGCGCGCGCACCCATCCTGCGTCAATCCGTTGTCACCGTACGCTCTCCACTCCAGGGCTCCTACACCTACATGGAAGACCCTACCTTCAGAGTGCTGCTGTGAGTATGCGATGATCCATCTGTAAGTGACTAAGTCTACCTTATGGTGTGCTTACCATCAAGATGCAACCAGCTCGATGTAATAGCCATAGTTAAAGCGGCGCGCGCACCCATCCTGCGGCAATTCGTGGTCACCGTGCGCTCTCCACTCCAGGGCTATCCTATACCTACATGGGAGACCCTACCTTCAGAGTGCTACTGTAAGTATATGATGACACCCATCTGTAAGAGTCTAAGAGTCTACCTAAAGGTGCGCTTACTATTAAGATGCAACCAGCTCGATGTAATGGCCTTAGTTAAAGGCGCGTCCACCCATCCTGCTTCAATCTGTCGTCACACGGCGACGTCACCTCTTCAGGACACTTACACCTGTTAAATTGTATACGTGTAAGTGAAACTAAACAAAGCTCATAAACATCAATGAGACCTCTCCAACCCGTCTGGCCAGCGAGGAGTGTGTAGGCCAAATCCTCTGTCTGCTCTGGCCAAATATGGCTCCGGTAGTACAAAGAGGTTCATGCTTTTGCAGTAGAGACTAAAAGGACCTGATGATGATGATGAGTGTAATACTTGTAACGTTGCAGCATGCCACCTGCATGCTACATCTCGTCCAACCTCATTTCTCTCATCCTGTCCACTTTTCATTCCTCATTTAATTTCAAATTTCATTCCATTCCATTTTTAGATTACTTTATCTCTCTCTCCCATCACTCATTCGTCAGTCTACTATTATCTTTGAGTCTGCTACCATCTGTCAGTCTACTACCATCTTTCAGTCTACTACCATCTCTCGGAGTATAACAGTCTCTGTTATTAATTATTGAAGTCAACATCTACATAGTTGAAGTTGTAAAGTGAAGTTGTAACAATAAAGTTCTCTGTGTGTTCTGTGTGTCGAGTCTTGTGTTCTCCCTAACTGCCTTATATGTGGGAACTCAGCTAGAGCGTCGGGACGGTTGAGCCCTCACATACTAATATACAGAATGCCTAGTTAAACATATCTATGACGAAACCCAAGTATGTGAACCGCGCAAGATGTCTGTCTGTATGTTATTACAAATCGCCGAAACGCCTCGAGCGCGTTCTACAAAACGCATTTACAACGAAGGGCCGTGTCGCCATAGACGGGTTTCGAAATATTTTGGATTGTAATGATGCAATTGTTGAGATTTATTGAAACCATTGGAAAAATCTAGGCGATTTATCATGTGTTGCGACTGTACAATCTTTTTAAGTTTAACGAGATAAAGTTAAATACAAGACTAAAACAAGACTACTAAGAAATATTTTAAACTTTCACGGTAGAATATTACAATATTTCATACGTATATTGTATAAAATACCTTTAATATAAGACCAAACACGGTATATCTCAAAAAACTTTTTGTTATGTTCAGTACTGAACTTCTCAATTAAGTACTGAACATAAAGGGCGGGCGGAGGTCAAGTTAAAATCTTTAAACATCACGGCATGGCATTGAAAAATTGCCTATATAACCTCACGTTATGAATGGACGGGCGTACAAATACATTAATGAAAAAGTTCATAGGTTTAACTATGAATATTGCATCTTTGTTTCTCGTCAATCAAATCAAAAGAAAAAATAATATATTGCAATTTGTACCTTATTATTTAAATTCTTCCATGCTGGTCTGAAAGAAAAGGCGACCGTAGGCGATTCGGCTAGCGACCCATCACTATTTCGATCGCCCTCCGTGGTCCAGTGGTTAAGGCGTTTGCCTGTAGACCCGGGGGTCGTGGGTTCGATTCCCACCGGAAGCATACTTTGTTTAGTTGTTTCCAGTTTGGTTAGGACATTGCAGGCTTGAATCACCTGATTGTCTGTTAATAAAGATGATTCCGTGCTTCGGAAGGCACGTTAAGCCGGTGGTTCCCGGCTGCCATCAGGTAGTCGTTTAAGGAATCACGTCAGAGGCCGAGAGGCGGTTCCGAAGAACTATGACACCAGGGTGTGCATGGTCGATTGACCGTGACACCTACTCGAAATGATGATGATTATCATTACATAGTATAAAACAAAGTCGTTTCCCGCTGTCTGTCCGTCCCTATGCATGCTTAGGTCTTTAAATCTACGCAACGGATTTTAATGCGGTTTTTTTTAAATAGATAGAGTGATTCAAGAGAAAGGTTTAAATGTACATTGCACCCGTGCGAAGCCGGGGTCTGGGTCGCTAGTATACAATATGTAAAGAAAACTAATGTGGGAAACTCATTTTTTTTTTGACGTTCTTATTCAAATTTACCGTGCGGCCGAACATTTTTGTTTGGTAAATCTTTTTTGAGTTCCCAGCTTTGCTCCCATAGGCAAGGTTGTTCATATCGACGGGCTGAATCACCCCTTCAAAGATCGCACAGGGTTTTCTTTACATATTGTATATTGCAAAGTTAATGAAAATTTCTATCGGTGAAACATCTGACATGTCTCTATTTCTGGATTCTATAAATCAGATCTTCCATGCTGGTCTAGGAGAAAAGAAAAACGTAGAATTTACCAGTTGATTCGATGCCCGCGCAGACCGTAGAAGCCGGTCAAGGGAATGGGTTCGATTCCAACGGGAAGCATACTTTGCTTAGTTGCTTCCAGTTTGGTTAGGACTTGAATCGCCTGATTGTCTGATAATAAAGATCAGTGCTTCGGAAGGCACGTTAAGCCATTCTCGGCTGCCATCTGGTAGTCATTCGTTAAAGGAACCACGTCAGAGGCCGAGAGGCGGTTCCGAAGAACTCTGACACCAGGGTGTGCATGGTCGATTGACCGTGACACCTACACGAAATGATAATGACTATTTTGATTTCGTTTTCCACCTTTACGCCCAACACGCTAAACCTTTTGGGCCTTTCGGTCTTATGACCTTAAGCTCTGTCTACCCCATAAGGGATAAAATGTAATAATATGTATGTATTATTTGAATTCCTCAATTTCCTCATTACAGAGGTGTTTGCTGCGCTGTTGGTTGTCTACTGATCGCAGCAACAGCCTACGACATGAAGTTAGCACGGGACGTGCGCCGTCGCAGAAGACGGGCTGCAAACATGACTGCTGGAGAGGGTGGCAGGACCGACCTCAAGCTGGACCTCAATGGACTGGACGATATTACTGTCTCCAACGGTAAGGAATTGCACGAGTCAGGGCTCTATTTCTTACCCGACTACGGCGACGCAAAAGGAGGGTTATGATTAACTGTAGAATCGATCTGCCACTCTTTGTCAAGTTTCCGCTTCACGAATCTTAATTGGCCCTATTTTTGAACCATTATTCGAATGGGTATTGATGTGTTTTTCGTATGGCTAACACTGGTCTCGGATTTTTCAAGCTGCCTAAAGGCATCTAACTTAGCTTAATTAATCAGGTGAGATGGGAGACAAATGCCTACTTCAATTACTTAGTAAATAAAAAACTGCCATCGATGATGACAGCCGGGACGAACGGCTTAACGTGCCTTGACTGCTACTGACGGTCGCCCATCCGAGTAGGGGCTCCGCCCAGGGGTAGCCCTATAGATAAAGGTAACCTCATGTATATGCTTGAGTTGGGTCCATGTTTGGAGAAATTACTGTTTCTATTCCAATTTATCTATATATTTACTGATTACTATTTATTTTGTATTACTTTGTATGTTATTCTGTAGTTGGTTTCTCCAAATAAAGAAATTCTTAAATCTTGTATATTGCAGGCAAGTCGATATACAACGTGAACAACAACATAGCCGTGGCCAGCAACACCTCTGAGGAGCGACTCACCGCCGAGACCGCGTCCACCACGGAGGAACTCAAACTGAGTAAAATTACCTTTTTATAAACTTTTTAGTTTCACCAGTCCCAAAGTTAAAAGTTGATCTACTTCAGGTTAACGATTGAGCTGCTGCATGCATGTGTAAGCCGTTTGGTATCCGGCAGAGTAGAATAGGACCACTCCAAGCCTTTCCGTGGATGTCGTAGAAGGTGACTTAGGAA
The DNA here is from genome assembly GCA_947532085.1 of Elegia similella. NCBI lineage: Eukaryota > Metazoa > Arthropoda > Insecta > Lepidoptera > Pyralidae > Elegia > Elegia similella. The sequence continues at coordinate 30,453,051 of OX383927.1, read as the reverse complement.
ATACAAGCTAAACAAAGCTTATAAACATCTGTGAGACCTCTCCAACCCGCCTGGCCAGCGTGGAGAGTGTAGGCCAAGTCCTCTGGGTGCTCTGGCCAAGTATGGCTCTAGTAGTACAGAGAGGGTCATGCTCCTGTAGTGGAAACTAAAAAGGACCTGATGATGATGCATGTGTAAATCAGACGACAATACAATATTATGGAATCATTGCGCTGGTACAAGAACCGAACTTTATGCCTCAGGGAGCCGTCCTGGTCACCCTTGATGGTCTATACAGGTTGAGGGCACTGCCCTCGGGTCAAACGCCCGGTGAAGTAGCGAGCTCACTTGGAGCTAGCTACATAGTCAATAAAAAAAACTTAATGCATCAAAGTGGGAACATTCCCGGTCGCTAAACATATGTGTATAAGCTCTTACAATGCTTTAGCCCACTGAGCTTTTCAAACACACTGGTTAAAAATCAACACATACAATAGACTTCATTACATGACTTCATATTTACATGATTGTTATGTTTAATACACAAAAGCATATTTGTTATAGCCGTGTGGTTTCCGGCAGAGTAGAATAGGACCACTAGTCTTCCCATGGATGTCGAAAGAGGCGACTTAGGAAATACAAGCTAAACGAAACTCATAAACATCAATGAGACCTCTCCAACCCGTCTGGCCAGCGAGGAAAGTACAAATCCACTGTCTGCTCTGGCCAAGTATGGCTCCGGTAGTACAGAGAGGGTCACGCTCCTGCAGTGGAGACTAAAAAGACCTGATGATGATATGTGTAATGCATATGTATGTACATTGTACAGAGTAAAGCGTTTGATGTGTGTGAGACATGCAATCGGTAAGTAAAGTTATGCACATTATTGCTGCATGTTCGTTCGTTTACACAAGATAACACGAACACAACAGTATAATTATTTTCCAAGTCTTTTGGATATTTCAAAAGATTAAAATGAATAAACATATATAAGAATTACGAATAAATATTTAAGGTATTTATAGTTAGGTTTTTTATTTTAGATTTAATTAATTTTTAGTTTTGTAGTTACTAAATATTTAATTTATGTTAATATCCATAATAAAATTAAGATATTCTTGTTTATTAAAGTAATGTAAAAATAACTCTCTCTCTATTTATTATAATAAGAACATTGATACAAATAACTTAAATAAAATGCAATTAAAAATGTGTTTGGTGTCTTAAGACACCAAAAACATTTTTGAAAGATCTATTCGATATCACCCACAGCAAGGGATTGACGAGAAAAAAAATATCCCTTTTTGCATATAATGCCATGTGGGAGGTAGGTAATAAATTTTTATTTTTGACCACGGAACCATAAAAAATGGATATGTCATACTGATTTGACATTACTCTTTGTAAAAAACATATGAAACTAAATATTTCAAATATTTTTCATACATTTTGTAACATCAAGACTACTTTTTAGAAAATAGGTCGTATTGTGAAAATCGAAATCAGAGGATATTTATTTCCGTTCAAAGAGACAACGCTGCTAGCGTTTAGGGGCCTTTGAGCAGCTTTGGGCACTATTCAGGGTTGCAGCTTTTTATTGATTTAATTTTAATTTTTTACCTATTTAGTTTGTAGATTCATTATTGAGATTGTCGTTTATTTAAGTTACAGAAATTGTTATACTTTTATTTCTCTAAAAACTAAAGCATTGAATTAAAATTATAAACGGGTCTAAAATACTTCCTTGAAGTACTCCCGTGTTGATACCAATGTATATTTGCAGGCATCTGGTCCGAGCTGCTGCTGTCGTTCTCCATGAAGGCCAACATCCTGCAGATCTTCGACCAGAGCGTGGGCTCCGACACGGTGCCCGTCGTACACGGCCTGCGTTCGCTGTCTATGGTCTGGGTTATCTTTGGACACACCTGTATTGTTGTCTTCAAGGTTAGTAGTTTCCTAAAGCTTTCCATTCCAGCATTTTTTGAGCTTCCATTTATGCCTCCTAGATGATGCTGTCCAATGAGATTCACACCAAGATTCAGGTTAAACATTGAAAATTGATTGCTTTAACAAAACAACAGTTTACTGATGCTATAAAACAGGACTTAATGAAGGCTACCGTTTGTTCGCCCACTGGTTGGCGCCACTGTTGAGTAAGTTTCCAAAAAGCTTATTACTACTCAAGTGGAAACATAATGTATATTTGAATAATATTTAATGCCTTTGTCTACATTAACTGTTTAACCTTAGTACTTTAAACATACGATTCTTGTAAACGTGTAAATATAAATGAAAATCTAAGAAATGGTATCAACAATTTCAATGAAATTTTGTACTTATATAGGGGTTTTGATTCGGTCTCGTATCTGGGAAAACATGTATTCCGTCTAAATCTCTGTTTTCCAGGTATAAGTCCTATTATAATGTTATTTGGGACATTAGCGGAAATTTCCACGGAGTAGTAAGCCCTCATTCTGGGTATATCTATTGCGATATAATGGCTTGGTCCATAAATCTCCTGACTCACCAGCTGGCTATTGTTTCAGTATGCAGACAACACGGCGCTAAGAGCTATTCTCGAGAAAAGCTTTCTGTTTCAACTGATCCTCAGCGCGGTCTACAGTGTCGACACCTTCTTCTGTCTTGGGTAAATTATTAAACTTTAAGATTAGTCCATTCAGACTCCTTACATACCATTATGAATCTTGATATATTAACCTGGGCCGTGCCTAGGCCAATTGAATTTACTAAATGATACCATTGGTATACTCTATTCAAGTATTTAATTGTAGTATACAAGAAAAGCTGCACTTCAATTTGCTAATTGCCATGGTTCAATTAGTCATTCAACAGAGTGGGACGAACATATATGTAAGAGCGAGAATACCTTATATTATCTCTTTTTATCATATAAAGGTCTGTTGATTTGAGAATTTGACTTGATTGTGGGATCGTAGACCGTTTGATCATATTATTCTTTGGCTTTTTGCGAAAATAAATAGTATTTTCTAAAAAGTTTCAATTTTAACATATATTTTATCATAATTTTAGTGGCATGTTGGTATCGTTCCTGTACTTCCGCACGAACGCGAAAGGCAAGCTGGACCTGATCACCAAGGGCCGGAGGAAGCTGACGGCCGGCGTGCTGCAGTTTATGGGACTGATTGCGTACAGATTTGCCAGGTATACATCATGTCTCTCGTACAAATTGAATTCGTAAAGGCTTTTTTCTCGAAATTTCGACTCTCTAAACAATATTAATAGAAGTAAATCACAATTAAAAACAATATTATATTTATTATCAGGTTGACGGCACCCTATCTATTCATGCTGGGCGTGGTAGAAGTGACGATGAAGTGGTTCGACCAGAACGCGGTGTTCGAGCCGCCAGCCATGGACCACGAGACCTGCCCCAAGTACTGGTGGAGGAACTTGCTGTACATCAACACCCTGTTCCCGGTCGACCAGATGGTAAAACATACACATCTAATTTGGAGTAAAATATTTCTTCTTTTATCGTATTACTTTTCGATCAAAAATGTGTTTCATATCATCGTCTTCCGAATGGAGTAAGTTTTTTATAACATGTTTTATGAAGATTGATTGACAGATACTCAGTTTTTAATATAAAAAAATTACTATACACATTTGGTGTAAACAAGACTGATCAGGCAAGTGCGAGGGCATTGGGTTAATACATTTTTATTAATATCTAGTTAGGACTCAAATAGTTTTTGATTGTATCGAGATTTGGCCGAATAAGATACATTTTGTTCTTTTTCAGTGTATGTTATGGAGTTGGTACCTGTCAGACGATACACAGTTCTACGCCGTGAGCGCTATTCTGTTGATTTTGGCCACAAGGTAATGAAGTATGTTGTAACTGTAAAAAAGATAGTAGCACTTAATGCTTTAGATTTTAATAAAGGTTTCTTTTCATAAAATTTTACATATGATTCATCTATTGATATTTATAAGATACTTGTAACCTTATTTCTGTTTTTGGATACTTCGCATAATTAGATCTATTCATTTTAACCATTTTTTTTCTTCTGTTTATTCCAGCCATTTCAAACTGTCAGTTTCCCTTACTGGCGTGTTCTTCGTGTCTTCCCTCTTCACCACTGGCTACGTTTCCTGGAGCAACGAGCACATCCCCAACAGCGAAGATCCCTTCACGCAGTTTGACAAAATCTACGACAAACCCTGGACTAGGCTCGGGCCGTACCTGGTCGGCATGGCGACGGGATGGATCTTGTTCAAGACCAACTTGAATATTAGGATGAAAAGGGTCTGTTTTAGTTACTTTATTATGAGGAGTAACATCCTACTCTATCCATGCTTGTAAATTACTATGACAAAATCTGCTGAACGGATTTGATTGAAGAAATTTGCCACGCATTATTTATACCTGGTTTATTAATATAAAGTATAATTTTTATAGGGGATGAATTCGTGGACAAAAAACTTTTTATTCAAATTCAACCCTAATATTTCGTTTGAACATAGCGCGAAGAACCGATGGCAGATGGGGCAAAAAGGTTCTCGAATGGCGACCACGTACCGGCAAGCGCAGCGTCGGACACCCACCAGGTGGTCGGACGATCTAACCAAGGTCGCAGGGAAACGCTGGATCCAGGCCGCTTCTAACCGGATATTTCGGAAATCTTTGGAAGAGGCCTATGTCCAGCAGTGGACTTCTTGCGGCTGATATGATGATGATGATGATTTTGTTTGAAATTTAATTTTAATGGCAAGTTTCGTTTGAAAACAAGTTTCTCATCAGTGGTCTGTAAAAGATAGGCAATCGTTTTATTACTTAATTATACTAAACCATTTTGATGTGAAAGTAAATTCTCATTTATTTTTGTTATTGCTGAATGAGAAATATATTTGGAGGCATTGGTTCCCCAGGTGTGGGCGTGGGTGGGCTGGGCCGTGTGCGCGGGCACGCTGCTGTTCCTGATCTTCGGGCTGTACCAGGCGCGGCTGGGCGTGGCCGCCGCCGCCGTGTACAGCGCGCTGTCACACTCGCTGTGGGCCGCCTGCATCGGCTGGATCATCATAGCCTGCTCCACTGGCCATGGAGGTACGTAGTTAATACATTTTCGTATCATTTTGTAATGTTACTTCATTAGTAAAAGCAGTTTAATAGTCTTTCACATCACATTACATTATGATACAAAGTCACACTGATTATCATTCAACCTTACATATTCCCTCTTCGAAAGATACGCGCAGTAGCGCTGTCTTCCTCTCCTAATACTACTCTTTGTCATTCTTTCATTTCTACTTAGTCTTTTACATTTCATCTTTGATTAATTTTTGTGACAGCGTTAGGCTTATTTTTAATTTAGTTTATTTAACCTCATGTTTTTTAATATTTAACCTACTCATAATATATGTTTTATTTCTTCGCAGGTTGGATTCGCCCGCTTCTCTCCGCGCCAATCCTGTATCCGTTTTCTCGAGTAACATACTGTGCGTACCTGGTGCATCCTGTGGTATTACGATATGTCGCTATGCACCTCACACATCCTATTCATTTGGGTGAACTTCTTGTGGTAAGTAATGGTCTTTCAACCGTATTGTACTTGCAAATCAACATCTTGTCAAACGTGACCGTTGTTGCGAACTTTGGCCCCGTAAAATATGTTATTGTACGATACACATACATTCATACATACAAACAATTTATTTATAGGTATAATTAATACCCAACAGGCAACTTATTCTAAAATCTTAACAACATTTATCAGGCTCTCGATTAAATAAGAATCAACATTTTTACAGTTTGTACTGTTCCTGGGACTGACAGTGATATCGTATTTCCTCGCATTCGTAATCTCCGTGGCGTTCGAGGCGCCCGTGGTGACGATGCTGAAGATCCTGGCGCCGCAGCGGAAGCCGCACCGGGTGTGACCGAGGCGTACCTCAGGGCAGCGTATTTGGACCAATGTACAAAGATTTGTTATAATCGAGTTGGTGTATGCTAACTCTTGTAGATATAGTGTCAATAAAGGTAAATGTAAATAGTGGTAAATGGAAACACTTCAAATCACTTTCTCAGTGGAACAACAGTTAAGAGGTTATGACGCTGCTGTTCTACTTCATATTAGGAAGAAATCAGTTTTCCACGACTCTATTTACTTCTATGTTACTAATATTGGCTGTACTGCACATGGATTACCTGACAAGCCAAAGGATCTCGCGTGACAAGGAGGCTAAGGTTAACTCACCATAGGGATGTTTGGAATTAGCTTGTAGATGTAAGTCTATGAATTTGTTAGACTTTGTGAAATGTATTATTGTGTGAATAATCATTGAGGATATGAAATTAGAAGCCGGTGAAGTGTGTTTAATGAATTAATTAGAAGGAGTAAGTTACAAATTTGCAACAATAAAAATATAAACAAATAAATTAAAGTATATTCGAACAAAATTTAATTTAAATCAGTTCTATTACGTTTTTATGATGTAATCACATTATACATACTTCTTACGTGTCACTGTTGCTTTTTATCCTACATTGGGTGTATAAATATATCTATAAATAAATAATTTAATTCTAGTTTGAAAGACAAAGCATGATGGATCAGTCAACAAAATAGATCCCAACGCAAGAATAAGATAAGTAGATATTAGGTAGAATTTAACTTCTTCAAACTTTGATATCGACTGCCTCATAATATATTTTTACATCACTACAATTGTTGAATTTTAATTGAACTAGAAAAGCGAAAGTATCGTCAGCAATATCAATTATAATAATAAATCGATCAGAATGCATGACGATTATAAATGCGCAATAGCATCGCATCAACGTTTCTATTCTAATATAGTCTTTATGCATATATTACAATAATTACATTGATGATTAAACTATCTCTAATTAATACACTCTATTACCAAACAGATGCCATGATTTTTTGTGTTTCATTTTGCATTCATAATGCTATTTTATATACTCTTATTAAAATCTATATACGACCTACGCTCTACACCTGCCAACCTACCTACGACCTAGGTCTTTGTACAGTCAGCCAATGAGATACCTGACTCCGTCATCTACCTATATCATGAATTATCTCCTAAACTAAAAGTAATATTAATATATAAATGTAAAATCTTTCTGAATATATATTTTTATGTTAATATTACTTTTAGTTTAAGAGATAATTCAAGATATAGGTAGATGACGGGGTCAGGTATCTCGTTGGCTGACTGTACATAGACCAGCCCCCCGTAGCATGGCACGCGCGGCAACGTTTATCGACTATCGCCATCTGGTTTTTCGTAATATCAAAGAGCGATGTGAATAGTTTATCGCGCGATATAAACGGCGTCGCGGGCGACATGCTACGGGTGCAAGGTCACTGGTTTAAACCCCGCCCGCATGGAATTTTTCACCATATTTTATTTCTTAATTTATAAGAGTAGATGTCAATGAATCGTTTCATCGGATTTTAATGTAAAACTCTGGCGTATAATATTATGTACCTACCTAAGTATATTTACTTTTGTTTCACCTCCATGAGTGTAAATGATTTGCTTGTGTGAGTGTGTGAATGTTATAGTGGAGCTGTAGTAGACTAAGAAATATTAAACTGTTTATTGAAGAGAACGAAAACGGAAGTAGGTATGTACTTAATAAGATTTTGTTGTGTTTGAAAAAATAATAAATAATCGAGTTAAATATTTTTCGTTTGGATTATTATACGACGAAGTGTTTTATCATTGCTCAATATATTTTCTTCTAGATTATGATGTACTTATAATAATAGCATAATTGAATTGATTTTTAACGTATTATATTGTGTTAGTGTCAGTATTATTCACTATCCACTTGCCAGCTCACTGTTTTAAACTCAATTAATCAATCAAATATTTATTGCTCTCCATAATATTACATATCTTAAATACAATCTAATTGTGGGTGATGAGTAACATTGTGTTGTCCAGTGTAACCTAGTAGCCTAGTATAGGCACCGCAATATGAGAGGTCTAGGGGCAAATTTTTACATTTATATTTCCCTAACAATTTTCCCTAACTCATTACCATTATGAAGATATGTTTTAGTCAAACCTTCATGCAGGAAAATATTTACGCAAATCATGACAATGTGTGCTTGAGTATAATTTCATCTGTGTTTGTATATATTACACTTTGTACCTAGTAAACTATGTAAATAGGCTGTAAATATTACATAGACGTAAGTTTTGTATGATTTAGATTTATTACAAAGTCTAAAATATAAATTAAATAAATAACATGTCTTTTAATCTTATTCTATATCCTATGAAATAAAACCACTTCGATTACTTAGTGTCATACAACAGAACAGGATATACAAACAGCATTGTGCTTGATATGATTTCATTATAATTACCTACGAATAAGTATAGATAATTACATCTTTTCTTATGAGTACCTACTCAACATTCAATTTGTTACTCTTCGTCGAGATTTCAATTTCATACGAGACACGCCAAATATCATAACTAAGGTAGCAAAAATATAATTTAAATAACGATTTGGTTAACCCTAAAGAAGAAGAAATATGTGTATATTATGATGACAGTGCTTACACTATGTCGTTTCCAGATTGACAATTCTGGTAAGGTTAAATATAATACGAAAGTAAAATAGATATAAAGTTGGATAACGAAACTAACATACACACATGAACTCTGATACCAGACGTGTAATAAAAATTACAGATTCAGTTGTACGGTCGCCTGCAAAAGTCCATATAGAAGTTGCGTAAAATCGTAACTACGGATACTATTGATTTAAAAAATAATAGCAATTTCAAACTTATTTAAGTGGCATACGGTTCATGACATTGCTAAATATATATGCCTCCCGAATCAGTGCAATCGATTTTAACCCTAAGGCTGTGTATGGACTTTTGCAGATGACCCTGCATTCATCTACAGACTAATTTTAAATTGCCACTTCAGTAAACAGTTCGAGACCTAAATAATCGAATGGAGTAAATAATACTATTTATTGGCGCAGTCAGAGAGTCGTCTCAATATACCGCAGAAAGGTATTTCGACCAGGAGAGACAGCAGCAGCGATGCGAATAGAGTAATTAACGTAGTGCCGGCAAAGTACGACCACTGTAAATAAAATTAAAATAAGTTAAAAGTCAAAAACTTTTCAAAACAAGCTTTTATGTACATCACTTTATGTTTTCAGTTATTTTCAGCGAGCCCTTTTATGTGATATCCATATTGTCGAAGTGCATCAAAAATAGCTATTCCGCCATCTTGGATGTTCCGCCATGTTGGATTTACAATAACATCACAGAGCTTATCATGCGTTGAAATAGAAACAAAACCAAGACAAAAGAAATGTTCCAAGAGATAAACTGAGGGCAAAAGTTAGTGCTCCATAAATTAGCGAAGTATATTAATCAAAAACCATAGCGGGTCGACCTGAAAGTGCCTTTAGCTAAAGGGAAGATTAATAAAACTGAACTGGGAAAGTAGATAATTTTAATAGTACTCACAACACAAACGGTTTGTGAACAGAGCGCTGTGTTCGTCCCTAGTAGCACCAACCGTGCTATTGGCCCGTGTAACAACAAGACGCTGTAGGTAAGCCGGCATAGAGCTGCCATCAAACTGTTGTTTAGAATACGGCGTGTCGTCGCTGGAAGAAATCAAAAATTAATCGTCAAGTTATTAAATTCAATATGATTTCATTCTATTCTAGACAGATACTAAAAGCATTTTCAAAATACAAATCGACTGCCGGTTTCCCACAGGGTAGCATACTTGGTCCAAAATAAAAAGCATCAATGTTCTCAATATATGTTAGATACTACTAGAATACAGGAGTTGACAATTGGTTTATCAGTCATATTCATTTATATTCTAAATCAATATCTTTAAAGATAAACTCTATTATCCTGTACCTGAAATGAAAAATGAATATAAAATACCTATTTATTGTAATACACAATGGCTCACACAACACAAACAAAAAAGGACAAAAAAAGGATAAGGCAAAAACAAAATTATAAAGAAATTATAAGGCGGTGCCATGAGTATTACAAAAGGTGACGGCTACTACTGTACTAGTACAGCGTAATATTAAGCCGTCATGACCAAGAAGAACACTGATTTTCAGCCGTCACTTTCTATGGCATACGGACCGTCCCACGTCTCCCTATGTTATGAAGAGAACTGATGTATAACAGAGAATAACAAAAAATAAGAAAATGCACACACAAGACATAAAAAAAACTTATAAGAAAAGAATTAATAACAATACACTCACTCAACACGGTCAAAAGTGAGACAAAGACCTGGTACCAGATACATGTCCTGCCCTTTTTTTACATGTGGAAATTGCGTCCATCCACGCCATATTACCGGAATGGTGGGCACGGTGGAGGTACCACCAGTCTTCTACCATTGCCCTAATGAACTATACAACCTAAGGACATACCTCTATATCTAGTAGCAGCTAGCAAGGCCGGCCACAGCAGCGCCGCAGGCCACGTGAGGTGCAGCCACGCCGCCGCCCAGCCGTCATGCAGCCACGGCAGCCCGCAAGTCAGTACCAGCGACGCGACGCTCACCAGCCAAAGCCAACAACTGGTCATCTAAAACAATGGAATTCAATAATATCTTAGCATGTTTACAATTATCCTCTCTCTCGTTTTCCCTGTATTTTAAGTTATTTGAGGGAACGCTTCGTGTTTTTCAGTGACATCCCAGACACTCACAAATTGCGTAGTTCCGAGAATTTGCGACTTCACATCCCTGCTCACTCTACTCAATTTCGACTATGGAACTCACTACCACTGCATATCCGATGTGCTCAAACGCTAGCCAGTTTTGAAACTCAAGTCAAATCACACTTTCTTTCCTCTTTGTAGTTTTAATTCTTTATCTCTTTTTCCTCGCCCATCTTGTTATTTTGGACATTTATATTCTGTATGCTATATTATATTTTATTTTTATGTATGTATATATCTTTTATATTCCTGCTATTTCGTTTCTATTTCTAATAGCACCGTACTTAATATCTATCTCTTAATTTCCCAATCACCCAAAGGTAGCCTGGAAGAGTTTGCTGTGTGATAAGGCCGCCTTTTGTACATTTTTATTGTCTGTTCTATATATTTTTTTTGTAACATATTGTTTGAATGTGCAGTAAAATATGATAAATAAAAATATTTCATATTCTTGAGAATATGAAATATTTTTATATGAAATATTTTTATAAAAATTTGAATTTTTATAAAGAAACATTTTGAGGCATTTGATTAAGAACTTAATGGTCATTAGAAAAGAAAAATGAAGCCGTATGAATCCTCGTATTATTATATACTAGCTGTTGCCCGCGGCTCTGCCCGCGTTAATGTCGTTCCCTTAGGAACAGTAAAAATATTAAAAATTCTATTCAAACACCTCCCCCTCTGCTTTTTACTCTTAAGGGGGAATTTAATACATTTCACCTGCATAGATCTTTAGCCCATAAGGAGGGGATTTTGCCCATTTCACCTACACAGATATTTTTTATTGTAATGGTGAACTTATATACTAATTGTCATATTTCTAAGTCTAAAAATAAAAAAATTCCATACAAACTTTACCCCACCTATTTTACCCCTTCAAGGGGAAATTTCGTCCATTTTAACTACACAGATCTTTTTAATTGTAATGTAAACATATGTACTTTTTTCATACGTCTAAGTCCAGAAATATGAAAAATTACATACAACCCCCCCCCCCCCCCCCCCCCATCTGCTTTTACCCCTTAAGGGGGAATTTTATACATTTCACCTGCATAGATCTTTTTAATTGTCACCGTGGACTTCTATACCTATTTGCATACTTCTAAGTCTAGAAATGAAAAAAAATCCATACTAACTTTAATCCCCTATTTTATCCCTTCAGGCGAAAATTTCGTCGATTTTACCTACATACATCTTATTAATTGTAATACAGAACGTCCAGAAATGAGAAAATGTCCATACAAACTTTATCCCCAAATGTTGCCCCTTAAGGAGGGGATTTCATACATTTCACCTACACAGATCTTTTTAATGGTAATCGAGAACTTACATACCTATTTTTATATTCTAAGTCTAGAAATGGAAAAATTCCATACAAACTTTACCCCCTATTTGCCCCTTCAAGGGGGAATGTTGTCTGGTTTACCTAAACAGATCTTTTTTTAATTTTAATTGAGAACTTGTGTACCTACTTTCAAATTTCTAAGTCCAGAAATTAGAAAATTCCATATAAACTCCACCCCCCTTAATTTTCTAAAAATCCTTTCTTAGTGCTCATTTACACCATAAAAAGAATCCCTGTGCCAAATTTCAAGTTTCTAGGCACAGTAGTTTCGGCTGTGCGTTGATATATAAGTCAGGTTTACCTTTGGCCCGCAGCTCCGCCCGCGTAAGTGTCGATTTCTCAGGAACAGTAGAATTACCCGGAATACATTAGTTCATGACTTTCAATGAAACACCTTAATATTGAGTTTCAATTGAATAACTTCTAAAACGGAAAGTTTCATACTAACTTTGCATCCCCGTTATACCCCCTTAAGGGATGATGAGAAAAGTATTTTACTCGTGTTTCATGCCTTTCAGTAAAGAATCTTCATGCTGAATTTCATTCGACTAACTTCAAAAATGACGAAGTTTCATGCTTACTTTGCACCCCTATTTTACCCCCTTAAGGGATGATTTTTGAGTAAAATATTTTATTCTTGTTTCATACCTTTCAGTAAAGAACCTTCATGCTGAATTTCATTCGAATAACTTCATAAACGGCAAAGTTTTATACTAACTTTGCAACCCGTTTTACCCCCTTAGGTTGAATTTCCAAAAATCCTTTCTTGGTGTTCCCCTACGTTATAAAAGGAATCTCTGTGCAAAATTTCAAGTTTCTAACCCTAATAGTTTAGGCCCTGCGTTGATATGTCAGTCAGTCAGTCAGCTTATCCTTTATTATTAGTATGGATTACTATGGATAGTATGGCTAGGTATAATGCTGTCGTATAATGATGATGAATTGACTTTAGATTTTAATTTTCTTATGTCACTTATTATTTTAATTTTTTTTTGTTATATATTTGTAGGCAAACTCATGCCTTGAGTTCATTCAAATGACGATAACTTTTTTTTTAATGAACCGATTTTGATGAAACAAACTTTAAATGTTTTGCTGAGTTAAAACAAAGCAATTGGTGAAAGTTTGAAGTAAATCGGTTCAGTATTTTCGGAGATAATCGTGATCATACATACAGACAGACAGACAGACAGACAAAAAATTCCAAAAAGTTTTTTTGCTTTCTATTATTCCTTTTAAGTATCCCTCTATCCATTTCAGTCAAAAATTCTAAATGTACAGACAAAATATTTTTACTGTTTTATTATATGTATAGATTATATGTATAGATTATAAAAATACCAAGGCATTGATAAACTATAAGCCTCAAAATAATTATTTCATAAAACGAAAATAATTTCCAATTTATATACAAATTTATTAAGGTGTTCCTCAAGGTACCATACTTCAACCATTTATTTTATTTAATATATATTATATAATAATATGTCAACGAACCTTACAAACTTTTAGAACGCCATCTGACTTATGCAACAACCAGCCAGACATGACTCCGGTGAAGTAAGGCACCACCCTGGCCCAGGGTCGGATGATGATCGTCGAGTATGCCGTAAATGCCCCAGGCATACTGAAAAAGAGAAACTATAATCAGCAATTTTAACCTTGAAGCAATATGTATGCTCCTATATGGAAACTATAATGGAAACTGCTATATGGAAACTCTTTTCTTCTTATTGATGCATTTATTTTTTAATGTATATGTTTTTTATGTCATAGCTAACACCAGTGATAAATATATCAAGTTGCATAAAGCCTGAGCCTAAATCATATGATATTGCTGATCCACTGTAATGTTACAGTACTAAATAACGTTAAAGTGTCTCCTAAAAATCGAAAGAGCTCCAGATATACATAATTATATCTAGCAGATAGCAAGTGTAATTTTTCTAGGCTAGTTCCTGGGTCAACATAATGATATAAAAATTAATTCATCAGTTAGTTAGATCATCATAAATAAGCAATTTATTACATCCGGTCAGCAAGCGGATAGTAGTTATAAGAGTACGAAAATTTCAAAATTTGTTAAATAAATAAGGAGGATTTCGGATAAATGTCTTATAGCTAGTTCCAGACACCGTTCTAGGAAGCATTTGCACTGACTCCATCACAGCTGTTTGCCGTATATCTATGTATTTGTTATTGTAATGAGACCATACTCAGGAGTTAGGACATGATCTTAGTTTCATATGTGGCAGTCAGCCTTGACTCAGTAGGCAAATCAGACAAAAATTGATCTCAACTACTCGGACTGCCGATCATGCCTAAGAATTTTAACACGACCACTCCTACATACTTTTTGCAAATTTTTAAACTTCCATAACTTCTATACGCTTCCTGACGGGATGTAAGAAATTGGTTATTTAGAGATATTCACCAACCCAGTGCCCATCTATATATAATAAACTCCGAACATGTACATCAATAAATCGCATTGGAACGACGATCTATAAGGTGAATAGTCACTGAACAGGTCCACAGCCGTGATATAACATACACTAACGCTCGTACTACGTAGGTTATTTTCCTACCAGTTAGATAATCGCGATAAATCGCTTTGGGACGACGGTCTATTACCTAAACACGTTGTCCCTGTAAGCCCCCATGAGGTCGGCGGCCGCGGTGAGGAGCAGTGCAGTGAGCAGCAGCGCCGCCACCCCGCGCCCGCGCCGCCCCGCGCCCAGCGCGCACAACAGCGCCCCCACCACGTGCAGCTGGCTCTCGATGGAGAAGTACCACGATATTTGCATACACTGACAACAAACAACGTTCTTTCTTTCTTTTTCTTTTTCTTTTACTTTTTTTTTAATAAATAAATATATATTATGTACTAAAAACGGGTCACTCACGTGCTATTTCGTCGGGATTGCCGACTATCTAGAGAAAAGGCATTCGTTCCCCGGAAAATAAGAGAGGCCATAGAAATAAGTCGACGTCCAAATTTTAATCGGGATGTAGGTTGGACTCTACCCGCAACCTGGAAACCGATTCTTCAAGGGAATGATACTCGTAACTTAAAGCACACAGAGTCAGTAGAGGCCGATACGATTAGCTCTTTCCACACACACGTACCGTCACCAGACACCGACGAGGAAGAAATGGGATCCACTACCTCCGTGACTATTCGTCACCAGGGTCCACAAATCACACAGATTGAGCTAGCCTCAAAGTAAGTTCGAGACTTGTGTTATGGGATACTAACTCAACGATACTATATTTTATAACAAATACATATATAGATACACATCCAAGACCCAGGCCAATCTGAAAAAGATCATTTTCCATCTTGACCTGGCCGGGGATCGAACCCGGTCACTCCGTGTCGCAGGCAGGCGTGTTGACCGCTGCGCCACGGAACTAGTCACTCGATTCATCATAACAACAACTAAAAGTTCACTGCTTGACAAGGGCCTCTCCTAAGGATTCCTCGGTCTATGGGAGAATATTACCATACTCACGCTACGCTTAGCAGGCGGGTAAGTGAGCACAGTTTTTGGCTTCTTGTGCTTCCGACACTGCTGCCCATCGCAAACATTTTTAAGCTGGGGAAGGATAGGAATTTGTTGGTTTTGAAAAGGGAATTAGGATCTCGGGAGGCCATGCACGCGTACCTGAAGCCATGCCTGCAAACACCGAACTGGCAGTTGAGGATGGCACACCTGACCATTTCCCTGATTGGATCTTTGATTGGATAATATCCAATCAAAGATTGGATCTTTGATTGGATAAACCTATAATCATATTTTCAGAAGTGCTTAATGGACATTTTTCATTAGGAAATAGCGATTCAGCTATTAAATTATTATCTTTTCTAGATATTCTGCTATTAGTATTCACCAATTGCATTGAAATGGGAATAAAACAAAAGTGAACTACCATTTGAAATGTACTATGGTTTCAGTTGTAAACTTTCATTTGAAAACGATTTACAGAAGCATTGCAAATCAAAGATGTGTAAACAACTTATTAAAAGATTGTGCTACTAACGTCTTCTCTCTCGTCGAAGAAGTTGGTAATGTAGAAGATATTCCGCCACCAGTATTGGTCACAATTGACATGATCTCCATCCGGTAGGACCACGGCAGACGTTTGGAGCGACATCCGCGCCACCACGCCCGATAGGAAGATCACATACACATATGATGGTAACAACCTGAAAGTTTTAATATTAGATTAAATTAGTTATAGAAAGAATTGCCCTATAATAATGAACTTATAGATGTGAATAACCAAGCCAGCCAGAGCTAGTAGATATGGACATGTTGATTGAACCGATAATTTAAAGTAGACTCCTTAGACGCCGCGTCGGCCAACTGGTGTCCGACAAACAATTGAAAAACTATTGTATCTGCGATTCCGGCGTTCAAAGTGTTAAAAAGGAACTTTGAAGAACAGGAAGCAGTTAATAATGAAGACAAGAATTTTGATTATACCATCGAAAACATACCTGATAGCTCTATTAGTGATGAAGCAGACGTATTGCAAAATTTGTCCAAAGAAACCGCCGAAACTGACCAACTCTTCCACCGTGTAATGACTCCTCAGGTAAAAGTAATGGTAAGAACTAAAAAGGCCGCTGTAATTAAACAGAAACACGATCAAGCCACATAAACAACAATTACATAAATAATAATTATGTGAACTGATGGTTTATGAACAAAAGAAAGAATATAAGCTAATAACTAATACACAAATAAAATATGCAAATCATTTAATAGCATACTTTAAGTGAAGAGCTCTTAGGAGACGATTTTTTTTTTAAATCTGTGACGAAATTTTTTTTAAATCTATGGCTTTTAGCGTACGTATAATAAAGTTGAGTCATAATAAGAGGGAAGATAAAAATAATGATATGAGATGATAATGTGAAGATAAAGATAATAATGATAATTCATAGTAAAATACTTTATCACAAAGGGACAATTTTACTTACCTTACGAAAAATAAGGTATCAAATGCCAGAGTACCCGTCGCTAGAATGTTGTAGACGTCATCGTAGCTGTTTATATCTAATGAGTGAACTGAAAAAAAAATATTGCCGTCCTTTAACGTAAAAAGTTTTGAAAGGTTTTCTGTGCATGATAGATAACATCATTGGCCATGTTGATGCTGAATATCCAAATCTAGCAGTATTTAACAAAAAGAAGAAAAAGATATTATTGCAAAGCTTTCAAGGTACTACCTTCACCTGTACCAACCTGTAGCATAACTAACGATGAGAGCGACATGAATGAAGACTACCCAGAGAGTCGCAACAATTTTCAACAGATGCATCATAGACATGTCCTTATTCGCCATGTTAGTATTAAAGATCCTTATCCAACAGTACTTCAGGGAAAAGCAGAGGAACAGCCTCTTGAGCAGGTGGCTCCCCTTCTCTTGCATCGTGAGGCTCGCCACGGAGCTGTACTTAACTCTGGGACAAGGCGGCAGGTTCTCAGTTTGTTTGGGACTCTTGCACTGTCTTCTATAAGAAAGAAGCATTAATTAAATGTTAAAAATCATTAAAAAAATACGTAAGACCATACATATATGTTTTGCGTATTTGTCCCTTACGGGGTAGACATAGCCTAGGACCATAAAAGCATAAAGGTCAGGTTTAGCATGTAAGTGGGTGTATATGTGGAAAAGGAATCAAAATAGTGGTGGGTTGAACATGATTTCTAAGATTGTTCTCCATTTTCTCGGCCATTAACGAGGGTAAGTAAGTAGAGAAAGATAAGGAAGCTTGTACTTATTCCAGAGCTGGAGAATAAATATTATTTGACGTACCTGTATTTACCGCATCTGTTACAGCTGCCCGACACTCGCTCCGTAGACACTACGTCCAGCGTAACCGGAGGAGTCGGGTTCACGTTTTTCACGGCAACCAAGCTGATACTGTTGCTAGTACTGTAATTATTTGCAGCAGACACATCATGGCATAAATCAGAATCTACAGAATCAATGTTTTTTCTATCTAGATATCTGTTTGCAGTATCTGTACTGCTATATTTTTGGATATCAAACGTGATTGATCTGGATATTCGCTTGCATCTTAATAGCTTTATATCTATGATAGTAGCTGTTATTGCTGTGACTATAAGCACCATAGTGACTCCAAATAGAATCATAGCTGCGTAGTCGTGGTAGAAGTCGTAATGATCTTTGACTTCTCTCAGCGATCCAAATTTGATGCCGCGTGGGGTGGAGCGATTGGATTTGAGGTTGTCATTCAGCATCATGGAGAACGTGATGATTGAAGCTATATCGTCACGGTCGCAGCTCTGAGGCATGCACAGGCCTAATGTAAGATCGAACGGCTAAAAAACGAAAAACAAAGTTTATAATAGAACTAATATACAAATTACAATATACAAGATTTTTTTTATGTTATAGGGCGGCAAACGAGCAAGCGAATCACTTGATGGTAAGCAACCAGCGCTGCCCATGGACAACTGCAACACCAGGGTGTATCAGGAGCGTTGCCGGCCTTACTTAGTAAGTTGGTCAAAAATGAATTTTGCCGGTAGCGTGACTCTAACACAACTAAATTAATAATAATACTAAATTTAAAGGTAACAGTAAGCACTTCCACAATGAATATCTGATGGCTGCTAATGCCATTCAGGCAGGACTATTAGAATAAGAAGTAGTAGAAATATTGACAGGACATAATTTAATAACGTATTTTAATGGTTTGCCACCGACTCGAAATGAGGATGAAGACGTAGGTAAAGCTGAACCTAAAGTTCAAATAATATGTTTGTTGGGTGCATGGACCTAGGAATAATAGTTGGGTGACGCTCACTAATGATGGCTGACTGTATATGAACTAAAACCTTTACTTATCTATACAAATATTATAAAGAGGAAAGATTTTTTGTTTGTTTGACGCGAATAGGCTCCGAAACTACTAGACGGCTTTGAAAAAAATCTTTCACAGTTGGGAAGCTACACAATTTGCGCTGAACATAGGCTATGTTTCACGCGGACGAAGTCGCGGGAAAACAGCTAGTCCGTTATAAGGCTAAGAGTATTAAGTAGTATAAGGCTAAGAGTAGTAAGTAAGAGTATTGAGTATTACTAAGTTGCGGACGTATGATGCACACAATATGCATGTGGAAAAAGGAAAAAGAATTTGTGCCGGACTAGATTATGTATGACTCTTTTCCTTTAGATATAATCCGGAGTAACCAAAGGATAAAAGATCGGACATCTTTTTTAAGGAACGCTGGTAACTCGAATCTAGAAGAATAAATGGCGCCATTGGCTAACTGCATTGGCTCAAATAAGCTTCAGAACAAAGTTACGCCACACACAAAAAAAGAAAAACGCGGCCAAGTGTGAGTTGGGCTCGCCCATGAAGGGTTCCGTAGCAGCAAGTAACATAATATAAAAGTTCTTGATGACAGCTCCGTGGCGCAGTGGTTAACACGCCAGCCTGCGACACGGGGTGCCAGAAAAAAAAATATTAGAAACCTCAATATTATTTTTGAAGATCTATCCATAAATACCCTACACATGGGTTTGATGAAAAAACATTTTTTTAGTTTTAAGTAAGTATGGGGATCTCTCAAACATATTGTTTTTATTTTTTTATTTTTGTTTGAAAATCTTAATACGGTTCATGTACTTACCAAGTTTCAACAGTATAGTTCTATAGTTGCGGAAAAAAGTGGCTGTGACATACGGACGAACAGACAGACATGACGAATCCACAAGGGTTCCGTTTTTTGCCATTTGTCTACAGAACCCTAAAAAGGGGAAGGCTGGATTTAAGCAAGCACAAATAAACACGTAATAAGGTAATACCAACCTGTGAAAAGCTGTGACTGATGATGGTCAAGAATATTTTGACGACGGAGTATGCCAGCCGGAACTTGGGCAGCCTTGACGCATCTATTGCCGGATTCGTGCTCCTGTCAACGTCTTTCACTACCCAGTCGTAATCTGTGCATATACAAAAATAACGCCTCTATTTGTACCATATTACACATATAAATATTTTAAAGATACACGAACAAAGTCAAAGAAACGCTTTAGTCGCAAATTTTAAGAAATCGACACGCTAAATTATTTTAAACAAAAATAATATTTTTTTTATTAAAATCGATAAATCAGATGTTTTGATCGTCGGGGTCAGTGACCAAGTATCCATAGTAAAAAGTTGTTGGCCAAGAAAGTGTATATTTATACACAGGGTGTTTTTTTTTTCATTTATTATTTTAAATTTTCAGGTCAAACAACAGTGCCGATATTTTTTATTTTGCTTCTAAAGCACGTTTCTCGCTTATGGAAGTCAGCCTTTAAAACATTTGCGCTTAATTTAAATTGACCTTAGACTACCTTTGACTAGCTCCGTGGCGCAGTGGTCAACACGCCAGCCTGCGACACGAGAGTGCCCGGGTTCGATCCCCGGCCAGGTCAAGATGGAAAATTATCTTTTTCAGATTGGCCTGGGTGTTGAATGTGTATCTATATATGTATTTGTTATAAAATATAGTATCGTTGAGTTAGTATCCCATAACACAAGTCTCTTTGGGGACTTACTTTGGCGTTAGCTTAATCTGTGTGATTTGTCCGTATGTATTTATTATTATTACCTAAATCTACATTGTTGTTTTTCTTCAGTCTTTCTTCTTTCGCCACCAGACTTTGGTCCTGTAATCAGAAAAGACAAAATAGTAAATACTTCTAGCGTAACTATTTATATCATAAATATGTGTTTGTATGTTCGGATGATTAGATATTCGTGAATCACCGGACCGCGCAATTGCTGAATGGATTTTGTTATTACCTGAATTTACATGGAATAATTTTATTGCCAACTCGCTGAGAGATTCTAAGATTTTTAGTTAACTAATCAAAAGCGCGACCACAACGCTGGAAAAATCATCTTTGATGTTCCCACGATGTGTTATACAAACTAGAGTTGCACTGGTACTATTCACAGAGGGCGTTACGCGCCATTCCAAAAATAGGTCACCATAATATTGAGGATGTTGTTTCCTTCGACAGTATTTTTTTTACAATCTCTAGCTGACATATTTCTCTAAAAAACATTTTACTTGGGTTTTGGTAAACAAACTGTCCATCTTTTTGCAATATGAAAGTAGGTAACCGTCATTTTTAAGGATCGTAGTATGAATAATTTCCGAATGTGTACTTACCATATCCAGACATTGTTTTTTGGCGCCCAGCCAGTACCCCCGCCCAGCGAACACGCCAGGCTCATATCTACCAGATGAATCCGCCACTGGAAATACGAAAACAGTGATAATATCAATCCCAGAGCAGTCTAATCAAAATGTTGGTAAGAACAGGTGTATGCTCTAGATACGAGTAGATACGATAAAAACTGGGAGTCGTGTTGCTAGCGAATAACATTATTACACACCTAGCCTTTTGGTTGAAATCTAATAGAATTTTCTCGATTACACCAGAAAATTCCTGCTCTTTAAAATTAGTAGATTTTGAGCCCCCAAATTTGAGCCTTGTGGTGCAACAATTCACCTAAAATACACATGCTAGAAATGCGTATACCCTACGGGGTAATATGTGATGAGAGAATTCGACGCGGTGAATCGAAGTCACGGTGGTGTAATGGTATCATACCTAGGGCGTAAACCTAAGGGACTTGGGATCGAATCCTACCTGTGGCCGAGTTCTTTTTCATCACATATTTTTATTTTAATTCCCCTAAAATTAAAATCTGACTGATGTTCGACATGACTCCATTATATTGAATTCTTTAGTGATTGATGTTCGGCGTCACTCCATTAGGTATATTTATTTCTTTACTCTGCCTACTTATCATTTTTACGGAGGACGCAAGCAGGGGCAGGCTCATAATAGAAAGAATACAATTGAAAAACGAACCCGGTCTCCGAATCATCATCATCAGGTCTTTTTAGTCTCCACTGCAGGAGCATGACCCTCTCTGTACTACCGGAGCCATACTTGGCCAGAGCAGTCAGAGGATTTGACCTACACTCTCCTCGCTGGCCAGACGGGTTGGAGAGGTCTCATTGATGTTTATGAGCTTTGTTTAGCTTGTACTTCGCCGCCTCTTACGACCTCCATGGGAGAACTAGGAGTGGATACTTTATGACAGTGGATACCGTGAGGTTTCCGGCAGAGTAGAACCTATTCTACTCTGCCGGCTAATATCATAAAGTCCTCTGTTCGGAGAACCTGTGCATTCACAATGCTATTTTTGATTTAAGAACTCTTATTAAATAAAGAAAAAAATATGGTGAAAAAAATTCCACGCGGGGGGCACCAGCGACCTAAGGTCTATGTACAACCTAATGCGTATAAGAGGAATGAGATATGGTGAAGATCTTCGACGCCAAGGTTTGAAGCACGGTAGCTCAATTCGCAGAGCGTAGGACCTAAGTCTGCTGGTTCAAATCCCACCCGTGTGGAATTTTTTCACTATATTTTATTTCTTAACTAGCTGTTTCCCGCGACTTCGTCCGCGGCAATTTCTGTTATCAATATTACGTTAGTATGGCTCTGGTAGTACGGAGAGAGCCATGCTCCAGCAGTGGAGACTAAAAAGACCTGATGATGATGATTAATTCGTATTTTTATTCGTATAGATTCGTTTTTTTATTAGTATAGATGAATAATTTTCCCCCGTTTTCAAAACATTTTTTTCGCTCCTATTGGTGCGTGATGTTTTATAGCCTAAAGCCAACACAAAAATAATTTTCCAATTTGAACCAGTAGTTCCTGAGATTAGCGCGTTCAAACAAACAAACAAACTCTTCAGCTTCATATATTAGTATAGAAGTATAGATTTAATAACAGTATGCCTGCTCTTTTTATCAATATTATTATAGCTGAAATTCTAAGAAGGCGCTTATAGGTACCTAATATTGTTTTCACAATAAAGGGTGATCAACAATGATCAACGCTTGCTAATGCTTTTCAATAGATACTAGATACTAATAGTGTCAGAATCAAATGTAAATATGTAAACAATATTTTCTTAGAAACATCGTGCGATCTTAACGATGATAAAATACAATTTCACTACTTCATAACGGTTAGTTTTTCAGGCAAGCAAATTATGAACACTCTCGCCGACTTCGTTGCCACACAGCACAATAAATGATGTGCTGAAATTAAACTCTATGTTCTTGTAATAAGATCGACGACAAATGCAAATAGAATTGATATTTTGTAGCAAAACATCGATGACAAATCGCATCAAAGATCGCATGATCGAATATCGGCCGTCACATTAGAGGCAAAAGCAGTAATGTAATTTTATTCGTCGCGTGAGCAAATCGTTTAATCGCAGATCGTCGAACCCGTTACAATACAATGAAGTGTTGCGTAATGAATGCACAGTCGTGAAACAATGCGTTGTCGCACGTTGAGTTTCTTTGAGAGTTGATGACAGAGCTCACTACCGGAGAAGGTGCTTCCTATTTCAATTAAACTGTCATTAAGTCGGTAAGTATTTTATTATTATTACGAGCCGTTAATGTCCCAATGCTGGGCAAAGGCCTCTTTCTCTTTTTTCCATTTTTGTCGGTTTGTGGTTTGTGTTCTCCAGTTTTTATTATATTTGTTTAGTTCATCGCACCACCTTGTCCTTGGTCGGCCACGTCCCCGTTTGCCGTTGGGCGTCCAGTCTGTGACTTTTTTGGCCCAGTGATCATTAGGCATACGAGAAACGTGCCCAGCTCAGTCCCACTTCAATCCAGCTGCTCTTGTTGCCACGTCGGTAAGTATACAGGGTAAAATTAAATTCATTAGCAAACGTTTATGGAGTGACTCAGACCACGAATCTGAACAACTTTCATTATTCATCAATGCGAAAATGCAAAAAAAAACACAGCTTTTAGATTTTGGCCAAGTAGATATTCCACTTTTGCATGGGAGAGCAGATAATTTTTTCACAATGTCGAAGTTGGTCCCATAATGAAAGTTGTTCAGAGTCGTGGTCTGAGTCAGTCCTTAAACGTTTGCTAATGAATTCAATGTCACCCTGTATAAGACGGATGCTGGGAGGGATTTAGGGGAGGATAACCGGGGCTACAGCCCGGGGCGTCCACAAGAGTCCGGAGTCTAACTGTAAATAAAATAATGAAACAATATAAAAAAAAATTACAAACTAATCAAATTAATAATAATAATAACAAACACAATTCATAAAAATAAAATAAAAAGATAAATTTTGGTATATACATATATTTAAAAATATGGTCCTTATCCTTATATACTTACACAATAAAATAAAATAAAATCTCATCTTAAATTTAGTGATGTAGTACTTTTTACTAATTGTAATAATTAGTGGGTACTCCTATTAATCTATGTGCGTCCTCCTCTAATCTAATATTGCTGTGCCGACAGGGTCCATACTCCATATATGGTCTTACTTTGTAATTTGTCATCCTATGTCTATATGGTTTGCAATAAATATTGAGTATTGAGTATTGAGTCTTCTTGTGGGGGCCCACAATATAGACTCCGGAAAAAAATCAAATTCAGCCTATCAAACAACTTTTCCTTTGAATTTTTTAGTATTTTACCTTTACCTACAGTATCATTCGTTTTTGTCTAATTTCGTAGTATCAGTAAAGATAAATATGGTACCTATATTTTTTGTGAGATAGGTAAATATATGTTTTTAGTAAAACACTTTTAACAATGATTTCAACTGCATCCTCTAAACCTCACTCCTTATCTGACAAAAATTTAGGTTCGCAATACTATCAAACCATTTTGATATATAAGTTTGTTTCATTTATCTTGACTGAAACTAGTTGTTCTACTACATTAGGAACTGTAACTGTTGTCATGAATTTAAAAATATTTTATTAATTGAGTAGGTACTTTTTCGGTAGTCCAGGCCCAGGCATAATCGTCCTAAGTCTGAACACTTGCTGCACACGTTAGATCATAGTATTATACCTTAACAACGTATTATATTTGTTTTCTTCAGCGAGGCAGCGCAGGGTCAACATAATTTACGTAGTGCAGAAAATCTTAGATTAAAAATACCAGCTCACTCTACTGAATTTTACTCCCAATCCTTTACAGTTAAGGCCGTATGTCTTTGGAACTCACTACCACTGCCAATCCGGTGTGCTCAAACGCTAGCCAGCTTTAAATCTCAAGTGAAGACACATTTCTTATCTTCATAGATGATCGGGTTTTTCAATTTTCGTGTTTACAAGATATATGTATGTATATTTATTTATGTATTTGATATTTATTTATGTTGTTATCATGTTTATAACTTCAATCTGTAATTTATCTTAAAATATTTCTCGTTTATTTTTCTTTTAATCTCACTGTCTTTACTTTTGCACCTAACCTATTTTTGTTTTCATATCTCCTGCTCATTTTGGTTGCCTGGAAGAGATTGCAGAAGCGATAAGGCCGCCTATTGTGCAAAAATCGTCAATTTTATTACTATTATTTGTATTGTTTTTGGTACAATAAAGAGTTTACTAATACTACTACTATATTATAAATGGCGTATTGACAATTATTTATAGCCTTAAGAGATTTCTAGAACCACTAATATTTGCATGCTATTTACTTTTAGCATAACATGTCTTTATACATTTACTAGCTTTCGCCCGCGGCTCCGCCCGCGTCAATGTCGATCCCTCGGGAATAGTACTTTTTCCCGGGATAAAAGGTAGCCTATCTCATTCTCCGTACTCCATGCAAAATTTCATGACGGTTCAGTAGTTAGGGCGTGAAAGCGTAACAAACAAACATACTCACTTTCGCATTTATAATATTAGTAAGGATAACATCTTATAATACCATGTTCTTGATATTTTTATATTACAAGCTTTTATTTAACTTGCAATGTATGTACAATAACTATGTTTATTCGGGACGAGTCAAATCTTGCAACTCAATTTTGTAGCAGATATCTTCCACCGATTGATCTAAATTTTTGGATACTTATTAAGTTTGGATGACAATGCATGGTGAGCTGTCCTAAATCCAACATGGCGGAACACCCAAGATGGCGGACTAGCAATTTTTGATGCACTTCGACAATATGGATATTAAAGGGCTCGCTGAAAATAACTCGAAACATAAAGTGATGCACATTAAAGCTTGTTTTTAAAAAGTTTTTTTTACTTACACTTATTTGGCACCATTTTCTACCGGTAAGGAACAGTTAAACACCCGCGAAAAAACATTGATTCTTTTAATTTCGAGACCAGTAAACCGGCAATTACGGCTATGGTGAGATCTTCACGCTCGCCTGAGTTTTATGTGATAATCGGGACCGATTGCTTACCGTTAATATAATTATGTTGGGCTTATTTACGGCTTGTATTAACTGGTGGGATATAATCATAAATCTTACAACCTTCTTTTTTATATCTATGCTTATACAGTTATTTATAGATTGTTTACTTTTATGGGAAACTATCTTTCGCCCGCAGCTCCACCCGCGTCAATGTCGATCCTTCGGGAATAGTACTTTTTCCCGGGATAAAAGGTAGCCTATGTCCTTCTCCGTACTCCAGGGAACTTGTGTGCAAAATTTCATGATAATCGATTCGGAAGCTACAGCGTGAAAGCGTAACAAACAAACAAATAAACAAACAAACAAACTCACTTTCGCGTTTATAATAATTAGGATTAGGATTGTTTATAAACACCGACCGCCACAAATATTTGAAGAATTAATGTGTTAAAATCATCATCATCATTCCAGCTGTCAGAAGTCCACGGCTGGACAAAGGCCTTTTAGAGAATACTTCGTTCCTCGTTCCATATTGCCCAAGCTTGGCAGGCGGGTGGCGAGAGCAATTTCTTTAGCTTAGCTTCTGACGCTTGATGTCCATCGCAAACATTGTTAAGTTGGGAATGGACAGGAATTTCTTGAATTTGGGAAGGGAATGAATGAATTGGGATCCTACTCACTCGGATAAATAAGCAAGTAACAGCTCGAGAGTCTTTCGAATGACAATCGTCTTTGAACGATTTTTCTATGGAAAAATCCTTCGAAGCCGATTGTCATACTTTCAAAAATAGTACTCCTGCCGGCCTATTTGCTAACTCAGTATACAACGTTTTAATAGTCATTTCAAAGTACATTGCGTTTTATATATCTTTAATAAAAATAGTCAATCATAGGAAACTCGCAATGTATTTTGAAGTGACTATCAAAACGTTGGTCACTGAGTTAGCAAATCGGCCGGCTGGTCTTTTCTTTTTAATTATGTATGTATTTTAAAAATGAAATGATGTTATCTTGTGGTGAGGCAATTTGTTTGTTTGTTTATGTCAATAGGTATCTATTTACCAGCACTCAAACAAAACAATGTTTATTAGGTATGTTTTTTTAGTATGATCCCGGCATACACACAAATAAATGGGGTGCAAAGCGAATTATTTGAGTGTAAAGAACGGCCGCTGTGGATAGTGGGTAGCCCAACACTTGAACATAGGTACTCTCTTTACTTTTCTCTCAAAAGGTTTATTAATATCACTTACCCATGTACGCCCATAGACGACCCATAGCTAAATCCTCGTACAGTGTCGTCAAATTTTGGAAACAGCCGCTATTTAAACTTATATGCACTCCATTTTTTATTTTTGGCCACACAGTGGACAGGAACGACGGATCGTATATACTAAAAATATTTTCAATAACTTCCCCACGTAAGCGCACTTTCCTATCAGTTCTCAATTGCGATTCTTTTCTCGAACGATTTCGACGGGAAGGGAACCGCGAACATTCGGCCAATATTAAAATAAATAAAAATGATATGCACACTTTTTTGAACATTATTAGTTTGACGTTATTTCGCGGCCAGTAATATTTGAATTTATTTTTTTCTGGCGTTTAAATTTAGAAGCCACGCGTTCGTGCGTACGCTAGACAGTCGCACACTTTAATAAAAATTTATAGAATCTCGCGAGACGTTCAAATGAAAGTGCATCTTGTTTATGTTTGCTTACAATTTATGAATGGTGGGATGTAAACAGACTTCGTTTTAATAAATAGTAATTCGACCTTAATGTCTTGGCATTCATAACATCAAATTTCTTGGATTACTCCATCCTTCGTGTTGTCGTATACAGGTTTAAACAGTATGTTTTACTCACGGAGTACCCAGTTTTACCGATATGACGAGCTTTGTCGTCTAGTAAAAATGTAAATGATCTTTTTCAGAGTGGCCTGGGTCTTAGCTGTTTATCTATATACCTATAAGGGGGTTGCTACCGCCGTATCAGCCGTATCAATAAGGCAACGTGTAAATAAAGCCCCACTTAGAACAAGCTAAGCTACTAGTATTATGTATTTGTTATACTTAAACTTTATTATCGTTGAGTATCCCATGATACAAGTCTGGAACTTACTTTGGGGCTAGCTCAATCTGTTTAATTTGTTCATATATAAGTATTTATTATTTAGATATTGATCATTCAGGCATTTTCAAAGTACAACAAATATGTTTAAAGTTGGTTTAAATAGAAAATTAAGCCAATTTTTGAAAAAAAGACGACAAAACTACACATATATTTTCGATACTTGATTCAGTTTTATTATCAAGTATAGCTTTTATTAAAACTAGGTACGAATGCTGTTTTTATATCCTCAAAAATCTGTGTCTGGTTTGACCACATTTATTTCTACCCAGGCCGATTAGTAGATACTGTTACAATTAATAAGACATGCAAATAAATAATTAGTACTGGCGAAAAGTACTAGCAGATCAACCGTTTCGACGTTTAATAAATGAAAAATGAAATATATTTTTTATTAAAATTTAACCGCAGGATCCTAAGTCGAAGAGAAAGGCATATTAAAGTCCAACAATTACACAAATATTCAACACAGACAGAACAACACAAATATCCAGTTATAATTGCGCTCAATTAAAGATATTCTTTTATCACCGGCGAAAGTTCAAGGGAAATAATGAGTCAAGCGACAGATTTTTTAAACCGCAGACAATAGCCTCTGATTCCTGCTAAGGCTTCTGATAAGTAATTCGCCTTTTTTATATGTCAAACCCCCCGATATAAAAAAAAAACAATATGGCCACAGAGAGTAGGTTAGGTTTGTTAGATTTCCTTGTGACCAAAACAGAAGCAAGTGAGCGTTGTAAACTTGGCGTAACAGTAAGTAGCTTACATCGACGATTAGTGTTTAAGATCTTCGATCAAATCGAAGGTTAGGATAGTATTTTTAGACGTCCCCCCGATTGGTTCCCATCTTGTCGCGATGGGGGGGCTCAGTAACCTCGACTTTGCCACCCGCATTTAAGCGAAGTTGCTACTCTGGTGTTGCAGGCGTCCATAGGATACGGTAACCGCTTTCCATAAGGTACGCCGTATGCCTGTTTGCCTACTAAGTGGTATAAAAAAAGGCACTCCAGGAGGGTTTGGGCACCCGCATCGGAGTTGCCAGCAGACAGGAATAAAACCTCTTTAAAATTACGGTTAGGGGTCGCTCATTTTGAGTGGCATGGCTTTTGAGTGAAAGGGTGTAGGTACTCTCCCTACACTCACAGTCGTGATGATCGCGGGGGAAGAGGAGTGTTGGTGATAAGGTGCGAACTCCTTGTCCTCTGCGGCCGACAACTGGTGGGCCTGTAACCCTTTTGGTTCACAGAGGCCAAACTGAGGGCTGGTTGAGCTGCGGTCGTTCGAAGGACAGCCCTCCGAATTGACACGTCGCTGGTGTCAATTAAGATGTCTACCCGTTAGAGAGGTACCGGAGCTAATGTCAGTATACCTAGGTATAGCATGACAGCGATGCGACTGCGCTCGCGTCGCCACGCGTCACCTCGCGGCGGACTCACGCCGTGCTTAGTGTTGCCACCTCAGTGGAATTTCCACTAAATCAGGCGAACCAAAATTACAAAAAAATTGTAGTAAATTAGGTTTTACTACAAATTTTGGTTTTAGTTGGAATAGTGTTTTTTTTTGTCATTTCCCCAGCGGAAAAGTGTCGATAAATAGATGATAACACGAACGGTACAGCTTTTCTTG
This sequence comes from Elegia similella, assembly GCA_947532085.1. Taxonomy (NCBI): domain Eukaryota; kingdom Metazoa; phylum Arthropoda; class Insecta; order Lepidoptera; family Pyralidae; genus Elegia; species Elegia similella. Next base: position 30,422,928 of record OX383927.1, on the reverse strand, counting down.
TCAATATAAATATAAGACATTCTTTTAAACTAATTTGAGTCTTTTTTCCTGGGACCCTGAGTTTACGAGAAAATTTAGAATTATGTTTATAGGAACCAACGTACATATTTATTTTTTTAATTATTAATCTTTAAGTACGTTTATTTACCACGTACAACGCACAGGCTGTGTGTGGAGATGCGTAGGCGGAGAGAGCTAGCTCGAACCGTGGCTCACGGGCATATGGCCGGCTTGTCACGTTCAAGCGGTTATGCATCTTATAGTGCTAGACATAAAGGTTATAATAGCTTGTTTTGAAATGACGCGTCGCATTCGCATCTGATGTCATCCCATGCCAAACCAGTGTAGAGCGGCCCTAAAGGTGAAATACTTTTTTAATTCGTTCAGTGCATAGTTTATCCTTGTCAAAAAAAGGAATATTTCCTCTTTATAATGATAGTATTTATTATTAGTATCATAACTAATATTATAAATGCGAAAGTGATTTTTTTTGTTGGTTACGCTTTCTCGTTGTAACTTTTGAACCAATCATCATGAAATTTTGCATTCACGTTATCTGGGTACGTTTATACCGGGAAAGTTTCCGGATCGACATTGACGCGGGCGGAGCCGCAGGCAAAAGCTAGTTGACTATAATTTTAGCATGTGCATGTCTATCTCATCAAGAAGGTAACTTACTGGGTGATTTGAATAAAAGGCCAAGTGTTAGTAATTACATTTATTACCTGTCAAAAAGACAATAGCTTACAATTATTTTATTCCATGTACTTAGTAAATACAATTAGCTAGATTTATCTCGATACTGTATGTCACTGTAGAGTCTCAGGGACGCTCTTCACACGCACAAACACACGAACATAGGACGACGACGTACGATATTGGATTTTATGTCTTTGTGAAACGGTTACATTTGCCGGAGACGCTTGTTTGGTCGCTGTCCGTCGTTCATGAACCCACCCTGCTGGGAGAAAACATTATATTACTATTTATCTGTCAAGAAAAATGTTTTACAAGTGTCAATTATGCAGCCAGAGGTCTCAAGTTTTAGTGACTTATAACCAGAACATTTAATTGCGTCGGTCGGAAGTGTAGTCGCCGGAGATATTTTTCTTATGACAGCGCAACATGTCCGTCTTGTTATGATCAAAGTGCGTACTAACCACTCTGTACAAATGCAACATTGCAAAGCTTGAAACTACTGTTTGAAATCGACACCTTGGAAGTACTTTGTACATAAAAAAAATATGAATAAATTAAAAAACATACCGATAACAGTAACAAATTTTTATTCAAAGTTATGTATAACCAATAAACTTGTGTTTATAATGTTGCCATGCATATATTATTGTCCCACTATTACTTTATTCATATTTCTTAAAACACCAACCCCCAAACAACGATACAATAGAGACCCAGTCACACGATGCTTGTCGAAGCTTCACAAAGAACTGACCGAAAACACAAAAAAACATTTTATCTGAAGTAGTAGCTAGGTATATTATATGTATATCTTATTGGCATCGCGATTGCATATAAATAACCATGTGAAGGGGTCCAGAACATGCCTATGAGTCTGTTCACTGGCAGTTACCTTGCGGTGTGTGTAGTTACTATTTTCAACTACAGGTAACTCTGAAAAGAATGCACAGAATCAGTAACGGCAAAGGCAGTTCGCGGGGGTTTTCTTTGCAAGCAGCACATGTTACAGTGTGGTCCACCTTCAGATGCAAGTAATGAGAACAACTGTTATTTCCAAAATAAAGATTTTTTTTCTCGCTCGTTTTCCTTCCTCGCTCAAAAGTAGGTGGTAGCTCAGATTTCCTTATGCAGGCCAACTGGCCTAATTATTAGGTATAGTTTAGCATTTTTTGGGACTGATATTGGTATTAATTATAAAATCTATTATTTCAAATCTATTTTTTTATATCTTCAATTCCGAATATCTGCTTTTATCGCCTTCTTTATTATTATCATATAATCCAATGAGTAAATGAAAAATGAATAAAATTTTGATCGATCTTGACCCTTAAATGGGTGATTCAGCCCGTCGATATGAACAACTTTTCCTATGGGACCAATGCTGGGAACTAAAAATAAAAATGGGCAGTTCCATACAAAAAATTTCGGCCGTCCGGTCAATTTGTATGGGAACGTCAAAAAAATGTTGAGTTCCCAGCATTGGTCCTATAGGAAAAGTTGTTTATATCGACGGGCTGAATCATCCGTTTAAGGGTCCAGAACGATCAAAATTACTCCGTGTATAATAATGATATCCTCAAATGACCTCCCATTCAAACCTGTGCTGCTTGCATTGAAGAGTTAGATATACTGCATTTCTTTGCACATTATTCTATGCATTCGTTTCTTTACGGCTGTATGAGCATGCAAAATAAAAATAACAGGCATGGCTGAAATCATTGCAAAAAAATACAGTAAATAATTGGCGGAACTGAATAGGATGCAATGGTCATGGAGCAATAAACATAAATAAATACATATAAAAAGATAAAACATGAACATAAAAATGGAGGTGATTTTATTAATATAAAAAATAAAATAAAAACCCAAATTTTAGATATAATGAGGACACTAGCAAGTAGGAGTGGGGATAAACAACAAAAAAATTAAGGCATATTTCAATAAATTCATCCATTTGTTTAGTTAGGATTGGTTAATTTAATAAAAAATTTCAACATTATTTTCCTGTTGTGGTAAACAAGGAAACTAGTGTTGGCCATGTTGGCTATTATACCAACTATAGGATCAATATGTAGGACATGTGACTATGTAGAAATGAACAGTGACGTAACTACAGGTGGCATCTCGGCAAAATGCCACGGGCCCCCGATCGAAGGGGGCACCGCCGAGGAGCAAAAAGCTAAGCCACCCAGAAGCAATTTGCTGATCTCAAACTCTCATCGGCCCAGATGAAATGAAATGAAGTAGAATTTTATTCAAATTTGGATATCATGTATCTTTTTGTTGAACGTCATATTATTATTTTTAACCCTTTGACCGCGAACGTCAGATAAATCCGACAAACATTTTCGTAGAAAATGTATGTCGGATTTATCCGACATATTTAACTAACAAATATTAACCTTTTAAATATTAGATTAATATTTAATATAAAAATTACTAGCGTTTCGAAACGACCACTGCTGAAAAGAATACGCCGAAAAAATCTCAGTCCAGTATTGGTCCCTATGTGTCTGAAGGGCTACGCTTTCACATATTTATAACAAATTGAATTATAAACATTAATTACTGATATATATGGACTAACAATTTATTCAATGTATTACTTCCATGGAGTTTTATGTTAGATTTGATTTTTAACAGCAGTCTTAAACTTAACTACTGCCATTAGTTAATATTTCTGCAGAAATTCTATTTATACTAAGGCCCAAATGAATGTATAATTACATAGATGTATATCTTTGCTTGTTAAACTAATACCTACATTGTACAACTGTTTAATGTCCCAAATAAAATAAAATAAAAAAATAAAATGAATGAATTTGCCCGATCCCAGATGGTATAGTTACGCCACTGACAATGAATTAGTTTGAAATGGATGAATGTAGGTGTGTGTGTGAGATAGTTACCGGGCGGCCCATGAAGGCCTGCGGCGGCAGGTAGGAGTTGGCGGGCGCGAACCCGCCGCGCGGGAACGACCCGCCGCGACCGAACGCGCCGCGACCGCGGGCGCCTGACAAAACAACATTTTTAAATGTTATATTTTTGCATACACAACACTATTTTGATATACTCTTATTCAATTAAAAATAAAATATGGTGAAAAAAATTCATGCGGGCGGGACTTGAACCTGCGACCTAAGTCTATGTACGACGTGTCTATAAGTCGTACATTTTGAACCTGCAACCTTTAGTCTATGTACGACTTATAGACACGTCGTACGCGTAAGGTCGCAGGTTCAAATCCCGCCCTTTAAAATTTTTTCACCATATTTTATTTCTTAATTTAATAACAGTACGACAACTATTATTTTATAGCTGTGTGGGAACATCTTAAGGCTATGAAATAAATACAAACAAATATAAACAGCAATAACATGACAGGTATAAGTTGTACAATACAAAATAACAAGTTCGACACAACAAAGTGTTGTGTAATATACCCTTTTTTAAAAGCTAAGCCAAGAAAGTTAGGGGTAAACATAAATATTTTTTTATTATTACCGGCCCTCATTTTCTTGCACCTGTCTCTGAGCGCCATTGGGGTCTTATACCTACAAAACTTGCTCTTGGTCAGTTATTTTGACATAACATACTCATCTACATTGTTATTTATCATAAGAAAAATCATCAACAATAACTGCTTCCATGGTCCAGTGGTTAAGGCGTTTGCCTGTATACCCGGGGGTCGTGGGTTCGATTCCCACAGGTAGCATACTTAGTTTAGTTGTTTCTAATTTGCTTAGGACATTGCAGACTATTCAGATATCTGATAATAAAGATGATTCCGTGCTTCGGAAGCCGTTGGTCCCGGCTGCCATCTGGTAGTCGTTAAAGGAACCACGTCAGAGGCCGAAAGGAGGTTCCGAAGTGACACCAGGGTGTGCATGGTCGATTGACCACGGTAAATTTTTCTTGTCATCATCATTTCGTGTAGGTGTTACGACACCTATACGAAATGATGATGACAAGAAAAATTCGATGCTTAAAAAGGCACTTTTAAGATCACTTGTTCCAAATTCCTATGATCATCAAAGTTACAATTCTATATATTTTTTTTTTACCAAATAAAACAAAATATAGCATTATTTACAGATATGCTGTCATAATAATGGAACATGAGGATCAGATATATTACAAGGAAAAGTAAGCACTGACCTCTAAAGTTCCCCCTGGCGTTGAAGGCGCCCCCGCGGCCGCGGAAGTTGGCGCGGTTGGCATTCGGACTGTTGTTGGCATTCGCGTTCTGCGCGTTGCGGTTCTGATTCTGCGGGTGCTGCCTCTTGTTCTGAAACAAATTGCCGTTTAAACTGGCTATAACCAGAGACAATACACTGTGAAATTTTGATCATTCTGGACCCTTAAAGGGTTGATTCAGCCCGTTGATATAAAGAACTTTTCCTATGGGACCAATGCTGGCAACTCATATCTTACCGATCTCATATCAATGGGCTGAATCGCCCCTTTAAGGGTCTAGAACGATCAAAATTTCACCGTGTATATTGGGTCCTTACCGATGCAATTAGCGTTTTCTATAGAGAATTTCGAGTAAATTGAATTTTTCATACTCTCGCTTTTACTATCATTTAGGGTTTATTAAATTCAACTAAAGTGAAATTTTGCATCTATTTACGGACAACAGTGAACTTGAAATACAAATTATAAAATTTGGAAAAGAATAGAAAAAAATTACGAGATTTATGATCAAAACGAAAATTTGAAACGAGTTCTTTTCATGAGAATTTATCAATAGTTAAATTCAGAAAAACAAAAAAAAAATATGAATTTAAATTTTTTTTTTTTCTTAATTTGTTTGCTGATGCAAGGGTAGAAGACTTCTATGCTCTTATGAGAAAAAATTTTGCATCGTTATTACACAGAAGGGGGAAGCCAAAACAGCATTATGAAAATGATAGCAGGTAGGTTCGATAATTCTCTCTTTGGCTCATTCACGGCTTTACATGTGAAGGCTGCAGACAACTGAAGAAATAGTTATTATGTGTATTTAGTGAATTATTGATTGTCTTTAAGTTAAAATTGGCTAAATATTCTAATTGTTGTATATCTCTTTTGTTTCACTCTTTCATATGGACAAATGATAGTCTGAAATAAAGATTTTTTATTTTATTTATTTTAATGCTATAGTCCACTTTCAAGTTTAAATAAAAAAATGTGTTTAACCGATTATGATTGAGTTCTTGGCGGGAATGTCGGCGGACTGCGCGGCTTTTGTTTTGGATTGTTTTGCAAATTGCTACTAGTGGACTTAATAATGTGAAATGGGTGTAATTTGGTGTTATAAATGCCTATGTTTATGAACATACGGTGCCTGTTTGTGATAGTGACGTGACTCACCTTGTTGGCGTTAGCGGCGTGGGCCTTCTGCTCGTCCTCGTCGCGGTACTTGGACACGGTGACCAGGAAGCCGTTGATGCGCAGCTCGCGATCCAGCTTGAGTGCCTTCTCCACGGCCTCCTTGGCGTGGAACGTCACCCGCACTGCAACACAGGGCGGTTATCTCATGTGACGCTGCTCCCACGGTACAACTGTGACCGATCCTACGAACTCATTGGACGGGGAACGTGACACGTAAATTTCTTTACGTAAGCAAAGTAATTTTTTGTCACATCTCAATATCACATGCTGGTCTGGGAGAAATTTGTTTTCTCTCAGACCAGCATGTGATATTACGTAGAATGTGCTAGCTGGTTCTCTTTCCGGGCAGATCGTAAAAGCCGATCGAGGGATTGGACTAAAACCTGTGGAATCATATCAATGGGCGATGCGGCTAGCAACCCATCACTATTTGTCCGTTGATCTACACGCCCTCCAATATGCTAAATGTGGCCATAAGGTCTTATAGACCTGGGCTCTGTCTACCCCGCAAGGGAAAAAGACGTGATACTCAATATCACAAAACTAATTCAATTGGCGATAGCTTAAATGATAATTCATTTATTTTGTCAAACATGGGTATACAAATAGGTATTAGCATTGGTTGCATAGTGCGCCATACAAAATTTGATTGTTAGTTGGTTTTACACTTAAATAAACAGTTACGTCACAATTTACAATTATTAGTGCTTAGTGTCACTTTAAAAATAATTTAATTGATGTTAGTTATTTATGTCATTCATTTTTGCATTAAATGTGATTAAAATTATCAGACATGTATTCATCCACTGTCAATAGTAGTTTGAAGGTTTTTATTTCTATGCAAACTCTGACTTGTGTAGGTAATTTGTTAAAGATATTTGACGCCATTGCGTAGATACTTGATACCCATCATAAAACACTAGCGGCGCGCCACGGCTTCTCTCGGGTAGAAGTATTTGAATCTTTTATTGATATTTTTTCACACGTTGGGTTACATTATCGAAGTTCTCATATGGATCCCTTAGTTTTTTTTAATATTCTATAGCCTATGTTCATCAGGGATGATGTAGGATTCTAATGATAAAGGATTTTTCAAATCGGTTTAGTAGTTTCTGAGCCTATTCAATGCAAACATACAATCAAATCTTTCCTCTTTATAATATTAGTGTAGATATCGAAGTATATAAACGGGACTTAGCACGAGCCTTTTTATTATGTTTCCGTTTACGTTTAGTCACGTTGCGACCGTGATGGATTCCATTCCACGATGGACTCCATTGAAACTTCAACAGAATCAAATAATAAAAATTTCGTGCTAAGTCCCTTTTATACACATAATTATGTGAGTACGTAGATACTTGTAACTAGCGAGATATTTACATTATGATAATATTTGTTCTGCTTCAACGCAAGAACGCCGGTGCAAAGGTCGAAATGCTGAGATTGATTAGCCCTTACTCTACCACGAACATATTAGAGAAATCTAATTCAGCTACTTGTTTCTGAGCAGTTTCTGTCTACATGATAATATTTAGATATTATTAATACTTATTTATTTTTATTTTGCCGTGTGGTTTCCGGCTTAGAATACAGAACTACACCATTCTGTCTTATAGATGTCGTAAGAGGTGATTAAAGAGGCAAGCAGATACATCCCGTGCAACAAAAGCATTCCTAAGGAGGGTTGACTTTAGGCAGGCGGCCGGTCATAAAAATAAGCCGAAACTTTTCACAGCAAGACTTACATGCTGTCGCGACCCCACATAAAGTGGGATGAAGAGTGGAAAAAGACATGATAGCCAGGTTCTGACGTTTATAAATAAATATTTGAACAAATGACTTGAGTCTAACTAGATTGAGCTAGCCCCAAGGTAAGTTCGAGACTTGTGTTATAGGATACTAACTCAACAATACTAAATTTCATAACAAATACATAGATAAACGTCCAAGGCCGAGCCAATCTGATAAAGATCATTTTCCACTGTTTTATTTGACCTGACCGGGGATCGAACCCGAGACCTCCATTGTGGCCTCTGGCGTGATAACCACTACGCCACAGAGCTTGTCAAATCTCATTAAAGATCTAATAACATCTTTTTTATTTATTTTTTGATATCAAACTTTAATAACCTATAACGCAACAGTTTGATAGTCAAAGGTCGGTCAAAACTATGTACCTATTACATTTTCATCGCGAAATGTATATAGATTCGACACTTATATGAAAAAACTATGATCAAAATTGTAATATTCACCAAATTTCCCATCGCTATAATGGTAAAGCTCAAGCCCTAAAGATTTATCATGGGCATCGCGATGACGTCATTCCGTGTCATTTACCTCGCCGCGCCAAGGTCAAGATCAGATACGCGTACGCATGTCTGACGAGTTCACGAAGAGAAAAGCACATGTCACCTTTTGCAACGGAATTAAAAAAATGTAGTTCTGTATTTGTACCGTCTGTGTGACATTTAAGAGTCACCGCACACTACAGACTTCGGCAATTATATCGGTCGATAGTTTAGTCTGACTTTCAATCAGTATGAAGATACAATCGATACCGGAGCAGTGTATGCGCACTTGCTTACATCTTCATACAGATTAAAGGCCCGACTAAACTATCGGCCGATAAAAAGTCTGCAGCAGGGCTTGTTACCGGTACCAAATTCACATTATAAGTACCGGTATTTCCATTATGTTACATTTTAACGGTAATTATATTTGGAAAAGACAATGGCAAATCTTTGTACACAAAAAAATAAAATTATTAAAAAAACTAGTGATATGAGTGACAGAGCTCAGATGAAGTACAAGTGGCCCTGAAAAACATTTAACTGGGTGAACATCGACGAGGTAAAACTAAAGTAAAACTGTATATTAACAATGTAGAGCTTGTGCATTGAAATTAATTAGCCATGATGTCTTACAAAGCCTTTATAAAACTTAGTGGAAAAACCTTGGCGATGTTTTTTTATTAAAATTTGAATCTGTCATGTTTTTTATTAAATTTTCATTGTAATGTGACAGGGCTACTTTCATGCGCTATCAGTAATTTCTGAACATAAAATGTCGAAATGTAAATGATAGTGCATATGCACTATGCTGTGCAACACATGTTGTATTATGAACTTCACCACAAAAGAATATAGCCAAAAAACTTTTTGGCTACAAGAACGCTTGTCCTCTAATCCTAACTAATATTATAAATGCGAAAGTGAGTTTGTTTGTTTGTTACGCTTTCACGCCTTTTCTACTGAACCTATTATCATGAAATTTTGCATACACGTTATCTGGGTACGGAGAATGACATAGAGTAAATTTTATCCTGGGCAAAAGTACTGTTCCCGAGAGATCGACATTGATGAGGGCGGAGCCGCAGGCGAACGCTAGTACACTAATAAAATATGGCAGACAAGGCGAATAACACAGAAGTCCTAAAAAAGGAAGTTTTGTCGTTTTACACGTTGTCTTCTCTCCTTATATGGCGAAACTATTAACATATTTTTACAGACATTTAATTACGACCCTGACAAAAACTAAAATAAGAAAAAAATACAAGGAACGTTTTTTTATATCATTTTTTTAAGTTAAATACATATTGTATGGCGACACGTCACCCTTTTGCCTTGGTTTCTACCATTGCAGTGCCGCACTCTGAGCAGCATCATTTACATAAAATGATTTCGATTTTTCTTATTTTAGGCCCCCCATGTCAGCAGAAGGGGACGTACAACTAAAATGAGCCTACGCCCCACCCCAATTCACTGTATACGTAATATTTTAATGACTCCTATATAGTTTTACGTATATGGTATAGGACTGACCTGCTCAGAGTGCTGCACGTCAATATTAGAAACCAAGGCATTAGTGTGCGATTCTGACTTTCAATTGGCTAATTCTACTTAGTCTTGTATATATATTTTCTCAGCAGGACCCACGATATTGCTTGTTGCCTATATTAAGTTGGAGAAATTTTGTGGCTAATAAATACTTACAGATCTTATAACTGGTCTTGCTGCATTCATGTTGGCGATATTACTGCACTGAGAGAACTGCAGGCCGACATAATCATACCAGATACTTAATGCCCACCTCAATGGGATCCCACGACATTGTTTGTGAAGGTCCTAGAGACATATTAAGGTAATAAAATACTTACAGATCTTGTACTTGGTCTTGCTGAACTCGTGTATGTGGGCGACCTCACCGCACTGTGAGAACAGGAGACGCACGTAGTCGGTGCCCGCCTCGTACGGGACACCGACTAGGACTGCGGTCTCGGCGCGGGACTCCACGGCGACGGAGATAGCATTGCCGTCAAGCTTGGTGCCTTCCTCTGTCAGTGCCTAGACAGGGATGAGCAGTTAGCAATGTGTTGCAGGTGATGGTGAAGTAAACAAAATAAATGTCGGTGGATTCAATTCTTTTTTAAACTTGTTATATATATTAAATAGATAATGCAATCACAGTTAAATATTAGCTTTATAATTTGAAATCCACAAGAATAAGACTGATGAAAATTCAGAATTTTGTCCTTGTTTGTCCAAGAATCTTGTCATTTACTCCGAAATGCCCTCAAAAAATGTATTGATAGTAGATAGTTATTTTTATATTTTTATGTCTATTTAAAAGCTTAATTTTGCAGTTTTAAATATCAAATTATAAAAAAAAACAGGAGTCAAACAAAGAATAATGTTGAGCCTCTGTAGATGTGAAGAAGGCTTAGTGAATTTTTTAATGGCTTACCTTTTTAATTAAGATGCAAAGCGTTTGGGATTCAAAGAGATTAATTCTTACAATCAAATGTCGATAAAAATAGTTGTTAATTAATAAAACTCTGGTCACTAGCTCCAGGAACTAGCTGTTTCAAAAGTAGAAAATCTGGTACAAATAAAAAAGATGAACTCAAATTATATTATAAGTTTTGTTATGAGAAAAAATTAATACAGAATTCACAGGGAAAATATCTGGAGATTTATGTTTGTTCATCTTTCTTATTTCTGTATTCTACTGCCTCTGAAATACATGTAAAAGACATCACAAAGGGCACTTAAATCAGCTGATCTACTACATCAATTAAAAGTTTACATATTTTTGAGCATTTACGGTTAAACTGTTGCAAAGTCCCAGACAAGACCGTCGGCAGTAGACCAGCCTTTTCAAACATTCAAATAGTCACTCTGCCGACTCCTCACTTCAGGGCAAAACTTAAATGTTACATGTAATTTGGAAAAATCTTAACTTAAAGCGCGTATTCAGTACTCTGAACCACAGCGCAGTTACTCTAAAATTAGCAACTATGACTCTCAATAGAAATAAAATGTTAATAAACTTTTGTTTACCTTGTCCAGAGACTCTTTGTTTTTGAATTCGACTATAGCCGATAATGTCGGAGTTGTGGTCAGTTCAGTAACAATGATTGGACCACGTCTAGAAAGAAAGAAAATTTCTCTCGTTAATACTCCGTTCCAAACGGCGTTTGGTTCTGACTGCAGTTTGCACCTCAGAACATTTCATTAAAAAATAATTATCAAGAAAATTACATAAATCATATTTCTAGAAAAATAATGATAATTTAGGGACTGATATTTGAATGTTAGCAATAAGTTTCATAACAAAATCCTACAGCAAAAAGATTTGATACTTACTTGACACTGAGAACTTCCCCATGTTTTGAGAATAGTTCTTTGAGTTTGTCTTGGTAGTCAAATAGGTAGCTCGAAGGAAGATTCTCCACGAGCAATTTACCAGATTCAACCTTTTCTTCCTTCTTGTCGTCTGCCTTAGCTTCTCCGTCGGCATTCTCATGGCTTTCGCCCTCAGCGTTGCCGTCACCGCCCTCCTGGCCTGCCGCGCCGTCGTCTTGTTGCTCTTGTTCAGCATCTCCGTTGTTCTCTTCCGCTTTTACTTGTTCCATCTCACTCTCGGCAACCTGCTGTTCTTCTGCTGCCGCCGCCGCCGCGGCCTTCGCCGCCTGAGTCGCTTTGGCGCCACGACCTTTCTTTTGAGCTACCATCTTCGATATTTCCTAAAAGTAATCACACCGACTGATACATCGACCCGTTCGCGGCAGTTCGTTTCCCGCCACCCAAGTCTATTTTTTACAAGCAAAACTTATCTACTTGGCGCCTATTCACATATCTCAAGGACAAAGCTAGAAGTGCGCGTATGAGTTAGTTACAGTGCAAATCATACAAAGGGTTGTTTAAAATAAGATAATGCTCGAAATTAATGCCCTGATGAGCCAAAATAACGGTAAATACAACATTACATTACAAGCCTAGCGCCATGGAGCATGGCGTTGTTGCAAACGGAAAATGCCGTGATCTTACACCACCGATTCGTCACTCACATACAATAAAACAAGGTACTAAAATGATTAATTACAGATTTAACTTACCAGGAAGCTATGTACACTTAAAATTCAATCGTTGCACAAGTTTTTACGAATAGACGCTAAACTAAAAGCAATAATAACACGAAACCGGCATCACGCAAGCGCATCCGCCATTAAAAAGTGAGGTTATCAATGTTGCCATGTTCACATAGACGCCAAAATAATCTTATCGATTGACGTCATATTGATTATATGATTGATTTCGACGTTGACAACACAGGCAAGCTGGGTGACCCAGCGGCAGCCAGGGGTACTATTTTTGAAATTGTGACACTCGTCTTCGAGCGATTTTTGTATGGAAAAATCACTCGTTTGAGAACGGCATCATTTCAAAAATAGCACTCCAAATAAAATTAAAAAACATGTGAAAAGATTAAAAACATGAGTGAAGTGAAGTGAAATACCCAGAGGAATTAATTAACGCCTCACACACATTCACATACTTGTTTTATCTGTTGTATCGACAGTGGAACAAGTCAAATTACTTTCGTTATTTGCAGTATACATTTAATTTCCTGCGCCGTGTCGCGAAGGATTATTATTATGATGTATATATGTATATAATGCGTATCTATATCTGTAAGTGTAGTATTTACGAAATTAAATGTATGAAGTAATTACATCTGTATATCATTTCCTTCTATGCTTCGCTTTACCAAAAAATATGTTATGAGCGTTAGATATAATCCTCCGAGACAATCCTATAATACGATAAGGATTTAAACATACCTGGATCCCACGCTCTTATGTTATTACTGGAATATGATCAGTCTTGGTCGATTGTATGAGATGAGAAGACTCAGCTGGTGCGACCTTGCCAGCCAGTCTTATTAACACTTCTCCACCTGTATTAGATAGATTCCAATGAGTATAACAAGTTCCCCACGAACGCACGCTACTCGTCAGTCTTGAAGTCTGTCACACATCAGTACATTATGATTATAAGGATATTAAACAAATAATTGGTCTGCTACATGAGCTCCCGTTACCGGCGAGTGGAAGCCCACAGCTTACACTCGCCACACACGCCGGTCCTATGCTTACGTACGTACGAAGACTTTCAACTCGTAGACTCAATCGTGCGACCACCACGGGTCCAGCACTCAGGCCCTTTCCGGATGGCTGGACTCAATCCGTACTCAAGACCAAACACAGGACCACTCATGTGCCTACAGCAGACTACACAAAAAACGTCTCCCAAGGTCTTCGACTTCTATGCCCTGCAGTGCATTCCATCGCCGAAGACAGTGTCAACGATTTCCTATAATTACAAAGACATTTAACCAGCATATCACGAAATGACAAAAGGGTAATAATCTAACCGTGTTTCATGAGAATCAAGTTATACTCAACTTAAGGATTAGTAGCAGCAGATTCCTTGATAACATATTCCATATTTAATGTTACTATGTATTGAGGCCTCTCCAACCCGTCTGGCCAGCGTGGAGAGTGTAGGCCAAGTCCTCTGGCTGCTCTGGCCAAGTATGGCCCTAGTAGTACAGAGAGGGTCGTGCTCCTGTAGTGGAGACTAAAAAAGACCTGATGATGATGATGATGATGATGTATTGGATTAATCTTGATATAATGTGACTTAAATTCCCGCCATCAAAGTTTTCACTTTCAGTTGTATTATAGTACTCTATGACTGCATCTTAGAATGCCACAGATAACCACAGATAAACCCTCAGAAGAATAATATACATAGAAGCCGCATACTCAGAAGAATAATATACATAGAAGCCGCATAAAAATAGAAACTGAAAACAGATAGTTGACACTGTATTTTTCTTATGAGCTTTCGCTTATGACAGAATGAGACAAAAACTTCAGTCAGTTTCTATTATTTTCATGGTTGTCCCGACTTGAAATGTCAATGGACTCCATTGGACTCCAATTAAATCCGACTAAATTCAAAATAACTTATTACAGTTCAACGTCTGTAATATTAGCATCTTGCCGATTTGATCGGGTTATATATCGACAAAAACATTGCGGCGGAATTGTGATGTCTGCAAATTAAATATAGGATTGTGCTAAAATTCTCACGGAAAAAAGTATTAACCGGTGTTGGGTTGGTGCGTTATCAAATGACCATTATACTAAACAATGTCTTGTGCAATGGAGCGATGTAAATCCCATTCAGGACGAACAGAAATAAATTCTGTAAAACATAATTTTCTTCGGTAAGTTTTTCAGTTAAAAGTGCATAATTAAAACCCAAAATACCTCAAAATACAACAATAATATTGTCAATTATATAACGTATTGTATAAATGACAACTTTTATAGGTATTTTGCTTAAAATTATCGTTTTTTCCTTATTTCAAATTAGGTTAGTTTTTTTGCTAGTGATGTGGTAAAATCACGTATCTACGAGTATATCGATATTTTTTATGACGGTCTTGCTATCAGGGATATTTTTGTTAGTGTTGAGCCATGCAATAGTAATGTAACAAATTGAACCATCATGGTAATTAAACAACCAGCAAAGTGTGAGTCGGACTCGCGCACGAAGGGTTCCGTACCATCCTTACATATAATATTATAAATGTGAAAGTGAGTTTGTTTGTTACGCTTCCACGCCGTAACTTCTGAACCGATCATCATGAAATTTTGCATCATCATCATCACCATTGCACGATCTCTGGAGTACGGAAAAGAACATAGACATAAATTACATCTCAGAATAAGGTACTGTTATCGGGGATAGACATTAACGCAAGCGGAGCCGTGGGCATAAGCTATAAAAACGCCCGAAATTTTTGTTTGTAATATTTCAACTGTCTCACTATCACGGTTCATGAGATACAGCCTGGTGACAGACAGATGGATATCGGAGTCATATTAGTAGGGTCCTGTTTTTATCCTTTGGGTACGGAACCCTAAAAAGAATCGATTTTTACTAATATGAAGAAAATTATTGTTGAAATTTTATTGCAGCTCCCTGAAGTAAAAGGATAAAAAGGTGTGGATCCGAGGAACTTTCAAGCGACATATTGGACATAAAATGTCATACATACTCGAATTTGTTCAAAATATTTTACTGCCGTGCCGATACATTAATTTCGAATATAAAATTAAATGGAAGCGATTGAAACACGATGCTTTACCTACATTTATATTTGCCGAATTATAAATCAATGGTAATAAGAAAGTTTACGGAAACGGTTTTATTATTTATATTTAAAATTATGAAAAACATTTTATTTTGGACAGTAATGAAAGTGGGTAAAGTAATCTCTTGTTTTTCTTCACCTCTTGTTTTTCTATTACCAACACTGTGAATTTTTCACAAATAACACACTGGCACTTTTTTACCCTAGTGTAAAAGTTTTATAAAATAAAAAATATCACTTGGAATTATGTGTTTCTCATGTGTTGACCTTATATTACCTTTTGATACATGAGCGCCCCATTGCAATTTAGAGTCTATTGTGATTCCTAAGAAGGTGGTATCATTTACAAAGTCTATTTTACCTTCAACTAGTATGTCAACGTTGGACTGCCTCACATTGGGGACTGTAAATCGAATGCATTGGGTTTTTTGCGCATTCATAGGTAAGGTAGGTAAGTAGGCACTGTTTGAATTTCGAAATAATCGAAAATATGATTGACATCATATTAGGTATTCTGCCGTTCGACCAATACTGGGTAAGGCCTAATGACCAGCAGTAGACAGTAGACGCGCGGTGGGTAATGTATGGATTTTTTTTTTACCTATTTATCAGATGAAGCCAAGCGGCGCCATGCGATTAGGAGTTATTTAGGTGTATCTTGACGTAACTTTTAAAGTAAAAGCCTCTTTAGCGGCTTTGTGCACTTTTTGGGATGGGTAAAATAGAAAACTCGCGTCAGGACACGTGAATTGATCGAAAATTCGTAAGAAGGACACGGACCTGAGTATGCCGCAAAGGCGAGTTTTCACTTCTGCCGGCACTCCTGGAGTGCAACTAGTTGTTTTTTTTTCGAATCGATACAATCAGAGTAGAGTACATTTATGACTTTCTTAGGACGAAACATTTAGTCGATAAATATATTTCATCGATATAGTACAACCCTGATCACATCAGTACCCCAGGACAACCTGCACATTTACGCAAATGGCATTGTATATGCATCTCTTTCTGATGCTTTAACAATTCCATAAGTAAAAACAGTGTAGAATATTGTATTTTGTTGTTATTTTAACACGGTTTCTATGCTTTAGTTATTGTTCTGAGGATAAACCTGTGTCATAGACAAGCCTGTGCCATAGACAAGCCTGTGCCATAGACAACCTCCTCTAAACTTGAAAGTGCCTATACACGACTATTCTGATTCGACTCACATAAGAACTCGCGATTGCCGCGACACTCCCCGACGGCGAAACACCGGAGAGAAACAAGACTGTACTCAGGTCTTGGGTCTATCCTTTGATCTACACTACTATTCTAATTTGGCTCACCTAAGAACTCGCGGTTGCCGCGACACGCCGTCTATAAAATAGAGGCTCTTGTAGAGAGTATTATCGTAAATTAGAGGTGGGGGTGGCAACTGTAGTCAAGAGTGGCGTTGTTTCTAGCGATAGTTCTAAATGTATGGATTGTTCCGAAAAAAACTGTCTAATCAAATTTATGGTAATGGACTCTTATTCAATAGTTACTAAAGGATTCTTCTAAGAGACTGGAGCAGGACGTTTGACTTAATTTTTCTCCCCAAACAGACTACAAATCTTATACCTTTAAACGAGCAATTATAGTATATTAATACATGGTGAATTTGATCATTTTGGACCCTTAAAGGGGTGACTCAAACCATTAATATGAACAACTTTTTCTATGAGACCAATGCTGGGAACTCAAAAAAAATCATCTCATACATCAATAAGTATAATTTTTTTAGGAGGCTTCGGTATTTTCGTAAAATTTAATCTGGTCACACTTATGTATAGTGGGCCAGTCAGTTCAGTTTAGATTTCATTCATTGCTTCCTTTGAAAAACATAACCTCTCCGTGCATTGCTTTCATGCATTTTGTTACATATGTTATTACCAGATTTTACTAATTCTGTTTAACTTACACCAAAAGTTTATTTCGAGTAGTTTCAATGAAGTCAAAATCTTTCGATTTCAAGCAGAGTCCTATAAACAAGGACAAAAACAACAAAACGTTTGATTTTATTTCTCTTTATAAACCAGCCGCTGAAAGTAGTATTAAAAAGAATAATGAGGATGGAGATGGTATTAACAAAGAGAATAGCTTTGCCAAATCTCAGAAGGAAACACCACGCCGTAGTTCGTCTCCTAATAAGAAGAAAAAGAAAGGAAAGCAGGAACCATTAGACATATCAAGAATCAACATTGAAGGGCCATCGCTGGAGGCTAATTTTAGTAAGAATTCCCCCTTTAATCAGTCAAAAATCACATCTACCCCCCGCACTTCTAACAAGGACAATAGTCAAGTGAAGTCCATTATGAAAAATTCCTCTGTTAACAATGATACCATGGATGACTCCCAATTCCAGTACAGCAGTAAACCGAAGAAACGAAACAAGTCTGTAAGCTTCATGCTCGATGATAATGAGGAAGTTAGTCCAAAGAAAACAAAGTCAGAGGAATCCTTACTATCAGCCAAAAAAAAGACCGCAGAAATTATGAAACCAGTCAAGCATGGTAAAGCAAACGCTAATCAAGAAAAAAAGGTGAAAAAATTTAAAAAGCCAGAAATAGAAAAAGGTAAAGTAGGTGGAGACACCCCTATGGAAACAGATGCGAATGAAACTAGTGACAAAATAGGAAATTCTGCTGTAAACGGCGTTGTTGATGGTCCTTCTAGCAGTGAAAGCACAAAACTAGAAAAGAAGAAAAAAATTAAGCAAATCAAAAAGCATAAGAAAATAGATTTAAAAGCAGAAGCAACAGGTTCGGAGAACAATAACAATGAAGAAGCAATTGACAACAAAAATAAGAAACTAAACAAGAAAAAACGTAAAGAAAAATTAGCTCATCCTACAGATGCGGAAGTCGAGGAGCCTGCCGCTAAAACTCGCAAGAAAGAGGTCAAACCTGAAGTCATTGCTGAGAACCTTGAAAATCTTACTATTGGTGATAATCCACATACATTGACAAGTCTACTTGACGAAATGACAGTTGCTGACAAAGATAAAAGGAAGAAAAACAAACGTAAACTGAAAAAAGATAAAGGTCTTACTTCTAAGCCTAGAAAAACTGAAACGGATACTGAGGGTGTGAAAGAAAAAGTGAAATGGACGAAAAAATGGAATAAGGCAAAGAAAGCTGAAGTTGGCAATAATACAGCGATGTCTGTGATCGTTGAAAACCTTCCTTTAACATTAATCTGCAGCTACAAGAAAGTTTTAGCAGAGCACTTTGAGAAGTGTGGGGCTATTAAAAGAATTGGGTATGTTGGTTATAAATCTGAAGGCCCTATTAAACCATCCTGAATTTAGGATCCGATGAGAGGGATGCCAATATACGTTAGAAATGAAGCAAGATATCTCTAATCATATTGCATGTTTTGCGATGTCCCTCTCATTGGATCCAATTCAGGATGGTATAATACCCCCTTAACATATTGTAGAAATTGTTGTATAACGAAAGTATGCAGAAATGTGTGAAAAAAAAATTAAGTGTATTCAAACTGCATCAAGTCAGGCGTTGGTTATTTAAAGGATGCTAGCAATATTTTTGCACACAAGCGCTCAAGCCAGCCTAATTTAGCTGCACATTTTTCTAAAAATTCATGCTGTAGGATAAACACGACTCAAGTTCTAAGAACTAAATCACCATTTTTAACCAATCTGCAAGCATCAAGCGCGAGAAACGCGCTTGGCGCTTGCAGCAATGAATCCGCTCCGCATCCATTCTGTGTAAATTATGCATCTCTTTCATACATTTTGTACGAACAAGATTTAAAGGTACAACAAATCCGATCCACATCATATCCAAATCTTACGTCGCTTCTGTGTATTTTGCGCTTTACTATCCCCATATCTTTATCTAATTTGGTTCATCATTTAAAGTGGGAAAGATGAGCCACTTTTTGTGACTCAGATTGAATCTTTAGTTAAATTATAGCCCCATATATAGAAATGTAGTATTCATTTTATAGATCTTGTAATAATTGATTTCAGAATAGCTGAGGTTTACCCCAGTGAAGGCAAAGGCTTTACAACCACAATACACTTTGACAGCGAAGCTGGAGCTACTGATGTAAGTATCTTTTGTTTTTCAGATTAGAATTATAATCATCATCAGGTCCTTTTTAGTCTCCACTACAGGAGCACGACCCTCTCTGTACTACTAGGGCCATACTTGGCCAGAGCAGCCAGAGGACTTGGCCTACACTCTCCATGCTGTCCAGATGGGTTGGAGAGGTGTCTTAGATGTTTATAAGCTTTGTTTAGCTTTTATTTCCTAAGTCGCCTTCTACGACATCCACGGGAAGACTTGGAGACAGAATTATAATGTGTAGGTATTATGGAGTAATTTAGGGTAGAGTACGTAACGGGGCAGGGACCCCTTTTTTTCGCATAATTTGTTTTGCCTCAATATGCTTTGGCATACCGGTTTTAGCACAAATATTTTGGCATAATAGTTCTTAGACATTATTGTTTCTTGGTATATAGGGTAATTTGGCATAATCATCTATTGGGCTAATTTGTTTTAACATAATGATGATTCGCATAATCTCCATAGACATAATAACTGTAAGACTAATATTTTTAGAAATAACAGAAACATATTTATAAATATATTTTTTAATAATATTATGTTTTTTGTCGTAATTTTTAAAAATACTTTGGAATAATTACTTATATAACAAACGGTTTCACTCACGTATCGTTAGTCGGTATCGCTGACAAGTATCAGCAAATTCAGATGGCGATTCAAGGCGAGCGTCAAGGACGTCGCAACACGGCAGTCCCTCGAACACTGAGGTTCGCCGTTCGCGCCGCACGTCTCACCGCGCTCGCGCTTGCGCCAATGCGTTGATTAGGGGGTCAGACGCCCCGAAAATGTTGTCGCTGGTTCTACTCCGTTATCATCTACTTCTGGCAGCTGCGACACGCTCGTATCTACAGAGCTGACCGTGTCGACGTCTCGTAACCAGGTGTCATTGATGTTATGGCATGTTTGAAGGATCGGTTTCCTCTTCGGGAAAGAGGGGAAGCCTTTGCCCAACAGTGGGACAAATGGCCTAAACATAATAATATGCTTAGATACATTATGCTCCAAATAATTATGCGTAAAATTTAATGCATAAGAATGCGTTATGCTTGAAAATCACTATGCCAAAAACAGTATGCCATGTTATATTATGGCTAAAATATTTATGCTTTTCATATTTGCCCCTTTTCATCAATCAATCAATAACTAAAAATCCTTACATGCACTGATATCCTCATGACATACATACATGAGTGCAATTTTCTGAGCAGCTGAGGCATCAGTCAGGGTGCACGATTAATCTAGAAGTCAAAAAATTAACTAATGTAATAAATCTCTTGCCCTTGCAAAAAAGGGGGAAATTATCCCTTTTTTTCTTACACTTTATTCTATAAATCTAATAAATTATAACTCTCTCCAGGCTCTTTCAGAAAATGGCACAATCATCGACGGCAACAGAATCCAGGTGAAGCGGCCACTGCCGCCCACACAGACCACAATAGTGGTCCGTTCATACGCTCTTCTTTCAGACCAAAGCATCTGCACGGCGTTCAGTGAGCATGGAAAGATCAGAAGCATTCGGAGATTAGTCAAGGGGAAGAAGTCTATGGGTAAGAGAAGACCATGTAATTTTAGTTTTATAATTGTTTATTGATTTCGCAATATGTAAGCTTTTTTTATAAGTGTTTTATTTTGCATTCACTATGCTACGTGGGTAACTCGATAAGTTTTGAGATAAGAAAAAAATATACAAGATATTCACAATATTTATTTTACATCTTTTCGAAATACTTTCCTTCATTATCTATGCAAAGTTCCATTTGCCTAAACCAACTATTAAAACACTTTTGCCAGTCTTGATCCGATAGGTCTGAAATTGCGACTTCGTAGGCGGCCACAGCACAGCCGCTTCGGCGCACGAAAAAAAATTCCCTTTTATTTTTTCTTTGAGTATGGGGAAAAAAAAGAAATCGCAATGAGCCAAATCAGGACAAGGTTTCAACACTGGATTCTGCAAGAAACGCCTTTGTTCTGAGGGACGTATGTGACGAAGCGTTGTCGTGATGCAGCATGATTCCCCGAAGCCCGGTCCTTGGTCTCCTCTCTCGCAGAGCTTGGAAAACTTTGGCAATGCTACTGTTGTATACCATTCCGAGTTAACAGGTCTATGATTTTTCAACATTATTGTCGACACATGCCCGCTGCGAGAAAAAAAAACTGGCCACCATTTTTTTACCAACGTTACGAGGTCTCTGCAGTTTTGTCGGCAACATTCCTTCTGAAAAGACCCATACTGACGACTGTCTCTTATTTTCTCGATCATATTGGTAAATCCACGTTTCGTCGCCTGTGACGATTTCCGAAACACGTCTTGATGATCCATTTTCAAAACATAGACGCATTTCGAGGCACCAATCCACACCGGCCTGTTTTTCAGTGTCTGAGAGCAAACGCGGAATCCAACGACAGCAAAGCTTCCCCACTCCTAGATGCTGATGTAAAATAAATCTAACAGTCCCCGAACTAACGCCAAGAATCTTCTCGATGTCCGAGTATGTAATTCGTGGGTCTTCTTGCACCATCATTTCGGTGGTCCACCCATTTTCTGCAGTTACTGCTGTTTGTGGGCGACCACTTCTAGGGTCATCTTCGAGGTTTGTTTTACCCCTTTTAAATTCACTGAACCATCTAAAAACTGTTGCTCGAGATGGAGCAGACTCCCCTAATGCTGCTTGTAATTGTTGAAGGCTAACTTGTTCAGTTATACCAAATTTATAATCATAAAAGATCATAGCGCGCAGATGTTCGTGGTAAAGCTCCATCGGTGCAAAGAAAAACGCGGGAAGCGTCGTAGTAAAGCTGTGCGTGCACTGGACCGGAATCGAAGCGGACGGAGCGGCCGGATTTTCAAAATGCCGGTGGGGTACGTTCACTGCATTCGGATTCCGGACCGGCATTTTTACAGTGTTGCCAGGGCCCTTGAGTCATAAGTTACGTTTCGTTTCCTGAAATGTTACATTTTTGCAGCAAAAGTTACAATATTGTAATTTTTTTTAATTTACGTGTTTTTGGGGTCGGAGTATAACCCTCCACACAGCGCTATCCTATAAAGTGGTCACTAACATATAGCATAACGCTTTGCTTTATTTACCGGCGGTGACTTTTGTTTATAATAATAGAGATAGAGAAGATACCACCCAAACCTGTACCAACCTGCCCTGTCCCATTATTATGTCTGTGTCATATTTAAGTCTGTCTTTACCAAAACACAAAAAAAAATATTCTAAGATCTAGATCATCACGATGTCTATACCTTACTGGGTAATCATTACTCTGGCTGGAGTGAGAAAAATATGGGTGCATAATATGAACTCTAAAAGACTCCTCTATGGAGAGTTTCATACATTATATGCTGATTTATTAAAAGATGAAGATAGATTATTTGGGAATTGAAGAAAAATTTTTTTGAACTTCACTATATTCTTGAACCTTATATTTTATTTTACTACTTTTTCGGCATGATTAATATACATATCCGTACCAAATTACAGCTTTTTAGTACTTATAGTCTATGAGTAAAACCACGGACGGACAGACGGACGGACGGACAGACATGGCGAAATTGTAAGGGTTCACTATTTACTACGGAACTCTGAAAATTGGTTGACTCAAGTCAGTTTACGGCCAATAATTTTACGTGATAACGGGGAGAGATAGATGCGTGATAGATACTACTACTACTCCTGCTGCTGCTGCTGTTGCTGGTCTGGAACGTGACATTTTTCGTGCGTGCAGCCAATGTTCATTGATTTATATCTTTGTTTTTAATGTCAGTATTTTCATCACTCTGTATTTTCGTCTTACTCATTCACGACATATGTAATTGAGGACGACTACAATTAATGACAAGCTAATGAATTTAAAAGTTATGGATGATCTAAATCGAATTCCTACGAAATGAGGTTTCTACCATTCTCTGTTATTCATAATAATATTCCAATATAAAAAGTTCTACCATAAGGGGTAGATCTTCTTATGAACGGCAACACTGACGACTGCCGATGCCGGTGACGTCACCGGCAGAAATTCCGGTCTCCGGCACGGAAATGCCGATGCAGTGCACGCAGCGCCATACAAATCCATACAAAGCAACAAATCCGTCCGCTCCGTCCGCTTCGATTCCGGTCCAGTGCACGCACAGCTTAAAATGACTGGCACATCTTTCTTTTTTTTTTAACAGCCATCTGGCTACCTGCATTCTATTTCTAAATAAATTCCCTTTTTTTTATTTTTATTTTTATTATTATTCTTTACTAGCTGTTGCCCGCGGCTCCGCCCGCGTTAGTGTCGATCCCTCGGGAACAGTAGAATTTCCCGGAATCGAACATACCCTATGTCCTTCCCCGGGCCTCACACCTCCATACCAAATTTAGCGTAATTTGATGAATTCATTCCATTTCACCCACATATATCTTTTTAATTGTAATCGAAAACTTACATACCTATTTATTTTTATAATTCATAGTCCAGAAATGAGAAAATGTCCAAACAAACTTTACCCTTCTTCTGGGGGATTTTTTCCAGTTGACCTACACAGATCTTTTTCAATTGTAATCGTGAATTTATTTACCTATTTTCATACTTCTAAGTTTCTATACAATCTTTACCCCGCTATTTTACCCCTACAGGGGAAAATATCGTCCATTTTACCTACACAGATATTTTTAATTGTAACCTAGAACTTATATACTTATTTTCATACGTCTAAGTCCAGAAATGAGAAAATTCCATATAAATTTTACCCCTTTAGAAGTTAAATTTCTTAAAAATACTTTCTTAGCGCTCACTCATATCATTAAAAGAACCCCTGTACCAAATTTCAAGTTTCTAGGCGCAGCAGTTTAGGTTGGTTTGCCGTTTGCCCGCGGCTACGCCACCGCCGTTAGTGTCCATCCCTCAGGAACAGTTTGGACCCTTAAAGGGGTGACTCAGGTCATCAATATGAACAACTTTTTTTATGGGACCAATGCCGGGAACTCAGAAAAAATTTCGTCATTTTCATACAAAAGAGTCCCACCGCCCGGCCAGTTTGTATGGGAATGTCGAATTTTTTTTTTGAGTTCTCACCGTTGTTCCCATAAGAGAAGTTGTTCATTTTGATGGTCTGAGTCACCCCTTTAAGGGCCCAAAACGATTAAAAATTCACCGTGTATATTTGCAGGCAAACTAATGCCTTGAGTTCATTCAAATGACGATAACTTTTTTTTTAATGAACCGATTTTGACAAAACAAACTTTAAATGATTTGCTGACTTAAAACAAAGCAATTGGTGAAAGTTTGAAGTAAATCGGTTCAGTATTTTCTGAAATAACATACAGACAGACAGACAAGAAATTCGAAAAAAATTTTTTTGCTTCCTATTATTCTTTTTAAGTGTCCCTCTATCCATTTCAGTCAAAAATTCTAAATGTACAGACAAAATATTTTTACTGTTTTATTATATGTATAGATTACTATGGATAGTATGGATAGGTATAATACTGTCGTATAATGATGATGAATTGACTTTGGATTTTAATTTTCTTATGTCACTTATTATTTTATTTTATTTTTGCTATATGTTTGCAGGCAAACTCATGCCTTGAGTTCATTCAAATGACGATAACTTTTTTTTTAATGAACCGATTTTGATGAAACAAACTTTAAATGTTAAACTAAGTTAAAACAAAGCAATTGGTGAAAGTTTGAAGTAAATCGGTTCAGTATTTTCGGAGATAATCGTGATCATACATACAGACAGACAGACAGACAGACAGACGAGAAATGCCAAAAAAATTTTTTTGCTTTGTATTATTCTTTTTAAGTGTCCCTCTATCCATTTCAGTCAAAAATTCGAAATGTACAGACAAAATAATTTTACTGTTTTATTATATGTATAGATTACCATTTAAATCACATATACAAATACACATTTTAATAATATATAATGCAGATGCGTTCCATTTTTAAATTACGAGCATCTCAAAACTTATCGAGTGACCTACGTATTTTGATATACTCTTGATAAATTAAGAAATAAAGTATGGTGAAAAGTTTTCATGCGGGCGGGACTTGAACCGGCGACCTAGGTCTATGTATGACCTATGCTCTGCCATCTCAGCTACCGCACAATTCAATCTCGGCGCCGAAATTCTCCACCATATCCCATTTCCCCTTATACTTATTAAGGCTTACGTCACCTACACAACTACCCGACTTTTACAAGTGAGGTATTTGATTGAACTCATTTTACAATGAATTTGAAAATCAACTAATATGTAGGAAGCCTTGCAATATGCATTTAAATTTATTAAGAATATGTAAGACTTGAATATTACGAACAACCAAGATATACATATAGTCTGAGTAAGACTCTTAAGTTATCTTAATTATACAGATTCTGCACTTGAAGGGCCGACAGTCCATATATTAACAAATTTTTGAAGTAAAAACTTCTTTGGTGGCATTGTGCAATTTTTGGGATGGGTAATAAGTTTTAAAGTCGCCTCAGGACACGTGACCTGATCGAAAATTCGTAAGACGGACACGTGACCTGAGACTGCCGCAAAGGCGTAGGAGAAGAAGTAACATCCTCTTTTCTATCGCGCAGTTTTTACTTCTGCCGGCACTCCCAGTATTTTGTTTTTTTTTTTTTATAGGACGTCTTGTAAAACTTATCGACATTGCCATTGAATTTTTCAGAGGCTAAACACTTTAGTATGAGGAAACAATGTTTTGAAGCCCCATCTTGTTTTTGGAAACTTTAATTACCTTTGTATATGCTATATTTAGCTCATTTTTTTTTAAATCTATGATTACGCTTGACAGCTCCGTGGCGCAGTGGTTAACACGCCAGCCTGCGACATGGAGTGCCCGGGTTCGATCCCCGGCCAGGTCAAGATGGAAAATGATCTTTTTCAGATTGGCCTGGGTCTTGGATGTTTATCTTTATATGTATTTGTTATAAAATATAGTATCGTTGAGTTAGTATCCCATAACACAAGTCTCGAACTTACTTTGGGACTAGCTCAATCTGTGTGATTTGTCCGTATATATTTATATTTATTTTATTTATTTATTTATTTAATAGTCAATGTATTATTATATTATATTATTATTATTAATGTATAATGATTATATTTTTAATTCTCCAACTTACAGAAACCGTGTTCATTGAGTTTGATGGCCCAGGAGCTGTTGAGCGAGCCATCGATTTGTCCAAAGGGGCTAAGGTAAATTAAATGCATAATGGATTAATTTTGATATCTTTATTGCACAAACAAAACATACAAATAGGTGGACTTGGTATTAAACAAAGGCTTACTAGGTTTTTTACAAGTGCTTTTATTTTGCATTCACAATGCTTTTTTGATATACTCTTAATACATTAAGAAATAAAATACGGTGAAAAAAAAATTCATTCGGGCGGGTCTCGAACCGGCGATCTAGATCTATGTACGACCTACGCTCTGCCCCGTGGCTCTGCCATCTGAATAGAATCATGCGGGAGCTCAGCCACCACAAAGGGCCCCCCTTTTGTGGGGTCCCACAATAACCACTTAATTCAGACTAATAAAAAACTTTTCCCTTGATATTTTTGTACAGTACTTTGTACAGACCTGATTATCCTAACTCATATTATAAATGCGAAAGTGAGTTTGTTTTTTTGTTTGTTTGTTACGCTTTCACGTTGTAACTACCGAACCGATCATCATGAAATTTTGCATATACGTTGTCTGGGGTACGAAGAAGGACATAGGGTACATTTTATCCCGGGAAAAAAAACTGTTCCCGAGGGATTGACATTGACGCGGGCGGAGCCGCGGGCGAAAGCTAGTACTAAATATAAACAGAAATCTTCCTAACTAATATTATAATTGCGAAAGTGAGTTTGTTTGTTTGTTACGCTTTCACGCCTTAACTACTGAACCGATTATCATAAAATTTTGCATACACGTTCTCTGGAGTACGGAGAAGGACATAGGCTACCTTTTATTCCCGAGGGATCGACATTGACGCGGGCGGAGCCGCGGGCGAAAGCTAGTTGATCTATATTTGTTCAATGTTTAATGAAAATAATTTGGGCCAGGGGACCTCCACTCCTTTGTTGCCCAGAGGCCTCCAGACCTCTAAATCCGAAATTGCTTGCACGTGGCCTGTTTTTTTATATACCGAATCGTAAAGCTTTAGTCTTCTTGTCCGCAAACATTTCTGTCCCAGTTTTCAATCTTTACCATTTGTTTGAAGCTGTGACGTCATTGCAGTTGGAGTGTCCCTAAATGTTAAAAACGACATCTTTTTTACAGGTGGCCGGGAAGAAGATCTACGTGACCAAATTCGAAGTGAGGAGAAAGAAGAAGCTCAAAGCCCCCGAGAGCGCCGCCGCCCCTGCGCCCGCGCATAGCGATGGCGACGCTGACAGTGAGGACTCCAACGACTAGCGTGTTCTATAAAATACTCGTTTAAGCCTTATGATATACCACTTGGACGACGCCATACAGAAAAATAGACATTAGAATTATAGAACGGCCTATACACGATTCAATTTGTGAAATCAATAGAGCAGTACAGACCTATATATGTTATGATGAAGTTGTAAAGGTTTCTCGCTCTGTTATATAGGTCCGTCCCACCAAGTAACGAACACCAAAAATACGCACTAATGTCTTAAGTACCTAAAGCCTTGTTGAATCAATTTCTTTGATGTCGGAACATGATATTGGGGATTGTAACGAATTTCACATTTCTTGCAGTTTAGAAGTTTTTAAATCAACACAGTTTTGTATGATATTTTCATTTTTTAATATGTTAACATAAGTTTGGTATATACACAGTACAGAGTAGCCAGCTAGACTTTCTTGTAAGTATATCTTTGGCAACAACAAGGACAGACAGAAGAAATGAACGACAAAAAAAAAAGGGAAATCATGGGTACCAACCACGGAGTAAGGTACTAACCGATTACGCTAATGATACTATGGAGGATTTTTATTCCTATTTCTCAAGTTTAGCAAGTACACAAATACCAACTTGAATTAAGATTTTTTTTGAACATGTAGAATAATGTTGTTAGTTGTTAGTACTTACTGATACAATGAAAGGCCAAACTTGAAAATCGGTGCTGTATTTTTCAAATACCTGCAGAATTTGTTGAATTTAAAAATCATAGTTTGTTTGGTAGATTCCATCGTCGTGTCAAAATTGCATTTTCATCAAAATTCCAAAGGAAAATTGTTCAGTTCTCTGTGAGATTTTCTCTGAATTTTGTAACTGTTGGAAAACGACATTGGACAATAATTAAGAATGAAATGTTGAAGCAGCATTTATTTTTATTAGAGATTAGATTACGAATCGATATTACCAGATCTAGAGATATTGTACTTCTAATTTTAGTTGTAAATACTTGCTTGTTTTATCTCTATAGATAGTGGCATTTACGAAGATACGCTCACAATTTTTCAGGGTAATATGACTCGAGTGTCCGTCTCAAATATAGTCATCTTGGTATTAAAAAAAAGTTAAATTTCAATATTTTATTACCTCGTGACCTAAGATAGACTAAATGGAATCCTTGTGAAATTCTTGTCAGAATAGACGTGAAATTTATAACACCTGTTTCTCAGGGCTAAGAAACGTCGGTGTCTTCGTGGATGGCATTATCTTGGATGTTGATTTTATGCCAGTTAAGGAAACTGTTTTATTAATTAAATTTTAGAATGGATTACTGAGTAAATGTTGAGTGAATTTTCCAATTGAATTAATGCTTTATTGTTACAACAAGAATCTGATCATGTGAAGTACACTGCCCCAATAAAATTAGGTACAAATATACAGTGATTGTCTTTTATATCTGTAGGGTGATATGATATTAATAAAGGCCTTGTTATATTAATACAATTTTGTTTTACCTTACTGCACAATTTTTGTTTCATATTAATAATAAATAAATATATACGGACAAATCACACAGATTGAGCTAGCTCCAAAGTAAGTTCAAGACTTGTGTTATGGGATACTAACTCAACGATACTATATTTTATAACAAATACATATATAGATAACATCCAAGACCCTGGCCAATCTGAAAAAGATTATTTTCCATCTTGACCTGGCCGGGGATCGAACCCGGTCACTCCGTGTCGCAGGCTGGCGTGTTGATCGCTGCGCCACAGAGCTAGTCTATATATCTCTTACCTATCTCTATATTTCATACCTACCTTTGTTCGTATAAAAAAACCGGCCAAGTGCGATTGGGACTCGCACATGAAGGTTTCCGTACCGCACGTAAAAACGGCAGAAAATCATGTCTGTTGTATGATTTTTATTTAATTATTTATTTTTGATGTTAATATATAGCTAAATATGCTGTGAATATTTCAAGCGTCTACCTGTTGCCGTCATCAATATCGAGCAAAAACAAGCAAAAACATCACGTTTGTTGTATGGGATCCCCCTTACATATTTAGTTTATTCTACTTTTTAGTATTTGTTGTTATAGCGGCAACAGAAATACATCATTTGTGAAAATTTCAACTGTCTAACTATCACGGTTCATGAGATAGTCTGGTGACAGACGGACAGCGGAGCGATATTAATAGGGTCCCGTTTTTAATACGTACGGAATATGTACGGAACCCTAAAAAGAAAAATGAATATTAATAAAAAAAAAGTTTTACATTGACATGTTTAAAAAGAGATGTTTCCGCCCGGGATCGAACCGGGGGCCTTCTGCGTGTTAGGCAGATGTGATAACCGCTACACCACGGAAACTTGATTATAGGAGTTTAAATTATAGATCTGTTGTAGTTCCTAGCGCCATGTCGCAGCTTAATTATTAAGCTGCGACATGGCGCTAGGAACTAAACAGATCTATAATTTAAACTTCTATAATCAAGTTTTATCTTGGATGCATCACGCCTCCATTTTTCAGCCAGGATTTGTAGGATATATCTACTGCGGTAGTTCTGCTGTGCTCGCACATGTAAAAAAAATGTGACCGGCTAGAATAGATAATCCCTTTACATCCAATCACTCAGGTTTGGCAGCGATCCAGCAACCACTTTCACTGTGTTTGAGATATAGATTTTTCAGGTTGGCAGATTGATAGTTCTAGTTAAGTGACCACTACTTTCTCAATATAGATTTCACATTATTTTTTTCTATACCATGAAGTTTGCACACCTCGATTTTGTAAACATATAATGAACTATTAAAAGGATCACTCACACCACACGCACATTGATAAAATTTGTCCGTTCTCATAGCTACAATCATGTAATACAAATTGGCCAAGCCAAAATGCTGTACGGCTGGCCAGAGGTAACGACACAAATTTTCACGCCATACACGACATGCTTCCGATGGGCGAGCGTCGGAAGCACAATAAGCCGCCTGCCATGAATCCATGGGAGAGGTCTTTGTCCAACAGTGGATAGTATACGTCAGAGATGATGATATGGTTTAAAAATCTTTAATTCTGAAAAAACTCGCCACTTCGGTAGGTTCCCCTGCGCAAATTCGACCACATGTATATGTATGTTTTTACACGTCTGCCAAAAAGGAATGTTGTTTTTCGAGTTCATTTATGTAGATATGTATGAATATGCAAATATTGTGATATACTATACTCCACCACTCAACTGATTTAGACGTATGGGGTATCGTCATCTTACACCCTACCGAGTGACATTGCTATACTTTATACTAGCTGTTGCCCGCGACTTCGTCCGCTGCAATTTCTGTTATTATGATTAATTGGTATAGATGAATAATTTTTCGCCGTTTTCAAATCATTTTTTTATTGATTCTTCGCTCTTATTCGCCGCAGCGTGATGTTTTATAGCCTAAAGCCTTTCTCAATAAATGGACTATCCAACTCAAATTTCCAATTAGAACCAGTAGTTTCTGAGATTAGCGCGTTAAAACAAACAATCAAACAAACTCTTCAGCTTTATAATATTAGTATAGATTTGTTTTTGTGTAAGGTCAGTTTTGTGAACCTAAAAAAAAAATTGCAAAGGCAGACCTTCCTTTTGTTCTTACTAGCAGCACGCCCCGGCTTCGCTCGGGTAGATATAGTGATTTAACGAAAAAATAAAAATAATAATTTTAATACACGCTTGGCAAACTTTTGTGCTTAGCGCACTCGATCAAGTTTGCTTTTGATAAACAAACAAAGTTATAACAACAACCTACAAATAGTTACACATACAGACACATAAAACACGTAAAATTTATAACACCCTATAATAATGGTTAATGTAATTGGTAATAATTATGAATGTTTTCGGTTAATTTCAATTATATGTTTAGGTACCTACTTAAGTAATAGGAGAATCTAAATTTCTCATAATCACTTCTCTCGTTGATGTGTCTACCCTCTGCCTACCCTGTGATGATATAGGTGTGATGAATGGTAATAATTATGAATGTTTTCGGTTAATTTCAATTAAATGTTTAGGTACCTTCTAACGTATTCGGAGAAGCTAAATTTCTAATAATCACTTCTCTCGTTGATGTGTCTACCCTCTGCCTACCCTAAAAATCTGGAATTCGCAGATGCAATTATCCTTTTTGCTTCCACATCAGCAGAACTACAGGAAATGCTATACATTTATGTGAACGAACTGAACTACCGAAGATCTGAGCAAGGCAACTCTTGGGATTGGACTCAAGGCCCAAGTTAAGACCAAATGCAAGAAAAGTAAGAAATGAACTATGTCAATGAGTATATCTATTTGGGCCAGCTAGTTTCCTTCAGTAATAGGCAGGAAAAAGAAAGAAATCGCCTTATAGAGGTAGATAAGGCTTGGAGAAGCCACTGGTCCATGAAAGAACTTATGAAGGGAAACTTTCCATCGTCACCAAATCGTAAACTCATCACCATGTGTATATTGCCCATCCTAACTTACGGCAAAATTGGTCATCGACTGAGGAACAGAATTCCCAAGTCAAGACTTACCAGAGAGAGTGAAGCATCCTAGGTGTCACCAGGCTGGATAGAGTTCCAAACACCAGTAGATCACACTAAAACTGGCATCGTTGATGAGGGGCATAAAGCCGTAAAGTTGAAATGGGTTTGGGCTGGTCTTTTGCCGAATTTTTCCGGACCAATGGGCCACTTTAATTAGGAAGTGGACTCCTGATGATGATTACAGGAAACGTGGTAGGCTTAGAAAACGTTTGTGTGATGATATAAAGTAATTTGAAAAGAAATGGTCAGGGGTAGCCCAGCAATACGTTAGAAAAAATCTCTGTTGCCGATAAAACCATTTGTCCATCATCAACACCGCTGTTCAGGATTGCATCCACAGAGTTTTGGTATAAGTCATTATAAAAACAAACTGGCCACTAATTATAACATCAAAAGGACGATATTGAAAAAGGGGATTCTATATTTGAATATTTTCACTGCAATACGAATCTCCCGCGAAACTGCATGTAATTTTTGTATCGTTTTTCGATAATAAATTTAAATTAGTATTTGCCACTACACTGGGTTTTATTTTTAGTCACGAATCGTAGAAATTCGATCATAGTGATCCTTCTTGCGCCGGATGCATGACCGCGTCGGTTTATTGTAATACCGTGTAGTGGCACACTTGTACCGTTTGGGTGTTTGGGTTACTTGTTGGAGTTTCCTGGAATCTGGAAGCATAGCACACTTGCTGGGCTTCAGACCGAGGCTGGAGTGGAAAGGAAAGATCGGTCAGGACCTGAACGATACGGAGTGAGGAGCAGAGCGGGCCGGGATTTGTGTTCCCGGAGAAAAACAAAACTAGGATTTGCCTTTGTCGTCGGAGTTGAGAGCTGGAGCCGAGCAAGTCTAGCTTGGTTGGCATCTACTAGCTGAGGTTCATTCAAGTGCCGTGACGGATACATGGCAAACATAAATAAGTACGGTATACTGAGCAAGATGCACCTGTAAGTACATTTTGTGTACTTTGAGAAGTCCAAGTGAAATTTATCAGTGAAAGTGTTCGGTTTCCTAGAAGGTTTCTGCAGATATTCAGTGTTTGAAGAACATAATTGGACACTGGACTTCTTGTAGATATTAAAATATAAATTTGTATATGTAGGTACATAATAGATTTTCACTGGCGTTTAGTTTGCAATTTTACTAAGGTCATTTACCTTTCTGTTTCTATTTCTGTACATACATACCTGTAAATAATTGAATTAGTGTTGTTTTGGGTGAGTGTCCGTCTGTGTATTGCTTAATTTCTGTTGCGAATTCTTTCATTTGCTTCTAATTTTATTTGTATATATTTTAATGACACCTGTAAACATGGAGTCCTTAGTGGCAATACAAAGCGATATTAAGGAGAAGATCTCTAAAGCTCAAATTAAGTTTAACGAAAGCCCTAAGGACCGCATAACTGTGTCTTATGTTGAATTTAGGTTGGAGCAATTGGAGCAACATTGGTCATTATTCAGTGACACTCACACTCAGGTAATAAGCAATGTAAATCGGTTTGAATTTCAGAATTAGAGTTATTATAGGGAAGGTATGTATGATGAAGTAGAGGAGGTGTATATTGTGTACAAAACAAATTTAAGACAAGTATTGTTGCAATTAAGTAGATCAAATGATTCAGGTAACCATTCAACACATGGCAATACCGGCAGTCCCACTGCTCAAGTTAAGCTACGTCTACCCGAAATGAAAATACCTCTCTTTTCCGGAAAATATACGGAGTGGCAGACGTTCCGTGATTTTTTTTTGGGCCTTGTGCACAATAATACAGCTTTGGATGATGCACAAAAGTTCTTTTATTTAAAAGGCCATTTAACTGGTGAAGCGGAACAACTGCTTAGGAATATTCAGGTCATTGCTGACAATTACAAATCTACCTGGGAAAAACTTGAGAGCATGTATAATAACAAACGGTTTATGGTAAAAAGTATTTTAGATAGGTTAATGAATCAGAAAAGCTTAACTGCGGAATCGGCAAACGAGATTAAGCGGCTCTTAAGTACCACTTCCGACTGTCTAGATGCTATTAAAAACTTAGGTGTCGATGTCTCTTCGTGGGACATTCTTATTGTGTATATTATATGTAACAAACTGGACAAAGACACTCGGAAGGCTTGGGAATTTAAGGTTTCATCAGATGGTACGGACGAACTGCCAAACTTGAAACGGTTTGTAGAGTTTTTAACTAGTCGATTCCGTGGCTTAGAGAATTTAGAAGGCAAGTCAATGCTGTCTAATATAGTTAAAGGTGTCAAAGAAACTGCTTGTTTCCATATTCGACCCTTAAATTGTGTATTTTGTACAGATAGCCATAGGTTATTTTATTGTAAAAAGTTTAGGAAACAGCCCGTCGTCACACGCCGAAATTTTGTAAAAAGAAGAGGCTTATGTTTTGTATGTCTAGGTTTTAATCATACGGCTAGGTTCTGTAAATATAGTTTTAAGTGTAAGATTTGTCAAGGGCGACATCATTCATTACTTCACCCTAACGTTAGCTGTGAGACTAACGGTAAGGGGCCGTATATAACTACGGAGGAAAATGTGTCGTCTAAAATAAATACAGTCCACAAAAAGGAGGATGCAGTTAATATAAATCGAGGTACTGTAAAACCCAAAGACATCGGTCAGCCACAGGTTTCATGTTTGTCGAGGAGTCATTGTAGAAAACAAATGTATTTAGCTACAAAGAATGAGTTGAAGGATGAAAATAATAAAAATAATCATATTTTGGTTTGTAAAAATATTGTAAATAATGGCAACGCTGTAACATCTCAATATACACCTTGGAGGAACAAAGGCACAGTAAAAAGCAGGAGGATGACATATTATAATACTTCGTGTACCTGACATTAATGTAAAATCGAATTCTTCTCTTTGTTCTTCGCGGTGTCAGTTTCTAAATAGAAGATGTTCAATGTTCTTTGGGACTTGATGTAAGATTTAAAGGGTGTTTTGTCATAGATTGAAACTCTATCTATGACAAATCTTGTGTTTTATATATGGTGGCTAGAAAAAACATACAGTTAGAATATATATTAGTTGTACTAAAGGCTATCTCTGAGGACATAATCATCATTCTTATCTCACCATGCATCTTTTATCTATATTTTGGCATGGCGGGCGGATTTAATTTAAGGACATTCTGCATTATGTCCTTGACGGGCGGTATGTTCAGGATTGCATCCACAGAGTTTTGGTATAAGTCATTATAAAAACAAACTGGCCACTAATTATAACATCAAAAGGACGATATTGAAAAAGGGGATTCTATATTTGAATATTTTCACTGCAATACGAATCTCCCGCGAAACTGCATGTAATTTTTGTATCGTTTTTCGATAATAAATTTAAATTAGTATTTGCCACTACACTGGGTTTTATTTTTAGTCACGAATCGTAGTAATTCGATCAACCGCAATTGAGAGTTTTGAGTCATAAACTCAATTGCGGTGTTGATTCTCCAACATAGCAATTGCTACTTATCCTTTGTTATTAGAAGAAAATCCTAGGAAAGAATCATTGAATTGATTTTTAGGGTTCCGTACTCAAAGGGTAAAAACGGAACCCTAATTTAATATCACTCCGCTGTCCGTCTGTCTGTCTCTCACCAGGCTGTATATCTCATGAACCGTGATAGTTAGACATTTGAAATTTTTACAGATGATGTATGCTGTTGCCGCTATAACAACAAATAAGTAAAATATAGAATAAAATTAATATTTAAGGGGGCTCCCATAGAACAGACATGATTATTTATAGTACGGAACCCTTCATGCGCGAGTCCGACTCGCACTTGGCCGGTTTCTTCTTTTCTCCCAGACCAGCATGGTTTGACTAAACAAACAATCAAAATCATCTGTTTGGGAAATAGGTTGCCGCGGTTTTCTTTAATTTCAATTTTAACAATTATTACACTCATGATAACTTTTGAATGGTATGTCCGATTTGAATAATTCAAAAAGTAATTTACAGGTACTGATATAGCCTTGAATTCAAAATGATTTATTTTGATAAGGATTCATACCAAGGTACGAATAATGTGGCCTCGTTTGTATCGGCGTTGCTATTGTATATTGGATAGTTATTGTGACGTAACTGTGATAGTTAACCATATGCTGCCGCGGACTTTTTTGTAGACGTTGATGTCCTTTATAAAACTGTAGTACATCACTTTGCTCTATTGTCAATAGTTTCCGCAGCGTACGCGATAGAAGGATTTTTCTTGCTATTTTTTTCACACCATGGGTTACATTATCGAAGTTTTCATACGGATCCCTAACTTTTTTGAAAATATTCTATAGCCTATGTTCATCAGGGATAATTTAGGAGTCTAATGGTGAAAGAATTATTCAAATCGGCCTAGTACTTTCGGAGCCTATTCAATTCAAACAAACAAACAAACAATAAAAACTTAGTGTAGATTAATCTATACATATAATAAAACAGTAAAAATATTTTGTCTGTACATTTCGAATTTTTGACTGAAATGGATAGAGGGACGCTTAAAAAGATTAATAGAAAGCAAAAAATTTTTTTTGGAATTTCTCGTCTGTCTGTCTGTCTGTCTGTCTGTCTGTCTGTCTGTCTGTATGTATGATCACGATTATCTCCGAAAATACTGAACCGATTTACTTCAAACTTTCACCAATTGCTTTGTTTTAACTCAGCAAAACATTTAAAGTTTGTTTCATCAAAATCGGTTCATTAAAAAAAAGTTATTGTCATTTGAATGAACTCAAAGCATTAGTTTGCCTGCAAATATACACGGTAAATTTTTTATCGTTTTGGACCCATAAAGGGGTGACTCAGAACATCAAAATGAACAACTTTTTCTACGGGAACAATGCTGGGAACTCAAAAAAAAATTCGACATTCCCATACAAACTGGCCGGGCGGCGGGACTCTTTTTTATGGAAATGACGAATTTTTTTTTGAGTTCCCAGCATTGGTCCCATAAAAAAAGTTGTTCATATTAATGACCTGAGTCACCCCTTTAAGGGTCCAAACTGTTCCTGAGGGATGGACACTAACGGCGGCGTCGTAGTCGCGGTCAAACGGCAAACCAACCGAAACTGCTGCGCCTAGAAACTTGAAATTTGGTAAAGGGGTTCTTTTAATGATGTAATTGAGCGCTAAGACAGGATTTTTAAGAAATTTAACTTCTAAAGGGGTAAAATTTATATGGAATTTTCTCATTTTTGGACTTAGAAGTATGAAAGTAGGTATATAAGTTCTCGATTAAAATTAAAAAAGATGTGTGTGGGTAGATGAAATTTGCAAAATTCACCCCCCCCCCTTAAGGGGTAAAATGGGGGTGGGTGGGTGGTATAAACTTTGTATCGAAATTTTCTCATTTCTGGACTTAGACGTATGAATTTAAGTATATAAGTTCTAGGTTACTATTAAAAATATCTGTGTATGTAAAATGGACGATATTTTCCCCTGAAGGGGTAAAATAGCGGGGTAAATATTGTATAGGAATTTACTTATTTCTAGA
Organism: Elegia similella; assembly: GCA_947532085.1. Classification (NCBI taxonomy): domain Eukaryota; kingdom Metazoa; phylum Arthropoda; class Insecta; order Lepidoptera; family Pyralidae; genus Elegia; species Elegia similella. The sequence goes on along the minus strand of OX383927.1, from coordinate 30,384,776 downwards.
CTTAGAAGTATGAAAATAGGTAAATAAATTCACGATTACAATTGAAAAAGATCTGTGTAGGTCAACTGGAAAAAAAATCCCCCAGAAGGGGGGTAAAGTTTGTTTGGAAATTTTCTCATTTCTGGACTTGAAGTATGAAAATAAATAGGTATGTTCTCGATTACAATTAAAAAAGATATATATGGGTGAAATGGACAAAATTCACCCCTAAAGGGGTAAAATGGGAGGGTAAAGGTTTTATGGAAATTTTCTCATTTCTGGACTTAAAAGTATAAATAATATCCATACTTCCATACTAATACTAAAATTATAAATGCGAAAGTAACTCTGTCTGCTGTCTTTTTACGCTTCAACCATTGAACTGATTTGGATGAAATTTGGTATGGAGGTAGTTTGATGCCCGGGGAAGGACATAGGGTATATTTAATTCCGGGAAATTTTACTGTTCCCGAGGGATCGACACTAACGCGGGCGGAGCCGCGGGCAACAGCTAGTGAAAAATAAAAATTCAAATAACCAAACACTACATCATCATCAAAATTTAACCTTTTGCACGCCAGCGCTTGTTTACGTTACTTCACCCCCGACGCCAGGCTAGTACTAATTGTAATAACTTTAGTTGTCAATGGCGTCTGTCACGCGGCCGTTTTGCACTCAGTTGTTCTGATGTTTTGCAACTAAAGTGGTCAATGGCGCTCAATAGGTTAAAAGGAACGCTCTTGTGGAGTCCTCCATTTTAGTCTATTCTCTGCCAGTTCTTTCACATCCTGGTACGAAACCCTATCCACTTTTCTTTTATTTGTTTAAAATAACAAACACTACATAGACAAATAGATTTATTAATTAACATACAAATGATCAGTGAAATTGTTAGGTCTACAACGGGGAGAACTGTATCATGCTCTTGATGTCCTTCAGGATGACGTCCATGAAGCCGCGGTGCGATGCTGGCTGACTCTGAAAAAAGACATCAATTTACTCGATATTGAGGACAACCAACTACAGAACCGATTTTGATGAACTTTAAATGGGACCAATCTGGATGCATATCCGTACAAGCAAAAAAAAATATTTTTTCAAATCATTCTCACCAGCAAACTAACATAAAAAATACAACTGAATTGATAAAACCTCTTTTTTGGAAGAAGGTAAAATATAAAGCTTATGATTTACGATTATTTAATTAAGAAATAGAATATAAATAGAATAATTAAGAAATAAGGCGAATGCAAAATAAATCACATATACAGGGTAAGTGGTATCTAACGCATAACCTCCTAAAGACAACTTAGGTACATCAAGATTAACTACGTTTGTTATTTTCATACAAAAAAAAATCAAGCAAAAAAAAAAGGAATTCTACTTGTCTTAACTCTATGTCAATCAGCGCTACGAGGTAATATTAGTAGATACCTACGCTCACGGCTATAGTAGAATTAAACATAGACTTAACGTTTAATAGAAATCCACATAAAAGCTAATGCATGTAAAATCTAACTACATATGTATTGCGTTTAGGTAATAGTCATAGAACAAACGTTGTTATTCATGATGTACCTAAGTCGTCTTTAGCAGGTTATGTGTTAGTTAACTATAACCCTGTATAAAATATTATGGTTTACGATGTCAAACTTAGTTTACATTAAAATCGAAAATATGTGATGAAAAAATTTCACCACAGGTAGGATTTGAACCTACAACCTTCGACATCTAACCCGTCGATGCTCTCAACCACTGAGCTGCCGTAGCTTCAAATCACCGCGGCGAATTTGTTCATCACATATTATAGGTACACGCATTCGAAGCATGCGTAATCTCCATTACTACCCACTATCTAGAAGTGTGGTATCCAACTTAATTCATATCAGATGAATTGAAAGTTGATTAAAGTGGAGAAAGCTTTCTCAATTAATTATTGGCGAAATTTTTTCATCACATATTTTCGATTTTAATATTAAACCGAGCTATTATTATAATTAGTTTACATTCCCGCAGGAAGACGATAGAGGCATTCCGTAAACAACCGTGAATTTGGAAATTTGTTTTTTCATGTGCGTAAGTGGCCAACACTGGTGTCAGATTTTTCAAGCTGCCTAAAGACATCTGCATCAGTATGCATGCAGAGGGCAGCAGCATCGGATACACAAGAAGCCGAAGTACCTGCGCTCGCCAACCCGCCTGCCAAGCGTGGTGAGCATGGCAATATCCTCCCATGGAATGAAGAATCTTTGGGAGAGGCCCATGTCCAGCAGTGGACCTTTTGTGGCTGTAATGATGATGATGACAGGCCTCTGACTCAGTTTAAAGACTGCCTTTAATGTCGGGTGTTGGTGTAGCATTGGGTGCAATACCTTGGCCGTGGCCAGCAGCTGGTCCACGAAGCGGTCGTGGAACACGGCGGCGAGCTCCTTCCGCAGCGCGGGCAGCTCCGCGCCGCCTGCCCCGCGCCACGCCGTCGCTACCGTCATCGCTGGAACACATTACTCATCAGGAATCGAACTTATCATTAGGTAGGTCCAACCTACTTAGGCACCAGTTCTCTCCACTTATTATAGGTTCTTTGGTACTCGTTAATCATGCAAATCAATTGAAGATAAAAATAAACGATTTATGTATCAGGCAGGTGACATCACTGTGACATGAGGTATACTCATAAAAATTAAGATTTTTTTAAGAATAAGAAATTATGATCCGGCTCGAAGGACCAAAAAAAATGTATGGCACCGTTAGTCCAAGAACAAAACGGGAAGAGTTGGGTACCGACGGAATAACCAAACTCCATATATAGTAAATATAGTAATATTATATAGTAAGGATAGTAAGGATGATCATCGATGACATTATTACTAAGATACATGTACCTTGTACAAACATGTACCGCGTTATTTATTAGAAAAAATATGTACTTAATGAATCAATGAACCGCATCGATGCGAAAGGATTTCCATACTTTGCGCGCGTTTTGTAAAGGCAAATCGTCGATCACCGTCGATTAGCCGACCCTTACGTGATTTAATTTCTTCTTTTTTGTCCTGCCCTTTTCCCATTATTTGACGTCGGGTCTCCTGTGGGTCTCCTCACTCTTCTGCGCCAGGTTAATCTATCCTGGCAGATGGACTTCTTTGAGGTCTCTTTGTATTTTAGACCACCAGGTTAATGGCGGGCGGCCTCTACCTTTCTTCTTCTCAGGCAGATGTAGTGCAATCTGTACCACATGGTCTTTATTTCTTCTTTTAACATGTCCGTACCATCTGAGGCGGTTTTCAGTGAGTTTCTGTGTGATTGGTGTGACTTTAAACCCTTAATTGATATAATTTAAACACATAAATATTCAACTTACATGTATCCATATGCGACTTCGGCTCAGCAGGTGCTGTAAGCCGCAAATACACCACCACATGCGCCCAAATGAGATGCAACGCGCATTCTAACGCATGAGAACAGCATTGCAACTCTAGTTGTCGAGTCTTGGCGCGAGACCAGAGCTCGCCGAGTGCTTTGACACGGATCTCGGCTGGCGAGTTGGAAGATGGTATGGCGGCGCCGGCCGAGGAGGCTTCTTCTGGTAATAGCTTCTTCATATCTGTAAGAAACACATTATATTGTTTTGGTATCTTTTAAGGCCTGCGCAGACGTGGAACAGTGGCGAACAAAATGTCACAGCGCGCTCTTTATAAATGACGCTGTATATAAAGAATAAAGAAGGTCCAAGGACGTTACCCTGTGGCACGCCATAATTAATAGATGTGTCGGTACTAAGATGGAATTTAATTTCGACTCTCTGTGAACAATCGATCAAGAAGCCCTTAAAGATATCATGAGCTGATCCCCTAACAACAAAGTGTTTGAATTTATCAAAAAGTATGAGAGTAGAAACTGTATCAAAGGCTTTAGAGAGGTCTTAAACATTCTGACACATCTCTCTTTCTGATTGAGGCCTTTCCTTCCAAAGATGTCTCTTTTGTAAAATTTGAGGTTATTGCGGTTTCAATAAGTAACAAGACCATTGTTTCGTAGTTTTCTCAAAATTCGGATAGCGGTGAAAGTACGAAATCTGTTTCTCACAGAACAAAGGATTTATGCAGCGCTTGCAGCAGCTGCAGCACGGGCCGCTAAGGACTGTGTGACTCACCGTCCAGCGTGATGGTGGGCACGCTCTGCGGCTTGTGGCGCACGCTGGCCAGCAGCTTGTCGTGCTGCAGCACGGGCCGCTAAGGACTGTGTGACTCACCGTCCAGCGTCATGGTGGGCACGCTCTGCAGCTGGTGGCGCACGCTGGCCAGCAGCTTGTCGTGCTGCAGCACGCGCTGCAGCAGCGCTTGCAGCAGCTGCAGCACGGCGCCGCAGCCGGGCGCGGCGTCGGCGGCAGCGTCGGGTCCACCGGCCGCGGCGCGCAGCACTACGCGCGTCCCCGCCGAGTCCATTATGTTGCGCGCGTACGTGAGCAGGTTGCACAGGATCTGGAGATCAATTGTTGCCACCCCCATGTTATTTGGTTTGATTGATACGTAAATGGTGGACAGGGATGTCATCCTTAACTGCGTGGCTGGTGGTAACAGGTATGGTATCGTGTACGCGCACCCGGCATCCCGAGCTACAACTTGCTTTTCCCCTATTCATCCGAGTGAGCAGAACAGAGAGCACAATACCCTTACCAGATAAAACAAATTCCTGTCTTTCTCTAGCTAAACATGCTTCCGATGGGGAGCAGCGTCGGCCAAAAAACTGCATGCGCCAACCCGCCTGCCAAGCGTGATATGGCAATTCCCATTGCATAAAGAATTCTTGGGATAGGCCATTGTCCATCTGTAGACTTATTACGATTTATATATACCGGTTACGGGGCTAAAAACAACGACGCGCGCCTAGAAATCAGGGTCTCTATCGGGCTCCGACTTGCCAAAGTGGAATACCCCTATCCAACCCCCCCTCGTACTCAAGAACGAGGGAGTAAAGTAGGATTAGCTCCGATTACGGGCACTTGCACCCAGGATAGGCTTTTCAGGGAACGTAACTTTCGGCCTATAGGGCAAAAGATGACAGTTGATGCAAGCCAAAGGCTTTTGCCATTGTTTCTGATATTGATTTGCTGTCTCTCCAAGCCTTGCGCACACAGGCATCGCCCAAAGCCGAGGTTCGTCCCTCCGACGGGCTCTTTGGTGATGTTGTCTATACAGGTTTAGGACACTCTGCCCTCACCTCAAACGCCCGGTGAAGTAGCAAAAGCTCACTTGAAGCTAGCTACATTTTCATGCAGTGCATTCGGCAGATGCGGCCTGTCCAATCCCACTTTAACTTGCGCAGTTTTGCGACCCACATCAGCAATACCGGCGATTGAACGAAGCACTGTGTTCGGCTCTCTGTCCAACCTTGTGACATCCAGAATACTTCGCTCCATAGCTATTAGGCAAATCTTGAGCTTGGACTTCTGCTCCTCGGTGTGATGAAGTTTGGGCACCGTAGGTTAGGATTACTTAGGATGGGCAAGATGCACATGTCGATGAGTCTGCGTTTCAGTGAGAGTGAAAGATCACCCTTCATAAGCTCTTTCATGGACCAGTAACATAGTCGGTCGATGACCATCCACCTCCCCCTCATCTTCCCACTCCCTCTAACCCTCGGCTCGGGCAATTACCCGGGTGGAAGGAATCCCTTCTTTCCTATGGCTGTAGACTCGTGCCATAATCCGGGTAGAATAAATAAATATATAGGACATATCACACAAATTGAGCTAACCCCACAGTAAGTTGTGAGCTTGTGTCGTAGGATACTAACTCAACGATACTATATTTTATAATAGATACTTATATAGATAAACATCCAAGACCCAGGTCAATCTAAAAAAGATCGTTTTCCATTATGACCTGACCGGGGATCGAACCCGGGCACCCTCGTGTCGCAGGCTGAAGCCATTACCTATCACCCCAATACTATGAGATAAATAAAAAAAAACCGGTCATATTACAAATCATTGCGGGAGGCCTATGTCCAGCAGTGGCCTTCTTGCGGCTGAGATGATGATGATGATGAAATTTAAAAAACATACGGCTACTTCGATTCCAGGGTGTGCATGGTCGATTGACCGTGACACCTACTCGGAATGATGATTATGACTTCGATTATCAGTACATACCTTGTAATAGAGCGTGTCAATATCTGGCTGTGGCTGGGCATTATTGGCACGGGGAACCTTGGTGAACCTGGCCAGAAGGGCCAACATTAACGTCTGGACTCGTTGGATGCCCGCTGCACTCTGTTGGAGGGCTGTATCATCTTGCACAGCTCCGAATACTTCACGATTAGAGGCACGTCCGATCACGGATGTCAGTGCTTCCACCTCCGTGAGAAGCTCAGGGGGAGAATTGGGATGTGCAGCTCTGAAATAAGAGTAAAATATGAATGGCAAAGGATAGACAAGTGACACGACTGTGTTGAGTGGAGACTGGTTTATTCAGGGTTCCACAAACAATATATACTTAACAATTACTTAAATTCATATCATTTCATCATCATCATCATCACAGCTGCAAAAAGTCCTCTGCTGGACAAGGGCCTCTCCCAGGGATTCTCCGTTCCATGGGAGGATATTGCCACGTTTGGCAGGCGCGTTGGCGAGCGCAGTTTCTTTGGCATCTTGTGCTTACGATGCTGCTGCCCATCGCAAGCATGTTTAAGCTGAAGAAGGATAGGAATGTGTTGGATTTGGGAAAGGAATTATAGGTATTGGGATACTCGGATGAATGGAGGACAGCAAGTTGCAGCTTGAGAGGCCAGGTGCGCGTATCCGATGCCTTACCTGCAACTACCGAACAGGCGATTGAGGATTATAACCCTGACCATAAATTCTGTAGTGTAGTAGGTATAGCCTTAAGGGCCCGTACTACCTCACACTGCTTTGCATGATTGAGTGTTATATCAATAATAATTAAATACTCAAGTTGAAATAAAAATGCAGCAAAGTTCAGGACTAACTCTGGTAACTATATGACTCAAAAACACGATTGCGTTAAATTTTCTCGATATAAAAAAATTGCAAAGTTGCCTCCAAATCACGTCTAATTTACTCGGTATATAGCATTATTCACCAAATACATTAAAATTATATCATATATTTATATGAAACTTGAAACTTTCGATTATTATTGCATTACAGTTAAGGCAGCCATCATGTGTTTTTCTTTTTCGAATAACCCTTGAATATTCCTAAAAAACGAAAATATCCAAAGTAGCCAACGCGTTTAGACCATCCGCGTTTGTATCGCCACGCCGCCTGGCATATGTCGGGCTCTTAACCCGTCTGGCCAGCGAGGAGAGTGTAAGCCAAATCCTCTGTCTGCTCTTGGCCAAGTATGGCTCCGGTAGTACAGAGGGTCATGCTCCTGCAGTGGAGACTAAAAAGACCTGATGATGATAGACTGCCAGTCTCATACAAAAATATTGGCCCCACTTAACGCCTATTACAAACATGTATAAAGTACCTGGCAAGCATGCCGGCCGGCCGTGGTAATTAGTTCCACTAACTGCCACTATGGGCGGCGGCGAGGGCGCTGCTGTGCAATAGTAACAGCTTTTTAACCCGTCACTAGATGGCGTTAGCCGCTTGATAAAAACAAGGAAAACTGAAAAATATTGGTTTAATATAAGCCGAAAATATGTTTTTAACCTTACATAAGCAATTTTTCGTGAATACTGATTTTAATTTCTTATAATATGGTGGATACTTAGTTGTGAATAAACCTGTGGCGCCATCTATGTGATGAGTCTGAAACAAATCTTAATACACAGTTTGATGCCACATGCAAAAAGATTCGAAAACAAACTTAGAGAGGTCTTACTGATGTTTAAGAGCTTCGTTTACCTTGTATTTCCTAAGTCGCCTCTTACGACCTCCATGGGAAGACTATGAGTGGTCCTATTCTACTCTGCCGAAAACCACACGGCTAGCTGGCAGTCTTATGTCAGTATTATATTGTCTATGGCATACCTGAGAACAACGTCCACACATTCTAAATGGCTGAGCAGCAAATGCGTTACATGGATGACGCAGCTGTGGTTTTGTGTTCCTAAAGTCGTCAGTAATGCGTTACACAGCGACAATGCTGGGACTAGAATTTGCCGGAACCTGGGAACATAATATTGGACATTATGGCCTCTTTTCTCGACTGCAGGAGACTAATATCTTTCGCACATTTCTATGCATAACCGAAATGGCTGTATGGATTTCTGGAATCAAAGTATTAACCCTTTCAACGCGAACTCCGAATAAAATGACAAACATTTCCGTACCCATTTCGCGAGCGTGGTTGTTTCCGACCAGGCTTTTTTATTTTACTATGGTGTATTCGGATGAAAATATATCCACTGTAAACAAAATGAACGTAAACAAAAATACACTTATCTCATAATTTAAAGCAAAATTAAAATGTCTTGCGCTAGGACAATTGATGAAGTCTCGCAGTGAAAGGGTTAATAGTTTCCAAGTGTACTAGAATATGTATTAAAAAATAAAATAGATTTAATTATTTATTAACTATCGACTAGGGTAATTTAAAGGCTACAAAAATATGTAAAACTGTGGTTTTAATCAATCATTAAATATACATGGTGAAATTTTGATCGTTTTGGGCCCTTAATGGGGTGACTCAGACCATCAATGTGAACAACTTTTTCTATGGGACCAATGATACCAATGATACGACTTTTTCTATGGATTTCAATAGTCTGATAATAAACGATTTTTATTTTTTTATTTTTTTTTTTTTTTATAATGATGGGAACTCAAAAAAAATTTCGTCATTTCCATACAAAAGAGTTCCGCCGCCCGGCCAGTTTGTATGGGAATGTCAATTTTTTTTGAGTTCCCAGCATTGTTCCAATAGGAAAAGTTGTTCATTTTGATGGTCTGAGTAACCCCTTTAAGGGTCCCAAACGATCAAAATTTCACCATGTATATGTACAGCCAAGATTAGCTGTCGGATTCTCCGATTCATAATAATAAATAAATATATACGGATAGATTGAGCTAGCCCCAAGGTAAGTTCGAGACTTGTGTTATGGGATACTAACTCAACGATAATATATTTTATAACAAATACATATATAGATACACATCCAAGACCCAGGCCAATCTGAAAAAGATCATTTTCCATCTTGACCTGGCCGGGGATCGAACCCGGGCACTCCATGTCGCAGGCTGGCGTGTTAACCACTGCGCCACGGAGCTGTCAATGTTATAATACTACTTTATCCATCTCTTCATATAATTTTTATTCGCTTACCTATTGGTGACTGAAGGCACGAACTGGGTATCAGTATGAGATCCATATCCAGTATGCACGTCAGGGTGACAATCCAAAGCTCGCATATTGGCCAGACACGATAAAGCACCCTGCGCCAAGACGGTTTCGGCGCCCCAACGAGTGCTGGCTATCTTGATGAGCAGCGCCATCTTGGATTCGTACACGTAGAGCACGCGGAGAGATTTCGGGTTGGGTTCGAGCGTCTGTTAAAATAATATTTCACTTTTATACATTCTAAAGTGCCTGCAATACACTAACAGTTGTTCAAACAGAAATATGCGCTAGGAATTTAAGGTATAAGTACTTTTTGCTAACTTTAAACTTTTAAAATATATACGGAATTCAGGTATCAGAATCACAGTTCAGTCATGTTTAATAAGTCGGAATCGCCGACTGACTCGCCGACGAACTCCATTGCAGTCTCTACTAAATTGTCGCGGCGAGTACTCACAACAATGCAACATGAGCGCCATATTTGAAATAAATAAATATATATGGACAAATCACACAGATTGAGCTAGCCCCAAAGTAAGTTCAAGACTTGTGTTATGGGATACTAACTCAACGATACTATATTTTATAACAAATACATATATAGATACACATCCAAGACCCAGGCCAATCTGAAAAAGATCATTTTCCATCTTGACCTGGCCGGGGATCGAACCCGGTCTAGCTAGTCGAAATGGTAGAATATCGATTCTATCCGCCGCAAATTCTCACGCTTTCGTATGGTGAATATTATTTTGCCCTATTTTTTCAAGTGTCTTAAGCGATAATATGTATTACAGCAGTTAAGATAAGATTTAAAATCGTATGACACTAAAATTTCTCGCCGCTTCGTTGCCGGCCGCTGCCAACTTTTGTGTGATTTGACTTTATTCGATTGGAATTTCTGAATGGCCCCACGAGATCATGTACCTGCGTCGCGTGTCATCGGATACCATTGGGTACCAATGGTTTCTATCAATTTCCAATCGGATCCCATTGTAAACCGTCGGCCCTACCTACTGGATTCCAATTGGATACCATCGGGTCCCAACAAATTCTATTGATCTCATCAGAATCCAATCTTGTTCAATCTACTACCATCAACAACCACTAAGAAGTAGTAATTTGTATTAACTAGTTTTAGAATCATTAGAACTATTCACAAGGTTCAAACACATAAGAAAAGGATCACTCGTTGATTTTATTCTCATGTGAATAATTGACGGCTTGAGTGGCAGATCCATTCTACAAGTTAAGAATCGAACTCCACTGTGGTTTCGCTTTCCTCAGAATGCGTCACAGCACATCATGATTTTTGACTAGTAGCCGAAACTTAATAGATGCAACTTTTAATATCTTGCAACTGTTAAAAGATTGTAACTTCTTTCAAAACAGATTCTACATCTACGAGGGGGGTCAAAAAGTTCGCGGAATGGAGGGGTTAGCGAGTGGTGGGGGACCTGCCGCAGTTAGTAACTAATGAGCAACTCTTTGTGAGTATATATGCCAAGTTTGAACCCGATTGTGTCAAGTTAGCCTAGCCTAGCTACCGAAGTTTCTTAGTGAATTGACGTACGAGCCCACCAAAAACCACCAGCCTTCTCGCCGGCTAATATTTATTAGTCGTCGCGAGCAGAGCGCCCAGCGCTTTACTCACAAAGCGTTGGCGGGGACCACCTGAACACTCATTTCCGGGACTGCGCTTCGTTTGCCTTGATCTCCTTAGTACCTGGCCTCCCACCAGCGGGTCTCACCAGGGAAAGGGGGGGAGAGGTAGGCCAAGCCGCGGTCCAGACGGGCTGCGTCAGGTGGCTACCCCCCTGAGCGCTTCTTCGCTCCAGTATGGAGCACCCCGATTCGGAGACGGAGGCGGCGTCTTCTCGCCCCTCCGGTCGACCGCTTTGTGACGCTCCGGGAACGCACAGCGCGCCCCGGACACCCCAGCAGGAGGCAGGCATAGCGCCGCCCAGCCCTGCACTGTCGCCAAAAGGACTCTTTGACCGAGACTGCATCGTTTTGGGCCGCATCATAGTATCCGGCATCCTTTCGGACGGCCTGCAGCGGTGGATGGCGCTATACATGCGCATCGCCGCCGATGAAATGGCAGGAAACCTGCCAACACTTGAAGACCGCGCAGCCTTGGAGAGGGCAGCCAACGGAGGCCTGACCCAACTGCCGCCAGCGATCCCACCCAAAATGGGAATTAAAAGGAAAACCCGCGACGAGGAAGCCACGACAACGTCGTCGAAGAAAAAACCACGGGCGAAATCAAGCCCGCCACACAGCCGCCGCCAACTCGCCGAGGCTCAAGTTGAAGCCCTCATGCCGCCCCCAGGCGCGGCAACCCCCGGACGAACCCCTAAGGACCTACAACCCCAATTTGGATGGTCCAAACGCGACCCTCGCCGTCACCATCGCCGAACGGACTCGCCCCACGAAGCCGCCCCGGGCCCATCCCAGCCCCTAGATGCGCCCCCAGATGAAGCCACCACCTCCCAGGAGGAGGACTACCAGGATGCAGAGGAAGCCACACCACGGGACATGCCCAGTCTCGATGTTTTCGACTTCCTCGAGGAGGCACCGCCGCAGCCCGCGCCGCGTAATTATTTACGCAAATGTCAACAAACGGCGAGCGCGGACGGAGCAACGAGCGACACAGCCTCCTCGTCGCAAAGCGAAACGGGCACTTGAATGCGGCCTGTCCGACAACATTGCGTGGGTGGACCTCCCACCACGATCGACGGAGCCTCGCAGCGACAGGCACTATCGCTGCATGTATCGCCCACCCCAGCCGCTCGAAAAATAAATTTCGCAGCCGGAACCGCCGTAACTACCACCCCCGCTGGACAAGATCCTGCAGGAGAGACAGGAGCACCTGCCCCGCCCCCGAGCCTAGCAAATGCAGTGGCCCAGGGCACAAGAAAGTCCGCAGCAGAAATTTTGAAGACATCCAACCAATTGGGAATGACCAGGACTTCCTCGGGAGAGCAGGAGCCACCAACTGCCCCGGCCCTAGCCACTGCAAAGGCCCAGGGCAAAAATAAGAAGACGCCCGGTACCAAGGAATCGGACGAATTGGCGACACCTTCGACCTCAGCAGCGTCCACGGGCCTAGCAACACAAGCGCCAAGGGCCCAGGGCGCAAATATCGACGCCCCTAAGGGTAAATCCCGCTACCCTCCGATAGTGGTGGAACATTTACCAAACTGGCTCCACCACTTTAAGGAATTGAAGAGCCGCCTCGGGCGCGCCCCAAATGGGCGCCCGTATGGAAGAGGGTTCCGCTTCACGCCGGGAGGAGACGACGAGTACCGCCTACTGCAGCGGTACTTCGGCGAGCTGGAGCGTACGGAGAAAATTGCGTGGTTCTCCTACAGCCTGCCCGCCGAGCGACACCTCAAAGTCGCCATTAGAGGACTCCCTGCGGACACGAAAGAGGACGCCATCAGAGAGGATTTGGAAGACCTAGGCTTTGAGGTTGAGGCAGTCAAAGGAATCCGGGCTCGCGGCGGACGACCCGGATGCATATACTACTGCCTCATCAAGAAAACCGAAGGCTACCTCGAGGTCTACAAGATCAGAGAGCTGCTCCTCATCCCTGGCATCAAAGTGGAAGCCTGGAGGGGAAAAAAAGGACCTGCGCAGTGCCACAGATGCCAACAGTTCCGGCACAGCAGTCACAACTGCCACCGGCCGCAGGCGTGTGTACGCTGCGGCGGCCCCCACAGCGCGCGAGACTGCCCGCGCCCCATTGAAGAGCCTGCCACCTGCACGAACTGTGGAGGGGCGCACCCTGCAAACAACGCAGCGTGCCCCGCCTTCCGGCAGGAGGCTAGAAACAAGCGTGCCGACACTGTGGCCCGCACTGCGACAAGCGCACCCCCTCCCCCGCCCGCGGAAGTTGAGGAGACAGCCCCCGCCTCTCTGATGGCGCCCGCAAACCCACCCACTGGGCGAAGCGAAGCGCCAAAGAAAAAGAAGAAAAAGAAGAAGAAAGCAGCCCCTACAGCGCCTCCCTCCGCCCAAGCGGGACCTGCTGAAAAGGGAAAGAAGCCGGCGGCCGCATCCAAGGCGGCTCCCCCCAAGAGCCAGGTGCCCCCGGCCCCGACTCTACCGACGCCACCCGCCATTGACCTCACTTCGCCGCAGATAGCGGCAATGACGGAGGCCATCACAGCGGCGGTCCTCAGAGGGCTATCCGGACTGCCTCCTCTTCGCGGGTAGCCCTCTGAGACTGGTTCATTGGAACGCCCAGTCCCTCACGGGGAAACGCAGACTACTGGCGCAGTTTCTCCGTGAGCACCGCATCGACGTCGCACTTGTCAGCGAGACTCATCTTCGGGATGGTGAACACTTTACCATCCCGAATTACTTTGTATATCGGAAGGACGAGAAGTCACCGGTCACCGGGCAAGCATACCGCGGTCTGGCGGTGCTTGTGAAGAAGAGTATCGTCCATCAGGCCATACCAGTTCAAGAGTTCCAGTCACTGTACGCGCTTGGCGTTCTGCTCAGCATTGCTGGCCAGGAGCTGAGGGTGTTCGCAGTATACGCCCCACCGAAGCCGCACAAACTCAACGTAGAAGAGGTCCGCGCTCTGCTGCGAGCGCCCACGCCGACTATACTGGCCGGCGACCTGAACACCAAGCACACGCACTGGAACTCTACCAGGGACAGCCTTGAGGGACGAGCTCTGCTGCAATGCGCCACAGACCACCACTTCGACGTGATGGGCCCGGACGAGCCGACGCACTACGACCAGTTCGGGAACGGCGACGTCCTCGATGTGGTGGTCTGCAAGCGCATCACAACACCGCCAGAACAAATGGTCTCGCTGGAGCTACCCTCAGACCACAGACCGGTACTTCTTGCCCTTCAAGAAACACCGGCTAGGGTCTCGCTGACAAGAAGACGCCGCAAGACGGACTGGGCCGCATTCCAGGCCTCCGTCAATGAATCTTGCCCACGGACGCCAGTCTCCACCACTGCTGAGGTTGAAGAGGCAGCGGACGCGCTCACCCACTGCATCCGCAGCGCCCTGGACTCCTCGACGAGCGATCTGCCGATCCAGGGGAAACAGCCCCCACTTCCGGCCGCCCTGAAACAACTGATCGAGGAGAAGAGGAGGCTGCGGAGACGGTGGCAGCAAACTCGCTGCCCTGTCATGCGCCAGGACCTCAACAGACTGGTGGAGAGGGTCAAGGACGCCCTCGAAGAGGAAGCAGCCAGATCGTGGGAGAGCCATCTCCTCACGGTGGGCGATCACGTCCCCTCCGTGCATCGCCTCTGCCGACAGCTGTCGCGCGAGCCCCAACCCGTGCGGCCGCTGCTCGGCCCGGACGGCCTCCCACGATTTAAAGCCCAGGACCGCGCCGACATCCTGGTGCAGCATTTGGAGCGTCAATTTACGCCAAACGCCGCCACCGACCTGGAACACAACGCCATGGTCGAGAACAACGTGCGAGAGTACCTCGCAGCGCCGCTAGCAGCCGATGAGGATCCCATCGTCGTCTCGCCGGGCCAGGTGCAGCGGGTGATCTGCCGCTTGAAGCCCAGGAAAGCCCCGGGCGAGGACCGTATCACGAACGAGGCGCTCCGCCATCTGCCGCCGCGAGCCATCACAGCGGCGACGCGCCTCTTCAACGGGATACTTCGCTCGGGACACTTTCCTTCAATCTGGAAGGACGCCCGGGTCATCATGCTGCCCAAGCCGGGCAAGGACGCGAGACGACCTGAAAATCATCGGCCCATCGCGCTGCTGAGCAAGCTCTCGCAGTTGTTCGAACGGCTAGTGCTCCGGCACATTGCTCCGCACATCACACCCCGTGCGGAGCAATTTGGCTTCAGGCCGGAGCACTCGACGACGCTCCAGGTGGCAAGGATGCTGCACAGGATGTCGGAGAGCGCCAACAAAAAGGAATGCGTGGCTGCCGTACTCCTCGACTTCGCCATGGCGTTCGATAGAGTGTGGCACGAGGGGCTAGTGCACAAACTATCGACGTCCAAGATGCCCAGAAGACTGGTCAGGATCGTGGCCTCTTTTCTCCAAGACCAAAGAGTCCACGTGGCGGTTGAAGACGCCGTATCGGAGGCGCGGCCCGTCAGAGCGGGAGTGCCGCAAGGAAGCTGCCTCTCGCCGGCCTGTTATGCCTAGTTCACTGACGACATCCCAGTCGTCGGTCGGGTAGAGCTGGCGCTGTACGCGGACGACGCGGCATACTACGCGTCGTCCCTGAATCCGCTGCACGCATGCAAGAAGCTGCAGCCCACCCTAGATGCTCTACCTGACTGGCTCTCCAAATGGAGACTGTCAGTGAACGTCAGCAAGACACAGGCCATTCTGACGGGTGGCCGTCATCAACCGCCTCCTCTGCAGTTACTCGGCGAGCCAGTGCCGTGGCAGCCGCACGTCAAGTACTTGGGGGTCACAATCGACAGGAGATTGACGCTGAAGCCGCACGTCGATGATGTCGTGGCGAAGGTGAAGCTGGCCAGGGCGAAGCTGCGGGGAGTCCTGTCCTCGCGCTTGCCCCTGAAGACGAAGCTCGGGATCTATAAGACCTACATTAGATCCCGCCTCACGTACGCGGCCCCGGCATGGTACGCGTACTGCTCGGAGTCTAACAAGAAGAGACTCCGCGCACAAGAGAACCTCAGTCTCCGAGCAGTCGCTGGGGCCCCACGCTACGTGAGGAACGCGACGATCTTCAGGGACTTGAAGATGGAGGGACTCGACGCCTTCATCGCCCGCCTGGCCAGACAGCTATATGCAAGTGCGGACGCGTCGGCGCATGCCCATCTGCGTGGCATAGCGCCTCTACACGCCCGCCCGCCCGACCGCCGCACTAAGCCTTCGCCCCGCAACGCCATCACCGACGTCGCCGCTCCGGCGGACGCGTCGGTCGACTCTCCGTGACCCCCAAGGACACACCAGGGAAAACCGCAGGCCGCCACGGCCACCCCAATGACCTGCCCATAGTTATGGGCAGCGACGAAGTTACTGCAGAGGACAAAGTCCTGACCAGTCACCTCACCGCCTCTCAACAGAGGAGGTAGAGAAGGCCATTGACGACGATTGTGTCAATAACTTTTGACCTGTTGTCGATCAAACAAGTGAATCCGGAAGAAAAACTTGAACATGGAAAAAATCGAGTTTCGTGCCTTCATAAAGTTCCTCACTAAGCAAGGAAAACCACCTCAGAAAATTTTGGAAGAAATGTCATCAGTATACGGGGACTCTTCAATCAATCAATCAGCCTATTGCAGTCCACTGCTGGACGTAGGCCTCCCCAAGGGCACGCCACAGTGCACGATCTCCCGCTTTCCTCATCCAGCCACTACCAGCGACCTTCCTCAGGTCATCGGCCCATCTGGCAGGGGGGCGTCCAACACTACGTTTGCCAAGACGTGGTCTCCATTCGAGAACCCGTCTACTCCAACGCTCGTCGGTTCTGCGACTAATGTGGCCAGCCCACTGCCACTTCAGCTTGCTACACTTTTGGACAATGTCTAAAGTTTTGGTCCTCTGCCGGATGATTTCGTTACGGATTTTATCCCGCAACGAAATACCGAGCATTGATCTTTCCATAGCTCGCTGAGCGACATGTAGTCGGTGGGCCAGCCTGACTGTCATGTTCCACGTCTCGGCTCCATATGTCATGACGGGTAGGACGCACATATTGAACACCCTGCTCTTTAGGCACTGCGGTAGTGTTGACGAGAAATATGACGCAGCTTCCCAAATGCTGCCCAGCCCAGCTGCACTCTTCTTGTGATTTCGCGCTCGAAGTTGTCTCTACCTAGCTGCAATGTCTGCCCGAGGTAGACATATTCTTGGACAACTTCAAGCGCATTATCATTGATCAAGATCGGCTCCGGCGTAATAAAGTCGTTGAACATGACCTTGGTCTTGTCCAAGTTCATCCGGAGACCGACCGACATTGAAGCAGCTTCAAGGCTGTGCAGCATCTTCTGCAAATCCTGCAACGATTGTGCCATCAATACTATGTCGTCGGCAAAGCGAAGGTGACTGAGATATACGCCATTGATGTTGATGCCCAGCCCGTTCCAATCCAGAGTTTTGAAGACATCTTCCAGTGCATTGGAGAACAGTTTCGGAGAGATGACATCTCCCTGTCTCACCCCTCTGAGCAACTGGATGGGTTTCGTCTGGTGGTTCTGTACTTGGACGGACATCGACGCTGATTTGTATAAACTTCTCAGTACCTCCACATATCTCCAATCGACTTGGCATCGCTGCAAGGATTCCAGAACAGCCCAGGTTTCTACGGAGTCGAAGGCTTTCTCGTAGTCCACAAATGCTAGGCACAGCGGCTGATTATACTCCTGCGACTTCTGTATAATCTGCCTTACTGTGTGAATGTGGTCCACGGTGCTAAATCCTTTTCGAAACCCAGCCTGTTCCGGTGGCTGGAAGGCGTCAAATCTTGCGGCAAGACGATTCGAGAGAACTCTCGAAAACAGCTTATAGATGTGGCTTAAGAGCGCGATTGGTCTATAGTTTTTAAGGAGGGTTTTGTCTCCTTTCTTGAAAAACAATGCCACCACGCTCTCACTCCACGCCCTTGGGGTAGTCCCATTGGCTATGACGGAATTAAATAGCTCCTTTAGCTTTTTCAGCACTGGAGTTCCTCCTGCTTTGAGAAGCTCTGAGGTAATTCCGTCTTTGCCGGGAGCCTTCCCATTTTGAAGCTGTTTGAGAGCCCTCCCGATTTCGTCTTCATCCACTTCTGGGAGATCGTCGGTAAAGTGGCGCGTCAGTGTGGCTCGTGGGTCGTTCGCGTCAGGTGGAGGCTTTGGAGCATGCGAGGAGTACAGCTTCTGATAGAAGTCTTCAACTTCGGCGAGGATCTCCGGAACTGACGTGACGGTTTTGCCTTCCGAGGTTTTGAGCTTCGTCAGGTGGCTCCTACCCAGTCTTTTGGCAAAGACTTTTGACCCCCGATTTTGCTCAATCGCCTCTCTTATGAGATTCGTATTGTAGCTTCGGAGGTCACGTCTCACCGACTTGCGGATTTCTTTGTTTAGACGGTGGGTATCCGACGAAGCTTCCTCTGGCATCTCACGGCGAATCTTCATCAGTTCAAGAGTCTCCGCCGAAAGTTTAGGCTTTCGGCTACCTCGCTTGCTCTTGAAGTGCCTGACTCCTACTTCGCGAAGTACCTTGGTCACACTTTCGAGGTCCTTGTCAACATCTTCAGTGGTTTCCAGCGCAGCGAAGCGATTGCGTAGTTCCAGCTGGAACGCTTCAGAACCATTTACGGTCTGGATCAGTGTTGGACGAAGAACGGATCTCACCATACGACTCCTCTCAACTTTAAAGTCAATACTTAGGGTGCCTCTTACCAGTCGGTGGTCACTGCCGGTATGAAACCTATTGACCACAGAGACATCCCTAAATATGTACTTCTTGTCTGTCAAGATGAAGTCGATCTCATTCTTCGTCTTACCATCAGGGCTTTGCCAGGTCCACTTCCTATGGGGCTTCTTCTTAAAGAATGTGTTCATACAGAACAGCCCCTGCATATCTAGGAAGTTGACCAGCATTTGCCCCCTCTGGTTCCTTGATCCAATTCCGTGTGGCCCGATACGCAATTCGTTGCATTCGCGCACTCCCACTTTGGCGTTGAAGTCTCCCATGACAACGGTAAAGTAGGTCTTGGTGGTGTTATTTATGGCCATTGCGATATCTTCATACATAGCTTCGACCTCTGTATCAACGTGTGTCGATGTCGGCGCATATACCTGTATAACTTTGAGGGAATACCTCTCGGTCAGTTTCAGTACAAGGTACGCTACCAGGGTCGACACACTTGATACCTCCAACACGTTGTCACGGAGAACTTTGTTGACAAGGAAGCCCACGCCACCCTGCGACTGCTGGTCACCCTCTCGGAAGTAGAACAGGTGGCCGGATTCTAGGGTTGCCATGTCCTCCCCCTGTCTTCGGACTTCAGACAACCCCAAAACGTGCCATTTGATATTTTCCAGTTCTACTTCCAGTTGTTGTAGGCTTTCGTCCAACCGTAGACTGCGTCCATTATACGTAGCCAAGGTCAGGTTGTGGCAGCCATCTTTCGACTCCCGGGGATTCTTCGCACCCCCCGCCCCATCGAGATCAAGGCCGCTGCCGTGGCTTGGAACCGTGGAGCTACCGGGAACTGGGGGCCGTATCTGCGGCGTACTTATCATCTTGGGGGTTTATGCCCATACTCACCACGCTGGGCAGGCGGGTTGGTGAGCGCAGAGCCGAGTCTCGCACCGACGGCGCTGCTGCCCGCCGCCGGTCTGGGTATTTAGACTCGACCTGTAGGATGGTTATACCGCCATCAGTTCGGTGGCCAGTACCTCGTCTGTTGCTTAGCAGGGTGCACCGCGTGCAGGTGAGGTTGACTTGGGACATGAAGGTGGCAGGCTGTCCCCTTACACCCCTTACGGGGACTCTTGCCCTGGGAAAACCATGGTGTACAAGTGGAATAGCCTTTTCAAGCAAGGCAGAGAGTTTTTAGACCTCTGTAGCGCCGACAAGAAAGGAATTTTTGCAAGACTTGTTACTGTAGATGAAACTTGGGTTCATCATTATGAGCCTGAGTCGAAGCAAGAGTCTATGCAGTGGCATAAAAAGGGTCAGCCCCCCCCTAAGAAATACAGGGTGTCACAATGGGCTGAAAAAATCATGGCAACTGTTTTTTGGGATGCATAGGGTATTTTACTAATAGATTATAAAGATAAGGGTGTTTCTATAACGGGAGAATACTACGCTAATCTACTGAGACAATTATAAGAAGCAATCAAGGAGAAAAGGCGGGGAAAGTTGACAAAAGGTGTGCTGCTTTTGCATGACAACGCACCGGTACACAAGAGCCGCGTTGCGATGGCTGCCCTTCATCACTGTGGCTTCGAAATGTTAAACCATCCTCCCTATAGTCCAGACTTAGCCCCCTGTGATTATTTTTTATTTCCCAAATTAAAAAAAGAGCTTCGTGGGAAGAAATTTTCCGACGATGAAGAAGTCAAGTCGGCGATTTCGGCCTATTTTGAGGACAAAGACAAATCATTTTTTTTCGACGGTATTAATAAGTTAATAGAGAGATCTGAAAAATGTATTCGACTTAAGGGGGAATATATTGTAAAAGAAAAATAGTACAGTATTTTATTTCACCTCCCTTCCCCTCCGTTCCGCGAACTTTTTGACCCCCCCTCGTATAATGAATTTATTCTATGAACTAAAACTCACCTCCTTCAATCCTTCATCATCTTGCAACAAACTATCGATGAGACTTCTCAAATACCCCTGGTTGGTCAGCGTATTCATCCAGTCTGTCCTCGGGTTGATCTCAATCAGCGTGTCCAGGCACGCTAGCGCCACCATCCGACACACATCGTGACCAGCCCCGATACAATCACTACACACTATTGAACACAAATTATCGCCAAAACCACTTATAACATCTACAACCATAGATTTCAAAGATGACTCCTCTTTGCTCGGTCTTGCCTTAGAACTGTCCAATCTACTGACGTATGTATCGTTGTTTGCTTCTTCCGGTTCCGCCGGACTGGCTTTCAAATTCACGATATTCAAGTAGTTCAGTAAAGCTCCGTATAAGTTCACACGCATTTTTTGGGTAGAACCTCCTGACAGCAAAATCCAACTCAAAATTTTGTGTAGTATAAACTTTAAGGTTAAGGATTTTGTTTGCATGATCTGGCTTGAGGGTCCGAAGAATGTTGTCTCGAAATCAGAAGACTTTAAATTCGTGTCTCTTTTCTGTAGTATGTAGCAGTGTCTTAGATTGACTAGTAGTAATAAGACTGTCCCGGAAGCTAGGTTCCCGAGTTGAGGAAGCACTTCCGCTGGAGGGATCTTATTGAGGAGATCTTGGAGGATGTTGAGTAGGAGGTTTTTCCTCGATTCGAGGTTGAGGATGTCTTGTGGGGCGACGCAGAAGAGAATTTCGGTGAGCTGTCGCCAGGAGTCGTAGTAGTGGGTGAGGGTTGCTGCTAGATTGCGCTGGCGGTTCACTTCGGTCACGTAGTCCAAAACCTGATAACGAAAGTTGAGCATTATACATTTTCAAAAAGGTATGGGCGAGCGTCTATTCTGAGCTTATTAGTAGTGTAAAGAGAATTGTGAGACTGTGAAGTGGGTGTTCCCGCTTCGCCAAGCATATGCAGTATACCTCAAAACGGTACTCAGTCATCGATGAAAAAGAGTTTCTATGCGTAATGATATTATTTTTTTATATTTTAGTAACTAGCTGTTGCCCGCGAATTCGTCCGCGGCAATTTCTGTTATTATGATTACTCGTAATTCGTTTTTTATTAGTATAGATGAATAATTTTCCCCCGTTTTCAAAACATTTTTTATTGATGCTTCGCTCCTATTGGTCGCAGCGTGATGTTTTATAGTCTAAAGCCTTCCTCAATAAATGGACTATCCAACACAAAAAGAATTTTCCGATTTGAACCAGTAGTTCCTGAGATTAGCGCGTTCAAACAAACAAACTCTTCAGCTTGGTAATATTAGTATAGAAGTATAGATAACAAGGGAATAATGAGACTAGTGGAAGTGGCGTGAGCCTCGTTTAGTATCAGAACCGATGCCGTCAAACGCACACTAACATAAACGTCACTACTACGAAATCGTGACACCGATTGGTCGTTGTGTTTTATTCAAAAAGTTGTTATGTAATTCGGTCTGTTAGCTTATATAAGAATTTAAAATAGTGTCATAGTGTCGGATATCAACCACCCATTGTTACGAGTTACGTCATTTATCCCTACATAGGAGTTACAAAGTGCTGCCATCTAACTCTCAGTAGTGGGAGCAATCGTCAAGAATGTTATATTAGACAAAGAACACACGATTATGAATCTTATGTTTTGACCGATACAATTGTTTTTCGTTTAAGTAAATATAATGTCAAAGGATCTGAAAACATGTTATTATTTAAAAATTAGGTAAACTTATCGATGGTATACCTTCACGAGACACATTTTTAATTTTACTATCCTTCCGACAGCTTAAAACTGCGTAATGCGCCATGTTTTGGCCAAATAACATTAATATTCAGTTCTCGTTCAAACGTCCCGTTTGCACATTTGTTGAGACACGACTGACACCCGTTTTGAGGTATAAATAAATAAATATGTACGGACAAACCACACGGATTGAGCTAGCCCCAAAGTAAGTTCGAGACTTGTGTTATGGGATACTAACTCAACGATACTATATTTTATAACAAATACATATATAGATACACATCCAAGACCCAGGCCAATTTGAAAAAGATCATTTTCCATCTTGACCTGGCCGGGGATCGAACCCGGTCACTCCGTGTCGCAGGCTGGCTTGTTGACCGCTACGCCACGGAGCTAGTCAAACCGGTATACCACATATGCTTGACGACGCGGGAACGCCCACATGTCAACAACACATGTCACAGTCGTTCCCAAGGTTGCATCATTCTGGGCAAGATTCATTTAATCGTTTGGACCATTGACACGATAGAAGAAGTCGTTCCCAATATGGTAAAGTCACACAAACTTGTACAATTTGATAACTGACATACAGGTGAAAGTAGAAGTAAATAAAAGCGTTCTCAACCTGTTTCTGAGCCTTTACTGGAAACTGAGCTCTATGCTAGTGTAATAAGGTACATTTTTTAAACATATGTCCAGCAATGCACATACCTTTTGTATCTCCATAGCAACCAGATTCCTCTGCGGCGCCGTAGGATGCAAAGCAGCAAGCTCGCGTGATAGCAATGCGTGTACGCGGGACACACTAATGCGTTTACCACCCAAACCTAAGAAATATTAAATTGAATCACATAGCTGAATATCAAAATAACTCGCTACACACTGGGTGGTGGTTATCATAAGGTAAGCGGGGTTCGGCGACCGCGACCAGCAGGCAAGAGTCGCGCGAAACTCGTCATGGCGGCCCTCGACTCTACTAAATTAAGAAATAAATATATATACAAGGACAAATCACACAGATTGAGCTAGCTACACAGTAATTGTGAACGTGCCGGGGATACTAACTGAACGATACTATATCATCATCACTGTTAATAAATCTGTAAGGGTTTTTTTTTCTTTTTATTGGGGTAAACAAACGAAAACACAATAAATACAATTAATCAATATTTTTAAGTTGTGAAATAATTGTGTTTTTTAAACACCGCTTACCACAGATTACTCCTTACCACAGATTACTCCTTACCACAGATACTCCTTACTCTTGGTTGGTCATGGAGTAAGTTACTATGTTTTCAGAGATATCGTGTTTATAAGCTCAATCTACTGAAACTCCCGCCCCCATATTCTCCCCTAACAAAAGGCCAGCAACGCTCCTGTCACATCCTAGTGTTGCAGTAATCCATGCGCATGGGCAGCGTTGATCGCTTGAGATCAGACTCGCTTGCTCGTTTGCCGTCCTATAACATTTAAAAAAAACCGGCGAGTCGGACTCACACGCACGAAGTACGCATAATAAGTTTAAAGTTATCCTTACTAATATTATAAATGCGAAAGTGAGTTTATTTGTTTGTTTGTTACGCTTTCACGCCGTAACTACTGAACCGATCATCATGGCATTTTGCATACAAGTTCTCTGGAGTGCGAAGAAGGACATAGGCTACCTTTTATCCCGGGAAATACTATTCCCGAGGGATCGACATTGACGCGGGCGGAGCCGCGGGCGAAAGCTAGTTAAAAATATTTTTGTTCTCGTAACTAAAGTTTATGCTTTTCGCATTTATCCTTTTATCTGTGCTCTAAGACGTTGCTTCGTACCAAAGTTCAAGATTCATGTCCCTGTAGTGTAGGTTTTGTTTCCCTTGCAAATGTAGAAAATTTGGGGCATAAACGGCTATATCTTTTGATCGCGTTGGCTTCGAAGTTTCCTTTTGCGGGACGGAACCCTAAAAAAAACATCAATCGAGCGACACTACCACCAGTCGCCGCGACAACGGTCGCTCATCATCAGTCTTGGACAACCCCCTTATGTGTAATCTTTCATGAGTGACACATTGACAGCTCTAAAATATTTCTACGAACCCGTCGGCAAATCACAGGAATCAATAGCCTGTCGTAACTGGTGCGCGTGGAACAGTTCCCAGCGAGGCTCAGCTGCCGCCTCCACGCTCACCGGCAGGGCCTCTAGCGTCCGGCGTAGCAGGCACCATTCCCACTCCTGAACGAAGGAAGACAATATATGTCGCATCTTGTACAGTCAGATACTAGGGTCAGACCCTCCACATCTATCTTAAATTTTCTCTTAAACTTAAAATAATATATATATATATACAGAAAGAGAAAAAATCATATCTATTGTATAGGAGCCCCTTTTCATTTAATTATTTATTTTTAAAGTGAATATATAACTAAATATTCTGTGAATATTTCAAGAGTCTACCTGTTTAATATCGAGTAGATTCAAAAAATCACGTTTGTTGTATAGGAGGCCCCTCAAATATTTATTTTATTCTATTTTTTAGTATTTGTTGTCATAACGGCAACAGAAATACATCAACTGTGAAAATTTCAACTCATTAACCATCACGATTAATGAGATACAGCCTGGTGACAGACGGTCAGACAGACAGACGGACAGCGGAGCGAAATTAATAGGGTCCGTTTTTACCCTTTGAGTACGGAACCCTAAAAAGAAGTAGCGTATCCTGCGAGGGATGAGTTCTTGGCGGGAATTTCGGCGGACTGCACTGTTTTTGATTTGGATTGAGTGGACTTATGATGTGAAATCAGTGTAATTTGGTGTTACAAATGTCCATGTTTATAAACAATGTGTGGAATAACTAAAATAAAGTGTCATGGTGCGGCTGTAGTGAGATATACATAGCGGGCTGGTGGTCGCTCGCCTTACTGCGTCGTCTCGATCAAACCAGTGGATTCGTGGGTTCCATTGAAACGAAATGAATTACACCATAATTTCGTTAATAACACGTAGAAAAATCATCATCATCAGGTCTTTTTTAGTCTCCACTACAGGAGCACGACCCTCTGTACTACTAGAGACATACTTGGCCAGAGCAGCCAGAGGACTTGGCCTACACTCTCCCCGCTGGCCAGACGGGTTGGAGCAGTCTCACAGATTATAAGCTTTGTTTAGCTTGTATTTCTTAAGCCGCCTTCTACGACATACACGGGAAGATTGGAGTGGTCTTATTCTATTCTGCCGGGTACCACACGGCGGAGTAGAAAAATATGAAGGACTAAAAGGTATAGAAAGTCAAATGCCGGAAAACAGATATGTAAAATATAGGCTTCTTCTGGGTGAGCTCGCTCGATCGCCCTAGATTATGATCAAGAGTAAACTCATCCTTACTATCCTTATCCTTACTAATATTATAAATGCGAAAGTGAGTTCGTTTGTTTGTTACGCTTTCACGCCGTAACTACTGAACCGATCATCATGAAATTTTGCATACAAGTTCTCTGGAGTACGGAGAAGGACATAGTGATATAAATATGATTATAATTACGAAATAATACCATGAGTTGTGTAAATGCTAATTTATTACTAACGTCAAAACCACAGATAATTAATAATGACAAGAGACCGTGAAGTAAGGAGTTCAGTTGTAAACTATCAAAAGAGTTTCATGTTATAGTTTACATATGTCTTATACATCACATAGGCTACCTTTTATCCCGGGAAAAAGTGTACTGTTACCGAGGGATTGACGCGGGTGGAGCTGCGGGCGAAAGCTAGTTTAATATAAAAAAAAAAACCTGCGTGGGATGGTGCGCGGTGTGCGTGAGAGCCGTGAGTAGCGCGGTGAGAGCGGCGTGGTGTCTGGCCGCGGCGGCCGCGCCCGCCTCGCACGCGGCCGCGCGGACTACCCACGACCGCGCAGATATACACACCACCGACGCTGTCTGCGGAACACACACGTCATCGTACTCAATTTAAAAATATATAGAGACACTAGCTGCCCCGGCGAACTTCGTTTCGCCATAAGTTAAAAACTATCCTATCTCTCAAGTTGGATCGAACTGCACATGGTGTGCGAATTTTATTATAATCGGTTAAGTGGTTTAGGAGTCCATTGAGGACAAACATTGTGACACGAGATTTATATATATTAAGATTAAGATATCACACAAATTGACCTCTTGTAGGTTACTATGACTGATCACTGATTATCTGATAAATGCCTACGCACTCCACTAGCTTGACCTAACGTTAAGAAGTTCAGAAGGTCCTTGTAAATCAAAGACAAGCTCCAGGACGATGAGTATATTTCTATGTCCACAGTTACACACAGTCACAATTAAAGTTATACAGAAAGTCTCTATAACAAATATGTATGAGAAGGTTCACAAGTTACGCGAGAGACGTGCGAGTAGCGACTGGCGGCCGAAAGCACACTAGCCCGCTGCAATACGAAACGCTGACATAACAATGTGTCCCTACACTCTTATCCATGATTAAATTGGTAGTGCCTAATCATCATCATTTCGAGTAGGTGTCACGGTCAATCGACCGGCACACCCTGGTGTCAGAGTTCTTCGGAACCGCCTCTCGGCCTCTGACGTGGTTCCTTTAACGACTACCAGATGGCAGCAGGGGCCACCAGCTTAACGTGCCTTCCGAAGCACGGAATCATCTTTATTATCAGACAATCAGGTGATTCAAGCCTGCAATGTCCTAACCAAACTGGAAACAACTAAACAAAATATGCTTCCGGTGGGAATCGAACCCACGACTCCCGGGTCAACAGGCAAACGTCTTAACCACTGGACCACGGAGGCTGTTAGTGCAACCAACCGCTAACACAAATTATAGTACCAATGCATTCATCCTCCGTTCTTTAAAAAAATTAAATACATTAATAAAAGAATTTCCTGAGATAGACTAATTTAATTCATTGACACGACAAGTCTGCCGCTGCATCATCGATAGCTACTTTGCTTCCTTGTAATTGCCGCTCAATCATTTTGTAAGTTTTGTATACTTTGTTCCTGACATGTAATAGATTCTCGTATATTGTACGCATAGGTGAAAACTTTAGGCTTAAGCTGTTTTTTTTTTCAAAGTTAATAAAAATAAAAAAAAATGCTTTAATCAATCAATAATCATTTATTCAGACAATTTAAAACAGTCCATTTTGGTTAGTAATTTTTTTAGTAATGTCTTTAGCATGTCGCAGTCGGATTGTATAATCCGTTGTATTTCAAAACGCCCGTTATTGAAAACGGCTAGCCGTAATGTAATGCGGCGGATCATACGATCTGACTGCGGCATATATACTTATATAAACAAACATCAAAACGTAGGTCAATCTGAAAAAGAACGTAAAAATTTCGCCACAGGTAAAATTTGAAACTACAACCTTCGACAAATGCCGGTCGATGCTCTCGGCCACTGAGCTACCGTAGCCTCAAATCACCGCGGCGAATTTGTTCATCACATATTATAGGTGCATGCATTCGAAGCATGCGTAATCTCTATTACTACCCACTATTTAGAAGTGTGGTATCCAACTTAATTCATATCCATTGTATGGATATGAATTAAGTTGGATACCACACTTCTAAATTATATTAAGTATATAGCATTACAATGCTCTGTTTAATATTATATTATATAGCATTATCATCTATATCTATACTAATATTATAAAGCTGAAAGTTTGTTTGTTAGTTTGTTTATTTGAACGCGCTAATCTCAGGAACTACTGGTTCAAATTGGAAAATTCTGTTCGTGTTGGATAGTCCATTTATTGAAGAAGGCTTTAGGTTATAAAACATCACGCTGCGACCAATAGGAGCGAAGCATCAATAAAAAATGTTTTGAAAACGGGGGAAAATAATTCATCTATGCTAATAAAAAACAGAAGTTGCCGCGGACTAAGTCGCGAGCAACAGTACTATCCTAACTAATATTATAAATGCGAAAGTGAGTTTGTTTGTGTTTGTTTGTTTCGCTTACACGCCATAACTACTGAATCGATCATCATGAAATTTTGCATACAAGTTCTCTGGAGTACGGAGAAGGACATAGGCTACCTTTTATCCCGGGAAAAAGTAAGTACTAATCCCGAGGGATTGACATAGACGCGGGCGGAGCCGCGGGCGAAAGCCAGTATAATATAATTAGTGAATAGGCATTATTTGAGTTTCCGTGTAGCACCCTAGACCTCATCTTTGCTTTCCATCAGGCAAGATAGAGGTCAAACGCATTCAAATTATATATAAAAAAAGTCTAAATTCCGGGCTGTACGGTATAATGTTACCTCCAAATTGACAGTAGCTTTGACGTGTCGCGACAGGAAGTAATCCCGCGAGCGAAGCAACCGTAGGGCTGGCGGGGATGTGGCGGGTCTCGCCACCAGCCAATACACCAGTCTGTAGCAACTCTCCACCAAGGTGTCCGCTTCCCTGCGAACACACAATGTACTTATTCCATCTCGATTCTTCATAGCATGACGATACAATAAGATAATCGACTAATGTATAGCAACTTTTATTATAAAGCCATGTCTATAAAGTAAATATTTAATATAAATAAATAATAATAATAAAAAAAAAATATGGACATATCACACAGATTGAGCTAACCCCAAGGTAAGTTCCAGACTTGTGTTATGGGATACTAACTCAACGATACTATATTTTATAACAAATACATATATAGATAAACATCCAAGACCCAGGTCAATTTAGAAAAGATCATTTTCCATCTTGACCTGACCGGGGATCGAACCCGGGCATCCTCGTGTCGCAGGCTGGCGACCACTAATTTATTTTATATTATAGGTATAATTTATTAATATAGCTACCAAACAAAATTCTCACGCAACACGTACAAAGCCGTTGCTCGAGACGCCACGCATTTATAAGCTATGCGTTTTTAAGCGTACAAATATGGGATTTACCATGCATACATACGCATCCTAAGACTTAAAAGCCACGTTTAGCTGGTTGGTGGTCGTGTAGATGGAAAACGTAATCAAAATAAGTGATGGATTGCTAGCCGCGTCACCTAATAACATGGTTCACCCATTCCCTCGATCGTCTTTTATTATTTGCGCGGGAAGAGAAGTATCTACTTATGAGCAGTTGCAGGTACATTCTACGTATTTTCTTTTCTCTTTTTCTATATCAAGTCTTTTTTTATCTAAAAGAATTTTTGTTGTAGAAATGAAGTTTGTTCGTGAATGTGGTTATGTATATAAATCTACACTCTATACTTATATTATAAGGCTGAAGAGTTTGTTTGTTTGTTTATTTGAACGCGCTAATCTCAGGAACTACTGGTTTAAATTGGAAAAATCGTTTTGTGTTGGATAGTCCATTTATTGAGGAAGGCTTTAGGCTATAAAACATCACGTTGTAACCAATAGGAGCGAATGAAAAATGTTTTGAAAACGGGGAAACATTATTCATCTATACTAATTAATCATAACAGAAATTGCCGCGGACGAAGTCGCGGGCAACAGCTAGTAACAAATAAAAATATGACGTTGAAAAAGAGATACATGTATTCAATTTTGAATAAAAACCTTTGACTTTTGACCGAAGTGTTTACTTTTCTATAACACGAAAAAAATTTTTATGCAATATTGTTTACTTTTCTATAACACGAAAAATAATATATGCAATATGGGTGTTTACCTATCAGCAGAATGGCCAGCGATGTGTCGGTCCAGTATGTCCAGAACAGCGTGCAGACAAGTGCGCGGACTGCCCGCCACGCCCGGCTCGTGCAGAGCGCTGCGGCTCACCTGACACACAGACACTTTACATAAACAATAAAGGGACGACTCAGCCCGACAAAATGAACAACTTTTCCTAAGGGGACAATATTAGGTCTGCCCGGCAATTCGGATGAAAATGTCCAAATTCTTATTGAGTACCCAACCCTGTATACGTATTGATGCCATTAGAAAAGTTGTTCATTTTAGCTGGAGAGGTCTGATTTGAGGAAATTTCGGTGGTTAATTTGCACGTATAAAACGCAGCACAAAGGAAGGCTTTTACCAGCAGTGGGTCGTGGAAAGATGATGATGATAGGCAAAATAAATTGTAATAAATCGTCAAGCGTGAGTCGGAATCACACATTAAGAGTTCCGTACAACAATATTTAAATCAATAATAATAAATATAAATATATACGGACAAATCACACAGATTGAGTTAGCCCCAAAGTAAGTTCGAGACTTGTGTTATGGGATACTAACTCAACGATACTATATTTTATAACAAATACATATATAGATACACATCCAAGACCCAGGCCAATCTGAAAAAGACCATTTTCCATCTTGACCTGGCCGGGGATCGAACCCGGGCACTCTCGTGTCGCAGGCTGGCGTGTTGACCACTGCGCCACGGAGCTAGCCAAAATACAACACGTTTCTTGATTACTATAAATACTAATCCACTTCATTATTAAATACAGAGATACGCATTCTATGAAAATTTCAAGTGTTTACCTATTACGATTCAAAAGATCCAGGCCCATGACAGACGGCAGCACAGGCCTTATAATAAAGTCTTATTTTTACCCTTTGATTACCAGACCCTAACAAAAGCATGACGCCATATCTTCCTATGTGATGTACAGCGACTAAAGAGCAACGACAAGGTCTGACCTTGGGCAAAAATACATATACTCAATAAATAACCTCAAAGAAACTTCCGTTAGTAAATTGGTGATAAGTTAATAAATAGTAGGAGAAGAATAAGAAGGCAGAAACTCACCAAGTCAGTCAGTTGATAGCCAAGTAGGAAGTGGGCAAAGTTGGGCGGTGCAGAAGGTAGCAATTGCAATAAAAGAGCAACGATTCCTTCTTTAGCCCGTCGCGATGCCGCCGTGTCTTCGGCGTCTGCCGGCTCTTCCGCTTCCAAGCACTCCACGAAACCGTGCCTGAACAGAACGAAGAATTTATTAATATGGAAAATACGGGTTATTCACGTACGAAGTCTGGCATGTTTCAACCTCATTTGGAGGTCTTCCTCAGGGAGAGGGCTGAGACGCGCGCACACAAAGTCGTCCAGATTCGCACTGATACTAGTGATGAGCAACGTGGCAAGCGTCATGGTCCGCGGTCCACGGCTCGCTGAGCTCTCTGTGACAGTACTGGGTAGTGGGGGGTTGCTGATCTTCTGCATTGATGATTCCCATGGTTTAACTGGGAGCTCCTTTTTGTCTTCATCATCATCGGTGTTAAGCTCTGGCTTAACATGGCTTTGTATGTTAGAAACCCGTAATTCGCATATTAATAATGTCATTATCTCTCGTTCGTTTTTACAAAGAATTGACAATATTGACTTCTACTGAAGTATTATTTATAAGTGAATTACGGGTTACTCACGTACGAAGTCACCTCGTACGTGAGTAACCCGTAAATTCTACTGAAGTACTTTGCAGCATAATAAATAAGGTTAATATCCTACCGCATGACCCTTGCTAGAGCGTTGCGATGCGTGCAAGAGGTTTACAGATGTCTGGTGGCCGTTTTTTGTAATACTCGTAGGAACAGAGCGACGGCTCTGGCTCAGGCGGGCAATGTTGGAGCGTGTCGAAGCACTTTGCAGCATGTTCCTATATGTGTGAGAATTATTGATACAATAATCTTAATATCCTACCGAATGTCCCGTGCCAACGCATGGCGATGCGTGATAGCGGCCAGCAGATGTCTGGCGGCCGTTGTGCTGGTTTGCAACCCCCGTAGTAACAGAGCGACGGCTCGAGCGCACGCCGCGGGCAATGTTGCGGCATGTTGCAGAACTTTGCAGCATGTCACGAGACGGTCTTGACTTTCGGGACCTTCGGGGGCTGTAACAATATTATTATGTTTAAACAAAACAAAGTCCGTAAATAGAACTAAGACAACTAAATTTTACCTCGTGAACTAAACAAAGGAAAAGATAAATAGCCATAAAATTATAAAGTCTTCCATTCCAGACGAGTATACATGTATACAGAGAGGGCTCTGTATGTATGTATACTCGCCTATTGACACAATATAGGTCTATAGGACCTAAAAGCCACGTTTAGCATATTGGTGGGCGAGTAGGCGACCAATACTGAAAAGAGTTTCTTTCGGCATTTTTCTCTGCAGTGGTCAGTTCCGAAACGCTACTACAGACTACTAAGTGTGTTACATGTTTTAAATTTCTATGACACTGGTGCAATAAAGTGTTTTTACTTACTTACTTAGCTTTTGAACATTCATTAATAATTTATATAAATATTACTAAATTAGATCCTTTAAAATGTGTATTATTTTAATAAACGTTTTGTTTTTGAAACAGCATTAAGGGATGTCTTCTTATGAATGGATCAGATTAATATCAGAGTGAAATGACTTTTTGTTTCAAAGGACGTTTGATTTCAAATCATATTACTTGGTGGCTTTTTTTTTTTTTATTTAACTTTATACACAATACAGTGTAAAGGCAGACGTAAAGCCCTAAAATGGCTTATTGAAAGAAATGTAACAAATAAACATTATGTGTACTTGTCGTGGTAAAACCACGCTATTAGCAAACCTCATTTTTGCTAGTAGCATGAATGGGCAGGCTGGTCTAGGGACGTACCACACTCTCACAGAAAATCGATGTGTGATTAGAAGTTTTACCGCTTCTTTGCTTCGATCGGTGAGTGAGAGAGACGGAAGCCCATCCTTCCAATCCGCCCCTGGTGTTGCAGTTGTCCATGGGCAGCGGTGATCGTTTGACGTCTTATAACATAGAAAAACATAGGAAAGTCAACACTAAATATATGTCCCTACCGAGTATAAGTTTGGAGAGTCCCACGATGAGCACGGCGCGTCCAGCTTCGGAAGCCGCGTTCATTAAAGTTCGCTCCAACGTCAGCGCTCGCTCCAGGATTTGTAAGATGCTGATTAGACTCTGTTCTATGTATATCTGTAAACAAAAATGTACCTTATCTCACTGTATATAGGGCACTACATTTTGAAAAGTCGGAACTAATTACCTTTTATCAAAAATTATCATGAGTAGTGGGTCTAATAAAGAGCCCTGTGGTACTGCAGGCGGAATATATTTTTTTCGAGTCTATTTTTATTCACCACGACTCTATTTTTATAAACATTGCATAAACAATGAATAAGTACAAGAATTAAATTTTATGGAGATATCGTTTTGTGGAAAATAAGCTGCAATATAAGCAATAGGAATAAAAAAACCTATGATGATTTAATCTAAGGCTTTACTATAATCTAAGTATAGGCATTTGTGTAATAAATTTGTATAGTAATTTACTTTTACGTTTGGGGGGCACTCTTCCATCCATAGTTGTGTAGCTAGCTAGAGGGGGGGACAAACTGTGGCACCACTGGATAGAGGTGAAAACTATGTTTAGTATATAACTTACTCTGCCATCTGGCTGATTATCCAACAACTGCTGAGCCTCATCTAAGGAATTGAGCAGCAGCCTGAGCAATTCTGATTTGGGGAGCAGCTGTATGAGTAGGCGGAACCCTGGGAGAGGGTTAGTATTGGATTTTCTGTCTTGAGGCGGGAAGACGGCCGGATTCCTCCGACATTACGGACGGAAGGATAGAGGTGAGAACTATATTTAGTATATAACTTACTCTGCCCTCCGGCTGATTTTCCAGCAGTTGCTGAGTTTCATCCAAAGAATTGAGCAACAGCCTCAACAGTTCTGATTTCGTGTGCAGCTGTATTAGCAGGCGGAACCCTGGAGGCGGGTTGGTGTCGGGTTCCCTGCCTTGTGGGGGGAAGTCGGCAGCTGAGGGCTCGTATTGCTCGAGCCAACGTGCGAATAGGCGGAAACAGAGGGATAGTATCTGTGGACAAATTAATGAAATTTATCAATATAACTCCATACTGAATTGAAAGTCGATTGCTCTCAATCTGTTTGGAATGTCAAATATTTTCATTTTTAATATAGGTTAATCACAAATAGATTAACTCTTTAAACGCCGTAGAAACAATTGAGCCTCCATCGGAAACTGTCTTGAAACGCCAACGACTTCTTAGGTTGTCCTAATTAATATCACATTCAAACTGGTTACCAGTTTTTCTTGCGGTGTTTAAAAGGTTAAACAAGTATTCATTTTTAGGGTTCCGTATACAATGGGTAAAAATGGTACCCTATAAGTATTAAACTGTAATAGCTGTAGTAGACACACACAATGTGTGAAGATTTCACGGCTTTATCGTGAAATCTTCACAGATTGTAATGTATATCTTTGTGTATATCTATTACCGCTACCGTGCTTCGGAAGGCACGTTAAACCGTTGGTCCCGGCTGTTATCTTTGATGGCAGTCGTTAAGCTATGTCAGATGCCTTTAGGCAGCTTGAAAAATCTGATACCAGTGTTGGCCACTTACACACACGAAAAACAAACAAACAGCTATAACAACAAAGTAAAAAAAAATGAGGTGCGTGATACAGTAGTACTTTTTTATAAGTCGATATCGTGTCTTTGTTCGGCGCCGCAAAATAGCACAACCTACCGCCAAATCAAACCGAATGGAAATATCAGTGAAATAACGAACTTATACCTACTACACAAGATTCAAAATCAAATCAGTCCTTCCATTCTTCATACCATAATTTCTGTGTAGCCACTCTGCACATAAAGAATCCACGAATAATGGGTTTTAGCATTCGATCAAATATAATGGGAGATACACAGTCTCATACAAAATGAAGCCTTAATAATGTCCCCGAGTCAAAACATCATGCATACTTACAAACAACGACAAAAACGGTACATACTGAAAATATAACTTCACCTTTTTTTTCACTTTTGGTGCGTAGTTTTTGCATCTTCTCACTGTACCTTTGTCATCGCGAGACGTGTGAGTGCTAGCGCGGTTTATTGAAATTGTAGATAAAACAGCTCCGAAACTCGATTAGTGCGCTGTTTTGCCGGTGCCACTTTCCGAGCGCGAATCGTGTATCTACCATTATATTTGATCGAAAGTTTTACCAGATCTATCCTAACTAATATTAAATATATACGGACAAATATATACGGACAAATCACACAGATTGAGCTAGCCCCAAGGTAAGTTCCAGACTTGTGTTATGGGATACTAACTCAACGATACTATATTTTTATAACAAATACATATATAGATAAACATCCAAGACCCAGGCCAATCTGAAAAAGATCATTTTTCATCTTGACCTGGCCGGGGATCGAACCCGGGCACTCCGTGTCGCAGGCTGGCGTGTTAACCACTGCGCCACGGAGCTGTCTAAATGCGAAAGTGAGTTTGTTTGTTTGTTACGCTTTCACGCCTAACTACTAAACCGATCATCATGAAATTTTGCATACAAGTTCTCTGTACCAAGAGTGACATAGGGCGAAAGCTAATAGAAATTCTTCTCGAAAATTACATTGAGGTGGGCGGAGCCGCGGGCGAAAGCTAGTAGGTTATATTTTAAGTGTAGAGCACTTCACCAACCTGCCATTTCTCGCTGGGTTTAGCATGCGGCCTGTGGGGCGCGGGCAGCGCCAGTTTGTCGAGTACGTAATGCACATAGGGGTCGAGTCCCGGGGCCCGCGCGCCCGCGCCCAGGGCCCGCGGCACGGGGCCCGCCGCGCACAGCGACTCCAAGAGGGCCAGGAACGCGCGCGACAGCGGGTACTCTTCCATGCGACATTCCACCTGCGGACACACTCATTTACTACATTTTTGGAAGTAGAAACGACATTAGGCATGTTGGACATTTTTGGAAATGGGAAAAAAATCATTGTAATCGCGACACTGTTACCGTTACCGACAGTTTTTTTTTAATTTTTTGCACATATTATCAATTGTTAATGTACAAAATAACGTATGTGCCAATTTTTCCATCATTATCATCATCACGGGCGACAATTGTCCCCTTCACAAGGCTCCGGAAATTGACAGCATTGAGCAGCCTCAAAATGAACGGCATGGCGCTCAATCTGGCCAATGAAGTGAAATATCTAGGAGTTACGCTGGATAAAGAACTGACGTGGAACACACACGTTACGAATGCCATAACAAAGGCCACCAGAGTATTTGGCATGTGTCGGAATACATATGGTAAAACCTGGGGCTTGAAGCCATACATCCTACGTTGGATATATGAGATGATGGTGAGACCCATTCTGACCTACGGAGCACTGGTTTGGTGGCCAAAGGTTAAACAGGTAACTTGTATAAATGCCCTGAGGAGAATACAAAGAATGGCATGTTGTGCTATCTCGGGGGCATTCTCTACAACACCAACGGCATCTATGGAGCTAATCCTAGGATTGCCGCCGCTACATTTGTATATAGAAGGCGAAGCCTGCAAAGCTCTATACAGACTATCTTCTTCTGGTCTGTGGAGCAGGCACGCACCAAGGACAAGGCAAACGCAAATTGAGACAACACAGGAGCTCAATAGGATGTTGAACATGGGAAGTGACAAGCTGCTCACAGTATACAACTTCAAGAAGAACTATAGAATATATATCCCAACAAGGGATGAATGGAAGGGTGAATTTCGTCCTTCTGAACGAGAATGCTCAATCTGGTATACTGATGGATCAAAGAACAATCAGGGGACGGGAGCGGGCATCTACTCCGAGGACAAACAACTGTTCCAGAGCATGGGTCAGTTCGCTACCGTATTTCAATCAGAAACATATGCGGTAACTGTCTGTGCTAAAATGAATTTAGAGCAAGGTTTAAAGATCACAATATCTATATTCTAACTGACAGCCAGGCAACTCTTACTGCGCTTAACTCTGACAGAATCGGTTCCAGATTGGTCTTGGATGGTGTGAATGCCTTAAACCAACTGGGCAGACACAACAGACAGAGGCTGGTTTGGGTACCGGGTCACGTTGGGGTTGAGGGCAATGAGAGGGCCGATGAGCTGGCAAGGAAAGGATCGAATATGCCATTTGTAGGACCCGAACCATTCGTAGGCCTATCCTATAGCGTGGTCATTACTGCAATCAATGCGTATGTCGACAGTAGACACCAAGCTGAATGGAGGAATATGAGTGGACATAAACACTCGAAAGAAACACTTGGCTTGGACAGCGCCAGGTGGCACAAAGTGATCTGCAAATTCAGCAGGAAACAGACAAGAATTCTAGTGGGAGCCCTGACTGGACACTTTGAAAATAACAGTCATCTCTTTAAACTAAAAATTGTCGAAAGCCCACTATGTAGGGCATGTAAGGAATCGGAGGAGACAATGAGACACATTTTGTGTATCTGTGACTCGTTAGCTGGTAAGCGTTTGGACCTCTTAGGATCACCTTATCCTGAGCTAGAGGACTACAGGCACTACGCACTGGGCGATGTTCTGAAGCTCATGCAGTCCTTCTTCAGAATAAACCGTGCGGGTGAGTAAGGCATGGGGTAAGTACAAAATAACCCAAAGGTTAGACGTGCTACTGACTTTGAGTCGGCCCCATAGAAGATAAGATAAGATCATCACGGGCAATCCACCATGCACACACTGGTGTCAGAGTTCTTCGGAACCGCCTCTCGGCATCTGACGTGGTTCCTGTAACGACTACCAAATAGCAGCCGGGACCAACGGCTTAACGTGCCTTCCGAAGCACGGAATCATCTTAATTATCAGACGATTAGGTGATTCAAGCCTGCAATGTCCTAACCAAACTGGCAGCAACTAAACAAAGTATGCTTTTCGTGGGAATCGAACCCACGACCCACTTTTTCCATAATAGCAGCTATGTCCGATGTCTCCAATCTCTACTAATTCTGTCAGGACCTACTCTATCAACTGCCTCCGTGGTCCAGTGGTTAAGGCGTTTGCCTGGAGACCCGGGGGTCGTGGTTCAATGCGGGACGGCAACAACGCGTAGGTACCGGTAAAATTAACGTAATTTTTAACAATATTGCTATCGCCTTTTTCTAGATGATTACCGTTAAAATTTTAACAGAATAGAAGTACTGGTACCTACCTGTACTTATAATGTGAGTTTGGTACCGGTAACAAGGCCTGCAATATATTATATAAATATATACGGACAAATCACACAGATTAAGCTAGCCCCAAGGTAAGTTCGAGACTTGTGTTATGGGATACTAACTCAACGATACTATATTTTATAACAAATACATATATAAATACACATCCAAAACCCAGGCCAATTTGAAAAAGATCATTTTCCATCTTGACCTGGCCGGGGATCGAACCCGGGCACTCCGTGTCGCAGGCTGGCGTGTTAACCACTGCGCCACGGAGCTGTCGAGCAATATAGGTTAAAGAAAAAAAAATTACAACATACCTTACATACCTCCTGTATAAACCGTCGGCATTTTTCCGACTAAAAATACGTGAGTTAAACCGTTTTGTGATATATTAAAATACCTCCTGTAGTTCGTGTGCCAGCGCTCGGGCCTCGTTGGTGGCGACGAGCTTGGTGGCCTCGAGAGCGGCCCACACGCGGCCGGCCGTGCCCGCAGACCGGCCCAGGGCGCCCAAAGTCAGGCACAGCTCCGCCTTCAGCTGGATGGGGATGTGGCAGCAGATCAGCCCTGTAGCCCAACAATACCATCATTATCAGGTCTTTCTAGTCTCCACTGCAGGAGCATGACCCTCTCTGTACTACCGGAGCCATACTAGGCCAGAGCAGACAGAGGATTTGGCCTACACTATCCTCTCTGGCCAGACGGGTTGGAGTGGTCTCATTGATGTTTATGAGCTTTGTTTAGCTGGTATTTCCTAAGTCGCCTCTTACGACCTCCATGGGAAGACTAGGAGTGGTCCTATTTTACTCTGCCGGAAACCACACAGCAATTCAAAACATTTATTTAATACTAGCTTTTGCCCCCGACTACGCCCGCGTCAATGTCGATCCCTCGGGAATAGTACTTTTCCCGGGATAAAAGCTAGCCTATGTCCTTCTCCGTACTCCAGAGAACTTGTATGCAAAATTTCATGATGATCGGTTCAGTAGTTACGGCGTGAAAGCGTAACAAACTAACGAACTCACTTTCGCTTTTATAATATTAGTAAGGATAGGTCAGTGTAATCAGCCAATGAGAGAAGTAGTGTCACGGGAAATAAAACTTACCTATGACACTACCGATAGTGCCACGCAGTAGTGCCACGGGCAACGAATCCAGTTAGACACTTATTAACTGTCACTGTCATATATTTTCGACTCAGAATTGTTGACGTCAGTAATTTACTTATGGCTGAGTTTAGTGCCGCTTCCAAAGCGGAGTGCAGAAGAAGCGGCAACAATCTGCACAGCGCATATTCTCCAAAAGAGTTCTATCTAGTTTTTAAGATAAACTAAAATTGTGAGTAGACGTCACAATTTTAGTTTATCTTAAAAACTAGATAAGTGCACTGAGTATAACCATTGTCTTTATTAAAGTCATTACAATTGAATTTTAAAAATTGTTTTAGAAATCATTACAGCGACGAAAAGTCCACTGTTAGACAAGAGCCTCTCCCAAGGATTCTTCGTTCCATGGGAGGATATTGCCATACTCACCACGCTTGGGCGTGGGCAGGCGGGTTGGCGAGCACAGTTAATTTGGCTTCTTGTGCTACCGATACTTGGGGAAGAAGGAATTTCTTCGATTTGGGAAGGGAATGAAGATATTGGGATACTACTCACTCGGGTGAATGAGGGGAAAAGCAAGTAGCAGTTTGGGAAGCCAGGCGCGCGTACCCGATGCCACACCTGCAACCACCGGACAGGCAGTTGAGGATGACACCCCTGACCAAGAATATAATACACTACGCAAAAAGAAACGACACTTAAGCATGTGTGCACGTAAAATCGCTTGCGGCTATGTGTGGGTGTCTGGATGTGCGCGGGAGCATCGAGAGGTGTGCGGAGCGGGGGACGGGCCGTCGCCGACTGCCTTGGTCGAGGGCTGTGTGTTGTGTTAGCGTCTCTCGCACGGCTCGCACCGGCAGGCACGAAGTGAGTAGTGAGTGGTATCAACCCTAGCGCTTACACGTCCCGGCTCAAAGTCAACGGTGTCCAAACTCTTACGTACAGGGAGTGTCACCACTGTGCTGAAGGGGCAAAGGGTAAACATGTATCGCGCTTAGGCACAACCTCAGCCTCCGGAGAGACGTTGGCTCTCTATGTGAGTTTTACCGTCTGTACTATGGGGAGTGTTCTGAAGAACTTTTTGAATTGGTGCCACCGTCACCTTTCTAGCATCGCACCGCCCGCCACAGAAGTAAAGTCATCACCCACATCCTTGACACTTGTGTCTCCAAAAATATCAGAGCGTCACGTGGTTTTTCCCTCGTACTGTAGAATTGTGGATTGGGCCCCTCCCTCCCGAGGGTTTTCCTGAATGCTTTGACTTGGGGTCCTTCAAAAGGCGTGTTTACAGGAATCTTAAGAGTCGCCAACGCATCAGCACCTATGGTGTTGCAAATGTCCATGGGCGACGGTGACCACTATCCATCAGGTGGCTCGTCTGCTCGTTTGCCGTCAAACATACATTAAAAAATCAATGCATTCTTGCCACAAGACTCACCAAACATGACATTGACGGCGTCCCACTGCAAGTTCTCGCAGATGTTGGCACACGCCGCTTCGTCTTCGCGCGCCACCGCTGCGATCAGTCTCAACGCTGCTATCATGGCTTCCACCTGCGGGCATAACATACAACTCAATGCCCAAACACACTGCTGTTTTATTACTTTATGGATAATTATGTATATAAACGGGACTTAGCACGAACCTTTTGTATTATTTGTTTCCATTGACGTTTCAATGGAGTTACATCCATCGTTTAATTATTAGTGAAACTGCGTTTACCACCACAAGATGACACCGCAGTATCAACTAGTAATTCCGATCTGAATAATCAACAAACTTGTGAACAATGACAGTATTTTAATATTCCTTAAGAACACAGATGGTACAGTTGCACGCGTCCCTGTGAATCTCAGGTGGTAGCTGAAAATCAGTGGTTTGTTCTGCGAGCAAACGTATCGCTGAGCTACAACCTTTTGGTATCGTTGCGGCACACATGCTAACAAGATTAGGCTATTTTTGTGTTTTTCTTAATGTTTATGAAACAATTTACTTTGCGTGCTTCCGCCTGGTGGCGGAAGCACGCAAAGTAAATTGTCTCAAAGTAAATGTAGCTTTGACTTCCGCAAAGTAACACCTGAATCTATTAACTGTATATATTATGTTTGTATGTGTGTCTTCTTGATGCTAATAAAGTTAATATCTATCTATCTATCTATCAGTACTCCAGTCTCGTTGCGACCACGATGGATGTAAGTCATGTAAAATTGGGAAAACTTGGTTGTATTGTATAGACAACAGCGCCCAATAGCGACAAGAGTATTTAAACTGAGCTACTACCAGTATAAGTTTATTTTCAACAGTGATATCAGAAACGTTGATTTGACTAGCTCCATGGCGCAGCGGTCAACACGCCAGCCTGCGACGCGGAGTGACCGGGTTCGATCCCGACCAGGTCAAGATGGAAAATTATCTTTTTCAGATTGGCCTGGGTCTTGGATGTTTATCTATATATGTATTTGATATAAAATATAGTATCGTTGAGTTAGTATCCCATAACACAAGTCTCGAACTTACTTTGGGGCTAGCTCAATCTGTGTGATTAGTCCGTATTTATTTATTTATTTATTTATTTATTGATATGCCATACCTCTTAAATGCTAAAATAACGGTTTCACTCACGAATTTTTAGTGAGTATCGCCGACTAAAGCCCTTACCTTATGTACAATCTGAAACTTGTCGGCTATACCGACTAAAATTAGTTGTTTTAACATTTAATGATGTCATCACGCGTAAGTTTTAATGACATACCCTTCGATCAAATATAATGGTAGATACACGATTCGCTCTCGAAAAGTGGCATCGGCGAAATAGCGCACTAATAGAGTTTCGGAGCTGTTTTGTCCACAGCTTCAATAAACCGCGCTAGCACTCACACGTCTCGCGATGACGAAGGTCAGGGAAAAGATGCAAAAACTACGCATCAAAAGTAAATAAAAGAAGGAGTTATACTTTCAGTATGTATCGTTTTTGTCGTTGTTTGTAAGTATGCATGATGTTTTGACTCAGGGACATTATTTAGGCTTTAATTTGTATGAGACTGTGTATCAACCATTATATATATTGTCACTTTTATCTTTTTTTTATGTGAAGGTAGATACACATACTTTACTATCTAAGAAATGTATTTCTTGTAAAGAACATTTATTATCCTGATTATGATTATGTATAATGAATATTGAAGTAAATACCTACTATATAAGCGACAAGAAGAATAAATAATATGTATTAGTGAGTATGATTAATGAGTAAGTGGATATGCGGACAAACCTAACAAGGTTTTTGTATATCCTAAATAATTTATTATGTAAGTGTTATTTTGTGGAATTAATAAATTAATTAATTAAGATCGAAGGACATACCTCTTCTTGCCTAACGAGCAGTTTCCCAGGACGAGCTGCGGGCGTGATGATGGCCGACGCTCCCAGTGACGACGCGTGCAAGTGTTCCGAGAATGGCGCTGGGTCTGCCCGGAGATTGCTGCAAAAAAGTTTTACTGCTTTATCGAAGACTAGATGTAGCCCAAAGTTAACTACCTCCGTGGTCCAGTGGCTAAGGCGTTTGCCTGTAGACCCGGGGGTGGTGGATTCGATAATCAAGGGAAGCATACTTTATATAGTTGTTTCTAGTTTGGTTAGGACATTCCAGGCTTGAAACACCTGATTGTCTGATAATGAAGATGTTTCTGTTCTTCGGAAGGCCTGTTAAGCCGTTGGTCCCGGCTGCCATCTGGTACACGTCAGAGGCCGAGAGGCGGTTCCGAAGAACTCTGACACCAGGGTGTGCATGGTCGATTGACCGTGACACCTACACGAAATGATGACGATGAGCCCGAATTTGCATCTATTTTCGTGCTCTTTTTACCCCACCAGCTGCACAAGGATGATCTGCATCCGAGAGTGGTGTCAAAGTTGCCAATTTAATCCCATACTAAACGAATATACAAAATTTCAGCTTTTACATACAAAATTTGCAAGATTTCACCCGAACAAACATAGTTACATACATTGCAAGTTAAAGAAAAGCTTTCATAAATCTTTTCCCTGAGCTAATAGTAAGCCGTGTGGTTTCCGGCAGAGTAGAATAGGACCACTGCAAGTCTTCCCATTGCTGTTGTAAGAGGCGACTTAGGAAATACAAGTTAAAAAAAGCTCATAAACATCGAGACCTCTCGAACCCGTCTGGTCAACGAGGAGAGTATAGGCCAAATTCTCTTAGTTCTGGCCAACTATGGCTCTAATAGTACAGAGAGGGTTGTGCTCCTGCAGTAGAGACTAAAAAGACCGGAAGATGAATAAATAAAATAAATAAATATATACGGACAAATCACACAGATTGAGCCCCAAAGTAAGTTCGAGACTTGTGTTATGGGATACTACTCGGCCAAACGACTCACTAGGCACCGCGCGTGTACCATTAGACTGCTTGTAATTTACCAGCATTATACCTTTAACGCCCTGTCAGAGTGAATAACGAAGTAGTGCAGTATGTCACTGAATACATCTACCTTGGCCAATTAGTATCCTTCCAGGACCGGCAAAAAGAGGAAGTTGTAAGAAGAACGGAAAACGCCTGGAAAGGATATTGGTCCATGGGTCCAATATTTAAGGGAAATCTTCCTCTTTCCCTAAAAAGAAAACTGATGGACATCTGCATTCTTCCTATTTTGACTTATGGCGCACAAACTTGGTCTTTGACTAAACTCCAAAGGTCCGAACTCAAGATTTGCCAGCGAGCGATGGAGCGTAGTATATTAGGTGTCAAATTAATGGACAAAATCCGTAACACTGAACTACGCTCCCGAACAGGAATCGAAGATGTAGCTCTGAAGGCCGCAAAGTTGAAATGGGACTGGGCTGGCCACATATATCGCAGGCCAAATGATTTCTGGGCAAAGGTCACCTCCGGCTGGATCCCTACCAATACTCGAAGACTCGGTAGACCAAAAATGCGATGGCGCGATGAGCTGGATAAATTTAAGAATGATTGGAA
Organism: Elegia similella; assembly: GCA_947532085.1. NCBI lineage: Eukaryota > Metazoa > Arthropoda > Insecta > Lepidoptera > Pyralidae > Elegia > Elegia similella. Next base: position 30,340,415 of record OX383927.1, on the reverse strand, counting down.
GGAAATAACGCAGGACCGGACTGAACGGAAGAAGTGGAGGGAGGCCTTTGCCCAGCAGTGGGACACATGATGGCTCGAAATAAATAAAATATACCTATATACTTACAGTCCAATACTTTTATTCCAAACTACAACTAGTGTCCTGCAGGATAATAATTCTTCATGGTTTCTCAACGATACTATATTTTATAACAAAAACATATATAGATAAACATCCTAGACCCAGTGCAATCTGAAAAAGATCATTTTCCATCATGACCTGACCGGGGATCGAACCCGGGCACCCTCGTGTCGCAGGCTGGCGTGTTAACCACTGCGCCACGGAACTGTGGGCACGGAGCTGCGCCACGAAGATGATAATTGTCGCTGCACGAGCGCGACACAAGCGGTGCGGGGCGCGGGAGGCCCGTGGCAACAGGCTTGTGTTGTAGGCTAGTTTCCTAAAAAAATACAATTAGTCCGCCTTATAGATTATCGAAAACTATTAGATATGTATTTTTTCTTTTTTCAATCAAACAAAAGGTGATAAAGATAAAGCGCATCAAAGTTCAGGAGTGGGGGAACATGACGCAACAGGCCGGTAAAAACTGTACCGGATAGTGACGTCACGGGGATCTGTAACGGGCTATATCTTTATCAATTTTTGTTTGATTGAAAAAAGAAAAAAATACGTATCTAATATTTTTCGACAATCTATAAGACGGACTAATTGTATTATTTTAGGAAACTAGCCTACTGCCGGGCGCCGCCGCCGCACTCGGCCAAACGACTTGTTAGGCGTCACGCGTGTCCTATACATTCGTTCTGTAATCTACCAGCAATACATCAATTTATATAGTTCATTTCTTTCGAACGAAAAACGACTAGCTCCGTGGCGCAGCGGTCAACACGCCAGCCTGCGACACGGAGTGACCGGGTTCGATCCCCGGCCAGGTCAAGATGGAAAATGATCTTTTTCAAATTGGCCTGGGTCTTGGATGTGTATCTATATACTTATTTGTTATAAAATATAGTATCGTTGAGTTAGTATCCCATAACACAAGTCTCGAACTTACTTTGGGGCTAGCTCAATCTGTGTGATTTGTCCGTATACCGCGTGATTTTGAACCCCTGAACTATATTGAAATGCTGGAATCAGAAGCCCTAAAAAATATAGAACTAAAAGAAAAAAACAAAAAATAGAAAAAAAAATATTAGATTTCCCATACAAATTCGCCGATAAGCTGGACGAATTTCTATGGAAGGGCAAATTTTATTTTTCGATTTTTACCTTTTTTTCTTATAATTCTGTATTCCATTAGCGCTTCTGATTCCAGGCTTTCAATATAGTTCAGAGGTTCAAAATCACGCTGTATATATATATTTTTTTTTTATTTTATTTCCCAGTTCCTATGTAGTCTGTAGTTAGGACAATTAGGGAAAGAAAGCTCCTGAGCGGCATAATAGTGAGACAAGTGCAGTACCTGTGGTATCTGGCCAGCGCCGTGAGCAGGTGGTGCGCAGATAGGGCGTCCCGCCTCGCTAGCAGCGCCCACGTGTGCCGCGACACGCAGAGACTGGCCAGAGCGCGCAGGTAGGCGGGCAGCAACGCCGCGCAGACCAGTTCTCCGGACAGACGCACGAACTTGTACAGCGTCGCGGCGCGGCTGCCCGACCTGACACGTTATATGGTCAGTTATAATAATAAAAAAAAAACTTTATTGGGTAAATTAAGTTCCACAATAGGCTTGTTTCCTGGGTCAAAATAATAACATTACAATCAGTCCGTCAGTTAGATAATCAAAAAATATTGGACACGTATTTTTTCTTTTGTCAATTAAACAATAAATGGAAAAGATAAAGCGCATCAAAGTTCAGGAGTGGGGGCTTGTGACGTCAAAGTTTGCTAAAAAGTGTAGCAAACTATGACGTCACACGGAATTTCAACGGGCTATATCTTTATCATTTTTTATTAAATCGATAAAAGATTAGATAGAAGATCCAATATTTTTTGATTATCTAACTGACGGAATAATTATATTTTTTTGGGAAACTAGCCTATTATCATTTTGTTGTTGGAGCCTAATTTTAAGCATAGAGATGCTTGTGCCAGTAGACTCCGCTCCTCCATATCATTATTATCCTATAGAAATAGTTACTAAAACCAAATTTTTTTTTTTTTAGCCTGCTTTTGTGTCCCACTGCTGGGCAAAGGCCTCCCCTTTCTGTTTCCAAGTGTCCCTGTCAAGGGCCACAGTCTGCCAATCGTTCATGTGTGCATCTATGTCATGGCGCCATCTCCTCCTAGGTCTTCCTCTTCCTCGACAGCCATCTGGTATCCACGTAGTTGCAGCTCTGGCCCACCTGTCCTGTCGCATACGGTAAACGTGCCCCGCCCAGGCCCATTTGAGCTGTGCTGACTTCACACCGACGTCTTTTATCTGGGTTTTGGAGCGTAGCGTGGTGATACGAATATGGTCTAAGCGGCGAACACCGAGTATACTACGCTCCATTGCCCGTTGACAGACCTTGAGCTTGGACTTCTGATCCTCGGTGAGGGACCAGGTTTGTGCACCATAGGTAAGTATAGGCAGGATACACATGTCGAGGAGCTTGCGCTTAAGGCATAATGGAAGGTTGCCCTTCATTAGCGCCTTCATGGACCAGAAGCTCTTCCAGGCGTTATCGATACGGCGATCGATCTCTCTACTTAGCCTGTTTTCGAAGGAAGCTATCTGTCCCAGGTATATATACTCCTAAAAACCAAATATATTTAGAAAAATAAATTCTAATAATATTGGTGTGTGTGTGTGTGTGTGTGTTTGTGGGTGGTTGCAGGTATTGCATCGGGTACGCGCGCCCGGCCTCCCGAACTGCTACTTGCTTTCCCCCATTCATCCGAATGACTAGTATCCCAATACCTTGAATTCCCTTCCCAAATCCAACAATTCCTATCCTTTCCCAGCTTCCAAATGCTTGCGACGGGCAGCAGCGTCGGAAATACGAGAAGCCAAGATACTGAAATCACCAACCCGCCTGCCAAGTGTGATGAGTATAGCAATATCTTTCCATGGAACGATGAATCCCTGGGAGGCCCTTGTCCAGCAGTGGACTTTATGTAGGGTTTAGGAGTACGCTTCTATAATAAAATTCCTGCAGAAATATTAGGTCTGCCTTTACTTAAGTTCAAAACGATTGTAAAAAACCAGTTAATAAAAAAGGCTTATTACTGCATTGATGATTATATTACTGATAAAAATGCGTGGAAATTTATATAAATTTATTTAATGTTAACAATTATTAAATGTTAAAATTAATCTATAGTATGAAAAATTGTATTTAATGTTAACAATGTATTCAGAGCCCTTCAGGCACGTAGGGACCAAGTCTGGATTGAGTTTCTTTCGGCGTATTCTTCTCACCAGTGGTCGTTCCGAAACGCTAGTAGTATTTCAATTTTGCATATATAAAAAAATATATAAGAAATAAAAATATGACGTTCAAAAAGAGATACATGTATCCAATTTTGAATAAAAATCTTTGACTTTTTTTGACTTTTGTGGCTGTAATCATGATGATGATGAATAATACATGAATATATAATTTCTCTACTCAAACATGCTTTTTATTTGCAATGTATTCTACAATAATGCTTACATTTCCGAGCATGTTTTACTTCTAGAAAGAAGACACAAAGTTTGTAATTCTTGGCTGGTGCATTACTTTACCGGCCTAGGCCAGAAAAGTAAGTATGAAAATTCATTCCTGGCCGCTGCTCAAAACTTTTGAATTAATCTATGTAACTTGTCATACAGCCAATGGCTAACACATTATAAAAAAATCACTCATCGAGCAAATAAGTATGTGAATATGAAAATAATTTTAATAAAATGTTGGTATAAAATTACACAAAAATATGCCAATAATAAAAAGAAAAAACGCGGGAAAGCAGATTTTTACGGTATAACATTTTTTGGGTAAAATATGAGTGGGCTGTATGGGCTATGTTTCCTTAGCACTAAATGGCCTTGAAAACTCTACTCGTCCGGCAGTCCCTTACTTCCCGGCCTCTGCACTAATATACTATTAATGCACCACTTAACTGTTACGTGGTAAGGGTTCTGGATTTAGAATAAAACATCGAATTCTTCGAGGGTATAATAAATATACATTATGTATTCCCAACACTGACACTTAACTTCCAACATGTCTAATATCTAATACGTAAAGCAATCAGTATTCTACTAGTTCGTCCATAGAAGTATGAAGAGAAACGCCATTTCTATATCAATAATCACACTTTTTTCTATGCGAATCACTCGAAGTTAGATAAGTTAACTATTCCTTTATATTGGGTCTTATAGATAAACAGCCTTCCATTCACCCTTTGATCTTTGCTGCATTAAAAACCATTCGCAAACAATAATAACGCATATGCAATATGAAACAAATTATAAAGATATTATACAAACAAATATTATGTGCGCATTATAAGCGCTTATGCATGTTAAGCAACCCTGGGTGTGGTTCCCATTGGGATAGGTGACCACAAATAAAAAAATACTCGAGCTCTTCAGATGTTCGGAGGGCACGTTAAGCCGTTGGTCCAGGCTGTCATAGCCAGGTGGCAATCGTTAAGCTATGTCAAATGCCTTTAGGCAGGAAAAGTCTGACACCAGTGTTGTCCACTTACACACACGAAAAGCAAGTAAAAATCTAAAGTACTTACCGAAAGGAAGAGGAATGCGATGTATGCTGGTTGCAGGCCAGCCAGTAATCATTCCTCAAGCCCAGTGGATCAGTAGAGTAGAGGCGTTCGACGCATCGTAACAGTGCGTCGAGTCTCGTCCGACTCTGCCCGGCGCCGGCGGGAGGGACCAGTCCTTCTGCGGCGTACATTTGTACCGCACGAGCCGCTTCGTCAGCCCTAAACAGAATGCACATTATAAGGATATAAAGAAAAGGGTGTTATTTAAACTGTTAGCAGAATATTCGTATTTTTGTTAGCAAAATATTAGATTGGTCAGCTAAAATAGCTAGTGCAGCAGCAAAATGGTCACCTAACTTATTTTCTCCCCTAAGCCGTTCCAGACGGAAAGCCAAAGCTTATCCAAATGTTTTCTCTGCTATCTTGCTGCCCAAATAAATATTTGCGGCGCGACTATTTACTTTCCTAAAGAAAATAAATCCGTACTATTATTATCGAACGGGCCTCGACACTTACAAATTACGAGCGTCAACGAATCTACACACCGCGCGGCGCTCGGCCGAACAAAATGCGTCAGTTCACTTCACGTCCACAAAGCAGTGTAATGAAATGAAATAGAATTTTATTCAAATTTGGATATTATTATTTGCAAATATGTATTGCGCGGGGAATGTCAAAATATTTATATTTTTAAACAATTCTCTAAGAGATTCTCTAGCACCTCGTTTATATATAGATTTGATAGCGTTTTTGAAGGACGAATATTGTATTACTTTTGCTGCGTTACCCCATACCGGTTTCCGGTGGTAGAGCCTACTTACTCTTAGCTACAGCATCATCTTTAGCTCATAAATCGGGCTGGCTCGAACCGGCTAGCAACCACCCTCTCACAGAATACCGGCGTCAAATAGCAGCATGTAAATGCTGCTGTGTTTCGCCTGGTGAGTGAGAGTTCCGGTAGCCCAATACCCCTACAGATCTTCTCCAATATGATAGCGGCAATTAAAGAGAAAATTACCCCAGGAGGGTACCTGCGTTCATGCGCAGGAGAATCCCTCCCTGGGCAACAATGCTCAGGCTGCCCTACGTATTCTGGGGAGGGCAAAATTCCGCTTTTGAAGGTTGAGAATCCAAATTACAACCAACATAGCAAGCGCTCTCCGGCCGAGCCCCCTAAGCTTTTAGTCGATTTCTGTAACATTAGGGGGATACATTCCAATCTTGATGCAGTCCATTACCACCTCGAGACTGCCAAGCCGGCCTTGCTATTTCTGACCGAGACGCAGATCAGTAATCCGTCAGACCTGTCATTCCTGTATTACCCAGGCTATGTCCTGGAGGCCAAATTCCACCCCCACGCGGGCGTGTGCATGTATGTCAGGGATGAGATCTGTTGTCGGCGTCTCCATGACTTGGAAGTTCCGCATTTCTCCGTTTTGTGGGTTCATGTAGATACTGGCCTTGATCATATTGTTTACGCCAGTGTCTACCGTTCGCATAGCGGAGACTCTGAGACAACTCGGCTCATGAAATATCTCAGCGATGCTGCAGATAAGGTCCAGCAACGTTTTCCATCTGCGCAGTTGGTATTTCTGGGGGATTTTAACGCCCACCACGGAGAGTGGCTGTACCCGTACCAGGACACCGACCATGCTGGGAGAGAAACCTATAAGTTTGCATTGACTTACGGTCTCTCCCAACTTGTCAACGAGTCGACGCGCATTCCTGACGTTGCTGGCCACACTGCGTATTGCCTGGACCTCCTGCTGACAACCGATCCTGACAGGCATTCGGTGTCCGTATCACCACCGCTCGGGACATCGGATCACTGTGTGGTGAAATCTGTATCGCACTACTCGCTTCCTGACACCAGCCCCAAAGGCACCAGGCGAGTATGGCGATACAAGTCGGCAGATTGGGATGAGATGCGACATTTTTTCGCATCTTATCCTTGGCGGCAGGTTTGCTTCTCTTCTAGGGATCCATCATGCTGCGCTGATGCTGTCTCGAGTGTGATATGTAAGGCAATGGAGTATTTTATTCCTTTTGCTGACGTATCCCTTGAAACCAAAGCTCGCCCATGGTTCAATGCTCAGTGCCTCTTAGCCGAAAGGCGTAAGCGGGAAGCATACTTGTCCTGGGCTGATGCCCGCAGAATCAAAGCTGATGATCTTCAAGACAGGAAGAGAGTGTTTAACGCTGCTGCCAAGTCCTGCAAAAAGGTGTTCAGAAGAGCTCGTTTCGACCACGTTGGCCGTATTGGAGACAAGATAGCTTCCTGTCCCTCAGGAAGTAAAGCCTTCTGGTCTCTAGCCAAGTCAGTGGAGATGAACTTCTGTCGCCCATCGCTGCCACCATTGCAGAAACCTGACGGTTCTCTGGCCCATGGTGCAAAAGAGAAAGCAGACTTGTTTGCCAATCTATTTGCAGACAATTCGCGTCTAGATAGTAGCAATAAAAGCCCACCCCAGTTACCTTCGTTCGGCCCCAAGATGCGGGCCGCTCAAATCCACCAAAAAGAGGTACTTAAATGCATGCTAAACCTAGACGTGAATAAGGCTAGTGGACCCGATGGTATTCCAGCAGTGGTTCTGAAGCGCTGCGCACCCGAGTTGTCCCCTGTACTGACACGCCTCTATAGACTTTCTCTAGAGACTGGCAAGGTCCCAAGATCCTGGAAGCTTGCCAATGTACAACCAGTACCTAAAAAGGGAAGTCGCTCCGACCCGGCCAATTATCGACCTGTTGCGATCACCTCCATATTGTGCAAGATTATGGAGCGTGTATTGAACAATCGTCTCCTGGCATACCTGGAAACCAACGAGCTCCTTAGTGACAACCAATATGGTTTTCGCAAGGGTCGCTCAACCGGTGACCTACTGGTATATGCCACTCACTTATGGAGCGAAGCCTTGGAGGGTCACGGTGAGGCAATTGCCGTCTCACTAGATATATCCAAGGCTTTTGACCGGGTCTGGCACGAAGCTATCCTCAGTAAGCTTCCAGCGTATGGTTTACCTAAGGACCTTTGCAACTGGATATCCGATTTCCTGAGGGAACGGTCCATTCGAGTGGTTATGGATGGCTGCTCTTCCGACCTAATGGTTATTAATGCCGGGGTACCTCAGGGATCTGTTCTCTCTGCAACCTTGTTTCTGCTGCACATTAATGACCTCCTTATGTCTGGCATTATTGGTTATGCTGATGACAGCACCGTTGTAGAGAGTTATACGTCCAGTGCCAGTGCAAGTCCACAAGAAGTCCAGTCTCTAAGAGAGTCTATGATTGAACGGGTTAACTCGAAATTACAGAGGGTGTCCGATTGGGGAGACGCCAATCTTGTTAAGTTTAACCCGTCCAAAACACAGGCGTGTCTATTTTCTGCAAAAAAGAGTGCTTTCCCACTTGCACCCATTTTCCAGGGTGTTTCCTTACCGTTAGTTGACCACCTTGGGCTTTTAGGCATGACAGTCACGTCAAAACTAAGCTTCGGCCAACAGATTGAGTCAATGGCACTAACTGCTTCCAAGAAGTTGGGTATCATCTCAAAGGTTCGGCGGTACTTCAGCTCTGAACGGCTGCTCAATCTCTATACAGCCCAGGTTCGCTCTTGCATGGAGTACTGCAGTCACCTTTGGGATGGCTCAGCGAAATACCAGCTTGAAGCATTGGACTCTGTTGACCGAAGAGCCCGCAGGCTCATAAACAACGACGTGGTCTCAAATAGGAAATTGCAATCCCTGGAGCATCGCCGTAAAGTCGCTTGTCTATCGGTATTTTATAGGATCCATTTTGGAGAGTGTGCGAAGGCGCTCTTTGAGCTAGTTGAACCCTCACCATTCCTCCATCGGACTACAAGGCGCAGACAGAAATTTCACCCTTTTATCGTTGGAATACCAAAGAGTCGAACTAAACGCTTTGACAGTTCCTTTTTGGTTCGAGTAGCTAAGGTGTGGAATGAACTGCCTGCGTCTATATTCCCAAACAAGTACAGTCCCGGGACATTCAAAAGTAGAATAAATGGGTATCTCTTGGATAGGCATGTAACATCCTCGTCTTCATCGTCACTTACCATCAGGTGAGATGGGAGACAAATGCCTAATTCAATATTTAGTAAAAAAAAAAAAAAAAAAAAAAAAAAAAAAAAAATAGTAATATTCCATACGACATGACACTATGAAAGTAGCTGAAGTATACCAAACGCGCAGTATCAACGTCAGTCAACTGTCTTATTCTTCTAACAGCGTAAGCAGCAGAACTAAGTTTACCCGCTAAGGATGTGATAGTGTTGTGTGCTCGTTCTCATTTCTATTAGTTCTTCTATCATTGTATTCCAATCGAACAATCATCTATCAGTGTTATCATCTCCTGCATCTGTCAGTTTTGCAATTTGGAGTTCTATCAATAAACCCTTCTACTCTCTTCAGTACTGGTTATTATTTATATATATATCTATCAGACTATCATTACTCTTTGTGTGACAGAAGGACGCGTCGATAAAAGCATTAACGACATATTTTTTGTGAACATCGGCGAAATCTTAACGAATTAAGACAAAAATGACTTCTTGTGTAGTACTCGTACTCGTAAAGTGGTGCAGGAAACGCAAGGTAAGACGGAACAGTGACACTGGGGTAAGTTATCATAGCGAGCGAGACGAGCTGCTGTCGCGAGCGATGTCTACCCACCTCCGCTATGTTGACGCCATAGCGTTCATTAGATATGTTGACACCGCCCCGTGACCTTGACGCGGCCAGTCGCAAACTATCTTCGTCTATGAGTGCGTAAGTTTTTCGTTGTGATTTGTTTGTTTGTTTGCGTAAATTGGATTGATATTGAATCGTTAGTTGTATTAGAGTTACGCTTACATATTTTTTTTTAATTCAATGCCTAGAAGGATATAGCGCGATGACTTGGCCGCATATAATGATGCGTCACTGGTAAACTCTTCAGTTTGCCATCATTATTGTAATCACTGTAGCCCCGATAGGGGTGACTCGAAGAAAAAAGGTAAGACTTTACCCACTAGGGGAAAACAAAATAAGGCCAAAAGATAAGAAAAAAAAAGACGTGTGGCATTTTTATCTACTGCAATTATAATTATTTATTTACTGTAACACTCTAACAGTAACTCCGTCGAGCCTGTCGCGACACCCAAGTCAAAGTATCACCGCTGTGCCGGTCGGAGTGGAGGGTGTTAGGTATTTTCGTTACGGAATTTCTGGATTCGGTCTCCACGCTCAAGGCCCGCGCTAGAACCTATGCAATAGCTTAAAAACATTGTGTCTTAATACTCACTTGACTCTCATTTCCATCAGTTTGGAATGCATCAGCACTATGAAATCTGTGATGAGGTTGTGTATGCGCCGCTGGTAGTACTCCTCTTTGCACACGAATTCCGTTGACAAGATAGCTTCGTCCAAATACTCGAACACCTAAAATAATAGTAAATAATTACTCAAGAGGAAATTTTATTAATAAGCCTGCTGGCGACTAATTGCCCAAGTTTTTATATTATCTAAGAATATCCTTTGTTTCGTAATCACTATTTTGACATAGAAGCGGTAAAGCTTCTACTCAAACGTCGATTTTCTGTGAGAGTGCGGTACTTCCCCGGACGGGCCCGTTTATGCTACTAGCAAAAATTAAAAAAGCGTAGAATGTACTTCAGCTACTTCTCTTCCCGCGCAGATCGTAAAACCCGATCGACGGAATAGGCACAAATATAAGGAACTAGCTTTCGCCCGCGGCTCCGCCCGCGTCAATGTCGATCCCTCGGGAATAGTTCTTTTTCCTGGGATAAAAGGTAGCCTATGTCCTTCTCCGTACTCCAGAGAACTTGTATGCAAAATTTCATCATGATCGGTCCAGTAGTAACGGCGTGAAAGCGTTACAAACAAATAAACAAACAAACTCACTTTCGCATTAATAATATTAGTAAAGTAATAAGGATAATATTAGTAGGCGATACGGCTAGCAATCCATCACTATTTTAGTTTTCCATCTAAAGCCCACCATCATGCTATAACGTGGGTTTAAGGTCTTGAAGCTGGGATCTATATCGCAAGGGAAAAAAAGACGTGGTAGTATATATGAATTTTGCCGGTAGAGTGGCTCTACCACAACATATCCGAGTTGTGCCTATTTGTAAAAAAACATCCACACCTTTTCCCTTTAAATGACACGGTACTCGGAAAAAATAATAGTAGAAATCCTACGAAACTATTCGTACCAAAGCGTAGGCTTATGCTTAGTAATAATAACGCACCTTGTATGGCAATCAAAGTGTACAACGCGTTGCCACAGGAGATAAGAGAAGCCTCACCTTATAATAAGTTCAAATGTATGTTATTCAACTGGCTTCTTGATAAGTGTTATTATAATATCAATGAAATGACTAAATGAATTTAATGGAAAATGTGACATTGTGTGATGTTGAGATAACTGGACTGACGATCCAATGGTGATAAAATTAACAATATTTATAATCTATCTCGTGAAATAAAATATACTGTACTAACATTATTATATAATTAAATTCACTCATAGATTTCCTACGCCAGCTATGGCAGAATATGTGTACACTATAAACATGTAACATCGTGATTGTCATCATACCACCATGTTCTAAGGAATAAATGAAATTATTATTATTATTACATAAGTTAAAGCTCCTGAAAGAAATAGACGTACGAACCTTCCCGTCGATAGCGGCATCAACCAGTATCTCGTCTTGGTCCAACAACTCCGGTTTGATATCTTGAGGAGGTCTTCTCAGCAGCGACTGTGGCGCCCTCTTCAGCGCCGCCAGCGCCAAACCCAGGGACAATTGGCATAACGCTCGCACACCACCACCCTTTTCGTCTTGAGCTTGGTTTTGATTCTGATTTGGTGACAGCTCGTCTAGTAATACTGATATTAATTCTGGATCTTGGATTAGAGGGAGCTTCTTGGCTAATTCTTCTCCGTCTTCACGCCTGTTGACAATAAAAAACATAGACAGTTGTGGTTAGGGCTTTCAATCCCGAAATACCGAGGTCTCGGTATTGCGGGATCCCGCGTCATTTTTGTAATACAGCGTGATGCGGGATATGTTATGTTTCCTTCGCAAACATTTTCATTTGAAATTGAAAGCTGACTAACTAAATACTTAAAGTAAAATGTGTTTTTCTTTTTGGTCGATTATTTAAACGATAGATATTTGTTTTTTCAGTATTTGTTACTGTTGTTTTGTGTAGAATAAACGGTGTAATTTGATTGATCTCATACTAATAGATACAATATATTGTGGAGTCAGTTGATTAATTAATTGTTTTATTTGCCTTATATAAATATGAATATTTTCAATATGCGGGATCCCGCAAATACCGAGATTGAATTCAGGCTGCGGGATTGGAGGGCAACTCATAAGCAAAAAAGTCTAAGGCTCGAACCACAGACCCGATGTGTACTTCTGAGTTAGTAGGCCAATCTGAGGCAAGTACGGTCATTTTCATTAGCCTATCTGCTTCGGGTAAAGGCAAATATCGTGAGGTATTTTGCCCACTAGTCGATTTTCACTAGTGTGTGAAATGGATAAGGCAATGGCAAACCGCACACAAACTATTGTTGGCAGGATACAATATCCTGCCAAAAATAGTTTGTGTGCGGTTCTATAAGAACAATGATACCACACCAGCTCTTAAAATATCGGAGAAAAGTTTTGAATATTATGGTAAAAGCTTTGTTTGAATTATTTAAAATACCTAAAGTTTTACACCCATGCAGTGTTTGTTTTGTAGGATTTCACTATTAAAAAACCGGCCAAGTGCGAATCGAACTCGCGCACGAAGGCTCCCGTACCGTTATCTATAACAACGGCAAAAAATCATGTCTGTTGTATGGGAGCCCCTCTTTCATACTAATTTTATTATTAAAGTGAATATATAACGAAATATTCTGTGAATATTTCAAGCGTCTACCTGTTGCCGTTATCTATATCGAGCAAAAACAAGCAAAAAAGTTTGTCATGTTTGTCGTATGGGAGCCCCTTAAATATTTATTTTATTCTATTTATTTAGTATTTGTTGTTATAGCGGCAACAGAAATACATCATCTGTGAAAATTTCAACTGTCTAACTATCACGGTTCATGAGGTACAGCCTGGTGACAGACTGACAGAGGAGCGATATTAATAGGGTTCCGTTTTTACCCTTTGGGTAGGGAACCCTAAAAAGAATGCAAGTGAATAAAAGCTACATGTTCTAATATACTTAGTAGAACACCGGGTTAAAAAGGTCTCTCTTACCCATGTATAACGGACAAGTCTAAAGCGTATAGCAATGCCATCTGTAGCGCCAGCGAGATCTCATCTAAGGCGCCTGTCGCCCCTTTGGAGGGCGATGTTGTTTGCTGAAAATAATGCATCAAATATTAACAGGGGATTATTTTCATACATACTTGAAAAAATTCTGAAGCGCCAAACCATTATCGTCATGTGATGTTGTAATCATTTATGTAACACAGTGGTAAACAATATCGTAACTGTCCTATTGGAGTGCCCCAGCATAACATCTACTAGAGAGGAGTTCCTGGGACATCAGGGGACCATGAGCGAGGCCTGCAGCACACCCTCTGCAGTTCTACGCTTCCTCGACGAGCTGGGTTGGCTCGAGTAAAACAACAAGGAAAATCAAACTCAAAAAGAATTGGAGGAAGAGGAGGGAGAGTGCAGTCTCTCCAAAGCGAAAGACCGGAAGACAGAATGTCTTCTGCTTAAACAATATGGTCCCAAACTAGAGGCCTAAGTGTGGAAAATTGCCCATAGAACTAAGTGAACTGTCTTGTTAAACGAGTTCCCAGCATTCATCATCATCATTTCGAGTAGGTGTCACGGTCAATCGACCATTGACACCCTGGTGTCAGAGTCCTTCGGAACCGCCTCTCGGCCTCTGACGTGGTTTCTTTAACGACTACGAGATGGCAGCCGGGACCACCGGCTTAACGTGCCTTCCGAAGCACGGAATCATCTTTATTATCAGACAATCAGGTGATTCAAGCCTGCAATATCCTAACCAAACTGGAAACAACTAAACAAAGTATGCTTCCGGTGGGAATCGAACCCACGACCGCCGGGGCAACAGGCAAACGCCTTAACCACTGGACCACGGAGGCTGTTCCCAGCACCAGCGGGAAATGTTGTTCATATCAACGGGCTGAATCACCCGAGAACGATCAAAATTTCATCATGTATGTAAACATGACTATTATTTAAATGTAAGGCCATACCTCTGATAACAGACGCAATAGCATGTCTCTGCCCAAGCCACGCTGGGCTGAAGCCGCGAAAACTACGCCGGCAAGCAGTTTCCTGAAAGTTTAAAACAAGTTATTACCTAAGTCGTTGAGGAACGCGATGGCCCAGTGAGTGTGGGTGTGCGCATACGCATGTTAAGACGAGGACTCAAATGTTTGGTACCTTCGCTCGGCAAAGGACTGATCAAGTGCGCGCAAGGGATAGCGCTTGGCGGTTTAGCCCGTGAATGATGAGATAGGAGATAGTCTCGAGTCGCTCAAAGAAAAAAACGTAAGCGCCTAATTCGTTATTTCTATTTTATATAAAATCAGACCGGTTAATTGTATTTTCATATTTAAATTTTGATGAATTACTAATAACCTATCTTTTAGTCTAAAAATCATTATTTCATTCGTCGCATTCGAGCTACAATAACAAAAACTCTGCGAACGAAGACCATTTTTCAAAAAATATTTCTATCGAGAAAATTTTATCAAAACGTGTTTTCATCTTCAATTTTTGGAGATGAAATAGTCAAAAATCATATTACTTAGATTTGAAACTCCTAATTTAAGTATTTTGCGAGATAAATAAGGTTCAGAACGACCTTATTTACAGTGGTATCGCCTTAAACAAGTCCGGGCGCGGTCTCCACTGGGATGGGACCCAAAGTGGCATAAAAATATCTCCAGCTACTGTGTGCTCCAGACGTTGGTCCCGGCAGTCATTAGTTCACATGCGTTTAGGCAGCTTGAAAAATCGGACAACCAATATAGGCCACTTACACACACGAAAAATAAGATAACAAGCTAAATCGCAATTACGTATGAGCTGAACCAGTCAAATAAGGGTTTTCACATTGAAAAACCATCGTTATCTTTGTTATATTTATTCCAGATTATTCTGTTCTATTATTGTTAGAAAGTCAAGCTCTTGGATCACTGGGAAACATATGGTTAGGTCGAATCCAAGTCTATGGGATATCATCATCATCATCATTACGGCCACCAAAAGTCCACTGCTGGACATGGGCCTTTCCTAAAGACTTCGTTACATGGAAGGATATTGCCATACTCACCATGCTTGGCAGGCGGGTTGGCGAGCGCAATTTCTTTAGCTTCTAGTGCTTCCGACGCTGAAGCATTTTTTATTCGATATCATTGAGACTGGGCAGGACATGTTTGTCGCATGCGGTAGATGGGGCTGGGCAGGACATGTTTGTCGCATGCGGCCAGAAAGGTGGGCAAAACTTGCCACTTTCTGGGTACCGGACGGCCGCCGTGGCAGAGGCAGACCAAGAAGGAGATGGAGGGACGACCTCGATAAATTTCAAAATGGATGGACAGAAGTAGCGAAGGATAGGGATGACTGGAGAATCCAGGGGGAGGCCTTTGCCCAGCAGTAGGACACAACACCAAAAGGATAGGAAAAAAAAAAAATCATTGAGATATTTAGCATAGCGAAACAAATATATTTCGTTTTACCTGGTATTCTCTATGGTAGCAACGAGTCTCGAATGTTGTCTATGCGGCGGCAATGCTCGGTTGTTCTGCAGCAACTCTAGTTCGCCCTCTAGAGTGAAACGTCGGAGGGCATCCAGAACATTGCCAAGTAATCCATCTGATATGAGTTGCTCCACATATCGGGACACGTAGGAGATGACCTCTTCGCGAGCGTTTATTGTCCTGTAAGATATTTTATAAATGGAAATGGGCAGGTCATACTATAAGAGTATATATATATATATATATATATATATATATACAGACAAATCACACAGATTGAGCTAGCCCCAAAGTAAGTTCGAGACTTGTGTTATGGGATACTAACTCGACGATACAATATTTTATAAGAAATACATATATAGATACACATCCAAGACCCAGGCCAATCTGAAAAAGATCATTTTCCATCTTGACCTGGCCGGGGATCGAACCCGGTCACTCCGTGTCACAGGCTGGCGTGTTGACCGCTGCGCCACGGAGCTAGTCAAATTCATTACTATGAACTGGTACGCAGGTAACAGCATAAGGAAACGGGGCAGATCACTCAGGTGATGGGTCGATGAAGAATAAGGCAGTGGCGGGCAGTACCTGGACATCACTAGCCCGAGAAAGAAAAAAGTGGAGTCAGTTGTAGGAAGCCTTTCCTTCAAAAAAGCACACAGTGATTATAAAAATATGGTGAGCGCAGTTTCTTTGGCTTCTTGTGTTTCAGATGTTGCTGCCCATTAGAAGCATTTTAAGGCGAGAAAATAATTTTTTATCAAGGAATGAATTGGGATACTACTCATTTGGATGAATGGAGGAAAGCAAGTAGCAGCTCGGAAGGCCGGGCACGTACTCTATGACATACCAGCAACCACCAATCAAGCAGTTAAGGATGACATCCTTAACACACAGGATTACAAACTTCACTAGGTTCTTTTGGATATCTGTTTCTCTTTACTCATTTTATATCCAGGTCCTCCTTCACTCCTCCTTCAGTCGTCTGCTCACTGCTGAGCGTCGTGATGTGCCCGACCTAACTTTCCAACGATCTCCCTCCATTTTTTTCGATCTTTTGCTTGGTCCAGTGCCTTGGAGATCTTCGTGTTCAGGTGTTCTTCTATCTGGTCAGACCATCGTATCAGGCTACGGCCCCTAGATCTTTTTCCCTCCATCCTATATCCAGGTAGTCCATTATAAAATCCTTACATATATACATACATAGTATCACGTCTTTTTCACTTGCGGGGTAGACAGAGCCTAGGTCTTTAAGACGCTATGGCCACATTTAGCATGTTGCAGGGCGTGTAGATTGAAAACAGAATCAAAATAGTGATGGTTTGCTAGCCACATCGCCTATTGACATGACTCCACAGATTTTTGCCCATTCTCACGATCGGCTTTTACGATTTGCGCGGGAAGAGAAGCAGCTGGCATTCTTTTCTCCCAGACCAACTTGCAAGAGCAGAATATAAAATCCTTAATGAAAATGAAAGTCTCACCAGCAAACCCCATCGCGAGCCATGACCAGCTCTTTCAAAGCCTGTACTAGCGACCGTCTGCCGTCATAGTACAAGAGTACAGCAACCAAACCGCGCGGCAGACCGGGGTGTCGCGGCGATTGCCGCTGTGCTGTGTGTAGCAATTCCAGTGCAAGGTATTCGTTGACATTGTACATATCTGCAACAAAAAGATATACTGTCAAAACTCTATATAACGACACTGAAGGTCTCTTGCCATGTTTGCAGTATGAAAATTTGTGAGCAAATAAGAGTTTTATAAGCCATGATTCCTACTAACAGTTAGGGTAGGGCGCGCTTGGGCGACCGCCCAGGGCGCTGGATACGGAAGGGGCGCCACCACCTAGCAAGCAAGGCACGTTAAGCCGTTAGGCCGATGCGGCGGAAAGATCCCGGCTGTTCATTGATGGCAATCGTTGAGCTATGTCAGATGACTTTAGGCAGCTTGAAAAATCTCACACCAGTGTTGGCCATTTACACACACGATAAACAAACAACCGAGCAAGGGCAGAGGACGCAGGGCGGTGTGATGCAATCGCATTGCATCCCCCTCTCCCCAATAAGAGGGGGCGCTCGTAGAAATCTCACCCAGGGCGCCAGTAATGCTGACGCCGGCACTGCCTACTAACAACAGCCTACACGTGCAAGCAATCCCAATTTGTAAACAAAAGAATGGATTTCTTAGAAATTTCGGTATGTATGATGCCCACAATGAGTTTATTACGAACTAGGATAATAAAACGACAAAAGCTGCGCATTTTCTACTAATGTTGGTAACTGAAAAGTACTATTTATTATTTAACTGTTGTCGTTATTGAGAGTGGGTGTAATGCTAAACAGAGTATCATTGTATGGAAGACAACGTAAACAAAGCTGTGTGATATCAACGCTTTAGGGAGTTGGTCTCGTTAATTTAAATGACATTAAATGGACTGTACATTTCTCAGAATGGACATAGGACACGGGCAGCTCTCAACAATGTTGGTGTTATTAGATATTTCGAAAAATAATGGAAGTGGCATTGATTTATGGCTGCAGTTGTGTAATGTAGAATTGGTAAGTTAAACAAGTTCGACAGTTTCCCAAATCCAACTAATTCCTATCCTTCCCTAGCTTAAAAATGATGAATAATGGGCAGCAGCATCAAGCCAGAGAAACTGTGCTCGCTAACCCCCTGCTACACATGGTGAGTAAGGCAATATCATCCCATGGAACAAAGAATCCTTCGGAGAGGCCTTTGTCCAGCAGTGGACTTCTAACAGCTGGAATAATGATGTATGTAGGTTTAACTGATTTACCAAAATGTGCTAATAAAATAAAAACTAGTAAAAAAATATACCTGATATAATGCACGCTTCATCCACCAACTCCTTGGAGAGAAAAGTTCTTCCAACACTGGGTAGGTTGACACCTTCTGTGATACCCCTTTTGATTTCGTCTCTACTTGCTGGATTTTTTGCCTGGAAGGATACAAAAGGTTTTAATATTTATCTATTTTATTTATTTTTATTTTAAAGCCTTATTTTCAGACTTTCTTTGTTATATAGTTCCATTATTTGTGTCTTGCTTTTTGTCTGTAAGTCTTGTTGCCCTTCGGCAAAGGCCTCTTCCACTCGTTCCTGCCGCAAGTGATTCTGTGCTAAGTCTTTCCTGCCACCTGGCTTACGTCGTCCCATCTAAGCAGTATTCTTCCTCTTTTTCTCTTAGAGAGAGAGAGAGAGAAAAAGATTTATCTATCATAATAATTATAATTTACCATAATATTTTTTATATAATAAAAAAGTATGTACTATATGAAAATACTTAGATGAACGAAGGTCACTCCTTAGATTTAAAGTTGTAAAGATAAAAATATATGTATATATATGAAATGAAAACATTATTAAAAAAAAAACTGCTCCTTGGCAAGAAGTTTAATAGCCCAAGTCAATTTGCATAGAAGTATGAAGTCTCTAGAAGAGGCGTATTACTTGATACGTCATGTTACTGATACCCTTAAAAGTAGCGTATACTATACACTAGGCCTCAGTCCT
The DNA here is from genome assembly GCA_947532085.1 of Elegia similella. NCBI lineage: Eukaryota > Metazoa > Arthropoda > Insecta > Lepidoptera > Pyralidae > Elegia > Elegia similella. Next base: position 30,321,414 of record OX383927.1, on the reverse strand, counting down.
CTGACGCCTGTCGAGGGGTATGTAACAGAGTGGAATTTAATTTTTAAAATTATAAACAGGCCAATTTCTGAAGTTCTGTCCTTCTAAAATACTAAAATGAATATTATAGTAAACTATCGCGCTGGACTTTTCTCATTTAAGTAATGCAAGTTCATGTTATTTACAATATTATAAACATATTTATCCTCCATTAAAAACGTCAAATTCCATTGTCAGTGAAAGGCGGAAAGACGCATAGTGATGCACTTTGTTATTTTTTTTGCCAAACATCGATAATTTACATGAATACAGATGAGTGTAATAATATAAGTAATAAAGTTAATGCCAAGAAATAAATAATAATAAATTCACTCTCCACGACTTTCCCGAAAATTTATTATTTTTAGTGTACCGTTCCCTAAGAGTAAAAACGGAAAGGTAATACTAAGCCTTCGACGTCCATCCGTCCATCCATCTGCCACATGACTGTATCTATTGAACCGAAATAGATAATATTTCAAAAGAACAATGCCGGTTATTGGCGTCTTTTTGTTTTCGCGCGGCCACTAACCGTACCTTGTTTTCCCGATAGTCAATAACAAAATAAAGTTTTATGGGCATATATACCTCTAAACTCAGTCCGAACTGAGTTATAAGGATTAGATATTATATTCATAGGTTTTTGCACTATTTTTTCACTAAGTTCATTGAAGCCTTTTTTATCAACGATACAGCAGCAGGCTCTCCTCCGCTACCTCCTTGAGGTTAAGAGTATATAGAATCTGTTTATTGGGGCAGTCTGAAGTAGCTTTGATAGATACTTGATACATTAGGTAGGTCTTTTTGTTCTTTGCTTGGCCGTCGTCTTCACTGTTTCGCTTCACTCTTGAAGTATTGGTGCAGCCGATAGCATAGTGACGTCAGCTTTGACGTTCCCAGGCGAGGGCTTGGTGCGTCACGAGGCAACACAACAAGTACCGAAAACTGTACTTGTTGTTGCTGTCCATGTTCACTTCCATATACTAACAGCGCAACTGCCACTTCATCAGTTGCCATCATTAGTAGTTGATCTGCTTCATGAACACCTGTGAGAGTTTCGTGGCACCCCGCTCAGCGCTTGGGCAGCATGATGACCCAACAGTGACCCACGGGGTCACTTCAGCAGATGGCGAACCACCTTATTCAGCAGGCAGATCATACGTTGCACTTGGAACATAATGGCTTTCGACAATCATCTTGGATTTGGTTATGACAAAAGTGTTTAACTTAGATGGTGCCGTCTCTTGCGGTCTGCGCAACACCATAAGAGATGTACCTGAATACATACAGGACTTAAGAGAGCCCAACCCGTCTTACTTTTTATACAAAGGCTCGTACGTCTCTAGAAGCAGCGCATGTCTTGTTACTCATACTCTTAAAACAGCGTATGCTTTTCGCGGCCTCAGTCCTCTGACGTCTGTCGTATTATTTATAGCGGAACCTTATGAGCCGAACGAAAATTTATTATTATAATTATTAACATGCCTAGTTATGTAGTGAAATCCTGAAAAAATACTGTAAAAAATGCTAAAGGGAAACCACAACCTGTGACTTTTCACCTGTAAGTGATAGTCTTTGACTAGCTCCTTGGCGCAGCGGTCAACACGCCAGCTTGCGACACGAAGTGACCTGGTTCGATCCCCGGCCAGGTCAAGATGGAAAATGATCTTTTTCAGATTAGCTTGGGTCTTGGATGTGTATCTAGATATGTATTTGTTATAAAATATAGTATCATTGAGTTAGTATCCCATAACACAAGTCTCGAACTTACTTTGGGGCTAGCTCAATCTGTGTGATTTGTCCGTATATATTTATTTATTTACGTAATGCAAAGGACATTTAATTACAATTTCATAAACGATAATGACAATCTTCATGGTACAGTGGTTAACGAGCCAGGTACCGGGTTAAATTTCCGGCGCAGGCAAAAACTTGTACTTCAGTTTCATATTTATGTATGTCCGCGTTACTGGAGTTACATAAGGAGAATTGGCGTTGGGCCGTAAAACATACATACATTCATATTATCACGATCTTCACCCTTACGGTATAGGCCTCTGCCTGAAACCAAAAGCCACGTTCAGCGTGTTTGTGGGCGTATGTAGGTGGAAATCTGAATCAAAGGTGTAATAGGTTGCTAGTCGCATTCCCTATCAGAGAAGCAACTGGTACATTCTCAATTTTTCCTTTTCATCTACACCAGCATGGAATATATACTTCTTATTACAGTATGAATGCTGTCATGATAGCGGACCCCGGGCTTGGACGCAGCACAACTAAAGATGCCAGGAGTATAAGGAACCAGGGAATCTCTTAGATGATTATGACTATATAATTATTACTACTTCATATGTTGTTTACTTAAATGAAGTCATACTGAAACAAAATCTTGTTGTGGTTTTTTCTCGATATCGATATTACACGGTGTTGTTACATCTCTTATGACAGCGGCGTCAAACGTCATGAGTGCTATTTTCGAATCGACGTGTTTACTAAACGACCGATGATGTATGGAAAATTTGTACTTCTTCATTGAGTCACTCATTTACAAATAGCACCCCTGACACCACGACTCCCTTTCGTCTGCCTCACACCCCCGCTAATGACACACTAGGTTCCCATACAAAAATGGCTAAATGTGACATCTATTCAGAGACACAAAATTTTTTTTTTAAATCTATGTCAATTTGGAATGTATTATATTGATACCCTGAATGGTTCTATGAAACATTTTCATAGAAAATGTATGGCGGATTTGTCCGACGTTCGCGGTTAAAAGGTTAATTCTGTTGAAGCATTTAACAAGCAGGTTGGGAGAATAAAGAAACTTACACACTTTCATACTTACTTATTTATAAAATGTGCAAACATGAATTCGAAAAATAATACACTCCTTTTGGCAATCATGAGAATATAAAAAAAAATTACTTTGTAAAGTAACTATCTAGTTAAAAACTTACAGGATTTTTCAACAGAGACAGGAAAGTCTGCTTGTGCCATCTCAAGACCGACTCAAATGTATGTACTGCATATGGAGCACCACCACTCTCATGAGCTAGGTAGCCCTCCACCACCGAAACCAGCTCCTTGTATGGCGTCCATAGGTCATCAGTTGTTGTGCCTGTGATGACAAAGAAATATCTTACAATGATTGGTCGATTGACCGTGACACCTACTCGAATGATCTTACAAATCAATATTGACTTCGTAATTACACAGAATTACTTTATTGATGATCATCAACGGATATTTATTATTCTACACGCGTGTTTAGCCCACTTTTAGTAAAAACAGTAGAAGCAGTCATCAAAAAAAGCCGTTTACAAATCAGAATCATAACCTCAATTTCATCATCATAAGACTTTGTAAATTACAAACGTATGATTGAGTTTTTACTATTAAATAATTCATTGATACCACATTCAAGTATATGAATAGTCTTTAATACATTTAAAATAGAACTAACAGTTATTTGGGCTTCAATGTTACAACTTAGGTTATGATGGAGAAGCTAGGTAACACTTACCTTCGGGGATGTCCATTGTAAACTCTTTAGAGTTTCATTGACTATATAACTTGTTTTCTACAAATGTAACCACTTTTATGCACTCTAGAATTGATAAAACAAACAAATAATTCATAAATGCACAACGAAACCAAGCGCGCCAGTTGAGTTTATTTTTTTTATTTGACGTTGACAGTAGCCTCAATTGACAGATTAAGTTTTTAATGTATGGTTGAGTAACGTTTTCGTTTCTGACATCCAGCCGGCCTATTTGCTAACCCAGTGACCAACGTTTTGATAGTAACTTTAAAATACATTGCGGGTTTCCTATGATTGACTAATTTTATTAAAGATATACAAAACGTAATGAACTTTGAAATTACTATCAAAACGTTGTACACTGAGTTAGCAAATAGGCCGGCAGGTCATTTAACCGGATTATATTATCTCTATGATTAAACCAAAGGAAGAATGAAAATAAGTCTGATAAATCTGATTGGCCACTGGCCCCTACCTGACCTTGACTCTCAAAACCACAAACGCACAGCACAGGCCGTTGGATGGCGTATGAAGAATTTATTTGGTAGATAGATGACATTATTTCAATAGGTATATGCGCTTGAACAGATTTTGAACCTTAACATTTTACTAATAAAATGCACTTCGCCCTAGCAATAAATTCCTTCTGCTGCGGAAGAGGAGGAATTGTTATAGTTTGTCGCAATCGCAAACTCAGAATAATAGTGGTTCTTTGAAATGTTCTTTCTCATATGTGTAAGTTACTTTGGACTTTAAATGTTTAGCCCTTTTATTACATGCACTCCCGCACTCGATATCAGGGAGAGGGATGCCTGAAAAACAGCGTTATGCTCGGACCTTTGAGATATATGTATTGAATCTATAGCCTATATTCATCAGGAATAATGTAGGATTCTAATGGTAAAAGAATTTTTCAAATAGGTCCAGTAGTTTCGGAGCCTATTCAATGCAAAAAACAGTCAAATCTTTCCTCTTTTAATCATCATCATTGTCCTTTGCGTCTATTGCATACGGTTTATGGTGCAATGCCGGGCAAACGCCGTTTTTGGTGGCCTAATACAGTAAGTAGAAATGTAGACATGCTGTAAAAAGTATAGAGATAAGATAATCGTAAAGTCCACAACGAAATAAGAGTTCCTCGTAGCTAAATCAGTTTGGCGATATAGTTTGGCCACGAGAAAGTACCCGACTTTTTTACAGTCCACTGCCTGCTTGACGCTTGCCTTCAAGGGTAGTAACAGCCAAATACCTGTGAAAATTAAAGACAAGCGTTTGCCCGCTCGTGTAATCGAACCCAGAGTCAACCGAGCGAAGCGTTATTAACACAGCAACCACTAGGATATTTTCGTGATGCTTACCACGTCTCAGGAAGTCAAGGCTTTACTGGCATAAAAAAGTATTTCTCCACAACATTTAGAAAGTCTTTAATTACGTTAAGTTAGTCGATTCACAAGAACAGCAACAGTAACAATAGAAAAAGAATAAAAAATATTTAGTATTTGTAAAAATATTTATAGGCTTTGTTCTATAGTTAATAGATACTCCACGCATTTGTTCCGGTAGAATGTGTTGTTGTACAACACGATGCTGTCGAAGAACTCTCCAGCGTTTGTGGTTTGTACCGGCAACGAGTTAAGTAAATCCTTCGAGCTATTGCTCAGTTTCAGACATTCGTTCTCTATATCATCTAAATAGGCCGTAGACTCTTTGTTCATCATATTCCTTAATATAATACCATTTGACGTAAACCCAGTCTTCTTAAAACATTTCTTGGATAAAATGTATAGTGTACTCACATTGAAATGTGTCAACGTGTTAAAATTTTTCAGTAACAATGTCTGTCCTATTAGTAACTGTTTTATCGCTTTATGCAGGATACGAAAACATTTCTTCTCGTATACGCTGTAGTTTTCAGTATATTCGTAATCTGGAAGCTTTAAAATCCTGTCAATATCGCAATCTATATTCCTCGTATTCTCTTTAAAATGGCTGTTGATGACGATATCCTTGAATTCGTCTTCGGATAGAATCTGTTGGTACAGGCGGAATATTGGCACGAAGATAAACTTTGAACTGTTAACCTTTTGTAACGGACAACCATAAGTGAACACTAATTTCAAAGGAGCAGAGTCGTCTAGAAAAGTCATCCACATAACTGGCTCGTTGATCAGAATCAATGGGTTGGCTAAAACCTCAGCTTGAAGTAGTGCGTTCAAGTTCTTAGCTTTTTCCCTTAGCGACATCTTTGTGTACAGCTGTCTTTCTGTATACGAACCTCGGTGGTATCTTGGATTCATATTTGTTTTGCATTCTTCGTGAAGCGCTCCTTTTAATATCTCATGCTCCAAGTATAGAGGTTTGATTCCGTAACGCCATATAAATTCTGTAGCTACAAGCGCTCGTATTCTCTTCATATCCCGATGTAGAGAGATATTGTTCTGGTTGATGTAGGCTTGGAGGTTGTTATCGATTACTTGACATTGTATCACACAGAAATAGTACGCGCATTCATGTATTTGCTTCATAAATGTGTCCGGTATAGTTGATAAGGGAAACAGAGCTTGCGTTCCGTAGAATTCCGTGCCATATGCAGTCATCAGGGTGGGTATGTACTGTTCCAAGATGGCGCTGCCCTTGTAGTTGAGACAGATGGCGTAGACCTCGGAGTTGCCTTGCCGTGACGTCACTGGTTTGTAAATGTTAACTTCTCCGAAGAGATGGTTGATGAGGTACAGTAAGCTGACGGTGGAATGCTCGAAGAGTGTGAACAGTTTGAAGATTAATGTTCCACCTAGAATATAGATAAATATTCATTAATTTAATTGGAGATATGCATAAAATTTTAAGGGATACCTCAAGGTAGTAATAGTGATGTTACTTTTTTATTTTTAATATTTATTCATGACAGTACCAAAAATCGAGAAAAGTGAAAGAAAGAGGGGAGGCTTTTGCCCAGCAATTGGACATAGAGAGCTAGAAAAGAAAAATTCATACTTTTAAAATGGACATAGCAACAAACTGTAGACAAACTTAACATACTAATATAATGTTATTTCGGCGAGGTGTAGGTAATCGGTACGTTAAGTATATCCTAATTTAGTTATCGCTCTATGCTTTCTACAACGGAACCCTTAATGGGTGAGTCCGACTCGCACTTGGCAGCTTTTTTTATTTCTTACCTGTGCTCAACGCCTGAAGGGCGGTGATAATTTCGCAGTAATGGAGGGGAGAAGTTACTTCTTCCTGAGCATCGGGACGCTGCATGCAGTCAATGGAGCCGTCTGCAGTCACCAGTAACACCTGTGTACATTTTATTTTAGTAAATTATGTAACAACGGGTTACTCACGTACGAAGTCAGTATCAGTGCGGATCGGGACATCGGACGCGCGTCTCGATCCACATTCGGCCTGTGGAAGACCTCCGGATGAGGTCGAAACATGTCGACCAGTAGCTGACTTCGTGCGTGAGTAACCCGTTGTTACATAATTTAATATTGTCTATATCGCACGTTACTTTTAATCAAAAAACATTTTATTTGCTTCATTAAACAAACATACCTTGTTAAACATAACAAATCAAAATCACTTCTTAAAAATAACACATTTTCAGGCTGTCTAAAAGCATCTTGAATAGATGATCGAACAAGGTTAATAAACAAATGCCACGGGCCCCCGGTCTTTGGGGGTCCCGGACAGAAGTAAAAGAGCGGGTTGGCTGAAGCTGAACTCAAACTCTCATGGGCCCATTGTATTAATTTGCCATGGGCCCCAAATGGTATAGTTACGCCACTGCAGTGCATACAATTATCAGCTATAAAAAGTCCACAACTAGACAAATGCCTCCAACGCTGCCATCGAAAGAATTTTTAAGCTGGAGAAGAATAGGAATTTGTTGAATCTGGGAAGACAATTAACAAAACGGATGAATGGTGTAAAAGCAGGTAACAGCTAGGGAGACCGGGCGCGCGTACCTGATACCTGCAACCACCGGACAGGTAGTTGAGGATGACACCACTACCTGGCCTTTCGATAGTTAAAGCTTCATATAAATTTACTACTGACCAATCCGAAAAAAATTCAGGTCAGACAGACGACATAAAACGCAAATTTTTAGGGTTCCGTACTTCAAAATGAAAAAACACAACCCTTATAGTATAACTTTGTTGTCCGTCTGTCGGTCGGTCAAGGGTCTTTTTCTCAGGAACGCGAATAAATGTGTATCTCTTGGATAGGCACGTAACATCCTCGTCTTCATCGTCACTTACCATCAGGTGAGATGGAAGACAAAATTAAATGACTACTTCAACATTTAGTAAAAAAAAAGGTATCAAGTTGAAATTCATATCAAATACTCAGGTCTACTGTCCAATGGAGTTGCGAAATAAAAACAAACATCTAAGCCAATCTAATCAAAAGATACAGCCGTTTATGCCACAAATTGTCCACATTCGCAAGGGAATCAAAACCTACATGAACCGTTGAAATTTGGTACAAGGCAACGTCTTATAGCAAAGATAGAGGAAAAATTGAGAAAAGCAATCATTTTAGTTACATCATATAATTAAAATATTTTTAATAATTTTAGTAGTACCTTAATTAGTCATACTACGCACTTGGCCGGTTTTTATTGAACAAAACACAAAAGTAGGATTTTTAGGCTTATACCTTTCTAAATAATTGTACTTTTATTTCCGATGTTATCTGAAGTACTTTAGACTTTATCTACCTCCTGGCTAGTTCAGTAGAAGAATTAACACATAAATGTACGTATAAGCTTTATTAATAATAAAAAAAATTGGTTACCTGTAATGTCGATTCACGGACGATAATTTTTCGTGATAACGGTAAAAGAGAGATAATTGCATGAATTGCATCATAAGCCAAACGCTAAGGCCGGTAGTGGCTCTCATTCGCTTGTTCGGTTGTTCCCTGGTAGGTCTATGGTTGTTCCGCGCTTTGGCATGCACACACACACAGGACGTGATTTAAAATACGTCTTCACGTCAAAAAAAAAAAGATTATTGTCTATAGCTATAATATTTTCGATATAGTTTTTACTGTGTGTGAGTCCTATTAAAATACACTAGAGATAGATAAATAATTTTTCCGTATTATCGCAACACAAATTAGAGGCCAATGTCATTACCATAATAAAATAGGCAGCGCGCCTTAATGAAATTACTGGGACTATTCGTTAGAACATCGCCTGTCGGTTTGTTTACTAATTAGCCTACGGGTGGTAATAAAAATGTCAGCATCGTTTATTTGTTTACGTAACTTGCTATGATGTTGGGTTCTTATACGCCAACACCAATAATTTTTCGGATCCGGATGAGCCTTGTTACACTTGTTCTTTAGGTAGACTAGAGTGGAAAACGCCCGGGAGTCAGCGGCTTACACCCCTCTGGGGGGTAGCGGGAGGAACAAGTGTGCCAAGGCTCATCCTTTGATCCGAAAAATATTGGTTTCCATACATTGAATGGATATAATAATAATAATAATAAAACCATTTATTTCAGATAATTACATCCATATTATGTTAGTAAATAATTATAAACTTATTCTAGGGTTAGTAATGATTTAAATGAAATTGGTATATAGGTATTGGCCTTTGATTATACCCCTATGCTACAGATATTGGTAGCCAGCAGCCGGAGCATGAAGCTGTATCCAGTGACATAACAATGGGGAGTCCCATCGGTCGGCCAACGCGTTCAGAATGGTGTTCGATGCGCTACGCACTCGCGTCCACAGCGAGGCGCACCGCTTTCTGATGATAGTATAGAAGCAGTCGGTATGCGCCTCGGCAAACATAGAAGACGCGCTGCAGAAACGCGGCAGACCGAACAAGATTCTGAACGCGTTATTGTACTGGACGCGTAGTGCATCATATGCCCGCCGCGTAAAGTTGACCCACAGACTGCATGTGTAAAACGATTGACAGTAGGCTTTGAAAAGTGTCAGTTTGGCTAGTTTAAGTAGTAATATAATGTCACCACTAGAAGGGGATGCGGGCTTCCTGCGCATCTTACTGACTACTGTCCCCTTTTATCTATCGAGGACGGCGGCATCCGTAGGATACATAAACTGTAATTAGGGTTTCCTATACCGGGATCCCGGTATTGCTCTGTACCGGAATTAGACGATTTTTTTACCTGTTTTTAATACCGGTATTGATATTCAATACCGGTTTTAATACCAAAATCGCTGATTTTAGAATTATATCGTACTAGCGAACCGCCCGGCTTCGCACGGGTGCGATAAATTATACATATAAACCTTTTTTTAATCACTTAATCCATTAAAATAAACCGCATCAAAATCCGTTGCGTGTTCTAAAAGATCTAAGCATACATAGGGACGGACAGACAGGAGAAGCGACTTTGTTTTATACTATGCAGTGATAGTGATACAAATGCACATAAACAGATATTTTTGGAATAACCTGCACGCAAACTAGGTACGTTCCTGTTTATTGCTCATGCAATATGCATTATCTATACTAATATTATAAAGCTGAAGAGTTTGTTTGTTTGTACGCGCTAATCTCAGGAACGACTGGTTCAAATTGGATAATTCTTTTTGTTTTGTTTTTTTTTTTTTTTTTTATGTATATCCGACGGCAAACGAGCAGACGAGCCACCTGATGGAAAGTGGTCACCGTCGCCCATGGACATCTGCAACACCAGAGGAGCTGCTGATGCGTTGCCGACTCTTAAGATACCTGTAAACACGCCTTTTGAAGGACCTCAAGTCATAGCACACAGGGAAAACCTCGGGAGGGAGTCCATTCCACAATCTTGCTGTACGAGGAAAAAAACCACGTGACGCTCTGACATTTTTGGAGACCCAAGTGTCAAGGATGTGGGGATGGACCTTACTCCTGTGGCGAGCGGTGCGGTGGTAGAAAGGTGACGGTGGCACCAATTCAAAACGTTCTTCAGAACACTCCCCATAGTATAGACGGTAAAATACACACAGAGAGCCAACGTCTCTCCGTAGACCGAGGGTGTCTAAATCGTCTGTGAGTGTGGGATCGTCGATAATACGAATTGCCCGGCGTTGGATGGAATCAAGAGGAAGGAGTTGGTATTGAAGTGCACCAGACCAGATATGAGAGCAGTACTCCATGTGGGGCCGGACTTGAGCTTTATATAATAAAAGTCTATGACCCGGAGTGAAGTACTGCCTCGCTCTATTGAGCACCCCAAGTTTTTTAGAAGCCATTTTGGCTTTACCTTTCAGATGACTCCGGAATTGGACCTCCTTCGTAATATCGACGCCAAGGATCCCAATACTCTTAGAAATGGTAAGAGAGGTGTCCTGAAACTTCGGTGCTATGTTAAATGGGGTCTTCTTAGCGGAAAACACGCAGACTTGTGTCTTAGTAGGGTTGAATTGAACTAGGTTTAGTTTACCCCATTCAGAGACCTGCTCCAGAGAGGTCTCAATGTCAGACACAAGTCTCTTTCTGTTCTCCTCCACCTGTGTTTGAGGGATATTTGCACGACCTGCATAATATGCATCACCCGTACTGTCGTCTGCATAGCAATGGATGCTACTAGTGTTAAGCATGTCGTTGATGTGCAGAAGAAACAGCGTAGGTGATAAAACAGATCCTTGGGGGACGCCAGCATTGATGGGCATGATATCGGAGCATAATCCGTCTACAACAACCTGAATGCTTCGCCCAGATAAGAAACTAGCGACCCACAAGCATAGTCCCTCAGGAAGCCCGAAAGATGGTAACTTCGCGAGAAGAGCCTTATGCCAGACCCGGTCAAAAGCCTTTGTGACATCTAGACTAAATGCCAGTGCTTCTCCCTTGCTCTCGATGGCGGCTGCCCATCGGTGCGTTAAGTACACAAGAAGATCACCAGCACTACGCCCGTGGCGGAACCCGTATTGACGGTCACTAATTAGCTGATGATCTTCAAGGTAACCAAGGAGCTGGATGTTTATCACACGCTCCATCACCTTAGAGAGCAGGGAGGTTATCGCAATAGGCCGATAGTTAGACGGGTCTGTGCGGTCACCCTTTTTAGGAATAGGGTGAACGTAGGCTACTTTCCACGAAGACGGGACTTTTCTTGAGGTGTAAGACAGCGAGAATAGGCGTGCTAACACCGGAGCCAACTCAGGGGCGCATGTTTTGAGCACAATTGCTGGAATGCCATCAGGCCCGCTGGACTTCCTGACGTCGAGGGAAAACAGAGCACGACGCACTGCACTTTGAGTGAACCGAATTTCCCGCATTGAGTGCTCGCATCGCGGTAAAAAGGGCGGCGATGCTCCTCCGTCGTCAAGGGTAGAATTTGACGCGAAGAGAGTAGCCAAGAGATCGGCCTTCTCTTTTGCGGAGTAAGCCAGCGAGTCCTGACGATTGTGCAGAGATGGAAGTGAAGGGCGACAGAAATTCCCCTGCGCTGCCTTAGCAAGAGACCAGAATGCTCTACTCCCGGAGGGATAGCCAACCAGTCTCCTACCAATGCGCGCAGTGTGCGCAAACTTTGCTGCAGTGATCTGCTTCTTGTAGGCTCTTGAAGCTGCGTTGAACCGCTTCTTCAAATCAGAAGTATTACGATCCTTGACATTTCGCGCAGCAACCCAGGCTTCGTAGGCTTCGCGCTTGAGGTGGGCGGCATGCAAAGACGAGCAACGAAACCAAGGTTGAGACCGCCCTCCGATACGAACCGCCGAGCTGGGAATGTAGCACTCCATGCCCAGCAGTATCGCTTCGGCGACAGCTTTCGCACAAATGTCAGGATTTTCTGATGAGAAGCACAACCGTCTCCAATGGTAGGATGCATAAAACTCTCGCAATCCATCCCAATCTGCTGACCTATAATGCCACACACGACGCATACCAGGTGGTCTGGATTGCGTGGTCTGACCGGATGGAACCACAGCACGTACCAGGCAATGATCCGAGGTTCCTAGAGGGGCATCACGGAATACCTGGTAATCGTTTGGATGTGAGGTCAGCAGAAGATCCAACAAAGCAGGATTGTGTCCTTCAATATCAGGTATTCTGGTAGGACCATCAACTAACTGGTTGAGGTCATTTGTTACAGCAAAGTTGTATGCAGCCTTCCCAGCGTAGTCGGTCTTCAGTGATCCTAGCCACTCAAAGTGGTGAGCGTTGAAGTCCCCTAGGATCACTACCTCCGCCGATGGGTGCTGCTGGAGAATTTCGTCTATGCCCTTCTGTACATGCCCGAGAAGTCGGTCTGTTTCGGCATCACCGCTATGGGACCTGTAAAGGCACGCATAGAACCGGATGCGGTCACCGTGATCTACGCGCGCCCATAACAATGACAGGTTTCTGTCTTCAAGGCTGCTGAGACGTCGACAACATACATCCTCCCGTACGTACATACACACCCCAGCATTGGGCATAAACTTGTGCTCCAAGCTGAAACCGGGATACAAGAGATATGTGACGTCGGTAGGAGAGGATATTTGTGTCTCAGTCAGGAAAAATAGAGCCGGCTTAGTCGTCTCCAAGTGATGATGGACGACATTGAGGTTCGAATGCATTCCTCTGACGTTGAAGAAGTCCACATTGAATGTGGAAGGGGGTGCCGCTGTAGAAACATGTTTTCTATTTTTCGATCTTGCCATAAAAAAGGTGGTTAACAGGGAAAAAATTGAGGATTGCCGTAGTTACGACAGTTACATAGGCAAAGTTAAGGAATGATGGCCCGCAATGAATGACCAGTGAGGTGCGCTGCTGGCACGGGGGACGGAAGGGCCCCCGATCCAACACAATGATCAGCCGCCGTGTTCCACTCCGGTCTCCCAGGCCGGCACGACGACCAATCACGAGCTTTTGACACTGGCGGCAGGACAGCCTCCCTAGCCGGGACAGCCAGGGTTCGGGTCCTCTACGTACCAGCGGGCGGCCAGCGGACAACCGTTTCATCGGGTCTCCCTGGCCCCCGCGCCAACGTCGCACCCCCAATCAGACAGTGCAAGACTCCAGTCCCTAAGGGACCATAAACTGTCGAAACTACGGGAATCGGGAATGGGGATTGGCTCTCACGCGCAACCGTCGAAACACACCCAACGGTGCTTTACGATAGATTTCGGCATGAGGGTGGTCGCCAGCCAGTCGGACCCCACGAGGTCCTACCACCGAGCATGTCGGGTATTTTACTCGCCTCTTACGAGATGCCAACCTGACGGGCAGTGGGGAATTGTATTCTACTCCGTCCCCACACGGAGAAAAATTGTGTTGGATAGTCCATTTATCGAGAAAGGCTTTAGGCTATAAAACATCACGCTGCGACTAATAGGAACGAAGCATCAATAAAAATGTTTTGAAAACGGGGGAAAATTATTCATCTATACTAATAACAAAAATAAAAAAGCTGTTGCCCACGACTTCGTCCGCGGGAATTTCTGCTATTATGATTAATTAGGTTTTTTGTTAGTATAGATGAATAATTTTTCCCCGTTTTTAAAACATTTTTTATTGATGCTTCGCTCCTATTAGTCGCAGCGTGATTTTTTATAGCCTAAAGCCTTAAGCCGGGGATCGAACCCGAGCACCCTCGTGTCGCAGGTTGGCATGTTGACCACTGCCCCACGGAGCTCGCCAATTATCAAGAAAAAAAAGCTCTCAAGCTAAAACAGCAGAGACCCTAAAATTAAAAAAAACAATATATGATCTCACGTAACATTCAAAGGACAGACATATTCTAATCAATATTGTTAAGTGCTTTAAAATTATGAAAACAGTGTTTTTTATTTTTCTTATTTAGGGAGGCTGAAGTGATATTTTTGATATAGGATAATATTGATAAGATCAGTTTTATTTGATATAGTACAGTGTACAACGTTTTGATAGTCACTACAAAATACATTGCGGTTTTCGTTTTCGCGGTTTCCGCATATAAAACGTAATGTATTTTGAAGTAACTTGAAGTGATTATCAATCAAAACGTTGTACAGTAAATAATAATTAGAAAATAGGCCACCTGACCTGCACATTTTCTCTCGGACACAACAAGTTTACAACTTTGATAGTAGATAAGATAACCGTTACAGTGTTGCATTATACTTGTACCTAAAACATTATCAATTATTTATAATTAACACTCGTACGAATAACACAACATAGGTATGTAGTTTTGTTAATCCCATGAGTAAAGTACAAGGTCTGAACAGTAAAACATAGTCTATCTAATCTGAGACAGTTACATAATGTTGTTCGCATCACGCCATTTTTTTTTTTAAATCGATGGTTCTTCGTGTTTCTTTCTAATGCTCACCATTTTCATCCTAATCCTTACTAATATTATAAATGCGAAAGTGAGTTTGTTTATTTGTTTGTTTGTTACGCTTTCACGCCGTAACTACTGAACCGATCGTCATGAAATTTTGCATACAAGTTCTCTGGAGTACAGAGAAGGACATAGGCTACCTTTTATCCCGGGAAAAAGTACTATTCCCGAGGGATCGACATTGACGCGGGCGGAGCCGCGGGCGAAAGCTAGTTCCTTAATAAAAAAAAGTTATAATTTTTTTTAATGTTTGTTACGGAACCCTAAAAATTGAGTTCCCAGCATTGGTCTCATAGGCAATGTTGTTAATTTCGATGGGCTGAGTCACCCCTTCATGGGAAGGTTGTTGGTAATATTACACGCAGTATAATAATAAAAAATTCAAACCTACCTTTCCTAGTGATTTGGCTTTCTTGATTATGGCCTGGGAGTTGTCCCAGTCCATGAGGTTGCCGGTATTGTCCACTCCAAAGTCCCAACAGTCCAGAGTGTGAAACATGAAGCGGTCATCGCTGATCATGTTTGATGGGGAGTTGCCTTCATAGTATGGATTCAGGGTATTGGCTACCCATTTCCACTGTGGAAAAAATTGTATTTATATGCATGGTCAGCATCACCGGCGTCTAGACCGAAGTGAAAGAAGGTGAAGACTAAAGAAAGAAACAATAACCACCCGGCCGCCGCAGATGCCTAGGCACCCACGCCAACGCGATACGAGCGGTAAGCGTGCTTCCACTTCATCTCCCTTTCACAAAACTACCACATATTAATACTTTACTTATGTAAAATGAGAGAGAGAATGAAAAGTGTACTAAAAATAACTAACTGGTACCCAAGAAACAGACACAGGAAGAAAGGAAGACAGTTTATAAGATGGGATGACATTAGGGAAGTAGCAGGATGGATATGGAGAAGGATAGCAAGGAATATATGATGATGATGATTAAAAAAACCAACTTCAATAAAACTACTAAACAGATTATGTTGAAATTTTAAACAGGACCAAATTAGAACCATATCCTTTCAAATAAAAAAAAGTTTTTTTTTAAATTTGTTCATAAATGACGGAATTCCGAGGTAAAAATACATTACAAAACGGTTAACTGAATTGATTTTATCCTTTGGTTACGGTTAAAACTAAAAATATTTTGAAATTAATAGAATTTAGGCTAAATCAAATGTCTTCAAAATCCAACATGACAGAATTATTTATATATTTTATTTGTCTTAATTTAATAAAAAGAATACTGTTTGTTTGATGGGACAAATAATGTTCCTCATTTTGGCATCCCAAGAGCTCAACACCATGGAATGGAATTATAAAAATGGAAAGACACCTACTTTAAAAACTCACATCAATTCCACGATAATTCAGCTTCAGATAGTGATTCAGGGATGTGATGAATGCACCAGGGGCCTCGCACAAATGCAGGGACACAATCTTCCCACTAACCACTGCTTCTTTGGGGACAATGTCATATGTACATGCACATTCATAGAACTTTGTCCAGGCCTGCGTGAGAAACTCCGGGTTGACGAGGCAACGAATCTTCCACCCCACCTCCCCTGCAGGGTTCCTCCGCCGAGTGTGGCTGCTCCATTCCTCGATATTAAAATCATTCAACTGGCTCTTGTGGAAGTTTAAACGGATCTTCAATATTTCCAGCTCTTTAGCCTTCCATGGCGGCGTAGAAAACCAGCACTCCCGCTCCGGCAACTTCCAACTTGGATCCAAACGAAACGAATATTTTTTGTTGAACAGATCACTTATCTCCGACTCAAACTCACCGTTCCTGAACAACTTAAATCTAGGAAGATATTGATCCATATTTATTTAATCCGAAAATCTAAAAATTCTAAGGGAATTTGAAAATTGAGCGACTCTATAGACGAAGTTAAAACATCAAAAATATATAACTACCAAAGTTCATTTAAATTTTCAACTTAAATCATCACCTCATAGTTTACGCACGCGTATTTTATTTCGATCCTACATTTGCAAAGCCATCTAAATACGCAGAAAATGAAAACAAATACAACACCAAACGCATCGCGCAGGTACCTATTAAAAATGACATAAATAAAAGTCATAGATGAGATGACAGATTAGACGCACCGGACAAGGTTGAATGAATTAGTTTCTTGATTATTAAAAAATAATATGCTGGCTGGTCCGGGGCCATCAATTGACAACTAACTACAAACCGGAAGTAATGGTTTTTATTTATGCAATCGAAAGTACCTTAAATGTAAATAACTACTTCTAGAATTTTAATTTTTTTTATTAAAAATTTATACTTTTAAGAATTTTTGAAAAAAAATACTAATGTAGGATTTATAAGCAATATTCCCATGCTTCACCATATGATAATGTCAATGTCATTATCAATCCGTCAAAAAGTGTTTATATATTATATTAACTAAATAAATAACAAAAAACAATGTAAATTCACCAAATGTAATTTATATACTATTTAGTATTATTTTCTATCTCAGTATGTAGAGATTTTACAATTTTTGAAGTGAAGATTTGCACCATGGCAACGTAAGAATATAAAAATAAAATCAAATGATTACGCCAGCCAGTAAGAAAACTTTCAAGTATGAAGGTTTTAACACTGCCTCTTACTCGAACAAACTATGCAAAGGTATTGCCAGCAAAATGTGAGAGTACAATATTAAAATTGAACCAAATTAAAAAATAAATCAATCAATACATGTTACACAATACATATTATAGGACATGAAACAAATGTTACATTAAATCTAAGCACTTAATAAAATAATTCTGTTTCACCTTAGGTAAAGCTTTCGTAAAAAGATCTGCCTCCAGCTCAGAAGAAGGCTTGTAATCTAAATTAATTAATTTACGATCAACACATTCTCGTATAAAGTGATGATGAACATCTATGTGTTTAGTCCTACAAAAACACTCATTTTCTACCATTTTCAATGTACTACGATTGTCGTTATAAATGGTGATTATCTTAGATTTCAACCATTGTGTACAGTTAAGTTCCTGTAAAAAATTACGGATAAATTTCGCCTCTTTTACAGCATTGCCAAGAGCGTAATATTCAGCCTCTGTACTAGAACAGGCCACGTTTTGTTGCTTGTGGCTATGCCAGTTTACGATGCAATTGCCTAATCTAGTTATAAAACCAGAATAAGACTTTCTGTCGTTGATATCCCCCGCCCAATCTGCGTCGGATGAGATTGTAACTTCATTATTTCCTCTTTTAAAATTAAGTCCATAGTCAGTTGTACCCGATAGATACCGCAAAGCAGCAGTCCAGTCCAGTGTGACTCATTATAACAGGTGTTATATTGACTAAGCTTACTGCATACAAACGCTATATCTGGCCGTGTACAAACAGCAAGATACATTAAACTTCCTATTAGTTCCTGATACGGAAATCTTGGATCTATTTTATCTGCTTTTGTAAGATTAAAGTTAACTTCCATTGGAGTTGCTATGCTATGACATTCATTCATGCCAAACTTTAATAACAGATTTTTCACGTATTCAGATTGACTTAACTTCAAAATGCCTTGCTCTCGGTTCCTTTCCACTTTCATACCTAATACTTGTTTTACAGGTCCAAGCAGTTTAATTTTAAAGTTAGAACTAAGTAAATTGTAAAGCAATTTCTTTTCATGTTCATTAGAACTAAATATGAAGAAGTCATCTACATATAAGGCTATAATTACCTTATTTTTGAAATAAACACATTTCTCAGTTTTTAGTTGTGTAAAACCATTTGTAACTAAAACTTTATGAACTTTTTCATTCCATGCTCTACTAGCTTGTTTAAGTCCATATAAACTCTTTTTAAGTAAACAGACTTTATTCTGCCCCTCAATCATAAAACCAGTAGGTTGTTCCATAAAAATTATCTCATTGAGGTCTCCATTAAGAAAAGCTGTATTAACATCAACATGTTGAATGTCCATGTCATTTTGAATACCAATTGCCAAAAGTAAACGTAAGGTACAATGTCTAACGACAGGTGCAAAGGTTTCTTCAAAGTCAATGCCGTATTGTTGAGTAAATCCTTTAGCAACTAATCTAGCTTTGAATTTTTCAAAATTACCACTTGGATCAATCTTTTTCTTTAAAAACCCATTTGTATTTTATAACGTTACTATATTTTGGTCTATCAACAAGTTCCCAGACGTTATGCGATAAAAGATAATTATATTCTTCCTGCATAGCCTCTAACCATTGTTTGCTTTTCTCAGACTTTATGGCTTCATTGTAAGTTCGAGGTTCACTCCTTCCCATTAAGCCTATTTCATTAAAATAGTTCTTTCATAATCTTGAAATCTTATAGGAGGACAACGGGTACGTACAGGTCTAGAGTTTTCTGCGACTTCAGAATCTGTATCAAATCTTACAGAAGAAGCAGGCTCTATATTTTCAAAGGTTTGAGTATTATTCAATGATGACTCAATAACGTTTTGTTCATCAGAGAAAATCTCATCAATAATAGGATGATCTACAACAGTTTCCTTATTAATATTATTCTGATTTTCAGAATTGATAGATAAATCTGGTGTAGCATATTCATCTGTTGAAGCAAAGAGGTCTTGACACATTGTATAATCTCTATAGCATGTTGTCTTGGTGATTTGTCTTTGACAGTGAATAACAGAAAAATATGTTGAATTAAAATAAATTAAATATGCTTTCATTTCATCTATGTAAAGTTTATATTTTATCTCCACCCTGCACTCTGTTTATAAAGTGAGTACCACATCCACTGCTCACTAATAGGTTATGGGATGGCCTACGCAGGAGATGCGAACATTAATGAAACATATGAGAGATCTGTTGGAATAAATCCTGTAAGTCAAATAAATATGAGTTCGAGCTTACCCACAATAGATAAGCTTGATGGTAGTGCTGACTATTCCACTTGGAAGTTCATGATGGAACTTTATCTAATCCATGAGGACTTGTGGGAATATACCACTATGACTCCGGCTCCTACGGATACTTTAGGCTGCAAAAGGGACCAAAAGGCCAGAGTGAAGATATGTTTAATGATTCAAAAACATTGTTTGGCCCATGTACGCAACTCGAAGACAGCAAAGGAGGTTTGGGATGCCCTGAAGGCTGCTTATGAGGATAAGGGCCTTAATAACCGCTGTAAGTTGCTTTCAAGGTTAGTGAGCCTTAAGTT
This sequence comes from Elegia similella, assembly GCA_947532085.1. Lineage (NCBI taxonomy): Eukaryota > Metazoa > Arthropoda > Insecta > Lepidoptera > Pyralidae > Elegia > Elegia similella. The sequence continues at coordinate 30,301,378 of OX383927.1, read as the reverse complement.
GGAGCAGTTTTCTACGGTAAGAGAATACCTGACGACATTGATGACGGTAGCACAACAATTGTGTGACATCGGAAAAGAAATAGACGATGAACTACTAGCAGCATTAATGCTCCAAGGACTAACGGAGACATTCCAACCAATGAGATTAGCAATTGAGAACAGCAACATAACATTAACCACCGATTATGTGAAATCCAAGTTATTTCAAATGGAAGATGCATACAATGCTGGCCCAAACAGAGAATCCAGTGCACTTGAGGCTAGAAATGAAGGATTGAAAGTAAAGAAAGTACAAAAAGGAAAGAACCAATCTCGTTCGATAAAGTGCTTTATTTGTGACGGTCCTCATAAAGCGAGAATTTGCCCGAAGAACCCGAAGCATAAGAAGGATGCTATGATGACGTCACTAGCAATGGCGACAGCTCAGGACAGTGGGCTAGGAGTTTGGATTCTGGATTCTGGCGCTTCAAACCATATGACCAATAGGCGCGATTGGTTGCATGACTACAAGACATTGGAGAGAAAGATAAGGATTTCTTGTGCGAATGGGGAAGCAGTATATGCAGAAGGAGTTGGTATGGTTGTCTGTGAGAGTGGGAATGTATCAATCAGCGATGTATTGTATGTTCCAAAGTTAGCGTCAAACTTACTTAGTGTTAGCAAAATAGTAAGTAGAAACCTGTCGATAATCTTTGAGAAGTCTGGTTTTAAAATTATGAAAGCTGATGCATGTAAGGTAACGGGTGTAGTTTCGCAAGCAGGCATTGCAGAGAATGGTGTTTATAAAATACAATATTCTTCGCAGAATGTGGCGTTAGCATCAACTGCTGACTCTGATGAGATGGTGCTGTGGCATAGGCGAATGGGACACCTTGGAGTGAGAAATCTTACATTACTTAAGGATAAGTTGGCGCAAGGGGTAAGTTTTTCTAATCCAACTTACAAATTAGAATGCGAAACGTGTGTAATGGGAAAGCAAACAAAGCTCCCGTTCAAGAAATCGGGTGCTAGTCGAGCAAGAGAAGTCCTTGAACTAGTTCATTCAGATGTATGTGGCCCCATGAGTGAGAACTCGTACAGTGGCTACAGATATTTTCTTACATTTATAGATGACTTCACAAGGAAGACGTTTGTTTATTTTTTAAAGTCAAAAGCGGAGGTCTTTGACAAATTTACACAGTTCGTGCACCTTGTAGAACGCCAAACAGGAAAATCAGTAAAGATTTTGCGATCCGACAATGGTACAGAATTTGTAAATAAGAGAATGAATGAATTTTGTACAGCAAAAGGCATTCGTCATCAGTTGACAGTAGAATACACCCCAGAACAAAATGGCGTCGCAGAGAGAGCCAACCGGACAATTACTGAAAAAGCGAGATCTATGATGATGGAAGCGGGTCTAGGAGTAAAATTGTGGGCAGAAGCAGTGAACACTGCTATTTACCTCAAGAACCGCTCACCTACAATAGCGTTGAAAAATAAAACACCGGAGGAAGCCTGGACGGGAAGAAAGATCAATCTTAGCTTTGTTAGAGTTTTTGGGTGCATGGCGTATCTTCACCAACCAGATCAAAAACGTAAAAAATGGGACCCAAAATCAAAAGCGTTGGTTCACGTGGGTTATTGTGAAGACACAAAGGGCTATCGTTTGTTTGACCCAATTACAAAAGAAATTTCTAAAGGCAAAGACGTGATATTCTTCGAGAATCAAAAGTATGAGTGTATCAAACAATCATCTTTAGAGCAGGCCGCTCCATTGAGAGAAGCTGTTGTAGTATTGGATAGACTTCCATTAAATCTACAAACCGATGTTGTTCACCAAGAGGAACAAAATCAGAGAGATCCTGAACCTAGAGAAGTTGTTTCTGAGAGTACTGAAGACAACAGAGATCAGAGTGATCATGTACCTACAGAGGCTATGTCTGATAATGGAGGTGAAGACGAAGGCTGGGTGACATCTGATGAGCATGAAGGTGATATATCAGATAATGAGGTAATTTCGAGTCCTGATGATGAGTTGCCGGGTCGGAGGTATCCAATGAGAATCAGAAAACGAAAAGAATTTACTGATTTTGTAACATATGAAGCTATTCCCACTGTAAAAGAGCCAGTAACAGTACAGGATGCACTATTCAGACCTGATAGTAGTAAGTGGAAAGCAGCAATTGAGGAGGAGCTACATGCCTTAAATAAGAATGGGACTTGGACGCTTGTAGAACCACCTAAGTCGTGTAACATCGTTGACTCAAAATGGTTATTTAGAGTCAAAGAAGAGGCGGGGGGAAAAACTCGATATAAGGCACGACTAGTGGCGAGGGGCTTCAGTCAACGTAATGGTATTGATTACTTCGATACATTTTCACCTGTGATAAGGCATAGCTCATTGAGAGCATTAATAGCTCTAGCAGCAGGAATGGGACTAAACATAGATCATTTGGATGTGAAAACGGCCTTCCTTAATGGAGATTTAAAGGAGACCGTCTATATGAAACAGCCAGAAGGGTTTGTTGTGAAGGGCAAAGAAAACTATGTTTGTCGTTTACAAAAGTCTTTGTATGGGCTTAAGCAATCACCAAGAGCATGGAACACAAAGCTTCACTCCGAACTAGTTAAGCTGAATTTCAAGAGGTCAGAGAATGAGCCGTGCGTCTATACGAGGTCCCAGAAGGGAAATATTGTCATTTTAGCTGTTTACGTTGACGATATTCTCATATTTTGGAACAATAAAAAGGAGATGCTTAAAGTTAAGAGTGATCTTAGTGCAACGTTTGAGATGAAAGATTTGGGAAAAGCAGAGCTGATGCTGGGAATTCGCATAGAGCAAAATGACTTCGCCATAAAACTTGATCAGGAGAAGTACCTAGAAAAGTTATTAAAGAACTTTTTTATGGAGAACTGTAAACCAGTAACTACGCCAGCAGTACCAGGTCAAAAGCTTGAAAAGTCTCTTCAGGCAAAAAAAGGATACAATTCCGTATCGAGAGCTAATAGGCTCACTTATGTATTTGGCAGTTTGCACACGACCTGATATAGCTCATGTTGTAAACTACCTAAGCCAGTTTAATGAATGCTACGAGGAGCAACATTGGATTGCTGCTAAAAGAGTTTTGCGGTACCTCAAGGGAACCAAAAGTATGGCCTTGAAGTACACAAAAGACAGCAGTAAAATTATTTTGAAAGCTTATGCTGATGCTGATTTCGCTGGAGACAGTGATAGAAGATCCTATTCAGGATCAGTATTCCTTATTCAAGGAGGAGCTGTATCTTGGCAGAGTAATAAACAGCGCACAGTGGCACTAAGCACTGCAGAGGCAGAATATGTGTCCCTATCAGAGGCAACTAAGGAAGTTGTTTTTCTTAGAAGATTTGTGAGCGAGATGACAGGTGAAGAATTTGAGACGGCTACGACAGTGTTGTCCGATAGTCAGTCAGCTATTGCTATTGCTAACAACCCAGTACACCATCAACGTACAAAACATGTGGATGTACGATATCATTTTGTGCGTGATGCAGTTGAGGCAGATATTATTAATTTAAAATATTGCGAGACAGAGAAAATGGTTGCAGATGCCTTGACAAAACCTCTGCCTAGAGGAAAATTTGAATGGTGTGTGAGAGAAATGGGTTTGTGTTATAGAGACATGAGTGAATGAGTGCTATCCATAATGTATGAATGGTTTTGGTTGGATAGTGATGCTTATCCTATTTTTTGTGTGTTTGTTTGTCATGCTTACAAGATTAAGGAGGAGTGTTGAAGCAAAGAGGTCTTGACACATTGTATAATCTCTATAGCATGTTGTCTTGGTGATTTGTCTTTGACAGTGAATAACAGAAAAATATGTTGAATTAAAATAAATTAAATATGCTTTCATTTCATCTATGTAAAGTTTATATTTTATCTCCACCCTGCACTCTGTTTATAAAGTGAGTACCACATCCACTGCTCACTAATATCATCACCGTCAGATTCAATAATGTCTGCCTGAGGATTGTTCTGATTATAAATCGAAACTTCGACAGTATTCATAGAATCATTTAATATATTTGACTTATTAGTCTTGTATTCAGTACCTCTAACATTCTCAATAAATTCTACTGAACGAGCTTTAATCATTTTGCTGCCATCAGCTGGATCACCAAGTCTATATCCTTTTGTATGATCACAATATCCTAACATAATGTAGGGTTTTGATTTAGGATCAAGTTTTGTACGTTGGCATTGTGGAGTGAGAGCATATGCTATACAACCAAAGACTTTAAGATGACTAAGGTTAACTTTAGAACCAGTCCACAGCTCTTCAGGAGTAGCCTTCTTTAGAGCAGCGGTTGGACTACGGTTATTTAAATAGCAAGCAGTATTGACTGCTTCAGCCCAATATTTTTTCTCTAAGCCAGCGTCTTGCAACATTGCTCTAGCTTTTTCCATTAAAGTTCTATTAAGACGTTCAGCAACCATTTTGCTGAGGTGTGTAAGAAACAGTAGTTTCGTGTATTATACCGCATTGCTTTAAATAACTCTCAAAACTTTTGTTGCAATATTCTGTGCCGTTATCACTTCTGACACGCTTAATCTTTAGATCGGTTTGGTTTTCAACAACATTTTTGAATTCAATAAACGTATTCAAAACAGTAGATTGATCTTTTCGATCCAAAAAATAAATAAAAGATTTTCGCGTAAAATCATCAGTAAAAGTAATAAAATAACGACTTCCACTCCAACTATTAATGGACATCGGTCCACAAATATCAGTATGGATTAAATCCAACTTCATCACGCTTCTATGTGCTTGACCACGGGGAAAAGATTTAATCTTTTGTTTACCTTCAATGCAAGGAGGACATGATTTCAGATTTCCATTCGAAAAAGTGATACCGCGTGCCAAAGAATCACGAAGGGTTAACATACCTTTAAAACTTAAGTGTCCTAAGCGACGATGCCATAGCTCCAACAAATCTGTACTGGATACAAAAGCTTTACCTTCGGTTGACATCTTAGGCTCTTGGTTATTTAATAAACATTCCTCTTTTTTATTTATTTTGTAAACACCGTTTATATTAATTGCTTCTAGATCACATGATCCAGTAATGGATACATTATCCTTCCTGTAAACATAACATTTATTAATATCAAATACTAAAACATAACCTTTTGCTGCTATTTTGCTAACCGACAAAAGATTTGCTGCTACCTTTGGTACATACAAAGCATCTTTAATAACTTTAATACTGTTATTATTGAATGTCACATTAACATTTCCTACGCCTTCACTATACATTGTATCGCTATTAGCTGTAGTAATTTGGGTTTTAACTTCAGAAGAATAATTAAGTAACCAATCCTTCCGATTAGTCATATGACTAGTGCAACCTGAATCTAAAATCCAGCTATCACGATCACAAACAGTACTAATTAAAGCAGTCTCAGTTGAAAATAATGAAGTATTAATCAGGGCTTGTTACCGGTACCAAATTCCCATTATAAGTACCGGTAAGTACCGGTATTACTATTCTGTTAAAATTTTAACGGTAATATGAGGTACCGGTAATCTAGTATTTAACGGTAATAATATTGTTAACAGTTAACGGTAATTTTACCGCTACTTGTTACCGGTACCAAATTCACATTATAAGTACCGGTAAGTACCGGTACCTCTATTCTGTCAAATTTTAACGGTATTAAAATTGCGTTAATTTTACCGGTACCTACACATTGTTGCCGTCTACCGCATGGGACTCGCTCGACTGTAAAAGTGCCACCCTATTGTGGGCCCCCGCCTCACGCCGCACATGCACAACACGGCAACGACACACATTAACGAAATGATAATTCCCAATACGAGTACCGGTACTAAGTACCGGTACTGTTTACCGGTATTTGGTACAGGTACTTCTTTCAATTACCGGTACCGTCGTTTTATTGAGGTACCGGTACCAATCCAATTACCGGTACCGTTGTATTATAGAGGTACCGGTACTTGATTTTTACCGTTACCAAATGTACCGGTACCAAACCAATTACCGGTACTGTCGTTTCATAGAGGTACCGGTAATGGATTTTTACCGGTATTCCAACCCCTGGTATTAATTCCCTTTTTCCATGATGATGATGATGAACCATCTTGAGATGAATTATTGTTTAGTTTTTTCTTGAAATTTTTCATCTTTGGACATTTAGGCTTGATATGTCCTTTAACATGACAGTTGTGACAGATAGGAACAAATTTGTTCTTTGCTAGTAAAATCTTTTCGGATTGTTCTAAATTTGAATCTATTGACTTTTTCTTGAATTCACTCTGAATTAATTGACATTTAACAAGATCTGATGTCAGCTTTGTATTAGAAGCTTCCATTGCCATAATAAGTGGATCAAATTCAGTTGGCAAGCCAATTAACATGAGTTCTGCCAATTCTTCATCGTCAATATTGCAGCCAATATCTGCTAATTCTTGAATCACAGAAATTATATTTCCTATATAATGATCCATGCAGTTAAAGTCAGCATATTTTATTTGTGCTAATTTCCTTTTTAAAGAAAGCCTTCTGCTTATGCCACAGTTTTCATATGCTGATTTCAAATTCTTCCATGCTTGTGAAGCTGTTACAGCATTCTTTACGTGTGGATAACATAAAGGTTGAATATTTAGACAAATCTTTGCATACGCCTTTTGATCTTTGGTGGGATTCTTTGAAGCATCACCAGATCCATCCACAAACTCCCATAAACCATGGTCAATCAACACCAATTTCATCTGAAATTTCCATGTTGCATAATTGTTGACACCTTCCAATTTACCGATGGACATATTAGAACCGGTACTCACGATAACATTATCGAACGAAATATTTCCATCCATGATGAAAAAAATATATTTCACTTCACAAAAAAATAATCACGTATATAACACGTAAATTTATTATTATTTGTTATTATTTGCCCATAACCAATGTTAATATATTATATTAACTAAATAAATAACAAAAAACAATGTAAATTCACCAAATGTAATTTATATACTATTTAGTATTATTTTCTATCTCAGTAGAGATTTTACAATTTTTGAAGTGAAGGTTTGCACCATGGCAACGTAAGAATATAAAAATAAAATCAAATGATTACGCCAGCCAGTAAGAAAACTTTCAAGTATGAAGGTTTTAACAAAAAGTGTTGACGTTGACTGCCAACGCATAAGGAGTTGCCACGTTGGAGAATATTTTCACCGAAATGGAAGTGTACATGGACTGTTTTTTTGTTACTTAGCTTCTATTGTAGTAAAATTATTTTTTATTTTACTATTGAATACCTATCTCTACTATTTTCTATATTGAGGGTTTTCTGAAATGACGCTAACCAGGCGGCAGCACTGAGAGGTGCAGTTCAGACAACTGTCACAAGTGTCATATACAGCCTCCACATATACGTACGACATATAACGGCCTCCAGCTCCAGCAGCTGCTGCTGTTCATTTATAAGATGTTATAATATCACGTCAAAAATGCAGTGCCAATGCCAAATAGATTACATCAACAATGGAATAGAATAGAACCAACGACCCCCGGGTCTACAGGCAAACGCATTAACCACCAGTGGTTAATGCGTTTGCTCCGTGGTCCAGACCACGGAGGCAGTTATTACCGATGAAATGATATTCCCTTTCATAGTTTGAGAACCGGAGGCACAACATCTTTCAAATTTTTAAAACCGTTTGTTATGTGTGGTTAACGTTAGACACAATTTGACACAACCAAAATAACACTAATAATATGAGCTGACAATAACGTAAACATTGACATTCGCGATTCGCGATTGATAGTCTCGGTCTCGGGGGTCCCAATAAAGCTGACATTCAATAGGTACATAGCCAAAGACAATTTATTCATTCTGCAAACTTTCATTTCATTCATCTGTTGTCAATTGTCATTCATTTGATTTAGCTATAATTTAATATGATACTCTTTATTGTTCTGTGTTTAATTAATGAATTGACTAAAGTTAAATATAGTTATTGACATTGTGGACATTATTTTCCTTCTTCACATGATTATTATCACTACCTACAATACATTTATTACATCCTGACTTAACAGCAAGACGAAAGATTCCTGACCAGTTATCGACTTCCTTGACCATTGTTTTGTGACTTCGACCGAACTACCGTTATGACTGCCAGAGGTCCAAATTGGACAAACATGCGAAACGAAGAGCGCAAAGAAGATCAACCTCCATATTCGAGAGTCTTTGTTGTCTGCAGTAAACAGTTGCAGGTAGAAGACTTAAAACCGCACTTTGAAGAATTTGGTGAAATTGAGGGTATGTATATGCCCCGAGATCGAGCCACCGGGGAGTCCAAAGGAGTAGCGTACATTAAATTCACCAAAACATCGTCCGCAGCTGCTGCTATCGAGAATCTCCATTCGAAAATTTTGTCAGAAGCAGGCAAACGTCTGAAAGTAATGGTAGCTGCCAATAAAAATGACACAAACCCTAGTAACAATGAGGATAAATATAAAAGACTTTTTATTAAAGTGAACAAAGAAGTAAAAAAAGAAGAAATTTTAGATCACTTCTTAAAATTTGGTCAAGTTGAGTCTGTTTACATACAAAAGGATAGAGCTACCGATACAAGCAAAGGTTTTGCTTATGTTAACTTCACAACATTTCTCGGTGCTGCAAAAGCTTATGAAGAGTGTGATAGGAAGTACCGTGCAGTCTTTGCTACTCCCAAAGATGAACTGAAGAGAAGTAGGAATAATTTAGATAACAATAGCACAGGATTTAATTTTAATGAAAATAATTTAGGCAACCATGTTAGAGACAATTTCCACTATTCAGAAAATGTGTTTTCATCAAAGGTAATGAAGAATGATATTGGTTCTCCAATGAAAACTCCTTCAACATATAATACTGTGCTTGCAATATGTAGTCCTCAAGTTCCCCAAAAGTATATTGAAAATCTGTTTAACATTGTCCCTGGAATGCTTGAGTGCCGGTACTCACAAGATAGCTATAACGGAGTGTGCCGAGCAGTGATCACTTATGAAAGTGAGACAAAAGCATCATACGCTGTTGAAAGGCTAAACAACTTTGAATTTCCATCTGGCGAAATAATCTCAGTGAGACCAGATGACCCTTTGAAAACCGCAGCAAATAATTTGACACAAGTTGTTAACAGTTTTAAGAACTCCATTGAGAGCGGTAATCCAGACTTATTGCAGCTGGCTGATGCAATCGCTCAAGCATCTTCATTGATTAAGGCAGCTACATCTGTAAAAACTGAAGTTCGCTCTTCATCAATACATGATCTTAATTGCAGTGTCAACTTGCCTCCTCCACAACCAATGGCCAACATTGACAGCAGAGTAGCTCAAAGATGCTTCATAGTGTGCAAGCCACAACCTCCTCCTATACATGTTCTACGAGATATTTTCTGCCGCTTTGGTGACTTGATAGATGTCTGCAAATTCCCTAACAAAACATTTGGCTTTGCTAAATATGCATCCATACGGTCTGCACAAGAAGCTATTCAGACCCTCAATGGAGCCATGATTGGTTCAATACAACTAAAGGTCTGTGAAGCTGATGAGAAACCCAGGGAGGAGGACCGCATGCAGGTTGATGACCGTGAGAATTACTCCGACCCTGACATGGACAGGAAGAGAATCAAGCTTTACAATGACTCTAGATCTGATGATACTCGACACTGCCATTCATAGACAGACTTTATTTTAGTTATGGCAAGACACAGTTGTTTTAGTGTAAAGTACAGATATTCACTCATATTAATTGATGACAAATTTAAAAAGAGGAGATTAAGAGATTATTTTTAACCATGCCATTGAACTGACAATTTGACTACTATTATTTTAAAAGTGATTTTATTTTTTACATTATAAGAAAAACAAAGACTACTGCTTCAATTACTTTATTAAGTTTAAACAGACGAATCCACTATTGTTTTAGATTAAGACTATAAAAAGTACATGTAATGTTATATTGACTTGTTTTGAATAAGATTATAGCATGCCTCGAGTTTAAAGACTTTTTTTATTTATACACTTACAACTAGTATTCGAGTCATTCACATTTTCACCTTTCATCTGAACAGAATTTGACTTAAAAACAATTGAACACATCTTTTGAATAGTTGAAACGATGGTTTCCATCAAATACGGTTATAGGTAATAGAGAAGGACAGACCTATATTATAAGGATAGGGTTTCCAACTCTGTTAAACAGGTTCTGCCTGTTGAGAGTTACCCAGTCACTAACCGTCAACTGAATAGGATGAACCTACATGTAAAATAAATGAAATAGAGAAATATAATGAAAAGGTAACCTTTTTCTGTCCTGCTCTGCCCACCGGTTTGTTTTCAGTGTAAACCATAGCTTTACAAAATAAATAGAAACAAGCTTATGACAATACAATACTGTATCATACAGAGATCAGCAAACTCGGGTTTTTGACTTCAAACTAGATAACCCAATTGATTACAGAACTAAACAATGACAAATAGCGATGCCAGACGATGCGCTGCGGCGATGATACGACGCGACGTCCGAGCGATGACGTTGCGTTGTTTATGTTCGTCAACGTAAATCAGATCTTGTTGCAATGTGAAGATAGCATTAATTCCTGGACGACTAGGGTTCACTCCTTCGTTGGCGCCAGTCGCGTAACTACAGGCTGGCATCTCTGCAAAATGCTACAGGCCCCACGATCCTAGGGGGCCACGGCCAGGAGCAGAAGAACTCTCATGGGCCGCATTGAATGTGTTTGCCTCGGGCCCCAGATGCTACAGTTACGCCAATGGCTGGCGCTCTTGTTTCTCATACTGTCTGACGTACATCGACGCTGAGATATCGAAGTAAAAGGCCTATTACACTTACTGAATCAGTCACGTAAGGAGGGACGCCTCAGTATTTCGTATCGTGTCTAACGCACTGCGGTCCCTTTTCTTCAGTGACTGCGTTCAGTGATTAGGCTTTAACCTGTGCTGAGCTGAGTTGCGACGATGACGCTGCGGCTGTAGGTGGCGTTGTAATATAATTTATAACGTTGTGTGGCGGTGACCTTAGTTGATTAGTGTCACATTCTTCTTCCTCGCCTTTACCCCATTCGGGATCGGCTCTGGGGTACTATTTTTGAAAGTGTGACACTCTTCTTCGAGTAATCTTTGTATGGAAAATCGCTCGTTTACAGACGGCGTCATTTCAAAAATAGCACTCCTGTATTAACTCTTTTATCACATTCTGATCTCAAATAAAAAGTAGTTTTAAATTTACAATTACAATCAATACTTTTATATTACAAATACAAAAGGAACATTTAAATTATGCACAAATATTTTAAAGGCTTGCATTGACTTATACTTTAAAATCAGACGCAAAGCAACACCTGTACACAAAATTGCAGTTGTTTTTGGATTACGAAGGAAGAAAGTTCATCAACAACTGGCATATGCAACTTATCCTGAACAAGGCCTTTGCGAAGATCTGTTGCCAGGACGAGCCTCATAAAAGTTAGGCCGCCCGCTGAATTTCTTTTATCTATGAGCGCCAGCCCTTAGAACATTTGCGCTTGATTTAATTAGACTTTATATGTATACCAATAAGAATTTCAGATTACTTTGAATGCTTTTAGGGTTCCGTAGCCAAAGGGTAAAAACGGGACCCTATTAATATCGTTCCCCTGTCCGTCTGTCTGGCTGTATCTCATGAACCGTTATAGTCAGACAGTTGAATTTGTCACAGATGATGTATTTCTGTTGCTGCTATAACAACAAATACTAAAAAATTGAATAAAATAAATATTTAAGGGGCTCCCATACAACAAACGTGATTTTTTTTGCTTGTTTTTGCTCGATATTGATAATGGCAACAGGTAGACGCTTGAAATATTCACAGAATATTAAGTTATACATACAGTTTAAAAATACATAATTAAATAAAAATAATATTAATGGGGGGCTCCCATACAACAGAAATGTTTTTTCTGCCATTTTTATAGATAACCGCACGGAAATGCCTCACCCGCATATATGTGGATGAGGCATTATAGGAAGTATTGAGCCCGTAGGTTGAGCCACACATAGATCATAGATCCTTCATCATTTGGATTGTTCAGATTCAGGTGTGGAGTTTAAGGGCAGAAGTCTACCCAAACAGAATAACCCCTTCCACCACGAATTAGAGCAGACACTGCTAAGTAAGCTTAAAGGCCTAAACATGGCACATGTGATACGAAGCAGCAAAGTTACAATAGTGCAAAGTTCTTGGGGCCTATATATGGCCCCTTTCAATACATGTCTATTCTACGTATTAATCAGGTGTGGCAAACAAATATATATGTGTTTTACCACACCACTAGCTCATTGAGCTTCTTGATACCATAATAAGTTATAACCATAGTAAGCGTGTTAAGGTAGCATTTTGTAAAGTTCTGAGCTTATTCTTTCGCTCAAAACCTCCATGCAATCTTGGTCCATGCAGTTTATAAAGGTTTAATATCTGTATAAACTCCAGGGACCCTACCTTACCCTAAAAAGGATTAGATACAGTGAAGATCGAATCCATCATTAGCAAAATTACATTTTAACATGCTACTTATAGCACCTAGGTACATAGCCTTATGCTTCAGTAAATATCTTATGTATAGTCACAACTAATCTGTTCTGCACATGGCAGATGATAAACATCACAAACTTCTTACGCCTTCCAACCAAGGTGTGGCACTTCAAACCTGTCCCAACTGGACATCATACCAAGTCTTTCTGCTTAGTTCTTGTTCTGAAGTAGGTATGAGACTTCATTGATGCCCGAAAGCAACTTGTTGATCATATTATCATAGTGCAGTGCATTGTTGTCCTGTGCTGGTTTGTTCCAGTTCTTGTTGCATTCGCTGAGTGCAGTCTTGGCTTGGACCATCTGAAATATTAGTTAAGTTCATTATTTTCCACAGCAGTGGGAAAAAAGAAAGTGTTTGGCAATAATTAATAATCATGGGGACTGATTGTATAAATAACTAGCTTTGCCCTTGATTTTCAAATGCAATATACCTGGAAATGTGGCTCAAGCTCTTCAGGACCGAAGGAAAACATTTTTCCTCCCATTCCCAAGTGATTAATCCACTCTGTTTTTTGCAGCAGTGCATACAAAATGCATCATATAAATACTAAAGACAGGAATTGCCAATTAAAGTGTAGATCACTGTTAGGTATGGAATTTTTTTAATTGGAATTATTTTTTTCAAGCTTCAATACACTTGGTGTGATAGAGTACACAGGTATGGGATGATATGAAAAAAAAGAATTGTCTACATTGTGTTGTAAAGTTGATTGCAAAAAAAATAATCCCAATAGCTTTTATTCAATTATAAAGGAACACTAAAGGGACAGAATACTAAAGGGATATAAACTATATCCTTTTCCTCTATTTAAAACATGATGTTCACTAAAAAAGTTAAGCGGGTACGACCAGAATTGTGCACCCCAAATTTGAGACAAAAGGACAGCTTCCAGTATGAGGTATATTATTCAATTTTTACCTGTGTGAATTACATTCAGTTCTCTGCAGTGGTTAGTTCTGAAATGCTAGTTAGAAGTTTGTTTGTAGCTTTTGAACAATAATTAGTAATTTGAATATAATTTAATAAGTATTATTTAAATGTGAATTGATGTAATCTTTGAATCTTTTAGTAGAATAATAATGTTCTTTTAGATGTTTTGAGTTGCCAACTCAATAAGAAGGGAGGTTTATAATGACTGATATTTTATACTAGAGGTCCCCATGACAGTGGCACAGTCAATTATAGTGTACTGAAACCTAAAAAACAAAGGTAAAAATTACCTGTGTAAACATATCCACATCCTGACAAAGTTGCCCCAGTTTGCTTTCCAATACAGGGTTCCTTGCTGCATCACTCTTGTTGCTCATTTTGATGTTCGCAAGTCGTTTCTTCAGTTGATCAAGACTTGCAGCATACTGTTCCAAATCTAGGCTTTCCATTTTCCCATTTAATTCTCGTTTTGCGGGCACAGAATCAGTTAAATTTTTCTTCAAACCTTCAGCGTATTCCCTCATTTCCGAAATAACCTTGTCTATGTCAGTATCTTCAGTGTTATCCACCATATCCGGCTGCGACAACTTAGGACCGTCGGCTTCTAAGAAGTTTGTTAGATCTTCATGCCTCAAGCCATTATTGACGGATTCCTCACTCGGGTTCGGTACTTTAGGCGCTGATTCAAATATGGCCTTGATGTCCCGCATGAGTTTCTGGGAATCAGCTAGCTCCTTATCCAGGTTTTGGGTCATCTTCTCAAGTGCATCCAATCGAATTATGGACTGCAAGTACGTCGCGTATTCTGCGAGGTTTGGGTTACAGCGATTCATATTTAAAGGATCGCTCTATATTTCTGTCAGTAGCTCTAGCTGATTATCAATTCAACTGTTTTGATCTCGAAAACAAACAAATAGAAACACTGAATTAAAAACTGATCGATGCACTCATAAATCAGTTTGTCTGTACAAAACCCAAGGACGTTATAGTAGAAGGACTGAGCTCTCATAGTAAGAATTGGAGCAGAAAGCGAAAACAAACTTCGGAATTCTATCTCGCTCTAAAGTAGGGTGACCAACTATAGAATAGATTTCTCGGACATGAAGTACTTAGGTAGGTACCACAGAAATATATCAGGATAGAACGGCTAAGTGGGTGGTATACGCGTTGCTCAATCTTGTACGATCGTACGAGATTCGTTAAACGTTCATTCAGTCAGCGCGTACGTCCCAACTTGAACATATGCTTTATTAAGCGGTATTATATTTAATTATAAAAACAAAAGTATGAAAGTAAATAGGTCGAAACAAGGTATTTTTTTGATGGATCAATACTTTTTTTTTAACTAAAATCGTGATTAACAACAAAAAAAGATAAAATAAAAGACCTATCACGATTTTCAATATAAAACGACAATACAACTAATTCTCATCCAATACGCGTTCTAAAAACATTTTATGAAGCTCGTTCCAAGGAGAACGCGCAATGTAAATTCAATTGTGTGATAGCAACACGAAAGCTGCATTAGCATTGCGTTGTTGCACTCGAACTGATATTATCGATAATATTTAATAGTTAACATTATTATCTCAGATTTTTTAGGTTGCTCCCATGTGTTGATTAAAATATCTATCAGTAAGTATTATGGAATGCATGTTACTAAAATAATTCGAACTTTGGCATACAAAAAGTAAAAATACATCAAAAGTCGCGTTTTGATGTACATGAATGAAAGGAAAGCCAATCGACAAATATTAATGACTGTTTATCGAAATGACGCGATTTATTTCTGTGGATTTCACATTACTATTTCGCTCATCATCATCATAATTTCGAGTAGGTGTCACGGTCAATCGACCATGTGTCCCACCCACCCTGGTGTCAGAGTTCTTCGAAACCGCCTCTAAGCCTCTAACGTGGTTTCTTTAACGACTACCAGATGGCAGCCGGAACCAACGACTTAACGTGCCTTCCGAAGCACGGAATCATCTTTATTATCAGACAATCCGGTGATTCAAGCCTGCAATGTCCTAACCAAACTAGAAATAACTAAACAAAGTATGCTTCCCGTAGGAATCGAACCCATGACCTCCGGGTCTACAGGCAAACGCCTTAACCACTGGACCACGAAGGCAGTTACTACACACTTCGCTAGTAATGACGTAATGGTGGTGGCGTAGTTTATGCAAAAACTGACAAACGCGTTCCCTTTGCAAAGTCCACGCGTAGCCATTCTATCCTGATATATTTCTGTGGTAGGTACCTATGTCGGTGTCATTGATAAGACCCTATGCTATGATCATTTATTGACAAATAGCAACTGTAGAAGGGAAAAGCAACAGTAGAGATGTTCATAGTACGCCTTTGAAACTTTATTCTATAACTAGCTGTTACCCGCGGCGCCACCAGCATTAATGTCGATCCCTCGGGAACAGTCGTATTTTCCGGAATGAAAGGTAACCTGTGTTCTTCCTCGGGCCCCAAATTACTTCCATATCAAATTTCATCCAAATCGGCTTTATGGTTGAAGCGTGAAAATGCGAAAGACAGACAGACAGAGTTCACCTACACAGATCTTTTTTTTCATGTAATCGTGAACTTATGTATCTATTTTTATACTTCTAAGTCTAGAAATGAGAAAAATTCCATACAAACTTTACCCCCCTTATTTTACCCTTTCAAGGGGAGTTTAGTCACGATCCCTCGGGAACAGTAGAATTTCTTCCCCTGGCCTGGTTTAATGGTTGAAGCGTGAAAAGGGGACAGACAGACAGACAGAGTTACTCTCGCATTTATAATATTAGTATGGAAATATGGATTTTATGTACGAAGTACCTATAAGTACACATTACTGATAAATCAGATTCAACAAACTCGGCAGATAAGATGGACACCCTAGCCAAGGCACAACATTTACTAACTGAAAACGGTTATGTTATTTACCTGAGAAAGGATAATGCACAATGCACTGCACTGTCGCTTCGAGATCTCTTGAAACAACAAGTTATATTATTTTAATCTTTCAGTCTGCTTAAAAAATTCGAAGGCTGCGGGATTTTTTATTAATAATATGGCGGCAATGTTGAGATCGTACTAGGGTTGCTAGAGTAAATTTAAATTCAATTCAATTCAAGTCAATTTATTCAGAAAACAATTTTACATTGCATGCGAATATTATAATTACATGTAAAAAATAATTTAACTAACAAACATTAATTATTTATTATTGTTAAAAATTAGTCAAAAATCGTCAACGCTATAGCAGCACTTCTCAAGCAGTAAAGTTCTTAATTCGTTTTTGAATGTTGAGAGTTTTCTTTCAGTTTTGAGTTTTAACGATAGTTTATTAAATAGTATTACAGTCTGGTTACGCACACTGTGCGCTACGATTTGAAGTGCTGGAGTTATTTTTCTTTTTAAATCTTTCCGCCTTGTGCTCTCACGCTGCAACATTTCTTCTGGTGATTCATATGCATCTCTGTTTTTGACGAAGTCTGTTAATATTACAAAGATGTACAGCGACGGAACGGTTAGAATTTTTAGCTTTTTAAAATGTTCCATGCATGACTCCCACGGCGGTATTCGAACCATGGTGCGTATGGCTCTCTTTTGCATAACAAATGCTTTATTGATGTTATAATCATAACTTCTGCCCCAGAATTTGATACTATAGCGCAGTCTGGATTCGACCATGGCGTAATATAATGATTTCAGCTGCTCCAATGTAAGTTCTTCTCTTAAAGTTCTTAGAGCACAGCAGGCGCTACTAATACTTTTTTCTACGCTTTTAAGTTCAGCCTTCCAATTCAATAATTCGTCAATTTGAACGCCAAGAAATTTTACTCCTGCTACGGGTTTTATGCTTTCATTATTTAACTGCACTTCAAGTCTATCCCTATTACTGGCTGTTGTCTTAAATAAAATTAAATTAGTTTTAATGCTGTTTAATTTCAAATTATTGGCAGAAAACCAATTACTAAATGCTGTCATGGTACTATTTATCTTACTGTTAAGAGCGTCAATATTGTGATCCCAGATTATAGCATTGGTGTCATCGGCAAAAATTACTACTCGTATGTCAGTTTGTGTTATTGTCATATAATCGATTAAGTCATTGATGAAAATTATAAATAATATTGGGCCTAAAATTGAGCCTTGTGGCACACCTCTTGTCACTTTAGTCATATGTGAAGTTTTTGTCGAGTTCAGGAACTCTCCATTGGAATCTCGTATTTCCACAAACTGCTGTCTATTTTTTAAGTATGATTTCAGTAAATTTAAGGGTTTACCTAGAACTCCATAAAATTCTAATTTTTTTATAAGAATATGATGATCAACAGAGTCAAAGGCGGCGCTCAGGTCCAAAAATGTGCCAGCAACTTTCAGCTTTTTATTTAATTTGCTGGTTATATCATTTAAAATTGTGTCCAATGCGTTGGCGGTACCTATACCTTCTTGATACCCGAACTGTCTAGGATTCAGTATTTTATTAGACTTTAAATGACTCACTAATCTAGTTTTAATAACTTTTTCAAATATTTTTGAAATTATCGGCAATAACGCGATAGCTCTGAAGTTGTGCGGGTCTAATTTAGAGCCTTTTTTATAAATGGGAATTATTTTTGCTATTTTTAGCTGTTCTGGAAAAACCTCTTCTATATAACAATTGTTAAAAAAATGTGCTAATGGTGCTGCTAAAATGTCGATATTATTTTTAATGATAGATATTGAAATGTCATCGTAGCCAGTAGATTTTTTGTTTTCCATTTTCATCACAATACCGATTATTTCATTTTCAGTTACCGGTGGATAGTCAAATTGGGATGTTTATATTCTACAAAATTTTTGTAAGATTTCAGTTGATTTGCTTAAACTTCCAGTTAATATTTGATAACTATGGTCAAATGTTTCAGAAAAAGTCTTCGCTATAATATACGGGTCAGTGATAACTTTATTTCCAATTTTTAAAATGTAAATTTTTTTATTTTCCGTATTGTTTTTATTGAGACGTTCATTTACTATTTCCCAGATGCGTTTATTTGAGTTTTTACTTTTATTTACTTCAGTCTGCACACTTAGTCTTTTTGCAAATCTTATAACTCTCTTATATATTCTGAGGTAATTATTCCTATAATTGTAGATACTATGATGGTTGTTATTTTTATCAAGTGTGCACAAAACTCTTTTCATTTTGCTTGATATCCGTATACCTGTAGTAATCCATTGTATTCTTTGATATTTGTTCAAATTTATTTTCTTTTTCTTTTTTTTAAAACATGTTTTAAATAAACCTACAAATTTTTGAAGAAAACTATTTATACCTAATTTCATCCAATCTACTTTTGAGAGCTCACTTCTGAATAGATCTGCATTTTTCCTGTTTAAGCACCTCTTTTTAATGTAAGATACTTTTTCACTGCATTTATTATTGCTATTAGTCTCACTGGTTATAGAAGTAACAATACATGCATGTCCATCTGATAAGCCATTGTGGTCAACGTTTGTCGTGATCGAAGTAGATTCTGCCATATTTGTCAAGACGTTGTCTATGCAAGATTCTACGCCGTTTCTTTTGAATGTTATTTCGTCAACTAAATACTAAAAATTATAAGACTGGAGCAAATTCAAGAAGTCATCCTTGTAATTGCTATCAGTTAAAACATTTACATTAAAATCTCCCGTAATAAGACATTTTTTATTAAAGAAGTGCTGCAGAAACGTTTCAAACCTTACAATGAATTCATTAAAATTTGTATTATTATTATAACAACAGAATATGTATATGTTGGTGTCCAAGTCTTTAATGCCACATATTTCAAAATGTTCGCTTTTACTTAGTTTCTTACATATTTTGACCTCTTCAATGTTTTTGTTTTTTTCTACCAATATCAATGACCCGCCTCTTATTTTAGAAGTTCTTACATAATGGGTGGCTAGATAATAATTCGTGAAGCTTAACATTGAAATAGAAATACTGTTTAAAAAGTGTTCACATATACATAAAAAACTAGGTCTTTGGTCTAGGTTGTCAACATATAGTTCTAATTGGTCTTTTTTTGAGTTTATACCGCAAACATTCTGATAATAAACATTTAGTAATTCGTGTACTGGCTTTGGCTCTTGTAATATTTCAGATTTGTTGCTCTCGAAAAAACTTACTCTCTTCCGATTTATTATGAGAAGAGATTTTCATTGCTGGCTTGTTCATACAATTTACTTTTTTAAAATAATCAAGTATGTTTTTTTGCTTAAATATTTTCTGCTTAATATTAGTAGTATCTAAAGCAGGAATAAAATAATTGTAGGCTACCTTATATAAATTAATAATAAATAATAATTACTTCTTTAAATACCATACTAATATTTATAAACTTACTTATAATTATTTATCTTACATTTATAAATATAATATATACATAAATGTATAACATATTAAACATATTTATTTAAATATTTATAATCGACATTTTATATAATATCCTAACTGTGTACCAGTTTATCGATGTCGATATCGACAACGTATTGTCGACTGGTCCGACGCACTAGCGGCCGGACTCGCATAACGGGATTCCTGCCCCGAGTCGATGCGCGGGCGCACCGATCGCCACGCCGCCAGTCGAGATTTCGCTATTACACTGAGAGCACGCTCGCTTGCTATCCGACGCGTACCTACGTTGTTTGCGCTTTCGCTTGAGTGCTATTGATATATGTTAATCCTAAGTTTCCTTTCTACTTCCGAACTGTCTATCATCTATTCTTGTACTTTCTATAACTACTGTGCTTGTGCTGTGACTTTCTGCCTACCTCTTGCTACTGCACCTTCTTCTGTGTGTTGGAATAAATTGGAGTTACGTGAGTCCTGCTTTTTATTATCTACATCCAACATTGAGTGGTAGAAACATACCCATACATCTACCATACTGGTGACCCCAAGTCCGCATACCGGACGAGAACAAAGAGATTCAAGATGGCAGACGCTAACGATGAGCGGCCTAAGGCTAGTGAGGGGCACGTATCGATAGAAAAAGGCGATGTTTTTAAAGTCAGTATAAGAATACCTCCTTTCTGGCCAGAAGAGCCCGAAATATGGTTCGCACAAGTAGAAGGTCAATTCGCTATTAACCGGATTACTAGTGATGTAACTAAATTCAACTACATAATTGGCCAACTCGATAATCAGTATTCTCGCGAGGTGAAGGACATCATTATCAGTCCACCAGCAGAGAACAAATATGAAAAGCTGAAATCGGAGCTGATTAAAAGACTGAGCGCATCAAACGAGAAGAAACTTAAGCAGCTTTTAATGCACGAAGAGTTAGGAGATAGAAAACCCTCTCGCTTTCTTCGTCACCTCCAAGGTTTAGCTGGCGTGGAAGTACCAGATGATTTCCTAAAAACAATTTGGATTAGTCGACTCCCCGTTGGAATCCAGACGGTGCTAGCAGGTCAACCGAGTTCAGCGTCCTTGGAAGATCTAGCGGATTTGGCGGACAGAGTCAACGATGTTGCCACCCCATCCCCTAGTGTCGCGGCAGCAGATGGAGCCAACCCTGGTTCTATTATTACCAACCTGACGAGGGAGATTGCTGAGTTACGCAGGCAGTTCAACCAAGCTTTTGGGTCCAAGAGAAACAGCAGACCTCACTCGCGGCCCAATCAATCAGGACGGAATAGGTCATCTTCGCGTTCCCAGTCTAATTACCGGAAGCACCCCATATGCTGGTACCACCACAAGTTTGGAGAGAAGGCAAGCAGATGCGTCACCCCATGTGACTTCAAGGCGGAAAACTTAAAGGGCAGTCGATAATGGCGGCTGACGACTGCCCCCCAACATCGACTGGTCGCCTATTTGTTACCGATCGACACTCAAAGACGCAGTTTCTGGTTGATACAGGAAGCGACCTCTGCGTCTTTCCTCGCTCGGCGCTGCGCGAACGGCGTACTTCTACAGGGTTCCAGCTGACTGCGGCAAACGGTTCCAGCATATCGACGTATGGTTATGTGCATCTTAATTTAGACTTAGGCTTACGTAGGACTTTTTCTTGGCGTTTTGTAGTTGCAGATGTGACAAAACCTATAATAGGAGTAGATTTTCTTAATTTTTATCACCTCATAGTAGATTGTCGTAACAAACGCTTAATAGATAACACTACTTCTGTAACAGCTATAGCCAGGTCTGTAAATAGTTGTGCTAGCCTATACTCTGTAAAGGTCTTGACTGGCGAGACTCCATATCATAAGATTCTTAATGAGTTCCCAGAAATCACTCGACCAGCTGGTACACACCGTAATATCCCACATAATACGGTACACCACATCCGCACCACTCCAGGGCCCCCTGTCGCTTCTGCGCCTCGTCGTCTGGCACCAGATAAGTTAAAAATTGCTCAACAGGAATTTCAGTCTATGCTCGCAAATGGTACTGCCAGACCTTCGGAGAGCTCTTGGTCCTCTCCGCTACATTTAGCTCCCAAGAAGGACAACGGCTGGCGTCCGTGTGGTGATTACCGCATGTTGAATGCTCGCACACTGCCTGACAGATATCCGATTAAACATATCCAAGACTTCGCCCATTCGCTATCAGGGTGCCAAATCTTCAGTACCCTAGATTTAATTAAGGCGTATAATCAGATACCTGTCAGCGCAGACGACATTCCTAAAACTGCGATCACCACACCGTTCGGATTATATGAATTTCCGTTCATGACGTTCGGACTTCGAAACGCCGGCCAAACCTTTCAACGTTTCGTGGACGAAATGACCCGAGGGCTTGATTTCGTCTACTGTTATTTGGACGATTTTTTAATATTTAGCAAGTCCAAAACTCAGCATGAGGAGCACCTGCGTATCGTCTTTGGTAGGCTTCGTGACTACGGAATGCTTCTGAACACAGCCAAGTGTGTCTTCGGGGCAGAGGAGGTAACCTTTTTAGGATACAGCATCTCCCAGCAAGGCACCCGACCACTGGAATCTAAGGTAGAAGCCATAAAAAATTTTCCCACCCCTACTAACGTACGTCAACTTAGAGCATTCTTGGGCATGCTAAACTTCTATAGAAGGTTCCTCCCTCGAGCTGCTCAGGTTCAAGCTCCATTACACGTCTTGTTGACAGGATCGCTGAAGGGATCACAACCTATCAACTTGACAGGTAAGGCTTTAAAAGCTTTTGAGGCAAGTAAGCTAAGTTTATCTGACGCCGCTTTATTAGCACATCCTGATTGCACTGCCAAGATGGCACTGGTCACGGATGCCTCGGACAAGGCCATTGGAGCTGTCATTCAACAGCTTAAAGACGATGCTTGGCAGCCACTAGCTTTCTTTTCTCGAAAGTTGAGCCCATCTCAGGTAAAATACTCACCTTATGACCGGGAGCTACTCGCGATTTATGAGGCAATTAAACATTTTAGGCACATGCTCGAAGCCCGTCATTTTATTGTGTATACTGACCACAAGCCGATCAGTTTTGCCTTTCACGAGAGGAAGAAAAACTGTTCGCCTAGGCAGTACCGGTATTTAGATTTTATTGCCCAATTTACAACGGACATTAGACATATATCTGGCAAAGATAATATCGTTGCAGATACGCTGTCACGTATCGAAGAATTAGGAGCACCGGTAAGCCTCGAGTTATTAGCCAAAGCCCAAGCCTCTGACCCTGAACTTACCAAATTGTTAGACGGAGGATCATCATTGCGGCTAGAGAAATTATATGTACCTGGTAGCAAAGCTCAGTTGTACTGCGACGTCAGTACACCTGCTTCCAGGCCATTCATCCCGATTTTCTTCCGTAAACAGGTGTTCAATAGCTTGCATTCCCTCAGCCACCCCGGCGCAAATGCATCGGCAAGGCTAGTAGCTGAAAGGTACGTTTGGCCGAGCATGAGGAAGGATTGCCGGGACTGGGCACGTAGTTGCATTATGTGCCAAAAAGCAAAAGTCCATCGGCACGTAAACGCACCTTTAAACACATTTAACGTGCCCAAAGGACGTTTTAAACAGGTCCATATTGATCTAGTCGGACCTCTTCCTCATTCCAATGGATATCGGTATTGCCTAACCGCCGTAGACCGATTCACTCGGTGGGCGGAAGCCATACCGATCGAAGACATCACTGCAGAAACGGTGGCTAAGGCGTTACTGTCCGGTTGGATCGCTAGATTCGGTTGCCCTACGGATATCATAACTGACCGCGGCCGGCAGTTCGAGTCTGCTCTGTTTAAATGTCTCTCGACTATAGCTGGGTTCGAGCACAAGCGGACCACAGCATATCACCCGGCTTGTAATGGCCTAGTCGAGAGATTTCACAGACAGCTCAAAGCCGCCATAGTATGCCACGCAAACGATAAGTGGACTGAATCCTTACCTTGGGTACTACTCGGCATAAGAACCTCCTTTAAGGATGACTTACAGTCTTCTTCAGCTGAGTTAGTATACGGAGAGGCTTTAAGATTGCCTGGCGAATTTTTTGACCCCACTTCGGCCGGTACTACAGATATTTCAGAGTTTACCACCCGCATTAGGACATTCGCTAGAAAATTGCAACCTGTACCTACTTCCCACCATAATAAGCCCAAAGTATTCGTTTACAAAGATCTAGCAACCAGTGATTACGTTTTCCTGCGAGAAGATGCATCACGTGGTTCACTTCAACCTGCTTATTCTGGTCCACATAAAGTTTTGTCTAGAGGGGATAAGGTTTTCAAAATTCTTTTCAAAAACAAAGAAGTTACGGTATCCATAGATCGAGTAAAGCCAGCATTTATACTTACCGATCAGACCGACAATCCCTCCCCAGTAGTTCGGAAAGAATATATAACTCGTTCAGGACGCAGAGTCAAATTTACCGACTTTTATCGCCCTTGACGGTCTCTGGAGGGGGGTGGTGTAGGCTACCTTATATAAATTAATAATAAATAATAATTACTTCTTTAAATACCATACTAATATTTATAAACTTACTTATAATTATTTATCTTACATTTATAAATATAATATATACATAAATGTATAACATATTAAACATATTTATTTAAATATTTATAATCGACATTTTATATAATATCCTAACTGTGTACCAGTTTATCGATGTCGATATCGACAACGTATTGTCGACTGGTCCGACGCACTAGCGGCCGGACTCGCATAACGGGATTCCTGCCCCGAGTCGATGCGCGGGCGCACCGATCGCCACGCCGCCAGTCGAGATTTCGCTATTACACTGAGAGCACGCTCGCTTGCTATCCGACGCGTACCTACGTTGTTTGCGCTTTCGCTTGAGTGCTATTGATATATGTTAATCCTAAGTTTCCTTTCTACTTCCGAACTGTCTATCATCTATTCTTGTACTTTCTATAACTACTGTGCTTGTGCTGTGACTTTCTGCCTACCTCTTGCTACTGCACCTTCTTCTGTGTGTTGGAATAAATTGGAGTTACGTGAGTCCTGCTTTTTATTATCTACATCCAACATTGAGTGGTAGAAACATACCCATACATCTACCATATAATCTGTAATTGTCTTTTGACAAAACCTTTCCTTATTAATGACATTATTTCTATAACTATATTTATTTTTACACAAATTAGATATATTGTTAATAAATGTCTTAACATACAATGGATAGTCAATCTCAATATTAATTTTAGTACATATTATTCCAGAAATGTCATTATAATTTAAATAGTCAATAGGCAAAAATTTGCAGTTAGGATAATTAGTCAAAGTTAATTCTATTTCATGATTTAATTTTCGGACACTGAGAAAGTCATTATATGGCACGCTTAGTATAATTATTTTAATTTAATACTATATTAAGATTGCTCTTTTATTTTCGATAAGAAAAAATTCAAAATTAACTGTAAACATACAGTTTAGTTAATAAATTAATTAATCCATGTAAAATAAAACAGGAATTATTATATTATTATTAATAATTAAATATTGCTGTTTTGCTTTACTACCATTTTCTTCCATTATTTACATTTTTATGCAATGGCAAGGGTGCGAGAGGGAAAAAATGCCGAGGTATTTCCGTCTCACTTTACCCTAGAATTTTTTGCACAGCATTATGCTCTCTATTCTTGAAGCGTTAAGGGTTAATATCTTATATCAAAATCTGAAACAGTTCTATCAGGGTACTAAGGAACCGCTTACTAAATAGATGACAAAACCATAAACAGTTTTTACACTTTTTTTTTTTCCTATGCTTTGCACCTATATTTTTTTTCCTAATTCTAGATTAATAATAATGATTGTGGATTCGTAATCGATTCGATGGCGTTTGTTTGGTAGAATCTTTATCAATCGTTTCGGTTCTGCCAACATTGAAAATAAAAAGCAATAAATAGACAAAAAAAAAAGACTGATGACTGACAGTGACGTTTCATGCTCTGCACGTGTGTTTAATGTTTACGCTTTGATTTTGCAAGAAATAAACATAAATTAAATAAAAATGGTTAGAAAACTGAAATTTCATGAGCAGAAATTGCTAAAAAAAGTTGACTTCATATCATGGAAAGTGGATAATAACTTGCACGAAGTGAAAGTTATGAAAAAGTATTATATTCAAAAGCGCGAGGATTATACAAAGTTCGTTCATTAAATTGTGATTTTACGTAAAATGTAATTACTGTGCATCATTGTTTCACATGTAGGGATGTTTTAAGACTTTATTTTCTCATATTTCAGGTATAACAAGTTATCACGGGACATAAGAGAGCTAGCAAATAAAATAAAAGATCTTGACCAAAACAGTGAATTTAGAACAGAGTCAAGCGCACAGTTACTAGAAAAACTTTATCAAATGGGATTAATCCCTACAAGATGGGACTTGGCGTTGGCTATGAATGTCTCGGCTAGTGCTTTTTGCAGGCGCCGACTGCCAGTTGTCATGGTTAGAAGTAAGTTGAGGTTATATACAATATTTAGTGTAGTCCTTTTATGTAGTGTAGTTGACAAAATACTTTGTAGAATGTGTCAGTTGCTTACCCTACAGTTTACATTGTTGAAATTAAACATAAATGATAACCTTTTTGAAAGTAGATGAAATAGCAACTTCGGACCAAACTTTTTTCTAAAAATGATTTGTATATGTGATAAGAATAGCTAGTTTCCTAAAAAAAGAATATAATAAATTCGTAACAATAACCAAAAAATATTAAACATTTTTGCTTTTGTCAATTAACCAATTTACCAAAAAAGTATAAAGATATAGTTCGATAAAGTTCAATGTGACATCTCATCACTACACTTTTTAGTAAACTCTGATGTCACAAGCCCCCACTCATAATGTGCTTTATCTTCAATTTCCAATATTTTTTGATTATCTTTACCTAACTGATTGACTATTTTTAAAATATTATTTTAAATGAGTCTACGCCTGGCCTGCACCTCCCTCGATCCCCTGTTTTGTCATACCCCAGTGTCCCTGTATGCGGGGGCGAAGACTCATTTAAATGGTTATAATATAGCCTATTGCCATGTTGAATCTGCAATCCATTTCGACCCAGCGCATTTAAGTGCTTCACAATTAATTTAAAATAAATAAATCATTGTTCCTGCACAAAAACACCATATCATCAGGTCTTTTTAGTCTCCACTGCAGGAGCATGACCCTCTCTGTACTACCGGACCCATACTTGGCCAGAGCAGACAGGATATGGCCTACACTCTCTTCGCTGGCCAGATGGGTTGAAGAGGTCTCATTGATGTTAATGGGCTTTGTTTAGCTTGTATTTCCTAAGTCGCCTCTTACGACCTCTTTGGGAAGACTTGGACTGGCCCTATTCTACTCTGCCGGAAACCACAGACTAATAATAACAGCATATAATGGTACTAAAACATATTCAAAAAATTTATACAGTAGAGGAACATCAAACTGTATTGGTAGTTTCTTCTTATCAATAAAAATAGTGTCAATGGAATTGTACTTTTCTTTTATTCTTAATATGTATTGCTCAGTATTTGGCCACATCTATACTTCTGTTGTAGGCTGAAAATAAACCATCCAGGGTACAGGTTTTTGGGTACTTAAGACATGATAAAGCAAGCATTATAGTTTGTGATGAAAAACCACACTTGCACTGATTCTGAGCTATCAATTATTCCCCACAGGCCAAGTTGCCCTACCTGGGATTGCAGTCTGTTGAGTGATCTCCAAACAGACCAGCTTAACACTTTCACATACACTCTCGCCTATAGACATAATGCTATTGTTATTTCTTTTGTGTATGGTTCAGTGTCCGTAAATGATTTCAGATTACTTTTTATACTTTCAGACAGGATGTCAGAAAATCTAAAAGAAGCCACTAAGTTCATAGAGCAGGGACATGTCAGAGTTGGTCCAGAAGTAGTGAAAGATCCTGCGTTCCTTGTCACTAGATCTTTGGAAGACTTTGTCACATGGGTGGATGGATCTGCTATTAGGAAGCATGTCATGGAGTACAATGAGATGGTACGTCATTGTTCATCAATTTTGAGTTTAAATATGTTATTTGTAAAACTTTCTTAAGCCTACTATATAATTTTTAGGGTACCGTGCCCAAAGGGTAAAAACGGAACCCTATTAATTTCGCTCCGCTGTTCGTCTGTCACCAGGCCGTATCTCATTAACTGTGATAGTTAGACAGTTGAAATTTTTACAGATGATGTATTTCCGTTGCCGCTATAACAACAAATACTAAAAAATAAAATAAAATAAATATTTAAGGGGGCTCCCATACAACAGACATGATTTTTTTGCCGTTTTTATAGATAATGGTATGGAACCTTTCATGCGCGAGTCCCACTGGCACTTGGCCGGTTTTATAATTAAGGACAATGTCTGCTAACTATTGTTTTTGCTAAGTGCTTCTTCTACTCAGATTTAAAAGGGCAAAAGTCATGTTTTCTACTAATTACTTAGAACTCAAAACTTTTTGGTTCTCAAATTTTTTCATGGGGTGGCCTTGACCAAACAAAGAAGATTTATTGGTTTTTACAATATCAAAACATCAGGCCTCGTCACACATTAAATTAATATTAATACCCCAATGCCTCAGAATTACAATCACTGTTTGTCACCTGGGGTAGACCAGCCCACATTTTTTTGGGTTCTCTACACAAAGACTATAAACGGGACCCTATTCATATAGCTTCGCTGTCTGTCTGTCAGCCATAAAGAGTCCATGTTTTTTTATAGATAGAATGGTACGAAACCCTCGTGCGCAAGTCCGACTCGTACTTTTTTTCGCAGAGCCGTTTCAGAGGCTAGGCTAGAATATTTATTCCAAAATTTGAACAATACGTACCCAAATCTGTCCCACGCTGGCCCCCCAATCACCCCTCCTCTGTGTTGAAATTCCTCGCTTAAATAACTGCTATACTAATTTAAATTATCGTTGTTTCAGAGAGATGACTTTGACATGCTGTAGATTATGAAGATCAATTCAATAGTGTAAATAAGTGATGATTGTCAGAATGACTGAAAAAAGGGAAGAATGCATTGAAATAAAGTATTTTGTACAAAACTTAAGCTTTATTTTGGTCTTATTACACTTAATTACTAGGTTTATATACATTAACTTTGAAATCCTTGTATAACAGCTGTATGGGTGCCTCTCACAAATCAAGATGACATGTAAACTCACACTTTTCATAAGTGCAATAAGTGGTGGATTATCCATAAGACAAACTATGCAAGTGTCTAGGGGCGCGAAATTAGGAAGGGGCGCATGCGCAGCACCATGGCCGCCGCACGTCAAGGCAAAAAGGTTGGTGGAAGGCAGCATTAGAAAGCCTAGGGCCGACAAAATAATTTTCCCCCCCCCCTCGTCGTTGCACGTCAAGTGGTTGATGGTAGCAAACATTGTGGTGCAATGCATGATGTTGCATGGTAAGATAGTCACCGAGTTCCGGAGATTGATCAGTTGTTTTGTTTTCAGTTACTAAACTCATAGTCATAATGGGGTCTTATGGTAATCATGCTTTTCTATTGTGTAATTTCAGAGTGAGTGGCCAAGTAGTAAGTAAGTGGTGTAAGATGTTTCAAGCTGCCTAAAGGCATCTAACGTAGCTTCGCGGTCGATTGATGACAGCCGGGACCAACGACTTACAGTGCCTTTCAAAGCACAAGCTCGAATTTGCTTGCTTTACCTGCGTAAGCGCTAATAATGCACACGCAAACTGAGCTATCGAGCTCCTCAGTTATTCTATTATGTTTCCAACGTGATGTGTATTCAAAATTGTCCGTTGATAAGAGATGATTGTACTTCACAGTATATTTACGGCAAGTCTTAGATTTTCTCTTCTGATTTACAAAGTTGTTTTTTAAAGTGCAGTTTCAATGCATATATCTTCTCGATTCTTAGAAGAATTTAGCGCAATAGATGGTATCTCCTGGCTTGTCAAGTGTTTCTTCATATAGAGAATACGTCTCGTTCTAACCTTGATTCCAACACCAGTGCTATCCGCATCAAAGCATCAGCCTGTAAAAAAGATGGGTAATTTTAGCACCTACTTTGCTGTTTTGATAATCCATACTAATAATATAAATGCGAAAGTAACTCTGTTTGTCTGTCTGTCACTTTTCACGCTTCAACCATTGAACCAATTTGGATCATCATCATTTTGTGTAGGTGACACGGTCTATCAACCATGCACACCCTGGTGTCAAAGTTCTTCGGAACCACCTCTCGGCCTCTGACGTGGTTCTTTTAACCACTACCAGATGGCTGCCGGGACCAACGCTTTAACGTGCCTTCCGAAGCACGGAATCATCTTTATTATCAGAAAATCAGGTGATTCAAGCCTGTAAAGTCCTAACCAAACTGGAAGTAACTAAACAAAGTATGATTCCCGTGGGAATCGAACCCAGGACCCCGGGTCGACAGGCAAACGCCTTGTAGAAAGTAGGTATTTACCTATACCAATCCTTCTAACGTCGTTGAGTAGATGCAACAGCGAAGCAGCCGGCTAGGCGACAGGACAGGCAGCAGGCAAGCAGGAAGATGAAGATGATGAAGAAGAAGAAGAAGCAGTGCAGGTAAGATGAAGAACACAAAGGCGAAATGAGGGATAGTTATTTCGACTAGGAATAATAGTTTATTTGTAAGCACTAGTTTACAAAACAGATCACTAGGCACTGAAGTTAAGAGTCCTGAGAAACCGTTAAAGCACTGAATAAGCCAAACCAGTAGTCGCGGCACGATACGTAAGCAGGGAAGCGAGAGCGCGCAGTACGGGTTTCGCGTTCAGCTGTTGTCGGGCGACTGGCGCGGCGCGGCGAAGCTTCTCGATGCGCGCACGCAGGCATCGCGTGATGTTGGGCTGCGGCTTGACCGATTACAAGCGGAGCGGATTAAAGTGGCGGATGGCTCGCCACAGCCTTAACCACGGAGGCAGTTTTAAAACTGGCCAATTTGGATGATATGGAGGTAGTTTGAAGCCCGGGGAAGGACATAGGGTATATTTCATTTCGGGAAATGAAAGATAAGGCCTAATCCAATATTTAGCAAAAAAAAAAAAACTACTTTTCCCGAGGATCGACGCGGGCGGAGTCGCGAGCAAAAGCTAGTAAACTATATGTGAAACCCAGGGGTTCATATTAACCCAACTTCCGCTTCCCCCACTTACCTCCCTCAAGTTCTTTCCTCAAGCTCTGCTTACGTGAACGTAGATCCTTTGGGAAGAGTACTATTTTTCGGACGAAAGGTACATACACTACACCCACCCGGTCTCAAAAATATCTCCAGATCAAATTTCACCTAAATCGGTTCAGACATTAGCCTTGGTAGCCTCTCCATGCACTGCGATGGCTCCCGAGTTTTTACCTGGTTGGAGGTAGCTTCGGCGAGGGTTTTCAACGCCTCTGCCTGCATGAGCGCCGCCTCGGCAGCTTTCGCCGCCACCACGGCTCTCTTCTCCTCAGCTTTCGCTCGACTTACTTCTGCGTCCGCGCGCTTTTTTTCCACGTCTATGAGCCATTTTGGATAAAGATCTGCAATTTTTGATAACTTAGTTTAGTAGGGATTAAATTAAATCCGTTCATTGTTTTGTGATTATAGCTATCCTATTAATCCTAGCCAAAAATCTATCTCTGCTTGTGTAGAAAGTTCTTAAGTATAGTATATTAAGATTTGCTTGGCAGACTCAATACTCAATTATTTAATTTTATACTCACTAGTTATGCTACTAAGGGGATCGTTTGAACTTTGATCTGCATTGTCACCATCACCATCTTCATCATTACTTGACACTGAATGTTCATCACTCACTCTTTCATCACCTGAAAAATATATTGTTTAGGTTACAAAAAAATCTTTTTATTACTAGTAACCTAATCCCTGAACTATGTACGGGTGCAACATATACTAATATCATCATCATCATCATCATATCAGCCGCAAGAAGTCCACTGCTGGACATAGGCCCTCCCCCATGGATTTCCAATACGACCGGTTGGAAGCGGCCTGCATCCAGCGTCTTCCTGCGACCTTAGTCAGGTCATCCGACCATCTGGTTGGTGGATGTCCGACGCTGCGCTTGCCGATACGTGGTCGCCATCTACTAATATAGGGCAGTCCATTACACCAGCCAAGGTAGTGGCTCTAGAACCAGCTCCTAAGGGAGTTGTCGGCAATGAGGGCTTCACCAAAGTGATATGGAAACGGAAGAAGCCCCAGAGCAGAAATAAGTGCGGTACTGCACTCAGCAGTCCCAACATGTTGCTGCGTGTTGCTGTACCGACGACTTTGCTCTACGTGTCCCGCCTACATTACTTTACACAGAGTGAAGATCTGGTGGAGTACATAAAAGTGAAGACGAAGTTAACCTTGAGGGTCGTGAAGTTTAATAATATTATATGGGCCATATTTTTGTAAAAAAAGCGTTGCCCGATTGAAATGATTTACTATATTATACATATAAGCCTTCCTATTGAATAATTCTATGTATTGCTGAAAACTGCATTAAAATATGTTGAGTACTTAAAAGAATCTAAGGCTCAATTTATATAGTCGCGGAATCGAGGGAAACAAGAAATTCTCATAGAGGTCTATGAGTATTGCAATAAAGTTCAAATTTGTATGAAGAAATAAACAGAAGCTCGTAAACGCGCGACTTCCAGCGAACATTTTTTGTTGAATGGAATTTGAACTTTATAAGTATGTACATAGAGGCAATTGTGCCCTGTGAATTTCTTAAAGTTCCCCTCAATTCCGCGTCTGTATAAATTAAGCCTAAGAGGACAGACAGCAGAAGTGACTTCATTTTATACTATGTAAAGATTAGTTCCGACCTACACATTTGTGGAAATTTCAATATTAATGTGCAAAATTAATTCAATAATGTCACTTCCACAGTGATTTGTAAATTTTTAAAAGCTAGCTTATGATCTATCAACAAGCCACCACGGCTTGGTGATAGATAGATCTTAAGATATAGATAGATCTTAAGCTAATACTTACTAGATAAATTATTAATTTCATCCTCTTCCAATTTAATTACTGGTGGTGATGATGCCTGCTGAAAAAAACAACATTTTTAACCCCTGCATAGCACATATAGGTATTAATATTAGAGAGCTCCCTTACATCTTACGATTTGAAAAAAGCTTTTCACATCAAAAGATACCAAAAAAGAAAGATACAAACATAAAGTTTAAAAATACGTAATATATGGTTGGCCACTTACACCATTAAGTAATACTTTAACTAACATAATAGCAAACCCTCAGAATCCAGAAATGCAGGAGCCGGAGTTTAATACTTTCATAGACTTCTTGTGCTGTAGAAACCTTAAGTTGTTTGGAGATTATAAATATGACTTACAGCATACACTCTAAAAGATTCAGACTTCTTTTTGAAACTAGGCCCCAGTATAGCAAGGGCCCTTTTCTCCACCCGACTGAGCATCACTTCTGATGGGCCCTTCATCCTTAACAACTTGGCTTTGTTGTTCAACTTGTGTTTCCAGTCGCTCCAGTACTGAAAAGTATAAAACCATTTATTATAGAATGATTATTCTTACTTACTGACAGAATGAATGAATTAATATATTTATTGCATAAAATGTGGTGTACAGATGGATACATTTTAAAAGTCTCACACATTAGTCATCTCTGACATGCATCAGACAATAGTCAAAATTATTATTATTTGTTTAAGATTATACAATATATGTGATTTTTTTAAATAGTCTGACGCTGTAGGAGCACTTAGTAATTAACCAATCAAATAGTTTTCGTTTAAATAATTTTAAGTTACATATAGTTCTTATGTCTCTTGGTAAGTTATTAAACATTCTTATGGCCATAACAATTTGCACTAAATAGGGTCGTCTTCATTGCCGGAAGTGAGACAGAAAAGCGATAACTTAGATTGTAACACATCTTTCTCTTTCTGAACATATAATTGCAAAAGCCGATTGAGGAAATAGGTAAATAAATCAGAAATCATGTCATAGAAGACAAGACAGGGAAAATCAGTCACTATTTTGATTCCCCTGTAGACCTACACAATCACCTAGTGATTTTAAATAAATAAATAAATATTTACGGACAAATCACACAGATTCAGCTAGCCCCAAAGTAAGTTCGAGACTTGTGTTATGGGATACTAACTCAACGATACTATATTTTATAACAAATACATATATAAATACACATCCAAGACCCAGGCCAATCTGTAAAAGATCATTTTCCATCTTGACCTGGCCAGGGATCGAACCCGGTCACTCTGTGTCGCAGGCAGTTTTTAAAGGCTCGAGCTTTGCGAGCCTCAGAGTTGTAGCAGACTCAAGCTTCTATACAGGGCTTGAGCTTTGGCTCTTTTATTGTGAAGGTTGGAGTAACAACTTGAGCTGTTTGTTTGAAGCTCGAACTATCTGTAGGAAGCTCGAGCTGCATTTTTAAGCTGAGGAAGTATATCATTTACTGGATTTGGGATTGTAATGAAGGTTTAGGAATACTACTCACTCGGGTGAATGGGGGAAAAGCAAATAGTAGCTCGGGAGGCTGGGCGCGCATACCTACCCGATGTCATACCTAAAGGCAGTTGGGCGTAACCATACTTTATATCAAATATATCAAGCTGGGTATACATAATTTTGAAAACCACCTTACTCCATCCGTAGCCTGTCTTTTTGGAGCCTCCCTCGACATCGTTCAGGAGGATAGCAAGTTCTTCCCAGAGCGCTTTTGACTTGTAACGAGCTTCTAGCGACCTGAGCCTTCCGGCCGCTAAATCCACATGCTGGCACATAAAATTCACCATGACTCTTAATTGCTCGATGGATACATGCCGTGGTGGACCACCAGACATTTTTATATAGGTAATTTTACTATAAGAAATAATATAACACGGTGGCAGAATTTGTAAACAGAAATACCTTTCAATTCGTTATTTAGATGTTTACCTAATTTAATATGTTAACAATTCAATAAAACAATAAGTGGGAGTGACAACGTTGTCATGTACATGTATATCTTATTTAAATAAAATATGTAAAGAAAGAATCTTTAGTCTACTCTTGTTGATCTTTTTTATGACAGATAAATATAACCTAAAACCATTTTTGATTGACATTTGGCCATAGACCAAAGAAAGGGTAAAAGTACACCATACGGCGTACCATTTTCGAAAAAAATACTTTGGCGTCCTATTCTCAAACGCAGAAATTGACATCTGTTTGGAAGAAAACATAAATCAAAACATGGCAACATTTTCGGCCTTGCGTGAGGTGGTCAAAGAAAAATAAAAAAATAATTAGGAAAAGAAATGGCAGTTACTAGAGAGAAAGAAAATTGTTCAAGAAAAATTAATGGAAATATACCTGCATTATCCCTCAATAGTGATAATATGTCGACATCCACCGATAGTGACGACGTAGCGGACCCAACATATGAAATTAGGAACATTCAAAGTATAATAAACGTGACTCGTGAAAACATTGACGCTCTGAATGCTAAATTCGCTGGTTTCCAGCATCCCCCGTCGCTATATTTGTCTGAATACCAGGAGCTGACGTCTAAGTTGCATAATTTAGAGCTTAGAGAGCGGACTCTACGGGAGTTATTACAATCAGAGTCGCCGGATAGGAGTGAAGAGTGTTCCCTTCAGGATGACTCGAAGAAGTATGATACTCTTACGCGGCAGCCGAAGGTTTTCTTGCGGGCGCACCTTCCTAACCAGCAGCGTACCAGCGTGCAGGTTAAAGAAGGGGTGACGTTACGGGACGCGCTATCGAAGGCGCTAAAGTTGAGGAACTTGACTTGTGAAATGTGTGAAGTAGTGCGGACAGGCAATAATCATGTGATACCGTGGGATGTGGACATTACTATGATCGACGCTGAGGAGGTCAGTCATGTTTCATTCAATATTATATGCTGTGCTTACTAGTAATCTGTCACTATATTCTGGTGCCCATTTCCACCCGATAAAGAGCTAGAAACTCCTTCTGAATGCTATGGCTACTAGTTCCTTTCAAGGGACAAATGATTAGTATGTTTCCATACTACTATTATTGGTAACCAGGCAGATAAATGCATGCCTGTAAGTTTTGCATTTTTTTATCGCTGTGGTTTACGCAGCAGTGATATGATAAGATTATGAAGGAAAGGCATAATAGGGGAAAATTATAGATAGAGCCATGTGGTTTCCGGCAGAGTTGAATAGTACCACTCCTAGTCTTCCAATGGAGGTTGTAAGAGGCAACTTAGGAAATATAAGTTAAAGCTCATAAACATTAATGAGACCTCTCCAACCCATCTGGGCAGCGAAGAGAGTGTAGGCCAAATCCTCTGTCTGGTTTGGCCAAGTATGGCTCCGGTAGTATAGAGGGTCATGCTTCTGCAGTGGAGACTAAAAAGACCTGATGATGACGGTAGATAGAGCAGCTGGAAATTAATTGTGGTAGGGTTGTACTACCCAATCAGTGGAGTATTGAGAGGGTAGTGTCCCTTAACATTTGTATATATATTATCTGTAATATAGCTACAAAACATTAAATTAAATGTGAATACATTCAATACATTACATTAATGTAAACTGAAGTATGTTTTTGTGGGCCCTGGGTCTTTGCAGCAGATCTATGTAGAATATTTGTTTCCTGAGTTTTGATGATGATGTTAAATCTCTTGGTTAAATATTTTTTACATACTGGCAAGCCATCAACATAATCTCTGCATAAATTATTTTTTGAAAAAAATAATGTTTGTACATTGTTGTAAGCAAGATGATTAGGTTGTTTCATTTAAAAAAATATTGGGTTTATTATTATGTACTAAAGTGTAAAAGGTGAAAAAAAACTAAAAAAGTGGAAAGGGTTTTGTACCAGGATGTGAAAAGACTGGCAGAGAATAGACCAAGATGGAGGGAGCTCCACCGACAAGAGCGTTGCTTTTAAATTTTGATGATGATTATGTACTAAGCTTTATATGAACACTTTGAATGCCAAGCCGGTGAATGGTAACTGAAAAACAATTGAAAAACTATTGTCAGCGATTTTGGCAGTCAATGTGTTAATAATGTTAACAATACTCAGTCGGGTCTATCCGTATTAAAATATATAAATAAATATGCCTATGTTGTAATGCCTAGTCATTTAATCACAATCATTAAAATTCATAGTGATAGAATATATATTTACATTTAAAAATACTATCTTTAAAAGGTCCAATATATCATATATTTGTAAAGTGATTAGATTACATTTAAAAAAGTTATCAAGAACAACTAAAAATACGAGATTTTAATCATACTTATGTGACGTTCCACTAGAAAAAGGTACCTTATGAACGCTGGCACTTAAGACATTGAGAAAAAAAATTCGTACAATTTTATTTAGCTTAAATAAACACAATGTCGTAATTACCAGTGTCCATAAGGTATCTTTGCCTGTGGAATGTCACATATGTGTCTTTAGTAATAATCTTTATTTTAATTTTAATAGGACAGAAAAGATTTCACTGTAGTGTTTAACTTTACCTATTTGTATGTGTCAACAGATTTGAGAATATTACATACATACATACATAGTATCACGTCTTTTTTCCTTGCGGGGTAGACAGAGCCACGGTCTATAAGACCTTATGACCACATTTAGCATTTTGGTGGGCGCGTAGATGGGAAACGGAATAAAAGTAGTGATGGGTTGCTAGCCGCATCGCCTATTGACGTGATTCCGCAGATTTTCGCCCATTCCCTCGATCGGCTTATATGATCTGCGCGGGTAGAGAAGCAGCTGGTACATTCTACGTTTTTCCTTTTCTCCCAGACCAGCATGGAAGAAGATTCTAGACTAGACATGAGAATATTCTACAGAAAAAGCTAGAATTGTTAACCAATTCTTGTTTTTAGAGTTTCATACCATGTAAAAAGAGGCCCTATAAGTATGTCTCCGCTGTCCATCTGTCACAGAGCTCTGTGTCATGTATTAAGCATATCTTTGCTTTGCTTATTTTTGATGACATGGGGGGTGGGGGGTCGAGATTGTGATTACGTCAGCAGTAGTTATGGGTTACTACTAATAATGTACATGTTTAGGTACTCGCTTAGAAGCGAGTAGGGGTTGCAGTTGACGACTTTGTTGGATGATGGAGGGGATCCTCCCAGTCAACTTAGCTCTAAATTTTTTACTCATAGATTTCTTGCAAATGTCCTAAGATTATTTTAAACATAGTAGTTTGTCCTACGATATTGTAAAATTGAGGCTATCAACTGGAACATGCAAAACATGCTTGGATGTTTATCTATATGTATAAGTATTTGTTATAAAATATAGTATCGTTGAGTTAGTATCCCATACCACAAGTCTCGAACTTACCTTGGGGCTAGCTCAATCTGTGTGATTTGTCCGTATATATTTATTTATTTATTATTTAAAACGTGTGGTCTTTATCGTGCTTCCGTTAAGTCACTATATCGTCACATCGAGAAGACACATAGCCGTTGGTTTTAACGTGCAACGTTTATATCAGCGAGTCGCTAGTTACAGATT
The DNA here is from genome assembly GCA_947532085.1 of Elegia similella. Lineage (NCBI taxonomy): Eukaryota > Metazoa > Arthropoda > Insecta > Lepidoptera > Pyralidae > Elegia > Elegia similella. Next base: position 30,262,853 of record OX383927.1, on the reverse strand, counting down.
GAAAGAAAACCAGATGCCGCGATGCAAACTTAAAGTCTTAGCAGCGAACTGCCTATAAACGCTAAATAATGTCACTAAAATCATGTACTAATTAATAATTTTGTAGTTATTAATGTCTAATGATTTGCCGACTAGTTTCGAACTGTTACGAAGACCATTATCGGGCGAGTGTTAGGGTGTCGACACAACGGTTTCGCTTTCTCAAAGCACTGAGGGCCGCTTCGCGCGTCGCCGCCCGCGCCGCTATGCTGCGCGGCTCGATACAATACTACTTTAATCTCAAAGATTTCTAACTTTGCATTAAGCGGGTGCCGCGCGAACGAACAACGTCGCTACTGCGCAAGCCATTAGGCTGCGTAGAACCATTAGGCGATCAGGAAAAAAGATGATAAGTCTTAATACTTTCATTTCAAATTGTTTCAAATTCCAACAAGGGTGCGATCTTGTTCAAGGATCGATCTAAATTATACAAATACTTTTGATGTATTTAATTAACTCAGCGCATAGTAATAGTGATTTGATAAACGTACGTGCAGTACCGTCTTAATAGATACTGGAATATGCAATTTCTATTACTTTCTTATCTACCTATGAGTTATCATGCGAGAGATAGATAGGTCATCACATCACTACGGACACTACACTCGGTGGTATGTTTAACTTTAAAATACCTACCGCACTACCAGGGGGCCCAGGGGTACGGTGGGTCTGTAGTGGTGGCGGTAGGGGTGCAGAAATTTCAATGGATGTTGCTTGTGGTGTATCTTCATCGTTTTTAAAGTCCAGTATAACGAGAGCGTTACTGTGAATCGAGCTGACCGTGTCGATACCTCTTAGGGCCGCGCTACACTGGATTGGCATGGGATGACATCGGAAGCGACGTGTCATTTCAAAACTAGCACGCGGCTAATCGAGCCGTCGCGCGCTAGCGGGCGTCTAGTCATCTTATATCACTAGACATAAAGGTTATAATAGCTTGTCTTGAAATGACGCGTCGCTTCCGATGCCATCCCATGCCAAACCAGTGTAGCGCGGCCTTAACAGTATTCATATCGGAGTTTTCCAAAGTTTGAAGTACCGGTTTCTAAGCGGCAGGTAACATCCAACCACCATCTCGATTGAAAGTCTGACGCCTATTGATCTTGATAGCTTTGCGTATTTTACGCGGACCGAAAGCTTAAGTACATTTTGGAAACGTTCAGTATAAGATTAGACACTCACTTCCTCTTATTATTATCTGCCTCCGTGGTCCAGTGGTTTGCCTGTAGACCCGGGGGTCGTGGGTTCGATTCCCACGGGAAGCATACTTAGTTGTTTCCAGTTTGGTTAGGACATTGCAGGCTTCAATCACCCGATTGTCTGATAATAAAGATGATTCCGTGCTTCGGAAGGCACGTTAAGCTGTTGGTCCCGGCTGCCATCTGGTAGTCGTTAAAGGAACCATGTCATAGGCCGAGAGGCGGTTCCGAAGAACTCAGATCCCAGGGTGTGCATGGTCGATTGACCGTGACTCCTACACGAAATGATGATGATGATTATTATCTGTATTTCAACAGTTTATTGCATCTTGAATCCACCAAACCATTCCACATTCACAGGTGACAGTAAGAACCCTAGACAAGCTCCCGATCATGTCTCATATATCACACCAGTTCACCCGCAAGACGTTCTTCACGCTGGCTTTCTGCGAGTGCTGCAGGCGGCTGCTGTTCAACGGGTTCTACTGCAGCCAGTGCAACTTCAAGTTCCACCAGCGCTGCGCCGACAAAGTTCCCAGTATATGCCATCAGGTAAAATTTTAGAAGCCATCAGTTATTATTTATTTAATAATTTATATAGAACACCAAACAGATTACAAACAAAAAACAAAACGTATACACAAAACGAGTCGATCCAGTTTATAATCCTAAAACAGGCATGCCTAAATGCTCAATTATTTGTTAAATTAAAATAAAATTATTTGCTAAGGCGCGCTCTAATAAGTAGGTAAGAAAATTATTAGTTAGTTATAGTGCGTCGGGTCGTTGAATTCCCTCTAATATGGTTGAGTTCAACAATGACTGATCCATGCGTCAACTCCTGAACGGATGCTGCTAGGGGGGACAGGTCTGCTCTGCCTCTTTGAAACTACTGTGGATAATGTTTATTATAGCACACTCGATCGCTAACATTATATGTTCCAAAAATAATCATGTATATAATAAAAATTGTAATCAATATTAGAAATGAAAAAAAACAGAAAAGAAAAATAGACATAAAATTTAAAAGCCCTTCAGGCGAGTAGGCGACCAATAGTGTTGAACAGAGTTTCTTTTGGCGGCCAAAATTTGGCCACTTCGGCGGTACGATCATTTGCCTTAATCAAGTCCTCTACAGTACAGGAAGTAGGACAGCTGGGGCAGTTAATTAGATGGTTCATCGTCTGAACAGCGCCGCAGCAGCACAGGTTATTGCTAGAGAAACCCCACCTAACCCGGCTATCTTGGCATCTTCCGACACCATCCCGAAGTCTATCTAAGTTTGAAGTTAATCTGTAACAAGTCACTTCCAAATTTCGTACAAGTATAAAAAAAAACCGGCCAAGTGCGAGTCGGACTCGCGAACGAAGGGTTCCGTACCGTTATTTATGAAAACGGCAAAAAAATCATGTCTTTTGTATGGGAGCCTCCTTTAATATTAATTTTATTTTCATTCAATTATTTATTTTTAAAGTGACTATATAACTAAATATTCTGTGAATATTTCAAGTGTCTACCCGTTGCCGTTATCAATAACGAGCAAAAACAAGAAAAAAGTCACGTATGTTGTATGGGAGCCCCCTTAAATATTTATTTAATTCTATTTTTTAGTATTTGTTGTTATAGCGGCAACAGAAATACATTATCTGTGAAAATTTCAACTGTCTTACTATCTAGGTTCATGAGATACAGCCTGGTGACAGACGGATAGACAGACAGACAAACAGATGGACAGCGGAGCGAAATTAATAGGGTCCCGTTTTTACCCATTGGGAATGGAACCCTAAAAAACTACACAAATCTGCGATAAAAAGCGTCCTAACCTAACCTAATAAAGCAGTGAATAGTCACTGCTTTATTAGGTTACGGAAAATATACATCCAAATAATAGTATTTGGATGTATATTTTCCGTATAAATTTGAATTTTGAATTCTCAAAGCTAATCACGATATCAGCTTTTGAAATTCGACTTTATGACATGCATGTAAGGTTGGTTTTGCATTGATATGGATTTATATCAGAATCATTATAACAATATCTACTTATAAATAATTGTTGACAGCATGAAGTGTCATTTTTGTTTGTGTTTTATATACTTGATCGCGACTTCCAAAGATTTCCAAAATAATATGTATTTTGGAAATCTTTGGTAGTGACTTTGATAAATCTTCGTAGATCGGTTTTCGAACGTTTGGTTTATCAAGCTTCACGATGCTGAGGTCTGTCGAACTGGGCAATATCGTGATAGCTATTCTGTATTCCATTGGGGATTCTGATTCCCAGATTTCAATATAGCTGGGAGGTTCAAAACCACGCTGTATGTATGTTAGTCTGTAAGGTATATGCATATTCTATGGGCCTGTAATATTTTATAAGTATTCTGTTGCCTGATGCAAATAAATAAATAACCTAATCCTCCGGTAGTACAGAGAGGGTCATGGTCCTGCAGTGGAGATTAAAAAGACCTGATGATGATGATGAATAACCTAAATGATGTTTCTTTTCATCTGCAGGTGCGGATGACAGATACATACTATGCGGCACTTCTGGCACAGAATCCTGAGACGCAGGCCGGCATCCTACACTTCCCGCCGCACTTTGGCTATCGGCACATGATGGGCGAGCAGAGCAAGTGAGTAGCTACTTATAATAGCAGTAGACGACGCTCTACGGCTATCCTTAATCATGTGTCATCGTAACTGCCTCCGTGGTCCAGTGGTTAAGGCGTTTGCCTGTACACCCGGGGGTCGTGGGTTCGATTCCCACGGGGAGCATACTTTGTTTAGTTGCTTTCAGTTTGGTTAGGACATTGCAGGCTTGAATCACCCGATTGTCTGATAATAAAGATGATTCCGTGCTTCGGAAGGCACGTTAAGCCGGCGGTCCCGGCTGCCATCTGGTAGTTGTTAAAGGAACCACGTCAGAGGCCGAGAGGCGGTTCCGAAGAACTCTGACACCAGGGTGTGCATGGTCGATTGACCGTGACAACTACTCGAAATGATGATGATCGTGTGTCATCTTCTTTGCAATTTAGAATCTCATAATTAAGTATACAATTCCTTTCAAAATATCAATTTAAAATTTCTCCTCTTGTTAGTCGTGGTAGAGCCAAGCTACCGGCAAAATGTTCATGTTTGCTAGTAGCATGAATGGACCGGCTCGTCCGGAGAAGTACCTCACTCTCACAGAACATCGACGTTTGAGTAAAAGCTTAATTGTTTCTATGCTTCGTTTGGTGAGAGAGCCGGAGGCCCATCCTTTTACCATTACTTCCCCCTATGTCCTCGGCCAACTCCTTAAAAGCCGGCAACGCTCCTGTCACATCCTGGTGTTGCAGTTCTCCATGGGCAGCGGTAATCACTTACCATCAGGAGACTCAATTGCTTGTTTGCCGTCATATATCATAAAAAAATAAATATTGGGGTTAGGAACACGCGATAATTTTCGCAATGGACTACAGCGCCGGTAACTGCTTGCTATCAGGATTTTAGTTTGTCTGACTGTGGAATATTATACTTTAAGCTTAAATAAATCAGATGGTCTGATGATTTGATAACTCAATATAAACTGGCGATCTATTGTAAAAAAGGATTTATTTCAAACATGCTGTGGCCTGCGGTTCTGCCGGCGTTAGTGTCAATCCCTCGGAATCAGTGAATTTCCCGGAATGAAAAGTACCCTATGTCCTTCCCCGGGCCTTAAACTACCCCCGTACCAAATTTCATCCAAATTGTTTCAATGGTTGAAACGTGAAAAGAAGACAGACGGCCAGACAGAGTTACTTTCGCATTTATAATATAAGTATGGATGAGAATTTTCGCCGTTTGTTAACTATTATCCAATGACATCAGCTTATCGGGCCCGATGACTCAGTGCTGCCATCTCATCATCAGCATCATCATTTCAGCTGTACTAAGTCCACTGCTGGACGAAAGCCTCTCCCAATTCTTTGTTCCATAGGATGATATTGCCATACTCACCACGCCTGGTAGGCGGATTGGCGGGCGCAGTTTCTTTGGCTTCTTGTACTTCCGACGCTGCTGTCCATTAGAAGCTTTTTGGTAATGATAGGAATAAGTTGGAGTTGGGAAGGGAATGAAGGTATTGGGATACTACCTACTCACTCGGACGAAGGGAAAAGCAAGTAGCAGCTGGGAGGTCGGATGCCCGAGTTGTGGATCATCATCATCATCATCAGGTCCTTTTTAGTCTCCACTCCATGAGCACGACCCTCTCTGTACTACTAGGGCCATACTTGGCCAGAGCAGCCAGAGGACTTGGCCTACACTCTCCACGCTGGCCAGACGGGTTGGAGAGGTGTCTTAGATGTTTATAAGCTTTGTTTAGCTTGTATTTCCTAAGTCGCCTTCTACGACATCCACGGGAAGACTTGGAGTGGTCCTATTCTACTCTGCCGGATACCACACGGCTAAGTTGTGGATGAGACCCCTGAACATCTGCCATCTGGTGGCAAGCATTTCACAAAACCCTCGTCACACCTACAGGTCGATTTCCCCAGCGAAGAAGATGAAGGAGTTTGACGTCACCTGGTGAATATTCGCTTGAAAGTGTATATGCTACCACACCGCTTGTGTGGTCTCTGTTTTACACATATAACATAGCACTTGTTGGTGTGGTGTGGCTTTATAAACTAGAACGTCTTTTGCGTGCCGTTGCGAAAAGTATACAGGACGTAAGATGTCTGCCCTCAAGGCTTGGGTCTTTCTCCTTATATACGTAAACTACCATAATCTTAACTAGGAAATTCAAACTCGATTTCCAATACGTAGCGAAGAAAATGCTTTACTATCATTTGTATTCGCTTCCTCTGCTTCGTTTTCGAAGCGGCACTAAACTTAGCTTAATGTTAACTTTTGATTTAAACAAGATGGAAAATCAATCACATCAATGTTGATTTTTAAAAGTGAATAAAAATCATAAATTATCGTATATGTTTAACAAAGCAGTTACAACAGCGTACGTATTCATTCACTGTAAATATCGCCTTTCACAGCAATAACCATTCACCTTGTGCATTGCAATGATTTGCAGTTTGTTGTTCGTTTGAATATTGTATAGCTTTATCATAACTCAGACCGTGCCTTGACATGTTATAAGAGCAGTGTTAGTTTTCGATTACCGATCGAGTTCTTGAAAAGGTGTGAGTTTTCTATCATCCATGTGCCTTTTACACTTAAAAGTAACTTCTGTCCTCCAGGCAATCGCATCCCAGATCTCTAAATCAGCAAGACCGCTCGAATTCAGCTCCCAACGTGTGCATCAACATGGTACAGCGACCTATGACATTAGCTGAACATCAACGTAAATACAATAACCAGGTTAGTGCATTTAATACTAGATTTATAATCACACAACTCTTGCATTTTATGCCAAAAGTTACCTAGTTTTGTGGTAATGCAATCACAAAAGAATTTGTAGGCGGGTTTTCGAAATCCTATTGCTTATGTGTCGTTTTGTTAGTTCTACTCTCTGAGAGAATGATGATACAGATTCCTCAGATAAATATTTGATCTGGAAGATACTCCAAGTTGCTACATTAATCTTCAAAATGCTATGCCGTTATACTGTAAAACATGTCTGTTTGGTACAAAAACAACATTTTAAGTACACTTATAAATTAAATTTTCAAAAATTTTAAAATCAATTATTCGGGCGTTATTTGAACCTGCTTCCTATGTCTATGTACGACCTCGGAGCCGAAATTCTCCACCATATCCCATTCCCCATAAATATATTAAGGCTTACGTCACCTAACACAACTACCCGACTTTTACAAGTGAATTCATTCAACTCATTTTTTGTTCACAGAGTAATAATTCACCGCAGTCCTCAAACTACCTGACGTGCGGGCGAACCGCCACTACTGCGTCGGAGCGAGACAAGGAGCAGCACAGCCAGAGCACGCAGGCGTCGCCCACGGGCACTCTGCGGCCTCGCCGGCCAAGAGCGCGCTCGGCCGACGAGTCCTGGAAGAACGCGCTGTCGCCCAGAGAGAGCTACGATGACTGGGTCATACATGCGGACGAGATACTCATTGGGGCTAGAATAGGTGTGTACAAACAAATGGACCAAACGAGACTTGCCGTGTTAGTTTTCGATGACATAGATTTTGTGTTACCTCCGGTGTCGTTTTCGATTACCGTTTTTGAATGCGAGTGTTCGGTATTTGGTTTGTTATTTTTATATTACTGTTTGACTAAGACATCAATTTTCGTTTCTAATTGTAATAGGTTCAGGCAGTTTCGGGACAGTTTATAAGGCGCATTGGCACGGGCCTGTAGCTGTAAAGACACTCAATGTGAAAACTCCAACGCCGGCACAGTTACAGGCGTTCAAAAATGAGGTATTTACTCTCCTTTTCATAATCACTGATACTTTTATTTAAACTTATGAATCTTGTGTGAGAGACAAGTGTTCGTAAGTGTGAAGCGATCGATATAGAAGAGGACCTAAAAAGTCAGTAGAGTTTCTAAGGGAAATATGTATGTGTGAAAGTAATGTAACAGAAGAGACTTATGTGGTCAAGTCTTCCTTGCAGAGCATCCTTGTAAAAGCTAAGTAGATAAAAGACTCTGTTATAAGAGTTGAAGAAGTGACTTTGTTATTCAAAAATACAGTTAAAAGTTTATATGTAAATATTGTACAAAACAAATAACTTCTTGGTTGTCAAAATGTGGCGTACAATTCAATACAATTTATTTATTTGCGGTAATAGTGGTACAAAAACATCAGCTGTGAGAACAAAATACAAAGTATCTCACCTTTAACCTATCTAGGCATGCAAAAATTTACCTCTCAACCCCCAAGCGGCCCTATTGCATAACAATAGAAAATCCATTTAGTCTGCGTTACTCGCGCTTGATGGGCTAAAGACAGTAATTATTCATCATCATCATCATCATCAGGTCTTTTTAGTCTCAACTGCTCCTGCAGTTAAGATTAAAAAGACTAAAAAGAAGCATGACCCTCAAAATAATTATTAACAACAACCAATTATAAATTATTAATTTTACAATTTGTCAGCAAAGTATTCTTCTACTGTGTAATTACATTTCTAAGTTACGAGTCGCCTAATATGAGTTACTAGGTGATTATTTATTTATTGGGCTACTCGTCCCACTCACTAGGCCTAGCCCTCGTAGCAAAGCACACGCGGCAACGTTTATCGACTATCGCCATCTGGTTTTCCGTAATATAAAAGAGCGAGATGTGGATAGTTTATCGCACGATATAAACGGTGTCGCGGGCGCCATGCAAAAAGCTTTGAGGTGTTAGCATTTTTAGGTTTCCATACCCAAAGGGTAAAAACGGGACCCTATTAATATCGCTCCGCTGTCCGTCTGTCTGTCTATATAGTTTAGTATTTGTTGTTATAGCGGCAACAGAAATACATCATCACTGATGTATTTCTGTTGCCGCTATAACAACAAATACTAAAAAATAGAATAAAATAGATATTTATGGGGTCTCCCATACCCCCCCAGTGACTTTTTTACTTGTTTTTGCTCGATATTGATAACGGCAACAGGTAGACGCATTAAATAAAAATAAAATTAATATTGAAGGGCCCCCTATAACGGACATGATTTTTTTACCGTTTTTATTGATAACGGTACGGATCTCTTCGTGCGCGAGTCCGACTCGCACTTGGCAGGTTTTTTATATCATCATCATCATCATCAGGTCCTTTTTAGTCTCCACTACAGGAGCACGACCCTCTCTGTACTACTAGGGCCATACTTGGCCAGAGCAGCCAGAGGACTTGGCCTACACTCTCCACGCTGGCCAGACAGGTTGGAGAGGTCTCTTAGATGTTTATAAGCTTTGTTTAGGTTTTTTTATATGCTTAAGGTCAACTGTTACTATTAAGCTACTTTGGAAGAGCGGGTTCTCCGAACACAAGTATTTATGTACTTAAATCGAGATCCCAATCATACTGAGATACTGTAAAAAGTGACAAATAAAAATTTTTATTATTATGTTGGCAGGTGGCGGTGCTCCGCAAGACGCGGCACTGCAACATCCTGCTGTTCATGGGCTGCGTGTCCAAGCCGTCGCTGGCCATCGTGACGCAGTGGTGCGAGGGCTCGTCTCTGTATCAGCATCTGCACGTGTTGGAGACGCCCTTCCCCATGCTGTACCTCATCGACGTGGCCCGCCAGACGGCGCAGGGCATGGACTATCTACACGCTAAGAACATTATCCACAGGTATATCTTTTAGCCACGCTACCGGCAAAATGAATAGCTAGTAGCGTGAATGGGCCGGCTCGTCTGGGGAAGTACAGTCAGCCAAGGAGATACCTGACCCCGCCATCTACCAATATCTTGAATTTTCTCCTTAATTAAAAACTAGCTTTCGCCCGCGGCTCCGCCCGCGTCAATGTCGATCCCTCGGGAACAGTAGTTTTTCCCGGGATAAAAGGTAGCGTATGCCCTTCTCCGTACTCCAGAGAACTTGTATGCAAAATTTCATGATGATCGGTTCAGTAGTTGCGGCGTGAAAGCGTAACAAACAAACACACTTTCGCATTTATAATATTAGTAAGGATAAGGATATTAGTAAGGATAAGGATAATATTCATATGAAAATATATATTCAGAAAGATTTTAACTAAAACTTCCTGAATATACATTTTCATGTTTATATTACTTTTAGTTTAAAAGGAAATTCAATATATAAGTAGATGGCGGGGTCAGGTATCTCCTTGGCTGACTGTACCACACTCTCAGAAAATCGACGTCTGAGTAGAAGCTTTACCGCTTCTATGCTCCGTCCGGTGAGTGAGAGAGCCGGAGGCCCATCCTTCCCCCTCCCCATTTCCTTCCCCCAACTCCTTGAAAGGCCGACAACGCACTTTTACTGGCACAACTACAAAGGCATATCCCTATTGGTGTATAATATTTTCTATGTGCGCGTAAACTCACGACTTTTAAGCTCTAAATAAAGAAAAAATATTTTGTTTGCTTTTTTCGTTTGCCTAAGTGGCCAGTTAAAACAGAAAATGACTTAAAAATGTAAGAAGTTTAATTAGCTTCAGGTGTTGATCTGGATTTGCTGGTGTCTCAATTTTCTCTTCAATGTCGGTCTGGGAGAAAAGAAGAAACGTAGAATGTACCAGCTGCTTCTCTTCCCGCGCAGATCGTAAAAGCCGAACGAGGGAACTAGCGGAACTAATAGGCGATATGGCTAGCAACCATTCCGTTTTTCACCTAATGCCCACCAACATGCTAAACTTGATCTTTCGGTCTTATGACATTAGGCTCTGTCTACCCCGTCGGGGATAAAGACGTGATAATATGTAAATTAAATGTGTATAATTATGTGTATACATTTTTAGCTTATTACTATGATTTAACTTTAGCACTTTGTTTCAAATTGTAATTGTTGTTGCAGGGACCTGAAATCTAATAACATATTCTTGCGGGACGACTGGTCAGTAAAAATAGGGGATTTCGGCCTGGCGACCGCCAAGGTCCGGTGGTCAGGTGAGTTTCAATCTTTTTTTTATTTGACGATGAGTGCGTTTTATGCTTCGGTCAAATATAATGGTAGATACACGATTCGCGCTCGAAAAGTGGCACCGGCGAAACAGCGCACTAATCGAGTTTCGGAGCTGTTTTGTCCACAGTTTCAATAAACCGCGCTAGCACTCACACGTCAGTGAAAAGTCATCAAAAGTGAATAAAAAAAGACGGAGTTATACTTTCAGTATGTACCGTTTTTGTCGTTGTTTGTAAGTATGCATGATGTTTTGACTCGGGGCCATTATTAAGGCTTAATTTTGTATGAGACTGTGTATCTACTATTATATTTTTATTGACCAGCTCCGTGGCGCAGCGGTCAACACGCCAGCCTGCGACACGGAGTGACTGGGTTCGATCCCCGGCCAGGTCAAGATGGAAAATGATCTTTTTCAGATTGGCCTGGGTCTTGGATGTTTATCGATATATGTATTTGTTATAAAATATAGTATCATTGAGTTATTTTCCCATAACACAAGTCACGAACTTACTTTGGGGCTAGCTCAATCTGTGTGATTTGTCCGTATATATTTATATATTTATATTTGATCGAAGGTTATATGAGATGATTTGAGTTGGGTAAGGGATGTCATCATCATCCGGTCACTCGACAAAGACTCTCGGGTGGAAGAAGTGCCGGTGTCGAGACTCGCGTACCTTGGCGGGTAGAATAGAGGGCCTAAAGGTCACCACGCAACCTTCTCGCTAGAGAAGGCACAGAGAGCGAGTCGAGGCCACAAATGAAGTGGCCGCCGCGTCGGGCTGTGGAGCGAGAGTAGCACATAGCCCGGCAAAAGCGGCAGAGGCTTTTGACACCGGGGTGTTTTTAGAGGGTTCGAGCCCCACATACCCAGTCTCTCCCGTGGTAGGGTGGATGATGCGAAGGCATTTTCTCCCATTCCAAAAAAAGGGGTGTCATCCTCAACTGCCTGTCCGGTGTTTACAAGTATGGTATCGGGCGCGGAACATCGGATCTGATGGGAGGGATAAATAAATAATAATCATCATCATCAGGTCCTTTTTAGTCTCCACTACAGGAGCACGACCCTCTCTGTACTACCGGAGCCATACTTGGCCAGAGCAGCCAGAGGACTTGGCCTACACTCTCCACGCTGGCCAGACGGGTTGGAGAGGTGTCTTAGATGTTTATAAGCTTTGTTTAGCTTGTATTTAATAGACTCAGGTGTTACTTTGCGGAAGTCAAAGCTACATTTACTTTGAGACAATTTACTTTGCGTGCTTCCGCCACCAGTTAGTTCATGCAAACTATTGCTGGCCAGCGCCCACCCACTACTATTAGTCCCTTCATACCCGCCACCAACAGTTGATGCATGCAACCCTGGTCGATACTGCTGCATCCGTTGAGGCTGTAGCAATGTCGGCCGTCGTGCTCGCGACACGTGTTTCGCCTCTACACGAGGCATCTTCAGGCAGTGAACCCTAGATGTTGATCCTTCGAATGATTCATTCGTTGCTTGTCATTCGAAGGATCAACATCTAGGGTTCACTAGGGGACTAATAGTAGTGGGTGGGCGCTGGCCAGCAATAGTTTGCATGAACTAACTGGTGGCGGAAGCACGCAAAGTAAATTGTCTCAAAGTAAATGTAGCTTGTATTTCCTAAGTTGCCTTCTACGACATCCACGGGAAGACTTGGAGTGGTCCTATTCTACTCTGCCGGATACCACACGGCTAATAATAATAAATAAATAATAATAATAAATAAATATGGACAAATCACACAGATTGAGGGATGCCGCTATACGTTAGACACGATACGAGACATTGCGGCGTCCCTCTCATCGGATCCAATTCAGGATACGATTCAGGATGGTATAATAGCCCTCCTCCCCCTCTATACATGATACCCAATCTACACTAATTTATGAAGCTGAAGAGTTTGCTTGTTTGAACGCGCTAATCTCAGGAACTACTGGTTCAAATTGGAAAATTCTTTTTGTGTTGGATAGTCCATTTATTGAGGAAGGCTGTAGGCTATAAAACATCACGGCGCGTCTAATAGGAGCAAAGCGTCAGTAAAAAATGTTTCGAAAACGGGGGAAAATTATTCATCTATACTAAGAAAAAAAACGAAATAATCATAATAACAGAAATTACCGCGGACGAAGTCGCGGGCAACAGCTAGTAATAAAAAAAACATTTCATTTAATTCGACTCGTACAGTTGGGGGCAGAAAAAACCGACCCCTCCGACAGGTTTTAAATTGTAGGGGGGGGGGGGGGGGGGGTCACATTAATTTCCCGACTGTACATCGCATATCAACCTGTAATGGTTTGGCAGAGACGAACTCTGCGGGCGGGGTGCAGTGGCAGCAGCCGACGGGGTCCATCCTGTGGATGGCGCCCGAGGTGATCCGCATGGACGAGCCCGCGCCCTATACCTTCCGCTCCGACGTGTACGCCTACGGCATCGTGCTCTACGAGCTCATGGCGGGCGAGCTGCCCTACGCGCATCTCAACAACAAGGACCAGGTCAGTCTACGACCACAGATATACAACACGTAACAAAATGGGGGTAACAATAGGTGAGCTCCGTGGCGCAGTGGTTAACACGCCTGCCTGCGACATACCCGTACCCGGGTTCGATACCCGGCCAGGGGAATTTTCCCGTTTTTTTCAACGCTTACACGCTCAAGGTCACCGGTGTTCGAACTTTTACGTACAGGGAGTGTCACTACTGTGTCATCGTTTTCGCTATTTTCAATGCTCACACGGCCCGGCTCAAGGTCACCGGTGCCCGAACTCTCACGTACAGGGAGTGTCACTACTGTGCCATCGTTTCCGCTTTTTTCAACGCTCACACGGCCCGGTTCAAGGTCACCGGTGTCCGAACTCTCACGTACAGGGAGTGTCACTACTGTGCCATCGTTTCCGCTATTTTCAACGCTTATTCGTCCCAGCTCAAGGTCATCGGTGCCCGAACTCTCACGTACAGGGAGTGTCAATACTGTGCCATCGTTTCCGCATTTTTCAACACTTACACGCCCCGGCTCAAGGTCACCGGTGCCCGAACTCTCACGTACAGGGAGTGTCACTACTGTGCCATCGTTTCCGCTTTTTTCAACGCTTACACGCCCTGGCTCAAGGTCATCGGTGCCCGAACTCTCACGTACAGGGAGTGTCACTACTGTGCCATCGTTTCCGCTTTTTTCAACGCTCACACGCCCCAGCTCAAGGTCACCGGTGCCCGAACTCTCACGTACAGGGAGTGTCACTACTGTGTCATCGTTTCCGCTTTTTTCAACGCTCACACGGCCCGGCTCAAGGTCACCGGTGCCCGAACTCTCATGTACAGGGAGTGTCACTACTGTGCCATCGTTTCCGCTTTTTCCAACGCCCACACGGCCCGGCTCAAGGTCATCGGTGCCCGAACTCTCACGTACAGGGAGTGTCACTACTGTGCCATCGTTCCCGCTATTTTCACAATTATACGTTTCGGCTCAAAGTCACCGGTGTCCGAAACACTCTTGTACAGGGAGTAATTGAATTTATTTAAATGTTTAGAACCTATTTAATTGTCATATTCTGTTCAATAATGTCAATAGTATTTAGAAGTGAATTAATTTGAACTCTTAGATAGACTTTTCAAACGCGTTTAACACTGTAAATCATGACATACTACTAGCTGTGCTTTCTCATTTAAAATTTTCTTCTTCAGCTGTAGAATGGTTCTCCACGTATCTTCGAGGACGTCAGCAGTCAGTTTGTGTTGAAGAATCATCATCTAATTGGTGTGAACAAGACACTGGCGTTCCTCAAGGCGGCATTCTCTCTCCCCTTCTATTCTCTATTTTTATTGATTCTATTACTAAAGATCTTCAGTGTTCCTATCATTTGTACGCCGATGACCTGCAACTTTATGCCCAAGCTGCGGTAGATGAGATTGATGAAGCGGTTCAACAAGTAAATACTGCTCTGTCGTCCATTGGGGATTGGTCACGTAGGTACGGAGTGAGGGTTAATCCAAGCAAATGTCAGGCTTTATTAGTTGGTAGTTCATATTTTATTCGACGTATTGATTTGGTTTCTCAGCCTACCATCTGTTTTGAGGGCAACGTTGTTCCATTTACCACTAGTGTTAAAGACCTTGGATTGCACATAGATACTGACCTTCGATGGGAGACTCAAATCACTTTATTATCCAAAAAGGTAACCGGGGTACTTCGGTCGCTATATAAATTAAAAAACTTCCTTCCTGATACTACTAAAACAATGTTGATAAATGCTTTGGTATTACCGATAATCGATTATGCTGACGTGTGTTGCTCTGACCTGAGTAGCGATCGACTTAACAAACTCGATCGTCTTCTTAACAACTGTCTCCGCTTTATCTTCGGATTGCGTAAGTATGACCATGTGTCTGCTTATCGCTCCCAACTTCATTGGTTACCAATACGGCAACGGCGGGATTTGCACACTCTCTCTATCCTCTTTTCTATCCTCTTTGAACCCGCTACTCCGGCATATCTCAAGTCTAAATTTCAATTTCTGGGTGACACCCACTTCAGAGTACTTCGCTCTTCTAGCAGTCTCCTCCTCCATACGCCAGTTCATCGGAGTGGGTTCTTTGAGAACTCTTTTATTGTTCGTGCTACAAAATTATGGAATGCACTACCGGTAGATATTCGGAAGGCTCGAACTCGTTTAATATTTAAGAATAGAGTGAAAGCTCATTTTCTACAATGCCTGTCAGATAATTCGTAATATGTATGTAGTTTATGTATTGTTTATTCCTACAATATTTACTAGCGTGTATATCTGTATGTAGTTTATTATCCTAGTTTGTTTTATTTCTTCTTTTTATGAATTAAAACTGGCACTACCCCGACAATTCTCCACATCACCCAGTTGGTTGACTGGTAGAAAAAGCCATTGGCTTTAAGTCCGCCTTTACACTGTATTGTGTATAAAGTTAAATAAATAAAAAAAAAAAATAAATAAATAATACATTATTAAACAGAATATGACAATTAAATAGGTTCTAAGCATTTAAATTAATTCACTTTATTAGACTTTGGCTAGCTCCGTGGCGCAGCGGTCAACACGCCAGCTTGCGACACGAGAGTGCCCGGGTTCGATCCCCAGCCAGGTCAAGATGGAAAATGATCTTTTTCAGTTTGGCCTGGGTCTTGGATGTGTATCTATATATGTATTTGTTATAAAATATAGTATCGTTGAGTTAGTATCCCATAACACAAGTCTAGAATTTACTTTGGGGCTAGCTCAATCTGTGTGATTTGTCTGTATATATTTATTGTCCGTATATATTTATACATATACATAAATTCAGTAGAATAAAATGCATTGCTGATTAGCCAGTTTTCAAATTTGTTTAATGAGTTTAGACGCAAAGACTTTATAGTAGTGAGGTGAGGATACACAGAGTCTGTTATAAATATTCCGGAAATAATGGAAAATATATTTATTGTTTTTCGAAGTATTCTCCTTCCACATTGAGACAATTTTCCATTCGATGATGCCAATTATTAAAACATTCATTCCATTCTGAATTTGAGATATTCAAAATGGCCATTTTGTAGGCGTCTACAGCTTCTTCAGGTGACGAAAATCGTTGACCACGCAATTTGTTCTTAATTTTGGGGAAAGTATAAGAATCATTGGGGCTTAGGTCAGGGCTGTACGGCAAAAATTCAATGTTTTCTTGCTCCAAAAACTCTTGTTCTGCGGGCGGTATGGGAGCTCGAATTGTCGTGATGGAGGATGATGCGGCGGTTGCAGTTCTCTTTACGGAGTTCAGAGACGACCTGCGCCAAAAAATGCTAGCATACCATTCTGCATTAACCGTTCTTTGCCCCTCTAGAGGAATAGTCGCAACATGGCCGGTTTTGGAGACAAACGTGGCCACCATTTTTTTTGCAACGCTCCGTGAACGAACCACTTTTGATGGCTTCAACTCATTCTCGAACACCCAAACTCGAGACTGGTTTTTTGTTTCGGGTTCGTATGCGTATATCCAGGATTTGTCACCTGATACGACGCTGTAAACAGCATTTGAAGATCCTCCGTGGAATCTCGTGAGTTCTGACGCACCAAGTAACGTGAGCCGCTTTTTGCTTCTCACAGAGCGAATGCGGGATCCATCGGGAACATAACTGTTTTACACAAAATAATAATGTACCTATATAATAAAAATTGAAATCATAAAATGAAAAAAAAAATGATAAATGAAGAAATTAGATGATAAATGATAAAGATAGATGATAAAATAAAAAAGCCCTTCAGGCGAGTAGGCGACCAATACTGTTGAAAAGAGTTTCTTTTGGCGTTTCTTCTCTGCAGTGGTCGGTTCCGAAACGCTAGTAGTCTGTAGCTTTTGCACATTAAGTAATAATATAAATATGACTAAATTAGATCCTTTAAAATGTGATTTGACGTGAAAAAGTGCCTGCAAAGGCCTATTTACTGAATAAACGTTTTGATTTTGATTTTGACACCTAGTTGTTCATGCAAGATTATTTGTATTTGACTCATGCCAATGTCTAAAGTTGCCTGAATTTCACGATATGTCACATGTCGATCTTCCTCAATCAGTTTACGCACGGCATCAACATTATCTTGGGTGATTGCAGTTTTTGGGCGACCTTGACTGGGATCGTCACAGAGCTTGACACGTCCACGTTGAAATTTCGCAAACCAGCGATAAATTGATGAGGCTTTATCAACAAATGCAGAAAGCATCAGATCAACACACTGTTTAGGTGTTAAACCATTTCTAAAGTCTTATTAAATCATTGCTCTTGAATTTTCTCGAGTCAATTTCATTTTCACTCCGACTTCACTAGTTTAACAAGACAATTTGAAAAGAACGCGTTCATTAAAAAAAAAAAATGGTATTCGATTAATAAAACCTAGGAGTTTTCAATTGTAAAGACTTTGTACGAGCGAGCTCCTACATTGCATTTATTTATAGTTATGCTGACTACAGCTAATAGGCTAGTTTCCTAAAAAAATATAATTAGTCCGTCAGTTAGGTATTAAAAAATATTGGACACGTATTTTTTCTTTTGTCGATTACACAAAAAATGATAAAGATATAGCCCTTTGAAATTCCGTGTGACGTCATAGTTTGCTACAATTTTTAGCAAACTTTGACGTCACGAGCCCCCACTCCTGATCTTTGACGCGCATTATTTTTATTATTTATTGTTTATTTGACAAAAGAAAAAATACGTGTCCAATATTTTTTGAATATCTAACTGACGGACTAATTGTTATGTTATTATTACGACCCAGGAACTAGCCTATTGTTTACTTGAACAATGACAATAAACCAGTTACGACATACACGCGTCGCTCATTTGCTCTAACATTCCTTAAACATTTTTAACATCCTAAACGTAGCTTCAAACTCGAACATCAAACGTGAGGTCCCTGACCCCACATTCTTTATTATGCCAGGAACAACGGAAATATACCATTCCCGATACTTTTAGTGCAGCCCTCGTAACTGTTGTTGCTATATGTATACGGCTGTCGTCGTTTGTTGTAGATTTAGTCTATTCTGCCACATCATATATAACAAAAAAACACAGTTGTAGGCATCCACAACTGTATTTTTATGTTATATATGGTGTGGCAGATTCTGTGGTCGGTGGGTCGCGGCGTGCTGCGTCCGGACGCGCGGCGCGTATCCCATAACACAAGTGTCGAAGTTACTTCGGGGCTAGCTCGTATATATGAATGAATGAATGAATGTAGATCCTGTGGTCGGTGGGTCGCGGCGTGCTGCGTCCGGACGCGCGGCGCGTGTCCCATAACACAAGTGTCGAAGTTACTTCGGGGATAGCTGGTATATATGAATGAATGCATGCAGATCCTGTGGTCGGTGGGTCGCGGCGTGCTGCGTCCGGACGCGCGGCGCGTATCCCATAACACAAGTGTCGAAGTTACTTCGGGGCTAGCTGGTATATATGAATGAATGAATGCAGATCCTGTGGTCGGTGGGTCGCGGCGTGCTGCGTCCGGTCGCGCGGCGCGTATCTCATAACACAAGTGTCGAAGTTACTTCGGGGCTAGCTGGTATATATGAATGAATGAATGCAGATCCTGTGGTCGGTGGGTCGCGGCGTGCTGCGTCCGGTCGCGCGGCGCGTATCTCATAACACAAGTGTCGAAGTTACTTCGGGGCTAGCTGGTATATATGAATGAATGAATGCAGATCCTGTGGTCGGTGGGTCGCGGCGTGCTGCGTCCGGACGCGCGGCGCGTGTCCCATAACACAAGTGTCGAAGTTACTTCGGGGCTAGCTGGTATATATGAATGAATGAATGCAGATCCTGTGGTCGGTGGGTCGCGGCGTGCTGCGTCCGGTCGCGCGGCGCGTATCTCATAACACAAGTGTCGAAGTTACTTCGGGGCTAGCTGGTATATATGAATGAATGAATGCAGATCCTGTGGTCGGTGGGTCGCGGCGTGCTGCGTCCAGTCGCGCGGCGCGTATCTCATAACACAAGTGTCGAAGTTACTTCGGGGCTAGCTGGTATATATGAATGAATGAATGCAGATCCTGTGGTCGGTGGGTCGCGGCGTGCTGCGTCCGGACGCGCGGCGGGCGCGCGCGGACGCGCCGCAGGCGCTGAAGCGGCTGCTGGCGGACTGCGTGGCGTTCCGGCGCGACCAGCGCCCGCTGTTCCGCCAGATCCTGGCCGCGCTCGAGTGCATGCTGCGCGCCATGCCCAAGATCACGCGCAGCGCCAGCGAGCCCCACATCAACAGGTGACACCACCCTACAACACGTTGCCAAACATACATACATATTATCACGTCTTTTCCCCTTGCGGGGTAGACAGAGCCTAGGTCTATAAGACTTATGGCCACATTTAACGAGTTGGAGGGCGTGAATGTTGGATTGCTAGTCGCATCGCCTACTGACATAGATTTTAGCCCAATCCCTCGATCGCCTTTTACGTTTTTTTGCCAACTTATATTGCCAAACAATATACACTTTTTACACTCTGTACAACGCATTGCCAAACAATATACACTTTTTACACTCTGTACAACACGTTGCCAAACAATATACGAAATGCTAACAACTTAAATATCAACATGGTAGCAGAGCGTAGTTGATGCAAATCATTAAAAGTAGAAACGCATCTAAGAAAATACAAAAACCGGGCCGGCGTATTTCTGAAGCTGACAACCTAAGGCGGCGGCGGCGTGCTTATCGAATCTTAACTAACGTTAATTCATGAAGATGTCCAATACCGGCCATAATCCTTTTCAAATTGATCGACTCGTCGGACGCGACAATTAAGCGAGTTGGAAATTCGCAGTGGAAGCGTATTTCAAGCTCGAAGATTTGTGGAACTGTGTGTGTGGCACCAACGAAGACACAAAGAAGGAAACAAAGGCGAAATCTAAGCTTATACTGCTGCTAGACCCGATCAATTATGTACATGTACAGAACGCAACTACATGTAAAGAAGTCTGGGACTGTTTGCAACAGGCTTTTGATGACAGCGGGCTATACAGGAAAGTTGCCTTGTTGCGTGACCTTATCACAACTACATTGGATAGTTCTCGAAATGTAGACGATTATGTGAACAAAATAATGTCGACCGCTCACAAACTTAGGAACATAAAATTTGACATTGATGATGAGTGGCTTGGAACACTGATGTTGGCTGGCTTACCAGAGACATATAAGCCAATGATCATGGGATTGGAGAGCTCAGGGATCAAGATCAGTGCAGACTCTATCAAAACAAAGCTCCTGCAGGAAGTTCAATGCTCAGAAAGTACAGCATTCTTCACTAGGAAGACAGCCATTCACGGAAAACATGATGCAGCAAAGGCCCACAACAACAAGGGGCCCCGATGTTTCAACTGTAATAAACATGGACACTTTGCCAAGAATTGTCGTGCACCGAAGAAAAAGAATGTAGAAAAGGAAGAAAGCAAGAGTTTTGTTGCAGCATTTTCAGCATGTTTACAGACAATGAATCCGGACCTTTGGTATGTGGATTCTGGTGCCTCCATGCACATGACTAATCGATGTGACTGGATGTACGACGTGACAAGTCCTCCGATACCCAACATAACTGTTGCCAGTAAGACACCGCTACCTGTTAAGAATATGGAAAAGGTCAATTTATTGATAAATGGTAATGAACATAGTCGAATACAGGCGCATGGGACACCTGAATTTTTCAGATGTTAAGAAGTTACCGAAGTGTGCAGAGGGAGTAAGTCCATTTAATGCCAGAAGTAAAGATCCTATCACATGTACCACCTGCCTCGAAGGTAAACAGAGTCGTCTACCTTTTAATAACATGGGTTCCAGAGCTTCACACCCACTGCAACTTATCCACTCCGATTTATGTGGACCGATGGAACAAGCATCACTGGGAGGTATGAAATACTTTATTACATTTATAGATGACTACACTAGAAAAGTTCATGTTTATTTTTTGAAAGACAAATTGAGTGTGCTTGAAGTTACAAAAGATTATAAAAGTAAAGTTGAGAATGAGCTTGGAAGTAAAATTAAAATTATTCGATCAGACAATGGAAGAGAATACTGTAACAAGGAATTTGCTAGTTTTCTTAGTAAACATGGTATTGAGCACCAAACTAGTATGGCGTACACACCGCAACAGAATGGCCTTGCGGAACGCATGAATCGGACACTAGTAGAAAGGGCAAAATGTATGTTATTTGATGCTCATTTATCTAAGGAAATGTGGGCAGAGGCCGTGGCAACAGCGGCCTATATTGTTAACAGATCACCAACTAGGTCGATCAATGGCAAAACTCCCATGGAAATGTGGTCAGGTAAGATACCTAATTTATCAAATATGAAGATTTTTGGCTCTGAAGTTATGGCTCAAGTTCCTAAAGAAAAACGTCAGAAATGGGATTCTAAATCTAGGAAGTGCATATTTGTAGGCTATTGTGAATCTAGGGGGATATAGACTGCTTGACCCTAAAACTAATAAAATAATCAAGAGTAGGGAAGTTGTATTTCTAGAAAATGTTAGAAAATTTGAACATAATGTTTACTTGCCTGTCTCACCTGACAGTGATCCTAAAGTGCAGTCACTTGAAGAACCCCTCAAAGAAGAATCACAGGACACCGCGGATCCTTCAAGTGAGGAGTATATGTCAAATGACAACGATGATTCGTCCTACATACCAGAGGAACCAGTTGACGTATCAACACCAGTGCATAATATTAACCTACGTCCACGAAGAGCTGTCCGGTATGCAGAAAGGGAGGATCATGACCATGACGTGAGTTATTTTTGTCCAATTCTTAATTTGAATGACCCCCAGACTGTAGATGAAGCCCTTTCATCTCCACAGGCTGATCAGTGGAAGAAGGCAATGCAGGAGGAATATGATTCCTTGATGAAGAATAAAACTTGGTCACTTGTGGATCTGCCGTTAGGTAAAAGAGCTTTACCATGCAAATGGGTATTCAAAAGCAAGACTAATAAGAGGGGAGAGATTGTTCGTTTCAAAGCTAGATTGGTAATAAAGGGGTGTGCTCAAAGAAAAGGAAATGATTAAGACGAAGTTTATGCTCCTGTTGTCCGATATACATCAGTCAGATTCTTGCTTGCTCTAGCTGCTAAGTACAATTTAGTAATGATTCAGATGGATGCTATAAGTGCATTTCTTCAAGGCGACATAGACACTGAAATCTATATGTCACAGCCAGAACTCTATAAAGAAAATGCTCAGGTATGACACCTACATAAATCGCTTTATGGGCTTAAGCAAGCTAGCCGTCAGTGGAACCTAAAATTGAACGATGCTTTACTTAAAATTGGATTAGAAAGATCAAAAGTAGATCCTTGCATATATTATTCTGTATGTGATTCAAAATTGATATTTATTGCAGTATGGGTGGACGACCTCATGATTTTTACAAATGACCAGATAACGGCAACAAGTATTAAAGAGAAATTAAAAGAAGAATTTTGCATAATAGATCTGGGTGAAATACAGCAGTGTATCGGTATAAATATAACTAGAGATTTTGAGGCAGGTGGGATCATGTTAGACCAAGAGAAGTACATCACCATGGTGTTAGAACGCTTTGGCATGTCTGAATGTAAACCGGTGCGCACTCCGATAGAGGTGAATACAAAGTTTGAAAAGAAATCTGATAATGAAGATAGCAATTTCCCATACAGGGAAGCGGTGGGTTGTCTATTATATTTAGCACAAGTCACAAGACCTGATATTACCTATGCGGTGAATAAGTTGAGTCAATTCTGTAATAATCCAGGTATTCAACACTGGCTTGGAGTCAAAAGGATCATGAGATACCTTCAGGGTACCAAGAACCTAAAATTATGTTATTTCAAAGAAGAGTCTAAAGATATAACTGGCTACTGTGATGCAGACTGGGCGAGTGACCTACAGGACAGGAGATCATGTACTGGGTACACATTTATTTTTCAGAATGCTTGCATATCTTGGAATTCATGCAAGCAACAGACGGTCGCGCTCTTTACGGCAGAAGCTGAATATATGGCGATGGCTTCAGCTACTCAGGAGGCCTTGTGGCTTCAACAACTGCAGGCTGAGCTCGGCCAAGGCTCAGATAATGCGTTAGTGATCTATAGTGATAACCAAAGTGCAATAAGACTAGCATTAACAGACTGTTATAAACCTAAGACTAAACATATAGATATCCGTTTACATTTTCTTAGGGAAAATATTGTTAAATCTAAAGTTAAATTTTTATTTGTGAATGGTTGTAACATGGTAGCTGATAATTTAACCAAGGGTGTTACGCTTGTGAAACATTTGTACTGTATTGATAAAATGGGATTGCGTTCTAGAGGGAGTGTTGTTAATTGAGAACGCAACCAATGAATTTATTTTTTTGTACTTGATTCCCTACATTGTCATATTATGGCAACTCTGTTTATTCGCTCTCCCGCCTTTTTTCCGTATGTCAAAAAAGGAAGCTAATAAATTCGCTCGTGCATTTTTGTCAGTAATTACAGTGTTTTAATGATTTTATTCCGTAAATATCAACAATTACTGTCGAGGTTATTCTAAAATAGATAATTTCTGGCACTGATACCCATAGACTTTATGAAACTGCAGGAGGCGCCACTGACGCGAGCGATACGTACTTAACCTAGTAGGAAATGATATCAATCTATTTTGTTGCACTCTGGGTGAATTCACAAGGGTAACTTTAATGATTATTTGCTACCGACTATAGGAAAAATTGTTTCTTAGCTACTCTATCGCTATAGATTAGCCTGTAATGATAGATGTAAGGTGAAAATAAATAAATAATTAAAAACTATAGACAAACCTTGTGACTGTAACCGTTTTAATGTTTAAGGAGTGATTCAGACCACGAATCTAAACAACTTTCATTATGGGACCAACTCGGAAATTGCAAAAAAAAAACAGCTGTTCCATAGATTTTGGCCAAGTAGATATTCCACTTTTGTATGAAAGAGCAGATAACTTTTTCACGATGTCGAAGTTGGTCCCATAATGAAAGTTGTTCAGATTCGTGGTCTGAGTCACTCCTTAAACGTTTGCTAATGAATTCAATTTCTGTATAACTGTCAAAGTTGTCCTATATAATTCTTGGCACTGATGACCCATAGACTTTATCAAAGCATAGACAAACATTGTGACCGTAACCTGTGTTGCAGACAACTGCACGCGTCAGACGACTACCTGAGCTACAGCTGCGCGTCGCCCAAGACGCCAGTCAACTTCCAGTTCAACACCGACACCAACTTCCCGGCCTTCTACGGGTGAGTGCAGGTCGTTTGATGTCCTAGGTGCTGGCCATTGGATTGGAAACACTATGGAAGCGTAACTCTCATACAACTAAGGATTTAATATCAGTCCCATTTACGCAAACAAACTTAACTCAAATCACAACGAAAAACTTACGTACTCATAGACGAAGAAGTTTTTTTTTTTTATGTATATCCGACGGCAAACGAGCAGACGAGCCACCTGATGGAAAGTGGTCACCGTCGCCCATGGACAGTTTGCGATTGGCCGCGTCAAGGTCACGGGGCGGTGCCAACATTTCTAATTAACGCTATGGTGTCAACATAGCGGAGGTAGGTAGACACCGCTTGCGACAGCAGCTCGCCTCGCTCGCTATGATAAGTTACTCCAGTGTCACTTTCCGTCTTTCCTTGCGTTTCCTGCACCACTTTACTACACAAGAAGTCATTTTTTTTCTTAATTCGGTAAGATTTCGCCGATGTTCACAAAAAATATCTCGTTAAATGCTTTTATCGACGCGTCCTTCCGTCACGGAGCGCGTGGCAGACTAGTTCGCGAAAAGATATACTTTTTAAGCCCCGCCCGCATTAATCTACTTTGCGTGGTGTCAGTTTTTGAGCGCAATGCTGCTTCCATAGTTTTCTAATTCAATGGTGCTGGCCCATAGATGTCTACTGGGATGGGTACTACACTTAATCCTCTTAACCACATAAGCAGTTTATGGCCAGATCTGGCCACGCGGTAGTGACGATTTTGAACCTCAAGTTATATATCTACCCGAGCTACAGCTGCGCGTCGCCCAAGACGCCAAGACATGTCCTGCCTCTAACTCTTGAAAGGTCAGCAACGCTTCTGTCACACCCTGGTACATCCATAGGCAGTAAAGATCACTTACCATCAGGGACTCGCTTGCTCGTTTGCCGTCCTATATTCATATCATAAAAAAAAGTAATAAAATGTTTGTTCGCAGAATCCCAGTGCCGAACCAACGACACCCCTAGGGCTTGCTGAAGGGCTACGACTAGCCCGGCGAGCGCTACAGCCTGCTGCATGTCGCAGGCTTCTTTGTTTTGGCCACTCACACGCATTCCTTCTGCGAGCTGCTCGGGCGAAGCGGCTGGAGCGAGAGCGATGAACTCGCTCTATGATTACATTTGTTATTACAGTTGTACTATCTTACGAAGTTCTAAAACTCAAAGATTTTTATTCACAATTGGAAACGTGTATCTCTTTATCTCTGTTCAAACTTGAGTTGTCCCAAGGGCTATGGTGGGTTCTTTAGTCACTTGATTTTGGGGATGTCAGGCAAATCCTGGCATATATGATAGCTCCGCGGCTAATTTACTTTATAGGGGAAAAGGGGAGATCTCACTGTATGGGCCCCAAGAAAATCCTGGCTATATAAAAGGTGTAGCTCCGGTCTGCTCCCCCCTCCCCCTAAGCTGTGCCTAGGGGGAAATCTATGCATTATCTTTTGTGATGCTTTAGTATTCGATCCACTTAAAAACAGTAGTGTTTGTTTCGTTCACATATATTGTGAAATTCGGCTGTAATTAGAAAAAGAATGAGTAAAAAGAGAACGACCGGCTCAACCTGTGTATCTGAGCTAGTCCTTCAATTTGAATGGAAACTCAAGCTGGATTTCGTGAGATAGAACATCTGTAAGCTTATGCTACCGTTGAAGCAGGAAATATGGCCAATACCATTATGAATTTATGACGCAAAGCGATACATGAAAATGGTAAGAAACTTAACTGCTGGATCTTATTTAATCTACGTCGCGTAAATAAGTCTGCTTATTTACGTTGATTGAAGCGCGGTTGATATCAAATGTATGACACAGTATTGAAGTGTCTATATAAAGAGAGTGACGAATTTGAATTTCGCGGCGAGCATTGCGACAAGTTTTGATTCATTGCTTGTCGTTCACTTCTTATAATTTGACAGTTGTAAGTAAACAGTGGATAAGAAAGAAACTAGTTTTGTCAAGTTGGTTAAAACGAAAGATTCAGACAATTGGATGATGTCTTCTTTTATAGTAATAAAAAGGCCTTATGAGAAGTGAAACTAAATTATCCAAGATGGCTTTGAATAGCGACATTATTTCAGACGACGTTCTACCTATATTGACATTTGTCTGGCAGAAGTGTCATATAAGTACTTATTTAGACAACAATGTATAGGGAAACAACTTGGTTTCCTGATTACACATTGCTTGAATAACAATGTTGGTTGCATATACTCGTTTTCATATTGCATATACAAATGGAATTTCGGTCCCCAGAGAAAGGCTTTTTAAGGCACGGGAATATTTTACCCACCAACCTATGAAAAAAAAATGGGTGAGAAAAATATTCCCGTTCCCTTAAAAAAATGTTAACTCCGAATCGTATTCTCTCATGTTGTATTGATTTTTTCTGTATAAATGTATCTCTAAATACATGAAATAAGGTTTTAAATGACTACTAAAACAACTTTCACTTATGCATTTTAGTCGGACTCGCCGACTAGTTTCAGCCTTTTTAAAGGTCATTTGAAGATCATCATGAAACCATGGAAGTTAGAAAATCTCCTGAAAAAGACATAGGAAAACGAGTGTTTGCAACTGGCCCAGTGTTCCATCGCCTATGGAAACACTAAACGCCTCTATTCGCACATCGGCTTCGAACGGCGAAAATACAGGAATTAAAAGTGTAAAAATATTTAATACGATCTGTTGTTTCGAAATTCATGCTAGCAATACAGTCTCTTAGATTTAAGGTTAGGTAAATGCTGCCGTATTCAGTTTAGTATTGGTTTTTCGGAATTCTGAACTTTATATGTAAGAGCACTAAGCGACTTTTCATACGTCCTAATGCTGCTGTAGAAAGCGTCAGTTATGATGTGAATGATGCTCATTGACCTATCTACTTGGATCTGTCATTCAGTTATTTAATTTTGCTCTTGTAGCGTCATATCGCTCATTTAATTTCGCTCGTTCCAAATATGAAATTCTGCCTAATGCACTTCACACATTATTTTAAAAATTCTTTATAGCAAGCGCCAGTTTGATAGTCAATACAAGTCATTGACCCATACATCTAGTAATGGAGATTGTGTCAATCAACTTTTTGTGCGGCAATAAAAGGATGGTACAAGGTCCAAGAAGTAAAGGGATACCTTTATTAAGGGGTTTCAAAACATTCTTGCAATTAAATTTTGGATGAAACAGGATAGTGCAATAAGCTAAAGGACGTATGAAAACGCGCTGAGGGTGTTTGCCCTGTTTAAATTATTATGATATCAAGTGACGATCTTGTCAATATACATATTTCTTAGTTTAGTTGAGGATTTGTAATTTTCTTGTACATTTAGTTGGAAGTGAGATAAAGTATGTCTGAAAATTTATAATCTATGTAATTTATTAAAGGCTAAAGTTCTTTGCTGACATTTTGACAGTATCAAAATGAAATTGGAATATTTTAGATAATGACCTTTGTAATAAGATTTTTCAGGAAGTGGTTCTTGCAATGCATGAGTGCGCGGGTTTTACTTATTTTGTTCGCAAAATTTATCTATCATATTTAGAAATCCATAAGGCCCCCTTGATCTGTATATAGCGTTGATATAATTATTACTTCGGGTTTGGCGATCGATGATTATTAAAAGCAATTTCACGTATAGACCAGACTGTATAAGATATGCAGAAGGACTTGTGTATATTTGTATATTTTTTGTAATTTATCAATCATTTTATTTTCAAAATAAAATATCTCAGATTTGATGTTGACGCGAATGAAAAAATTATAAGTTAAACCCAATCGCTCAGGATTTGCAAGAAGTAATGGCAGCTGTACACTTGCGGACTTGCATACTCTGTGTCCAAATAACACGATTAATCAACTAGTCAAGCGCGATCCATATAATCGATTCACGTATGCACGTGCACGAGATACGGAAACGTCTAGTATTTTGAATCGCCCGATATATACACTGCTTTATATCGTACAGTCGGGGTCAGATAAATGTGACCCCTACAATTTACAATCTGTTCCTAGAGGGGTCAGTTTTATCTGCCCCCGACTGTACATTGTTTTACAGCGCAGAGCACGTGTTTTAGCGACGAAATTGACACGCTAAATGACTACCACTATACTTGGTTTGTCAATTCGGGTTTCACGAGTGTACGGCCGCCAAAGTGTTAGTCAAAACGGATATGTTTGTATATCAGGACTATTTGTAAATGTGTTGAAAGTATTATTTGTGTTATGTACGGCGACGCCGCGTTGTAATTTATTCGTACTACTGTAAATAATGATAGTAATTGTAAGTATCTAGTTAAATCAGTTAAGTCTTGTGTATACAGTATGGTTAATTTTAACGCATAACTATCGATTCTAAGACACAATAAATTATTGTTTCAATTTATGACGTTGTTTCTTTTACCCGACCACGGCGAACAAAATGAGGGTTATGATTTTGACCGCTTTGTATGTGTGTGCATTTGTATTTTTGAAAGAGGGCGCCATTTTGGCGCCCTCTTTCACTCACGTTTATTGTGAGTGAAACCGTGTTTTTATAATGAACTAGCTTTCGCCCGCGGCTCCGCCCGCGTCAATGTTGATCCCTCGGGAATAGTTCTTTTTCCCGGGATAAAAGGTAAGGCCTATGTCCTTCTCCGTACTCCAGAGAACTTGTATGCAAAATTTCATGCTCATCGGTTCAGTAGATACGGCGTGAAAGCGTAACAAACAAACAAAGAAACTCACTTTCGCATTTTTATAATATTAGTAAGGATATATGTCGCAGGCAAATTGTATGATTCCGCGTATTACAAACGGCGTCGTCTGTTAACATAATTCATAATTAGTTTATTTTTGTCAGACATAGGTTACAAATAGGTGTTAGTATTGATTACATAGCGCGCCATGCTGCGCCGTCAGGCATACAAAATTTGATTGTTATTCTAGTAAGTCTTACATTTACAATAAAGGTACCGATACGTCACAAATTTACTAGGCTAGTTTCCTAAAAAATATAATTAGTCCGTCAGTTAATTTTCAAAAAATATTGGACACGTATTTTTTCTTTTGTCGATTAAACAAAAAATGATAAAGATATAGCCCTTTGAAGTTCCGTGTGACGTCATAGTTTGCTACAATTTTTAGCAAACTTTGACGTCACGAGCCCCCACTCCTGAACTTTGACGCGCTTTATCTTTATTATTTATTGTTTATTTGACAAAAGAAAAAATACTTGTCCAATATTTTTTGATTATCTAACTGACGGACTAATTGTTATGTTATTATTACGACCCAGGAAACTAGCCTATTATTAGTGCTTAGGGCATAGAATTTTTTCTCTGACGAGGCTAAGGTGTCAGTTTAAGAATAATTTAATTGTTGGTAGTAATTTATGTCATTGATTTTTCAATTAAAATTAAATGTGATTAAAATTGTCAGAAAGGTATTCATCCACACTACAGTAAGTTCTTTCAATTAGAAATTGAAACAGTAGTCGTTTGAAGGTATGTATTTCTTTGCAAACTCTAAGGTGTGTGGGTAATTTGTTAAAGATTTTTGGTGCCATTGCGTAATACACACTTTTATGCAGGAAGGTACTTTTACAAGATGTAAGGTGAAGTTTTCCGAGCGACGTTGACTTTCAACTTTTTTAAATAAATTCAAGTTTTTTTTTAACAAAGTAAGATACTAGATATATAGGCGTACGTCCAGCAGTGGACTGCAATAGGCTGATTGATTGATTGATTGAAGCACAGAAAAGTGAGAATTTTTAGTTCTTTAAAATGTAGTTAAATAAATAAATATAAATATATAGGGACAAATCACACAGATTGAGCTAGCCCTAAGGTAAGTTCGAGACTTGTGTTATGGGATACTAACTCAACGATACTATATTTTATAATAAATACATATATAGATAAACATCCAAGACCAAGGACAATCTGAAAAAGATCATTTTCAATCTTGACCTGGCCGGGGATCGAACCCGGGCACTCCGTGTCGCAGGCTGGCGTGTTGACCGCTGCGCCACGGAGCTGTCAACACGCCAGCAGTTTGCTGGATTCCTTTGGTTTGAGGTGGCATAACGCTCTGATGCATTTTTTTGTGCAATAAATACGTCCTTGTTGTCCGTGGCGTTTTCCCAGAAAATAATCTCGTATCTTAACGTGGAGGCAACGTATCCATGATATGCGGTAAGTAAAGTACCGCAAACGCTCGCTCTTTTGTATACACGAAATGTTGATCGTTCTGGACCCTTAAAGGGGTGATTCTGCCCGTCGATATGAACAACTCTTTCTATAGGACCAATGCTGGGAACTCAAATGTTTTTTGACGTTTCCGTACAAATTGACCGTGTGCCCGAAAATTTATGTATGGAACTGCCCATTTTTTTTTATTTCCCAGCATTGGTCTCATAGGAAAAGTTGTTCATATCGACGGGCTGAATCGCCCCTTTAAGGGTCCAGAACGATCGAAATTTCACCATGTATATGAAATAAATTAGCGACACCAACTTTGCGATTACAGAAAACAATGAATTCATTTTTGGGACTTAGTATACGCTTCTATAATAGAATTCCTGAAGAAATATTGGCTCTGTCATTAGGTAAGTTTAAGACTGCTGTTAAAAATCAATTACTTAAAAATGCCTACTATTGTATTAATGACTATTTAACAGATAAAACTCCATGGAAGTAATATATTCAATAAATTGTTAATCAATATACATCAGTGATTACTTAATGTAAAATAATTCAATTTGTTATAAATATGTGAAAGTGTAGCCCTTCAGGCACGTAGGGACCAATACTGGACTGAGTTTCTTTCGGCGTATTCTTCTCAGCAGTGGTCGTTTCGAAACGCTAGTAGCTTATCGATTTTGCAAATATTAAAAATAATAATATGACGTTCAGAAAGAGATACATGATATCCAAATTTGAATAAAATTCTATTTCATTTCATTTCATTTCATTTCATTTCATTTCATTTTACTAGTTTTCGGCTCCGCCCGCGTTAATGTCGATCCCTTGGGAATAGTAGAATTTCCCGGAATGGTAAGGTCTGTCCTTCTCCGGACCTCAAAACTACCTCCATACCAAATTTCATCCAAATTATATACTTAGGGATCAATCACACAGATTGAGCTAGCCCCACAGTAACTTGTGAACTTGTGTCGTAGGATACGAACTCAACGATACTACATTTTATAATAAATACTTATATAGATAAACATCCAAGTCCCAGGTCAATCTGAAAAAGATCGCTTTCCATCTTGACCTGACGGGAGATCGAACCCAGGACTCTGCGATTCAAATTCACTTGCGGTACCACGGAGCCACAGAGGAAAGTTGTTAGATATTTTGCACAATCCTCTCAATCAATACTCGTACTAACATACAAGTTAACTTTTCATCGAAAAATACACAGTATTATATTGTTGCAATAAAATTTTAAAAAATAATTGAATTATATACTTATATATACAGAGCTGTTATGATATTTTTGCATTCTGCAGAAAAGAAGTCTGCACCTATATACACGCAAAGAACTTTGCTATCATTACCGCATCTATCTTCGAAAGATTCGTACTTTCTGCTTTGACGAATTCGACGTCCATTGTAATGGTGTAACATAACAATAAAAATCTAAATAACTATAATTTAAAGTCAAAAATTCACAATATTTAATAAATTTTCGCTGTTTACAAAAAGACGTGTTATAATAATGATGACGTCACTCCGGAGAAAAACATTGCGGACGGCGTTTTTCATCACATGACATACAGATAATATAACTATGATTTTAGGCATACCTAAAGTTCATGTATTGCTAAATATTTATGCCTTTGCATTTATAAAACCAGTTATTTAACTACTGGATTGCGAAGGCTATGGATAGAGAAGGATGGCGCAAAAACGAGAGGCTTATACCCAGCAGTGGGTGGTAGAAAGCTCATGATGATGATGTATTTCCTTCCTAATCAGTGCATCGATTTTCACCTTTAGGCTATAAATTTTTTCAAGTGACGGTACATTTTTTTCCCAGCGGACTCAAGCACCCAAGGCAAAACCAGTTGACCAGTTGAGGGTTTTCGGGTCGGAAGGACTTCAGCTTTGGTACGTCGGAAACCGAAGTACCTACAGTTTATACAGCATAAATCAGCTTAGCAACCAAGAGTAAAGATTTGATCGTTTGTTTGTTTGCAATGAATAGGTTTCGGAACTGTTGAACTGATTTAAAATCCCCGATGAATATAGGCTAAAGTAACAGAATAATTAGATAAGTATATCTACCCATGCGAAGCCAGGCCGGACCGCTAGTTTATTAGTTATGGAGTAGGTATAGTTTGCAACAATGGCGAAATTACCGACCTATCCCAGTACAGTACAGTAAAGAGAAATTTTTATATAATAAAGCTTCCGAATGAAACAAGCTTAATTTCTAAGACGCGTCCCAAACTTAGGACGTTACAGAAGCTCGCATCGACAATATAATAGTAGCTAAGATAGTATTTTTTTAGTTTTCGGTAAAACACAATTTGATCTGATGGAATATATATATATATATATATATATATATATATATATAATATATATATAAAAATACATAAGCATAAGTCAGCAAATGCTGTATTGATTTTTCGGAATTTTCACTATTTAATTCGGTCGTTTCCTTATATGTATTCGCATATAAGTTGTCGAAAAATTTGTACGGTATAAAGCATTAACTTTCATATTTTGAGTATGCTCATATTTAATTCACTTTTCGGAGCTTTTACGATTATCTCCGTGAAGGACACATTTTTTCAAATCTATGATTCATAGAAGCATGAAGTCGAGACGCATTTTTTTATCTATGCTATGATTTTACTTGACATACCAATGATAGCGTAGTAATTTTAAAAGGCTTAAAATGATGTACTTAATATGAATGGCCGAAAATGGTGATGGGTCTAACAATTTTTACTTCTCAACTAGATTCAATATTATGTTATCTAAAGAAGACTAGCTCCGTGGCGCAGCGGTCAACACGCCAGCCTGCGACACGGAGTGACCGGGTTCGATCCCCGGCCAGGTCAAGATGGAAAATGATCTTTTTCGTATTGGCCTGGGTCTTGGATGTGTATCTATATATGTATTTGTTATAAAATATAGTATCGTTGAGTTAGTATCCCATAACACAAGTCTCGAACTTACTTTGGGGCTAGCTCAATCTGTGTGATTTGTCCGTATATATTTATTTATTTATTTATCTGTTTTATATGAAGCATCTTCTTAAAAAAACGGTTTATCTCTATTTCCGGCAAAACTACAAGTCCAGTGGAAAAACGTTATATAATGTAGGTAATAACGAGAACTCGTTACTCCTTTTGTATTTACACTTTTTTCACCTAACCTCAAAATGTATGTGCAAAATTCAAGTAACCATGGTTTTGGATTTTTATCTTTTACAAAAAAGTTTCTTTATTCGTGAAATTAGGTGAAAACTTACCTTTCTATAACCCAAATATACTGTAATTTGTTTGATGTAAAATATTTATCTATTCACCTTTTTTTGACTTAAATATCGAAAAACCACCCTAATTTTCAAAATCAAAATATCTTTTTTTTTGTAAAAATAAGTTGGCTTTTTTTAGTTGAAATCTCTATTTTCTGATGGTGTAATAAAAAATAATCCAAGGTAAAAATAAGGTGTACCTAATAATACTAATACAGGTGTCATAATAAATTATACATTACCACGATAAACATTCTCAGAAAAAGCAAATAAACGAAACAAACAAAAAAGGCATAAAAAGCCAAATGCCATAAAATAAATATGAAAAAAAGCTAAACTTAAACAAGCTTTTGCCCGTGATTTCTCTGTGTGTTAGTTTAAAAACGCTTGTTTGAAAATAATCAACTCGACATTCCTACAAACTACACAATTCGAAAAATGAAATTAGGACAGGATTTTTTCCGAATTTAATTCCGAAATTAAAACTATCCTTAGGCTCCTAAATCGTACTACATTTCACCTAAATAGATTTAGCGTTTGAGCACCAAAATAAATACATAAATATATTAATCGTACGAATTGTTGTATGGCCAAAGGTCCTATAATGGACTTACAAGACAACACGATGCAATTTGTGGTTGTGTTGTAATGTTATATCCTGACCAAGGTCGCAGGGAAACGCTGGATGCAGGCCGCTTCCAACCGGTCATTTTGGAAATCATTGGGAGAGGCCTATGTCCAGCAGTGGACTTCTTGCGGCTGATATGATGATGATGTTTATAACAATGTGTACCTTCGTTAATTTATATCTATAAATATAATGCAAAAACTCAACATTAACTGTATTAATACTACAATACAACACATACCACCATAATTAGATTTAAACGACCAAAATAAAGTCAAGCAAAACATACTCTTTGATCATCCGTCCTTCTGAATAGGAGAAACAAACAAACCTACATCATACCGGGGCCCAGGCCCGCAGGCCACTCGACATGCTATCAATCTAATTGGAGATCCGCGGGCAGCCTCTTTACCCGCTAACTTTTCGATTTACATTCAAAACGGTGTTTTAAAAAACTCAATAACTACGAGGTTTCGTCTCGATGCGTGCTTTACAATTCACTCAACTATAAAACTTTTCAAGCTCAACCATTGGTTGAAACTTCAAGGGAGGAGCTTAAAGCTCCGCCTGCGAACCACTGCGCATGCTAAACGACCGATTTAAGCCCGTTTAAGCGGTATTTTGGACCAAAACCGCAAGAAAATGTATGTAACCGGCGGTTAGGGGTAGGGCGTAGATAAATGAAAAGATTTTCTCGATTGAGCTGTGATTTCGAACATGGCAGTCATTTTGGATGCGCCGGGTGCATCGGTCGGGAATCTCATCTAATATGACCTTACATTATGCTTGAAAAGGTCATAGAAAATATAGAGTAATTAAACGATAACATTACGGAGTTACCAAACAAGTATTTAAAGAAATAATTATCCATCAATTTAAGAATATTTCGTAATTTGAAATAAATTAACTAAACGAAAAGTTTAAATTATTTATAGATAATCATGTGAAGAGAAAAAAAAAACGAATTAAACGCTGAACATTCGAACTCAATTTTTCCATAAAGTTACAACGTTAAAGTTTTTCTGGTAGCACGGAACTGTTTTGGTGCGAGACTTAAAATATGGACTCAAGGATGCAAGACAGCCACAAGTCGTTCCTGATCAAGGATCTGCTTGGAGACGTTCTGAGGCCTGGTGTAGCAGCTGTGCTGGGTATGTTTTCAGTCTGTGATGTAAAAAAAAATTTCAAAACCACAAGAATCAAGAATAATTAGGTTATTTAAAAAAAAAATACTATATTTCGTTTTGCAACTGTGAATTGTTGCCAAGCCAAGCCAAATTTTATGTATTCTCTATGAACGAATCACTAACTCTGTTAAGCCGATACCGAGAAATAGTTTAAGATTGTTACGCAAAGGTCTATCTATTAAATCACATTTTTTTATTGTCGAAATATTTTAGCTGTGGTAGAGCCACGCTATTGCTAGTAGCATGAATAGGTCGGCTCGTCCGGAGATGTACCACATTCTCACAGAAAATCGACGTTTGAGTAGAAGCTTTACCGTTTCTATGGTTCATTCGTGATAGAGAGAGCCGGAGGCCCAGTCTTCCCTCATTTACTTCCTCCATGGCCGCCCCCAACTCCTTGAAAGGCCGGCAACGCTCCTGACACACCCTGTGTTTCAAAATTGTCCATGGGCAGCGGTGGTCGCTTACCATCAGGTGACTCGCTTGCTAGTTAGCCGTCCTATATCACAAAAAAAACCTTACGTACATTATGTTCTTAAATATATACTGCGAGGCTACCATTAAAATATTAATGTCCTTGAATAAATTTCTGAGCAAATCCTTCGAGCTCAAGCCGTAGATGGCTCGAATTGTCTTTTTTTTGTAAAATAAAAACAGTTTGAATGTCAGCTACATTTCTCCAGTGGGGTTAAAACTAGTCTACATTAAATTAGAACTATTATAAAAAAATAATATTTTTACTAGAGCGTAGCGCAGATGTCTACGACGTAGTGTAGATACCTCTACTAAAGCTCTACATACAAGCTACGAGCTAGAGCGTTGATATCTTTCCTTTTACGAAAATACGCAATTTTTGGTCAATGGATAACGAGTGGCTACTAAAAGCCAAATTTATTTGTGTTATTTATTATTGTTTGATGTGAGCATCGAGGATAGAGTAGTAAATCTACTTTCCATTTTTTTTTTTGCAAATGCAAAATAGACCAACTGAACCATGCGATGAAATTATGAAATAAACTACCCTTATCATTATTACTAGCTTTCACTCGCAGTTCCATCAGCATGAATGTAGATCCCTCGTTATCTGTTCCTTTTTAGGGTTCCGTAGCTAAATGGCAATAAACGGAACCCTTATGAATTCGTCATGTCTGTCTGTCCGTTCGTATGTCACAGCCACTTTTTTCTGAAACTATAAGAACTATACTGTTGAAACTTGGTGAGTAGATGTATTATGTGAACCGCGTTAAGATTTCCACACAAAAATAGAAAAAAAAAAACAATAAATTTTGGGGGTTCTCCATACTTAGAAATGAAACTCAATTTTTTTTTCATCAATCCCGTGTGGGTTATCTATGGATAGGTCTTCAAAAATGATATTGAGGTTTATAATATATTTTTTTTAAACTGAAGAGTATGAGTGAGAGAGCCCCTCTAACTTCTAAAATAAGAGAATAATAAAACTAAAAAAAATATATGATGTACTACCATGCAAACTTCCACTGTAAATTGGTTTGAACGAGATCTAGTTAGTAGTTTTTTAATACGTTTATAAATCGTAAACCGCAATTTACCTTTCATTCAATCAACTCAAATATAAGAACTTTTATATTATGTTACTTGCTGCTACAGAACCCTTCAGGGCGAGTCCGGCTCGCACTTCGCCGATTTTCTTATTCGATGCTTTTCTCTCCTGTAATATCTAACTAAACCTAAACTTTTGTATAGTTGCCATATATCTTTTTTATATACTTCACTAGTTTAGTCACACGTGAAAACGCAACTTCGTCCGCGTGGTTTTGTGTTATAACAAACACACAAAAACACATAACTTTATAATATTAGCCTAGATTATGAGTTTTTAAATTCTTTACCTGTTTCTGAGTCTTTATTTATTATGTTTGTTCCATATGAATTTAAGTATTAATACTTTCCCATTGTTATGTCTCATACGGGTAGTTTTTTCCGGGATAAAACGTAGTCTGTCCTTTTCCGTATCCCAGACAACATGCAAAATTTCATGATAATCCGTCCAGTAGTTAAAGCGTAAAAGCCTAACAAACAAATCGATAAATAAATAAACATATTTACTATTCGAATTACTAGATTGGTTGCCTCGGGAACAGTATTCTTTCTGGATGTAAGGTGTGTCCCTGTGTCTTTCTCCGTACTGAACGTGTATGCAAAATTTCATGAGAATCGGTCGGTAAAGCCGTGTGGTTTCCGGCAGAGTAGAATAAATTTTGTGTTGGGAAGTAGAATATCACAAGTAACAAAGATTGAACTAGCCCCACAGTAAGTTGCGAACTTATGTTGTGGGGAACTAACTTAACTATTTATATATTTTATTTATGATATTTTACGATAAATACTTATATAGACCTCCTAGTCTTCCCATGGGGGTCGGAAGAGGCGACTTAGGAAATACAAGCTAAACAAAGCTCATAAACATCAATGAGACCTCTCCAACCCGTCTGGCCAGCGAGGAGAGTGTAGGCCAAATCCTCTGTCTGCTCTGGCCAAGTATAGCTCCGGTAGTATAGAGAGGGTAATGCTCCTCCAGTGGGGACAAAAAAGACCTGATGATGATATTGATGTAAAGATCAGTTCAGTAGTTAAGGCTTAAAAGCATAACAAATAAATAAACAAAACTACTCACTTCTTTCGCATTAATAATATTAGTTAGGAAGTTAGGATGATAGACATTTTTAGTGTCGATCAACGTAAAAATTGTATAAGGTAAAGAAAAAGAAGATTTACCGACTTTTCCACATCAACATTCGCAGTCGCATTCCAATTTATCATATACTTTGATCATCAAATATTATTATGGCATAGGTGCTTGAAAAAATGATGTAGGGGAAAATTGGTCAAGCGAAAAAATTTTGTCAACTGGTCAAGCGTTTTTTAACCGCTCCTAAAATGGTTTATTCGTCAAGCGGTGCAAAATGGTTAATTCGTCAAGCCGTTCATATTGGTTAATTGGTCAAGCCTAAGTTTTTTGTCAACTAAGTAACTTATTGCGCATGGGTTATTTTTTCATTACACACATGAAATCGAAAAACAATACACTCCTGTTGTGACAGACGTGTAAAAACCACACATATAGCAGGTTTTATGCAACCTAAGTCTGCAAAATAACCATTTCATCTCAATGAATATTCAAAATAAGTGTGTAGTGCAAGCATTAGCAGGATTCGTGTTCAAGCACATGCAGCCTAGTATAATAAGCTGCTAATTTACAACACAAGCCCTCGAGATCAAAATAAATAGAGTATAGAATGTACTCGTATGTAACTTCATACAATCGGCAGCCACGGATCCTGATTTGACAAAAATGACGCACTAATACCAATATTTTTATCTTTAATCGGAAAAATGCCGTCAGTTCAGCCTAGTCAGTAGGCCATCTACAGGGCGAGTGTCAAAAAAGTCCCACAGGACTTGCTCGTCCTTCGGGACGTCTCGACATGTGAGTGAAAGCGTTTTGTTAACATAACAACAATATCTCGCGTAAGTTTTAATAATATTAATACCAATATTAACTACTTTAATCAAATTGCCGTCCAAGGTAGCGTTTCATAAATCAATGTAGGATGTATTTAAAAACTAATATATTAATTCTTTATTTGAAAACTTTATAATATTAGAAGTATACAAAAATAACAGCGCTTATTACCATTGCTTAACTACGAATACATCACAACTAT
Organism: Elegia similella; assembly: GCA_947532085.1. Lineage (NCBI taxonomy): Eukaryota > Metazoa > Arthropoda > Insecta > Lepidoptera > Pyralidae > Elegia > Elegia similella. Next base: position 30,223,280 of record OX383927.1, on the reverse strand, counting down.
ATGAATGCTGGTTAGATGTTTCACAAGCGTACATCATAGTTACCTATTAAGCAGTTTGGACAAACATAATGAAGTGCGCTTTACATTTAGATTTAAAGGGCCAAGTGAGCGTTATCGTTTTTTGGTTAAACTCAGCCTGGACCTTTAGGCGTCCATCGGAAACTTCATTTACACGCTAACGACTTCTTAAGTTGTCCAAATTAGTAAGACATTGAAACTGGTCGCGGCGTGGTAGGCATGCTTGTCAGTTTTTGTTGCGGCGTTGAAAGAGATACTTGATAAATAATAATACGGACAAAGCTAGCCCCAAAGTAAGTTCGAGACTTGTGTTATGGGATACTAACTTAAAGATACTATATTTTATAACAAATACATTTATAGATAAACATCCAAAACCCAGGCCAATCTGAAAAAGATCATTTTCCATCTTGACTTGACCGGGGATCGAACCCCGGCACCCTCGTGTCGCAGGCTGGCATGTTAACCACTGCGCCACGTAGCTCGCCAAATTAATATCCTATCGGAAATTAATTATTTGAAAAGAATTATCATTCTTTTTAAATCGGGGACCATCTAAAATAAATTATTAAAACTAAAACGTAAATGTTGAACTCAAAATTATTTTATAAAATATAATTTAAAATTTCAGGTCTAGCCTTTGGGCGAAACGCTCGGTAAACGTATACTTTACAGATCTTTTTTGCCAAAAGCGGCTGTAATGCCACAGTATAAGTAGTAGTACTGCAATGTTAAGTAAAGCTTTACATTCTCTCTAAAAACTGTAAACAGTAGTATGTTAAATAATTTAATAGGTTATTTTTTGGCGTCACAATACAAAATTAAAATAACATCTTCGTTTATCTTCAAGTAATTTATTTCAAATGGCAGTTGGACCTCGCAAATTCAGGTATCTTCAGTCAACGTGTTTTGACTAAAGCAATGACTGAAAGATGAGAATGGCTGGTCAGGTATCATTCTGTGCACTTATTATTTTGTGCTCCCTCAAGCGACATGCAGGTGCATACATTAGGACCTAATTTTGAAACTTGACTGCGAAACTACTCTTATGATTTTATGAATTTTCATGACTTTTTAGATTATGTTATATCTGTGAGGCTTGCGGATGCAAATTTCGTGTTGGGAAGTAGAATATCACAAGTAACAAAGATTGAACTAGCCCCACAGTTAGTTGCGTGCAACTTGTGTTGTGGGGAACTAACTTAACTTAGTTAGTTAACTTTAGTTACTTATTTAGATTAATTATCTTTGTTTACTTTATTTTTGTTTACTTTATTTTAATTTTGACTATGGGAGCAATTTTTTTTTTTTTTATATTTGATGAAATATTTATTATTAATTAATAGATTCATATCACCTATTTAAATATTTGCATGCCTATCTAAAGGTGGAATACAAGCGCTTGTAATAATTTAAGAACTCTGTACTGTATTCTAGCAAATAAACTATTATCTTATCTTATCTTAACTATAGGTATTTATGATATTTTACGATAAATACTTATATAGACCTCCAAGTCTTCCCGTGGATGTCGGAGAAGGCGACTTAGGAAATACAAGCTAAACAAAGCTTATAAACATCTAAGAGACCTCTCCAGTCCGTCTGGCCAGCGTGGAGAGTGTAGGCCAAGTCCTCTGGCTGCTCTGGCCATGTATGGCCCTAGTAGTACAGAGAGGGTCGTGCTCCTGTAATGGAGACTAAAAAGGACCTGATGATGATGACTTATATAGACAAACATCCAAGATCTAGTACAATCTAAAAAAAGACTGTTTTCTATCTTTGCCTGACTGGGGATCGAACCTAGGACCCTGCAATTCAAAGGTACGTGGCTAAAATGATACCATATCAAAACCGCGATGTTGGGGTTGATTGTGTTATGTTAGAATTTGTAGAAACTTATTTTTGTGGAGTAGAAAATTTAAAGGAACGCTAAATCTTGTAGAAAGATATTTAATTTGTAAAGATTGAAGCATATTTTTAACGCTGTTCCATAATAATAAACACATCCTAATCCTAACTAATATTATAAATGCGAAAGGGATTTTGTTTGTTACGCTTTCACGTCGTAACTACTGAACCGATCATCATGTAATTTTGCATACACGTTATCTGGGGTACGAAGAAAGACATAGGGTACATTTATCTCGGAAAAATGTATCCTATGTCCTGTAAAAGTACTGTTCCCGAGGGATCGACAGTGACGTGGTACATTGCATTTTAGTTGATTTTATTTCTGAAAGGACTCATAAAATTTTAAAAAAATTTAAAACAAAAGTAAGTTCAAGACTTGTGTTATGGGATACTAACTCAACGATACTATATTTTATAATAAATACATATATAGATACACATCCAAGACCCAGGCCAATCTGAAAAAGATCATTTTCCATCTTGACCTGGCCGGGGATCGAACCCGGTCACTCCGTGTCGCAGGCAGGCGTATTGACCGCTGCGCCACGGAGCTAGTCATACATATTACTATTCGTAAGTAAGGTTTGTAAGGATCGTAGCAAGTGGACGCCCATGGTCTCTGCCTACCCCCCATTTGAAAGAGGCGTGATAACATGTATGTATGTAAGTCAGATTAGCCGTGTGGTATCCGGCAGAGTAGAATAGGACCACTCCAAGTCTTCCCGTGGATGTCGTAGAAGGCGACTTAGGAAATACAAGCTAAACAAAGCTCATAAACATCTAAGAGACCTCTCCAACCCGTCTGGCCAGCGTGGAGAGTGTAGGACAAGTCCTCTGGCTGCTCTGGCCAAGTATGGCCCTAGTGGTGGAGAGAGGGTCGTGCAAAAAGGACCTGATGATGATGATGATGATGTAAGTCAGGACATCAACAATCGGGCAATCGTAAGAAATGCATTCTCTTGTTATTACTTCGCTAAAGTTATTTAAAAAAAATAATAACTTCGGAAATTTATTACTAAATACAGTGCTTTACCAACGTTTGTTATTAAATAACTAAATAAAATATTTGCTTTGAGACAATTTACTTTGCGTGCTTCCGCCACCAGTTAGTTCATGCAAACTATTGCTAGTTGTTGATCGTTCGAATGACAAGCAACGATTGTCATTCGAACGATCAACATCTAGGTTTCACTGCCTGAAGATGCCTCGTGTAGAGGCGAAACACGTGTCGCGAGCACGACGGCCGACATTGCTGCAGCCTCAACGGATGCAGCAGTATCGACCAGGGTTGCATGCATCAACTATTGGTGGCGGGTATGAAGGGACTAACAGTAGAGGGTGGGCGCTGGCCAGCAATAGTTTGCATGAACTAACTGGTGGCGGAAGCACGCAAAGTAAATTGTCTCAAAGTAAATGTAGCTTTGACTTCCGCAAAGTAACACCTGAATCTAATAACTAAATAAAATATATACGGACAAATCACACAGATTGAGTTAGCCCCAAAGTTCGAGACTTGTGGTAAGGGATACTACTCTACGATACTATATTTAATAACAAATACATATAGAGATGAACATCTAAGACCCAGATCAATTTATAAAAGATAATTTTCTATCTTGACCTGACCGGGGATTGAACCCGGTACCGGTGAGGCAGATGACCACTAGGCCACAGTATGATAATATTGCACTCAAAACAACTTAAACTTGTCTTCTTCTTATTGTTGTGGCTTATACAATGTTCTATTATCACCTTAAATTGTATACAATGAAAAACAATATATATGCTTATTCACAATAAATAAAATAAACACTCAAGCACGGAGACACACGACACAAATTAGTGTTGTCCCCCGCTGGGCCCTTTACCATCGACACCCCTCTCCAGTAACCGATGAACTGGGGTATGCATCTTGCTGTTTAATTTTTTCTCGTCTCTAATTGTTCTAAAATAGAGGCAAATAATTGTTCCTGATGTGTATAATACAAGTGCCCTAAAAAGTGTACTTAATGTTAAAACATTTTCAAGTTCTAATCATAGAACTTGAAAATGTGATTACAGATAGACAATAAATAAATAAATATATACGGACAAATCACACAGATTGAGCTAGCCCCAAAGTAAGTTCGAGACTTGTGTTATAGGATACTAACTCAACGATACTATATTTTATAACAAATATATATATAGATACACATCCAAGACCCAGGCCAATCTGAAAAAGATCATTTTCTATCTTGACCTGGCCGGGGATCGAACCCGGTCACTCCGTGTCGCAGGCTGGCGTGTTGACCGCTGCGCCACGGAGCTAGTCCAGTAGTAGGTAGTAGTAGTAATAGAACTGTAAATTGAAATAAAAGCTAGATTTATCCTTTTGGTACAATCCAATTCGAGAACTGTTCTGCCGGGATGAGAGAGCCTTACATAGGTTTACACCGTACCGTACATAGGTCTCATCCCGGTGCCCATACCTCAGACTATGTGTGTGCAAAATTTTATGATGATCGGTTTAGTAAAGATGGGACGGGATTAGAACAAACGTACAAGCTTAGTAAGGGTACTCAAGTAAGAGGCTTAGACCAGCCAAACTACCGCCACGGTACTACTTTTGTTTATTTTGCATTCAAAAGATACCACTTTTGGCGGTAATATAAACAATGAAAAGTTATACAAATATACAACAAGTCATTTACTACCGAAGTTCAGAATTAGATTTTTTCATTTGATCGGGTTTAGGAGTAAGAGAATAAAATGATGGGTGGCGCTAGTTTCTCTGGTGTAAGCCTCTTAAAGCGACTGTTTTTATCGAAAATTTCAATTTGATCACAATCGTAAGGAAACCAATTCGTTCAGGGTATTTCCAATTCACCACGAAATTTGTCAATTTAGCTGACGCCCGCGAACTTCGGTTTTATTAGGTGGTTTCACTATTATGATTGATTTGAATACAAAACATTGGTATTATGATTTGTGACATTGTTACAAAAGGAGGTTTACAATTTTACGGCTTTTCATTAGCAAAATAGGGAGGAGAGTAAAGAAGCATATGCAATTAGATACGTCAGTAAAAATCGCGTTCAAATCCATTCAGTATTTTTGAAGATAATTCAAAATATATATATCAAGGAAACAGTAACAGTTTTTAACTAGGTCAGCCCAAAAACTTTTACCTCTATGATTTGATAGACATTAAAATAATTTTGACAGATTTTCTTTTCTGTAGCGTAAGGGCCACTCTCTGTCATCAAAGCCCTGGTTCAATTCCCGGTTAATATATTTGTTTGTATTTGAATATGAGAAAATACAAATAATGTAAATTGGTTATTTATACTTATTCTAAAAATAATTGTATCTATGTTATATTTCTATTTCTACTTTTACTCTTAACTCAATTGATACCTACTTATCTAGCCAAAAACGCTTTAATTTGTACAAAAATCAAAAGCCATTGTGGCCTCAGACCTCATTAAGCACCAATAGCCAGCAACCGCCTCCTCGCATAATGCACTTCGCATATGCTCTCGAGCGCAGCACGGCGCCACTCATGAGCGCACGCGCGGGCCACGCTCCCCAATATAGTTTGACTTTACCATTATATTTTTATTGGAACTCAAACAGTTTTGATTAACTTGTTACAGTTGCTTTTTATGTTACTCGTAATAGGGCTTGATATATGCGCAGTATGGACGATTATACAGTTATGGGAAGTTGATGGAACTCCATATAAAAAAAAAAAGATGAGAACAGTTTGTGAATTGTTTGTTTAGTACAGAGGTAAAAATAATAACAATTTAGGTTAGTTGGCAATAAAAACAAGATTGAAAAGATTCTCTTTCGGCGTCCTTCTTCTCTGCAGTGGTCGGTTCCGAAACGCTAGTAGTTTGTTGCTTTTGAACAATAATTAATAATTTGAATATAAAATTAAATAAGTATTATTTAAAATGTGAATTGACGTGAAAAAGTGCCTGCCAAGGCCTATTTTCTAAATAAATCTTTGAATCTTGAATCTAAGATGAATTTGGTAGGTATTTTTTGTTTGTTAAGTACGTTGGTAAAAAAATATATTGCAACTAAACCAACATTGCAAGCTCACGTGTATAATTTTTTGTGTTCATAATTTTTCCCGCGTAAATAAAAATTATATTGCCAACTAAACCAACACACGTTGGTTTAGTTAGCAATACAATTTTTATTGCGTCACGTAAAAAAAAAATACTGATAAGGGAGTCTAAGTCAGCTTACAATATTTGATTGATGTTACAAATTAACTCACGTTATATGTATGATTATCATCATCATCATCATTTCATGTAGGTGAAACGGTCAATGGACCATGAACAATGGTGTCAGAGTTCTTCGGAACCACTCGGCCTCTGACGTTGTTCCTTTAACGACTACCAGATGACAGCCGGGACAACAGCTTAACGTGTCATTCGAAGCACGGAATCATCTTGATTATCAGACAATCAGATGATTCAAGCCTGCAATGTCCTAACCAAACTGGAAACAACTAAACAAAGTATACTTCCCGTGGGAATCCAACCCACGACCCCCGGGTCTACAGGCAAACGCGTTAACCACTGGACCATGGAGGCAGTTACGATTTATGTACCATTACACACTACTATGTAATATGTACGATTATAATATGGCTAAACAAATTATATTTGTATTTCACTTCAACACACTAGTCTTACTTTTCCTAACTATGCGAGCCATACATATTGTACTTTTTTTACTTGTTTGCTTAATTTACTATTAGCCATTTGACGAAATCCGTGTTTCGGTTCTCACAATCACTTAGCTTGCCATCGTAGCTAAAACACACCTAATATAATTAAAAGGATTATTAAATTACACTATACTAGCTTTTGCCCGCGGCTCCGCCCACGTCAATGTCGATCCCTCAGGAATAGTACTTTTTCCTGGGATAGGTAGCCTAATGACGTAGCACTTATAGCGTAAGTAATTATGAAGTGAAGAATCTACAAAACGTCGCGTTTTTAATTATTGTAGCTAACAATTATAGTGTTTTTGCATTATGCTTGGATGAGATTTTTTGTAGCGTCTACAGTCTACAAGCATGTTGTGTTGCACTTAGCACTCGCAGAATGGGCTACAATGTAACAGTGGTAATAATGGTGTATAGTGTAACGCTTTCTAAGAGGCGAAGCGGCTACGAAGCGGGTAACGGGACGCTACGACGTAGGACTTGTAACACAAGCTACAATGTAGCAACATCGTAGTACTCTATGAGACGAAGCGTCTACAGTTATTTGCGGCCACAACCATGAAGCGGCTAACATATTATTTTTTGCATGATGCTACGAAGTAGCACTTGCAGCGCATGTTACAATGTAGCAACATCGTAGTTCTGTATGAGACGAAGCGTCTACACTTATTTGCGGCCACAACCATGAAGCGGCTAACATATTATTTTTTGCATGATGCTACGACGTAGCACTTGTAGCGCATGTTACAATGTAGCGATCACAAGTCATAACCACCAATGATGTAAAAGATCTTTATTAAAAGTAGCTTACTTTAAAAAGCAGCATCAAATCGGAATTCTTCCCTCAAATGTGAGAATTATTTTGAAATTCTCTGAAATTATTGGAAATTTCCCGCATATTTCAGAGAAAATAATTTTATTTTGAAAACAGGGAATTCATTTGGGGCATATAATTACATAAGTATAAAACACATCTTTTTGCAGTGCTACGGCGTAGCATGTGTAGTTGTATGTATCTATGTAGTTTAAAAGGACAGTTCTTATAAGTTTCTACCGCGACTGGTCTGCGAAAAGTCGATAAGTGCTCGTTAAAAGTGAGAACTTTTCTTGGCGAGGGTCAGGCTCTATGCATCTTTACCGGGTGTTCTCGAGTATGATATAAGAGGCGACAGCGGACACGGTTTCTTGCGACATTTCTTTATATATAAATAATATAAATATATTGGGTATCTCTTGGATAGGTATGTAACATCCTCGTCTTCATCGTCACTTACCATCAGGTGAGATGGGAGACAAATGCCTAATTCAACATTTAGTAAAAAAAAAATATACGTACAAATCACACAGACTGTGCTAGCCCCAAAGTAAGTTCGAGACTTGTGTTATGGGATACTAACTAAATGATACTATATTTTATAGTAAATACATATATAGATATACATCCAAGACCCAGGCCAATCTGAAAAAGATCATTTTCCATCTTGACCTGGCCGGGGATCGATCCCGGGCACTGTCGTGTCGCAGGCTGGCGTGTTGACCGCTGCGCCACGGAGCTAGCCAAAATAGTAGAATGCTATTAAATAAAGCAATGGTCACGATAAACAGCATGTGGTTGTTCGTTGTGGTTTTTTACGTCGATCGTTTTGAGGTAGAAAATGAAAATCGTAGCAGATCGGTTACACTGTTTAGTCAGGGGTGGCATTTATAGCAGTCAGATCACGAATGCTAAACTCCAAGTGCACGTTTTGTTATATTTTATAGAAACAAAATTCTTTGCCTCTTTAGTTTCAGGTCTTTTTAGTCTCCACTGCATAACCCTCTCTGTACTACCGGAGCAGCCAGAGGATTTGGCCTACACTCTCCTCGCTGGCCAGACGGGTTGGAGAGATCTCATTGTGTTTATTATTATTTCCTAAGTCGCCTCTTACGACCTCCATGGGAAGAATAGGAGTGGTCCTATCCTCTGACGGAAACCACACGGCTGGATAATATAATTTGGAGGCTGGATAATTTAATTATCAATATCCTTACTAATATTAAAGATGCGAAAGTGAGTTTGTTTGTTACGCTTTTACGCCGTAACTTCTGAACTGATCATCATGAAATTTTGCATACACGATCGCTAGAGTACGAAGAAGGACATACGGTACCTTTCATCCCGGCGTAAGGTACAGTTCGCAAGGGATCGACATTGACGCGAGCGGAGTCGCGGGCGTAAGTTAATTACTTATATTTTGTATTCATAGATACCATACGCATGTTGTTTCGTCGTCAGGCAGTTTATTTATGTATATATAGTATATACTGCTACCAATATAATAAACCCTTCAACTATAAAAAATTCCGTTCTTTTTATTCATAGAACGGAAAAGCCCGTGCCTATAGAAAAGTCAGCATCATCATTTCGAGTAGATGATACGGTCAATCGACCATGCACACCCTGGTGTCAGAGTTCTTCGGAATCGCCTTTCGGCCTCTGACGTGGTTCCTTTAACGACACCACAACGACGTAAATGCTTTTCAAGTGGGTCATAGATCGTAATCCTTTTAAATTTAACACATGAAATGTCTTTCTCAAAGAAACATTGTCATCATGACTCGCTATCAAACAATTATAAACATCCAAATCTATCCAGGCATATGTAGAAATGATAGTGAAATAAAGAAATTAACATAGATACATATAGTCTGAAAACTAACCACTGCTTTCTTGAGCGGTAACGTAAAAAAATAAAATGAATAAAAACAACATGTCGTTATAAGAAAATAATTCTCGTATGAGGCAACCTCATAGAGATAATCCTAGCGGTATATTTTTGAAAAAAGACTTAATATTTTTGAAAAAAAGAGCGTCACCGCACTACATTTGCAATTTAAATTTAAAAAAAGAACAGTCGGGAAATGGCGCAGTTTACTATAAGGTACTCTATTTTTGAAAGTGTGATACTCGTCTTCGAGCGATTTTTGTATAGAAAAATCGCTCGTTTACGAACGGCGTCATTCTAAAAATAGCACTCCTGATCGTACAGGACAGGACATTTTATTTGTACCAACTACAGAAACGAGAGACTTTTTTCTAATCTTCTACTGTCTACTGTCCATGACTTGTTAGGTGATATATGCTGCGGTCAGTTTTTCCATTGACTTATAAAACTGTCATGAGTCGCGAGTAGAAAACAAGAAAAGTAGATATTTTTAAGCCTGATTTATACATTTTTAACCATTTTACATCTGTATCATAATTTAATCACCGTTTTATTCATCAAATAATCATTTATATTACTAACTCACTTGAGGGCAAACCACTTCATTATTTCCTGCTAAAGAGAGAATAAATATATGTAATAGCAATGACAATAGTTAATTCAATTAATTGACATTCTTTTACAGTCAGTTTTGGTTTGAGTTGATAATTGTCATTAGTAATAGTATAAAATGTCACTTAGTTTATGTCAGTTATTATCATTTACTATAGATTAACTCAATTTACAATTTATAAATTACTGAACACTATAAAAACATCTGTCTTTAAGAATTTTATAAAGTTGTGCTTTGAATGAACTTAATTTTAATTGCTTTAAGTGTTCTGGAAGTTTATTGAAAATACTTATGCAGCTAGAGTAACAATTTGAATGTAATTAAGAAGGAGTATTGTAATGGTCGGAGTCTTCTCAACTGCCTGTCAGTTGCAGATGGCATCGTGTACGCGCGCCCGGCTTCCCAAGCTGCTCCTGGCTTTTCTTCCATTCGTTCGATTGAATTTGCTTCCCAAATCCAGCTAAGCTTCCACGCTAAGCTTCTGGGAGAAAATAAAAAACGTAGTGTACCAACTGCTTTTCCTCCCGCGCAGATCGTAAAAGCCGAAGGAGGGAATGGGCAAATCTGACGTTTCATATATTAGTGTGCGATGCGGCTTGCAACTCATCACTACCGTGACGTTTTAACAGAAACTTCTTGCCACGTACGTCCGAACTGTGGAATGAAGTAACTGCGGCGGTATTCCCGAATCGAAACGACATTGGAACCTTCAAAAAATTAGGCTGTTTTCTTAAAAAGCCGGCAACGCTCTTGTCACACCCCAGGTGTTGCAGTTGTCTATGGGCAGCGGTGATCACTCATCATCAGGTGACCCGCTTGTTCGTTTGCCACCCTGTCATAAAAAATATCCTAACATTAGTAAGGATATTTTTTTATGACCTAAATAATGTAAGGATATTTTTTATGACATAGGGTACAATATCCTTACTTCCTTACTAATATTATAAATGCGAAAGTGAGTTTGTTTGTTTGTTTGTTTGTTACGCTTTCACGCCATAACTACTGAACCGATCATCATGAAATTTTACAGACAAGTTCTCTGGAGTACGGAGAAGGACATAGGCTACCTTTTATCCTGGGAAAAAGTACTATATCCGAGGGATCGACATTGACGCGGGCGGAGCCGCGGGCGAAAGCTAGTATTATTATAATGCGGAAGTGAGTTTGTTTGCTTGTTACGCTTTCACGTTGTAACTTCTGAACCGATCATCATGAAATTTTGCATACACGTTATCTGGGGTAAGGAGAAGGACATAGGGTACATATTATCCCGGGAAAAGTACTGTTCCCGAGGGATCGACATAGACGCGGGTGGAGCCGCGGTTGAAAGCTAGTTTTTATTATAAAAACAAAACGCATCATTCAAACTACAGTGTCATGCCCGTGACATTCACTTACATGAACTGTTTATTTTTATCTCGTAACCTACATACTTAATACCAAAATACTTAGAAAAAGTCGTAGTAGGACGCTATTAAATAAACGACATGATATTATATAAAAATGTTTAGAAATAACCAAGCCGGGCGGGTCTTCGTTAACGATGTTTTGGTTGGGGAAATTCATGCGCAAACATTAAGACCTCTCGCAGCGTCTCCGAGTGTAGGCAGGCTAAACCATATTTATGCAAAATTATAACGAGACCCTCAAGCCAGCCTCTTCATAGCTCGCAATAACAAGTAATCGGGGCTGTACACCATTACCAACCGCACGAACGAAACTTTGAATGCTTCAATGCCGAATGCCCACTCCTCACCATTTTCACGCAAATTAAAAGACACAAACGAAACCATAGACAAGATTTTTCTCTGCGCGCTAAAACACCATTCACAGACGCTGTATTCAATTGCTCGAGAGCGAAACGGAACGCCCCGAGGCATTAATTAGAGCAGAAACTCGTGTCTATGGCCGTTCCTTTTTTAAAACTGAGCTCTTTATGCGAGTTCCCTCCTTTGTGCGTCTTCCGTTTGTGCTCCTAGTTAAGTGTCAAGTCTTAGTGTCAAGCGATGTTTTAACCTCTTTGGCATCTGGCGTTTGAAGCCTAATGATTGGATATAATTTTGGCGCCGTGAAGTATAGTAGAACTAGGTTGGCTATTAACTAGCTCGTTTCACAGCAAATATATTATCAACCAATTTCAGTAAAAATTATGCTATCACTAGCTTTCGCCCGCGGTGTCGCGAAGGATTATTATTTATATTATATTCGTATATAATGCGTATCTATATCTGTAAGTGTAGTATTTATGATATTAAACGTATGACGTAATTCAATCTGTATCTCACTTCCTACTATGCTTCGCTTTACCAAAAAAATATGTTATGAGCGTTGGATATAATCCTCCGAGACAATCCTATAATACGATAAGGATTTAAACATACCTGGATCCCACGCTCTTATGTTATTACTGGAATATGATCAGTCTTGGTCGATTGTATGAGATGAGAAGACTCAGCGGGTTAGACCTTGCCAGCCAGTCTTATTAACACTTCTCCACCTGTATAAGATAGATTCCAATGAGTATAACAAGTTCCCCACGAACGCACGCTACTCGTCAGTCTTGAAGTCTGTCACACATCAGTACATTATAATTATTAAGATATTAAACAAACAATTGGTCTGTTACATGAGCTTCCGTTACTGGCGAGTGGAAGCCCACAGCTTACACTCGCCACACACGACGAGGACACCTCCGGTCCTATGCTTACGTACGTACGAAGACTTTCAACTCGTAGACTCAATCGTGCGACCTCCACGGGTCCAGCACTCAGGCCCTTTCCGGATGGCTGGACTCAATCCGTACTCAAGACCAAACACAGAACCACTCATGTACCTACAGCAGACCACACGAGAACGTCTCCCAAAGCCTTCAACTTCCATGCTCTGCAGTGCACTCCATCGTTGAAGACAGTGTCAACGATTCTCCTTTAATTATAAAAGATAGTCAGCCAGTATATCACAAATTAACAAAGGGGGAAATAATCTAACCGTGTTTCATGGGAATCAAGTTATACTCAACTTAAGGATTAGTAGCGGCAGATTCCTTGATAACATTTTCCATATTTAATGTTACTATGTATTGGATTAATCTTGATATAATGTGACTTAAATTCCCGCCATCAAAGTTTCACTGCACCTCAGGACGCCACCGGCCACCACAGACAAACCTGTGTCATAGACAAACCTGTGCCATAGACAACCTCCTTCTCTATACTTAAAAGTGTCTGTACACGATTATTCTGATTAGACCCACATAAGAACTCGCGGTTGCCGCGACACGCGGCTCCGCCCGCGTTAATGTCACTCCCTTGGGAATAATACTTTTTTCTGGGATAAAATATGTTATGTCCTATGTCCTTCTCCGTACTCCAGAGAACTTGTATGCAAAATTTCATGATGATCGGTTCAGTAGTTACGGCGTGAAAGCGTAACAAACAAACAAACAAGCAAACAAACAAACAAACAAACAAATAAACAAACAAACAAACTCACTTTTGCATTTATAATATTAGTTAGGATAATAGCAAATACTTGGCTCCGATGTACCCCTTTTAAAAGCAAGCAAAAAGAGACATCTTACTTTATTTAGGATTTTTTTTTGTTTTAGGTGCAGTCCAAAATGAAGAAGACAGAGATTCCGCTAGGAGTCCATCGCGAGGCAGTCTAAACTTGGAAACTTCTGACATCGAGGATGACATATCGGTAGGCGATAACAGAAGTGAAACCTCTACTCCAAGAAAAGCACAATTTGGTTGCGATTCCAACCAAGATTATCCAAAAAAGGACATAGAAGACGACAGATCATCGCCGAATGATTACAATTTAAGTAACCGGATAAGAAGTTCAGATTACAACTCGCCTTTCAAAGAAGATGAGAATGATTTTGAAAATCGTACAGAAGAACCAATGAAATTATACGATGGAGGTCTCTTTCATTTGTATCGTACGGACAGGGACGGAAATAAAGACGATACACATGAAGGCGGCTCGGCGTTTGCACACATGCCCGGGAATTTTCAAGAGAGTATCTATGGCCGATCTATGGATTTGACGAAGGGTTCTTTTCAATCGCAACTTTTGGCTGGATTTGCAGCATCGGTTATAGCTGGTAGTTCACAAAGGGATAATCAAGAAAACGCAGGTACTTCTTGTTTTATAATTATGATGTTATTTGTACTGTACATCATATTTAAGTTGAACACATCTCTAAAATTACCAAATGATATGGAACAAATGCTGCGCACTTGAAAAGACATTTACATCATCATACAAAAATGTTCCACACATTTTGGTTCCGTAAAAAAAGTTGTCGATTTTGACAAGTTGATTTGATGGTTAACGGTGTTTAACCTATGGCTAACCCTGAATACTTGCTAGCTTGTATGTAGTCAGCACCGAAATTAAGCATGGTTTGAAATTTTCAAGAAGTTTCTGCGTTAGGCAGATTCAATCTAATTTTAAATACTTATTTCTTTCCAAAGCGTGACTCATGACTCATGTTTTTTTGACAGCTCCGTGGCGCAGTGGTTAACACGCCAGCCTGCGACACAGAGTGCCCGGGTTCGATCCCCGGCCAGGTCAAGATGAAAAATGATCTTTTTCAGATTGGCCTGGGTCTTGGATGTATATCTATATATGTATTTGTTATAAAATATAGTATCGTTGAGTTAGTATTCCATAACACAAGTCTCGAACTTACCTTGGGGCTAGCTCAATCTGTGTGATTTGTCCGTATATATTTATATTTTAGGTTTGTACCAGTAGTTTTTGAAAAAAAAAAACAGTTCTTCAGCGATAGTTATAACTCAAATAATCAATTCAGGCGTTATTATGCGGACACAGCATAGATTGGTGTTGGGGTGGGGGAAGGCAAGGTTACATGCGCTATGATTTAAATAACATTGTGTTAAACAACTAACATCTAGGTTTATTGCCTGAGGATACTGTAGAGGCAAAACCAGCTCGTCAGCCATTGCTGCTGCAGCTGAGGCTGTAGCAAGCAACATATGTAGCAATAATGACAAGGTTTGCATGTATCAACTATTGCTGGCGGGAAATAAGGACCTAAAAGTAGTGACTGAAGTAAAACTCTTCTAAGAAAAAACGTAGAATGTGCCAGCTACTTCTCTTCCCGCGCAGATCGTAAAAGCCGACCGATTGGGATAAATCTGCGGAATCATGTCAATACTACTACTTAAATTCCATCTCTACTTAAATTCCGTTTTCCATCTACACGCCCTCCGAAATGCTAAATGTGGCCATAAGGTCTTATAGACCTAGGCTCTGTCTACCCCGCAAGGGAAAAAGACGTGATACTATGTATGTAAAAGTAGTGGGTGGGTGCTGGCTAGCAATAGTTTGCATAAACTAGTGGCGGAAGCTTTGTCAATTAAGAACATCATTCAAAGTTTTATATGTAGGTCATTAATTTACGTTATTATCGTGGCAGATCGGGCACCGCCATCTCGTCCATCTGCAGCATCCAACAGCGGTCGCAAGCCGCGGCGACGTCGGACAGCCTTCACGCATGCTCAGCTAGCGTACTTGGAGCGAAAATTCCGTTGTCAGAAGTACCTGAGCGTGGCAGATAGAGGGGACGTAGCTGATGCGTTGAGTCTCAGTGAAACTCAGGTCAAGACGTGGTACCAAAATCGGAGGTGAGTCCTGATTCATCTGGCTTTCAAGATCCTGAATAAAGAGCGGCTCTGATCTCTGTCACAGGCAGCCGATTCCAACTGGTCTTTAAAATAATTAGGAAGAGAGGTAAATGTCTAGTAATCAACTTCCTTTGACTTTGATTACAACGATTACAAATGTAAGTGGCGCCCAATGTGGTGCCTCATGAGTAGGTTTTATTTAAACACACACCTTTGTGTGCAACATGAGTAGGTTTTATTTAAAATATGTTTAAATTTGATTTTCGGTCGGAGGAAAACTGAATCCTTAATTTAATACAATGTTATTATAAAACATGGACTAAAGTTAGTACTATGGAAAATAGTATTATAAAACGAGGTTTATCGTTAAAGCCATAGATGATCCTAGACATAAAGATAAACCTACAATTCTTTAGTTTAACTCTAGTACTAACATATTTTGTTACCAATAGGTAACTTTTGACAAAAAAAAAATGCTTTGATGCTAAAATCTATGTCAAATCCAATTACCTTATTCGCAATGAGCAAAACCCTGGAAAATGCAAAGAAATGAATTAAACCTACACATTAATTATTTGCATTTTAACATATCAAAACATTAAATTCGATTATTTTCAACACTTTTGTCGTCATTTATATATTTCACGACCGCCACAAAACAATGACTTCACCTTCATTTCATATTAGGAAAAAAGAATTTTTACAAATATAAACAAACTTATTCACGTAAATTTTATCTCACAGCAACTATAAAACAATTACTTTCGACACACTGCAATGTTAATTCATTAAATAAAAAATATTTTTTACCATCATATTTGTTAACAAACATTGAGGTTACTTCGGAAAAAATTACTAAGGTAGACCAGGTTTAAACCTGGGTTTTGTCGTTTTTTTTATAATAACACTGATAATGTCTATATCTCATTTTAAGATTGTAAATAAAGTTTTCTTTTCAGGACCAAATGGAAGCGGCAGAATCAACTCCGTCTGGAGCAGCTCCGCGCACAGGCCGCGAGTGGTGAGCGGGAGCTGCCAGCTCACGCTTTGCCGTTGGCGTGTGCACTTCTACCACCGTACCCTGCGTACATGCATTGTCACCTGTAAATTTAGAAAAAGGAAATCTTTTAAATGGCAGTGGAAACGTAGCGAGCTTTGTCCTGTAAATTGTGCAAAAGGAAAGGGAAATCTTTTAAAAGGCAGAGAAAATATGGCTATAAAATAAAGTTAATAATAAACAATTAAAAAAAATACTAAAACAAGTACAACTAAAGCAAGTCGGGCAGGATGAGTTATCTTCATCACCCAGCTCACACTCATTTATTACTGCTGTCAAAGTAAGTGCTGAGAAACTCGAAGGCCCAGGCCACCTACGTGAGCATAATTAGCGCTTACGCTGCTTAACGTATGCAACCCCAGGAGCAGTTCCTACTGAGATAGGTGACCGCAAGTGGCATTAAAAATATCTCGAGCTCCTCCGTGCTTCGGAAGGCACATTAAACCGTTGGTTCTGGCTGTCATCATTGATGGCAGTCGTCAGTCGAGTATTCAAGGTCCATTTAAATTAAGCGCAAATATTTTAAGGGCTAGGTCTCATAGGTCAAAGAAATGCTTTAGTAACAAACTTTAGGAAATCGACACGCTAGTTTTTTTAACGTTTTCATACAAAATAATTTTTATTTTTTTCAAATTGTTAAATCAGCTGTTTTGACTGTCGAGGTCAATGACCTAGTTATCCATAGTAGATAATAGTAAAAAGTTGTTGGCCAAGAAAGTGTTTTTTCGTCTGTTTTTTTACCTGTTCTGGTCCAGATATCTCGAAAACTAGCGTGTCGATTGTTTTTATTTTGCTTCTAAAGCATTTTTTTAGCTTAGGGGTGTCAGCCTTTAAAATATTTGCGCCTAATTTTTATTCACACAAAAAATTATAAAACAAAAAGTAACAAATATATAAAAAAAAAAAAAAATTAGTCAAAAATGCCACCCCGAATTGTACCTGGCTCAAAAGTACCCATTATGCTAGCAGCATTTCCTCTTTGGATGGCTATGGATAATCTTTGAACCAAGTACCATCCGGAGCGGTGGTCATAGCCTTTGTCTCTCAAACGTCGTCCTATTTCCCCAATGAAGTTCTAAGCTTCTGGACACCATGGCCCTGCAGTTTCTACGGCGACTGGTACAAACTCAAATTGAGTGGACAAAACTGAATATTTGGACGACTTGTGTCCAGCTGCCACTTTCGCCGCTGCTCCAGGTGATCGCATGGTATTGGGAAGATAGGACGCCGCGTAAGTACAGACACACGTCGCGTCCCATAACAAACTTCGTCCTCTTTGCCACGGTATTAATGTGATTCCATCGGGTCGCTTTCCATCCGTGCGTGACAGGCCTGGTGGCTCTAGCTGGCACGGAATATTTGCCGATATCAGCGCTCTACGTATTATGTCGTTCATTGCGTAATGCCGTGATAAACGACCCGCGCTTCGCGCACACCCAAGACCATGGTGCCCGTCTGCCTCTACCATTTTTCCACAGACACAGCGGTGTGGCTCACATACGGCACAGCTCAATCTTAATGCCACGGCCGTCCTTAAAGAGTCATTGTCTAACAATGTACCCATGTTAGGTGACGGGAGAGCCTGTAGCCAAGCTCCAGATTCTGGTTGAGCTGAGGCTTTAATACGTGCCAAATGTGCACCATTGGCTCTTCCTTCTAAATCTCCTAAAATAACACGAGCTCCTGCCTCATCCCATAACCTTTGAATCTCCGGCCGCTCCGGAATGGACGCATTCGGGTACCTCGCACTCCAGGTCGTCAAAGCATCCCTTACTTGGGGCAAAATTAATCCGTCACCATTAATATTAAGTATTTTAGCAACTAAATTAATTACCCCATGTGAGGACGCCAGAAAAGCCGGCAACGAAACCTCCGACAAGCGCCGAATACCAATACCGCCATGCCTCACGGGCAAAGATGCCTGCATCCACTGAAATTCGTCAAGTTCAACGTTCACTATGACCTCCAGAATTGAACGTAATGCATCATCAAACTGATTGACCTCGTTAGGACATAGCCAAGTTGGACTTGTTCTAAGAATATAGGTCATCCGAGGAATCGCCAGAGAATTGCGAAGCAACACCAAAGCGACGTGCGAAGATAAACATTTCAGACGCTCGTGTGAGGCAACAAAAGATGTTAGTTTGTCCTTAATTGAGACTGGGACTGCTTCCTCAAAAATTGGGGCACCTAAAAGATAAAAATTACTTTTGTGAAGAATTTTTATACCGGGCATCAACGCCTCTAAGCGCGGTACGGAAGAACGTGCTTCTTCCCCACATAAAAATAACTCGCATTTGCCAGTGCCAATGCGCAAACCAAGCGCCTCAAATTGCTGCACTAAAAACTGCACATCTTCTGATACAATCTCCGGAGGACCTCCTAAAGTACCATCGTCTAGGTACCAGACATTCAGAGGTGACCTTAGAGTACCAATAGCTTTTTGGATTGCGAGGCTAAAAATTAGTGGACCCAAAGGGTCCCCTTGCTGAGCACCGACCTGTGACGATATCGTAGTTCCATCAAAGACAAGATGGCTTGGACATGCGTAACACTGAAAAAGGTATGGATAAAGCTCTGGCGTACGGTCAAGAACTTCGGTTAGCATAACATCTCGTTCTAAGCTGTTAAAGGCGTTCTCTAAATCCAACTTCAGTATAACGTTATTAGAGTCTTTATTCGTAGTAGCAAAAAATCTTGTCGCATGAATGCGCCTAATTTAAATTGACCTTATATAGCAGTTAGTGTACTGAAGTGGACCTTGTAAAGTGTGTCAGAACACTAATTGTGATTTGATTTCTATTCAACTTTTATTATTTTGACAGCATTATTAAATAAAAATATTTTCAATCTTTATTATTCAAATAATAACGGAGAATGTCTATGGGTGTGCAAATTTATTTGAAACTTTGTTTATGTATACTTTATATGTATTTTTATTCCAAAATACTGAGTACTTAAAATTTTACACACTTTTGAAAATCCTACTTCCGCGATGGTCACTTCACAACGTTGTCAACGCTTATAAGCGTAGGTACACTGCGGGATGCAGTGGTTGTTGTTTTAATCAGTACTTACGGGAGCACGCGCTGTAAAACTGCGCGTTATGCTAAGACGTCAAAACAGTACAGGGCGCTCACCATTTTTAAAAGTCCATTTTGGAAACTAATAGCTATAGCAGTATTTTTTGCACATTTATTTATATTTTTATGGAGAATAAAAAAATAATTTACTTAGCATTGTCAATTATGATAAGTACAATTGTTGTGACGTGACAAAAAAGTTACACGCAATCCTCGATTTGGGAATTCAAATAGTTTTCAACTATTTGAATTCCCAAATCACCAAGTGCTTGAAAATGTGCAATATTGTTGTTTTTTAGATCTTAAAAATTATTTTAATTTAAGGTTTCTACACCTTAGTACCGATACCTAAATTAATTAAGTAGAGAATAGAACATTTAAGAATCGTTCTGTAAATATTTTTATGATTCTTCGTCAGATCTCATTTAAATTTAAGAATGTACAAATAAGTCATTGTTCACTAAGTAGAATTCTAAGTAGTTATAGAGTCGTTATTGATGTAGAATATTAGTAAAATGATCTAAAGCACCCACAGCTTTTCAATCATGCCCCATTCAGACAACATTGAGAGCAAACAATTTCATTCGAAACAAATTATGCAAATGTTTGGCGCCATTTCGAATCACTGCTGCCAACCGCGGGCAATTTGCATCTTTACCAGCTTGTTAACATCGAGAACCACCGCTCAGCCGCTGCAGCGCTTCAACACAAATGATAAACAATAAATACTTAAATTTAAAGCTATATTACGCTTTGTCACCAAAAGATTTACAAGCGGACAACTTTGACGGGGTCTCAAAGCCACATTATCTGTCAATTTATTCAAACGAGATGCTAATTTCAGGGCTTTTCGTTTCGAAATTGTGATTATTTATCCGCGTCTTTATTTCAGATTTGAGCAAACGAGGCTTTATTAAAGGGTGAGGTCGTGCTGGGAGGTAATTGGGCTGTTTTGATCCCCGAGGGGCGCGGGGGCGGGACGGCTAATTGAAGTATTTTCCCAGCGTTTGAAGGGTAGTTACGCCGTTCCCGAGTTGAATGGATTAGTTAGCGCGGGAAGATAACGATCTGTCAGCGATGCCACGTAATGGCCGGTTTCGCTTCTTTCTTTTATATGCCGTGTTATTAAGTTGTGAGGACTATTTCGTAAATTGGGGTGGCTTGTTGTGATTTGTCGATGGTTATTGATGCGAAATTATATTAAAGAGGTCATTCATGCGACGTCGATATAATTTTATTATTGCGATCTAGTTTTTAGGTATACATTGCGTCATTCAATGCTTTTGATTTCTTTCCTGTTTTGTCGATTTCTTTCACGCGCTGCTTGCTATGCAAAACAAACTTTAATTAAAAATTTTACACACATTTTGATACGACCCCGAGAAATGCGAACGAGTTAGATAAGATGTATATTTTTGTGTATATTATTACGTATTCTATATTAGTGGACAATGCCAATATGGATAAAGTAGTAAGTGACGAAGAAATCGACACACATAGTCATGTAATCCGAAAAGCTGGAAGGTCAGGGGGTTATTCCATGCCAAGAAGGTTTCTTGATGATCTAAACGACTACGAGTTTCATGTATCTCACTTAAGAGACCCAGAGTTGTACTCTGGGAGGAGAAACTGTAAAACCTCTTTTGAGGATAGAGTGAAGAGGTATAAAAAAATGTTGGCAAGCGACGGCTCTCGGGTGGAGTACGTATCGGCTGATGCCATTCATGTTGACGAAAAAGAATTGGTGGTCGAAGACAAATGTGAGGAAGTACAAGAAGAAAAAAAAGTGTTAGAAGGCAAAGTTAATTCTACAACGAATAAAGAAGATAAAATAAATTATAGAGCGACAGACGAGAAATTAGAAATAAAAGATACTGCAACGACACCTAATGTTAAACAAAAATCACATTATAACAAGGTAAATAAATATCTAGTGTTTTCTTATGTTTTCGCGACTTTAATCTAATAATGTAATCATCATCATCATCAATGAGACCTCTCCAACCCGTCTGGCCAGCGAGGAGAGTGTAGGCCAAATCCTCTGTCTGTTCTGGCCAAGTATGGCTCCGGTCGTACAGAGAGGGTTAAGCTCCTGCAGTGGAGACTAGAAAGACCTGGTGATGATGATGATCATCATCATCATATCAGCCGCACTGCTGAACATAGGCCTAACAATTTCCAATGCGACCGGTTGGAAGCGGCCTGCATCCAGCGTCTTCCTGCGACCTTAGTCAGGTCATCCGACCATCTAGTCGGTGGGTGCCCTAAGCTGCGCTTGCCGGTACGTGGTCCCATTTGAAAACTATTGCCCCATCGGCCATCGGTTCTACGCGCTATGTGATTAACGCAATAAGACCATATAAAGAAACTAGCTGTAGCCCGCGACTTCGTCCACCGCAATTTCTGTTATTATGATTAATTAGTTTTTTATTAGTATCTATACTAATAATATTATTAAGCTGAAGAGTTTGTTTGTTTGTATGTTTGAACGCGCTAATCTCAGGAACTAATGTTCAAATAGGACAATTCTTTTTGTGTTGGATAGTCCATTTATTGAGGAAGGCTTTAGAATATAAAACATCACGCTGCGACCAATAGGAGAGAAGCATCAATAAAAAATGTTTGAAAACGGGGAAAAATTATTTATCTATACTAATTAAACATAATAACAGAAATTGCCGCGGACGAAGTCGCAGGCAACAGCTAGTAATAACACATATGTCGGCAAAATTTCGTTAAAATCTGTTCAGAAGTTTTGGCGTGATTACTAACAAACATCCATACATTTATACATACAAACTTTCGCGTTTATAAGAAAGGACTAGCTGCTGACCGCAGCTAAGCTCACGTTAGTGTCAATCCCACGGGAACAGTACTTTTCCGGGATGAAGCATAGCATAAGTATTAATTAATACTGTTGAAAAGAGTTTCTTTCTGCGTCTTCTTCTCTGTAGCGGTTGTTTCTGAAACGCTAGTAGTTTGTAGCTTTTGAACAATAATTAATAATTTGACAATAATTTATTACGTATTATTTAAAATGTGAATTGACGTGAAAAAGTGCCTGAAAAGGCCTATTTTCTGAATTAATATTTGAATTCAAGTAATAACATATCTGTGTGCCAAATTCAGTCAAAATTCGTTCAGCCGTTTTGGGGTGATTGTGTAACAAACATTCATATTCACAAACATTCGTGTTTAAAATATTATAAAGTTTGTTTTGCCATTATTCATTTTATTTGTTTTAAAGGTAAACATAGACGAAGAGAAGCGTCGAGCCAGCACCTACCAGTTCAGCTCTGTGGAGTACTACGACGAAGTGCCGGATTTCTCTTCCAACACCTGTCCTGATGATGTGGAAGTGGTGGTACTACAGCAGGATGTCATCAAAGCCTATGATGTGGAGTGCGAGCTCATGTTACTTTGGGAGAGTTTTAAGGATTAAAACATAGAGTTACTAGTCGTTTTATTTTTAAATACCAGTACCGAAACAGTTCTCCGACTCCAGTATCATCATCATTTTGTGTAGGTGTCACGGTCAATCGACCATGCACACCCTGGTGTCAGAGTTCTTCGGAACCGCCTCTCGGCCTCTGACGTGGTTCCTTTAACGACTACCAGATGGCAGCCGGCACCAACGGCTTAACGTGCCTTCCAAAGTACGGAATCATCTTAATTATCAGACAATCAGGTGATTCAAACCTGCAATGTCCTAATCTATTGTGTGATATCTAATAACCGATGGAAATGCCGCAAGTTTTTTGAAAATACGGAACCTTTAATAGAACATCTAAAATCCTCCCCGATTGAACTTCCACAAACTTCCACCAGAGCCTTAATGTCGCCGCACACCCTAAACGGAACGTAAACGTGTCAACTCGAGCAATTCAATATCCTTTTTTTTTTATATATACGGACAAATTACACAGATTGAGCTAGCCCCAAAGTAAGTTCGAGACTTGTGTTATGCGATACTAACTCAACGATACTATATTTTATAACGAATACATATATAGCTACACATCCAAGACCCAGGCCAATCTGAAAAAGATCATTTTCCATCTTGACCTGGCCGGGGATCGAACCCGGGGGCACTCTCGTGTCGCAGGCTGGCGTGTTGAACGCTGCGCTACGGAACTAGCCAACTATTCTTTGTATGAAACTCCCTACTGTAACGCACACTATTAGGATTCGTGATGTAATTGCCTCGCCTCGGGACCAGCTCGCGGTCAACTCGCGGTCCCCGCGCTAACGGCTCGTTGTCCACGTCCGTCCATCTTTGGGGTTGTATTGATTCTCTGAATGTTGTATTCTGCTTTCTAATACATTCTTAATATAATAATATATGGAAATACATTAAGTCTACGGCCAGAGTCTACGGCAGGTTGACGCGTGGTGGACGGCGCGGCGAGAGGCGATACGGTGTCGATTCCTTTTCGAGTTGATAAGTGTGCTGTGACCTTTAGGGTACATAGAACTGCTTAAATCGCCTCCACGCTAAGATAGGTCGATGTCGGCACAAGCTGGTTTGGGCTTTATCCACCAGGCGGAAGAGATTTTTTATTTTTTGAAATAATCCATTTCTATTCATTTACTCCTTTCTAAACCAGATCAAATAAAAGAAATCTAATATCTAATCTTGGCAGAATACCTCTCCAACCCGTCTGGCCAGCGACGAGAGTGTAGGCCAAATCCTCAGTCTATTCTGGTCAAATATGGCTTCAGTAGTACAGAGAGGGTCATGCTCCTGCAGTGGAGACTAAAAAGACCTGATGGTGATGATGATGAATCTCTAATCTAGTTCGGTCATAGAAGTATGCCATTTTCTTTATCTATGAGTTTGGTAGTAAATTGCTAGACTACCTTTTTAAAACGACTTTAAGCGTATATTTAGATATTGCACATTTATTCGAATGACAAAAGTATAATGAATTAATTTTATAAACAAGACTAGCTGTTGCCCGCGACTTCGTCCGCGGCAATTTCTGTTATTATGATTTATTAGTATAGACGAATAATATTTCCCCGATTTCAAAACATTTTTTATTGATGTTTCGCTCCTATTGGTCGCAGCGTGATGTTTTGTAGCCTAAAGCCTTCCTCAATAAATTGACTATGCAACACAAAATTTTCCAATTTGAACCAGTAGTTCCTGAGATTAGCGCGTTCAAACAAACAAACAAACAAACTTTTCAGCTTTATAATATAAACAAGATTAGATGAAGAAGATCATTGTTAGTTAATGTTGGTTAATGTGGCACGTGTCGCCCTCTGTGTAAAGTTGCAGCAATTCTAGTTTGTATGAAACGTCGTGGAAACATGAAAGATACCACCTTAAGACCGTCGTCCCAGCTATTTTCTGATGTATAATGTATATAAATATATAGGGTAGGGACATATCACACAAATTGAGCTAGCCCCACAGTAAAATGTTAACTTGTGTCGTAGGATACTAACTCAACGATACTATATGAGAAGTGGCAACAAACTGCTCAGCGCATCTTGTCCAAGTACAACTTATAATTTATGGTACACATAAAACTAGATATACCTTTGTGTGGATGTGTGGACGAGAAGTATCTGACTCTTTAGGTATCTAAAGATGGAGGACAGGAGTGTGTTTGTGAACTGCAAGTCGTGTAGGTTCAGTAATGAGAGTACTACGATGAGGTGCCTGCATTTGATTCCACCTCATGGCCTGATGAAACGGAGGTGGTCAGACTGCAGCAGGCCGTCAGTAATTTCTATGTCGTCGAGTGCGAGCTGATGTTACTTTGGGAGAGTTTAAAGATTACATTGAAATTTAAGATTAAATTGAGATTAAAGTGAAGCTAAGACAAAACTCAGCGATGCTAAATAACCTAGAAAAAAACTATTTCCTTTGACTGTTTAGTTGTTTATCATAACCAAGAATTAGCAGTTTTGTTATTATGACATGGAATGGTAAACGAGCAAGCGGGCCACCTGATGGTAAGTGATCACCACTGTTCATGGACAACTGCAACGAAAATTTTGATTAGTCCTAGAGGAAAAGTTGTTCATATATCAGAGCCCGTCGGGCTCATCATCATCATTGCGAGTAGGTGTCACGGTCAATCGACCATGCACACCCTGGTGTCAGAGTTCTTCGGAACCGCCTCTTGGCCTCTGACGTGGTTCCTTTAACGACTACCAGATGGCAGCCGGGACCACCGGCTTAACGTGCCTTCCGAAGCACGGAATCATCTTTATTATCAGACAATCAGGTGATTCAAGCCTGCAATGTCCTAACCAAACTGGAAACAACTTAACAAAGTATGCTTCCGGTAGGAATCGAACCCACGACCCCCGGGTCAACAGGCAAACGCCTTAAACACTGGACCACGGATGCTGTTGACGGGCTGAATCACCCCTTCAAGGTTGGACAGGGTTTTCTTAAAGCGTAATTGGCCATCCAGAATTCAGGATACGGAATTCAGTCAACGGATAGTCAACGGACAGTTTAATCGCATTCAGGACGGTCGATCCGTTGTCAGGACAGAATGGCTTCCGACGTCCTTATCGGAAGCATAAAGTGAAACCATCCGGAATTTAGGATCGACGCATGAGAGGGACGCCGCTATACGTTAGAAACGATACGATAATATCTCCAATCGCATCGCACGTATAGCGGCGTCCCTCTCACGCATTCAGGATGGCCAACGGATGGCTCTCTCAGGACGCGCAGTCTCCGTTCAGGACACGTTCCGGACGGTGTAATCAGGAGCTCTGACGACTGAATTTCTTGTCCTTATCGGATGCTGAATTCCGGATCCTAGATTCAGGATGATATAATAGGCGCTTTATATATTGTATATACAAACAGCGTGATTTTGTATATATGAACATTTAAATCCTGGTATGAGAATCCCTAAAAAATTTATTTCACATAAAAATTCACCCAGGTGATCGGCGACTTTGTATGGGAGGTCTAATTTATTTTTTTATTTTTTACCTTTTTTTCTTGCCAGTACGTACTCAAGCTTTATGAATCAACTTGAAGAAATATTTTTATCTGAAAGTGCATACTTTTAATATACTCTTATTAAATTAGGAATTTTTGGTGAAAAACTTTCATGCCCGCCCGTGAAATTATTTTGTTTTGATTGAACCAGCGAGCTAGGTCTATGTACGACCTACGCTTATTTATTTACGCTAAGCTATTTTATTTCTTAATTTAATTAGAGTATTGTGAATGCAAAATAAAACACTTATAAAAATATTGCATACTTTTAACTTAAAAATATCATACGTGATGCTTCCTGGCACGACCACGGAGGATTTCCTTAATTTGTTTCTGGCTCTCCCTTAATTTTGAAAACACGTTGCTACCGCCATCTTGTACCATTCCCCACGACACATTTAACCAGGGTAAAAGTACCTACTCATATTGTCTTGAAACTTTACTGAAGAATTAAACAGATGTCGCCACTGCCTCACATAGGGTTCTGCTAGCGGTTCTACGCTGCTCTCCCTCTACGAGTTTTAGTACGAGAAAATGCCGCTAGGTGGCTTATACTTAGTAATATTTTGTTTTAGCCACCTAGTGGCATTTTCTTGCACTAAAACTTGAAAGTTATATGCACGGGTTATATGGTTTGTTGTTTCTGCCCCACTGCGGGAGGGTTTGTCGTGGGTTTATCTTTTTGTCCCATATATACCTATGTAGGTATGTTTAAATGTAATATTCTTTGTTGCGTTTGTGACCGTCAGACAAATAATACAAAGTTTGTGTACTTGTAGTTTAGGTATAGGTTATTGGGCAACAATGTGTCAATTGTCGCTGCTTTTCAAGTAATATCTAAACACACCGGCTTATCGGACCCTACGAATCAGTGCTGCCATTTTGCGGTAACCATTTTATAAAACTTTTATGTACTTATTAATCATCATTATTTCGAGTAGGTGTCACGGTCAATCGACCATGCACACCCTGGTGTCAGAGTTCTTTGGAACTGCCTCTCGGCCTCTGACGTGGTTCCTTTAACGACTACCAGATGGCAGCCGGGACCACCGGCTTAACGTGCCTTCCGAAGCACGGAATCATCTTTATTATCAGACAATCAGGATTCAAGCCTGCAATGTCCTTACCAAACTGGAAACAACTAAACAAAGTATGCTTCCGGTGGCAATCGAACCCACGACCCCCGGGTCAATAGGCAAACGCCTTAACCGCTGGACCACGGAGGCTGTTGTACTAATTAATAGTGAATCCAGAGTAAAAACAAATACAATTTGTTAAGAAAACCATGTTCGATCATTGATACAAATAAACATATAAAACTGAACATATAGAAAACTAAATCTTAATAGTAGGGGTTGATGCTAACCGTATCGCCTATTGAAATGAGTCCTTAGATTTTCGTCCATTGCTTGGCCGGCTTTTACGATCTGCAGAGAAACAGCTGATACGCTTTCCTTTCCCAGTGGCCTATTTCCTAACTAACTGTCCAACGTATTGATAGTCACTTCAAAATCCATTACGTTTCATATATCTTAAATAAAAATAGTCAATCATATGAAAGCCGCAAAGTGCTTTAAAGCGACTCTAAAACGTTGTACACTGAGTTAGCACATAGCCCGCAGACCAGTAAATATTCCGAGATATTCGGTTTATCCGCTGGTTAGTAATCCTGCCGCAGAAATCGGGTGTTGACCCAAAAACCTTGATTTGCGGGTGGTAGTACGGCTTCTAATGCCTTCCTTACACCCAGCGCCGCATTACCGGGGCTTACAAGACTCCAGTGTCCTGTTGCAAGACTTTACAAGTTAGACACGGCTTTGTATAATAAATAAATATATACGGAAAAATCACACAGATTGAGCTAGCCCCAAAGTAAGTTCGAGACTTGTGTTATGGGATACTAACTCAACGATACTATATTTTTATAACTAAAACATATATAGATACACATCCAAGACCCAGGCCAATCTGAAAAAGATCATTTTCCATCTTGACCTGGCCGGGGATCGAACCCGGTCACTTCGTGTCGCAGGCTGGCGTGTTGACCGCTGCGCCACGGAGCTAGTCAATTGTGTATTCCTTGAATATAACTGTGTTTGCCACTAATACACAAAAAAATAAAGAGTTTTTTTGTCACATTTCTGGAAGTGATGCAACGACTAACATTAAACTTTTAAGGTAACTTTGTATCCAGAGTGGAACGAAGGATTCTATAAGAACTAGGTACATACATGATTCCTTAGATTTCGCCCATTCCCTCAATCGGCGTTTACGATCTGAAGAGAGGCAGTTGGTACATTTTACGATTTTTAAGGTTTCGGACGTATAAAAGGGGACCCTATATAAATCGCTCCGTTGTCCGTCTATCTGTCTGTCCGTCTGTCACCAGGCTGTATCTCATGAATCGTGATAGTTAGACAGTTGAAATTTTCACAGATGATGTATTTCAGTTGCCGCTATAACAACAAATACTAAAAAATAGAATAAACTAAATAGGCTCCCATAAACCAAACATGATTTTTTTGCTTGTTTTTGCTCTATAATGATAACGGCAACAGGTGCTTGAAATATTCACGGAATATTTAGTAATATATTCACTTTAAAAATAAATCTTAATTAAATAAAAATAAAATTAATATTTGAGGTGCCCGATGGCCTAGCAGGCGTGAGCACGCTTACGTATGCAAAGCAACGCCGGGCTCAGTCCCCACTGGAATGGGTGACTGCAAGTGGCATAAAAATGTCTCGAGCGCCTCCGTGCTTCGGAATCCACGTTAAGCCGTCAGTCCTGGCTGTCAACATTGATGGCAATCGTTAAGCTCTGTCAGATGCTTTTAGGCAGCTTGAAAAATCTAACACCAGTGTTGGCCACATACACACACGAAAAAAAAAGATTGTGAAGTCAGTTTAAGGACGATAATTTTACGTGATAACGGTGGAAGAGAGATCGATGCATCACAAGCCGAACGCTTAGGCCGATCGTGCCTCTCAATCAGAATCGCTTGTTCCGCGTTCTCGCTTACACGCGGAACATGACACTTATTCGTGCGTGCAGCCGGCGTTCACGTCACCACGACGTTATCACAACAAAAATATTTTTAAAAGAGAAGAAATCTTTTCTTTTACGTCATGAACTCCATAAAACATGTGAGCAAACCTTTATTGATTAGTCATAAACTCGGTAACAACGTAAACCTAATTTCCAGGAACAAGTCTCGCGGCTATCATGCTGCCCTAATATCTTCATATCCTCCCCACGACTCGCGTCGTCTTGCTCGCTCCCCATCCCTGCATCCTGTGTAGCCCCAAGAAGTGAAAACCAAATAGACTCAGTATTTTTGAACTCTAATTACACGACTGCTCTAAAAAGTAGAGAAATATTATTAAGGTTTATGTATTATAAAAACGAGAGTGATAAATCATCGAAGATGTTTAATATATAAGATTATTGATTTTAGTAGTAGTAAGATTTAATTCCACCATTACTTCAAAAAGCCATAACAGATTTTATAAGTCAGATGCTACTCACATTGTCCCTCAAGAGACACTATCTTTTAAGAATTGTGTGTTCAGCAGAGTCAATATATATTTTTAATTTATAATGTTTGTTTTTCACAGACGTATTTTTTTTTTGGTATTTAAGTATTGGATCATTTTTTAACTATACCTACTCATTATATTTTTAGTTGGTACATCTCAACCACAAACATTTCACTTACTTCATTCGAAGTCAAAGACATTTTGTGTAAATAGACTGGATGGACATTTGTGTTTAAAAATAGAATATAATTATCAAAGTGGATACACCGCATGCACCAACTTTGGCTTCCTCCATTTATTTCCAAGCTCCTTGGCCAGCATCCCGGTTACGCGATCTCCTGCACTCCCATGCGTTCCTGGTACTATTCCGGTGCGGGACACGTGACGGGCGTGACTTTGTCCCGCCACACATACGCCGGCGTGTTAGCTTGTCACGTCACGGACACGACGACACCACATTTGCGCATTTTCGCACACGCGGTGGGCCACGAATGGCCACGATCTTGAGAAAAAAAGGAATGACGTTTTTATAAGTATATTGCATTGCATACTATGATTTATGTTGTCTTTGTCACGGAACGACGCGTGGTGAAACAATACCCATTCTTTATTTTTATTTCTTTTTTCCTTGCTGCGTTAATATTTGCGGGTGAAATCTTGTTGACGTTATCTGATGAACGTTAAATTTTACATGTAAGAGAACAATTTACATAAGTATGCAAACGTATACTTACTTATGAAAATTATTGAACAATACGACATTAAAGGTCTTTGGAACTGACTTGGCGATGAAAAGCTCTCGCCATATGATAGTATGTAATTACTAGCTGTGCCCGCGCTCCATCCGCGTACAATGCGACTTCAAAACTAGTATGAATCTTAAGGATGAGTTAAGTAATACAAAACCATGGGATAAGAAAATAAAGGATGAGTAAGGACCATTTGGGATGAGTGAAGAATTTTGAACACGTTGGATGGGTTTACGTGGGATGAATACGGAATAACCTAACTAAACAAAAATTTAAAAATTAAGTACTTATTCTATCCTGTGTACTGAAATTACGATGTTTCACATCTGCGTCGTCTCGTGACGGCTCACATTTTTTATGTCTAAGTCAAAAGATTATTTAATAATTAAGGCTTACTTGGTATTGTATAAATACGTCAAATAGCTAGAAACCCTCAAGATTTATAAATGGTAAGGGGCGTGGTACGCTGCCGACAATGCGCTCGATCAGCTCACTTGAATCACCTAAGAAGTTTGTCCCGCAATCGTCAAGGAACAAAAATGAGATTTACGTGAAAAAATAATCCGAAAAATGCCGACGTGTGCTATTCTAACGTGTAAAGTGAGAAATCCTAGTGAAACTTTGACCAAAGGAGGAGTTCTACTCAATTGTGTTGCGTTAGTAGTATGCTTGAAAAGAGGCTACGCTGGTTTTCATAGAAATCACGCGTGATAACACTTAACACAAGATGAATGGAATCCACCAATGCAGATGAATTTACGAAACGCGAGCCGCGGGCAAAAGCTAGTTTCTTTAGACTGTTAAAGACTTATCCATACTTTGTTGGGCGTACCATACTATACGTGGTACCAGGTAACCAAATACAAATAAAAATCTCTTTATTATAGAACACAGGTAGAATGACCACCAATCAACGTTACACTAAATCCATATCCCTACTATCCACACCAAGATTATAAATGCGAAAGTAGCTCTATCTGTCTGTCTCTCTGTCTTCTTTTCGCGCTTCAAACATTAAAGTGATTTGTATGAAATTTGGTATGGAAGTAGTTTGAGGCCCGGGGAAGGACATAGGGTACCTTTAATTCCGGGAAATTCTACTATTCCCCAAGGATCGACACGGGCAAAAGCTAGTACGTAATAAATTCAAGTTCAGCTTCTGCCGTCAGCTTTAAATCTATTTTTAACTTAACTACATCTATTACGAGAATAACCTAAATCTCTGAGTTGAATGAAAATACCCCGGAGATTGCTCTAAATAAGCGATGGGCTAGCGTTCTTCCAACAGTAATAACTGGAATCTGAGCTTGTTTGATAAACAATTTACTTATGTCATTCGGCAGTTACTCCTCTTTTACTCATGTACATTAATTTTATAAACAGGAGAGATATGTTAAAATTTAAAATTTGTGATATAAAAGAACTTGGCGTAAACCTAAGGGACGTGGGTTTGAATACTACTTGAGGTCAAGTTCTTTTTCATCAAATATTTTCAATTTTAATATTATATAGAGCATTGTATGTTGTATAAAAACAATTGTAATTAAAGGTGCAGTTAAAAATTTCTTTATTAAAAATATTTCTCAGTTTTATGGAGATTAGGTTAACGTCATCTAGTCATAAGTAGGGTTACCAGATACAAACATAAAAGTCTGGGAAAAAGGCCTGATTTACATAAAAAAATCTTGAGATTCAGTATGAGAATTTTCTTTTAAGGGCCCGTACTATCTCACACTGCTTTGCATGATTGACTGTTATATCAATAATAATTAAATACTCAAGTTGAAATAAAAATGCAGCAAAGTTCAGGACTAACTCTGGTAACTATCTGACTCAAAAACACGATTGCGTTAAATTTTCTCGATAGAAAAAAATTGCAAAGTTGCCTCCAAATCACGTCTAATTTACTCGGTATATAGCATTATTCACCAAATACATTAAAATTAACCTTGAAACTTTTGATTATTATTGCATTACAGATAAGGCAGCCATCATATGTTTTTCTTTTTCGAATAAACCTTGAATATTCCTAAAAAACGAAAATATCCAAAGTAGCCAACGCGTTTAGACCATCCGCGTTTGTACCGCCACGCCGCCTGGCGGGCTCTTAAACAAAAAGTCCTTCGAAAATAAGTGCTGATTTAATTAAACTATATAACTGAATACCTACTTAAAAAACACCAAAGCTATAAATAAAGAATGTCCCGAGGTCGTTGTAAACATGATGAAAGATTTCATTGTCCGTTTGTTTCCATTGAATAGGCTCCGAAACTACTGGACCGATTTGAAAACTTTCACCACCATAGAATCTAACATTAGCCCTGGTGAATATAGGCTACAGGCTACAGCATTGAATACCTATATCGACACATACGAAGCCAGGGCGAACCGCTGGAAAATGAAAAAAAAAAATGGACAAATAACACAGATTGAACTAGCCCGACTTTAGTTATCAGAATATTACATCTCTGTGAGCCCGGTACTAAGTTATGAACTTGTATCTTGGGATACTAACTCAAGGATACTATATTTTATAATTTTTTTTTATATAAAAGGTACATTAAACAGATTATAATCATTTTCACATATCAAACAACAACATTACATATACTTATACACTAGATCGCAATCCAAGACATATGTGCACAAAAAGGTTCATAATATTCCTATAACATAAACATAAATAAATAAAGAAAACAATTGCAATTGATTTGCCAGCCTGCGACACGGAGTGATCGGGTTAGATCCCCGGCCAGGTCAAGATGGAAAATGATCTTTTTCAGATTGGCCTGGGTCTTGGATGTTTATCTATATATGTATTTGTTATAAAATATAGTATCGTTGAGTTAGTATCCCATAACACAAGTCTCGAACTTACTTTGGGGCTAGCTCAATCTGTGTGATTTGTCCGTATATATTTATTTATAACATAACATTTCACAAAAAATAAACAAACCAAAACACTCAAAAACTATAAAAACAAGACAACAAAGCTCAAACAATGGGACAGCGACTGGAACAATATTGTGACAGAATACGTAATACGTAAAAATACGGAAATACGTAAAACTTAATAAATATTTAAACGTATGTAGACAATCATCCAAGACCCAGGGCAATCTGAAAAAGATGTTCATCTTTACCTGGCCAGGGATTGAAACCTACGATTCAAAGGAGGACGGTCCATTGAACTATACATTTTGACAAATAGAGAGTTCGTCTCTTAACAATTATCCAGCATAAACCTCCTCATGATTTGGAATAATTTTTACAGCCGGCTGCCTGCCTTACGCTTACCTTGGATAGACTTCAACATGTCCTTATACCTTACCTTAAACTTGGACAGAGCAGCAGATAGCAAGTCAATTTTAGAATAGGAGAGAATACAGATGTCTAACCATTCCTTTGATCAACTATTTCTTGTCTCGGGTTTTGAGTGTGTCAACAACCATTAGAAGGTATGATGGAATAAACAAACGTAAAAGTATTGTGTAAGGCCCGAGAAGAGACATTCTGCTCCGTCTATGAGAAAACAATTTGTGTTTTCATTCCCACGGACTAAAAAATATTTTAAAAAGTAATAAAAAAAAAATTTGACCTCGGCAATAAAAACGTATATTAGACCCTGTATAAGAGCAACAGTTCTTTGTTTTTTGAATAGATGAGATGAAAAATACTTTATTAAATCTAACAATGGTACTTGGAACAATTACTCTTGATACTCAATAAACAAAACGAGAAGCTACGTTCCAACTAAAAATAAACTTTAAAACACGCTAAGTTAAGTAAGTTTCGTCGTACATCTGCATTAGAAATTAGGTCTAATGGCGAATCGGCTTGAAATACTGCATCTTCGCGCCATTGCGACAAAACTTTCAACAAATTAATATGGAACCACCCCACGGAAAGGCAAAAGTCAATAACTGCTTATTACACCCTTACGGCAGACTTGGCAAAATTTGGACGCAATTTTTTCTATAGCATTTAATTAAGTTAGAAAAATCTTGATTTTCGATAATTAGTTGCCACGTTCAGCGTCTGGGTGCTCGTTAATCAAATAATGAACGATAGAGACGACGATATCAGCCGTCTCTTTCTCACAAAACAACCCCTGCGCGCTGGAAATGCATTAAAACCATTGTCTGTTAAAAACATCGTATATTCAACATGTATAAAACCGTGAAATTCGACTTTATTCGTTGCGATATTAAGTTTAATTTTGGTTAAAGCTAGTAAGATACGCAAAGGAAAAAACAGTAAAAAGACTCAGGAAGCGAACCAAATAGACTTGAATAACGACAAGTGAAAACCAACCTAAAGTTATCTCTCCAGAATTCAATTCAGCTTGATAAGCTCTCGTTGCCGGGAGCGAATGCGACTGGGACTGCAACTTGGTGTCTTATGCACCGTTGCTAAGGGCGGGAATTGTCTGCGGTGGGGCAGATAGATCTCCTCGCGACTCCTGGTGCCCTGGTAGATATTGCCCTTTTACACGTGACGTCACCCGCTGGCTGCGGAGTATAATTTTGCACGTCTGCAAGCGTCGAGGTTCGACTTTTGAATGTGTCAAGCATTGATTGCAGTGATGCAGTGTGATCTTCGCGTTATATTTTAAATGGTATATATATATATATAACTCAAAATATTATTACTAATAATTATTTTTTAAAGCTCGCTTCCCGTCCATCTTTATTTCTGCGACACCCGACAGGGTTCATATTGTACCTTTTTAAATTACAGTGCAGTGACTATATTGTAAAAGCTGATGTATTGTAATATGAAATGCATATAAATAAATTGAAATTTGGATATAATTCTTTATTTTAAACGTTTTCATTTATTTATTCAACAAAAATCTCACTGTATTCGAAATAGTGGATTTCATGTCTACTATTTTACACTTCAGCCTGGAAAAATAATATTTTCAGGGATTATGTACATTGTAAAGGTATGTATGTAAGTTTTTTGTAGGTCAGCCACATTTTATATTCTTTTGTATTACATTTTTTCTTTGTTTGGTATAAAGACTAATCTAATCTAAATTGAGGGACAATACATTTTTATCTATAAGTATCTATCATTATTCACTTATTGCCTGTTTGTCGTATTTAGGTAGTACTTAATTTTCTAATTATAAACTTAAAAAAAAATAAAAGTAGCGCCATATTCGATCGAAGAACGGCATAAGTGCCTAAAAAGTCTAAAACACTGTTTTGTAATACTTATAGAAGCTTTAAAAGGCCTAAAGCTAATAGAGCTTGTGTGTGGCGTTAGCACAGGTTTATATATAGGCTAGATATGCTTGTTGTCTGTCAAGCGTACATAGAGTTTGAGAGGGTTCCGTAGTCCACAAGGAACCCTTATAGTTTCGTCATGTTCGTCCGTCCGTCCGTCTGTCTGTCCGTCCGGGTTCGTACTCCGCCGCTACTGCACCGATTGTCACGAAAATTGGTGGAGAGGTAGATATTAAAGTTCCAAAAGTTGGTTTTTAAAATTATGAAAAAATGATTTTTTTTCAGCACCATACAACGAAAAGTGAATTAAAAAAATTAAATTAGCCTAACCCCAACGTGTGGGGTATTGTTGAAAAGGGTATTTTAAAATGCAACAAAAACTGCTTTGTAACTATGTAGATCAAACCCTCCAGTCTTGAGATAATCTAATACAAAGTTAAAATTTGAGGTATACCGCACCGTAAATTTCGAAATATTACTTAAATAATTCTGGAAAAATGTGGTATATACCTCAAAATATGTACTTTCAATTAAAACTATAGCGGTCTCGGTATCATTGTTATTTTTATACAACTCAACCAACTTATGAAGTTACAGTCGTCGGCCGAACAAAATGTATGGAGTCAACCGCAAAATTAAAATTTGTATGTACAACATTCGACTAACCCAATCGTAAACGGTACGGAACCCTTCATGCGCGAGTCCGACTCGCACTTGGCCGGTTTTTTCTCACTTACTACAGCAGGCGTGGTCTGTATATCATATTACACATATCTGTACATACAATAATAAAATATGTAAATTAAATCAAACTTTATTGCACGATACATAACTTTATTTCACACATCACCACCAAAATAATTTCAGCCGTCAGAAGTCCACTGCTGGACATAGGCCTCTCCCAAGGATTTGTCCATGGGAGGATATTGTTATACTCACCACTCTTGACAGGAGGGTTGGCGAGCGCAGTTTATTTGACCATCGGAAGCATTTGGGAAAGGATAGAAATTTGATGGATTCGGGAATGTAATTATTGGGATAATTCTCACTCGAATGAATGGGGAAGACTAATAGCAGCTCGGGAAGTCGAGCGCATGCGATATCTGCAACCACCGGCCAAGTAGTTGAGAATGACACCACTGACTTTTGTTTGTTTTTTTTTGTGATTTATAAAACAAATGAAAGTCTTTTTCTTTAACGGTCCGCCATAGGCCAGGCGGCGTGGCGGTACAAACACGGATGGTCTAAACGCGTTGGCTACTTTGGATATTTTCGTTTTTTTTTAAATATTCAAGGGTTATTCGAAAAAGAAAATACATACATGATGGCTGCCTTATCTGTAATGCAAATATAATCAAAAGTTTCAAGGTTAATTTTAATGTATTTGATGAATAATGTTGTATACCGAGTAAATTAGACGTGATTTGGAGGCAACTTTGCAATTTTTTTCTATCGAGAAAATTTAATGCAATCGTATTTTTGAGTCAGATAGTTACCAGAGTTAGTCCTGAACTTTGCTGCATTTTTATTTCAACTTGAGTATTTCATTCTTATTGATATTACAGACAATCATGCAAAGCAGTGTGAGGTAGTACGGGCCCTTAAGTCTGACTTTTCATTGATGAAAATTGATTGGTTAGTGCGAAGAAATATGTATACTTACGTAATGAAAAGACTCCAGGTTTATTTATTAAGTAATTTCATTATTATGCAGGAAAAATGAGACACGCACGGTTTCCACACTAGTCAATCGAGTAGCATCTAACCTTTATAAGATCGGTGAGCATAAGCCAACACAGCGGGATATTGAGCTTTCGCTGTTTTCCGGACCTGCAGCGACTTCGCATATGGGACACTTTTTTCGGACAAATATATTTGTTTTATGTATACTTAGTTTTTGTTACTTATTGCAAACTTATTTCGTCTGGAAACAACAACATGTTGTTCGTGTATAAATATAAATATTTAGGGACATATCTATATAGGGACATATATAATATGTGAACTTGTGTCGAGGGTGT
Source organism: Elegia similella (assembly GCA_947532085.1). Classification (NCBI taxonomy): domain Eukaryota; kingdom Metazoa; phylum Arthropoda; class Insecta; order Lepidoptera; family Pyralidae; genus Elegia; species Elegia similella. The sequence continues at coordinate 30,184,981 of OX383927.1, read as the reverse complement.
GTGACGATGCGCTACGAAGATCGCAACAGCTCAAGATGGAAAATAATCTTTTTCAAATTGGCCTGCGTCTTGGATGTTTATCTATATATGTATTTGTTATAAAATACAGTATCGTTGAGTTAGTATCCCATATTACAAGAACTTAGTTTGGGGCTAGCTCAATCTGTGTGATTTGTCCGTTTATATTTATTTACTAGCTGTTGCCCGCGGCTCCGCCCGTTTTAATGTTTATCAGTAAAAATTCCATACAAACCCCTCCTCCTCTGCTTTTCCCCTTAAGGGGGGATTTAATACATTTCATCTGAATAGATCTTTAGCCCTTAAGGAGGGGATTTTGCCCATTTCACGTACACGGATATTTTTTTATTGTAATGGAGAACTTCTTATTGTCATATTTCTAAGTAAATAAAAAAATCCATACAAACTTTACCCCGCCTATTTTGACCCTTCAAGGGGAAATTTCGTCCATTTTAACTACACAGGTCTTTTTAATTGTAATGTAAACATACATACTTATTGTTATACTTCTATGTGCAGAAATGAGAAAATTTCCATACATTTCCCCCTCCCCTTTATCCCTTAAGGGGGTAATTTTGTACATTTCACCTACACAGATCTTTTTAAATTGTAATCTAGAACGTATATACTTATTTTCATACTTCTAAGTCTAGAAATGAAAAAAAAAGCCATACTAACTTTACTCCCCTATTTTATCCCTTCAGGCGAAAATTTTGTCGGTTTTACCTACATACATCTTTTTATTTTAATCCAGAACGTCCAGAAATGAGAAAATGTCCATACAAACAAAAACGGAAAGTTTCATACTAACTTTGCATCCACGTTATACCCCCTTAAGGGGTGATTTTTGAGAAAAATATTTATCTCGTGTTTCATGCCTTTCAGTAAAGAAACTTTATGCTGAATTTCATTCGAATAACTTCAAAAACGACAAAGTTTCATACTAACTTTGCAACCCGTTTTACCCCCTTAGGAGATGAATTTCCAAAAATCTTTTCTTAGTGCTTCCCTACGTTATAAAAGGAACCCCTGTGCAAAATTTCAAGTTCCTAACCCTTATAGTTTAAGCCGTGGTCCTCATAGTTTAGGCCGCAGTCAGCTTCTCCTTTTTTATTAGTATGGATTACTATGGATAGTATGGATAGGTATAATGCTGTCGTATAATGATGATGAATTGACTTTGGATTTTAATTTTCTTATGTCACTTATTATTTAATTTTATTTTTTTTGCTATATGTTTGCAGGCAAACTCATGCCTTGAGTTCATTCAAATGACGATAACTTTTTTTTTAATGAACCGATTTTAATGAAACATACTTTAAATGTTTTGTTGAGTTAAAACAAAGCAATTGCTGAAAGTTTGAAGTAAATCGGTTCAGTATTTTCGGAGATAATCGTGATCATACATACAGACAGACAGACAAGAAATTCGAAAAAAAATTTTTTGCTTTCTATTACTCTTTTTAGGTGTCCCTCTATCCATTTCAGTCAAAAATTCTAATTGTACAGACAAAATATTTTTACTGTTTTATTATATGTATAGATATAGATTATTAGTTAAAAGTAATAAAATATGTAAAAAGTAGAACGAATCCCACCTCTAGTTTGTAGCCCGATCTGATTTGAGTACAGTCATTTTCATCGACAACGTTATATATAATCAAAAGTATGGCTGTTACTTGCTGAAGCTTAGGCATATTATACTTGAGAACATTTTTAAAAGTTCATTTATAAGGTTGATTTCAGAGTGACGTCAGCGAGACGCTCCGTTGACCAGCACGTTTCATTTAACAGCGCGCACTTGACCGGCGTGCACTATGAAACGAGTTTTGGTTTGGCATTTCGTTGCAAAGTACAGCTGTGTATAGCCGTCATCATTGGGACAAATATAATAACAGGATTAGCTGTTTATTTTCTATGGAAAAGAGTGCAACAACAACGCCGTAAAACATTGCAAATTGATTATTGATCGTGCGTTTCGCCAGTGCTAGCCGACGGGCGGCGCGGCACGCGTCTCACGAACGCCGCGTTTGAACTGCGTGACTATAAAACGGCATACTATCTAGTGTAATTGCAAGTACACGTGTGGCCGGCGCTGGTAAAACGCGTGTCTCTAAAATCAGCCTAACGATCAAACATACAAACGTACATCAAATTCAAATGTCATAAATGTGTGCATAAATTAGACTTTTACTGTCGTGACGATTCACAACACGGGTACATATCTATACGAATATTATAAAGCTGAAGAGTTTGTTTGTTTGTTTGAACGCGCTAATCTCAGGAACTACTGGTTCAAATTAGAAAATTCTTTTTATGTTGGATAGTCCATTTATTGAGGAAGGCTTTAGGCTATAAAACATTACGCTGCGAACAATAGGAGCGAAGCATCAATAAAAAATGTTTTGAAATCGGGGAAAAATTATTCATCTATACTAATCTATATCTATACATATAATAAAACAGTAAAAATATTTTGTCTGTACAATTAGAATTTTTGACTGAAATGGATAGAGGGACACTTAAAAAGAATAATAGAAAGCAAAAAATTTTTTTTCGAATTTCTTGTCTGTCTGTCTGTCTGTCTGTCTGACTGTATGTATGATCACAATTATCTCCGAAAATACTGAACCGATTTACTTCAAACTTTCACCAATTGCTTTCTTTTAACTAAGCAAAACATTTAAAGTTTGTTTAATCAAAATCGGTTCATTAAAAAAAAAGTTATCGTCTTTGAATGAACTCAAGGCATGAGTTTGCTTGCAAACATATAGCACATATAATAAAACAGTAAAAATATTTTGTCTGTACAATTAGAATTTTTGACTGAAATGGATAGAGGGACACTTAAAAAGAATAATAGAAAGCAAAAAATTTTTTTCGAATTTCTTGTCTGTCTGTCTGTCTGTCTGTATGTATGATCACAATTATCTCCGAAAATACTGAACCGATTTACTTCAAACTTTCACCAATTGCTTTTTTTTAACTCAGCAAAACATTTAAAGTTTGTTTAAATAAAATCGGTTCATTAAAAAAAAAGTTATCGTCATTTGAATGAACTCAAGGCATGAGTTTGCCTGCAAACATATAGCAAAAATAAAATAAAATAATAAGTGACATAAGAAAATTAAAATCCAAAGTCAATTCATCATCAATAAACGACAGCATTATACCTATCCATACTATCCTGTAATGTAGCTTTTCCGTGGAATCGAACCACTGGGAGCAGCTACATAGACATTAACCACCCCGGCCACCTGGGGGGCGACACGGGTTGGAGTTTTTAGGTTAGAGCAGCGTAGCCGTGCCGCGGGATCGAACCGCCAGGGTGGCTTGGCTATGGCTGCTGTCGTACCTAGCCCTCGGTAGCCTGACCGGCCACGCGAGGGTGAGTGCTATGGGGTTACTATCGGGAGGTTAGCGGTGGGGGGAGTCGGTCGTTGGTGAAACGACTGATACAAACATCAAATACAGTTTAATCAACGGTTCTGCAAAGGTGTACTTAGACTAATCTTAAGCTAGGCACTCTTATTCTACGGTTTACAATATATTCATACGCGTTACACCGGTGAGAGAGAGGAGAGTGATCGGTTCACAGAGCCTACGGCCTACCACGCAAGCACAGCGATCAACCGGGCATATATCGGATACAATATCTACTTCGTGGTTTAACTCTAGGCTAGCAGTTAGCATTCGGACCCTGCGAGCTGCCGCAGGGGGTTTTGTCTGGGGTGCGTGAAGCGCACCAGCGGTTTGTACTGGCCGCGCGGGGGCGACGGTACGAGTAAGAGGTATGCGACCTCACGGGGGCAGAACGCCCGAAAGGCGCCTGCCAAAACGGTAAGCGCAAACACTGCGCACGGACCTCACTACGTAGCGAGGGTGGAGAACGTCCCTAAGGGCTATTCTCCGAAATGTGGTATACTGGACGTGACGGGGACGACAGTACGGACGGGAGTCTCGCGGATCCTCCCGGGGTGCACAACGCCAGAGGGGCGCTGGCCAAAGCCGGTCTGCTCCATCGTGGAGCACGGGCCCCGCGTAGATGCGGGGGTGGGGAATGCGCCGCGAGTACATTCCCCCGGTTGCAGGTCGTCCTAGGCTACGACTGCGAGACGGTTTGCGTCATGGAGACGCACGGATCCCGCCGAGGCGGGGGCGGGGGACGCACCGAGGGTGCGCCCTCCAAACGGGTGGCGGAGCGCCTGAGGGGCGCCCGCAAAACCTCTGCCACGGGGCAGGGGAGAGGGGGACGAGCAGAAGGCACGTCCTCCAGCGGGCAGCGGGGGAAGCCTGAGGGGCAACCGTTACCGGAGCGCGTGGACCCACCCACGGCGGCGTGGGGGAGGGGTGAAACGGCGGGGGAGCTGCTGAAGGCATGTCCCCCGAGGGGTATGCACCAGAGGGGTGCGCGGTACCCCGCAACGCGTGGGGGGGCTCTGACGCCACCCCACTAACAAGCGCGGGGGAAGGAGAGGAGGTAGGTTTCGCTGATCGGAACCCGAACTTTGCTCATGGTCGACCAAACGAAAAGGGGAAAGCGGAGAGGCGAGGGGCGAAGGGTAATGGCTATTCACCATGGGAGAGAGGCGGTAGCCGTCATCCGGATTTTGCCCGGATCGACCTGTCCGCAAGTGAAATTCGGAGGGGAGGTGAGGGGGAAGGGAAGCCCACGACGATCACAGCTGCGGCCAAACGCCCGCAGGGACCGCCGAGAGCGGAATGGGCCTGCTAATTTTTTTTTTTTTTTTTTTTTGAAATGACTATGTAGCTAGCTCCAAGTGAGCTTTCGCTACTTCACCGGGCGTTTGAGGTGAGGGCAGAGTGCCCTCAACCTTTATAGGCAACATCACCAAAGGGCCCCCAGGAGGGACGGACCTCGGCTTTGGGCGTTGCCTGTGTGCGCAAGGCTTGGAGAGACAGCAAACTCTCATAGTGCCTGATGGGCCGCGGGGCCTGCTAAGCGCGCGACGTTGCTTTTATAGACTCCTAACTGGTTTGATCCAGTTCTTGGCCTACGTGACTGAACGCGCGTGCGCCGGTTCATCGCTGTGTGTGTGCGTTTACATTACTTGCCTACGAGTATCTCTGTAGTGCGGTGTTTGTGACGGTATCTTCGAAGAATGCTACGTCACAATCCATAGTAATCCATACTAATAAAAAAAGAAAAGCTGACTGACTGACTGACATATCAACGCAAGTCCTAAATTATAAGAGTTAGGAACTTGAAATTTTGCACAGGGGTTCCTTTTATAACGTAGGGGAGCACTAAGAAAGGATTTTTGGAAATTCATCTCCTAACGGGGTAAAACGGGTTGCAAAGTTAGTATGAAACTTTGTCGTTTTTGAAGTTATTCGAATGAAATTCAGCATGAAGGTTCTTTACTGAAAGGTATGAAACACGAGTAAAATATTTTACTCAAAAATCATCCCTTAAGGGGGTAATATAGGGGTGCAAAGTAAGCATAAAACTTTGCCATTTTTGAAGTTAGTCGAATGATATTCAGCATGAAGGTTCTTTACTAAAAGGCATGAAACACGAGTAAACTATTTTTCTCAAAAATCATCCCTTAAGGGGGTATAACGAGGATGCAAAGTTAGTATGAAACTTTCCGTTTTTGAAGATATTCAATTGAAATTCAATATTAAGGTACACAAGTTCTCAATTAAAATTAAAAAAGATCTGTTTAGGTGATTCAGACAACATTCTCCCTTAAAGGGGTAAATTGGGGGTAAAGTTTGTATGGAATGTTTCCATTTCTAGACTTAGAATATAAAAATAGGTATGTAAGTTCTCGATTATAATTAAAAAGATCTGTGTAGGTGAAATGTATAAAATCCCCTCCTTAAGGGGCAACATGGGAGGGGGGGGGGGGGGGGGGGCGTAAGTTTGTATGGACATTTTTCATTTCTGGACGTTCTATATTACAAATAAAAAGATGTATGTAGGTAAAACCAACGAAATTTTCGCCTGAAGGGATAAAATAGGGGAGTAAAGTTAGTTTGGTTTTTTTTTCATTTCTAGACTTAGAAGTATGAAAATAATTATATACGTTCTAGATTACAATTAAAAAAGATCTGTGTAGGTGAAATGTATAAAATTCTCCCCTTAAGGGATAAAGGGGAGGGATTTTATAGAAATTTTGTCATTTCTGGACATAGAAGTATAAAAATAAGTATTTATGTTTACATTACAATTAGATCTGTGTAGTTAAAATGGACGAAATTTCTCTTTGAAGGGGTAAAATAGGCGGGGTAAAGTTTGTATGGATTTTTTTTATATACTTAGAAATATGACAATAAGAAGTTCTTCATTACAATAAAAAAGTATCTGTGTAGGTGAAATAGGCAAAATCCCCTCCTTAAGGGCTAAAGATCTATGCAAGTGAAATGTATTAAATTCCCCCTTAAGGGGAAAAAGCAGAGGGGGAGGGGTTTGTATGGAATTCTTATCATTTCTACTGTTCCCAAGGGAACGACATTAACGCGGGCGGAGCCGCGGGCAACAGCTAGTCGATGCGAAAGTGAGTTTGTTTGTTTGTTTGTTTGTTACGCTTTCACGTCGTAACTACTGAACCGATCATCATGAAATTTTGCATACAAGTTCTCTGGAGTACGGAGAAGGACATAGGCTACCTTTTGTCCCGGGAAAAAGTACTATTCCCGAGGGATCGATATTGACGCGGGCGGAGCCGCGGGCGAAAGCTTTAATCATAATAACAGAAATTTCCGCGGACGAAGTCGCGGGCAACAGCTAGTTATAAATAAAACCGTTTAAAATACTGGACAGTTATGTTTGCATAAATAATCCTAGGATTTGTATTTGCCTGCTGAAGCTGAAACCTAGCTCGTAGATAGTCGAGAATAATGTAGACATAAATGAATAAAAATTAAATGAAATCGACAGATTATTAAAAAAAAATCTTTATTGACAAAATACAAATAGGGTACATATTACATATATACCTAAGAATAATAACTCTAAAGCGTTATTATTCTGAGATGTATACTATCACGTCTTTTCCTTTGCGGGGTTAACAGAGCCTAGGTCTATAAACACTTATTGCCACATTTAGTACGATGGAGGTTGTGTAGATAGAAAACAGAATCAAAATAGTGATGGGTTGCTAGCCGCATCGCCTATTGACATGATTCCGCATATTTTAGCCCAGTCCCTCGATCGGCTTTTACGATCTGTGCGGGAGGAGAGGCTGATACACTTTAAGTTTTTTTTTCTCCCAGCCTAGCATGGAAACGCAAATAGGTACAATACAACACACAGCCCTCAACCCGTGCCTCGACGAAGGCAGTCGGCGACGGCCCGTCCCCCGCCCCGTGCGCCTCTCGATGCCCCCGCGCACATCTAGACACCCACACATAGCCGCTAGGATTTTACGTGCACATGCTTACGCGTCGTTTATTTTCGCGTAGTGTATATGTATATATTCTTTGGCATTTTTTTTTAAATTATGATTCTTTGGCATAAGCTTATTGCAATTTCGATTGCTACATAAAATAGTTTAGGGTTCCATGAAAATGTACGATGTTCCGTACATCCATTCAGTGTAAGGGTTGTAAGTCCTTACACTGATGATAAATGATAGTCTGAATAGATAGTCCAAAAGAAAATATATTATATTTTCTTCGGGACTACTAACTAATATTATAACTAAACTGTTAAACTATTTAAAACGCACCTACGCAAAATAACATATTTAATAAAAAAAAAAAATCTTTTTCTGTTTTAAATACGTTTATTATATTCCTTTTTAAACATTCGCGGCTAAAAGGCTGGCAATTACCTGGCTCAAAGGATAAGCATTGCCATCCAACCTACGAATAAATAATAAGACTTATTTGTAGCATCCAACGTGGCACTGCTGCCAGCCTTTTGTGCATGTTGCCGCAGAATGACGGTTTGCAGGGACTATATAATTTGTTAATATTTATATTTTTTACCAGAACAAATAAAAAATCTAATTCTGTGCTTCGATAGTAAATTGTCGTATTTTTATTGGTATTACTTTTCATTATTGTATAATATATTGGGTAAAAGAATTATAAAATACAACTGAAAGTGACCACTTTTGGCGGTATTCATTAGTTCTCTTAACTAATCAAATGCAAAGAAAAGTAACACTAAAAATACTAAAAGTAATTTACTACCGAAGAACTGAATTTGATTTTTTTTAATTTGATCATATTTAGGAGTAGGAGAATAAAACAATGGTCATAAGTTTCGCTGATCTAAGCCTCTTAAGAGGAAACACTAAGCTCGAGAGAATTAAAAAATAGGTTGTGTAACATCTATTGCTGTCGCACCGCGTGCCCAAACAAACCCCGCAGAGCGGTAAGAGACCATGCAGCTAGGGCCAAAAACCTATGAAAAGTACACAAAATTAACGATTCGTAGTCCCATGATTTCTTCTCCAATACTTAGCCAATTTAATTTATTTTTTATAAAAAATTTAAAATAAGCTGTGCTGTGTTTCTATGTTTTCTTTTTCTCATATAATGGAGTCTTATTAGATTACTTCATGATTGAATGCAACAGAACTTTTACCAATTTTTCAGGTATTTGAAGGTTCATATCTCTTTAAATAATTTAATTACGATAAAAAATAAAACATAGGTACATGCTAATTTTTTTACATATTCGCCTAATGCCTTGTGTAGAACTCACGTTTTTCGTTCGCGGGGCACACTCTTAAAAGTTGTATAAATTAAACGTTTAAAAGACTGGCCAGTTTGCATAATTTATTCCCCCCTACCATAGTTATTATAATTCACCCCCGAACAGGCAGAAATAACCGTTTCACTGTTGTATTGTATTCAAGTGCTGAAGCTGAAACTTAGACCGTTGTATTGCAGACGTATGTTCACATAAATACTAAACTTAACTGCCCGTCTTGTATAATTTATTGTTTGTACATACAAATCACATCTACATACAGACATCAATCAGGCGCCGGTTGAAAGACCGAGGTTATGACCTCTGCCCCGGATGGTACAAAGGATATCCATTGCTATTCAAAGAGGGAATTCCGTTAGCGTAATGGATACCTTTTTGCCGGGTACAGTGCGGGGTGGCATTTTGACCAGTTTATTATTATTTTTTTATTGATATGTCACTAAAAAAATAATATTTGAAAATAAATAGTGATATGTCACTAACAAAATAATAAACCTAAACATTTTCTTTTTATAAAAAAGTCACATCTTTATTTCTTATGGGGTAGATAGAGCCTAGGGCTAAAAGCTGCGGTTAACTTTTGGTGGACGTACGAATAGTGCTTGCCGCAGAGCCTATTGACATGATTCATCATATTATCAATTATTTTCTATTAGTTTTTTTGTTACGGTTTTACGCCTTAACAACAGAACTGATCATCACAATTTTTTTTTATGATTTCAGTCCCAGAATTGTCTGGGACCGGGATTATGAAAAAAATTGCATCATAAAAAGGAATACACTTGTGAAAATGTAGTACGAGTATTTGCCCGCACCAGAAATGGAATATCATGCCTCTGGAGTAGCAGGTTAGCGCGTTTACCACTGCGCCACGGGGCCGCCAAACTATGAATCAAATACATTCACCCTCCCAAAGAGAAACAGTTCATTATAAACGAGAAATTACAGTTGCATTGTATGTAAGTGCTGGAGTTGAATCTGAGCTTGTAGTTATTCCGGAAACACGGACAGACGGACGTTCGCATAAATTTATTCACCACTCTGGCTGAATGTAGCCACTTCTTTGACTAAACTAACTTTTTTTTGTTGCAAACGTCAAGACTATTTTGTTCCATAAATCTCTATCTTTAATTTCAAAGAATAAAGATAGAAGATAGGTATTAAGTATTTGCTTAATTTTATTGTACATTTCCTGAAATACAAAAATGTAAAAAGTTTTTTTTTACCTTTTAACTCATGCACGGACACTGAACCTAGGGTCACCAGAGGAAAAAATCGAAAGTCCGGAAAAATAAATTAAAAATGCTAAGATTTTATTTTAGTTTGAGATTTTTGTTATTTCTTATAAACGTATGTACTTAACAATTTAAAAAAGGCACGTGCTGATTTTAATTCTGCAATTACTACTAAAATTGATTACCAGAGGTTAAATGATTTTCTCTAGGTATTAGCAAACATTAATATTTGTTTGCTTTTCTTCTCTTTAAAATGTACTGTATTTTATTGAAAATGTAAAGAAATCCTAATTTTCTATTATCTTTTTAAGATTTGCAAAATCCGGCCGCAATCCTAAGAAGAGTCCAAAAATATGGTAACCCTAACTGAACCAGACACAATAGAAATTTACGTCTTCTCTACAGGCGGAATGTCCCCGAAAGTGTAAAGGAATAAAAAGAAAATAAGAAACAGCGTCTAGAAGCGAAGATAGATAATAAGGTAATATTTAGGACTAGGTATCACTGACCTAACCATAGATTGTGTCCATACTCTATCACCTTTGTAAATTCATTTCGTGTAGGTGACACGGTCATTCGATCATGCACACCCTGGTGTCAGAGTTTCACTGACGTGGTTTTTTAACGACTACCACCAGATAGCAGCCGGGGGTCAACGGCTTAACGTGACTTCCTAAGCACGGAATCTTTGTAAAATAATCGTCGATGACAATGACGAAGGAAAAAATATTGTTACAAAATATGTAAACGATGCAAAACACATGTTAACAAATGTTTAACAAGCAAATAAAAGTCTTACAAAACTTCCCAACGATCGCCGATTTTGTTTACCGCAAACCGATTTTCGGGACAATTAAAAATAGCCCAGCACTGTCCATCCATTATGACACAATTCACAAGAAAGGCCGGTATAACGTGCGACATCGTGATCGCGGCCCAGTCCGCCCTACAACTTTTCTCGCGTTGGTCGTTGGCCCATCTACGCGCGTCCGTCGCGTCTTACACGATAAAAGACCTAACTAATAAAAGTAATCAATTATGTGCTCCTGATAAAAGACCTAGTGAGTCTACAATGCTCTGTGCGAGTGAAAGGTGTGCAGTGATCGAGTTTTGGCGGAAAAATCAGGTGACAGCGCGTTTGACAGATGAGCTCGCCGCGCTTCAGGTGCGTTCAAGTAACACTGATGACTTGATGAATGATTGTTGATCCATTTTTGGTACATTATTATTTTTTCTTGTACTTAAGTGTACATCAGAGATCACCTTGGGTATTTTAAAATAATATGTAGTTAATTTTGGCAGTGAAGTTTTTTATTTTAAATTATTTAAATAAAAGTTTAATCTTATACGGTTTTGTTTAGTTTTTCGTTGGAAATAGGCATAATAAATATCCATTGTATGATTTATTGACATGAATTTTCGCGCCATAAAAATCAAAATAAATGTATTTTAATTATACTATTAAACATACAATAACTGACAAGTTTGTTGTAATATTTAATATAATTAATAATATTATTTTAATACATGTTTTAAATAAATAGTTATCGTCTAATTCTAAATCGTCTAATACAGTATATAATCTATAGATAAAAAATGCATCTCTATTTCTAGAGACTAAGGAAATTTCTATGTTAGATCCTACTGGTTCCTACTAAACAATTGACTCAATACAATACAATCATTAAGGCGCTCTACATACTTAGTGGTCGTTCACGATCACTAGGCCTTTCTTGCTCCTTACTTATATAAGCCCTACTTACTTAAGTTAAGCAACCCTGGGCGTAGTCCCCACTGTGATGGGTGACCGCAATGGTACAAACAATTCTCGAGCTCTTCCGTGCTTCAGGCACGTTAAGCTTTTGGTCCCGGCTGTCACCATTAATGGCAGTCGTTAAGCTACCTCAGATGCCTTTAGGCAGCTAACACCAGTTGGCCACTTACACACACGAAAAACAAACAATACAATCATTCATTCATTTGGAAAGCTCGGGTTGATTTTTACAGTTAACAATTAATGAAACTCTCCATTGTAAAACATAACATGGTTTGGTCATGAACACCTCATAAACTTCAACTGTTAACTTTTATATGTTACGTTGCGTCTTTATTAGGTATATGTTGGGAGTCCCGCCGCTATATGTTATCGTCAAAAATGGGTGGCGAGCCTCGCGGGCCGCACGTGTCGCTGTTTGGACACAAACAACCGGAGTTTGACGTTTTAGACAAATGATCCTGGATTGTCCTCGCAAGTTGTGTAGATTGATTTGTCTCGAAATCATGTGTGTGGTTTTCCGTGTCTCTGTGACGTTTGCTACGCGGTTGGTGGATGTAAGTTTTAGAAATGTAAGTTTTAGAAATATAAGTTTTAGAAATGTAAGTTTTTACTAGACATTGCTTAAATAAGTTACGTAAATGTGGAAATTTTACGAAAATAAAGCAGTTGTCACGTCTGTTAGAAATTGAGTAAAGGATAAGTAAAGAAGCCTACAAGATACTACACATGCGATAAGTCCGCCTTTTGATTTCTGCGTAGACTTTTTATGTCTTCTGTGTAAGCAATGTACCTATACTGATAAATTCAAGTCATTTTACTTACGTTATAAATATAATTAAATTTATAGGGATATACGAGTATCAGGGTATACTAATTAGGGTATACTAAAAAACAGTTGAAGACGAATTAAAACAAAGTTACCGATGATCAGCAGATTTTTCCTAAAGTATAACTTGGCGAGCTCCGTGGCGCAGTGGTTAACACGCCAGCCGACACGAGGGTGCCCGGGTTCAAGCCCCGGTCAGGTCAAGATGAAAAATGATCTTTTTCAGATTGGCCTGGGTCTTGGATGTTTATCTATATATGTATTTGTTATAAAATATAGTATAGTTGAGTTAGTATCCCGTAACACAAGTCTCGAACTTACTTTGGGGCTAGTTCAATCTGTGTGATTTGTCCGTATATATTTATTATTATTTAATTTAGCTACCCCTACAGTAAGTTGTGAATTTGTGTCGTATGATACTAACTCAACGATACTATATTTTATAATAGATACTTAAATAAATAAACATCCAAAATCCAGGTCAATGTGAAAAATATCGTATTCCATCTTGACCTGGTCGGGGATCGAACTCGTTAACCCTTGTGTCGCAGGCTGGCGTGTTAGCCACTGCGCCACGGAGCTCGCCAAGTATACTTTAGGAAAAATCTGCTGATTATCGGTAACTTTATTTTAATTCATCCTCAATTGGTTTTTAGTATACCCTGGACATGCTGAATTTGAAATCTTTACATTGAAAAAAAATATAACTAACTGCTTTTATCATCTTTGACTAGCTCCGTGGCGCAGCGGTCAACACGCCAGCCTGCGACACAGAGTGACCGGGTTCGATTCCCGGCCAGGTCAAGATGGAAAATGATCTTTTTCAGATTGGCCTGGGTCTTGGATGTGTATCTATATATGTATTTGTTATAAAATATAGTATCGTTGAGTTAGTATCCCATAACACAAGTCTCGAACTTACTTTGGGGCTAGCTTAATCTGTGTGATTTGTACGTATATATTTATTTATTTATTCCACGTGTTCGAGTACGGCCTTCGTACCACAAGTGCCTTTGACTCGCGAGGTCTTCGGTTCAATGCCTGCCAGGTCAAGAAAACGATATTTTGCAGATTGATCTGGGCCTTGAATGTTTATTTATATATGTATCTGGTATAAAATATAGTATCGTTGAGTTAGTATCCCACGACACAAATTCATAACTTAGCGTGGGACTAGCTCAGTTTGTGTGATTTGTCCTTAATCAGAGTAACATAACCAACGAAGTTACCGTGAAGGAGTGACTCAGCCCGTCAAAGTGAACAACTTTTTTCTATGGACCAACGCTGGGAACTAAAAAAAAATACATTTTCATACAAAAGTGTTCGGCCGGCGGCCCGGCAACCACCTAGTACGAAAATGTCAAAAAAAAAAATGAGTTCCCAGCATTGGTCCCATAGGAAAAGTTGTTCATTTTGGGTAATTCCACGGGAACGTCATTGGCTATATTACAAGCTTTCGCCCGCGGCTGCTTTTCCCGGGATTAAAATGTTTAAAATTGAATGATTAAAATTCTATGTCCTTCTCCGTACCCCAGATAACATGTATGCAAAATTTCATGATGATCGGTTCAGTAGTAAAGGCGTGAACGCGTAACAAACAAACTCACTTTCGCATTTATAATACAACGTGATATTGAACCTCCTAGCTATATTGAAGTCTGGGTATCAGAATTCCTAATGGAATACAGAATTACAAGAAAAAAAGGTAAAAATAGAAAAAGAAAATTAGGTTTCCCATACAAAGTCACCGATCAACTGGACGAATTTCTATGAAAGGTTAAATTTATTTTTTCGTTTTTTATCTTTTTTTTCTTACAATTCTGTGTTCCATTAGGGATTCTGATTCCCAGATTTCAACATAGCTAGGGGGTTCAGAATCACGCTGTATTAGTTAGGAAGTTAGGATAAACAGACTACGATACTACAGACCTGTAGCGCATAGCTTATGCGTTTGTTAGTTTTTGTGTGTGTAAGTGGCTAACACTGGTGTCAGATTTTTCAAGCTGCCTAAAGGCATCTGACATAGCTAACGACTGCCATCAAAGATGACAGCCGGGACCAACGACTTAACGTGCCTTCCGAAGCACGGAGGAGCTCGAGGTATTTTTATGCCACTTGCGGTCACCCATCACAATAGGGACTGCGCCCAGGGTTGCTTAACATGCGTAAGCCATTTCAATGCTCACGACCACTGGACCATCCGACAACCTCCGTGGTCCAGTGGTTAAGGCGTTTGCCTGTTGACCCGGGGGTCGTGGGTTCGATTCCCACCGGAAGCATACTTTGTTTAGTTGATTCCAGTTTGGTTAGGACATTGCAGGCTTGAATCACCTGATTGTCTGATAATAAAGATGATTCCGTGCTTTGGAAGGCACGTTAAGTCGGTGGTCCCGGCTGCCATCTGGTAGTCGTTAAAGGAACCGCGTCAGAGGCCGAGAGGCGGTTCCGAAGAACTCTGACACCAGGGTGTGCATGGTTGATTGACCGTGAAACCTACTCGAAATGATGATGACTGGACCACTCCTCCTTCATGCATTTGGTCTGTAGTATCGCATTTAACATAAACATCCTTTTTTGTCGGGGATTGATACTTAAAGAATGATACTAAATACAATAGGAAGAGCCGATGGCTTATTGGTCGTGAGCGTAAGCGCTTACGTAAGTTAAGCAACTTTGAGCGCAGTCCCCACTGTGATGGGTGAATGCAAGGGGTACAAACAATTCTCGAGCTCTTCCGTGCTTCGGAAGGCACGTAAAGCCGTTGGTCTCGGCTGTCATCATTGATGGCAGTCGTTAAGCTATGTCAGATGCCTTTAGAAGCGTGTAATTTAGGTGCGAAAGTCGAAGGTGCGAAGTGCTGAGGTGCGAGCGAACTCAGGCGCGAAGAGCTAAGGCGTACGCCCGTAGCTCCGGGTGTGTTCATGCAGATCCCTCGGGACAGTATTTATTCCGGGATGAACGATATTATGTCCCGTATCCCTGATAACGTGTATGAAAAATTTCATGATGTCAATCCAATGATTAAAGTGTGGAAAGCTATCAGAAAGATAGTTAGTTTTGCATGTATAAAAGATATTAATCCTTTTTTAGGGTTCCGTACAGAATAGGCACATACATACATAGTATTACGTCTTTTCCCTTGCGGGGTAGACAGAGCCTAGGTCTATAAGACCTGGCCACGTTTAGCATGTTGGTTGGCAATTAGATGTAAAACGGAATCAAAATAGTGATGGGTTGCTAGCCGCATCGCCTAGTTCCCTCGTTCGGCTTTCCACGGAATTTTGCCCGTTCCCTCGATCGGCTTTTACGATCTGCGCGGGAAGAGAAGCAGTTGGTACATTCTACGTTTTTTCTTTTCTCCCAGACCGGCATGGAAGAATACATAACGATGCATTTATGTATGTAATATTTAGTTACTTACCCTTTGATAGTCTGCAAAAATTTGACCAGAACATTAGGAGATAATAAATAATAATAAATAAATAAATATATACGGACAAATCACACAGATAGAGCTAGCTCCAAAGTAAGTTCGAGACTTGTGTTATGTGATATACAATACTATATTATATAACAGATACATATATAGATAAACATCCAAGACCCAGGCCAATCTGAAAAAGATCATTTTCCATCTTGACCTGGCCGGGGATCGAACCCGGTCACTCCGTGTCGCAGGCTGGCGTGTTGACCGCTGCGCCACGGAGCTAGTCATAGGAGTCATAGGAGGAGATTAAATCATCAATCATATTTATTAGCATAATAACAGCCTCCGTGGTCCAGTGGTTAAGGCGTTTGCCTGTTGACCCGGGGGTCGTGGGTTCGATTCCCACCGGAAGCATACTTTGTTTAGTTGTTTCCAGTTTGGTTAGGACATTGCAGGCTTGAATCACCTGATTGTCTGATAATAAAGATGATTCCGTGCTTCGGAAGGCACGTTAAGCCGGTGGTCCCGGCTGCCATCTGGTAGTCGTTAAAGGAACCACGTCAGAGGCCGAGAGGCGGTTCCGAATAACTCTGACACCAGGGTGTGCATGGTCGATTGACCGTGACACCTACTCGAAATAATAATAATAATTAGCATAATAGTAGTTTCACAAAAGGTTAACATAAATTATATGTAATTTTCTCACCATTAACTTAACTAAGGCATGCAAAATTTCAAATAATAAAAATTAAAATATTTTTTAATAACATATTGCCTCGGACACATAAATAAACAAATGTATGTATAGCGATCTATAAAGAAAATTTCCACAGCTAGCTCTTGTTACGCCACTTCACCCAGTACAGTAATAAATTATACACCGGTTTCAGTTGCCCTTGCTGTTTGACGTCTGTAGAACAACTGGCATTATAAATCTAAATATAATTCTACTCCGTAGATGTAGGTAACAAAAATTATGATCTATTAGCTTTCGCCCGCGGCTCCGCCCGCGTCAATGTCGATCCCTCGGGATTAGTACTTTTTCCCGGGATAAAAGGTAGCCTATGTCCTTCTCGGCACTCCAGAGAACTTGTATGCAAAATTTCATGATGATCGGTTCAGTAGTTACGGCGTGAAAGCGTAACAAACAAACAAACTTACTTTCGCATTTATAATATTATAAGTATTAGTAAGGATAAGGATTTTTAGGAACGAAATGTTCGGGCGGCCTGCGGACATCCGGATTGGCGGACGTCGATATGTTGGTGGGCACATGCTGAAAGTGGCCTTCGGGTCTTATAGACTCTGTCTACCCCGCAAGGGAAAAGACGTGATACTAAATATTAAGACTTGATTACAAGACCAAAATATACAATACTTATAATGGTCTTTTATCTGAACCTGAGTCTGGATATAATAAGTATAGAATATTCTCATTTTATTTATCATTTACGACTCAAAGAGAAGAAGAATCTATCATTTAAATCTATATTAATATTTTAGCTTTACGGTTACACTTAAAGACGATACCTAACTGTCAAAATCCATCGTTTGGAAGATATGAGGTAATAAAGAAATTAACAAACGCGCGAAACACATAACCCTTCTAGCCAGTCGGGTAAAACAGGCTATATTTATTTTGTATTTAAAATCGATAAATTCAAAAGTACATAATTTATTTATTCTAAAAAGTTCGCCTTTTTTTTCAGAAAGCTTAACTTCGAATTTCGAGAAATCGTGAGAAAATGCTAGTTACTAAACAAATATATTACTGGCACATTAATCTCCATATAAAAATAAAAAATAAAGAAGTAAACGCAGGCCGCAGGAATTCAGTGGGTTGATACTTACAAGATAAAATATTGGGGTTATTTTATATCCCTATGAAAGTTTTAATAGCAAAAGCCCTCCAGCATCCCAAATGGGACATAAGTAGCGCAATAAATAATTACGGACCAGATAAGAGCATTTTGTATTCATATTGGACATAAGACGAATTTAAATACAAGTTGGCAACATATCAGGATAATACGGGGATTCGTTTAGCTTTAGCGCAAAATGTACAAGTCGCAAATCGTCCATTACAAACTCAATTAGACCTGATCTGAATTGTTTATATAACTGGGTTGAATGGCACTTCTTCCAATATAAAGTCTTTTTTTCTTTTTCTTTAGTGTAAAACCATAATAAATATGCAATTTGTCCCATATAATACTTAATTCATATTAATTTTCTTCGACCATTATTGCTTTCGGTGAAGGAAAATGTTGTTGGGAAAAATAACTTATAACAACACTATTGAATCCACGGAATTGAATCACAGTTGCATGTCATTTTTTCTCGTCCATTACTTCTGCCAAAAGTAGGCATAGTTAGCATATACATACAACTCCACAAACGAGCTTCCTACTCTTAAGCATGAGCAGCAAAATCGAACTGTGAATTTGCCAAATACCTCTAAGTAATATTAATTTGACAAAATAACGACTTCTGGCAAATAAGCGTTTTCGGCCGACTACAAATTTATATCAACTGCGCTGGAGACGAATTGAGAGTTAAACAACTTGCTTTTAAGACCAATTGCGTCTAAAAAGAGTATCTTATTGATGAAGACGAATTGAGAGTTAGACAACTTGCTTTTATACGAAATGCGCCTAAAAGACTACCCTATTTCGCCATATCTCGGTATTCCATCTATAACACAGCGCGCTATGAAGCGTCCATACGAACAACATGGATGAAATAAAACTCACAATTCCTTGCTCTACTTGTAGTTTTATTCGTACTTCGTTTTTATTTACTCACTTATTTCATAACTACTTACATCAACATCCCAGAGGCACATAAAGTACTCTGTGTATGGAGACGAAAAATCTTACACCTCAGTGCGTGTTTGCATTTATTTCTGTCGAATCCCTCTTGGGTGGGCTTTACTAGTACAATAGCTTAGCACGATTTAGATATTCTGCGTATTGAAATCGATAGAACCACGATAGAACTGTTTTTTTTCTTCAATGCGACACCATTTCTAAAGCGCGGCGCTGCGTCATTTAAAAAAAAAAATATAATCATTTTAAAATTTGTATTTTAAAAACACGAACTTAGGGAGAGGCGCAGACCCCCACCCTGTGGTAGGGGCGAAGGCTCAACATAATAACTTGGCCGCAGAGGGTAGGTTAGGTACGTTAAGTTTCCTTGTGACCAAAACAGAGCGAGCGAGCGTCCCCAACTTATAGGGCGAAACCTAACCTAAACCTGGGCAGTCTGGAAGCTTCGCTGAACCGACTCCGGGCTGGTGTAGGAAGTTGCCGAGAAAACCAGGTTAGGTGGGGTTTCTCCGGCGACACATGCGATCTCAAAAGGATCTAGAGGAGGCAAATGACAGGGCAGTGGCCGTGGCCACATATTGGGCAAAATACTATAACTAGTCAAAAGACATTACGACTCGAAAAGAAGAAGGGCGAAACCCCCAAATACTAACCTTAAATAATTCTATTTAAGTCCTATTTTGTATGAAAAATTGTCACAGCGCTATAAAATTGTGTTGAAGAGGAGCAAAGCGCGTTCTAGTATCGAATCCAATCGTCAGAAATTACAAATGCGTGCTAAGCTTATTGTAAAAATCCCTCTCTCTTTTTGAAATGGACGTGAAGAATGTGGTCCTGTCTTTTTGTCCACAATACCTCAGTGCCTAAAGACAAAAGTCTTTAAACAATGTGTGTTACCAGTGATGACTTACGGCTCAGAGACGTGGTCCCTTACTATGGGCCTCATAAGAAAGCTCAAGGTCACCCAAAGAGCTATGGAGAGGGCTATGCTCGGTGTTTCTCTACGAGACCGAATCAGAAATGAGGAGATCCGTAGAAGAACAAAAGTCACCGACATAGCTCAGCGGATTAGTTCTTTGAAGTGGCAGTGGGCGGGGCACATAGCGCGTAGAACCGATGGCCGATGGGGCAGAAAGGTTTTGGAATGGCGACCACGTACCGGCAAGCGCAGCGTCGGACACCCACCGACCAGGTGGTCGGACGACCTGACAAAGGTCGCAGGGAGGCGCTGGATGCAGGCCGCTTCCAACCGGTCATTCTGGAAATCATTGGGGGAGGCCTATGTCCAGCAGTGGACTTCTTGCAGCTGATATGATGATGATAAATATGGTCCTGATGATGACAAAAATAATAAAAATTATTACATAAGGTCGAAAGCATGAAACTTTATTACTTGTTTTATGGCAGCCATTTTCAAAGTATGCTCCACGATGCTGGGTTCCGCGAAGCCTCAAAAATGTGGCAGGGTCGGATGTTTGGATTCGCAAACAATATTTAGTTTGGTATAGATAACTCATAATTAATTTATTCACGTAAGTAATTTATAAATAGTGTGCCCAGTACATCATAGTATACACTTATATAAGGTCTTTTTTTATTTATTTATTGACACACAAAACAGATTATGACATATAATATCATAATTATTACTCCAAATGAAAGCACTTGTCATCCTAAATATGCGTGTACGGCGTGATAATGTGTAAGCAACAAGTTTGTTATTATAAAAATATAATAATATTAAAAACTAAACTCAACTGATGTTAACAGATGTATCTGCTTGAAAAAGTATAAAAAAATAGTGTAATATTTTTGGTAAAACATTTATAATATAAAAAGGAAATTAAAATTATTATTAATATTAACTTAGCGCTATTTACAAGTTTACCAATACCAACATTGTGAAAATTATATTGATGATAGATAGATAAAAGCTTTATTGTTACCGAAACATAACATTAAAATGGAAAAACAAATGGAATTTAGCATGTGTGCCACAACGATAACAAAAGGTAGTAGCTCAGCGATGACAGCCTCCGTGGTCCAGTGGTTAAGGCGTTTGCCTGTTGACCCGAGGGTCGTGGGTTCGATTCCCACCGGAAGCATATTTTGTTTAGTTGTTTCCAGTTTGGTTAGGACATTGCAGGCTTGAATCACCTGATTGTCTGATAATAAAGATGATTCCGTGCTTCGGAAGGCACGTTAAGCCGGTGGTCCCGGCTGCCATCTGGTAGTCGTTAAAGGAACCACGTCAGAGGCCGAGAGGCAGTTCCGAAGAACTCTGACACCAGGGTGTGCATGGTCGATTGACCGTGACACCTACTCGAAATGATGATGATGAGCTCAGCGATTCGTTTGCTCGTAGAGCACACCACTGATTTTCAGCTACCACCACTGTCACATACGTATTAGTAATACATATATACATTAGCCGTGTGGTATCCGGCAGAGAAGAATAGGACCACTCCAAGTCTTCCCGTGGATGTCGTAGAAGGCGACTTAGGATATACAAGCTAAACAAAGCTTATAAACATCTAAGAGACCTCTCCAACCCGTCTGCGTGGAGAGTGTGGGCCAAGTCCTATGGCTGCTCTGGCCAAGTATGGCCCTAGTAGTACAGAGAGGGTCGTGCTCCTGTAGTGGACACTAAAAAGGACCTGATGATGATATACATAGTATCACGTCTTTTTCCCTTGCGGGGTAGACAGAGCCCAGGTCTACAAGACCTAAAAGCCACGTTTAACATATTGTATAGTAATAGGCTCCGTTTATTTATGTTTTACAGCAGGCGCGAAAAAAGTTTGAGAAACACTGCTGTTCTATATTATAATTGGTAAAAATACCTTTGTATTTTTTTTTCTTTACCAAACACTATTTTAAATACCTCATCATCATCATCACTACAGCCACAAGAAGTTAGTGGACTTCTTGTGGCTGTAGTGATGATGATGCAGCAGTGGCTGGATATGGACCTCTCCCAAGGATTCTTGGTCCAATGGGGAATATTGCCATACTCGCCACGCTTGGCAGGCGGGTTGGCGAACGCAGTTTCTTTGGCTTCTTTCTTTCTTTTGATGCTACTGCCCATCGGAAGCCTTCTTACGGCTGTCATGATATACCTAAAATCCTAGCTTGTCGTGCCTCCCTATCGCTTGTTAGGCGCTCTCGCTTGCACGCCAAACGTGACACTTTATTCATAATTCATAATTCATTTATTTATCGCTTCACACACATATACAATAAAACACAATGGATTACAATACATGCACACGTACCCTGCTTTGGTGTTGCGATACTTTACATTTTTAAACACTTTTACATCATGAAAGGTTACTTAATGGAGAATACATGTCAAGAATAAAATATTAAAATAAATGTCAAAATTATACAAATAAATTTACTCAAAATCGATGAAAAATAATAATTTAATAATAGTCAAAATACAATTATAACTTTCACGTAGTTTCTAATTACTTCTCTCCTCTAAATATTCGTTAACAGAATAATAAAATTTTTTTGTTAAAAAGGCTTTCATTCTATTTTTGAAAGTTATGTCATTTTCTATACATTGTATGTATGTCTTTTGGTATTTTGTTATACACCTTAATAAATAAACAATAGAGACTCTTATGATATAAATCTAAATTAGATTTCGGCAGCAGCAATCTATTCTTATGACGAGTGTTTCTGGTGTGTATATTACAAATTTTTGTAAATAGCTGCTTATGCTTTCTAACAAATAATGCTACCTCCAAAATATAAATACATGGTT
This sequence comes from Elegia similella, assembly GCA_947532085.1. NCBI lineage: Eukaryota > Metazoa > Arthropoda > Insecta > Lepidoptera > Pyralidae > Elegia > Elegia similella. The sequence goes on along the minus strand of OX383927.1, from coordinate 30,162,406 downwards.
GTGTCAATATATTTTTGTTGACAAAATGTGGCCTACAGCTGTCGCGCTGCTTCATATTTGTCAGAATGCGTACACACCTTTTCTGCAAGATGAAAATGCTCTGTGCTTCAGTGCTGTTGCCCCAAAGAATAGCTCCATACTTAAGCCAGGCATAAGCATAGGCATAATAAGCCGACAACGCTGTTTCAAAATTCGTATTGGTTTTTATCACTTTCAATGCATACACAAATCTACATAACTTAGTTTTTACATTTGCGACATGGGTTTTCCACGTAAAATGGGAATCTATAGTAATGCCTAACAGATTAAAATTAGAGACCTCTTCAAATTTAACATTTTTGGCTTCTAGTTTCAAGTTTAGTGCTTTATCGAGCGTGCAGCCGGCGTTTATCGATTATTGATTATCACGTCAAAAAATTATAGCCTATTACACTTGGGATTACACTTGGGCGTATAGGGATTTTAACGATACCCCATACGTCCAAATCCGTTGACACATTTAGGAGTTACGGTGAAATAAATAAACTCACATACATACATTTATATGTATGTATATATGCATACATACGTACTTTAACTTGAAAAATAACAAAACACTCCTTTTGTAGCAGTCGTGTAAAATAGATTTTAATCTACGAGTATTCACCCATTCGCAGGCTATGCCACAGTCTAACGCGTGATACTAGTATCACAACACCTCTTTTCTTGGTCGGGTACCTACTAACTTCACGTGAATATACAAAGACATTATATCTAGAGACTGGTTCGTATCAAGGTTCGGTTTTGGTTTGGGCAAAAAAGTTTCGGTGACATTATCGCTTTCGGCATAAATTCGGCCTCACCGGAACTCATTTTATATTCATTCATTCATTCATTTCGAGTAGGTGACACGGTCAATTGACCATGCAAACCCCGGTGTCAGAGTTCTTCGGAACCGCCTCTCGGCCTCTGGCGTGGTTCCTTTAACGACTACCAGATGGCAGCCGGGACCAACGGCTTAACGTGCCTTCCGAAGCACGGAATCATCTTTATTATCGGACAATCAGGTGATTCAAGCCTGCAATGTCCTAACCAAACTGGAAACAACTAAACAAAGTATGCGTCCCGTGGAAATCGAACCCACGACCACTACAGGCAAACGCCTTAACTACTGGACCACGGAGACAGTGAATTTTATATAAATGCGATGGAATTGGTCTTGGGACACGCTCGTCAATATCAGCCCAGACCGGTATTCTATCTATACTTAATATGAGAGTGTTTTTGACTTTATTAAGTTTTTTGATGTAATAACGTCTTATAAATTGATGAACGCCGGGTGCATAAACAAAAATGTCATGTTCCTTGCATGCGAGAAAGCGGAACAAGCGATAGAGAGGCACGATCGGCCTAAGCGTTCGGCTTGTGACGCATCTATCTCTCTTCCACCGTTATCACGTAAAATAATTGTCCATTAACCGACATTACAGATAACCAATTATTTTTTGTTAAAATGATGTACCTCTCCATGTGTAATATATAGCGGATTTTAGTACATTATGTGTATTATAAGAAATTGTTATTATTTTCATTTTTAAACTAGCTTTCGCCCGCGGCTCCGCCCGCGTCAATGTCGATCCCTCGGGAATAGTACTTTTTCCCGGGATAAAGGGTAGCCTATGTCCTTTTCTGTACTCCAGAGAACTTGTATGCAAAATTTCATGATGATCGGTTCAGTAGTTACGGCGTGAAAGCGTAACAAACAAACAAACAAATAAACAAACAAACTCACTTTCGCATTTATAATATTAGTTAGGATTAGGATTAGGATGAGTTTCCTAAACAGGTTTTGTTCGGGTTTGGTTTCGTCAGAATATCCTGTTTCGGTGGGTCTCTAATTATATCAAATACTCCTTTTCTTCCTATACCCCAATAACTCACTGACACTCATAAAACTCCAAAATAAACCATTTCACCCAAACCGCCAACTCGAAAGAGGGTCCTACCATCGAAACATAAGTTCCATTTTCGAATCGTTCATTCGCAACAATCTTACGGTCAACTATCCGCAAGTTTTTACAACACTTGGGCAGTTCGCGCGGAGTTAATGATGTCGGGTGTCGGGTGCTGGGTGCCGGGTGTCGGGTGTCGGGTGTCGGGTGTTCGGGTGCTCCCCATTAAACGGTTCGTTAGCTTTATCAGTGCCATTTTCGGCTGCCCGTTTTTATAGATGTTTGAATTTGTTTTAATTAACTGTGTTGACTTGGTGTTGGTGTCGTTACTTTCGTCGCAGCCACTTGCAAATAATGTGGTCTTGGACGTTTTGCTCAGTTTCTGTGCTGTCTTGATACAAAAAGACACAGAACATGCTAGTATAATTTACATTCTGCTACGCCGTAAAAACTTGTTAATTGAATAGGTGAAGTCTGAAGAATTATGTCGATAGACAGTACAGATAGTACACCATCACTGTTGTGATGACTCCCTCCCTCCATCCAGTGGTTAAGGCCTGTAGACCCGGGGGACGTGGGTTCGATTCCCAGTTTAGTTTATTTGCTTTTTGTTTGGTTAGGACATTGCAGGCTTGAATCACCTGTTTGTCTGATAAAAAAGATGATTCCGTGCTTTGGAAGGCACGTTAAGCCGTTGGTCCCGGCTGCCATCTGGTAGTCGTTAATGGAAACACGTCAGAGGCCGAGAGGCGGTTCCGAAGAACTCTGACGCCGTAGGTGACAAGGTCAATCGACCATGCATACCCCATGCATGGTCGATTGACCTTGTCACTTACTCGAAATGATGATGACTGTTGTGATTCCGTTTTCAAGCTACACGCCCACCGACAGATACTCGTGGCCTTCGGGCCTTGTGGCCCTTTGCTCTGTCTAACCCATAAGGTAAGGATTCGGCGAGCTCCGTGGCGCAGTGGTTAACACGCCAGCCTGCGACACGAGAATGCCCGGGTTCGATCCCCGGCCAGGTCACGATGGAAAACGGTTTTTCAGATTGACCTGGGTCTTGAATGTTTATCTATATAAGTACCTATTGCAAAATATAGTATCGTTGAGTTAGTTTCCTACGACACAAGTTGACAACTTTCTGTGGGGCTAGCTCAATTTGTGTGATATGGCCCTATATATTTAGTTATTTATAAGGATACTACTCACTCGGGTTAATGAAGAAAAAGCCAGTAGTAGCTCGATGCTATACCTTGCAACCACGGGCTAAGCCACGGGGCTAAGCAGTTGGCATTGACAACTTTGACCATCCCATACCCATGTATCGGATGGCAACAAATATGTAGTTAAATGTTGATGATGTTATCCTCATCGCTGAGTAGCTGAGTCGCCAAATTTTGCAGTAAGTACTAATGGGCTGACAAAAAGCTTGTTACAAAAGTAACATTTTTATTACCTTGTTATTTTATTTTTGTTCTATTTATTTTCTATTGGCAAGAAACATGGCACTAATGATGCCATGTATTTAGGATGGTTAGTGATTTATCTCCAGTAAGCAGGCTGCGAGCCTCATCAAGGCGCTTCCGCAGAATTACGACTAAGTGAAGGTTATCTGAAATTCGTATGAGGTAGGTCAAAAAATAATCTTATGAACCTATGGGAACCAAAAAATTATTTTTTGAACAGAACAAAAGATGTATGGGAGAATCGGTACAATACATTGTTTTACATCAACCCAAATGACCCTGGCTGTTTTAGATAAATATCTACTGAAAAGAGCTTTTGTTATAGGATGATTTCTTGCACGGCATATTTTATTATTTTGTTAGTGAATCACTTAAGCATGTTATTTAATTTAAATTAATTGTTAAAATTTCAATGTTTATCTGGGGGTACGGAAGTGCCCCCGCCAAGTCGAGCAAAAAAGCGTACCATCCTTTTCTCGAAACAGTTTAGGCCATTTTCGACCTACAATAACTTCGTTGTGGATAAAGCTAGAAGCCTGATTTTTAGTAACCAAGCAGGCATTGTATAAACACGGTATATTTAAAATTTCATTCACTTTGAACCAGTACTTTAAGAATTGTAACTATTTTTTTTTTTATTTTGTCTCACACTCACTTACTCACTCACTGACTGACTGATCATCAAAACTCTAACGCACTTCTTGCAGATATAGAAGCTTCAAATTTAAAATCCAATTAGTATTTATAAAACAAGGAAAAACCAATGGCCAAGTCAATCAATTTATTTAAAACATTTTTTTTTATATTTATATAGTCACTATAAAATGTTATTATGTGAGCTAATTACGCAATAACTTAAGACAGAAGGTCCGTTTAGTAGGGACTGAATAAATTACCCATCTTGATACTTGACTTGGACTCAGTTAAGTTGCAAGACTTGTTTTTTTACATGCTTTTGATGGCATATGTATTTCGTTAAGGCTTAAGTTAGATATATGTTTCGACACAATGTAAAGTTGTGTATAAAATAAATGAATATGAATAACTTTTTGCCAGGGGTATGGTTGATGACGATTTTGCATTTGGTTTAACGTCACATAGCCTATAATCAGTGGACGGTCAATACGTCAAGTTGGGAAGTTAAGGAGATTTCGTATCTCCTTAACGAACATAATATATACATAGCGGCCAAAAGCATAACACTCCTTTTGGCTTCGCCGTAGTTCGGTTTAAAGGACTATGTACTATATACACTAACTTAAGTAATTAAGACTCGATTTGAACAGTTAGAGTTAGTTCTTACATAATAAATAGAATTATATCATAAGATTTGCAACATTCAGCATCGCCTCTGCTGCGTTAAAATGATCGTTCTCGCATCGTAAACCTAGCCATCTCCGGTCATCCAGATAACGCGACAAATATTCTGTCGTACACCATTCACCCTACACCACTCGTTAGTTGGAATTGGAAAGCATAAAGTCTAAGAGTAAACGAGTTTATGCTTTCCGCTAGCTTTTGACTAGCTTCGTGGCGCAGCGGTCAACACGCCAGCCTGCGACACGGAGTGACCGGGTTCGATCCCCGGCCAGGTCAAGATGGAAAATGATCTTTTTCAGATTGGCCTGGGTCTTGGATGTGTATCTATATATGTATTTGTTATAAAATATAGTATCGTTGAGTTAGTATCCCATAACACAAGTCTCGAACTTACTTTGGGGCTAGCTCAATCTGTGTGATTTGTTTGTATATATAAAAAAAAAAAAAACGAGTTTTGACGAACAATTGACGTGTTTTCAAATCACTAGTACTATGCGCTGAAATAATTAAATACATCAAAAGTATTTGTATAATTTAGGTTGATCCTTGAACAAGATAGCCCCCTTGTTGGAATTTGAAACAAATAACTTATGTTATTTAAAAATATATGCATGGTGAAATTGTATCTTTTTGGACCCTTAAAGGGGTGACTCAGACCATTCAAATGAACAACTTCTCCTATGGGAACTATGCTGGAAAACTAAAAAAAAAAAATTCGACATTCCCATACAAAATGGCCGGGCGGCGGAACTCTTTTCTATGGAAATGATGAATTTTTTTTTGACTACCCAGCATTGTTCCCATAGGAAAAGTTGTTCATATTGATGGTCTGAGTTACCCCTTAAAGGGTCCAAAACGATCAAAATTTCACATGTATATGTTATGATATCAAAAAACATTTTTCTTCGAAAGCTTTGTAATTTTTACGTCTAAAACAATTTTCACATGACAATATTTATATTTACATCTCGGAGGTCGCCCCCTTTACCATTTTTTTATCCTTATCCTTACTAATATTATAAATGCGAAAGTGAGTTTGTTTGTTTGTTTGTTACGCTTTCACGCCGTAACTACTGAACGGATCATCATGAAATTTTGCATACAAGTTCTCTGGAGTGCGGAGAAGGACATAGGCTACCTTTTATCCCGGGAAAAAGTACTATTACCGAGGGATCGACATTGACGCGGGCGGAGCCGCGGGCGAAAGCTAGTAAAAATATAAATATGAAAATATTAAGACTTTTCATCTTTTTTCCTAATCGCCTAATAGTTCAGCGATTAACAAAAAGAAATTGGTTGTGGAAGCGAGATAAATGCGTCACAAGCCGAACGCTTAGGCCCATCGTGCTCTATCGCTTGTTCCGCGCTCTCGCTTACACACGGAACGTGACACTCTTTCGTGCGTGCAGCCGGCGTTCATTGATTTATAAGACTTTATCACGTCCAAAGCGTTGTATAAGAAATCATCCCGACATGTTCTCGAGCATAGTTGCGGGCAATAACAAGAAAAGTTATAACGAAGAAGATAAGGAATATTCTGCATCGCCTCTGCTGCGTTAAAATTATCGTTCGACGCATCGTAAACCCAGTCGTCTCGGGTCATCTAGATAACGCGCCCAATATTGTCGTACGCCTTGCACCCTACACTGTAGGCTGTATGGGTATACAGAGCCAAAGGGGTGCCTGTACTCATATCTACAAACTAATCAGCAGTGCGCCCTAATCTGAAGTCAAACATACATAGTATCACGTCTTTTTCCCTTGCGGGGTACAGGCGCTGTGGATCAGAAGAATACCGTAAAACCACTATTTTTTCGTCGCGCAGTAAGCCTTATTTTTCATGGAATACTAACTTGAAAAAATATGAAGTACAGTTCAAAAATCAAAATAAATGGATACATCAAAATATTTAAAAAAAAATATTTAAAACCTACCTAAATAAAATCGCAAAAAAACTATATCTAGAAAAAAATTCGTCGCGAATTACTAAATTTTTTCAGCGACAACTGCCAACTTTTATGCGTCTATAAAAAGTAAGTATAACTAAATGAGCAAGATGGATACCTAAAAAGAATACAACATTTGGTTATAATTATTGAAATATTATATTAAAAGTGAAAATTAACACTGAAATGGCAGACACGGGTTTGAACTGAGACTGATGACAGGTATGACACGAGTATATAAAATATCTCGCGATGTCCGCTACAAACGGTTAAGGGATACAGCGCCTTAACATAAAGTTATGTACAAAACAAAAATCTTTTTTGTTTAACATAAAGTTATGTACAAAACAGATGGCGAATTGGAGTCCCCTTTTAAGCAAAGGTAGCTTGGGTCAGGATACTCCGTTCCTTCAATACCATTCAAGCGCTATATAAGACCTGAAGGCCACTTTTAGCATATTGGTGGGCATTAGTTGAAAAACGAAATCAAAATAGTGATACCCATCACTATTTTGATTCCGTTTTTCAACTAAGCTAGCCGCATCGCCTATTAACATGATTCCACGGAATTTCGCCCGTTACCTGGTTCGGCTTTTACGATGTGCACGAGAAGAGAAGCAGCTGGTACATTCTACGTTTTTTATTTTTTTCCAGACCAGCATGGACGAATCTGAGATAGGTGCCACCATGCGAACTATTTAATTATTATTTGTAATAAATAGCTGTTGGCCGCGGCTCCGCCCTAGTTATATTAGTATAAGTAAGGAAGTATGGATTTTTATATTTCTGTGTAAGTGTTTTGAAGAAAATTTATAAGTGTTGGGATGGGTAAAAAAAAAAAATGTTAAACTGTCGTCAGGACTCGTAATCTGCTCGAAAATTGAAGACTGACTAAGACTGACACGTAACCGTGGCTTGACAGCTCCGTGGCGCAGTGGTTAACACGCCAGCCTGCGACACGGAGTGACCGGGTTCGATCCCCGGCCAGGTCAAGATGGAAAATTATCTTTTTCAGATTGGCTTGGGTCTTGGATGTGTATCTATATATGTATTTGTTATAAAATATAGTATCGCTGAGTTAGTATCACATAACACAAGTCTCGAACTTACCTTGGGGCTAGCTCAATCTGTGTGATTTATCCGTATATATTTTATTAAAATATGGTAAAAAATTCCACGCGGACTGAGTTTGAACCAGCGACCTTAGGTCTTTGTACGACCTATGCTGTGCCTTATTTGAGCTACCGCGCTTCGAAGGTCATACCGAGACCTAGTAAGTTGCTGGTTTAATCCCCGCTAGCGTGGAATTATTTCACCATATTTTATTTCTTAATTTAATAAAAGTGTAATAATTATCTTATGAAATACTAATAAATATGAAAGCAGATTTCGGCTTCAATGATTTCCATGTAGTGAAAATGTAGGTAGGAATAATAAGGGGCTAATATAAATATAGCAAGGTTTAATGTTATATTAATAATGAATACTTGGAAAAATGCATTACAGGTAAATGCATTTTTCCAAGTAAATCACCGGCCGCCCAAGTAATATACGTAATAATATTACTTAAGGGCCCGTACCACCTCACACTGCTTTACATGATTGTCTGTTATATCAATAATAATGAAATACTCAAGTTGAATTAAAAATGCAGCAAAGTTCAGGACTAACTCTGGTAACTATCTGACTCAAAAACACGATTGCGTTAAATTTTTTTTGATAGAAAAAAATTGCAAAGTTTCTTCCAAATCACGTCGTATTTACTCGGTATACAGCATTATTCACCAAATACATTAAAATTAACCTTGAAACTTTTGATTATAATTGCATTACTGATAAGGCAGCCATCATGTGTTTTTCTTTTTCGAATAACCCTTGAATATTCTTAAAAAACGACAATATCCAAAGTAGCCAGCGCGTTTAGACCATCCGCGTTTGTACCGCCACGCCGCCTGGCCTATGGCGGGCTCTTAACAATAAAAAAATAACAAGCGTTCTTTATTATTTTTTATGAAGAATGTCAAACGAGGGACGTCCAATTATATCAAAAATTCGGAACCAAATTAAAGACGAAACTAGACTGAAGGTTTTTAATATTCAAATATTCTTCCGCGTTCATTCAAATTGAAATCAGAAAGAAAAGGCAAGTTTTAACCAATAGTTTGCGGTGAAATCGGATTTCGTGAACATTTTATAACATGTCTCATTAATTTACTAAACCGATTTTGATGCTCACGGTCTTCAAAATTATACTAATATTACCTACAAACGTCAAATTTCTTCTTAATTGAAATATCGTTGAACACATATACAAAAATCTGCAATCTTCTCTGTCTGCTCTGGCCAAGTATGGCTCCGGTAGTACAGAGAGGATCATGCTCCTGCAATGGAGACTAAAAGGACCTGATGATGATGATGACACACACAAAAAAATATTTCGCCTTACCTCAATTTAAAATATTGCTCACTTCGCTCGCTCGGGCAAATACTTATCACAGTGTAGTAGGTAGACATACAAATATGGGGATTACTTGGATTTAACTGAAAAATTTATATTCTTAGGGAAAAAGGGACCATAAACTGTACAGTATATTTTTCAGCAGGGAGTAGGGACCCGGGCCCAAGCTAATAAAGAGTTAGCAAGATACACCAGGGCAGTGTATAGCTTGTCCTACTGTTCTTATGTCGCCATGAATTTAATTTCTTAAGACAGTTTGTTTTTTTTTGTTATTTGTTTCTCGATTAGCTTTACGCATAGAAGTATGAAGAGACGAAAGTTTTTTTTTTTAAATCTATGGCTTTACGTCTCTTGGAATTGACGTGAATGATTAGCTGCCATTGTGAAGTGAAAATTTTGAAACTAAGTTCCACAACGCGGGTTGCGAATAAGTTGGCAGGAATTGTCGCTTATACAGTGATGTTTATAATGAGTCTTTACACTTGAAAGTGTATTCGTTAACAATCAAAAATAAACTGTCAGGAATTAGAATCAGTATATTTGTATTTTTATGTGTTTTATTTTGCTTCACAATGCTATTTTATGGTGATTTTTTTTTCATGTGGGCGGGACTTGATTAGGTCTATGTAGAATTTGGGCACCGAGATTAAATCGTGCGATAGCAGAGCGTAGGTCGTACTAGACCTAGGTCGCCGGTTCAAGTCTCACCCGCGTGACATTTTTTTACCATATTTTATTTCTTAATTTATTAAGAGCATGTCAGTTTATTTGTTTAAAATACATAGATAAAATAAAATAGTGTAAAATCACGTATACATAAGCAATTTTGGTAAGTTATCCTAAGTTAAGAAACATCTTGATCATATATCATTGACACTAGAACACAGTACATTCTAATTGAAAAGCGCCACTTCCGAGTGATCTACAGAACAAAACGAATCCCTCACACCTGAGGCCGAAGGGCCCCCAATAACGATCAAACTTCTCAGCATTACGCAAAGAAAGTAACAAAAACAAGGCGAATTTATCCGGGCTAGGCGCAAAATGTTTGATTCGCGAAATGTTAGTGGAAATAAAATGTTCGGAACACAAAACTACTGACTTTTAATGACGAGTAACTCTTTTACCATCAGAAAATTAACTGATTATAAAAAAAATAGGCATACATCAAGTGCCAATAAACACAATGACAAAAAACACCAAAGCAAAATAACTGTAAAAAAAATATTAAATAATCAATGCTATAAATTGTTGTAATATTATATATTTTATATATACATATGAAAGGAGTAGCAAACATAAATAAATATATTCGGACAGATCACACAGATTGAGCTAGTCCCAAAGTAAGTTCGAGACTTGCGTTATGGGATACTAACTCAACGATATTATATTTTATAACAAATACATATATAGATTTATATGAGTCAAACACTTTTATATGAGTCTCGACTTTTTGCTTCTGATCTGGAGTTATATTTCATTTACTCTCAATGAGAGATTGTTAAAATAAGCTGGAGATTTGGTTCTGGTCTGGTTATTGTGCAACAATATGTCAGTTGTTGCTGCTTTTCAAACATTACGAATCTAATGATTGCCACTCACCGTACTCTATGACTCAGTGCTGCCATCAGTTGTGTGAAGCATTGCACTGAACAACATGCAGAAATCCGGAATGATTGTTATATTTTGGAATAAGACAATTAGAGAATCGGCCATTCTGCGTCCACTTACCATTTTTCCTTATTCCACTGAAGCAGAACTCAAATCCCGTTTAATGGGACAATTAAGGAGGTCTTAAATAATAATAATGGTGTTAACAAACAATTATTTTAGCTTATGCCCAAATAATGGTCGTCTTAAGGGGTCTTCATTTAGCGACCGTAAGGTATTTTTAGGAGACAATTGTTTGCTCAAATTAAGTTATTAGCATTTGGAAAAGGACTTAAGTTGTTGTTGTTATTTCGAAAATTGAAACTTATTATTTATATGTGAATTACGGGTTACTCACGTACGAAGTCAGCTACAGGCCGACATGTTTCAACCTCATCCGGAGGTCTTCCTCAGGGCGAATGTGAACCGAGACGCGCGCACGGAGTCGTCCCGATTCGCACTGACACTAGTGACGAGCGACGCGGCATGCGTGGGCGGCGCGGGCAGCGCGGTCCGCGGCTCGCTGAGCTCTCTGTGACAGTGCTGGGGTTGATGGGGGTTGCTGATGTTCTGCATTGATGATTCCCGTAGCTTTTCTGGGATCCCCATTTGCGTCTTCATCATCATCATCAGTGGCTGACCCGTACAGTGAGTAACCCGTAATTCACATATAAATAATGTTATTATCTCGCGTTAGTTTTAATCAAAAAATTGAAACTTATTGTTCGTATCTTAGTGTCGAATGTCTAACGGTTCGGCTTGTACGATATTTCTAAAATTTGGTCTTTTTGAGCAATGATCCACTTCGGGTCAGGTCGTCTCGATAATCTGTTTAAAATTAAGCTAAGAAGTGTTTTGAACGACATTTCTACTGTAATAAATTATTTAAAATATATTTATCTTACAATAAGGTAGAATAACACAAATAGTCGTATTTAATATAGGTAAGGATAACCTTATATTAAATAAGATTATTTGACGACATCTGTGGCCTGTCCTGAAGTTGTAGTTCCGGACTCGATCCCTGGTTAGATTAGATCCCAGGTAGCTTCGTATTATCATTCGTATCGTCATCATCATTAAATACTTAAAAAAACACATAACTTTAAAAACCTCGTTAAGTCTCATTACCTCTCCACTCTTACTTGAAATATCCTTATCAATATATTGTAGTTTATGTAAGTTTTTATGTTATAGTTATATATTTATGTAAAGTAGTTTTGTATGTAGGATTATTTGTTATTTTGGATAGTATATTTTAGTTTATGCAATATTTTTTTGTTTGCTGCACCAGGCCGATGACGTTTCTCTTTTCCGTCTACTTGACTGGAAGAGATCGCTTGGCGATAAGTCCGCCTTTGTATCAAATTACCAATTGTTTTCTCCAAGTACCTATGTATTATATTTTTGTCTTGTGGTGCAAAAAGCTTTCATTCATTCATTCATTCATTCATCATCAGGTCTTTTTAGTCTCCACTGCAGGAGCATGACCCTCTCTGTACTACCAGAGCCATATTTTACCAGAGCAGACAGGTAGCTTAATCTGCGTGATTTATCCGTATATATTTATTTATATGGAAAAGTAAGCTTCATCTAGGTCTAGAAAAAGTAATTTTGATAAAATGAAATCTACTTCACTGTGAACATGGCAACTGCAATGATGCCGAAAATACCAGACAAATTTCAACCAATTGCTGTAATCCTCGCAGTGAATATAATAGTGATTTATGTTGTTTAAATAATACCCCTATTGTAGGGGGTTTTATATTGACTGTACCTAGATATTTTTTTATGTATTATACATGAAAATTAGCGCGTGCTATGAGGCGTGCGGATTTAAGAGCCCGACATATGCCAGGCGGCGTGGCCATACAAACGCGGATGGTCTAAACGCGTTGGCTACTTTGGATATTTTCGTTTTTTAGGAATATTCAAGGGTTATTCGAAAAAGAAAAACATATGATGGCTGCCTTATCTGTAATGCAATAATAATCAAAAGTTTCAAGGTTAAAAACATAAAAAAAAAGCTTAATTTTAATGTATTTGGTGAATAATGCTATATACCGAGTAAATTAGACGTGATTTGGAGGCAACTTTGCAATTTTTTTCTATCGAGAAAATTTAACGCAATCGTGTTTTTGAGTCATATAGTTAACAGAGTTAGTCCTGAACTTTGCTGCATTTTTATTTCAACTTGAGTATTTAATTATTATTGATATAACAGTCAATCATGCAAAGCAGTGTGAGGTAGTACGGACCCTTAATAGAAAGGAGTTTACCATTGCTGGACTGCTGGTGATCATGCAGAGGTCGGTTTTTGGCACCTGGGGTAGGCTCCCTAGTCCTTAGGCTCATTTGAACTTACTTAAGGGATCGGTCACCTTCCAGTACTAGCAAAGCAAACAGGACAGGGGTGTCCTCAACTGCCTGTCCGGTGGTTGCAGGAATCGGGTCTACCGGCTTCCCCAGCTGCTACTTGCTTTTCCCCCATTTATCCGAGTGAGTAGTATTCTAATACCTTTGTGACGTCCACTCGTAGGTAATGAAACAACCACAGTCAGTTTTCAATGACAAGTTTTGCATGTCCGCTCGCAGTGGCGGACGTCGGCCGACTGCCGCGCCCCCCACCCCGCGCGGTGCATACGCAACTTACATTGCCTTTATTCCAATACGTCACAACCTTCATTCCTTTCCCAAATCCAACGATTTCCTATCGTTCTCCAGCTTCAAAACGCTTTTGATGGGCAGATTCGGAAGCACAAGGAGTCAAAGAAACTGCGCTCGCCAAACCGTCTGCCAAGCGTGGCGAGCAAGGCAATATCTTCCCATAAATATAAATAAATCCTTATTCTTACTAATATTATAAATGCGAAAGTGAGTTTGTTTGTTTGTTTGTTACGCTTTCATGCCGTAACTACTGAACCGATCATCATGAAATATTGGACACTAGTTCTCTGGAGTACGGAGAAGGACATAGGCTACCTATTATATATATTTTATCCCGGGAAAAAGTACTATTCCTGAGGGATCGAAGCGGGCGAAAGCTAGTTTAAATATATATAGACAAATCACACAGATTGAGCTAGCCCCAAAGTAATTTCGAGACTTGTTTTACTAACTCAAATACATATATAGATAAACATCCAAGACCCAGGCCAATCTGAAAAAGATAATTTTTCATCTTGACTTGACCGGGGTCGAACCCGGGCACTCTCGTGTCGCAGGCTGGCGTGTTAACCACTGCGCCACGGAGTTCGCCATGGAACGAAGAATCCTTTGTCCAGCAGTGGACTTTTAACGGCTGTGATGATGATGATGATGACTAGTAAAGCGGAGCTTACTTCATCCTATCAGCCTTAGAGTGAGTCATGTGTACACTAGTGATGCAAACTACCTACCAAACATTCATTATTGCTTCAAAACCGTATTAAAATATCTAGAAACATCAAATCAAAAATATAAATTCAGAATTGTTTTTATTTGAGTCCTCTCATATCATAATCTGTGAAAATTAAGTTTTAACTTCGCCGGACTTTGTGCTGTCATTTCGTATTATAAAGAGATTTATTCTGACATCGACTCGGAAAAAGTTACTTTAACAGAAAATAGTTAAATTATATTCTTTCAAATAAGTTATTTCTAGGTTATTTCGTGTTTCGGTGTTATTGTTATTTCTATGTGCGTTTATCAATCGTCGGAATGATGTGTTTTTTTTGCCGACTTTAAAAAAGAGGAGGTTATCAATTCCATTGTATTTTAAAAATATTCGTTAATTTAGAACTTCGTCATTCAAAGATTCAAGAATTAAGGGAGTAAGAGAAACTTAGTAAGTATATCTGTTGTAGGCATAGAAGACGCCATTTTTTTCAAACCTATGGTTGTAGGTATATATAAATTATTGTATTAACTTTGTATGAGACGATTATTTAGTATTTCGGTACACTGTCTTTAGTTCCGCCATTTGTTACCATGCTGGTCTTTGGAGGAAGCCCTAGAACTAGGTGGACGGACGACTTGACACATTTTGATAGAAATTAGTAGAGTTTAGCGCAAACCAGAGATATGTGGAAACAAAGAGAGCCCTTTTGTACGGGTTAGGGGACTAATCATCCCACTCAAATTGGCTCAGGGACCAGTAATGTCGATTTTATTCAAATTCCCGGGCAATGCTGGGCGTACCTACGCCATCATTTATAAAATATCTTATCCTGCATTATATAAAAATAATTTATGTCGATATGTCAGATTAATACTTTTAATTCAACAGCATTTATTTCTACTCTACTGTAAGGTAATCATATATTTACAACTTTCATTTGTAATCAAATTTACAAATAAATAAATATATAAAAAATAAAATATAATAATCTCGACGTTCCCCTAACGTTCACTCGACGTTCCCTTATTATGCATTTCGCAATTTTTCGTTTATGTGTGCTATAAGACATTGCTTCGTACCAAATTTCAAGGTTCACGGGAGGTAACGGGAAAAATCGAAAATTTGCGGCATAAACGGCTGGTTCTTTTGTTTGCGTTGGCCAAGAAGTTTTTTTTTCACAGCTCCAAGGGACAGTATTTGATATGAATTTTAGCTTGATACATCCACGCGTTCCTGAGAAAGACAGTCTTGACAGATAGACAGGCAACAAAGTGATCCTATAAGGGTTCTATTATTTTCCTTTAGTGGTACGGAACCCTAAAAAGACGCGAATCATTATTAGTAGAGGATTTGCGTGACCTTGCGACGTCGTCGCGTCCACAGTCACCTTTGCGCAATAAAAAGTTGATGGGCTTCCGAAACGTTAGAATTAATCACATTATTTAATCACCCCGGGGTTGATGATTCATTTGCCGTTTATGGAGGTTTTTAAAGCGTTTGTCGTCTTCCTTTTAATAAGGTAGTTGCTGCGAGCAATTTAATGAATATATTTATAAAATAGCATCGCTTCAAGATGGAAAAGATACTCAATTGTTATCGCGGTGTTAATTTATAGCTGTCTCCCATCCACGTTGGGGCCAGCTGCTTCTCTTCCCGCACAAATCGTAAAAACTGATCGATGGATTGGGCTAAAATCTGCAAAATCATGTCAATAGGTGATGCGGCTAGCAATCCATCACTATTTGATTCCGTTTTCCATCTACACGCCCTCTAACATGCAAAATGTGGCCATAAGGTCTTGTAGGCCTAGGCTCTATCTACTCTGCTAGAGAAAAACACGTGATATTATTTATGTATGTAACTAGCTGTCGCCCGCGGCTCCGCTCGCGTTAATGCCCATCCCGCGGGAACAGTACTTTTTCCGGAATGCAATGTAGCGAGTTAATCCAGGTAATAACATATATGTGGGAAGAGGTTTTAATACTTAGTTTTGGTCTATGGTTAGATTGTGAAAGAAGATGTCAAAGAATGTAAGACGCAATAATTATTGAAGACTACGATTTGCGTAAAAGATTATTAATTCAACACGTTGTTACTTCTTCCAATCCCACATATATGTGTGTGAAATTTCGTTAAAATTCGTTCAGCCGTTTGTCAGTTCAGTCCAAAGCCATTAAAAGTTTTACGTTGATAAGTCTATGAACAGGTAAATAAAATAAATAAGTAAATAAATATATAGGGACACATCACACAAATTATAATAATAATAATAATAATAACTTTTATTTTTCTCCAAAAAATCCTATAACTATGACATGTACAATATGACATGTACGAAATTTTTCTCAAAATCTTTACCAGACAATTGAGCTAGCCTAGCCCCACAGTAAGTTGTGAACTTGTGTCGTAGGATACTAACTCAATGATACTATATTGTATAATATATACTCATATAAATAAACATTCAAGACCCATCAGGACAATCTGAAAAAGATCGTTTTCCATCATGATCTGACCGGGGATCGAACCCGGGCACCCTCGTGTCGCAGGCTGGCGTGTTGACTACTGCACCACGGAGCTCGCCGAAACAATAACGTGGGAAGGACAACACCTGTTCATAGTGTAAAGATTAAGCCATCTTCTCTCGCTTTATCTCATGACAATAGAGTTTATTTTACCACAGCAGTGTGACGTAGTTCACTAGACTGCAGTACGAAACCTGTACAATGCTATCTGGGCGCTGCCGACAGTTTTCTAAACTGAAAACTATTGTTGAAGTTGCATTGTGTTGTGTCTGTGTGTACATGTTGCTGGAACTTTGCTTGGGTATTATTTAGCAGATTATTTATAAGATGCCATTTTAAAATCATACATGTTGAATTTGAATCCTATAGAAATATTTAAATCTCAGAATACAGTAGAATACTAAATCGTAATAACCTTTCATATAAAAATCGATTTCAAACAAACTATTAATCCGATTTTAATGAAATTTAAATGGCCCAATTGAAAGTAAACCGATTCAAATATTTTTTTTTAATCGGTTCATAAATGACAAAGATAAGAAGTAACAAACATTAAACAAAAGAAAAACCAAATTGATAACCTCCTCCTTTTTTGAAGTCAGTATCATAAAATTAATTCTTTAGGAATACATTTTATGAATACATACAAATTTACCCGTCGAAATTTTTCTCAAAATCTTTACCAGAGCTTCTACCTACTGAACAGAAAATCTTTTTCCTTTTTTAGACTTTCGCGCTTTAAACTATAATTATGTATATAAACGGGACTTAGCACGAACCTTTCTATTATTTGTTTCAGACAATCTTTAGGCGGCATTCGTTTGATAAATCTGACACCAGTAATGGTACACTTACTAAAACCAGCCAACTGCATTATTTAATATATTTAGAGAGGTTCTACTTTAAATAAAATAATGATACTCATATTAGCCCATTCTCAAGATCGACTTTTATGGCTTGCTCGGGAAGAGAAGCATGTACATTCTTTGTTTTTTTTTTTCCAGCATGGAAGAAACGGATCTCCATCCGGAGTACAGGTAGTTTTATTTTCCGGGTCGAAAATCCTATGACACATTATTATTATAAAAATCGTACTGGTATCTCATAAATCGTACATCTTCCATACTGGTCTGGGAGAAAAGAAAAAACGTAGAATGTACCAGCTTCTCTTCCCGCGCAGATCGTAAAAGCCGATCTTGGGAACTAGCAAAATTCCGAGGAAGCATGTTAATAGGCGATGCGGCTAGCAACCCATCACTATTTTGATTCCGTTTTCGACCTAATGCCCACAGACATGCTAAACTTGGCCTTCGGTCTTATAAACCTAGGCCCTATCTACCCCGCATTGGAAAAAGACGAGATATTATGTATGTATGTCGTACTGGGTGAGAGCGTGATACACCCCAAAAACGATAACCCATTCAAATTAAATAACTGGAAAGCATTTGCGTTTGGCAGCATATTATTTATCTATCTGGTATTTATATTTTCTTTGTACGCACCTACTCGCGGTAATAAATCGTGGAGATCCCTAAATCGAGGGGTATTGAGATTTACGCGAAGATTTTCGGCTTCTATTGATTATTGGTCAGTAAGCTCTACAGATCCCTATCCAGGGTTGTAGCTAGAGTCGAATTTGGGGTAGCGCAGCATTGGTTATCATCATCATCAGGTCCTTTTCAGTCCACTACAGGAGCACGACCCTCTTTGTACTACTAGGGCCATACTTGGCCAGAGTAGCCAGAGGACTTGGCCTACACTCTCCACGCTGGCCAGACGGGTGGGAGAGGTCTCTCAGATGTTTATAAGCTTTGTTTAGCTTGTATTTCCTAAGTCGCCTTCTACGACATCCACGGTTAGTCTTGGAGTGGTCCTATTCTACTCTGCCGGATACCACACGGCTACATTGCATTGGTTATAGTAGGACGCTTCAAATGACATATATACACTGAAGAAAGAATTATTATAATATGAAAAGAATCTCAAAAACTGTGGTGTGTCCGGCAAAGTTTAGATACATTTACTTTGAGACAATTTACTTTGCGTGCTTCCACCACCAGTTAGTTCATGCAAATTGCTGGCCAGCACCCACCCGCTACTGTAAGTCCCTTCATGCCAGCCACCAATAGTTGGCATGCAGCCCTGGTCTATACTGCTGCATCCGTTGAAGCTGCAGCAATGTCGGCCGTCGTGCTCGCGACACGTGTTTTGCCTCTATATATATAGTATGTTTGCAAATGTGGAGTTGTGGTACGAGCTATCAATACATATAAGGTTTTTCTACAATGTTTGATTCACAAAACGCTTTCTTTGATCGTTGTTATGCTACATAATAAACCAATGTTATTAGTTGTTTTGGCTGTACGTATGTCGGTTCGTAATAAAGTCTTCTCAGTATAGACGGATTTTACTATTACTCACATACTCACAAACAAAACAAAGAAAAAAGGAACACAGAAACAAAACAGAAAAGCTTCGTCCATTTTTTTTTTTAATAAGATCAGTTTTAAATATATACTTATCCCTCCTTTTCAAAAATTTGATTAAATTCAAAGATAACCACCCTCCTTACTTGACGCTTGTACCCAATCGGATATTTTCTTAGGAAAGGTACTTAAAAAAGAAAGAAATAATATCAAATTTATAAAAAGTCTACAAATATTACTAATAAATAAATGTTAGAATAAACTATATAAACTATTCCATGCTGGTCTGGGCGAAAAGAAAAAACGTAGAATGTACCAGCTGCTTCTCTACCCACGCAGATCGTATAAGCCGATCGAGAGAATGGGTAAAATCTGAGGAATCATGTTAATAGGCGATGCGGCTAGCAACCTATCACTATTTTGATTCCCTTTTTCCATCTAATGCCCACCAACATGCTAAATTGGCCTTCAGGTCATATAGACCTAGGCTCTATCTACCCTGCAAGGGAAAAAGACACGATACTATGTATGTATGTATGCTATATGTATGAATTAATATCCAAATTTTTTAAGATTAAAAATAATCAATAATAAAATATTTTGAAATCTCGACATTGTTATTATTATGAAAAGTGTAATAGTCATTATGATATTCATGCAAACGTATATTATGTGTATTTTGAAAAAAGAATAGTTTATAATTTGTAAGTAAAGTGGCATTTATCTGCCACCTACGAGTATATCCAGCAATTGTGCTCAAAACATGCGCCCCTGAGTTGGCTCCGGTGTTAGCACGCCTATTCTCGCTGTCTTACACCTCAAGAAAAGTCCCGTCTTCGTGGAAAGTAGCCTACGTTCACCCTATTCCTAAAAAGGGTGACCGCACAGACCCGTCTAACTATCGGCCTATTGCGATAACCTCCCTGCTCTCTAAGGTGATGGAGCGTGTGATAAACATCCAGCTCCTTGGTTACCTTGAAGATCATCAGCTAATTAGTGACCGTCAATACGGGTTCCGCCACGGGCGTAGTGCTGGTGATCTTCTTGTGTACTTAACGCACCGATGGGCAGCCGCCATCGAGAGCAAGGGAGAAGCACTGGCATTTAGTCTAGATGTCACAAAGGCTTTTGACCGGGTCTGGCATAAGGCTCTTCTCGCGAAGTTACCATCTTTCGGGCTTCCTGAGGGACTATGCTTGTGGGTCGCTAGTTTCTTATCTGGGCGAAGCATTCAGGTCGTTGTAGACGGATTATGCTCCGATATCATGCCCATCAATGCTGGCGTCCCCCAAGGATCTGTTTTATCACCTACGCTGTTTCTTCTGCACATCAACGACATGCTTAACACTAGTTGCATCCATTGCTATGCAGACGACAGTACGGGTGATGCATATTATGCAGGTCGTGCAAATATCCCTCAAACACAGGTGGAGGAGAACAGAAAGAGACTTGTGTCTGACATTGAGACCTCTCTGGAGCAGGTCTCTGAATGGGGTAAACTAAACCTAGTTCAATTCAACCCTACTAAGACACAAGTCTGCGTGTTTTCCGCTAAGAAGACCCCATTTAACATAGCACCGAAGTTTCAGGACACCTCTCTTACCATTTCTAAGAGTATTGGGATCCTTGGCGTCGATATTACGAAGGAGGTCCAATTCCAGAGTCATCTGGAAGGTAAAGCCAAAATGGCTTCTAAAAAACTTGGGGTGCTCAATAGAGCGAGGCAGTACTTCACTCCGGGTCATAGACTTTTATTATATAAAGCTCAAGTCCGGCCCCACATGGAGTACTGCTCTCATATCTGGTCTGGTGCACCTCAATACCAACTCCTTCCTCTTGATTCCATCCAACGCCGGGCAATTCGTATTATCGACGATCCCACACTCACAGACGATTTAGACACCCTCGGTCTACGGAGAGACGTTGGCTCTCTGTGTGTATTTTACCGTCTATACTATGGGGAGTGTTCTGAAGAACTTTTTGAATTGGTGCCACCGTCACCTTTCTACCACCGCACCGCTCGCCACAGGAGTAAAGTCCATCCCCACATCCTTGACACTTAGGTCTCCAAAAATGTCAGAGCGTCACGTGGTTTTTTTCCTCGTACAGCAAGATTGTGGAATGGACTCCCTCCCGAGGTTTTCCCTGTGTGCTATGACTTGAGGTCCTTCAAAAGGCGTGTTTACAGGTATCTTAAGAGTCGGCAACGCATCAGCAGCTCCTCTGGTGTTGCAGATGTCCATGGGCGACGGTGACCACTTTCCATCAGGTGGCTCGTCTGCTCGTTTGCCGGCGGATATACATAAAAAAAAAAAAAAATATTTGCTGTGTCCTTGCAGAGTGTCACTTGTAAGTTTGTATTGTCTTTAACTTCTTAACTTGTGGCTTGTAATGAGATTTGAATCGTGAAAGAATAATAATCTACAGATAGTACCTACCTATGGGTAATATACAATCCCATACCGGGTCAATCCCTAGTTTTAAGATTTACGTGCTGACTGCGTCCGCGCGGAGCGATTAAGATGCCTCTGCGTCCAGATAAAATTCTGGACCCTTATATCATGGCATTAGGGGCTCTGGGGGCCGCAGTAATGGCGCCCTTCGATGGCACATGAAAAATTGCTCGCTCCGAGGGTTTCAGGCGACACCGACATTTTCTCGAACCTTACTAAGTTGATATAGAGACGTTTTTGTATCATTACTTTTACGGTTTATGTGTGCGACTGTACGTAGATAGATTGTGAAGATAATGACGCACAAAATTATCATTTTCATGTAATTATACAAATCGCTAGTCAATTGGCTGGATATCTATGTATATTTGGTGAGCTCTGTGGAGTTGTGGTTAACACGCCAGCCTGCGACACGAGGGTGCCCGGGTTCGATCCCCCGTCAGGTCATGCCGGTAAACGATCTTTTTCAGATTGACCTGGGTCTTAGATGTTTATCTATATAAGTATCTATACAATAGACACAAGTTCACAACTTACTGTGGGGTTAGCTGACGCTCGATCGCTGACATAACGTGTTCCACAAAATTATGTACTTAACTTGAAATTGTATATGACATGACATCAGAAATAAAAGAAAAGATAAAAATATCATACAAAGCCCTTCAAGCAAGTAGGCGACCAATACTGTTGGAAAGAGTTTCCGCGTCTTCTTCTCTGCAGTGGTCGGTTCCGAAACGCTAGTAGTTTGTTTGATTTTAACAAAAATTCATACAATGAATATAATTTAATAAGTATTATTTAAAATGTAAAATGTGCCTATTTTCTGAATAAATCTTTGAATCTTTATTATTGTGATATGCCTGTGCTATACGCAATAGTACATTACTGCAGCGGCTGGAATAAGAGCCATTGATGAAGCCGAGGCACACATACTTGTGTACATATGTACGTAGAGATTCAATTTACATGCTTCCAGATCAAAGTGGAAGAATTATTTGAGTAAATTAAAAAACAACAATAGTTTTTCATTCGCCAAATTGTTAATAAGTTCTTTTTTTGAATAACTTCTTTTTATTCGTAAGCCAGTTCGAATTTTATGTAAAAACTTTGATTAGTTACCTCTTTGGTTGCATTATTTCGTAGTAAACCGGTCATTTCATTTTTAAATTACACGACTCATCGGAAAGATGACTTTTTTTTTAATTCTATGGCTACAAGCATAGAAGTATGAAGTCGCCATTTTTTTTAAAAAGTTGATTGAGAAATGAACGCCAGATGGCAAACTAACTGTAACTAAAGCATGTCTCCTTGGGTATGCTTTTGAAAAATAGGCTTCAGAGTTTTAAGCAATAGAAACTTATAGTATAATT
Organism: Elegia similella; assembly: GCA_947532085.1. Classification (NCBI taxonomy): domain Eukaryota; kingdom Metazoa; phylum Arthropoda; class Insecta; order Lepidoptera; family Pyralidae; genus Elegia; species Elegia similella. The sequence continues at coordinate 30,139,476 of OX383927.1, read as the reverse complement.
GGCATCGCTGGTATTTTAGGTAGAGCAGCCATTAGTTTTTGGCTAAACTGCTTAGGTATGTAGGTTTTTGTGGGGTGTATAACTTCTGGTTGCTAAAGCTTAGGTTGCTACTTTACGGTTAGGCCCATTTTAATCATTCCTCGTTTCACCTAAAAATACTGCAAAGGCTTTACTTTTATCAAGTTTTTAGGGTTCCGTACACAAAGGGTAAAAACGGGACCCTATTAATTTCGCTCCGCTGTCCGTCTGTCTGTCTGTCCGTCTGTCACCAGGCTGTATCTCATGAACCGTGATAGCTAGGCGGTTGAAATTTTCACAGATGATGTATTTCTGTTGCCGCTATAACAACAAGTACAAAAAAATAGAATTAAATAAATATTTAAGGGGGCTCCCATACAACAAACGTGATATTTCTGCTTGATTTTGCTGATTATTGATATCGGCAACAAGTAGACAATTCACAGAATATTTAGGTATACATTCACTTTTAAAACAAATAATTAAATAAAATATAAAATTAATATTAAAGGCAAAAAGTCATGTCTTTTGTATGGGAGCCCCTCCCATACAAAAGACATGACTTTTTGCCGTTTTCATAGATAACGGTACGGAACCCTTCGTGCGCGAGTCTGACTCGCCCTTGACCGGTTTTTTTATTATTCTACCTGTATAGTAACATACAAAAACGTTGATTGGGAAGGAGTTTCACATTTTGTAGTAGGTATTTGCTTTCTCCATATGGATTTTAAACAGGACTTTATAGAAAGATATTGGGGACCATTTATCCTAATCCTAATCCTAACTAATATTATAAATGCGAAAGTGAGTTTGTTTGTTTGTTTGTTTATTTGTTTGTTTGTTTGTTACGCTTTCACGCCGTAACTACTGAACCGATCATCATGAAATTTTGCATACAAGTTCTCTGGAGTACGGAGAAGGACATAGGCTACCTTTTATCCCGGGAAAAAGTACTGTTCCCGAGGGATCGACTTTGACGCGGGTGGAGCCGCAGGCGAAAGCTAGTAACACATAAATTATTTCCTAGAGTTCACCAGTGACTGCGTGGACTTGGACCACGTTTCTGAGCCGTAAGTCATCACTATAGTTTCTGAGCAACACACTTTGATTGAAGTATCAAGTTACGTAATTTTATAATTGGTAGATACATATATAGAAAACATCCAATACTTTTTTTTAGGTATATCCGACGGCAAACGAGCAGACGAGCCACCTGATGGAAAGTGGTCACCATCGCCCATGGACATCTGCAACACCAGAGAAGGTGCTGATGCGTTGCCGACTCTTAAGATACCTGTAAACACGCCTTTTGAAGGATTTCAAGTAATAGCACCCAGGGAAAACCTCGGGAGGGAGTCCATTCCACAATCTTGCTGTACCTACGAGGAAAAAAACCCCGTGACGCTCTGACATTTTTGGAGACCTAAGTGTCAAGGATGTGGTGATGGACTTTACTCCTGTGGCGAGCGGTGCGGTGGTAGAAAGGTGACGGTGGCACCAATTCAAAAAAATTTTCAGAACACTCCCCATAGTATAGACGGTAAAATACACATAGAGAGCCAACGTCTCTCCGTAGACTGAGGGTGTCTAAAAAAGGCTGTCTAGAAGAGGGTGTCACCCAGGCCAATCTGAAAAATATCGTTTTCCATCATGACTTGACCGGGATCCAGCGATTCAATCGCACTCGCGGCAACACTCAGCCACAGAGATCTTCTTATATTGGCATATTTAGATTTAAGTTTGCAAATAGACGAGTACCAAAAGTTTCAGCAGTTTTTGCGTAATACTCCAAACAGACCGATTTTAGATACATTAGCAAAAAGCAAAGGTTGTGACCTACTGGGATTAAGTTGCGGGCAAAAGCTTTATTTACTTGTGGATACATGGTATTCGTCATCAAGGCTTTTTAGTTTCCATTGCAGGAGCATGACCCTCTCTGTACTACCGGAGCCATACTTGGCCAGAGCAGACACAGGATTTGGCCTACACTCTCCTCGCTGGGCAGACGGGTTTGAGAGGTCTCATTGATGTTTAAGAGACTTAGAAAATACAAGCTAAACATAGCTTTGTTTAGCTTGTATTTCCTAAGTCGCCTCTTACGACCTTCATGGGAAGACTAGGAGTGGCCCTATTTAACGAGTTAATACGGACGGTATTTACTATTTTAGATCTTGAAAATATCAGCTCCAATATTAATAATCTAGAAAAAACCAGCTCCTGAACACGAAGTCTATCCTCGTATCTTGATACGTCGCCGTTTACGCGGAGGGCTTATCAGCTAAGTGTCCCACAGATTGCCATTAAATAATATTTCACTAGGGTAACCAGAATATTATGAAATACCTATTTTGATTTAACTCTTAACTCGGAACTACTTATGGAGAACTGCCCGCCCGCGGCTCCGCACGCGTCAATGTCGATCCCTCGGGAACAGTTCTTTTTCCCGGGATAAAAGGTAGCCTATGTCCTTCTCCGTACTCCAGAGAACTTGTATGCAAAATTTCATGATGATCGGTTCAGTAGTTACGGCGTGAAAGCGTAACAAACAAACAAACAAACAAACTCACTTTCGAATTTATAATATTACTAGCTTTCGCCCGCGGCTCCGCCCGCGTCAATGTCGATCCCTCGGGAACAGTTCTTTTTCCCGGGATAAAAGGTAGCCTATGTCCTTCTCCGTACTCCAGAGAACTTGTATGCAAAATTTCATGATGATCGGTTCAGTAGTTACGGCGTGAAAGCGTAACAAACAAACAAACAAACAAACAAACTCACTTTCGAATTTATAATATTACTAGCTTTCGCCCGCGGCTCCGCCCGCGTCAATGTCGATCCCTCGGGAACAGTTCTTTTTCCCGGGATAAAAGGTAGCCTATGTCCTTCTCCGTACTCCAGAGAACTTGTATGCAAAATTTCATGATGATCGGTTCAGTAGTTACGGCGTGAAAGCGTAACAAACAAACAAACAAACTCACTTTCGCAATTATAATATTATTTATTATTATATTTATATTTATTTATTATTATTATTATTTATATATTTATAAAATTATTATATAAGGAATAAGGATAAGGATAAGGATTCATACACTCGTGGATCAGTAAAATGAGAATTATAATTATCAATTAATTTACTAATTTTAATATCACGATGAGAAGAAAATAAATAATTTAGTGTATTGATAGATACGAGTAGTTAAGGTGAGGTTATGTGAGACTTTTTCACGCAATTATTACTGTATGGATTTCTATATGGATTGTTATACTAAATGAACGAAAAGCACTTGCATCACTCTTGGACCAGATTTAAGAACTTAGAGAAATGAAAGGAAGAGACTAACGAAAAGATAATAAAAAAGAAAAAGTAGATTAATAGAAAGGTTATAAATAATTTTTCATAAAAAAATCGACTTTGACTAAACCGTATGTGATAAAATTTAAATGGAACCAACTTGAAAGCATCACATTCAAACAAAAAAAAATTATAATCGGTTAAATGACGAAGCTTTTAACAAACATTTTAAAAAAATCGGCCAAGTCCGAGTCGGACTCGCGCACGAAGGGTTCCGTATCGTTATCTATGAAAACGGCAAAAAAAACATGTCTTTTGTAAATTTTTAATATTAATTTAATTTTGATTTAATTATTTATTTTTAAAGTGTATATATAAGTAAATATATCGTAAATATTTCAAGTGTCTACCTGTTGCCGTTATCAATAACGAGCAAAAAAATCACGTTTGTTGTATGGGAGCCCTCTTAAATATTTATTTAATTCTATTTTTTAGTATTTGTTGTTATAGCGGCAACAGAAATACATTATCTGTGTAAATTTCAACCGTCTAACTATCACGGTTCATGAGATACAGCCTGGTGACAGACGGACAGACAGACAGACAGACAGACAGACGGACAGCGGAGCGAAATTAATAGGGTCCCGTTTTTACCCTTTGGGTACGGAACCCTAAAAATACAACTGAATTCATACAAACAACTCGTTTTTTTAAGTTTGTTGAAAATAAAAACAGTGAGTTGTCAACCCTACGCGCGTTGATGACAGGGTAGGGCGCAGGGCTGCCGTTTGTTAAATACGGTGTTATTATTTAGAGGGTGCGAAAAGGGTGGGCCGTATGTCTTTAAGGTTAGTGGCCAAAGGGATTTAGATTGTTTTATAATTAAATTTGCTCGCCTTCATAGGGACGATGTCTGGTTAATTAAACTCATAACGTGGTGACATTGGTGTGGATATCTACCCGACTAACTCAAAAGGGGAGGGAAATGATTTTCTGGGTATAGAATGGATAATTTTAACACATTTTGGGACACTCGCGCGCGACGCATGAAACTAAGAAACTCGGTTCTGTATATTGTGAGAGTTTATCTATCTAAACCATGCATCTTTGTGCATCAGCTGTGTTGCCACGGAACCCGGGAATGCTGTTATATTTTTTTTTTTTATTTACTTTGAGACAATTTACTTTGCGTGCTTCCGCCACCAGTTAGTTCATTCGTTGCTTGTCATTCGAACGATCAACATCTAGGTTTCACTGCCTGAAGATGCCTCGTGTAGAGGCGAAACACGTGTCGCGAGCACGACGGCCGACATTGCTGCAGCCTCAACGGATGCAGCAGTATCGACCAGGGTTGCATGCAACAACTATTGGTGGCAGGTATGAAGGGACTAACAGTAGTGGGTGGGCGCTGGCCAGCAATAGTTTGCATGAACTAACTGGTGGCGGAAGCACGCAAAGTAAATTGTCTCAAAGTAAATGTAACTTTGACTTCCGCAAAGTAACACCTGAATCTATTAACTATGTTATATTTTTGCCAAGCCTCAAGCCTCAAGCTCAAGAACAACAGAGTAAGTTGTACATAGACTCAAGGTCGCAGGTTCAAATTCCGGCAGCTTGAAAAATTTGTCCACCATATTGTATTTCAGTATATCAAAATAGCATTGCGAATGCAAAATTTAACACTTAAAAAAATAAACAACAGAGTACATATCTATTTGTCAAGGCTTGGAACTGAACGCTATCATGTTGGTCTGGGTGAAAAGAAAAAACGTAGAATGTACCAACTGCTTCTTTTCCCGCGCAGATCGTAAAAGCCAATCGAGGGAATCGAAAATATCGATAGTCGAAAATCGATGATGAAAATCTATTATCTATATTTTATTAGGTATTTGATTCATGCACCAATATGTTTAACTTGAGCTTAGTGGTCTTAAAAATACCTGGACCCTGTCTACCCCGCAAGGGAAAAAATCTTATGAACTGAACCAACAGAGTTTGGTGCCGCAGCGGCCGTCAAGTGTTTGTATGACACGGTACAAAAGTGTAAGTACATAAGTACTAGTACTTACGTACATAACTGCTGCCGTGGTCCATGGGTAAGGCGTTTGGCTGTAGACCCGGGGGTCGTGGGTTTAATTCCCACAAAAACTGGAAACAATGAAACAAAGTATACTTCATACTTTGTTTCGTTGTTTCCAGTTTGGTTAGGACATTGCAGGCTTTTATCACCTGATTGTCTGATAATGAAGATGATTCCGTGCTCCAGAATGCACGTTAAGCCGTTGGTCCCGGCTGCCATCTGGTAGTCGTTTAAGGAACCACGTCAGAGGCCGAGAGGGTTCCGAAGAACTCTGACACCAGGGTGTGCATGGTTGATGGACCGTGTACCTACAGGAAATGATGATGATGATGATACGTACAGAAGTCTACTCTGCAAAGGTATTCAAAGAAATATCCACTCAATGTAGTTAGCGATACGGTGTAATTTAGCTCGCGTCATAACGCATCACCTTTTAGTTTAGATACCTACAGCAAGCCAATTTCATACTTATAGCTCTCAACAAACGATTCATAATTCGTTGACGTCGGTGAACACTTGTGACCAAAGGCGCGTCGTTCCTGCCAGATTTGTCCGGTTTTCCTCCGAAGGTGTCGCTGCGCACACCTTCGGAGGAAAACCGTAGATATATTTTTTTATTTTATTTTATTTTATTCGAAGAATTTACAGCCTTAGAGTTACACTATAATAATGTAATATGTGTATAACTAAATTAGCCAATTACAAATTCTCATTGATAGATAATAATATAAACATTCAAACCACCATCTACACCAGAAATTCATAAGATGATACGGAAATCAGTATAAAGTATGTTTTCGATACTAACACGGGGAGTGAGACAGGCTTAGTATGGCTTAGTTTACGGTACTAATGTTACAGAATTAACGGTTACAGGTAGTGATGTGTCTGAGAGAAATTCTCTGTTCTCATGAATTCCTTCTCACGGAAATTTGCAGGAAATTTCCAATAATTTTTGAGAATTTCTCAATAATCCCCGCACTCGAGAGAAAGAAGAAGAAATTCTCGGGAAAAGTTTCCGATCCGTTCTCACCGTTCTCGGAAATTTTGAGCACGGCACAACACTCGTTACAGGTGTGTCGAATGTATACGTCATCATCATCATCATCAGGTCCTTTTTAGTCTCCACTACAGGAGCACGACCCTCTCTGTACTACTAGGGCCATACTTGGCCAGAGCAGCCAGAGGACTTCGCCTACACTCTCCACGCGGGCCAGACGGGTTGGAGAGGTGTCTTAGATGTTTATAAGCTTTGTTTAGCTTGTATTTCCTAAGTCGCCTTTAACGACATCCACGGGAAGACTTGGAGTGGTCCTATTTTTCTCTGCCGGATACCACACGACTAAATCTATACGTGTTTGTCTACTAAAAGTTCCAAAATCTAATTTTAGTTTTAGTAACATAACATTGCATCTGTTTCAAATGGGAGCAATGCCATTTCTGTTTTATGCACATTTAAAAAGTGCTAAAACATATTCATTCCTCAAAGTGATATATTGGTCATAAATACGTACAAAGGTACGCTTTAATGACTATCCGTTACTCTGCCGACCGTTAAATCACCTCACTAAGATCAGTTAGCTTTGAGTGTTGCCAGAAACTCTTATACTTGTACAACTCTAGCAGGACGATTCACTTAATTTTCTTTTACGTGTTTTAAACCGTGCGCCGTCCGAATAATTCTAATCCTAAGAGTTCCTAGCAAAATAAATATGATTCTGGTTGCCAAATAATTCATAAAATTAAAGAGACAATTGATAGATAGATAAGAAATGTTAATCAAAACAACTTTGAAGATATTTTACCATTCTGTTGTTGACATTAGGATGTTTTTAAATTTCAATATTTTCACGATACGAAGCATTGTTTGGAAAGTATCTATTTTCTTTTGGAAGGACTTGAAGGTTCAAAACTCATATAGTGGTTAACCATTACATAGTATAAAACAAAGTCGCTTCTCGCTGTATGTCCGTCCCTATGTATGCTTAGATCTTTAAAACTACGCAACGGATTTTGATGCGGTTTTATTTAATAGATAGAGTGATTCAAGAGGAAGGTTTTTAAGTACATTGCACCCGTGCGAAGCCGGGCTCCGGGTCGCTAGTAATGTAATAAACGATATAAAACTTTATGCGCGAGAAACGCAGACAATGGATTTTCTATTGTTATGCGTCCTCATTGTCCTCATTGGACCGTTTTGGTGATTGAGAGGTTAAATGATATTATTATAATCTTTTATATAAAAAAAAAAACCGACTTCAATCAATTTAAATGGGAAATTTAAATGGGACCAACATGAAAGCATACCCTTACAAAAAAAAATATACAAACTTTTACATTCATAAATGACGGAGTTTTGAGGTAACAAACATGAAAAACACAATTGAATTAATGATCTCCTCTTTTTTTTGAAGTCGATTAAAAATAAATGTTTTCACGTGCTTTGGGCTAACGTACTTCTGAGCTATTGCAATAAGAGATATGTTATACCACGGAACCTTCGATCAAATATAATGGTTGATACACAATCTCATACAAAATGAAGCCTTAATAATGTCCCCGAGTCAAAACATCATGCATATTTACAAACAACGACAAAAACGGTACATACTGTAAGCATAACACCATATTTTTTTTCACTTTTGATGTGTATGCTTTTGGATCTTTTCACTGTACCTTCGTCATCGCGAGACGTGTGAATGCTAGCGCGGTTTATTGAAACTGTGGACAAAGCAGCTCCGAAACTCGATTAGCGCGCTGTTTTGCCGGTGCCACTTTTCCAGCGCGAATCGTGTATCTACCATTAAATTTGATCGAAGCACGGAACCCTTTAATCTGTGTACGACGCGCGCACGCCTAGTTTTTATTGAAGTCAGATTTATAGGTCATAAACCACACCGATATCGATTGGAGCCAGGAAACGCACTAAATCGATCTCTTCGCTTTGTTCTAAAGTGTTTCTATTTTTAGTACAAAGTGCCGAGCCGCCCTACGTCAATATACTTCGACACTGAGTTAGCTAAATCTATTTAGCATATGAAATAAATAAATAGTTTTGTTTTTCGTGTGTGTGTAGGTGGCCATCAATGGTATCAGATTTTTCAAGCTGCCCAAGCCGGGACCAATGGCTTAACGTGCTTTCCGAAGCAGGAGCTCGAGATATTTTTATGCCACTTGCCGTCACTCATCCCAATGGCAATGGGGATTGCGCCCGGATGCTTAATATGTTAATCGCGCGAATAAAAACAAAGCGGTGTTTTGAAAGGCCAATTAATCGTAAATAAATCTCCATATTGTACCCCGAAATTATGACAACACCGCAGCCTCGTAAAACAGACTGAGTGCGATTTGAATTAAATCTAACAGTCGTTAGTTTAGTTTATTCACAAATTAGATTGGTTGTTTCGTGGCTCCGTCTCAAAATAAAAATAGTACAGATGTATAGACTGTTTTTTTTTTTACTAAATATTGGATTAGGCATTTGTCTCCCATCTCACCTGATGGTAAGTGACGATGAAGGCAAGGTTGTTACATGTCTATCCAAGAGATACCCATTTATTCTACTTTTGAATGTCCCAGGGCTGTACTTGTCTGGGATTATAGGCGCAGGCAGTTCATTCCACACCTTAGCTACGAGAGCCAAAAAGGAACTGAAAAAGCTTTTAGTTCGACTCTTTGGTATTCCAACGTATTGACTATGGTAATCCCTTTTAGGGTGAAATTTCTGTCTGCGCCTCGTAGTCCGATGGAGAATGGTTAGGGGTTCAACTAGCTCAAAGAGCGCTTTCGCACACTCCAAAATGGATCCTATAAAAATCCGATAGGCAACCGACTTTACGGCGATGCTCCAGGGATTGCAATTTCCTAATTGAGACCACGTCGTTGTTTATGAGCCTGCGGGCTCTTCGGAAAAGGAATGTTATGATTAAACATTATTGGGATTCTTTCTAGGGATTCTTTCCTAAGTAAGATTATTTATCCATGGAACAGAGTATAAAAATTACTAAGTACTTTTGGTACTTGTTATGTCATAATCTTAATTTCTTCTTCGATTTGGGGTCATTCAAACATTACGTAAGCAGCGAATGGGGGGTGGGGGGTATGGGCTAGGCTTATTTTTGCTGACATGGGGGACGGGAGGATTAGCACGGTGATGATATCAGTTTTTGTTCAACAATTTGCAAAATAAACAGATATATTTTGTGAAAATTATGACAATGTTTACGTAAGCTTGGGGGGAGAGAAAATAACTTTTTTACTTTTGCTGACAAGGGGGAGGAAGGGGTTAAAAATAGCTGATATATTGCTTGCGTTATACTTGAACGGTCCCTTTCCTATCTTGATCTAGACTCCATAAAACATCTTCCATAGGTTTCTCTCCATTTACTTATAAGCAACCAGTTTCATATAAGACTTTTTGCTTATATTTATCTCCGTGCCTATGCAATATTATGTTTGCCATTTGTACTCCTCTTATTATTGACTTACCCATATTCAGTAGCCACGATTCCCCTTTCAAATCTCTTGCAACAGCTTGTCGTTATGATTCACAAAAATGCCTACAAGCTTCACTTCTGTAAAAACTCTTTTTGATATCAATCTTCGTCCCAGATGTAATATATGCGCGGGCGCAGAGAATTACAGCAATTTACGAGCGCAGGTTACGGCCCACGGTTATTTTTATTAAAACACCGTTTGTGCGTAAAACATCGCATTTGTTCGGCTGTCAAACGGCTAGTTGCACAACTATCGAACGGACTTCCGACGCCATGAGAAATTGTCTACACGTAAACATGTCGCGTGCTAGACAATATTTTAGAGATTTTGGCAAACGCATTGCTGAAATGAATATAACGGCGAAGCTATTTTACTGTTTAGATAAATATTAGAATATGTTGCAGTGAAATATAAAGGTCTATGTCCTAACTGATATAGTGTTAAAGCATTATTTCTTTTATGCTGTCTCCGTGGCACAGTGGCTAAGGCGTTTGCCTGTAGACCAGGGGTCGTGGGTTCGAATCCCACGGGAAACATACTTTGCTTAGTTGTTTCTTCTCCTGTTTTGAGGAGTCATCATTTATTCATTTCGTGTAGGTGAGCACGGTCAGTCGACCATCCACTCCCTAGTGTCAGAGTTCTTCGGAACCGCCTCTCGGCCTCTGACGTGGTTCCTTTAACAACTACCAGTTGGCAGCCGGGACCAACGGCTTAACGTGCCTTCCGAAGCACGGAATAATCTTTATTATCAGACAATCAGGTGATTCAACCCTGCAATGTCCTAACCAAACTGGAAACAACTAAACAAAGTACGCTTCCCGTGGGAATCGAACCACGACCACGGTCTACAGGCAAACGACTTAACCACGGAGGCAGTTGTTTCTCGGAGAGAAGTTAAGTTATTGAACAAACATACGAATACTGTTAGCAATGAAGTGATTAATAATTTCTTGATAAAAATAATATAATTTCTTGTCTTTTTCAGTGCAATTTAAAGTTCTGTTACAAAAGAAAACCTCGAAAATTAAATAAAAGTCAGGTAAGAGTTTTTTCATTGACGATGCCTAGCCACGTAGACGGGCAGTTGTCCTTGAAAATAGGGCTGTAGTGCGCCAGGTGGATATCTATCAGCTCTGCGACGGGTAGCAGACGGGCAGCTATGGCCTTCAACATTTCCACGACCTGGGGGCCGACCATGGCTGGTTTGGTGGCGAGGGTATCGATGGCGCGGGACCTCAGGGCGAAGTTCACTGTGCTTCGTAGGTGGTACTGTAAAATATATATATATATATAATATATATAATTAGCTTTCGCTCGCGTAAACGGCGTTCCCTCAGGAACACTTTTTCCCGGAATGAACGGTAGCCTATGTCCTTCTCCGCACTCCAGAGAACTTGTATGTAAAATTTCATGATAATCGGTGAAAGTCACGGCGTGAAAGCGTAACAAACAAACAAACTCACTTTCGCATTTATAAGGATTAGGATAATAGCTTTCGCCCGCGGCTCCGCCCGCGTCAATGTCGATCCCTCGGGAACAGTACTTTTTCCCGGGATAAAATGTGCCCTATGTCCTATTCCGTACCCCAGATAACGTGTATGCAAAATTTTATGATGATTGGTTCAGCAGTTACAACGTGACAGGGTATCAAACAAACTCACTTATCCATTTATAATATTACTAGCTTTCGCCAGCGGCTCCGCCCGCGTCAATGTCGATCCCTCGGGAACAGTACTTTTTCCCGGGATAAAAGGTAGCCTATGTCCTTTTCCGTACCCCAGATAACGTGTATGCAAAACTATACGATGCCAGTCATCGTTACAACTTCAGCAGTAACAACGTGAAAACGTAACAAACAAACAAACTCACTTTCGCATTTATAATATTATATAGTAAGGATTCAGTAAGGATAATGAATGATATTCAAAATTTATTAACATTGGCCTGGTTATTTGCGCGTAAAGCGTTTCTTTCTGAAACAATTTCAGATAAATAAGATTATTAAAACTTTTTTACCTGTATAAGCAAGGCAATGGCGAGATGTACAGGCTTGACTTCCAGAGATCGCAGCTTGCGCACCAGCACTCGTGGTGTCAGGTCATCTAGGTTACCTAGGTGTGATATTATTCTTGGTGCCTGAGAAAAAATAAATTGTTACCATACGGGATTTCATTTGGAGCTTAAACTGTCCCACTGCTGGGCAAAGGCTTCCCTCCATTTTTACCACTCAGTCCGATCTTGTGCCTTTTCGGTCTCCATCGAATTTGTCTATGGCATGTTCTTCAATCTTTAAGTAATTTATTTGGGGCACACAGAAAATGCTAAATTTAGGTAACTTTTTTTGGGGTTTCGTACCTCAAAAGGAAAAATCGGAACCCTTATATGATCACTTGGTTGTCCGTCTGTCTGTCTGTCGATCTGTCAAGACCCTTTTTCTCAGGACCGCGTAAAGGTATCAAGCTGAAATTCATATCAAATACTCAGGTCTACTGTCACTTGAAGCTGTAAAAAAATCAAACTTCTAAGTCAACTTAATCAAAAGATACAGCTGGTTATGCCGCCAATTTTCGTGATTGGAAATCAAAACCTACAGGGTACTTTCCAGGATCTATGAATATTGCAATTTGGTACGAAGTAACATCTTATAGCACAGATAAGGGAAAAATTGCGAAAAACAAAAATTTTTGTAACATGTAATAAAAATATTTTAATAATTTTTCGACATACGCAAGGGAATCAAAACCTACAGGGTACTTCCCGTGACCTCAGAATCTTGAAATTTGGTACGAACCAACGTCTTATATCACAGAAAAAGGATTTTTTAAAAATAATTTCAAACTAATTATATATCATGTACGGAACCCTTCGTGCGTGAGTCCGACTTACACTTGGCCGATTTTTTTACGCTGCTGCCCCAATTTGAAATACATTATTTGAACCTGAATTTTTAAATAAAATATCACATAAAAGAGAAAGACATTGCCATTTCTTTAGAGACTGGAAACTGAAGAGGCAATGAAGATAAGAACACTCACAGTAAACATGATGTCGTAGAGTCTGGCACACGCATGGAAGACTTGAACGTCTGCCATTTGGTCGTGCATATCACGACTTTCCACCGTCATGTAGTACCGGTGAGCTGTGTCGATGCGACTCACAGCACTGTTGTTACGGGGAAGATCCTGAAATTATGTTTTCATTTTGTTTTTTGCCCTTAATAATCACACGTGAAGTGTATAATGAAATGTGTACTTAGAATTGGTCGTCAGGGTTTTTTAAGCGACTTCAAAAAAAGGAGTTAGTCGGAAGGTCGGAAGAATCAAATCAGTTGTATTTTTTGTTACTTATTTTTTAATATTTACCTCTAAACTTCGTCATTTATGAGCCGATTGTTTGTTCCGTCGGGTGACTCTTTAGTCATTCTGTGAGCCAGGGTCCAACGCTGATCACGTCGGGGCCACCAATTGGTGGATCTAACTGAAGGTTACGTTGGTTACTACGAAGACTATCATTTAGATACCAGGCAGACCCACCACACGATTTATAATTTATTAACACGTTGTTTGTTTTGTTTTTCGTGTGTGTATGTGGCCAACACTGGTGTCCGATTTTGCAAACTGCCTAAAGGCATCTGACATAGCTTGACGACTTCCATTGAAGATGACAGCAGCCGGAACGCTAGCCGCGTCGCCTACTAATATAATTTCCTCAGATTTTCGCCCATTCCCTCGATCGGCCTTTATGATCTGCGCGGGAAGAGAAGCAGCTGGTACATTTTGCGTTTTTCTTCTCTTCCAGAAGCTAAAGACGATATACTGAGCTGATTATTGGATTTTTCGAGTGACGTTACGAGTATTGGTAAATACAAATATTACATCACTCTTATTTTCGTCGTTACGATATAAGATCCTGTATTAGCCGTGTGGTTTCCAGCGGAGTAGAATAGGACCACTCCTAGTCTTCCCATGGAGGTTGTAAGAGGCGATTTAGGAAATACAAGCTAAACAAAGCTCATAAACATCAATGAGACTTCTCCAACCCGTCTTGCCAGCGAGGCGAGTGTAGGCCAATCCTCCGTCTGCTCTGGCCAAGTATGGCTCCGGTAGTACAGAGATGGTCATGCTCCTGCAGTGGAGACTAAAAAGACCTGATGATGATGATGGTATAAGATCAGATTTTCTATATTCTACGACATGTTATGTTTTCAAAAGCTTACATTGGAGGGTTGCTATGCTTAAATTGTAAATACCTTGGCTATGTCAATGAGCTTCATGACAAGCGAGGAGTAGATTCGTCGACTGATGGCATCTGTACGCCTAGATCTGTAGTTGTCCACTTCCCTGCGATATAATATGTAAACTTAAGTTATATAAAGTAATATATAAACTTTATTTATATGTGAATTACGGGTTACTCACGTACGAAGTCAGCTACAGGCCAGTGCGAATCGGGACGACTCCGTGCGCGCGTCTCGGTTCACATTCGCCCTGAGGAAGACCTCCGGATGAGGTTGAAACATGTCGGCCTGTAGCTGACTTCGTACGTGAGTAACCCGTAATTCACATATAAATAATGTTATTATCTCGCGTTAGTTTTAATCAAAAAATAATATATAAACTATATAGAATAATATATTTATGTACATAAACACGCCAGCCTGCGACACGAGAGTGCCCGGGTTCGATCTCCGGCCAGATCAAGATGGAAAATGATCTTTTTCAGATTGGCCTGGGTCTTGGATGTTTATCTATATATGTATTTGTTATAAAAAAAATATAGTATCGTTGAGTTGAGTATCCCATAACACAAAGTCTCGAACTTACTTTGGGGCTAGCTCAATGTGTGTGATTTGTCCTTATATATTTATTTATAATTGTCAGTATGTTATTTGTAAGAATGTTCTATTGCAAAAATATTTTTTATGTTTAAATTTGTGGTAAAATATCTTTGGTTATGCTATATGTATCTGATTACCATAAATTCTCCTATTTTTTTATCCTAAACAAAAAAATATGAAGACTTTTATAAAAAAAACAACTCAAACATGACGAAATAAAACCTGCTAAGTGCGAATCGCTTCCAGGGTTTCGACAAAATTACAAAAACCACGTCACTTCTTGAATGTGGATTCTGATGTATAGGATGTATTGGAGTCATGAAACCTCTTCCATGCGACTTCTCTTAAGAGGTTAACCAACCAAACTCTTTCTCGGCTGGACACTATTTTTTTCTTAATTATCTGTAGTTGGACGTCTCAATAATAAATGATTCTATATGAAAAAAGAAACAAGTTCCTTGTACAGGTACAGGACCCTTCTTTAATATATTTTATTTATTATTTCGTTTTAGCGGCAGAAAATGTTACCTACGTATTATAATTCAAAAGATACTGCTCTATGACAAGACAGACGGACTTCGGAGACTTGACAATGGGATTCCGTTTTTACCCCTGGGGCACGGATCCCTAAAATAACAATTTGTGTGGTCGACGAGCACTTTTTTTCTAGATCGTATATTTTGTAATAACTTTCGAACGAATGCTCTAATTAACATGAAATTTGGAAGATATGGTCATAATATTATTACAATATTCATCATTTTTGGGCATCGAAATCGGTTCAGTAGTTTATAAAATATTTAAATAAATGTTCTCAAGGCTCACGTCCGCGACGAACTACTAGTAGTAATTAAATTCAAAGTTTGAAGGGCTGCCGTGTCTAAGGGGTCAAGTGAGCTAGACGAGGTAGAGTCGAGTGTTTGTTATAGACGTTATCACATCTGCTTTGCTTGTAGCAGACTTTCTTGCCAAGACTGCCTTGTTTGGTCATTTATATTGTAGACGCAGAACACAGATTAGCACTTAGTACTTTTAGTTAACTATTTAGTTCATTACGATTGATAGCTTGAACGATTATTGCCGATACAACGTGTTGTTTAGATGTTACGATTCTTAGTTCATAGTAACAGCAAAAAAAGTACCTTTTAACAATATATTTTATAACAAGTGACATCGTCCTGTTCAGGTACACCTGGTTCTCTTTCTTCAGGTCGAATAGGAGTTCTTCATCGAACTTGCGGTCTTGTAGAGCCTCCACAATGCTCTTGGCAAGGCGGCGGTTTTCTTCGAAATAGTCCTGAAAAGAGAAAGAAACTTAATTATTTGCAGTAAGTAGGTAGATTTACTACCTACTTACTGCAAATAATATTTCATCATCATCATCATCAGGTCCTTTTTAGTCTCCACTACAGGAGCACGACCCTCTCTGTACTACTAGAGCCATACTTGGCCAGAGCAGACAGAGGACTTGGCCTACACTCTCCACGCTGGCCAGACGGGTGGGTGGGAGAGGTCTCTCAGATGTTTATAAGCTTTGTTTAGCTTGTATTTCCTAAGTCGCCTTCAACGACATCCACGGGAAGACTTGGAGTGGTCCTATTCTACTCTGCCGGATACCACACAGCTCAATAATATTTCATCATCATCATCAGGTCTTTTTAGTCTCCACTGCAGGAGCACGACCCTCTCTGTACCACCGGAGCCATACTTGGCTAATAATATAATATTTAATGTAAAGTATTGCTACAACCGGCAGCTAGGTGGGTGAGTCGACGACATAAAGATTGCTGGTAAAAACTGGATTGCGAAGGCTAGGGATAGAGAATATTTCGCGTAAACAAGGAACTTTATACCCAGTGGGTCGAGGTAAGCTAATGGTGATGATTGCTATCACCATTAATTTTGGTGTAAGAAGCCTATAACAGGCTTGATTTCTAAAAAAAATACCATTTAAAATAATAATCCGTCATATTCGACTATTGAAAAATATTAGCTACGTTTTTTTTTATTTTTTCAATATAACAAAAATTGATAAAGATAATAGCCCGTTAAAGTTCCGCGTGACGTCACTGACTAGTACACTTTTTACCGGCCTATTGCGTCATGAGCATCTTTGTCATTTTTATCTGAAAAAGATCGTTTTCCATCTAGACCTGCCCGGGGATCGAACCCGGAATATAGCGATTCAAAGGCACTTTAGGCGCGGTACCACTGAGCCACAGAAATCATCAGTTTAGTATAACCTCCATTTTTGTGGTCACTATTCAGCTTTTATAGGCTTCCAGGGGTATAAATAGTTAGTTATAATAAACTTCAAAGTGGAATCTACAATATTTCCTATACAGCGTGTAACGCACAGACAATATACTGTAACATAACCAACAAGGTTCCCGTGAAGGTGTGACTCAGACCGTCAAAATGGACAACTTTTCCTATGGGATCAGTGCTGGGAACCTATTTGTTTTTTATACTAATTACCGGGCCGCCCCCGAAAATTTTGTTTGAAAATGTCATTTTTTTTTGAGTTCCTAGCATTGGTCCCTTAGGTAAAGTCGGTCATTTTGACGGGTTATGTTATGTTATGTTAGGTTACACGTTGTATATAGGCAAATATGAAAACAACTCCCGTATAAACTCGATCGGCTGAAATGAAATGTCAAAGAATTTGTTTCCGTTTTTCGCTATGTTTCCCGAAGGGAATGTAGTTCCCTGTTATCACTTTATCTTTGTGATTTTTGCATTTATTGATAGGAACAAGTACCTACTACTAGTGCAAGGTTGTATAGTTGGAGCATGTTTGTCATTTCAAACAAAAATTACGTTTATTTAGTTTTTTTTAATTTGCGGGACATACGAATATCAAATTAGTGTGTCCCGCGTTTAAAAAAACTAAACTGGTACGGTAAAGGAGTTCCATACATTTTTCTGCTCTAGAGCAACACAGTTGTTATTATGTAAATGTGTTATATGCGAGTCAAATCGGATGTGCGGACAAATCTTTTAAGGTTTTTGTACATCTTTTATATAATTTAAGATTATGTGTTTGTTTGATGAATAAATAAAATAAAAAAAAAAAAGTTCCGGTTCGTACTGGATATGTAGTGTAGTTATGATAGAATTGCAGCGTAGTTAGAAGAAAAATATATTTAAAGGAAGAAAAATTTAAGATATAGATCTCAAATTTCAATTAGCGAATTTTTATTTTATAGACAGACACAACGACAGCAAATTTTAACACCCGAACATTCTGTACGGCAGCCAGAAACTTTAACGAGTATTCTATGCAATAAAAAAACGCAACAACTGCGATAAAAGTAAAAAATAACTTTGGAATAGTTGATACATTTCGCATGCACAGAATTTTGCCGAAAATAAAATGGCGAGCTCTAACTGTCAGCCTTAAACGACAAGCCGAACAAACAATAAGCTCAAAGCATACCATATATTCTTTAAAAACGAAATTGTAGCTTCATTTTGGGTGTACGTGCCAGCTAGGGGCGTAGTTACCGTATTTGCCGTGTTAGTGATACAGGGCCTCAAGATTGAGGGGCTGTATGTCTAAACAGAGATTGAGACTGGCCGAAAATATTTTTAAAAAGATTTTATTCTTTTATTACAATAAGAGATAGAATAAATGGGTATCTCTTGGATAGGTATGTAGCATCCTCGTCTTCATCGTCCACAGGTGAGATGGGAGACAAATGCGCAATCCAACATTTAGTAAAAAAAAATAGTGAGATAATATATTTTTAGGAAAACCAGAAGGGAAATGAAAATACTCGAAACTACTACAAATATTTTTTAATGACCGAAAAGACAATACAAATAAAATAAGAGCGCAACGCAATACGTCCTACGAATCCCGAACGCGGTCCCTCATTGCTTATCCAACGTAGAGCCGCCAGTCGTCTCCCTCGCAACAGTCCCCGCAGCCAGGAACAATGGTTCTTTCTTCTTACTTCTAACACGGCCTCTCCTGACGAGAGAACGCTCTCGTTCTCTTTCTCGTTCTGATGTGATACGTAGACTTCTCAAATATCAATTAATTCCCAGATGTACCAGGCACTTGGTCATCTTGAGCTTCTGATCTAAGCTCATCTTGCGCAGATTCATGATCTTCTTGGTCTGCGTCTGCGGGACGAAAAACTCCGTCACACGTTTAGAAATACACCAACCTATTAGTTTTTGTGAGGTCTGCTCACAAGAATAAATGTCAATCTCAAAATTGAATCACACAATGAATCATTACTTAGATGAGGTCTGCTCATGTCTCCTCGTGTGGATGAGGTCTGCTCATATAGACGAGGTCTGCTCGTATAGACGAGGTCTGCTCGAATAGAAGAGGTCTGCTCCTATAGACGAGGTCTGCTCGTATAGACGAGGTCTGCTCGAATAGACAAGGTCTGCTCGAATAGACGAGGTCTGCTCGTATAGATCAGATGAGGTCTGCTCATCTCACATACACATAAATGAAAATCTTAAGTTTTATACACATAAACGAGGTCTGCTCGTATAGATCAGATGAGGTCTGCTCATCTCACATACACATAAATGAAAATCTTAAGTTTTATACACATAAACGAGGTCTGCTCGTATAGATCAGATGAGGTCTGCTCATCTCACATACGCATAAATGAAAATCTTAAGTTTTATACATATAAACGAGGTCTGCTCGTATAGATCAGATGAGGTCTGTTCATCTCACATACACATAAATGAAAATCTTAAGTTTTATACACATAAACGAGGTCTGCTCGTATAGATCAGATGAGGTCTGCTCATCTCACATACACATAAATGAAAATCTTAAGTTTTATACACATAAACGAGGTCTGCTCGTATAGATCAGATGAGGTCTGCTCATCTCACATACACATAAATGAAAATCTTAAGTTTTATACATATAAACGAGGTCTGCTCGTATAGATCAGATGAGGTCTGCTCATATTAAACAAGAACTGCTTGCAAAAATCAAAATATCATATTGAGGTCTGCTCAAACACAACAAATAACAAAATACTATGGAGCTCACTTTCAAAGAAAGCAGTACACGTTTCTGGAGTCCACTCTCCCTTCCACAGCACCATAAACTCTGCTGCAGCTTGAGTAGTCTTCCCATAAGAACCAGCTACCAACTGTAATTCACTTCGAAAGTGTGAGGTGGCCTCCTCTTTTCGTTAACATAAGCATCTTGTTGCTTTTGGTTCTGCCTTAACCGTTCCGAAACCCTTTGTTTGGTCATTTCACGTAAAGCTTCTCGATTTGGTTTTGAACCATCTATTGCCACATCACGGACTAGATTGCGGATCAACGGTGTTGCAGTATCCACACCAATGAGTAAGTTTAAAGGCGAACATTGGGAAGTCTTGTGTTTGGATATATTTAACACAAGCTGTAATCTGCATAATACACTGGACCACTCTTCCTGTCGATAATTAGAGTTGATACGAATCATATTCAGCAATGTCCGACAATAACGTTCGACTTGTCCATTGGACTGGTGCATCTCAGGCGTGATAAGATGGACTTCGCTGCCAAGCTCGTTCGCCCAAGCCAAGAATTCGGTGCTTTGAAACATTCGCCCACGATCAGCCACAATCAATTTAGGCGATCCAAAAAGTGATATGGCATTCAGAAAATGGCGCTTCAACTCGCTCGCATCCTGCCTTATCATAGGATACAGAAGACAGAACTTTGAAAAAGCGTCGACAATTATAAGAACAAAACGATGTCCATTAGATTCTGGAAGAGGACCTAAAGCGTCCGCGTGTATGGTTTCAAATGGACGGTCAGGTTTCTGCCATGAATGAATTGGCTGAAGAGGAGCACGTGGCAACTTTTTTTGAGACATACATATAATGCAATGTGTACATACTTTTGAACAAATGGCCTTAAGCCGGGAAACCAAAAGTGTTTCATTATAAGATCAAGGGTTTTGTCAACTCCATGGTGATCATGTTCATCATGGAAAACACGAAGCAAACTAAGGCGATGACCGTTAGGGATAAAACATAGGAGACGAGGCTGTTCTCCAATTGACTTATATATAAGTATACAACTATAGTTGTAATAAAGGAGGTCATTCTTGGTAACATATTGATTGGAATCTAACTTGCCCTCTTTTAGTTGTTCAATGAGATTTTGTGTCTCTTCATCTGCAGCTTGTGCTATTTGTGCCCAGTTTCTAGGATTTTGTACCTGAACCAAATTTACTGGGTTCCGACTTAAATAGTCGGCATGAGTCATGGAAGTACCTTTGCGGTATTCAAGAAAAAAATTAAAATCTTTTAAGTAAATCCACCATCTTGCTACTCTCGGCATTAAATCTTTCTTTTTTTGTGTTAACTTAAGGGCAATACAATCAGTTACTACAGTGAAAGGCACCCCGATAAGATAATGCCTAAAATTTTGCAAGGCCTTGACTACGGCCAAGGTCTCCAGTTCATAAGAGTGGTATGTTGGTTCAGCACCCTGAGTTAATCTACTGAAATAAGCTACGACACGCTTATGAACTGAATTATGAATTTGCAGTAGAACAGCGCCATAACCGATCGCACTAGCATCGGTATGGACCTCAATTGGTAAAGTTGGATCATAAATTGCAAGAACTGGTTCACTGGTCAGGTGTTCGATTATATTTTTCCTTGCAGTTTCCTGCTCTGTTCCCCACTCAAAAGGGACACCTTTTTTTTGTAAGATACGCTATGCAGGCTATTTTTGAAGCAAACCCAGCTATATATTTTCGAAAATACCCTGCTAAACCCGGAAATTGACGTACTTGTTTCACATTTTTAGGTACAGGAGCTTCAGCAAGTGCCTTTACTTTGAAAGGACTCGGCCGTACCTGACCCTCACTTATTGAACGACCCAAATATTATATTTTAGTGGATAGGAATGAACATGGAATGGCTGTCCCCATAATGAAAAAATCTGAAAATTCTTCAATAATAGCCAACAATTTATCATAATCAATTTCAGTAAGATTTGTGTTTATCAATGACCGTCTATCAAACTCGAGTGTCAGAACGCTAGCAGGTTCATCAACGTTACGTGTGATAAGCTGTTGTTTGCTAGTACGAATATACGTAATATCTTTACGGTTTAAAACGTCTGTGCCTATTATAACTGGGGTGTTCATATATTCTGCTGCTATCACAAATAAATCGACTTCTAAGGTAAGATCATTGAATTCAATTGGCAAAGTAACATTAGAAGTAGACTCTATCTCTTGACTTCCGATTCCTTTCAAGATACGAAATGCAGGTTTACGAGGATTATCAAAATGTTTCATCAAAGCAGATGAAATAAGAGAAATAGTTGAACCACTGTCAATCAAAATATCAACTGGTACGCCCTGTATTACCGCAACAATAACATCTTTTTTTTACGATTACTCTTCATTTCGTTGCAGAAATTATCATTTTTTTTTTTTATTTTAAGATTCAGATCTTATTTTCGCAAAACAAGTTTCCACTTTACGTCCAAGTTTTTTACAAAAAGAACACGAATCTGCTTTTATTTGAGTAGGAGTAATCTGGGCGTTAGATGTCGAAGTAGTAGGGGAAGAACTACTAACATTATTAGGGCTGACTTTAAATCTCTTGTGACAATTAGCAAGTACATAACCCGGTAATCCACAAGAAAAGCATTTCTTTTCTTCAAATCGACGTTTCCTAATTATATCAGAAGGCTTAGCTTTATACCTATCATGTCGATTATAGGACGACTGGTTTGTTTTGCTTTTATAAGTAGTGGAATCAAGTTTAACATAAATTGAAAAAAAAAATTACCAAATCATTCGGCATTAGATTCGCATTAGTTGCAGCCGCTCGAATTTGAGGATCAGTCATTACTGATCCTCAAATTCGAGCGGTATTCCGCAAATAACTATTGCCGATATTAATTCATCACTTAAGCCTACTACAATTCGTAAACGAAGTAACGACCGACGCGCATAATCAGCATACGTGGGGTAATTATCAGAGTTAGTCTTCATAACGTCGAACAATATATTAGCTACGTCAACCTTTTTTGGACAAAGAGGTTTAAATTCTTTTTTAAAGTTGGTCCAACTACGATCATTTGTGACCCATTCATTGAGCCATGTCCGAGCATCCCCCTTTAAACAATTACCGATTCGGGAAAGACATTCATTGTCATTCCAATTGTTAATTACTTTCGCGCGATCAACCTCGCGACACCAAACATCAATGTCGTGTAAACTTGGGTCAAAATTAGAAATATAAAACGGCTGATTAGATCTAACGGCAGTGCTGAGCGAACGTAATGCGGTGCCAAAAGCATCACTCAGTGTTTGTTCAGATAATGTACTATTCGCGGGTTGCACTTGGGACGACCGGTCCGCAGAGTATGTGACTACTTTATCATTATCACAAACTATTGATTGGTTACACTGACGCTGACGTGTTAAATCAGGGGGTGGTGTGCCCGGTGGGGTATCACCTTCCTTTCCCATACGAATATTTGTATCAACGCTTGAAATATTTAGAAGCGGCGTACTAGATATTTTTTTTTTCACTGTCGCCTTCTAAATTATTTAATCGTGTTAGAATAACGCCTAACATTTCGCGTACCGAGCCTGTGCTACGAGATCTACGAATGCTACGAGCTCTACAAGGCGTAAACGGTGATCGTAGCATATGACGTGTACATTCCCGATCTCGACTACTGGAATGCTCCTGCGGTCGGGTTCTTCCCCGCGACCGCGAGCTCGGATTACCCGGCATGACGTTATCGCGTCTCGCGCTCTCACGCTCGAAATGTAAACAAAAGTCCAAAGTTCACGGTACTAATACACCAAAGAATTGCACAATATCTAACTAACAATAAATATGTGCACTAAACTGTTTTATCACGTCTATTCACGTATTTTTAACGCAACCGACACAGTCCACAATCCAGAATAGTTGCTAACACTACAAGACATAAATGTTCTCTTACTACATGAAAGCATTAACACACATCACTTTTAAAGTCACCGTGTTTGTACTACAACTTAATCGCACTATAATCAGTCACTTAATTCACGTGTTAGAATGCCTAAAACTAATATCTTAACGGATAGCTTAGAGCGTACTATGGCCGTGAGTTTTCGTCATCCCACTTCTGATTTTAGGAAAACCAGAAGGGAAATGAAAATACTCGAAACTACTACAAATATTTTTTAATGACCGAAAAGACAATACAAATAAAATAAGAGCGCAACGCAATACGTCCTACGAATCCCGAACGCGGTCCCTCATTGCTTATCCAACGTAGAGCCGCCAGTCGTCTCCCTCGCAACAGTCCCCGCAGCCAGGAACAATGGTTCTTTCTTCTTACTTCTAACAATATAGTAAAAACATTGCGTGGTTTGAACCAGCGACCTTAGGTCTATGTACAGCGTTTGCTCTGCCAATTGAGCTACCGCACTGGCGTGGACAAGAACTCACTTTCGGTTATATACATACATAAATAATATCACGTCTTTTTCCCTTGTGGTGTATCCAGAGCCTAGGTCTATAAGACCTTATGGCCACATTAAGCATTTTGGAAAAAGGAAAACGGATGTGTAAATGGAAAACGAAATCAAAATAGTGATGGGTTGCTAGCCGCATCGCCTATTGACATGATTCCTCAGATTTTTGCCCAATTCCTCGATATGCGCGAGTAGAGAAGCAGCTGGCACATTCTACGTTTTTTCTTTTCGCCTAGACCAATATGGAAGAGATTCGGTCTAATTATATTAGTTAGGAATAAAGAAATCAGCAACCCTGCTCCATTAGGATTCAAGGAGCACAGTAAATGAGGATATAGCGCTCAGAAGAGTAGCGTGCCTTGGCGGCGGCGGTAGCGTGCCTTATAAAAATTTGTTTGGGGGCCCTTAGGAAGGGTAAAGATTAGCTACAAAACAAAAAAATATGCATAAAATTAAAAGAAATATTTTTTCATCATAATGATCTATCTGTTACTTTTTCCAAAAAAAATCCAAACAATTCAAATTAATTATACACTCTCCTTGCCTTTTTTTCGGCAAACTGAACGCACGCTTTACGTGGAAAAAAAAGAAATTGCTATTTTTTACGTTTGGCAGTTGTGAAATAAAAAAAATGGAAAGTTTTTATTCATTTTTGTTTACGCACATTGGCCCCCGTGGCCCGGGGGCCCCGTTTAATTGATACGGCAGATAGGGCGGTAGCTTCGCCCCTGAGCGCCCCTCTTTAGCAAATACGCCACTGCAGGCTCCGACTGTGCTTCACTTAAAATTCAAACCGGCACTATAAGGCTCGACAAAACAATTACAATTACCTCCTGTTCTTTCCCATTCGCCCCGAGCACGAAAACCAAAAGGAGTATCTCGCGTACGGCCATTCTCAGCTACGATATCCACTTTAACTGCCTATATTCATTTTATTTTAACACAACGTATCTTTGTACACAGGGAATATGCAACGAATTTGCCACTTTAAAATTCTGCAGAGGGAATTCCAGCCACAAATGCGGCCTGTGTGCCTTAAAAATGTATTTTAGAGATGTTTTAAAAAGTGTTTTAAGTGATCCCCGACGAATAAAATGTTATTATGAAAAAGGCGTTATATAAATACGGGTTATTCTGTGCGAGCATAAAACGCGAATTGTTTCGGCCGCGGTTTTGGAGTTTGCTGGTTTGCTGTGTCCGGTCCGCCTCGGCGGCTGTCGGATTACTTCCGGGAGTGAAATATTTATTTCAAACCGGAATATTAATAGCTATAAGGCTTTGAGGAAACATGCTGCATAGAATATTAGCTTTAAAATTGAAATTGAAGCAATATGGGTTTTGCTGGCCGAGAGAGAGGAAAAACCCCTCTTCCTGCGCAGATCATAAAATCGGGTCGAGGGAATGGGCTAATATTTGTGGTATCATGTCAATAGGTGATGTGGCTAGCAACCCGACACTATTTTGATTTTAATTCCAACTATACATACCGAAGGTTGAACAACTTTAGGCTTTGTCTACCACATTGGGTGTAAAGATTTCATCATCATCATTTCGAGTAGGTGACACGGTCAATCGACCATGCACACCCTGGTGTCGGAGTTCTTTGGAACCATCTCTCGGCCTCTGACGTGGTTCCTTTTACGACTACCAGATGGCAGCCGGGACCAACGGCTTAACGCGCGTTCCAAATCACGGAATCATCTTTATTATCAGACAATCAGGTGATTCAAGCCTGCAATGTCCTAACCAAACTGGAAACAATTAAACATGTCCTGTGGGAATCGAACCCACGACCCCCGGGTCTACAGACAAACCATTGGACCATGGAGGCAGTACCTGCTTCTCTTTCTTCGTTAATCGTTTTAGCCGGTCGAGCGAATAGGCTAATATTTGTGGAATCATATCGATACGCGATGCGGCTAGCAACCCAAAACTATTTTGATTCCATTTTCAACTATACATACCAAAGGTTGACTAACTTTATATTAGGCTTTGTCTACCACATTTAGTGTAAAGACGTGATTGATCTATATCCATACTAAAATTATAAATGCGAAAGTAATTCTATCGCTTTTTCACCCTTCAATCATTGAACCCAATTTGGATGAAATGTGGCATGGAGATAGTTTGAGGCCCGGGGATGGATACATGGTACCTTTCATTTCGGGAAATTCTACTGTTCCCGAGGGGATCGATATTAACGCGAGCGGAGACGCGGACAATAGCTAGTATAAAATACGAGTATGAATGCTCGCTTGAAAGCTTTGAGGAAACATGATGCATCGAATATTATTTTAAAAGCATTTTAAAGCTAATAGCAATATGAGCTTAAAAAGCCTTAAATGGAGGAATACTGCATTTTCATTTTAGAGTCCACTTTCTACTTTATTAACTAAAAAATGTTTAATTTATTTTTAAACTTAAAACAAAATTTGGATATTTTATGCAATCTGCATGTGTTGTTTTTGAAGATCATACAATAATCAACCAAGGTCAATTGTATCATAATAATATCAAAGTCGAAGTCGTATGCATTATCATTTACGTATGTTAAACTACAGGTGTGGTTATGACGAAGAGTGGTGACCACAAGTTGCATAAGGATATCTCTAGCTCCTATGTACTTTGGAGTGCGAATTAAGCCGTTGGAACCGACTGTCATCATAAGATGGCAGCCAGTTGTTAGCTTGTGTTATCCCATTATTCGTTGAGCAAATTGAACACCAGTTGGATAGGTAATAATAAGAAATGTCAGGCAGGTATGACGTGGGGTAGTCTTTTGATTTGGAATTTTGACAAAGAATGATGCGGATATATTTCTGTGTCTGTTTGACGAAGCATGCTGTGGATATGTCGCAGGCAAATTATATGATTCGATACATTTCAGTGACTTTATGACGAAGCGTGTTATTCACACATTTCTGTGACTTTTTGACGAAGCGTGTTGTTCATATATTTCTGTGACTTTTTGACGAAGCATGTTGTGGATACATTTCTGTGACTTTTTTACATTTTTTACACCAACATGCTAAACGTGGTTTTTAGGTCTTAGGACTCTGTCTACCCCATGTTTCTTTCCAGACAATGACTCAGAGTCATCAGAGATTTAAGGCTAGGTCGTTGTCTTGTCTCAGAGATGTTATAAGTAAGTGCAATAGAGAAGAAATTGGTAGCTCGTCATGTGGTGTCCGGCAGAGTAGAATAGGACCACTCCAAGTCTTCCCGGGGTTATCGTAAGAGGCGACTTAGGAAATACAAGCTAAATAAAGCTTATAAACATCAATGAGACCTCTCCAACCCGTCTGGCCAGCGAGGAGAGTGTAGGACAAATTCCCTGTCTGCTCTGGTAGGTCTCAAGTATAGTTCTGGTAGTACAGAGAGGGTCATGCTCTTGCAGTGGCGATTAAAAATAAATATAAATAAATAAATATATACGGACAAATCACACAGATTGAGCTAGCCCCAAGGTAAGTTCGAGACTTGTGTTATGGGATACTAACTCAACGATACTATATTTTATAACAAATACATATAAAGATAAACATCCAAGACCCAGGCCAATCAGAAAAAGATCATTTTCCATCTTGACCTGGCCGGGAATCGAACGCGGGCACTCCGTGTCGCAGGCTGGTGTGTTAACCACTGCGCCACGGGGCTGTCAATTAAAAAGACCTGATGATGATGGTAGCTCGCAAACTATTGTTCTTTACATCAGTGAAAGTATTAACTTTATATTTAAAACCCTCAACAAAAGTGCTCACAACAATGTAACAGTTCAAAGAACAATACAAAAGTTAGAAAAGAATTTCTTCGGAACAGAATTGGCCGTGTGCGATAAATCAACGTGTGGCAGTAAAGTAGGATTGCGACACTGCTGCGCCGCTGCCTCGAGCAATACAAAGAAGAAAAAAATGGCCTGTGGGAGCTAGGTGCACACCCACTAAAGGATCCTTGCTTTAACAAGAATCTTCGAAATGACACGCCAGCCTGCGACACGGAGTGACCGGGTTCGATCCCCGGCCAGGTCAAGATGGAAAATGATCTTTTTCAGATTGGCCTGGGTCTTGGATGTGTATCTATATATGTATTTGTTATAAAATATAGTATCGTTGAGTTAACATCCCATAACACAAGTCTCGAACTTACTTTGGGGCTAGCTCAATCTGTGTGATTTGTCCGTATATATTTATTTTATATTTATAATCAAACTCCATGGGAGTAATACATTAAATATATTGTTAATCAATATACATCAGTAATTAATGTAAAATAATTCAATTTATTATAAATTTGTGAAAGCGTAGCCCTTCAGGCACGTAGGGACCAATACTGGACTGAGTTTCTTTCGGCGTATTCTTCTTAGCAGTGATCGTTTCGAAAGCTAGTAGTTTATGGATTTATTTATTTATTTATTCATTACATCTCACAAGCGAACAGATGTTACATCCAAAATGCTTACAAGATTAACATTAAAACTAGCAAAGTAAAAAAAAAATACACATTTGTCAATTTATAAAGCCAGAAACAATATCAAGATTAGTAGAATATTACAATATCAGAATAAATAATTTAAATTAAATTACAGTTATGAATTAATTATATAAATGTCACTAGTATTATAGAAAAGTTAGTACCTACAACATGTCAAACAGCTACAATATGTCAATTAAAATTATACGAAATGCATTATATAAATGTCCTAATTCATCGGCAAATAAATCTAGTTCATAGTGCTGGGCAAGTATGTCCCCGATAGTGGTGAGTGCGCGGTTGGTGGGAGCGTGTCGGCCGCGCTCGGTGCGCGCGGGGCGGCTGTAGCAGTCGCGGGCGGCGGCGCGGGGCCACCTGGCCCTCCGAGTCCGTGGGTATGTTCCGAGGAACCAAAATACGGACACGCTCTAATATATCGGGACAATCGATTTTATTACGTATTATGGATAAATAATGCGCAACTTCTCACATGGCCCTTCTCAATTTTAACGTTTCCATACTAACCATACCCAACACAAATGAGGATGGATATAGGTAGGGATAGTAGCCGTACTGTTTGTAATAGAGCCAACGAGTAAATTTACGTTGAATTTTTTCAATCATTAGAACATATT
This sequence comes from Elegia similella, assembly GCA_947532085.1. Classification (NCBI taxonomy): domain Eukaryota; kingdom Metazoa; phylum Arthropoda; class Insecta; order Lepidoptera; family Pyralidae; genus Elegia; species Elegia similella. The sequence continues at coordinate 30,110,169 of OX383927.1, read as the reverse complement.
TTTCTTCGTAGGGATTCCAGATTGCAGCACCATACTCAAGTTTACTACGCACGTAAGCGTTGTATAACACTTTGGCAACCATTGTATTACCAAACTGTGATGCTGTTCTCATTACAAATCCTAATCTTATGTGCTGACTTGCAAAGATTAGTTATATGTGTATGGAAGTCTAATTTACAATCTAATACTAAGCCTAAATCTTTTATGTCATATACTCTATCCAAAGGGGCGTCCGATAAATTATAATTAATGATAATAGGTTGTGATTTTCGTGAAAAAGTTATTATTTTACACTTTATATTATTGAGTGGAAGGTGGTTATCTTGACTCCATACTAATACCGCATCAATGTCTCTCTGTAAGGCGATCGCGTCTGTCTCCGTTTCGATACCTAAACACAACTTTAGGTCGTCCGCAAATAGAAGACACTCAGCGGTCAAAACAACTTCCGGTAAATCATTGATAAATATAACGAAGAGCAATGGGCCCAACGTACTATTTTTTATTATTTAGCAAATATAAAAAATATGAATATGACGTTCAAAAAGAGATACATGATATCCAAATAAAAAAAAAAGAAGCATGTTTCCTGACACTGACTAAAAAAAAATAAATCAATTTTAACCGTATATTATGTGGCACAAGGTAAGAACCTTTATATATATTTAGCAATATTATTCTATATATATAAATATTATCTCTTGATAATATTGCTAAGTATATATTGGGCTAAAATCTTCGGAATCATGTTAATAGGCGGCTAGCAACCCATCACTATTTGATTCCGTTTTCCATCTACACGCCTCCCAGCATACTAAATGTGGCCATAAGGTCTTAGGTATAGAGCAGGCTCCGTAGTCCAGTGGTTAAGGCGTTTGCCTGTTGACCCGGAGGTCGTGGGTTCGATTCCCACCGGAAGCATACTTTGTTTAGTTGTTTCCAGTTTGGTTAGGACATTGCAGGCTTGAATCACCTGATTGTCTGATAATAAAGATGATTCTGTGCTTCGGAAGGCACGTTAAGCCGGTGGTCCCGGCTGCCATCTGGTAGTCGTTAAAGGAACCATGTCAGTGGCCGAGAGGCGGTTCCGTAGAACTCTGACACCAGGGTGTGCATGGTCGATTGACCGTGACACCTACTCGAAAATGAATGAATGAGGTATAGACCTGGGATCTGTCTACCGCAAGGGGAAAAGACGTGATACTATGTATGTATAATATTGCTAAAATGCCTCCCTAATCAGTACAATCGATTTTCACCTTAAGGCTATGAATGCACTTTTGTAGGTGACCGTACCACAAAGCTCAAATTTGGGCTGTTTACGCTATAGAGCGTATGGAAAAAATATACATAGTTAGAAATATTTGTAACAGAATTGTCCATGCACTATAAATCTGGTGAAGCAATAAAGTAGAATTGCGACACCTCGCGCTGTGAACATTGTATGTACATATCCGTACAAACGCTCTATATTGCCCGATCTGCAAGCATTTTTTTAAAATAATATTGAATTTTTGTAATAAGGGGTATTGAACCAAAAACCCACCCGCTGGTTCAGTGCCGCATGCGAGAGGAAAGGTGAGCCAAGTAGCGACTATGTGGAAACCAGATGGCCGTCAAAGAACATGGCAGACCTAGAAGGAGACGACGCGATGGACGCATATATTAGTGGCTGACATAACAAAAAAAAAGCCCTTCAGGCAAGTAGGCGACCAATACTGTTGAAAAGATTTTCTTTCGGCGTCTTCTTCTCTGAAGCAGTCAGTTCCGAAACGCTAGTAGTTTGTAGTTTTTAACAATAATTAATAATTTGAATATTATATAATAAGTAATAATTAAAATGTTAATTGACGTGAAAAAGTGCCTAAAAAGGCCTATTTTATGAATAAATCTTTGAATCTTGACAAACGATACTCCGGGATTGGGATAAATTGGGACAAGAAGGGGAGGCCTTTACCCAGCAGTGTCACACCCAAATAAACGTATTTTTATAAATGAACATTTACTATAAGCTCGCCATTTCACTAGCAAGAATTTTATGTGTTTGAAAATAATCGTCATATGCCTTTTCCTAATAGACTAGTCGTATGGTTATGGTGGTATAGCCGTGTGGTTTCCGGCAGAGTAGAATTGGATGTCGTAAGTCTTCCCATGGATGTCGTAAGAGGCGACTTAGGAAATACAAGCTAAATAAAGCTCATAAACATTATTGAGACCTCTCCAACCCGTCTGGCCAGCGAGGAGAGTGTAGGCTAAATCCTCTGGCCAAGTATGGCTCCGGTATTACACAGAGGGTTATGCTCCTGCAGTGGAAAAAGATCTGATGATGACTTCTTGATCTTTAATATTTTTTTAGCCTGTAAAAAAACAAACGCTTGACCAGTTCACAAAATTTTCTCGCTTGACCAATGACCTTACATCGCTAAATGTGGATGTGTCTACCCCGTGAGGGATAATGGGGCGATTATGTATGAGTAATATACACGCTGAGCCACATCCTTTTAGATTACTGCAAGGCACACATGTTCAAATAATGTGTAATTTACCGCATAACTTGTTGTGTTTTATATATGTATAGTAAGTGTGTATTATTTCACTTTTCTACTTTTTATTTTTGTAATATACACCACGTGAGTTGCCAGCCTTGGAAAAGTTGTTCAAATCGACGGGCTGAATCATCCCTATAAGCTCTGGCCAAGTATGGCTCCGGTTGTACAGAAAGGGTCATGCTCCTGCAGTGGAGACTACGAAGATCTGATGATGGATAGACTTTAGTCAGGTTATCCTACTAGGTACGTGGGTATTATAGTGATAGGTAAAATAATAATATAAAATACTATAGTAAGTAGATAAGCCTTCTTGGTTCATTGATCTTTTTGCAGCAGCTACTGAGCTGCAGCTACAAATCCTCTGTCTGCTCTGGCCAAGTATGGCTCCAGTAGTACAGAGAGGGTCATGCTCTTGCAGTGGAGACTAAAAAGACCTGATGATGACTTGTTGATCTTTAATAATTTTTTTAGCCTGTATGTGTGCTTGACCACTTCACAAAATTTTCTCGCTTGACCAATTATATCCTACATCGCTAAATGCGGATCTGTCTACCCCATGAGGGATAATGGGGAGATTATGTATGAGTAATATACACGCTAGCCACATCCTTCTTGATTACTGCAAGGCACAAATAATGTGTAATTTTACGGCATAACTTGTTGTGTTTTATATACAGGGTGAAATTGAATTCATTGGAGTGACTTAGACCACGAATCTGAACAACTTTCACTATGGGACCAACTCCGAAATGCAAAAAAGAAATCAGTTGTTCCATAGATTTTGGCCTAGTAGATGTTCTACTTTTGTATGAAAGAGCAGATTTTTTTTACGATGTCGAAGTTGGTACTATAACGAAAATTGATCAGATTCGTGGTCTGACTCACTCCTTAAACGTTGTGTATTATTTTATTTTTCTACTTTTTATCTATACTTATAATATAATAAAGCTGAAGAGTTTGTTTGAACGCGCTAATCTCAGGAACTAATGGTTCAAATTGAAAAATTATTTTTGTGTTGGATAGTCCATTAATCGAGTAAGGCTTTAGGCTATAAAACATCACGATGCGACCAATAGGAGCGAAGCATCAATAAAAAATGTTTTGAAAACGGGGGGAAAATTATTCATCTATACCTTATAACATAAATTTCCGCAGACGAAGTCGCGGGCAATAGCTAGTTTTTGTAATATGTCTGTTGCTGTGTTAAATAAATTATTGTCTATGTATATGGATAAAGACGTGATAATACGTATGTACTCGAATATTCAGTGAAAAAATAACTTATTTTGGCCTATTATAGCCTACGTACATACTTCGAAATTTCACCATGCATATAGGTACGTACGTATACTCTCATATCTGTGTCGTCTCCAGGATCTATATCAGGAATGTCGTCGTCATATAAAATTGATGAGAAAAGTATATTTCACCAGACTGCATGAACTTCAAAATTCTTTAACGGTCCAATTCCACGACATGATTTTAGGGTGAGAGCACACGAGAAAATTTTAGCTAACAAATGTTATTTTTGTTTTTTCCGAACACTGAGCAATTTTGTCACAGTACTTTTAATTTTACGTTTTCCTTAAATTCACTTTCAATTAAAAAGAAGGTTGTCAAATTCATGTGTTAGTCTTTTCATTCAAGTGTTTGTGCCTCCGATAAGCAGTTATTTTTTTTTAAATAAGATAGAGTTGTTATTAAACTGTCCTTAATGGTCAAGCATTGTCCCTTTAGTATGTAAACCTACATGATGATATGATATAATAAACGGATAAAAACATACATCATCATCATCATCAGGTATTTTTAGTCTCCACTGCAGGAGCATGACCCTCTCTGTACTACTGGAGCCATACTTGGCCAGAACAGACAGATGATTGGGTCTATACTCTCCTCGCTGGCCAGACGGGTTGAAGAGGTGTCATTGATGTTTATGAGATTTGTTTAGCTTGTATTTCCTAAGTCGCCTCTTACGACATGACATGAAGTGGTCCTATTCGGTCGGAAACCACACGGCTAATCGGAAACCACATGGCTACGCTTTACGGCCGCTCATTACGTGGGTTTATCCCTTAAAGCAATTCACAGAAACTCAAGACATTACAACATACATTTAAACAAATTAGATAGTATTCTACTCTAGTATTCTCATATATCAAGTAGTAAAAATGTATCTAGCTTGTACTATCATATTCTTCATAGAATATCACGAAAAATCTTCAAATAGAGACGATACGAATACGACAGATTTTGCGATATTGCTGCAGCCTCAACGGATGCAGCAGTATCGACCAGGGTTGCATGCATCAACTATTGGTGGCGGGCATGAAGGGACTAATAGTAGAGGGTGGGCGCTGGCCAGCAATAGTTTGCATGAACTAACTGGTGGCGGCAGTACGCAAAGTAAATTGTCTTAAAGTAAATTCTGCATGTCATCGTAATAGCTGCAAAAATCCATCGCTGGACAAGGGCCTCTCCCAAGGATTCTTCGTTCCATGGAAGGATATTGCCATACTCACCACGCTTGGCAACGCGGGTTAGCGAGCGCAGTTTCTTTGGCTTCTTGTGTTTACGACGCTGCTGCCTATCGCAAGCATTTTTATGGTGAGGTTATAGGAATATGTTGGATTTGGAAAGTGAAATTGGTATGTTCTTTAACAAAACAAAAAGCCTCCGTTACAAATCTCCAAATACAGTATAAGGAGTCCAGCGTCGTCCGCTCTTTGCGACAGTGTATCTATCTCCTAAACACAATTTATTTGTCCTAAAAATAAACTGCGGGCACAACTCATAAGATTTCGAAAAGTATTTATCTAGTTCGAACTATGATATTGTTTATGTAACAAACCGAAAAAACTCCAAAATAAATCCCCAAATACAGTACAAGGAGCCAATCTAGCCTCGTCCACTCTTTGCGACTGTATATCTGCCTCCTAAAAACAATTTTTCAAAAAATCTGAGTGCACCACTTAATAGATTTCGAAAAGTATCTATCTAATTTGAACTATGATATTGTTTATGTAACAAACCGAAAAAAACTCCAAAATAAATCCCCAAATACAGTACAAGGACGCAATATAGCGTCGTTCGCTCTTTACGACGTTGTATCCGCCAATTAAAAATATTTTTTCGAAAAAGCTGAGGGCACATCTCAATAGATTTCGAAAACTATTTATCTAGTTTGAACTATTATATTATATCATTAAAACTAACGTGAGATACAGACATTATGTACTAAAAACGGGTCACCCACGTGCTATTTCGTCGGGATTGGAAAATGGGCTCCTGACGAGTCCGAAACTATAGTCGGCAATCCCGACGAAATAGCACGTGAGTGACCCGTTTTTAGTACATAACTATGATATTGTTTAAGTAACAAACCGTAAAAACTCCAAAATAAATCCTTAAATACAGTACAAGGACTCAATCTAGCGTCACTCGTCCGCTCTTTGCGACAGTATATCTGCATCCTAAAAACAATTTTTCAAAAAAGCTGAGGGCACAATTCAATATATTTTGAAAAGTATCGATCTTGTTTGAACTATGATATTATTTATGTAAAAAACCAAAAAAACTCCAAAATAAATCCTGAAATACAGTACAAGGAGCCAATCTAGCGTCGCCCGCTCTTTGCGACTGTATATCTGCCTCCTAAAAACAATTTTTCAAAAAATCTGAGAGCACCACTCAATAGATTTCGAAAAGTATCTATCTAGTTTGAACTACGAGTATGATATTGTTTATGTAACAAACCGAAAAAACTCCATAATAAATCCCCAAATACAGTAGTACAAGGACGCAATATAGCGTCGTTCGCTCTTTACGACGTTGTATCCGCCAATTAAAAATATTTTTTCAAAATAAGCTGAGGGCATTTTGAAAAGTATTGATCTTGTTTCAACTATGATATTGTTTATGTAACAAACCGAAAAAACTCCAAAATAAATCCCCAAATACAGTACAAGGACCCAATCTAGCGTCGTCCGCTCTTTACGACGGTGTATCCGCCCCCTAAAAGCAGTTTTGCGAAAAACTAGCGCGGAAATTGAATGGAATTTCATTCCCGGAGATGCCGGCGAGATAAATTCGCTGGACGGAAAATGCTACGATATCGGACGATACAATATTTTTCGAGTTCAAGTGTGGTGCTCGGGACTCAGTGTTTTGAAAACGTTAGGAGGTGGCAGGATACTGAACTTTGTGTCACAGAGTGTAAGTACACTATACTGATTCATTTGCATAACATATAACGATAAACAAAATTTGACAAACAGTCAAAAATTACTTTTAAACCCTTTTTTTTTATTTTTGTTCTAAAATGTTTTATCAATTTTTCGTATGTAAGTAATAACCGGTTAGTTTTGACTAGTTTAACAAAAACGAAAAGATAGAGTAGGCTTTGTGTTATTACGAGCACACATATCCTGTCGAACTAATACAATAGATGCGAAAGTGTGTTTGTTTTGTTTTGAACCAGTCATCATGAAATTTTGCATACCCGTTGTCTGGGGTACGGCGAACGACATAGTGTATATTTTATAAAAGAAAAGGAATAAGTACTGTTCCGGAGGGATCAATATTGACGCGGGCGAAGCCGCGGGTGAAACCTAGTAAATAACAAGCCAAGATTAAGGATCTACGGAAAAACACATTTTTCAATTTGGACCGTTGAGGATCGAAATTGGCAAGGATATTTTTGCATTAATCTATACATATAATAAAACAGTAAAATTATTTTGTCTGTAGCTTTCGAATTTTTGACTGAAATGGATAGAGGGACACTTAAAAAGAATAATAGAAAGCAAAAAAATTTTTTTGGAATTTCTTGTCTGTCTGTCTGTCTGTCTGTCTGTTTGTCTGTCTGTATGTATGATCACGATTATCTCCGAAAATACTGAACCGATTTACTTCAAACTTTCACCAATTTAACATTTAAAGTTTGTTTTATCAAAATCGGTTCATTAAAAAAAAAGTTATCGTCATTTGAATGAACTCAAGGCATGAGTTTGCCTGCAAACATATAGCAAAAATAAATTCATCTCCTTAGGGTAAAAAACGGGTTGCAAAGTTAGTATGAAACTTTGTTGTTTTTGAAGTTATTCGAATGAAATTCAGCATGAAGGTTCTTTACTAAAAGGCATGAAACACGAGTAAAATATTTTTCTCAAAAATCATCCCTTAAGGGGATATAACGGGGATGCAAAGTTAGTATGAAACTTTCCGTTTTTGAAGTTATTCAATTGAAATTCAATATTAAGGTGTTTCATTGAAAGTCATAAACTAATGTATTCTGGGTAATTCTACTGTTCCTGAGAAATCGACACTTACGCGGGCGGAGCCGCGGGCCAAAGGCAAACCTGACTTATATATCAACGCACAGCCGAAACTACTGTGCGCAGAAACTTGAAATTTGGCACAGGGATTCTTTTTATGATGTAAATGAGCACTAAGAAAGGATTTTTAGAAAATCAAAGGGTTTGAAGCTTTATGGAATTTTCTCATTTCTGGACTTAGAAGTTTGAAAGTAGGTACGCAAGTTCTCAATTAAAATTAAAAAAGATCTGTTTAGGTGAACCAGACAACATTCTCCCTTGAAGGGGTAAATAGGGGGTAAAGTTTGTATGGAATTTTTCCATTTCTAGACTTAGAGGTATGAAAATAAGTATATACGTTCTAGGTTACAATTAAAAAAGATCTGTGTAGTTACAATGGTCGAAATTTCCCCTTGAAGGGGTAGAATAGGTAGGGTAAAGTTTGTATCGATTTTTTTTATTTACTTGGAAATATGCCAATAAGAAGTTCTCCATTACAATAAAAAAATATCTGTGTAGGTGAATTGGGCAAAATCCCCTCCTTAAGGGCTAAAGATCTATGCAGGTGAAATGTATTAAATTCCCCCTTAAGGGGAAAAAGCAAAGGGGCAGGGGTTTGTATGGAATTTTTATCATTTCTACTGTTCCCAGGGGAACGACATTAACGCGGGCGGAGCCGCGAGCAACAGCTAGTATCTTAATAAACTTATTAAAGATACACAGATTTCTCCTTCATCACCTTGTTGCTTCAACATATTCAATCATCATCATATTAGCCGCAAGAATTCCACTGCTGGACATAGGCCTCACCCAAAGATTTCCAAAATGACCGGTTGGAAGCTGCCTGCATACAGCGTTTCCCTGCGACCTTGGTCAGGTCGTCTGACCACCTGGTAGGTGGGTGTCCGACGCTGCGCTTGCCGGTACGTGGTCGCCATTCGAGAAACTTTTTACCCCATCGATTCTACGCTCTATGTGTCCCGCCCACTGCCACTTCAAAGAGCTATTTTTATTGTGTAGAACATATTCGATATTGGCAGCGAAAGTGCAAATGTATAAAGTTTCTTCGCCCACATCTGTCGAACGTCGCCCAACGTCCATCTATCCGGGAATAGTCCTGTCACGCGTGTTTAGGGAAATGGGAGGTTTGTCAAACATGTGCCCCGGAAAAAGCCGCCGACCCAAGATTCGATATACACACAAACTTATATTATTTTAGCTTTTTCTTTTCGTGACGGTGGCTCAAAGGGTATAAATTTTGTCACTCCAGTATGTAGCAACTCTGACACCACTCTCGGAGGCACAGTATCGATCATCCTTGGTGTAGCTGGTAGGGCACAAAGGCCACGAAAGGAGGTGCAACATGGCCTGGTCATCATGACCACACTGGCACTGCACTGCTTCCATGCTGGTCAGGAATTAAAGAAAAAACCTAAAATGTACCAGTGCTTCTTAGCTAGATCGTAAAACTTATTCGAATAAATAAATAAATAATAATAAATAAATAAATATATACGGACAAATCACACAGATTGAGCTAGCCCCAAAGTAAGTTCGAGACTTGTGTTATGGGATGCTAACTGAACGATACTATATTTTATAACAAATACATATATAGATACACATCCAAGACCCAGGCCAATCTGAAAAAGATAATTTTCCATCTTGACCTGGCCGGGGATCGAACCCGGTCACTCCGTGTCGCAGGCTGGCGTGTTGACCGCTGCGCCACGGAGCTAGTCATCAATAGGCTTTTCGGTTCGTTTTTAGGGTTCCGTATCTTAAAAGATAAAAAGGAATCCTTATAGGATCACTCCGTTGTCTGTCTGTCGGTACGCGTTGAGCTATCAAACTAAAATTTATATCAAATACTCAGGACTACTGTCTCTTTGAGCTGTAAAAAAATCTAACTCCTAATATAAGCCAACGGAATCAAAAGATATACAGCCGTTTATGCCGCAATTTTTCGTGTTTTTTCGACATTCGCATGGGGATCAAAAAACGTACAGGGTACTTCCCGTGAACTCAGAATCTTGAAATTTGGTATGAAGCAACATCTTATACGAGTAGCATAGGAAAAATTGCAAAAAGTAAAATTTTTTTGTTACACTAATAAAAATATTTTAATAATTTTCGTTATTCGCAAGGGAATCAAAACTTAAAATAAAGGAAAAATTGCGAAAAGTATAATTTATTTGATACATCATATAATTAAAATATTTTTAAACATTTTTAACTTATTATTGCTAACGGCACCTTCGTGCGCGAGTCCGACTCGCACTTGACCGGTTTTTTTCTACTCCCTCACCATCACGTTAATGTCTTATAGCCTTCATCGTCATTATTTCGTGTGGCAAGAATTCTATACATTTAATTTTAAATTCTTCCGCCATTCTTAGCTCTCAGAGTTAAAATTCTCTTAGTCCTCCGGGGAAATGATGTAAGGCATATGCCACATGCCACAAAATTTGGTCTATTGCCCTGCAGTCGCGCTCTGGTGAGTCCTTAAGTCCCCATGTATAGAGATGGTGGTTGGACCGTCCGTATCCCGTCCAAAATCGGTTTAATTTGACTTACACTGGTCGTTGAGCATCAAGGTCTGCTTTCTGGATTTTTTTTTCATACAAGTTCGCAAGCTTCCCAGTACGCCAGGATGTTTCGACGGAGTTTTAAGTTTGACATCCGTCCAAATGGTAGATCTCGATGGGTAGGTCGTAGTTTTATCGACTAGCTCCGTGGCTCAGCGGTCAACACGCCAGCCTGCGACACGGAGTGACCGGGTTCGATCCCCGGCCAGGTCAAGATGGAAAATGATATTTTTCAGATTGGGCTGGGTCTTGGATGTGTATCGATATATGTATTTTTTATAAAATATAGTATCGTTGAGTTAGTATCCCATAACACAAGTCTCGAACTTACTTCGGGGTTAGCTGGATCTGTGTGATTTGTCCGTATATATTTATATTTATACTAGCTCCTTGGCGCAGCGGTCAACACGCCTGCCTGCGACACGGAGTGACCGGGTTCGATCCCCGGCCAGGTCAAGATGGAAAATGATCTTTTTCAGATTGGCCTGGGTCTTGGATGTGTATCTATATATGTATTTGTTATAAAATATAGTATCGTTGAGTTAGTATCCCATAACACAAGTCTCGAACTTACTTTGGGGCTAGCTCGATCTATGTGATTTGTCCTTATATATTTATATTTATTTATTTATATCTTCCCCGTATTAGGTAAAATCGTTATTACATGCATACAATAGTATCACGTCGTTTTCCTTTGCGAGGTAGACAGAGCCCAGGTCGTTAAGACCTAAAAGCTACGCTTAGCATGTTCGTGGGTGGAACACGAAATAAAAATAGTGATGGGTTGCTAGCCGCGTCGCCTACTAATACGATTCGTCAGATTCGACCCATTCCGTCGGTTGGCTTTTACGGTCTGCGGGGGAAGAGAAGCAGCTGGTACATTCTAGGTTTTTTTATTTCTCCCAGACTAGCATGAGAATCGTTATAAGTATGTAAGTTTCAGTGTAATCACCTGATTGTCTGTTAATAAAGATGATTGAACAGCCGTGTGGTATCCGGCAGAGTAGAATAGGACCACTCCAAGTCTTCCCGTGGATGTCGTAGAAGGCGACTTGGAAATACAAGCTAAACAAAGCTTATAAACATCTGAGAGACCTCTCCCACCCGTCTGGCCAGCGTGGAGAGTGTAGGCCAAGTCCTCTGGCTGCTCTGGCCAAGTATGGCTCTAGTAGTACAGAGAGGGTCGTGCTCCTGTAGTGGAGACTAAAAAGGACCTGATGATAGTGATATATAGAAAGATGATTGCGTGCTTCGGCACGTTAAGCCGGTGGTCCTCGCTGCCATCTGGTAGTCGTTAAAGGAACCAAGTCAGAGGCCGAGAGGCGGTCCCGAAGAACTCTGACACCTGTGCATGTTCGATTGACCGTGTCACCTACACGAAATGAATGAATAATTAAATGAATGAATGTACAATCCCATAGTTTCTTCGCAGCTTACATTTCTCGAATATCAAATTCGGTCGTCCATCTATCCGGGAATAGTCGTGTTAGGAAAATAGGAGTTTTGTCAAACATGTGCGGCGTAGAGGCCGGCGACCCCTCGATGTATGTAAATTTGTTGTTGGGGAGAAATATAGAAAATATGTTACAATCACACATATGTATAAAGCAAGGAGAAGTACAAAGACTAGATAAAGCCTGGTGCTCACATACAGTTTGAGTCATTCTCTGTTTGAGTGTTCCCACTTAGTTTATTTTATTTAGTATCAACTGCCTCCGTGGTCCAGTGGTTAAGGCGTTTGCCTGTAGACCCGGGGATCGTGGGTTCGATTCCCACGGGAAGCGTACTTTGTTTAGTTGCTTCCAGTTTGGTTAGGACATTGCAGGCTTGAATCACCTGATTGTCTGATAATATAGATGACTCCGTGTTTCGGAAGGCACGTTAAGCCGTTGGTCCAGGCTGCCATCTGGTAGTCGTTAAAGGAACCACGTCAGAGGCCGAGAGGCGGTTGCAAGAACGCTGACACCAGAGTGTGCATGGTCGATTGACCGTGTCACCTACACGAAATGATGACTTAGTTTATATTTGACAGAATCTGTCAAGTCAACGAACCTATCCAGAAGCAAATCTGTCGAATCACGATTCTGTAAAATACAGAATCTGGCGTACACTAAACAGACGTTTCGAAAACTAGATGCGCAGATTAATTTGTTTTTATTCATAATTTTTTTTTTTTTTAATTTCGTCTTAAGTACCAAATAGTTTTTTTTCTTCCAAGTACGCTGCAATTCTATCATAACTGCACTACATATCCAGCACAAACTTTGCTGCTCTAGAGCAGAAAAAATATGGAATAGGTATGGAAATCCTTTACTGCACTGTATAATTTTCTTTTTAAAATCGCCGGACTATAGGTGTCACATGTCACGAAAAACGTTAGACGTGTGTATAGCCTAAAAAAAATACTGGCCATAAAGAATAAAAAGGCGGGAATGAAACACAAATTTTCACTGATTGTAATTTCCCTTCAGTTTTTTTAACATATTTTTCTTGTGATAGTTGAAAGAAAAGCTGATTATGCACCTCGCATCAAGTAATTTAGATTGCACTTGTCCTTTTTAAATAACTTACTTTTTACTCAGTGCAATAATCTGCTATTTCTTTCTTTCTTTAAATGCAGTGGCTTAAGCATTGCGAGCCTCGAGGCGACAGATCTTGTGAAGCCCATCAGATGAATTTGCTAGTCCCCAGTTATTGATACTCGTAGCTACTGGCTCCAGAGCGCGTGGTCCCTGCTAGTGTAAAGCCCTGGGCGGTTCACCTGTTCGCTACCCACTATGGCCGCCACTGAATAAATTGAACAATTATTACAAAATCGCAATTATGACTTTTTGATATTCTAACGTGCGATATAGATATTATTAAAAATCCCGTGATTTTGAACCTCTGAACTACACTCATCATCATTTCGAGTAGGTGACACGGTCAATCGACCATGCACACCCTGGTGTCAGAGTTCTTCGGAACCGCCTCTCGGCCTCTGACGTGGTTCCTTTAACGACTACCAAATGGCAGCCGGGACCAACGGCTTAACGTGCCTTCCGAAGCACTGAATCATCTTTATTATCAGACAATCAGGTGATTCAAGCCTGCAATGTCCTAACCAAACTGGAAACCACTAAACAAAGTATGCTTCCGGTGGGAATCGAACCCACGACCCCGGGTCAACAGGCAAACGCCTTAACCACTGGACCACAGAGGCTGTTGAACTATACTAAAATCCTGGAATCAAAATCCCTAATCCCTGCAATTCTGTATTCTACAGAATTGCAAGAAAAACGGCTTCCCATACAGAGTCGCCGATCAGCAGGTCTTTTTTTGTTGTGATTAGGGATTCTGATACCAGGATTTCAGTATTGTTCAGAGGGTCAAAATCACGTGGTATGTAACAATGGGTTACTCACGTACAAAGTCAGCTACTGGCCGATACGTTTCGACTTCATCCAAAATTACCTTTCTTTCGAGTTCATAGTATCACGTCTTTTTCCCTTACGGGGTAGACAGAGCCTAGGTCTATAAGACCTGAAGGCCACGTTTAGCATGTTGCTGGGTGGAAAACGGAATCAAAATAGTGATGGGTTGCTAGCCGCATCGCCTATTAACATGAATGCTCAGATTTTACCTATTCCCTCGATCGGCTTTTACGATCTGCGCGGGAAGAAAAGCAGCTGGTACATTCTACGTTTTTTCTTTTCTCCCAGACCAGCATGGAAGTTCAGCCAAAATAATATTAAGTACCTTCATAAAAAACCGGCCAAGTGCGAGTCGGACTCGCGCACAAGGGTTCCGTACATTATATATAATAATAATAATAATAAAGCTTTATTTGTCCATTTACAATATAAAATTAAACAATAAGTAATAAAATTGATTTGAGTAAAATTGGATTTAATGTAACATAATAATTATTATTTAAAAATTAAATTAATTTGCTATTTATCATATGGACCCCCTTCGGGTAAAAGCCTCCTCCAAGGTATGCCACCTATCTCCATCTTTGGCTGTATCTAGCCAGCCCTGGCCTGCTATTGCCGCTATTTCGTCTGCACACCGGGCTGGCGGACGACCTCTCGCTCTTCTTCCTCGTGGTCCGCACCATTCTACTGCTCTCCGAGTCCATCGATTGTCGTCGTACCTAGCGATGTGCCCTGCCCACTTCCACTTGCTCTTCAGTATGTAAGATAAGGCGTCGGTAACTTTAGTTTTGTTGCGGATGTCGGCGTTTTTAACTTTGTCTTTGAGTTTCAGCCCCATGCTGCTTCCTTCCATTCGTTTTTGGGTGGTCTGTATTTTGTTTTTGGTTTTACTGTCAATTGTCCATGTTTGGCACCCATAAGTCAGACACGGTAGTATAGCAGTGTCCATAACAATTTTCTTGGTTGGCAGCGGCAATTGTGACTTAAAGAATTCTTTATGAGCCCAGTATTTTTTCCACGTGGTTGCAACTCTACGCTCAACCTCTTCTAAATTTCTGTTTTTACTGAACGATATTTGTTTGCCCAAGTATGTATATGTTGATACGAATTCTAGAGGTATGTTGTTTATTAGAATTGCCCACCTAACCCACATTATATATAATAAGTTTGAATATTAAAAATATTTTTATTATATGATGTAATTAAAAATGTATACTTTTCGCAATTTTTCCTATGTCTGTGCTATAAGACGTTGCTATGTACCAAAAAATCAAGATTCTGAGGTTACGGGAAGTACCTTGTACCACGAAAACTTGCGACATAACCAGCTGTATCTTTGATTGATTTGGCTTACAAGTTTCATTTTTTCACAACTGCAAGAGACAGCAGTATTTGATATGAATTTCAGCTTGATACCTCTACGCGTTCCTGAGAAAAAGGTTCTTGACAGACAGACGGACAGACAGACGGAAAACCTATAAGGGTGATCCTATAAGGGTTCCGATTTTTCCTTTTGAGGGACGGAACCCTAAAACGAATACCTCTCTTGTATTTTTTATTACGTTACAAGGACATGCTCGGTTTCCTCCAAACCTTAAACGGCATCTAGCATAATATACAGATCTGTGGCTGGACGTACTGTATGTAATGTATATATGTATATAAGTACTGTATACTGATTAAATATATTCAATAATAAGTGAATTTTTAGGGTTATGTACCCAAAGGGTAGAAACAGAACCTCTGTTTCCGTTGTTCGCTCGACAGCCAGACCGTCCGTCCATTTATCCGTCATAGCGCTGTATTAATTGAACCGTATTAGATAGAGACTTAGCCGTGTGGTATCCGGCAGAGTAGAATAGGACCACTCCAAGTCTTCCCGTGGATGTCGTAGAAAGCGACTTAGGAAATACAAGCTAAACAAAGCTTATAAACATCTAAGACACCTCTCCAACCCGTCTGGCTAGCGTGGAGAGTGTAGGCCAAGTCCTCTGGCTGCTCTAGCCAAGTATGTACTACACAGAGAGGGTCGTGCTCCTGTAGTGGAGACTAAAAAGGACCTGATGATGATGATGATGATGATGAGATAGAGACTTGAAGTTATCACACACTGAGTATATATATATATACATATATATTGCCGCTATAACAACACTATAGAATAAAAAAAATAAGAGCGCCTTGTTAAGGCGCTGTGCATCAGAGGAATACCATAAAACCTGTATTTTTTCGTCGCGCAGTTAGCCTTATTTTTCAAAGAATACTGGCATGAAAAAAATATGAAGTACAGTTCAAAGATCAAAATAAATGGTTACATCAAAATATGTTCAAAAAAATATTTAAAACCTAGTAAAATAAAATATCAAAAAAGCTATATCCAGAAAAAATTTCGTCGCGAATTACTTGATATTTTCAGCGACAACTACCAACTTTTATACGTCTATAAAAAGTATGACTAAATGAGCAAGATGGATACCTACAAAAAATACAATATTTGGTTATAATTATTGAATTATTAAATTTAAAGTGAAACTTAACACGAAAATGGCAGACACGGATTTGAACTGAGACTGACGACAGGTATGACACAAATATATAAAATATTGCGCGATGTCCGCTACAAACGGTTAAGGGATACAGCGCCTTAATACCCACTCGAAAAAAATTATTAGAGAGTTTTTTGTAGTTAGATATTGTGTGATTCTGGCCCGCACTTGGCCGGTTTTATTTTATTATTGTGCGTGAATTTGTCTGTTAGGGGCAAACAGTTTTGGGGTATTCCCCTTCACAGTGAACTATGTTACAACAGCTACTGAGCAACAGACTTACAAGGAGACACTTCATCTTAAAATACCCATAATACCTATTAATACCTTATAATACCTTTATAATACCTTTTTGGTGAGGGCAATATTTTGAATCCAGAGCGGAACGAAGAAGGATTCTATGCTGTTGCTGTTCTGTTGTTTGTTCTATGTTGTTGTGTGTTGTTATAATCGAAAGTATTATGTTAGTCTCAAGATGACTCATTCTGCTTTTCATCGCCCTCTATGAGAAAACCAATACTTATTTGTGTTTTCATTCCCACGGGACTAAAAATGTGTGAATTGTGAATTTTGTCCCTCGGGAATAAAAACGTATTTTAGACCCTGTATACGAGCCACCGTTTCTTTTTTGAATAGATAGGATGACAAGACTTTTATCGATAATTTTCTCATCAGTAAAGTTAATAATTCAATGATTTGTAATGTTATTTTTGTTTTCAGTGTATGTAGAGCTACCGATGGCGAGACGCGTCGGGGTGCGGCGCTAGCCTGGCCCCATGGGCAAGACCTCCGGGGGGCGGCCCGAAACTGGCGTCCGCGCGCAGAGGTTCCATAACAGAAGGTGAGTTTTTCTTTTTTCTATATTGTTCCGGAAAAAAGAGAGTAGGCTGCTTCCCTTATGTTTTTCTTTCTGATTAAGTTTTTGTCGTATCTGTTTGTGCGTAAGTGTATTTGGTTGTGTGCATGTCTGTGACATTATAGCTCTTTAAGTAACTAAATTGAAGTGAAAACTTCTTTTGCGGCATTGTGCACTTTTTGGGATGGGAAAAAAATGTTAAGAGCCCGCCATATGCCAGGCAGCGTGGCGATACAAACGCAGATGGTCTAAACGCGTTGGCTACTGTGGATATTTTCGTTTTTTAGGAATATTCAAGGGTTATTCGAAAAAGAAAAACATATGATGGCTGCCTTATCTGTAATGCAATAATAATCAAAAGTTTCAAGGTTAATTTTAATGTATTGGTGAATAATGCTATATACCGAGTAAATTAGACGTGATTTGGAGGCAAATTTGCAATTTTGTCTATCGATAAAATTTAACGCAATCGTGTTTTTGAGTCAGATAGTTACCAGAGTTAGTCCTGAACTTTGCTGCATTTTTATTTCAACTTGAGTATTTAATTATTATTGATTTAACAGTCAATCATGCAAAGCAGTGTGAGGTAGTACGGGCCCTTAAACTCGCGTCAAGACACGCGACCTGATCGAAAATTCGTAAGACGGACACGTGATCTGAGACCGCCAGCGCGACGAAGGAGACGAAGTAATTTCCCCCTTTATTTCTATCGCGTGGAGTTTTCACTTCTGCGGGACTCCCGGAGTGCAATCCGTTGTTTTTTAAAGGTAATTTAATGGAGAGCGAGTCATCATCATCATCATCATCATCATCAGGTCTTTTTAGTCTCTACTGCAGGAACATGACCCTCCCTGTACTACCGGAGTCATACTTGGACAGAGCAGACAGAGGGTTTGGCCTACACTCTCTTCGCTGGCCAGACGGGTTGGAGAGGTCTCATTGATGTTTAAGAGCATTGTTTAGCTTGTATTTCCTAAGTCGCCTTCTACGACATCCACGGGAAGATTTGGAGTGGTCCTTTTCTACTCTGCCGGATACCACAGTCCACAAGGGTTCTATGATCCATGGCAATATCAATGTTGCCGTACTAGCTATGCTTGGAAGGCTGGTTGGCGAGTAATAGTACTATTTATTTATTATTTAACTAGCGTCTTCGCCCGCGTTAATGTAGATCCTTCCGGAAAGATTTTTGGCCCCCTATGGCCTTTCCCGGGCCGTAGACTACCTCCATATCAAATTTCATGGCAAAAGATTAAATAATTGAATTGAATTCATTAAATTGGTTTTTTTATTAGTATAGATGAATAATTTTACCCCGATCTCCATGGGAAGAATAGGAGTGGTCCTATTCAACTCTTAAGAGAGATATTTAGAAGTTTGGCTACCAAATGGCAGAACGAAGGCATAATCATGGGCGAAAAAAGGTTGACAAACCTACATTTCGGTGATGACATTGTTTTCTTGTGTTCTTTGCCCATAGAACTGCAAGATGCTTAAGGATATGTATAACTAGCGTCGAGGTTGAAATTAAGATGACCGGGTCGAAGATCAATGTGATGACCAAGGTCCAAAGTCCAAGTAAATAATAGTCAAAGCCAAGTCCAAGTAAATAGTTGTGATTCCAAAGTAAAAAAAAAAGTGGACGGAGGTACCTACATTATGTCCACCAGTAGCCAGTTAACGTCTTTCAAAAACAGAGGAGACCAAGAGATCAGTCGACGAGTTCAAAATGCATGGAAAAGCTTATAGTCCATAAGCGGGAAGAGTTTAAACTATTTTTCCTGTACGCTAACTTTTAAGCGCAAACTCGTTGATCGAGATGTATATCCTGCCAGTTCAGATTTATTGAGGGTAGACCTTGTCTTAGACCTTCTCTCAAAAGTCCGATCTCGGGGTTTTTGTCTTTGGGGCATGCATGCAGGGTAGCAGGGCATTATACCTCTATTGTCGGATCGTGTATGGAATACTACCAATCGCTCCAAGAACAGACAATGGGTGTGGGGTGAAAAGCAGCTAAACTCAAATGGGATTGTGGAAGCAATGTTCGCAGGATTCACCCAAATACGTGGGCATACAATAGTCCAGAATAGTAAGCTGGCGATGAAAGCGAGACCGTTCAAAAACGTGATGGTCTGATGATTAGGCGGCTCATGATAAAAGCTGGCGTTCCATTATAACAAAAGATTGAGATGAATGGCGAACAAGGAAGGAGGCCTTTGCCCAGTAGTGGGACAGTAAAAGCTAACGAAAAAAATCCTTGTAACAGCCACATTTTGTCAACAATCAAAGTGTGAATATTGAAAAAGTGGCGACAGAACAAAATGTAGAGATCTAATAACTGACCCACATGAAAATATAGATAAAGTAAAGGAAGAAGAAAAAAAGAATGTGAATATACACATTACACGTAAATAAATAAATATATATGAACAAATCACACAGATAGAGCTAGCCCCAAAATAAGTTGGAGACTTGTGTTATGAGATACTAACTCAACGATACTATATTTTATAACAAATACATATATAGATAAACATCCAAGACCCAAGCCAATCTGAAAAAGATCATTTTCCATCTTGACCTGACCGGGGATCGAACCCGGGCACTCTCGTGCCGCAGGCTGGCGTGTTAACCACTGCGCTACGGAGCTCGCCAAAACATAGCTTTTATTGTTTGGAACCGCTATCGTATACAATAAGCTTTTCAGTGAAAAATGTGGATAAGTTGAAAGTGCATTATATGCTAACTACACACCGGTCCCAATCCGTGAAATGTATTTCCGTGCCGAATTTTTGCTCCGAAATAGTTTGTCCGAAATTCATAGCATAATGTTCCACAATCTGTCACGTAGTTTCTTTGTTGTTGGAAAGAAATTGTGACGACAGTCCGTAAACTTGTTTCGATCAAAGTTGACAACTGTTTACATTGCTGAACCGTTTTTTCACTAGTGGTCTTGGGAGATAGAACAATTTTAGACTGTTGGTGGGAAACCTTCCACACACTTTCTTACAGCTAAAATCAGCGTTGTGGTGGCCATAACCATAAAGCTGAGCTGGCTGCCTTTTCGGAAATCAACTTTTGTAGGTATAGTTCTTAAGTATTTCTCATTATCTTATTGTTATTATGTTTTTTTGTCGAATACAGTTTTTTTCTTTTCTTCCATGCTAGTCTGGAAGAAAAGAAAATAGAAATGCACGAGTTGATTCTTTTTACCTACTCATATAGTCAAAACCGGAAAAGAACTGGTCGGATTTTTTCGAGAATTTTTTTTTCACTCATTAAATAAATAAATAATATAGGGACTATGGGGATAAGAGAATATATAGGGACATATCACACAAATTGAGTTAGCCCCACAATAAGTTGTGAACTTGTGTTGTATTATACTAACTCTACGATACTATATTTTATAATTGATACTAATATAGATAAACATCCAAGACCCAGGTCGATCTGAAAAAGATAGGGGTATCTTTTTCAGATCGACCTGGGTTTTGGATGTTTATCTATATTAGTATTAATTATAAAATATAGTATCGAGCTCGACACTTTTTCAAAAAAACGAATAAAAGGAGTTTTTTCTTCCGAAATTAAAATCATCATTCAACTTACTTCCTATGCTTTTTTTTGCCTTTGAGACTCAATATTGTGTCATGTGTACAAGTGAGCTTTAATTAAAAAAAAAACTTCGATTGGATATTATATTTATAAAGAATAAACATTGACCTGATGACCAGCAGTTGATATAGTATGGCACATTAAAATAAGCAAACGTAATCTAAAAATATAAAACGAAGAATAGCGTAAAAATAGAAAAAAAATAGCTTTCTTAGTCTATTGATTATAAGTATTTTCAGAGGAGTTAATATCCACCGATCTTCAAAAAAAATGAATTATTTTATTCTTCATATCAAATAATATTCTGGTATTTATCCGCCATAATAAATAAATTATGCATTTAGGGCCTAAACGCATAATTTATTTTTGTTTGTGTAGGCAGGCATCTTTTTGACTGCTTTAAACGTATCTTTATGAGAGTTAAAAGAAAGGCGTTCCTTATAACGCCGACATTTTTTTCGAGTATCACAAAATGAAAGAAAAAAAAATAATGAAATATATTCGGAAGCATATTTATAATTGAAAATTTATTTTAATTTATCCTTTGAATGCCATCGCTTGCATTTATAAAACGGATTATAAAAATATTTGTGATATTAAGCTGTTATACTACTTTCTTAACGATAAAATAAAAAGTATACTATTTTTCATTATCTTAGTTTACTCTGTCATAGGTGACCTAAGCAAGCATGTCGGGATTTTAACTTTTGTTTGATCATTAAGTGATAAAACTTTTTGTATGTATAATATTACTAGTAATAGTATTTTATTATAATAGTACTACTATAATACAACTTTCACCCGCGGCTCCATCCGCGTCAATCCCTCGGGAACAGTACTTTTCCCCGGGATGAAATGTACACTATGTCCTTCTGCGTACCCCAGACAACGGGCATGCATAATTTTATGACGTTTTGTTCAGTGCGTGAAGGCGTCATAAACAAACAAACTCACTTTCGCATTTATAATATTAGTTCGGATTAGGATAATAGAAAAACATACAGGTCAATAATGATACATCTATGTTTGTGTTAGAGTCGTTTATATATAATAGAATTCCTTGCCATGTTTAATTTAGTCGAAACATTCTTCACCATAATATATTTATTTAGTGCATAGGATAAACAAACTACTTCTGTAATTTATATGTTTATATTACTAAGAATACAGATATATGACTGTTGAAGTTATGGGGAAAGGTTAAGTAAGAAGAATCTGTTTTTAAAAATAGTTGATTGAAAGCAAAAAGTATCGTAACAGACCGTGGCCCTCAGCAGACGTTTGACCGAGTTCCAAATATACTCCTGATTCACGGGTTATCACAATACAAGTGATCCAGTCGTCCAACGACTCGGTCGAGGCATTTGACATTGTTCATCACTATTATTTGTTTACAAATTTTTCAAAAACTAAATTTTTGTTCAACATATGTTTTGTTATTGCTATTATGTTTATTCTTTGTAATCTTATTGTTTGAACTTTTAGATTTGACTGGAAACAAAGATTTTTAAAGCAATAAATATAGCGGGACGTCTCAAGGTCGTGTTTTAGGGCCGACCTCATAATTTTCAGTGCAGTAACAGCGTTTTCTCATTAGTTCCACCGGCGTTAGTTAGGGGCAATAAACCATGCTTTTTACAATAGACGTAAACGCTGATTTGTGTAATAGGATATTAAATATAAACTCGGATCAAACGTTTGAACGACCCTTACTATTGTCACGTCCCGGGAAATTGGAAACCGGCCAATTATTTAATTTTACGTTATAAATTCTGAAACCAATGAATACACTTTGTGGCAAAAGTTTTGTGTTGAACTAGTTTTGATACGCGTCTTTCTTTAACTGCACCAGTACATTGCTTTTTTTTATATATTAATCATTGGGTTTTTTACATTATTATTTAAGCATTGAAAACTAGCTAAATCGATTTAATTGAGTATTGATCAATCATAAACATTCACAAATATTCATTGAGTAACTTATCTACAGCACCAAAATTAAAATTGCCTAATACAATATATTTATTTTAACAATTTAAAAATATCTTAACTGGTCCTAATTCATGACTCTTTATTAACTAAGCAGCTCATTTCGTGTAGGTGTCACGGTCAATCGACCATGCACACCCTGGTGTCACAGTTCTTCGGAACCGCCTCTCGGCATCTGACGTGGTTCCTTTAACGACTACCAGATGGCAGGCGGGACCTACGGTTTAACGTGCCTTCCGAAGCACAGAATCATCTTTATTATCAGACAATCAGGTGATTCAAGCCTGCAATGTCCTAACCAAACTGGAAACAACTAAACAAAGTATGTTTCCCGTGGGAATCGAACCCACGACCCCCGGGTCTACAGGTAAGCGCTTTAACCACTGGACCACGGCGGCAGTTGCTTTAATTTTAAGCTACGAGTACAACTACATATTAGTTAAGTTAAAACATGGTTTGCCTGCATTATTCAGTAAGTTTTGTGACGTAAATGCTATAAATCATCTATAGTAGAATAAAGCAGATGCTGTGCTCTTAAAGCTTTACTGAAGACCGAGACACGAAAGAAAAATAAAACAACTTCAAACATAACACCAGAGGAAAACATGAATGAAGCGCCTTAAGAAGCCATGTAGTAGCTGTTTGCTTTATTAAGTAACAAATATCCAGAGATGTTTAACACGTATTCATAGAATAAAGAAATAAATGTCTTAACATGTTGGATGTATATATAGATGTTCAACTAACAACGATAGACACAAAAGTAAAAAAAGAACTTGTTAATTTTAAAGATCTCGCTTCTGATCTAAACGTATTCGAGGGAAACATGAAAGAAGCGTCTTAACAGATTTATAATTAGTTCGGACAGTGTGCTACACTCTTTACCAATGTAGTGGTGGAGTGATTTCCCAAAGATCGGTTAGTTCACAACAGGTCGCATCCGGCGCTGTGTGTCGGTTTGTTTATTTCTGTTCGCGATTGTTTCGATCACTTTCGATTCCAGTTCTGTTTTGAAGGTAAGTTGATTGACCGATGCAACTGATATAACATTGACATTGTGTTCAGTATTGTCAGTCGATTTTGAGAAGTATCAATCCTTGTTGTTTTAATTATAATTTGAGTGAGAGTGTGAAGAACTTCAGTTTGTATTCATTTCGTTATGTTTATCGTATCGATAGTTTAATCGTTCTTTATAATCATTATAGTGTATACATGCCAAACTTACATGTTTATAAAGTTCGTAACTTCGGTTTAAAACTAAGACGTGAAATGAAATTAAAGTTATTTAATTAATGCCATTACACTACTTATTTGATTCGTAAATAATAATATATGAGTACAATAAAGTGTATTTTTAATATCTACAATATATTTCAAGAAAACATATTGAAATAAATACACGTTTTTACCTTGAATAAAGAAATGTATTATTATTATTTCTATAAAAAATAAAATAAAGTATTGCTAAAAATAAAATAAAATGAATATATAATATTTACAAATTATTAGACATATATTATTTCTTAAAATTTTGTTTATTATTAGGAGTCTTTATTCGTATGAAAACAATTATATGACTGGAATTATTATTTTTTATTTCAAAACAATATCTTCATGGAAATAAAATGAAAACGGATCTTAAATAAAAATAAAACATAATAAAATCTAATAAATAGTTACAAAAAATCACAAAAAGCTAAAGTTCCCCTCAAGGGTTTCCAAACCCCTAAACACCGAACCAAATGACGCCAATAAAAGTGATAAAGCGACTGAAAGTACCGCAGTCCCAGGCCGCCGCTCTTTCCTACACAGTACGCGGTATAATGCGCATTAAACCAACCCAAATTAAACCAAACAGTATGTTTTCCACCGTATTTTGATACGAAAAATGAAGTGTTAAATTTAATCTCGTTAGTTATATTTCTAATCATCATTTATCATTTGGAGTAGGTGTTACGGTCACAGTCAATCGACCGTGCACACCCTGGTGTCAGAGTTGTTCGGAATCGCCTCTCGGCTTCTGACGTGGTTCCCTTAACGACATATTTCTAATAAAAAGTACAATTAAAGTACACTAATCCTTTATCCTTTTAGTTTGGATATTTCAAAGGTTCAAAGATTTATTCAGAAAAAGGCTATCTCAGGCACTTTTTCGTAAGTTAGCTTATTAGTTTTATTTTAAAATTGTATTGTTTACTTATAATTAAATATATGTATACCGAAAAAAAATATTATATATGCGAAAGTAAAAAATCTTTAAACAAATTGGATTTGAAGTTATTAAAAGGGTGTATCTCTCTTAAATCTACTGGCAGCGCGTTATAGAGTCTGATCGCCATGCAGAACACGTCGTCACTGTCGTTGTTTTGGTATATAGAGCTTTGTTGGATTTCTGCTATTACTTTTATTCAATACCATGTCGTGTAAAGGGAAGAGTTGTGGATACTTCCTAACAAATAGGTACATCTCGAATATATTTATACTAGCTGTTGCCCGCGGCTCCGCCCGCGTTAATGTCGTTAATGTGTATGGAATTTTAATCATTTCTACTGTTCCCAAAGTAGAAATGATTAAAATTCCATACAAACCCCTCCCCCTCTGCTTTTTTTAGTGCTCATTTACATCATAAAAAGAATCCCTGTGCCAAATTTCAAGTTTCTGGGCACAGTAGTTTCGGCTGTGCGTTGATATATAAGTCAGGTTTGAATTGGCCCGCGGCTCCGCTCGCGTAAGTGTCGATTTCTCAGGAACAGTAGAATTACCCGGAATACATTAGTTCATGACTTTCAATGAAACACCTTTATATTGAATTTCAATTGAATAACTTCAAAAACGACAAAGTTTCATACTAACTTTGCAACCCGTTTTACCCCCTTAGGAGATGAATTTCCAAAAATCCTTTCTTAGTGCTCCCCTACGATAAAAAAGGAACCCCTGTGCAAAATTTCAAGTTCCTTACCCTTATAGTTTAGGCCCTGCGTTGATATGTCAGTCAGTCAGCTTCTCCTTGTTTTTAGTATGGATTACTATGGATAGTATGGATAGGTATAATGCTGTCGTATAATGATGAATTGACTTTGGATTTTAATTTTCTTATGTCACTTACTATTTTATAAGTATTTTTGTTTTGCTATATGTTTGCAGGCAAACTCATGCCTTGAGTTCATTCAAATGACGATAACTTTTTTTTAATGAACCGATTTTGGTGAAACAAACTTTAAATGTTTTGCTGAGTTAAAACAAAGCAATTGGTGAAAGTTTGAAGTAAATCGGTTCAGTATTTTCAGAGATAATCGTGATCATACATACAGACAGACAGACAGACAGACAGACAGACAGACAGACAGACAGACAGGCAGACAGACAAGAAATTCGAAAAAAAAATTTATTCTTTCTATTATTCTTTTTAAGTGTCCCTCTATCCATTTTAGTCAAAAATTCTAAATGTACAGACAAAATATTTTTACTGTTTTATTATATGTATAGATTTGCTTAAAATTATCAGAGAGTACTTATTACTTAGAAGAGGTTAAATAAAGGTGGCTTGCATACAGTTAATGCCTAGTGAACAGCAACATTACAATTTTTAGACAAAATTCATTTTTGGCCACACTTTCCCAGAAAATCGACGTCAGAGTAGAAGCTTTACCGCTTCTATGCTTCGTTCAGCGAGTGAGAGAGCCCGAGGCCCATTCTGCCAACTCCCCTCCCCCCATATCCTCCCCCTACAAACGGTTGTCCATAGGCAGCGGTGATTGCTTACCGTCAGGTAACTCATTTGCTAGTTTACCGCACTATATCATAAAACAAAGCTTTACCAATTGATATGCGCGGTAACCTAGGCCGATGAGAATACCGCAGTCCCAGGGTTCAACGATACACTATAAAGTACACGGTATAGTGCGTGTGTAAGCCTCACACCACATGAGTACAAAGGATCCTTACTGAATCATATTTTAGTGTTGTTCGATGCGGCAGTGGCGGTTTCGTACATCTTTGATGAGATCTTCGACGTTTAGGTTTTACTAAATAAAAATACGATGTATTTTTCCTCCAGTGTATTGCAAATATATAACTGCTTATGGTTTTCTTGTAAGATTGAGATATGATCTTGAAAAAGATATTCATATATTTGTTATAGGCACGTCACAGGTGCATTTTTTGAAAAATTGGTTAATTGTTTAATATAATCTATACTTCTATACTTAATTTTTGATGAATCCGATCGACCGATCTGTACTTATGACACAAGTTCACAACCCACTTTGAGACTATCTCAAATTGTGAAGTTGTGTCGTGGAATACTAACTCAACGATACTATATTTTATAAAAATAGATACTTATATAGATAAACATACAAGACCCAGGTCAATCTGAAAAATATAGTGTTGCATCTTAACCTGGGATCACGATACTGCTGAGCCACTTAGGTCGTCAAATTAAGATTAGTCTTTAAGTATTTTTAATTTATAAATCTAAAAACTTTCATCGAAACATTTCATTTTTCTTTTCTTGTCTAGAAATATTTACGATGCAAACTTGAAGTCAAAAACTTAATTTTGTACTTAGCTTAGTTCTTTCCAACGTCGAAAGTTTCCATGTCATGCTAGAAGTTAGCCTTCGGCGCTGAAAAATGTTTAGCGAACACGGAAGCTCGCGAAAGCTTGTATTACAAGAGAACCGGCGCACACTCGGCTTATGAATTTGAATTTCTCATATTATTTGTTGTGTTAGACCCGGCAAATAAAAAATAGAAAGTCAAAGTCAAAGATTTTCATTTAAAATTGGATACATGTATCTCTTTTTGAACGTCATATTTTTATTTCTTATATATTTTTTATTAGAAAAGTAAACAAAGTGCGATCAGATCATAATATTTTTAGTTTGGGGTCTGATTTATAACGATACTTATATTTATACTATATAAAATAATCCTTACTATTAATATTATAAATGCGAAAGTGAGTTCGTTTGTTTGTTACGCTTTCACGTTGTAACTACTTAACCGATCATCATGAAATTTTGCATACAAGTTCTCTGGAGTACGGAGAAGGACATAGGCTACTTTTTATCCCGGGAAAAAGTACTATTCCCGAGGGATCGACATTGACGCGGGCGGAGCCGCGGGCGAAAGCTAGTACTATATAAAATAATCCTTACTATTAATATTATAAATGCGAAAGTGAGTTCGTTTGTTTGTTACGCTTTCACGCCGTAACTACTGAACCGATCATCATGAAATTTTGCATACAAGTTCTCTAGAGTACGGAGAAGGACATAGGCTACCTTTTATCCCGGGACAAAGCACTATTCTCGAGGGATCGACATTGACGCGGGCGGAGCCGCGGGCGAAAGCTAGTAATATTATAAAGCTGAAGAGTTCAATATGAATTTTTTTTTTGTGTGTTGGATAGTCCATTTATTTTACATATGAACGCTTTAGGCTATAAAACATCATGCTGCGGCCAGTAGGAGCAAAGCATCAATAAAAAATGTTTTGAAAATGGGGTAAAACTATTCATCTACACTAATAAAAAAACCAATTTAACGAATTCAATTCAATTATTTAATCTTTTGTCATGAAATTTGTTATGGAGGTAGTCTACGGCCCGGGAACGGCCATAGGGGACCAAAAATCTTTCCTTCCGGAAATCTACATAAATAAAAATCTACATAAAAATCTACATTAACGCGGGCGAAGACGCTAGTTAAATCCTAATCCTAACTAATATTATAAATGCGAAAGTGAGTTTGTTTGTTTGTTTATTTGTTTGTTTGTTACGCTTTCACGTTGTAACTACTTAACCGATCATCATGAAATTTTGCATACAAGTTCTCTGGAGTACGGAGAAAGTAAAAAAGTAAAGTAAAAAAGTATTTATTTTCTCCAAAAAGACAACAAAACACATGCATATTTTTACAAAAAATTGTTGGAGACCGGTGTCTGCTGAAGGCTAGGCCTGTGTAACAGTACACCAGTGCTCTCACATCTAGATGTGAATAATAATAATAAAATATTTCATTATAATAACAAAAAACATTAATGTTAATTTGTTTAAATCGTAATACATGATTCTAAAAGCTTATATTTTATCACTTACAAGCTACGCGTAGATGAATTAATATTTCCCATAATTGTGACATCATATCTGGCTGCATAAAATATAGAAACTAGAGAAGTGTAATAGTTTAAGTGTGAGATTGACATAGGCTACTTTTTATCCGGGGAAAAAGTACTATTCCCGAGGGATCGACATTGACGCGGGCGGAGCCGCGGGCGAAAGCTAGTAATAAATAAATAGTAGTATTACTTGCCAACCCGCCTTCCAAGCATAGCTAGTACGGCAACATTGATATTGCCATGGACCAAAGAACCCTTGTGGACTGTGGTATCCGGCAGAGTAGAAAAGGACCACTCTAAATCTTCCCGTAGATGTCGTAGAAGGCGACTTAGGAAATACAAGCTAAACAAAGCTTATAAACATCTATGAGACCTCTCCAACCCGTCTGGCCAGCGTGGAGAGTGTAGGCAAAATCCTCTGTCTGCTCTGGCCAAGTATAGCTCCGGTAGTACAGAGAGGGTAATGCTCCTGCAGTGGAGACTAAAGAGACCTGATGATGATTGTTAAAATATCAATTTAACTGTATAGATTTAGTGAAATTATAATGTTACTAATATAAGGTATGTTTGCGGTCAACGAGTGTCGACAATTAGTTTTCGAGTTTTGTGCTTGAGATCGAGTAAGTCATGCTCACTAAAATGTTCAAACTGGTGGCGGCGTTGTGTGTCGGGTCGTCAAGTTCCCTCTAATATGGTTGAGCTCAGCGATGGCTGATCCATGCTACATATATTATATGTGTATAATGTAATATATATACTTATTTACTTCAGCCCATACACAGAATTATCTAGTTGGGCTTTGAAGTAGTACAATGTATTTTAATCTAGTAGCCACTACACTAGTAAACATGTAACGAACATCAGACAGTCGCTATTACCCTTTTGGTTGCCTATTCCCTGAGATACAGACCCATACCGTCTAGTTCAGGGATGGTCACCCGGATGGCTTCGAGCGGAGCCATCCGGGAGATGGGGTGGCTTCGCTTTGTTCTAAGATATATATATACTGTAATACCTACAAATGTAATGTGTTGGCAAATAAAGTTTTTATTATTTATATTATTATTATAACTCGTGAACGGGTGCTGCCAGAGGGGACAGGTCTGCTCGGCCTCTTTGAGACTTTTATCATATCTGTTGTTGTTGCACGCTCGATCGCTAACATAACGTGTTCCACAAAAATATGTAAATAAAAATTGTATATAACATGACATCAGAAAAAAAAGAAAAGAAAAATATTACATATCATACAAAGCCCTTCAGGCAAGTAGGCGACCAATACTGTTGAAAAGTTTCTTTCGGCGTCTTCTTCTCTGCAGTGGTCGGTTTCGAAACGCTAGTAGTTTGTAGTAGCTAGTAGTTTGTGGACGAGAGGGCGCTACTGGCGCGCGCGTAACATCGTCTCTTCGCAATTTTATTATTAAAAATAGTTTATAATACGTTTATGCATAGTTTCCAACGTAAAAAGCTAATAGTTAACTCAATTAAGGTGTGGAAGTGTTATCTCTTCAAAGTACATTGATTTACCAGTGAAAAATATTGTTAAAAATTTAAACCCTGCATCTCATAAAAATGTGTAAATAATGATAAATACTAGTGATCAGTGTAAATAAAATATAATAAACTACTTGGTGTGTGTCTATACATAAACTCAGAATAATCTTTTGGTGCATTGGTTTCAAAAAGGATCTTTTCGCGTAACGTTTGTTCTTCGTTACATTCAAATATTTCTGTATTTTGTATTTAATGGACACCCAGCGCCATCTATGATTTGACTTTATTACTAAACATAACAAAAACAACGCCATCTCTTGTTTGACATAATAAAATATTTTGAACAATACGGTTCCATTTTCACAAACAAATCCTCATTCATGTTACAAGATGGCGCCACTAACTGTTCTAAATTGTGCAAGATGTTCCAAAAAAATTGAAACTCGTCAATATCTTAAATGTTCGGCGTGCCACCAATATTATGACTTAGTATGTGCTAATGTGAATGAAAAGCGTTTTTATAATACAATGTCATCTGAACACAAAAGGAACTGGAAATGCATAAGATGTATTAGTACAAAAAATAACACATTTAAAAAATCATTGGCTCACGAAGACAAGTTAGAAACAGAGAGATCATTTTCTACACGTGATATTAATAGACAAAAGACCCATACCCTTAACCAGAGTCAAATTATACCATCAGCATCGTTAACCTTATCATCTTCTCCAACAAGACAGGATTCTTTGATTATACCTCATACAGTCAGATGCCGTCCAAATATTCCAGTGAATAATTCCTTTATGTCTCTAAATGATGAATATTTTGACGTAGAAGAGCATGCAAATACTTCATATGGGTCCAATAAAGAGAGAATTACAGAGCTCGAAAATGTTGTATATGACCTGCAGAGGAAGCTGATTGCAGCTGAATGTGAGATAGGTAACCTCAAAAAAGAAAACAACAAACTGAAAAAAACTTTAGTAAGCCAAGGGAAAAAGACCCCAAATAGAAAGGAATCCCAAACTACAGAATCGCAAAGTATTTACACCCCGAAAATAATGAGACCAAATACACCGGCCTTTCCTCGAGATTTGTCGCCATGCCTACCAATAACTTTACCAGTGCAACAAAGACCCAAAGCAAAATATTGTGAATCAACGCCTAAACACATTCCCAGCAAAATACCAGTACACCAGAATCCTCTGGATAAAGTACGATTGGAGAAATCAAAGGAGTTTCTCACTACAAGTACCCCACAGAAAAATAGAATCTTCATAATCGGCGATCAACAAGCTGCGGGATTAACCTCCTCATTAATCCATAAAAGATCACACTACAAGAACCCCATGGATTATGATATTAAAGGAAAAATATACTCTAAGGCCCCCACGAGCTACATCATAGAAAAGTCAGAATTAATGCACATAAGTTTCACTGAAGAAGATTGGTTAATATTGTGTATAGGTGCCAATGACAAGAACCCAACACATTTTTTTACCGAAATTTGTGCGATATTGAAACTTTTGCAAAAACCTAAGATTATTATAACGAATGTTTTTTATAACATGTATGTAAATACTTTCAAGTTAAATAATGAATTGAAAATAATATTACCCTACTTTAAAAATTGCTTTTATGTCGAAATAAGTTGTAGTAATATAAGTAAAGTTGCAGACAGAAGGAAAATAACTTCATATGTAAATAGCTTTATAGATAAGGAAGATTATGATAAGTACTTCATACGTAGTATCAAAAAATCTGATATTATTTTAAAAAACCAATGTACTATTCCTTATCTGTTTAGACAGATGGAGAAAAAAAATGAACTTAAACAAAGTTTAGCATTAAAATCCGATACTTCGTTAATTAGTAGTATTTCCAAAAAAGGCACCATACCCTACTATTTTCAGGTTTTACATAAAAAGCAAAATGGTTCTAAGTCTCGTATCAGTATAAATCCTAGTGATGATAAAAGTAACATTACCCTGTGTAATATGAAGAAAAGTGAAACAAATAATGAACAGTTTTTTCGTGACTAATAAAAACAATGCTAAATACACATTTAGCATAATGCATCAAAATACTGCTAGTCTTAGATCTAAACTAAGTCAAATAGAATTAATACTAGATTCTAACAAATTTGATATTCTTTGTTTCACTGAATCTTTCCTAAAAGATGAACATGTACATACTTTACAGTTGCCTGGATATAGCCTAGCATCTTCTTACTGTAGAAAAAAGTCAAGGGGAGGAGCTTGTATATATGTGAAAAATGGTTTGAATTATAGCCAAGTAACTTGTGTAAATGCTCTTAGTGTAAAGTCGAACTTTGAATGTTGCAGTATTATGATTCCAGAACTTAATTGTATAGTTATTTGTGTGTACAGGACGCCTGACTCGAACTTCAATATATTTATAAATACATTAGAGTTGCTGTTGCTCAAAGTTACACTTAGGTCACGTTATTCTAAGAAAAAGATAGTCATTGTTGGAGATTTCAACACTGATACTTTAGTTGAGGAATCTAAGAGTACGACATTTAAAAATACCCTAGAAAAATATAACGTCAAGTTAACTATTAATGAACCAACTAGAATCACCCCCAATTCAGCAACATGTATAGATAATATCATAACAAACTTAAAAACATTCAATTCCAAAGTTGAACATTATGGTGTTTCAGACCATTCTGCCGTAATTATTGAAATACCTTGTAGTCAAAGTTTTTCAATTAAACATTGGTATATTTTTAAACGAAATGTTGATAAATATACAGACATATTTCTAAAATACGTATCACAAGTAAGTTTCTCTGAAGTTTATTTACAAAATGATGTTAATATGGCGTATAAAGTTTTCATAGATTTGTATAGTATGATATTTGAATTATGTGTTCCGTTAAAAAAGATAAAAATTACTCATAAAATCAAAACAAACTGGCAGTCCAAAGGTATTCGTATTGCAAGTAAGAGGAAGAGAGAGTTATATAATGATTTTATAAAAACAAAGAATCCCGACCTAAATGATTACTATAAAAGATATTGTAAAGTTTTGAAATTAGTTATACGTAAATCCAAGCAGAAACAAAATATAAAATTCATCAAAAATAGTATTAATAAAAATAAAGCTACCTGGGCCCTCATTAAACGCCATACTACTCCCACTAATCATGTCAAAAATACAGTTGAAAGTTTGCATTTTAATAATTCAGTAATTGACAACCCCTCTTCTATAGCAGAATCGTTCAATCAATATTTTATCAATCATAATTCACAGGATAACTTCCAAAGCAATTATAAATCAGGAATAAAAAACCAAAGTAAAAGTATATATTTAAAACCAGTTACGGCTGGTGAACTGAAACAGATTGTCATGAACCTGAAAGATAAAAAGAGTTGTGGATATGACAATATACCTGTTAAATTAATTAAACAATCTTTACAGTATATTACCGAACCACTAGTTTATATTCTTAATTTAATGATACAAAGTGGAACCTTCCCTGAAGACTTAAAGAAGTCCAAGGTTAAGCCACTATTCAAAAAAGGTTCGAAAACAGAAATAAAAAATTATAGGCCAATAGCACTTTTATCATGTTTTTCCAAAATATTTGAAAAAGTGATACATACAAGACTAAGTAACTTTTTTGAAAAAAATAATATAATTAGTAATAACCAATTTGGATTTCAGAAAAATAAAAATACGAATACAGCTATATTCAAAATACTTAAATTAATATGGGATGCTACAAATAATAAATCAGCTTGTGTAGGCCTCTTTATTGACATGTCCCAGGCTTTTGATTGCGTTCGGCACGATGTTCTTTTAAAACAACTCGAGTCAATAGGTATCCGAGGAGTAGCACATGATCTGATTAATTCTTATTTAACAGAGAGAAGACAAATAACAGTTATCGATAGATATAATCAAAGTAATAAAACTATTGAGGAAGTGCAATCTGAGCAAGCAAAAGTAATCCTTGGTGTACCACAGGGCAGTATTCTTGGCCCTCTACTATTTCTCATCTATGTGAATGAACTCCCTTTTGTCACCAAACATAGATGTGTAATGTTTGCTGACGATGCAACAATCTTTATTCAAGATGATGACAAAAATAAGGAAATATTTCAAGCTGAAATAAATACAACTTTGAAATCCACAATAGATTGGTTAAAAACTATTAATCTACATGTCAATTTATCAAAAACTAAATTTATACAATTCCGTAGTTATAGTAAAAACTCGTATAATCTAAATATTCAAGATTCGACTACCAAAGTAAGTGAAGTAGGAGATAACAATTTTCTTGGTGTTACCATCGATTGTCACCTAAACTGGAAGGTACATATTAGCAAAGTTAATAAGAAATTATCAAGTTACTGCTATGCTCTTTCAATTTTAGCTGAAAATTCATCAATCGACGTAACACGCACTGCTTATTTTGGAAATGTGTATCCTTATTTAACTTATGGCATTATATATTGGGGAAATTCTGTAAATGTATCGTCTACCTTTATATTGCAAAAGAAATGTTTACGAATTATGTATAATATGTACCAAGAAGAATCCCTAAGATTATTATTTAAACAGGAAAGATACCTCACACTAAATAATGTATATATACTAGAAATATGTATGTTTGTTAGAAATAATATGAACTATTTTGCAAAAAAGAAAGATTTTAGAAGTAATTTAAGAAATGTATATGAATATGATTTATATTTACCAATAATTAATAATAATATGTATAATAAGAGCACATTTATTTCTGGTATTAAAGTATATAATCACTTGCCACTTGAATTTAAGAGCAATGAAAATAATATTATATTCAAACGAAAATTAAAGAATTGGTTATTAGAGCATGTTTTCTATGATTTGTCTGAATATTTTGATTATAATACTAATAATAATAAGCCTAAGAGGTATTGTACTGACAAATAGCTAAATTACATTGTACCTACATGAATATTGCATGCCTGAAAGGGTAAGACTGTTGAAACTGTTTTTGTTTTTTATTTTACCATCTTTGTAACACAGTTATGTGCAATAAATATTTTGAGTTTGAGTTTGAGTTTTTTTAGCTTTTAAACAATAATTAATAATTTGAATTTAATATAATAAGTATTATTTAAAATGTGAATTGACGTGAAAAAGTGCCTGAAAAGGCCTATTTTCTGTATAAATCTTTTACTGTATAAATCTTTGAATCTTTGAATCTTTGAATAAGGCCGTTATACTCTGGCCAAGTATGGCTAGTAGTAGTAGTAGTACAGAGAGGGTCGTGCTCCTGTTGAGACTAAAAAAAGACCTGATGATGAAGAATCCTTAGAAGAGGCTTTGTCTTGCAGTGGACTTCTTTCGACTGAGAAGATTGATGATGATGATGATGATGATGATTAAAGTCACTTATATCTTGTCGTGTCATTAGCAAGACTATATTTTGTCTCTCTAGTAGGTCGCTACTTGAATACTTCTTCATGCCTTGTATTAGTCTGTTTTTGTGCAGCTAATAGTACATGAAGGGAACGAGTGTGTGTTTGTGTCGCAGGGATTTTATCAGAGACGTGGTTTATAATTTTACTAGTGAATTTATAATTACACAGATCATTGTAAATAGCGACCGGTTTGCTTAACTTCACGATCTCTTTTCAGTGATATTGTAATTTCACGGGGCCGCATCAGTGATATTTTAATAACTCTAGGTATATTATGATGTCTGTTTGTGGTGGGGGACCGCGTGTTCTGTTTTATCAGTCAAATTAAT
Source organism: Elegia similella (assembly GCA_947532085.1). Taxonomy (NCBI): domain Eukaryota; kingdom Metazoa; phylum Arthropoda; class Insecta; order Lepidoptera; family Pyralidae; genus Elegia; species Elegia similella. Next base: position 30,073,905 of record OX383927.1, on the reverse strand, counting down.
GAATCGTAATTTTCAATTTTTTTTTTAAATTTACGTCTCATTAATTCAACTGAAGCGTTGGAGTGTGCTAACCTAAAAACATTTTTATCATATAAATTATGCTGTTTTAAGTTATATTTTGTTTTCATTGCACCAAAATTGCAATCATTCATCGTAATTACAACAAACACGAACAAATTAATAAACTAATAAAAATATGTGATTTTCAAAAACCTGTCCATTATTTCGTAACTCTATGATTATACTTTGTTGCACAGTTAGTAATAAAAACGAACCAATCAGTGATTTTAGTCTAACGACCTTCTATATCCAGTGTTATTATTAAATTATCAAGTGAACTGTATCGATCTAGTAAAATTATAATGTCACTAAAACAAAGCCGTTATATCGTAACATTACGTATTGACAAAAAACCGTGTTATTTAAATGTCACTAGTAAGTTCATAATACCACGGCTTTTATAATATCCCTGCGACATGCATTGCATCCATTTCAGAGTTGTAACAAGCGCAGTTCTATCCACAGGGAGTCGGGCGTCGCGTGGGGCCGGCGAAGCCGCGGGGCGGGCGGCGGCGCGGGTGGCGGCGCGGGCACGCGAGCGGGCGGCCTGTCCGCGGCTGTAGGCTCGGCCGGCGCGGCGTGGCGCCGGCGTGAGCGCGCCGCGCAGCCGCGCAGGCCCATGGAGATCCTCACCAGCATATACGCTCTGCTGTCTGGAGGGGTGAGTGAGATATAGTTAGATATTAAGGAGCGGGCGGCGGCGGGGGCATGCGAGCGGGTGGTCTGTCCGCGGCTTTAGGCTCGGCCGGCGCGGCGTGGCGCCGGCGTGAGCGCGCCGCGCAGCCGCGCAGGCCCATGGAGATCCTTACCAGCATATACGCTCTGCTGTCTGGAGGGGTGAGTGAGATATAGTTAGTATTGGGGAGCGGGCGGCGGCGCGGGCATGCGAGCGGGCGGCCTGTCCGCGGCTGTAGGCTCGGCCGGCGCGGCGTGGCGCCGGCGCGAGCGCGCCGCGCAGCCGCGCAGGCCCATGGAGATCCTCACCAGCATATACGCTCTGCTGTCTGGAGGGGTGAGTGAGATATAGTTAGTATTGGGGAGCGGGCGGCGGCGCGGGCATGCGAGCGGGCGGCCTGTCCGCGGCTGTAGGCTCGGCCGGCGCGGCGTGGCGCCGGCGCGAGCGCGCCGCGCAGCCGCGCAGGCCCATGGAGATCCTCACCAGCATATACGCTCTGCTGTCTGGAGGGGTGAGTGAGATATAGTTAGATATCGCGGGCATGCGAGCGCGTACTTCACTTACCATCAGGTGAGATTAGTAATGGGCCGGAGAGAAATTCTCCGTTCTCATAAATTCCTTCTCACGGAAATTTCCAACAATTCTCGAGAATTTCTCAATAATTCCCTCACTTGAGAGAAAAAAGAAGAAATTCTCGGGAAAAATTTCCGACCCGTTCTAACTGTTCTCGAAAATTTCGAGAACGGCACAACACTAGGTTAGATGGGATGGGAGACAAATGCCTAATTAAATCCTTACTAATATTACAAATGCGAAAGTGAGTTTGTTTGTTACGCTTTCACGCCCTAACTACTGAACCGTCATGAAATTTTGCATACAAGTTCCCTGGAGTACGGAGAAGGACATAGGGTACCTTTTATCCCGGGAAAAAGTACTGTTCCCGAGGAATCGACATTGACGCGGGCGAAGCCGTAGGCGAAAGCTAGTACTTAGTTAAAATAAAAAAGTTCTACGCGCAACACATTATTCTCTTGCTCCCATTGTTTGTAGCTATTAACGCCTACAATGAAGTAGAAAAACAAGAAGTTCCAGGATATAATTATCATTTTAATGGCATTTCTAGCGTTGATGCTGCCAGACTTAGCGACTTTCATCGCTACACCAATCATGTAGATGCCTATGTTTACACAATTGAAGATAAATGCGTGCCACACGTAATAGTTGAGGATTTTGTAGTAATACCCAACATCAAAAAACCAGACGCAATGACTATAGCGAATGTAAACAAAGTTTAGAACAGCTTCCCCCAATACAACAGATCTTTATCTTCGAAGATCATTCCCATAATTTTATGCCCTGACGTCATCTCACGTCGGCGCAGAATCCGCGCCATGGTTCTCTGAATGATATCATCAGAAGGGCCCTTACCACCATCAACGTGCCCTGTATCCTCGAATCTCGTGGTGTGGCATGTGATGATGGTATAAAACCTGATGGTATGTCGTTAATCCTTTGGGAACGTGGTAGGGCTTTGGTGTGGGACGCTACATGCGTCGACACGCTGGCGCCATCTCACCTCAGGGGATCAGTCATGAGAGCCGGGTCTGCTGCTGAAGGCGCTGAGGTTGCCAAACGGCGCAATTATGCAACCTTAGCTGAGGTATTTGTGCCGTTTGGCAAAAATTCTCAAAAATATTGTTATTATTATTTTAATCAATTGTTGAATTATGCCTATTTTTGCATTTCATAGAGTTATTATTTCACCTGGGAAAAAAAACACATATTTTTTTTAACAATATAAAAAAATAGAAAAAAAAAGTTACCATGTTATACATTGTTATTTTTGTAATTGTTTTTTCGCTACCGGCAGAATGAATTGCTAGTTGCATGAACGGGCCGGCTCGTCCGGGGGAGTACCACACTCTCACTGAAAATCGATGTCTGAGTAGAAACTTTACCGCTTCTATGCTTCGTTCGGTGAGTGAGAGAGCCGGAGAAGCATCCTTCCACCTCCCCTCCCCATTTCCTTCCCCCAACTCCTTGAAAGGCTGATAACGCACCTGTCACACCTTGGTGTTGCAGTTGTCCATGGGCAGCGGTGATCACTTACCATCAGGTGACCGCTTGCTCGTTTGCCGTTTGCCGTCCTATATAAAAAAAAACCTCTACCACGTGGCTCTACCACGACTAACTGTTGTTAAAGGCCACGCAAGTTCCAAACTGAAATTGATAAAGAAACTTTGCCGGATATTTTCGGCGTCCAAAAAACTTTATTACTTACACCCTTACATCATAAACTGTTAACGTATGAGAAAAGATAAAAAAACCAATACATTGTCCATTTCATATTATTAAAAAATTGGGATATTTTTAGAGGAAAAAAGTATTAGAGGAATGGGAATTAAAAAATTAACAGAAGTAATGCTACATTCTGTGAATTCTTTAATTCCCATTCCTCTATTAATTCTACTAGCAGCGGAAAGCCTCAAAAGGCGCAAGTATGTACTGTCGCACCCTGGTATTGCAGTTGTCCATGGGCAGCGGTGATCACTTACCATCAGATGACGCGCTTGCTTATTTGCCGTCCTATATCTTAAAAAAAAACAATTTCGATTTACTTAAGACAATAAATAAAACTAGCAAAATTGTTCGGCCACCCGGCCAATTTGTATGGGATCGTAAAAAAACTGTTGCGTTCCCAGCATTGGTCCCATAGGAAAAGTTTTCATATCTTTTATTATGCGCACCGCCAACGAGTGGAATTCATTGCCCGCGTCAGTTTTTCCGAGTACATATATCCCGACAGCCTTTGAACCTAGGCAAGTTCGCTCCATCGTAGATCTTGGTCTTTACCCTCTGGGTTAGTCTAAGGCCAAGAGTAAGCCTATTTAAAATAAAATAAATAACTTGCTAAATCACCCCTTCAAGGATCGGATAAGAAAATGCGTTCTTCTGTCTTAATCTCATTTTTCCAGGTACTAGTTTTTATGTCATTTTGGATACCTCACCCTACACCGCCTCTAGCGGGCAATTCACACACGGTGAAATTTTGATCTTTCTGGACCCTTAAAGTGGTGATTCAGCCCGTCGATATGAACAACTTTTCGTATGAGACCAATGCTAGGAACTCAAAAAAAAGACAGTTCCATACAAAAAATTTCGGCCGCCCGGTCAATTTGTATGGAAACTTCACAAAAAATTTTGAGTTCCCAGCATTGGTTCCATAGGATAAGTTGTTTATATCAATGGGCTGAAACATCCCTTTAAGGGTCCAGAATGATCGAAATTTCATGGTGTATTGTACTTTGTTTCAAAAAGCTAATATCTTAACACGTGTTTGAAATAAAGCGGTGAATAAAATCAAGAGTGCATTGCTCTCCGCAAATGTCCCGGCTTTTCGGGAGCAGCGTTAATGAGCCAGACACGCTCTTAAGGACGTATTTCATTATGTCTATTGCGGGGGGACGGCGATGTACAGCCTTTTTACTCGACTGCTCTAAAACGAGTGTTATGTTTTTAGAGTTTATGTATGTTTGTAAGTTTCTATGAGCGTTTATTGACTTCTAAATGCTTAAACAGATTTAGATGTGTGAGGTTACGATAGGAAGATTGCCTTATCCCGAGTGACATAGGAACATATGCCATAGGTTTTTGGCAGTGTTTTTTAAAGAACACGTTCTGGCTTGGTTTCTTGTTACACGATAACTAATTATTAAACCAAAAAATCTTAAATAACCTTTCGTATAATATAAACCGTCTGGATACGATGATCCCATATGGATGTAGATCCTTTCAAACAAAAAAGTTTTTTAAATCTGTTCATAAATGACGGTGTTACGAGGTAACAAACATTAAAATAAAAAAAAAACTACATCTGAATTGATTACCTCCTCCTTTTTTGAAGTCGGTTAATAACATTAAATATATATAAGGACAAATCACACAGATTGAGCTAGCCCCAAAGTAAGTTCGAGACTTGTGTTATGGGTTACTAACTCAACGATACTATATTTTATAACAAATACATATAAAGATAAACATCCAAGACCCAGGCCAATCTGAAAAAGATCATTTTCCATCTTGACCTGACCGGGGATCGAACCCGGGGCCCTCGTGTCGCAGGCTGGCGTGTTAACCACTGCGCCACGGAGCTCGCCAATAAATAATAATAAAAAACACTTTCATATAATGCAATTAAATAATATGAAAGTCAAGGTTTATCAACGGATTTTTGCCGGAAATTAATTCTCTTTATCTTGACTAGCTGTATTCCTGGGAGTTTCTTCACGTAAAATATAGCTGATAAGGTACAAAGATGAATTATTTATTTTACTCGTTTTCATTTTTAAATTGATATGTCACAAACAAACAATCAATTCTTTTGATTGTAGAAAAGAGTTGCATATATGTACAGCACAGTCTCGCTTAGCTCCGTGGCGCAGCGGTCAACACGCCAGCCTGCGACACGAGAGTGCCCGGGTTCGATCCCCGGCCAGGTCAAGATGGAAAATGATGTTTTTCAGATTGGCCTGGGTCTTGGATGTTTATCTATATATGTATTATAGTATCGGTGAGTTAGTATCCCATAACACAAGTCTCGAACTTACTTTGGGGCTAACTCAATCTGTGTGATTTGTCCGTAAATATTTTATTTATTTATTTATATTTTATGCCATGAACGAGGACTGAAGCATTGGTATGCTTGCAGTTGGTGCTCTGCTTTAAACAGATCAATCATAGGCTTGATATAGGCTGACTGACAATGACAATATAGATCGGACTTTGAGTACGGACGTCAACTCGTGAACGGGTGCAGCTAGGGGGACAGGTCTGCTCGGCCTCTTTGAGACTACTATGTATATTGTTTATTATCATTGCACACTCGATCGCTTACATAATATGTTCCAAAAATAATCATGTTTACAATAACAATTGTAATCATTACTAAAAGTCTAGAAATGAAAATAAAAATAAAAGTAAATAGTCATAAAATTAAAAAGCCCTTTAGGCGAAGAGGCGACCAATAGTGTTGAAAAGAGTTTCTTTTGGCGTTTCTTCTCTGCAGTGGTCGGATCCGAAACGCTAGTAGTCTGTAGCTTTTGCACATCAATTAATAATATAAATATTACTAAATTAGTTCCTTTAAAATGTAATTTGACGTGAAAAAGCCTCCAAACAATCGAATTCCACTTCATGTCGAACGTGCGAGAATCGCCCCCAGTACTTAATTCTCATAAATAAATAACACAGGCGAAAAAAATACTGCAAATGTTAATAGGTATTTGAATATTTACCCTAATAATATTAAAAAAAGTAGTTCCGTAAATATAGGCTAGCAATTTTTATTTCCTTTCTAAAAATTCTGCAGAAAATTTAAGAGCTAATTCTGTTGGAAGGAATCCAACGCGAAATGCTTACTTTCATTTTCTTTGCAGCAAGGAGTGAATCCTAAAATCGACTCGGTGGCCTTTCGGCTGCATTGCGGGGCCACAACCGCCGCGCTGCTGGCGGCGAGCGCAGCGTTGACCACACGCCATCTGGTGGGAAACCCTATTGACTGCATCCACACGAGGTTCGTATCTGAGTCAAATGTCAAAAGGTTGCGACGACGTGCTGTTGTCGTGTGCGTAGTTCCGGGAAATATGAATAGATGGCGTTAGGGACGGAAAAGCCGGGAAATCTTGGTGCTTGCGTAAATCATTAAAATTCGTGGTTTTATTTGCTTGCTACAACATGTAGATTTATGATCAAGCTTGCAATATTTTGTGTGTGCATTTGTCATAGGCCTTTGATTACATTGAGATGCTCCATGTTTTACTATGTTAATTATAGGATTTTTGGGATAACAGTTCATTCTTAGAAGATTACTGGATTTCAAATTGGCTAGCTCCGTGACGCAGCTGTCAACACGCCAGCCTCCGACACGAGAGTGCCCGGGTTCGATTTCCGGCCAGGTCAAGATGGAAAATTATCTTTTTCAGTTTGGCCTGGGTCTTGGATGTGTATCTATATATATGTATTTGTAATAAAATATAGTATCGTTGAGTTAGTATCCCATAACACAAGTCTCGAACTTACTTGGGGGCTAGCTCAATCTGTGTGATTTGTCCATATATATTTATTTATTATTTATTTAGTTATTTATAATTAGGCCATCAAGATTTTATATTGTGATATAACTAAAGTTAGAAGTTTAATATTGTATTCTCATTAACTAACTCAAAGCACCCTTTAATAGACAACGTGGTATCATCTTAAGTAGGTACATGGGTAAGCAGGTACCTTGGGTTCCGAAGTATTACTTACCTAAAGCTGAGAATGCGCTAGGGAAAGGGCTGGTGTCTAATAGGATTAGTGGTGGGCAACACAGGAGTACAGAAACTAGCTTAGCTGGTTTCTATTTTTTTATGTTATAAGACGGCAAACGAGCAAGCAAGTCACCTGATGGTAAGAAATCAGCTCTGTCCATGGACAACTGCAACACTAGTATTTTTTCTTTTCTCAACTAACCGGTCAACTACCGAACGCCCCAATGGGGAAACATAACAATAGATAATCAATTGTGTCTGCGTTTCTCGCGATTGATGATTTAAACGAAAAATTATGAAGATAAAACGCGTCAAAGTCCATGAGTGGTTCCGTGACGTCAGAGTTTGCTAATAAGTGACAAACTGTGACGTCACGGGCTATATCTTTATAAGATGACAAAAAATACGTGTCAAATATTTTTTGACTATCTTCCTGATGGACATATTATATTTTTTAGGAAACTTGCCTATTACGAGAAGTTATATAAAATCTACTTGGTGACAAAAGATCTTTTATTTTCCTTCTATCCACCAGGGATATTCCAGAAGACGTCCTGAACACGTACTGCTGGATCCACTCGACGTTCACAGTCGCGGGCGAGGCAGGGGGAGCGTACCCCGGCGTGCGGGGGGCGGGGACATCGCCACGGAGGTATGGGAAGTACTACCAATGGGTCGCCTTCACGCTGTTTTTTCAGGTTAGTGGCTTTTCTCTTTGAAAATATACAGTGTTATTATAAAACGAGGACCAAATTTTAAACCATTATCCGTCCAAAACGAATTGACAATGACAATTGACCAAACGTCAGAGTGGTAAGTGTCGACTTATTTTGGCCGGATAATGGTTTAAACCAGACACTAAAGTTAGTTCTCGGTTTATAATAAATCGGATACAGTTTACTGGAATAATAATGATATACTTCTAGAAGTTCAAGATATATATCTTCGGAATTTTATATCGCCAACTATATTATTTAGTAGAAAAACATATAATAAAGATAAAAAATAAATCTTTGAACTATGACAAATAATATCTTAAACTATGACAAATATTAAATTTGGGACTAAACTTCAATTTTGTTATAAGTAACTTTCCTTTTTGTTGAGCATTGCGGAATCCGTATTTTTTGTTATTATCTTCTCATTAGCTAACCAAGTGGAAGACTTCTAAGGAGTTGGAAGGTTTGAAAATACTTATGATAATAATTTTCCTCTGAAAATTCAACATAGCATTAAGGTAAGAACAATTTAAACCAGTGATATAACTCTTTGACCGCGAACGTCTGGATTGAGTTTCTTTCGGCGTATTCTTCTCACCAATGGTCGTTCCGAAACGCTAGTAGTATTTCGATTTTGCTATTAAACAAAATATAACAAATACAAATATGACGTTCAAAAAGAGAAACATGTATCCAATTTTGAATAAAAATCTTTGACTTTGAACGTCGGATAAATACGACGTACATTTTCATAGATAATGTATGTCGGATTTATCCGACGTTCGCAGTTAATGACATCGTACTTAAAGCGGAATATAAAATAATGGAAATATGGTGTGACGATATAGGACCTATTTTAGTTGCGTGAAGTCACAGGATAATCTTCAGAACTGCAGCATCTGGAGGCTGAGAATATCTTCGATTTCACCACAAACGTCATATTGACACCTGTGACGAGTTGCACAGGTGGGAGTCGTAAACCCACTGCGGATACTGTACTTGGTGTGCCAAGTTATAAACGTAAGCGTGTTACCTGTGTCTAGTAGTGCAACGGTAGGTATGCGACGTTTAAAGAATCTGGCACCTGGAGGCTAAGAATATAAATATAAATAAATATAAATATATAGGGACAAATCACACAGATTGAGCTAGCCCCAAGGTAAGTTCGAGACTTGTGTTATGGGATACTAACTCAACGATACTATATTTTACAATAAATACATATATAGATAAACATCCAAGACCTAGGCCAATCTGAAAAAGATCATTTTCCATCTTAATTTGGCCGAGGATCGAACTCGGGCACTCCGTGTCGCAGGCTGGCGTGTTGACCGCTGCGCCACGGAGCTGTCGAATATATCTTCAGTTTTAACGTCCTATTGACACGCTGTGATGTGTTCTTCCATGGGAATTGTAAACTCACTGTAGATGATGTACATATGCGTGTTACCAGTGTCTTATAGTGCAGAGATATGGGACTTTAAAATACTGCGCTTCTAGCAGATTCTGGACTAAGTTCTGGAGAATTTCGTATCTGGAGGCTCGGATTATCTTCAGTTTCATCACAAACGTCCTATCGACACGCTGTGATGTGTTCTTCCATGGGAATTGTAAACTCACTGGTAGATGCTGTACGGTCGAAGTCAAAAGTGCATGGTCACGTTTGAACTTTATGCCTACGTGATACGGTTCAAATGTGACCATGCATTTTTGCCCTCGACACATATGCGTGTTACCAGTGTCTAATAATGTAGAGATATGGGATTTTAAAATTTTGCGCTTCTAGCAGATTCTGGACTGAGTTCTGGAGAATCTGGCATCTGCCTTCATATTGACACAAAACGTCATATTGACACGCTGTGATGTGTTCTTTGAAATCGTAATCTTACTGCGGGTTAGTATACTTGGTGAGTCAAGTTATAAACATATGACGCTTAAATTTCCTATCATTACACGATACAACAATCCTAACAATTCTATCCGATGAAATATCCTACTTAAATTACATTAATAGGCTTTACGAATGCCACTTTTAAGTATGTTTTTGATCTGGGTGGAGTGTAGACAGGACTGCAGCATTCTTTGACAGAGGGGATTGCGGCATCCATTGGTTATTTTTCGATGATAATAAGTCCGTCACTTCAGCTCACACTAGTCTTACTTATGTAATTTAATGACTTATTTGAAATAAGATCATAATTACCATCGGCAGAAAGCTTACAAAGGTCTTATAGGACTCAATTAGCTCGATCGTCTACATTTCCGTCTTTAGGTTTAGTAGGCTCAGGTCCTGTGTGTCCTGAGAGCATAGCCTTTGTTTGGCGTAGAACGTTTTTCGAAAGACCATAATATGTAAAAAAAACCGGCCAAGTGCGAGTTGGACTCGCGCACAAAGGGTTCCGTACCGTTATCCATATAAACGGCAAAAAAAAAACATGTATGTTGTATGGAAGCCCGCCTTTAATATTAATTTTATTTTTATTTCATTATTTATTTAAAAGTGAATATATAACCTAATATTATGTGAATATGTCAAACGCCTACCTGTTGCCGTTATGAATATCAAGCAAAAACAAGCAAAAAAAACATGTTTGTTGTATGGGAGCTCCCTTAAATATTTATTTTATTCTATTATTTTGTATTTGTTGTTATAGCGGCAACAGAAATACATCATCTGTGAAAATTTCAACTGTCTAGCTATCACGGTTAATGAGATACAGCCTGGTGACAGACGGACAGACAGACAGACAGACAGACGGACAGCGGAGCGAAATTAATAGGGCCCCGTTTTTACCCTTTAGGTAAGGAACTCTAAAAACGGCAAATAAATCATGTGTATTGTAGGGGGCCCCTTAAATATTTATTTTATTAAATTTTTTAGTATTTGTTGTTATAGCAGCAACAGAAATACATCATCTGTGAAAATTTCAACTGTCTAACTATCACGGTTCATGAGGTACAGCCTGGTGACAGACGGACAGACAGACAGACAGCTGAGTGATATTAATAGGGTCCCGTTTTTACCCTTTGGGTATGGAACCCTAAAAACGCTCTCTTTTTATGCCTTACACTGTTCTCAATACAGTTGCGTGTAGCGTAACACGTGTGTTTTTACTATAAATTAAAACAGCCGACTCGGACCTCTAAAATAGCCCTATTTTATTTCTGCAGACGGCGATCAAGGATGTCTGTCAATCAAAATTACATATTGATTGTCTAGCGATTTTTGGAAGAACAATTTTGATTTCTTTTATTTTGGGCTTTTAGAAACGTCTGCAATATGTTTATGAATGTTTAGATATTGTTTGACTTTATTGTTTGTTAGCAATATTGATATTTCTGTTGCCGATATGCAATGTTATATATCTAAAACATATTTTGGAGATAGTGACGTACGAAGCTAGTCTACTTGGTTACTTGCTTTATTTATTACTAGCTTTCGCCCGCGGGTACGTTAGAACTTATATTAATTCTGCGCCGCGGGTCCGACGCGTCAATGCCGATCCCTCGGGAACAGTACTTGTTCCCGGGATAAAATCAACCCTATGTCCTTCTCCGTACTCCAGATAACGTGTATGCAAAATTTCACGATAATCAGTTCTGTAGTTACAACGTGAAGGCGTTACAAACAAACTCACTTTCGCATTATATAGTTATGATTAGGATATTTAGAGTGTAGTAATATTTTCACGTGATCTGATCGAAAATTTGTAATACGGACCCGTGACCTGAGACCGCCGCAAAGGCGAGAGTTCACTTCTGCCAGCAGTCACGGAGTGAAACCTGTTGTTTTTTTTTGATTACGAAGTTTCTAAGATGAGAACTGGTCCGTCAAAGTTTTAAATAGATCCTGAAGAAGCGAAGAATAAAAGTTATTGCAAGGATTTCCAAGGTGACTATCTCCTTCTCATCATGTGGATGTATCTCAAATGGATGATATTGAACAATGCTATTACCAGGTGGTATTGCTAAGTCCATAAATGTCAAGTCACTTAACGTTCCAGCCTAACTTGACGGCGAAAAAGTAAGTCTTCTCCATCTATGCAAATTGTGCAAATATGTTAGACTCAACTCTTAGAATTCTCTATATGTAAGAAAATTATATCTTCTTCCACTACTTATCCCTCTTTATGTGAGGTTGGGACAGCATGGAAGTCTCATTCATTTTTACTAGTAGCATAAATGGGCCGGTTCGTCCGGTGAAGTACCAGACTTTCACAGAAAATCGACGTTTGAGTAGAAGATTTACCGCTTCGTTCGGTGAGTAAGAGAGTCGGAGGCACCCATTTCTCCCTCCTAACTCCTTGAAAGGCCGGCAACGCTGTCACACCTGGGTGTTGCAGTTGTCCATGGCCAGCGGTTATCAACTTACCTTGAGGTGATTCGCCCGCTCGTTTGCCGTCCTTAAACATAAAAAAACCGGGCAAGTGCGAATGGGACTCGCGCACGAAGGGTTCCGTACTGTTATTCTAAAACACGTTATTTATTAATAAAAATATTTTTTTTACATGATGTAACTTAAAATGTTGATATGCGCCAAATTTCAAGATTCTAAGTTCACGGGAAGTACCCTGAAGGTTTTGATTCCCTTGCGAAAGTCGAAAATTTGCGGCACAAAAATTTTTATTACATGATATAATAAAAAATTTATGCTTTTCGCAATTTTTTCTTTATCTGTGCTATAATATGTTGCTTCATACCAAATTTCAAGATTCTGAGTTCACGGGAAGTACCCTGTAGGTTTTGATTCCCTTACGAATGTCGAAAAACACGAAAATTTGCGGCATAAACGGCTGTATCTTTTGAGTGCGTTGGCCTAGAAGTTTGATGTTTTCACAGCTCCAAAGGACAGTAGACCTGAGTATTTGATATGAGTTTTAGCTTGATACCTCTACGCGTTCCTGAGAAAAAGGGTCTTGACAGACCGACGACAGACAGACGGACAACCGAGTGATCCTATAAGGGTTCCTTTTACCTTTTGAGGTACGGAACCCTAAAAACCAAAATAAAAATGATGAACTGCACCTTCAGTTAGAATATAGTGTTCAAAATCAATTAAAATAAAAATCTAACTTGGCTCCGATTTGCTGACTACGCTCCCGTTGGCAGGCAACGATCGCCCATGAAATTGGTTATCAACTTGGATGTTTTTTACAAAAGTGTAGTTAGTTTTGATTTATAGATATGATTTTAAGTTTTATTATATGTATACGAGCAAAGAGTTGCAATAAAGCAGTAATAAAGCAAAAAGTTAAATTTCCAATACCATATGTTTCAAAGTTTTTAAAAAGTATTTGGTAAAAAAAAAAAAAAATCTTTATTTGTTCTCCACAATCTTTACACTAAACTTAACTAAGACATACACACAAACTGTTTGTTATAAAATGTAAGTTTGTGAGAGACTGGTGTGTGAACTAAGCAGAGCTTGTATCTCAGTACACCAGCCTCTCCCCCACTCGGAGTAAAATAACAAAAGTGTAATAAAAGGTTAGTACATAGGTAGGTAATATATAAGTATAAAAAGAACATTAACAATTAATTTATCAGTAACGTAAGAAAATAAAATAAAAATAACAAAAGCTATAGTATAGGTAGTTACGCTATACTTGTAATTAACGCGTTGTTGAAGTTAAAACTTCTTTAGCGACGTTGTGCACTTTTTGGGATGGGTAAAGAATGTTTGACTGGCGCCAGGACACGTGACCTGATCGAAAATTCGTAAGACGGACACGTGACCGCCACAAAGGCGAGTTTTCACTTCTGCCGGCACTCCCGGAATGCAAACCGATGTTTTTTTTATCTGTCTGATTATAAATACCCTTTTTTTTAAGGATGGAGGGTTTACGTTTGAAACAATACCTACCTATACAGATTTCCAGGATGATCACATAGATTAAGTATGTAAATGGGACTTAGCTCGAACCTTTTTATTATTTGTTTCCTTTGTCGTTTCAATGGAGTTACATCCATCGTGGTCGCAATGAGACTGGAGTGACTTCATACTATATTTAAAAAAAGCAAAATAACAAAACGCTTGATAATATTTATCTGTATATTTTGTAGTATACCTCTCCTGTTGTGAGACTTACTTGACGATATTATCCTTACTAATATATCCTTATCCTTACTAATATTATAAATGCGAAAATGAGTTTGTTTGTTTGTTTATTTGTTACGTATTCACGCTGTAACTACTGAACTGATCATCATGAAATTTTGCATACAAGTTCTCTGGAGTGCGAAGAAAGACATAGGCTACCTTTTATCCCGGAAAAGTACTATTCCCGAGAGATCGACGCATTGACGCGGGTGGAGCCGCGGGCGAAAGTTAGTAATATTATAAATGCGAAAGTGAGTTTGTTTGTTTGTTTGTTACGCTTTCACGCCGTAACTACTGAACCGATCATCATGAAATTTCGCATACAAGTTCTTAGAAGTGCGGAGAAGGACATAGGCTACCTTTTATCCCGGGAAAAAGTACTATTCTCGAGGAATCGATATTGACGCGGGCGGAGCCGCGGGCGAAAGCTGGTTATAATTATAATTTTTTTAATAAACAATCAAGATCCAGGCAATTGTGAAAAAGATCTTTTTCCACCTTAACCTGACTGGATCGAACCCGGTACCCTGCGATTCAAAGGCACTGCAGGACCACTGAGCCACAGATATCATCTTTATAATCAAAGATAAGTCAGCAGTGTCAGTTGTTTTGTTTAGGTATGGAAAATGCGTTGATCGACTCCAGAATAAATACTAAGCTGCCTCTAAATTTCCAAAGTTAGTGCTAACTGCTATTGCAGCATGAATATCAACAAATATTGCCAACTTTTGAGAGATGCTTTGAAGTTATCTATGAGAATATTGCTTCATAGTTCTTCAATAGAGTTATTGATACATGTTTCATCGACTAGCACTATTATATTATTATAGTACAGTCCCGGGACATTCAAAAGTAGGTAATAAATGGGAATCTTTTGGATATGCATGTAACATCCTCGTCTTCATCGTCACTTACCATCAGGTGAGATGGGAGACAAATGCCTAAAGCAAGAATTAGTAAAAAAAAAAAATTTTGAATTAGAAATAGTGACTCATAGTAACCGGAGTTAACCGGATGTCACAAATTAAGATATACCGATCGTGATTTGGAAATACATCCGGCAAATCATATACAATAACTACATCTACCTACAAGCATCTTAATGTCCGGCAAGTCATATACAATAACTACATCTACCTACAAGCATCTTAATGTCCGGCAAATCATATACAATAACTACATCTACCTACAAGCATCTTAATGTCCGGCAAATCATATACAATAACTACATCTACCTACAAGCATCTTAATGTCCGGCAAATCATATACAATAACTACATCTACCTACAAGCATCTTAATGTCCGGCAAATCATATACAATAACTACATCTACCTACAAGCTTCTTTATGTCCGGCAAATCATATACAATAACTACATCTACCTACAAGCATCTTAATGTCCGGCAAATCATATACAATAACTACATCTACCTACAAGCTTCTTCTTCTTCTTCTTATAATGCTTGTAATCGGACAGTTTCCTAAAAAAAAAATTATTAGTCCGTCAGATATTGAAAAAATATTGGACACGTATTTTTTCTTTTGTCGATTAAAAAAAAAATTATAAAGATATAGCCCTTTGAAATTCCGTGTGACGTCATAGTTTGCGACAATTTTCAGCAAACTTTGACGTCACGAGCCCCCACTCCTGAACTTTGACGCGCTTTATCTTTATTATTTATTGTTTATTTGACTAAAGAAAAAATACGTGTCCAATATTTTTTGATTATCTAACTGACGGACTAATTGTTATGTTATTATTTTGACCCAGGAAACTAGCCTATTCTAAGTGACTGTTGAGTAGAGTTTCGTTTGGTGTACCTACTCTGCAGTGGTCGGTACAGAAACGTTAGTAATCTGTATCTTTTGCACATTTAAATATTTCTTTACTACATAAAATCATTTAAATGTGTCCCGCAAAAGTCTATTTTCTGAATAAATGTTTCGATTTTTGAGATTCTATTCTGATACGCATACATTAGGTCACGGAAAAGAAAACTTAATGACAAAATTGGCGCACTAGTTGTCATAATTGTTTCCTGTCGTAGTCCGAAAACTGCGCTAAATTAATTAAGAAAGTTTGTTGTCAAGGTTAGCCAAAGCTTCCTCGGTCTTCCTAGGATATAACAACCGAAAAGTAGTCAAGTGATATGAATAAGTACTCATGGATGTCATCCTCAACTGCCTCTCCGGCTGTTGAACGTATGGCATCGGGTACGTGCGCCCGGTCTCACGCTGCTACTTACTTATCCCCAATTCATCCGAGCAAGACGCATCCTACATGCCCTTTTCCCGTTCCCCAAGTCCAACAAACTCTTACCCTTTACACGCTTAAGAAACGGTTTCGATGGGCAGCAGCATCGGAACCGTGTTAACAAATCAAACAAACTGCGCTTACCAACAAACAGTAGGTGGTAGGTCATCATCAGGTCTTTTTAGTCTCCACTGCAGGAACATGACCCTCTCTGTACTACCGGAACCACTCTCCTCGCTGGCCAGACGGGTTGGAGAGGTCTCATTGATGTTTATGACCTTTGTTTAGCTTGTATTTCCTAAGTCGCCTCTTACGACATCCATGGGAAGAATAGGAGTTGTCCTATTCAACTCTTAAGAGAGATATTTAGAAGTTTGGCTACCAAATGGCAGAACGAAGGCATAATCTTGGTCCTATTCTGCTCTGCCGGAAACCACACGGCTAATGGCAAAACCTCCTCCTCTTATGCACGACGCTTTAACCCAGTAGTAGGAAATCCTTAGGGGAGGCCACTGTCCAGTAGTGGACTTCTTGCGGCTGAGATGATGATAACTATAAATAATAGTATAAAAAGTTCCGCGAGATAAATCCTTACTAATATTATAAATGCGAAAGTGAGTTTGTTTGTTTGTTACGCTTTCACGCCGTAACTACTGAACCGATCATCATGAAATTTTGCATACAAGTTCTCTGGAGTACAGAGAAGGACATAGGCTACCTTTTATTCCGGGAAAAGTACTATTCCCGAGGGATCGACATTGTCGCGGGTGGAGCCGCGGGCGAAAGCTAGTTCATTATAAAAACAGTGCTTTGAGAGAAGCGTAGCCGGCATGTCGCCACCCCTAACACTCGCCCTGATGATGGTCTTCGTAGCAAACCGAAACTGCCTCCGTGGTCCAATGGTTAAGGTGTTTGCCCGTAGACCCGGGGGTCGTGGGTTCGATTCCCACGGGAAGCATACTTTGTTTATTTGTTTCCAGTTTGGTTAGGACATTGCAGGCGTGAATCACCTGATTGTCTAATAATAAAGATGATTCCGTGCTTTGGAAGGCACGTTAAGTCGTTGGTCCCGGCTGCCATCTGGTAGTCGTTAAAGGAACCACGTCAGAGGTCGTAAGGCCGTCCCGAAGAACTCTGACACCAGGGTGTGCAATGTGCATGGTCGATTGACCGTGACACCTACTCGAAATGATGATGATGATGATGACCGAAACGAGCGATTCCAACAGAATAAACGTGAGTGAAACCGTGTTTTTTAATGACTATGTATATCTCTCTGAATAAGAAGATATGAATGCACCTTGAAGTATAAAAAAACACCTGGTGGCAAGTGTAATATTTTGAGAAACATTCGTCTTGCTATTATCGCTTGACGCTTGAACTAAAAGGTTTTTGGCTCTCGAGTATGAACTGTACTTTAGTGTTCGATTGCAGGAAAATGGCCGTGTTTATTTTTTACCACCGGTAAAAAAGAAGAGCATTTTAAACTACCAGACATAGTTACTACCTACGAAACCACCATATAAATATGTTTATTTAAGTAACTCTTTTTATGTAATTAATTACGTTACCGAAACAGAGAGTATAATTTTTATATATGATATTTTATAAACTAAATATTTTTTTAAGTGTGAATTGTCCATTCACAATGATATTTTGATATAGTCTTATTAAATTGAGAAATAAAATATGGTTAAAAATTCCACGCGGGCGAGGTTTGAACCAGCGATCTATATACGACCTACGTTCTGACAACTGAACTACCGCGCTTCTAACCTCGGCGTCGTAAATGTCCACCATATCCCATTCCCCTTATAAGCATTAGGGCTTGCGTCACCTAACACAACTACCAGACTTTTACATCTGAGGTAGGTATTTGATTTTTTTTACAATTAATTTAAAAATGCAGCGAGTCGGACTCACGCACGTATGGCTCCGTATCATTATTTATAAAACGGCACAATAATCATGTTTAATGTATGGGAGCCCCCTCTTGAATATTAATTTAATTATTTATTTTGATAGTGAATATAAAATTAAATATTCTGTGAATATTTCAAGCGTCTACCTGTTGCCGTTGTCAATATATCAATATTAGCAAAATATCACGTTTTTTGTATGGTAGCCCACTAAAACATTTATTTTATTCTGTTTTTAGTATTTGTTTTTATAGCGGCAAGAAACACATTATTTGTGAAAACTTCAACTGTCTAAGTATCACGGTTCATGGGATACAATACAACCCGATGACAGACGGACGGCCAGACAGACAGGCAGCGGAACCATATTAATAGGGTACCGTTTTTACCCTTTGGGTACGGAGCCCTAAAAATCAAGTAATATGTAGAAAGCCATGCAATATTTTTGTATTTATAAGAGAGTCCCCAGAGACTGGACTCTGGGGACATTCTCTAAACTCTAGTTTTTACTGCGGGGAAAGGTAAATTTTTGTTTTTCACCCCTAATGCAATTCTATGGTGTCATGGATCTGATCATGAAGAAACCCTTAAATGAAATCGCTCATAATAAAAGCTTTTCCCAAATACGGTAAATTTTGAATAAACTTATTTTTAGATTTGAGTCTAGTCTTGACTATCCCACGCGAGAAGAGGATTACGAGGAAATCGAATTCAAATTGGTTATAAAGCACTCGTAAATGAAAGTTAGAGCATCGTCTTTAGTCTAGATATTTTGGTGGGAAGCAGAGGCGGCTCTAGCCCTTGTGGCGCCCGTGTGCATCCAGTACCCTGGCGCCCTCTAGTAGGAGCGGGGTCAAAAAAATTTCCACAATTCGGCGGGTTTTTGAATGAATCAAAACAGGCGCCGGCACGCGCTTTTGATAGCGACGCTACACTACGCCCATATAAATATTATATTATATTATATTTTTGCTACATATATTGTCTCTCTTTTTAATTGCACTGTACCTGGAAGAGATTGCTATGCGATAAGGCCGCCTTTTGTACATTTTCTTCTTTATATTTTTTGTAACATACTTACTGTACGAATGTGCAATAAAGTGTAATAAATAAAAAAAAAAATATTGTTTTAAAGCTGATTTCACGTTGAAGCAAAAGTTATTGTGTAGAGTAGGTAGAGACGCAGGTTGTGGTGGCGTGCCTTGCTTTGCTACCGCGCGTCCGGCATCGGCCGTAACACGGGCGCAGGGTCTTTGTGAGCGCCGGTGCCGCGAGCGACGCATCTTTGGAGGTGGCGTATTAGAGGGCGCTCGGCGCCCCCTTACCCTTAGACCCGGTGCCCGTGTGCGTCGCACACCCTGCACTATAGGTAAAGCCGCCTCTGGTAGGAAGTTGTTCTTTGTAAAATGGCGGGAAGAGTTTAAACGGTTCCTTTAAATTGTTTCGAAAATTTCTTGCATTTCATCTGTAACTTATGTTTCATAGTGTGCGTTGTAATAATGAAATATGCATTGAAATGAAATCTACCGTTAAATTATTTAAGGTTTTGTTTTAACCGTCGACGGAAAAAAGGGATGTCATAAGTTTTACACGTTAGTCTGTCTGTGTTTGTCTTACGACGTAATATAATCTCCAATTAGATGGATTCAAATCTGTGTGAAAACTTCTATGATGGTGGGAGAAAAGAAAATCACTGAATGTACCAGCAGCACATCGTACACAAGAAAAAGAAAGTGGGAACGTGGATACGAAAATCTAAGGATCAATAAAGAATACTCAGCTAGCGTACCTACTTTTAACTAATAGAAAAATCCAAAAAGCCCCCAGAGCATGCGTAGAATAAAACGTAGGTTAATTATGCTACTAACTATACCAGCTTAAGCTTAAGCTATACCAGCATTGTTAAGTTAGAGTGACTTGCAACGTGGGTAAGCTATTCTACACACACTGAGCACTCCACTCTACCATGAACTCTACTAATATCTGGTTGCACTATCCTCATGTATACGCTTCAGAAAAGTACCTACTAGTGACGTCCGCGATCAAGGAATATAACACTCTTTACGACAGTCAGCAACTTTCTCACTTTACTAACAATAAATTAACAGTAATAAACTTTTTAACACACACTTTTGTGTGTGTTACTTTATTTTTTTGAGTTATTTCAGCGAGCCGTTTTTGATATCCATATTGCATCAAAAATAGCTATTCCGCCATCTTAGGCCTGGCGCCATGTTGGAATTCGAATGACGTCACACAGCTTGCCATGCATTGTCATCCAAACCAAATGAGTACACAAAATTTCAGCTCAATCGGTAGAAGATATCTGCTTCAAAATCGAGATGCAAGATTTGACCCCAACAAACATAGTTACATACATACATACATACATTGCAAGTTAATAAAAAGCTTGTAATAACTTTAACGTGTAGTCATTTATTCTACCAAAATTGGTAGTGTCCCGTATAGTAGGCTAGTGTACTCTTCCACTTACCCAACGCATGTACCGGACGCTTTATTGACTCTGCCAATCAAGCCGGAAGCCGCGCGACTGTACATAATCCCTCATTGTTTTATCGCCTATTTATGGCGTTGACTGTACTCCGATCGGCGACGATTGGCTTGTTATCTTTATTGCAAACAAATACTTGTGGAAATAAGTATTTGACCGAGAGTAATAGAACTCAAAGCCTCTCAGAATCGAACTCACTTTTATCATCATCATCATCATATCAGCCGCAAGAGGTCCACTGCTGGACATAGGCCTCCCAAGGATTTCCAATACGACCTGTTGGAAGCGGCCTGCATCCATCTTCCTGCGACCTTAGTCAGGTCATCCGACTATCTAGTCGGTGGGTGTCCGACGTGGTGCGCTTGCCGGTACGTGGTCGCCATTCGAGAACCCTTCTGCCCCATCGGCCATCGGTTCTGCGCGCTATGTACTTACTTTTATATTTATAACTATTGTTTGGATTTTAGGTTTGACTACTTATTTCAACTATACTGAAAAATCTCTCGTTTCATTGAAAAAGTATTTCAATATTTAAGCTCACCTCTCTTTAATTCAACATACGTTTAAACTTCTATTATAACTTATAATATGTGGTCCGTTTAAAAAAAGTGCAAATATTTTAAGGACTGGAAACCATAAGCTAGTAAAATTTCTGGAAGCAAATAAAATAAAATGGACACTTTTAGAGATATATTTACTTTAAAGTTTAGAAGAACTGAAGCGAAAAACACCCTGTGCGCAAAACACACTTATGTATAACTTTTACCTACCTACTATGGAAACTAATACGCTGACGTCGGCAATCAAAAACGTCGATTGATCGATTTTCAGGTAAAAAAAAAATTCTGTTAAAAAAAAACAAAACTAGCATGTCATTCCTTAAAATATTATCTACATGAAAAAATTTAACTCAAAGAAATCCAACGTATTCGCCCATTTCTTTTACCTAAGAGAGCCAGCCCTTAAAATAATTAAGCGTACTTAAAATTGACCTTAATATTATATTAATTGTTGGTTATGCAAGTTTTTATACCTTTACTTAAAGTTTGACATTTCCATACTAATATAACAAATGCGAAAGTAACTCTGTATGTTTACACTTCACGCTTCGATTAATAAACCAATATGGATGGAATTTGATATGGAGGTAGTTTGAGGGCCGGGAAAGCACATAAGGTATTTTTATCACGGAAAAAAATCTATTGTTCCTTAGAGTTCGACGTGAACGCGGATCTTTTATCCCAGAAAAATCTGCCGTTCCTAAGGGATCGACAGGAACGTGGATTATTTATCTCGAAAAAATCTACTGCTTCTGGGCGGAGCCGCTGGCAAAAGCTTGTACTAAATACTCTAGTTTTATGTGTGCTATCACCTACTCGGGCTAAACACCTTTCTCATTAGTGTCAATGGCCAATTTCCATCGCCTGACTACGATGGCGTGATGGATAATAGAGAGGCCAATCAAGTAGGCGATTCACGATGACCGGGCTATATCTCATAATGTATTGCAGTCACTTTAACTGCTACTTGTTTGACAGCAGAGAGCGGAGCGTCAAGCGGAGCGGGTAATGATAAAGAAGCTAGTCTAGGAGGCGCTTCAAGATAATTCAGCTATATCTCATAATGCATTGCAGTCACTGTAACTGCAGCTTGTTCGACAGCAGAGAGCAGAGTGTCGAGCGGAGCGGGTAATGATAAAGAAGCTAATCTAGGAGGCGCTTCACAATGACCACGTTATATCTCATAATGCAGTCACTGTAGCTGCGGCTTGTTTGATAGCGGAGAGCAAAGCGTTGCGCGGAGCCGGTAATTATAAAGAGACCAATCTGGTAGGCGATTCAAGATGACCCAGTTATATCTCATAAGGTATTGCAGTCACTCTAATTGCGGTTTGTTTGACAGCGGCAAAGCGTCGAGAGGAGCGGATAATAATAAAGAGAAATCAAGTAGGCGATTGACGATAACCATGTTATAATTCACAATGTATTGCAGTCACTTTAACTGCTGTTGGATGGCGAAGCGTCGAGCGGAGCGGGCAATAATAGAGAAGCCAATAAAGTAGGCGGCTCACAATGACTGCGCTATATCTTATAAGTATTACAGTAATTTTAACAGAGGCTTGTTTGATAGCTGAGAGCAGAGCGTCGAGCAGGATCATTAAAAAAGGCACAAAAGCATAATAATTCAGCAGCAGTGTTAACCACACATAAAATTATTTTCAAACATATAAATCATTTTCGCGATATACTTTTATTATTAGAGAATTTCGGCTGTAAAAATTTGTGATTGGGTTGTTCGATCTGCAATAATTTAGTTCAACCAAATGACACAAAGTGTTAATATTTGACTTTGATAGCTTTTAGGATTTGACCAACACCATCAATGTGCCAAGTTATAGTTATTATATGGCGCGCTCCGAGGCACAATGGTTAACACGCCAGTCTGTGACACGAGGGGCCCCGGGTTCGATCCCCAGTCAGGTCATGATGGAAAACGATATTTTTCAAATTGCCCTGGGTCTTGGATGTTCATCTATTGTATCTAATATAAATATAGTATCTTACTGCGTGCTAGCTCAATTTATGTGATATGTTACTATATATTTAGAATAGAATAGAATAGAATAATTTATTTACGAATATGTGTGTACATTCAGGATGATAAAAGGTGTTTTTTCATCAACATATTCTACCGAGTTTAATCTCAGCGTGTAAATATTTATAAACAAAGTAATATTCTGAAACCTGCCTACCAAATTAATTAATCATAAATACATATTAATTATTACATTCATTGATTAAAAATATGTGAAATTAACATTAATATAAGTCATTATTAGTTATTACAATAGTAAATTTATTATTTATGTCAATTTATCATTTAAATATTCATTACCTGAGTAATATCCCTAGTTGGCCAACATATCAAAGAGTTCCCTTTTAAATTTATTTAGATTAAGTGTCTGAAAACTTTCTGGCAACTTATTATAAATGCGGATAGACATAATGTACGCGTTCTTTTGAAATAGACTATAGACTTAGTTTTTGTTTAGGTGCAAACAATTTATTTCTATGTCTTGTTCTACTGTTGGATATGTCGGAATACTTTGTAAATAAGTAAGGATACTTCAGGACAAATAGACAGCTCTCATAAATATATAAACATGGGAGTGGCAAAATATTCATTTTTTTAAATAACGGTTTGCATGTGTCAGTGTAGTAAGCACCGCATATTGCCCTTACACATCGTTTTTGAAGTTTAAAGACTCTATCGATATCCACAGAGTTCCCCCACATGACCAAACAGTATCGTAGAACCGAGGATACGTATCCATGATATGCTGCCAATGCTGAGTTATAGCCCACTGTGTTTTTTATTCGTTTTAGAGCATATACGAATCTGTCCAGTTTGGCTACAGTTTTATCTATGTGAGTGTCCCATTTTGAGTAATTGTCAATTTGTAAGCCTAAGAATAGTGAGTTGTCAACTTGTTTAACTGTAGTATTTTTATATGTAACATTTAATGTCGGTGGATTACTATTATATATTTGAATTAATTTTGATTTATCGATATTTATTTTTAAATTATTATTTTCTAAATATTTTGCTACCTTTTCTAGCGTGGAGTTTATCATTGCATTATATTCGTATGCGTCACCATCTTTAGTCCCTTTACATAATATAGCTGTGTCATCAGCAAATAGGACACATTTTTGATTTGTGACGTTTTATTTGCCTCTATATAGATATGTGGTAAAAATAAGATAATAAGTAAACCTACTCCTGTCCTCTCTTCCGCTAATAATGCGAATAAAGCCCTCTTTATACCTAAATTATTACTTAGCAAACAATTCCTTGGCCTATAAAGCAGCCGGCGATAAAAACTTTCGCCAAATCGCAGCTTTAATGCTGTCATAATAGTGTTAACCGGGTTCCAAAGCATCACAGTGGAGAACCGGTAAAGCGCTCTGATGATGATAATTATAAGAGGCGTTAGTGCTTTTTAGGCTTCTGTACCCAAAGGGTAAAAACGCTGGACCCTATCGATATAGCTCCGCTGTCCGTCTATCACCAGGCTGTATCTCATAATTCATTATAGTTAGACAGTTAAAATTTTCACACATTATGTATTTCTGTAGCCGCTTTAACAAAAAATACTAAAAAATAAAATAAATATTTAAGGGGGCTCAATAAAACAACCGTAATTTTTTTGTTAGTTTTTGCTCGCGATATTGATAACTGTAACAGGAAGATGTTTCAAATATTCACAAGATATTGAGTTATAAAGGTCCCATAATAAAAGTTGTTCAGATACGTGGTCTGAGTCACTCCTTAAACGTATGCTATTGAATTCAATTTCATCATGTATATTCACTTTAAAAATAAAATATTTAAATGAAAATCCCGTAATCCCATACAATAGACATGATCTATGGCCGCTTTTATAGATAATGGTCCGGAACCCTTCGTGTGCGAGTTCGACTTGCACTTGGTCGGATGTTTCCTTTATTTGCGACAACCTAGGAAGAGACTAATTGTCTTAAACTATGCTCAAACTAGTACGCACAGATGCGGCTTCCGCTCACAGTAAGAATGAAGCCTTACCCCTCCTTATAGCTAAGTGATTGCTTAGCAAACAACTCCTTGTCCCATTCGTCAACATTTGATTCGTATTAGCAGTTTAGGCGGTCTCGAAGTTATGGCCAAAGGGTTATTTGGCTATAAATACTTCTGCCAATTCATAGATCGTTTGTCATGATAAACGATAGCATTTATGGAGGAATATATTTGATATGGATGGGTAAAAATAAGCTAGTCATGTCTGGGTTCTTATATTATTTAAGTAATAAATTAGTTTCTTAAAATTCCTCAACATTTCCCTTTGGTTTTTAATTTGATAACAAAACCTAACTACAAAACTAAAAACTAATTAAATCTAAAATAAAAACCTACCTATAAATAAAACCTAACTATAAATAAAAACCTACCTAGGTATAAAAAAAAAATTCACGCAGGTCACTACCTGCGTGACATTTTTTATTTATATAGGGCAGTGGCCCTGCGGTAATGTGCCCAGGAGACTGGCAGCATTGCCACGTTGAATGGCAATGCTTATTCGTTGAGCAAGATAGTTACCAGTAATAAATAATAAAAAAATAAAGAGTCGAACTAAACGCTTTGACAGTTCCTTTTTGATTTGAGTACCTAAGGTGTGGTATGAATTGCCCGCGTTATTCCTAGACAAGTAGTCCCGGGACATTCAAAAGTAGAATAAATGGGTATCTCTTGAATAGGCATGTAACATCCTCTTCTTCATCGACACTTACCATCAGGTGAGATGGGAGACAAATGCCTACTTCAAAACTTAGTAAAAACAAAAGTAAAAACAAAAGTAATGAGATTAATGGAATGTTTTTACTAGCTTTCACATGCGGCTCCGCCCGCGTCAATGTCGATCCTTCGGGAACAATACTTTTTCTCGTGATAAAATGTACACTATGCCATTCTCCGTACGACAACGGGTATGCAAAATTTTATGATGATGGGTTCAATAGATAGTGGGTGAAGACGTAACATACAAAAAAATTCACTTTCGCAATTATAATATTACTAGCTTTCGCGTGCAGCTTTGCTCGCGTCAACGTCGTTTTTTCCATGTTGAAAGGTAGCCTATGTCCTTCTCCGTACTCCAGAGAATTTGTATGCAAAATTTCATGATGATCGGTTCAGTAATTACGGAGTGAAAGCGTTACAAACAAACAAACAACCAGACTCACTTTCGCATTTATGATATAAGTATTGAAGTAGGGATAAGGAATATAGTTAGGATTATAATTATTATCCGACTTAAAACTAAAATAAAATAAAATAAATACATACGGACAAATCACACAGATTGAGTTAGCCCCAAAGTAAGTTCGAGACTTGTGTTATGGGATACTAACTCAACGATACTATATTTTATAACAAATTATAACAAATACATATATAGATACACATCCAAGACCCAGGCCAATCTGAAAAAGATCATTTTCCATCTTGACCTGGCCGGGGATCGAACCTGGTCACTCCGTGTCGCAGGCAGGCGTGTTGACCGCTGCGCCACGGAGCTAGTCAACTGACGAGTTCATTAATTCAGTAGTACGTTTGCTACTCTCATACCTTTCGTCATTTCTGAACTGAATTGAATAATTTGGCCAATTTTGAGTACAAAGGGTTCCGTACCAACTAACTTTGACGTCACGAGCCCTTACTCATGAACTTTGACGCGCTATATCCTTATCATTTATTGTTTAATTGACAAAAGAAAACAAACGTATAAATTTTTTTTTAATATCTATCTAACGAACTATTTTTAATGTTATTATTTTGAACCGGGAAACTAGCCTGTTAGAGAGATTTCAGGGGTACAATTTTGAAAGTGTGACATTCGTTTTCGAGTGATTTTTGTATGGAAAAATCACTCTTTTACGAACGGCGTCATTTTAAAAATAGCACTCCAGTATTTCATCGTGATAGCTTTAAAAACCCTTACATAATGATGCCGGCATAGCGAGTCTATTACACAATATTATTGGGAATTCCCAATAAAAAATCCATGTTAGTAGAGTTGGCAGAGCGACCGGCGCGTTTTGATGAAGCGGCTAAGCCGTTGCGGATCTATAGCGATACAGACTGACAAACTCGTTTTAATATCGACATTGCGCCAATATCACACGGTTCTCCTTTTACATACGATTTTTAGGGTTCCGCACCCAAAGGGTAAAAGCGGGACTCTATTAACTTTCGACTGTCGACATTATTTTTCTTACACGACTACTTATTAGAGAGATTTCAGGGGTACAATTTTGAAAGTGTGACATTCGTTTTCGAGTGATTTTTGTATGGAAAAATCATTTTTCGTGCTTTCCAAAATAAATAAATTACACAAATTGAGCTAGCCCCACAGTAACTTGTGAACTTGTGTCGTAGGAGGATACTTGTATATATAGACATCCAAGAAACAGGTCAATTTGAAAAAGATCGATTTTTTCATAATAATTGTCAAACCGGCTGTACATTTTTGTATAATAACGTAAAAAAAAAAACATTTTTCCAGCATTGGTTCCATAGGAAAAGTTGCAAATCGACGGTCTTAGTCACTACATCAAGGGAATGTTGAGGGTATATTTACAGTACATTCCCAGGATTGCATTCATACTTGACCAGGATATTGAAAGAAGAGAGCCATACCTAAGAGAGCCAATTCGTCATTTTCTGTTTTCCGTGTATCATCATCATCATCATCAGGTCCTTCAGTGGCCAAAACTAGTGTCAGAAAGGCATCTGTCAAAATTTGGCAATCGCCGCCTAGCGATGAAAGGCAGGTACTAACACGCAAGTTGAACATTCTAGTAAAATGCGTAAATACATGTCGTCAATCCATAGAGTACGTCGTCTTACGTCAAACAGGGGAATAAAACGTAACAATTCTATGCACCAATACGCCGCGGTCTGTTTAGCGCGGGTACGCCAATTTATTTATTGAACGACAGCCGAAAATTAGTAAATAAGTCATTTAGTAAATTATTAATATATACAATAAGAATATTGATACGTGCGTAAGCTCATTTCGATACTTTAAAATCAAACACATCATAATTATTAAAGAAAATTCACCTAATTTTACGATAATAGGTACTATCAACTTTGTCTTTTCGCACAGAATCACAGGACACTTCTTCGCCTAAGTGAACGAAAGCTACAGGTTAGTCGTCTCACCATTTTCTTCAAATGTGTAAACGCATATCGTCAGTTTTACGTCAAACAGAGGAAGGAAACGTTACGCAAAACGTAACAATTCTATGCGCCAATACGCCGCGGTCTGTTTAGCGCGGACACGCCAATTTGTGTCCCGAGCGACAGCCCAAAAGCGAAGCTTGGATTACTAGCCTTGTTCTTGAGTGTTTGTAAACACTCCCATTATGAAACATGACGTTTTGACACGGATAGTGTTAAGTAGATAGTTGAAGACTCCGTTTTATTGCTATATATATGTCCCACTACTGGGAAACAGTCTCCCCTTTCTTTTTCCACTTTGCCCTATCTTATCTTATCTTCGATGGGGCCGATTCAGAATCTGTAGCACGTCTAACCTTTGGGTTATTTTGTACTTACCCCATGCCTTACTCACCCGCACGGTGTATTCCGAAGAAGGACTGCATGAGCTTTAGAACATCACCCAGTGCGGAGTGCCTGTAGTCCTCTAGTTCAGAACAAGCTGATCCTAAGAGGTCCAAACGCTTACCAGCTAACGAGTCACAGATACACAAAATTTCTCACATACCCTAAATTTTTTCCTTTCTTTAATTTAATTAAATTTTTGGTTTAAACAGGTGACTGTTATTTTCAAAATGTCCAGTCAGGGCTCCCACTAGAATTCTTGTCTGTTTTCTGCTGTATTTATCGATCACTTTGTTCCACCTGGCGCTGACCAAGCCAAGTGTTTTCTTCGAGTGTATACTTTGCCCTATCTCTTGCCATCTCTCTCCAAGTTTTATCAAAAGCAGTCAAGTCGTCTGTTTATATTGTTTTTGGTTTGATTTTAAGTTTACTTTTTACACAACTGCCGAAAATTAAGTCTTTAAAGTCCCAGGGTCCAATATCAACCGTAGGTTCATAAAATTTCTCAAATTGTATAATAAGCAAAGTTTTTCAGCCACTGTGAAAGTTTATTTTTTTCTATACTAGCTTTCGCCCGCGGCTCCGCCCGCGTCAATTCCGATCCCTCGGGAATAGTACTTTTTCCCGGAATAAAAGGTACCCTATGTCTTTCTCCATATTTCAGAGAAGTTGTATGCAAAATTTCATGATGATCGGTTCAGTAGTTACAGCGTGAAAGCGTAACAAACAAACAAACAAACAAACTCACTTTCGCATTTATAATATTATAGTAAGGATGAGGATAAGGATAAGGATAAGGATTTATTTAAAAAGTGAGAGTTTACAAAGGTGATAAAAAAGTGTTATAAAATAATACAGTTCTTTTACCTCTGGCGAGCTCCGTGGCGCAGTGGTTAACACGCCAGCCTGCGACACGAGGGCCCCGGGTTCGATCACCGGTCAAGTCAAGATGGAAAATGATCTTTTTCAGATTGGCCTGGGTCTTGGATGTTTATCTATACATGTATTTGTTATAAAATATAGTATCGTGGAGTTAGTATCCCATAACACAAGTCTCGAACTTACTTGGGGGCTAGCTCAATCTGTGTGATTTGTCTGTATATATTTATATTTTATACCCTTTTATAGCAAATATAAATATATTTATTTGCGATAGATTCATTTAAGGCGAGGCCTCAAATGTTTGGTACCTTCGCTCGGCAAAGGACTGATCAAGTGCGCGCAAGGGATAGCGCTTGGCGGTTTAGCCCGTGAATGATGAGATAGGAGATAGTCTCGAGTCGCTCAAAGAAAAAAACGTAAGCGCCAAATTCGTTATTTCTATTTTATATAAAATCAGACCGGTTAATTTTATTTTCATATTTACATTTTGATGAATTACTAATAACCTATCTTTTAGTCTAAAAATCATTATTTCATTCGTTGCATTTGAGCTACAATAACAAAAACTCTAACGCGAACGAAGACCATTTTAAAAAAAATATTTCTGTCGAGAAAATTTTATCAAAACGTGTTTTCACCTTCAATTTTTGGAGATGAAATAGTCAAAAATCATATTACTTAGATTTGAAACTCCTAATTTAAGTATTTTGCGAGATAAATAAGGTTATGACGACCTTATTTACAGTGGTATCACCTTAACTAACTTAAATCAAAACACTTTTGGTTTACATAATTATGTATATAAACGGGACTTAGCAGGAACCTTTTTAGGATTCCTTACCCAAAGGGTAAAAATGGGACCCTATTAATAGCGCTCCGCTGTCCGTCGGTCTGTCTGTCTGTCCGTCTGTCACCAGGCTGTATCTCATGAACCATGATAGACAGTTGTAAATTTCACAGATGATGTATTTATGTTGGCGCTAAAATAGCAAATACTAAAAAATTTAATAAATTAAATATTTAAGGGGGCTCCCATACAACAAATGTGAATTTTTAGCTTGTTTTTGCTCGATATTGATAACGGCAACAGGTAGACGCTTGAAATATTTACAGAATATTTATTTACATACTAGCTTTAAAATAAATAAGAATAAAAAAAAAATAATAAAGGGGGGCTCCCATACAACAGACATGATTTTTTTTTACCGTTTTTATAGATAACGGTACGGAACCCTTTGTGCGCGAGTCCGACTCGCACTTGGCCGGTTTTTATTATTTGTTTCCGATGACGTTTCAATGGATGTAACTCCATTGAAAAGTTCGTGCTAAGTCCCGAGTCCCGTTTATACAACGTTGAAGGAACATACCCGTTATAAATCGAACCACATGCTATACTAGATCACTAAATTATAATGAAATTAAAATAACAGTCATAAAACCAAAATAAAATACAACATTCCTATACAAAATGGCCGGGCAGCTGCACACTTTTGTATGGAAATGAAGAATTTTTTTTTTTATTTTGGCTGTTTTTTTTAATTTCGATAATCTATAATGGTATCTATAGACCATGGTTCGATTTATTACGGGTATGTACCTTCCACGAAGTGCCGAAAGTTAAAAGCAATTAGGCCGGCAGGAGAGCCGGCAGAAGTGAAAATTGAACTTTTGAATGAAATGAAATTTTATTTGCAATAAATGTAGTATTCTAAGTTGGAGTAAGATAAATCCTTACTAATTTTATAAATGCGAAAGTGAGTTTTTTTGTTTGTTTATTTGTTTGTTACGCTTTCACGTCGTAACTACTAAAACGATCATCATGAAATTTTGCATACAAGTTCTCTGGAGTACGGAGAAGGACATAGGCTACCTTTTATCCCGGGAAAAAGTACTATTCCCGAGGGATCGACAATGACGCGGGCAAAGCCGCGGGCGAAAGCTAGTTTGCAATAAATGTAGTATTCAAAGTTGGATTAAGATAAATCCTTATCCTTATCCTTACTAATATTATAAATGCGAAAGAGTTTGTTTGTTTGTTTATTTGTTTGTTTGTTTGTTACACTTTCACGCCGTAACTACTGAACCGATCATCATGAAATTTTGTATACAAGTTCTCTGGAGTACGGAGAAGGACATAAGCTACCTTTAAACCCGGGAAAAAGTAACAATCCTGAGGGACCGACATTGACGCTGGCGGAGCCGCGGGCGAAAGCTAGTGTATTATATTTTGGAATGTCACTTGTCCGTCTTACGAATTTGCCTTGATTTGCCACATGTCCTGACGTGAGTTTAATATTATTTATCCATCCCAAAAAGTGCACAACACCGCTAAAAAAGTTTTCACTTGAAAAAAGTTTTGATAAGTATACTATTTCCTCTTTCCCACTTTTTTATTGTATAATACCTAATTTACCTGCTGGTGCGTTCCCAATATTTTATAGGGTGTACTTTGTTCACGAGACCTACTTTTGTCGTAGTAACTGTCAAGACGGTACTGCTCGAAATTGTGAAAATTGACGTGTTTTCAAATCACTAGTACTATGCGCTGAATTAATTAAATACATTAAAAGTATTTGTATAATTAAGGTTGATCATTGCACAAGATCGCCCCCTTGTTGGAATTTGTAACAGATACATATGAAATTTAAAAAACGATATATATACCTATGTTATGATATCTAAATTAATATTAGAATTATTGTTTTAGTTTGTAAATTTTACGTCTAAAACAATAATTGTCATTTATCAGTATTTATATTTACATCTTGGAGGTCGCCCCCTTTCTTATTTTTTATTAAAATATCAATATGAAAATATTTAGACAATATTCGCCTGGTTCTGCGCAGCCTAATGGCTTGCGCAAGTTTTTTTTTTTTTTTTTTATAGGACTTCAAACGAGCAAACGGGTCACCTGTTGGTAAGTGATCACCGCTGCCCATGAACAACTGCAACACCCAGGTGTGACAGGTGCGTTGTCGGCCTTTCAAGGAATTCGGGGAAGGAAATGGGGCGGGGAGGGGCATGCGTTGTCGGCCTTTCAAGGAGTTCGGGGAAGGAAATGGGTCTCCGGCTCTCTCACTCACCGAACGTAGCATAGAAGCGGTAAAGCTTCTACTCAGGCGTCGATTTTCTGTGAGAGTGTGGTATCCCCGGACAAGCTGGCCCATTCATACTACTAGCAATTCATTTTGCCGGTAGGGTGGCTCTGCCACGAGTCCACGACTAAAAGTTAGACTAGTTTTTCGTTCCCGCGGCACCCTCTTAAGTAATCTGTGGTTTAGTGCCGGCACACGAGTTGCATCAGGTTGCATATAAAATGTTTCTTCAGTTTTAGTTTTCACACTTCAAATGAAACATCAAGATGACCGCAACGTTAGATCTGCTGCTTTACTATCGTAGCTGGCGGTTCAGCAATAACGCGATTCTAAATAAACTATGAAATCTTTGAATATTATTATATCCAGACAAGTTTACTCTCTCTCTCTCTGTCTGTCTCATTTATTCATACCATAACAGTGTGCCACTGTGGTTCAGGTTGTACCAAATGCACTTGCCGTTAGAGCCACGGTCCTGGTGGAAAAGGATGTTTTCAGATTGGCCTGGGTCTTAGATCTTTATCTTTATATGTCACTTATTATAAAATGTAGTATTGTTGAGTTACGAGTAATATCCCACGACACAAGTTCAAGACTTAGTGTGGGGTTAGCTCAATCTGTGTGATATGACCGCGTTAATGTCGATACCTCGGGAATAGTACTTTTTCCTGGGATAAAAGGTAGCCTATGTCCTTCTCCGTACTCCAGAGAACATGTATGCAAAATTTCATTATAATCGGTTCAGTAGTTACGGCGTGAAAGCGTAACAAACAAACAAACAAACAAACAAACAAACAAACAAACAAACAAACAAACAAACAAACAAACAAACAAACAAACAAACAAACAAACAAACAAACAAACAAACAAACAAACAAACAAACAAACAAACAAACAAACAAACAAACAAACAAACAAACAAACAAACAAACAAACAAACAAACAAACAAACAAACAAACAAACAAACAAACAAACAAACAAACAAACAAACAAACAAACAAACAAACAAACAAACAAACAAACAAACAAACAAACAAACAAACAAACAAACAAACAAACAAACAAACAAACAAACAAACAAACAAACAAACAAACAAACAAACAAACAAACAAACAAACAAACAAACAAACAAACAAACAAACAAACAAACAAACAAACAAACAAACAAACAAACAAACAAACAAACAAACAAACAAACAAACAAACAAACAAACAAACAAACAAACAAACAAACAAACAAACAAACAAACAAACAAACAAACAAACAAACAAACAAACAAACAAACAAACAAACAAACAAACAAACAAACAAACAAACAAACAAACAAACAAACAAACAAACAAACAAACAAACAAACAAACAAACAAACAAACAAACAAACAAACAAACAAACAAACAAACAAACAAACAAACAAACAAACAAACAAACAAACAAACAAACAAACAAACAAACAAACAAACAAACAAACAAACAAACAAACAAACAAACAAACAAACAAACAAACAAACAAACAAACAAACAAACAAACAAACAAACAAACAAACAAACAAACAAACAAACAAACAAACAAACAAACAAACAAACAAACAAACAAACAAACAAACAAACAAACAAACAAACAAACAAACAAACAAACAAACAAACAAACAAACAAACAAACAAACAAACAAACAAACAAACAAACAAACAAACAAACAAACAAACAAACAAACAAACAAACAAACAAACAAACAAACAAACAAACAAACAAACAAACAAACAAACAAACAAACAAACAAACAAACAAACAAACAAACAAACAAACAAACAAACAAACAAACAAACAAACAAACAAACAAACAAACAAACAAACAAACAAACAAACAAACAAACAAACAAACAAACAAACAAACAAACAAACAAACAAACAAACAAACAAACAAACAAACAAACAAACAAACAAACAAACAAACAAACAAACAAACAAACAAACAAACAAACAAACAAACAAACAAACAAACAAACAAACAAACAAACAAACAAACAAACAAACAAACAAACAAACAAACAAACAAACAAACAAACAAACAAACAAACAAACAAACAAACAAACAAACAAACAAACAAACAAACAAACAAACAAACAAACAAACAAACAAACAAACAAACAAACAAATAAACAAACAAACAAACTCACTTTCGCATTTATAATAATGGGTGGCGCAAAAGTAAAGACCCTATTTGGTTCAGCTATAACATTTTTTCTAAATTAGAAAACTAGATTTAGGTTTTTTTTAATGTATATTTGTGCCATTAAATTTCGTACCATTAGGATTTAAAGATGATGTCTTTTAAATGGTGACCTCCAGAGTTGATACACATTTGAGCCCTATTTATGACATTTTGCATAACTTGCCGTAACACTTCCTGCGATATGTTCGTTATTTCTTGACGAATGTTTTCTTTTAGAGCTGCGAGAGTCTGTGGCTTGTTCACATACACCCGAGATTTCAAAAAACCCCAAAGAAAGAAGTCTGGACTGGTCAGATCGGGTGATCTTGCATGAAATCGTCGACGAAATTCACGTTGTGTTCTTATCACTGATGAATTATTCCGTAAGAACATTGACACAATTATTCCACGTTCTTGGGGAGTAAAACGGTCCATGTTTATTTTCAGTGTATTTTACATTTGTTCACTACACAATTTTCAAAAACAGAATGACAGAAAATGTCATATAAAAAAAATAAAAGTATTTTCTTTAGTGCCCGTACTTTTGCGCCACCCAGTATTAGTAAGGATTATGGAGTAAGGATGTTACTACAAAATGCACGTTTCTTGTATGGGGTCTTTGATGTATGAGTATTAAAACTGTTCTGTGGCATCGTAGACAGCTCCGTGGCGCAGTGGTTAACACGCCAGCCTGCGACACGGAGTGCCCGGGTTCGATCCCCGGCCAGGTCAAGATGGAAAATGATCTTTTTCAGATTGGCCTGGGTCTTGGATGTGTATCTATATATGTATTTGTTATAAAATATTGTATCGTTGAGTTAGTATCCCATAACACAAGTCTCGAGCTTACCTTGGGGCTAGCTCAATCTGTGTGATTTGTCCACATATATTTATTATTATTATTATCGTAGCTCTCAAACGGATGGATCAATTTGGAACCAGTTTTTTTATTTGAATGCCACCTTCTTTGCCGTGGTTCTTAGATATGTTTGGTTAATATCGGTCCAGCAGTGTAAGAGTATCAGCGTTTTTCTAAAATGATGTAATGGAATATCTTCCATGTCAGTCTGGGAGAAAAGAAAAAAAAACGTGAGGAAGAAACGCAGAATGTAGCTGCTTATCTACCCGCGCAGATCGAAAAAATCGATCGAGGGAATTAGCAAAAATCTGAGGAATCATGTTAATAGGTGACGCGGCTAGCAACCCATCACTATTTCGATTTCGCTTTCCACCTAATGCCCACCTATATATAAATGTGGCCTTTAAGCCTTATAGACTTGGGCTTTGTCTACCCCGCAAGGGAAAATGACGTGATATTATGTATGTAATGGAAAAATGATATAATTGTGTGCTTAACGCGTGCCAGTATAATCGTTAAATAAAAATACTATAAGTACTATTTGCGTAGGGGGTTTCACATTTTTTTTTATATCTATGGTTTGTCGTCTTAGTAGTATATATCTGAGATATGTATATATGCAGCAAATTTGACAGAGTCGAGAGACAAACGCCCAAGGCATAGCGGCAAAAGCGAAAGTTACAGCATATTACGTCTGGGCCACCATTTGTGAGGTTGCATGGTGGTATTACGAAATATAAATAATACCATGAAACCCAAGACTATTCAAGAGTATTCTGGACTGAGGAGATTATTTATCAATAACAATAACACTTTTTATAGTAATTTAAATATTGTGAAACAGTGAAAAATAAAATCGATTTATCACTCAGCCCTGAGGATTTTTAATACGTACGTCAAATAAGGCAGGATATATCTAGGTACCATTTTATGCTTAATTTTCTTTATACATACTACATAAATAAAAATATGTAAATTACATTTTCACTGTTATTTAATTATCACATCGAAATTAAATTGATTACTGTCATGTAAAGACAATGGACGAACACGTGAAATTTCGTGAAAATGTTATGAACTGCCATTGGCGTATCTATAGCTTTTAGATTCGGGGGACCACAGCTGTAATATAAACCTCCTTATCGTATAATATTAACAAAATTAGAAATATAAATAAGCGAGGAAAAATATTAGCCTTCGGAAGAGTGTAAGGATTCTAGCGATAAGTAACCCATACATCCTATCCTAATCCGTTGAAGCATTTATGGTAGAATAAATAAACTTACTACTTACATAGTTAATTTCATAATAACATAAGTACATGAACTCTTAAAACAATACACGCCTTTTTTAGCCATTGTGCAAATATTTACACTCTATCTTTAGTTATTCCTAACGACCATCACAGATGTATAAGAAATCATATAGTAATTAAAGCAAAATCAAAATTACAATTTGACAACAGGCATTCTAAATGTAGAATTTCTTTATATTTACCAATAATTTTGACAAAAGTTTTGACGAAGCCTGCTGCTGATGATCCTCTGTGACATTTTGAGGAAGCCTGTTGTGGATAACCGTATGTATATTTTACCAATAATATTAACCCAAAATTAATGTTTTGGCTACTAGTCTTTCACTTAAGGACTACTGAAGTGTGTAATTTTTTCTCTATCTACAGCCGTCGAGTCCAAACTCGGTGGTTACGGGCAGCGTTAACAAGGACATCATATTACACACATAAATGTATAGATTACCAATTATTATATAACCAATTTATTATGATTTGATTTAAAAAAGATAGACCGATATCGGGCCACCGGCACTTGAGTCTTTCGCTCCTGGTAAATCAGAGAAGGCTTGTATATATCCACTGTAACGACTTATAGTTAGTTAAAAGATTCAGGTGTTACTTTGCGGAAGTCAAAGCTACATTTACTTTGAGACAATTTACTTTGCGTGCTTCCGCCTTATATACTTATAGTTAATCTCTTTTTGATAAAGAAAACACATTTCAATCTTTCCAGTCTAGACACATGTTCGATTACGATGCCACACAGATTAACGCGTGAACCTAAACACAAGTTAAATCACAGACAACCGATGCTTACTTTAAGCACATTTAGGTTACATATGGAATATACTTGCCATATGCTAAAGGGGGAGTTCCGAACCCCCGACATCCATTCTTATATACACCCATGTGAACCGTACGGTTATTATTATGCATTCCTTTATTATTGTGTTGAAATGGGGAATGTAATTAATACGAATATTTATGCAATTGTCATTTCCTCTCCCCTCTGGACAGCTGAGCCGGTCAGCCGTGTTTTAAGTGTTAACTCGTTCATTTTTGCAAAAATATTTAACTAATTGCTTCATACAGTTGTGCCTTATTACTACATCTTAAAGTACAAATTACATTAACAATCTCCTTGCGTGGAATATTGTTATCAAGAGGTCTCACTAAACTGGACGGAAAGGCGATTTGTATGGAAACGTAGCGACCCGACCAGCCAGCAAGACCCCTGTACGCGCTCTGCGGAAGCCCCGTATATACCTACGGCCACACCGATTGCTAACGGCTTATATGACTGAGCCTGCATTGGAACATCATTATTACGAATCTTTACCTAAGCAAGCGTACGTACAAATTATTATTATGATCGAGCAACTGATCGGCCACTGATTAGTTCGCGGAGAGCACCCACAAAAGCAGCTACAGCGTCGTACATTAGGTAACAGCTCTGTTAAATTAGCCATGACTACTCAACGTTCTCCCATACCATCCACAAATCGTCCAGGTTTGCTAAAAACTCCCGTATCCGCCTTTGGATCCGACCCTCACTTGTATGCGTCTTGTCAGAACCAGGATGGGGAAACCGACTTCATTACACGTAGACTTAAAAGAAAACATAACGAGGAGTCAACAGACTCCAGCTCTATTGTTAATCAAATGAAAGAAATGTTTGCCTCATTCGAAGAACAGCAAAATAAAAAATTCGAAACCCTCACCGCACCCATTCTTGCAATTAAAGACCAAAATTCAGAAATACAAAGAAGTATTAACTTCTTATCGTCGAGATACGACGAACTTCTTGGTAAGGTACAAACTCTGGAAGAAGCTAATAAAATTTACGAACAAAAAATCGAAACACTTGAAAGTAAAATCGAGCAGTTAGAGCGTAACACGCGCTCCTCGACTATAGAAATTAGAAACATCCCCAAACAAGCATCGGAAAGTAAACCATTTCTAAGATCATTGATCAAACGAGTGAGTGAAGAGATCGAACAACCATTAGAAGACTCCGATATCAACGATGTATATCGTATAAAGACCAAAAGGGAGTCCAATAACCACCTAGTTGTTAATTTTACAACTACCTCATGTAAGGAGGGCTTTATTCACAAATGCAGGGCATTTAATAAGACCCATAAGGACAAATTAAACACAACACATCTTGGCCTGCCTGGACCCTCAAAACAAGTCTATATAGATGAATCCCTTACCAGCTTGGGGAGAAGGCTGGCTTACTTAGCGAGACAATTTGTAAAAGACAACAAC
This sequence comes from Elegia similella, assembly GCA_947532085.1. Classification (NCBI taxonomy): domain Eukaryota; kingdom Metazoa; phylum Arthropoda; class Insecta; order Lepidoptera; family Pyralidae; genus Elegia; species Elegia similella. The sequence continues at coordinate 30,034,578 of OX383927.1, read as the reverse complement.
TACCTTGGTACCTGGACTTCATACGGTAAAGTCTACATAAGGAAGACCCAAGATTCTCCAGTGCTACGGATAGACAGGGAAGGGGACCTTGCCAAACTGGTACCCAAGTGACTAGCGGTAGCTTCTCTACCGCAGCTACTGTTATTGTTTTCAATTCTTGTTTCTTATTTTGTAATAACTATTCTTTGTACACCTCAGTTGCTGTTGTGTTTCATATTTATCACAACTCTTATTCTTCTAACTTATGGTTATACGAATTTTAAAGATTTTATGATATTAGGCACATATCTTTACACACATCACTTCCACATCCACTCAGATATATCCACATTAATACCATGCGCACGTTTTCCTCTTCACGATCTATTTCGTAAGTATTTTCACCGTCACAATTGCATAAATTCTTTCAAACAACCTTGTTTCGATTTAGACATTAACCAAACGCTCTTTCAAATTGACTACTTCTCTTATGTTTTCCCGAATCAAAATTTGATAACATAAACTCAATTTGTACCAATCTTGATGATTTCACTATAGCTCAATCATCTATATGTGATGTAGAGGATTGTACAAAATTGATAAATAACCCAGACTCATGTCTAAAAATTATGCATCAAAATATCCGTAGCGTGAATCAAAACTTTTCAAGTTTTCAAACACTACTTGATAGATCTAATACAGATTGGAATTTGATAATTTTAACAGAATGTTGGTTACCCCATACAAGTTGTATCAACTCCTTAAATGGTTATACCCATGCTCAAACCGAAATTAATCTTACACAAAATGAAGGTGTAATAGTATACTATAAAAACTGTATGAGAGTGAAAATCTTGGAACCTAATCTTATAAATGCTAACTGCCTTACGATAGAAATCGACCCTAATACAATTGTAGTTGCTATATACAGACCTTACGGCTATAAAGACATCAACAACTTTATACAGTCCCTTAATGAACTGTTGGTTAAGTTAAAAACATACGCTAACATTATGATCGTTGGTGACATAAACATTGATATAAAGCCTAATAATCATGACTCTGGCTCATCAGTCTACCTTGATCTAATAGCATCTCATGGATTATTACCCGCACATACGTTTCCAACTCGCGCTGCGTGTTGTTATGACCACGTTTTGCTTAAAACTAAGCTCCCAGCTTATTGCTATGTTTCAGAAACGTCGATCACGGATCATGATTCTGTGATGTTTATTCTTGAGAATCAACAGATACGCACCAAGGATTTTCTCCCGGTTAACAAAATCGACTATGAAAAACTAGACAAGGACATGAATAATCTAAATCTGACCGCAATTTACCAAACAAATGATGCAAACTTAGCTACTTCATTGCTATTGCATGATCTTAACTCTAAAATTGTCTCCAACACAAAGGCTCTCAAAGCCCCTAATCGTAAGCGAATCAAAAAACCATGGATCACGCCCGGTTTATTGAGATGCATGAAAAATCGAGACAAACTTCACCAAAAACTTAAAAAATACCCCAATAATGACACTGTTAGATTAACGTATAAGAGATACAGGAACTTTTGCAATTGGCTATTAAAGAAATTAAAAAATGAGTATGAAAAAGATTTAATTCAAAAAGCAGCTAAAACGAACACTAAAAAACTTTGGGATACAATTAAACAATGCACAAATCTAAAAAATAATAACAATGTTGCTTTAGATCTAATATCTCCCTCAGATCCCTATAATTCAGTTAACATCATTAATCACTTTTTTGCTTCGATTGGTAAAAATCTAGCTGAAAAAACGGTTCCAAACACACCAAATATTAGGCCATATCTTGTTCCCTCCCATTCTTCTTCTTTCTTTCTAACACCGACCGATGAAGCTGAAGTCAGAAACATAATTCTCAGCCTGAACAAGGGTAACTCCTGTGGACGAGATAACATTTCTGGTAATTTCCTCAAACGGTATCACAATCTCTTAGTTTCACCTCTGACATATATTTTCAACTTAATGTTTTCCACCGGTATCTTCCCAGATGAGCTAAAACTGGCTGAGGTTATTCCTATTTATAAAAATGGTGACAGAGGCTGTGTCAATAATTATAGACCTATTTCACTGCTTTCCGTCATAGCAAAACTTGCAGAAAAACTTATCAACAAACGTTTAATGCATTATCTCGAAACCCAAAACCTAATCTCAAATTCTCAATTTGGCTTTAGATCAAAAATATCTACTGCTGATGCAGTCCATGAGATGACCGAATTTATTGTTTCAAAGCTTGACAATGGTAAGAAGGTAATAGTAGTTTCCCTCGACTTGACTAAAGCTTTTGACACAGTCTCTGCACCGCTTTTACTTGATAAATTAGAAAGAATGGGAATTCGCAGTATCCCTCTTCAATTATTCAAAAATTACTTAAGTAACAGGTATCAGCGGGTAAGAATTGGTAAATATACAAGTACTGACTTACCTATTACATATGGAGTGCCACAAGGTAGCGTACTTGGTCCTACACTTTTCCTCGCTTTTATTAACGACTTATGTAATCTTCAACTTCCTAATGGTAAGATTGTAACATTTGCAGATGACACCGCTTTAATTTTCTATGGAGATGATTGGGATCAGGTTTATGACTTTGCACAAAAGGGATTTAATGAGGTTAACTCTTGGCTTTCCAATAATGCCCTTACGCTCAATGTTGAAAAAACCAAATATGTCCCCTTCTCAATGAGAAACACCGAAAAAGCAATTCATAATAACTACTCAATAATAGCTCATTCTTGCCTGAACAACTTAACTTGCTCTTGTTCTCACATCTCGCTGTCCTTCAACATTAAGTATCTAGGCGTCATCCTTGACAATACTTTAACTTTTAACCAACATATAGAACAACTTAATGTTAGAATTCGGAAACTAATTTTTATTTTCAAAAACCTCCGACGTATTGCTGACAGAGACATTATTAAGATGGTATACTTAGCACTATGTCAATCTGTTTTAAATTATTGTGTCACAATATGGGGAGGTGCAACCAAAATCAAACTACTCCAACTTGAACGTTCCCAACGAGCTGTACTAAAAGTATGCTATTTCCTACCGTTTCGCTTTCCCACAGTGGAACTGTTTTCTCTTTCTAATGTTTTGACTGTTAGGCAAATCTTTATACTTAACACAATACTTAGACAACATACGTCCTTAAACTATAATCCTTTAACTTCTGCTAATAAGCGTCTAAAACATAAAGTTTGTCAAATCAACTTGACATCCTCAAAATTTGCACAAAAATTCTTTGGTTTCTTAGGTAAATATTTATATAATAAAATTAATAAAATTCTATCTATTTATCCACTTACAAAATCTAATTGCAAAAGAATTACTTCTACCTGGTTAAAAACGCTTGATTATGACAACACCGAAAACTTAATAGTTATCCCTACCTAAAGTACTTACAAAACAAGAATGTGTGTCGCAATCTCGTGGATATAGATATGTGCTTCTATAGTTACTCTTATTTTAAACTATATATTTTTATTTTATTACTGTTGTGATAAGTATATTACATAAGTTAAATTAGGAGGTACTGACCGACACCTAGTCCAGTGTTGGAGAGGCTGGTAATCTGTCATACAGGTTCTCCTAGTACGGATGCCAGTCTCTCACATAGAAGTATAAATGATTATTGTACCTACACTCTACTTCATGTCTTATTCTGTGTGAGAGAAGAAATAAAGATTTATTATTATTATTATTATTATTCATTGAGTTCCTTTTTAGCACTGAGGAGTCATCGGACGTGGATGGAACATTTGTTAATTGTTAATGCATTGTTTTAACATTTAATAATATAATTTCGCATAACTTTTAATAATATTTTGAATATGAGTTGACAGCTCCGTGGCGCAGTGGTCAACACGCCAGCCTGCGACACGGAGTGTCCCCGGCCAGGTCAAGATGGAAAATGATCTTTTTCAGATTGGCCTGGGTCTTGGATGTTTGTCTATATATGTATTTGTTATAAAATATAGTATCGTTGAGTTAGTATCCCATAACACAAGTCTCGAACTTACCTTGGGGCTAGCTCAATCTGTGTGATTTGTCCGTATATATTTATTTATTTATTTAATAATATAAGTGACATTTGTTATTTACCATTGTAAATAAAACTTTGAACTGCTTTCTGTTACGCAGATTTTGTAAAAAAACATTATAACAACAAAAAACTTTGCCAAGTGCGAGTTGGACTTGCGCACAAAGTGCTCTGTACCGTAAAAATACTTAGGTTGAATGGAAGCCCCCGTAGAATATTTATTTTATTTTAATTAATATTTTTTAAAGTAATTATTTAACTAAATATTATTTGAATATTTCAAGCGTCTAACTGTGGCCGTTAGATGTCAAACAAAAATGGAAAAAAATCACGTGTTACGTTGGCCCCTTAAATATTTATTTTCTTCTTTATTATATTACTAGCTTTCGCCCGCGGCTCCGCCCGCGTCAATGTCGATCCCTCGGGAATAGTACTTTTTCTCGGGATAAAAGGTAGCCTATGTCCTTCTCCGTACTCCAGAGAACATGTATGCAAAATTTCATAATGATCGGTCAAGTAGTTACGGCGTGAAAGCGTAACAAATAAACAAACAAACAAACTCACTTTCGCATTTATAATATTAGTAAGGATAAGGATTTTTAGTACTTGTTGTTTTAGCGGCAACAGAAATACATCATCTTTGAAAATGTCAACTGTCTAGTTATCACAGTTCATGCTGAGTTGTTCTGAGGGTGCATGAGAATTCGTCGGCCTGTCACCAGGCTGTCGCCGGACAGATTTAAAAACTACGCAGGCCTGGGAGAAAAAATAAATATAGACTATGCTGCTTCCCTTTCTTGGCAGATCATAAAATCCGATCTGGGGAATGTATGAACACTTGAGTAATCATACTAGTAGGTTCATTTTACATTTATTATTATAAATAAATTTGACGTGTTTCATAATTTGAAAAATTAGCACATCTGGCAGATGTTTTGAAAAAATCTTGGTTTACATTCGTTGTTTATTCTGTCAGTGCTGGCTGTCATAACCTGTCTGGCAAACGTCGGTGACTGACAAATATGACAGCCATTGGGGAACGTGAAACGTTACAGTTTCGAGATATAAACCATATTGTTTTACGCATTTCAGAAGACAAAACTTGTTTAGCAGCTTTGTGCACTGTTTGGGATGGGTAAAAAAACCGGCCAAGTGCGAATCGGACTCGCGCACGAAGGGATCCGTACCGCTATCTATAAAAACGGCAAAAAATCATGTCTTATTACAGGCAACGAATGACCAGTCATTCGAAGGATCAACATCTAGGGTAGGGTGACAAGCAACGAATGACCAGTTATTCGAAGGATCAACATCTAGGGTTCACTGCCTGAAGATGCCTCGTGTAAAGGCGAAACACGTGTCGCGAGCACGACGGCCGACATTGCTGCAGCCTCAACGGATGCAGCAGTATCGACCAGGGTTGCATGCATCAACTATTGGTGGCAGGTATGAAGGGACTAACAGTAGTGGGTGGGCGCTGGCCAGCAATAGTTTGCATGAACTAACTGGTGGCGGAAGCACGCAAAGTAAATTGTCTCAAAGTAAATGTAGCTTTGACTTCCGCAAAGTAACACCTGAGTCTATTAACTATTCTGTTAATATTTCAAGCGTCTACCTGTTGCCGTTATCAATATCAAGCAAAAACAAGCAAAAAAAATACAATTGTAGTATGGGAGCCCCCATATTTATGTTTAGTATTTGTTGTTATAGCGGCAATAGAAATACATCATTTGTGAAAATTTCAACTATCTAACTATCACGGTTCATGAGATACAGCCTGGTGACAGACGGACAGACAGACAGACAGACAGACGGACAGCGGAGCGAAATTAATAGGGTCCTGTTTTTACCCTTTGGGTACGGAACCCTAAAAATGAGTGTAATCCCTACTCGGTATTAAGAGCCCGCCATATGCCAGGCGGCGTGGCGATACAAACGCGGATGGTCTAAACGCGTTGGCTACTTTGGATATTTTCGTTTTTTAGGAATATTCAAGGGTTATTCGAAAAAGAAAAACATGTGATGGCTGCCTTATCTGTAATGCAATAATAATCAAAAGTTTCAAGGTTAATTTTAATGTATTTAGTGAATAATGCTATATACCGAGTAAATTAGACGTGATTTGGAGGCAACTTTGCAATTTTTTTCTATCGAGAAAATTTAACGCAATCGTATTTTTGAGTCATATAGTTACCAGAGTTAGTCCTGAACTTTGCTGCATTTTTATTTCAACTTGAGTATTTAATTATTATCGATATACCAGTCAATCATGCAAAGCAGTGTGAGGTAGTACGGACCCTTAATGAGTTTGATTGTCTCAGTCATAGAAGTATGAAGATGCAATTTTTTTTTAAATCTATGGTCTCAGTAATAAAAGAGAGAAACGTTGTGTTAGGATTACCACAGATTCACAAGAATTTGATAATGGCAGCCTACACTAGAAACAAAATCGATTCCTATTAATTTTTTATTTTTTTAAGTGAATTGCTTAGTAAATGCTTATTTTACAGCGGCGTTGTGCAATTTTTTAGGTAAAAATGTCTGGACACCTGACCTAATCGAAAATTCGTAAGACGGACATGTGACTGCCGCAAATGCAAATTTTTACTTCTGCCGGACTCCTTGTGTGCCACCCGTTTTTTTTTAATCTCTCTGACTTTAAATACCCCTTTTGATGGAGGGATTAAGTTTAAAACAATACCTACCTATACAGATTTTCAGGATGATCAGATAGAATAAGTATGTAAATGGGATTTAGCACGAACCTTTTTATTGCATGTTTCGGTTGTCGTTTCAATGGTGTTGCATCCATCGTAGTCGCAACAAGTCTGGAGTGACTTCATACTATATTTAAAAAGAAACAAAAAAAGCTTGATAATGTTTATCTATATATATTGTATTTTACCTCTAAAAGTCTAAAAACTGGTAAAGAAAACCAAAAAACAGATTTTCTTCCGTGGTGTTCTGGGAGAAAAGAAAAACTTAGAATGTGCCAGCTGTTTCTCTTCCCGCGCAGACAGTAGAAGCCGGTCAAGGGAATAGGCGAAAATCTAAAGAATCATGACAATAGGCGATGCGGCTAGCAGCCTATCACTATTTTCATTTACGCCCACCAACACGCTAAACGTGGCCTTTTGGTCTTATGACCTTAGGCTCTGTCTACGCCGTAAGGGATAAAGACGTTATAATATGTGTATGTTTGTATGAAAAAACCGATTTCAAATAGCAAGGTAAACATATTTCATTTCAAACTTGACCGAAGCTTCATTTAAAATCATTTTTCGTCCAAAAGATTTTAACATTTGTTAGAAGCTGACAGCTCGTTGACGGCTAAAACTATATATATGGAGCTGATAATTTTAAATTATTTTTAAAAATATTACAATAGCTCAGTCATTATACATACACAAGGTAATTATTTATTTTCATACATAAGAAAATTAACTGCCTCCGAGGTCCAGTGGTTAAGGCGTTTGCCTGTAGACCGGGGCTCGTGGGTTCGATTCCCACGGGAAGTATACTTAGTTTAGTTGTTTTCAGTTTGGTTAGGACATTGCAGGTTTGAATTACGTGATTGTCTGATAATAAGATGATTCCGTGCTTCGAAAGGCACGTTAAGCCGTTGGTCCCGGCTGCCATCTGGTAGTCGTTAAAAAAACCTCGTCAGAGGCCGAGAGGCGGTTCCGAAGAACTCTGACACCAGGGTGTGCATGGTCGATTGACCGTGTCACCTACACGAAATGATGATGATGAAGATAATTAATTAACACTAATAAATAATCTACTTATTTATATAAAATTATTTAAATAAAATATTATTTATTTATATAAAAAGCTACTTACTTAATTTAGTCAAATATACCACTTGACGGACCGTACCCGGCTTAAAGATCCCCATGACACTGGCGGCATTGCCTCTTTGAATGGCAACGGAAATCCTTTGAACCAGATACAATCTGGAGCGGTGGTCATAGCGTCTGTCTCGCTGATAATAGAACATCTAATGCTGATTATACGATAGTAGAATAGGATCACTCCTAGTCTTCCCATGGAGGTCGTAAGAGGCGACTAAGGAAATACAAGCTAAACTAAGATCATAAACATCAATGAGACCTCTCCAACCCGTCTGGCCCGCGAGGAGAGTGTAGGCCAAATCCTCTGTCTGCTCTGGACAAGAATGGCTCCGGTAGTACAGAGAGGGTCATGCTCCTGCAGTGGAGACGAAAAAGACCTGATGATGATGAAATGCTGATTTCAAATAAGAAAGTAATCATATAATACTGTTGAAAAGAGTTTCTTTCGGCGTCTTCTTCTCTGCAGTGGTCGGTTCCGAAACGCTAGTAGTTTGTTGCTTTTTAACAATAATTAATAATTTGAATATAATATAATTAGTATTATTTAAAATGTGAATTGACGTGAAAAAGTGCCTGAAAAGGCCTATTTTCTGAATAAATCTTTGAATCATAATTTTTCCTCCAGAAGGTTTTACATTTGTCAGAAACCGACAGCTCGTTGACGGGTAAGATAATTTATACAAAGCTGATATAACCGCAAATTATTCGAAAAATAGCACATAAATGTCTATCATTCCGAACTGGGATTTATCGTTCTTTTATAGTTTTTATTGTAATGAAATATGTTATCTAAGAAAATGTCCGTACCTCGTAAACTGTATCTGTTGGAGCCCTTCCAACACTGTTCTGGGAGAAAAGGAAAAAACGAGACAGAGAATGTACCAGCTTCTTTTCTCCCCGCAAACGTCGCAAAAGGTGTACTAGGGAATGGGTGAATATCTCCGAACTACCTATATATTCTAACTTCCTTACTAATATACTTATACTAGGTAATATAATACTAATATAATAATACTAATAATATTATAAATGCGAAAGTGAGTTTGTTTGTTTGTTTGTTTGTTACGCTTTCACGCCGTAACTACTGAACCGATCATCATGAAATTTTGCATACAAGTTCTCTGGAGTACGGAGAAGGACATAGGCTACCTTTTATCCCGGGAAAAAGTACTATTCCCGAGGGATCGACATTGATGCGGGCGGAGCGGCGGGCGAAAGCTAGTAATATTATAAATGCGAAAGTGAATTTGTTTGTTTGTTACGCTTTCACGCCGTAACTACTGGACCAATCATCATGAAATTTTGCATGCAAGTTCTCTGGAGTACCGAGAAGGACATAGGCTCCTTTTTATTCCGGGAAAAAGTACTATTCCCGAGGGATCCACATTGACGCGGGCGGAGTCGCGGGCGAAAGCTAGTATATATATATATATATATACTCGTAATATTGTGTGCCGAATATCTTCGAAACTATGTTGTTGTTCCTGTGTGTAAGTGGCCAAGTCAGATTTTTCAAGCTGCCTATAGGCATCTGACATAACTTAAGGACTGCCATCATTGATGACAGCCGGGACCAATGGCTTTACGTGTCTTCCGATTTCTTTGGCTTCTTGTGCTGCCCATCGAGAACAGTTTGAAGCTAGGGAAGGATAGGAATTTGCTAGATTTGGAAAAGGCTAGTTTCCTAAAAAAATATAATTAGTCCGTCAGGTAGATATTCAAAAAATATTGGACACGTATTTTTTCTTTTGTCGATTAAACAAAAAATGATAAAGATATAGCCCTTTGAAGTTCCGTGTGACGTCATAGTTTGCTACAATTTTTAGCAAACTTTGACGTCACGAGCCCCCACTCCTGAAGTTTGACGCGCTATCTTTATTTATTGTTTATTTGACAAAAGAAAAAATACGTGTCCAATATTTTTTGATTATCTAACTGACGGACTAATTGTTATGTTATTATTACGACCCAGGAAACTAGACTAATGGAAGGTATATACCACTTACTCGGATGAAGGGGGTAAAGCAAGTAGTAGCTCAGGGGGCGCGTACCCAATGCCATACCTGCAAACACCGGGCGGGTAGTTGAGGATGACACCCCTGACTTTAATAATGGAAATACTTATGACAAATGTCTAACCTAAGCTTTACGCTGAAGAGATATGAAGACCATTCAGATATACCCTAGCGGTGACTCGCACTACCTCCTCCATCATCCTAATCCTAACTAATATTATAAATGCGAAAATGAGTTTGTTTGTTTGTTTGTTACGCTTTCACGTTGTAACTACTGAACCGATCATCTTGAAATTTTGCTTACACGTTATCTGGGGTACGGAGAAGGACATACATTTTATCCCGGGAAAAAGTACTGTTCCCGAGGGATCGACATTGACGCGGGCAGAGCCGCGGGCGAAAGCTAGTATCATCATAAATCAGCCGAAAGAAGCCCATTGCTGGAAATAGGCCACTCCCGAAGATTTGCAAAATGACCGGTTGGAAGGTCTGCTTTTCCTAAGGATTTCCCTGCGACCTCGGGTACCTGGTCGGTGGGTGCCACCTCCCCCACCATCACGCTAAACGTAGGTCATATGGCCCTAGGCTTGGTGTAACCCGTCCGAGATAGAGACGTGTTTAGTATTTGTTGGAGCCCTCCCAACGCTGTTACGCTGTACATCATCGGGTAATACTCTAATACAAACAACGAGGTGCAAGTTGTATTATATTTAAGGTGTATGCAACGCATTGACGGATATACGACAATGGGTCTAAGTCTAGTGCAATATTGCCACATCATAAAAAATATTCTCGGTTACTATTCCATTCCCAACTCTTAGAGTTTTTAGATTTTATTTATATTAAAACTAGCTTTCGCCCGCGGCTCCGCCCGCGTCAAAGTCGATCCCTCGGGAACAGTACTTTTTCCCGGGATAAAATGTACCCTATGTCCTTCTCCGTACCCTAGATAACGTGTATGCAAAATTTCATGATGATCGGTTCAGTAGTTACAACGTGAAAGCGTAACAAACAAACAAAAAAACAAACAAACAAACAAATAAACAAACAAACAAACTCATATTCGCATTTATAATATTAGTTAGGATTTTGTTCAATAAATAAAAGTGTTTTGTGCGTTTCGCGTTGCCAAGTCGATTGGAATATATTTTTTAGAACGAGAAAACGTTATGTCATTATTGTATATTTGTATGTTTATATGTTTGCGTATATCCGAAAAACGTATGTCTGATTGCAAAAATCTTTAGGTTGGACTTTGCCCCACTTAGGGAATAGTGCAAGATTTAACAAAATCAGTTCAGTCGTTTTTGAGATAGAGAGTTGTAGTTTTTGTCGGTATACACCATTTGCCCTTGTGCCTGTGTACCTATAGATAAATATCCAAGACCCAGGTTAATGTGAGAAATATCGTTTCTTCCCTTCTCTGATTCAAGACATTCCTATTCTTCCTTAAAAAAAACTGCGCTCGTCAACTCACGTACAAAGCGTGGTGAGTATGGCAATATCCTTCTATGGTATGAAGAATCATTAGGAGAGGCCTCTGTCCACCAGTAGACTTCTTACGGCGGAAATGTTACATGATGAATCAATTATTTTACTTTTCGACAAATTTTGCATTTATGTTTAACAATGAAGTGCAATGAACCTATATATTAATGTCTCCAAACACTATCTTATAATCAGGAAATCATAATAAGTCGTCAGAAAACCCCTGAAAACTTCGATCAAATATAATGGTAGATACACGATTCGCGCTCAAAAAGTGGCACCGGCAAAACAGCGCTCTAATCTAGTTTAGTAGCTGTTTTATCCACAGTTTCAATAAACCGCGCCAGCACTCACACGTCTCGCGATGACGAAGGTCAGTAAAAAGATGCAAAAACCTACAGGTCAAAAGTGAAAAAATAAATGTAGTGTCATACTTTCAGTATGTACGTTTTTGTTGTTTTTTGTAAGTATGCATGATGTTTTAGCTCGGGGACATTATTTAGGCTTCATTTTGTATGAGAATGTGTATCTACCATTATATTTGATCGAAGCCTGAAAACGTATAAGTTATAGGTACATCATTTCAAGACAATCAGACGTAATTGCAGAACTTTTCTTTAAAAGGTAAACCTCTTACTCATTTTTTTTACAAACACCGATCATAGACAACACTTTGCGTTGTAAACTGCTTTTCGAAGACCCGCGCATAATAAAGACCCAGAAGGGCGATTACATAGCCGGCTTGGGCGCGAGAAGTCTCTAGTCTATAAGTCGGGCGCGCAACGTTTCATCGGTTGACCTAATAACTTCAAATATTATGATGTTATGTACGCAGTGGACGCGTGCTGCAAGCGCGTGCCGCACGATCAACTTAACATTATAAATAGAATGCACATCGGCTCTGTATGTATTTAACGTAAGGAGCTTTTTCAGTGAGGCCGGCCAGTCGACGCGAACGTTCCCACGCGCCGCCCGCGCCCGGTCCCGCGCGAAACACAAGTTTCAAAAACCGAACGCGATATTACTTTAGTTTTTTACTCCAACCTGAAACTTTTTTTAATTTCGCCGGTTGACTGCCAGTGTTGTGAGGCGCGGCGGTATAGTGCACACGTGACAAGCAGTGAGTGCGTCTAGATGGCGTTTTCTAAACGTGTTAAACGATTTAGCTAATCACCGCGCGTAACCGTGTTTCAAAAATAAAACGTTGCCGATTCGAAACCGGAGCACCTCGAAGGTTAATGACAAAATAAAAAACGTGCATTAAATTATGTGTCTTAACTGCCACAGACTGGATTCCTTGCCTTTATTCTGAGACATGTGAGTCTATTGTCGGGATGTTTTTTTCTTTTAAACAGGCCGTAACGTCTTTCAGGCACACGGGAATTATTGCATTTTTATTGGGTTCTCTTTTAGACACGTCTGAGATTGTTTCAGATGTTGTACTCTAGCGACTACAAAAGATGTTCGTTTTATCGTGACATAATTTACAAAACATTCAATCTACATAATCCTAAATTATCTTTACTGTTCTTCATAATATTTGTTACATTAATTCAATTTCATAATGTTTGCTACTTTTTCACATTTATATGTACTTTTATAACTACTGTCTTTACACATTTCGATGCTTTAGTGTATTTTTTGACAATTACATTTCTATAAAGTAATGGTTAATCATTATCTTTTATTATTCTTACTATAGTTACATTTACAGCTGCTTTCTTACATATAACTCTTATTCTGAAAACACAGTAATGTTTATTTACCTAATTATTGTTATCTTTCACATCGGTAAATGGTTCTACATTATACCTTTAATTATTTTTACTATTATTATAAAAACTACGTACTACCATATATTTTTTTCTTAAAACATGACTTTTTCATATTATTTTTGACATGTTAATAATCAACAATACATTGGTTTTACTTTCAATTACTCTTACTATTTTAATGTTAACAGGTAACTTTTTAACCAAACTACATTAAAACAAATAGAAGTGCTTATAACGCGCTATTAAACTCAATCATTGAAAGATTTTCAGAGCGCGTAACTCGAACTACGGAATTGCAAACTTTTAACCCCTTCATAATTGCTAATGGATTGAAATGCTGTTTTATCTGCCATTCATGTCGGTATTATAAACCTCTATTTAAAAAATAAGTCTTCATTTTAAAAAAGCACATTTCAATTGGTAAATAAAGGTGATATACCTGAGTAATTAAATACTAATTTATACATAGGATGCATTCTAGCAACAATGTTTTTATTTCCGGTATTTTCTTGATAATTTCTGTAATTGGCCTTACCCATACCTAACATAATTCATAATAATAAATATATAAATTAGATAATATATAACTATTTTATTTATAGATATAGTAATGAGGATTTACTGTTTATCATCACAATATCATTAGATGTCACCACTGATTCATAGGGTCAGATGAGCGACTGTCATTACAGATACAAATATACAGATAGTGTTTTTAATCGACTACTCTAGCAGTAAATCAAAACATTTATTTGGCAGATAAGTTGGCTTATCTACTTTGAGACAGATAATAACAAAAATAAAAAAAAAACATATCCAATACTAATAAATCGCTTCTTATTTAATTACGAACGAAATTAACTAACTTGATTTACCACACTGTAAAACAGATGTAGATTATAAACTATTTCATCATGACCTCCACACACCCAGCGATTTAAGATTGACAGCTCCTGAATATAATCTGTGGTTTCCCGCCAAAAAGTTTATATGTTTTTATCGCGTTCCTAATTCAAAGATTCGATCTCGGCGGCCAGTAATTTACGTCCGTTGCGAAACTGTGCGATAATTAGTGATGCAACGCGCACAGTTTTCACGAACGAATATTTGATATTTGCGAATAGTTGCTCGTTATAATGTTATTAGTGTGTAACTCTATTGTATTGAGTCCGTGCTCAAAGTTTTACTTATCTTTGTAATTTACCTTAAATCACCACATATATGCGACTGGGGACTGAAGATATGGAAAGTAGGAAGATAAAGTTTTGAAATCGTAAAATAGTGAAAATATCTTAATCGAGTCATGCATGACATAAGTTAAAAAGAGCAAGTCAAGGACATAAAATATAAGATAAACTCTAATTTATTGATCAAGAAGTATCAAGTGGTCTTATAAATAAAGTAACAAGATTTGAAAAAAATCTACGCGGGCAGGGCTTGAACCGGTTACCTTAGATCTAAAGTACGACCTATGCTCTGGCAACTGAGCGACTGCACTTCAATCTTGCACGTTGCCTTTTCTCCACCATATCTCATTCCTTTTACATATGCATTAAGCCTTGCGTCAGCTAACAACCTACTATTAGTAAGTAGCCAACGTTTTCATCATGCGTAAGGATAATAAAAAATATTATTGTTTTTCATAACTTTTTGCCTTTATTAATCGTCATCATGCCAAAATATTCATAACATAGACGTTGGTTATTTTCACGAAAATATTTAGTTACGAATATTCGTAAACTGGGCGAGTTGCATCACTAGCGATAATGCTCATAGTTCATCGCACGAGGCGTTTGGACAATGTTGACCCATATCGGCCGAATTACAATGTGCCAGTAACTAATCGAGATCGGAATTTTTGCATGGATAACCGTTTTTGGATGTTCGAATTTTGAGGTAAAATACCGGCTGGTGGCGTTTATATCTACGATCTAAAAAATTACAAATTTAAAAACTACAGTCTAGCAAAATTTCATTTTGAAATAACTGGCTTCTATAACAGGACCACATTGATCTGTTTTAATGTATTATTAGCTAGTTACAGAAAGGCTAATACATTTTACATCACTATCTCGAAGACATTCTAACTACGTTTATAGTTTTTATAGATTTTTTTCAGCACAAATATTGACAGCCTTTTCTTTTCGCTTTCATATTTCTTGGGAGAGAATTAAAAATTGAAATTTTGTAATTAAACAAAGATCCTTAAACTCAACAGTGAATTTAAAGATGTAAATATTTATGATTATAAAATACAAACATTCAGACTTATATTTCTTTTGATCTTTTTGATATAAGCATAAGAGAAAAAGCGGGTCAAACATTATTTCGATTCAAAATTAAATAGTTCAACAACAATATTACCGTATTCTGAGAATAGGAACGTATTCTGAGATAATATCGCGATTCATTGTCTGTTCTCGAGCGACTCTGATTATGTTGTTTAGCATAATAGTGACATTACATGCAACTACCGCAATTTATTGAGAGGACTATGGCGGTCTGAAATGTGCCGTGTCGTGTTTCATTTATTTTGTTCTACTTACACTCATCCTAGATTTTGAAAAAAACTATAATTTGCCTGTAAAAGTTCTCGCGTAGAGCATATATAATAAATGGGACTTCCTAACTGTAGAATCTTACGGAAAGTAAATAAGATTGTATAAATAAATATTTAAGGACACATCACACAAATTGAGCTAGGCCCACAATAAGTGTCTTTACATAGGTACTGGATATAATGGACAAAATTTCCAAAGTTGGATATATGTTTAATTAGAACAAAAGCCAAATTAAAGTGTTATCAAAATTTTTAATGCCATCATCATCATTTCGTGTAGGTGTCACGGTCAATCGGCCATGCACACCCTGGTATGCATGTTGTCGGAACCGCCTCTGACGTGGTTCCTTTAACGACTATCAGATGGCAGCCGGGACCAATGGCTGAACGTGCCTTCCGAAGCACGGAGTATTTTTTATTATCAGACAATCAGGTGATTCAAGCCTGCAATGTCCTAACCAAACTGGAAATAACGAAACAAAGTAAGCTTCCCGTGGGAATGGAACCTACGACCCGTCTACAGGCAAACGCCTTAACCCTGGACCACGGCAGCAATTTTTAATGTAACTCCTTCGCAGTGTTGCCCGCGCGAGTGTTTGCTTTTAATTTTTATGTTTCTAAACACCATAGAAGTCGGGCCAGGAAATGGACGACAGTGTAAAGGATCATCTCAATATAGTTGATGTGGCTACCAACCCATCACTATTTTGATTCCGTTTTCCACCTATACGCTCACCAACACGCTAAACTAGTCCTTTGTTTCTTATGCCTTCGGGCTCTGTCTACCCCGAAAGGGATAAGGACACGATTATTATGTATACTAGCTTTCGCCCGCGGCTCCGCCCGCGTCTATGTCGATCCCTCGGGAATAGTACTTTTTCCCGGGATAAAAGGTAGCCTATGTCCTTCTCCGTTCTCCAGAGAACTTGTATGCAAAATTTCATGATAATCGGTTCAGTAGTTACGGCGTGAAAGCGTAACAAACAAACAAACAAACAAACAAATAAACAAACAGACAAACTCACTTTCGCATTTATAATATTAAGTAAGGATTATGTAATTATGTATATGTGCATCTTTTGTCTGAAAATAAGTTTGTGTGGACCACACAACTACGTTAGTGCTTATATTAATTCTGTGAGATAACGTAAAATAACTATTAGATTATTTGGGAACTGGCGACCAGTTTTTGTAGGATTTTTTTCTGCTTTTAGCCAACCTGTTGTTTTGCCTATCCGATAGCGGCAAAAATAACTTGTCCGCGATAAGCTTCAACACAATTTAAAAGCCAAATGTTCGCAATAGAAAATGTTACAGTGCAACGTGAGTAGTAAAAGTTAAAAATATGGCCAGGATTTCCTGCAAAATATGTTATTTTTAGGGATAAAAGCAATAACACCGAAAAAACCCGACTAGTAATCTAATCGTCGTCATTATTTCGAGTAGGTGTCACGGTTAATCGACCATGCACACCCTGGTGTCAGAGTTCTTCGGAACCGCCTCTCGGCCTCTGACGTGGTTCCTTTTTTAACGACTATAAGATGGCAGCCGGGACCAACGGCTTAACGTGCGTTCCGAAGCACGGAAACATCTATATTATCAGACAATCAGGTGATTCAAACCTGAAATGTACTAACCAAACTGGACACAACTAAACAAAGTATGCTTCCCGTGGAAAGCGAACCTACAACCCCCGGGTCTACAGGCAAACGCCTTTACTACTGGACCACGGAGGCAGTTAGATAAACATTACTCTTCTGCAGTGGGTAATAAACTAATGGTTTCCATCGTCAACTAATGTTGTGACCAACTGAAAGTACAAAATACATTTGAAAGCCAAATACTGGCAATAAAATATCAGGATGCAACTGGAGTACTAAAAGCTAGATATTTTTCCGCGATTCCTAGCCTTCCTAGCTTTTAGGGATAAAGTAAACTTTGTCCAATATTTTTGTAGTATATATATATATATATACGGACAAATCACACAGATTGAGCTAGCCCCATAGTAAGTTCGAGACTTGTGTTATGGGATACTAACTCAACGATACTATATTTTATAACAAATACATATATAGATACACATCCAAGACCCAGGCCAATCTGAAAAAGATAATTTTCCATCTTGACCTGGCCGGGGATCGAACCCGTTCAATCCGTGTCGCAGGCAGGCGTGTTGACCGCTGCGCCACGGAGCTAGACCTGATGATGATATTAGTATAACTAATATCATCATCAGGTCTTTTTTAGTCTCCACTACAGGAGCACGACCTCTCTGTACTAAAGCTATACTTGGCCAGAGCAACCAGAGGACTTGGCCTACACTCTCCACGATGGCCAGATGGGTTGGAGAGATCACACAGATGTTTATAAGCTTTGTTTGGCTTGTATTTCCTATTCTACTCTGCCGGAAACCACACGGCTTATAAACGAATATCATCATCATCATCATCAGGTCCTTTTTTAGTCTCCACTACAGGAGCACGACCGTTACCGACCGCACGATTTTATATTCATTTTATAAATGAATATAAAATTGAACTTTTCATGGTCACGAATTACTACACTACTAGTGTTATTTATAGCCTATGTGCTCATCTAATCTATAACGTATTAAGTGTGCTCGGCTGGCTCGGCAATTTGGATGAGAAAGTCAAATATTTTTTTAGTTCTCAGCATTGATCGCACAGTAAAAGTTGCTCATTTTGACAGACTGTGTAAACCTTTCAACAGAATGTCTGTGATAAATCAACACACTGTATATTTATTCACATCACATACAATGCATGTTAATGCAAAAAATTACTCGTAGATACCAGTTTGAGCAATGCGTCGATTTCCAAGTGTCGTAGCACGCGCTACGAGACCATGCTACGAGCTCTACGAGCTCTACGAACTTAGTTAATATGTTGAAACTATACGAAAAACTTTTTTTTGTTTGTTGTAAACAAACCGGGAAAACGTTTGATATTATATCAAGTCCTGTTAGTTCTGCAGAAAAAATGCATCCGCATTATAATGAACCTTAGACAGCGCGAGAGCTGTAGGGAACACTTCACTCAACTAAAAATATTTACCCTACCTAGTCTTTACATTTCGAACTTTGTAAATTTATTAAAACAAATCCGAGCCTATACCTCGCAAAAAAAGACGTTCCCCGCGTGTACCAATCACGAAGGCCGAATGACATTATACAAATAGCGTCAAAACTGCAACTTCACAGTTCCGGACCATATCCTATGTCTATAAGAGTATGTTGCAACATGCTAAACGTGGCCTTCAGGTCTATAGATCTAGGCTCTGTCTACCCCGTAAGGGAAAAAGACGTGATACTGTGTGTGTGTGTATAAGAGTATTTAATACATTACCAAAAAAAATTAAAAATATGACAAATAAAAAACAGTTCTATACAACACTAAAACAATATTTTATAGAACGACCATATTACACAGTAAATGAATACTTACAATCCTAATTTACGTCCGCCTCCCTCTCGCCCATTGCAATGCCTGACAAGGTACATTTGTATGTATTTATTAGAACAAGTGTAATGCAATGTATTATATGAATAAATGAAAATAAATGAATAAAGTCTATCTGTTAAAATTATATGATAAGTAATGAGATATACCTGGGGTTAGTCCCCTCAATTCTATTAAAAATAAACTATTAATAATTTATATACCGCACATAATAGCCGTGTGGTTTCCGGCAGATTGGAATAGGACCACTATTAGTCTTTCCATGGAGGTCGTAAGAGGCGACTTAGGAAATACAAGCTAAACAAAGCTCATAAACATCAATAAGACCTTTCCAACCCGTCTGACCAGCGAGGAGAGTGTAGGCCAAATCCCCTGTCTGCTCTGGCCAAGTATGGCTCCGGTAGTACAGAGAGGGTCATGCTCCTGTAGTGGAGGCCTAAACGACCTGAAGATGATGATTATGATGAAAACATATTTTTGTATTTTAGTCATGAGTCAATCGTGCTTTAGACCTGAACGGATTTAGCTGTAAGTTGGTGTCAAAGTATATCGACCATAAAATATATTTTTTACTAAATGACCCAAACTTCGTACCGCCTCTTTTTTGGGCAGTCGAATAAATAGTAGCCTATATGTTGATCCTGCTGAGGGTCATGCTCTTGCAGTGGAGACTAAAAAGACCTGATGATATCTTAATCCAAGTTGTCAGCTACCTGCATATGAAATTACATCAAAATCAGTCTAGTCGTTTTTGACTTATAAATGGTGTAACTAAGGCCACTTTGTTTTATGTAAATATATTGAAGTTTCCGAAAATCCTCCGTCCCTGGGACACTCACCGGTCCACGGGACACACACCCCCGTCTCCGAGACACACACGGGTAGGGTTTGGAGACAATCTATTAGAAGTATTCAATACTCGCGAAAAACATGGAAACATTTCTCAAAACCTTGCACGTTAATTATTAGACCACGAAATTAAGTATCGGGTATCGGACTAAAACCCAATACTGCTGATCTTAGATTTAACTGTCTTCTTCTTTTATCTTTGATTTTAACGGTTCCTAGACTACTCGTAATTGTCGCTAAGCAAAAATGACTTTGTTCAATATTTTCGCAGAAAATGTATTGAGAATTAAGAAACGGGTTTTTCTTTCAATATATTAAATACTAGCTTTCGCCCGCGGCTCCGCCCGCGTCAATGTCGATCCCTCGCAAATAGTACCCGCGTCAGTTTTAATATGTGGCCCCAGAATCAATTTAAAACGCCTTACAATAAAGGTTAAATCACTTTGATGACAAGTCTTGTCAACAGTGGCCTTAAAAGCTTCATCGGGCTGATATGTGCGACAGTTTCTGTATCAATATATGCTTTCTGTCATCAAGGCCCTAACGAGTGACTGTTTGAACTATGAGTGAAGCAACTCTAGGAAATGTTAGACTCTAACTGGAGCTTGCTGTAGGGTATTTTGTTCTTTTTTCGTTAAGACGGAAAAACACGTAAATTTTCAATATTTCGTGCAGTAGCACGAAATTTTCACTATTTCGTAAATTTATTTATTAAAACACGTAAATTTTCACTATTTCGTGCAGTAGCACGAAATAGTGAAAATTTACGTGTTTTAAAATTACTAGTACTATGCGCTAAATTAATTAAATACATCAAAAGTATTTGTTTAATTTAGGTTGACTCTTGAACAATATCGCCCTCTTGTTGGAATTTGAAACAGATACATATAAAATTTAAAAATAATATATTTATGTTATATCTAAAAACATTTTTCTTCGAAAACTTTGTAATTTTTACGTCTTAAACAATAATTCTCACATGAGAATATTCTTTCATCTCGGAGGTCACACCCTTTCTTATTTTTTTTATAAAAATACAGATATGAAAATATTAACACTTTTCATCTTTTTTCCTAATCGCATAATGTTTCTGCCAAAAGGCTTGCGCAGAAGCGACGTTTCTCGTTCGCGCGGCACCCGCTTAACTTGCCGTCAAGTAAGTTTTAATTTATCTACATGAAACAAATCTTCATCGGTCAAAGTATCAGTAACTAGCCTTTGCCGCGGCTCCGCCCGCGTCAATGTCGATCCCTCGGGAATAGTACTTTTTCCCGGGATAAAAGGTAGCCTATGTCCTTCTCCGTACTCCAGAGAACTTGTATGCAAAATTTAATGATGATCGGTTCAGTAGTTACGGCGAGAAAGCGTAACAAACAAACAAACGAACGAACAAACTCACTTTCGCATTTATAATATTAGTAAGGATAAGGATTAACACTTTTCATCTTTTTTCCTAATCGCCTAATGTTTCTGCGGCTTGCGCAGTAGCGACGTTTCTCGTTCGCGCGGCACCCGCTAAGTTGCTGTCAAGTAAGTTTTAATTTATCTACAATGAAACAAATCTTCATCGGTCAAAGTACTAATAATAAGTTGTGTCATTGCTTAGAGTCAGTCTCTATCAATAGTCATTGGTCTGTCATCAATCGCAGCTAACGAGTGAGCAGGACTGATAACGCGCCATTTTGCCGGGCGCGGAATGGTAGCGTAATGTCCACGCCAAACAACCCCGAGGATGCTTTAATGACGACACCAATTAAAGACAGTACAGATAAAGAGCACGATGGACCTGATTTTTTTTATTAACTAATTATGTTTTGACTAGCTCCGTGGCGCAGCGGTCAACACGCCAGCCTGCGACACGGAGTGACCAGGTTCCCAGCCAGGTCAAGATGGAAAATGATCTTTTTCAGATTGTCCTGGGTCTTGGATGTGTATCTATATATGTATTTGTTATAGAATATAGTATCGTTGAGTTAATATCCCTTAACACAAGTCTCGAACTTACTTTGGGGCTAGCTCAATCTGTGTGATTTGTCCGTATAGGTATATTTATATTTATTTATATGTCCCACTGCTGGGCAAACGCCTCGCCTTCTGTTTTCCATCTGTTCTATTAATTGGTAGTTTTGCCATCCCTCATTGAAAGCAAACAGCTCGTCTCTCCATCTCGTTCTTGGATTCCCTCTTAAACGTCTTCCGTCAGAAGGTGCCCATGACGCAGCAAGCTCCGTGATAGTTTGAACACAAACGTGCGAGAATATTTATTTTTATAATGTAGGACGGCAAACAGGAATATTTTAATTATAATTATTTTATATAAATAAATAAATATATACGGACAAATCACACATATTGAGCTAGCCCCAAAGTAAGTTCGAGACTTGTGTTATGGGATACTAACTCAACGATACTATATTTTATAACAATTTTTTTTTTTTTTTATATACGGACAAATCACACAGATATATAGATAATACACAGAGATATAACAAATATATATATAGATACACATCCAAGGCCCAGGCCAATCTGAAAAAGATCATTTTCCATCTTGACCTGGCCGGGGATCGAACCCGGTCACTCCGTGTCGCAGGCTGGCGTGTTGACCGCTGCGCCACGGAGCTAGTCAAAATAGGTAAAAAAAATATATATTTGAATAAACAATGTTACATAAATGACCTTCGCAAAAATGGATTCCTCTATACTTTCTGTAATTTATAGATGGGGTTTTTAACAACTTTTTTATATTAACGCAAATGAGATAAAGGGAATTCATTTTGGGCTTCGCAATGGTGGACTGAAATTTAAGTGTGACGTTATGATAGTTTTAATATACAGGTTTATGGCTACGTCTGATGGACGTATAAAATACTACTTTAAATCATTTAACGAACGACATTATAGTTTTTAGTTTATAAAGAAATAAATATATAGGAACATATCACACAAATTGAGTTAGCCCCACAGTAAGTTGTGAACTTGTGTCGTAGGATATTAACTCAACGCTACCATGTTTTATAATAGATACTTAAAGATAAACATCCAAGACCCAGGTCAATCTGAAAAAGATCATTTTCCATCTTGACCTGGCTGGAGATCGAACCCGGGAACCCTCGTGTCGCAGGCTGGCGTGTTAACCACCGCGACCTTAATTTATGACAAATATTTAAGGTAAAAATATAAGCAAGCAAAACTAAAAATATAACTCTCTTTCTTGTGAAAAGATTCCTCGTTCAACGTATTCTGCTTATGCACCCCCTATAAATAAACAATGTTGGCACGGCCAGTATTTAACCACATTTGTGAATTGTGACCGCAATGCTACGCCACACGTAGACCTCGTAGCCCTCGTAGCAGCTCGTAGCACGTGCTACGTCGTAGCTAAGATGCCTATTTAATATTTAAGTTGTTTTACGGCCTACACAGTGCAGAGTTCACTAAGTTAGTTATGTTTTCCGTGCTATCTGCATTGGGGTTATTTGGGGTCATAGGATCGGATGAGTGTTGCCAGGTATTAAAAATTATCTTGCAAATAGTATGATTACATAAATATTATTGAGAATGTTTATCGATATCAGTTTATTTAAAATGGGGTGCTGTAAAACATATTATTGTTATTTACTTTTAAACCTATATTTTTTTGCTGAAAAAACATTTTAACTTAACAAATTGAATGTTAATGGTTACTTTTTCAACCGACTTCGCAAAGAAGGAGGTTCTTAATTAGACTAACGTTATTTATTTTTGTACCTTCATAACATCAAAAAAATTTTTGAACCTTTTTTTGAACTCTTTTAAAAGATATTTTTAACACATTCTAAATTGTTTCCCGCGTATATTTATGGTAATATTTGTGAGATTTGAGTTGCATAAACAAATATACATTATTTAAAGTAAAATAAAAACTTGAAGATTAACTTGTCATTGTAAATGTAGTGAAGCATAAATAAATAAATATATAGGGACATATCACACCAATTGAGCTAGCCACACAGTAAGTTGCGAACTTGTGTCGTAGGATACTAACGCAACGATACTACATTTTATAATAGATACTTATATAGATAAACATCCAAGACCCAAGTCAATCTGAAAATGATCGCTTTCCATCATCATCATTTCGTGTAGGTGACACAGTCAATCGACCATGCCCTGGTATCAGAGTTCTTCGGACCCGCCTCTCGGCCTCTGACGTGGTTCCTTTAACGACTACCAGATGGCAGCCGGGACCAATAGCTTAACGTGCCTTTCGAAGCAGTTTTCCATCATGACCTTACGGGGATCGAACCCGGGTACCCCGTGTCGCAGTCTAGCGTGTTAACCGCTACGCCTCTCGCCATAAAAGCAAAGCGACTATATTAAAAAGCGCTAGTGCCGGGCGATCGGAAATCGATATATTTACTCGCGATCGTCGCCGGCTAATCATTCCGTCGTTTCAAGGGTTCCTTTCTCAAATGGTAAACCCCTAAAAGTTAATTTCGTTGTCTTTTGTTTGTCAAGGCCCTTAAGAGTCCGACATATGCCAGGCGGCGTGGCGATACAAACGCGGATGGTCTAAACGGGTTGGCTACTTTGGATATTTTCGTTTTTTAGGAATATTCAAGGGTTATTCGAAAAAGAAAAACATATGATGGCTGCCTTATCTGTAATGCAATAATAATCAAAAGTTTCAAGGTTAATTTTAATGTATTTGGTGAATAATACTATATACCGAGTAAATTAGACGTGATTTGGAGGCAAGTTTGCAATTTTTTTCTATCGAGAAAATTTAACGCAATCGTGTTTTTGAGTCATATAGTTACCAGAGTTAGTCCTGAACTTTGCTGCATTTTTATTTCAACTTGAGTGTTTAATTATTATTAATATAACAGTCAATCATGCAAAGCAGTGTGAGGTAGTATGGGCCCTTAAGGCGAGGCCTGAAATGTTTGGTACCTTCGCTCGGCAAAGGACTGATCAAGTGCGCGCAAGGGATAGCGCTTGGCGGTTTAGCCCGTGAATGATGAGATAGGAGATAGTCTCGAGTCGCTCAAAGAAAAAAACGTAAGCGCCAAATTCGTTATTTCTATTTTATATAAAATCAGACCGGTTAATTGTATTTTCATATTTACATTTTGATGAATTTCTAATAACCTATCTTTTAGTCTAAAAATCATTATTTCATTCGTCGCATTTGAGCTACAATAACAAAAACTCTGCGAACGAAGACCATTTTTCAAAAAATATTTCTATCGAGAAAATTTTATCAAAACGTGTTTTCATCTTCAATTTTTGGAGATGAAATAGTCAAAAATCATATTAGTTAGATTTGAAACTCCTAATTTAAGTATTTTGCGAGATAAATAGGGTTCAGAATGACCTTATTTACAGTGGTATCACCTTAATCTCGGGATCGCGTAGAGGGAGCGAGTTTAAAATAAAAAAAACTTGGTGTGTGTTGGGCCACGCGCAGCGTAGGGTTCCGTAGTCATTTTATAAGTATGTCAATATAACTCTTTGATTTGAGAACCCTGCTTATCTGTGATAGGTTTCCTTTTAACTACGTTATATATGCTATAGTCTTGAGTTATTAACATAACCCTATTACTTAATCATAACAATCATTTAGCTTGCAAGGGTGGGGTCATATTAGTACTTTTTTATTTTATTTATTTATTATGAAATAACAAACAGTAACATAATATATATTAAATATATTACATAAACATATTAACATATTACAACACTTTTTATTTTGTAACCAACAACGTTATTCACAGTTTAATGCGACACATTTTAACACTTTAAGCCTCAAGGCATAATATTAAAAAAAATATACTTTAATTGAATAATGGTGTTCAGCACCGACAGTATTTTTTAAAGACCTATCTAAAGAAAATCCAAAACATGGCACTGTCGAAAAAACCTATTTAGACTTAACAGTCTTTGAGCTTAACTGTGGACAGACAGACGGACATGATGCGGAAACTATAAGGGCTTCTAGTTTACAAACAGAACCGTAAAAATAAAATTATTTGAACGGAACCCTCCGTGCGCGAGTATGACTCGCTCTTGGCAGGTTTTTTCTCGCAAGCCTTTAGTGCCTAATGAACAGCGTTTTAAATAAGAGAAGATAGAACGATCGTTTGGTTTCCATTACTAATTCTTATACTTTTTCACAATTTGTTTAGATTAATACAGCATTGATTAATTTAGCGTTGCGTAATTCAATAATTAGTTTTAGCTGACACCAGTGTTGGCAATATATACACACAATAAACAAAGAACAATATTAGTTCTTTGACTTCTCTAAGAATATATATTCTTACTAGCTTTTTATTTAGTTTCACCTGTTCCGATGCTTGCTTGCTTGATGTTTGGTGAACCGTAACCAGAAGGCTGGTCTATACCTTGGCCAAAAGATCAGCATTGCCATCCAACGTGGCAATGCTGCCAGCCTTCTGGGCACGTTACCATTAAGCAAAGATCTACTCGGACTTTTTTTATTTCTAAATATATATTAATTTCTATTTATTTTTATTACTTGTAGCATTAGTTAAGTTATTTTAAATTTAAATTGTATATACATTTATATATTAAAAAAATATAACGAGTAGATAATCAGATGACAATACAATATTATGATATTGTTACGCTGGTCTGATGATGGATTCGGAAGGTGGCATAGGAACTCGTTAACTACACAAGGTACACTCATCATGTTTGGGCTCATTTGATTTGTCTTTAAAACACTTTATATTATAGATTCGTTTATAATAACAGCTTGGCACAAAAAAATATTTTTGCAAAAAACTTGTAATATTATTATTTTACAATTTTAAATTTATATTTTTAGTAACGATGAATAGGCTAGTTTCCTGGGTCGTAATAATAACATAACAATTAGTCCGTCAGTTAGATAATCAAAAAATATTGGACACGTATTTTTTCTTTTGTCAAATAAACAATAAATAATAAAGATAAAGCGCGTCAAAGTTCAGGAGTGGGGGCTCGTGACGTCAAAGTTTGCTAAAAATTGTAGCAAACTATGACGTCACATGGAACTTCAAAGGGCTATATCTTTATCAGTTTTTGTTTAATCGACAAAAGAAAAAATACGTATCCAATATGTAATTTGTCTGGACAAAGTCAAAATCTCCAGACATCAAGACGCAAACGCATCAGCTTAATAAGCTGCTAGTGTGTTCAACATAATAATAATAATAATAATATAAGCCTGACATCGTGCTAACAGATCGATCGACGCGCCAGGCAATGCTCATCGATATCACCATCCCGCATGACGAGAACCTTGTGAAGGCTGAGAAGGACAAACTTACTAAGTACCTAGACTTGGCCCACGAGGTGACCGCTATGTGGGATGTGGATTCGACGATCATTGTCCCGATAGTCGTTTCAGTGAACGGTCTTATAGCGAAGAGCCTCGATCAACACCTCAAGAGGCTCTCGCTAGCTGGCTGGATCAAGGGTCAGATACAGAAGGCAGTACTCCTGGACACTGCGCGCATCGTCAGGAGGTTTCTCTCTCTGTAGCCTTAACTGTCGGTAGCTTGAGCCCTGCCCCGCTGCTGGCAGACCTCTAGGATTAGGTTTTTATAAAAGTTGTATTTTTTGTATGATATTTTTTTATATTTTACTTTTTATATAAGTTTTATAAAAACCTAGACCTAAGAAATTAAATAAATAAAGAGAATAATAATATTTTTTTAATATCTAACTGACGGACTAATTATATTTTTTTAGGAAACTAGTCTATTGATTTTATGCCGATAAATCGTACAATTGTTGTTTCTAATTCCTTCGTAAAAAGACTACTTGGTCAGGGGTGTCATCCTCAGCTCCCTGCCGTTAGTTCCAGGTATAAATAAATTAATACATATGAACAAATTACATTTACTTTGAGACAATTTACTTTGCGTGCTTCCGCCACCAGTTAGTTCATGCAAACTATTGCTGGCCAGCGCCCACCCACTACTGTTAGTCCCTTCATACCCGCCACCAATAGTTGATGCATGCAACCCTGGTCGATACTGCTGCATCCGTTGAGGCTGCAGCAATGTCGGCCGTCGTGCTCGCGACACGTGTTTCGCCTCTACACGAGGCATCTTCAGGCAGTGAAATCGAGATGTTGATCGTTCGAATGACAAGCAACGAATGGTCATTCGTTGCTTGTCATTCGAACGATCTACTAACAGTAGTGGGTGGGCGCTGGCCAGCAATAGTTTGCATGAACTAACTGGTGGCGGAAGCACGCAAACTAAATTGTCGCAAAGTAAATGTAGCTTTGACTTCCGCAAAGTAACACCTGAATCTATTAACTATATGAACAAATTAAGATGAAGCTAGCCCCAAAGTAAGTTCAAGACTTGTGTTAAGGGACACTAACCATTTTTAGAGACATGACATGAGATAAAAAACCTAGGCTTGACCAATTAACTAATATTAACGGCTTGACGAATTAACCATTTTACACCGTTTGACGAATAAATCATTTTAGCAGCGGTTAAAAAACGCTTGACCAGTTGTCAAAATTTTCTCGCTTGACCAATTATACCTACCCTACATCAACTCAACGATACTGTATTTCATATCAAATACGTTCAAGGTCCCAGATCTGTCTAAAAAAAAGATCATTTATCATCTTGATCTGAACGGGGATCGAATCCAGGACCTATGTTGTAACAGTCTGGCATGACTACCACTAGGCCACAGAGGTAGGCATCGGGTACGCGCACCCCTTCCGAGCTGCTACTTGGTTTTCCCCCATTCATTTTAGTGAGTGTAATATCCTATTACCTTTATTCACTTCCCAAATCTAATATAAGCTTTGACTAGCTCCTTGGCGCAGCGGTCGACACGCCAGCCTGCGACACGGAGTGACCGGGTTCGATCCCCGGCCAGGTCAAGATGGAAAATGATCTTTTTCAGATTGGCCTGGGTCTTGGATGTGTATCTATATATGTATTTGTTATAAAATATAGTATCGTTGAGTTAGTATCCCATAACACAAGTCTCGAACTTACTTTGGGGCTAGCTCAATCTGTGTGATTTGTCCGTATATATTTATTTATTTATTTAATCCAACAAGCGTGGTGATCAATATCCTTCCACAGAACAAAAAACACGGTTGGTCACGGCTGCCATCTGGTAGTCGTTAAAGGAACCACGATAGAGGCCGAGAGGCGGTCCCGAAGAACTCTGACACCAGGGTTTGCATGGTCGATTGACCGTGTCACCTACAATATGATGCTAGGACTTCCCAGTGAGTAATATAATGATACTTGTAATGGGAATGACCCGCTATAAAGTTTTACATTAAGACTACATTTGTGAGAAGAAGAAATGATGAATACCAACTTACTGATATATCAACTAGAGAAGAATTCCAGAGACAGCGTGTACAATTGGTTTCACGTAAATCAGCCCTCGTTCTTAGTCGTAAATGTCGGTGGATTTAACGACGGCCACGAGACGCTCACGCAGGTGGCTAAACTCCGTGTTAAAGAAAAAAAAAGTTAAATAATCTTAACGTTTTACAATTTACTCTCTTCGCAACATTAATCAAATCGGTTGAGTCGTTGAGTATAAGGTAATATAATATAGGAACGGACATAGATACGGACATAGTGCCCAGCGATGGTCCCATAGGAAAAGTTGTTAATGTTGATGGGCTGAAATACCCCTTCACGGGAATGTCATTGGTCATGTTACACCCAGTATTCATAAGCCGAGTTGAGCAAAAAAATATTAATATCTCAGCCGCTTGCGTGCAGTAGGTCGATGAAGACATAATCTGTATCGACCAGTTGAAAGAGAGGTATCAATGTGGTCATAACCACCAAACCATGACGCATTTTCGTTCATAACCTTCAGGCCTAAGCTACATGAAATAAGATCTTTACTCTGAATCAAAAAATGGAATAAGAGCTGCTTACCCGAAAAGACAAAATGTTATCTTAAGACAAGCTATCGAAAGCAAATAAATAACATAAGATATATTATTTTCTTCAAGGACAATAATCCTAACTAATATTATAAATGCGAAAGTGAGTTTGTTTGTTTGTTACGTTTTCACGTTTTAACTACTGAACCGATTATCATGAAATTATGCATACACGTTATCTAGGGTACGGAGAAGGACATAGGGTACATTTTATCCCGAAAAAAAGGACTGTTCCTGAGGGATCGACATTGATGCGGGCGGAGCCGAGAGCAAAAGCTAGAATGTGGACTAGCAAAAAGAGGTGGTTTATGAAGGCTCACGATTTTATGATAGACATCTAGAAATTAACTGAAATTGCCTTCTTAAAGCCTAAACCCAAAGCTGAGGTAGTTTCTCAGCAAAGCGTATTACAAATATGCATAGATCGCGGGATGGTGTTTCATTAAGTGACATTAGTCAGGGCATGGATAATCAACAGTTAACAGTGCTTACGCTCCTTGACTTCAGTAATGCTTTCAACACTGTCAATTTCGATTCTACTACCCTCAGGTTGCCTGGAAGATATTGCATTTAGCGATAAGGCCTCCTTTTGTTGTCCTTTAATATTTTTTTTTGTATTTGTTTTTAATGGTGCAATAAAGTGTTCATAATAATAATAAGTGTAGGTACACCCAACTAGACATCAAAACACCATTCCAACTCAATGGCAATGCAAGCCAACCACAACTAATACTCTAAAAAGAGATCCAAAAATATACGTTCCCAATTTTATTACTAAGACAATCAAACTCCTTGCTACTTAGTAGAGATTACAAATGAGGCGACTCATCTTCAAATAGCGCTCGGGGTAGCATTTTCGGATCAATTATACCTATAGGAACGATATGAAATGAAATAGAATTTATTCAAATTTGGATATCATGTATCTCTTTCTGATCGTCATATTATTATTATTAATATTTGCGAAATCGATAAGCTACTAGCGTTTCGGAACGACCACTGCTGAGAAGAATACGCCGAAAGAAACTCAGTCCAGTATTGGTCCCTACGTGCCTGAAGGGCTACACGCTTTCACATATTTATAACAAATTGAATTATTTTACATTAATTACTGATGTATATTGATTAACAATTTATTAATAAGATAAATAAAAAAAACAACGGGTTGCAGTCCGGGAGTGCCGGCAGAAGTGAAAACTCCGTGCGCTAGAAAGAGAGGGGGATATTACTTCGTCCTACGCCGCGCCGGCGGTCTCAGATCACGTGTCCATATTACGAATTATCGATGACGCGAGTTTAATATTTTTTACTTAAAAAATAGAAGTATTCACTTCAAAAAATATTTATTCAGATTTTTTTTTTTTTTTACTTTTTTTTTTTTTTTTTTTTTTTATGTATATCCGACGGCAAACGAGCAGACGAGCCACCTGATGGAAAGTGGTCACCGTCGCCCATGGACATCTGCAACACCAGAGGAGCTGCTGATGCGTTGCCGACTCTTAAGATACCTGTAAACACGCCTTTTGAAGGACCTCAAGTCATAGCACACAGGGAAAACCTCGGGAGGGAGTCCATTCCACAATCTTGCTGTACGAGGAAAAAAACCACGTGACGCTCTGACATTTTTGGAGACCCAAGTGTCAAGGATGTGGGGATGGACTTTACTCCTGTGGCGAGCGGTGCTCGCTTTGCTCCTATAAACTTCCATTTATAGGAGCAATAGGAATCGATTTTGTTTCTAGCGTAAGCCATTGTCAAATTCTTGTGAATCTGTGGTAATCCTAACAACGTTTACGCCATAAAAGACGTCCAAATATAGATGTCTTCTCTTTTATTACTGAGACAATCAAACTCCTTAATACCAAGCAGGGATTACAAATGAGGCGGCTAATATTTAAATAGCGCCCGAGCAGTATTTTCGGATTGGTTACACCTATAGCAACTTTAATCACCGGAACGGGAACGTTGGGACTACAACCAGAGTGGATACGGCATATTTATTAGATATATACTTATTAACTGGCTTCAAAAAGGAGAAGGGTATGAAATCTTTTATTTGGCTAAATATTCTAATTGTTGTACATCTCTTTTGTTTCACTCTTTAATATGGACAAATGATAGTCTGAAATAAAGATATTTTATTTATTATTAATCAATACTAATAATAATAATAAATTTGTAAGGGTCGGTTATGGAGTAAGTTATTTTGTTTTTAGAGATATCATGTTTATAAGTTCTATACGTGATACTGAAACTAAATTGATGATTATTGGATTTTTTTATGTATGTATGTTACTTCATAACTCTTAATTTTTTTTCTCCGGTTATGATAAAACGTGGCTCCATACAAATGCACGCGAACGGATTCGCGGGACTTATTATATCAACGCACAGCCGAAACTACATACCTAGAAACTTTATACTCATATAAGGGTTCCGTTTTGTCATTCGGTCGTACGAAACCCTAACAAAGCAACGAAAAAGTAAGATAACGTTTTATTCTTTTTATCTCATCTATTCAAAAAGCAAAGCGATTGTCATTTAAGGGTCCGTACTACCTCACACTGCTTTGCATGATTGACTGTTATATCAATAATAATTAAATACTCAAGTTGAAATAAAAATGCAGCAAAGTTCAGGACTAACTCTGGTAACTATATGACTCAAAAACACGATTGCGTTAAAGTTTCTCGATAGAAAGAAATTGCAAAGTTGCCTCCAAATCACGTCTAATTTACTCGGTATATAGTATTATTCACCAAATACATTAAAATTAACCTTGAAACTTTTGATTATTATTGCATTACAGATAAGGCAGCCATCATATGTTTTTCTTTTTCGAATAACCCTTGAATATTCCTAAAAAACAAAAATAGCCAAAGTAGCCAACGCGTTTAGACCATCCGCGTTTGTATCGCCACGCCGCCTGGCATATGGCGGGCTCTTAACAACAACATTTCCATCTCCTATCAGAAAGACTTCTACTGTACAAACTTTCAAGGTTAAGCTTAGAAGACATTTATTAAGTGGTCAAAAATTGTAAAATAGCAGCATTATACTAATAAAATATACGAGTATAAATGATGTTTTTTTATTATTTTTATTATTGAATTAATGATATTTATTAATAATTTATTTTTATTTTTTGTCAATTTGTTGCGGAGCGCGGGTGGCGCCACAAAATAATGTTTTTTAATTTTGTGTTTAATTGTAATTATATAATACTTTATTTAGCTAAAAAACAATTCAACTTAATATTAAACATAATTAATAACAAATTAATTGTAATTTAATTTAAAAATAATGTTTTATTTTGTGACTGTAATTTTATGTTAGTTATTTTTATTTTTTTATTTGTAATGGTATCCGCAGAAAACCAGCGTCATGGTCAGACAGACCACGACACTTGCATCAAACTGGTTCCCACCAGTTTGGTGCAAGCATATTTCGTGATAAATTTTGTTTGATCGTATTCCTATTGATGTATGTGCCAAATAAACTATTTTTCTTTCTTTCTTTAACGATTATACTGGCACGCGTGAAGCACTTATTCGAGTAATCATACGCTTTTTTTTATCTATGACATACGCCATTACATAATTTTTCCATAATTTCATTTTGGAAAAGAGCTTTTACTCCTATACTGCTGGACCGATATTAACCAAACATATCTAAGGGTAATGAAGGAAATGTAAAGAAATGTATCTAAGGGTATGAATGAAAGGTAAATTGCGGTTAACAATTTATGACGTATTAAAAAAAACTACTTACTAGATCTCGTTCAAACTAATTTTCGGTGGAAGTTAACATGGTAGTATGTACATCATATATTTTTTTAGTTTATCATTTTCTCTTATTTTAGAAGGTACAGGGAAGGACACTTCAGAGAGAGACTATACTTTTTTCGAAACTTAATAGTTTAGAAAATAAAAGTATAATAGAAACCTCAATATTATTTTTACCTTAATCTATCTATAGATACCTCAAGCGTTGGGTTCGATGAAAAAGTTTGAGTTTCAGTTTTAAGTATGGGAAATCCCCAAAATGTATTTTTTTTTTCGATTTTTGTGTGAAAATCTTAATGCGGTTCACAGAATACTTCTACTTACCAAGTTTCAACAGTATAGTTCTTATAGTTAAAGAAAAGGTGGCTGTGACATACGGACGGACAGACAGACATGACGAATCCAACAAAGTAACAAAGTGAAGAAAGAATACTTGCGTCCAAATCCGAACAGACTACTTTTGTCCAATAATTAGTAATTTTAGCGCAGCAATGCTAATTAGTATAGCGCCGGTAACTACGTTGAGAATTTAGGTAGAAATCCATTCACGACCTGGTGAACTTCATGACTCATGACGGTTCAAACAGACAAATCAAAACAGGTAGTTAGGGATGGTTAGCGCTACATTCATTTTGACATCATGATGCCAAATGTTAGCTCATTAAAGCTCATTACCAAGACTTGCTTAAAAGACCTTCTCGACAATATAATAATAGTTCAAGATACAAGTGCTATATTGATCATTATAATCAAGGGCAGCTCTCACGAGCTTCACGAGCCTGTAGGACGAGTTACGTATGAATTGATATTATAATTATCATTGCACACCAGTAACATTGGTAAGTTTGTTTTAAAATATCATACTTATAATTATTATAATATTTAACAAGAAGTAGCGTATATTGTTATTCGTAGTGTAAATTCAATATTTAAAAATTAACGTGAGCAGAAATATAATCTATGCTGTGTCTATACTAATATTATAAAGCTGAAGATTTTGTTTGTTTGTTTGAAAGCGCTTATCTCAGGAAATACTGGTTCAAATTATTTTTGTGTTGGATAGTTCATTTATTGAGGAAGGCTTTAGGCTATAAAACATCACGCTGCGGCCAAAAGGAGCAAAGCATCAATAAAAAATGTTTTGAAAACGGGGTAAAATTATTATAAGAAAAAAACTATTTAATCATAATAACAGAAATTGCCGCGGACGAGGTCGCAGGCACCAGTAAGTTATATAGAGATGTCAAGATTACCTAAAAATAATAACTTTGCAAGTTAAAATAATTTCGCGCCACAGGGATATATAGTCCGGGAGCTAGACATCAAAACACCATTCCAATTCCCATATCTCGCCAGCACAATCCCACCTAATACGTCCCAGGCCGGGTGACGTATCGAGGGCAGGGCTCAGGGCTGCTCTAAAATATTATAAATTTATCAACCGCGCTGAGATATGGAGCACACTTGAGCCGGCCCAGCGCTTCCGATTAAATTGACCCCTGAAATACGTCCTCGCTTTGCGATGCGATTGTCAAGACTGATTGTTATGTGGTTTTTAGTGATGATAGTGCGTTTACTTAGTGACAAAATGTTAGTAGTTTTTAAGTTATACAGTTATAAAAGGTGTTTAAAACAGTTACTTGTTAGTTATATAACATATAATCGAGCATCTGTGTACGTATATACAAGCATCTGTAGTAATCGAAATAATTGTCAGTCTTAAAATAATACGGAAATTAATAAATATATACGGACAAATAAAAAAAAATGAGCGAGCCTCAAAGT
Source organism: Elegia similella (assembly GCA_947532085.1). Lineage (NCBI taxonomy): Eukaryota > Metazoa > Arthropoda > Insecta > Lepidoptera > Pyralidae > Elegia > Elegia similella. Next base: position 29,998,980 of record OX383927.1, on the reverse strand, counting down.
AAGTCCTAGACTTGTGTTTTGGGGGTACTAACTCAATTTTATAACAAATACATACTTATAATAATGAACATCCAAGAACCCGGCCAATCTGAAAAAGGTCATTTTCCATCTTGACCTGAGCGAGGATCGAACCCAGGACCTCCAGTGTGACAGCCGCAGAGAGGAAGTCTGAGTTGTCTTACCATTCAGCCAACTTTTGTTAAACGTCTCAGGGAGCTTCGTCTACCCCGTACGAGATAAAGACATGTATCTTATCCAAGACTTCTATCTGCATTGCACGCTGCACTTAATTGATCCGTCTCGAAATAGCCGAAGAGATTCGATCCCCGATCAGGTCAAGACGAAAAATGATCTTTTTCAGATTGGCCTGAGTCTAAGATGTTCATATATATATGTATTTGTTATAAAATATAGTATCGTTGAGTTAGTATCCCATAACACAAGTCTCGAACTTACTTTGGGGCTAGCTCAATCTGTGTGATTTGTCCGTATATATTTATTTCTTTTTTATTGTAGAACCTCTCAGGGAGCTCTGTTTACCCCGTGAGAGATAAAGACGTGTATCTATCTATCTCATCCAATATTTCTAGCTGCATTGTACGCTGCACTCAATTGATCCGTCTCGAAATAGCCGAAGAGACGGAGGTGTCTCACCATTCAGCCAACTATTGTTAGACGACGTCACAGGTGTAAGCGTCTATGTCAACACGTGATCACAGTCTGGTGTCACTGATAACATTAAATGTAGTGTACTAGTTATTGACCACGACTCCGCTCACGTTAATATCGATCTCACGTGATTAGTTTTTCTTCCGGAATGATACGCACTTTATGTCTTTTCCAGAATCAGAATTAGAATAAAAAATATTTATTTGTTGTTATAATTTGTATTATTATATGTCATTGCATCCAGTCTCCCTGCAGACGTGTTAATATAAATGAGGTACATAAGTTCTAATTTATCTTAAACTTAATCTAACTAATTGATATTATAGACAGACATATCACAAAAATCATATTTTTATAACAACGTGATTGCATTACATAATGATCGGTTCAGTACTTAAAGCTAAATAGCGTCATAAACAAACTCTCTTTTACATTTAAGTATATGATTATTTATGACTAGTTTTCGCCGGAAACTTTAACCGAACGCGACAACCATACGGATCATAGTCAGAAATGCATTTACGGATATTAGCGCCAACATACCGTTTTTCTCCAGACGTTTCGACCTTTAAATCCGTTATTATGAAACTACGAGATCAATGTTGTAAATTATTAAAAAAAAATCTTTCAAACAAATTCATTCATCCAAGTATATGTTGAACGAATTACACGCTTTATAAGAGTGTATGTATATCTCCTCTCGATCCAAGGGCAAGTAAATTTGTCCTTTGGTCCAGTCTGGCCGCGTCGGCAATCTGAAGTGCTTCTAAAATTGAGTCGCGACACTCACCACTCCTTTGATAGATTATATTGTACATTATGATTCGCTTGTGAAACACAGTTATTTTTAGACTTCAATAGCTTTTCTTTTACTATGTTCTAGCTGATATTTAAGCGCTAGGCTAGTTAGAAGAACTACGCCTACGCTAGGAAGAAGAAGAAAATGAGATTTTAAGCAAAATGGAATATTTAAATGCAACATAGTTGTGAGCTTCGTGGCGCAGTGCCTGGGTACGATTCCCGGTGAGGTCAAGATGGAAAATGATCTTTTTCAGATTGGCCTGCGTCTTGATTGTTTATCTATATATGTATTTGTTATAAAATATAGTATCGTTGAGTTAGTATCCCATACCACAAGTCTAGAACTTCCTTTGGGGCTAGCTCAATGTGTGTGATTTGGTTAATTTGTATAGTTCTTATAACACAATGTCAACTTAGTCTACCTGCGACCATGAAAACTGTAAAGTTTTCGAAACGTTAGGTGTAAAAAAAAAAATTAATATACGCGATAATACCGTATTAAAGTGATTTTATTTAACTGTGTGATTTGTCCGTATATATTTATTTATTAAGATAAATAAGTATTTATTTATTAAGATAAATATAAGTATTTATTTATTAAGATAAAGAGTAGATATACATTAAGGAAGCAATAAATGATTGATTTGATTTGATTTGATTTATTAATCTGTAGTAGGTATAATTTTGTATCTTACATACAGTTGACAGCCTCCAAGGCAGATAATTCTCCGACGTCAGTTGCAGTCGAAGGACAGGCTGCCGCCACTGGGTCTGCACTGATAAATTTAACTTTTCTCTAACGTTTTAAACATAGTGCGAATGAAGTTTTTAGTTTTTGACGTGATATCGTTTTATAAATCGACTGTCTACTAATAATTGACTGTCTTACAGCTCTCTACACTTTATACCTATATAGGTACGGTTAGGCTGCTGGGATGGGGTCGTAATTTCTCATACAATTGGTATGAGAGATTGTGACTTCATTTTTGAGGCGTACCGTACATATAGACATTCCACTTATTCATAGGAAACCTGTATAATTATTATTTTTTTATTAATCTGTGGTATCGTAGTTGGTGACACAATTCAATGTATTAGTTATTAAGATTCTAGATTTTATTTATCTAAGTATAATTATGTATTGTGTTATTGTTTGATATCCAAATAAATTTTAAAAAAAAGATGAATGCCTTCGACACGCACGAAAAAGTGTCCCGTTCCGTGTGCAACGAGAGCGTGGAACAAGCGAAAGAGAGGCACGATCGGCCTAAGCGTTCAGCTTGACGTGACGCATCTATCTCTCTTCCAAACGTCACATCTCTCGTCAAACCACCAATTTTACCAGCCAAGATTGGCTCATCATCTTCTCAAAATCTTTCTTTTATACAGTTTGTGGCCGTGTGGTATCCGGCAGAGTAGAATAGGACCACTCCAAGTCTTCCCGTGGATGTCGTAGAAGGCGACTTAGGAAATACAAGCTAAACAAAGCTTCATTTACTTTGAGACAATTTACTTTGCGTGCTTCCGCCACCAGTTAGTTCATGCAAACTATTGCTGGCCATGAACTAACTGGTGGCGGAAGCACGCAAAGTAAATTGTCTCAAAGTAAATGTAGCTTTGACTTCCGCAAAGTAACACCTGAGTCTATTAACTAAACAAAGCTTATAAACATCTAAGACACCTCTCCAACCCGTCTGGCCAGCGTGGAGAGTGTAGGCCAAGTCCTCTGGCTGCTCTGGCCAAGTATGTCCCTAGTAGTACAGAGAGGGTCGTGCTCCTGTAGTGGAGACTAAAAAAGGACCTGATGATGATGATGATGATACAGTTTTGACCAGTAGGTTGCCACAGCGACTCCTTTCTCGTTTGCCTTATTCATAAGTTGTTCATATTGATGGGCTAAGTCCCCCCTTTAAGTGAACTTCGAGGGTACATTTACACTCTTTATATTTATTTATAACTAGCTGTTGCCCGCGACTTCGTCCGCGGCAATTTCTGTTATTATGATTAATTAGTTTTTTTCTTAGTATAGATGAATAATTTTCCCCCGTTTTCAAAACACTTTTTATTGATGATTCGCTCTTATTAGTCGCAGAGTGATGTTTTATAGCTTAAAGCCTTCCTCAATAAATGGACTATCCAACACAAAAATAATTTTCCAATTTGAACTAGTAGTTCCTGAGATTAGTGCATTCAAACAAAACAAACTCTTCAGCTTCAGAATATTAGTATAGATTGTTTATGAAAATATGAAGTTTGTATGAAAAATCCATTGTCAAAAGTCGTCTTTAGCTTTTATGCGAAGAACAGCCTCATAAACATACTTATACAATTAATATCGTATCCGTATTACTCTCTATTCTCACTCCCAATTTCCCATTACGACTAGCCCTAACACCACCATCCCTAGGGAGCCTATACCCTATTCCAACAGGCTTTATGACCGCAGTAAACAGTCAAGGACCATATTTACCGGACAGATGGAAGTTTTATTACGCCTTTATTATGGCTATGATTAGTTTTATGAACTGAGAAATGAATATCTATACGCATTAGTTTTATGTTAATTTGTCGCAGTTCCGTAAATTTATTCAAATAAGTATAAGTACGGTCGCCTGCAAAAGTCCAGATAGAAGTTGCGTGAAAAATCGTGTGTAGCTACGGAGGACAGGTCCGCTCGGCCTCTTTGAGACTTCTATCTATCTTGAGACTTTTATCATATCTGTTGTTGTTGTACGCTCGATCGCTGATATAACGTGTTCGACAAAATTATGTAAATTGAAATTGTATATAACATGACATCAGAAAAAAAAAGGAATGATAAAAATATAAAATATCATACAAAGCCCTTCAGGCAAGCAGGCGACCAATACTGTTGAAAAGAGTTTCTTTAGGCATCTTCTTCTTCTCTGCAGTGATCGGTTTTGAAACGCTAGTAGTTTGTAGCTTTTGCCTGAAAAGGCCTATTTTCTGAATAAATCTTTGAATCTTTGATACTATTTAAAAATAACAACAATTTCAACCTTATACATGTGGCGTAAGGTTCATAATATTGTTTAATATATATGCCTCCCTAATTGGCACGATTGATTGTTACCTTAAGGCAGGTGACAACTCGTGCAAAAATATGCCCAAGGTGGATTGGTATCAGGTAGGCAGACATTTTTTACACGTTGTTTTAAGCTTGCCCTGTTAGTTTGTTTGCGTGAGTCAAATCTTGCAACTCTCTTTTGAAGCACTTATACTTGACCGATACAGTTCAAATTGTGTGATTTACAAGGTAAATCGGATGACATACAATATTATAAACAGGTCTTTGGTATCAGACCTGATCTGAGGATGCAGTTGGGAAGTGGCGAAGAACTTCATAACTGATGACGATAAAACCTTGGCAGGCATTTTAGAGGAATCGCTCATAATAATAGATAGTAACCGAAATTCAATTACTGAAAAAAAAACATCTTAATCACGGTCATGGATGTTTTAAAATATAGTTTTGTTGAGTTAGTATCCCACGAAGTTTTTCACTATTAAGTGTGGGGATAGCACAATCTATGTGATTTGTACTCTTCATAGGAATGTATCTTATTTATTGACCGAGCGAGCGAAGCGAGCGAAGCGTCTCAGTTTCCACTGGCCCAAAATTCTTTTGTCCGTCTGTCTGTCTGTCTGTCTGTCTGTCTGTCTGTCTGTCTGTCTGTTCTTGCCTACAGGTCGCATTCCTCAACCGATTCTCATGAAATTTTGTGAGCAGGTTCGGTAATTATATAGAACTTTTTTGTCGTGCCAGTTTTTCGAAATTTTAAAAAATGGCGGATATATGGGGGTCCGAAACTTAAAAAAACTCATAGCACAGCTATTTGGAAAAAAAATCAAAAATGTCATTAGACTTTTTTGTTATTCTCATTAAGACGCAACTTTTTTGTCTGAACAACTTTTTTATACGATAAACTTGAACGTGTTTATAGTCAGCAATTTGCCCAAAAGTTGTCTGAAATGGATTTTCTGTATATTTATTAAAGAAGTTGAAGTACTTGAAGTGGGAGAGGGAGTGAAATTGAACAACTTTCCCTAAGGAACAAAAATCAAAATATGAAAAATATTCTTTGGCTTAAAGCATGATACTGCGTTTTACTTTTATAATTGAAAACACTGAATAAACTTAGAATCCTAAAATAAAAATTAAAAATAAATAAAAAAGATTCACATGCTATCCTGTGACTTGAACCCGGGGCTTATAGATGCCGGCCACTTCTTAACGTAAAGTTCGCATGTTTGTCTGCCATAATAGTTGAAAATTAGCGTCCTATTAAAATTTGGACCAATTGGTAACATAACAACTATGAAACCGGGTACTTAAACTTTGCCTCCTATTCACCCATGCCAAGTTCGCTATTCCGATATTTCCGATCTTGAAGAGGATCACTCCAACTTAGTTAATGTGTACAAAATCATACTAAACATGGTGCTCAGCTCAAGGGCCATGTTTCCATACAAGAGTAGTCCCCTGATTCCTCGCCGGTTAGTACCAATAGAGTAATGATTTTTTACTAAAAAAATCCGTATATGTTAATTTTTTTCATAATTGAATTATTTAAAGAGATATGAACCTTCAAAATCATGAACACAATTGGTACGAATTTCTGTTGTGTTCAAACATCAAGAAAATCAATTTGGGCAATTATATAAGAGAAAGAAACGCAGAAACACAGCCATAGCTTATTTTAAATTTTTAATGCAACTGCAACACAGTTCTATACTATCGCAGTTGTTTACGATCCAGATTGTTATTTGAATATTATGTTATTTTGGTTTTTAATAAACTCTTTAAACTCTTTAAAAAAAAATGTAGAAAGAAATTAAATCGGTTAAGTTTTGGAGAAGAAATCAGAGGACTACGAAGCGTTAATTTTGTGTAATTTTTATAAGTATTTTCCGGCCGAGCTGTAGTTATCTCTATCGCACTCTGCGGGGTTTGTTTGGGCGCGACAGCAATAGATATTATAAATATATATTTTTCAATTCTCTCGAGCTTAGTGTTTCCTCTTAAAAAAGGGTCTGGTCGGGTCTTCTGGTAAGGGGAATGTAGGTTTAAATTTCCGTTTCCTCTGGTACCTAATTAAGAGCAGCGGGGATTGGGAAATAGTAACTGAAGGAAATCATCCTTTAGTCAATTAGCATATCAGTAACAGATATATTTTAGGGCACTGGAGGGCAAATGTGGATGTTGGTTGTAAGGGCTCGCGAGGTCTACTGTTCTCGCAGAACGACTAGTTTAAATAGTGTCAACTAATTGATACACTGTAGCCGATAAGATTTTGTAATGTTTTTTGTAAAGTTTGATTAAATAATAGTGGATGCCTGTCAAACGAATCATCGCAGTTGAGCGTGCAACTGTGCTGATAATGAGAAATAATTAAGAACCCTTCGGGTTTGCAGGTTTGCAGTTTGCAGGGACTATATCATTTGTAAACATTTATATTTTTTTAAGGAGTTATAATTATTATTAGTATTTAGACATTTACTAAAATATATTTCAACTAGCTGTTGCCCGCGGCTCCGCCCGCGTTAATGTCGTTCCCTTGGGAACAGTAGAAATGATAAAAATTCCATACAAACCCCTGCCCCTTTGCTTTTTCCCCTTAAGGGGGAATTTAATACATTTCACCTGTATAGATCTTTAGCCCTTAAGGAGGGGATTTTGCCCATTTCACCTACACAGATATTTTTTTATTGTAATGGAGAACTTCTTATTGTCATATTTCTAAGTAAATAAAAAAAATCCATGCAAACTTTACCCCACCTATTCTACCCCGTCAAGGGGAAATTTCGACCATTTTAACTACACAGATCTTTTTAATTGTAATGTAAACATATATACTTATTTTTATACTTCTATGTCCAGAAATAAGAAAATTTCCATACAATCCCCCCCCCCCCCTCTCCCCTTTATCCCTTAAGGGGGAAATTTTGTACATTTCACCTACACAGATCTTTTTTAATTGTAACCTAGAACGTATATACTTATTTTCATACCTCTAAGTCTAGAAATGGAAATATTCCATACAAACTTTACCCCCTATTTACCCCTTCAAGGGAGAATGTTGTCTGGTTCACCTAAACAGATCTTTTTAATTTTAATTGAGAACTTGCGTACCTACTTTCAAACTTCTAAGTCCAGAAATGAGAAAATTCCATAAAACTTCAACCCCTTTGATTTTCTAAAAATCCTTCCTTAGTATAATAATAATAATATTTATTATTATTATTATAGCTTTGCCTTTGGCCCGCAGCTCCGCCCGCGTAAGTGTCGATTTCTCAGGAACAGTAGAATTACCCGGAATACATTATGACTTTCAATGAAACACCTTAATATTGAATTTCAATTGAATAACTTCAAAAACGGAAAGTTTCATACTAACTTTGCATCCCCGTTATATCCCCTTAAGGGATGATTTTTGAGAAAAATATTTTACTCGTGTTTCATGCCTTTTAGTAAAGAACCTTCATGCTGAATTTCATTCGACTAACTTCAAAACTGGCAAAGTTTCATGCTAATTTGCACCCCTATTTTACCCCCTTAAGGGATGATTTTTGAGTAAAATATTTTACTCGTGTTTCATACCTTTCAGTAAAGAACCTTCATGCTGAATTTCATTCGACTAACTTCAAAACTGGCAAAGTTTCATGCTAATTTGCACCCCTATTTTACCCCCTTAAGGGATGATTTTTGAGTAAAATATTTTACTCGTGTTTCATACCTTTCAGTAAAGAACCTTCATGCTGAATTTCATTCGAATAACTTCAAAAACAACAAAGTTTCATACTAACTTTGCCACCCGTTTTTCCCCCAAGGAGATGAATTTCCAAAAATCCTTTCTTAGTGCTCCCCTACGTTATAAAAGGAACCCCTGTGCAAAATTTCAAGTTCCTAACCCTTATAGTTTAGGCCCTGCGTTGATATGTCAGTCAGTCAGTCAGCTTCTCCTTTTTTTTAGTATGGATTACTATGGATAGTATGGATAGGTATAATGCTGTCGTATAATGATGATGAATTGACTTTGGATTTTAATTTTCTTATGTCACTTATTATTTTATTTACTTTTGCTATATGTTTGCAGGCAAACTCATGCCTTGAGTTCATTCAAATGACGATAACTTTTTTTTTAATGAACCGATTTTGAAAAACAAACTTTAAATGTTAAACTGAGTTAAAACAAATCAATTGGTGAAAGTTTTAAGTAAATCGGTTCAGTATTTTCGGAGATAATCGTGATCATACATACAGACAGACAGACAGACAGACAGACAGACAAGAAATTCCAAAAAAATGTTTTTGCTTTCTATTATTCTTTTTAAGTGTCCCTCTATCCATTTCAGTCAAAAATTCGAAATGTACAGACAAAATAATTTTACTGTTTTATTATATGTATAGATTAATCACAAATTAAGTTGATTTAAAATATATTTTGACCAATATTTGGCCTTGTCTTCACCTTAAATGGAAACTAGCCATATACTGTGACCATTGTAAGTGACAGAACCCTTCTTTTAAAGTCGGTTAAAATGCAGTTTTACCTGGAATTCTCAGCCTCACAGCAATTAGAGCTAGGACGCGTTGTTAGGCCGCGCTAACTGGCATAAGTGCCCATTACAGCAACGAATTGTACAAAGCGAATCACCGGGACGGGTGAAATTTATGTAATTTTGGGGAATTTTAAACACATTTTCTATGAAATAATGAATGTTATGTCAAACCACGCAAAACTTGCTTAATAACTGGACTAATTTCAGAGAAATATCACAAATTAATCTATACTGATTAATATTATAAAGCTGAAGAGTTTGTTTGTTTATTTGAACGCGCTAATCTCAGGAACTACTGGTTCAAATTAGATAATTATTTTTGTAACATTTATTGAGATAGGCTATAAAATATCACATCGACGAATAGGAGCGAAGCATCAATAAAAAATGTTTTGTAAACGGGGGAAAATTATTCATCTATACTAATAAAAAAAACTAATTAATCATAATAACAGAAATTGCCGCGGACGAAGTCGCGGGAAATAGCTAGTTAACGATAAAGGAAAATAACCACAGAGAACAAACAGTCAATTATGTTGATTTACAATTTTTACCGCCAATTTTATGACGGCAGCGGAACAGGCCACGATGGCCGGAAGCTGCTAGAAACGAACAACTCCGACATATTTATGTAAATGGCGTGATTTGCATAGGACTGGCGACGCCAGCCTCTTCACAGATAACCGGATAATTATGGTCAATCGTTATTTTTGAGAATAACTGTTCCAGCGAGCGCGAAACACGAGCGAAGCGTCCAAGTGTCAGCTTCGGCAAAAAATAATTTTGTTTCTCCAGATACATCTGTTCTCTACTATTGGTCACCGATTCTCGTCATATTTTGTGATCAGGTTTAATAATTGGACATTTTATCACGTCTTTTTCCCTTGCGGGGTGTACAGAGCCTGGGTCTTTAAGACCTAAAAGCCATGCTTAGTATGTTGGACATTTGATGAAAAACAAAATCAAAATAGTGCTAGGTTGCTTGCCGCCTACTAAAAATCAAATCATTCCCTCGATCGGCTTTTACGGTCTGCCTGGGTAAAGAAGAAGCAGGTATATACTACGTTTTTTCTTTTCCAAGATGGGAGTTAGCAAGCTGAAATTCATATCAAATACTCAGGTATACTGTCCCTTAGAGCTATGAAAAAATCAAACGTCTAAGACAACGCAATCAAAAGATACAGCCGTTTATGTCTCAAATTTTCGACATTCGCAAGGAAATCAAAACCTAACAGGGTACTTCCCGTGAACTCAGAATCTTAAACGGATATATTTTTATTTCTTTAAAATATTTCGAAGTAAATCGTCCATTAAATCGACTAATCAGCATCGAAATCAGGGCCGTAAAAAATATTGGTTCCTTATAAAAACTATAAACATATTTAATGTCCATTGGGGGAGCTAGGGCGGGCGGCAGTTGTAGCGGGGCGGGCGGCGAGTAGCAGGGCGGAGCCGCAAGATGTAATCTAGCGGATATAATGTTATGTCTCGAAGGCAGTTATGATAGACCTACTGATATCATTTTCGTGTTGATAGAATGTGAAATTGTTTTATTGGAATGATGGGAATTTATTTTTAGACTTTATGAGCTCGAGACCGTGCTATCTGCTTAATTATTTTCATTTAGTAAACATAATAAATAGAGGTGTATACGGACAAATCGAAAATGCATAAAACAAAAAAAAGGCATACAGTTTTAATTAAATAGTTTTCTAAAAAATTTTTTTTTTTAAAATCGTTAATTTAAATGCGATCTCCATCTTGCCTGATGAGAAGCAACGATGACGTCTAGGGTGGTACACGGAAACTCAAATAATACCTATTCCATCCCTAAATTGTATGAGTCGGGAAACAGCGACGCGGGAAGGGAATTCCATACCTTCGCGGTTCGCAAAATGAAGGAGGAGGCGAATCTAGAGGTGCGATGAGCAGGAATATCGACCACATATGGATGGAATACCTGCCCACGCCGCCAATTAGTTCTTCTGTTAGACAATCAAAAAGTAGAATAAATGGGTATCTCTTGGATAGGCATGTAACATCCTCGTCTTCATCGTCACTTACCATCAGGTGAGATGGGAGACAAATGTCTAATCCAACATTTAGTAAAAAAAATTGGACACTTATTTTTTTGTCATTTAAACAAAAATTATAAAGATATAGCCCGTTAAATTTCGTGCAATATTACAGTTTGTTACACTTTTTAGCAAACTGTGACGTCACAAGCCTCAACTTATGAACTTTGAGGCGCTTTATCTTTATCATTAATTAATGGATTGACAAAAAAAAATACGTGTCCAATATTATTTGATTATCTAAATGACGGACTATTTTTAATATTATAATTTTGACCCAGGAAATTAGCCTATTGCTTGTTGTTTATATATGAAACACTTCCGTCTATACACCTTTACATTTTTTATTATACAACGTAGTTGGAAAACAGGCATACGGCCCACCTGATGGAAAGCGGTTTTCGGTTTTTTGTACAGATGCGAGTAACTACAAACACTTCCGTCTATACACCTCTACATTTTTTATTATACAACGTAGTTGGCAAACAGGCATACGGCCCACCTGATGGAAAGCGGTTTTCGGTTTTTTGTACAGATGCGAGTAACTACAGTATGTGTTCTTCCTGAAGAAAATAACGTAGGTATAAACTTGCCAAACTTTCACAGATTATGTTTCAAAAATGGAATTTTTAACAGATGTAGAGACTAGAAGAGAAAATAATTTAATCAAATTTTGATAAAAACAAGACAAATCAAGATGGAGTATCAGCTGAATTCTATCACTCAATGTCAAAGGATTAGAGATCTTAAAAGCATTTTCCTGTTTTATAATAAATTAATGTTGTTTGTTTTATTATGTATTTATTGTACTTTCTTTTTCATTTGTGTTAGTAGCCAATATAGTCACATGAGGCCATGTTTCAGAATTTCAAGCAAGAACTTCAGAATTTTTACTTATTAACGACTGTATTAAAAGCCGATCGAGGGATTGGGTTAAAATCTGCGGATTCAACCCATCACTATTTTGATTCTGTTTTCAATCTACACGCTCTCCAACATGCTAAATGTGGCCATAAGGTCTTATAGACCTAGGCTCTGTCCCCCTCAAGGGAAAAAGACGTATGTATATGTAAGGGGTGTATGTAAGAAATAAAATATTCCATTTACACAGTCTACATTTGCCAACATACCATTTAATCTTTGATCTATTCTTACTAAATGTTTTAGCAATATAGATAATTGCACTTCAAAAAACTTCAAAACAGTAGAAAAATTACTAATTTCAAAAACAGACACTTCATGTAATAAACTACAACACTTCCCGTACAATTTTTTTTCTTAACATCGACAAGATGATCGAAGTGACACACTTTCACGTATAAATAAAAATCGGCCAAGTGCGAGTCTGACTCGCGGACGAAGGGTTCCGTACCGTTATCTATAAAAACGGCAAGAAAATCTCATGTCTGTTGTATGGGAGAACCCCTTTAATAATAATTTTATTTTTATTGAATTATTTATTTTTGAAGTGAATATATAACTAAATATTCTGTGAATATTTTAAGCGTCTACCTGTTGCCGTTATCAATATCGAGCAAAAACAAGCAAAAAAATTACGATTGTTGTATGGGAGCCTCCTTAAATACTTATTTTATTCTATTTTTTAGTATTTGTTGTTATAGCGGCAACAGAAATACATCAGCTGTGAAAGTTTCAGCTGTCTGACTATCACGGTTCATGAGATACAGCCTGGTGACAGACAGCGGAGCGATATTAGGGTCCCGATTTTACCCTTTTGGTACGGAACCCTAAAAAAGACCATTTGGGACGTGTTCTAACGTTTTTTCTAATATCTAGTGTAATAGTATTTTTATGCGACAAATCAATGTTTAGGAGGTGGTGACAGGCAAAATGGGTAGGTCTGCATGGATTGTCTAGACACATGCGTGTAGGCTGACCTTGTTATTAAATAGTTACGAATAATTTTCATGCAAAATCCTTACTAATATTATAAATGCGAAAGTGAGTTTGTTTGTTTATTTGTTTGTTCGTTTGTTTGTTTGTTTGTTTGTTTGTTTGTTTGTTTGTTTGTTTGTGTTTGTTTGTTTGTTTGTTTGTTTGTTTGTTTGTTTGTTTGTTTGTTTGTTTGTTTGTTTGTTTGTTTGTTTGTTTGTTTGTTTGTTTGTTTGTTTGTTTGTTTGTTTGTTTGTTTGTTTGTTTGTTTGTTTGTTTGTTTGTTTGTTTGTTTGTTTGTTTGTTTGTTTGTTTGTTTGTTTGTTTGTTTGTTTGTTTGTTTGTTTGTTTGTTTGTTTGTTTGTTTGTTTGTTTGTTTGTTTGTTTGTTTGTTTGTTTGTTTGTTTGTTTGTTTGTTTGTTTGTTTGTTTGTTTGTTTGTTTGTTTGTTTGTTTGTTTGTTTGTTTGTTTGTTTGTTTGTTTGTTTGTTTGTTTGTTTGTTTGTTTGTTTGTTTGTTTGTTTGTTTGTTTGTTTGTTTGTTTGTTTGTTTGTTTGTTTGTTTGTTTGTTTGTTTGTTTGTTTGTTTGTTTGTTTGTTTGTTTGTTTGTTTGTTTGTTTGTTTGTTTGTTTGTTTGTTTGTTTGTTTGTTTGTTTGTTTGTTTGTTTGTTTGTTTGTTTGTTTGTTTGTTTGTTTGTTTGTTTGTTTGTTTGTTTGTTTGTTTGTTTGTTTGTTTGTTTGTTTGTTTGTTTGTTTGTTTGTTTGTTTGTTTGTTTGTTTGTTTGTTTGTTTGTTTGTTTGTTTGTTTGTTTGTTTGTTTGTTTGTTTGTTTGTTTGTTTGTTTGTTTGTTTGTTTGTTTGTTTGTTTGTTTGTTTGTTTGTTTGTTTGTTTGTTTGTTTGTTTGTTTGTTTGTTTGTTTGTTTGTTTGTTTGTTTGTTTGTTTGTTTGTTTGTTTGTTTGTTTGTTTGTTTGTTTGTTTGTTTGTTTGTTTGTTTGTTTGTTTGTTTGTTTGTTTGTTTGTTTGTTTGTTTGTTTGTTTGTTTGTTTGTTTGTTTGTTTGTTTGTTTGTTTGTTTGTTTGTTTGTTTGTTTGTTTGTTTGTTTGTTTGTTTGTTTGTTTGTTTGTTTGTTTGTTTGTTTGTTTGTTTGTTTGTTTGTTTGTTTGTTTGTTTGTTTGTTTGTTTGTTACGCTTTCACGCCGTAACTACTGAACCGATCATCATGAAATTTTGCATACAAGTTCTCTGGAGTACGGAGAAGGACATAGGCTACCTTTTATCCCGGGAAAAAGTACTATTCCCGAGGGATCGACATTAATGCGGGCGGAGCCGCGGGCGAAAGCTAGTAAAACTATAAACTTACAATATGCCATGAATACAAGTGCAAAATTTCAACCAAATACAAATGTGTAGTAATAGCCGTGTGGTATCCGGCAGAGTAGAATAGGACCACTCCAAGTCTTCCCGTGAATGTCGTAGATGGCGACTTAGGAAATACAAGCTAAACAAAGCTTATAAACATCTGTGAGACCTCTCCAACCCGTCTGGCCAGCGTGGAGAGCGTAGGCCAAGTCCTCTGGCTGCTCTGGCCAAGTATGGCCCTAGTAATACAAAGAGGGTCGTGCTCCTGTAGTGGAGACTAAAAAGGACCTGATGATGACTAATGTGTAGTATATTTCATATAAACTTTAGCCTTGACGCTGCAAACAATGTCACAAAAATATTTTGCAGGACAATTTCAAAGATAGACATTTTTCATGAAATAAAACACTACCCATACGAATTATTTTATGGGCAAGGATCTACGAAAAAACTATGCCAAATTATACATATTATCACGTCTTTATCCCTTTAGGGGTACACAGAGCCTAAGGCCCTTAGAACCACGTTAAGACCTAAAAACCACGTTTAGCATTTTTATGGGCATTAGGTGGAAACCGGAATCAAAATTGAGATGATTCCTCATATTTTTGCTCATTCCCTCGATCGGCTTTTACGATCTACGCGGGAAGAGAAGCAGCTGGTACATTCTACGTTTATGACGTCATAACGTCTAAAATAAATTGACTAACAAGTGCAAGCGAGAGCATAGAACAAGCAATAGAAGGGCACGACCGGCCTAAGCGTACGGCTTGTGACGCATCTATCTCTCTTCCACCGTTGTCACGTAAAATTATTGGACGTAAACCGACTTAAAACACAACCAAATCTTTTTCTTTTCTCCCAGACCAGCGTGAAAGAACACTCTTGACATTCTTATAGTTTTGATAGATGTAGTATCTACCCTTGGTGAAGGTCAGCGAACAGCTTGGTACAGTCCTCTCTGGTCTTGGCTCGACGGAACAGTTCAGCCGCTTTAGCAATCCCGGTCCACTGTCTTATGTTTCGCAACCATGACTTCCTTCTTCCTCCCACCTCTCGTTTTCCAGCAACTTTGCCCACCATTATGTGCTGTAATAGTCATACCGTTGGTGTCAGAGCATATGACCAAGGTAGAGATTCTCCGCTTCTTTACCGTAAGCATAAGATTGCGCTTCTGGCCAACCCATTGTAGAACGCTTACATTGGTCACTTTCTGGGTCCAACTAAAGGACAGCATGCGTCTCTACCCAGTGACCTTCTGGTGAACAAATTACAAGCAAAAAAGCAAAATAAAACCGATAATGCCTAAACTCGTTTGGCGTCGATACCGAAGCCCTGAAAATTCCTTGCAATTACGCGTTGCTAACCGGAAGGTTCATGTAAATATTGAATAATACTGAACTCGGAGTAGTAATATTTGTTAATAGATTGCTGATATACAACGAGCAACGCTGGCTGGTTCACGTACGCTAGTATTACCATAGACTAAAGAAGAATATGTAGGTCAGATTTTGAATTCGGCCCATAAGGCAAAATATGAGAGTTGCTGCTCTCCAAAGGCTTTTGCCATTAATAATAAATAAATAAATATATACGGACATATGACACAGATTAAGCTAGCCCCAAGGTAAGTTCGAGACTTGTATTATGGGATACTAACTCAACGATATATATTTTAGAACAAATACATACATAGATAAACATCCAAGACCCAGGCCAATCTGAAAAAGATCATTTTCTATCTTGACCTGGCCAAGGATCGAACCCGGGCACTCCGTGTCTCAGGCTGGCGATACGGAGTGCCATTGTTTCTAAGATTGGCCCTTCATGCACGTTTACGTGGCCCATCAGGCAATTTGAGAGTTTGCTGTCTCTCCAAGCCTTGCGCACACAGGCAACGCCCAAAGCCGAGGTCCGTCCCTTCTAGGGGCCCTTTGGTGATCTTGTCTAAAAAGGTTGAGGGCATTCTGCCCTCGCCTCAAACGCCCGGGGAAGTAGCGAAAGCTCACTAGCTATCTACATAGTCAATACAGAAAAAAAAACAGATTTAGAACATATAATTCCATTTACACACACATTCTCGACGACACGCCAGAAAAATGCTATACACCGACAGAGCTTACCATGCTCCCAGAAATACTCTAAATTATACGTGCCTATGGTTACAGGTTTAGAGTATTTGTGGGAATATTTCATATTAACCCGTCAATCGCGGAAACGCAGACAAAATGGAGTTTTTATTGTTATGCGGCCAGATCTGGCCTCTCGGGAGCTGAAGGATTGTGGCCGAGTGTAGGTAGAGTTTAGAGACTTTTTGGGATCATAGTCAAGCGGTGCTAACCGTTCCGTGTTGGTGTAGGAGGCGAGATTCTGATTAGAGCAGATCTTTCAGGTATAGAAAAACTAGCTTTCACCCTGGCCTCTCGGTAACAGTACTTTTCTCCGGGATAAAATGTACACATGTCCTTCCCCGTACCCCAGACAACGGGTATGCAAAATTCTATTGGATCCCATGGACCCACGGTTTCTACCCCAACAGGCTCAAATACGTAGCTGTCTCCGATACCTACATACTTGCGCCTTTTGGGGCTTTCCGCCACGGCTGCTGCTAACTACTCTTAACTACGCTATTTTTAAACCGATTTGACAAAAATATAAGTGTTTGAAAGGGTAAACATTCTTATGAGTCCTATTTAAATTTCATCCAAATCGGTTCATTAGTTTGGCTAAAATCTGTTTTTATATAAAAACAAGAAAACAATAATTATATGTTTTATCTCAGAGATAATCTAATAATATGGCATAACTGCTCCATGTTATCTTAAATCTACTAACAACCTCAACAAATTCAACACACCCTCAAATAAACATCATATTTCATTCAGAGTTCAATTAAACAGAGCTATAGAATTAATGACAGCACGCAAGACGGGACCTTGGGTTTGCAAAAACCCTGCGAACCACCAGAAGCGATACTACAATTATTTACATTCGTAAATCGTATATACTGGTTTGTTTTTATTCTGGTAACATTGATAGAGACCTGGCTGAATGAAGTGGGTGTTTGCCAGGGCTGCCAACATAAACGTAACATTATTGAATAAAGTAATAAATAATAATGCATCTTAAATGCTTAAAAATGCCCCTATCAATACTAATAATGAATTTGTAAGGGTTGGTCATGGAGTAAGTTACTTTGTTTTCAGAGATATCGTGTTTATAAGCTCTGTACATGATACTGAAACTAAATTGACGACTTTTAGATATTTTTCTGTATGTCTGTACATATCAACCATAATAAAACGAATTAACTGATTTTTATGAAACTTGGTAGATAAATATTTAGACGTACAGGAATATAATAACCTATCCTGTACAGGCTATTTTTTTTCTCCAGTTATGATAAGACGTGGTCCCCATACAAACATTACGTAAAATATACGCGAAGGAAGTCGCGGGCACTGCTAGTCCTTCCTTACTAATATTATAAATGCGAAAGTGAGTTTGTTTGTTTGTTTGTTACGCTTTCACGCCGTAACTACTGAACGGATCATTATGAAATTTTGCATACAAGTTCTCTGGAGTACGGAAAAGGACATAGGCTACCTTTTATCCCGGGAAAAAGTACTATTCCCGAGGGATCGACAATGACGCGGGCGGAGCCGCGGGCGAAAGCTAGTAATCTTAATAGTAGTATTAATAAACTTAATAGTTGACAGGGTCTATAATTTACATAGCTAGTAAATTAATACCTGATACAACCGGCCAAAGTCCCGCACTGTGTTACCTCCCGTAGTTTTAAAGATCTAAGCATACATAGGGACAGAAGGAGGGAAGCGACTTTTTATACTATGAAGTGATAGTGATGAATTAATTGACATTCAATGCTTTCGTTTTAGGGTTCCGTAACTCAAAAGGAAAAGGAACGGAACCCTTATAGGATCACTTGGTTGTCCGTCTCTGTGTCTGTCTGTCTGTCGGTCTGTCAAGACCATTCTCTTAGGAATGCGTAGAGATATCAAGCTGAAATTCATATCCAATACTCAGGTCTGCTGTGCCTTGAAATTGTGAAAAATTTAAACTTCTAAGTCAACGCAATCAAGAGATACAGCTGGTTAAGCCACAATTTTTCGTGTTTTTTCGACACTCGTAAGAGAATCAATATCTACGGGTGCTTCTCGTGAACTCAGAATTATGAAATTTGGTACAAAACGTCTTATAACACAGATAAAGAAAAATTGCTAAAAGCATAATTTTTTTGTTACATCATATAATTAAAATATTTTTAATAATTTCAAATTAATAGTATATAATGTACGGAACCCTTAGTGTACGAGTCCGACTCGCACTTGGCATAATGCATTTTGTAAGCACTGCCGCGAAAATCTGTGAGAAAAAAAATGGTTTAAACCTCTGACTTTGTTTTTAAAATAACTTCATTTTGCACAGCCCTGACTTAGTCAGCTATTTGTGAGTGTAGGAAGTTTATAAGTATTTATAAATGAACTGTAATCATGTCTAGTTTGTTTCGCATTCGTACTACTGATGATGCGAATAGATGTTAGCACGACTTACGCAAGCGGGGATATTGGTAGTCAATGCTTTCTTTATCCGAGGCGCCTCAGAGACTTCTATTTTCGATTATTTGCTTTCTTTTTAACCGACTGATCTTCCATGCTGGTCTGGGAGAAAAGAAAAAAAACGTAGAATGTGCCAGCTGCTTCTCTTCCCACGGAGATCGTAAAAGCCGATCCAGGGATTGGGTTAAAATCTGCGGAATTATATCGATAGGCAATGCCGCTAGCAACTATACTATTTGATTCCGTTTTCCATCTACACGCCCTCTAACATGCTAAATGTGGCCATAAGGTTTTATAGACCTAGGCTCTGTCTACCCCGTAAGGGAAAGGGACGTGATACTATGTATGTATGTTCTTAACCGACTTAAAAAAAAGAAGGTTATCAATTCGGATGTACGTTTTTTTAAATTATTTTTATACCTATTGTTACCTCAGAATTCTGAGGTAACAAGTTTTATAAATGACGAAATTCCGCCATTTATAAAACTATTTTATTTTTTTTTTGTTTGAACGGGTATGCTTTTAAGTTGATCTCATTTCAATTTCATCACAATCGGTTCAGTAGTTTGATTGAAGTTGTTTTTTTTATATATAAAATTATTAAATTTTTAACACGTTGTTTTTTGCTGACTTTAAAATGATTTCATATTTCTATTAATTCATTACGCTTAAGACTTATTAATTACGATATCAATATAAGTAGTTAGGTTTATCTTGTTTGTTACATACCACTTTGATTCATTGCTAAATCGAAATGTAGAGAAAATACGATGCATTTTCTTTATTTTTTTTTCTAAATAATGTGCCTGATTTCACATTCAGCTCTTGAGTTTTTCTTTTTGATAAATCTAACTGGCTGTTAAATAGAATTTAACAATTATACTTTCTTTGTATCTAGTCGGCGCGAGGCGCCATCTACCTCGATCTTATTTAACCAGTAAAGGAAATATCGGAAAAGATATGTGACACAAATAATTAAAAGTTAGTGGTAGGTAGTGCTAACGTGCAGGTAAGCTGGGAACACTTTTGTAATATTTTACACTAGCAACATTCGTTTGTCAGAACTAAACCAATTCTAAATTGGAGAAGAGACGTGTCCGTTGGTAATCCAATAAAATTAGTAAATTCCTCCATCTCAAAACCTCTTTCAATCCCTTTTGGGCGTCACATTTTACACTGGCTTGTAACATTTATAATAAAATACTTCTAATAGGCTCAGCTCGCGTCAACGTCGATCTCTCAGGAACAGTACTTTTTCCCGGGATAAAATATCCTTCTCCGTACCCTAGACAATGGGTATGCAAAATTTAATGATGATCGGTACATTACTTACGGCGTGGAAGCGTAACAAACAAACAAATAAACAAACTCACTTTCGCATTTACATGGATTTATTCGACAATATTCGTTAATTTTAAATACTTTGGGAATTAATACTACTTTAGACTCTGTCTTCGGGCAACCGTTCATTATTCGAATAAATAAGATGAAAATCTTATTATGATGATGAAAAACCGTTAATTTACAAAAAAGTTTGACGCACGTAATGACTCGAAAAACGACTAAATCACCAAAACTCATAAATATTACAACACAGTGACAAATTACCACTATTATTCAAGTGGGACGTTAAAATTGACCAAGAGAGAGTTGGATTCACTTACGAAGGGTTTAATATCATTTTAATATAGATGTCCCTATCTATACTATATTATTTTTCCCTTTAACTTTAAACAAATCTTAAAGTATACCCTAATAGTTAATTATGTTAATAGCATTACAATGCTCGGTTTAATATTAAAATCGAAAATATGTGATGAAAATATTTTCGCCACAGGTAGGATTTAAACCCACAAACCTTCGACATCTAGCCCGTCGATGCTCTCGACCACTGAGCTGCCGTAGCTTCAAATCACCGCGGCGAATTTGTTCATCACATATTATAGGTACACGCATTCGAAGCATGCGTAATCTCCATTACTACCCACTATTTTATATACCCTAATAGGTTTATGTATATATTGATTGTTATGTTTAAGCGAGGAATTAAAAATAACAGACAACCCTACATAACTAACTTTAATTTCAATGTCAGCTTCTTATGTTAGACAAATTGTAAAAGTTTTATTTTTAATTCAATTTAAAACGTTTATTCAATATAGGTTTCTTTGAACACTTATTAATTGTCATATTTCAATTCTCAACAATCGTTGACGCCAAAAATTTACTTATGGATAAGTGTAATTTCGCTTCCAAAGCGGAGTGCAGAGAAGCGGTAACAAACTGCACAGCGCATTTTCTCCAAAAGACGTCAACTCACAATTTTTGAACATCTTAGAAACTAGGTATGTGGACTGAGTATACATTGGTTTATATAAATGTCATGCTTAAATTATAGTTTTCTTTTATAAATTTGGTTTAGAATATTATTTTATTTATTGCCTAAAATGATACTACCTACTGAAGATAAAAGTAACTAAGAATTAATATAAAATTAATTTCATGGCATTATGTGTTTGCACAATCATCGGGATATTATTATGAAAGAATGTCGACACGACAGTATGTGGCGCCCCGGGCTAATCTTATTGGGGGCTTCATATCAACTACTATTATTGCTCTCTGCCAGGAAATGATTTGTTTTGCATGTTTCCCCCTTCATGCCGCAACAATAGATGTTGGTAGAGACGGTAAGCTAAGTTATTTCATTAAAAATGGGAGTCCTGTGTTCTCGTGGCTCTGGACGGCACAAAGAATCCATATATAGACACGGCCTTGGAAAGGTTTGTAGACAGACACAGTTGGTATGGGTTATTAAATTATTACGTAAGAAGTGAAACGGTTTAGGCTTGGTTTATTTTTGTCAACATGAGGGACCGGGGTTTAGGTGGTCATGACGTTAATGATCCCAATGTAGTTAAAAGATCAGGTGTTATTTTGCGGAAGTCAAAGCTACATTTACTTTGAGACAATTTATTTTGCCGTCACGTAGAGCAGAAACACGTGTCGCGAGCACGACGGCCGATATTGATGCTCAACGAATGCAGCAGTATCGACCAGGGTTGCATGCGTCAACTATTGGTGGCGGACATGAAAGGACTAACAGTAGTGGGTGGGCGCTGGCCAGCAATAGTTTGCATGAACTGGTGGCGGAAGCACGCAAAGTAAATGTAGATTCCAATGTAAGCTTGGGTGACGGGTGAAGAGCCATTTTACTTTTGCTGACAAGGGGGGGAGGGGTTAATATAAATTATATTTTGCTTACGTAATAAATAAATAAATAAATAAATATATATACGGACAAATCACACAGATTGAGCTAGCCCCAAAGTAAGTTCGAGACTTGTGTTATGGGATACTAACTCAACGATACTATATTTTATAACAATATATAGATACACATCCAAGACCCAGGCCAATCTGAAAAAGATAATTTTCCATCTTGACCTGGCCGGGGATCGAACCCGGTCACTCCGTGTTGCAGGCTGGCGTGTTGACCGCTGCGCCACGGAGCTAGTCAATACTTGAACGGTAAGTGTTCCAATTCACCATTCTGTTATGGAACCCAAATGAACGACGAAATAAATGAGTGAAGTTGTTTCACAACATAAACAAAGACCGCTTTTGATGAAATTTAAATCAGTCTCCGTTCCTTAACGAGCGACATGGGGGCGTATAAATATAAATACCTACATCAAATTCATTATTGGCAGGAAGGGATTATTATAGCTGGCAACACTAGCCGTAAATGGGATCAGAAAACACGTCGGTTGAAATAATTTAAAATGACGGTGTATTTTTGGCGCTTTTGTATTGTTACGTTCTACTTTTGAATTTTAATGAATTGCTCTAGCGTCGAGTTAAAAAATACGTGTATAATATTTCTATACATTATTTAATTTTATACATATTCAATTATATACATATTTAACTCTGTGTGAACATATCACTTCATAGAATAAAAGAGCTGAAACATAGTACAGATTTTTAGTGTCTCTGTTTTTAATACATTGCCGTTGTGATTTATGCGCTTAGGTGCATTTAGTAATGAAACAGCAATTAAAAGCATTAAAGTTTAAAAACATGCAATGCAATAAAACAAAGTTTTTGAGATATGCGCAACAAAGAAATATAAATATATACGGACAAATCACACAGATTGAGCTAGCCCCAAAGTAAGTTCGAGACTTGTGTTATGGGATACTAACTCAACGATACTATATTTTATAACAAATACATATATAGATAGACATCCAAGACCCAGGCCCATCTGAAAAAGATAATTTTTCATCTTGACCTGGCCGGGGATCGAACCTGGTCACTCCGTGTCGCAGGTTGGCGTGTTGACCGCTGCGCCACGGAGCTAGTCAATAAATATACAAACGTTCATACATACACTTTTGATATATATTATCTACACATAAAAACTGTGCAAGGCTGTATCTCATGAACGGTGATAAATAGACAGCTGAAGTTCTATTTTCACTGATGATGTATTTCTGTTGCCGCTATAACAACAAATACTGAATAAAATAAAACAAATATTTAAGGGGGCTCCCATACAACAGACATGATTTTTTTTGACGTTTTGTTAGATAACGGTACGGAACCCTTCGTGCCAGTCCGACTCGCACTTAGCCGGTTTTTCTTTTATCTGTTTTTACAGATATTTATGGAGAAGTGAGTCTAGATATCAATGTTTTTATCTACTACTAGCTTTCGCCCGCGGCTTCGCCCGAATCAATGTCGATACCTCGAGAATAGTACTTTTTCCCGGTATAAAAGGTAGCCTATGTCCTTCTCCGTACTCCAGAGAACTTGTATGCAAAATTTCATGATGATCGGTTCAGTAGTTACGGTTAAAAAAAAATATGACGTTCAAAAAGAGATACATGTATCCAATTTTGAATAAAAATCTTTGACTTTTGACTTTGACTTTGACGGCGTGAAAGCGTAACAAACAAACAAACTCACTTTCGCATTTATAATATTAGTAAGGATTATAATGGACTGCAAACTTTAAATTATTTTCAACACTCGCAATTTAAATAAAAGTTTGATTTAGTACAACAATACGTTTCGGCCAAATGGAGTTCTTCTGGCGCGAATGGGCCCAAATTGCGGTCCTCGCCATTACCAACCACGGCAAGTTTCACGATTTCTTTAATGGAGACGAGGTCCGCCCATTTCTCTCGTTTAAATTCTACTGATTTGACCATGACCTATCTATTTGGCTGTGATGTAAAGTGACATCTTTTTCTTATTTTCGAGTAGGTGACATTAAATGGGCATGTATTTTTATAAAAAATGCTTTTCAAAATAATTTTATTTATGAATATTTCAAAATCGCTTTCCATCAGGTGACCCGTTTGCAATGTTGTCCTGTCATAAAAAAAAAACAGTAAAACTTCTTTAGCGGCTTTATGCACTTTTTGGGATGGGTAAAAAAAACTCGCGTTTGGACACGTGACCTGGTCGAAAATTCGTAAGACGGACACGTGACCTGAAAACTTGTTTAGCGGCGTTGTGCACGTTTTGTAATGGGTTAAAAATGTTAAACTCTCATAAAGACACGTGAACTAATCGAAAATTCGTAAGACGGACATATGACCTGAGTCCGCCAGCACGGCGTAGGAGAGGTCTTATAGACCGGTCTATAAGACCTAATGTCCTCAAGGAACTAATATCTTTCTAC
This sequence comes from Elegia similella, assembly GCA_947532085.1. Lineage (NCBI taxonomy): Eukaryota > Metazoa > Arthropoda > Insecta > Lepidoptera > Pyralidae > Elegia > Elegia similella. Next base: position 29,974,323 of record OX383927.1, on the reverse strand, counting down.
CACGCGGCGAAAAGGTATGCTTTCTCCTGTTGTAACGTTAATGTTCAAGTTTTACTTCTGCCGACACACCTGGATTGCAACCCGTTGCTTTTTTTCTAATTTACGTGTGGAATCCAGCAAAAAAAGCAATCTCAGAAGCTATACAAACTGTAAGCCTTGTTAAGATATGATATGACGTCACGTCATATTGCAATGGCCCGGGCCTGATCCGCCGCAACATATCGCGGGTTGATCTGCAACATTTCAATTTGCCGTAAATAGATCCTGCGCGTGTCAGAGGATCACACGCAATCCGTCATGTATGCGCCACAAATATCCAATTCTGGGTTTCCAACGAAGCTAAAGGCCTGGCATCAAAAGTCCCAAGCTATAGTGATCTGGGAGTATATTTTTTATGCGATAGAATTAGTTCAACCACTCGTTGTGTCGTCAGCACAGCGCACATTCCCGCCGTGTAATTATAAATAATAATAAATAAATATATACGGACAAATCACACAGATTGAGCTAGCTCCAAGGTAAGTTTGAGACTTGTGTTATGGGATACTAACTCAACGATACTATATTTTATAACAAATACATATATAGATAAACATCCAATAAATAAATAAATAAAATAAATATATACGGACAAATCACACAGATTGAGCTAGCTCCAAGGTAAGTTCGAGACTTGTGTTATGGGATACTTACTCAACGATACTATATTTTATAACAAATACATATATAGATATACATCCAAGACCCAGGCCAATCTGAAAAAGATCATTTTTCATCTTGACCTGGCCGGGGATCGAACCCGGTAACACCGTGTCGCAGGCTGGCGTGTTGACCGCTGCGCCACGGAGCTGTCAATATATATTTCGATTATATATTATAGTTATAATTCGAATGATAACATTCTTTATCCATTTTTTTTTCAATTTGAATGATTTATTCGATAGAAATCGCATACCGTATTGCCATTAAATAATTCTAATGAATAGATTCTTAAGTTAAAAAAATTGTTTAAAGTCCGGAATGGTAGTAATGATAAAAATACCGGATACGCATCTGAACGAATGACGAAAATAATTAGAAATAATCTTTCGGGAGATTATGACTTTGACGTTTGGTTCTATCATTCGGTGCGTGAATGAGTGATTGATATTGAATTTAAAACAAAAATAGGGCCAATTAATATTCACATACGTAAGTTAGTTGATTCACTTTCGTTGCGAAAAGAGTGTTTTAGAAATCGCTTGCAGAAGTTCACCATGCCTCTCTGATATGCAGTTATTTTCATACTATTTGCCGGGTTATAATTATATCACCCCGATCAAATCTTATTTGTGTAGATTGTTATTTCGATAAATAACTCCTCTTTTTAATTAACAGCGTGATTTTGTACCTATGAACTATATTAAAATACGAATCCGTATCTCTAATTGAATACAGATTGTAAAAAAAGTAAAAAAAGACTTTCCATAGACAATTTTGTAAGGAAGGTCCATTTTTATTTTTCGTGTTTTACCTTTTTTCTTACAATTCTGTATTCAATTAGGGATTCTGATTCCAGGATTTTAATATAGTCATAGGTACAAAATCACGTGGTAGATAGCAGTGAGTGGCCGTGAAATGACGTCAGTTTCATAAAATCATCTTGTTATATAAAATATTAAGAGAACGCGGAAATAACGAAATGATTTTCTTAGAATAATATTTTCTTTTAGAGTTTTCTAAATTTATTCAATAATAACAAAAATTCATCACCATATACATTAAAATAAATAAAATGAATCTAAGTTAAAGTCAATCAAAAATGCCACCCCAAATCGTTCCTGGTTCAAAGGGTACCATCCGGAGCGTTAGTCATAACCTCTTTCCCTCATAAATGAAATAAAATATTAATTTAAAAATTAGATAAAAAGTTCTTCAACAGACATTAAGACCTTCAAAAAAGTAATTTATTATTAGTTCCCAATTAACGTTTTTAATCCCCGACCGAAAGATGTATTTTATAAGTGTAATTTACATAAATAAAATGTTTATCCTTATAACTTAAAAAGCTACAAATTGTTCTATATTTGTTTTTTTTTTTCAATAAATTTGATTATTCGAGGTATATAAGTTTGCTGGAAACCTTGAGAGGCATGGAGCTTTACAACGTTGATAAAATATGGGATTGAGGACTTATTTTGTTTTATAAAAACCTGTCTGGTTTTTCTCATGCAAATAATATTCACAACGAAGATCATGCGTTTTATGACTGAAGTCATGTCATGTTGGATCAGAACCTGATCAGTTACTGGCTTTACAAAGTAAACTAGTTTTGGGTGGCGGCACGAGTTGCGAGCAGCCCACGAGGCTGGTGGTCGTGTAGAGTTGAGAAGGGGTCATGTAGGGCGTGCTGGCTAATGAGGGGGTAAGGCCTTGTCTTCGCCGCAAAGTTCGGCCTTCGGCCTCGCGGTCCCAAGTATACGGCAGTTGGGCCTGAGGCCTTACTGCCGCACACTCTTGGGTCGTGCTGACTCTTAAGGGATCGGGCTTTAGGGACAACAGAGGTTCACGATTGAAACTAACGTGAGATAAAGACATTCAGTCTTATTTAAAAAAAAAAACATATGAAATGAAGGTACCTAAAAGTCATTGTTTTGTGTCTGTTGTGAAATATAAATAACGACAAAAGCGTCTTCAATTCATAATTACATGTGTTGGTTTTATTCATTTCTTCGAATTTTCTAGGTTTTAGTAACAAAATAAGTTAGTACTAGAGTTAAACTAGGGAATTGTAGGTTTATCTTTAGGCCTAGGATCATCTATGGCTTAAACGATAAACCTCGTTTTATAATACGATTTTCCTCAGTACTTGACTTGGATCCCGGTTTAAACCTAGTCCTCGTTTTATAATAACACTGATTTTGTATAAAAAAGGGTCCCTCACTTCTATCGACAATCCCGAAATAGCACGTGTGTGACCCGTTACAAAAACTATTTCCAATTCCTGTTCCTTACTATTACCATCAAATTACCCGTCAAAGAAACTAATTTGAAGAAATAAAAGCTCTCTCACAATATATCTTTCATCATCGCCATAATTCCCTTAGACATATTCATAATTTACTACATTTAAATTGCCCTAAACTAACCGTGATTCACGAAATGATTTATTCTCACCTTCCGCACCGTCATGTCTCACTAAACACTATTTTTAAATGTTGCAACACTATTTTCCCGCGTTCTAACGGCGTGGGGAATAGCTCTTTCCAAATAAATAGTGGTAAATATAGGAATAGTAAATAAATACGTTCGACTGCGCGCGCAGAAAGAATTATTTTCCTGCCTGAACTTGACTTCCAGCCTATCATCAGAGTATATATAATTCAGAGCAAATAGATTGGTACATTACATTACTTTTTATTTTGAGTTTGTTAAGATGACTACCTCCGTCGCGCAGCGGTCAACACGCCTGCCTGCGACTGCGACACGGAGTGACCGGGTTCGATCCCCGGCCAGGTCAAGATGGAAAATGATCTTTTTCAGATTGGCCTGGGTCTTGGATGTGTATCTATATATGTATTTGTTATAAAATATAGTATCGTTGAGTTAGTATCCCATAACACAAGTCTCGAGCTTACTTTGGGGCTAGCTCAATCTGTGTGATTTGTCCGTATATATTTATATTTATTTATATATATATATATATATATATATATATTTATTTATAAGATACCTTAAGAATAAACCATGTTTTTAGGGTACCGTACCTCAAAAGGAAAATGACGGAACCCTTATAAGATCATTTTGTTGTCCATCTGTCTGTCTGTCCCTTTTCTCAGGAATTCAGGAACGCGTTTAGGTATCTAGTTAAAATTCATATCAAATACTGAGGTCTACTGTCCGTTAGAATTGTGAAAAAATCAAACTTCTAAGACAAATGAGGTGAGATGGGAGACAAATGCCTAATCCAATAATTAGTAAAAAAAAAAAACAACGCAATTAAAAGTGAAAAAATCAAACTTTTAAGACAACGCAATTAAAAGATATAGCCGTTTATGCTGCAAATTTTCGACATTCGCAAGGGAATATAAACTTACAGGGTACTTCCCGTGAACTCAGAATCTTAAATTTGGTAGTCTTTTAGCACAGATAAATGAGAAATTACAAAAACCAAAAATAAAAATATTTTTTTATAATTTTAAACTTATAACCCTTCGTGCGCGAGTCCGACTTGCACTTGGCCGGTTTTTTTATAAAACTTGCTCCGCGTACGGGTTGTGTTCATATAAGAAGTGTTAGTAAAGGTAAACTTTGAAGTTCGGCGGCAAGTGTTAGGTTAAAGTAATGATAATTATAATACTAAAATAGCAAATAGGCTAGTTTCCTAAAAAATAAATATTATCTCGTCGATAAGGTAATCAAAAAATACTGAACACGTATCTTTTATTTTCAAAAATCAAAATTAAAGTTTTGTTACTTTTCATGTCAAATCACATAACAAAATGCTGTTATTTCCTTAGAAATATTTATTTTATTAATTAGTAATGTTCAAAAGCTACAGACTTTTACAATTAAACAAAAAATGATAAATATACAGCCCGTTAAAGTTCCATGTGACTTCATAGTTTGCTACACTTAGCAAACTCTGGCGTCACAAGTCACTCATGAACTGTGACGCGCTTTATCTTATTTATTTAAATTTTATCAGATTTACTTAAATACGACGTAAAAGTGAAACCGCCGTTGCGCCACCCCTAACACTCGCCCTGATGATGGTCTTCGTAACAGACCAATACTAGTTAGCAAAACCGACGAGTAAAATGTGAGTCATCATCATTTCGCGTAGGTAACGTGTTCTAACGACCATGCACATCCTGGTGTCAGAGTTGTTCAAAACCGCCGCTCGACCTCCGACGTGGTTCCTTTAACGACTACCAGATGGCAGCCGGGACCAACGGCTTAACATACCTTCCGAAGAACGGAATCATCATTATTATCAGACAATCAGGTGATTCAAGCCTGCAATGTCTTAACCAAACTGGAAACAACTAAACAAATGCTTCCCATGGGAATCGAACCCACGACCCCAAAGTCTACAGGCAAACGCCTTAAGACGAGGCCTCAAATGTTTGGTACCATCGCTCGGCAAAGGCGTACGCAGACTGATCAAGTGCGCGCAAGGGATAGCGCTGGCGGTTTAGCCCGTGAATGATGAGATAGGAGATAGTCTCGAGTCGCTCAAAGAAAAAAACGTAAGTGCCAAATTCGTTATTTCTATTTTATATAAAATCAGACCGGTTAATTGTATTTTCATATTTACATTTTGATGAATTACTAATAACCTATCTTTTAGTCTAAAAATCATTATTTCATTCGTCGCATTTGAGCTACAATAACAAAACATCTGCGAACGAAGACCATTTTTCAAAAAAAAAATTCTATCGAGAAAATTTTATCAAAACGTGTTTTCATCTTACATTTTTGGAGATGAAATCGTCAAAAATCATATTACTTAGATTTGAAACTCCTAATTTAAGTATTTTGCGAGATAAATAAGGTTCAGAACGACCTTATTTACAGTGGTATCGCCTTAAACACAAGACCACTTGCATATCGTAATATTAGTATCACACATATTTGCAATATTAACGCCCGAAAGGAGTTATTGAATCGCAGACTTCAGTTTGTTTTATAAATGGATCCAGGTCGATTCTCCGTGCGTCTGAAATATTGTGTTCCGCTTAGTCTGAGCATTATTATGGCCGCCAGTTATATACTGCCGATTGTATATTTATCTAACTGTATTTGTGCGAATATAATATTTATTAGGGATTAAGATGAATGAAGAGGAAATTAATTTTAAGAATACTTATACTTGCACTTGGTCTTTTATATTAATACTGGCTTTCGCCCGCGGCTCCGCCCACGTCAATGTCGATCCCTCGGGAATAGTACTTTTTCCCGGGATAAAAGGTAGCCTATGTCCTTCTCCGTACTCCAGAGAACTTGTATGCAAAATTTATGATGATCGGTTCAGTAGTTACGGCGTGAAAGCGTAACAAACAAACAAACAAACAAACAAACAAAAAAACAAACAAACAAACAAACAAACAAACAAACAAACAAACAAACAAACAAACAAACAAACAAACAAACAAACAAACAAACAAACAAACAAACAAACAAACAAACAAACAAACAAACAAACAAACAAACAAACAAACAAACAAACAAACAAACAAACAAACAAACAAACGAACGAACGAACGAACGAACGAATAAACAAACAAACAAACAAACAAACAAACAAACGAACGAACGAACGAACGAACGAACGAACGAACGAATGAACGAACGAACGAACGAACGAACGAACGAACGAACGAACGAACGAACGAACGAACGAACGAACGAACGAACGAACGAACGAACGAACGAACAAACGAACGAACAAACAAACAAACAAACAAACAAACAACAAACAAACAAACGAACAAACAAAAAACAAATAAACAAACAAACAAACAAACTCACTTTCCTTAGTAAGGATAAGGATAAGGAAAAGGCCAAGTGCGAGTCGGAATCGCAGATGAAGGGTTCGTACCACCATATAATATTTAACTACAAAAAATGTTCAATATCTAGTAACCTAAGTTTAATTATTTTAGAAGTGAAAACTTATTTAGCGTGGTTGTGCACTTTTTGGGATGGGTAAAAATGTTAAACTCGCGTCAGTACACGTGACCTGATTGAAAATTCGAAAAACGGACACGTGACCGTGATTTTTCACTCCTGCCGGTACTCCCGGAGTGCGGGTAGCACGTTGTTTTTTTTTTATTATTCGTTGTTAATTTTTAGTGCAAAAGAAATGCAGAGAGTTATAGTTACAGGGCGGAACCCTAATTTTCTATGAAACAGTAAAGGCAAAATCAATAACTCTTTAATATTTTAGAAGTTAGTCCTCTTCATTATTGTCCAATGCTAACAATAATACGTAGCAAATATTCTTACTTCTATTCTTCCTATTGAAAATACTCGTTTCTACCGCTGGTTCAAATATTAAAAAGTATATTTGAAGTTTCCCGCGGTTTTTTTTTTATTTTTAGTCTTGTTTATCAACGTAATGATGGTGTCATTCACGTTGATTCTACAGAGCCCCTGGCGAAAATTCCCACGAATCTACTGGCTTGATCACAACCGACGTAGCGAGGCGGACAAACACCAGCCCGCTAAGTAAATCGCACTATGACACTTTATTTTGTTTTTCCACACATTGTTCATAAACATGGGCATTTATAACACCAAATTATACCGGTTTAAGAGTCCACTAGAAGCAATTTGCAAAACAATCTAAAACAAAAGCCGTCCAGTCCGCCGAAATTCCCGCCAACAACTCCTTACTGCTTATTCATTACAGACATATCAAACCACAGATAATTAAGAACCATAGTGTTCATGCTCGAAAGAGTTTGGTTAACCTCATAAGAGAGATCGCTTGGAAGAGGTTTTAAACATACATCAGAGTCCCCATAAACGAATCGTGGATTTTGTAGTTAAATTTAGAGGTAAATATTGAACGGAGGTACAATACCTTTGGTGTGTGTGTGCTAATGTGACTCACACTTAGTGATGTGCCGGTGAGAAATTATCTGTTCTCATGAATTCCTTCTCACGGAAATTTGCGGGAAATTGCCAACAATTCTTGAGAATTTATCAATAATTCCCGCACTTGAGAGAATAAAAAGGAAATTCTCGTAAAAAAATTCCAACCCGTTCACACTGTTCTCGAAAATTTCGAGCAATGCACAACATTACTCACACTTGGTTTATGTGAGTTTTTATTCTTAAGTGCCCGCCAGTCGGCGTGGCGGTACAAACGCGGATGGTCTAAACACGTTGGCTACTTTGGATATTTTCGTTTTTATAAAAATTTCAAAGGTATTTCGATAAAAAAAAAACACATGATGGCTGCCTTATCTGTAAGGCAATTATAATCAAAAGTTTTAAAATTAATTTTAATGTATTTGGTGAATACTGCTGTATACCGAGTAAATTAGACGTCATTTGGAGACAACTTCGCAATTTCTTTCTATAGAGAAAATTTAACGCAATCGTGTTTTTGAGTCAGATAGTTACCAGACTTAGTCTCCTGAACTTTGCTGCATTTTTATTTCAAATTGAGTATTTCATTATTGATATAACAGACAATCATGCAAAGCAGTGTGAGATAGTACAGGCCCTGAAGGTAACATGTATTGTATGTATTAAAGTAACTCTACCCATTTGACCCACATTACCTGTTATTTTTATACCATGAGTAAGACTACATCTGATGTCTCTGTAATGCGCCATAAACTTATTTTTAAGGCCTGCTAATGCATCATTGATTTATAAGCAGTAAAATACCTTTTATTCCTCTTTCGTAAAAGACACTATCCGGTCTAGCCAGAAATAGGCCATGTGTGGCTACCTTAAGCAAGTGTGTACGTTGTGATCTCGATCGGCTCTTACGATTTGCACGGGATCTGCTTCATTTTTTATTTTAAGGGTTCCGTACTCAAAGGGTAAAAACGGGACGTTGCCGCTATAACAAAGAATACTAAAAAATAGAATAAAATTAATATTTAAGGGGGCTCCCATACAACAAACGTGATTTTTGTGCTTTTTTTCTTCGATTAATAACGGCAACAGATACGCGCGAAACACACCCTTCTTTTTAGTCGGCAAAGAAAAAAAACATTTTATATTAATAACTAGCAACCCGCTCCAGCTTCTCATGGCTGCAATGTATATATTTGTATTATATATATGAACCTTCCTCTTGAATCACTCTATCTATTGCTGAAAACTGCTTTAAAATCCATTCAGGATAAGAGGTCTAACAGACAGCGGAAGCGACATTTATACTATTACATAGTTGACCGAGTGAGCGAAGCGTCTCATTTCGACTAGCCGAAAATTCTTTTGTCCGTCTGTCTGTCTGTCTGTTCTCGCCTACAGGTCGCATTTCTCAACCAATTCTCATGAAATTTTGTGAGCAGGTTCGGTAATTATATAGAATTTTTTTGTCGAGCCAGTTTTTCGAAATTTTTGAAAATGGCGGAAATATGTAGGTCCGAAACTTAAAAAATATCATAGCACAGCTATTTGAAAAAAATTCAAAAATGTCATTAGACTTTTTTGTTATTCTTATTAAGACGCAACTTTTTTGTCTGAACAACTTTTTTATACGATAAATTTGAAGGCAATTTGCCCAAAAGTTGTCTGAAAACGATTTTCTGTATATTTTTTTTGTATAAGTGCATTCAGTATGATGTCGTAAATACAAATCTATGGTATGACAAGTACGAAAATAGTGCGTAGTACCTAACTGTGACGTCGGCGATACATAGAACATTTTTTTTATATAAACATACCATGTGCGGTATCAAATAAAAGGGCTTTATGAGTAGATTATACAGAAATAAACTTCACTACCATATTGCTCAATCCCACAGACTATATGTAGGTAGTACAAAAGTTAAATATAAATTGAAATGAAAGAAGTTGAACTACGTAAAGTGGGAGAGAGAGTGAAATTGAACAACTTTCCCTAAGGAACATATATCGAAATATGAAAAATATTTTTTGGCTTTTTTATTAAAGCATGATACTGCGAATAATTTAAACACTGAATAAATTTAGAATCCTGAAATATATTTTTTTTGATTGGGAGAAAGTAACTGAAGGAAATCATCCTTTATTCAATTAGCATAACAGTAACAGATATATTTTAGAGCACTGTAGGGCAAATGTGGATGTTGGTTAGACGGGCTCGCGAGGTCTACTGTTCTCGCAGAACCACTAGTTTTAAGACATATGCCAGGCGGCGTGGCGATACAAACGCGGATGGTCTAAACGCGTTGGCTACTTTGGATATTTTCGTTTTTTAGGAATAGTCAAGGGTTATTCGAAAAAGCAAAACATATGATGGCTGCCTTATCTGTAATGCAATAATAATCAAAAGTTTCAAGGTTAATTTCAATGTATTCGGTGAATAATACTATATACCGAGTAAATTAGACGTGATTTGGAGGCAACTTTGCAATTTTTTTCTATCGAGAAAATTTAACGCAATCGTGTTTTTGAGTCATATAGTTACCAGAGTTAGTCCTAAACTTTGCTGCATTTTTATTTCAACTTGAGTATTTAATTATTATCGATATAACAGTCAATCTTGCAAAGCAGTGTGAGGTAGTATGGTCCCTTAATAACAAGGCTTTGTTCAATGTTTATGTCTGCTAACTTCTGTGCTCACAACACCGAGTATGTTAGCACAGTTATAAGGCCCTGTGTACACGCGCTTCGCGGACGCGTCAGAAATAGCGCGCAAGTGGGTTAATACCCTTTTTTACCACGCACCAGACTTGAACAGACACGCAGTACACTCATAATAATATTATGATTTTTTACAGCGCTAAGAGAATACTGAGGAGTCTGATGGCCAATGAGCGTTATTAACGTTGATCGCTTACCAGCAGCCGGCCTATTTGCTAACTAAGTGAACAACGTTTTGATAGTCATTTCAATAAACTTCGAAATACATTACGTTTTATATATCTTAAATAAAAATAGTCAATTATACGAAAGCCGCAATGTATTCCGAAGTGTCTAACAAAACGTTGTAAGTTAGCAAATAGGCAGGCAGGTGACGCGATAGCTCAAAAGCAAAAAAAAATAAGTAAATGCGTTGACCGCACACATTTCTGCGTTTAGGGTTTGTCCGCGTTTTTCTGTTACGAAGACCATTATCGGTGCGAGTGGGGTGGCGACACGATGATTTAGCTTCCCTCAAAGCACTCGAAACGTGTCGCCAACCCTAACACTCGCCCCCATGATGGTCTTCGTAACGGACCAAACTAGTCGGCAAATCCGACGAATAAACTTTGAGTAAAACCGTGATTTTATAATCAACTAGCTTTCGCTCGCGGCTCCGCCCGCGTCAATGTCGATCCCTCGGGAACAGTACTTTTTCCCGGGATAAAATGTACCCTATGTCCTTCTCCGTACCCTAGATAACGTGTATGCAAAATTTCAGTAGTTCAGTATTTACAACGTGAAAGCGTAACAAACAAACAAACAAACTCACTTTCGCATTTATAATATTAGTAAGGATAAGGATTTATCTTACGTAAGTTTTTTTCAGTGTAGGCCAAATCCTCTGTCTGCTCTGGCCAAGTATGGCTCCGGTAGTACAGAGAGGGTCATGCTCCTGCAGTGGAGACTGAAAAGACCTGATGATGATGACGATGAAGTTTTTATACTATTATTTTTATTAGAGGCCAGAAAAAGCGTTCCATTACACTCTCTCCGTTATAAAAATCCAGTAAGTTGTGTACAAAGAAAGCATTAGGTACGTAAAGCGTGTGAAATTTACACGCTGTGATCCTCTTTGCTAAAGCCTATTAGGGTTGTCTCACCCCAGATTATATCATACGTCGCCTTGACAAGGCTCGCTACTGTTGCGTTCATGGGTAAGCATGCGTTGAAGAAATAATAATTTCTTCAACGCATTAAAGAAAAAAACAATAAAAAAGAGTTAAAAAATTGACTTCAATCAAATTACTGAACCGATTTTGATGAAATTTAAATAAGAACAACTTTAAAGTATATATTCTTTAAAAAAATACATATTTTAAAATCGGTTTGTAAATATTGGATATCTGAGGTAACAAACAAAAAAATAATACAACCGGACTAAAAAACTCCTTTTTTGTCGCTCTAAAATAACTGTTCCCGGCGAACTCAGTTTAGCTATTACTTTTTGTCGTAAATAATTCATATTTTAATAGTTATTCTACTTTTCGGGGTGATAATAAAACCAATAAGTCAAAGTTTATTAAAATCGGTTCACTTGTTCTTGAGTTATAAGTGTTCAAACCCGACGTAACCTTAATAGTATTGACATTCGTGTGGCTTACGGCCACGGCAGAATAGGTACTCAAAGGTTGCTTAAATAGTTAAACTCTATTTAACAGTTAATCAATGCTCAAGTCATACACTTAAGCATTGATTCATTTTTAAGAAGGTCCCAGTCAGGTCAATTAGGAAAATGATTTTTTATTAAATTGACCTGGGTCTTGGATTTTAAACTATTTTAAAATAAATTATCGTTGAGTTAGTAGCCCCGACATTAACGTTCACAACTTAGTGTGGGACTAGTTGTCTAATTCGTCTCTTTGTTAGCTTTGTACCTAATTATTGATTATTAAAGTATTTGAACGAATTGTTGCTGGTAATATCAAAGGTACATAGTAAAGTTTCGATTATTCTAAATAGACAAAATAAAATGAACTTATACGTTCAGGAATACTAATTAAATGTAGCACTTCTATATTTTCGGCCTAGGCCTCAGGCTGTGTATTTCACGTTAGAATAATCGAACGCTACAAGGCCAGGGATAAGGCTTAGTTTCTGTTTATCAAGTAAGAAAATCCAAAAGCTATAAGGCCACGAATCAAGTTAAGAATAACCAACTTATATGTAAATAATATTTCTTATATATTAATTCTGGATTAAGTCTTATTTTTTGGAAAATCATCATCATCATCGTGATCATCAGGTCTTTTTAGTCTCCAGTACAGAGGCACGACCCTCTCTGTACTACTAGAGCCATACTTGGCCAGAGCAGTCAGAGGATTTGACCTACACTCTCCACGCTGGCCAGACGGGTTGGAAAGGTCTCACAGTTGTTTATAAGCTTTGCTTAGCTTGTATTTCCTAAGTCGCCTTCTACGACATACACGGGAAGATTTAGAGTGGTCCTATTCTACTCTGCCGGATACCACACGGCTATTTATATATTATATATTTTGGAAAATGAATGTACGTTATTATATTATCAATATGAAAGTCAGTGGATAAATTCTGTACGTAACGAAACGTGAGTCGATTTTATTAAATGTTTTTCAAAACATTCAAAACCAATCAACGTAATACGAATGATCAGTCTTAAATATATCGATACATCAATCGGCCGCGTATCGGATCTATATGATCGATGCGGCAGATTTGGCATGCGAACTGACGATGCCAGATTGAGCGCAAGCTATATAAAGGTTATATAACAGTTGCTTATAGAAACTGTCAGTCGTGGGATTTGGCGCGAAACGTTTGGTGCAACGAACTCTAGAACAAACGTTTACAATAGTGTTATAATTTCATATGTATCTTTACTAATATTAGAAAGCTGAAGAGTTTGTTTGTTTAAACACGCTAATCTCAGGAACTACTGGTTCAAATTAGATAATTCTTTTTTTGTATTAGATAGTCCATTTATTGAGGAAGGCTTTAGGCTATAAAACATCACGCTGCGACCAAAAGGAGCGAGGCATCAATAAAAAATGTTTTGAAAACAGGAAAAATTATTCATCTTTACAAATTTTTCCTATTATTATGATTCCGTATGTACGCAGTATTGGCTCACGGTGTCTGAAGGTCTTGCAGTCTTGTGATGAGCTTGAGATTTTATTAAATTGATGACTGATCCCAAGCTGGTGGTAACTGCCAACCATCCTCTCTGTTGAAATTAGGATGTTTTTTAATTTCAATAGCCACACGAAGCATTCTTGGAATATATCTGTTTTCTTTTGCAATGACTTGAGGATTATCAAAACGCATGTAGTGGTTGGGTTTGTCTAAGGCATGTTCCGGAACGTTATCAATAAATATTGTAGGCGGTAGTTTTGTATAGTTCTTATAACACAAAGACAAATGTCAACTTAGTCTACCTGCGACCATGAAAACTGTAAAGTTTTCGAAACGTTAGGTGTAAAAATAAAAATAATACCGTTTATTTAAATCTGTCTCAGTTGTTCTAATGACCTTGGATTCATAGCTAAAGGAAGCCACGAGTAAAAACTAGCACATTTGGGCAATAAAACGCTCGCAATAAAACGAGACAAGCCTGGCACATGCTAAACCAGATCACTTAGCAGATTAGCGCGGTGGTTGTTTACTTGTTTACAAGACAAGGGCAGGGAGCTGCGGGAATATGTTGCCCATTGACGCTACAGGAGGAACGTGACTGCCCAAAATAGGAGGTGTTATGTTCTTAACAGTTTATGTGTCATATATTTTGATTTTCTAAATGCCTGAAGATTTTGTTTGTTTGTAATATCTTTATTTTATGAAAAGAAAAAACATGAAACATAAAAATAGTTAAGATGAAAAGTAAACATACAATGACGGAATCATCCCGTAAGGGCGCTTACACACGTACCACAACCACGCCACACACAACCACAACCACAACCAAAACCACACCCCGTAGTGGGGCTGTTAGTTTATATAAAAAACCGGCCAAGTGCGAGCCGGACTCGCGCACGAAGGGTTTCGTACCGTTATCTATAAAACGTCAAATGTTGTATATACAAATTTCATTTTGCGGTTGATTCCATACATTTTGTTCTCTCGTAAGTTGATCGAGTTGCATAAAAATAACTCTTAATCTTTGATACCGAGACCGCTACAGTTTTCATTGAAAGTACATACTTTGAGGTATATACTTACCACATTTTTTTTCAGAATTATTTATGTAATATTTTAAAAGTTACGGTGGGGGGACACCTCAAATTTTCACTTTGTATTAGATTATCTCAAGACTACGGGGTTTGATCTACATAGTTTCAAAGCAGTTTTTGTTGAATTTTGTAAGATATTTTCAACGATATCCCACACGTTAGGGTTAGGCCAAATTTTTTTTTTAAATTCACTTTTCGTTGTATGGGAGGGGCTGAAAATAAAATCATTTTTCATCATTTTAAAAACCAAGTTTTGGAACTTCAATATCTATCTCTCCACCAATTTTTGTGTCAATCGGTGCAGTAGCAGCGGGGTACGAGCCCGGACGGACAGACGGACGGACGGTCATGACGAAACTATAAGTTCCTTCTTCGTGGTTTCATGTGGACTACGGAACCCTAAAAACGGTTTATCTCAATCTCCGGCAAAACTACAAATCCTGTGGAAAAACGATATAAGGCAATCATGTAGGTAATAACAAGTTCTACTTCTTTTGTATTTACACTTTGTCATCTAACCTCAAAATGTATGTGAAAAATTCAAATACCCATAATTTTGTATTTTTATATTCTACAAAAATGTTTCTTTATTCATGAAATTTGATGAAATCTTACCTTTCTATACCTCCCCAACACACTGTAATTTTTTTGTGCAGCGATTATGACCAAAATTTAAGCTCCGTTATGGCCTGCAACATCATGGCACATAAGTAAGTGTCTTATTATTGTGTTTATAAGGCATCTTGAATCAAAACCTTGTAAGATATTTAACTGGAAACATCGGGAGTTCGGGACTCGAACTTATTTCGGCCTGGAATCGATCTAATCTAATAATATACTGATATCTATGGTGTGTATAAACTTATTTCGTATTTTTGCCGTAAATAGAAACAACCCTCCCCCATATCACATGAATACGACTTGAAGTATGTAAACAATACAGTCTTAGTATACATGTTCTCGCTTCTCATCGGAAGCCGTACAAACACTACTTCGCTAGCAATACGACGATCGATTGTACTCGTAATATCCAAATCGAGTGAATGTCAGTGTTTGTAGACGGAAATAAGTTATATTAATAAATTTATTAATATAATTTATTTCTAGACTTTTTCATCTTTATACCTAATTAGGTATAATGATTTTTAAGTATTGACAATGCTATCCTGTCTTATTCGGAACCTATTCAATACTCATCATCATCATTTCGAGTAGGTGTCACGGTCAATCGACCATGCACACCTTGGTGTCAGAGTTCTTCGGAACCGCCTCTCGGCCTCTGACGTGGTTCCTTTAACGACTACCAGATGGCAGCCGGGACCACCGGCTTAACGTGCCTTCCGAAGCACGGAATCATCTTTATTATCAGACAATCAGGTGATTCAAGCCTGCAATGTCCTAACCAAACTGGAAACAACTAAAGAAAGTATGCTTCCGGTGGGAATCAAACCCACGACCCCCGGGTCAACAGGCAAACGCCTTAACCACTGGACCACGGAGGCTGTTACCTATTCAATACTAACAATTAAAATGAAAACATTACACTTTTTGTTTAGAACAGTCGCGTTAAAAATCTAATTATTATTTAAACAACATTTATAATTATAGTACATGGAAAAACATGTGGGACAATAAATCAGGCTCAAATAAAATACATCGTTCGGGAATATCTCAAAAAGTCCACCTTTGTAACAAGTCCGTTGTCTGTCCGTCTGTAAACAAACACCGATCAAAGCCGCGTTCGAGATATTTGTTTTTAGACCGATGTTTTGGCCGAGTCGCATGGATCCAAGACTTTGAACGTCTGTCCGAGAACAAACGAACAAACAAATATTTTTGTTGATATCTTTCGCTCACTGCTCTGCTCGTATCAATGTCGATCCCTCGGAATAGTCCTCTTTATGCTTTTTTTTTATTTTATTTCTGTATGTTATTATTAGAATGTATATCAAAATTAAAATTATATGTTAAGTCCTTTATTAGAAAGAAATGTAGCTTATGTACTTCTTTGTACCTCGAACACATTGAGGATAAAATTCCGTGTATGTAAAATTTCATGACGATCGGTGCAGTATTTAAGTCGTGAATGCAAAACAAACAAACACACTATCGCATTCATAAAAAAAAACTTTTAGACAATTTTTTTAGCTGCGAAATTATAGGCTTCTTACCCGCTTTTCATCCCTGGGCTCAGACCCAGGAACTATTTATATATCATCATTTCGAGTAGGTTATCAATCGACCATAAACACCCTGTTGCCAGAGTTCTTCGGAGCTGCCTCTCGGCCTCTGACGTGGTTCGTTTACCGACTATCAGATGGCAGCCGGGACCAACGGCTTATTTATTTATCATCACCATCATCATCAGGTCCTTTTTAGTCTCCACTACAGGAGCACGACCCTCTCTGTACTACTAGGACCATACTTGGCTAGAGCAGCCAGAGGACTTGGCCTACACTCTCCATGCTGGCCAGACGGGTTGAAGAGGTGTCTTAGATATGTCTGAGATATTATTATGTTTATTTATGTAAGTAGTTAATTCTGTATTTCGTAGTTTCTGTTCTGAACTTTATCCTCTTTAAAAGCTCTAAACTAAATGACATAAAGCAATTCTAACTGAAAATGTAAATCCTAAGCGTAGCTGGCAGATTTCGTGAATTAAATATGCATAGTGGTTGAAGTGAGACCATATTTTTACACCTCTTGTGACGCGCAGTCTATTTGAAGAAAACCCCCTCGGTGTTCTTCAATGCTGGACTGGGAGAAAAGAAAAAACGTAGTATGTACCAGCTGCTTGTCTTCCCATGCAGATCGTAAAAGAGGATCGAGGGAAAAGGTGAGAATCTTGAATTATGTAAATAGGCGATGCGGCTAGCAATCCATCACTGTTTTGATTCCGTTTTCTACCTAACGCCCACCAACACGCTAAACGTGGCTTTAAAGTCTGACATGGTCAGACCTGGGCTTTGTCTACCCCGCAAGGGAAAAAGACGTGAAAGTATGTGTGTGTGTGTGATGGGGTTAATTATGAATTATTTTATATTTTTTTGTAAAATGTGTAGGAAAACTTCCTTTATGTTTATACAATGTGATGAACTCACTTTCACTAGATACCACTGGAGCCTTTTTCTGGAAAGAAAGGTATCCTATGTCGATCCCTGATCGTCAAACTATGTCCATACTAAATCGCATCTGAATGGGTTCAGTGGTTCAAGCGTGGAGAAGTTAAGCACAGACAGTTAAATTGTAAAAAAAAATTACGAACAATATGAGATAAGAAAGGTAAGGGTCTGGATTATCACGTTAAGCGTGTTGGTGGGCGTAAAGGTGGAAAACAGAATCAAAATAGTAATGGATTGCTAGCCGCATTGCCTATCGTCATGACATGACTGTTTAGATTTTCGCCCATCCTTTGACCGGCTTCTACGGTCTGGGGTAGAGAAGCAGCTGGCACATTCTACTTTTTTTATTTTCTCCCAGACCAGCATGAAAGAATACATAATATTTCTACATTAAAATAAATAGAATGTTATAAATATAATAAAGAAAATGTTTTAGACAGAGAATGAAAAGTCTTAATTCATCCTAATTTTGCAAATGAAATACGCATAGTGGTTGAAGTGGCGATATTTATATCCCTCTTATGACGCTCAGCCTGAACGAGCTATGGGGTCGATTAGGACGTCGGGGTTTAGAGCAGGCTTAAATTGTGAGATTCATTTAATATTTGACAAAAATTAAGCCTTTATTGAGTGAATTTATTCCAAGATTAATTTAAGACTCTTCGGCTTATTTATTATGAGCGTCAAGGCATCATCATCGTCAACATTTCAGGCTTAAGAAGTCCACTGCTTGGCGGTCTCAAGATATTTTTGGTTCTATGGTAGCTATAGAACGAAACGCCTCTTATTATTAGATGGCTCAAAATCAAAGTCAAAGATTTTTATTCAAAATTGGATACATCTATCTCTTTTTGAACGTCATATTTGTATTTGTTATATTTAGGTTCTCTGTGGTAATATGTAACTATTATTTGGCCTTAATTGTGTACTTGTATAGCCTATATATTATATAAATTGTAACGCTGTTTGTTTACCAATAAACGAAAATAAAATAAAATAAAATAGATACATATATAACATACCAACAGCCTCCGTGGTCCAGTGGTTAAGACGTTTGCCTGTTGACCCGGGGGTCGTGGGTTCGATTCCCACCGGAAGCATACTTTGTTTAGTTGTTTCCAGTTTGGTTAGGACATTGCAGGCTTGAACCACCTGATTGTCTGATAATAAAAATAATTCCGTGCTTCGAAATGCACGTCAAGTCGTTGATCCCGGCTGCTGGTAGTCATTAAAGGAACCACGTCAGAGGCTGAGAGGCGGTTCCGAAGAACTCTGACACCAGGGTGTGCATGGTCCATTGACCGTAACACCTACACGAAATGAATGAATGATATACACATTATAAAAATACTAGCTGTTGCTCGCGACTTCATCCGCGGAAATTTCTGTTATTATGATTAATTAGTCTTTTTCTTAGTATAGATGAGTACTTTTCCCCCGTTTTCAAAACATTTTTTATTAATGCTTCGCTCCTTTTAGTCACAGCGTGATGTTTTATAGCCTAAAGCCTTCCTTGATAAATGGACTATCCAACAAAAAGATTTTTTCAATTTGAACCCGTAATTCCTGAGATTAGCGCGTTCAAACAAACAAACAAACAAACTCTTCAGCTTTATAATAGTAAAGAATATAGACATTCAGTCACACTTCAAAACGCCGCAAAAATACTCATTTTGACAAATAAATAAACATTAAACAGATCTTGTTAGATCTAACAGCTGAGTCAAGTGCGAACTCCCGCGTATTTCCGAAGACAAAATAGAAAAACAAAAGATGTTACAACCGGACGTAACTCATCGTCCACCGGACGTCGGGGAATTCGGGGACATGCGAAAATATAACGCAGTGATTTCATTTCACGAATTTCTTACTGAGTCTACTTACATTTACATTCAAGAGTACAATCTTTTTCTAATGATTTCGCGATTGTCACACATTTAAATTACACACATACACATTATTACATCGATATTATCACGTGTCTTATTCCCTTGCGGGGTAGACAGAGCCCAGATCTTAAAGACCTAAAACCCGCGTTTAGCTTGTTGGTGACTACCACCGTGGTCTAGTGGGTAAGGCGTTTGCCTGTAGACCCGGGGGTCGTGGGTTCGATTCCCACGGAAAGCATACTTTGTTTAGTTGTTTCCGGTTTGGTTAGGACATTGCAGGCGTGAATCACCTGATTGTCTGATAATAAAGATGATTCCGTGCTTCGGAAGGCACGTTAAGCCGTTGGTCCCGGCTGCCATCTGGTAGTCGTTAAAAGAACCACGTCAGAGGCCGAGAGGCCGTTCCGAAGAACTCTGACACTAGGGTGTGCATGGTCGATTGAACATGACACCTACTCGAAATGATGATGATGAGCTTGTTGGTGCATTAGGTGAAACACTACAATAGCTAACTAATATTGCTAGCATCATTTTTATCATTTCTCATATTTTCGCCCATTCCCTCAAACGGCTTTTACAATCTGCGCGGGATGAAAAGCAGCTGATACATTCATTCTACGTTTTTCTTTTCTCCCAGACCAGCAATATATAAGAATAATAAATTAAAGGTGTTACATATTTAAACGGTTAGCAGAATATTCGTATATTTGTTAGCAAACGTAGTCGGTCAGCTGAAATGGCTAGTTGGGCAGCAACTTTTGGTCAGCAAAACGTCTTTTCTGCCATCAGTCGTTCCGAGTAGTCATAAAAAAATAAACTGAACCTAACATCTTTTCTGCCCTCAGTCGTTCCAGGTGGAAAGCCAAAGATTATCCTAATATTTTCTCTGCTGCCCCAATTGTATAATTTGCTGCCCAAATAATTATTTAGCTCAACTAATTACTTTCCATAAATAAATCCAAATGAACCTCCCACAAGAACACATCGCTATGCATAGTTTTTATAACACAAAAGACAAATGCTACCTATGTCTTACCTGCCTGCCACCATGAAAACTCCAAAGTTTTCGCAACGTTAGGTGTCAAAATAATGTAATAACTGTATTGAGTGATCTAAGTTAATGTACAATCTTTTTGTTTTTATCTTTTCAATTAAGGTCGACTACCAAGCTCAGGCCATATGATGGTAAGCGATCACTGCTGCTCACGAACAACTCAACACGCGGGGTGTGACAATAGCGTTGCCGGCCATTCAAGAAGACAGGGACTCGTTTTGTGAAGGTTCCAATGTCGTATCGATTCTTGAATACCACTGCTGGAAGTTCATTCTGCAATTTAATCATAGTGGCAGGAAGTTTCTATTAAAACATACGGTGGTCAACTGCCAGTTATCCATTTCATATCCTTGGTCTTTTCTTCCATGTTGGTCTGGGAGAAAAGAAAAAACGTAGAATGTGCCAGCTGCTTCTCTTCCCGCGCAGATCGTAAGATCCGATCGAGGGAATGGGCGAAATTCTGCGGTCAAGTCAATAGGCGATGCGGCTAGCAACCAATCACTATTTCGATTGCGTTTTCCATCCACACGCACTCCAACATGCTAAACGTGGCCATTAAGTCTTATAGACCTAGGTTCCGTCCACCCCGTAAGGGAGAAAGACGTGTTACTATGTATGTGTGTATGTATATCCTTTGGTGGAGGCCTATGTCCAGCAGTGGACATAGGCCTCCCCCAAGGATATGAAATCCAACTCAGATATTTATTTGACGATTATTATACAAAGATGTTATACGTTATTGTTAAATACCCCTAATCGCTTTTGAAATTTATTGCTACACTAAAGAAATTAACAAATACTTGAGCTCAGTACATTAAATGTACATTTTCATTTCCGGTAAATTTGATTCGGATCGTAAATATACCTTTTATTTGTTTATAAATAAACGATTTTAAATACTGCATACGATCAGCTCCAGGAAGCCATGACTGATTTTTAAACAATGATGACTTATGGCGTCTTGTTGGTACTGAGTCCGTGGGTGGTCTCCTTTCCTTTGAAATAGAAAGTAAGGAAATTGAAGTTATTACTTTCGGAATATCGAATGCAAAGGGACATTTCCTTTAATTTGGTTTTTGTTTGTTACTTCATACTCCGTTAGTTATGAACAGATTTAAAACAATATTTTTATCTTTGCTATACTTTCGAATTTCGTGTCGCCGGTCTGCTGTTAAATCTGCTGTTATTTCTTCCTTTTTCTAAAAACTTAAAATTCAAAACGTTTATTCAATATAGGTTTCTTTGAACACTTATTAATTGTCATATTTCACTTCTCAACAATTGTTGACGTAAAAAATTTACTTATGGCTAAGTTTAACGCCGCTTCCAAAGCGGAGTGCAGAAGAAGCGGCAACAAACTGCACAGCGCATTTTCTCCAAGGACGACAACTCACAATTTATGAAAATCTTAGAAATTAAGTATGTGGACTGAGTATACATTGGTATATTTAATATTATTAAAGTTGCCTTATTTCAAGACTATAACATATAGCTGATCTGTGTTCTTTTTTTAAATAATTTAAATCCCTAATCGAAGCATCCATCATCAAAACTTGTTTTTACTAATTGGAGTCGGCCATTTGCAAATTATTTATTATGAAACATTTGCCTTTGATCTTATATATGTAGAGGCGCGACGAGAGATACAGCATCTCTACCGAACATTAATCTACATATAGACGGTGGTGTAACGTCGATTTGTTTATATTTATCAACGCACTGAAGAAATCTTCATCATAAATGCATTCGACTATTTTTACCTAGCTTTTATTTAGTTTTACCTGTCCTGATGCTAGTCTGTAACCAAATCTTGCGTGTAAAATTTGATCCACTTCCCGGTTACCGCTTGAGCTAAAATTTTGCATGCATGTTGAAATTGGATGATAATTTATAGAATACTAGCTTTCGCCCGCGGCTCCGCCCGCGTCAATGTCGATCCGTCGGGAATAGTACTTTATCCCGGGATAAAAGGTAGCCTATGTCCTTCTCCGTACTCCAGAGAACGTGTATGCAAAATTTCATGATGATCGGTTCAGTAGTTACGGCGTGAAAGCGTAATAAACAAACAAACAAACTCACTTTCGCATTTATAATATTAGTAAGGATTAAATAATAAAAAGACAAACATTTCTAATCACAGTGTCTTTATTCAAATATACATAGTGAAATTTTTATCGTTTTGGACCCTTAAAGGGGTAACTCAGACCATCAAAATGACCAACTTTTCCAATAGGAATAATGTTGGGAACTCAAAAAAATATCGACATTCCCATACAAAATTGCCGGGCGGGGCGGAACTCTTTTGTATGGAAATGACGAATTTTATTTGAGTTCCCAGCATTGGTCCCATAGAAAGTTTTATATATTGATGGTCTGAGTCACCCTTTTAAGGGTCCAAAACGATCAAAATTTCACCATTTATATACAATTTAAAATAAAATAACATAACAACTAAAAATAAATAAAAAATAATATATATTTAAAAATAAAATAGTCCGGGTAGATTGTTGCCTCGCGGTAGCGTGACCGGAAGGCTGGCAGTTTTGCCACGTTGGATGGCAATGCTGATCTTTTGGCCAAGATATAGACCAGCCTTCTGGTCACGGGAGATTATCTTTAAAATCTTAAATGTTATAATTATTAGAAAACTACGTGTGATATAATAAAACAAAATAATATTTTTATAAATGTTTGTACCTCAATGATTAAAAATTAAAAGATATGAAAGAAAAAAATTGCATATTTCACTTTTACATTTTTAATTTCACAACTTTAAAAAAAACTAATAAAAATCCACTTTTAATTAAAACTAACGCGAGATAATAACATTATTTATATGTGAATTACGGGTTACTCGCGTACGAAGTCAGCTACAGGCCGACATGTTTCAACCTCATCCGGAGGTCTTTCTCAGGACGAATGTGAGCCGAGACGGGCGGACACGGAGTCGTCCCGATTCGCACTCGGATAAGGTTTAAACATGTCGGCCTACAGCTGACTTCGTACGAGAGCAACCCTTAATTCACATATAAATAAAATCCTCTTCATTTACTCCGTCCAATATTAAATCTAAATACCTAGATATAACGCATAATACACATCTGTGTGTAAAAATCAACTATAAATTTTCCCTTGCACTTGATCAGGCAGGAAAGTCATAATATTTCAAGCAAAGCCGCAGTGGAAGCATCTATTTCGGGGCGCGCATAAAAATGCCAATGTACACATTATCGGAACAAACTCCATCCGGAGTCGATGACTTACAAAGGAACAAATAAGTTCCCGCGACTGTACTAAAGGAGACTTTACACTTAAATTGTAATTTAATATTAAAATAGGATGTTGGCCGATAAATCGTAGGTTTATTTAATAACCGCGTGTACAGTAAGTTTAATTTGCCTAATCGACGTTTTCGGTGACCTAAGGACAGGCGAGCATTTTGGTTCAAGATTGAGTCTGGCCATCCAGCGAGGAAATACCGTCAGCGCCCTGCCAGCTGACCGCTGCGATTTGGCATCCATATTTAATTTAATTTGATGTGTTTTATAAATTAATTTTATTTTTAATTTAATTTAAGTTTTAGTTTATAATTTTAGTTTTTAGTTCTTTTATGATTATAGAAAATAGTATATTTATCTAGAACAGAATATTTAGTTATACATGATTTACATTATCGGAACAAACTCCATCCGGAGTGGATGACTTACGAAAGAACAAATAAGTTCTCCCGACTTTTGTTAAGGAGACTTCACACAGCAATGCCATTTAACATCAAAATAAGATATTGGTCGATAAATCCTATCTACGAGTACATTTACCATGTGTACAATAAGTTTAATTTATCTAGAATATAATATTTAGCTGTACTTGACTATAAAAATGCCAATGTACACATTATTGGAACCAATTCCATCCGAAGTCGATGACTTACAAAGAATCTAATAAGTTCCTGCGGCTGTACTAAAGGAGACTTTACACTTGAATTGTAATCCGCGGCTCATCAAAGCGCCTAAATTCTATCGATTTTGCTCTCCCCATACATACTATTGATGAATTGTACTACTAACATTTATTTATTAAGTTATATAGAAATACAAGTTACAATATGCCAAAAGTAAAAATAATTAAGAAAAAAGAAAACTTTTATTAAAGTCAAAAAGACCGCAAGGGAAAAGCGTTGTACCAGGTAAGATTTTCCTCTCCAACCATGACCCTCTCTGTACTACCGGATATACCATACTTGGCCAGAGCAGACAGGGGATTTGGCCTACACTCTCCACGATGGTCAGACGGGTTGGAGAGGTCTCATTGATGTTTATGAGCTTTGTTTAGCTTGTATTTCCTAAGTCGCCTTTTACGACCATCATGGGAAGCCTAGGAGTGATCCTATTCTACTATGCCGGAAACCACACGGCTATATTTGTGTATCAAATATTATACACGGTGAAATTTTTATCGTTCTGGACCCTTAAAGGGGTGATTCTGCCCATCGATATGAACAACTTTTCCTATGGGGCCAAAGCTGGGAACTCAAATAAAAAAATGGGCAGTTCCATACAAAAAAATTCGACCTCACGGTCAATTTGTATGGAAACGTCAACAACATTTTTTAGTTAACAGCATTGGTCCCATAGGAAAAGTTGTTCATATCAACGGGCTGAATCATCACTTTAAGGGTTTAACACGATTACATTTTCACCGAGTATATCATACAATGTCGGTTTTTCTACAAAAAGTGTGCAATCTCCTTTACAATCCGAAGCCACTCTCGATTTAGGATGTACCGACTGGGATTCTTTGATCGCATTCTCACATTTGTTTGCACGCGTGTCCATAAAGCAGTGTCAATAATCTTCTAATCTCATCGATTTTAGTGGATATCTGTAGATGAAACGTTTAGTTCTTTTTATTTTCCGCTGTGGATATGCACGATATTCTTGGAGGATTGTTTTAAGAATCATCTATACTATATACTATAATAATATTATAAAGCTGAAGAGTTTGTTTGTTTGTTTGTTTGAACGCGCTAATCTCAGGAACTACTGGTTCAAATTGGAAAATTCTTTTTGTGTTGAATAGTCCATTTATTGAGGAAGGCTTTAGGCTATCATACATCACGCTGCGATCAATAGGAGCGAAGCATCAATAAAAAATGTTTTGAAAACGGGGGAAAATTATTCATCTATACTAAGAAAAAACCTAATTATTCATAACTAGCTTTCGCCCGCGGCTCCGCCCGCATTAATGTCGATCCCTCGGGAATAGTACTTTTTCCCGGGATAAAAGGTAGCCTATGTCCTTCTCCGTACTCCAGAGAACTTGTATACAAAATTTCATGATGATCGGTTCAGTAGTTACGGCGTGAAAGCGTAACAAACAAACAAACAAACAAACAAACAAACAAACAAACAAACAAACAAACAAACAAACAAACAAACAAACAAACAAACAAACAAACAAACAAACAAACAAACAAACAAACAAACAAACAAACAAACAAATAAACAAATAAACAAACAAACAAACAAACAAACTCACTTTCGCATTTATAATATTATTAGTAAGGAAGTAAGGATAAGAATAATAGAAATTGCCGCGGACGAAGTCGCGGGCAACAGCTAGTCAAACATATAGCGACGATATATCGGCACATTCTTTATTGTGATAATTCACGCTAAGTATTACTTCACTGGAATATGAATAGATTATACATATAAACCTTTTCCTTGAATCACTCTTTCTTTTGCTGAAAACTGCATTAAATTACGTTGAGTAGTTTAAATGATCTAAGCAACAGCGGAGAAATGTATAAACATAGTCAGCCGTGTGGTACCCGGCAGAGTAGAATAGGACCACTCCAATCTTCCCGTGGATGTCGTAGAAGGCGACTTAGGAAATACAAGCTAAACAAAGCTTATAAACATCTGTGAGACCTCTCCAACCCGTCTGGCCAGCGTGGAGAGTGTAGGCCAAGTCCTCTGGCTGCTTTGGCCAAGTATGGCTCTAGTAGTACAAAGAGGGTCGAGCTCCTGTAGTGGAGACTTAAAAGGACCTGATGATGATGATGATAATATAAACATGAAGAAGAAAATATACCTAACAGATCCATACATACATATCATACCTCTTTCCTATAGGGGTAGGCAGAGACTAAGGAAATCAACCACGCTTGCTACGGTCCTTATGAACCTTTCTTGCCTCATCTACATTCATCACTCTCTTCATACACGCTATACCTAACATCCTTATCCTTACTAATATTATAAATGCGAAAGTGAGTTTGTTTGTTTGTTTGTTACGCTTTCACGCCGTAACTACTGAACCGATCATCATGAAATTTTGCATACAAGTTCTCTAGAGTACGGAGAAGGACATAGGCTACTTATTATCCCGGGAAAAAGTACTAACCCCGAGGGATCGACATTGACGCGGGCGGAGCCGCGGGCGAAAGCTAGTCCACGATAAAGTTACAACATAAATGCGAAAACACTTCTATCCGTCCTTCTATCTATCAGACCGTCTCTTACTACATCTTTACGTTTCAACCAATTGAAATAAATAAATTTGCCAGTATAAACAGCATTGATAAGTTACTACAAAATGATACTTTAACTGCCTCCGTGGCCCAGTCGGGGGTCGTGGGCTCGATTCCTACGGGAAGCATACTTTGTTTAGTTGATTCCAGTTTGGTTAGGACATTGCAGGCTTGAATCACCTGATTGTCTGATAATAAAGATGATTCCGTGCTTCGGAAGGCATGTTAAGCCGTTGGTCCCGACTGCCATCTTGTAGTCGTTAAAGGAACCACGTTAGAGGCCGAGAGGCGGTCCCGAAGAACTCTGACACCAGGGTGTGCATGGTCGATTAACCGTGACACCTACTCGAAATGATGATGATAAAATGGTAAAGTGACTAGTAACGTGGAAAGGCTCTACCTACCTTGCTTTTTCCGACTGTTATGCAATTGGACCTCCACCATTACACATCCACAGTTAAGTAAATTTAAACAAAGCTTCAGATAAACAAAGGTTAACTTAATTATAGGAAACATTAATGGGTTAGTTTCCTGGGTCGTAAAAATAACATAACAATTAGTCCGTCAGTTAGACAATCAAAAAATATTGGACACGTATTTTTTCTTTTGTCAAATAAACAATAAATAATAAAGATAAAGCGCCTCAAAGTTTAGGAGTGGGGGCTCGTGACGTCAAAGTTTGCTAAAAATTGTAGCAAACTATGACGTCACGCGGAACTTCAAAGGGCTATATCTTTATCATTTTTTGTTTAATCGATAAAAGAAAAAATACATGTCCAATATTTTTTGAATATCTAACTGACGGACTAATTATATTTTTTTAGGAAACTAGCCTATTGCACACGGAAAGGATTTACAATAACAATCGGAAGCGTATAACGTAAACATTGAACTCGTCTGCATGCGAGTGTAAACAGGAATCGCATTTCAGAAAAAAAGTTCTAATGCATCGAACTTAAAGCCCTCGGACTATGCTCGGCGTTTCTCTGCGAGATCGAATCAGAAACGAGGAGATCCGTAGAAGAACAAAGGTCCATCTTTCCACCATTTCCTCCCCTATGTCCTTTCCCCAACTCCTTGGAAGGCCGGCAACGCTCCTTTTACACCCTGGTGTTACAGTTGTCCATGGGCAGCGCTGGTCGCTTACCATCAGGTGACTCGCTTGCTCGTTTGCCGCCCTATAATAAAAAAAAAGGTCACCGACATAGCTTAGCGCATTAGCTTTTTGAAGTGGCACTGGGATAGGCACATAGCACAAAGAACCGATGGCCGATGGGGCAGAAAGGTGCTCGAATGGCGACCATGTACCGGCAAGCGCAGCGTTGGACACTCACCGACCGGGTGGTCGGATGACCTAAACAAGGTCGCAGGAAGACGCTGAATGCAGGCCGCTTCCAACTGGTCATATTGGAAATTCTTGGGGAAGGCCTTTGTCCAGTGGACTTCTTGCGGCTGAGATGAGATAATAAAGCCCTCGGTACATGGGTACACTGGATGGTATTTCATTTTGTACAGCAACTGCCAGCATTGTAAAACGTTGTGTTAGTCACTTAAAAATACATTGCGGCTTTCGTATTTTTTATGATGTAGGACGGCAAACGAGCAAGCGAGTACGGTAAGCGACCAGCGCTGCCCATGGACAACTGCAATACCAAGGTGTAACAGAAGCGTTGCCGGCCTTTCAAGGAGTTATGGGAAGGAAATGGGGAGGGGAGGGGGATGGATAGGACGCCGGCTCTCTCACTCACCGAACGAAGCATAGAATCGGTAAAGCTTCTACTCAAACGTTGATTTTCTGTAAGAGTGTGGTACTTCCCCGGACGAGCCGGCCCATTCACGCTACTAGCAAAAATGAATTTCGCCGGTAGCGTGGCTCTACCACACCACAACTAAAATATCGTATGATTGACGAGTTTTATTTATGTATTTTGAAGTAACTATCGAAACGTTATACAATAGCAAATAGGCCGGCTGGACAGGCTAAATTTGGTGGTTCCCTTTTTAGGCACAAATGTAGTGTTAGGTGCGGAAATGAGATAGAAAAGATCACGCGCAGGCTCTCTTCCGTAGACGACGGCTCATCATCATTTCGTGTAGACACCTACACGGTCAATCGACCATGCACACCCTGGAGTCAGAGTTCTTCGGAACCGCCTCTCGGTCTCTGACGTGGGTCCCTTAACGTGCCTTCCGAAGCACGGAATCATCTTTATTATCAGACCATCAGGTGATTCAAGCCTGTAATCTCCAAGCTAGAAACAACTAAATAAAGTATGCTTCCCGTGGGAATCGAACCCACGACCACCGGGTCTACAGGCAAACGCCTTAACCACTGGACCACGGAGATGGCTGTACGAGCGACATTCAAAAATAGTGTTAATCGATAATTACACCGCATATAGTTTTGTATGTATTTCGCATATTTCTGAGTTATCTAATTGTACTAGTATAGTACAGTCCATTGTTAGGTTTTATTTAGGTACTAAGCTTAAATTATGCTGGTCTAGTCGAATAGTAAAAAATAGAATGTGCCAGCTACTTCTCTTCCCGCGCAGATCGTACAAGCCGATCAAAGGATGGGTGAAAATCTGAGGATACATGTTACTAAGCGATGCGGCTAGCAACCCATCAGTATTTTGATTCCGTTTTCCACCTATACGCCCCAAACATGGCTTTTAGATATTACTAGCTTTCGCCCGCGGCTCCGTCACTGTCGATCACTCGGGAATAGCACCTTTTCCCGGGATAAGAGGTAGCCTATGTCCTTCTCCGTACTCCAGAGAACTTGTATGCAAAATTTCATGATGATCGGTTCAGTAGTTACGGCGTGAAAGCGTAACAAACAAACAAACTCACTTTCGCATTATAATATTAGTTAGGATATATAGGATAAGGATCAGTAGAATAACAAAATAAGGAAATATATTTCTTAAGACGGTGCTGCACGAAATTGTAAAAAAATAACGTGTTATTATAACGTTTATCCTTACTAATATTTATATTATTAGTAAGGATAAACTTGGGCCCTGTCGACCCCGCAAGGGACATAGACGTGATAGTATGTATTTAGTTCATAATATGGGCATTTTAGTAAAGTTGACATAGTGTTACATTTTTACCAAAATTATAACCGAAAGTAGTTTTTTTTCCTCACTAGCGTTTCGCCAGCAACACAGAAAATCGCAGATATTTCGTAAGACAAGGGAATCGGGAGATTTATGGCCGAAGACATAAAAACGCCGTCCTTGAATGTATGACAAAATTTATAAACAGTAATCATTACTTCATTGTAACCAATAGTGGCTATAAAACGTAATAAATGCCGCAAATACATAAGATTATTAAACTTGTCTAAACAATGATGTAAGTATATCTGTACTGTAAACAAGGCTGGCAGCGTAAAATCATGAATTTTAATCCTTATCCTTACTATAATAATATTATAAATGCGAAAGTGAGTTTGTTTGTTTGTTACGCTTTCACGCCGTAACTACTGAACTGATCATCATGAAATTTTGCATACAAGTTCTCTGGAGTACGGAGAAGGACATAGGCTACCTTTTATCCCGGGAAAAAGGGACTATACTACTATTCCCGAGGGATCGACATTGACGCGGGCGGAGCCGCGGGCGAAAGCTAGTTCAATATATTTTGTGTTTTATTTTTGCATTTACATTTTTTGCATTCACAATGCTGATTTTGATCATCATCAGGTCCTTTTTAGTGTCTTCTACAGGAGCACGACCCTCTCTGTACTACTAGGGCCATACTTGGCCAGAGCAGCCAGAGGACTTGGCCTACACTCTCCACGCTGGCCAGATGGGTTGGAGAGGTCTCTTAGATGTTTATAAGCTTTGTTTAGCTTGTATTTCTTAAGTCGCCTTCTACGACATCCACGGGAAGACTTGGGACTACTCTGCCGGAAACCACACGGCGGCTATTTTGATATCTACTTTTATTAAATTAAGAATTTCAAGCGGGCGGGATTTGAACTAACGACCTTAAGTTTATGTACGACATAAGGTCGCTGGTTCAAAACCCGCCCGCTTGAAATTTTTTCACCATATTTTATTTCTTAATTTAATAAGAGTTTAAAATTTAATTCGATCTCTATCCGTTTGGCCGTCAGAGGAACTATGACAAAAAAGTCTCAGTTTCGATTCCGTTCGGTCCCCCCTTTATTACGAACGGTCATTTTCATCAAATCAGTGTATATTACGTTCAATTTAAGTTAAGGCGATTAGAGTCCTCAATGACCTTGGGCGTTTGAGCTCCTCGCCCCGCGCCACAACCGCGCACCCCGCACGAAAACATCGATCAAAGACTACACGGCCGTAGGTAGGACAGATGAGCGCTTCATACATTACTGCCTATTTTTTTGAACTTTTATAAACGTATTTATATTTATTTATTTCGACTAGAATAGTTTGATTGCCTAAGAATTGATTGAGTAGAATAGTTTAATTAATAAGCGACCTAAGTCATTATTTGACTTGCAAAAAAAAAGCAGAGGCGCACTTACAATTCTGTTCTACTTGATTCTATACTTAAACAGAAGCCAAAAATATACTTTGCAGTTTTTATCATAACTGTGTCATTGCCATTCGACATTTCGATTCGACACATCATTCCCTCCGTATTAGCAGGGCTTATTACTACCTATTTATTCCTAGTTAGACTATTTTAATTATGTGTCGGGGTCAGCCGGGCAGGACTTTGGAGTAGACGTCTTCAAAAACGAGTAATTTATAAAATAGCACCCTTTTCAAAAAAAGCTTATCTCAAAATCTATTAAAAAACGCATCTAAATCCGTTGTGTAGTTTTAAAGATCTAAACATACATAGTAACAGACAGCGGAAAGCGACTTTGTTGTATAAGTATGTAGTGATATAAAATGAAGAGGGTCTTTTCATATGTTGACTTTTCCTCTCTTGACAAAATATCAGTTTTAATTTTTTTTTTCGGTTGGTAACATTGAAATTAAAAGATAGTAGTGCAGGATTACTTAAAACATATAATTCCAAAATTTTTGAAATCTGTCATCATCATTTCGAGTAGGTGTCACGGTCAATCGACCATGCACACCCTGGTGTCAGAGTTCTTTTGAACCGCCTCTCGGCCTCTGACGTGGTTCCTTTTAACGACTACCAGATGGCAGCCGGGACCACCGGCTTAACGTGCCTTCCGCACGGAAGCACGGAATCATCTTTATTATCAAACGATCAGGTGATTCAAGCCTGCAATGTCCTAACCAAACTGGAAACAACTAAACAAAGTATGCATCCGGTGGGAATCGAACCCACGACCCCCGGGTCAACAGGCAAACGCCTTAACCACTGGACCACAGAGGCTGTTTGTGTCGTGTGGCTGTGTTGAAATCTGTACATACCAATGAGTACTCTTGATGTCTCTAATAATTTAATAATAGTTCTGATTAAATTCATAGCTGCATATTTAAAAAATATTTTCTCAGATTGTGCCAAAACAAAAAAAAAAATCGAATACACAACATTTGAAAAGAACCACCTCAAGTATACTGACAGCATACAGGTACTATTTTAAAAAAATACATACAATATATAGCACATACTCGTATTTAATTTTTCTGTGTAGTTTTGTTCTTCGTTTTTTTCAGACTATTGTAACACTATTTAAGGTTTTTACGAGTAGGTTTAGTTTATGCGATTAAGTATGTTTTTATATGTTTAGTAAAAAAATAATTTTAATTTATTTAAATTAATTCAGATGTCTTCAATAAATCTACAATTGATAAAAAAATAAATAAAGTCTATGGGAAATTGAATCAGGTAGAAACACAGTTGCGGTGAACTTTGACCACCGCAGGCACGCACGACCGTAAAGAGCGCTGCCGTCCTTTGAAAGCACCTAAACTAGTTTTCGGAGAAAATGACGTCATTGAACGTTCGCAGATGGACGCCGCAATCCTTGAAAATCATACCTTAACTCAGAATACAGAAATTCCTAAGTTTAAAATATGCGATGTTTTTTACTGTGGCTGCCGCCCTTATATGGGTTTGCATCGTGGAATTGAAAATGAAAAGGATCGCAATCTGTTATGAGCTAAGTATTCCGGAATATTCTTCTTGTACATCGGAGTGATTACTAGGTTTTAGAGGATGCTTATCGTCTTAGCGGTAGACGTCTAGTTTAACCACGCATTTTTGCCAAAAATGGACACTTTGCGAAAACGCTTAGTAGCGTTTTCGCAAAGTGTCCATTTTTGGCAAAAATGCTTGGTTAAACTAGACGTCTACCGCTAAGACGATAAATTATACTACAATAAATAATTTAAAATCTTATCTGGGGATGCTCGAACTAAACTTTTAAATTATATCTCTGTTCAAGCTTTCATCATCGCATATTTCTTCGATTATTATTTTTGAGGCATTCTGATCCACCTAAGTACAATTTGAATCTCAATCGAACGTCGTAAATGCGCTAAATAAACACAGCGAAGTTAAATTACATATTACTTTTAAAAGTAAGGTTCATTATTTTACACTAATAGATAATATTTAGGTAGATAACGAAACGAGCGAGATATCGAACGAGCGCGAACTACACTACAATACAATTGTACCGTCTGACTGCACTACTCTATGAACATATTTATATCGTCTCAACACACACAAACAAAGAGAAAATACGTTAGATCGCCCGTAAAAAATTGGCAGCGAGTGACACAGCCTCCCCGTTTGAATGCCAGCGGACGACTGCCGCCTGCGCCCGCGCAGGTCACCCTCAACAACAAAACGTCGGAATTCATCTTTTTAAATAGAAAAACATGTTTGATTGCCAAAAGCATCGTGTTATTCAAAGAACAAAGAAATCTTAATTTATTAGTGCAAAAATATTTTAAAATATCATAGCCATTTGGGAGCAGTAGGAAATTAAAGTAAAAAATCGATGCCCCGTAATTATTTTTTTAATACACAATAAAAAGACGTAAAGAAAAATTGAACATGTTGAATAAAGTCCTTGAACTGTTGTATCACATATATTTTTTTCAACTATTCCTGGCCAGCAATAAAAGAGGAGTAGGCTTTACAAAATGCTTATTTGACGGCGATTGAGGGATCTAATCGCCTTAAGCGCAAATTATTTAAGAGCTGGCTCCCATAGGCCAAAGAAATGCTTTAGTACAGCAGATAAGAAATCGACACATTAGTTTTTGTTTTAACCTTTTCAAACAATATACAGGGTGAAATTTAATACATTAGCATACGTTTAAGGAGTGACTCAGACCACGAATCTGAACAACTTTTATTATGGGACCAACTCCGAAGTTGCAAATCGATAATCAGCTGTTCCATATATTTTGGCCAAGTAAATATTCAACTTTTGTATGAAAAAGCAGATAATTTTATCACGATGTCGAAGTTGGTCCCTGTATATTTAAAAAAATCGATATAGGTACTAGCTGTTATGATAGTCGACGTCAGTGAATTAGTATACAGCGTGTAAATGTACTCTCGACATTCTCTTAAAGGGGTGACTCAGACCATCTAAATGAACAACTTTTCTCATGGGACCTATGATGGGAACTCAAAAAAATTTCGGCATTTCCATACAAAATAGTTTAGCCGCCCGGAAAGTTTGTATGGAAATGTCGTTTTTTTTTATTTCCCAGCATTGTTCCCGTAAGAAAAGTTGTTCATATTGATGGGCTGAGTCACCCCGTTAAGAGAACGGCGAGGGTTTATTTATACGCTGTATAGTAGGTAATAGTACACAGTTGCATGCTAAGGTACCTAATGTTTTTTATTATAGGTATTTCTGACTGTTTTTCTAAATGTTTAAGTCAACATATTTTTTTTTTTTATTTATTTATTTGCATCAGGCAACAGAATACTTATAAAATATTACAGGCCCATAGAATATACATATACCTTACAGACTAACATACATATAAATATAATATAAAACTTAAAAAGCTACATTCCACGTTGAGCCAGCGACGTGTTGCGCGTCATCGGAGTGTCGGGTATCGTTCCGCGAAAACGGCGATACACCACACCCTTCGGCCAGAACTTGTCGTCCATGAAAGTCGCCAGCTTCTCCGTCGGGACCCGCACCACAAACGACGTGAAGTTCACGTCATGGCGCGACTCCAACTTGACGACCCTCGGCGTGATGTTGGTCTTCACGCTGACGTATTCCACCACTTCCTCTGCCTTGGTAGAGTGGAAGAGTCGGGACACGTACATCTGCGTCGTCGGGATGGCTGGACGCAGCAGATGGTTGGCTCCTGTTGGTGACATATACATAAAACTAAGCGTTTAGATATTTTTTAATTTACTTCTAAACCATTTTCATACATAAAAAGCACCCCTTCTTCCATCTTGATCTACTTGAATTACTAAAAGTCACGGGAAAAGATATGAGACTAAAAATAGAAATAATGCAATGATGCAAAATACCTTCTATTGCATGCTAATATTTTAACAATGTGCAATAGAATGTAAACGAGCCAAACCATAGACTAAATAAACGACAAATTCTACAATCTATGCCCCAATTCCTCCCACAAGATGTAAGTAAAATAAAGATATCCTTGGATCCAAATTATCTTCTTTTCTATTATATACTTCCAGCACTCGAATGAATAAATAAATATATAACGACATATCACACAAATTGACCTAGGCCCACAGTAAGTTGTGAACTTGTATCATGGGACATTAACTCAACTATATTTCATAATATATACATATATAGATACACATCCAATACCCAGGTCAATCTGAAAAATATGTTTTCCATCTTGACCTGACCGGGGGTTGAACCCAGGACCCTGCGTTCAAAAGGCACTTATGGCACCACTGCGCCACAATGATCATCTTATCAGGTTTATATGTGGAAATTAACTGAAGGGATATTTCTATTAATCAATAATATTGCAGAAAATAATTAAATGAAACTGGAATGGCTGTAAAGATAAAAAAATCCGGGTTTTTAAAAAGATTTGTCTGAACTATTCAAGTTGTAACGCAAGATACGTATGAAAGAATTAATGATTTATCTTTGTTAAAAACATTCAATGCAAACATGCGGAAGTTTAATGATTCGTATACGTACTTCATCCGAATGGTTCAAAAATCGTCTCCCCGGTCGGGTTTGTGAATGAATAATCGCGATAATTGGAGTGCGTTGTGTTGGCAGCATTGCCAAATGCCGCCATGGGAATGGCTGACACTTTTTCTTTTGATAAGTTCCGTTTTCACGCGACGGCGTTAATGAATATACAGATTATATGGTTTTATTAATAAAAATATTTACACTTGATTTACACATTTTAATAGTGATGTCGTTTTTTTATAAAAACTGTTTTTATAAATATAGATTTAAAAAAATGGCGTCATGTTTTTAACAGTTACGAGTCGTTTTGTAATATTTTACTTTATAAACAGTTCTTGAATCACATACTTTTCAGGTGTAGCTAATATCGCGTCCTAATATCATATTATGTATTATCTACTATATAAAAGTATATATAGAATATACAAAATTGGAAATCACTCCATAGACAAGGGCCTGGCTCATAAATAGAAAGAAGAATTGTTTACTTTGGAATCTTTGAATTTAACTGCTCTTTCTGATAGTCTGACGTGATAGAATCATAGCCCAAGTAAGGGAAATCTCTCCTACGGGGACAAATAGACAATAAATATCTATGCCTACAATAAATGCTTATTTTTAAGCCTAGTAGAGTCCAACTCTTCGTCATTTCGTGTAGGTGTCACAGTCAATCGACCATGCACACCCTGGTGAAGAAAGAGTTCTTCGAAATCGCCTCTCGGCCTCTGACGTGGTTCCTTTAACGACTACCAGATGGCGGCCGGGACCAACGGCTTAACGTGCCTTCCAAAGCACGGAATCATCTTTATTATCAGATAATTAGGTGATTCAAGCCTGCAATGTCCTAACCAAACTGAACACAACTGAACAAAGTATGCTTCCCGTGGGAATCGAACCCAAGACCGGGGGTCTACAAGCAAACGCCTAAACCACTGGACCACAGAGGCAGTTCAAATTCCAACTGACTCATAGTTTACGACAAAAATGACACCAAATCTGACAAAGTCATAGTTACGTCAATAGTAAGACGTTTGGGCACATGGTAATGAGATTAGCCGACATCTGAGGCGATTACCCTCATCAACCACATGCTAGATAACTTTCAACTTTATTCACAACTTATGAAGATATAGTTTTGTTTGTCAGTGCTGAAAGATCTAATAATTTTTGGGTCATAAAATAAAATGTCCGATTTCGTTGGATTTGTATGGAAGATTTGCAAATAAAGTAATAGAAGAGTCTACAAGACTTTAAGATTTATCATGTCACTTTGTTATGTTTTAAATTTCCCTTATAAAAACTGGCCAAGTGTGTGGTCCTATTCTACTCTGCCAGAAGATTTGCCCAAAGCTTTGAAGGGGTGACTGAACCCGTCAATATGAACAACTTCGTCTCAAGACCAATACTGGCAACTCTGGAAGAGCTTCCTTCTTCTTAATATCATAATTTTTTCTTGTTTTCTGTAATATAAAAATTACGTATTTTTTTTAAATAATTTATTTGATCTAAATAACGCTTAATTAGGGGCCGTTCAAGTATTACATAAGCAATATATCAGCTATTTTTAACCCCCTGCTCCCCCTTGTCAGCAAAAGTAAGAAAAGCTCTTCCCCCCTTCCCCAAGCTTACGTAAACATTAGCATCATTTTTACAAAATATATTAGTTTATTTTGTTAAATGTGTGCCCACCATGTTAGCAAAAATAAGCAACTTAAAGCTCTTTATAAGAAAAAGTCTAAAGCGCAAAATACACAGAAGCGACGTAAGATTTGGATACGTTGTGGATGTGGATCGGATTAGTTGTCCGTTCGAATCTTGTTCCACAAAATGTATGAAGAGATGCGTCGTACACTACACAGAATGAATTTATCGCTTGCAACGATAAATCCGCGCCGCATTCCTTCCCCCTCCCCTCCCAATTTCCTTCCTCCAACTCCTTGAAAGACCGACAACGCACCTGCCACACCTTGGTGTTGCAGTTGTCCATGGGCAGCGGTGATCACTTTCCATCAGGTGACCCGCTTGCTGGTTTGCCGTCCATGTATAACATAAAAAAGCTGTTTCCAGTTTGGTTAGGACATTGCAGGCTTGAATCACCTGATTGTCTGATAATAAAGATGGTCCCGGCTGCCATCGTTAAAGAGCCCACGTCAGAGGCCGAGAGGCGGTTCCGAAGAACTCTGACACTACAGGAAATGACGATGAGTTAGAATCTACTAGGCTTAAAAATAAGATTTATTGTAGGAATATATAGGTATCTTTTGTATATTTGTCTCCGTAAGAGAGATCCCTTACTTGAGCTATGATTAGACTATCAGAACACATACAATTCAAAAATGACAATGTAAAGTATTATTCTTCCTATTTATGAGCCTGGCCCTTATCTGTGGAATGATTTCCAATTTTGTATATCCTATTATATACTTATATATACAGTAGATAATACATAATATGATATTAGGACGCGATATTAGCTACACCTGAAAAGTATGTGATTCAAGAACTGTTCATAGAATAAAATATTAAGCAGCAACGATAAATCTTCGCCGCATCCATTCTGTGTAGTTTACGACGCATCTCTTTCATACATATTGTGGAACAAGATTCGAAGGGACATCAAATCCGATCCACGTCCTCATCGTATCCAAATCTTAATATTGAGCTTTAAACTTTTTCTTATAAAGAGCTTTAAGTTACTAGCTTTATTTAAGAAGGATTAATCAGAGACCGACAAGCAGTGTGATTGCATTCAAATCAGGTCATTGGTTCTCCAGATTAGCATATTAAAGAGACTCCGTGGTTCAGAGCGAATTTGTTTCTTAACCCTACCTCAGAAACATTATCTTACTTTCGTTTTTTCCTTTCAATAAGTGTTTAAGTAGTAATGTTAATATATAGTAATGACCTCCATGGTTCAGTAGTTAATACTTAAGCCTGAGACATGAAGGGCAACGGGTTCGATAACCGATGGAGGAAAATATTTTTACTTCATTTTCACAGGTCAGACAACGTTGTTGCAATAAGGTTATGTTTTGTAACTAAAATCGCTTAAATCAAATTGATTATCGATTATATACATACATATCACGTCTTTTCCCTTGCAGGGTAGACAGAGCCTAGGTCTATAAGAATGAAGGCCACGTTTAGCATGTTTGTGGGCATTAGGTGGGAAACGGAATGAAATAGTGATAGGTTGCTAGCCGCATCGCCTATTAACATGATTGCTCGGAATTTCGCCCGTGAAAATTAAGGACACTTCAAAATTTTATAGCAAATTATTGTACGAGTATTTTATAGTAGATTAATACTAACTATTAACTTTATAACTTAATCTATCCAAAAAGGATTGCCCATCGAAACTTTCCGACGAATCTGACAACTGACCGCTTCAATTTCCGAGATACGCGATCACATACAAACGCGGGACATACGATGGTATTTCCCGTTACAGCCGCTCAGTTTGATAGAATATTACTTATTCTGTGATGGTAGTATTAAGAATTATACTGCACAAAATTGTGGAAATTGACGTGTTTTCAAAACCCTAGTACTATGAGTTGAATGAATTAAATATGTACATTAAAAGAATTTGTATAATTTAGGTCGATCCTTGCACAAGATCGCTCCCTTGTTGGAATTTGAAACAGATACATATGAAATTTAAAAACGATATTTTTATTCGTAAAGTTTGTAAATTTTACGTCTAAAACTCACAATGTTTATATTTACATCTCGCAGGTCGCCCCTTTCTTATTTTTTTATACAAAAATATATACCTATATGAAAATATTTAGACTTAATTTTTTATATAATCGCTTAATGGTTTTGCACAGCCTAATGGCTTGTGCAGTCGCGACGTTTTTCATTCGCGCGGCACCCGCTTAAGAAATATATTTGCTTATTTTTTATTCTAGCTAATGATTTAATTCATCCTGAACCTTACTATTATCATTACATAGTGTAAAACAAAGTCGCTTCCCGCTGTCTGTCCGTCCCTATGTATG
This sequence comes from Elegia similella, assembly GCA_947532085.1. NCBI lineage: Eukaryota > Metazoa > Arthropoda > Insecta > Lepidoptera > Pyralidae > Elegia > Elegia similella. The sequence continues at coordinate 29,934,079 of OX383927.1, read as the reverse complement.
CTTAGATCTTTAAATCTACGCAACGGATTTTGATGCGGTTTTATTTAATAGATAGAGTGATTCAAGAGGAAGGTTTATATGTACATTGCACCCGTGCGAAGCCGGGGTCTGGGTTGCTAGTTAATAATATAAATGCGAAAGTGTTTGTTTGTATGTTACGATTTCACACCGTAACTACTGAAACGATAATCATAAAATTTTGCATACACGATCTATAAAGTGCGGAGAAGGACAAAGGGTTCTTTTCATCACGGAATAAGGTACTGTTCCAGAGGGATCGTCATGAAGCCTAGAATAAAAAATAATACCTACCTACCAAGATATAAAAAGGTAATATGTAATTCAACTAATTATTGGTGTTTACATAAGTACTAGATTTTGTGAGTGATGAGATTTAAGGTTCAAATTCAAAACGTTTATTCAATATAGGTTTCTTTGAACACTTACTAATTGTCATATTTCACTTCTCAACAATTGTTGACGTCAAAAATTTACTTATGGCTAAGTTTAACGCCGCTTCCAAAGCGGAGTGCAGAAGGAGCGGCAACAAACTGCACAGCGCATTTTCTCCAAGGACGACAACTCACATTTTTGAAAACCTTAGAAATTGGGTATGTGGACTAAGTATACATTGGTTTATTTAAATGTCATGTTCGAATTGATGGTTGTATGTAAATACTGTCAGTGTACCTAATAAAAAACAAATATTATTTTTTCTTTTATTTTGGTGCAAACGCGGAATGTACCAGGTGCTTTTCTTCCCGCGCAAATCTGAGGAATAATTTTAGTAGGAAATGCGGCTCGCAACACTTTTTTGATTCTGTTTTCCATCTAATGCCATCATCATCATCATCATCAGGTTTTTTTTTTTAGTCTCCACTGCAGGAGCATGACCCTCTCTGTCATACTTGGCCAGAGCAGACAGAGGATTTGGCCTACACTCTCCTCGCTAGCCAGACGGGTTGGAGAGATCTCATTGATGTTTAAGAGCTTTGTTTAGCTAATGCCAACTAACATGCGAAACGCGGCTTTTACGTCCTAGAGACAGGGCACTATCTACCTCGCAAGGGAAAAAGACGTGACATCTAATATATGGGTATCTCTTGGATAGGCATGTAACATCCTCGTCTTCATCGTCACTTACCATCAGGTGAGATGGGAGACAAATGCCTAATCCAACATTTATTAAAAAAAGGAGACTAAATTCCTAAAAAAATAAATTAGTCTGTCAGTTAGATATTCAAAAAATATTGGATACGTATTTTTTCTTTTGTCGATTAAACAAAAAATTATAAAGATATAGCCATTTGAAGTTCCGTGTGACGTCATAATTTGTTACAATTTTTAGCCAACTTTGACGTCACGAGCCCCCACTCCTGTACTTTGACGAGCTTTAACTTTATTATTTATTTGACAAAAGAAACAAGACGTGTCCAATATTTTGGGATTATCTAACTGACGGACTAATTTTTATGTTATTATTACGACCCAGGAAACTAGCCTACTTTATTAATCAAACTTCCATGGTGGTAAGATCACTCAAACATAACGGAAGCACACAAAGTGATATAACTCAAAGTGCATGTGATTATTGATGTGTCCGAAGATTTTATTTCGATCATCTACGTTCAACGTAATCCAAAACAAACACCATAAAGTTTGGAGTAAAGAAAAACCGCGTTCATCCGGTTTCCTTTGAAGTCGTAACATACGGCCCATTAGTGGGCGCTTCGACCGCGTAATTTTGACAAATGCCACAGATTTAATATTGTAATATTACGGGAATTATCGATCGTTTGTGATTTTATGGCTGTTTTTTTACAGACTAAAAGAAAATTGGTTGTCAGTATAGTTGATTCACGAACGATAAATTTACGTGATAGTGGTGGAAGAAATATGCGTAACAAGACGAATGCTTAGGCCGATGGTGCCTCTCTATCGCTTGTTCCGCGCTCTCACTTGCATACGGAACGTGAGACCTATTCGTGCGTGCAGCCGGCGTTCATCGATTTATAAGACGTTGTCACGTCCAAAAGATATGAAAAATTTTTCATAAATAAGCGAGACCATGCAGGTTTCACTCTGGCTTTTTCCCTGAAAGTCGATAGTTATGTGTTCTTGTTAACTGACTTAAACAAAACCGGTCAAGTGCGAGTCGGACTCGCGTAGACGCTTGAAATATACACAGAATATTTAATTATATATTTTCTTTAAAAATAAATAATTAAATAAAAATAAAATTGATATGAACGGAATACGGAACCCTTCGTACTTGGGCGGTTTTTTTTGTAAATAAAATCGCATTTATCCAGTTTCTTTGAAGCCGTGAACATACAGCCCATTAAATGGAATTTCGGCCGCGTAATTTGGACAAATATTGCCATGATGAGGATCTCTTCATGATATTAATTTTACGGGAACTAGCAAACTATGGGTGTTTAGTTTATAGACAGTTCACAGCTTTTGTCCCTTAAAAAAAGTCGTTATATTGTTAGCCTTAGTTGCCCTTTCAAGGGATTTGTGAGGTAATTAAATATAATATATATTTATCTATAATTATATTTCTTTCGCATTTATAATATTGGTATGGAAGTATAGATATATAGGGACATTATGTACTAAAAACGGGTCACTCACGTGCTATTTCGTCGGAATTGCCGACTTAGGATACTAACACAACGATACCATATTTTATAATATATAATTAATAGATAAATGTTATCTTGTTTTCCATCATGACGTGACGGGGGATCGAATCCGGGAACCCTCGCGTCGCAGGCTGGCGTGTTAACCTCTGCGCCACGGAGCTGGCCCAAATTTACACCCAATGTAGGATGAAACGGTGTGGTTCTCTTCGAAACCGGAAACCAAACGACCCAAACATATGAATAGTACCTATTCATCATCATCGTTCCGTGTAGGTGTCGCGGTCAATCAACCATGCACACCCTGGTGTCTGAGCTCTTCAGGACCGCCTCTCGGCCTCTGACGTGGTTCCTTTAACAACTACCTAAGATAGCAGCCGGGACCTTAACGTTCCTTCCGAAGCACGGAATCATCTTTATTATCAAACAATCAGGTGATTCAAGCCTGCAATGTCCTAACCAAATTGGAAACAACTAAACAAAGTATCGTGGGAATCGAACCCACGACCCCCGGGTCTACAGGCAAACGCCTTAACCACTGGACCACGGAGGCAGTTAGTAGCTATTTACATACACATAAAAACGTTGAATGTTTTATTCTATTTCCATCCCCACCCATATTACTCACTATAATGGCGCATGTATTCCTGGTGTAAATCAGGTCAAGTGCCTGTATTTTGATGAACCCGCCGGAGTGGTGGCCTTCAAGATGCTAATCTGGCGCGGTACAGATTAAAAATCAATATTTTACACAAAAGATTGTCACCCCATAAAATTTAAATGGCCCTTGGGGATTCAATAAAGGATTTGTTTTGTCTTACAAATGAGAATGAAGAATCATTATAATCGAAATCTAGAAAAGAAATTAAAAAAAATTACTAAATAATTTAATGAATGAATGGAATATTATTTATTCAAGAAACAAGTCTCACAAAATTGTTAGTATAACTTATGCTTAAAGTGTTAGTAAAAAATTCTTAACCTAGTGACAACATTAAGCGTCCCACTGCCGTACCATTCCCGCTGAAGTGTCACGGCAATGGTTGACATAACCGCAATCTCGCCTACTAGCGATCATAGTCAGGATGCTGTTGCCACTGTCCCGCACCCGACGCACCAGGGAGCGCTTCTCTTCCGCATTGTAGCGTAAAAGCAATCAGCAGATAAATTTCATAAATAAACAATCCCTTTTTGTAAAAAGTCCTTTGAACACGCAGGATTTGCACTGTTTTCAATATTTTTCTGTTTCACAAAATCGACGCCATTATGATTTTTTTGATTAGCAGCGCCGCGCGAGGTAAGAAAAAGAACTAAATAATTCAATTTGCCGCGTCATTTTGTACACGGCGATTGAATTGTCTATCAAATATTAGGCATATTATATACTGACAAGGCAATTCACAGTTTACCTTCGGCATGTTCCAAAAGAGCGAGCGTTTGTAAACAGACGACGCCGTTTGTAAAACGCGGAATCATACAATTTGCCTGCGACATATACACGTAAATAACTAAAGATAGATCTTTTTTAATAACCATTTTTTAGCCTCTTGCAAATTGTCATGATGAGTTTTGTTGCACTCCGGGAGTCCCGGCAGAAGTGAAAACTTGAACATTGTGCATTATTGAATATTTTGGAATGTCACGTGTCCGTCTTACGAATTTTCGATCAGGCCACGACTCCTGACGCGAGTTTAAAATTTTTTACCCATCCCAAAAAGTGCACAACGCAACTAAAAATTTTAACTTCGAAAATGACGTTACAAAATCAGCTGTCGCCCTGATGGATACATTTTCAGTTATTTCTGTCTCTAGTTCTGTTAATGATTCACTAATAACCACAAGTGTCTCCCAAACTGACTTACCATTCATCATATCATAATTACCTAACAAATAGTTGTTTAGAAATTGTTAATTAATGAAGTTCCATGTACTCGGTTAAGGGCCCGTACTACCTCACACTGCTTTGCATGATTGACTGTTATATCAATAATAATTAAATACTCAAGTTGAAATAAAAATGCAAAAAAGTTCAGGACTAACTCTGGTAACTATATGACTCAAAAACACGATTGCGTTAAATTTTCTCGATAGAAAAAAATTGCAAAGTTGCCTCCAAATCACGTCTAATTTACTCGGTATATAGCATTATTCACCAAACACATTAAAATTAACCTTGAAACTTTTGATTATTATTGCATTTCAGATAAGGCAGCCATCATATGTTTTTCTTTTTCGAATAACCCTTAAATATTCCTAAAAAACGAAAATATCCAAAGTAGCCAACGCGTTTAGACCATCCGCGTTTGTATCGCCACGCCGCCTGGCATATGGCGGGCTCGTAAAGAAAGTCGATAAAGGTAACAGTCGCCATCGAATATCTGACAGATATAATGAAATTTCGATCATTTTAGTCCTTAAAGGGGTGATTCAGGCCATCGATATGAACAACTTTTCCTATGGGACCAATGCTAGTAAATCATTTTTTTTACATTTACATACAAATCGACCGGGCAGCTGAACATGTTTGTATGGAAATGTATTTTTTTTTTTGAGTTCCCAACATTGGTCCCAAAGAAAAAGTCCATATCGGCAGGCTGAATCACCCAGACAGTTCAGTTGTATACATAGTCATTGTTCTATTAATTAAACACTTATACCCGCAAGTGTCTTACAAACTGACTTACCATTCGGCATTTACTTATTATCTAACATCCAACAGGTAAACTTTTAAAAAATTGTTTCTTGCAAGGTAATGAATTAAGTACCATCAGCTCGGGGAAAGAATGTCCAAAAGACCAAATGTCAAAAATGTTACACAAAAGTATCCGCAACACGCTTCGTCAAAAAGTCACAGAAATGTCTCCGCAACATGCTTCGTCAAAAAGTCACAGAAATGTCTCCGCAACATGCTTCGTCAAAAAATCACAGAAATGTCTCCGCCACATGCTTCGTCAAAAAGTCACAGAAATGTCTTCGCAACATGCTACGTCAAAAAGTTACAGAAATGTCTCCACAACATGCTTCGTCAAAAAGTCACAGAAATGTCTGCTCCAAATGCTTCGTCAAAAAGTTACAGCTCAAATCAAAAGGTATGCCCTTTGAACTAAATACGATGCGAGCAACTATCGTCAGTATTTTCTGTAATACGTCGGCCCAACTCTCCTAAAATTAGAATTCTTTTATAAATAATTTACTAATACGCGCAAGTGTCTCCCAAACTGACTCCACATTCGTCATTTACATAATTACCAACAAATAGTCGTTTAAAAATTGCTTCTCGCAAGTTAATGAATGAGTAGCTCGGATTTGCTGAAAGAATCTCAGATATAGTTGTCGCCACCGCTCGCCTGATGGATTCATTATATCGTTAGCTGCTTTCAAGGCTACAGTTCTATTTTCAGTTCACTAGTTCAGTGACAATAGGCGTCGTTCACACAATCCACGTAAATGCATTTTAAACGAGTGAGGGAGATCGTACGACCTGCGAATGTAGTTGTTTAGACAATCCTTATCCTTACTAATATTTCCTTACTTCCTAACTATCCTTACTAATATTATAAATGCAAAAGTGAGTTTGTTTGTTTGTTTATTTGTTTGTTTGTTTGTTTGTTTGTTACGCATTCACGCCGTAACTACAAAACCGATCATTATGAAATTTTGCATATAAGTTCTCTGGAGTACGGAAAAGGACATAGGCTACCTTTTATCCCGGGAAAAAGTACTATTCCCAAGGGATCGACATTGACGCGGGCGGAGCCGCGGGCGAAAGCTAGTTTCTTATAAAACAAACGGTTTCATTCACGTTTTGTTGTCCTTGCTAGTCGGTAACGCTGACAAGATGGCCGTCTGAATTGGCTGAAACTTGTTGGCGATACCGACTAACAACAAGCGAGCGTTTGTTATAATAGTAATTATGTCTCGCGTAACTTTTAATAATATTTAGACGATGTTAAATTCTCTGTTTATTTTCAAGCTTTTTATTGCTGTCGCGTCTTAAGAGGGGAAATCTAGTATACAAATTTTCCCCTTCGTGTTGAAATTTTATGCAGAGATTCATTTAAATTAATATTGTCAGTGAGCTGGTTTGTGGAGGGAAATATCACCAATACTGTTAGGTCAGTAACAACATTTTGCAACACTAATGACATTCGCGAAATATAAAAGCTTCTGTGGATCAAAGGAACCTTATACATACATCATCAGGTCTTTTTAGTCTCCACTGCAGGAGCATGACCCTCTCTGTACTGCCGGAGCCATACTTGGCCAGAGCAGACAGAGGATTTCGCCTACACTCTCCTCGCTGGCCAGACGGGTTGGAGAGGTCTCATTGATGTTTATGAGCTTTGTTTAGCTTGTATTTCCTGAGTCGCCTCTTACGACCTCCATGGTAAGACTAGGAGTGGTGGTAAGGTCGTAGCGGACCACTCTGCCGGAACCACACGGCTATACAGATTTTTTATATTGGGTCTTTAAAACTTACAGTGTGACCATTACTTTATATATGTTGTTTTTTATTTTTGGAAACATAATACAGATTTACAGCAATCACTGACTAAATCTTTTTTTTATAATACATACTCAATACCAAGTAACTGCTTTTAAGCTCCCTTTGTTAATAATAAACCCCGTTGAATAATAAGGCCAGCAACGTTCTTGTCACACCCCAGGTGTTGCAGTAGTCTATGGGCAGCGGTGATCGCTTACCATTAGGTGACCCGCTTGCTCGTTTGTCGCCGTATGTCATAAAAAAATAAGATAATATGAATCAAAATTCAAGCCTGCAATGTCCTAACCAAACTGGAAACAACTAAAAGTATGCTTCCCGTGGGAATCGAACCCACGACCCCCGGGTCTACAGGCAAACCACTGGACCACGGGGGTACTTAAATTAAAAAGACTTATAATAACATAACTTAATTAGGTTTTTAATGACGTATAAATCATGTTTTATCATTATTTATTTCTTAGGGAAATTGCTCCAGTTAAAAAAAACATAATGAGATCAAAAGTTCGACTCATAAATTCAATTAGCGATTGCTGTACAAAATAATTTATGGGAACATAAAAATTTTGATTGTGATGCTCTAAAATGCTCGGACGTTAATGAACTTTTTATTTTAAGTCGTGAATCACGGCGACACTTGTTTTATAGTGTGACTCACTATTCTCTAGAATCCGTTCTAATACTGTGAAAGTTTGTCCGTCCTTTATAATGTTACAAGGAGAGTGAAATATAGCCGCACTTCTGAGATACAAATTAATTTTGCCGGGAATAATCATTTTATTGTCTATCCCTTATGTGAAACAATTTTGAACTCATTTCCTTCTATACAATCGTATGTATTCATATTACATATTGAGATATATTGCGTAAGTACTTATAATAAGCTCTTTTTAAATATGATTTATAGTTTTTTGATTAAAACTAACGTGATAGACGCATAGAAATTATAAAAATATGTAATAACGGGTTATTCACGTACGAAATCAGCTACTCGCTGACGTGTTTCGACCCCGGAGGTCGACATCGGACGCGCGTCTCGATTCACCTTCGCCCTGAGGAAGACCTCCGGATGAGGTCGAAACCAGGGGTTGGAATACCGGTAAAAATCCATTACCGGTACCTCTATGAAACGACAGTACCGGTAATTGGTTTGGTACCGGTACATTTGGTAACGGTAAAAATCAAGTACCGGTACCTCTATAATACAACGGTACCGGTAATTGGATTGGTACCGGTACCTCAATAAAACGACGGTACCGGTAATTGAAAGAAGTACCTGTACCAAATACCGGTAAACAGTACCGGTACTTAGTACCGGTACTCGTATTGGGAATTATCATTTCGTTAATGTGTGTCGTTGCCGTGTTGTGCATGTGCGGCGTGAGGCGGGGGCCCAAAATAGGGGGGCACTTTTACAGTCGAGCGAGTCCCATGCGGTAGACGGCAACAATGCGTAGGTACCGGTAAAATTAACGCAATTTTAATACCGTTAAAATTTGACAGAATAGAGGTACCGGTACTTACCGGTACTTATAATGTGAATTTGGTACCGGTAACAAGTAGCGGTAAAATTACCGTTAACTGTTAACAATATTATTACCGTTAAATACTAGATTACCGGTACCTCATATTACCGTTAAAATTTTAACAGAATAGTAATACCGGTACTTACCGGTACTTATAATGGGAATTTGGTACCGGTAACAAGCCCTGGTCGAAACATGTCGGCCAGTAGCTGACTTCGTACGTGAGTTCGCTATTACATTTTTTTAATAATGGTTTAGAGTCATTATATTCAGTATTTTATTAAAGAATATTGCATCTAAAAACGGTTAAGGCTTTAGGTATAGGTCCCGTGTAGTCGACGCCAAAGCTTTGAAAAGTATTCTAGCTAAGGGACAGATAGAAGCTAATACAGGTAACCAATTTGAAACAACTTGTTTTTTTTTATTCTGAGTGTATAATAAATAATTTTAATTAAAATAGTAGCAAATATAATCCCCCGTTTCCACTTCTCTTAGGGTCAATTTATTCAGACAGCATCTATTTTGAAGATTTAGAAGAGTAACAATTTCGAAGTACTCAATATTTATTTACAGACATTTTAAGTCAGATTATGAAACACCAGTTTCCCTAAAAACTTCAAAAGATTCTTTCAATACAGTACTTTTTCGTTCGAGTACGAGTTCAGTACGAGCTTTGTTCGTACAAAACGAACTCATCATCATCATTTCGAGTAGGTGTCACGGTCAATCGACCATGTACACCCTGGTGTCAGAGTTCTTCGGAACCGCCTCTCGGCCTCTGACGTGGATCCTTTAACAACTACCAGATGGCAGCCGGGACCACCGGCTTAACGTGCCTTCCGAAGCACGGAATCATCTTTATTATCAGACAATCAGGTGATTCAAGCCTGCAATGTCCTGACCAAACTGGAAACAACTAAACAAAGTATGCTTCCGGTGGGAATCGAACCCACGACCCCTGGGTCAACAGGCAAACGCCTTAACCACTGGACCACAGAGGTTGTTACCAGTTTATGTCCTTACTGCTATTAGTTTTATAAAAATATGATAGTTTTAAAATACACAATTATTTTTAGTATATCGAATCCAGACAATTGCTAAGGTACTCTTTACGTAATCAGTCCCATTAAGTCGACGAATTTGAAAAGTTCTTTATCTAAGAGGTAACAACATAGTCTGGAACAACTTTATTTTTTTCTTTCCTTCATACAATATCTTTTTTATAAATTCCTGCTGTAAAAGAACGAATCGAGTTTCCCCGTCGCCACTTGTCATAGTGTACTTAAGTCGGGCCATTTCGTAATAGTTCAGACAGCATTCATCTCGCAACAAGATTTACACGGACACGCGTTTCTTTGAAAACGATTTAGAAGCATTGTCCGCTGCGCACGTCTGTCCAACTAATTTACAGTTCATATGGGCGGCTTTAGTAAAGATTGGTTCACATTTGTCATATAATGTCACACAAGCATAGGCTATTACTAGAAGGTGGTCAATTAGTCAAAAACAATAGCTAAAAAAACTGTTTGTAAATTAGTGTAGCTCTATTTTTTAGCCTTTTTTATTCATTGATTATGTGAGATAACTACCTCCGTGGTCCAGTGGTTAGGGCGTTTGCCCGTAGACCCGGAGGTTGTGGGTTCGATTTTCACGGGAAATATACTTTGTTAAGTTATTTCCAGTTTGGTTAGGACATTGCATCACCTGATTGCTTGAATCACCTGATTGTCTGATGATACAGATGATTCCGTGCTTCGGAAGGCACGTTAAGCCGTTGGTCCCGGCTGCCATCTGGTAGTCATAAAAGGAACCACGTCAGAGGCCGAGAGGCGGTTCCGAAGAATTCTGACACTAGGGTGTGCATGGTCGATTGACCGTGACACCTACACAAAATGAATAAAAAGTTACTATTTAATCTATCCGAATAGCGCGTTCAAAATTTGCCTCACGGATGAAAAATATCTATACTTTTGATTACAATTTATGTTATATTTGGTCATGTACCAACACTGCAAACGACGAAACGCTCTGTCTGGACAGTTAAAAAGAGACAAGAATATTTAAAATAATACTTTGAATAGCTTTTACTATATTTTTGTTATTTTAAATTAATACTTAAGTATAGAAATGCCATGGAGCATGTTGATTGACTGGACTTAAACTAGCTACATGAAAACTGTAAAGTTTTCAATACGATCGGTGTAAATGTAATAAATGCAATGAAATCGTATTGATTTAATTTAAATAGACAAGAAGATACAACTATATAACATCATGACACAAAATTCCAGCCTTGTTGAGTAAATTTTTAGAACATACAACGCTCTTTGCACATGACATACTAAACAAATCTCTATCAAAAGAAACTCGATATTAATTCTCAATGTTTCGTTGTATGAATCCACTCAGTGTGCAAATAATTTGCCGCGTTTGTTTACTTTAAGTCTATTTCCCGTCTAATATCTGAGAATGCGTTTATTGCTCAATCTGTGTGTTATGATTTAATCTGGCGTGAGTCAGTAGCCCCGTTCAGACACTTTACCGCATTTTTAGATTTATTTACTTTAATATTAAATTCGTCTAGCCGTCAGTGAAACTTTGATATCTTTTTCGGGCTATACTTTGTAACTTGTGGAATAAATTTAGAGATTTTGTACTTATGGGTATCAAATCCCCGTCCCACCCCTCTTTTCCTGTGGAACTAATGCTGGAAATTTAAAAATATATTTGATTATGTCATACAACCATACAAATTACTTGTCGGGCTGAATAATTATGCAAAAAAAAATAAAAAAAAATTTCGAGTCTAGCATCGGTCTCGTATTTCATATAAAAGGGCTGAGTTGACCCTTCAAAGAAATATACACCCTGTATATAACATGGAGATAATGCAGAATCATGTTAGTCGATTGTCGATGGTTAGGCGAATCGGATCATCCTCATCATCAGGTCCTTTTTAGTCTGCACTACAAGAGCACGACCCTCTCTGTACTACTAGGGCCATACTTGACCAGAGCAGCCAGAGGACTCGGCCTACACTCTCCACGCTGGCCAGACGGGTTGGAGAGGTCTCTTAGATGTTTATAAGCTTTGTTTAGCTTTATTTCCTAAGTCGCCTTCTACGACATCCACGGGAAGACTTAGAGTGGTCCTATTCTACTCTGCCGGATACCACACGGCTATCGGATACCAACCCATTACTATTTTGTTTTCGTTTTCCATCTAGTGCACACCATGCTTAACTTGGCTGTGAGGTCTTCAGGACTGGGCTCTATCTACTACGCAAAGAAAAAGACATGACAGTAGCTATGTATGTATATTTTCCAGTGACTATCTTCCGAAATGAAGGCCAATCAATATGAGGGACGATCGATACGACCGCTGTCGTAAGAGAATTATTTTGTGAGCGTTTGTATATCCATTACTTGTTTGGCTCCCAAAGCTGTCATCCGAGAGAAGGGTAACGGGAATAGTCCATGCGAATAACATTTTACACAATCACAACCATTATATTCGAGCTACATACATTACACACTAAATCTATTTGAAATCATATAGATTTCTCTTAGGTGTCGTTCTCAATTGCATATCCGGTGGTTGCAGATATGGTATCGGGAACCTTCCGAGCTGCTACTTACTTAACCCCAATAATTTCAAGCAAGTAGCATCCCAAATACCTTTATCTCGTACCCCCAGGCCCAATAAACCTCTACCCTTTCCACGCTTAAAAAGACGGTTAAGATGGGCAGCAGCGTCGGAACCGAGACGCTAAATAAATTGCATTCATTACCCGTCTGCCAAGAGTGGTGAGTATGACAAAATCCCCTAGATGATGCAATCCTTGCAATTCTTTGTCCAGCAGAGGACTTCTTGCAGCTATTATGATGATGATGATGATGATGAAATGACTCTCACTCTTTTTCTCTTATTTTACCGTGTTCCCGGTTGCATCCTCAGGTGTAATGCTTCGGCGCCCGGGGTCCGTTTTTCAGTTTATCTTTTCAACTTCACACGGACTACGGACACTGTTCTTCCGTTTTCAAAAACATTGCGACTTGGTATCCGTACGAGTATTTATTTTTACACATAACTAATTTTTAAGTCAAAAACATTATATGCACTTTGAGTTAAATTACTTTGTACAGTCAGGGACAGAGATACCTGACCAGGGCCTCTACCTGTATCTTGACTTTTCTCTTAAACTATACATATTATTAATACGAAAATTTATATTAAGAAAGACTTCAAAAAAATAAAGTTTAAGAGAAAATCCAAGATATAGTTAGAGGACCTGGTCACGTATCTCTGTCCCTGACTGTACATGCAACTTTGACATCAGTAAGTAACGCCTCTATCAATTCATTAACAAGAATTATAACTATGATAATCTTATGCAATTAGTATCAAATAGATTGCGATCAGTTTACACACTAGTCTGTAAGGCACGTGACTTATTGAATTAAAAAAATAAACTAAATTTTCTAGAATTCGCACGGCAGGGTGTAATACATTAAACAAAGAGTTCCTAAAACTTGCTCCTGACATTGTTACCGGCGAGGTGCTCCGTCGAATCGGCTCCACGTAACCCCGTGGCCTCAATACCCCAATATTCCTAGAACGTCTAAAATTACAGCGATCCCAGTCGATGACCGCGACGAACATGACCAACAGCGCACGGTGAGAGCAACCACCCGAGGATGAAACGAAGAAAACATGACACAGACTCTCTCTTTGCTCAAGTTCATAAAGATACCGAAGAAGTTAAACCAACGTGAGATCGCGTGACAATCACTGCCAACCAGTGCCTTACGACAACGAACAGTGAACTGTGGTGCTTCGAAACAATAAATTATAAAATAATGTTAGTGAACGAACGCGACGCGCAGAGACTCAAGCGTTTACAATGTTAGACGTCTTCCGTGGGTTAAAAAATCTCATAAAAGTGAACTATGTCCATATCGACTCGCCAGTATTTCGACTACACTACTCGATTACAGTAATCCTGCTGATCTCATTCAGCTTGATCGTGACGACGAGGCAGTACGTGGGGAACCCGATAGACTGCATCCATACGAAGGACATTCCTGAAGACGTGTTGAACACGTACTGTTGGATCCACTCCACGTATACGTTGAAGAGCTTCTTCAACAAGAAGGTGGGGGTGGAAGTGCCGTACCCGGGCATCGGGAATAGCCGGGAGAAGGGCAAGGAGGATATGAGCGACAGGAAGATCTACAAGTACTACCAATGGGTGTGTTTTTGCCTATTTTTTCAGGTAAGTCTTAATTTTAATAATTACTTTTTGATGATAAAGTACCTTATGGCATTTTGCTGTTAGTAACTTTAGTACGTAATCATAATATCAGTGGTCAAAGTCTAATTGGTATGGTTATGTATGACCTTACTATAAGGTACTTTTTCATTGTAATCATCACAAATATCAAATGTGTTCTTTTCAGGAATTTCATTTTGTTAAGATATATAAAATACTAGTTTTCGCCCGCGACTCCGCCCGCGTCAATGTCGATCCCTCGGGAATAGTACTTTTTCCCGGGATAAAAGGTAGCCTATGTCCTTCTCCGTACTCCAGAGAACTTGTATGCAAAATTTCATGATAATCGGTTCAGTAGTTACGGCGTGAAAGCGTAACAAACAAACAAACAAACAAACTCACTTTCGCATTTATAATATTAGTAAGGATAAAATGGTTGTAGGGTAACATATAGTACTTTTTAAATTTGGTTTTATGCTTTAAATTTAAAGGCTCAGATCAAACTCGGCAGTATATATTGAAATAATATACCTACCTCCTATCCTAACACTGGATGTGACACATATTCGTAAACAAACTACTTAACTATTCTATTCTTATGTCTTGCACCGGATAAAGACAAGAAACAAAATATGTTATTATTTTAAGGGTTCCGTACCCAAAGGGTAAAAACGGGTCCGTATTAATATCGCTCCGCTGTCCGTCTGTCTGTCTGTCCTCCGTCTGTCACCACGCTGTTTCTCATGAACCGTGATAGTTAGTCTGTTTAAATTTTCACAGATGATGTATTTCTGTTGCCGCTATAAAAACAAATACTAAAAAATAAAATAAAATAAATATTTAAGGGACTCTCGTACAACAAACGTGATTTTTTTCCTTGTTTTTGCTCGATCTTGATAACGGCAACAGGTAGACGCTTGAAATATTCACAGAATATCAAGTTATATATTCACTTTAAAAATAAAAAATTAAATAAAGTCGATATGAAAGGGGGGCTCCCATACAACAGACATGTTTTTTTTGCCGTTTTTGTAGATAATGGTACGGAACCCTTCGTGCGCGAACCGACTCGCACTTGGCCGGTATTTGTATACTTCAATCACATTAGATTAGCAGAACTAAGCTTTCAGCAAACACGCTAGCAAAGGTGACTGACTACCATACACGGAGTAGATCAATTTAGAGACTAAGTTGCTTAGTTACTTCAAATATAATTAGATTTTCATATTTCACATAGCTCTCCTTTAAATGTAATGTATAAATGTACAGTCAGGGACAGAGATACCTGACCAGGCCCTCTACCTAAATCTTGAATTTTCTCCTAAACTATAAATAATAATAACATGAAAATGTATGTACTAATAATATTTTAATGAAGTCTTTGTTAATATAAATTTTCATGTTAATATTATTTATAGTTTAAGAGAAGAGTCAATATAGGTAGAGGGCCTGTCAACAAGTCATTGTATGCAAAATCGATAAACAAAGGCTGATAAAATAGTATCAGCCTTCTTATTGTTAATACTTTCCGGGACACTCCCACCTGGAGAGATCTATTGTTATTTTTTTTGTGTCTGGTTGATTGTCCGTGAAACTCCAAAATATATGTACTTATTATACAGCGCGTAAATTTACCACCGACATACCTTTGAAGGGATGGCTCAGCCCGACTAATTCACAACTTTTTCTAAAAATGCAGAGAATTTGAAAAAAAATCTAATACGTATTCCGTTGGTTGATCATTTTGTATGGAAATGGCGATGTTTTTCATTTCCCAGCCTTGACCCTATAGAAAAAGTTGTTCACATTGATGGGCTGAGGCACTCCTTCAAAGGAATGCTGAGAGTAAATTTACATTCTGTATAAAACTGATTTTACTTATGTTAGAGTCCCATCGCGTATAGTTTTCGAAGCGTGGACTCTGTCTATGTATCTCTACTAGCCCTATCTACCCAAATATTTTGATTACCTTAATTCCGGATTCCATTTTGATTAACGGCCAGTTTAACGCGCCATTAAAACGGCACACATAATAAAAAATAAACGGGTCGCGTGTACGTGTAAACATACTATTATTAGTCCCGGCTTTGTTTTACTTGTGCCACAAAATATGGAGGGTGAAGAAGTAACACTCAGGTACATCACAGGTACGTCGTGATAGTTTATTGCGTCCCGCATTATCATCGTCTGTGAAATTAAAGTACCAGTTACATATGATTTTTCATGATCTAACCTTATTCTGTTTTAACCCCCGGCGCAGGGGTGGGAGGAGTAAAGAGGGGTGACAAATATTTTCTGAAATGTTTTATTTTTCATTCACAATGCTTTTTTGGTATACTCTTATCAAATTAATTTAATAAAAGGGGGTGATAACGTTTGACCAGTATGTGTGTGTTTGTCTGTTGCTCTAGTCTGTTGTCTTTTCCGTCCAACCGATTAGGATACATTGTACAGTGCAGGTGTAAGGGCATTTTATTTGAAGGTAGATTCAAAATCGATCCAGCAGATTCACAAGATATCTAGAGTGATTAACGTGTCGGGATTGCTTATTTTTTTCAATTTTATACAACTAGTAGAGATGATTTACCATCTTAAATAAGCAAGAGCTTGAAATATTTCTTTTGTTAACAAAAAAGTTGATCCAATTATTCTCCACAATTTATTTTACTACTCTTTTGTGTCAGGAGTTACATTGCTACGAAGTATTATATGAAATAGTAAGTTTTCCGAAACGAAAGGTACCTTATGTCCTTCCCCGGGCCTCAGACTACCACTATATCAAACATCGCAATTTGTGTAATAGTTAAAGTGTGAAGTGGTAGCAGACAGATTTACTTTCGCATGAATAATATTGTGTAAATATTGTCTGTTATCTTTCTGCGTCATCTTTAATTTGAGGCGTATTGTAAGAACCGTTCAGTGTTTTACTCGCTCTGTTTACACGCACCTTGCGACACGCTGTCCTGCGTCTGTACCTGTTTAACATTATACACGGTTGAAACTAGGTGAACTCTCTAAATTTAGGAGATTATGATGCATGCAACACTATCCTCGCTGTTTGGAAACATGTAGAAACTACGAAAATGAAAATCATGTAAGCTTATACGAGAATTAATAATAAATATATAACAAATCACACAGTTTGAGCTAGCCCCAAATAAGTTCGAGACTTGTGTTATGGGATACTAACTCAACGATACTATATTTTATTATAAATACATATACAGATAAACATCCAAGACCCAGACCAATCTGAAAAAGATCATTTTCCATATTGACGTAACCGGGGATCGAACCCGGGCACCCCCGTGTCGCAGGCTGGCATGTTAACGGCGCTACGAAGATTAAAAAAGCTAAGGAAATAGTAAACAGACTTCTTTCGAGAACATAAAAGTGAAAATACGAAAACACTTTTAAAAAACATTGGTTCTTCGAGAGCGCCGACAGGAGTGAAAACTTGAATATTTGATTACTTATTTAAAGAGGTGTCTGTTATGGTAACGGTAACAGTGTCGCGAGTACAATGTTTTTTCCCATCTCTATTATAGGCTAATTTCCTAAAAAAATATTATTAGTCCGTCAGTTAGATATTCAAAAAATATTGGACTCGTATTTTTTCTTTTGTCGATTAAACAAAAAATGATAAAGATATAGGCCTTTGTAGTTCCGTGTGACGTCATAGTTCGCTACAATTTTTAGCAAACTTTGACGTCACGAGCACCCACTCCTGAACTTTGACGCGCTTTATCTTAATTATTTATTATATATTTGACGAAAGAAAAAATACGTGTCCAATATTTTTTGATTATCTAACTGACGGACTAATTGTTATGTTATTATTACGACCCAGCAAACTAGCCAGCCAAGAACTTCCTACTATTAATGTTTGTCTATTTATTTCGCCACTTTTTTTAGAAGTAAAAACTTTTTGAGGTTCGTTTAGTGTCAGTTTGGTTAGGAATAGGAAATAGACAAACATTAATAGTAGGAAGTTCTTGGCGGGAATTTCGACGCACTGCACGGTTTTTGTTTAGGATTATTTTGCAAATTGTTTCTAGTGGAGTTTATAATGTGAAGTCGGTGTAATTTGGTGTTATAGATGTCCATGTTTATGAACAATGTGTGGAATAACTAAAATAAAGTGTCATGTTGCTGTAGTGAATTTTTATTTAGCGGGCTGGTGTTTGCTCGCCTTACTGCATCGTATATGATTAAGCCAGTGGATTCGTTGGAATTGTCGCCAGAGGCTCCTTCGAAATCAGCGAAATGAATCACACCATCATTTCGTTGATACACAAGCAAGAGTACCTAGAAAAATAACTAGACACGGGCCAAAATAAGCTTCTGAATTAAGTTTCAGGGCCAAATAGAAGAAAAGAAAAAAAAAACGTTAATAGTATATCTTTGGACAAACACGTAGCATGTATGTACGAACTTACCTCGTACATTTGAGTGCCCCGTGGCCTACATCATGTAAATCATGTGTCACTCTTTTTATACTATAATTAGAATTAAATCTAATAACAA
The DNA here is from genome assembly GCA_947532085.1 of Elegia similella. Taxonomy (NCBI): domain Eukaryota; kingdom Metazoa; phylum Arthropoda; class Insecta; order Lepidoptera; family Pyralidae; genus Elegia; species Elegia similella. The sequence goes on along the minus strand of OX383927.1, from coordinate 29,915,605 downwards.
ATTGAGATACTATCGAACAATAGCCAAGTTACTATCCAGTGGCGGTCGAGGTACTGCTGGGTTGTCATCGAGAAAGGATCGCGCCCAGATGTCAACACGTAATTTCGAGAGAAATAAACTACTTTCTACGTGACGTGATCTTGTATCTCCACACCAACATCTACAACCTACAGTCAATATCCCGTCATGTACGGTGTATGGCTAACACCATGGCCTGCCCTGTACCAAGTCTGGATTGAGTTTCTTTCGGCGTATGTCTTCTCACCTAGTCGTCGGTCCGCAACGCTAGTACGTAGTATTTTGATTTTGCTTAAGTACATAAATTAAAAAATATAAGAAACTAGCTTTCGCCCGCGGCTCCGACCGCGTCAATGTCGATCCCTCGGGAATAGTTTTTCCCGGGATAAAAGGTAGCCTATGTCCTTCTCCGTACTCCAGAGAACTTGTATGCAAAATTTCATGATGATCGGTTCAGTAGTTACCGCGTGAAAGCGTAACAAACAAACAAACAAATAAACAAACAAACAAATATATATAAGGATAAAAATATGACGTTCAAAAAGTATAGTCCAATTCTAAATACTTTTGACTTTTTTTGAACAATAAAATAAAGTCCTTTCTATGTTATGTTTGCCATAATAAGGCACCTGCATACTGTGCACATTTTGAAAAATATTTTGATTATCAAATTCTATCTATTTTATATTGGTACGTAAAGTTGGTTCGCCAAATCAATTTATGTCCCTAATAGAATATATTTACTTTGAGACAATTTACTTTGCGTGCTTCCGCCACCAGTTAGTTCATGCAAACTATTGCTGGCCAGCGCCCACCCACTACTGTTAGTCCCTTCATACCCGCCACCAATAGTTGATGCATGCAACCCTGGTCGATACTGCTGCATCCGTTGAGGCTGCAGCAATGTCGGCCGTCGTGCTCGCGACACGTGTTTCGCCTCTACACGAGGCATCTTCAGGCAGTGAACCCTAGATGTTGATCCTTCGAATGACAAGCAACGAATGACAAAAATTACTTTTTTTTTTTTTTTTTTTTTTTGAAAGGACTATGTAGCTAGCTCCAAGTGAGCTTTCGCTACTTCACCGGGCGTTTGAGGTGAGGGCAGAGTGCCCTCAACCTTTATAGACAACATCACCAAAGGGCCCCCAGGAGGGACGGACCTCGGCTTTGGGCGTTGCCTGTGTGCGCAAGGCTTGGAGAGACAGCAAACTCTCGTATTGCCTGATGGGCCGCGTATGCGTGCATGCAGCCTGAAGGGCCAATCTGAGAAACAATGGCAAAAGCCTTTAGAGAGCAGCAACTCTCATCTTTTGCCTTATGGGCCGAAAGCTACGTTGCCAGAAGGGCCTATCCTGGGTGCAAGTCACCCGGGACCGCCGGGCGGTCACCAGTAATCGGAGCTAATCCTACTCTACGCACTCTATTCCGGTGGCGAGTGCGACGGGGTCGGATAGTGGGATTCCTCTGGCTGTTCGGAGCCGAAGAGGGGTCGGGGCGGGCTTGTGCGATGTCAATAGGATCATCGGGATCGTCTAGTACGTTCCTAGGACGTCTACGACGTAAGGTCGTATCGTGTAAGTTGGGGGAGTAGTTAGCAGCTTGCACTACTAACGGGTTGGGGTGGCGTGCGGCTTTCTCAAAGTAACGCTTGGAGGCGTTTTTGAGATAGCCGCGAATGGATGGGAGGTCTAGGTCACGGTGTAAGTCTGTCATGCGCAAGTACCGGTGGTGACTCGTATTCGTGGCACGGGTGACGAAACGGTTCTGCAATCGTTGCAGCCGATCGATGTGGGAGGGCGCGATATGGGAGAAGACTACGCCGGCGTAGGTCATGATAGGGCGGACGCAAAGCTTATAGAGTGTCAACTTATTTCTAAGTGACATCTTAGCATTGCCTATCATGGGGTGGAGACGGCCTAATACGAAGGCGGCATGGTTGCGGACTTTGGTGATGTGGGGGCCGAAGGTCATCGCGCTATCGAGTACGACTCCAAGGTATTTAGCCTTGCCTGCCCACTGAATGGGCTTTCCGTACAACGATACTGATCCTAACGAGGGGAGTTCTGCTCCGGACATGGTGATTTTTCGACGTGTCACAGCTTGGTTATCCTTTGAGAAAAACACAGCTGTGCTTTTCTCCGGATTAACTTCGATGCGCCACCTCTTGAACCACCCGCCGAGAGCGTCCACGGCGGACTGAAGACGATTCACGATGACCGTTTTAAGGTGATGGGACGTGTAGAGGGCCGTATCGTCGGCGAATAGTGCCACTTCTACATCTGGGGTCTTTGGGATATCGCTTGTGTACAGCGAATAAAGGAGGGGCGAGAGAACAGCGCCTTGCGGGACGCCGGCTCTAATGGGACGGGGCCTCGAGAGGCATCCCTCTACTCTGTACCGAAAAGACCGATTCGACAAAAAGTCTCGTATGATGTGCACGAGACTATCCGGCAGGCCCAAGTTGGTCAACTTGGATATCAAGCCCGAATGCCAGACTTTGTCGAAGGCTTTCGCTACATCGAAGAAGAGTGCTCCCGTAGGACGTCCCCAATTTCTCAACTTGAGAATATGCTCCGTGAGGCGGTGCAGTTGGTGGTGACACGCGTGTTTGGCCCGGAATCCAAACTGTTCGTCGGGGATGAGACTTTTGGACTCTACGTAGTCCTTGAGTCTTTTGAGGATGATCCGTTCGTAGATCTTGCCTATACAGTTCAAAAGACTGATAGGCCGGTAGGAGGAGGGGTTCTTCAGGTCTTTGCCTGGTTTAGGGATCCCGATCACGATTGCTTCTTTCCAGGCGGCTGGAAAAGTGCAATTTGCAAGACAAGCATTGAAGATGCTTACGAGCAGGAGGAGGAGGGTCTGTGGGAGGCATTTGAGCACTCCGTTCGAGAGTCCGTCAGCGCCGGGCGCTTTCCGGGGTTTGAGATCGCGGATGATTGACTTCACTTCGTCAAGTGTCGTCGGGGCAAGGGGGGTATTCGGTGGGATCGTCTTAGAAGCCACGAAGCGTTCTACGTGCGATTCCACCTCGCGAAGGTGATCGGGGTCTACTGGCTCACGACTAGGGGAGCATTGGCTCTCCAGGCTGTCTGCTAGGCATTCAGCTTTTTCATCATCATCGAAGGCGATGGAGCCGTCTGGACGTGTGAGGGGGGGAGTGGCCGCAACCGTGTCGGTCTTGAGGCTTCTGGCTAGTCGCCAGTATGCCTGGTGGGAGGGCGTCATCTCGGCAAGGAGATCGCCCCAGCGTTCGTTCCTAATTTCCGCGATGCGTTCCTTGACTCGCCGTTGCAAGAAACGAAGGTGGGCACGGGCCTCTTCGGTGGGATAATTGTCATGTAAGCGTGAAGCGCGATTCTTCTCTGTCAACAGCTGCCGCATATCCTCGGGGAGCTCCATTCTGTGGGTGGGATCCACAGAAGGGACTTCCCGAGAGCATTCCTTGTAGGAAGCTTGCAGGTGGCTGGTGAGAGAGGAGATTGCGCTGTCAGTGTCGTCAGTCGTGGTGATTATGTCAGGGATTGCATCCAAGTGCGGTGTTGGCTGGTTGATAACTTTTCCAAGTTTCTTCCAGTCAGTCACCGTCCTTGTATGCACTATACGTCCGTTGTCTGTCGGTCCTAGTTGTAACACTACAGGTCGGTGGTCGGAGGAGATGTCAGGGTGGACCTCTACTGAACACACCTGAAGGGTGATGTTCTTAAGGAGGGCAATGTCAAGAACGCTGGGGTTTTGTCCCTCTTGAGTGGGGTAACGCGTGGGAGCTAACGTGGCCACAACGTCGAAATCTAGTTCGTCATGGAGACTCTCTAGGATTAGTCCGTTGGGCGAGTTCGTGACAGAGTGCCAGCGAACTGACTTGCTGTTAAAATCTCCAGCCAAAATGGTAGAGTTTGACAGCGAGAAGAGGGATTCGAGGTCGCTACGGAGCAACGTCTTTTTGCAGGGGAGGTAAATCGAGGCGATGTTGATAGGCGCATGACCGGTCATGGCTATCCGGAGGAGGGAGCACTCGATATTTGTAAGAGCTGGGGGGTCCAGCTGGGTGCAGTGAAGTGACCTTTTGTAGTAGATTACTGTTCCGCCCTTTTGGGTGCGTAATCTGTCATTACGGATGATGTTGTAATTCGCAATCCGAGGATTGCGATGGTGGGGCTTCAAAAAGGTCTCTTGTGCAAGGAAAATGTCCACCTGATGTGTTGTAAGAAACTCCTGGATGAGGGGTTTCACATCGGTGAATTTGCCGTTCGCGTTGTAGTACGCGATAGTGAGGGAGCGGGGTTTAGTTCTCTTATTGAGACTACCCATATTAACGCGAGGGGAAGTAACGCGCGAGGAAGGGCGCGTTTTCTAATCTTTCCATTAGGAAACGGTGTTGGAATACGATTTCCAAGATCGCGTAAGCGTCGCCGTTTGTCTCGAGAATGGCGTGACCCATTTCGAGGATCTCGGCGCGGTCCTCACGTGTTTCTCGCGCAATGTCGAGAACCACTCCGAAGGCCAGAGTGTCCTGGTCCCGGCTAGCCGGAGGAGCGCTGTGGCGCATCAGAGGTGGGGGCCTGTTGGGGGGAGCGCGGTTCCCCGTTGGAACCTTTGGGGCTTCTGAGCGAGACACCGGCTGTCTCTGCTTCAGAGGGGGGAAGGCAGCTTGGCTGCTCATAAGGGGTTGGGGGGCGGTGGGCGCCGGCGCCTGGGGGGCACGATTTGTGCGTGTTTGTGGGGCAGCATTTTGCGAGGATTTTGAGCCCCAGGCGTTCCTGCTCGCTTTGGGGGCTTTTGAGCACCCCCGCCAGTTGGCGGGGTGGCCTTCCTGCCCGCAAAGTACGCAGGCCGCCTGAGTCTCGTTCTCCGCACTGCGGACTCTTTCACAGTCCGCTGTGCCGTGATCCCCCAAACACTTCACGCATCTGGGATGGGCATGACAGTTACGGGCCGAGTGCCCGTAACATTGGCAGCGGTGGCATTGACCGATAATGCCACGCTTGTGGGGGGGCTCGACTTTAAACGAGGTTAGCCCAGCGCACGACGAGATTTGGAAAATCCCCTTACCTTCCGGTGTGTTGTCTAAGACAACTAGCACCATTGGGTACGGGGTTTTCTTTTTCCCGTACATGCGGTGGACCTCGTTTACGGGGAGTGACTGAGAGACAAGGGTCTCTTTTACATATTCGACCGAAGTCGAGACGGGGATGCCCTTAATGACCGCCCTGAGTTTGCGGTCCTCAGGTAGGCCGAATGAGTGCCAAGGGATTTGGCGCTCGTTAAGGAGGCGGGTGAGGGAACGGTAGTCCTCCATGGACTTGACATTTATGTCTATATTACCGTCGCGGTTGGTGGACGCGCGCGTGTATTGCACCTTTTGTGCATTTAGCGAGCGGGAAAGCGGTTCCCACTGCTTAGGGTCGCGTAGGACCACCATCGGAGGTGGTCGGGGCTTCCTTCCGGTGGAAGATGGGGCGGGCTGGGAGGGAGTCTTCGCGACGGATGAGCCGTTCGCGGTTTTAAGTGCCTTAGGGGCAGGCTCTTTCTCGGAGCCCTTCGCCTTACGCTGGCGCTTTGCTCCGGTGACGACGGTGTAATCGTCGTCGTCGGAGCATTGCGGCTGCTCTGGCTCGGGGTCCTGTCCAGAGGGGGGCGTCTGCTGGGAGGCTGTCTCCGTCTCCATATCGTCGGACCCGAGGACAGTCTCTAAGGTTGCAGATGGGTATCGCGGTTCGAAGGGCTGAGCGGCGGTCTCAGCCGGGTCATCGGGATAATAGTAATCGGTCTCATCCACGGGGAGGCCGTCGTATCTATTTCCGGGGAGGGCGGTCGCGGTCGCGGTCGGAGAGGGGGAACCCGGGGCAGAAAATACCACGGGGGATCGGGGACGCGTCACGTCTGAAGACCCATCGGTGATGAGATCCTCGCGAGCGATGCCGCGGGCGATACGAGCACGGTACTTGCGCTTGTATGCGTTATAATCCTTCCTAAGAGAAGGATTGTTGATTACGAACTCTTTGAGGAGTTCGTAATCGGAGGGGATGGCAGCCATTACGAAGGCCGCATGGAGGGTTCGCGTTGGGGTAAAAACGTGGCCCTAATGAACCTAACGTCTCTGAGGGGTGAACTCAGAGCCCTAACGCCCTATCCTCTGTTGGGTGGCGCAGAGGGAACCCTACCGCCCTACTTACAAACTACAACGGAACCTGCCTACTAACCGCTGCCAACCTTGATAGTGCAAGCGGGACGAACCTAGGTCTTAACTACCTAACCGATACTCTGGCTTGACTAGGAGATCCCCCAAGGCCAAGTGCTCCAGAGCCCGTCCTGTAGTTGCCGTTACCCTGAAGGGGTAAAGGCTAGCGCCAGGGTCAGCACTACGTAAACTACGAGTGACCCGTATTGGCGTAGAACACCGCAACACGATCACTCGAAGCACGGCCTCGGCTAAAAGCGAGGACTACTCCACCAGCGCACAATGTGTGAAGGTGGGCAAAGAAGGTAGTTGATCGGCAGAAACACTTACGGTCAGTACTTGCCCTGAAAAGGACAGACCGATCCGCGTGTACGCCACGAAGCGCGTTCAAGAAAAGAACACGCGCGTTCTAACGAACACGTGCGTTCTTAAAAAGAACACGTGTGGCGTCGAAGCGTAGACAGGAACCTCGCCGCCCACAGGGTCCAAGTGGTCGACGAGCTGCAGCTGGAACACAAGTCGGAATTAATGGGCTCGATCCCAGGATACGCCTGGCCGAGCAATCGCACTGAGCGTTGGAGCCTGCGATTTCCGCACAGAGCCGACGGGGACAATTACCACGTGGCGATTATATCACTTTGTGGGCAGAGTCTCCGACGACAGTGGGCCGAAACACAAAACACAAACGGACAGTAGTTCCAATAAATACAGCCTCACAGAGAGAGCGTGCCGCGACAACACGTCTGCTCAGTTCGACTGCACAAACCGGAATGAAAAATTACGCCGTATTGCCGCCTTTTATACTATCTGGGAGGGGGGAGGGGATTGATCGTTATTTTGGTTTTGTATTGAAAATATATTTAATAATGGGGAATTATTCAAATCTATTTGTTTATTTATCAAAGTAATATTTGACCTTTTATGTTTATTTATTTCTAATTGCTCCCATATACTCATTTTTAATCCCTTCTCCGCTGTATGTAATATTTTGTATGTGTGATTATTTAATAATGTGTGATTATTTTCCAATAGATGTTCTGCAAAATGTGATCGATCGGGGTGATTATTTTTAAACGCGTTGATATGTTCGTTATAACGAATTTTAAAATTACGTCCTGTTTGTCCAATATAAACTTGTTGACAATCATCGCAAGTTAATTTATATATACCGGATTTTTTATCTGATTGAATTTTGTCTTTAGTATTACAAAGTGATTATAATGTTTTGTTTGTTTTGAGAGCAATATGAATATTGTTTTTTCTAAATATCTTAGCTATTTTATCTGTAATTTTACCGTAATAAGATAAACTCGCTGCATATCTTTGCGTTTTATCTTGTGGGACCGCATATAAAAGGTCTTTAATGGTGTTCTGTTTCCTTTTCAATATTATTTTATCAACGGATGCAGCAGTATCGACCAGGGTTGCATGCATCAACTATTGGTGGCGGGTATGAAGGGACTAACAGTAGTGGGTGGGCGCTGGCCAGCAATAGTTTGCATGAACTAACTGGTGGCGGAAGCACGCAAAGTAAATTGTCTCAAAGTAAATGTAGCTTTGACTTCCGCAAAGTAACACCTGAGTCTATTAACTACCTAATAGAATATACATATATTCGCTAGAAAAATATGACTTCTCATAGAAATTTTACTAGCTAATCGGTAATTTTTACGGGATGCCCAATTCTTTTCTTTTTAATTTTTACCTCTTATTCTCGTGTATCTATATTTAATCAGCAATTTTGATACCGACATTAAAATTGTCAGTTTTTGTTAGTCAGTTATTGCCAGGGAATTAAACATCACCTTGTACGAGTATAAGCTATAGACAAATATAATGAGCATACTTTTTAAAAAAGCCTATCTTACAATTAATAGTAAACAACTAAGTATAAAGACATTCTAATTCCTTACCTATTTAATAAATGCATATTATTTGAGTTTTTGGCAAACAGAAGGACAGATAACTAAGATTACAACTACTGTCATCTTAACAGTTAACAATTGGGTCGCGACGACGCTCGAATGCAAATCCACTGATAGTAGGAGACAGAGAGATACTTGTAGATAGTAAGGATATTTGTATACTTTTTTATTTTGGTTATTGTTAAGCTGCGGTTTCGATAACGCGACAAATGATATGACTCTGTAAGAGGTTCATAAAATTGGGTCAAGATAACGCTCGAATTTTAATCCGTTGATACCGATACTAAGTATATCCTAATACTTTTAAATTATGGTCATTGCTGAGCTGAGGTTTCGACTCGATTAAAGCGACCCAGAGTGAAATTGTGACTTTGTTACAAGTTAAAAATAAAGTAGCGATGTCATATTTTTAAAAGCAATGTAACGAATGACCACATTAGTGCTTCATACAATATTTTGCATTTCGTTGGCATTCTCGTGATTTTTGATTAACTTTTCCATTTATCTCTATAACAGAATTGGGAGGAAGGGATGTCCCTTCCTCCCAATTCTGTTATACACCCAATTATGCTATTTTGGCGAGCACCTTACAAATGAAGATCTTAACGAAGCCAATGACAAGGCGGTCAGCATGGCCAAATATTGGTCAAAATACATTTGAAAATAGCCATCTCCGACTCGATAAGAAGAAGACCGGGTGTAAATACTCGTAATCGATCGACAGAGTTATCCTTAAATATGGACAGGGTGACTCAGTCGGTCAGAAAAAATATTCCAATGTGAACAACGCAAAATTCGCCGAAAAGTTCGGCTTTTTCATCGAAAAGTGTAAGCAATGTTGAATATTTTTTTTTAAACTTCCTTTCATTTATACAATAGGAAAATGTGTTCACATTAACGGGCTAAGTCACTCCTGCAATCATGTGTTGATAGCATATTAAAACTCGTTATAATCGTGCCAAAGAAACCGCACTCTAAAGGACGGAAACAACATTATCATGTTGTGGTAATTTGCATAGATTCCCGCTAGATTCCGCATGACTTCCGCCGCTGTAAAAACGCCGGCTGCCAGAATTAGCCCCCACTGTAGGAACTACGCCATTTTAACTGACATAAAAATATTCGCCTCTTTGTTTCGCGTATTCGGAATTTAGTTTCATTTCGGATGATAAAGTACCTATGAGACTTGATATTTTAATTTACAAGCAGAAAAGATCTTTCATTGTGCTTATTTGTTAAAAGTTTTTGTTTGTTGCTAATGGACGGAGAAGAAAGAGAGGAAGACCCAGAACAAGGTGGTCGGATGAATTCAATTATTATAAGAAAAACTGGAAGAAGAGAGCTAGGAATAAGGATTCCTGGAAAATGAAGTGGAACCTTTTGCCCAGATATAAATAGCTAGAAAAAAACAACGGGCTGCACTCCGGGAATACTGGCAGAAATGAAAACTCCGCGCGGTAGAAAGAGAGCCTGCGGTCTCAGGTCACGTGTCCGTCTTACGAATTTTCGATCAGGTCACGTGTCGTGACGCGAGATTAACATTTTTTTACCCATCCACAAAAGTGCACAACCCCGCCAAAGAAGTTACCACTTAACAAAAAATGGCCCTTTTAAAGCTGACTGAACTAAAGGCATCTGACAAAACCATAGATTTAAAAAAAAAATTGCGTGAGACTTCATACTTCTATTGACAAAACCAAACGAACGGCTGCCATCATTGATGACAGCCAGTGTCAATGGTTTAACGTGCCTTCTCGCTCGAGCTCGAGATATTTTAATGCCACTTGTGGTCACCCATCTCAGTAACAGCCTCCGTGGTCCAGTGGTTAAGGCGTTTGCCTGTTGACCCGGGGGTCGTGGGTTCGATTCCCACCGGAAGCATACTTTGTTTAGTTGTTTCCAGTTTGGTTAGGACATTGCAGGCTTGAATCACCTGATTGTCTGATAATATAGATGATTCCGTGCTTCGGAAGGCACGTTAAGCTGGTGGTCCCGGCTGCCATCTGGTAGTCGTTAAAGGAACCACGTCAGAGGCCGAGAGGCGGTTCCGAACAACTCTGACACCAGGGTGTGCATGGTCGATTGACCGTGACACCTTTTCGAAATGATGATGACCCATCTCAGTGGGGACCGCACCCAGGGTTGTTTAACATGCGTAAGCACTAATAATGCTCACTGCTACTGGGACATGGGTCTCCTCTTTGTTTACTGTTGTTTTAGGGTTCCGTACCCAAAGGGTAAAAACGGGACCCTATTAATTTCGCTCCGCTGTCCGTCTGTCTGTCTGATCTGTCTGTCCGTTTGTCACCAAGCTGTATCTCATGAACCGTGATAGTTAGACAGTTGAAATTTTCACAGATGATGTATTTCTGTTGCTGCTATATCAACAAATACTAAAATAAGAATAAAATAAATATTTAAGGGGGCTCCCATACAACAAACGTGATTTCTTGGCTTGTTTTTGCTCGATATTGATAACGGCAACAGGTATACGCTTGAAATATTCACAGAATATTTAGTTATATATATACTTTAAAAATAAATAATAAAATAAAAATAAAATTAACATTAAAGGCGGGCTCCCATATAACAAACATGATTTTTTTGCCGTTTTTATAGATAACGGTACGGAACCCTTCGTGCGCGAGTCCGACTCGCACTTGGCCGGTTTTTTTAGTAACCTATGAAGAGGTCGAACGGCTATCGCACTCTAGCAGTAATCCTGAAAAAGGGGTGAAAAAGGGTTAAGAAATTGTGGAAATTGACGTATTTTCAAATCACTAGTACTATGCGCTGAATTAAATAAATACATCAAAGTATTTGTATAATTTAGGTCGATCCTTGTACAAGATCACCCCCTTTTTGGAATTTGAAACAGATACATATGAAATTTAAAACCAATATATATTTTATGATATCTAAAACATATTTCTTCGAAATTTTATAAATGTTACGTCTATAACAATAATTTTCACATGACTATATTTATGTTTACAACTCGCAGGTAGCCCCCTTTCCTTTTTTTTTTTAAAATATAAGTATGAAAATATTAAGATATTTCATCTTTTTACATAATCGCCTAATGTTTCTGCGCAGCCTAATGGCCGTATCCAAATGGTAAAAACGGGATCCTATAGTCCCGCTATCCGTCCGTCTGTCTGTCATCCGTCTGACCCCGTGCTATATCTCACGAACCGTGATAATTAGTGTTAAAATTTTCACAGATGATGTATTTTTGTTGCTGCCTTAATAAGAAATATTAAAAATAGAATAAAATAAATATTTAAGGTGTCTCCCATACAACTAACGTGATTTAAGCTTGTTTTTACTCGATATTATAACGGCAACAGGCATTAATTAATTTATTGACTTATAAATAAATATATAAGGACAAATGACACAGATTGAACTAGCCCCAAAGTAAGTTCGAGACTTGTGTTATGGGATACTAACTCAACGATACTATTATTTTATAACAAATACATATATAGATACACATCCAAGACCCAGGCCAATCTGAAAAGATCATTTTCCATCTTGACCTGGCCGGGGATCGAACCCGGGCACTCTCGTGTCGCAGGCTGGCGTGTTGACCGCTGCGCCACGGAGCTAGCCAAACTTTTATTATTATTACTTATATTATTTACTTTCAAAATTAATAATTAAATTAGAATAAAACATATATTTAAGCTCCCATATAACAGACGTGATTTTTTGCCGTTTTTATAGATAACTAGCTTTCGCCCGCGGCTCCGCCCGCGTTAATGTCGATCCCTCGGGAATAGTACTTTTTCCCGGGATAAAAGGTAGCCTATGTCCTTCTCCGTACTCCAGAGAACTTGTATGCAAAATTTCATGATGATCGGTTCAGTAGTTACGGCGTGAAAGCGTAACAAACAAACAAACAAACAAATAAACAAACAAACAAACTCACTTTCGCATTTATAATATTAGTAAGGAAGTAAGGATGGTACGGAACACTTCGTGCGCGAGTCCGACTCGCACTTGGCTGGTTTGAATTTTTGTTCCTCATAATACACATTTAAACTGATTTAAACCTCATTTGTTAAGTAAACTACAAACTAGATTTAAAAGTATCTATAGATCAATGAATGTGGGAGTGTTCCTCTGCTTCGCTAGGTCCAAAACGTCTCAGTGAAAAATCTACGGAAATAGAAGTAGTGACGTTAGATTTATCTCTGACTCTCGCTAGGCTACTGTCGTTGGGGATTCTTAATAATGTTACTTTAGAAACTGTAGATTTAAAACCTTAGAAAGACTAAACAAAACAAAGCTTTTTTTTGAGAACGAAAGAACAAACCACCGCCGATTATCATACATGTGAACCAGATTAAATCATACTTTAAGAAAAATATATACATGGTCAAAATTTTTATCGTTTTGGACCCTTAAAGGGTTGATTCAGCCCGTCGATATGAACAACTTTTTCTATGGGACCAATGCTGGGAACCAAAAAAGATAGCCAGGGCGGTATTCGGACCATGGTACGTATAGCTCTTTTTTGTACAACAAAAGCTTTTTTGATATTATACTCATAGCTTCCTCCCCAAAATTTTATGCTGTACCTCAACCTGGACTCGACCATGGCATAGTAAAGTGATTTAAGTTGATCTGTTGTCAATTCATCCCTTAAATTTCTCAAAGCACAGCAAGCGCTACTAACATTATTTTCGATTGACTGTAACTCTTCTTTCCAGTTAAGGTTTTGATCTAATTGAATACCAAGGAATTTAGCATGTGTCACTGGTACGATATCTTTATTGTTCAGATTAACTTCCAGTTTATCCCTGTTACTAGCCGTTGTTTTAAACAACATCACTTTAGTCTTACTTGTATTTAGAGTCAAATTGTTTGCAGAGAACCAATCATGAAAAGATTTCAAAGTTGCATTTATCTTACTGTTAAGAGCGTCAATATTGGGAGCCGAGATAATGGCATTAGTATCGTCAGCAAATATTATTACTTTTACGTCAGGGTGACTTACAGTCATAAAATCTATTAGATCGTTGATGAATATTATAAATAAAATCGGGCCTAGAATTGATCCTTGTGGCACACCTCTGGTAACTTTGATCATCTTTGATCAAAGTTACCAGAGGTTTTTCTCCTTTGGCGTCTCTTATTTCAACGAATTGTCGTCGGTTACTTAAATAAGATTTTAATAAATTTAAAAATTTTCCTTTAATGCCATGGAAAGCCAATTTCATTAAAAGAATATCATGATCCACGGAGTCGAAAGCTGAGGTTAGATCCAAGAACACTCCAGCGACTTTAACCTTTTCATTTAATTTGCTACATACATCATCTATAATAGTATCCATAGCATTCGATGTTCCCATGCCTTCTTGATACCCAAATTGTCTTCGATTTAAAATGTTATTGTCTTTTAAGTGTTTTATTAATCTATTTTTAATAATTTTTTCAAATATTTTGGAAAGAATTGGCAACAAAGCAATCGCTCTAAAGTTTTGCGGATCGAATTTTGATCCCTTTTTATGAACCGGAATTATTTTAGCTATTTTTAGTTGATCTGGAATTATCTCTTGATTGACACAGTCATTTAAGAAATTTGTCAACGGTTTAGATAAAAGGTCAATATTATTTTTTACAATAGATATTGGTATTTCATCGAAACCAGTTGATTTTTTGCAATCCAGATTTTTTACAATGTCAATAACTTCAACCTCCTTTATAGGCGTAAAGTGACATTTAGTTGTAGTAGTTTTAGAAGACTTATTCAAAAATTCCGACGACTTTTTTGTATCTACAATTGATGTGTAATTTGTGTGGTTGAATTGAGTAGAAAAGATGTAAGCTATTTCTTGTGCGTCAGTGATTTCTTTGTCATCAACCTTTAGAGTCATTGTACTTTGATTGATAGCTTTATTTTTATTGAGACGGTCATTCATTCACGGTCACCCTGACACACCAGGGTGTAACAGGAGCGTTGTCGGCCTTTCAAGGAGTTGGGGAAAGGACATGGGGGGAGGAAATGGGGAAAGGATGAGCCTCCGAACGAAGCATAGAAGCGGTAAATCTCCTACTCAAACGTCGATTTTCTGTGAGAGTGTGGTACTTCCCCGGACGAGCCGGCCCATTCATGCTACTAGCAAAAATGAATATTGCCGGTAGTGTGGCTCTACCACAACTAAATCTGCTATAGTAATCTATAAATCTTTTATCTATGTATCTATAAATCTCTCAAAAACACACACATCAACGAAAAAATACCGCGTGAACCTAAAAATTCTTTCGGATAATACAGTTAAAGAAATTTTGGACGATACCAAAACTCCTCAGAAAATGCTTAGTAAATAGCGAAGTCACATTTCGAAAGAAGCGCTTTATAAGTTTCTTCGGCAAATATATTTCCCGCAACGTTGTCTGTGTGGATTGCAGAATTACCCCACAATCATATGTTTTGTGTCACAGACATATTTCAGATTTACCCCACAATCATAATGATTGTGTGTGGGGAAAATCTGAAATTCAGAGAACTCATTATTAACAAAATCATACTTAACCCACCTTTTTGGTTCTCACACCCCTGGTATTGCAGTTGTCCATGGGCAGCGGTGATCACTTACCATCAGGTGACCACCTGATGGTAAGTGATCATTGCTGCTCGTTTGCTGTCTTATGTCATAAAAAAATTGGTTGTCTGTTAAGACGGTAATGGACAATAATGTTACGTGATAACGTGGAAGAGAGATAGATGCGTCACAAGCCGAACGCTTAGGCCGATCTTGCCTCTCTATCGCTTGTTTCGCGTTCTCACTTTCACACAGAACGTGACACTTTTTCGTGCAGCCGGTGTTCAACGATTTATAAGACACTATTGCATCAAAATATGATACCACTCCATCGATCTACTTTTTCGTGTACGTTGGCAATAAGTACCGTTCTTAAACCACTATTTCACAATGATGATTTGAGAACACGAACAAATTAGTTTGATCGGCTTACCAAACCAACGTTTTCTCTAGCTGCTAATTCTGCTACTTAGCAATACGATTCCGTGTTTGTTCAGTGTTGTCACGCTGTTTCTTGGGTTAGTAGTTATTTACGTTGGCAACAGAACATTCTAAACCGAGTAGAATTTAGTTGCTGTTTTATTGTAAAAACAGTCGCGTTTAGACTTCTGGATGTGAAAAAAATTGTTCGTGACAGACAACATAACAAGGCTATAAGATATACTATTAAGATAAATAAGAACCATTTTTTAGGGTTCCATAACCAAAGGGTATGACTCCAATATCCTTTTGTCTGTCTGTCTGTCACCAGGCTGCATCTCAAGAACCGTGATAGCTAGACGATTGAAATTTTCAGTTGAAAATCACATGGTGTATTTCTGTTGCCACTATAATAACAAATAAAAACGTAGGGCTAACCCATACAACAAACGTATATTTTTTGACGTTTGTTGCTCGATGTTAATAACGGCAACCGATGGACACTTAAAATATTCACAAAACACATTTTTTTTGTCAAAACTGATTTTGGCAAACAAAGAATTTTTAAATAGCACTTATTTGACAGCTCCGTGGCGCAGTGGTTAACACGCCAGCCTGCGACACGAGGGTGCCCGGGTTCGATCCCCAGTCAGGCCAAGATGGAAAATGAACATTTTCAGATTGGCCTGGGTCTTGGATGTATATCTTTAATGTATTTGTTATATAATATAGTATCGTTGAGTTAGTATCCCATATCACAAGTCTCGAACTTACTTTGGGGCTAGCTCAATCTGTGTAATTTGTCCGTATTTATTTATTTACAATGACTCCCGCACTAGGCGCAGGCCTATATCGGGGGAATTGGAAAGAGTGACTGGGAAGACTTAAACAGCACAACAAAGAATGAAAAAACATATACTAAGACTAGGTAAGAAACAATGATTCTATTGCATCGCATGCATGTGTGTAAGAAATGAGTATAATAATATGTAGTAGACAGTTATAAAAGAAATAATTTGCGTACTGTTTGCAGCACTTGAATAGGCTTAATTAAGCCTATTCAAGCTGAAATAGGTTCAATAACAGTATTGAACCTATTTCAGCAAGTTAACGATTTGTATAAAAACAACTCACCTATTTACTTTACATTGTCTGTAAAGCAATATGATAAAATATGAATCTAATATTCCTACTTCAGCACTCAAAAAACTAATATCGTTTCCCCTTTTCTCGGCACGGATGTAAGCCAGGATCGCGACCTTTGACCCTCCAATGAGCCGCTAATAGTATTAAAAGTTACACCCGTTCACGCTTGACTGAACGATTGGATTTGCCTGAAACTTAGGGAGAACAGACGGTTTCTGTATTGGATCAATCATTGAGCTTAAGCTGGAACTTATCTATACGTATTATCAACACTTCCATACTAATAATAAAAATAACGCCCATGCCTGGGGAAAAGAAAACCCTGCGATTTTTTCTCCCTGACAAACAAGTCAAGTTTCTTTTGTAAAAATAAGTAAATAAAATATCTTTATTTCAGACTATCATTATTTCAGAAACTAAAGAGATACACAGCAATTGGAATATTTAGCCAACTTTACCTAAAAGACAATCAATAATTTACTAACTACACATAATAACTATTTCTTCAGTTGCCTGCAGCCTTCACATGTAAAGCCGTGAATGAGGCAAAGAGAGAATTATCGAACCTACCTGCTATAATTTTCATAATGCTTTTGTAAAACAGCATTATGAAAAAAAGGAATGTATCTATTTTCTTTTGCAAGGACTTGAGGGTTATACGCATATATTGGTTGGGTCTATCCAACGCATGTTACCTGCGACCATGAAAACTGTAAAGTTTTCGAAACATTAGGCACCACTGTTGTACAGTCAGCCAACGAGATACCTGACCCCGCCAGCTACCTACATCTTCAATTTTCTCTTAAACTAATAGTAATATTAACATGTAAATGTATATTCAGAAACAATTAATTAAAATCTTTCTGAATATATATTTTCATGTTAATTTTATTTTTTGTTTAAGAGAAAATTCAAGATATAGGTAGATGGCGGGGTCAGATATCACGTTGGCTGACTGTACTCCGCAATTTTTTATCCTAACCAATGTAAAATTTTCGGTCCAAAATGTAATGAGCATCATGCAGGAGTCCAGAAATGAGCGCGCATATTTACCAGTCATAAAGGGCGAGGGCGCTGCTTATTAAGATCCCTAAGGCTCATTATGTGCGATCACGCGCGGGACCACGGGTTATAACTAGGCTGTGTGTTCTTAAGCTTACTTCAAACTCTTCAACATGTCATGTTTTCATGAGATTCTTAACATTTGGGAATCTTGGGAAGTTATATCTCTATCTTATTCTTATATTCATATTCTTATATTATAGATATATATATATATATATAACTCAAAGGTGACTGACTGACATAGTGATCTATCAACGCACAGCCCAAACCACTGGACGGATCGACGTCCAAAATTGATAAAGAAGGTTGTGAGAAAAAAACGATCCTTGTTTTACGTGCGTGTAAATGGACACTGGCTTCAGATATTTCAAGCTGCATAAAGGCATCTGACATAGCTTAATGACTATTACATAGGGCGCACTGTAAGTTTCCGGAACTGGCCACTTACATAAACAATATTTAAAAATTTATTGCAACATTTGAAAATAGAACTCTTTGGCTGTAGAATGCAGTTTGTTTCATTTGACTGTCTTTTGTTTTTACCTTGTGGCGCCATTTAAAAAATTGTGTGTCTGCATCAACATGGATTTAACGCGGGAAAATTTTCGTAGTATGATTTTCTACGATTTTAAGTGTAATTCGACAGCTCAACAGAGCATCGCTCGGCTTGAAACAGCTTTTGGCAATGAAGCACCATGCAAGACAACTGTTTATAGCTGGTTTGCAGAATTCAAGCGTGGTCGTATCAATCTCAGTGACGAATCTCGCGATGGTCGGCCGTCCACCGCTGTGACCAACAAAAACATCGATGCTGTGCGCCGTATGATTGAAACAGACAGGCATGTGACCTACCATGAAATTCGCGCATCCTTAGAAATAGGCATGAGTCAAATACAATTAATCCTACACAAACATTTGGGTGTGAGAAAGCTGTGCTCGCGGTGGATCCCACACAACTTGACCGAGGCTCAAAAAACGGACCGCGTCACTTGGTGCAGTGCCATGCTTACCAGATTCAACGAAGGTGCGTCAAATTTGGTGTGGGACATAGTATATATATATAATCCCTGGCCGTTTTCGGCTACAGTGACTGGCAAAGTTATTTTTATTTATTTTTTTTGGGACATAGTAACAGGTGACGAAACATGGATTTATTGCTACGATCCCAAAACAAAGCAGCAATCGAGCGTATGGGTCTTTCAAGATGAGCCGAAACCAACCAAAGTGGCGCGCGTAAAAAGTGCATCTAAGCGGATGATTGCTTTTTTTTTTAATAAAACTGGACACGTGGCTTCTGTTGCTTTAGAGAATCGTCGTACAGTAAATAGTGACTGGTACACGACCATTCGTTTGGTGGAAGTTATTTACGAACTCCGTAAAAATAACCGTAAACGCCGTATCATCCTGCACCACGACAATGCTAGTTCTCACACGGCCAGACAGACAAACGACTTTTTGAAGGCGAAAAATGTAGAACTCATGAGTCATCCTGCATACAGTCCCGACCTGGCACCTTATGACTTTTTTTTGTTCCCAAAACTTAAGAACCAATTACGCGGTCAACGATTTTCATCACCAGAAGAGGCTGTCGAGGAGTATGAAAAACACGTTTCAGAGGTCACCACAGAGGAGTGGCACAAAAGTTTTCAAAACTGGTTTCATCGAATGAAAAAGTGCATAGACGCCAAGGGAGATTATTTTGAAAAACAATAAATTAATTTTGTACCTTTAATAGTATTTTTTCATATTCATTCCGGAAACTTATAGTGCGCCCCACGTAATTGTTTATCTGAAACTTAGTATCTAAAAGTTAAGAAAAACTTTGTATTCGAATTAATACGAAGACGCCCGAATACAATCAATACAGTATTGTAATAAGAGGTCATCATCATGTCTTTTTAGTCAGGAGCATGACCCTCTCTGTACTACCGGAGTCATACTTGGCCAGAGTAGACAGAGGATTTGACCTACACTCTCCTCGCTGGCCAGACGGGTTGGAGAGGTCTCATTGATGTTTATGAGCTTTGTTTAGCTTGTATTTCCTAAGTCGGCTCTTACGACCTCCATGGAAAGACTAGGAGTGGTCCTATTCTACTCTCCCGGAAACCACACGGCTTAGGTAAGTATCAAGCGTAAATGAGTATTTCCTCGAGTGTAAGTGGCCAATACTGGCGTAAATATTGCAACAGGACGTTTAGATATATCACCTGTTGAGACTTCTATCTCAGCCAATTCAGTCTTATAAATAATTTAGCGCAATCCATCAGGCCTGTCAGGATACATTACAAAACGACGTAAACTGCCCCCTTAGCAAACCGTTCAAACTGAAACAAGGTCAGATTATTAAGAAAAAGGTAAACATCATGTTTGAGTGTATAAAACATTTTTTAAACTACAAAAATTAAGAAGAATGAAACTATTTATATGTCAGTTGTTGTCAGAATAAGAAAAATGCAATAAAGAAATGTATTAAGTTGAAGACAAGTTTTATTTATATTATTGGAAAAAAAAGAGAAGTATATAAAAAATAACTACAGTCCAAAACACATCGTTTTCCCAATGAATGAAGGGCCTTCCTTGATAGACATAAACGACATTTTTTTATTAACCTGTACTGTCCCACAACTGGGAAAAGGTCACTCCCATCTCCTTCCATTTATCTCGATCCTGATACACAAAACGGCAGTAATTAATATAAATACAATTAGTGTTTATGATTCTATATGTAGCGAGACTTATACATTGAGATTTTTTTGCATTAGATCATACGTTTTATAGTTCATTTTAAAACAACAGCTACAGGAAAGAAATACCTCACAACACCTCCCGGGTTATTTTCTCGAAGTTGGTTTACGAAAATCAAACACGGTTTCGTGAAAATAAAGATTGAACAATAGCGCTATTTTTTATTATTAATATCGATTTCAATTTGTTGTCGCAATTGTGTTTTCTGTGTACTTTACCGTTATTATTAAAGTTTTATTCTAAATACAGTTCGCCAAAGGGGCAGAGCACTTCAAACTATTTATACACGAATAATTATAGACGGAACCATTAGCGGAGTTCATGCTATTTTGGAATGAATAACAGTGATACAAATTGACTTGGTAGTTGATACTATTTTGTTACTTGTGTCGAAATATGGTTTTGATGGCGGGAATATTTTTTACGCTTCGTGTGCACGTTTCGGTCTCAATAAGTTCACCAATTACAAACTTGATCGGCCAAGTTGGCACGGACAACAACATACGGAACAGACATTTTATTAAAACACGACGTAACTAGATTATATGTTGTCTCCTCGACTCCTCATCCTTCCATGCTGGTCTGGGAGAAAACATAAAACATAAATAAATAAAAGAACTTTTTATTTATTTATGTTTTATCTTTTCTATATATAACGATAAAAAGATAAAAAGTCTCCTTCCCGAGGTTTTCCCTGTGTGCTATGTCTTGGGGTCCTTCAAAAGGCGTGTTTACAGGTATCTTAAGAGTCGGCAACGCATCAGCACCTCCTCTGGTGTTGCAGATGTCCATGGGCGACGGTGACCACTTCCCATCAGGTGGCTCGTCTGCTCATTTGCCGTAAAATATACATAAAAATAGTACTAGCTGCTACTCTTCCTGCGCAGATAGTAAAAGCCGATCGAGGAAATGGGTGAAACTTTGAGGAATCATGTTAATTCCGTTGTTGTTAAGTTGGATGTGAAACACAGACGTTTGTCTGTCAAGCAAGCAAGCTAACTTGCGAAGATCTTTAAGACTGGTTGAGCGGAAGGGTGAAACTTTTAAGAAACACCTGGCTTATTTGCTAACTTAGTGTACAACGTTTTGATAGTCAATTAAAATACATTAAAGTTTATATATCTTAAATAACAAGTGGAATATTTCAAAAATAAAAAGGCTGACCGCCCCTTTTGTTGTTTATATCGGCTATATAAATGTTTTGCTAACGTTCAGAATTATCCCTCTGACATACTTTTGGTTTGAGACGAGAGAGTTTTAGGGTTCAATGTTGATCGGCCCATATAAACATAAATCAAAATTTTCACACGTATATTTTCCCGTGTCGTTCCGTTCTATGCGTTGATTTACACAACTTTTCCGCTTACTGTAGATCTGTCGCGATCGTTGAAAAGCGTCAATCGGAACGCGTCGGCGCGAAATGTGCAAATTCTATTGCTATTCGGCGCATTCATCATCGTAACGTCACTTGTCAGGTCACAACTGATTTATGTTACGCGAATATGGTCTAGTACCTAATATACAGGGTTATTAGTAAAACAAAAATAACCTCGGACTAAGGACTAGATAGCTAAAATCATAAACAACAACTTTTTTTAATGTAGATAAGACATTTGATTTAACAATTAAACACTAATAAAGACTTAAGCTACGTTCTTAAATAACTCAAATATACCACCCCGGACCGTACCCGGCTCACAGGTCCCCATGACACTGGCGGCATTGCCTCTTTAGTTTTAGCAATCTAGTCCTGCGAGTTTTTTAGTGCTTTTCAAGTAACTGTATACAGGGTTAGTTGGGATAATTAGGCAGGATGGCATTGAAAACTTTAGTATGAAAACATGCATGTCTTGAACTTAGGTCTTGAAATAACTGATTTTTGCACACTCTGGTGGACCCGGCAAATGAGATCTCTACAAGAGCTATTGTATAGATTTGTGAAATTTAAAAAAGGTTTCAAGGGCATTATAACACTGGCCACTAATAGACGGTACTAAGAATAAATTAAAATTATCATTCTACACACGAATTTCTTCCTATCATTGAGATATTTACCCGCTCTCGGAATTATTGTAAGTATTTGTTTAATTCTAAGTTTCAAGTAGGTTTAATTATAACAAAAATATACCTACACTAGCTGAACCGGCAAACGTTGTTTTGCCATATAAATAAAAAAAAAAAATTTAGAGGTGGACTACCCCTCACATTTAGGGGGATGAAAAATAGATGTTGGCCGATTCTCATAGATACCGGATAAGCACAAAAAATTTCATCAAAATCGGTCAAGCCGTTTCGGAGGAGTATGGCAACGAAAACTGTGACACGAGAATTTTATATATTAGATTAGCTATTGTTTGTCGGTACACATAGTTTTATTTAGTTTCGACTGAAGGTACGAGTAACACAGTCAGCTGTTTAGAATGAAGACGGAAGGAATTGTCCAATTTAGAATGCGTGTAAAAACAAATCACCTTTTTTTATTTAGCTATCTATTAAATATAGAGAATTGTGTAAAAGTAGCTAGCCACTTATGGCGGTAATCAAAAATTAGGTATTTATACAAATAAAAAAATCAAACAACGAGTAATGAGTAAACCTGCACCATTTGATTACAGACACCGGGCCGTATAAAACTAAAAAATTGCTATGACTATACTAAATAAATTCAGTAACTCGACAATACTGTCCTTAACAAATTTACACAAGCTACCTTTACATAGCTGCTCCTTCCCTGCCAGTCTAGATTGTTCTAAAGTTATCATATCACACGGGCAATTAAGCCTGCCGATCGGGCTATTCTTATAAGTTCGCGGTGGAAACGTGGCTATATCGATACGTCCGGGGGAATGGCAAAGCTAAAAGTGCCGTGTTTATTTAGTTAAATCAGACGAGTGCCATTTAAATCTACTGGTTAATCTAGTTAACAGCAAGATCATGTCTTTTGACACGACTCGTGGTGTACAAAACTTTTTTTATAAAAAAAAAAACGGGCAAGTGCGAGTCGGACTCGCGCACCAAGGGTTCCGTACTTTAATGTAATAAGTTTGAAACTATTAAAAATATTTTTATTATATGATGTAACTAAAAATGTATACTTTTCGCAATTTTTCCTTTATCTGTGTTATAAGACGTTGCTTTGTACCAAATTTCAAGATTCTGAGCTCAAAGGAAGTACCCTGTATGTTTTGATTCCCTTGCGTGTCGAAAAACTATTAAAAATATCTTTATTATATGATGTAACTAAAAATAATGCTTTTCGTAGTTTTTCTTATACCTATGCTATAAGACGTTGCTTCGTACCAAATTTCAAGATTTGAGTTCATGGGAACTACCATGTAGGTTTTGATTCCCTTGCAAATGTCGAAAAAACACGTAAATTTGCGGCATAACCAGCTGTATCTTTTGATTGCGTTTGTTTAGAAGTTTTTTCACAACTCTAAGGAACAGCAGATCTGAGTATTTGATATAAATTTCAGACCGACAGACAGACGGACAACCGAGTGATCCTATAAGGGTTCTGTTTTTCCTTTTGAGGTGCGGAACCCTAAAAATATTGCTCATTTTCGCCAAATCAGGTCCCAACGGCTATTGTCTACAATTTGTTTCTATCCGTCTATGTGATGAGAGAGGATTTCTTTAAAAAAAGCTTTTATTTTTATCTTTAAAACTATCGTTCCTTTATTTTATTTTACTTTATATATATTCTCAAAATCAACAGCATTGCTGTAATACTTTCACACATGTATAAAATACAAATAAAGCCAATTACAGATTTTTCTATGTTTTTAAGTACCTAGTTGTTTGTTTTTTATAAATACATTTTTTTTACTACTTACCTGTTTTTAATATCAAAATCGATCGATTTATCGTTTGCCTGTAGACCCGGAGGTCGTGGGTTCGATTCCCACGGGAAGCATACTTTGTTTAGTTGTTTCCTGTTTGGTTAGGACATTGCAGGCTTGAATCACCTGATTGTCTGATAATTAAGAATGATTCCGTGCTTCGGAATCCCGGCTGCCATCTGGTAGTCGTAAAAGGAACCACGTCAGAGGCCGAGAGGCGTTTCCGAAGAACTCTGACACCAGGGTGTGCATGGTCGATTGACCGTGACACCTACTCGAAATGATGAATATCAAAATAACTAGTACTTAGAGATAAAGTTGGTAGCTCCTTTCTCTTCACTATGCACTGCAGCTCCGTCGCTGAGTTGAACTAAGCTCTTGCATAGCAGGCTTAAGTTGGGCCAATCAAATCCTTCCTGTAGTTTCCGAGCCTGTTCCATGCAAACAAACAAACAATCAGATCTTTACCCTTTATAATATACTAGCTTTCGCCCGCGGCTCCGCCCGCGTTAATGTCGATCCCTCGGGCATAGGGATAAAAGGTATATGTCCTGTATATGCCTATGTCCTTTTCCGTACTACAGAGAACTTGTATACAAAATTTCATGATGATCGGTTCAGTAGTTACGGCGTGAAAGCGTAACAAACAAACAAACAAACTCACTTTCGCATTTATCATATTAGTTAGGAAGGATTAGGATTAGTTAGGATGTAAAAGTGTAGATGTAGTAGATTCAGCCTAAACTATTGACTTCTGTACTTCGCTAGCTGAAACAGGCTACGAGTAACTAAGGAGCCAAGTCCACCTCAAAATCGTAAAATATTGCGCGTGAGCTCGCCTAATCCGTGCCGCATTTTTAAGAAAGAGTAATGTCAAGGCTTCTAGTAAAGAGCCTATGAATTTATATCACTTACCTCACAGTACAAAGTCGAAAAACATAGGCATTAAAGTGAAAGTTGAAAACACGAATGTTGTTCTTCTCTTAGGGAGATATAATAATAAATAAATAACTTCATAAGGATATACTGCGTCCGTGGTCCAGTGGTTAAGGCGTTTGCCTGTAGACCCGGGGGTAGTGGGTTCGATTCCCACGGGAAGCATACTTTGTTTAGTTGCTTCCAGTTTGGTTAGGATATTGCAGGCTTGGATCACCTGATTGTCTGATAATAAAGATGATTCCGTGCTTCGGAAGGCACGTTAAGCCGTTGGTCCCGGCTGCCATCTGGTAGTCGTTGGGCGGTTCCGAAGAACTCTGAAACCAGGGTGTGCATGGTCGATTGACCGTGACACCTACACGAAATGATGATGATAATGATAGGGACATATCACACAAATGGAGCTAGCCCTACAGTAAGTTGTGAACTTGTGTCGTAGGATACTAACTCAACGATACTATATTTTAATAGACTGCGAACCCAAGTGGGTCGCTGCAAAGACAATGTGTCCAGCCGGCCTATTTGCTAACTTGGTGTACAACGTTTTGATAGTCACTTCAAAATACATTACTTTTATATATCTTAAATTGAAAAAGCTAATCATTCGAAAGCCGTAATATACCCATCATCATCATCATCATATCAGCCGCAAGAAGTCCACTGCTGGACATAGGCCTCCCCCAATGATTTCCAGAATGACCGGTTGGAAGCGGCTTGCATCCAGCGTCTCCCTGCGACCTTTGTCAGGTCGTCCGACCACCTGGTCGGTGGGTGTCCGACGCTGCGCTTGCCGGTACGTGGTCGCCATTCCAGAACCTTTAGAAAAGTAATATACGTGTCCTACGTTTAGCATGTTGGTGGGCATTAGGTGGAAAACGGAATTAATATAGTGATGGGTTGCTAGCCGAATCGCCTATTAATATGAGTCCTCAGATTTTACCCATTCCCTCGATCTGCTTTTACGATCTGCGCGGGAAGAGAAGCACCTGGTACATTCTACGTTTTTTCTTTTCTCCCAAACCAGCGTGGAAAAAAGATAGGTAGTCGCTATATTGGTGACGCAAATCTAAATATTTTCCCATCCAAAAATAACTCTATCAACTTAAAGAATTCAAAAAATGTAATACAATATCCAGTAGTTCATCCGAAAAACAAAGATCAAGTCAAGATCACGAATTAACAAGATTTACGAAGTAATTCCCGCGAAAGCCCCCGAGTAAAAGCGGCATTACAGCTTATTGAATCGGTTGTGCGTTATAAGCAATCAATATTCCATAAATAAGTCCACTCCGCCGGATTAGAACCCAGTCCCGCGGGCGCCGTGCCGCAAATTGCGGACAATGCTGCATCAGATAGTCGGGATTTACTACCTCCCAGTAATATACACTTCGCTACATGTAATATACATTATACTATGATTACTTGCTTAATGTACAAGATAATGGGATTTAGGCTTAATAGGGTCGATAGTTGCAAATTTATCAACCTGGATGAATAGGGGAAAAGCAAGTAGCAGCTCGGGTACTTGGAACTACCAGCCAAGTAGTTAAAGATGACAACCCAGACCTGACATCAGTGATATTATCTATTAATTAAATCATCATCATCATTTCGAGTAGGTGTCAGGGTCAATCGACCATGCACACCCTGGTGTCAGAGTTCTTCGGAACCGCCTCTCGGCCTCTGAAGTGGTTCCTTTAACGACTACCGGATTGGCAGCCGGGACCACTGGCTTAACGTGCCTTCCGAAGCACGGAATCATCTTTATTATCAGACAATCAGGTGATTCAAGCCTGCAATGTCCTAACCAAACTGGAAACAACTAAACAAAGTATGCTTCTCGTGGGAATCAAACCCACGCCCCCGGGTCAATAGGCCTTAACCACTGGACCACGGAGGCTGTTAATTAAATAAATATATAGGGACATATCACACAAATTGAGCTAGCCCCACAGTAAGTTGTGAACTTGTGTCGTAGGATACTAACTCAACGATACTATATTTTATAATAGATACTTATATGGATGTTTATCTAATCCAAACTCCAGATCAATCTGAAAAATATGGTTGCCATCATGACCTGACCGGGGATCGAACCCTCATATCGCAGGCTGGCGTGTTGACCACTGCAGCACGGAGCTCGCCAAGTTTAATCCAATTATAATATATTAATTAATTTAGTTGTGGTAGAGCCACGCTACCGACAAAATTAATTTTTGCTAGTAACATGAATGGGCCGGCTCGTCCGGGGAAGTACCACACTCTCACAGAAAATCGACGTTTGAGAAGCTTTATCACTTCTATTCTTCGTTCGGTGAGTAAGAGAGCCGAAAACCCATCCTTCCTCCCATTTTCTCCCCTCATGTCCTTCCCCAAACTCCTTCAAATGCCGGCTACGCTCCTGTTACACCCTGGTGTTGCAGTTGTCCATGGGCAACGGTGATCACTTACCGCTTTCAAGTATTCAAAAGGCTAACTAGTTGCAGCATATAAATATATAAAAATATTTATTGTACAAATAAGGGTGCTTAATTAATAATTAATAATATATACATAAATTTGCAATGTTTAATAATAAAATTTTGTTATAGTATTCAATTTTATTTTATTTTCTCATTTATTATATGGTAATGTATTATAATAGAACTAAATGGTATTTTTTTTAATTAGCGTATATTTTATTTCATTCTATTAATATAATAATTTCTTCGGCATTAGCGGAAGACCAGCGTCGTGGCTCATACCATGGTCCACGACACATGCTGAGCGAAGGCCGTTTTGGTGCATGTATATGTAATTGTGTTTAGTGTAACCGTTACGATAAATGTTGCCAAATCAACTATTTTTCTTTCTTTCTTTACCATCAGGTGCCTAGTTTGCTCGTTTGCCGTCCTATAACATAAAAAATAGTTTATTTTTAAAAAATCACTATTGTCATTAAATGAAAGTCTAAACGCACGTCAAAAGCCGCGTATTATAAGCGCTTGCACAAGTCAACCAACCCTGGGCATCCACTCCAGTGAGGACCACCTCACTGGAGTGGATGACCACAAGTAAAACAAAAATGACTAAAGCACCTCTGGGCTTCGGAAGGCACTTTAAGCGGTTGGTCAGGGCTGTCATCAGATAGCGGATGTTAAGCTAACTCAGATGCTTTTAAGCAGCTTGAGAAATCTAACACAAGTGTTGGCCACTATCAGACATGAAAATCAATCATCATATCATTAAATCTGCTGACTAGAGTTCAGAAAGAAAAGTATGCAGCTTTTTCTTGAAAGTAAATCTATTTGATACCAGTAGTCTTCACTGCAGGAGCATGCATGTCCCTCTCTGTCCTACCGGAGCCATACTTGGCCAGAGCAGACAGAGGATTTGGCCTACACTCTCCACGCTGGCCAGACGGGTTGGAGAGGTCTCTTAGATGTTTATAAGCTTTGTTTAGCTTGTATTTCCAAAGTCGTCTTACGACTTCCATGGAAAGACTTGGAGTGGTCCTATTCTACTCTGCCGGAAACCACACGGCTAAAGTAAAGATATCCGATCAATACCTATCTAAATAGTAATAGGTAAATAACATTTACTGTCTAATACATGACTCAAAGAAGTACATCTACAATGAGTGTGCGCCATTGAATCACGATTTCTAAGAGCTTTCCGACAAGTCCTGTTGTGTGTCAGGCGCCAATCTACAAAGCCAAAATCTAATAATGATTAAGGTGTTGTGACTCAGAAGTAGTTATTGTTTTGGGTGCGTTTATTTTTCGGAAAACTGATTACATTCTAATAAAAAAAGTGATTACATTCTAATAGAATTCGTGAGACAATTGAAATTAAAAAACATCCTAATTTCAAAAGAGAGGATGGTTGGCAGTTTTCACCAGCTTGGGAACCTTTCAAAAATGTCGGAATTTTTCTTTTGTCTCAGCATTAGTCCCACAGAGAAAGTTGTTCATTTTGATTGGCTAAGTCACCCCTTTATAGTAGTTAATTTATATATCGGTGGTTAATTTACACACTATATGATAATAACACTTTATGTGATAAAATAAAAAAATACCATATAACATCAAGGCATTCAATAATGCGTCGATCGTAAAGAAAACGAATAAGGGTTAGTTTTATCTGCCCCCGACTGTACCTAAGTACGGCATACCCAGTACTAATTAAGCATACCCAGTCCTTAGGACGGGTATGCTTAATTTTAAAGTTATATATATATGTAATTTCATACAAATCAGATTGTTTTTCATAACTGACTTGGGATTTTCAACAAGAATTATGTTTTTAAAATGATTCAAATTTGTATTGTATATATCCACCAGGACCATTTTAGAGATATAAATTTTCACGAACTATATTGATTATTTAAAAAATCCTTTGTATCGGTCATATCACGTATTTTTAGTCGGAAAAATGCCGACAGTTTCAGCCTAGTCAGTAGGCCATCCTCAAGGCGAGTGTCAAGGACGTCCCGACGCGGCCGGCAGATGATCACTTTTTTGTTGGAATCCATTAAACATCGAATCTTTCAGTGTGAGAAACAGTATTTAAATTCACAAATTTTAAAGACGAAAAGCAGACATAAAAATCAAACGCGTTCGCATTGAATCAGTAAATCCTGTAAACATATACGTGATTGTTGGCAAAAAAGAATAAATATTTGGACGGCTGGCGAAACATATTTTGCAAGCGAATGTCAATAAAAACATACAAGATCTTCGATTTGACTGCCCAGACATACGGAACAGACATTTTATTAAAACACGACGTAACTAGATTATATGTTGTCTTCTCGGCTCCTCATCCTTCCATGCTGGTCTGGGAGAAAAGATAAAACGTAAATAAATAAAAGACAAAAAGATAAAACGATAAAAAGATAAAACGTCTCCCTCCCGAGGTTTTCCCTAAGGCTATGACTTGGGGTCCTTCAAAAGGCGTGATTACAGGTATCTTAAAAATCGGCAACGCATCAGCACCTCCTCTGGTGTTGCAGATGTCCATGGGCGACGGTGACCACTTCCCAGCAGGTGGGTCGTCTGCTCGTTTGCCGTAAAATATACATAAAAAAAGTAGGTACTCTTCCTGCGCAGATAGCAAATGCCGATCGAGGGAATGGGTAAAACTTTGAGGAATCGTGATAATAGGCGATGCGGCTGGCAACTCATCACTATTTTGATTCCATTTTCCATTTAATGCCCACCAATATGCTAAACGTGGCCTTCAGGTCTACCCCGCAAGGGAAAAGGACGTGATAGTATGTATCCTCATCTCTGAGGCACTACCGGGAATAGCTCTTCTTACTGTATCTTTCATCCCGTGCTAGATGTATGGTGTCTTGAGTCTTGGCGCGTGTTAGCTATCTGATTGCATCTGTCTACCTAGATGGCGGTTTTTCTTGGCTTATGGCTCAATAATATTTTATTACACTTTGCACATTAACGTGAAGAAGCCTTAGGAAAATCTGAAAATATCGTTTTCTATCTAGTTAAGGATTTATTTACTTAAATAACATTAAAATGTATTAATGTTAGTCTTATTTTAGTTAGATATCCCAATTTGTGTGTGTTTATGTTAGTCCCTTCGTGCCCGCCGCCAATAGTTGATGCATGCAACCCTGGTCGATACTGCTGCATCCGTTGAGGCTGCAGCAATATCGGCCGTGGTGGTCGCTAGTGGGTGGGCACTGGCCAGCATTGCATAAACTATCTGGCGGCGGAAGCACGCAAAGTAAATTATCTCAAAATAATGTAGCTTTGACTTCCGCAAAGTGACACCTGAATTTTGGTTTATTAATATTTCAGATACTTCTAAAAGCTCCGACATAGTTAAATAGGTAACTAAAGTTGTGCGGCCGTCTAGTTTTATAAATTATTTAAGATAATAGCAGAATTCTCTACAAGAACAAGAAGTTTTTACCTTTGTATTGTAGTACGAAGTTTCCGCCAAAAAGCATTTTTGATTATACTTGTTTTCGGCTTAAATAGTTGTTCAGGTAAATTCACAACTATTTTATGAAATCTCAAAGAGCCACAGCTTATGTATTTAATGGTTAGAAAAGAATTAACGAACGGTTTACTACTGACAAAAGCAGCCAGTGAATCAAAGGAATGTGAAACCTGGGAATTCTCACAAGATGACGATGCGCTTAGCAAAGATTCAAAGATTTATTCAGAAAATAGGCCTTTTCAGGCACTTTTTGTTCAAGCCTATTGTTTCCCACAGCTGGGCAAAGTCTGTACGCCATACATCTCTATAAGTTGTAAATGATCGCAATTTTTTATCATGAGCTGCCAGACTATAACTTGAATAATGTAAAACATAGATATATATACCTATAGATAGACTATCTAAGAACACTTGGGTTTTTGAGACGAACGTAACGATACCATAATCATTAAAATCAATCCAGCCGTTTAGAAAATACAAGGTACTTAATAAAGAAATTAATTATATACATACTATCACGTCTTTTCCCCTTGCGGGGTAAACAGAGCCCAGATCTTAAATATCTCAAAGCCACGCATGTTAGTACCCATAAGGTCAAAAACGGAATCAAAATATCGGCTTTTACGATCTTTTGATTCCGTTTCTTCTCTTGGTTTTTAAAGGTTTTTTCTCTTCCCGCACATCTGTGCGGGAAGAGAAAAAACCTTTAAAAACCAGCTGCTTGCTAGTACATTTTAGGTTCTTCTTTTCTCCAAGACCAGTATGGAATTAAATTAATTAACAAATCTATAAGATACGCGCGCATCACATAACCCTACTTGGCGGGTAAAAACTTAAACGAACGGATTGAGTCAAGACAATAAAGTTATAAATATATCCACAAATATTCTTCTAGACACCTAATAATATATTCCAATATTGATCAGCTGAGTGGGCAATATCAGCAATTTTAAAGATGCTAAGTAGAGACCGACATAAACAAGATGTTTTGCGAAAACCAAAACCGAAACTCCAACCGAAATCAAAATTTATTTAGATTTATGAATAATAATAATTACTAGTGACAGCCCCGGCTTCGCACGGAGCGATAAATTATACATATAAACCTTTCTCTTATATCACACTATCTGTTAAAAAAACCGCATCAAAATCCGTTGTGGAGTTTTAAAGATCTAAGGATACATATGGACAGACAGCGGGAAGTGACTTTGTTTTATGCTAATGTTACCCCCCTCTATTTTACCCCTCAAGGGGGTAATTTGGTACATTTCACCTACACAGATATTTTTAATAGACGAGAACAGATATTGAGAACTTATATACCTACTTTCATACTTCTAAGACCAGAAATGAGCAAATTCTATATAAACTTCACCCCCTATTTCACCCCCTTAGGGGTAGAATTTCTAAAAATCCTTTGTGCTCATTTACTCATAAAAAGAACTCCTGTACCAAATTTCTAGGCGCTGTAGTTTAGGCTGTTCGTTGATATATAAGTCAGGTTTGCCTTTTGCCTGCAGCTCCGCCCGCGTTTGTGTCAATCTGTCGGGAACAATATAATTTCCTGGAATGAAAGATACCCTATGACCTTCCCTGGGCCTCAAACAACCTCCGTACCAAATTTCATCGAAAATGGTTCAATAGTTGAAGCGTGAAAAGACAACCGACAGACGGAGTTACTTTCGCATTTATAATATTACTTAGTATGGATAGGTCCACTAGACTGGGTTAGCTGTAGATGCGAGTGTCCCGACACTATTTACGCGAACACTAGAGTTTTGGCGACGCGAATGTTCAGTTTATTTTATGCCGATACCGAAACTGTCGCCAAAACCAGAACCGAGTCTTCGGTCAGTCTCTAATAAGGTTACTCAGCGGGCGGCAGTATCTTTGATGTGCCGCTTGAACTCTCGCCTACAAGTCAATGAAAGGCCTATTGTGTTTTCTTCGGCATTTAAGTTGACTTTCGTCACAGAATTAATATAAGTACTAACGTACAGAACGGAAACTCCCTGCGTCCCCCGCAATAAGGCATCGCCGCACCTCTCCCCCGTAAATGGAGTGCGATGCGTTGCTTTGAAACAGGGTTAGGTTTTGTTGCACGTCAAATGCGAATAATACGTTACCGACACGCGTTACAATGAAATACTGTGAATCTTTTTTTTTATCAATTTTTATCACATTTGCCGTAAAGTTTAGCGCCGAACGAGCAATTTATTATATTACAGGACATTATCTAGTGCTTTTGATTGTAAATGAAACAATAGATAACTAATAAACCAGTGATGAAGAGAAGATAAAATACATAACCTCTTATTTGTGAAGTGCTAGTTACTTGTTGATGGGTACGTACACCTAAAATATAATAATCATAAACGTCATGGTGTTCTGATTGTGCCAGTTGCATTGTGTGCGAGATCTAAGAATACATTTTTGTTTGTTAGCAAGTTTATTTACTTATTATTGAGATGTATTGTTACGTAAGTCAATAAATACATACCTACATAAATCAATTAAGTTCATCATAAATCTTTCAGAATTGAGAGACATACTCGCAAATTTATTTAATTTCATTCTTCGGTGTCAACCTTGGTTCTTTAACTCACACATTAGCGTGTGCACGGATGTAAAATTTTGTTTGTAGTAGTACTAGGTATTTATGTCGTCCCGTTTGTATGAAGTGCCATACCTGTGCTTTCGTATCAAAGAATATGAACAAACAGGTACATATAATAAAGCGGTGCAGCTATGCGTGTGGTAGCCACGTATCGAAGACAAATAGATTCCATTGCGGTAGATGAAATACTGTAAAAAAACTGGCCAAGACGTGTCCACCCACCGTACCCAAAGGGTAAAAACGGGAGTGCAAGAGCCCAAAAAATTGCAAGCACCAAAAGACAAGTACACATTTCTATAAGACATTTTAACAGTAGTTAAATATATGTATAAAACATACCCAGGTAAAGCCGGGACAGGCCACGAATATCATTAAAATCGACATCAAATTTTGATCTTTTTAAAAACCACATAATGAAAACGCGGACCCATTTTCCCTGCATCCCTTCTGTTTTAACACTTAAAACCACTACTGTAGCGGGCAAAAGCCGTCATATAGCATAAAAATGTATAAAAATAAAATCCTATTCACTTTTCACACATGGCCCGGGGTCTTTTGGATGTTTTTCAGCACAGAAAAAAGCATTCAATTCGTTTCATGATTTCACATACTCTGTTGTTTTTGTTATGGCGTGCGCTTCGCCCTTAGTTGGGGACGTTCGCTTGCTTCTGTTTTGGTCACAAGGAAACCTAACAGCCTCTGTAGCCAAGTTGTTTTTGTCACTTTGGGTGTTTCGCCCTGAGTTGGACATGATCGTTCCTGTTTTGGTCACTGAGATACCTAACATAGCCTTTGTGGCCAAGTTGTTTTTGTCATATTGGGGGTTCCGCCCTGAGTTGCACATGATCGTTCCTGTTTTGGCCACAAAGAAACCTAACATATCCTCTGTGGCCAAGTTGTTTTTGTCATATTGGGGGTTTTGCCTTGACTTTGACATGATCGTTTCTGTTTTGGTTACAAAGAAATCTCACCCAAGTCAAAAAGACCTATTCGATAACACCCCTCAAGTTGGGTAAGTCGCAAAAAAAAAATTTACTCCGACTACTTGTATGGGAGCTACCCTAAAAATATTTTTTCATGATTTTATTTTACTGTTTTTTCGGCATGATTAATATACATATCCATACCAAATTACAACTCTCTAGTACTTATAGTCTCTGAGAAAAACTGCGGACCGACAGACGGACAGAAATGGCAAAACTATAAGGGTCCCTTGTTTACTACGGAACCCTAAAAAGTGTGATGTGAGTACCATGCTACGGGTACAAAAGTCAGGATATATGACACAAACATTACTTACACGAATACAATTTTCAGCTGCAAATTTCAAGATAGTGTACCATGCTTCCGACAAGTGATTTCTAGCAGTTTCTATGTTTAGGCTCCAGATGCGGCAGCTTACATGATCGATCTTGTAGGCTCCGAATAGAATGGAAAACAACTACATAAGAGTTAAACTATAATTAAAAGCTAATCTTACTATAGCATATAGCAAATTTTAGTTTAACTCTAATAAATCAATGCACTCAAATATATATATACTAGCTTTCGCCCGCGGTTCCGCCCGCGTCAATGTCGATCCCTCGGGAATAGTACTTTTTCCCGGGATAAAAGGTAGCCTATGTACTTCTCCGCACTCCAGAGCACTTGTATGCAAAATTTGATGATGATCGGTTCAGTAGTTACGGCGTGAAAGCGTAACAAACAAACAAACAAACTCACTTTCGCATTTATAATATTAGTAAGGATATATTATCATATCATACATGATATGTCACATACATAGGCGCTTTTGTAACCCGTCCCCTAACTTTTGCGGTGCAAAGGTGCCCAAAACACTAGCTGCGTTGGCGCTTAGCTCGTTGCATAGCTATGGCCATCCCTTGCACCAGAAACGACCCAGTAAGTAAGTAGTTTAACTCTTATATAGTTACTTTGTTTTCCAGTCTAGCTAAAAGCTAGAAGCTAGCTAAAAGCTATCTAGCTAGGTTTATGAGAGAATCAATAACAGATATTACATACTAATGTTAAAATAAAAATAAATAAAGTATATCACAAGTAAAGTACCACTTTCAAATAAATAAAAAAATCTAATGATAAAAACGCGAATGTTTATGAGTATGGATATTTAGATGTATGGATGTCAAGATGGATGTTTGTTACTCTTTCATGTCAAAACGGCTCAACGGATTTTGACAAAAAATTACACACAGATAGGTTAATACATGGATTAACACATAGGCTACCTTTCATGTCGGAAATTAGTACTGTTCCTGCGGGATCGACATTACGGTGAGCGAAGCCGCGGGCGACAGATATTTAAATTATAAAAATATAAATAACGCTTGAACAATGCGCTTGAAAAACTATTTTTGGCAGAACTTTAAATGTATACTCCGTACTGCTAAAATTACTATTGCATCCTATGGTCTTCTTAAATAGGATGTATGTTTAAGGGGCGACACAGCACATTAGTGCTTATTTTTGCTAACCGACTACTATATAAGAAAGATGGAATTTTATATATGAATTTTATATGGAATTTTCACGAGCAGGTACTATATACGATAAGTTGTCCATAGTGAAGGCTTGGGTTACTGCTTCAAGCGTTTCTATACTTCCTATACAGAGAATCTTTCACCAATTATATCTTGCGAAATAAATTATAATAAAATACCTAATTATTTCACATTTGCATTGGCTTTGAGAATCACAAATTCTAAGATAGACTCATCCCGTGTTATTATAAAACGAGGTTCAACTATAAATCCTGGTTAAACCATTATTCGACCAAAATAAGTCAACAGTTATTACTTTGACGTTGTCTCTACTAACTGTCATCGTCAATTATATATTACCAAGTCTTCGATCAAATATAGTGGTAGATACACAGTCTCATACAAAATGAAGTTTTAATCATCATCATCATCATCATTTCGTGTAGGTATCACGGTCAATCGACCATGCACAGGGTGTGCCAATGTCACTCCTAAATTCTTGTCTTTTATATTTTTCATGTAATCCATCCAATCGATTAGGAAACGCAAAATACGAATCTCAAAATAAAAACTAAATCCATAACTGACCTGAGAACATAGTTCTAGCCGATGATAAATAGGTTGCACCTAGGTTTAACCACTGATGTGTGGCTGCACCTGGTTCTAGCCGCTATGATGAAGGCTACACCTAGTTGTAACCGAAGATAGGTAGGATACACCTAAGTTTAGCCGCATGTGTCCGGCTGCACCTAGTTGTAGCCGGCTAGGACTAGGTGTATCCGCACTTCGCCTATTAGCCGTAAC
Source organism: Elegia similella (assembly GCA_947532085.1). NCBI lineage: Eukaryota > Metazoa > Arthropoda > Insecta > Lepidoptera > Pyralidae > Elegia > Elegia similella. The sequence goes on along the minus strand of OX383927.1, from coordinate 29,878,908 downwards.
ATATCTACCATAATATTTGATCGAAGTACCAAGTAGCATAAAGTAACAATCTTTAGTCCGTGTTTTATGTGTATAATGGTATGGACAATTTCTATGTTTAAACTCAAGACATGACGTCTTTCGCACATGATCGATGTTGTGGACTCCAAATAAACTAGACTTGAAAATTAATGATTCTGCCTATATTCGTAGGATTCTTCCTGGAAAATAACATGAAATAATGACATGACTGTGGTAGTAACTAATTACAAGACGATGATAAATAAATTAAGGATGTGTTGTTAATTTTCAACAGACTTTAAAGGGGGAGTTTCTGAATTCGACTGTATATTTCTTCTGTAAGCTCGGTTTGCAATGAACCATTTAAAAAAAACCGAATTCAGGCGTTTGCCGGTTTGGTCGTGGGTTCGATTCCCACGGGAAGCATTCTTTGTTCAGTTGCTTCCAGTTTGTTTAGGATATTGACAGGACAGGCTTGAATCACCTGATTGTCTAATAATGAAGATGATTCCGTGCTTCGAAAGGCACGTTAAGTCGTTGGTTCTGGATGAGTCGTTTAAGGAACCACGTCAGAGGCCGAGAGGCGTTTCCGTAGAACTCAGACACCGGGTGTGCATGGTCAACAGACCGTGTCACCTAATCGAAATGATAATGATGACCTGTGCGAAGCCGGGGCGGGTGGCAGTATGTGAGTATTTTACATTTAGCAGTAGGATCATTTTAACCAATTGTTGTCTCAGAAAAATATATTTAACATTTCTTTTCGTTCTTCTAGACCAAATATATTCAGAATAAAATGTAATAAGAATTTAAATTGTATGCAAAATACAAAAGTTTTAGTTCAAAGTTCTGCCAACGATGCTCCGCGAAATAAATGGGTGAGTGCATTTGCGATGCAATAACTCATGACTGTTCGTGGGTTTACATTAAAATTGTTCCCGAATATGTGTGGAGTGACCCTGAGAAGGCACGAATCATATTGAGAAGCGGGTTAAACGGGGGGACAAGTGATGAGCTTTTTGCGAAACATTACATGTTTTAATATATATAAACTATACTCTTTTATCCATTATTATTGCTGCTTGTCGATAATATTTTAAGTTTTAGTTTTAGGTAAGAATAGTTTTAAGAAAGTAAGTACCTAAGCATATTGTTCTCAATAATGTACACCTCACGGACGGGGACACAAGCCCAATAAGACGTGTATGACAGAAGATGATCGCTAATCCAGAGGCGAGGGCCTGGCACAGTAACACAGGCCCTTGTTTCATCAGGCTCCAGTCTCCTTCAATCTGTGCTGAAAAATCACTAATAAGAATATGATAAACTGTAGTACGTGTAAGATTTTTGGAGAAAAGTAAATAAACTTTACGTTACTTCAAATAGAATCGATATAACTTTGTTTTTTCGATATTCACTTATTTTTCCGATGTTTGCTTTTTTCCAACATTGAAAATTGTTCTCGAATATGTGTGGTATCCTGAGATGACACGAGTCATATTGAGAAGCGGGTCAAAGGGTGGGTCAAGTGACGAGCTTGTCGCGAATATCAATAATTTATTTCAATACGTTCGACACTACCTATTAATCTGTTGACGTGATAAAGTCTTATAAACCGATGAACGCCAGCTGCACGCACGTAAAATGTCACGTTCGGTGTGTAAGGGAGACCGCGGAATAAGCGATACAGAGGCACGATCGGCATAAGCGTTGGGCTTGTGACGCATCTATCTCTCTTCTACGGTTATCACGTAAAATTATCGTCCGTTAACGGACATTACAGAAAACGATTTGTTTTATTTCGATATTGATTTTTCGATATATTTATCTCTCTTCTAAGTATGTTGCTTCTTCAACAGTGCTGTTCGGAGTTTTCATCTTTCTTTGTTTCTATTGACCGCAAGGTTTCCGGCTTCAGTCAAGAAGACCATAGTTGGAAACCAAGCCAAATACATATATTATATGCGAGTAATTTTCATATATTATTTTGTATACTTATTTCAATTACATTCCGACTCTGAGAGGTTTAGGAGTGGTTCAATACTAGGTCGATATAAGTGAATATCCAATTCAAATCCTTCAATATGATAAGAAGAACTTAAACTAACTAAAAACATTTACTAACCTTATATAATGTAATTTATATTGTAAGAAATTGCAATTACATTCTAGAATTTTGTAAAATGTGTGGTGAATTTAACTACTTACTAAATACTTGCAAATAGATTTTTGTATTATAAAATACGGCGTAGGTAATGACAATACTTTGTCACACGGATTAATAAATTGTAAAACGCTTGTCGCTCGTATGTTACGTCTATTACTCCGCATTCTGTCAAACCGCCAACAATAGAAGAGTATGAAACAAATTACAGGAAACATAAATCCACTACTAATAAGCAATTACCAAGAATTCTCCAATTAGTGAACTGAAATATCCAAATCGTGGTTACGGGCCATTGGCTGTTTGTATTTATTGACCGTGCTTTGGAGAATGTAGAGTTCTGCCAAATCGATCAGTTTTGGGCCTTGCAAAAATCACAATTTCAGCTTACTTGTAATAAAATTTAATCTGCAGCAACTTTGTGCTCGAGTATTATTCAATTTCACTCACTAGCCATTAGTTACAATATCCCAATTGCACCTAGCATTCCGTTATCTCTAAAGGTAAATTTAAAGTTCGACGGGACTGGTAAGTGTCGCACTTTTTGTATGACATGACAGCGCAAAATGTTAAATTCATACTAAACGTACACCATTTGCAATTTTTGTCGTGATAACGTTTTATAAATCGTTGAACGCCGCCTGCGCGCTCGCAAGTGTCACGTTCTGAGTGCAAGCAGAACGAGCGTTAGAGAGGCACGCTCGGCCTAAGCGTTCGACTTGTGATGCATCTATCTCTTTTCCACCGTTTTCACCTAAAATTATTGTCCGAAAACCTATTTTACAAACACCCAATTTTCTTTACTTGATAGAATGTGTGTGTCAACACAAAGTTCATACATTAATTCCAGATTAAAGCGGCAAGTGGCGACGCAATAATTCACGCTATAATTTCATACAAAGTGCACGACACTTGCTCCTAATCTTCAAAGCTGACATGGAGATTTGCGTTATAGTAATGAGTTTATGATATTATCGCTTGGCGCCTGTGACTTGACGCTCACGACCGTAGAGTGCCAACTGACTCACCGTCACTCGAACCTTGGACCACGGTGAACCCAAAACAACTCACATACCACTCGCTACTAAGTGACAGCTGCAACTAACATACTTCTGTTGACGAGACAGTTAATTTTAAACCGGGCGTAACATGTTGTCACTAATCGACGTTAGAATCTTATATGTAGCCAACAAACCTAAATACTAAGGTGTGGAATGAATTGCCTGCGTTTATATTCCCAGACAAGTACAATCCCGGGACATTCAAAAGTAGAATAAATGGGTATCTCTTGAATAGGCATGTAACATCCTCATCTTCATCGTCACTTACCATCAGGTGAGATGGGAGACAAATGCCTACTTTAATAATTAGTAAAAAAAAATACGAAAGAGGGTGCAACGCAAGTTTAATATACCTACTAAAGCGCCTATTATGAGAGGGACGCCGCAATACGTGAGACACGATTGGAGATATCTCATATCGTATCAAACGTATAGCAGCCTACCTCTCGTTAGAGACTGAATTCATGATAGTATAATAGGCGCTTTACTCGATCTGCTCATATTAAAGCACCATGGGCATGGCACTTACAACCATTACATAATATGCAGTTCTGATCAGCCGGCCTATTTGTTAACTTAGTGTACAACGTTTTGATAGTCACTTCAAAATACATCCTAACTAATATTATAAATGCGAAAGTGAGTTTGTTTGTTTGTTAATTTGTTTTTTGTTTGTTTGTTACGCTTTCACGTTGTAACTATTGAACCGATCATCATGAAATTTTGCATATAAGTTCTCTGGAGTGCGGAGAAGGACATAGGCTACCTTTTATCCCGGGAAAAAGTACTATTCCCGAGGGATCGACATTGACGCGGGCGGAGCCGCGGGCGAAAGCTAGTCTTAAATAAAAATAATTAATCATGCGACAGCCGCAATGTATTTTAAAGTGACTATCAAAATGTTGTACACTAAGTTAGGAAATAAGCCGACCTGCCTTTGTTTAGCTTGTATTTCCTAATTCGCCTCTTGGGACATCCATGGGAAGTCTTGAAGTGGTCCTTTCTACGCTGCCGGAAACCACACGGCTAATTGTTGAATTTTCTTAATTACATCCTCTACTCCAATTTGCATTCTTATGTCGCTAGTTCTTTTATGGGCCTTGAGTGTATGGCCAATCATGGCCCTTTCCAATTCCTCTTTGTCATATTCTGTATGGCCTGTGTTCCTTCAAAACATACATACTATTACGTCTTTTTCCCTTGCGGGTTAAACAGAGACTAGGTCTATAAGACCCAAAAGCCACGTTTAGCATTTTGTGTGCGTGTAGACTGAAAATGGAATCGGAAAAGTTCCTACAAAAGACAAGTCAATTCCTATTTAAAGGCTTGCAGCGCTCTGGTAACAATTCTGATATTTTCGATGGCCATGAGCGACTATGTCACTTACTATCAGGTGTTTCATGTTCATCTGCCTTCACTGCTATATAAAAAGGTAGTGCTTTCATTTTGGCTTAATGCGTAGACAAAATAACGAAAATTTTATCTAATAACGGATGGATAGTCCAATATCTATTAAATTATAATAATTACGCCCATTCCTCCCTTTATGCAAAGCGAAGTTACTTTATATATGGCCAATTTAAATCACCATCATCATTTAGAGTAGGTGTCACGGTCAATCGACCATGTACACCCTGGTGTCAGAGTTCTTCGGAACCGCCTCTCGGCCTCTGACGTGGTTTCTTTAAAGACTGCCAGATGGCAGCCGGGACCAACGGTTTAACGTGCCATCCGAAACACGGAATCATCTTTATTATCAGACAATCAGTTGATTCAAGCCTGCAATGTCCTAACCAAACTGGAAGCAACTAAACAAAGTATGCTTCCCGTGGCAATCGAACCCACGACTCCCGGGTCTACAGGCAAACGCCTTAACCACTGGACCACGGAGGCAGTTAGATTAAGCGCAAATATTTTAAGGGTTGCACCCATGAACTAGAACAATACTTAAGGGAAATAAAAAAAATACGATACGCTAGTTTTAAAGTTATTTCGACTTAAACATTTAGGAAAATAAACTCAAAAAACGCCCTGGGTTAAAAAATCACTTATATATATTCATTAATAAATCGACAATCATAAAGGTTGATTTATAAATTGTCATAAAAAATAACTATTTTGAAAATGTGAAAAAAAGTGTCGATTGCCAAATATCTGCTACTTGCATTTATTTGACCTGTGGGTGTGACCCACAGCCTTTAAAATATTTGCGCTCAATGTAAATGGACCATATATATTTGGTCAAATCAACTGAATTATGTATTAGGCTTATGTGGTTTACATCCGATCGATGGGCCCAAAAGGTCACTCTATGGTTTCCTGATGGACGAAGGTGGAGAGGTAGACCGCGAACGCGATGGCGGGACGACATCTTAAAGTTCTTGGTGAACTGGCAGCAGGCTGCAATAGACAGAGATCAATTGAGAAAGTAAGGGGAGGCCTTTGCCCACCAGTAGGACACAATAACAGACTAATAAAAAAATGTGGTTTAAAATCAATTGAATCAGTACACATCAGCCTTAATCAAGCATGCAAAATTTACTACACTGCAGTTATGTTATGGCGCTTAGGATAAAATTAGTTATCTTAAATTTTTGGTTATTGGTATTAGAATTTAAGTCATGTCAACACTAATGTGTATCAAGATATCCTATCACTGAATAAAAACACGCATTCAAAAGCCACAGTGTCGCCAAGGTAAAAATTTAATTATCTTAGGTTTACCTGAGATAATTAACGCTTTAGCGTTTAATACTTTTTGACACATCGTCACGCGATGTGATGTGTGTGAATTGTTGAAAAGAGACGTTTTAGGAGCAGGATGGGAGCAGGTAGAACAATTCTATCCAGATCACACGTTGCTCTAAGGAAAAATCTCGAGCTGTGGTAAACAATTTTTGTATTTTTTTTAACAAACTTAGCTAAGTAGTCCAGATACATTTTCGGTCTACATGAATCCCAAGGAGCTTTCCTTAAATAGCTCTAATACACCGTTTTTGCGTTAGGAATTGCTCCTTGCATCATCCTAAAGCCAAATAAAGTACATATTTTAAAAAAACGTTGGCAGCTTATAGATATTAGGAAGAAAACAAACCTTACAAAACAAACACAAAGACACACTCTTCAATTTTTAAGATAGTGCAACATGTAGGACGCATTCGAGTGTGAACCGATAACTGCACTTGTTGCATCGTCTCTTGGCATGACACGTATGAGCAATAGACATGCAGACTAGTCACTTTTTGTATCGGCAATAGGCTAGTTTCCTAAAAAAATATAATTAATCCGTCAGTTAGATAATCAAAAAATATTGGACACGTATTTTTTCTTTTGTCGATTAAACAAAAAATGATCAAGATCCATGTGACGTCATAGTTTGCTACAATTTTTCGCAAACTTTGACGTCATGAGCCCCCACTCCTGAACTTTGACGCGTTTTATCTTTATTATTTATTGTTTATTTGACAAAAGAAAAAATACGTGTCCAATATTTTTTGATTCTCTAACTGACGGACTAATTGTTATGTTATTATTACGACCCAGGAAACTAGCCTATTGGCGATTGGTGTGTATTTAGAGCTACTAATCAAAGATTTTCGACAAATGTCCCGAGAACTTTGTGATTTGGACGTTTCTGTTGTTTTCGATAGATATATTTCCCTTGTATGACACAGCTGCGGTACTAACGAGTTTAACACGATCTTAACACGTATTATTGCTCTTTATGACAAAACGAATAAATCTATTATTATCACTTGACGTCGCACGTGTGAGTATGGATGAACTTAAGAATAACGAAGTGCATTCACCCTTGGCGATATTATGACGTGTTCCTAATTTCCTATCAATCCATATAAACCTGCCTCGTGATCAGTGGCGGCACAAGATCTAAAGTTAGGCGGGATGGTAAGTGATCACCGTTACCCATGGACAACTGCAACACCAGGGTGTGACAGGAGCGTTGTCGGCCTTTAAAGGAGTTGGGGAAAGCAAATGGCGAGGTGAAGGTTGAGCCTCCGGCTCTCTCACTCACCGAACGAAGCATAGAAGCGGTAAAGCTTCTACTCAGACGTCGATTTTCTGTAAGAGTGTTGTACGTCCCCGGACGAGTTGGCAAGACACGTTTCGCAAGGCCATGTGGTTCGCAAATCGTAGGCTTCCCAAAAAAAGCTAGCTACGTTATGCACGAGGCCTCTTTGGGCGCGAGGCTGTATTAGCACCCACTTCGCCCACGCCTAGCTACGCAGTGGCGTACCCGAAACTCAGGGAGTGATTTACGATCACGTCACGTGTCCTGACGCGATTTAACATTTTTTACCCATCTCAAAAAGAGCACATAACGCCGCTAAAGAAGTTTACGCTTCAAAAAGAGAAGTTTAAATAGATAATTGGCAAAAAATGGCTTTTTTTATTTAGATAAAATTTAAAGAACTGTTTTCCCAACTCTAGTTTCGGGTAGACGCGTGAACCTCAATCACACTACTGATTTTAGTCACTTTTGGGCTTAACCCTAAATTTGCGTAATAATAACAAAACTTCTTGAGTTTTATTAGGCTGAGAGCACTCTGCTCTTGCTTAATAAAACGCCCGGTGAAGTAACGAAAGCTTACTTGGCGCTAGTACGTAGTCATTAAAAAAACACTTATGAGTAATTATGTACATACATTAACGACTAAGTTTTGTATTTAATGGTATAAATAAAAATCTGAATCCATTTCTTCATTTATACTTACCATACGTTTTATGTAGGTTGTAAAAAATACGCTAAGAAATTGTATGTACAAGTACATATTTTTGTGTACCTAAAGGTGTAGCTTTGCGTTTGTTTTCTTTGTTTGTTATCTCGAAAACTGATGTGTAGTAGTTTTTAGGGTCCGTACCCAAAGGGTAAAAACGAGACCCTATTAATTTCGCTCCGCTGTCCGTCTGCCTGTTTGTCTGTCTGTCCGTCTGTCACCATCTGTCTGTATCTCATGAACCGTGATAGCTAGATAGTTGACATTTTCACAGATGATGTATTTATGTTGCCGCTATATCAACAAATACTAAAATATAGAATAAAATAAATATTTAAGGGGGCTCCCTTAAAACAAACGTGTTTTTTTTCCTTTTTTTTTGCTCCATATTGATAACGCTTGAAATATTTACAGAATATTTAGTTATATATTAAATTTAGAAATAAATAATAAAATAAAAATAAAATTAATATTTAAGGGGGGCTCCCATACAACAGACATGATATTTTTGCCGTTTTTACAGATAACGGTACAGAACCCTTAGTGCGCGAGACCGACTCGCACTTGGCCAGTTTTTTAATTTTGGCCTCTATCATATGTCTTCAACAACCATCGTTATCTTTGGTATAAAAAGGAATTGAAAACCTGTGGTCGTACATGTTGCTTACGTATAGTTAAACCGTTCTGTACGAGTTCTTGGCAGCTGGCACAGCTCGTATGAATGCAGCACATCATATTTGTCACGCTAACGAGGGATTTTAAACTGTGCGAGGACTATTTGGCATGGGGAATTGATTGCGTGATTCGCTTCTTGCAAAATGTATAACGGATTAAGTCTTTGAAATTGTCTTTTAAAATGCTCCTTTATTTTTGTTTTATTATCTCTTCCATGTCTGGAAGAAAAGAAAAAACGTAGAGTGTACCAGCTGCTTCTCTTCCCGCGCAGATCGTAAAAGCCGATCGAGAGATTGGGCAAATCTCTCTCTCTCTCTTTCTTTATCCTTTTCCCACTATTATGTGGGGTCGGCACAGCACGTCAACCTCTTCCATTTTGCTCTGTCGCTCGTCAAACCCTCTGTTACGCCCTTCTTATCCATATCCTGTTTGACGCACTCAATCCAGCGTTTTTTCGGTCTTCCCCTACTTCGACATCCCTCAATTTGCATACCTAAAACCCTCTTAGTCACATGATTCTCTTCCCTCCGCATGACATGTCCAAACCAGCTCAACCTATTGCTCTTTAATTTTTCTTACAAATCTGACAAATCATATTAGTAGGCGATACGACTAACAACCTATCACTACTTTGATTCCATTTTCCACCTAACGCCCACCAACATGTCTTTTAGGTCTTAAAGACCTAGGCTCTGTCTACTCCGCAAGATGCATCTACTCATGCAGGGAAAAGACGCCACAGGACAGGAGGCGAAAATGAAAGTTTTGACGATGGCTTGGTTACCAATCTATTCAAATCATTAAAAGACGATCAAGGAAATGCGGATTCCACCACAAGCGATGGAGTTGCCCCAATTTCTGTATTTCCGATATCCATTTCCGCCTCTTAGCACATCAAGTTATATCGATTTGAGCTTTGCATCTTGAAGCACGCAGCTCGTTTCTTTTACAAGTTAATAAAATTTTAGATCGGAAGCATTTCGGTGGACAGCAGCATCGGAAGCACAAGAAGCCAAAGAAACTGCGCCTCCTGCCAAGCGTCGTGAGTTTGGCGATATCCTCTAATGGAACGAAAAAAAAGAAGCTTTTATACAGCAGTGGGATAAGCCGTGTGGTTTCCGGCAGAGTAAAATAGGACCACTCCAAGTCTTCCCATGGATGTCGTAAGAGGTGACTTAGGAAATACAAGTTAAACAAAGCTCATAAACATCAACGAGATCTCTCCAACCCGTCTGGCCAGCGAGGAGATTGTAGCTCCGGTAGTACATAGAGGGTCATGCTTCTGCAGTGGAGACTAAAACGGCCAGATTATGATGATGATGATGATGATGATGATACAGCAGTGGATTTCTTATAGTTGAAATGAAAAGTTTATGAACACAGTCGCTTCTCTTCCCGCGCAGGCCGAAGTAATTAGGCCAAGACAATATCTATGGAATCATGCCTTGCTTGCTTTTCGTGGGTGAAAGGCCAACATTGTTGTCAAATTTTGCAAGCTACCTAAAGGCATCTGACATACCTTAACGCTGCTAGTGATGACAGCCCAGGCCAATGGCTTAACGTGCCTTACGTACGGAAATACTCGAGAAATGATTGTGACACTGGTGGTCACCCATCCCAAATGGGACTGCGCCTGGTGTTGTCAGCGCTAATATGCTCACACCCACCGGGCCATTGGCCATGCTCATCCTATCTTTATTGAAACACGAGTTTTGTTTGAATCGAACACCAAGTTCCTTTTTTTTTCGGCGGGTAGCAGTGAAACTGTTAAGTCACTTTTATTAATCTCTATCTTTTATTAATCATAAAAAATATATTAAACAGTCTTTTGCACTTGAAACATATGTATATTGCACAGTTGTAACTTAATCTACCTGCTGACATTTCTCCTTTACACAAGAACAATGGATTCATTGCAACAATCTATGATTGATATGATGGCACATTTTGATAGCAAGATGGCTGAATTCCAAACTGACCTACAAAAAGCCACTTCTACACCAACAATCACTACACTTGCAGAAGATTTCACTCGCTTCAAGACCTTTATGCGCTCAGTTATGGATAGCTGGAAGCAGCAGATGGGACTGGCGTTGAAGCAGCAAGACCACCTCGAGATGAATGGTAGGCGTTATATCCTGCTTATACACGGAGTGACGGAGGCCAATAATGAGGACACGGAGTCTGTAGTCGTGAAGATTATCTCAGATAAGTTGAAACTTGCAAATTACAGTTGCCGACATGCGCAGATGTCATCGTATTGGTCGCAGTTCTCAAGGTAGGCCACGGCCAGTTTTGGTTGAGTTTCTTAGGATGCCAATGAGAGACTGGTGCTGGTTGTCCAAAACACTCCTCAAGGGTACAGGAATCACACTGTCGGAATTCTTGACCAAAGTTAGGCATGACGCATTCTTAGCTGCTCGCACACATTTCGGGATAAACAAATGCTGGACGAGAGATGACTGTGTGTATGTGTTGGGGCCCGATGGAAAACGACACCGTGTCTACTCGGTAGATGAAGTTCACGACCTTCAGAGGTCCTTGTCGCAGGCGGTCGTGGAAGAAGCAGCTCATAGTGCAGAGTCACCTCACGCTACGTCGGCGGTAGCCACAGGAGCATCGAGCAAAGCGGCAGCTGGTCCGGCCGGTATTCGGCCCAAGCGCAATGTGAAAAAGTGATCCCACATAACATAAATTTCTAGCTGGAACTCTTAATCCATTTTGTTTCGTCTGTACCCACATTTATTTCAATATTTTATTAAAAGGGTAAACACATTTTTATACACTTGTCAATATTTTGTTTGTATCGTATTGTACAAGTGACGGAAGATGTCTCACTGACATTGACAGTTAACTTTTTAATTTTGTTCCTCTCTGGTTTGTGGACACGAAGTATTATATTTTTTTTTCTTTTATTTTGTTGATGACAATATTTTTTCTAAAGTTGTTGTCCTTGCTTGCCACCTTGATCAATCTTTTTTCTTTTTTGTTTAAAATTTTTTATCCTTTATTTTTCTTTAGATAATGTCTACTCTTTAAAATTGTTATTTGAAATCATGCTGGCGGGTAGAGTACTTAATGAAAGTAAGTTTTTAGTAATTATATTTATTTTGATATTATTATTATATTTACAATAGTTCTATTTTTTGAAATACCTACTTACTTATTAGTATAAAACATACCTACATATTCTTCAGTATGAATGAAATGTTAGATAGTAGCTTTTTCTCATATTCTTCAAGTGACGACAGTTTCCATTCTTTACCAGAACCTCTCAATGAAACTCTTGATCGCAACTTGTCTGAATTTTCTAGGAATTTTAACGTCGTACATATAAACGCTCAAAGCATTCCAGAGCATTTCCCCGACTTACTTGCTACCTTTGACAGCAAACATATTCACGCCCTCTTGGTTTCGGAATCCTGGCTTAAGCCGTGCCTCCCTTCTACTTCTTACTCACTTCCAGGCTTCCGACTCATTCGCAACGACCGCAAAGGTGTGGTAGGTGGCGGCGTTGCTATTTATCTACGTGCTCATATCCCATTTAAAGTGATTCGCCTTTCTCAAACTCTGAATCCTAAATATGAAGCCGAGTATCTCTTCATTGAAGTTACCCTAGCTCACATGCCAGTTCTTTTAGGTGTTTTCTATTGTCCCTCGTCTAAAATTAACTATTTCTCTTTATTAGAAAATATCTTGGAAGACATTACGCCTGCATATAAGCAAACTATCATAATGGGTGACTTCAACACCTGTTTGCTCAAAGGTGATCATCGTTCCCAATCTCTCACGTCTATCATCAACGCCTGTAACTTGTCTTTACTCCCTCTTCAAGCTACTCACTTTTTTCCTAATAGTACTCCTAGCCTTCTTGATCTCATCTTAGTCTCCACTCCTGATCTTGTCGCAAGACATGGTCAGTGTAGTGCAGACATTTTCTCCTATCATCATCTTCTTTATCTTTCTTACAAAATCCGTACCCCCAAACCTAAAGCTAAAATTATGTTGCAGCGCAATTTTAATTCAATGAACATTGATCAGTTGCGTCAAGATGCATTAAATTGTGACTGGCATGCTATCGCTTACTTAAACTCCGTCGATAATCAGGTGGAGCTGTTTAATCGAATACTTACCGACCTATACGACAAGCATGCCCCTGTTCGTTCTGTAAAAGTAAAACATTTACCAGCGCCTTGGCTAACTGACGACATTAGGGCCGCTATAGCTAAAAAACATGCCGCTAAGTCAAAGTACAAGACTGATCCTGACAGATATCGTGACAAATATGTTAAAGCTCGCAACGTCTGCAATAGGCTGTGTAGGGACGCTCAACGCCGTTATGTCCACAAGTCCGTTGAAAACGGTGACCCAGCCAAAGTCTGGAGATTTCTCAAGTCAATGGGAGTAGGTAAAAATAATCACAACATTTCAGATGATATTGACCTTGATGTCTTAAACAAACATTTCTCGTCTTCTGTAGTCTTTAGTGGCAATGATAAAAGTAACTTATTAAACCACTTGTCTTCACTTCCCTCTCCCGACTATTCACCGTTTTACTTTAGTCCCGTAACTGAATGTGATGTTCAAAAGTGTGTACAATCTATTGGATCAAATGCAGTAGGTGCGGACGACATTAGCCGTAAGATGATTCTGCCTATTCTTGATATCCTTCTTCCTATTATCACTCTTATCCTAAAGAACTCCCTAGCATCTAGCACTTTCCCATCTTTATGGAAAAGTGCATATATCACTCCTATACCCAAAAAAGCTCATCCCTCTTCATTTTCTGACTTACGTCCAATTTCTATATTACCTTTCCTTTCAAAAATCCTTGAACGCCTGGTCCAATTACAACTTGATTCTTTTCTTAGAATAAACTCTATCCTTAACCCTTTCCAATCAGGTTTTCGGGCAGGTCATAGCACTATCACGGCACTATTAAAAATCACCGATGATATCAGATATGGAATGGAAAATTCTAAAATGACGATCCTTACATTACTTGATTTCTCCAACGCTTTCAATTCAGTGGATTTTGATGTGCTTCTTGAACTCATGCGCAGATTGAACATATCTCCATCAGTTACCGACTGGTTTCATTCGTACCTTTATGATCGCCGGCAGTGTATACGTGTCGAGAATAAACTCTCTACATGGTGTCACACTTCATCTGGGGTACCACAAGGCGGCGTTTTATCTCCTTTACTATTTGCCATTTTCATTAATTCTATTTCCTCTAAACTTCGCACTTCATACCACCTATATGCAGACGATCTCCAAATTTACTGTCAAGTTGATCTCGATAACCTTGGTAATGGCATATCCGACATTAATAGCGATTTGTCACGTATATCTGATTGGAGTAGAAGTCATGGACTAGTAGTCAACCCATTAAAAACCCAGGCCATTATTGTAGGAAGTCCCTACTACATATCACGAATCGACTGGCACTCTCTTCCCTCGGTAATATTTGATGGCGTTGATATTAAATATAGTGAATGTGTAAAAAACTTGGGCATTTTGATTGATAGAACCTTGTCGTGGGCTCCTCAGGTCAGCGAAGTTAGCCGAAAAATATTTGCAGCGGCAGGATCCCTTAGGAGAATTCGTAACTTTCTTCCAATTAAAACTAAAATTGCATTAGCACATTCCTTGCTTCTTTCCATTCTGGACTACGCTGATATATGCTACCTAGACCTCACACAAGACCAATTAAATAAACTTGAGAGACTCCAAAATTTGTGTATTCGATTCATATTCGGGCTCCGTAAATATGATCATGTTTCTAATTTCCGATTCGATCTTAAGTGGCTCCCTATCAGACAACGTCGCAATTTGCATATCCTGTCATTGCTTTACTCCATTTTATTTAATCCCACTACTCCCCATTACCTTAAAGAACGCTTCTCTTTTCTGCGCGAGGCTGGTGATCCATGTACGCGTACTTCAGTTTCTTTGCGTCTTAGATTTCCCTCTCATTCAAGTTCCTGTTATGCAAATTCCTTTACTGTTCAGGCCATACGTCTCTGGAATGCTTTGCCTTTAGACATCCGAAAAGCTCAGACAATTTCTAAATTTAAAGATTTAGTGACGTCACACTATCTTTCTACTATTTAATTACTTGAACGCTCTAATTTTATTTATTTCTTTTATATTTTCATATTATAATGTATTTTCCTTTGCACTATGTATTATGTTTCCTTATATGTAATGCTCTTTATCGATAAGTAATTATTATCTATGTATATTAGTATTATTCATTTTTTTTTTTATGTACACTGCGCCAACCTAGCCTTTTTTTCATTGTCTTCTACCCAAAGGTTGGCTGGAAGAGATTGCGCTCTGCGATAAGCCCGCCTTTGTACCTCATGTTATACCTAATTCTTTTTATTGTTATTACTTTTAAGTGTTGGTGCAATAAAGTTATCATTCATTTATTCATTCATTCAAGTCTTTGGTAAGAGCTTTCTATGGTCAGGATTCATATATATTTTTTTAAATTAGAATTTTAGCTGCTTTCCAAAACGATGAAACGTAATAATTTTGTAAATACGTATATTTTTGTTACTATGGGGCTAGCTCAATCGGTGTGATATCATCATCATCATCAGATCATTTTAGTCTCCATTGCAGGAGCATGACTCTCTCTGTACTACCGGAGCCATACTTGGCCAGAGCATATAGAGGATTTGGCTTGCACTCTCCTCGCTGGCCAGACGGGTTGGAGATGTGATATGTCCCTGTATATTTATTCAACCAGTAGGTACAATGCGCAAGTTGCCTAGTGTAGCCTAAAAATACGCCATTTGCAGTAATCAACCCTCAAACAACCCTCTGCCTCACACAACCTCTACAAACATATGAGTACGCACCGACAAACAGCTCATCTGTCCTCAATTTGATTTCATACTGTCCAAATGTATTCTTTAACTGCCGCGATGAAAGCACCCATAATAGTTTATACCCATAAAGAACTTTACGATACTGTCTAGCCAGATGAATTTATTGACGTCTCAATCAATTGCACTTGCATTTTCAACTTTATTACCAATACACAGAATGAATTTTCGCTTAGTTACCTGATGCATTTCGTCTCTATAACGTCTAACATAAATGTAATTTTTGTTTAGGTTTGTAATGCATTTAGAACTCTATTCCAAAGGCGATAGATGCGTTTATTTGGTTGGCAATGTTGTTACAGGTTGCACGATTAAAAAGATCTGATAAGTAAACGTGTACAGAGATTTAGTGGCGGTTATTGTCAAATTTTACTGGGTAAGTAAAAGCTCGCCCACGACCTTATGGATGATTGGATTCGTTTTCATTAGGTCTTCCGAGAAACTATGACTATGTTGCTTCTAGAGTTAGTTACAGATTGTGATCTTGAAATTGAGATCTTAATTAACTGCGACTATGGATTTTGTGTTGCTGTTTTTCGTGTATGTAAGTTTAATCATCATCATCATTTCGAGTAGATGTCACGGTCTATCGACCATGCACACCCTGGAGAGTTCTTCGGAACCGCCTCTCGGCCTCTGAGGTGGTTCCTTTAACGACTGCCAGAGGGCAGCTGGGACCAACGACTTAACGCACCTTCCGAAGTCTTTATTATCAAACAATCAGGTGATTCAAAACTGCAATGTCCTAAGCAAACTGGAAGTAACTGAACAAAGTATGCTTCCCGTGGGAAGCGAACCCACGACTCCCGGGTCAACAGGCAAACGCCTTAACCACTGGACCACGGAGGCAGTTGTAAGTTTAATAAGGACAATGTATACTCAGGTTACATACCTAGTTTTTAAGATAAACTAAATTGTAAGTTGACGTCTATTGGAGAAAGTGCGCTGTGCAGTTTGTTGCCGCTTCTTCTGCACTCCGCTTTGCAAGCGGCTAAACTTAGCCATAAGCGTATACCGGGTGTTACATAATAGCGAAATAATCCCTAAGGAGCATGTAGGATAGCCTAAATGCCAAGGCCTAATAGTGTTCCTTACCCTGTAAAATTATTTTAAATAAGTAAAAAAGTTAATTTAATATTTTCTATTATTTAGGTCGGTGCCAACCCTAAAATCAGCTGTTTCTTCAAGTTCAAGGTTAAATGAAAGCAAAAGCTTTTATCCTGCTCTCTCTTCATTTTTATTGGCTTAAAATTGACACACTGATGACTTCATAACGAAGGCAGAAACTACTTACCTTTCATTCATATGACAAGGACATGAAATGTCTCTTTCACGCTTCAAAAGGTTCTGTGAAAGTTATTTTGTTTACAAATTTAGAAAAGGCCTAGAAGTTAGACTTATTTACCAGCCCCCGTAGCATGGCTCACTATCTTCGTTGATAAAAAGACAAAATATCGCGTTTTGCGTCTTTTAACCACGCGAGCATGGCACTCGCGTTAAATAATGTCAAATTTCATTCATAAATACGTTACAAGTCGCGGGGTGCGCGTCTTACGAGCATGGGTTTGACAGCTCGCAATAGACAAATCCAGGCAAAACTGAGGTTGGTACCTTGAAATCGCATAAATTTATCGGGGTTTAGCAAAACCTAGATAAAATATTTTTCATACGCATTTCGAACATTAAAGTGATAAAACAAGAAAAATATTTTATTTTACGTACTTACAAGCTGTCAGACACCTATAATGAGTATAATATTTTAAAGTACAGTACAAAAACGAATGATTTTTACTAAAATGAAAGCCCGATACTAGTACGCCATCTTGCGTGAGAAACGAAAACTCAAACGGAAAGAACCACTTTACCGACAGATTAATGACAGATGTTTACTGTCAGTGTAAAGTGGTTGTTTGCGTTTGATTGGTACACGATTTACATTCCGTTATTTCCATATTGAATAAAAATAAATCCAAATATATTTAGTTCTTAAATAAATATCACTAAGTATTTTATCAATTATGTCTAATACGATCGTTTTCTTTAATCATACGAGGTTTTAATTTTTTCAATTGAATTTTCGTGTTTGAAATATGAATAATGTTTCTAGGCTGCATGCGTACTACGTATCATATGAGATAAATACTACGTTTTCATTGGTGGGCTTCGATAAATTTTAAGTAGGCTGCTTTTTTATTTATCTTTGGCGTGAGCTGTAGATAGTAGCCATGCTGCGGGGGCAGGACATCATAAGTTGTAAAGAGTTTTCAAGTGGGGTTTTATGCAAATCAACTTTGAACCCTGAATTTGTGGGAAAATTTCTTTAATTTCTACCAGAATAGCATATGATTATTAAAGCTTTACTAATCGCAAATAAAGTTTTTCAAGGTGTTTATACGTCAAAAAGTTTGGTAAATACAGAATTATGTTACTAGGAGATAATGACACTTAAGAACAGTTTTATAAACTTGATTTATCAAAAAGGTTTCATGTAATTTTCGTGAAAAATCACTACTTTGTAGGTACTAGGGTGTAATAAAACAAAGAAGTAATTTCTTCACATTTTAATTTGTAGTAAAACCTTTATGAATGTAGTAAAAAATAAATTATTAAGACTTGACAATCCACGGATGTCAATCGTGACTCGTGACACTTATCTGAACTCAAGTTTATTATTTATGTAAAATATTTAATTATTTAAAGAATATTGAAATAAAAGTTCTACAAGCTAATAAATTGTAATGTAAATGAGTACTTTTATGTGAAAAAAGTGTGTTTCCCGATTAGTTTTGCGTTGTGGTGTGTTCATGTAGGCAAACTTTGATACTTGCGTTTTAGATAATTATGAAAGGAAAATTTACCTACATGGATGGTGCAGTGATCTAGTGATATTTATTTTCTGACAATTTTAACGTGAATAATTGGTAAAACAAGCATGTAATACTGAAATAAAACATTGTTAAATAATACGATTGCTTTGTTATGACAACCAAGGCTGTGACAGGATGCGCGAGCATTGCGCACAAAAGTTTAGAACCAGGCCTCCAGGAGTCCATATTGTAAGTGCGAAATATTTAACTTCTAGCAGTTTGCGCAAGTGTTTACTTATTGAGGGTTGTCACCAGTGCACTCTCAAAATATAAATGTATGAAAAAAAATATTTTAGTGCTGTGGTGTGAGATAGTCAGCAAGCTTTTTGTTATGGGATACCCGATACGCTCACGGAGTATTATCTCGTTATTATGTAACTCCCGTATATTCTTTGCCATAAGTAAATTACTGACGTCAACAATTCTCAGTTGAAAATGTATGACAGTTAATAAGTGTCCAAATGACAATCTATACATATAATAAAACAGTAAAATTATTTTGTCTGTACATTTCGATTTTTTGACTGAAATGGATAGAGGGACACTTAAAAAGAATAATAGAAAGCAAAAAAATTTTTTAGGAATTTCTTGTCTATCTGTCTGTCTGTCTGTCTGTCTGTCTGTCTGTCTCTCTGTCTGTATGTATGATCACGATTATCTCCGAAAATACTGAACCGATTTACTTCAAACTTTCACCAATGGCTTTGTTTTAACTCAGTTTAACATTTAAAGTTTGTTTCATCAAAATCGGTTCATTAAAAAAAAGTTATCGTCATTTGAATGAACTCAAGGCATGAATTTGCCTGCAAACATATAGCAAAAATAAAATAATAAGTGACATAAGAAAATTAAAATCCAAAGTCAATTCATCATCATTATATTATACCATAGATTTAAAAAAAAAATGCGTCATACTATCCATAGTAATCCATACTAAAAAAAAAGGAGAAGCTGACTGACTGACTGACATATCAACGCAGGGCCTAAACTATAAGGGTTAGGAACTTGAAATTTTGCACAGGGGTTCCTTTTATAACGTAGGGGAGCACTAAGAAAGGATTTTTGGAAATTCATCTCCTTAGGGGGAAAAACGGGTTGCAAAGTTAGTATGAAACTTTGTTGTTTTTGAAGTTATTCGAATGAAATTCAGCATGAAGGTTCTTTACTGAAAGGTATGAAACACGAGTAAAATATTTTACTCAAAAATCATCCCTTAAGGGGGTAAAATAGGGGTGCAAAGTAAGCATGAAACTTTGCCATTTTTGAAGTTAGTCGAATGAAATTCAGCATGAAGGTTCTTTACTAAAAAGCATGAAACACGAGTAAAATATTTTTCTCAAAAATCATCCCTTAAGGGGATATAACGGGGATGCAAAGTTAGTATGAAAGTTTCCGTTTTTGAAGTTATTTAATTGAAATTCAATATAAGGGTGTTTCATTGAAAGTCATAAACTAATGTATTCCGGGTAATTCTACTGTTCCTGAGAAATCGACACTTACGCGGGCGGAGCCGCGGGCCAAAGGCAAACCTGACTTATATATCAACGCACAGCCGAAACTACTGTGCGCAGAAACTTGAAATTTGGCACAGGGATTCTTTTTATGATGTAAATGAGCACTAAGAAAGGATTTTTAGAAAATCAAAGCGGTTGAAGTTTTACGGAATCTTCTCATTTCTGGACTGGTAGAATAGGTGGGGTAAAGTTTGCATGGATTTTTTTTATTTACTTAGAAATATGACAATAAGGGGCTAAAGATCTATGCAGGTGAAATGTATTAAATTCTCCCTTAAGGGGAAAAAGCAAAGGAGCAGGGGTTTGTATGGAATTTTTATCATTTCTACTGTTCCCAAGGGAACGACATTAACGCGGGCGGAGCCGCGGGCAACAGCTAGTATTAAATAAAAGATTTGAATATTGAAATTTTGTAAGTGGCCAACACTGGTATCAGATCTTTCAAGCTGCCTAAAGGTCTCTGACTTCACGACTGTCATCAATGATGATAGCCAGGATCAACGGGTTAATGTGCCATCTGAAGCACAGAAGACCTCGCGAGCTCCTATTATTAGATATTTTATTGCCACTTGTGGTCACCCATCCCAGTGGGGACCGAGCCCGGGGCTGCTCAACATAACACGTCTCTATCCCTAACGGGATAGACAAAGTCTAAGGGTACAAATCCCAAAGGCCACGTTTGCATTGATATCGATCGAAGCACTATAACCGAAACGGGTATGACTAAAAAACCACTTCCGTAAATTTATTAGAAAACATAAATCAAAAAATGATGTATTGGAGCATTTCTAGGGTTCCATACCCAAAGGGTGCCAAAAGGAACCTTACTAACTGTACAATGTCCGTCCGTCTGTCACAGGGCTGTATCTATTAAACCTATAAAGGTAGACTAGAAAATTTCACAGTATATGTAATCTACTTCCGGTATAACAAAAAATAATAAAAATTAAAAACGGGGGATATTCAACTTTTTTTAGCATTTTTCGGAGGTACATTATGTACGGTGGTACAGAATCCTTCATGTGCAATTCCGAATCGCACTTGACATTTATTTTCCGCCTAACGTCTTCGAATTTCTTTGCAAATTTAGTTAAGACGAGGACTCAAATGTTTGGTACCATCGCTCGGCAAAGGACTGATCAAGTGCGCGCAAGGGATAGCGCTTGGCGGTTTAGCCCGTGAATGATGAGATAGGAGATAGTCTCGAGTCGCTCAAAGAAAAAAACGTAAGCGCCAAATTCGTTATTTCTATTTTATATAAAATCAGACCGGTTAATTGTATTTTCATATTTACATTTTGATGAATTACTAATAACCTATCTTTTAGTCTAAAAATCATTATTTCATTCGTCGCATTTGAGCTACAATAACAAAAACTCTGCGAACGAAGACCATTTGTCAAAAAATATTTCTATCGAGAAAATTTTATCAAAACGTGTTTTCATCTTCAATTTTTGGAGATGAAATAGTCAAAAATCATATTACTTAGATTTGAAACTCCTAATTTAAGTATTTTGCGAGATAAATAAGGTTCAGAACGACCTTATTTACAGTGGTATCGCCTTAATTCTAAAAATTTACCTTTTGTATATTTGTTCCAGGCAATGTTATTTTACGCGCCGCGGTGGCTGTGGAAGTCATGGGAAGGCGGCAAGATTCGGGCGCTGATGATGGACCTGGACGTAGGAGTGTGCACCGAGATCGAGAAGAAGACGAAGAAGAAGCTTATCCTGGATTACTTGTGGGAGAACCTCCGCTACCACAACTGGTGGGCGTACCGGTACTATCTCTGCGAGGGGCTCGCTCTTGTCAATGTAATAGGTAATTAATACTCAATTTTTATTTACATTTTTTTTTAAATTATAAAAATGTATTCATACGTGCATATACAGCGTGTAAATTGACCCTCGACATTCCCTTTACGGGGTGACTCAGCCCATTAATATGAACAACTTTTCCTTTGGGAACAATGCTGCGAACTCAAAAAAAATTTCGTCATTTTCATACAAAAGAGTCCCGCCGCCCGGCCAGTTTGTATGGGAATGTCGAATTTTTTTTTTGAGTTCCCAGCATTGTTCCCCCGTAAAGGCAATGTCGAGGGTCAATTTACACGCTGTATACATAGTATAACGTCTATTTAGACAGAGCCCAGGTCTATAAGACCTTATGGCCACATTAAGCATGTTGGAGGGCATGTAGATGGAAAAAGCAATCAAAATAGGGTTGCTAGCCGCATTGCCTATTGACATAATTCTGCAGATTTTAGCCCATTCCCTCGATTGGCTTTTACGATCTACGAAGGGGAGCAGCTGGTACATTCTACGTTTTTTTCTTTTGACCGTGTTTTTTTTTATATATCTATTTGTTTTAGTATTTTCGATATATTTTTCTACTAAAAGACCCAGAAAATAAACAGTACTGTCTACAAAAAACATAGCCTGTCTGCTATCTCCGCCCGCCTATCTCGACGTCGAATTGAATTTGAATATCCTGCGGCAACGTGGCCAACAAATTGTTACATTTTAAAATGACTTGCTCGAACAATATTGTATCGACATTGTTATGTCAGTTTCAATTTTAACATCAATGGAGCATTAAAATAAGCGCAAATATTGCAAAGGCTCGCAGTTGGCGCCTATAAGCTAAAGACATGCTTTAGTAGCAAAAAAAAAACGGTACGCTAATTTTCGAAATACTATCATATCTGGACTTAAACATTCAGAAAAACAGATGAAAAACACACTTTGTGTACAAAAAACACCTTCCTGGCCAATTTTTTTATCAAAAGTTTTTTCGGCAGTAATGTTAAATATTGTGTGACATAACTTAATATACAACGTGATTTTGAACCTCCTAGCTTTATTGAAATCTCAGAATCAGAATCCCTAATGAAATATAGAACTGCAAGAAAAAAAAGTGAAAATCGAAAAAAAAATTAGGATATCCCATACAAAGTCGTCGATCAGCTGGACGAATTTCTATGAAAAGTCAACTTTTTTTTTCGGATTTTACCTTTTTTTCTTGCAATTCTGTATTCCATTAGGGATTCCGATTCCCAGATTTCAATATAGCTAGGGGGTTCAAAATCACGCTGTTAAATAAAAAAATATATTTTACAGGTTTTTAATGACCTGTCGTGACATTTGTGAGTGTATGTAAAAGAAAGTATGACGCAGCGTAATCTTTCTTTGCGATTAGCGTAAAGTTGTACGCTACACTACACTAAACAACACCATACTGCAGTGAAGGGCACACTGCAGAATACTGCACATCGTTTTTATTTGCATGTTTAGTTGAATTAAAATTATAGTGTATTTAAAATCATCTTCACGAAGAGAGATTGAGTATCTACGACACAGTGTGGAGCCCAGACATTTTCTGTAGATAGCAATTTTAGTTGTGGTAGAGCCACGCTACGGACAAAAGTAATTTTTGCTAGTAGCATTAATGGGCCGGCTCGTCCGGGGAAGTACCACACACTCACAGAAAATCGACATTTGAGTCTTCTACTCAAACGTCGATTTTCTTTACCGCTTCTATCCTTCCCCCATTTCCTCCCCCCATGTCCTTTCTCCAACTCCTTGAAAGGCCGGCAACGCTCCTGTTACGCCCTGGTGTTGCAGTTTTCCATGGGCAGCGCTGGTCGCTTACAATCAGGTGACTCGCTTGCTCGTTTCCCGACCTATACCATAAAAAAAAATCAAAAGTCGTAGAGCAAACAAACTAGAAATACATGAATCAGGGCATTTAACCCTGAATTGTGTACTTGTAGCAGTATGTTTTTTACAATTTATGTCACAATACATAAATAAAATTAAATATAAATAAACCAAATCAATAGTCACAATAAATGTATTAGTCTTATTATTTCATTATAAATCAATATTCATAAAAAAATTCTTCAATTGTATAATATGTTTTTCCAGTTGTCAGTTAGAAAACAGAAGTTTTTTTTAAAGACTTTGAAATCGTGACATTCTCTAATATTTTTCGGTAACCTATTGTATACTCTCGGAGCCATACCGAATATACTCTCTTTAAAAAGAGTAGTTTTTTACTTTAGGCCTAAAAAATAAAAAATCGCGACGTCTTGCACTATTGACACTCGAGTACAGATGAGGACTACGTCTTACATTACGTTGTTGATTATGATGTAAGCTTTGTACGTTTTTCGAAGTTATTCGTGTTTTACAAATAACTTTGTATAATCTCTAGTTATCACATATGGGAAGCTAAGCAATCCATCAGAACATGCCCTTCGAGATGTTATAGGGTTGTTTTATCGTTTCTATGTGCGTTTAAATTCAATATGTTTTGATTTACAATGGGCCGCTAGTTGCGATTCCGGGCAGGGCCGCGGCAGATGGCCGCTGCTATTTCAGTTTAGGACATGTTTAGGGCTGCGTGGGGCCACGAACAAAGAGATTTGGGGTTAAAACCTTAATAAGTATGAGTATGTACTTTATTACCAAACATTAAAGTATCGATTTTTCTTTATACGACTTTGTAAACAAACAGGCCCACCTGATGGAAAGCGGTTACCGTAGCCTATGGACGCCTGCAACACCAGGGGTGCCACTCGCGCGTTGCCGACCCTGAAGAAATATTTTCACGCCCTTTTTAAAGAACCCCATGTTGTAGTCACTCGGAATTTTAAAATTAGATAGTTTTCTATATATTTCTTTGGCCTTTGTCTATCCCTTTAACTTACTAACAAGAGTCAATCACAATCACAAAAAACTACTTTTATACGCCGAATATTTGCGATGATGTAATTCTAAAATAACAGTGATGTTCAACGTATATTTTACATTAAAAAGAGGTAGCTCCGTAGCCCGATCAATCGGTGTCAGGCAAACAATTCACTTAACGGTATTGCACGAAATTGTGGAAATTGACGTGTTTTCAAATCACTAGTACTATGCGCTGAATTAATTAAATACATCTAAAGTATTTGTATAATTTAAGTCGATCCTTGCACAAGATCATCGCCTACATACATAGTACATAGCGCGTAGAACCGATAGCCAATTGGGCAGAAAGATTCTCGAATGGCGACCACGTACCGGCAAGCGCAGTGTTGGTCACCCACCGACAAGGTGGTCGGACGACCTAACCAAGGTGCAGGAATACGCTGGATGCAGAATTGCAGACCGCTTCCAACCGGTCATATTGGAAATCCTTGGGGGAGGCCTCTGTCCAGCAGTGGACTTCTAGCGGCTGAGATGATGATGAATTAAGAATGTCACAGACCCAAAAGCAGAAGAATCTAATCGACCGCCGATTTCGTGGCCACACTTCGTAAGGGCAGCGTGCACAGCGAATTTCAGCAGCAGCGGGCTCGCCTCGTTTGTTATTGGAACTAGGGGCGCTCTCATGCAAGCCAATACAGACTAATACCATTACAAAATAATATCTACTATATAGGCTCAGTTTCCGATCAGCGGAAGGGAAAACTCTCTACAGTGGTCGGTTCCGAAACGCTAGTAGTCTGTAGCTTTTGAGCATTTATCCATATTTCCATACTATTAGTTATTATTATAAATGCGAAAGTAACTCTGTCTGTATGACATTTTTTCACGTTTCAACCTTTTTGGTTTTAGACCAATTTGGATGAAATTTGGTATGGAGTTGGTTTGAGGCCCAGGCAAGGACATAAGGTACATTTCATTAGGAACTGCCTCCGTGGTCCAGTGGTTAAGGCATTTGCCTGTAGACGCGGGGGTCGTGGGTTCGATTTCCATATTAAGCCGTTGGTCCCGGCTGCCATGTGGCAGTCGTTAAAGGACCCACGTCAGAGGCCGAGAGGCGGTTCCGAAGAACTCTGACTCCAGGGCGTGCATGGTCGATTGACCGTGTCACCTACAAGAAATGAATGATTCCGGGAAATTCTACTGTTCTCGAAGGATAGACATTAAAGCAGGCGGAGCCGTGGATAAAAGCTACTTATTATTTTAAATATGACTAAATCAGATCCTTTAAAATGTGATTTGACGAGAAAAGTTACCTGCAAGGGCCTATTTTCAGAAAACATTTTGATTTTGGAAATAAATTAGACCGTCGTCCCAACGCGATTTTCTGATGTATAAGATAGTGTTTGGGAACTATAATATACTAGCTTTCGCCCGGGGTTCCGCCCGCGTTAATATCGATTCCTCGGGAATAGTACCTTTTCCCGGGATAAAAGGCTATGTCCTTCTCCGCACTCCAGAGAACTTGTATGTAAAATTTCATGATGATCGGTCCAGTAGTTACGGCGTGAAAGCGTAACAAACAAACAAACAAACAAACTCACTTTCGCATTTATAATATTAGTAAGGATAAGGATAGTAAGGATAAGGATGGATGGGTAGTGAACATAAATATCCAAAGTTTGTAAGAAAACGATTAGGAAGCGTTGCGTATAAAAAGTTCAAAATTTGTTATAAATAATTAGAAATTATTGTTTCTACCATCATACATGAGCTGCCACAGAAAAAGACTTATTTATCAGAAGGAACTACTTACTCGTTCATACATTATGCGTCTTACTGATCTCTTAACTTCTGGTTATCTTTGTCACTTTGGCGTCTTAAGACGTTACGCTAATGTACGTATGTATTGTCCATCCATGGCAGGCTTTATCATATCTGAAAAATCAAAGAACAATGTTGGTCACATACATACATAGTATCACGTCTTTTTCCCTTGCGGGGGTCTACCCCGCCAGGGAAAAAGACGTGCCCAACTAAAGAGACGTGTTAGAGTCTAAGTCTATAAGACCTAATACACATCTAGCATTTCGGTGGGCGTGTAGATGGGAAACGGAATCAAAATAGTGATGGGTCGCTAGTCTGCAGATTTTCGCCCATTCCCTCGCGGGAAGAGAAGCAGCGGCACATTCTACGTTTTTTCTTTTCTCCTAGACCAACATGGATGAGTAGAGAAGATAGATGGTTACAACAAACAAAAAGAATTTCTTTGCACACACACTAGGCAGCGCCAAAAAATAAGAAAACTATTAAAACACCATTTTTTTATAATTTTCAGGGCAAATGTTCCTCATGAACCGGTTCTTCGACGGCGAGTTCTTGACGTTCGGACTGGACGTCATCGCCTACATGGAGTCGGACCAGGAAGACCGCGTCGACCCCATGATATACATATTCCCAAGGTAAATGGCTTTCCTAAGATTTCCTTTGTCTTCATGGTAGCTAGAAGATTGAACCATTCAAGTTGCCTATAAAATGTTTTTATATGTAAAATAGAGACACTCTCACTTGCTGTTTTGTCGGCTTTTTAATAAAATACCGTTTTTAATAATCTATATTTTTATATTGAAAGTTAAATAAGATGATAAATAAAGAATGAGTTCCTATTTCTGATAAGGCGCACGTTACACGGGTGTCCAACTTGATTTCAAGACATATGAAAATTCGAAAATCCAACTTGTTTATAATGAAAATATAACTTTCTTATTCCCTCGAAATTAAAAAGCGTTACTATTTTTGTCGTCATTATTTCTTTTTAATATGCCTTAATGGCTTGTTTCAGGCAACCTAAATAAATCTCACATAGAACGATTAACTGAGTATGAGATATAATGATGACAGGCCAGAAGCAATGTTGGCTTAATAAACAAAAACGATATTTTTTTTAAAATCCACTTCTATGTTTTTTTCAGAATGGTGAAGTGTACACTATTCAACAAGTTCGGCTCATCCGGCGAGGTGGAGCGGCACGATGCGCTCTGCATCCTCCCGCTCAACGTAGTCAACGAGAAGATCTACGTGTTCCTGTGGTTCTGGTTCGTGATCCTCGGCCTCCTCACCTTCATCACGCTGCTGTACCGGCTCGTTATCATCTTTTCCCCACGAATGCGCGTCTACATGATGCGAATGCGATTCAGACTTGTCCGGCGCGACAACGTCGACACCATAGTCAGGAGAAGCAAAATGGGAGACTGGTACTTGCTGTACATACTTGGGGAGAACCTCGACTCCGTGATATTCAGGGACATCATGCACGAGTTCGCCAACAAGCTGAACCACAACTACCAGCACCATATCCATGGTGTACCAGACGCGTGACCTCCGATCCCCGGGTGGGTGTTCCACACGTGACTGACGTCGTTGCAGCGCGACATGGACCCGCCCGTTTGAGTTACGTTCCACTTCTTCAAACGAGTGTTTATTGAAATCAAAGACAGGGCAATCTCTCTGTTTGGTGTTTCGAAAACACGCGCGGGCCTAGTCGGCTGCCCTGAGGCACCCATAGCCTCATCAGGACAATACTGCGGAGTGTATTAGAGACTTCTTAATCGATACTTCTGTAAACGTTAAGGATCGTAACAGTGCAATTCTAAACACGCAATAATAGTTTGTACTTAATCTTTAAGAACGTGATCTCAGGATGAATCCTATCGAAGGCCTTTTAATTGTCAGCGATGACGGCTATCCGGTTAGATGACTAGTGTTCAACTTTTAGAAGTATTTTACTCATAGTTTTGCTGCTCGTAGTAATTGATCGATCGAATCCGCTTCTCTTTTCTATTCTAGCTAATATAATCGAATATAAGCACATGGATTAAAGCACACAACTTTATCTTTTTTACACAATTTCTCACTTGCCAAAGATTTGTCAGACCAAATAATAAGGCAATAACTAAAAAATACTATAAGTATCGTAGTGTAGTAGTATCTTATTGAAATGATAGGGGATTAAGGATAATCTTTATCTAAAAGACGACTGTGGGAGACCCACATGTCGCGTATAATAAATTCGCAGTCCGCGTCTGGACTTGTTTACTTTTGAGTGCCAAAAGACATTTCTTTGCAAAGCATTCTGAGAGTTAAGTTTGACAAATTTTACTCTTGGATTAAATCCATAATATATTGTTTCAATATGGATTCGTATTTATTATCTAACATTACTTATTCAGATTTACTTTAACGCTTTTTAAAGCAGGATTTGTCAATAACTGGACTGAAACTGTAAATATCTTAATTTAAATCAAGAATTACTTTAAGATCTTGGCTATTTAATCTATCGTTCTTTAAATTATTTTCCCAGTTGGTATTAATGCTTAAGTATAAATACTTAGGTCGAAATTGTATCAGAGAAACTTAGTTGTGCCTAATTCGATACCTCGTGCTAGACGACTATGAAATTGTTGGAAATGTTGTGTTCGTACGGATATTAAAATTTGTAGGATTATATAGAGTGCTGCTAAACCAAAAGGCTTGTCGCTGTTTATTTTACTATAAAATGGGCATCACAAGTAACCCGGTGAATTTAAGTAGGCTCTTTTGGTTTAGAAGAACATGTAAATGTAAAAGTTTGATCGTAACGTGTATGTAACAATTTGGTAAGTTGATATTGCAGAGTCATGTCAACGTATAAAATTGATTTGCAAATGTTCCTAAAAATCCCGATTAATTGTAATTTAACTCATACTTACAGTTTCCTGATGGTACCTTCCTACTTACTAGCCTTGTTTACATGGACTAAGTAGCCTATTAAATAGCCTAGTTGATTGGCATGGAAAATAGCAAAATAATCCCATTTTAAACTACATTCGTTTTATTTCCCAGACTTGGGTTATAATACGAATAATATTGATGAAATTTTGAAATTCAATACCTATCAAAATGGGAAAAGTTGAGAACAGAAAATGGTCAGTCTTGTACCTACATAATAAATTTTGTAATATAATTATAGCGTTTATCATATTTTTTTCTTTTTAACTGCCTTGGGATAATATCTTTCAAAAGATTCATTGCATTTCAACCCGAGGACTAGTCATTTTATATAGAATGACTGTAGTTCATCGCTTGGTACCTAATGTTAATTTAATAATGAATAACATCAGAAAGTACCTACTTGTAAGTTTGATAAGTCAAGATCCTTGTCACTTATACAAGACTGATCCAAGCGAAGGGACGCATGCGTTACTTAGTCGTAGTAAACAAGCCAATAGTCATAATGTAGTCATTTTAAATGCCAAATATTGTGCCAAAATAAGTACTCTAGTGGAATTACGCAAAATGAGCAAGTTACCGTGGGAAACATCGAATAAATGATATGAAAATAGCACGAATTTTATTTCTGTTGTCTGTTTAATATTTATCCCTGGAGTGAAGGTATTATAAATTTATTTCATGCTAATGATTGCATTGAGAGAGGTACTTATCGGACAGTATATAGTCATAGTATCACGTCTTTCTCCCTTGCGGGTAGACAGAGCCCAGTTCTATAACACCTAAGGCCACGTTTAGCATGTTGGTGGGCATAAGGTGGGAAACGGCATCAAAATAGTGATGGTTGTTAGCCGCATCGCCTATTAAGGCGAGGCCACAAATGTTTGGTACCATCGCTCGGCAAAGGCGTACGCAGATTGATCAAGTGCGCGCAAGGGATAGCGCTTGGCGGTTTAGCCCGTGAATGATGAGATAGGAGATAGTCTCGAGTCGCTCAAAGAAAAAAACGTAAGCGCCAAATTAGTTATTTCTATTTTATATAAAATCAGACCGGTTAATTGTATTTTCATATTTACATTTTGATGATTTACTAATAACCTATCTTTTAGTCTAAAAATCATTATTTCATTCGTCGCATTTGAGCTACAATAACAAAAACTCTGCGAACGAAGACCATTTTTCAATAAATATTTCTATCGAGAAAATTTTATCAAAACGTGTTTTCATCTTCAATTTTTGGAGATAAAATAGTCAAAAATCATATTACTTTGATTTGAAACTCCTAATTTAAGTATTTTGCGAGATAAATAAGGTTCAGAACGACCTTATTTACAGTGGTATCACCTTAACAAACATGATTCCTCTGATCTATCCATTCCCTCGATCGGCTTTTACGATCTGCTCGGGAAGAGAAACAGCTGGCACAGTCTACGTTTTTTTCTTTTCTCCCAAAACCACCTCGGAAGACCAACAGCATGGAGTATACCTATAGTAAATTTTTACAAACACTAAGTAGTAAAGATACAGAATTTCGTCTATCGTCTAAGCACAAGACAAATAATACAAAGACTTAAAGCTAAATGCTGGGCTGGGAGAAAAGAAAGAATTTAGAATGGGCCAGTTACTTCTCTTCCCGCGCAGACCGTAGAAGCCGGTCAAGGAAGTGGGCAAAAATCTAAAGAATCATGACATCACTATTTTGATTCCGTTTTCCATCTTTACGTCGACCAACACGCTAAACGTGACCTTTCGGTCTTATGACCTTAGACTCTGTCTACCCCGTAAGGGATAAAGACGTGGTAGTACCTATGTATGCAAAATCTTAGACACATCTAGCAAACTAGTGTGCGTTTACATGGAAATAGGACTTAATTTATTAATATACTAGCTTTCCCCGCGGCTCCGCCCGCGTCAATGTCGGAACAGTACGTTTTCCCATAAAATGTAGCCTATGTCCTTCTCCGTACCACAGATAACGGGTATGCAAAATTTTATGATGATCGGTTCAGTACTTACAACGTGAAAGCGTAACAAACAAACAAACAAACTCACTTTTGCATTTATAATATTAGCTAGGATTATAGATAAATTGAGGGCAAGCGGGGCTACAGCCCCGGGCCATCCACAAAAGAGAAATTTAGAGTAGTAAACAACTCTTCCTTCGATATACATATTTTCGCGTTTTACGTTTTACCTTTACAGTTTTTTGTACAAACATATAGGTATTAAATATTGTCCATTTATCCATAGTCCAATAATTTTGTCTTCGGGGTCCTCCAGTTCTTTGTTGCCTTGAGGCCTCCAGACCTTTAAATTGGTTGGTAGTTCTTTCACACAGTTTTACGGTGCAGGAGAAGCAGTTGGCATATTCTGCGTTTTAACTGCTTTATGCGGGTTGCCGCGCCAACGAAATAAGTCGCTACTGCGCAAGCCATTAGGCTGCGCAGAACCATTCGGCGATCAGGAAAAAGATGAAAAGTCTTCATATTTTCATATTTATATCTTTATAAGAAAGGGGGCGACCTCCGAGACGTACATATAAATATTGTCATGTGAGAATTATTGTTTTAGACGTAAATTTTACAAAGTTTTCGAAGAAAAAATGCTCTTAGATAGGTATCATACCATAATTATATCATTTTTAAATTTCATATGTATCTGTTTCAAATTCCAACAAGGGGGCGATCTTGTTCAAGGATTGATCTAAATTATACAAATACTTTTGATGTATTTAATTAATTCAGCGCATAGTACTAGTAATTTAAAAACACGTAGGTAAATTTTCACATTTTCGTGCTGTACCGTCACATGCGAGGTACTTTTCTACCTGCAGTGGATGAAATTTGCAAAGACAACGTCAGAGCGTCAAAGGTAATATAAATATAGAATTGTAACTTACCAGATTCCTAAAATGGGGCAAGGTCTCCCCCAAGGATTTCCAATTCGACCGGTCGGAAGCGGCCTGCATCCAGCGTGTTCCTGCGACCTTAGTTAGGTCGTCAGACCACCTGCCGGCCTATTTGCTATCTAAGTTAAAAAGATTCAAAGATTTATTCATAAAATAGGCCTTTTCAGGCACTTTTTCACGTCAATTCACATTTTAAATAATACTTAGTATTGACTCTACATGGATAGTATTGACTCTTGCCGTAGTTGCCCCATTTAAACTGTTTTTTTTTTAAATTATTTTTCTTTCTTTTTTATATGTATTTAGTTGCTACTGAATCACTGTAAGACGTTTGTTGTTGCATTTCATCACAAACCTCCGTGGTTTTTTCCGAAATGTATCTATATTCTGTTTATATGTACATGATTTTGAAATATAATAAATAAAATAAAATAAAAAAATAAATAAAATAAAAACTTATTATATTATATTCAAATTATTAATTATTGTTCAAAAGCTACAAACTACTAGCGTTTCGGAACCCACCACTGCAGAGAAGAAGACGCCGAAAGGAACTCTTTTCAACAGTATTGGTCGCCTACTTGCCTGAAGGGCTTTGTATAATATTTTATATTTTTATCTTTAGTGGTACAACGTTTTGATAGTCACTTCAAAATACGAGTACGTTACGTATCACAAATAAAAAGTCAATCATACGAATTTATTTACTTAAATGACTATTAAAAATGTTGTACACTGAGTTAGCAAATATACTGGTCGGTGGGTGTCCAAAGTAGCGCTTGCCGATACGTGGTTGTCAAAAAACATTTTTGCCCCGTAGGCCGTCGGTTCTACGCGCCATATGCCCCGCCCATTGCCACTTCAAAAAAAGCTAATCCGCTGAGATATGTCAGTGACCTTCGTTCTTCTACGAATCTCCTCATTTCTGATTTGATCTCGCAAAGAAGCACCGAGAATAGCCCTCTCCATAGCTCTCCATAGCGGGCAAATGTAAAAAAAATATAGAAATAATATTTGCACGCCTGCAAGCAGGCTGATTACACTACTATACATAAGACCTACATTGTTAATCACTACATATTAGCTACTGTAATGTATTTCATGCAAATAAATCTTTATCTTCTCTTCATGCATGCAACATGACTTATGTACATAGGTACTTAATATGCAATATTTTATTACTTTTTATTTGTAGGCGGTTTAAATATTTGTTTATTACCTACTAGCTTTCGTCCGCGGCTCCGCCCGCGTCAATGGCGATCCCTCGGGAATAGTACTACTTCCCGGGATAAAAGCCTATGTCCTTCTCCGTACTCCAGAGAACTGGTATGCAAAATTTCATATTCACGCGGGCGGAGCCGCGGGCGAAAGCTAGTTTTTACCATAAAAATATGGTAAAAAAAATTCAAGGTCGCATTTCTTAATTTAATAAGAGTATAGGGCCAGAAGTGTCTTCTTAATTATTAAATGGTAGTATACTGCTGGGAATAAGTTGCTTCCATCCAACAAGCAACCATTTGTTGTATTTTGCGGATAGGTGCTGCGAGAAATCTGAATACGTGCTCAAAGGATATTAAGGTTTTACATCAATCGATACTAATAAATCTGTAATGTAAAGGTTAGGCATGAAGTGAATTACTTTGTTTTCAGTATATTTTTTTAAATATCGTGCTTATAAGCTGTATACATGATACTGGAACTAAATTAAGGATTTTTGTTTTTTTTTTTATATTGCTCCATAACTTTTAAACGAATTAACTGAATTTTATAATTAAACTTGGTAATAAAACACTTAGGCGTATCAGGACACAGGATCAATCAATCAATCAGCCTATTGCAGTCCACTGCTAGACGTAGGCCTCCCCAAGGGGCACGCCACAGTGCACGATCTCCCGCTTTCCTCATCCAGCCACTACCAGCGACCCTCCTCAGGTCATCGGTCCATCTGGCAGGGGGCGTCCAACACTACGTTTGCCGAGACGTGGTCTCCATTCGAGAACCCGTCTACTCCAACGCTCGTCGGTTCTGCGACAAATGTGGCCAGCCCACTGCCACTTCAGCTTGCTACACTTTTGGACAATGTCTAAAACTTTGGTCCTCTGCCGGATGATTTCGTTACGGATTTTATCCCGCAACGAAATACCGAGCATTGATCTTTCCATAGCTTGCTGAGCGACATGTAGTCGGTGGGCCAGCCTGACTGTCATGCAGGGCTTGTTACCGGTACCAAATTCCCATTATAAGTACCGGTAAGTACCGGTATTACTATTCTGTTAAAATTTTAACGGTAATATGAGGTACCGGTAATCTAGTATTTAACGGTAATAATATTGTTAACAGTAAACGGTAATTTTACCGCTACTTGTTACCGGTACCAAATTCACATTATAAGTACCGGTAAGTACCGGTACCTCTATTCTGTCAAATTTTAACGGTATTAAAATTGCTTTAATTTTACCGGTACCTACGCATTGTTGCCGTCTACCGCATGGGACTCGCTCGACTGTAAAAGTGCCGCCCTATTGTGGGCCCCCACCTCACGCCGCACATGCACAACACGGCAACGACACACATTAACGAAATGATAATTCCCAATACGAGTACCGGTACTAAGTACCGGTACTGTTTACCGGTATTTGGTACAGGTACTTCTTTCAATTACCGGTACCGTCGTTTTATTGAGGTACCGGTACCAATCCAATTACCGGTACCGTTGTATTATAGAGGTACCGGTACTTGATTTTTACCGTTACCAAATGTACCGGTACCAAACCAATTACCGGTACTGTCGTTTCATATAGGTACCGGTAATGGATTTTTACCGGTATTCCAACCCCTGCTGTCATGTTCCACGTCTCGGCTCCATATCTCAAATAGGATTCATGATAGCCTACTTTAATTTTTTGTGCAATTATGATAAGACCATACAAATGTACGCGAACGGAGTCGCAGGCAAAGCTACTTAAAATATATATGTAATTACGGGTTACTCACGTACGAAGTCAGTTACTGGCCGACATGAGGCCATGAGGCCGAATGAGGTCTAAACAAATCGGCCAGCTGTGTGTGGCGTGTTATTTTATAATCTGTACGAAGTGGAATCGTCAAATAAAAGACAAAAGCTACAAAAATCAAAATCGTATATATTTCATAATCAACTTAGTGATACTCATTACACGAATTTTGTCACGTACAACGTACACTAATGGCTTTGCAATAAATAATAAAATAAATTTAAAATTCACTATATCCTCCACTAAAAGCCAGCTTGCCTTCGATCAAATATAGTGGTATACACACGATTCGCGCTCGAAAAGTGGCACCGGCAAAACAGCGCACTAATCGGGTTTCGGAGCTGTTTTGTCCACAGTTTCAATAAACCGCACTAGCACTCACACGCATCGCGATGACGAAGGTACAGTGAAAAGATGCAAAAACTACGCATCAAAAGTGAAATAAACAAAGATGGAGTTATACTTTCAGTATGTACCGTTATTGTCGTTGTATGTAAGTATGCATGATGTTTTGATTCGGTGACATTATTAAGGCTTCATATTGTATGAGACTGTGTATCTACCATTATATTAGATCGAAGCAGCTTGCCAACTATAGTCGATTCCTCGAGTAAGGAGAATTCCGTCCCTGTCGCACATATACAGATGGTTATTGCTATCACACTCACGCATAATATTCTCCTTACTGAATAGATGGCAGTTTTATCTTTCTGTACAAAAAGAATCTAGATTTTTCGAAGATCTTAAACTGTATTAAAGTCTAAGCTAATTTGTGCCACAGCCGGACACATATAACCTAGAGCCAAACTTAGAACTCCCATGTAACTTAGAACTCTTAGAAGTCCTACTCAGATTTTGTAAAAATATGAATGCGAAGTGGTAGTTATCTTTATCATAATCGTATTCAAATTGACAGTAATTTGACACTCATATACAATTGTTACGTATATATAGAGGCAACAAAAAAAATTAAAACATTATGACAATCAATATTACAATTTTCAATTCATATGCACACTTGTATAAAAAATATACATACTTTGTGAATACTTTTTTGTTGTTCGAACAGCCTTAATCTACAATATGTGAACACTAGGAATATTTTCGTAGGTAGTGGAACTTCAATCTATGAACATAATAAAATTCTGAGTAGAACCTCTAACCGGCGTGGCACTGATGATAAACCACATTCATTTGGCGCTAGAGACCATTGCAAGCTTGCTTTACATATAAAACAACGAGCGAAGTGGTGTATCCATGATATAAAGTTTATCGATGGCTTATCAACGCTGCCATGCCGCAGAGGCAAATTCATTCATGACAAACTGAATTAGACTTTATGACATAATCATAAAGCCCAATTCGGCTTGTCATTGTAATCAAGTTAATCAATGGCTTAAAATAATGAAACAAAAATATAAATATTTGTTTCACTGCGCTAATATCAATAACATACAATACGAACGTCTGGAAAATCAACATGCCCCAATAAGGGCGTTAACATAGTTATATGCTAAAATAAATGCAATCACTTACATTTAACTTATCACTAGTATAGCCTGTGCTTTTAATACATTGTTAAATCACTTAAATCATAAGAATCTTAAATTTTCGTGTGTGTTAGTGATCAACAGCTAAAACAACCGAGATTACCGGGTAAAAAGGCTTGGTGAAGCACAAAGTTACCACTAAAACTTACGAAAAGAAACATAATATGTTTCGTACAAGATTTTAAATAAAATGTATATAAATATTTACATAAAGGACCTCCTTACCCAAATACAAGCTGCCAAATACACATATAAGAATGACAAAAAGTTAAAGTATCGCTATATTTATTTGATTTTATATCATAGCTTCTCCGTCCGTTAAAAAAATAATATATGTGTTTTCAGCCAGATAGTTAAAAACACTGATTTAATTTTGTATAAAAAGCACACATGTCTTTTACGCGAATATATACATTGTGAACTAAAATTAATATCGAATTAGGAACATTTATACTAAATTATATACATATAAATCGGTTGGTTAATCTAGTTATGTATCTACAATATCAGCAACTTAGAAACTATGTGTATGGGTTTTCGTTTTGGTGTTTGTTGAAAACTAATTTTAGTTCACAACTTGACATTTAGGCCATAGCCCACGACACTTTACCACAGAAAACATAAGTAGTTATACTGGGTTGCCAGTTAGCATGTCAACGTCGGACATTCAACTTGTTTACATTTGAATTTCGAATAGCCGCTGCGCTTACACAACGAAAATAGAGCGGCCCTCAGGTGAATGTGAATAGAAAAGGGTCAATATCCACAATTGTCACGCTAACTGGTTTTTATTATAGTGTCGTGGGTAATGTGCCTTAGATTCACTCAAAACATACATATCAACATGGATAACATCTCATATCTTACAAATACGCTGGTTTTGAGCATTGTATAATTGCTACAGCCATTCAAGGCTAATTTACGTTTTTTTTTAGAAGTGGCGTGTTTATGGAAATCTCTGAAGGTAATTTTTAAGGACTTAGGATTAGAATGTACAAGAAAACGATTGCTTAGAGATAAAATACACTACGAGAATCGAGTCGTGCAGTTTCATGCAACAAAAGAAATTGGTCTTTCGCCATTCCATATTTGAATCGAATAAAGAATAC
Source organism: Elegia similella (assembly GCA_947532085.1). Taxonomy (NCBI): domain Eukaryota; kingdom Metazoa; phylum Arthropoda; class Insecta; order Lepidoptera; family Pyralidae; genus Elegia; species Elegia similella. Next base: position 29,840,953 of record OX383927.1, on the reverse strand, counting down.
AGTCGGCTGCCGGCGGCTCCGCCACATGAATTGTATCTACACTCTTTCCTTTGTTCCATATTACATGCGCTTCGACGCGCGGCGCTCCGTGTTCAATATTTTTAAAGTTAAACTTGTTAAACCCTTTGACGGACACTAAATGTCACACATAGAAGTTTTATTGTTATAACGGCTATAGCAGTGTCCGGTAAAGAGTTAACATGTGGTGGATAACATCCACCTAGAAAAAAAATAAAATGAAAGCTTGAAAACTTCTTAAAAGCTTTAGGTGTGTGTCAATTGGATGTGTATATATTTAAAAGTGTCACAGTATTGGACAATTTGTTGTAGAAAGACGGTAAAAGTTTATTATACTAGGAATTATAAAAGGACTTATTCTAAAACCACATTTGTATATTGTCTTTCTGTTCGAGTAGGCATTTTACAGATCTACATTTTATTCGATTGAAGTATTTAAAAAACCATTAATTAAACAAAACAATTTTTTTGTTTAATCTACAGTGTATGGTAAATTTAGCGGGCCCGGGTCTCCAAAGCCCAAAGCTGAGAATGCTGAGGAACACGATCTGAGAGAAAAGCTCATCGAATCGTAACTTTCATCTCGTGATTAGATATATATACAGAAATACTGATACTTCTGTAAATTATTTATTTAACTGAAAATTTCAGCGAATCTAAAATATAAAACTTGATTACTATGATTTTATAATGGATTTTGAGAAATCTCCGTATTCTACAAATAATTGCTAGCAAACTCTTAAATATACAAAGTGATATTTTTAACAAATGTGACCTAATTAACATACTAAAGGAGTAGCAACACTCTAAAAAGATTGTAAAAAATCTAAAACACCTCAAAAAGAGGTCGTCTACTAAAATGAACACTAAACAGTCTACGATTTGGTCACATTACCATTTTTAAATCAAGGCAAATTCAATTCATTTTATGGGCCTAATTGATTTTTAAAACTTCATATTCCTGTTGGAATGATATTCGGTTTTTCAGTAAAATTGCTCAGTAACATAATAAAAAAATATCTATAGCTCGTGTTAAAAATGAATCGTATTTTATCAGTGTTGCCATGTGCGTTAAAAAGAAAAGACAATTACAAAAAGATTAGTTCAGGAGAAGGATAAAAAAGAAATGACAGTGGATATATAAAATTCATAGGTAATGCCTTCGAGAGTGTAGGCCTATCCTCTGTCTGCTCTGGCCAAGTATGGCTCCGGTAGTACAGAGAGGGTCATGCTCCTGCAGTGGATACTAAAAAGACCTGATGATGATGATGATGAATGAAACTAAGCAGGGAATAAACCTAAATAAGAAGATGATATAAAATTCAATTTGTTATACTATAATATCAGGCGTAATTACTTAAATTCTAAATCAATATATCACATACAACTCCTATAAGAATGATATATCTTGTCCAAAAACTGGTAAATTTCGCATCTGCCCTGAAATACACATCTAGTCATCTTTTCCCGTACAAAGTCACACAATATCATTACGTACACACATACACTACAAAGCATACATACAGTCAAATACACTCAACAATAAGGCATAACGTCGAAAGTCTTTTATGTTGCTCACAACTAAAATCTACCATATGGTAGAATTAATTTGTGCAATGGTAATCTTGAAATATTACTTTTAGATGGCGCCGCTAAATATGATGACTTTCTCGAACCCATTCAAAACCAAATGGCGTGTTATGATACTCTTCGGGTCTCTAGAGAATTATAAATCCTATGCAGGATCCTAACAGACGTAAATTATGGAAAGTCTTATTGATCTATGTTTTTTGGAATAAATATACAGAAAACGAATATATCATCAATATTTAGGTCAAAGATACTTAAGTATAGGCATTATAGAAGACTGCAGCGCCACCAATAAGAGTTTACAGAAATGCTAACCTCTCTATGGCAACACTGTGTCATAGACTACGATAAGCCGCTGTCATTGGATAATATTTAACAAGGAGTTACAACTGACGCATTGGCCATTCACAGCTTACCGGACCGCATCAGTGTTGCCAGCATAATTTCAAAACTCTTATCTTGCAAAAATTAAATGTGAATGTATGATATGTAGCTGTGTCTTTTAAACCTATCATATCCATGACAAACTTAATCTTGGCACTTCATACGTCATTATAATAGATTACATATACAGTATAAGACTCCCTACAAAAACCTCTAAAGAAGTCATCGATAAAAACGAGATAGTCAATTCTGGGTCCGAATGACCCCATGCATTGTAAAAGTCTACGTTTAAAGGTTTATAAATATAAGAACAAAATGATCTAACTATACATAACAAGTATTCATACAACCTATGTTTACAGCTCAGTTTTAAATTGAACTAATAGAGAACACGTACACGAAACTCTTTACAGATATATTATGTAAATTTTTCGTAAAGCCTAGATGTTGATTTTGCCCAGTATCTTTATTTGGAGCTAAACTGTTTTCGAAAAGAATAACACTAGCACCTATATAAGACCTGATAATTAAAAAGACCCCAAATGGGTACAATGAATTGAGGTCATTGTACAATTTCGACAGCCCAATAATAGTGAAATCGTTGTTCAAAAATAATAGTTCAATGGATACTGAAATTTTGTTGCAGCCAGCCGCATTAATAAAATCCACCTTCTATAACACTGCAATAATAGTTATGTTAAATGAGGGTTTTCTGAAATGTTCAACGCCAGATGGCAGCACTGGATCGTGCGTTCAGATGTTTGTTTTCGTTTTTCGACGCCTCAGTGTTGCCGCCACTTATTTCAGAAAATCCTCATTGAGAAGCAAGCAAGCAAAGCAAGTCGGATACTACTTTAGCATTGCGGTGGTTTTGATTATTTTAATAAATCAATCCATCCAGACCGATTTCGGCAACAGCGACTTGGGATCTGGCTAATGAGAGCTACGTTCGTGAGCTCTCATTGATTATTTATGAATATGGCAACCAGTGTTTAACTTTACACTAAGCTGTAATGGCCTAATTGGATGTTTTTCAGTATAATGATCTATTAGTCCCTTTATTAGGCAGGCTGTGTGGCTAGTGTATTTATTTGTGTGAGATTTATTTCAGAATTTTCTTTCATAACACGTATCAGTAAAATATATAAGAATATACTTCATACTTTTTCTATGAAGAACAATTTTCTTATATGGAGAACATTTTCATGACATTAAAGTACCTACCTACTTAATAAAATATGAGATAAAATATTCGAGACAAATTTTATCGTTTGAGACAAATTGATAGTCGAGATTGAAGGAGTCAGAAGTAAAGACAAAGACATTTGTACAATTGAGACACATATATCTGCCTCTGCATAAAAAGATCTCTACAAAGTAGTAAAAATACAGAGAAGTTAATAATTTTTTGTGGTATTGTCAGACTGAGGGATATATTTTCAATTCATCATACCTACTTCGTTGCGTCTGCCTGGTGGCGAATGCCACACATTTATTCTTCTGTTAGTATTATATGCGATTCGTAGATTGCTTCTATAAGTCTTATAACATGCTATCATTGTGAGCAATATCGCCCTGTTCAGAAATTTTAAATATAAAGAAGTCAAAAATTGACTGATAAACATGAGAAAGTCTATATATTAATATGTTCGTCATCAGTCAAGATTTAGTGCGAGATATCTACAGTAGGGTACCAGGGCAGCAGCATCCGTCGGTGGTCATTCGCTGAGCACGGAGATGGTGGGCGGGGGCGGGGGCGGCACGCGCGGGCGGGGGGGAGCGCGGCGTCACGCGCGCGCCCCGGGCTTCTCGCCCATGCGCTTGGCTAGCTCCGTCAGCAGCTCGCTGAAAGGGACAATCAAATAATTAACATAAACGTAAGCATAAAAATAAACCAAAATCCTTTCTAGACGAAGTTAACACAGTTATCAGATCAGTATTTATAATGACTTTAATAAGGATGTATACTCAGTCAACATACCTAGTTTTTAAGATAAACTAAAATTGTAAGTTGACGTCGATTGGAGAAAATGAGCTGTGCAGTTTGTTGCCACGTCTTCTGCACTCCGCTTTGGAAGCGGCACTAATCTTAGCCATAAGTAAATTACTGACGTCAACAATTCTCAGTTGAAAATATATGACAGTTAATAAGTGTCCAAATGACCTATATTGAAACGTTTTGAATTGAATTGAATCTATCAGTCAATCACGGTTCTTCAGGAAGGCTCAACACCAAACAAGGCAAAGAACCACCTCACGGAAAATAATTTTCACATAAGAAAAACAACTTTATCTATTCACGTCATCTGGCCTCAACTGCAATAAACGCAAAAATCCTCTGACCAAAAGGAGTTCTGAATTGCTTACACAAGATCGTAGAACTAAAACGTCAAGTCTGACGAACTGTTGTATGTTTGTTATTTAACCAGTATCAAGTAAAGTTGAAAATTCCCGCTCCTTATCTTAGTCTTATTTACCAACAAAATGATGGTTTAATTTAATTCGTTGATTCGACGGAGCTTTTGGCGACAATTCCCTCGAAACTGCTGAATATGAGCAATTATAACCCCGCGTTTCACCTATTTCACATTATAAAGTCCACAGCATTTGTAAAACGAAAACCGTGTAGTACGCCGAAATTCTCACCAAAAAATCCCTGAAGAACTGTTGTTAGATAATATTTGACAATAGCTGAAACAGCTGTTAGCCTATAACAGCTTTTTGGTCAATTGAACTTGTTTTCTTGCGAGGCTCATTAATTGCTATTTACCTGAATATGAGCGGGTCCATGTTCCTAGCCAGCATGTATAAGAGCCACCAGTCTCCAAGGTCCGTGCGTCGGGAGATCACCGCGGCTGTCTCCATGGGAATGGTGCGAGACCTGGCGTGCAGCAGCCGAGGCCGCACCGATGGCACGAAGATTATCACTAATCTGCAATCCAGAAAACGTGATATCGTCAGTATAAATGAGAATTCAGAACACTAACTATACCCAAACTATTGTTGGCGCTTCTCAAGGATGCGTTCTAGGCCCGTTATTAGTTATACATTAGATTTAATGAAGGTAAAGACTACTGAACATGCTGCAAAGGGGCCGACTAGTACTGTTAACTAAATTAACGATACAGCTAAAGAAAAAAGCTGTACGTCATCGAAATTGTAACTGAAATTGGTGTACCTCTAGGAGGCATTCTAGCCATGTGACTATTTATACCGAAAATTGAAAGAAAATCTAACGATTTTCCTTCTATCTCACCTATAAAGTACCAGTAGTGACAACACCACTAGGAGTATGATGTACCAGAACCACAGGAAGATGTAGGTCTTCTCGTTGACCATGTTGAGCGGCAGTATGCACAGACTGTCGTGCGTCTGGATGGTGCCGGACGCACCGAATTTGTGGAATGTACATTTTGTGATACGAGGAAACACGTAAATCATCGGGTCGTATCTGGAACGAGAAATTTTCAGAATCAGTTTAACATCTCAAAGGTAACTTTATCTTCAGTCTCGCTGCGACAACGATGTATGCAATAGAAACCCCATAGAAACGTGAGCGAAAACATATATATAAAAGTTTCGTGATAGTTAATATAAATAACAAACATTTAATAAATAAGTTTAACATCAAATGCACCTAAAGAATCTTGAATCAAGAACAATAATGAAGTCCTCTGCTGTAGAAAGGATTTTTCGTACGATGGGAAGATATTGCTGTTCTCACCACGCTTGGCAGGCAAGTTGGCGAGCGGTAGTTTCTTTGGCTTCTTGGGGTTCCGACACTGCTGCGATGGGCAGCGTGGGCCAGGGCTGCTGCATAATACTTGGGAGATACCTTTTCTCCAGTAGTGGACTTGAGAAGTGAGAAGCATTTTTAAGCTGGGCCTTCCCCATAGGAATTTTCCCCATAGAAATGAAAGTATTGGGATCACTCACTCGGATGATTGGGGAAAAAGAAAGTAGCAGCTCGGCGGCCACCGGTCAAGCATTTGAGGATGTCACCCCTGACCCAAGATTCATTTTATCGAAACACAATAGTTAGATAGCTGCTCTGTAGGACGTGTCACTGTCTTTACCTTTTTTATCTATATTTTGGGTCGACTTTTCATATCCGCTCATGATGTCTAATAAACCTGCCTGGTTAAAAGAATATTCTACCCACCTTTCTTCCTGAGGCACCTCGCTGTACCCCAGTACCCTGGTGCCGTAGGATAGGAACTCGCCGTCGAAGAAGCTGTCCATCATCCACATCTGTAAGCTGATGTTGATGAGACAGAGCAACTCGCAGCCCCAGTACCGGAATGCGTACAACTTGTGTGCCTGGAAAGAAAGTAAAAAGTCTATTAACACTTTACATGGTCAGATAAGAAAATAATTTATAAATCGCACGATAAGAATAAGAATTGTTGGTTATGTGCGGCTCATACTTTAGACAAAACTAAGTCAGATATCTGCATGACAATGGATTGATTACAAAGTTAATAAACATTGTAGGAGACAAAACATTGTCAGACAGAACTAGTTATAGGCAGAGGATTACATCAAATTCTATACGAAAGAAAGAAGTTTCGGGTTGCTTCGTAGAATCCACAAAATTGAAAATGTACCCGCCTACTGAAAAACTGCTAGCTATTGACAAACTTAATAAAAAAAGAAATGCCTTGAAAATAGAAAATGGAACTCTTCATAATCATGTCACTATAACTCGCGATCGAATAGATAGACAACGGTCTATTTTAACAAAATGGCATTGATGTTTTATGATATGAAACAAACAATGATATCAGAATTCCAAATTCAGGCTGGTGATGACCTTAAAGACTACAAATCACAACAGGAAACTATAAACGAAACGTTACTCGATACTGCTGAAGTCGAAACGACATATCCTAATTCGATTTGTTTAGATAACGCTCGATATGGATGGTATAAATTGGGCAGCACACACAAAATGAACGGTAGCTATATCTAGGTAGAACAAGGTTCATTCATGATTTTTGCGAAGGCCAATGTTTTTTTCTTTCATCAGAAGAAAATAAATCCGGGTAGAGTAGCTTTCGGACATGCAGGGATCCGTACCACCAAATAAAATTAATTACAAAATATGCTTATAAAATACGTTGTTTGCTCTAAAAATTATTGAAAACCTACGAGATATTTTAGGTGATTGCTTTTTCGATGTAAAAAAATAATAATTTCGATACATATGTACTGAATACGCGCCTATCACAAATAAGGTGAGAAGCAATAGACTGGCATGGTTAGGTCATGTGATAAATAAATAAAATAAATATATACGGACAAATCACACAGATTGAGCTAGCCCCAAAGTAAGTTCGAGACTTGTGTTATGGGATACTAACTCAACGATACTATATTTTATAACAAATACATATATAGATACACATCCAAGACCCAGGCCAATCTGAAAAAGATCCTTTTCCATCTTGACCTGGCCGGGAATCGAACCCGGTAATTCCGTGTCGCAGGCAGGCGTGTTGACCGCTGCGCCACGGAGCTAGTCTGATGAGGAGAGACTAAGAACACCTGATCAAAAAAGCATTACATATGAGGGTTGATGGGTATAAAGGAAGAGGCAGGCCAAAACAGAGGTGGATGGATTGTGTCAAAAGGGATATAAAAGAGGTGGAAAATAGAGAAATGTGGAAAAATAAGACATATTACGTCATCCCCAGATAACGTGATATGGTAAGGCAGATGATGATGACATATGCACTGAATACCTGTTAACTATCGCTACATTTATTTCACTAAAACGTCCTCATATTTCCTTTTAAAGGTTGTTAGAATCGATTTCATTTTATTAGACTGTTTCCTATAAAGTATGTGTAAGTGGTCGATGGTTTCCATAAAACCCATCAACTGCTTTCGTATTCCTTTCCATTAGTAAAAGCATTAAAATAATCTTACATCGACACTACGTCATCAAATGCTTCTACAATAAGCATTTTTAGAAGGCTTTGATGAGACGCAATTTTTTTTTCAAATCTATGCTTTGATATTTGAATGTGAATCAAATATCAAAGCCTTCTAAAAATGCAATTTTTTTTAAATCTATGACATCAGCTTTCAGATGAAATGTTATGAATTTTAATTCAAATTTGGAATGTATATCTTTTTGAACGTCATCTTTTCTTTCTTATTATTCTTTTATAGTATTTGCAGAATTGAAAAGTAGAATCTTTTCGATTCTGCAAAAGAATAATAACGCGTTGGAAAGACCACTGCTGAGAAGTTAACAGCATGCTTTTTCAAGTGTGTTACTTCGAGCTGCTAATTTATGAAAGAAGACAGAAGTTCTTTTTACAACAACAGGCAACTGGTGGTAAATAAAAAAGATAGTACAGTCAGCCACCGATATACCCGACCCCGCCCTCTAACTATATCTTTGATTTTGTCTTAAACTAAAATTCAAGTATATTTTCATGTCAATATGATATAATTTTTTATTGTTACATATTCTAAATCAAAATAAACAAATATTCCTTAATTAAAAAAATAAAATAAAAATTACAAATAAAATAGAGATTCCAACGCGTCGCCACGAGGCAGGGTGCCCAGTAAGCTGGCAGCATTGCCTCTCTGCACTGCAATGGAAATTCTTTGGGCGAAGTAACTGCCAGCTCTTGGATCACCCGTAACCTCACGGAGGCGCGCTGAAATCTCAGTCACCAGGTTTCTTGCTTCTGGGCCCCACGGACCCATTGTCTCAACCATCATCATCATGTCAATATTACTTTTAGTTTAAGAGAAAATTCAAGATATAGGTAGAGGACGAGGTCATCTCGTTGGCTGACTGTATACACTGTATCGGGCCGGGAGGAGAGCGACCCCAAGGGATATGTCGGTTATGGATTACTAAACGACCGCTTCACAACACAGCACAGCATACAAATGATAATGACATAATTAAGGCATTATATGCGTGAGATAGCAAGGAATCCAGAATCGTGAGATAGCGGCTTGCCGGGTCAGGGAGGTCGCAGGGCAATTGGATGCATTAGCTTTGCATTCCTGCGATAGTGGACTCTGAGTAGACCGTCGTTAACGAAGCCACAGCTAATTATAAGAGAGTCATATACGAGGTATTAAAATTTATTACCACAGCGTTTTTAGATTATACAATATTTTAATAGGTACGTACGTTCATTTAGATAAAACCATAAACCAATTTTCAAAATTACTTCTGGACGAGATGCTGCCATAGGAAAGCGACGGTACTGGCTAATAAATATCATTGTGCAATTGGGGCATGTATGAAAAAAATATATATTATTAAGAATTTAAAAGTTATGTTAAACTTTTAATGTGAAAAGTATTATCTGTTAAGGAAAATACCATCTTTAAAGGCTATAGATGATACATAAACATACGTATTATCATGTCTTTATTTCCCCCATCTCTGTATGCCCCGAAAGGGGTATACAGAGAGAGGGAGCAGGCTAATAAGAACCAAAGGCCACGTTTAGCGTGTTGGTGGGCGTATAGATAGAAAACGAAATCAAAATAATGATGGGCTGCTAGCCACATAGCCTATTAACATGATTCCTTTGATTTTCGCCCATTCCCTCGGCCGGCTTCTACAGTCTGCGCGGGAAGAGAAGTAGCTGGTACATTCTAAACAAATAAAACATTTTCTTTTCTCCCAGACCAGCTTGGAAGAGATTCAAAGATTTATTCAGAAAATAGGCCTTATCAGGCACTTTTTCACGTCAATTCACATTTTAAGGAAGTATTTAGAATATTTCAAATTTTGCTTTTTCAAGATGATATAACGAAAAAATATTGAGTCGCGTCTTTCCGGCTTTTGATTAGAATTTAGATAAAAGTGAGTGCGTTTTTTGTATTATATCATTCGACTATAATAAACGAATTAATTCTAACGAACCGAGCCAGTCAGTCTGCCAAAAAAGATAAAAATCAACGGGTTTCCTTTTAATCTAAAATAAAAGACAGCATTCATCCATAGCTCGATGCGGCGTGTGGTCTCGACAATGATAGGTTGTTTGTTATCATATCATATCACATGGTGATGCCGCTCATGTGTCAGACGTTGTTTAAATATTACTGTTACTAAGCTAAGCTGGAGGACAACATAACGCTTATTTACTATAGACAGCTCCGTGGCGCAGTGGTTAACACGCCAGCCTGCGACACGGAGTGCCCGGGTTCGATCCCCGGCCAGGTCAAGATGGAAAATGATCTTTTTCAGATTGGCCTGGGTCTTGGATGTGTATCTATATATGTATTTGTTATAAAATATAGTATCATTGAGTTAGTATCCCATAACACAAGTCTCGAACTTACTTTGGGGCTAGCTCAATCTGTGTGATTTGTCCGTATATATTTATATTTATTATTATTATTTATTTATTTAGGTTTATTCTCTGCTTAGTTTCATTATTATTATTATTAATCTTAATAGCCTTTTAAATCCCACTGCTGGGCAAAGGCCTCCCTCTCTGCTTTCCACTCTTCTCTGTACTGAGCTTTGGTTGGCCAGTCTTTGCAGTACACTTAGTTAGTTTCATTGCAATATGAAAATTAATGATATAAACAGGGATTAAGAAAAGGAATTGACTAAAGAGGATGAGGTGGGATGACGCATTAGAAAACCTTTATAATCTGGGGGCGCTAAAGTAACTATAATTATAGCAAAACTGAGTATGTTATTGTTAACCAGGTCCATTATGTTATTTAGAGGAATTAAGACCAATTCTTGACCTCTCAACCACCAAGCGGTCCAATGAGGACGCATAACAATAGAAAATGAAATGAAATAATAAATATATACGGACAAATCACACAGATTGAGCTAGCCCCAAAGTAAGTTCGAGACTTGTGTTATGGGATACTAACTCAACGATACTATATTTTATAACAAATACATATATAGATACACATCCAAGACCCAGGTCAATCTGATAAAGATCATTTTCCATCTTGACCTGGCCGGGGATCGAACCCGGTCACTCCGTGTCGCAGGCTGGCGTGTTGACCGCTGCGCCACGGAGCTAGTCAAATCAATTGTGCCTGCGTTTCTCGCGCTTGAAGGGTTAAAATTCCACATATGTAAATACTTCTTTATAATTTTCGGCATTCTCAATTAAAAATAAGACATAATTCACCATCATTACAGTCGTAAGAAGTCCACTACTGGACAAAGGCCTCTCAAAAGGATTCCTTGCTCCATGGTAGGATATTGCATGGCAACATCCTCCCATGGAACTCACCACGCTTGGCAGGCGGGTTTTGTGTTTCCGATGCTGCTGCCCATGGGAAACTTTTTAAGCTGGATATGACTTTGTTTGCTGGATAGGAGTATGTTGAATTTGGGAAGGGTATTAGGATACTACTCATTCGGATGAATAGGTAAAGCAAGTAGCAGTTCGGGAGGCCGGGCGCGCGTGCCTTATGCCATCCTGCAACCACCGGACAGGCAGTTGAGGATGACACCCCTGACGATTATTAGTAGTATACAAAAATAACAAAATATCCAAAAAATAGAAATAGGCATATTTGTAAAAAATAATCCACATTTGTTTCCATGCCTATCTAGTAATGTGCAAAGAAGTAGACGAGGCGGTGATAGACTATGTCTGCACCCAGCAAAAACGACACTATTACTCAAAAGCGTAGTATGCATGGCGCCAAGAATTTATAATAAGATACCCAGGCAACTAAGGGACTTGAACTTGAATGTATTCAAAAAACATTTCAAAGCGTTTCTAATTGAAAAATGTTACTATAGGATTGTCGATTTTCTCAATGATTCACTTTAATACCCACATATTGTTGTAAATTTTATTTTAATTAATTTGTTAATAATATTTTATTTGACTTTAATCAGTACCTACTTGACATTATTTCATTTTGTTTATCAGCTAGTAATTTTGACTGAAATGTTGCACACTTGATAGTAAAACATGTTGAACTATATAACTTGTATCTGACACCTACTTTTGTAACCTACACATGTTTAAGCAAATAAAATTATCTTATCTTATCTTATCTTATTATTTCATGTAGGTGTCACGGTCAATCGACCATGCACACCCTGGTGTCAGAGTTCTTCGGAACCGCCTCTCGGCCTCTGACGTGGTTCCTCCTTCAACGACTACCACATGGCAGCCGAATAGACCATCATTTCATGTAGGTGTCACGGTCAATCGACCATGCACACCCTGGTGTCAGAGTTCTTCGGAACAGCCTCTCTGCCTCTGACGCGGTTCCTCCTTTAACGACTACCACATGGCAGCCGAATAGACCATCATTTCATGTAGGTGTCACGGTCAATCGACCATGCACACCCTGGTATCAGAGTTCTTCGAAACCGCCTCTCGGCTTCTGACGTGGTTCCTTTAACGACTACCAGATGGCAGCCGGGACCAATGGCTTAATGTACCTTCCGAAGCACGGAATCATCTTAATTATCAGACAATCGGTAATTCAAACCTGCAATGTCCTAACCAAACTGGAAACAACTAAACGAAGTATGCTTCCCGTGGGAGTCGAACCGACGACGCCCCGGGTCTACAGGCAAGCGCCTTAACCACTATACCACGGAGGCAGTTAGACAACAAACTTTGACGTCAATCGACATACCTACAACTATAAAGTTAGCGTAGCCAGTTGAAGAAATTAGTTTTAAAATATCTTACCTAGTACTACGAAGTTTTATTAACTTTAGTCGGGCTTTATAATCTTATCGTCTGCTAGAATATTTCTCGACTGACAACTTGCAGCTGATATCAGATGTCGAAACAAACCTTGATAACCTTAATAAAAATGATGACAAAAGCGATCGTGTAGAATTTCAGACGCAGTACCGCAAATGTTTTGATTAAACGTCGCGAAGAGTTTATCATCGTACGTAATATTATTACTAGCTGATTCTCTTATTATTTTTATTCTCTGATTCTTACTCAGGTTACGTATCCGTCTTACGAATTTTCGATCAGGTGACGGTCCTGACGCGAATTTAACATTTTTTACCCTTCCCAAAAAGTGTACAACGCCGCTAAAGAAGTTTCCAGGACACGTGTCCGTCTTACAAATTTTCGATCAGGTCACGTATCCTGACGCGAGTAAGTGCACAACGCCACTAAAGAAGTTTTCAGGTCACGTGTCCTGACGCTAGTTTAACATTTTTTACCCATCCCAAAAAGTGCACACGCCGCTAAAGAAGTTCCCACTTCAGAAATGATACTTATGACGCATTTTTTTTAAATCTATGCATAATATCGATCGACGCATCGTAAATATTATAACACGAAGGGATAGTGTCAAAATTTACGAGCTATAGCAGAACATGTTTGGGAAACACTGTGCTTGGTTCGATTCTCACATGAAGCATGCTTTGTTTAGTTGTTTTCAGTTTGGTTAGGACATTGCAGGCTTGAATTACCTGATTGTCTGATAATATAGATGATTCCGTGCTTCGGAGGACACGTTAGGCCATTGGTCCCAGCTGACATTTGGTAGTCGCTAAAGGAACCACGTCAGAGGCCGAGAGGCTGTTCCGAAGAACTCTGACACCAGGGTGTGCATGGTCGATTGACCGTGACACCTACACGAAATTATGATGATGACTGAGCTGACAATATGCCCCATGAGCTAGACCTCATCTCTATAGACATAGAGATGAGGTCTAGCTGGTCTAGCTCTATGAGTCTAGACTAGACAGTCTAGACCCACAGAAACATATCAGGATAGAACGGCGATGCCTGGATTTTGCTAGGGAAACGCGCGTCATTACTAGCGAAATGGTAATGTGAGATGTACAGAAATAAATAGCGCCATATTGATAAACAGTTTTTACAGTTAAAAACCGCAGAATTAACCATGTATTCAAGTTGGGATAAGAGAAAGAAGAGGTACAGTAATAATAGTACTAACCATAGGTAGGATAGATAACGTATTTATTTGTTCTCTGTTTCACACCATTTTTATACATACAAATACACAAGAGATTTAACAAATTCAGTATAAAATCGATGGCTATCATTCTACTATTGCGCCACAGTGATACGAAAGATCTACAGCTTATTTTCAGCTGGCAACTCGTGTGATAGTACGAACGATGATATGATGTACATTTATTACTATATCCTAATCCTTCCTAACTAATATTATAAACGCGAAAGTGACTTTGTTGACGTATACGCTGACTGAATGAACGCTTAAGAATCTTGCACGACCGTGCAAGATTGAGACACGCGTGAACCGCCCACTTGGACGTTATATCTTGATATACCTATTTATGTGTCTAGACCTATGTTCAAACTGTCAACACTAGACTGGTATCATCAACCTTATTATTTCTACTAGCTGTTGCCCGCGACTTCGTCCGCGGCAATTTCTGTTATTATGATTAATTAGGTTTTTTCTTAGTATAGATGAATAATTTTCCCCCGTTTTCAATATATTTTTTGCGTCGCTCCTATTGGTCGCAGTGTGATGTTTAATAGCCTAAAGCCTTCCTCAATAAATGAACTATCCAACACAAAAAGAATTTTCCAATTTCAACCAGTAGTTCCTGAGATTAGCGCGTTCAAACAAACAAACAAACAATCAAACAAACTCTTCAGCTTTATAATATTAGTATACATAACAATTTATTTTAGTTTGAGCGGACTCTTGCCATTGTTGAAGGTCGGCAGATGTACCATTACGCGCACCTGGTTAGCCACCCTTGCATGCGCAACTGAAGGGGGACGTGATGCAACACGATGGTAGATTGAGATGTATTTAGCTGTAATAGAAACGGGCACTTATGGAACAAGGAGCATAAAAAAGGTTGAATATAATATAATATTTTTTACTAATGGATGAACAGAAAGATAAGAAAATGCGATTTTTAAAAAGTCTGCTATATCTTAATAGTAAGATCTTCTGTTTTTGCAAAGAATGCTATTCAAATATAAAAGTACTGAACCGATTTTGATGACGTTTAAATGGGACCAACCTTAATGCATATTCTTATATAAAAACAATTCTTCATTTAATATTCATATATAAAAACAATTCTTCAAATCGGTTCCCACGGAAACTGAGCCCAATTCCGTAGGAACCTTAATAAATATAATTATGATTTGTAAATCAAATCACTAAAAACGTTCTATTTCGTATACTACATTATTTTTACACCTAAAATTTCGAAAACTGCTGTTTTAATGGTCGCAGGTAGACTAAGTAGACTTTTGTGTAATAAGAACTATGCAAAATTACCGCCTACAATACCTAAACATATTTATTGACACATTAGACAAACATTACTCTCATAACATCATCTTAATTATTATAAGGACGGAGTTATAAGGTGATAAACATTTGAAAAATAGCAACTGACACATGTTGCCTTTGTCATGAGAGAGCTTTATGTAGGGCCCAACGTTTCATTACTACAATCTAATACAAAGTTGATACTTCAGATGCAGAGATAATTTTAAACGATACATATTTAACGAGCATTATAAAAGCCATGAGGTTATTTCATCCTTAGCTACTTGATCGGTGGTTACAGATGTGGCATTGGATACACGCGCCTGGCCATCTCAATTGCTACTTGCTTTTCCCCCATTCATCCCAATTGGTAGTATCCCAATACCTTCATTCCTTCCCGAAATCGAACAAAGTCCTAACCTTCCCCAGCTTAAAAATGTTTCCGATGAGCAGCAGCGTCGGAAGCACAAGAAGCCAAAGAAACTGCGCTCGCCAACCCGCCTGCCAAGCGTGGTGAGTATGGTAATATCGTTCCATGGAACGAAGCATCCTTGGGAGAGGCCTTTGTCCAGCAATGGACTTCTTATAGCTGGAGTGATGATGATGAATAATAAAAAACCATCATAGTATCAAACATACATCAAGGCTACGATACCAGCATACGAATATGAAATAACATAACATCTGCGCAATGAAAACGTATTACTAATTCATGACTATTTGTAAAGGTACAGTTAGACACACATTATTGTGTTTATATGTACTACATATCAACTACATATACCGACTGTGAATTTACCATAGCCATTTGCTTGAAGGGGTGAATCAGCCCGTTAAAATTGGTTTCAAAGGACAACTTGTCCTATGAAACCAATGCTGAGGACTCGTTTTTTTTGACATATTTATTTAAATTTGCCACTTTTGTATGAAAATGGCATTTTTTTTATTTCGCTGCCCTTTGGGCTTTGGGCGACTGAATCGCCCCAACAATTTCAAGGGTAAATTACAATCGGTATTGTATGATAAATTTTCCTTTATGATAAATTGTATCAGCCTAACATACCTCAGCTGAGATATACTACAGAATATACAGTTCATAGTAAACAATTAAAGGCAGGAAAGATTTTTATTATCTGTTAATCAAAAGACCATTTTGATTAATGCATCGTATACTACACTAAAAGGCAATATCATAAAACAATGGAAACGCAGAGCTATATTTCTGGAATAAAAAATAAGGTCCTAAAGTTTAATTCAAAAGATTGAGCCAAAGAAAAGCCGCACAAAAGGGCACACAGATCAACATTGCTTCTAAAACAATAACCAAAAGTAGTAAATTACATAATACGAGTAGCTAAGAGGCAAATGCATGCATTTAAGAATGAACACAGTCTTCCGAGGAGACAAGTTTGGTGGAAGGTGAAAATTTACGTTTTTTCAAAATCACTAGTACTATGCGTTGAATTAATTAAATACATCAAAAGTATTTGTAAAATTTAGATCAATCCTTGAACAAGATCGCCCCCTTGTTGGAATTTTAAACAGATACATATGAAATTTAAAAATGATATATATACGGTATGATATCTAAAAGCATTTTTCTTCGAAAACATTATATTATTTACGTCTAAAACAATAATTCTCACATGATAATATTTATATGTATGTCTCGGAGGTCGCCCCCTTTCTTATTTCTTTTATAAAGATATAAATATAAAAATATTAAGATTTTTCATCTTTTTTCCTAATCATCGAATAGTTCTGCGCAGCCTAATGGCTTGCGCAGTAGCGACATTTTTCGTTCGCGCGACACCCGCTTAAGCCACCGTTGAAATCAAATCATTGCACTATATATATGTTCTTGATTGTACCATTGTTGCAATGACGTTGTGTGACATACATAAAGCCCACAATTATGCGCTGGGTATGCATCCTGCAAGACAATGCAGGTCTCTAGCCACTATTACCGATAGTAGATACAAATTACATAATAGCTAAGAGGCAAATGCATGCATTTATGAATGAACACAGTACAAGGGACCCCAAGAAGGTTGGTGTCGGGTAGGAGCCGGCCGCAAAATCTTCATATTTTATTTTTTAATATGTGTGAATTTAATGTTTCTTGTTTCCCATAGATTAAAAAAAAAAAATCGTGTTGTTTCCTGTACATTAACTCTCTTCCTTTCGGCGCTTAACATTCATTTATTGTGTTCATGTATATACGTAAATCTCTGAATCTTCACCGTTTTTTTCTTCTGTATTAAATAGACTTAAAAGTAATCAGAATGTATTTATAAATCATGAAATATCGGGTCTTTCAAATATAAATGGCAAGAGGCGGGGATATTATCAATAATTGTAAAAAGCCGAAGAATTGCAGACGACTTTCTTTTCTTAAGCAAGTTAACAAAGTGTAAAGACAAGTACTAATCATAAGACATAAAGTTAGATTACAATCAGTACCCGAAATGGCGCAAAAAATGTAGCACAATTAAGACCGGATAGGATACGAAAAAAAATACTTGTTTTAAGAGCTTGACCGTGTGGGGGCCAGATGTTTTTGCCTTGGGTTTTTCTGCGTGCATCCTGATTGCGATTATTATTATATGTTATTTTTAACCTTGTGCCGTGGGAATAAGGAGTTAATATCGCAAAAATACAATGTTAAAACATCAAATCACAACATCTGCAAGTACGAAAACAAAAAACCGGTCATGTGCTCAGTCAGACTCACATATGAAGGGTGCCATACTCATATCCACCATACCATACAAGACAATATTTAATTACAAAAACCGCCAAAGTATCACGTTCTTGTTTTGTTCTTGTTTATTATTATTGAAGTCATCATCATCATTTCGAGTAGGTGTCACGGTCAATCGACCATGCACACCCTGGTGTCAGAGTACTTCGGAACCGCCTCTCGGCCTCTGACGTGGAGATAGCAGCCGGGACCACCGGCTTAACGTGCCTTCCGAAGCACGGAATCATCTTTATTATCAGACAATCAGGTGATTCAAGCCTGCAATGTCCTAACCAAACTGGAAACAACTATACAAAGTATGCTTTCGGTGGGAATCGAACCCACGACCCCCGGGTCAACAGGCAAACGCCTAAACCACTGGACCATGGATGCTGATTATTGACGTGATAACGTTTTATAAATAGATGAACGCTGGCTGCACGCACGAAAAAATATCACGTTCCGTGTGCGAGCGAGCGGCACGATCGGCGTAAGCGTTCGGCTTGAGACGCATCTATCTCTTCCACAGTTATCACGTAAAATTATCGTCCGTAAACCGACTTTACAGAAAACCATTTTTTTTTTGCGTTTTTATTATCCTTACTAATATTATAAATGCAAAAGTGAGTTTGTTTGTTTGTTTGTTTGTTACGCTTTCACGCTGTAACTACTGAACCGATCATCATGAAATTTTGCATACAAGTTCTCTTAAGTACAGAGAAGGACATAGGCTACCTTTTATCCCGGGAAAAAGTATTGTTCCCGAGGGATCGACATTAACGCGGGCGGAGCCGCGGGCGAAAGCTAGTTTTTTTATAAAAGCGTCAACAGAAATACACATTCTGTCTACCTATTATGGTTGCAAGAAATATCGTACAGCCCAAACGTACGGACCAACAGCGGAAGCTTAACAATAACTAATTCCGTTGGCATCCTTTGGATACGGAACCCTGAAAAGCAAAAAGCTTCGATTTATAAACATGAGGTCAATTTTTATACCTAGATATTCTTGCTAGTGTATGCAATGCAACAGTCGACTTTCAGCCGATAGTAATTCAGTGTTTGATGTATAGAAGTATATTTTTTTAATAAATTCGTTTCGATAGTTATAATACGAGTTTTAGTACAAAAAGCGAACAGACACTTACAAAATCTAATGATTAATATATATAATGATATCTTAATCTGCGTGCTTCGTAAAAAATATGTAGAATTGGGTTTATTACCTTTTTATGTATATAGAAACACAACCAACATGCCCTTTACAATTGAAAGAAAGATTTTGTGGCGCGAACGCGATACAAAAGGCTTTGTGAGTTAACTCCTCAATGGACAGGGGTTGTAGAGGTATTGAGTTTGAAACTGCTGTCCCCTCTCCAACCCATTCATAAGACCCCTCAACCGTGGGGATAACTGCGCCGTGAATGCCAACGGTTTGTATAGTTAGGCTTATGTTGAGGCATTGTGATATCATTTCAAACTTTGAACTTGCAAAATCTATGTTTTGATGACCTCTGTGGCCTAGTGGTAATTTATGCCAGGCCGTCACAGTGTAGGTACTGGGTTCGTGTACCATAAGTGCCTTTAATATACAGGGTCCTGGGTTCTCCAGTCAGAACAGTTAAATTGTTTACTGTTCATAGGGCAAATATGAAGTCTCTGATACGATACTGATGAAATGTCGTTCTTTGTTGGTATGAATAAAGAGAAGCCTTGAATCAATCGATTGATTGATCTGTGTTGAGATAAATGAATGCTATTGACGAGACAACGTAACAAGTCCACGAGTTCAGTTCAAATAACCTTTGTACCATATTATAAATAAATATAAATATATACGGACAAATTACACTGATGAGCTAGCCCCAAAGAAAGTTCGAGATTTGTTTATGGGATACTAACTCAACGATACTATATTTTATCACAAATACATATAGAATATGTTAAGAAAACCCTATTTGGCCCTTGAAGGGGTGATTTAGCCTGTCAATATAGGACCAATGCTGGGAACTAAAAAAAAATTTCGACATTTCCATGCAAGTGTTCGTCCGCCCGGTCGATTTGTATGGGAACCTCAAAAAACATATTTAAATTCCCAACATTGGTTCCGCAGGAAGAGTTGTTCATATCGACGGGCTGAATGAACCATTCAAGGGTGGGACAGGGTTTTCTTAACATATTTTATAGATAAACATCCAAGACCCAGGTCAGGTCAATCTGAAAAAGATCATTTGCCATCTTGACCTGGCCGGGGATCGAACCCGGCCACACTCGTGTCGCAGGCCGCTTGACCGCTGCGCCACGGAGCAAGCCATTTATTTGTATGAGGTTGACAGTGTATACTTACGCTAGTATTATATTATGTACTAAAAACGGGTCACTCACATGCTATTTCGTCGGGATTGCCGACTATAGTTTCGGATGTCTGTATCTCACGTTAGTTTCTATGATAGTATTATATTGCCTTTGCCTGGAGTCACTTTCAAACCATAATATAAGTATCATATAAAAATATGCATTTCTGTCTGCAACTTGACGCGAATTTTGATTCCATCGATTGAATACAATGGTGTATTCTGCGAACACAACTCCGACGACACAATGGGTGCAATCAGTTTTGTAAACGGTAATTTGAGGCTTGTCACACACGTCCATATCTTCCTCGTTTATGACGAAAAAGAAAACGAATTGAATATCTTACTATAAAACAAAATACGAGGAAACAAAATCACTGCACCGAGCCGACAATAGCTGGGTATGAAATATAAGAAAGTTAGATTACTTCTTTCATTTCTCTATTATATTCTCTATTATAAATTCTCTTTCTATTGTTTCATACCCAATTATACCGATACGTGTGCTTCTGCTACCAGGTGGTGGCGGCGTAACCACACAGTCATTACTGCATGTAACTTTGACTTCCGCAAAGTAACCCTGAATCAATATAATATTAAAATTGACTACGAGAAAAACCATCCGTTTAACTGACCTGCAAAACTCTTGTAGGTCAGTTAAACGGATGGTTAGCTAGAAAAACAGATCATCATCATCATCAGGTCTTTTTAGTCTCCACTGTAGGAGCATGACCCTCTCTGTACTACTTGAGCCGTACTTGGCCATAGCAGATAGAGGATTTGGCCTGCACTCTCCTCGCTGGCCAGACGGGTTGGAGAGGTCTCATTGATGTTTATAAGCTTTGTTTAGCTTGTATTTCCTAAGTCGCCTTTTACGACATCCATGGGAAGACTAGGAGTGGTTCTATTCTACTCTCCCGGCAACCACACGGCTAACACGGGAAAAACAGATGTTTATATCCTATCCTTCTCAGCTAAAAAGGCTTTGGGCAGCGGCAACGGAAGCACAAGAAGCCAAAGAAACTGCGCTTGCCAACCCGCCTGCCAAGCGTCCTCCCGTGAAACAAAGAATCCTTCGGACAGGCATCTTGCGGCTCAAATGATGATGATAGTGATGATATGTAAATATGGTCCGATTTTTCCAAATTTGAGATTTTTTATAGGCTTTTCGATATTTTTTTAAACTTGTGATTTTGAGACAAAAGTTCAAAGAAATAATCAAATATCTTGGATAGGCATGTAACATCCTCGTCTTCAGTTCAGGGAAGACATTTGTCTCCCAAATGCCTAATCCAACATTTAGTAAAAAAAAAAGGAAATGCTATTCAAATGTTTAGCTACATGCGCAAATAGGATCTCTGTTAATTGGCTGCATTGCATTAGCATAACCCGTATGCAACCTGTTGCAGTTATGGTCTCAAGTTCACCACGCGTTCACCTTGACACACTGATTGTAACAGGATTGGCTGCGTTTAGGGACGTCGTCCTTACTGCATTGTTGGGGGTTTTAGGCCGTGACGTTGGTTTATTGTATAGTCTTTCTGTGAGTAGAACGAGGTTCGATTTATAAAGTTAAGGAAATATAGCTATGTGTAGAGGTCTGTCTGACTACTGAGATCAACGATGGCTGTCTCCATATCCATGCGTCCTCCATACTCATGCTAGGGAGGACTGGTCTGCTTGGCCTCTGAGACTACTCTGTATGTTATCTATTTTCATTGCACAATCGATCGTTAACTTAACGTGTTCCAAGAAAATTATGGTAGTAAAATATTACGTGTATTACTTAAAATTTAAAAAAGAAAAAAAAAAGAAATGTGATAAAAGCCCTTCAGGCAATTTAACGAAAAATACTGAAAAGGGTTTGTTTCGGCGTTTCTTCTCTGCAGTGGTCGGTTTCGAAACGCTCGTAGTCTTTAGCTCATAATATATAAATATTACTAAATTAGGTCCTCAAAATGTGATTTGATGTGAAAAAGTGCCTGTGAAATTTTATTTTCTTAATCAACGCTGTAGCTTTAGTAGGCCCTAACATTCTTTGTTTGAGTCACAGAAAGACCATATAAAGGCCATAATCGCAGCCAAGAACCTCATTATTTGCAATTAATTCTCGCCATAAACCCGCGTAAGCCTCATACGATCTATCAATTCTATAGTTTTTCTTTTTAAATAGTATGAATATTTTAAGGGGCGACTAAGCACGTAGAAATGAACAATGCTGGGAACTCGAAATAAAATTTACATTTCCTTACAAAAGTGTTCTGTCTACCCGGCATTCTGTATGAAGATGTCGAAATTTATAGGAAAAGGTATTCATTCTGATTTGAAAGGCCGAGTCGCCCCTTGAAGTATTTGTTAAGAACAAACACATTAAAAAGTAAAACAGTAATAAATATTGCATAACAATGATACCAATTTCAAATACAGCATTTTATAGCAATACAAACCGAATGGTGCAATATTTATTACATCTATGAGTTTTTTCTACTTAACCATGACCTGAGAAACTGGTAATAAAAAGCTAGTTTTTGTCGCCTTCTAAGACGCTTACAGAGCAAAGCTCAAGGTAAAAACTGCATGTATAACCTTATCTATGAGGATTTAACTGCCTCCGTGGTCCAGTAGTTAAGGCATTTGCTTGTAGACCGTCGTGGGTTCCATTCCCACGGGAAGCAGGACATTGCAGGCTTGAATCAACTGATTGTCTAATAACTAAGATGATTCCGTGCGTCGCGAGGCACTTTAAGCGGTTGGTCCCGGATGTCATTTGGTAGTTGTTAAAGGAACCACGTCAGAGGCCGAAAGGCGGTTCCGAAGAACTCTGACACCAGGGTGTGCATGGTCAATTGACCGTGTCACCACCTACTCGAAAAAAATCTATGAGGAGCTCGATAGCCTAGTGGACGTAAGCATTAAAATCGCTTACGCATGTTAAGCAACCCTGGGCGCAGTCTCTATTGTGATGGGTGACCGCAAGTGGCATAAAAATTCGGAACGATCGTTGAGCCGTTGATCCCGGTTGTTGTAATCTTTGATGGCAGTCGTTAAGCTATGTCAGATGCCTTTAGGTAGCTTGAAAAATCTGACGCCAGGGTTGGCCACTTACACACACGAAAAAACAAGAACAAACCTTATCTCTCACTCTTCAAGGGAATCATCATCATATTAGCCGTTAAAGTCCACTGCAAGTCTCTCCCAAGGATTTCTCGTTTCAGAGGATATTGCCATACTCGCCATTTGGCTGGCGGGTTTGTTCTTTGGCTTCGTGTGCTTCCGATGCTGCTGCCCATCGGAAGCATTAAGCTGGGGAAGGTAGGAGTTTGTTGAATTTGGGTAGGGAATAAAGGTTTTGGGATACTGTTTACTCAGATGTCCTGATTCATTCATGAAATCAAGTAGCAGCTCGGGAGGCCAGACGCGCGTGGCCGATGCCATACCTGCTACCACCGGCCAAGGAGTTGATGACGGCCACTGATGTTCAAGGGAAGCTGTTACTAGCAGCGTAGGACGTAGGGTAAGATGTTGGGCGTAGGGATTAATATACAAATTACCCGTTTTCAAAGACAACAATGGTACCGTGTTGTATTTTCCAACAAAAAATGACGTAGTGCGAAAGCGATGTGGAGTGAAAGAGGATGTAGTGACAAAAATTGAAAAAGGAATGTTAAGGTGGTTTGGACATGTAGAAAGGATGGATGAAAGAAGACTTACAAAGAAGTTTTATACTTCAGATGTTACTGGAAGAGTTGGTCAGGGCCGGCCTCGACGCACATACCGTGACCAGATTACGGACGTTCTTGCCAAAGGGCAAGTTAGGAGTACCCGAAACCGACGAGCATGCATGAAGAGTGATGGATGTAGACGAAGCGAGAGAGGTTTGTAAAGATCGTAGCAAGTGGAGGTCCCTAGTCTCTGCCTACCCCCATGGGAGACAGGCGTGATAGTATGTATGTATGTATGTATGCTTTACATCATCATTCATTTATCATTATCAGGTCCTTTCAGTCTCCATTGCAGGAGCATTACCCTCTCTGTACTACCGGATCCATACTTGGCCAGAGCAGACAGAGGATTTGGCCTACACTCTCCTGGCTAGCCAGACGGGTTGGAGAGGTCTCATTGATGTTTATGAGCTTTGTTTAGCTTGTATTTTCTAAGTCGCCTGTTACGACATCCACGGGAAGACTTGAAGTGTTCCTATTCTACTCTGCCGGTAACCACACGGCTAATAGCTTTACAAATCGTTATCAAAATAAACGGCAAATATCCTGAAATATATCAATAACATATTTGCAAAGTCTTATCGGTCAAACCGAAATATGCTACGAACGGAATATTTATCATAAAATTTGTAAAAAAAAAAGCTTATCGACGAGCTCCGGCCCGTAACGTCTTGGGAAAAACGGAAACAATTTGTGTACTTTCCACCTAAATTCGTTTAACCGGTTTTCGTGATTAAGTAAGAAACGTAGAAAAAAACCTTAAATACTAGCGGCCTACCCCCACTTCGCACGTTTATTTATTCTATATCCTATGTTTATCAAGGATAATGTAGGATTTAAAAATCATTTTACCATTACAGGTAAAATGATTTTTAAATCGGTCCTGTAGTTTCGGAGCATATTCAATGCAAACAAACAAAGAATCAAATCTTTCCTCTTTATAATATTAGTGTAGAAAGCCATGTTTCTGACTTTTCCATTCCGTTACGGTGTATATATTATTTGGTTACGGGCCGACACTTTGGTCAAACAACTGAAAAAATACTATTGCAATAACTTACGCAATATTCTTATAAAATCTTTCCTCTTTATAATATTAGTGTAGAAAACCATGTTTCTGACCTTTCCATTCCGTTACGGCGTATATATTCTTTGGTTACGGGCCGACACTTTGCTCAAACGACTGAAAAAATACTATTGCAATAACTTACGCAATATTCTTATAAAATCTTTCCTCTTTATAATATTAGTGTAGAAAGCCATGTTTCTGACTTTGCCATTCCGTTACGGTGTATATATTCTTTGGTTACGGGCCTACACGTTGGTCAAACGACTGAAAAAATACTATTGCAATAACTTATGCAATATACTAAGTTACTACAAGCATGAATGGGACGGCTTTCGTAATAGGATTGCCACTCAATTAAGAACACATTAAGCCATGCTTGAGTGGATACACTTGAACTAAATAGCTTAAAAAAACTCACTACCCATTCATAATGGCTGTTTTTCTATTGTGCGTCAGCAACACTTCTAATTATACACAACACTAATAAAAGTGTTACAAAATACATAAAAATATAATAAGGAAATTAATGTATGTAAATTCCTGCATAAAATACAGAAAATCACGTTAAACCGGAAGTAGCTACTACTAATTGTTATCGTAGTTATTAAAGCATATGAATGAATTTCTAATATTCATCCATACACAACACACCTAATGTAACACATAAAATACCCAGTTTTTCGATATTTTTGTTGGTATCGTGGCGTCCATTACCTAACTCATAGACTGAGGAAATCCTTACTTAATATTATAAATGCGAAAGTGAGTTTGTTTGTTTGTTTGTTACGCTTTCACGCCGTAACTACTAAACCGATCATCATGAAATTTTGCATACAAGTTCTCTGGAGTGCGGAGAAGGACATAGGCTACCTTTTATCCCGGGCAAAAATGTACTATTCCCGAGGGATCGACCTTGACGCGGGCGGAGCCGCGGGCGAAAGCTAGTATAAAATAAAAATAGGCACAATATAAAAATTAACGAAAGGGGTATGTTATCCTCAGATTACAAGAAAGTGAAGCTACTAACTAAATTGCATCCTAGACTAGTGTGGTGCAATAAATATATATTTTTTCTACTTATAGGCTTGAATCAAGAGTATGTTGCTCTTATTTGTAGGTAATTAAATAAATAAATAAATATATACGGACAAATTACACAGATTGAGCTAGCCCCAAAGTAAGTTCGAGACTTGTGTTATGGGATACTAACTCAACGATACTATATTTCATAACAAATACATATATGGATACACATCCAAGACCCAGGCCAATCTGGAAACGGTCATTTTCTATCTTGACCTGGCCGGGGATCGAACCCGGGCACTCTCGTGTCGCAGGCTGGCGTGTTGACCGCTGCGCCACGGAGCTAAACATAACACCTTAAATAATAGGCCCAAAAAGATGGTAACAAAAACTCAAATAAGGAAGTAAACTCGCCCTTGAAAATTACGCTAAAACACCGGAAGTATCACTACTTTTATCACAGTACTCGTAAATTATTCATTATAATGTAAATGACCTGCTGAATCATTCTTAAAGATTTGCATGCGATTTAGGAAACAGAAGTAGTGCATAAAAACATGACTTGCAATTCCTTTTTACGTTACGCAATTCATTGGAATATTATGCAGTTGTCCGACCTTGACCGTTACACGTGTAAGTATTTAAACATCTGACATTATAACTTGGCTTTTAGGTCTTAAACACCTGGGCCCTGTCTTCCCCGTAAGGGAATAACGTATGTATTTGTATATACCTGGTGAAGTTTTGATCGTTTTGGACCCTTAAAGGGGTGACTCAGGCCATTAATATGAACAACTTTTTCTATGGGACAAATGCTGGGAACTCAAAAAAATTTCGTCATTTCCATACAAAAGAGTTCCGCCGCCCGGCCAGTTTGTATGGGAACGTCGAATTTTTTTTAGTTCGCAGCATTGTTCCCATAGGAAAAGTTGTTCTTTTTGATGGTCTGAGTCACTTCTTTAAGGGTCCAAAACGATAAAAATTACACCATGTATGTAAACAAGCGTCTGAGGCATATTATTTGCCACCCTACCCGTAAACAAAGCAAATAAACACAAGCTTCCCAAAACATAGAGCAGCTGAAGCTATATACATATGTCAGTCGTTATTCGACTGCCTCTACGCCATTTCTGACCCCCTCTCAAGTGATGTGCCGGAGAGAAATTCTGTTCTCATGAATTCGATTCTCGAACATTTCTAAATAATCCCCGCACTTGAGAGAAAGAAGATATCCTCGGGAAAAAAAGTTATGCTTTTCTCACCGTTCTCGAAAATTTCAAATACGGCACAACACTAGTTACACTATACTGAGAGGGGGTCAGATTTCTATGCAACCGTCTGTAGGTACTTATATCCCTTCAGCAGTAGATAAAATCAAATTCTTCTACTGTGGTTGTATATCATACCTAAGCGTACATCATCATCATCATCATCATCATCATCATCATCATCATCATCATCAGGTCTTTTTTGTCTCCACTGCAGGAGCATGACCCTCTACCGGAGCCATACATATGGCCAGAGCAGACAGAGGATTTGGCCTACACTCTCCTCGCTGGCTAGACCGGTTGGAAGGGTCTCATTGATGTTTATGAGCTTTGTTTAGCTTGTATTTCCTAAGTCGCCTCTTACGACATGCATTCTACTCTGCCGGAAACCACACGGCTAACACCCAAGCGTACACTTGCTTATTATTACTAACAATACTAAGGTACTTGTACAAATTTGTATGATGACATCGCGTATCCTTGAATGCATAATCACTCGTATGTAATCAGTTTATTCGTACACTATGAATACGCTTCCGGGTAGGGTGGCAAATAATGAAGAAAAAAACCGGACACCTGGCGAATAATCGGGAGCTCGGCTTACGGTCCCGTTTGAACATGGGGAAGCGAATTATGCCGTGGTGGGTAGCAAAATTTTAAACGTATTACCGCTTTGAATCTCGGAGGTGTAAAGCATGAACTGTGGCTATTATTTGCGGTGTGGTGAACATGTTTTGAAGTGAATGTGACTTCTTTGTTTACCAAAGACTTTCATGCTGGTCTGGGAGAAAGGAAAAAACGTAGAATGTATCAGCTGCTTCTGTTCCCGTGCAGACCGTGGAAGCCGGTCGAGGGAATGGGCGAAGATTAAGGAATCATGTTAATAGGCGATGCGGCTAGCAACCCTTCACTATTAAGATTCCATTTTCCACTAATTCGCCCACCAACACGCTACATGTGGCCTTTGGGATCTTACGGCCTTAGGCTCTGTCTACCCCGTAAGGGATAAAGACGTGATAATATGTATGTATGTATTATTAACAATATAAACACAAGTAGTTTAGAATGGTGTTATATTAGCAGTCCCTCTACGAGATCATATTTAAGAGTAAATTCTTCCATTTGGCAATTTTCTATCTGGGTTCGAATTCGAACCTCATCGTGCCTAGGCACTGAGAGATATGACCATTTTTTTTCAGTTTTCCAGGTTGTTTTGGATACCACTGCTATTATTGACAGTTTGTGTGATATATCCCTATATCTTTATGTATTTATTACCAACACATTTCCTTCTGAAACAGATAATAAGATTGCACAACATGTTACTACTATTTGAAATCATGAAATTCTGATGTAACACCGTTTAAAATGAGGGCATTCACTTTACACACCCACCTGAATGGCTGTGACGTCACGATCCGCAGAATCAAAGGCAACGGACCGTAATAAGGAAACAAATCAGTGCGTCTGACTCAGAGTCCTGTTAACTCATTTAACCTTAAGGTGACAAGTCGCCGAGTCAGACGAATTACTACTAAATAGTATAATACTATTTATTTGTTCTAAATCCGGAATATTACAAGTACTGTTGTTTTATGACGCAAAGATCTAATATTATCATAGACATTATTCTATTCTGAAGTTCATGTCTACAAAAGTGATGTTTTTGAAAGTGGAGAAGCTATTAGGTTGATACAGATAAATACAGGGTGGCTTTGTCACCTAGTGGACATCGAGACAGGCTGTCATAGCGTAGGTCCTGGATTATATCCCCGGTCAAGTTGGAAAATTATCTTAATAAGGTTGACCTGGGTCTTGGATGTTTATCTTTATATATATTTGTTATAAAATATAGTATTGTTGAGTTAGTCCCATAGCACAGGTCTCGAATTTTCGTTGGAACTAGCTCAATCTGTGTTTATTTATCTAATTTAATATGCAACGTTTGTTGCGTTTCGATGTATCATTAACAGGTTCCGTGTCCCGTGAATCATATCTACATTTCAATTGTTTTACTATTGTGTCTCGTTTATGGACAGGGAAAGGGTTAAAGTTGCCAAACAAAAGTAGAAGAGCATCTGTAGGCGCCATACTTATAAAAACGTTTGTCTAATTTAATTCTATATTAATCCATAGAAAATAATGTTTTAAACCGACTTCAAAGAAATGAGGATTGAGGGGGTATCAATTTGGTTGTATGATTTTTTTAATGTTTATGACCAAATATCTCCCGTAATTTATAAACGATGTGAAAAATTATTTTTTTACTGAAAATGCATATAGTAAAAAAAATATTTTTTCAAAAAATAATTTCTAATATTGGACTTAGGTATTTAAATTTCATCAAAATGAGTAAAATAATTTGTTTGAAGATTTTTTTTTTATAAGTATGAAAGATTGTGTTAAGTTAGTGTTACATGTCTCAAGTTTAAATATCGATTCTAAGGAGGTACTTCAAATCGACATTAACATCTATCTCGATTATTTTCCTTCTTGTTTTTTGTGATAACGACAAAAAGTCCCGCAGGTGGTATTCTTGTAACGGTGGCCTCTTATGATAAAAATGGTCTTTTTAATTGCTTACTTGTTCCACTTGTGCCGAGCAAAAAACAAGTGGCAATGTTGAACATAATGAATTGCGTATGAGTGGAAACAGGTGTTAGCGTTTTTAAAATTAATAGGCGGCTTGGATAGAAACGTAAAACCTTATGTAATAGGCAACCTTATTTGTCTTTATATCTCTGGCAATTTAGAATATAAATCACATATCTAGCGACACAACCGTATGGTATGATTTTTTACTAGCTCATAAATATAAACTCGAAAAAAAAAATACCGACGAATCGAGAACCTCCTCCTATATTTGAAGTCTGTT
This sequence comes from Elegia similella, assembly GCA_947532085.1. NCBI lineage: Eukaryota > Metazoa > Arthropoda > Insecta > Lepidoptera > Pyralidae > Elegia > Elegia similella. The sequence goes on along the minus strand of OX383927.1, from coordinate 29,810,662 downwards.
AAAAATAGTATACTACATGTTGGTCACCCTAGTCTATAGGTGCGCAATCAATAGACACCTGCGGGAGCATCCGCCAGATGACAGGAAGTGGCGACTTGAATGTGGAACAAAACCACCAGCATGAGAACACCATACGTGTACTCTATATTGGGATGAAACGTTATAGTACGTGGTAGTACAGGTTTGGTACTAACTAGGACATCTTTATTTGAAGCTTTATTTTCAAGCTGTTCCGATGTTTGCCTTTTGTGTGTTTGCAATCAAATGCTGAAAGTTAATCTGGACGGATATATGAATTAAAGCCATCGCGATCACAATCACATTATTATCACTACGGGACTAAACGCAAGTAGGCAAGAACTTGAGATTTGCTTAATCATGATTCCTTCGCTATCTCCTAGGTATCTATAGCTATCTATAGGACCCGACTTTAGCCTGCTCTTTTACATCGTTTTTATTTGTGGTATGTGTGGTAGTCACGCTACCGGTAAAATTAATTTTTGCTAGTACATAAATGGACCATTCATATAGGTACTAGCAAAAATGATTTTTATGGCTCGTCCGGGGAAGTACCACACTCTCACAGAACATCGACGTTTGGGTTCCAAAGGAAGCATAGAAGCTTTACCGCTTCTATGTTTCCTTCCATCATTTTGTCATCCTTCCCGCCCCCATTTCCTCCCTCCAAAGTCGTCCCCAACTCCTTGAAAGGCCGGTAACACTCCTGTCACACCCTGGTTGCAGTTGTTCGTAAACAGCGTTGATCGCTTCCCATCAGGTGATTCGGTTGCTTGTGTGCCGTCTTATACTGGGTGGCGCAAAAGTAAAGACCCTATTTGGTTCAGCTATAACATTTTTTCTAAATTAGAAAACTAGATTTAGGTTTTTTTAAATGTATATTTGTGCCATTAAATTTCGTACCATTAGGATTTAAAGATGATGTCTTTTAAATGGTGACCTCCAGAGTTGATACACATTTGAGCCCTATTTATGACATTTTGCATAACTTGCCGTAACACTTCCTGCGATATGTTCGTTATTTCTTGACGAATGTTTTCTTTTAGAGCTGCGAGAGTCTGTGGCTTGTTCACATACACCCGAGATTTCAAAAAACCCCAAAGAAAGAAGTCTGGACTGGTCAGATCGGGTGATCTTGCAGGCCAAGGCAAATCGCCAAAACGAGAGATAACTCGGCCTGGAAAAGCGTCCCTCACTAAGTCCATAGTGTATTCCACGTTCTTGGGGAGTAAAACGGTCCATGTTTATTTTCAGTGTATTTTACATTTGTTCACTACACAATTTTCAAAAACAGAATGACAGAAAATGTCATATAAAAAAAATAAAAGTATTTTCTTTAGTGCCAGTACTTTTGCGCCACCCAGTATTATAAAAAACTTCGTCTATGAAGCCTACCTAACTGCTAGAGTGCCGAAACAAAAGTTATTATAAATTTTTTATGTTCGAAAAGTGCGAATTGGGACGACTCCTGCGTGCGTCTTGGTTCACATTCGCCCTGAGGAAGACCTCCGGATGAGGTTGAAACATGTCGGCTTGTAGCTGACTTCGTACGTGAGTAACCCGTAATTCACATATAAATAAAGTTATAATATGTTTTATTCACAGACTTTACAGATACAAACCTCGAATCTCGACACAATTTTAAATGCGAGAAATGAGTCAACAACGGTACTTTAAATTACTGAGAAGTAGGTAATGGCCACCCTCGAAAAATTGAGGAAACCCGTTGCCTTTCGATTCGTGGAACCCGTGAATCAACGCGACCGGTTTTGCGACACAGCCAACTAAAGCTCTGAGAAATATATTGCAAAAGGTTTAATTAAACTGCAAGACGGATATTCTTATGAGAGTTTTAATTTATTTTTCCTTATAACGGCATTGCATTTACTTAGGCGGTTTAATTAGCATACTTCAAAATTAAGAACTGCGTTGCGCAACTAGATCCTTTAATAATCTGCTAGCTTTTTTTTTATCAAAATCTGACCAGTAGTTTTTGCGTAAAAGATCTATCCTCATCAATTTAAAACAGAAACAAGTATGACATGACTTAGAGAGATAATCTTTAGGTCTATTTATGTTCCAACTGGCTTTCGCAGCTTCGCTCGCGTCAACGTCGTTCCCTCGGGAACAGTCCTTCTCCGTACTCCAAAAAAGAAAAACGGAATCAAAATAGTGATGGCTTGCTAGCCGCATCGCCTATTGAGATGAATCCGCAGATTTTACATCCCTCGATCGGCTTTTACGATCTGCGCGGGAAGAGACGCAGCTGGCACATTCTACGTTTTTCCTTTTCTCCTAGACCAGCATGGAAGAATACTAATTAATCCAAGCGTAACTGACTGTTATGCTTGGATTAATTTAAAGATTATTTACAGTAATAGATCTTATTCTATCTAGAGTAAACCCGAAACCCACGATCTACGAGCATCTATGACCAGCAACGAAGATACAAATGTCTCAAGTGTTTGGGCTGTAGGATTGAGAACAACTTCAAATAGTGCTACAAGTTCTTCGAACTGGGAACACAAAGAAATGTTTTCGATTCAATTCGCAGAGTCAAGAGTGTTTCACCTGTTGCAGACTTTCGACACGGCGGAATTTGTGAAGCGAAACTTATTTTATGAGATTTAACGTAACTTTTACTCGGAAACAACATTTTAATGCTTTTTATTCTCTTCTTTTATTAAGGAACTTTTCATAATTAATTTCATTGATTTTTAGACATTGCCACTACATTGATACAAAGTATTTACAAATTTTACATATATTATTTTTATGCTGTTTATATTGCTTTCCGTGGGAGGAGGACGAGGACAGCATTGTTATCCATTTGATAACAATGCTGACAGAATTTTGAAGCTGTATAAAGCATTTGACATAACTTAACTACTGCTACTGACGAGTCTGGACCGACGGCTTTACTGACTACTTAACTTCTGAAGCTCAGAGGGCAGACGGGCTCAGGATATTTTTATACCACTTGTGGGATCCACGCCCAGGATGCTTTTAAGTGTAAACGCTTATACAAACGCCACTGGGCCATCGAGCTTCTCATTTCTATGCTAAAACTAGCTTTTGCACGCGACTTCGTGCCGATTCTAGCTTTGACACTTTTCTACACCAAGTGTCATAGTTCGTATGTATTATATATTAGCTGCCTTCCATATTTCACCTGCTTTTAAAGCATTAATAACTTTTATGTAACCTACATAGAAAGTTATTAATGCTGTAAAAGCAGGTGATATATGGATCAAGTTCAATCCATGTCACTAAAACATTTTTTATTGCATCTTACTCGAAAAATTGTTTAGCCTTTCGTAGAAATTAGCAGCAATCAGCTGGTTTTTGTGCAACAGGTTTATTCCTATGAACATTTGTTTAGTATCATGGACTTGAAATTGGCCAAGAGGTTATTAACAAACTTAGGTGAAACTATCTGAAGGAGTACTTTTAACGTCACGCTTAAAAATCACGCTTCGCCCTTCGCAATTTCATCACCTCACCATGAAAAGTGTCAGAAATCATAGATCGTGACAACCAGATCGGTTGTAGCGACATCGAATTTTTTACCAGGGTCAATGGCCAATGAGCGTTCATTGCTCGCCACCAGTTACGCAATACCTTCACCGAGGTTTCCCGTACACTCGCCGAGAAAAACCCTTCACTAAATTCTAAGCTTGAATCCTTAAGATTAAATCATTTGATGGAACTAGAGATTTTTAAACACAGTTAGGGCCAGGCCGCATTTCAACATATCTCCGCTGACGCTGACACCGTGCCGTTTAACGGCACGGCGCCGTCCGGTAAAAAGCGTTCAACCATTGAATTAGAAAAACTATGGAAGCAGCATTGCACTCAAAAACTGACACAACGCAAAGTAGATCAAAATCGTCTTACTAGAAGAGCTCGATAGCCCAGTGGCTTCAAACCACGTCCGGGATGGATGGGGCGCGCCATAGATATAAGAATGACTGTAGGGCGGGCCAAGTGCAAAAATTATCTCAAGTTTCTCCGTGCTTCGTATGCTGGCCACTCACACACACGAAAAGCAACCTCATTAATTGAATAACTACAATTTCAAAGATATGGTACAAAATAATTTATTTAATGTTGTTCCTGACCATTTTGTGATCGACTGTACGCCATCGTCCATGGTTATCACGATAGGCCATACTCGGCCGCGATGTATTGATACAGTTTTTGCGTTAAGGAACTACTACGAGTATTCCGGTTTGAGAGCAATATCCAGCTTTGATTTGTAGTTTTTGTTGCCCCTATAAGCGAGTCAATTGAATCCACTGATCCTAGATACAGACTTACATGTTTAGAGTTCCGTACCCAAAGGGTAAAAACAGTACACTATCACTAAGCCTCCGCTGTCCGTCCGGCCGCCTATCCGTCTGTCACAAAGCTGTATATATATATATTAAACCATAATAGGTAAGACTTAATGTTTTTTACAGATGTATGTTTATCTATTACCGCTATAACAACAATGAATAAAAATAAAAAATAGGAGTCAAAAGATGGACTCCGGATGATGGATACCGAAGAAGAGGTAGGCCTCGAAAGCGCTGGTGTGATGATATCACGAACCATGAAAGGAATAGGTCTGAAGTGGCATAATATAGGGATGTTTGAAATGAAATGGGGGAGACCTTTGCCCAGCACTTTGACATAGGTAAAAAAAGGGATGGAAATCGTCGAAAAACACATTCATATCTACTACAAAGAATGTGTTTTTCGATGTTATTTGTAATTAAATACTAGCTGTCCCGGCGAACTTTTTCCTATTATTTTTTTGTCGTAAATCCTTACTACCTTACTAATATCCTTTTCTTTACTAATATTATAAATGCGAAAGTGAGTTTGTTTATTTGTATGTTACGCTTTCACGCCGTAACTACTGAACCGATCATCATGAAATTTTGCATACAAGTTCTCTAGAGTACCTTTTATCCCGGGAAAAAGTACTATTCCCGAGGGATCGACATTGACGCGGGCGGAGCCGCGGGCGAAAGCTAGTTAATATTATAAATGCGAAAGTGAGTTGTAACTCAATCGATCGATCAACATGAATTTTCGCATATATAGGTTCTTTGGAGTACGGATAGGACGTAGGCTACGTTTCATCCCGGCAAAAAAACATTGGTCCCGAGGGAACGACTATCTAAGTATTTTCGGGGTGATAACTGATAACGAAACCAAGAAATGAAATATTAATAAATCGGAAGTCATATTATAAATGTTTGAACAAAACCGGCTTTGTTTTATAGATATATAATAAACGTGTATAATATAATACATATTATGTATTAAGTACTGTAGTACGGAACCCTTTAGGTGCGATTCCGATTCGCATTCAACCGGTTTTATTTCTTGTTTTAAATTACTTGTTTCCAGAATCGCATTTATCATAAATTGTTCTTTCTTGTTGCTATTGCTTAAATATCTTGCCATAAAGGGATTTGATTAAAAACAACACACAAGAGTGTAATAACTCGGAATCTTTATGTAGTTATATAGTAGCTTGCCTATGCCATAACCAATATTCCTAGCCATTATATGAAAAGGACCAGCTTTTTTAAAAAAATGCACAGTTGGCTGCCTTGGCATTATTATAGCCTATGTCACTCAGGAGAGACGGAGTAAGGATTCTAACGAAAGCATACATCCGGATTATGGTGGAAAAAAATACTTACACATAATATAGTTACATAATAACTAACATACATACAGAAAATCAAAAAACAATACACTCCTTTTTTAGCAGTCGTGTAATAAAACCGGGGGTAAATTTAAGTACGAGAAAGTCTCACTTCTTTACGGCTACAGGTTTTCTTTACTTTACTTTTCCAGTACAGGTGTGTCAGTCTTTCTTAAAGTATACCAATGATCTCATACCCAAAGAAGCTGAACACAAATGGAAGTACAAATAAAAAAGCCAAAAATAGTTTATCCAGTAGTTAAAGTAACTGTAACTCTAAATTAAGGTAGACCAAAAAGCTCATATCCAAAGACTTTGAAAACAATGAGAAGACGAAATAAAAAAGCCTAAATTCAGCTTCTGGGCTCCAAAGCATCACAGTCGAAGTTGCAATAAAACACATCATAATCAGGCCTTTTCAGTCTCCACTGCAGGAGCATTACCCTCTCTGTACTACCGGAGCCATACTTGGCCAGAGCAGTCAGAGGATTTGGCCTACACTCTCCTCGCTGGCCAGACGGGTTGGAGGGTTATCATTGATGTTTATGAGCTTTGTTTAGCTTGTATTTCCTAACTCACCTCTTACGACATCCATGGGAAGACTAGGAGTGGTCCTATTCTACTCTGCCGGAAACCACATGGCTAATTCAATAAATAAATTCAATTCCAATAGAACACGCTTAGATGAAAAAGAGCCTATCAAAGGATAGTAAGTAGGTAGTAATATCAGACGTAAACAATAAAGCCTTTTCATACAGTTGTATGCCGATTGCCGAATTTACATGGTGAAATTTTGATCCTTTTGGACCCTTAAAGGGGTGACTCAGACCATCAATATGAACAACTTTTTCTATAGAATAACGAGGGTAACTCAAAAAAAAATTCGTCATTTCCATCGAATTTTTTTTTAGTGCCCAGCATTGTTCCCATAGAAAAAGTTGTTCATTTTGATGGTCTGAGTCAACCTTAAAAGGTCCAAAACGATAAAAATGTTACCATGTATATAGCGTCAAATCGTGTTAACCAATTGATACTTAAAATTCCTTAGAGTCTACTCGAAAATGTCCCTATAGCGATGCACAATGGGCGATCAAATTGCAATAAGTGGTTATTTCGTATGCCAGAGGATTATATTGATGTGATGCCCGCCACCGAAGAAAATGATGTAAGATGGTTGTAGACTTTCTTCGAAAAGATTACGAAATGTTATAAATGTGAAAACTAAGAGCTGGCCAATTTTGAAGTTTTCAAATTTGCCACTCAATCCTTAAAAAGTACTGAAAGTCGTACATAGACTTAAGGTCGAAGGTTCAAATCCAGCCCGCTTGAAATATTTTCACCATATTTTATTTCTTAAGAGCCCGACATATGCCAGGCGGCGTGGCCATACAAATGCGGATGGTCTAAACGCGTTGGCTACTTTGGATATTTTCGTTTTTTAGGAATATTCAAGGGTTATTCGAAAAAGCAAAACATATGATGGCTGCCTTATCTGTAATGCAATAATAATCAAAAGTTTCAAGGTTAATTTCAATGTATTTGGTGAATAATGCTATATACCGAGTAAATTAGACGTGATTTGGAAGCAACTTTGCAATTTTTTTCTATCGAGAAAATTTTACGCAATCCTGTTTTTGAGTCATATAGTTACCAGAGTTAGTCCTGAACTTTGCTGCATTTTTATTTCAACTTGAGTATTTAATTATTATTGATATAACAGTCAATCTTGCAAAGCAGTGTGAGGTAGTATGGACCCTTAATTTAATAAAAGCATAGATTTAAAAAATCGGCGTCTCAGACTTCATACTTCTATTTAACTGAAAGGATTTAAAAAAAATTGACACTGACATGATTATGCCGTATGACATCCATAGGAATCAGTGTCTCGATCATAATAAGCACTAAGTTGACCCCATCGTCACTGTCAAGAAATTAAAAAAATTACAATATTATTATATTGTTATTTTGTATAGTCAACGCATAAACATTAAAATGCTTATAATTTAGAACTGCGCAGAATAGGGAACAGTGGCGTCTTCTAGTATCGGAGGCTAAGATCCTCTTCGGGTCGCTAAACCAGAGCAGTAATGTAAGTTATAGCAGACTTAATATTTCAATATTTAAAATAATCACATACAAAAAACCGACTTCAATCAAACTACTGAACTGATTTTGATGAAATTTAAAGCAAGGACAAACTTTAAAGCATACACTTTCAAATAACAAACAAAACAAATCCGTTCAAAAATGACGGAGTTCTGAGGTAATAAACATTAAAAAACATACAATCGATTTGATAACCTCTTTTTTTTTATGTCGGGTAATAAATAGACAGAATAACCTACGGAATACAGTAAAAACTAAGTTATCAAGTAGACTGTGCCGTAGATCAAGTAGACACGTACCTACATTATTATGGCTAATAGTATATTCAATTAGGCACAATAACATGACGTATATGGGACGGCAAAAGCCACCTTGTCAGTGCGTAAGGAAACAGCGATTTAATTCAATGACAACACAACTAAAATAGAAGTTACTATTTATAGAGTAGCGTGTCACTATTTTTAACTAGTGTATACGTAAATAGTTAAATATGTGCTAGATGAACCCTCACCATTCCTCCATCGGACTACGAGGCGCAGACAGAAATTTCACCCTTTTATCGTTGGAATACCAAAGAGTCGAACTCATAGAGATAATATAAGGTATGTCTATGGTCGAACTAAACGCTTTGACAGTTCCTTTTTGGTTCGAGTACCTAAGGTGTGGAATGAACTGCCTGCGTCTATATTCCCAAACAAGTACAGTCCCGGGACATTCAAAAGTAGAATAAATGGGTATCTCTTGGATAGGCATGTAACATCTTCGTCTTCATCGTCACTTACCATCAGGTGAGATGGGAGACAAATGCCTAATCCGATATTTAGTAAAAAAAAAATATGCTCTATTCACTCACACTTGTTGTCTGCGGTTAGAAATGGCTAGGTTGGCTTCCTTTTGGATACCGGAGTGTCGCCGAGGTAGAGGTAGACTACGAAGGAGGTGTAGAGATGATCTCGACAAGTTAAAGAATGGATGGGCGGAAGTTGCGATGGACAGAAAAGAATAGACAAGGAGGAAACCTTTGCCCAGCAGTGGGACATTAAAAATTCAAAATTCATTTATTTGCATTAAATAGGGTACAAAATAGGGTTACAAAATTTGTCAAGAACAAGCCTATTTAGCCATATTCATGGCATGCAAAATTTTTTTGTCCATTATCGTAACTTGACTACTTAAATATTATTATTATAAATGTTTAAAAATTTGTCATAAATGTATTTAATTATCAACCAAAGGACATTCCAATATGATACAAGCATACATAATTAAAAAAACGAGTCTGTCTTCTTGAAAGGCCGACAACGCTCTTGTAACTCCCCGGGTGTTGCAGTTGTTCATGGGCAGCGGTGATCACTTACCATCAGGAGACCCGCTTGCCCGTTTGCCGTCATAAAAAAATAATATCACGTCTTTTTCCCTTGCAGGTAGGAATATAAGACCTGAAGGCCACGTTTAGCATGTTGGTGGACATTAGTTGGAAATCGGAATCAAAACAGTGATGGGTTGCTAGCCGCATCGCCGATCGACATGATTCCTCAGATTGTTGCCCATTCCCTCGATCGGCTTTTATAATCTGCGCGGGAAGAGATGCAGCTGGTACATTCTATGTTTTTATTCTCTCGCAGACCCGCATGGGAGAGTATTTTGCTTATATTTGATCTATAAGCAAAATACAAAATAACAAATCATGACAAACCAGCAAAAACGGCTATAATTAAGGGTTTTGGAGGTCCTAGTATCAATAATAGTTTCTTTCGACGTATTCCTTTTCACCAGTGGTCGTTCCAAAACGCTAGTAGTATTTCAATTTTGCATATATTAAAAAATATAAGAAATAAAAATATAACGTTCAAAAAGAGATACATGTATCCAATTTTGTATAAAAAAAACTTTGACTGGAATTTACAGGGTTAATATACAGACCTGCGGTTGTAATAATATGAAAATGATGAAATGTGTCGCGTTGATGTCTTTTCCTTGCAAGTTTAAGATTCGAATTTTATCTCAAGCGAAAAGTATAGTTAATGAATATATTTAGATCATAGCTCTTTTATTATACCAGAACATTTTACTCAAACGTTACGAAAACACCAGAAGAATCGAAGAACCCCAGTCCACTTTGAAATGAGAAATCGTAAATCTGTCACAAGAACAAACCGATTTCAGCCAAACTACTGAGCGAATTATTGATTAAAACTTCTACGGGACCAATCAGATATTATCTCCTTTCACATAAATAAATTGTCTGTCTGCAAAATGCGGTTAATGGACGATAATTTTATGTGATAACTGTGGAAGAGTGATAGATGCGTCACAAGTCGAACACTTCCGATAGATGCGTCACTATAGCTTAGGACGATCGTGCCTTTCTATCGCTTGTTACGCTCTCGTTTGCACACGGAAAGTGACTTTTTCGTGCGGCCGGTGTTCATCGATTTATAAGACGATATCACGACAACAATCTATGTTTGAATCGATCCATAAATGACGAGGTAACAAACATACAAAGACAAAAATAATCACCGAAATGATAACCCAATTATTTTTGAAGTCGGTTTATAAGAGGATGCATGCAGAGCTAACTATACTGCGACCTAGAGTCTTGGCCTAGAGTAGATAACAAGCCTGCAACGTCAAAGGTGATAAAATCGATTAGCAAGCCGTTATAAACATAGTTAATTATGATAATTGTGTACTTGGAAATGTCACAAGGAATGTGGATGGGCTAATTGCATAAGATTATAGAATTTATTTGTGTTTTCAAGGAATTCATTCTTTAGTGCAATTTATTTATTTTATTTTAATTTTATTGCAGAAAAGAACCTACAAATTAAATTAAAAAAGTGAGCCTGCGAGACGAGGGTGCGAGGGTGTGGGGATGGAAAATGATCTTTTTTAGATAGGCCTGGGTCTTGGATGTGTATCCGTATATATAACGATACTATATTTTATAACAAATACATATATAGATGTATTTGTTATAAAATATAGTATCGTTGAGTTAGTATCCCACACAAGTCTTGAACTTACTTTGGGGCTAGCTCAATCTGTGTGATTTGTCCTTATATTTTTATTATTATTATTGGTATTGGCGACATTAAAGTACTTTCAAGCGATGCATTATGCAATCTAAGCACGACGCATGCAAGGTTCGGATTCCCAGGGGTTCGAAGCGAACGTTGACATTGGCAATGAATACCAAATAGGTGAATGTTCCGGCATTTTAAGTCAAGTGCACTTTAGGCCCAACGCAGACGACATACTTTTTGTTCGATCGAGTCTGCGGCGCATACTAAGTCTCTATGGCACGCAGTGAAGTGCGTGCAGTTCATACAGACAGTTAGACTCTGTCTACCCTAAACTCACTAATCATATTTCTTTTTCTAACAAAAAAAATATTAGATCAGTGCCAATTTGCTCCATAAATCAGTAGGTATTGAAAATAGAAAATCTTATGATACCTTTATACGAGCAATTCTTGTATATTTATTTACATGTATATAAATTTATATCTGTGATCTCCGAAACGGCTCTAACGATTTCGCTGAAATTTGGTATATGGTGGTTGGGGGTAAAAAAAACGATCTAGATTAGACTTATGTTTGAGAAAACGCGTGTTTTCGAGTTTTCATGCGTTAAAAATATACAAACGGATTCAACGAACCTTCTCCTTCTTAGACGACATTGAAAATGCAAGACACCTAATTTATTTTTTTATAATCACTTACCCGTTCGTATCGACACAAATATTCTATGATGACGTCCTTCTTCTTATCTTTTTCTTCTTGGTGACAGACGCCTACGTTGAGGCCCATGACGATGGTTCGGAGCAGGCCGCCCTCGAAGGCGTCCCATAGGAACTTCGGTGTGTAGCACATTATTGCCTGCGAAAAATAGCAACTATTAGCTCAGAGAAATAAAAAAACTTTTTATGGCTTCGCGTAGTGTCTATATTCTTTTTTATTTTCTTCGGAGAACATACAGTCATAATAACATACTTAAAAAACCAGCCAAGTACGAGTCGGACTCGCGCACAAAGGGTTCCGTACCGTTGATCTATGAAAACGGAAAAACAATCATGTCTTTTGTATGGGTCTTGGGTATGGGCCCCCCTTTAATATTAATTTTATCTTTACTTTTTTTTTTAATTATTTATTTTTAATGTTAATAAATAATTAAATTTTCTGTGAATATTTCAAGTGTCTACCTGTTGCCGTTATCAATAACGAGCAAAAACAAGCAAAAAAAATCACGTTTGTTGTATGGGAGCCCCCTTAAATATTTATTTAATTCAATTTTTTAGTATTTGTTGTTATAGCGACAACAGAAATACATCATCTGTGAACATTTCAACCGTCTAACTATCACGGTTCATGAGATACAACCTGGTGACAGACGGAGAGACAGACGGACAGCGGAGCGAAATTAATAGGATCCCGTTTTTACCCTTTGGGTACGGAACCCTAAAAACTTATACTGTGAATTTAAATAAAATCACTTTAATACGGTATTATCGCGTATATTATATTATTAAAATTCAACTAGATATTACTAAATATTCCTTTCTTGTGAACAGTACTACCGCACCAACACAGTTGTAATGACGTGATCTGTGTCCTGTGCACTGACATCACATTCGTGCTAACTACACCATCACGAACCGCGTCAACGAGCCATTCAAAACAAAGGCATTCAATATTTTTTTATAGATTAATGAATCTTATGATGTCCTAACCGGGGATGGAACCAGGGGCCTTCGGTGTGATAGTGACAGCCTGACATGATAACTACTAAGCCACAGAGGTATTATTACTCAATCAAGACTTTACAGATATACCAAACCTCAGTATATAGTTTTAAAAAAACCGGCTAAGTGTTCCGTACCGTTAGCTATAAAAATTGTAAAAAAAACATGTCTGTTGTATGGGACCCCCTTTGATATTAATTTAATTTTTATTTATTTTTAAAGTGAATATAAAACTAAATATTCTGTGAATATTTCAAGCGTCTTCCTGTTGCCGTTACCAAATTCGAGCAAAAAAATCACGTTTGTTGTATGGAAGCCCCATATTAAATATATATTTTATTCCATTTTTTAGTAATGTTGATATAGCGGCAACAAAAACACATCGTCTGTGAAAATTTCAACTGTCTACCTATCATGGTTCATGAGATACAGCCTGGGGACAGACGGACAGACAGACAGATCGGATACCTTTGGGTACCGAACCCCGAATACGGTTAAGGGTCCATACTACCTCACACTGCTTTGCAAGATTGACTGTTATATCAATAATAATTAAATACTCAAGTTGAAATAAAAATGCATTAAAGTTCAGGACTAACTCTGGTAACTATATGACTCAAAAACACGATTGCGTTAAATTTTCTCGATAGAAAAAAATTGCAAAGTTGCCTCCAAATCACGTCTAATTTACTCGGTATATAGCATTATTCACCAAATACATTGAAATTTACCTTGAAACTTTTGATTATTATTGCATTACAGATAAGGCAGCCATCATATGTTTTGCTTTTTCGAATAATCCTTGAATATTCCTAAAAAACGAAAATATCCAAAGTAGCCAACGCGTTTAGACCATCCGCATTTGTATGGCCACGCCGCCTGGCATATGTCGGGCTCTTAACGTACGAGCGAAGTAGGTACGATAATTGGTCTAATTATTCCGTCTTCAATTTTATCTCAATTCTTTCCGTCGCCAGTGTCAACGATTGGTCACAATTGGGTCGAGTATCGGCGCGTAACGGCACTCGCCGACGTAGGTACAGTGACCTAGTAACTGACAGACGTGTCTGCGGAATCTGACGAAATTTCGGCGACCCGTTGACACATATGGTATTGTACGGTTTAGTAGTCATAAATCACACCAATTATGATTTTTGCCTGATTAAGCGGGTGCCGCGCGACGCGCGAACGTAGAACGTCGCTACTGCGCAAGCTGATTAGAAAAAAACATGAAAAGGCGATTAGGAAAAAGGATGATAAGTCTTTATTTTTCATATTGATAATTTTATAAGAAAAATAAGAAAGGGGGCGACCTCCAATATGTAAATATAAATATTGTCATGTGAGAATTATTGTTTAAGACTTAAAAATTACAAAGTTTTCGAAGAAAAATGTCATTAGATAACATAACATTTTTAAAATTTCATATGTATCTATTTCAAATTCCAACAAGGGGTGATCTTTCAGGGATCGACCTAAATTATACTTTTGATGTATTTAATTAACTCAGCGCATAGTATTAGTTTGAAAACATGTAAATTTTCACAATTTTGTGCAGTACCGTCTTAAATAGACTGACTTAATAATACAGGAATTAGGCATTTGTAGTTGTAGGCAGATGGGAGACAAATGCATAATCCAACATTTAATAAAAAAAAACATACGAGTAGATAGCTCATCCGGCGGCCACGCGCGCTAAGACTCTGGTAAGCGTAGTTATGAAAGTCATTGTTTGATGGCAGTACATAACGTCACATTACGTCACAAATAACGTTGCCTGGTGGAATTTAACGTTGTTCATTGACATCGTCGTTCGTGATGTCCCGAATTTTCAATTATGAACAACTAGCTTTCATCCGCTGCTCCGCCCGTGTCAATGTCGATCCCTCGGGAATAGTAGGCCTATGTCCTTCTCCGTACTCCAGAGAACTTGTATGCAAAATTTCATGATGATCGGTTCAGTAGTTTCAACGTGAAAGCGTATCAAACAAACAAACTCACTTTCGTATTTATAATAATAATAATAATAGGCTTAAGATTAATTTTGAATAAACAGAATAATAATAATAATAATCATTTATTTCAGGCTTCTTAATTTTTTACAAAATATGGCCCATATAATATATACCTTAAAGACTAACATACATATAATATAAAACTTAATTAAACTAAGACACACGTTAAGTCTGCGACGTGTTGCGCGTAACCGGGGTGTCGGGTATCGTGCCGCGAAAACGGCGATACAAAACACCCTTCGGCCAAAAGTTTGGCTCCATAAAAGTCGCCAGCTTCTCTGTCGGGACCCGCACCACAAACGACGCGAAGTTGACATTGTGGCGCGACTCCAGCTTCACGACCTTCAGCGTAATGTGCGTCTTTACGTGGACATACTCCACCACTTCCTCTGCCTTAGTGGAGTGGAAGAGACGGGAAACATACAACTGCGTTGTAGGGATTTATAATATTAGTTAGGATTAGGATAACTGTAGGTACGAGTATGTTGAATGGCATCAGGACGTCATTTAGAAGTCATAACACTCATATCCCAAATGTGACTGTTTATCAATATGACGCTTTTTATTCATGTGCATGTCACATTACTTACACATGTCACACGCCCATCTTTAGCTATACACTCGCATCACCGTTCCATCGTGATTTATTTTTGTGTTTTGTATGGTTCATTGACACAAATCGTGTCTGTCTAGTTAGCACGAATTTGATGTCACTGTACAGAACGTCACATTACTACGTCGAAAAAACCTTGTATGGAAGAATATAATGATGTTCATTGACAATGTCGTTCGAGATGTCCCAATATTCAATTATCGAGAATAACTGTATGCCGAATGGCACACTATACAGGACGTCATAAAACGTGCATAAAATTCATAAATGACTGTGTGGTGCAATAGGGTCTTGCCCATTGACATCATTCATATACATACACTATCTACACTAATAATATAAAGAGGAAAGATTTGATTGTTTATTTGTTTGCATTGAATAGGCTCAGAAACTACTGAACGAACCGATTTAAAAAATCTTTCTCCAATAGCATCCTACATTGTCCCTGACGAACGTAGGCTATAGAATTAAATACCTAAACCCATGCGAAGCCAGGGCTGGCCGCTAGTACCTAATAAGTATTTTGACGATTATGAGGGCTATTATTTACATTAATTTATAGATATGGAATCATCAGCGTTTTATTCACTGACATTAGTAACATCCAGTCAATTATCATCTTCGTCAGCTTAACTATGATTGACAACTGCAGAACTTTGTCAATAACTGTAATTTATGAATAACTAGCTTTCGCCCGCGGCTCCGCCCGCGTCAATGTCGATCCCTCGGGAATAGTAGGGGTAGCCTATGTCCTTCTCCGCACTCCAGAGAATTTGTATGCAAAATTTCATGATGATTGGTTCAGTAGTTACAGAGTGAAAACGTAACAAACAAACTCACTTTCGCATTTATAATATTAGTAACGATCATGCGCGGAAACGAATGCCGTTCATAAATTTTTGCATGAGAGAGTACACAAGTAACGGCTGCTTGTCTGGAAAACGTACGTAGTATTTTCACTAATAGCTGTATTGCGACGACCTTGGGAGCTGCAATAGCTCTGTCAGCTGCTACAATACCACTATAAGTTGTCAATCATCATCAGCTTAATTTCGATGTAACGGTATAATAGATATTGCATGTACGTAAATAAATACTGTTCATTGACATTTGAACATAACAGTAACGGCTGTTTGTCTGGCAACAAGAGTACGAGTATTTCACTGATCTGTCTGTACTTCGAATTGACTAATTGCTGTATTTCGATGATCCTGAGAGCTACAATCTGTCAGATGCTACAATAACTCAAGTTGTCAATCGTCATCAGCTTAATGATGGTTTAACCGTATAATAGTTATTGCATGTACATAAATACTGCTTATTGATATTTCAACATAACAAGACGAGTAACGGCTAATTGTCGGTAACAAGAGTATTTCACTAATCTGTCTGTACTTCGATTCGACTAACTGCTGTATTCCGATGACCTTGCGAGCTCCAATAACTCTGTCAGATGCTACAATAACTCTACAAGTTGTCAATCATGATCAGCCTAATGATGGTGTGACCGTATAATAGTTATTGCATGTACGTAAACACTGTTCATTGACATTTTAACATGAGAGGGCGGGTGAATGCTGCGTGTCTAGCAAAACATGTATTTTAACTAATAACCGTTGTTACGCCTCTTAGGTCTTTGTTGCATGTTGTATCCATCACATGTCACTTTTTGTATGTTAGACTAATATCGGTATTTGTCCCCGCACACTGCAGACTTTTTATCGGCCGGTAGTAAGCCGCGCTTTTAATTCGTGTGAAGATGTAAGCAAGTGCGCACATAACACCGATTCGGTGTCGGTTGCATCTTCATACTGATTGAGAGCCAGACTAAACTATCAGCCGATTGAAAGTCTGCAGTGTGCGGGCTCTTACAAATAAAACGACGACATTTGTTCATAAATGAAGGATATCCATAAGAAGGACGAGTGATTCTATCCTAAGCCGGAAACCGTACGGCCAAGAACATAAAATACATTAGGCAGATATTTTGACGCAAGAATTTTCGATTGAAAACTAGGGTGCTTTTTCGAGATTTAAGTCAAAATAAGGTGAAACTATAAACATTTTAGATCAAAAAATTTACAGTGGTTTGGGACATAGAAAATAAAGGTAAGTTTCACCAAATTTCGGGTAAAACGAACACTATTGTAAAAGATAAAAATAAATAACAAAAAACAAGTGAAAGAGTCTACCTCCAAAAGGAGTAGAACTGGTTATTACCTACATCATTACCATATAACGTTTTTCCACAGAACTTTTAGTTTTGCTGGAATCGAAATAAACCGTTAATACCATTAAAAGCTCACCCCCTTCCACTTCCCGACCTCAGATCACCTGTAATAATTTTTTTTTTAGTTTTTGTTATATTCTCTTCCTTTTGCAATAAGTTCCATCCTACTATAATTTTATGTCATCCTACTATAATTTTATTTCACTTTTTATTATTTTCAATGGCTTCGGCAGTAGTCTATAATAATATATTCATTTTTTGATTGGTTTCTTTGGTTAAAGAGTGGTAGCTCCGACGTGCCCACTAACAACCACATGACTAAAGTCGCCATAGTTTAGTCACTTGGTTTTTAGCGTAATAAATCGCGAACATAACGTCTTCCACAAAATTATGAAAATTGAAATTATATATAACATGAAATCAGAAAAAAAGAAAAGATAAAAATATAAAATCATACAAAACCCTTCAAGCAAGTAGGCGTTCCGAAAAGCTAGTAGTTTGTAGCTTTCGAACAATAATTCATAATTTGAATATAATTTTATAAGTGTTATTTAAAATGTGAATTGATGTGAAAATCTGCCTGAAAAGGCCTATTTTCTGAATAAATCTTTGAATCAATAAAGAATTAATGAATATATAAAGATTTCAAAACCGCAATTAAAATACTGTGCACATCATTATCTGTTGACATTTATAGAAATAGTCACACAAAGAGGACGTAAAGTAGCTTATGCAAAATTACATTAAGAAAACCTCCTAACACAGCATCCCAAGTATATTCTTTATACTAAACGTGATAAGGCCTAAAATAGCTTGCTCGGGAATTCGCAATATCTATAAAAAATGATCGTCGTATGGTACGTGAGATAATTCAAAGAAACAATACATGCCAAGGCTGGTTACGCAAAATGTATATGTTTGACACGATAACCACATTTATATGTTATACATGTGGGACATAGACATCTACGAATTTGTTAGTTGTGTAAGGAAAAAAACCTACCAAGTGCGAGTCGCACACGAAGGTTTCCGTATTATCTATAAGTTTAAATTTATTAAAAACTAGCTGTTGCCCGCGGCTCCGCCCGCGTTAGTGTCGATCCCTCGGGAACAGTAGAATTTCCCGGAATCAAACATACCCTATGTCCTTCCCCGGGCCTCACACCTCCATACCAAATTTAGCGTAAAAAAACGACAGATAGAATTACTTTCGCATTTATAATATTAGTATTAGTATAGAAGTATGGATATTATTTATACCAGTCCAGAAATGAGAAAATTTCCATAAAACCTTTACCCTCCCATTTTACCCCTTTAGGAGTGAATTCAGTCCATTTCACCCACATATATCTTTTTTAATTGTAATCGAGAACTTACATACCTATTTATTTTCATACTTCATAGTCCAGAAATGAGAAAATTTCCAAACAAACTTTATCCCCCTTCTGGGGGATTTTTTCCAGTTAACCTACACAGATCTTTTTCAATTGTAATCGTGAATTTATTTACCTATTTTCATACTCCTATGTCTAGAAATGAGTAAATTCCTATACAATCTTTACCCCGCTATTTTACCCCTACAGGGAAAAATATCGTCCTTTTTACCTACACAGATATTTTTAATTGTAACCTAGAACATAAATACTTATTTTCATACGTCTAAGTCCAGAAATGAGAAAATTTCCATACAAAGTTTATACCACCCATTTTACCCCTTAAAGGGGGAATTTAGCAAATTTCATCTACCTACACACATCTTTTTTAATTTTAATCTAGAACTTATATACCTACTTTCATACTTCTTAGTCCAGAAATGAGAAAATTCCATATAAATTTAACCCTTTAGAAGTTAAATTTCTTAAAAATACTTTCTTAGCGCTCACTCACATCTTTAAAAGAACCCCTGTACCAAATTTCAAGTTTCTAGGCGCAGCAGTTTAGGTTGGTTTGCCGTTTGCCCGCGGCTACGCCGCCGCCGTTAGTGTCCATCCCTCAGGAACAGTTTGGACCCTTAAAGGGGTGACTCAGGTCATCAATATGAACAACTTTTTCTATGGGCCAGGTTGTATGGGAATGTCGAATTTTATTTTGAGTTCCCACCATTGTTCCCATAGGAAAAGTTGATCATTTTGTTGGTCTGAGTCACCCCTTTAAGGGTCCGAAACGATAAAAAATTCACCGTGTATGCAAACTAATGCCTTAAGTTCATTCAAATGACCAAAAATTTTTTTTTTAATGAACCGATTTTGATAAAACAAACTTTAAATGTTTTGCTGGGTTAAAACAAAGCAATTGGTGAAAGTTTGAAGTAAATCGGTTCAGTATTTTCGGAGATAATAGTGATCATACATACAGACAGACAGACAGACAGACAGACAGACAGACAGACAGACAGACAAGAAATTCGAAAAAAAAATTTTTGCTTTCTATTATTCTTTTTAAGTGTCCCTCTATCCATTTCAGTCAAAAATTCTAAATGTACAGACAAAATATTTTTACTGTTTTATTATATGTATAGATAAATTTATTTTATAATGTAACTAAAAATGTATGCCTTTCGCAATTTTTACTTTATTTGTGCTATAAGACGTTGCTTCGAACCAAATTTTAAGATTTTGAGTTCACGGGAAGTATCCTGTAGGTTTTGATTCTCTTGCGAATGTCGAAAATTTGCGTCATAAACGGCTGTATCTTTTAAATTCGCTGGCTTAGAAGTTTGATTTTTTTACAGCTACAAGGGATAGAAGACCTTAGTATTAGATATAAATTTCAGCTTGATACCTCCACGCGTTCCTGAGAAAAAGGGTCTTGACAGACAGACCGTCAACAAAGTGATCCTATACGGGTCACGCTCAAGTGACGGTCAAGCTCGTCACGTCAAAGATTGCTAAAAAGTGTAGCAAACTATGATTTTACACCGAATTTCAAAAGGCTACATAAAAAAATACGTAGCTTTAATATATATGGACCAGAATAGCAAGACTTCTGAATAGCAGGGAATAGCGAAAATATATATTATAGTATAGCTACTGTGTGTGGTGACTCGCATAATATAGTATATAGCACAATATTGATATTATAGCTACGTCTGTGATGGGCTGGACGGACTATTTCTTACATGCTGGTCTGGGAGAAATGAAAAAACGTAGAATGTGCCAGCTGCTTCTCTTCCCGCGCAGACTGTAGAAGCCGGTCAAGGGAATGGGCGAAAATCTAAAGAATCATGACAATAGACGATGCGGCTAGCAACCCATCACTATTTTGATTCCGCTTTCTACCTTTACTACTACTAACCTACCAACACGCTAAACGTGGCCTTTCGGTCTTATGATCTTAGGCTCTGTCTACCCCGTAAGGGGAAAAGACGTGATACTACGTATGTATGTTTAGGAAACTAGCCTATTGTCATCTTGGACGAATTCATATCTATTCTGATCCAATGACCTATGTGTGTGAAGTGACAAAAAGCAATGTACTATTGGGTATTCTACCAGTTATACATTGCTTCTCCTTGCCTGTTGGGTGTAATTAAACATCCTTATGGGTTATAGGTAAATAAATAATAAATATATACGGACAAATCACACAGATTGAGCTAGCCCCAAGGTAAGTTCCAGACTTGTGTTATGGGATACTAACTCAACGATACTATATTTTATAACAAATACATATATAGATAAACATCCAAGACCCAGGCCGATCTGAAAAAGACCATTTTCCATCTTGACCTGGCCGGGGTTCGAACCCGGGCACTCCGTGTCGCAGGCTGGCGTGTTAACCACTGCGCCACGGAGCTGTCAAGGGTGTCAATAGGTTATAACCCACAATATAGCTGGGTATGTACTGAATCTGTTTTTGCGTGATTTACATGGCTACAGAGAGAAACTTTAGACATGAAAAAGCGATATGACGACGTTAAGAAGATAAGAAATAAAGAAAAATATACCTGGAAGAACAGCACGAAGCACACCCACTGGTAGTAGGTGTAATATTTCTTTTCCTGCGAGCCGTCATACTCGTTCGCTATGCCAGGGTGTGCTACTTCTTTGCCCACCTGAAACAATAACACAGATTAATATCACGTATTTCAAATTGCAGTGCATATTATTGGTAGACCAGTACACAAGTCGTCTAGTTTACTAGCGTAAGAAGTGATTCGAAATGCACGCCAAGCCGTTGGCCCCAACTTCTATTTATTTTACAAGCAGTGCCCGCGACTTCGTTCGCGTACATTTTATGTTATGTTTGTATGGGGGCCACGTCTTATTATGACAGGAGAATATATAGAAATAAGTAGCCTATCCTGTGTCCTGTACGCCTAAATGTATATCTACCAAGTTTCATAAAATTCTGTTAATTCGTATATGAGTTATGGAGGAACTTACATACAAACATAAATATAGCGCACGAAGGGTTCCGTACCATTATCTATAAAAACGCCAAAAAAATCATGTCTGTTGTATGGGTGCCCTTAAATATTTATTTTATTATTTTTTTTCGTATTTGTTGTTATAGCGGCAACAGAAATATATCATCTCTGAAAATCTTAACCGTCTAACTATCACGGTTCATGAGATACAGCCTGGTGACAAACTGACAGACAGACAGACAGACGGACAGCGGAGCCATATTAATAAGGTCCCGTTTTTATCCTTTGGGTACGGAACCCTAAAAACTAACTATCACTGTCATTGTGATCATACCTCATTAACATAATAACAATCAAACAGTAGATGGCAATCACTAGGCAGAATCGAAAATGTGACTAGTAGTTTCAACTAAGATAAACAGAACTGTAGATTCCTTTTCTGCCAGTTAGAACTGAATGAGGGTGAGGGTATACTGAAATAAGTGGCGACAGCACAGACTCGGGTTGACTGGCGTCGGGTCCGGCAAGTTCCTTCCTGTTCCTGTCAAATATTATCCAACTAGCTTTGGGCCACGGCTCCGCCCGCGTCAATGTTGATCCCTCGGGAATAGTATGTACTTTTTCCCGATAAAAGGTAGCCAATGTCCTTCTCCGTACTCCAGAGAACTTGTATGCAAAATTTCATGATGATCTGTTCAGTAGATACGGCGTGAAAGCGTAATAAACAGACTCACTTTCGCATTTGTAATATTAGTAAGGATGACACCGGGTAATCGGACCCTACGAATTGTCGTACAGTGCTTCCATGGTGGCAAACATTTCAGAAAACTTACTATACGCGTAGTGTCGTTTAAGTCCGTTCATAAGAATTTGTTAATCGGTAGTTTTCTAAATAAACTTGGAGTTTTTAAGATCAGCAGTAAAGAAATATATACTACCAATACTTTAAAAATCTCGACATTGATAAAACTCCAATTATTCACTTGTTTGTGAGACGTCAAAAATAAACTGGTGCTATTCCAATCTTGCAATTAAGGGGATAATTCTCTCAGCGATTAGTCCATCAAATTCAAATATAAATCACCCAATTAAGAATGATAAATAGTGGGTGTTTTATCTGCCGGTGTTTTTAACAATAGGTTGTACTATTGTTAAAAACACCGGCTCAGTGTGGGTTAGACTTGTGCACCAAGGGTTCCGTACGAAAAATATATATTTTTTAGTTCTATTCTAACTAAAATTTACGGTATACGGATTTATATATAAAAATATTTTTTCCTTTATTCTGGCTATAAATACCAAATTTCATTGACTTTATTGACATCCTCAGTGGTTCAGTGCTTAGCTTATAATGGAAAACGATCTTTTTCAGATTGGCCTGGGTCTTGTATGTTTATCTATATATGTATTTGTTATAAAATATAGTATATAAGTAAGACGGAAAAATATAGTATCCTGGAGTCAGTATCTGTGTGCTTTGTCCATATTTAAATATTTTTTTCTTATATTTGTAAGTACTTTTTGTCTAGATTTCATTATTTGTTTTTTATCGCCATATATGGCAAGAGATCGTGACGTGAAGAAGTTAGGTCTGCGCCATTTCGAAGCTCAGCAATGAGCAGACGACTGAAGGAGGAGATTTTAAAACATAAGCAATCAGAATTGAGCTATTTCTGGATAACAACTCGATTTCTAATTCAATAAAATACAGGACATCAAGTTGTTTGCACCACTTTCAAATGACTCTTTCGAAATGGAATATGATATCAGTGGCTATGAATAAAGCATGACATCAGAATTTATATTTATTTGTGATGGATGTCACTTGAGATTATTATTAATGTGTTTATGTGGATTGGAACGTGATCTTTACCCGTGTTCTGTGTTGCCGGCCTATTTGAATGAATGAATGAAAACGCTTGATAGTCATTTCAAAGTACTTTACGTTTTATATATCTTTAATAAAAATAGTCAATTATAGGAAACCCGCAATGTATTTTGAAGTGACTGTCAAAACGTTGGTCACTGTTAGCAAATAGGCCGACTGGACTGGCTGTGGTAGGCACATATTGCTTTTCTCTTATTATTTAGAATATACTGTTGTATTTATTATCGTATCAAGGTTACTTACGTTCCGTAAACGGAACGTTATTAGACAATACGTTTGTTTTATCAATACATTTATTGATAAAACAAACGTATTGAAAGTGTGAGGTCTCTGGTAGTGGAAGCACTCAAAAAGCATTATTATGGAATACCGACCGGATCATCCTCAGTAGCTCCATCGGCAAATAGTTCCATGGAACTAGTAAGAACTAGTTTTTTTAGTAGTTCCATTGACATTATGAAATGAATGGAACTATGGAGAAAAAAGTCTCACCGATCGAAGGTTTGGTTTCGGTTTCATCAACTTTTGAAAGGAAAATAGGGTTTTGGCTTTAGGCGGGACAGTCCCGCTTTCAGGCAGTCTGTCCCGGTGTCCCCCGCAAGACCAAAATTGTCCCGCTTTTGCAAATAGACCAAACGATAATTTAAAATGTATTTTTCTCGTTCGAAATGCGTTGCACGGCGGGCGGCGCCCCGAGCGGGAAGGCAAATTACGAGACAGCGCGTCACCCGCCAAATAACATAAAACAAGTATAAAAATACGAACTAGAATTCACGCCACTACTGATTTGTTTTGATTATTTTGAGTTATTATTCTATCTTCTATAATAAAAAACTTGTAAAACACTAAAAACTTATTTTTATTACATAATTCCGCAGATGTCCCGCTCAGACATAAAATATAAATGGTCACATTAGTTTTGGCTGAAGGCACTATGCCCTCGCCTCAAACGCCCGATGAAGTAGCAAAAGTTCACTTGGACTAGCTCCACATATTCAATTTAAAAATAAATGTTGATATTATTGGATAACTCTTTGTAAAAATGTCATGTCAAATTTAGCGGATATTTAGTACATAATAATAGTAGTAATTATTATTTCCCTTTATTACACACACATTAAAGTAAGTTAAAGTTTCGGATTCGCCCGAAATTAAAACCCAAACCGAAAGTTCGTTTTTGGTTTCGGTTTTGCCAAAATATCCTGTTTCGGTTGGTCTCTAATTGAAAATAGAGAATTGATCTGATAATGAGCAATCCTATGTATGTAACTAAAGTAACAATGAGACACCTATTAAGTTATTTCAACTACTCAAGCCGACTCTGGTCTTTTGCAAGTTCTATAAACATATTGTTTTAATGTCTAAGTTCTGGGGTCAAAGCAAACAGGTGACTCGTCATCCCATGTATGGACAGTTATTTGGTTGAATTGCGTTTTATTTACGATTACATTGTTATTGTTTTATAGCTTGTAATAAAGTAGAAATCCGTCCGTGGCGCAAGTAGGTTACAGCAGCCTTATAGGTGCAAGAGCTATTACTCAGATTTGATTTCGAAAGGACTAGGCCGTTATCAGTCCTAGGGTACCCTAAAAAGAGTAGTTTTGGGGTTTTAAGTTAAAAAAATAGTACTCTCTCCACCTTAAGGTACTCTTTTTAACTTTATTTTACAATAAGGGCTATTAGTCCTTACAAATATCATAAAATACGACAGCCTCCGTGGTCCAGTGGTTAAGGCGTTTGCCTGTTGACCCGGGGGTCGTGGGTTCAATTCCCACCGGAAGCATACTTTGATTAGTTGTTTCCAGTTTGGTTAGGACATTGCAGGCTTGAATCACCTGATTGTCCGATAATATAGATGATTCCGTGCTTCGGAAGGCACGTTAAGCCGGTGGTCCCGGCTGCCATCTGGTAGTCGTTAAAGGAACCACGTCAGAGGCCGAGAGGCGGTTCCGAAGAACTCTGACACCAGGGTGTGCATGGTCGATTGACCGTGACGCCTACTCGAAATGATGATGATGACAAATATCATACGTTTTCGAGCAGTTACGCGTTCAAAAATAGTACACATGGCCGCCGGCCGTTGCTGACAGTCCTTCGTTTAGCGATTTTGCCGCTTTTTTTGTTTAATGTGTGATATCTCAGTCTAGTGATGAGCTGTTGTCAAATTTTTTTTTGCCGCCGGGCCGAACGGGTCGAAAACTTTTCCAGAGTATTTATTCTTCTTTTTCTATGTGCGAGTGAGAAATTCTCGAAATTTATTGGAAATTTCATGCGCTACGAGGGAGGGAATTTTTAGAATGGAGATTTTTTGGCACATCTCCTCTCACGCTCCTCAGCTGAAGGATAGTCTGACACTGACAAGGACTCCTCAATTATACTCTAAAGGAGAACTCCGAAGCGAAACAGCTAACACAGACTTTAGACAGACTGAGATGTGGTAAACGATCGGGAGGCCCACTATCAACTCTGTACCAATATTTTTGAATTTGTGTAAATAAATATAGCACAGCAGCGTAGTATAAGGTACAAAGGCTAATGATATAATGATAGTGGAGGTCAGATGTCCCGCGCAGAGGAAATCGCCACTTGCAGCACCCGGTGCGTATTGTCCGCCATTTGCGAATTGCATCTCTAGCAATTGGCCTGAATTGACCACTATGTATAACATATTATCAATCTTTCCGAGCCTTAGAAGCTGACAGATCATATTTCTACCCTTTGTAACGAAAGATTTATACTCTGTTACAAAGTTGTCCGTTTGCGTCGTACATACTGAGCGACTTCTTCAATATGGACAACTTTTCTCGGACCAATGCTAGGATCATCAGAGGTGAGGCTGACGACGGCGTTCAATTTGAGGGACGTGAAATCAACCTGTCGCCACTTCAAACATTCATCACGATGGTCAAGTGGATAATCCTTACAATTATTATAAATGCGAAAGTGAGTTTGTTTGTTACGCTTTCACGCCGTAACTACTAAACCGATCATCATGAAATTTTGCATACAAGTTCTATGGAGCACGGAGAAGGACATAGGTTACCTTTAGTAGGAAAAAGTACTATTCCCGAGGGATCGCGGCGGGCGAAAGCTAGTTCTCTATAATAAAAGTGATCCGTGATTCTTAAATGAATATATATCTCGCGTAAGTTATAATTATAATACGAGTACTCCTATAAGAGAAGTCCTAATCAGCAAATGTACCACGCTCCTCAGATTCAAAAGAACACAATCAGCCTCATAGATATAAATCGTCAAGTCATCATCATTTCAACCTAACAACAACAAAGAAAGCGAAATTTCACGTAAACTGTTATCTGGACGCATGCCAAAATGATATTTACGGAACAAAAAGTTTCAACATAAAGCTAGCTGAATATTATGCAAGGATTTTTGTGCATGCAATGTGCCAAACAACAACCGGTATATTTGTTATGACACAGACTCTTCTTCAACCAAAGATGGTGCCTTCATGGAATTGGTCCATGCTATCGCATCCTAGGCCAAGTCCTCTGGCTGCTCTGGCCAAGTATGGCCCTAGTAGTACAGAGAGGGTCGTGCTCCTGTAGTGGAGACTAAAAAGGACCTGATGATGATGATGATGATCGCATCCTAGCGCTAGAACCATCTGGCTAGTCCTACTATAAGCGGTCGACAGGGTCATCACCAGTTCACATATAAATCTAAACTAGTCCATCAAATATTTTTATAAGTGTTTTATTTTGCATACACAATGCTATTTTTGATATACTCTTAATAAATTAAGAAATAAAATATGGTGAAAAAATTCTCCACCATATCCCATAATACGTATGGGTAACATATACGTGGGATTTGGTGGAGAATTTCGGCGCCGAGATTGAATCATGCGGTAGCTCAGATGGCAGAGCATAGGTCGTACATAGACCTAGGTCGCTGGTTAAAGTCCCGCCCGCGTGAAATTTTTTCACAATATTTTATATCATAATTTATTGGTATAGTCCATCAAACCTTCAACTAGCTAATGCAGGTATTCAGGGTAGTTCCCCTTCGCACATGAAAGCCATGTGTGTGTACATTCCTCGTGCTAAAGACAATATAATAATATAACACTGTATTGCACTAGAAAACTCAACCAAAATCTAACTTTAAGATGCACAACAGGCGGCCTTATCACAATTGCAATCTCTTTTTGTTTTTTTTTTTGGATGATCCAGCGGTTGATCACGATCTCACCTGATGTTAAGTGAAGATGTGGCCTATGGTGGAACTCGCTGGCTCATTAAAAACCTATTCACTCTAGTCTTAAAGAGACCCAAATTATATGTGTCAGGGAAAACATCCGGTGGCAAGAGATTCCATTCCCTAGCCGTACGCAAGATGAACGAAGAGGAGAAGCGCTTCGTGCGAGCTGGTGGTATATCTTACAGGCAACCTTACGAATTGGACATATAAAATAGTAAAATGAATTAAATTATGACGAAAACTGGAAGGAGAAAGCTAAGAATAGGGATGCCTGGAGAAATGAAGGGGAGGCTTTTGCCCAGCAGTGGGACATACATAGCTAAAAACATTAGGAAATTAATTAAAACAAAAACTAAAGAAGTGCGACAAATCAGTAAAATCAAAAAATAAAGACGAGAGTATAAAAAGGAATTCAATCTAATATGCTAACGTATAGACAGTCAACCTCATACAATAATATTGGCACAACTTGAGGCCTGTTAAAGGTAGTAACAAAGTACCTGGCAAGCATGACGGCAAGCTGTGTTAGTTAGTTCCACGAAATGCCACTATGCGCGACGGCGAGGGCGCTGCAGTGCAACCGGTACAGTCTTTTCCACTCGTCACTAGATGCCGTTAGCATAAACTTGGTAAAATTAACTAATACTGAAATATTTTGTTTTAATATAAGCCAGAAATATTATTTTAATCTTAAATAAGATATTTAATAATATGGTGGATACATATATCTAGTCGTACGTAATAAACCTATGGCGCCATCTATGTGATGAGTCTAGAGATGGGCAAAGCACCGGGTTTAAACCCGGTGCTTTGGTAAAAACCCAATAAACACCCTTAAACACCCATAAACACCCAAAAAATTGGGTGTTTACTTTATTTGTCAAAAACGTTAGTAATATATGAAAAATATATTTTTATTAAATTGTAATGATCAATTCTACGTTGCTGTACGATAAAAAATTTAAAGAAATATTAGGTACGTACTTAATTAAAATTTAGGAAATTTTAAAATGTTTACTATTAATAAAAATCGAGATGAAAATAATTAGTTCTGTGTTTTCATGTTGCAGTTGACCAACATGTTGGTCTTTTCCTCGCCGTAAATATTTTAAAAGCTTTGCGCCAAAGTAGAAAGAGACGGCATGCTGTGTCAGACCTTATGTTAGAACGAGTGCGGCAATGACCTAGTAGTGAGTCGGTGGACGTAATTAGGAGAATAAATAATTCTAAGGTGTAAAATGATATTATTTTATTTTCTTATGTAGGTATTGAAATTTGAGTTTTTGATAGTTTTCTTTTTACACGACTTCAAAAAAAGAAGTGTATTGTTGTTTTTAGAGATTATGTTTGTGGCGGACGCGAGTTTTGATGAAAAATCGACATGCGTGTTCTTTTTTACGTTTTTTGGGGTGTAGATCTCGAAAATGATGTCAGTTTTCGAATCCAAGATGGCGGACGTGACTTGTCATGAAAAAATTACATGGATGTTATTTCTAAGGCTTTTTGGGGTGTAGATCTTGAAAATGACGTCAATTTTGGAATCTTAGATAGCATACGCGACTTGTCAAGAAAAATCGACACTGGTGTCGTTTCCTAGGTTTCTAGGGTAAAAATCTCGAAAATGACGTCAGTTTTGGAATTCAAGATGGAGGACGCGAGTTTTGATGAAAAATCGACATACGTGTTCTTTTTTACGTTTTTTGGGGTGTAGATCTCGAAAATGATGTCAGTTTTCGAATCCAAGATGGCGGACGTGACTTGTCATGAAAAAATTACATGGATGTTATTTCTAAGGCTTTTTGGGGTGTAGATCTTGAAAATGACGTCAATTTTGGTATCTTAAGAGTGCGGAGGCATTTTTTCATGAAGAATCGACATCGGTGTCGTTTTCTACGTTTTTTAGGGTGTAGATGTCGAAAATGATGTCAGATTTGGAATCTAAGATGGCGGACGTGGCTTGTCATGAAAAATCGACGCGTGTAATTTTTTAGGTTTTTAGTGGTGTAGATCTAGATTATAAAATCAGTTTTGGAATCAAAGATGACGACATTTTATGATAAATCATCATGGGTGTTGTTGTTTTTTTTTTTTTTTACTAATTATTGGATTAGGCATTTGTCTCCCATCTCACCTGATGGTAAGTGACGATGAAGACGAGGATGTTACATGTCTATCCAAGAGATACCCATTTATTCTACTTTTGAATGTCCCGGGAACTGTACTTGTCTGGGAATATAGTCGCAGGCAGTTCATTCCACACCTTAGCTACTCGAACCAAAAAGGAACTGTCAAAGCGTTTAGTTCGACTCTTTGGTATTCCAACGATAAAAGGGTGAAATTTCTGACTGCGCCTCGTAGTCCGATGGAGGAATGGTGAGGGTTCAACTAGCTCAAAGAGCGCTTTCGCACACTCTCCAAAATGGATCCTATAAAATACCGACCGTTTGGACGTGATTGTCATGCCTAAAAGCCCAAGGTGGTCAACTAACGGCAAGGAAACACCCTGGAAAGTGGGTGCAAGTGGGAAAGCACTTTTTTTTGCGGAAAAGAGACACGCCTGTGTTTTGGACGGGTTAAACTTAACAAGATTGGCGTCTCTCCAATCGGACACCCTCTGTAATTTCGAGTTAACCCGTTCAATCATAGACTCTCTCAGAGACTGGACTTCTTGTGGACTTGCACTGGCACTAGACGTAAAACTCTCTACAACGGTGCTGTCATCAGCATAGCCAATAATGCCATATTTAAGGAGGTCATTAATGTGCAGCAGGAACAAGGTTGCAGAGAGAACAGATCCCTGAGGTACCCCGGCATTTATAGCCATTAGGTCGGAAGAGCAGCCATCCATGACCACTCGAATTGACCGTTCCCTCAGGAAATCGGATATCCAGTCGCAAAGGTCCTCTGGTAAACCATACGCTGGAAGCTTACTGAGGATAGCTTCGTGCCAGACCCGGTCAAAAGCCTTGGATATATCTAGTGAAACGGCAATTGCCTCACCGTGACCCTCCAAAGCTTCGCTCCATAAGTGAGTGGCATATACCAGTAGGTCACCGGTTGAGCGACCCTTGCGAAAACCATATTGGTTGTCACTAAGGAGCTCGTTGGTTTCCAGGTATGCCAGGAGACGATTGTTCAATACACGCTCCATAATCTTGCACAATATGGAGGTGATCGCAACAGGTCGATAATTGGCCGGGTCGGAGCGACTTCCCTTTTTAGGTACAGGTTGTACATTGGCAAGCTTCCAGGATCTTGGGACCTTGCCAGCCTCTAGAAAAAGTCTATAGAGGCGTGTCAGTACAGGGGACAACTCGGGTGCGCAGCGCTTCAGAACCACTGCTGGAATACCATCTGGTCCACTAGCCTTATTCACGTCTAGGTTTAGCATGCATTTAAGTACCTCTTTTTGGTGGATTTGAGCGGCCCGCATCTTGGGGCCGAACGAAGGTAACTGGGGTGGGCTTTTATTGTTACTATCTAGACGCGAATTATCTGCAAATAGATTGGCAAACAAGTCTGCTTTCTCTTTTGCACCATGGGCCAGAGAACCGTCAGGTTTCTGCAATGGTGGCAGCGATGAGCGACAGAAGTTCATCTCCACTGACTTGGCTAGAGACCAGAAGGCTTTACTTCCTGAGGGACAAGAAGCTATCATGTCTCCAATACGGCCAACGTGGTCGAAACGAGCTCTTCTGAACACCGTTTTGCAGGACTTGGCAGCAGCGTTATACACTCTCTTCCTGTCTTGAAGATCATCAGCTTTGATTTTGCGGGCATCAGCCCAGGACATATTTTTCCTATTTTTCCTCAAAAATTACGTAATTTACACCACAAAAAACTAAGGGATCAACACCCATGATGAATTACCATGCAAAGTCCTGCCATCTTGTATTACTAAACTGACATTATTTTCAAGATCTTCTTCCCAAGAAGCATAGAAACGTCACGCATGTCGATTTTTATGACAAGTCACGTACGCCATCTTGGATTCCTAAACTGACATCATTTTTACGATCTACACCCAAAAAACCTAGAAAACGAAACCCATGTCGATTTTTTATAACAATTCGGATCAGCCATTTGGATTCTAAAACTGACGTCATTTTCGAGATCTACACCTCAAAATACCTAGACAACGACACCCATGTCGATTTTTTATGACAAGTCGCATTCGCCATCTTGGATTCCAAGACTGAAGTCATTTTCGAGATCCTCAAATTCCTTACCCAAAAGCTACCAACCAGTCAGTAAGAAAACATTCAAACTGTCGAACATCGTTTTCCATTTTTGAAGTCGGTTAAAAAGCATGTATCATAAATGAATCCTTCAAAACACGGTCAAAACAATAATAATAAATACATATGTGTGAGCAAGATAAAAGATTAATGAGCGCAACAGACGGTGTTCGGATAAGTTCTAGACTATTCCATTCTGGGACCTTCGCGACAATAATTAAATTATTGAGCTACTAACAGTCCAAAATACCCGTTTGTTTTATCCTCTGGTCATGTCGCCTCGCTCTATCGCAAAAAAATATTATTTGATGAGGGCATAAACCAAAAACGTAAATATGGGAGGGAAGTTGACCAATTGGACCTGAAGGTTTGGAACTGTAGTCCACTGCACCAGCTTAGTCAGGTCAAGAAGAAGCATAATTAAAGTAAAAAAATCGTAAAAACCCAAAAAATTGGGTGCTTATTGGGTTTAAACCCAAAACACCCAAAACACCTGGTTTTTACCCAACTGGGTTTAAACCCGGGTGGGTGGATTGCCCATCTCTAGATGAGTCTGAAACAAATCGTACGCAACAGGCGCTGGGATCACATGCTCGTGCTAAAGTATCATTGTCCAATATGCAAGATGAAATCATTTAAAATACCGATTACTAGTGCAAGTTCCTACCATCCACCGTAGAATGACGCCGGTAAGCCGTCGCTCTCTTAATCCTTATGCTTACTTGCTTACCAATATTATAAATGCGAAAGAGAGTTTAGTTTGTTACGCTTTCACGCCGTAACTACTGAACCAATCATCATGAAATTTTGCATTCAAGATCTCTGTAGTACGGAGAAGGACATAGGCTACCTTTTATCCTGGGAAAAACTACTATTCCCGAGGGGTCGACATTGACGCGGGCGGAGCCGCGGGCGATAGCTAGTACAGCATAAAACAAGATGGCGATAGTCGATAAACATTGAGGCGCGTGTCATCCTACAGGGCCTGAAACCAAAATCATGCTAGAAATAGTACAGGTTAAATTAACTCAGCCGTAGTAGAATAGGACTTCTAGTCTTAGATAATAAAAGCTAAACAAAGCTCATAAACATCAATGAGACTTATCCAACCCGTCTGGCCAGCGAGGAGAGTGTAGGCTAAATCCTCTGTCTGCTCTGGCCAAGTATGGCTCCGGTAGGACAGAGAGGGTCATGCTCCTGCAGTGGAAACCAAAAAGACCTGATGATGATGAAATTAACTCACCTCTCTGGCAAAGGCATCCGGCATAGCAAATGTGGAGGTGATCCAACAGAACGTGTTGACCACATGGACTGGTAATCCACTGACGATACATTGTATCGGTTGTCCCACATATTGCGTCGCTGTTATGATCATCGAACACGTGAGCAGCAATACTGTCGTGAACACATTGTGTAGCCTAAAAACTGCGTTGTCTGTCCTAATCGGTTGGTACTTGAAGTACACGCTCAATCCTCCTAGTAACTTGAACATCTTGGTTGTGTTTCATTCATCTATACATCAGGAATGCCTTATCTTCTATCAGTCTTTCGATTTCGAGATTCCACCGGAATGTTGAGTCTGAAACAAGATTGAGAGTGGTTAATCATGGGAACTTTTTGGGTCTCATCATTGTTGAGGTTACAAACATATTGAGGTCGGAATTCGGAGTCTGGTTCGCATGAACAATAGAAGTAATTCAAGTTTTGTGAACATACTAATGATCGTAATTTTCTTGACAACGATGTCGAAAATTTGGACATTATTTTTATCTCTATTCTTGATATATATTCAATACTTAGTTAAAAATACAGAGCCCACCAAATAGGAAAAAACGAATAAGAAAAAGAAGACTTGGCTATAAATATAACTACAGTTTCAAAGAAGCATTTTCATTAGTCACATTAGGCACGATTGCTGCAAACAATTTAAGAAATGTCTTAACCTCCTGACAAAGCGATTCAAATAGTTTTTGGGTGACTTAGGAAGGCCAGTCCAGCGATGGACTTCATGGAACTAATATGATTATTATTTAACGACATACACACACGTACACAATAGGGGATGTTTCACTAGTGTGTGAAATGGAGACGGCTATGGCAAACTATTCCATTATTTCCGTCAATAATTGTGTGCGTTTCTATTCAAACAATATCACCAACTAGAGCCAAGCTCTTGATTTTGGACGTAAGGACATACAACTTTAGTAAGTATTAATATTCTGCGCTCGCGACGCATTGATATTATGAAAAACAAGTCGATAAATCTTGTCGCACCCGCCATGCTACGGGGCCAGATCTTTATTAGCGTTTTGATTCGAGTTTCGCGAAACAAATGAAAAACCTATTTCTATATCGATAAGATAAAGATTATAACTTTAAACCAATAAATTTATAGGATCGTTTCACGATTTCACCGTCCGCCATGTTAAGAAATGGCAATAAACATTTATTGTCGATTAGATCGTGAACTGGATTTAAATCTAGATGTAGTAAAACTTAAATAAAATAGATATCTTTGCAGGCACCACTTACTAGAGTTCCCAACATTATTATATGGAAATGTCATCAATATAATCGTAAATTGTAATCCAATCACAATAATCGTACGAAAGCTAAAATACCTGTAATACGAGTACGACGAAACTTAATTAAGAAAACAGACAAATTGTTATTCGTCTGCTAGTGAGCAGACGGGGCAAGCTCCGAAGCATTGCGGCCACAATCAAGAAAACTCTCAGATAAAGGAGAGAGACAATGAAAAAATATTTATTAGAAAGAAAACGGTTATACGATATAGAACAAATCCAAAATACATAATATACTATACAATCAGGTTCAAAGCGGTAATCTCCAATAATTTCCTCATTATGATTACCTACGACACCTCTGCTAACAATCAATTATTACTTCCGTATGGATCAATTAAGTACTTATACTATTAATCATTGCTTGTTATATTTTGCAGAGTTTCCTGTTTTGACAAAAAATACCAACAATTATAGCGATACAGATTATAAAATTTTGTAATAACTATCAAGAGGATACACTTAGCTTGAGAGAATTGAAAAATAGGTATTTGTAAAATCTATTGCTGTCGCGCTGTATGCCCAAACAACCCCACAGAGTGCGATAAAGACAACTGTAGCTCGGACCGAAAATACCTATGATAAGTACACAAAATTAACGTTTCGTAGTCCCCTGATTTCTTCTCCAAAACTTAACGGATTTATTTTCTTTTTTTCATTAAAAATTTAAAATAAGCTACGGCTGTCTTCAATACAATCGCGTCATCGCGTCAAATTTGTTTTCTTGATGTTTAACCCCTTGACCGCAAACGTCGATTAAATCCAAAAAATTTAAATAGAAAATGTATGTCATCCGACGTACGTAAAAAATTTAAACAGAGACAAGCTTGTATATCTATAGATCTTTTTGTAAAAAAATCATTGCTCTACTGGTACTATCCGACGAGGAATAACCCCTTATTCCCTTACTGGCTCTACTATTTCCTCCTAAGCCCTAACATTGTTTATAGAGTGACGATTATTCCTTCTATTACTGGTTATTTTTAATTGCAGAAATAAGAATAGATCTAAGGAAAACGCTATCCTTTCGGAGGTTAGCATTTTCAAATAGGCAACGAAAATGACACCTGACTTACAAAACCTACTCTGCGTAACACATGGACAGTGTAATCTTCTACTACAGAATACATAATAGCTACCAAGCTATCCAAGACACGCAAGTCGTGTCGTAAATCATAATAGGCAGAATGTCGCGTGTCGATCGCAGATGTGTACTTATCATAATGACTTGCTTGAGAAGTCGCAACTGGCGGTTTTACAGTACCAAGTGTTGCCAAATACAGGTCATAAGCAATTTATGATCCGAAAAGAATAAAACACTAAAAAGATTTGGTAAGTCATCTCCTTTATCCTTTACCACACGATGAAAAGAAGAATGCAAAGGAGGTCTTGTATAGACCTCTAGACCTCATTTTGCATTCTTCTTCTTATCGTGTCGATGGCTCAAATATTAAATTTGACTGAATAGACCTTCATTTAGTCGGAAAATAGCCGACACAAAAATGATATTCTTAATGATCCTTTTCTGTCGACCCTTAGGTCCACGGTGTCATGTGGCCCCAAGTTCCCAACTCTATCGCGTATGATTTGTGGGCGCCATTAGTTTATTTCCACGCGACTATTTATAAAAACACGAAAGGTTCGATTCCCACGGGAAGCATACTTTGTATAGTTGTTTCCAGTTTGGTTAGGACATTGCAGGCTTGAATCACCTGATTGTCTGATAATGAAGATGATTCCGTGCTTCGATAGGCACGGTAAATCATTGGTCCCGGCTGCCATCTGGTAGTCGTTAAAGGAACCACGTCAGAGGCTGAAAGGCGGTCCCGAAGAACTCTGACACCAGGGTGTGTGTGCATGGTCTTTGACTGTCACCTACACGAAATGATGATGATAAAAACAGACTTTTATGTATAAAAATACGTGAGTGGAACCGTTTTGTTTAATTGTAATCAATGATTTATTAAAGAGTCCAATGCGGGCATTGATGCGTAAACTCTGCACACTAAAATGAAGCTACTACTTCAACAATCGGATTTACAGATTGTTAAAACCCATGTCGATAGGGTCATTTTCGCTTATAGCCAGGCACCTGAGTTAAATAAGTTATTTCTCTTACACAACTATGGTGTCCGCTATTTTGAAAAATGCTAATAAATCATCCAGTAATATGATTTGGCAAAGCTTATAGCTATACTGTAAAAGGTGTTGACACAGCTTGGTGCATCACTAGTTATCTCGGAATCAGAAGACGATGATGACCCACCACAGGCAACAAAGGCCGAAAGTTAGACATACCCTCTGCCATCGTTTCGAGTCACTCAGTGCTTTGAGAAAGAACCGTTTTAAGTGTTTATACATATTTTGCATTCACAATGCTATGAACAGGCGGTGGCTCAGTTGGAAGAGCGTAAGTCGTACATAGACTTAAGGTCGCAGGTTCAAATCCCGCCCGCTTGGAATTTTTTCACCATATTTTATTTCTTAATTTAAGAGCCCGCCATATGCCAGGCGGCGTGGCGGTACAAACGCGGATGGTCAAAACGCGTTGGCTACTTTGGATATTTTCGTTTTTTAGAAATATTCAAGGGTTATTCGAAAAAGAAAAACATATGATGGCTGCCTTATCTGTAATGCAATAATAATTAAAAGTTTCAAGGTTAATTTTAATGTATTTGGTGAATAATGCTATATACCGAGTAAATTAGACGTGATTTGGAGGCAACTTTGCAATTTTTTTCTATCGAGAAAATTTAACGCAATCGTGTTTTTGAGTCATATAGTTACCAGAGTTAGTCCTGAACTTTGCTGCATTTTTATTTCAACTTGAGTATTTAATTATTATTGATATAACAGTCAATCATGCAAAGCAGTGTGAGGTAGTATGGCCCCTTAATAAGATAACTAAGCTATTTTACACATGTGCTACTAATCAGGGCATTTATCCTGCGCAACTGGAGTGTACAACTATACCATGGCAGACCTGGAACTCTAACCGATTCAATGCGGCTATTTTCATTAAAACTTCTGGGTGTAGCATGATGCTACATCCGCATCGAATCGGCTAAGATGACTCTCCGGACTGTGTCTGGATCCGGAGTCAGGTAATGCAAAAAATTGGTTGCCAGTAAAGTCGGTTTACGGACGATAATTTTACGTGATAACGGTGGAAGAGAGATAGAATGCATTACACACAAGCCGAACGTGCCTCTCTATCGCTTGTTCCGTGCTCACGCTTGCACACGGAAGTGACACTTTTTCATGCGTGCAGCCGACGTTCATCTATACTAATATTATAAAGCTGAAGAGTTTGTTTGTTTGTTTGAACGCGCTAATCTCAAAAACTACTGGTACAAATTGGAAAATTCTTTTTGTGTTGGATAGTCCATTTATTGAGGAAGGCTTTAGGCTATAAAACATCACACTGCGACCAATAGGAGCGAAGCATCAATAAAAAATGTTTTGAAAACGGGGAAAAATTATTCATCTATACTAATTAATCATAATAACAGAAATTGCCGCGGACGAAGTCGCGGGCAACAGCTAGTCATTTATAAGTCGTTAAAAATCCCTAGCTGGGTGTCTAGGTTAGATTTGAAACCAGTTGAAACCAACACTGATCTTTGTGTTAGGTCTACCCCTGACTATCCAACACGAACTGTCCTGCTTAATGTTTTTCTACTCCTTCTCATTGGATGATCTGATGGCAGTCAATACCCATATCATCCATGTAGCCGAGTTATAGCTATATGGATATTATACACTACACATTTTACTTCATAACTTTAATATAATGCATACTTTTGTTTAAACAGGTGTGCAAACTACTGAAACAATTGGATTTAACGACTTGTGATAACCGTGTCGGCGGGTTCATTGCCCTGTTATCGCTTATAACGAGTTACCTGAGTTAACTAGGCTATTTCACAGCTGTGCTGCTAATCTGTGCGTTTTTATGTGCTTATGTTATGATTATGAACGAGGTTGAGTGGACAACTATTGTTACACTCTTTATAGCTAGTATTTGGCAAATAAATTATGAACATTCTTTACAGTTTGAGAAGCTTTTTATAAGCTCCAATACTTTGCCAATGTACAATGCTATATACTTCCCATAATATAATAATCTAAGATAATTCGCTTAAAATTCTGAATGTTGATTTACGAGAAGTCACAACCCAATAAAACCTACAATGCAATGCAACCAAACTTTTTTTATCAACGTAACTTTTGCAAACAATTTTTCAATGCTACAAATTTACAAAAAAATTAATTAATTTGAACTGCTTTAAATGGAAATACAAAATGACGAAAAAGTTACAAAAACATGTATACATAGATTTAAAAGA
Source organism: Elegia similella (assembly GCA_947532085.1). NCBI lineage: Eukaryota > Metazoa > Arthropoda > Insecta > Lepidoptera > Pyralidae > Elegia > Elegia similella. The sequence goes on along the minus strand of OX383927.1, from coordinate 29,771,573 downwards.
CTGAGATTTAAAAAACCAAGTTGTAACCTAAACAGAAATCTCAAAATTGTGTATTCCGTTCGTCACCAAAGAACACAAGAATTAAGAGTCATACTTAACTACATTAAACCTAGTTAAAAAGCTCATTAGCGTGTCTCAGTCACTGTGATCACATAATTAAATTCTGAATACAAGTTTTATGATCCTTTGTTCTAGGATATAATTTTCTGCTTCACATAAAAAAAAAATTGAGACCGGACCCCAAGAAATTAAAACTTACAAAAGTAGCCAATAATAACCATACACTACACCTAAAGTAGTAAATATTACAGAAAAATTGGCCACGAAGAGGACAAACGACAATATCCTAACTTAACACAAAGAACATTTTCAAGATCCAGAGGATAAACGTAGATTAAAGATCCGTGGGTATGACCACCGCTCTGGATGGTACCTGGTTCAAAGGCTGTCCATAACAATCCAAAGAGGAAACGCGGCAAGCATAATGGGCACCTTTGAACCGGGTACGAGTATTTTTGACTAATTTAAATGTATTTGTAATATTGACGAAACTGTTGTGAAATCTGTATACAGACAAATAAGAAAGTTTTAAAAAAAACGTAGAGCTAATTGCAGCTAGCTACGAGAAAATAATATATTGTCAGGAAATACAAGGATGCTTAAATGCCTACTAACAGATATCTTTCATTGATTCTTTAAATTACCAGCATGAACTGAGAGATAATGGTGTGACAATAGCCATGACAATGTTCACACGTTTCGTGGTTCATTAATTCAATTGCGGCGCTGTGACTACTGAACCAAAACATCTTAGTGATCGACGAACAATTGTCGGTTCCGCAAAATTGTTTGCAAAACTCCTGGTGGCAATCGCTCTGAAAGGTATCTCCACCAGCGTTAGATTTTTGTCAATTCACTTGATCATACTAGTACAAGTGATAATGGTGTGACTGTTCGCACGTTTCGTGGCTCATTAATTCAATCGCGCTGTGACCGCTGAACCAAAAACATCTTGGATAACTATCGTTGGGCAATCTGTTTTCAAAACTCTTTGTTAGATTTTGAGACTATTACTCTGAAATATTTGGTCTATGGTCTACCTGTATTCTAAGTTAAAACTTCGTTCTTCCGCGTTTCTTATTAAACTAGAGACCCACCCCGCCTTCGCACGGCTAGATATAGGTATTCCAATTTGTATGTGTATTTTTTTCACACGTTGGTGTTTTTTTAACATTATCTAAGTTTTTACACGGAACCGTAACTTTTGGAAATCATCAGAGATAATAATAGGATTTTAATGGTAAAAAAATTCAATTTTAAATCGGTCTAGTAGGTTTGGAGCCTATTCAATGCAAACACAATCAAATATTTCCTCTTTACAGCAGTAGAAGTGTATATAGTTTAGTTAGATAATAAACGCAAAAGGATTTGGTATTCAGAGAAGAAACTATGTCAAAATGCTTAACTTCCTATCCTTTGGGGTTTGCGTCAGTTATCTTAAATACCAGCATGGTGTGACAATAGTCTCTATCGCCTCACAATTTCAATCGTGGTGCTGTGACCGCTGAACCAAGACATCTTGGTGATCGGCGAACAATCATTGATCGTTGGGTAATACTGTTAGCAAAGCTCACGCCAGTTTGCGTAAATCGTTTGTATTATTTGAAAGAAACCTGCTGCGTTTGCCTATCTATTATATTTGCTTTTCTATTATAATGGTTGATTGTACACTGCCTGGAGATATTTAAATTACAGAATCGCAATCCCTAATAGACTATACACACGAAAGGCAATTTATGAAAAAAAAAAGAATGTTTGCTTCTCACAGCAATTTTACCTTTTTTGCGGGTCTATTCTGATTTAGACATTAAAATATTGCCAAGGAGCTCAAAAAGCCTGTATAAACTAAGTAAGTATTTATAATTCTGTACATCCAATTTCTATGTAATTCTTTATTTTTGTGAGAAAAACCACTTACAATGGTAGTCTACAAATCTAGAAGATATAATACATGTAGAAGTACAAACATTTCATCCTTTTTTAGAAATCGCTACAAAACTTATGAACTGATACATTTCTAAATTAAACAAACAATTTATTTATGTGTTACTAGAATAAAGAGAACAGCTTTCAAGTTCGCCGTCGAATGTATTTGAACTATTTTGAACTATTACGATGTATTTCCTTCCGCAATAAATAAGTTTCCTAGAAAGATGTAGGTTTCAGATATATACACAGTCGCTTAGTATACCGAATCGAATAAGTACGTTATAAGTTTTCTATGGAAATCAAAAATAATAAAATAATTGTCATCACAAAAACAGGTTATTGAACCCAGGGGTTGGAATACCGGTAAAAATCCATTACCGGTACCTCTATGAAACGACAGTACCGGTAATTGGTTTGGTACCGCTACATTTGGTAACGGTAAAAATCAAGTACCGGTACCTCTATAATACAACGGTACCGGTAATTGGATTGGTACCGGTACCTCAATAAAACGACGGTACCGGTAATTGAAAGAAGTACCTGTACCAAATACCGGTAAACAGTACCGGTACTTATTACCGGTACTCGTATTGGGAATTATCATTTCGTTAATGTGTGTCGTTGCCGTGTTGTGCATGTGCGGCGTGAGGCGGGGGCCCACAATAGGGCGGCACTTTTACAGTCGAGCGAGTCCCATGCGGTAGACGGCAACAATGCGTAGGTACCGGTAAAATTAACGCAATATTAATACCGTTAAAATTTGACAGAATAGAGGTACCGGTACTTACCGGTACTTATAATGTGAATTTGGTACCGGTAACAAGTAGCGGTAAAATTACCGTTAACTGTTAACAATATTATTACCGTTAAATACTAGATTACCGGTACCTCATATTACCGTTAAAATTTTAACAGAATAGTAATACCGGTACTTACCGGTACTTATAATGGGAATTTGGTACCGGTAACAAGCCCTGATTGAACCTGAGGTCTCAGGTGAGATAAATGACATTTATAAAAAACCTCCTTCAAATACCCATTTATTTTCGTCTTGTTACAAATAAGAAAAAATATTCCAGTTAGTTCAACGGTTCAACAAATGAGAAACTCATAAACTAGATAAATCGAGCTAGTTAGGTAGAATAAAGGTTCTTTTCACTAGTTCTATTTACCTAGTTATAAATAAATATATAGGGACAAATCACACAAGATTGAGCTAGTCCCACAGTAAGTTGTGAACTTGCGTCGTGGGATACTAACTTAACGATACTATATTTTATAATACACCAGACCTCCTATCTACCTTACCATCTTAGTTGATGATAAGGTAGATGGGAAAAAAACTCCTATATTGACGTTAAAACTAATGAATCGAACGAGTGAAAACAAGCCAAATACCACCTAAAAAGTTTTGATAAACATATTCAAACTTCAATTGTTCAGAAATATAATTCAGTTGTTGTAATCAATCGCACACAATTTAAAACATACTCGCTCATGAAGAATGTAGGGCATTCAATTGTTTCAATATGTTGTAGTTAATAGACAATGGTTCCAATCTATTGTAGAGGTAGACGCTTTTGTAGGTGTAACACGCGATTGTCGGAGTATGTAACGCTCTGTAAATATTTTAGCTAATGATTTTGACCATTGTGAGTTCAGCACATACTCTAGAGAACTTATTCCTGACTTTGAAGTATAGTTTGCAGACGAATGGAGTAAAGTATGGTCAGCGGTGTCATGCTCAACTAACGTACTCATCATTTCGAGTGGGTGTCACTGTCAATCGACCTTGCACACCCTGGTGTCAGAGTTCTTCGGAACCGCCTCTCGGCCTCTGACGTGGTTCCTTTAACGACTACCTGATGGCAGCCGGGAACACCGGCTTAACGTGCCTTCCGAAGCACGGAATCATCTTTATTATCAGACAATCAGGTGATTCAAGCCTGCAATGTCCTAACCAAACTGGAAACAACTAAACAAAGTATGCTTCCGGTGGGAATCGAACCCACGACCCCCGGGTCAACATGCAAACGCCTTGACCACTGGACCACGGAGGCTGTTACTGCCGTACTAAACGTATGCTTATTCAGAAAATATACCTTGGCAGGCAGATTTTTTCACATCAAATTACATTGAAAAACAGAGGGCTTCTCCGCTTCTCTTTTTACTTTCTTTTTGACTAGAATAATCTGTCATGTAAGAATACCGACTACAAACTAACCGATTTTGATGACATTTAAATGTGACCAATCAGTAGGCAAATCCTTTCAAATAAAAAAGGATTTTGAGAACAAACTTAAACAAAAAACATAGAACAGAATTGATAACCTCCTCCGTTTTTTGAAGTCGGTAAAAAAGGAGGTAATCAATTCGAGCCGTATGTTTGTTAGATTGACAGAATTGCACAATTTTGAATATGTTAGGCACAGATTTTAAATACGTGTGCAAAAGTTCATACGTGTAGTATGTATATTTGTACATATATTACGAAATATGTAAAGTCTTTGTCACTATGCTGTCACGTGGTTATCGGTGTTAGAGATATAAAGTACAAATCCTTATTGAACCTTAAGATAAAAGAAGATACAGTAATATAAGTAGGAAGTAGGTAAGATCTTTATTTAGTGCTACCAGCTTCTGACCTTATCACTTCATTGAAATCGTACAACAAAATTAGATCTATAAAGTCGTTTTGTGGGAGTAGAAACTATGTACCAGGAGCGACATTTGCTGCGCTTTTATATAACTCTCCATAACACAAGTTTTTTCTATGGTGAGTATGGCAATATCCTCCCAAGGAACGAAGTATCTTTAGGTGGGGCCTTTATCCCTTTGCAGCTAGAATGTAGTAGCTAGACTAGAGGCAAATAACCAAATATCGCGGATATAAATTAAACTATTTTGATAGCTTCTTATCTGATTCCAACTACTTTGTTCACGTAGGTTTCGGTTTTAGCACATAGTCTTCGGATCATCATCTTAGGTTAGGATGTAACCGAGTACGCTTATGTTACTTGCTGATAATGTAATGATGTAGCTAGCTTTCAAATTTTTGGGTTTATTCATTACAAACAAACGCATTTCGTTTTTCTTCTTACAATATACTAGCGACCTGCCCCGGCTTCGCACGAATTACTTGTCTATTAAAAAACCGCATCAAAATCCGTTGCGTAGTTTTAAAGATCTAAGCATAAACAGCGGGAAGCGACTTTGTTTTATACTATGTAGTGAAGTATAGATGAGTCTCGACATCTAAGTATTAGAGCCTAAACCGAGATTTTTCAACTGCCTCACATCAGAGCAATACCTATCATATTTCTTTTTGTTGATAAGTAAACTTTTAACAACTATTAAATCTATTAAAGTTGAACTGAAGAAATATATTTTAAGTGCACAAAAGATAAGAATTGCAGCAGTTTAAATATAATAAATAACCATGTACTACGTTGGAATTTAGTGATATATTGTTGTAGTGCTGCCGACTTATTTTTATTTTCTTGTTATCACTCGTTTTAATTTTATTTGTCATTCATTCATTTTCATTATTGTTTTAAATTAGCATGGTATCCACGGAAGACCAGCGTCGTGGCCAACACCACGGCATTTATGCTGAGTGGGGACCATTTTGGTCAAAATTGATTTGTCATGTGTATATTGTTTGTATTGTTTTATAATGCCAGATAAACATTTTTTCTTTCTTTCTAACTTTAAATAGGTAATTTATGGTTTAGTGTAACATTTGCTTTAACAGAATTTTGCTGTTAATTTGCATAGAAAATTAGAAATAGAAAGCAAATAAGGGGACATTCCATTCCTAGTTCGTTTAGCACCTTAAGATGTCGCGAACAGGGCATTACCTTAAAATCACAAAGCAAATATTATACCATGGAAACTGAAACTGCATTTTCTAGCCATATTTAGAATACACTTACAAAATGTACTACTTGTAATAGGAGAAATTGTCACCGCCCGCTAACTCTTCTAAATGTTCGAGCCAACACCGAATAATTGCCTTCTAAAGAAAATGTCGCCAAATCACAAAAGATTCTCAACGGATACGTGATCAACCGTTTGGCGACACTTTCTAAAATGCACGGGTAATCGGAGCATTTCAGATCGGCATCCAAACAAAAAGTTCGGAGCTAGGAAAAAGAGAGTAACAGCATCTTTCAACTGTTTAGTTCGAGCAAAAAACATAGTCGCTATTCCTGAACGATGAGCAATCTTATTATTTTAACGAGGCATTCTGAATTGTTATTTTACTAAAATACCGAGTATAAGAATGGGTACGGTAGGACAGAGAGGGTCATGGTCCTGCAGTGGAGGCTAAAAAGACCTGATGATGATGATGATGAGTATAAGATAAGTATACATACATCATCATCGTCATTATTCTAGGCATTAGAAGTCAGAACAAAAGCTTCTCCCAAGGATTCTTCGTTCCATTGGAGGATACTGCCATACTCACCACTCTCGGCAGCGCAGCTTCTTGGGCTTCTTGTGCTTCCGACGCTGCTGCCCATCGAAAGCATTTTTAAGCTGGACTAGAATAGGAATGTGTAAGATTTGGTAAGGGAATGAAGGTATTGGGATACTACTGACTCGCATGAATGGGGGTAATAAGCAAGTAGTAGCTAGTAGTAGTAGAGGCCGGGTGCGCGTATCCGATTACCTCACCCTCTTTCAACATTCCGTCCGAAAAGTATATAAACAATACGCAAAAAAACCCTGACCGGTCATTGAAGGTTTGACACCTTCTTATCCCACAAACGACTTATCCCAGCATTGGTCCTAAGGTCCTCTGGGACCAAGTCGTAATCGTCTTAGCCGTAGTCGATGTCTTAATACTGGGAATTCGAAAAAATATCGACTTCCCGGCAGGGAATATTCGTAGAGTTGGAATCGGAAATTGCTCTAAGAAATCATTAACTCCAATGACATTTCACTCTCCATGGACAGACGTCATTTAATAGCGGCTAAATCATGGCGCGATTTTTAATTGACTATGTCTTTGTTACATTGCCGCTATCATTAATCTTAGGTGCATTTGGTTATTAAACATCAACGAAAAACCTTTGACGCAAATATTACAACCACAAAAATGAAAAAAATTTGGCCTCTGTTAACACACTATCATAGGCGTTCCACGATGAGTAGATTGATGCTATGTCCATATAGAGAGCTTCGAAAAACATAGAGAGTAAAATATAAGGAGGGCCCAGATTTATGATTATCATGCCTGAATGCTCAAAGCATCTCAACTAAAAACATGTTCAAATCTCGTTCTATCACTGTGTAGACAATTTCTTGGCAAGAAAAAGGCAACACGATACTTTAAAATGTCATTAATTTGAGTATTAGGGGGGTGTATGTAAGGCGTATCAAAGGAACTACGAGTGGGTTTTACCCTAGAAAGAAATAAATTGAAATATAGATGCTTTGAAAATGATTGAAGTTCAAGTCGGGTAATGAAGGCGCTGATTAGCAGTAGAAAATTCGAAACTGTCTAAAATTGAACTATAGGAAAAATATATATATTTATATTCAACAGCTGGAGCTTAAAAACATGACGGCTATTCCTAAACGTGCAAAAGGAATAAAAGGAGACAGAACAGTGGACTCTGTTCTGAATGCCGGTAATGTTGCAGTTTTGACGACGCGCTGAGTGATCTCTTTGACCGTCAATGCTATTTTGGTATCGGCAAAAGACGGTTTAATTTTAAAATTATGGAGAAGAAATTTTCCATTCTTTTCTCTTTTCAACCTGCCTACAATCAATACTTTATCTGGCATGAGCTGTTGACAAATATTAGTTTTTTTTTTTTTTATCAAAAGTTACGCAAACTATTAATAGAATATAACACTACATTTACCGATATATGCTTAACGTTCAAGAGTCTTCTGTCTCACCAGAATTTCAAAGAGATTCTGTTAAGGTGTTAGGGTGATGTAGATTAAGCCTAGCAAATAAGCTAGTAGACCAAGTTGTAAGCATCTAAAAAAGTGCATATTTCAATGGATCCTAACGCTACATTTGCGGCAAGTATCTTTCTGCCCCATCGAAATTTCAAAGACATACTGCTAAGGTCTTTAGGGGATACAGATAAGCTTGGCAAATTAGCTAGGCTAGCAGACACAGTTGTAAGAATCCAAGGTTCATGTACTTACTCGATAATAGCTTTCAAATAAGAGAAATTACGAAATTCTAGAGCACTGGCCCTGAAAAACCATCAGCCTATCAAATTCAATCAACCTAACCTCAAAGTGAAAGGTTCTAATTATAACAACAGCAACAAAAAAGTCAGAAAAGTAATTTGTTTGGAAATAAAACGATATTAGTTTCGCAACTTGCCAATCAAGACAAACACTACATTGTATTGTAAGTTTGAAATTTAATGTTAATTGGGTTTCATAATTTCCTGTTACGAGATGGTATGTCATTAGGAAGTATTGGGTACTAGCCTCCGGGGGCAATTTGTTTTCTGCGAGATTATATTTTTGGCTATATTATTAGTCTCTCAGACTTTGTTTGTAATTTTACTCAACTCTGTTTTACTCGACTAGGCAAAATATAATTGGAAAATAACAATATTGCCTTACTTATTTAGTTTTACAGCAGTCAAAACGATCAGCAATGGGCTTGTATAATTTCTTATGGAGTGTCTCTGATATTTTCCTTGGGTTTGTTCGCTTTTGTGGTTCAAAGAGCAGTGGTGCCACACGATAAAATTGTTATAATTCGACCCAGTAATTCAAATTTAATACTTTACGTTGTTAAATCTAAGATTCCGGATATAGTTTAACCACAGATGAGTGGTAAAAAACGGTGCAGTAACTAAAACTAAACGACTTAACCGCACAATGTGGCATTGTGCTTTGTAATTTATGGTTTATTAATAAAGTATTATCTTTATTATTAGTTATTACATTATTTAAAATTATTAATATAACACAAATTACAATACGTAATCTGTATGTAATATATTTACGGTCCCGTTGTAAAAAACAAACCTACAAAATTATATGCAGGAAAGAACTTTTGATTGCTGACCTTGTAACGGGACTTCAGTTCCTTCGTTAGATTGAGATAATATTTCTTGCTAACATTCTTTTGTTTGGTGAATTTTAGTACATAATAGGTCGTAGTGAAATTAGGACCTACAATGTCCATACTATTTTGTATTTTATCTTTTTTAGATGTTGAGTTGCAATGAAAATTATAGAACCACTAGCTTTCGCCCGCGGCTCCGCCCGCATCAATGTCGATCCCTCGGGAATAGTACTTTTTCCCGGGATAAAAGGTAGTCTATGTCCTTCTCCGTACTCTAGAGAACTTGTATGCAACATTTCATGATGATCGGCTCAGTAGTTACGGCGTGAAAGTGTAACAAACAAACAAACAAACAAACTCACTTTCGCATTTATAATATTAGTAAAGTAAAGTAAGGATGAAGATTTCGTATCTTGTGGGAGTTCCACAAGGTTCTTTTCTAGGTCCAATAAATACATTTAACTTCGAAGTTCAGGAAGACCCTAGCTGTGCACTCATTGGCTTTGCATACATACATATTATCACGCCTCTTTCCCATGGGGGTAGGCAGAGACTATAGATCTCCACTTGCTACGATCCTTACAAACCTCTTTTGCTTTATAATATCAATCTTAGTATTATCATCTACATCCATCACTCTTTTCATGCATGCTCGCCGGCATTGGCTTTGCATCTATAAATATTATTTAAATCCAGTTTAGCAAGACTAATCAAAATACATGCACTTTGTTATTGCACGTGTTAACTCTGATAGTATAATAAATATTATATTACTTACACTACGTGTGAATGGAAATATAACTCATTACAGATCTGCCATGCACCATCTGTGACGAGAATATCAATTGCAACTACAAGGAAGTACATATTAACGTAATTATTCTGAGTCAGCGAACAATGTGCATTAGAGTATCTAAAACCTAGCAAAACTACTTATGCTCGTATACAATTAGAGGTTTCAAATAAAATATTTACACAAAATACTGCTATCGAATTTTTGACTTGGTTTTCTTGTCAGTCTATAGTTTTGTCAATCTTAGTATTATTATCTAAAGCCGATCAAAAACGTTCAACGTAATGATTTGAGATAACATAAAATTCAAATTTTCAAACCTAAAAATAAAATAAGACACATGAACTATTTTGCCCATTTGCATGTAAGCATTGAATTTCTAATAATATTTCAATGAAGACTGAACAATAATAAATATGTTTCCAAACCGAGGTTAAATGTAAAACTGAAGGCTGTTGTTTTTCATCAAACCAAAAATAGTGTAACTTATGAATTTCATTGAATATTGTAAAATTTCTAAACAAGTACTTTACAGTCGAAGGCCGCATAAATAAATGGTTCCTTATTATTTCAACGCAATCTTTGTTAAATATTGAATGCGTATTAAAATTTGTTATTACCGCAATGTATTGAATACAATTCATGATCTCAAGGCGTTTGTTACAGCAACCATGGCATAAAATTCTAAAATCAAAATCAAAACGTTTATTCAGAAAATAGGCCTTTGCAGGCACTTTTTCACGTCAAATCACATTGTAAAGGATCTAATTTAGTCATATTATTACTTATTGTGCAAAAGCTACAGACTACTAGCGTTTCGGAACCGACCACTGCAGAGAAGAAACGCCAAAAGAAACTCTTTTCAACAGTATTGGTCGCCTACTCGCCTGAAGGGCTTTTTTATTTTATCATCTGTCTTTATCATTTATCATCAAATTTCTTCATTTATCATTTTTTTTTTCATTTTATGTTTACAATTTTTATTATAGGTACATTATTATTTTTTGGAACATATTATGTTAGCGATCGAGTGTGCAGTGATAATATTTTACATTATACACAGTAGTCTCAAAGAGGCCGAGCAGACCTGTCCCCCCTAGCAGCACCCGTTCACGAGTTGAACTATAAAGTTCTATAAAGTTATATGATTTATCAAATGCATAAAACATCTGTCATTCTTTTGATTTGCATTTCGTCTAATAAGCGATGAGACAGTCTCATGCAACTAAAATAATGACAATTATGGTTGTAAACGAATCATGATAACAATTTGCGAAATTAATGCCAGCGTCGCTTGCCGGATCGGGGGTCAATTGGACGTTGCGTCAGATGCACGGATTTTTAGGTGATACATTATGGAATTCAATTGAGATGATTACACCAGTGTGGAAAATGTTGTAGTAGAGGTGATTAATGGAAATTGGTTTAGAATTTTTTAGGCGAAACATTATCGGTCGAGGTAAAAACCCCTGGAGAAAATGTTCTAGTAAAATTGATAGATGCAAATTGATACACAGATTTTAAAATTTTTTGATACAATAAGAAGGTGGAAACGGAACAAAAGATTATAAAATTTGTGCATCAATTTCTACCTATCATGTCGTTTCCACCAATGATGATGTACACAATAATTTGGATGTTTCGCATCTACCCCGCGACGGCTATCTATAATTTTGGAAGTTCTTAGAAAAGAGTATGGCTACATCCATTGAAAATACGAATTTTATTTCAATTCACTTATATCAAAACATGTAGCGCTAAGAACCTAAAATTAAAGCATCAATGGTCTACACCAAACTCAGAACATCAATCTTCGAAGTAGTCGCAACCGGCCCGAATTGGTCAATTGCCGATGTCACTGCCAATTGACATGAGCGGAGCACCAATGTACAATGCAAGTACCCACGATGACCCTGCAGTCCTACAGTTACCACCAATTAGAGTAATAAATCACGACAAAACGACCCTGTGACGGAACTTCTTTTACACGAAATACGACTGCCCTTAACACAATGTTTTCAGTGTTCAATGTATTCTCGGTATTCATATGAAAACCAATTCGGATCGACAAAATATTTCTCTTTTTTTTACTTTTTTTACTAGGTTTATCAGGGATGATTTAGGATTGTAATGGTAAAAGAATTATTCTGATCAGTATTTCGCCACAGAGATTCAAAAAGTACAACAGTCGATACGCATGTTTCTGTGACGCCGCATTTGCGGTACCAACTAGATATAATTTTGGCAGAAGAGTCTGTTTATGTTTCATTGAAAAAGCTTGCATAATGTATTCGTATATTAAAACAGATGTCGCTATGACACGAGTATGTAGACCAAAATCCAGAAATATGTTTGTAATAATAATAATTGAAGCTTTTGGTTCCAAACTTCCAAATCCTTCTTTCATACCAGTGTTAATGTATGTATTGGTTCCCGGTTGCATCCTCAGGCGGCCGCAATTATGCACGTTCCTATTCATGCTGAAAAAAATAGATAGATGCGTCAAGACGAACGCTTACGCCGAACGTGCCTATCTATCGGTTGATCCGCGCTCTCGCTTGTACACGAAACGTAACACTATTTCGTGCGTGCAGCCGGCGTTCATCTATTTATAAGACGATATCACGTCATAAGAATTGGCATTTACCTCCTGCTTGACAGCTAATACTTGTATTGAATTAAAGCTTCCTGAATATAGTCCTAAATGAGAAACGAGAACTACTGAACACGATTGAAATGAGAAGAGGAAGGATGTTTGGTCACCTTATACGGCACGATCAATTTATGAAAAATATTATAGAGGGAAAAATTGAGACAAGGAGAGGGAAAGGAAGACCAAGAATGAGCATATTTGGATGAGATAAAGGAAAAGGCTGGAGTTGTGTCATATGGAAGGGTGAAAAGAATGGCTAAGAACCGAGAGACATGGAGAATTGGAGAGTACTCCTCCGACAAGAACACAGTTCTTAAATTATAGATAGATAGAATATAGTCCTTAGAACATGTTTTGAACAACAGACCAAATATTTACTTTAGCACTATCTCTTAAAGGTCGTCCAGTAAATTCTATGTCATCTGTTCAGTGTCGATTCGGCCTTTGTGTCGCCGATAATAATATCAACAAGTGCGTAGTGTTTAGTAAACAGTGTCTGTTTGTCTATTATTGGCTTTGTTTGTTCTTCAATTGGGTTTATCTATTATCTGAGGAGTCCAGTTTCAATAGTAAACTGCTGATTAAGTTTAACTTTGTTTGCGGTCTTTTGTTTCTGATAAAATTTACATTTTTAATATCATTGATGTTATTGTACCTCGCAGTATGTGTAAAGTCACAATCTCAAGCAAGATCTGAAGACACTGGGATAAACACGCGTTACTTAAACGAGCGACCGCGAAGCGAGAGCAAAAGGTGTTGTTACAGCTTGTCAATTTTTTGTTTTCGTATGTCCTTCTGTCCCGCTTATTCGTATATACGTTTTCGATAAAGAGTTTTTCTTGTGTTTTTAATATAGTATTTTGACTGAGATTAACATTAGATACAAGCTGAAACTCGCTAATGTAAGGTATTCATTTCTTAGTATTTGTTGGTTGGTATAGCGGCAACAGAAATACATCATCTGTGAAAATTTTAACTGTCTATCGGTTCACATAACGTGATCTGTTCGATACAGCCTGGAGGCAGACGGACAGATAGACAGACGGACAGCGGAGCAATATTGATAGGGTCCCGTTTTTACCCTTTGGGAACGGAACTCTAAAAACATAGGACGTTCCAACTGCTTCTCTTCCCGTGCAGACGATGATGCGGTTAGCAACCATTATTTTGATTCCGTTTTCAACCTTTACGCTCACTTGTTGCCTTTAGGTCTTGTGGCCGTAAGCTCTGTCTACCCGGTTAGAGATAAAGAAGTGATAATATGCATGTAAGTTAAGCTAAAATGCACAGAAGGAAACAAAAGCCTCGGGGTTCTGACCGCGTAGCGGTAACTCTGACCTCATGAAGCCCACGTGCTTGCGAAACCATCTCTTTCTCCATGTCTCGCAAATGCAATACCATGGGCAACACAGACGGTATTATATACTGTTTAAACTGCAATCAAAGGTTAGAATGTCTGTGCATTTAGCTTTTGGTTTATCCAATTACGCGATTTAAATTTTTAACAGACTTCTAAAAAAGGAGGAGGTTTCTCAATTCGACAGTAAATACACGGTGAAATTTTGATCTGCCCATTTTTTATGGAGTTGTTAGCATTCGTCCCATAGGAAAAGTTGTTTATACCAACGAGCTGAAGAGATCAAAGTTTCACCGTGTATATAAATATGTTTTTACTCTATACTGTTAATTTATATTAACTGCATCGCTGTCCATAATTTTATTAATGTATTTCTACCCTAAACGGCAAGAGGTTGGCTGGAACTCTGCATGTTTCTTAATAAATAAATAAATATACATATAGAAACAAATCACACAGATTGAGTTAGCCGCAGAAGTTATGAACAGAACATGTTGCGAAACACTCAATGATACTATGTTCTATAATAGATACTTATGTATAATAGTGACGTCATAATCACTTCTGTAATATGTGTGTTACGAGTACTTCAGGATTTTCTACTCATAATGATTTTGTTAGTTCGGCTTGTATGTTCAAACTTTTTTATGGAAATATTATTAGTATATTTTCATACTTTTGAAATGAACTGACCCAAAAAACCAAACTTAAGTACTCTTAAGTCTATGTAAAAAAAAAAAGCTATAGTTACACTTGATGCAAATTCCCCATTCAATACACTATGTACAGACACATTTCTAAAACTGAAACACCCTTAGCTTTTTATATAAGAACGAACAAAAATATAAGAACTAAATTCCTGGTATTGAACCAGGAATTTCGTTTCATGCATCGTAGACATAATTTCTGTTAATAATCATAATTGATAGGTTACATTGACCCGCATAATAGGCTGACCACTAACACTATACAGCTTATATACAGACAGAACTAGCTTTTGCCCGCGGCTTCGCTCGCGTTAAGAAGTATTAAGTCTCAGCCCGATCGGTTTAAAATTGACAAAGTTTCATACAAACTTTCATCCCCTATTATATTGGGGGTAGAATTGAACAAAATCCTTTCTTAGCGGATGCCTACGTCATAACATCTACCTGCATGCCAAATTTCAGCCCGATTCGTTCAGTGGTTTGGGCTGTGCGTTGATAGATCACTACGTCAGTCAGTCAGTTACCTTTGAGTTATATATATTTACATTTTATATTAGTGTGTCCGTACCACCAAACAAGTCTCCGACGCTATTACGTAAATCGGAGTAAGGCATTCCGGTTAGCTGCAAGTGCAACATTGCAACACGATAGCTGCACCTTGCATAGGACAAGCCTGCCTTGACCACGACACGTTCTAGATTGGACGTAATGGATCCAGCGCGACTAGCGCCACCCATCATTTTATTATATAACTAGCTGTTGCCCGCGACTTCGTCCGCGGCAATTTCTGTTATTATGATTAACTAGCTTTCGCCCGCGGCTCCACTCGCGTCAATGTCGATCCTTCGGGAACAGTACTTTTTCCCGGGATAAAAGGTAGCCTATGTCCTTCTGCGTACCCCAGATAACGTGTATGCAAAATTTTATGATGATCGGTTCAGTAGTTACAACGTGAAAGCGTAACAAACAAACAAACAAACAAATAAACAAACAAACAAACTCACTTTCGCATTTATAATATTATAATATTACTTAGGATTAGCTTTTTCCCCCGTTTTCAAAACATTTTTTATTGACGCTTCGCTCCTATTGGTCACACACAGCGTGATGTTTTATAGCCTAAAGCCTTCCTCAGCCCTCAATAAATGGACTATTCAACTCGAAAATAATTTTCCAAAGTGAACCAGTAGTTTCTGAGATTAGCGCGTTCACACAAACAAACTCTTCAACTTTATAATATTATTAGTATAGATAAAATAGGTATATACGGACAAATCATACAGATTGAGCTAGCCCCAAAGTAAGTTCGAGACTTGTGGTATGACATACTAACTCAACGATACTATATTTTATAACAAATACGTATCGTAGATCTTTGAGCAACACGGCTTCCGTAAAGATACATAGATATACATCCAAGACCCAGTCCAATCTGAAAAAGATAATTTTCCATCTTGACCTGACTGGAGATCGAACCCCGGGCATTCTTATGTCGCAGGCTGGCGTGTTTACCACTTTGGGACCATATTGAAAATATTCCCCAATTCAAACAAAAAAATATATTTTTAAATCGGTTCATAAATAACGGAGTTATGCAGTAACAAACAATAAAAAAAATACAATCGAATTGATATCCTCCTTTATAAAACAAGCAAGAATTGTTATTTATCAACCGTCTCTAAAAAGGTTCCCATTTCGGATTTGTGATATGGAATTTACATTGAAAACAATGTACCACTCGAATGGTACCATATTTCAATAACTACCTAGATATCTCAGTCTAAGTGAGATTGGTAAATGGTATGGTAGTAGAGTTTGGAGTAGTACCTCTGGGATTTAAAACCAGTACAATATCCTTACTAATATTATAAATGCGAAAGTGAGTTTGTTTGTTTGTTACGCTTTCACGCCGTAACTACTGAACCGATCATCATGAAATTTTGCATACAAGTTCTCTGGAGTACGGAGAAGGACATAGGCAACCTTTAACCCCGGGAAAAAGTACTATTCCCGAGGGACCGACATTGACGCGGGCGGAGCCGCGGGCGAAACCTAGTATATAATAAGTTTGAAATTATTAAAAATATTTTTTTATACAACGTGATTTTGAACTCCCTAGCTATATTGAAATCTGGGAATCAGAATCCCTAATAGAACACAGAATTGCAAGAAAAAAAGTTAAAAACGAAAAAGAAAATTAGGTTTCCCATGCAAAGTCGCCGATCAGCTGGCCAAATTTCTATGAAAGGTTCAATTTATTTTTTCGTTTTTTACCTTTTTTCTTACAATTCTGTATTCCATTAGGGATTCTGATTCCCAGATTTCAATATAGCTAGGGGGTTCAAAATCACACTATATGATGTAACTCAAAATTTATACTTTTCGCAATTTTCCTTTATCTGTGCTATAAGACGTTGCTTCGTACCAAATTTCAAGATTTTGGGGTCAAGGGAAGTACCCTGTAGATTTTGATTCCCTTGCAAATGACGAAAAAACACGAAAATTTGCGACGTAACCAGCTGTATCTTTTGATTGCGTTGGCTTAGAAGTTTGATTTATTCACAAATGCAGGGGTCAAACTCGCGCCAGGTCACGTGTCCTGAAGCGAGTTTAACATTTTTTACCCATCCCAAAACGTGCACAACGCCGCTAAAATTTTCACTTCAACTTCAACTCTTCAAAAATTGGTTGTCAGTAAAGTCGGTTTACAGACGATAATTTTACGTGATAACGGTGGAAGAGAGATAGATGCGTCACAAGCCGAACGCTTAGGCGGATATTGCCTCTATCGCTTGATCCACGCTCTCGCTTGCACACGGAACGTGCGGGCACCCGCCGTCGTAGTACGTCGATTTATAAGACATTATCACGTCAAAAACGAAACCAGTCTTGGCCGTCAGGACAAATAATATAATTGCTGTAGTCGAACTGTCAACAACGATAAAACAAATTACTGGAACTCATCTAAAATGTAAATGTGCGGTCGTTGACTGCTCGAGGCCTTCGTAAAATAGTTCCAAGGACACGGAAATCTCTCCACAGACAGGCGCATTCGTTTCCGGACACAATTTTGGATAGAATTTTATCATTTTACTCACTTAAGGCGAGGCCTCAAATGTTTGGTACCTTCGCTCGGCAAAGGACTGATCAAGTGCGCGCAAGGGATAGCGCTTGGCGGTTTAGCCCGTGAATGATGAGATAGGAGATAGTCTCGAGTCGCTCAAAGAAAAAAACGTAAGCGCCAAATTCGTTATTTCTATTTTATATAAAATCAGACCGGTTAATTGTATTTTCATATTTACATTTTGATGAATTACTAATAACCTATGTTTTAGTCTAAAAATCATTATTTCATTCGTCGCATTTGAGCTACAATAACAAAAACTCTGCGAACGAAGACCATTTTTCAAAAAATATTTCTATCGAGAAAATTTTATCAAAACGTGTTTTCATCTTCAATTTTTGGAGATGAAATAGTCAAAAATCAAATTACTTAGATTTGAAACTCCTAATTTAAGTATTTTGCGACATAAATAAGGTTCAGAACGACCTTATTTACAGTGGTATCACCTTAATAATATTTTTTACGTAGTAGGATGTATTGAAGACCTCTGTGGCGCAGTGGTTCAGCAAGTGCCTTTATGTGCATGCCTTTCAGCTTGATACCTGTACGCATTCCTGAGAAAAAGGGTTTTGTCTTGACAGAAGACAGATGGACAAACAAGTGATCCTATAAGGGTTCTGTTCTTTCCTTTAGAGGTACGGAATCCTAAAAAAGCTAATTTCATAGGTAAAGACCAATGGGTCTTTAACAGCCTCCGAGGTCCAGTGGTTAAGACGTTCGCCTGTTGACCCGGGGTTCGTGGGTTCGATTCCCACCGGAAGCATATTTGTTTAGTTGCTTCCAGTTTGGTTAGGACATTGCAGGCTTGAATCACCTGATTGTCTGATAATAAAGATGATTCCGTGCTTCGGAAGGCACGTTAAGCCGGTGGTCCCCGCTGCCATCTGGTAGTCGTTAAAGGAACCACGTCAGAGGCCGAGAGGCGGTTCTGAAGAACTCTGACACCAGGGTGTGCATGGTCGATTGACCGTGACACCTACTCGAAATGATGATGATGAATGGGTCTTTACCTATGAAATTAGCGAGAGATATGCGAGCTTCTCTGCAGTGGTCGGTTCCGAAACGCTAGTAGTTTGTAGCTTTTAAACAGTAATTAATAATTTGAATAAAATACAATAAGTATTATTTAAAATAAGAATTGACGTGAAAAAGTGCCTGAAAAGGCCTATTTTCTGAATAAATCTTTTAATCTTTGATAGAATATTCGGACTTTTTTGTATTTAAAACGATGTACCTACATATTTTATTCTTCGTCTACTACACTATTAAAGTCGACATCAATCATCTGAACGCCATTAAATGTCCAAAGATACACGATAATCCAGCTGAGCCACACTCTGAAGTGCCCTACATAAATGACAGACGTAGGACTAATATTTTTCTTATCAGAAGCTGATGACAGCTACGTGTCATTGGCGACTTAGAATACCGATGCTCCTACATCACTCAGCTATCATTAAAATGTCAGGATGAGGAGTGTAGTGAGTAGTGAGTGAAGTGAGATCTAGGGATAATAGAGAGTTCTTCTAAAATGAAAATACCTTTGTGCTTTGGGATGTATCGTTAAGATCTAGGTCCCAATTGTCATCTGATGCTTTTAAAAAAATATCACACAAATTAAGCTAGACCCACAATAAGTTGAGAAGCTCTCAACGTGTGTCGTAGGATATAACTCAACGATACTATATTTTATAATAGATACATAAAAGATAAGCATCCAAGACCCAGGCCAGTCTGATAAAAATCGTCATGACCAGCCGGCCTATTTGCTCAGAGTACGTTTTAATAGTCACTTCAATATACATTCCGGGTTTCATATGATTGACTATTTTCATTTAAGATATGTATATAAAACGTAATGTATTTTGAAATGACTATCAAAACGTACACTGAGTTAGCAAATAGGCCAGCTGGCCGGGGATCGAACCCTGCGATTCAAAGGCACTTGCAGTACCACTAAGCTACAGAGGTCGCTTTAAGGCAATTTACATACATATTATCACGTCATTATCCCTTACGGGGTAGACAGAGACCAAGGTCTTGAGACCAAAAGGCCACTTTTAGCGTGTTGGTGGGCGTAACGGTGGGAAACGGAATCAAAATAGCGATGGGCAGGGGTTGGAATACCGGTAAAAATCCATTACCGGTACCTCTATAAAACGACAGTACCGGTAATTGGTTTGGTACCGGTACATTTGGTAACGGTAAAAATCAAGTACCGGTACCTCTATAATACAACGGTACCGGTAATTGGATTGGTACCGGTACCTCAATAAAACGACGGTACCGGTAATTAAAAGAAGTACCTGTACCAAATACCGGTAAACAGTACCGGTACTTAGTACCGGTACTCGTATTGGGAATTATCATTTCGTTAATGTGTGTCGTTGCCGTGTTGTGCATGTGCGGCGTGAGGCGGAGGCCCACAATAGGGCGGCACTTTTACAGTCGAGCGAGTCCCATGCGGTAGACGGCAACAATGCGTAGGTACCGGTAAAATTAACGCAATTTTAATACCGTTAAAATTTGACAGAATAGAGGTACCGGTACTTACCGGTACTTATAATGTGAATTTGGTACCGGTAACAAGTAGCGGTAAAATTACCGTTAACTGTTAACAATATTATTACCGTTAAATACTAGATTACCGATACCTCATATTACCGTTAAAATTTTAACAGAATAGTAATACCGGTACTTACCGGTAATTATAATGGGAATTTGGTACCGGTAACAAGCCCTGGCGATGGGTTATTTTCGCCCAATTTTTGCTTGCCTATTTTCCCTTTGACCGACTTCTAAGGTCCCTTGACCGACTTCTACGGTCTGCTCGGGAAGAGAAGCAGCTGGCACATTCTATCAACTAACTTACTAGCAACTAACTTAGCTACCAACGTACCCGATACAAAGATCCTGATACTATTTCCAATCATTTTAACCACAATCTATACAAATATTATAAAGCTGAAGAGTTTGTTTGTTTGAACGCGCTAATCTCAGGAACTACTAGTTCAAATTGGAAAATTCTTGTTGTATTGGATATTCCATTTATTGAGGAAGGCTTTAGGCTATAAAACATCTAACGCGCCGACCAATAAGAGCGAAGCATCAATAAAATTTTTTTTGAAAACGGGGGAAAATTATTCATCTATACTGATTTATCATAATAACAGAAATTTCCGCGGACGAAGTCGCGGGCAACAGCTAGTGATGTGATAAAAGAAAGGTTTTTTAATGTTTTGATCCAACACTGCAGAAACTTAATACTAAGCATTGGATCAAAGTCATCAATACAAGAATGGAATTCAAATGCAAACTTGTGTAATACAAAGCCATTATGACGTCATTAACGTACTGTCAAACAAACAGGTTAATAAGCAGTATCATTATTAGACGAGGTTATGGCACTGTTCATTTAGCAGACCAACTTTGGACAACTAAGGTGTACGTTTTAAATGACACTCCAAAATACATTGCCGCTTTCGTATGATTGACTATTTTTATTAAAGACAAGCTTTCGCTCGCGTCAACGTTAATCCCTCGGGAATAGTACTTTTCCCGGAATAAAAGGTAGCCTATGTCCTTCTCCGTACTCCAGAGAACTAATTTGCAAAATTTCATGATGATCGGTTCAGTAGTTACGGCGTGAAAGCGTAACAAACAAACTAACTCACTTTCGCATTATAATATTAGTTAGGATTTATAAACCGTAATGGGTGGTGAAGTGACCGTCAAAAGGTTCCCTTGCGGGTTGCCAAGATACAGGGTCTCCCAAGTTTGGGAATCGATGTTAATTCTATGACTGTATTTTTCTGGCAATAAATGCATTTTTTTTATTTAAACGGAAAGGTGCTGCGTTCTGACGCGAGCTAAATTACACCGTATATCTATCTATATTGATTTGATATATCTTTGAATACCTTTGCAAAGTTAGTTAAGTTACCTAGTTACTCTTCAGGTGAGATGGGAAACAAATGCCTAATCCAACAGATAGTAAAAAAAATGCGACTTCTGTACGTAATACTCGAACTTATTCTATGATTCTACTAGATTTCAATTATAAAGTTATTTAATATAATCTATCTAATAATAAGAAAAAAATATACATACTGAAGCGCTAATAATGCCCACGCTATTGAATAAATAAAAAAAAATATATATATTTTAAGGGCTCTGAAATGCTTTAGTAACAAAAAGAAATAGACAATTCAATTCAATTTAACCCCAAAAAGTTGATAATTCGAAATTTTGCAGTCAAAGACCATTTTAAGAAGGCCAATACATTTTGAACTATAAAAAAGTCTATGTAATTTTTCAATAAGTTCTGTCTTGCAAGTCTGCTTGCAAGCTGTAAACTCCTAGACGGAGTTTTAAGTTGAAGTTCGAAACGCCCACTTTAAATGGACCCATAGAAAAGTCGATTCTTTATACATTTTCAGGGCAAACGGGTGTCAAAGACTTCTGGTTCGTGGGTCCTAGACGAGTAATAAATCAGTGATCAGTGCCCGCCCCTCGGCGAACTACCATTAAAGGTGATTAAAGCGAGCCAGGATGGACCAAATTATACGGTCTGGGTTTGGGCAGCCACAAAAATGTGGTGCGGTCATTATCCCGAAGTGTGGGGCCGCGCACGTGCTCACCATGGCCATTTTACGCGGTGGATGATGAAATATTCTATGGGTTGTAGTATCAATTTGAAAATCTATGATTTCACTTACCTTTTATATGTAGGTACTAGCTGTTGCCCGCCACTTCGTCAGCGGCAATTTTTGTTTTTTTTATTAGTATAGATGAATAATTTTCCCCGGTTTTCGAAACATTTTTTATTGATGCTTCGCTCTTATTTGTCGCAGCGTGATGTTTTATAGCCTAAAGCCTTACTCAATAAAAGGACTATCCAACGCAATAAGAATTTTTCAATTTGAACCAGAAGTTCCGGAGATTAGCGCGTTCAAACAAACATACAAACAAACAAATTCTTCAGCTTTATAATATTAGTATAGATGCCGATTAGAGTTTACTATGGAGTTAACGCAAGCAAGTATTTTTTTTTTACTAAATGTTGGATTAGGCATTTATCTCCCATCTCACCTGATGATAAGTGACGATGAAGACGAGGATGTTACATGCCTATCCAAAAGATACCCATTTATTCTACTTTTAAATGTCCCGGGACTATACTTGTTTGGGAATATAGACGCACGCAGTTCATTCCACACCTTAGCTACTCGAAACAAAAAGGAACTGTCAAAGCGTTTAGTTCGACTCTTTGGTATTCCAACGATAAAAGGGTGAAATTTCTGTCTGCGCCTCGTAGTCCGATGGAGGAATGGTGAGGGTTCAACTAGCTCAAAGAGCTCCAAAATTGATCCTATAAAATACCGATATGCAAGCGACTTTACGGCGATGCTCCAGGGATTGCATTTCCTATTTGAGACCAAGTGGTACTTGACATGATCGGGCGCAAATCGGGTTACGACACCAGAGTTTTTGATGTACATTGCGGCTTCTATATGCTTTTTTTGTTTATTATTCGTGTGTGTAATTGGCCAGCAATGGTGTAAATTTTTCAAGCTACCTCCAGGCATTTGGCATAGCTAAACGACTGCCATCAATGATGACAGCCGGGACCAACGGCTTAACGTGCCTTCCGCAAAACAGAGGAGCTTGAGATATATTATATGCCACTTGCGGTCATCCATCCCAGTCGGGACCACGCCCCGGGTTGCTTAATATGCGAATGCGTAAGCGCTAATTACGCTCACACCCTCTAGGTCATCAGGCTCCTCTATATGCTAAGTATTTATAATTGAACTACGTTAGTACTATTACTTATTCTGTAATTGAACGCATAAAAGCGATATTAAATACCGAATCGCCGTCGTTTGCAGCTTTTAGTATGCGTCCCTCAGATGTAAGTTTGTTCAGATGAAGCAATTTGCCCCTGAGACAACAAAGAGATGGTAGGTACCTACCTACCTAACGTAGCTATATCAAACACGTTTCTCCTCAACTCCCTTTAATAACAATACTACGTAGCAGAATAAGTGTACAAATAAATGTCACACTATATTTGTATTTACATTAATAATAGCACTCAGATATCGTACAGTTTACCCAAGTAGGTACTTGAGTAGTCTTTGAAGACAATCAATACTGGTTTCAGCTTTTTCAAGCTGCCTAAAGGCATCTGGCATGGCTTAACGACTGGCTCATTGATGACAACCAGGACCAACGGCTTAACCTGCCTTCCGAAGCTGGGAGGAGCCCGAGATATTTTTTATGCCACTTGCGGTCACCCATCCTAGTGGGGACTGCGCCCGGGGTTGCTTAACATGCGATAGGATAGGTAAATGGTGTTCATCAATCATGCAATCCAGATTTCATCAACTGATAAATATATTAGGAACTAGCTTTCGCCCGCGGCTCCGCCCGCGTCAATGTCGATCCCTCGGGAATAGTTCTTTTTCCCGGTATAATATAAGGCCTATGTCCTTCTGCGTACTCCAGAGAACTTGTATGCAAAATTTCATGATGATCGGTTCAGTAGTTACGGCGTGAAAGCGTAACAAACAAACAAACAAACAAACAAACAAATAAACAAACAAACAAACTCACTTTCGCATTTATAATATTAGTAAGGATAAGCGTGATGAATATGGCAATATCCTCCCATGGAACAAAGAATACTTGGGAAAGGCCTTTGTCCAGCAGTGGACTTCTTAATGCTGGAGTGATGAAAATGATGATGAAATTTTGTACATCGGTCTTCTGTGCCCAATCACAAAAATGACTAATCTCTCCACTGCTATCGCTTTAAAATAATTGGAAGGAAATTGTTCATTGCCCTGTAGGTTTATTATGAGCCTTCTTTTGAACACAACTCCTTAAATTTTCATATATTGCCTTCTTCCATTTTTGTGTGTCCCCCCCAGTCTTCTCCATTCTGGCCTTTCTATGGCTATGTAGGTTTATTAGCCACTTCACAAAATAAAGTTTTCTATGGGTGGGATAAGGTTACATACATTCTATAACTTTCTCTTGCAGGGTAGACGGAGCCCAGGTCTAAGACCTCATTTAGCATGTTAGTATCAACTGGAAGACCAAATCAATATATTGATGGGTGTTGCATCGTGCACTAACATGATTTAGATTTTCGCCAATTCCCTCAATAGGCTTTTAGGATTTGAGCGTGAAGAGAGCAGTATGTTTTAAGATTTTTCTTTTTCACCAGACAAGCGTGGAAGAGTATAAAGTTGTGCAATAAATTAAGATCATATTTATTGATGACATGCACAGTATAAATATAGCACTTAAGTGACACTTGACTCACAGATAAGTAATGATCTGTTTAACATGGAGATAAGAAAATAACTTACTACGGATATTGCATCGGCAAATGGACAATCTTTTTATTCCACTTTTTATGTTGATAGTACATTCTATTTTCCCAGTATTTAGTAACTTGCATCATGATTTACTGCCAAAGCTCTTGTTATAAATAGGTTCTGACATATTTATACATAAGTGTATGTTTTTTAGTTATTGCATACCACTGTAAAAAGGATCCCCTTTTTTGCTAAATTTTTCCCGATTCTTGGCAGTATCATTCCAGTTCTTATCAAATGGCTATATTATATCTTTATCTCTTATGATGAGTAATTATAACCTAGGGTCACATTCAGCATTTTAGTAGATGTATAGGTAGGTATGTACTTACTGTGCAAAAAAATGAGGTTATAAGGAAAATCCTTGTTTTTGCAGCGTGTCAAAGAATTACTATCAGATGTTACAATGTCATAATTTGAATAAATTATACTTGGTTAATAAATTGTTGATATACTTTTGATATAGCATATTGGGGGACATGGGACATATAATTGGGTTAAAAAAAAGTTTAAGAACCCAAAAGCTACATGTTGCCATAACCACATACAGATTATAACAATAACATGAGCTTTATGACTTTCACTAGCAGAATAATAATTGTCCCAAAAAGCCAAGCTGTACTCTTGCCTAGAAAGTTTCCAAAATCTAGAAATTTTTACTACTAATTGACCTGAATACTTTTGATACTAAACAAATAAAAATTGCTTTATCTTTAGAGTTAGAAAACAAAAGACAATGTATTCCAAATACAAACTGTCTAATTTCACAAAGTAGGTCATATTTTTTGAGTTATATTTTGAGAATAAAAATTTCTATGAAAAATAATTCTAAATTTGATTTTTAATTATTTGAGTTAGTAAACCTTTTTTAACCTTGTGTATTGTAGCTGGTTAATGAGAAAAGCGATGGTAATTGCATTCTCAGTAGTTAAAAGACCGAGTTCACTGAACTTTTTTACCTGCTATTAGGAAAATATAGAGACTGAATAATGACAATTTAATACGTACAATTTACTAATACACAGGCAATAGTCTTTTGGCAAGTAAATTTCGGTTCCAAATATATGATTAATCAGCTGTGTATTCGTTTATTTAAAACACGCCGAGGTCCGCCAAATTGTTTCATGACCCAGTAAAAAAATAAGTCATATAAGTACTCACTTGAATGCAGTTACTCTCAGCCAAACAATTGTTTAGTAATTTTCTTGAATGAAAATGTTTTTCACGTTATACTCTGGCACTTCGCACATCAATGTTTATGTTTTAAAAATTGTATAAAATGTCCACATACACAAATACTCTGTCAGTCTTCTAGATACGATAATATCTTTAGGAAAACACGAAATATATCAAAAAACTCTCAACTCTCAACGTGTGTCGTAGGATATAACTCAACGATACTATATTTTATAATAGATACATAAAAGATAAGCATCCAAGACCCAGGCCAGTCTGATAAAAATCGTCATGACCAGCCGGCCTATTTGCTCAGAGTACGTTTTGATAGTCACTTCAATATACATTCCGGGTTTCATATGATTGACTATTTTCATTTAAGATATGTATATAAAACGTAATGTATTTTGAAATGACTATCAAAACGTACACTGAGTTAGCAAATAGGCCAGCTGGCCGGGGATCGAACCCTGCGATTCAAAGGCACTTGCAGTACCACTAAGCTACAGAGGTCGCTTTAAGGCAATTTACATACATATTATCACGTCATTATCCCTTACGGGGTAGACAGAGACCAAGGTCTTGAGACCAAAAGGCCACTTTTAGCGTGTTGGTGGGCGTAACGGTGGGAAACGGAATCAAAATAGCGATGGGCAGGGGTTGGAATACCGGTAAAAATCCATTACCGGTACCTCTATAAAACGACAGTACCGGTAATTGGTTTGGTACCGGTACATTTGGTAACGGTAAAAATCAAGTACCGGTACCTCTATAATACAACGGTACCGGTAATTGGATTGGTACCGGTACCTCAATAAAACGACGGTACCGGTAATTGAAAGAAGTACCTGTACCAAATACCGGTAAACAGTACCGGTACTTAGTACCGGTACTCGTATTGGGAATTATCATTTCGTTAATGTGTGTCGTTGCCGTGTTGTGCATGTGCGGCGTGAGGCGGGGGCCCACAATAGGGCGGCACTTTTACAGTCGAGCGAGTCCCATGCGGTAGACGGCAACAATGCGTAGGTACCAGTAAAATTCACGCAATTTTAATACCGTTAAAATTTGACAGAATAGAGGTACCGGTACTTACCGGTACTTATAATGTGAATTTGGTACCGGTAACAAGTAGCGGTAAAATTACCGTTAACTGTTAACAATATTATTACCGTTAAATACTAGATTACCGGTACCTCATATTACCGTTAAAATTTTAACAGAATAGTAATACCGGTACTTACCGGTACTTATAATGGGAATTTGGTACCGGTAACAAGCCCTGGCGATGGGTTATTTTCGCCCAATTTTTGCTTGCCTATTTTCCCTTTGACCGACTTCTAAGGTCCCTTGACCGACTTCTACGGTCTGCTCGGGAAGAGAAGCAGCTGGCACATTCTATCAACTAACTTACTAGCAACTAACTTAGCTACCAACGTACCCGATACAAAGATCCTGATACTATTTCCAATCATTTTAACCACAATCTATACAAATATTATAAAGCTGAAGAGTTTGTTTGTTTGAACGCGCTAATCTCAGGAACTACTAGTTCAAATTGGAAAATTCTTGTTGTATTGGATATTCCATTTATTGAGGAAGGCTTTAGGCTATAAAACATCTAACGCGCCGACCAATAAGAGCGAAGCATCAATAAAAAATTTTTTGAAAACGGGGGAAAATTATTCATCTATACTGATTTATCATAATAACAGAAATTTCCGCGGACGAAGTCGCGGGCAACAGCTAGTGATGTGATAAAAGAAAGGTTTTTTAATGTTTTGATCCAACACTGCAGAAACTTAATAATAAGCATTGGATCAAAGTCATCAATACAAGAATGGAATTCAAATGCAAACTTGTGTAATACAAAGCCATTATGACGTCATTAACGTACTGTCAAACAAACAGGTTAATAAGCAGTATCATTATTAGACGAGGTTATGGCACTGTTCATTTAGCAGACCAACTTTGGACAACTAAGGTGTACGTTTTAAATGACACTCCAAAATACATTGCCGCTTTCGTATGATTGACTATTTTTATTAAAGACAAGCTTTCGCTCGCGTCAACGTTAATCCCTCGGGAATAGTACTTTTCCCGGAATAAAAGGTAGCCTATGTCCTTCTCCGTACTCCAGAGAACTAATTTGCAAAATTTCATGATAATCGGTTCAGTAGTTACGGCGTGACAGCGTAACAAACAAACTAACTCACTTTCGCATTATAATATTAGTTAGGATTTATAAACCGTAATGGGTGGTGAAGTGACCGTCAAAAGGTTCCCTTGCGGGTTCCCAAGATACAGGGTCTCCCAAGTTTGGGAATCGATGTTAATTCTATGACTGTATTTTTCTGGCAATAAATGCATTTTTTTTATTTAAACGGAAAGGTGCTGCGTTCTGACGCGAGCTAAATTACACCGTATATCTATCTATATTGATTTGATATATCTTTGAATACCTTTGCAAAGTTAGTTAAGTTACCTAGTTACCTTTCAGGTGAGATGGGAAACAAATGCCTAATCCAACAGATAGTAAAAAAAAATGCGACTTCTGTACGTAATACTCGAACTTATTCTATGATTCTACTAGATTTCAATTATAAAGTTATTTAATATAATCTATCTAATAATAAGAAAAAAATATACATACTGAAGCGCTAATAATGCCCACGCTATTGAATAAATAAAAAAAAATATATATATTTTAAGGGCTCTGAAATGCTTTAGTAACAAAAAGTAATAGACAATTCAATTCAATTTAACCCCAAAAAGTTGATAATTCGAAATTTTGCAGTCAAAGACCATTTTAAGAAGGCCAATACATTTTGAACTATAAAAAAGTCTATGTAATTTTTCAATAAGTTCTGTCTTGCAAGTCTGCTTGCAAGCTGTAAACTCCTAGACGGAGTTTTAAGTTGAAGTTCGAAACGCCCACTTTAAATGGACCCATAGAAAAGTCGATTCTTTATACATTTTCAGGGCAAACGGGTGTCAAAGACTTCTGGTTCGTGGGTCCTAGACGAGTAATAAATCAGTGATCAGTGCCCGCCCCTCGGCGAACTACCATTAAAGGTGATTAAAGCGAGCCAGGATGGACCAAATTATACGGTCTGGGTTTGGGCAGCCACAAAAATGTGGTGCGGTCATTATCCCGAAGTGTGGGGCCGCGCACGTGCTCACCATGGCCATTTTACGCGGTGGATGATGAAATATTCTATGGGTTGTAGTATCAATTTGAAAATCTATGATTTCACTTACCTTTTATATGTAGGTACTAGCTGTTGCCCGCCACTTCGTCAGCGGCAATTTTTGTTTTTTTTATTAGTATAGATGAATAATTTTCCCCGGTTTTCGAAACATTTTTTATTGATGCTTCGCTCTTATTTGTCGCAGCGTGATGTTTTATAGCCTAAAGCCTTACTCAATAAAAGGACTATCCAACGCAATAAGAATTTTTCAATTTGAACCAGAAGTTCCGGAGATTAGCGCGTTCAAACAAACAAATTCTTCAGCTTTATAATATTAGTATAGATGCCGATTAGAGTTTACTATGGAGTTAACGCAAGCAAGTATTTTTTTTTACTAAATGTTGGATTAGTCATTTATCTCCCATCTCACCTGATGATAAGTGACGATGAAGACGAGGATGTTACATGCCTATCCAAAGATACCCATTTATTCTACTTTTAAATGTCCCGGGACTATACTTGTTTGGGAATATAGACGCACGCAGTTCATTCCACACCTTAGCTACTCGAACCAAAAAGGAACTGTCAAAGCGTTTAGTTCGACTCTTTGGTATTCCAACGATAAAAGGGTGAAATTTCTGTCTGCGCCTCAAAGTCAAAGTCAAAGTCAAAGTCAAAGATTTTTATTCAAAATTGGATACATGTATCTCTTTTTGAACGTCATATTTTTATTTCTTATATATTTTTTTATATATGCAAAATTGAAATACTACTAGCGTTTCGGAACGACCACTGGTGAGAAGAATACGCCGAAAGAAACTCAATCCAGCCTTGGTCCCTACGTGCCTGAAGGGGCTCTGAATACATTGTTAACATTAAATACAATTTTTCATACTATAGATTAATTTTAACATTTAATAATTGTTAACATTAAATAAATTTATATAAATTTCTACGCATTTTTATCAGTAATATAATCATCAATGCAGTAATAAGCCTTTTTTATTAACTGGTTTTTTACAATCGTTTTGAACTTAAGTAAAGGCAGACCTAATATTTCTGCAGGAATTTTATTATAGAAGCGTACTCCTAAACCCAAAAATGAATTCATAGTTTTCTGCAATCGCAATACTGGTGTAGCTAATTTATTTTTATTTCTCGTGTTTCGGTCATGGATATCACTATTTTTCTTATATAAATCAAGATTATAGCGCACAAACATAATATTCGCAAATATGTACTGAGAAGGTAAAGTTAAAATATTTATATCTTTAAACAATTCTCTAAGAGATTCTCTAGCACCAAGTTTATATATAGATCTAATAGCGCGTTTCTGCAGGACAAATATGGTGTTTACTTCTGCAGCGTTACCCCATAGTAAAATCGCATAAGACATAACACTATGAAAGTAACTGAAATATACCAAACGCGCAGTATCAACATCAGTCAGTTGTCTAATCCTCGTAGTCCGATGGAGGAATGGTGAGGGTTCAACTAGCTCAAAGAGCTCCAAAATTGATCCTATAAAATACCGATATGCAAGCGACTTTACGGCGATGCTCCAGGGATTGCATTTCCTATTTGAGACCAAGTGGTACTTGACATGATCGGGCGCAAATCGGGTTACGACACCAGAGTTTTTGATGTACATTGCGGCTTCTATATGCTTTTTTTGTTTATTATTCGTGTGTGTAATTGGCCAGCAATGGTGTAAATTTTTCAAGCTACCTCCAGGCATTTGGCATAGCTAAACGACTGCCATCAATGATGACAGCTGGGACCAACGGCTTAACGTGCCTTCCGCAAAACAGAGGAGCTTGAGATATATTATATGCCACTTGCGGTCATCCATCCCAGTCGGGACCACGCCCCGGGTTGCTTAATATGCGAATGCGTAAGCGCTAATTACGCTCACACCCTCTAGGTCATCAGGCTCCTCTATATGCTAAGTATTTATAATTGAACTACGTTAGTACTATTACTTATTCTGTAATTGAACGCATAAAAGCGATATTAAATACCGAATCGCCGTCGTTTGCAGCTTTTAGTATGCGTCCCTCAGATGTAAGTTTGTTCAGATGAAGCAATTTGCCCCTGAGACAACAAAGAGATGGTAGGTACCTACCTACCTAACGTAGCTATATCAAACACGTTTCTCCTCAACTCCCTTTAATAACAATACTACGTAGCAGAATAAGTGTACAAATAAATGTCTCACTATATTTGTATTTACATTAATAATAGCACTCAGATATCGTACAGATTACCCAAGTAGGTACTTGAGTAGTCTTTGAAGACAATCAGTCTGACTGTGCTTTTTGTTTATCGCGTGTGTAAGTGGCCAATACTGGTTTCAGATTTTTCAAGCTGCCTAAAGGCATCTGGCATGGCTTAACGACTGGCTCATTGATGACAACCAGGACCAACGGCTTAACCTGCCTTCCGAAGCTGGGAGGAGCCCGAGATATTTTTTATGCCACTTGCGGTCACCCATCCTAGTGGGGACTGCGGCCGGGGTTGCTTAACATGCGATAGGATAGGTAAATGGTGTTCATCAATCATGCAATCCAGATTTCATCAACTGATAAATATATTAGGAACTAGCTTTCGCCCGCGGCTCCGCCCGCGTCAATGTCGATCCCTCGGGAATAGTTCTTTTTCCCGGTATAATATAAGGCCTATGTCCTTCTGCGTACTCCAGAGAACTTGTATGCAAAATTTCATGATGATCGGTTCAGTAGTTACGGCGTGAAAGCGTAACAAACAAACAAACAAATAAACAAACAAACAAACTCACTTTCGCATTTATAATATTAGTAAGGATAAGCGTGATGAATATGGCAATATCCTCCCATGGAACAAAGAATACTTGGGAAAGGCCTTTGTCCAGCAGTGGACTTCTTAATGCTGGAGTGATGAAAATAATGATGAAATTTTGTACATCGGTCTTCTGTGCCCAATCACAAAAATGACTAATCTCTCCACTGCTATCGCTTTAAAATAATTGGAAGGAAATTGTAGGTTTATTATGAGCCTTCTTTAGGACACAACTCCTTAAAATTTCATATATTGCCTTCTTCCATTTTTGTGTGTCCCCCCCAGTCTTCTCCATTCTGGCCTTTCTATGGCTATGTAGGTTTATTAGCCACTTCACAAAATAAAGTTTTCTATGGGTGGGATAAGGTTACATACATTCTATAACTTTCTCTTGCAGGGTAGACGGAGCCCAGGTCTAAGACCTCATTTAGCATGTTAGTATCAACTGGAAGACCAAATCAATATATTGATGGGTGTTGCATCGTGCACTAACATGATTTAGATTTTCGCCAATTCCCTCAATAGGCTTTTAGGATTTGAGCGTGAAGAGAGCAGTATGTTTTAAGATTTTTCTTTTTCACCAGACAAGCGTGGAAGAGTATAAAATTGTGCAATAAATTAAGATCATATTTATTGATGACATGCACAGTATAAATATAGCACTTAAGTGACACTTGACTCACAGATAAGTAATGATCTGTTTAACATGGAGATAAGAAAATAACTTACTACGGATATTGCATCGGCAAATGGACAATCTTTTTATTCCACTTTTTATGTTGATAGTACATTCTATTTTCCCAGTATTTAGTAACTTGCATCATGATTTACTGCCAAAGCTCTTGTTATAAATAGGTTCTGACATATTTATACATAAGTGTATGTTTTTTAGTTATTGCATACCACTGTAAAAAGGATCCCCTTTTTTGCTAAATTTTTCCCGATTCTTGGCAGTATCATTCCAGTTCTTATCAAATGGCTATATTATATCTTTATCTCTTATGATGAGTAATTATAACCTAGGGTCACATTCAGCATTTTAGTAGATGTATAGGTAGGTATGTACTTACTGTGCAAAAAAATGAGGTTATAAGGAAAATCCTTGTTTTTGCAGCGTGTCAAAGAATTACTATCAGATGTTACAATGTCATAATTTGAATAAATTATACTTGGTTAATAAATTGTTGATATACTTTTGATATAGCATATTGGGGGACATGGGACATATAATTGGGTTAAAAAAAGTTTAAGAACCCAAAAGCTACATGTTGCCATAACCACATACAGATTATAACAATAACATGAGCTTTATGACTTTCACTAGCAGAATAATAATTGTCCCAAAAAGCCAAGCTGTACTCTTGCCTAGAAAGTTTCCAAAATCTAGAAATTTTACTACTAATTGACCTGAATACTTTTGATACTAAACAAATAAAAATTGCTTTATCTTTAGAGTTAGAAAACAAAAGACAATGTATTCCAAATACAAACTGTCTAATTTCACAAAGTAGGTCATATTTTTTGAGTTATATTTTGAGAATAAAAATTTCTATGAAAAATAATTCTAAATTTGATTTTTAATTATTTGAGTTAGTAAACCTTTTTTAACCTTGTGTATTGTAGCTGGTTAATGAGAAAAGCGATGGTAATTGCATTCTCAGTAGTTAAAAGACCGAGTTCACTGAACTTTTTTACCTGCTATTAGGAAAATATAGAGACTGAATAATGACAATTTAATACGTACAATTTACTAATACACAGGCAATAGTCTTTTGGCAAGTAAATTTCGGTTCCAAATATATGATTAATCAGCTGTGTATTCGTTTATTTAAAACACGCCGAGGTCCGCCAAATTGTTTCATGACCCAGTAAAAAAATAAGTCATATAAGTACTCACTTGAATGCAGTTACTCTCAGCCAAACAATTGTTTAGTAATTTTCTTGAATGAAAATGTTTTTCACGTTATACTCTGGCACGTCGCACTTCAATGTTTATGTTTTAAAAATTGTATAAAATGTCCACATACACAAATATTCTGTCAGTCTTCTAGATACGATAATATCTTTAGGAAAACACGAAATATATCAAAAAACACAACAACAGCAAAACGCAACGATACGTCGTCAAAGAAAAGTAGACAGTCGCACGGCTGATTCGTCTCTCACAATAATTTTGTACTTGTATGTACTGAATAACATTGTTTAGTGATGCTCGACAGAGATAACAATATGATAATAGGAAGATTTATATGATGCGAGAAAGAGACAGCTCCATGTCAGCGCTTGCGGCCTATTTTTCATTGAATTGACACTTGGCGCGTTGACGCCATCTTGTCTCAATGTTGCCGTTATAAAATATAAACACACGTTCCGTTATGCAAATATTGAGCACCATGAAAATTATTTCATATAAAATTATTTATTTTTGTTTTATATTCAAAATCATTCTAATTACATAGGTATGTTCTTTAATATTTATTTTGATTATATTACTTGCAATGTTACGTTGTAAATAATGTGCACTTGAATTTTGGGTTGTGTATTGCCATAAAAATCTCTTTCACCAACATTTTAAAATAGAAGTAATAATCATGTAAGTAGGTAGGTAATATGTAAAAGTAAATATTGAAGTTTCAAGTTAAATAAAGTAGCTGGGCGAAAGCGACTTGACCTTACTATTTTGTGTACGACATAGGCTGATGTGGGCTGAAAATGATACTGAATGGAAGAGACCGCCCCAGTACGACTCAATAGGAATAACTTTAGGTATAAAAAAAAACGTTGACTAACGAACGTTCGTATTTATTTGTTAACGATGTAGACTAGTATAATGAAACCAAGATGCACATATGGCGAGATGGTAGGCATAGTAAGTAGGTATAAAGCATGGATGAATGTTAGGTACATTGATAAATAGGCATTGATGAAAATGGAATACAAAATAGTAATGTATGGAGCTGTGCTGAACTTCTTGATCTCACTTTTCGCATATTCCCTTTATCGACTTTTACGATCTGAATACCGGAACAAAAGCAGCTGAGCCATTCTACATTTTTCTTTTCTACCAGACCAACATGGAAGCGCTTTACCTGTAATGTAAATTTAGACACTATAGTATATAGAAATAGAGCTTACGTTGTCGTGAAAGCTATGGGAGTTGCTACGGCTGGAACAAATAGTGACGCGGACGTGGCTCGCAGACCAAGAACCAGTTGCCGCTACCTGTGCAACCGAAATTCCATGAAAGACGAATGCTTCGGGAAGCTATTACTGCATGACGTATTAAATAATATGCTAACTTTTTACAAGGTCAGATTTTATCTGAAAAAACATTATGGAAAAAAGTAGGGTAATACGAGGAGTAAAACTGGCCACTTAAACGTTTTGTCCACTTCAATATTGTTTTTATCATAATAGTATAAGTCAAAAGAAAATAATTTCGAACAGTCTAGGAATTTTAAGAAACTCATTTCCTTATTTCCACGATTTATCAAAGCTTTCATTCATTAACTTGAATTGTAAATTTTCTGAAAGTAACGTCATTTTTATGACCGCTTTTCTTTTATTAGAATAACAGAAAAATTATATTATATGTAAGTAACTTTATGTCATATAATAATATATCTAATAATAAAAAATAATTGGTTGCCTATAAAGTCGGTTCGGTTTACGGACGATACACGTGATAACGGCGAAAGAGATATAGATGCGTCACAAGCCGAACGCTTAGGCTGATCGTGCCTCTCTATCGCTTAATCCGATTCCGCGCTCTCGCTTGCACACGGAACGTGACACATTTTCGTGCGTGCAACCGGCGTTCATCAATTTATAAGACGTTAATATCACGTCAAAAAACTAATTCTTTTTTAAAGAAAATCTACCAACATAAATTGGGTTAAATCAGGGTTATCAAACGTGGATTCTCGGACGACGTTACAAAATGTGGAATTTATTTATTGAGTACCTACCTACCTATGTTAATCCTTTTGTTTTACAGTTCCTTTCAATGAGAGCCAAACGGAACCATATTACAAAACCGCCAATGCGTCCGTCTGTCAGTCACAGGGCTGTTATCTATGGAAATGAAAAATATTCTTGGCGTCAGTGTTAGTGGAGCATATGATGAATGATTCAGTTGTATTCTTATGTCTTTATGTAGTAATTTAGTCGTCACGCAGTCGTAATAAAACACAGGCACTAATTTTAGCACAGTATAGTAAACAGTTCAGTGTCCTTATTAAGAATAGCAGTGCCTTTTGTTATTATTGTAGGCCATCTGTCATTATTTCCGTTAGGATCCACAGAATAAATAGATTACGGCACCACTTGACGTAGAATCTGTATATTATGATCATTTTAGTACAAATTATTATTCAATAATCAATCACAGAGTAGGTAACACAAAAGCACCGCGCCAACACTAAAACATAACCTATATTTCTGCAGTCGGGTACCGCGCCTCCTAAAGCATTCACTGCTATCACAGACAATATCCTTGTCTGTGTGTGACTGCTGCAGTGAGGTTGATCAAAAATTTAAAATCATCGGACATATATCATAACCTGTTTCATTCTTAGCACAGTCGGTTACCGCACGTCCCGTAGTATTCACTGCTATCAATACCCACGTGCTCGTGGAAAAACGAGGCTGAGAAAAAAATTCTATTAAAAATACTTACATAACGTGTTAAGAGGCTTAGACCAGCGGAACTATCATTACCACCTACCACGATTATTTTATTATTATATTCCTAAATTAGATCAAATCAAAAAATCTAATTTTAGTTTCAAGTGCTACTTTGCGGATGTCAAAGCTATATTTACTTTGAGACAATTTACTTTGCGTGCTTCCGCCAACAGTGGTGGGAAGTAAATCTAATTCAGACATTCTGTACTTAGTACGGTAGTAGTAAATTAATTGTAGAATTTTTGTTATTATATACCTACATGGAGAATTCCCGGCCATTAATTACCGGCAAAAGTGGCCACTTTATGATAGCCGACTTTATGAAAGGGCGGTACGAAGTACAGAATTCGATTTTTTTTTTGATTTGTTCGAATTTAGATCTTTCAGTGGGCTATGAGGTTATTACTATACGTCCCGAGCATCGGAGTCAATACTTACATCTCGTGGAAATAAGAGGTTTAAAATTAAAAATTATCAACTTTAACGTCATCTGCACAGTCGGCTATGGGGTTATGACGCGTCCCGAAGCATTCGCCGCGGTCAATACACCGAGGTTACTCGTTGACTGCACTCGGGATGAAGGGTACAGATTATGTATGAATCGCTTACGTGCGCTACCAGTTACAGAATCTATTGCCATGTGAATTATAGATAATCTTTTATAAAAAAAATTTTTTCAATCAAACTACTGAACCGATAATGATGAAATTTAAATGGGACTAACAAATGCATCTGTAAACCTGTAGTTTTTTTTTAAATCGCGTCATAAATGATGAAGTTATGAGGTAACAAACAATTAAAAATCAATACAAACGAATTGATAACCTCTTGTTCGAGTTCTTTTTTTACTTTGTACTGTGTATATTTCTCAAATAAAAAAAGAAAAAAATAATTCATTCATTCATTCATTCATTCATTCATTCATTCATTCATTCATTCTTGGCGGGAATTTCGACGGACTGCACGGTTTTTGTTTTGGATTGTTTTGCAAATTGTCTCTAGTTTTACTATTGTGTCTCGATACGGACAGGAAAAGGGTTAAATAATCTTACTGTAAAACTAGTCCTGCCGCCGTAGATGAATTTTATCATATATTTTACATACATATATCATCATCATCATCATTACTCCGCGAACAGTCCACTACTGGACAAAGGCCTCTCCCAAAGTAATTTCGTTTAATGGGAGGATATGGCCATACTCACTACGCTTAGCAGGCGGGTTGGCGAGCGCAGTATGTTTGGCTTCTTGTGCTTCTGGTGCTGCTGCCCATCGGAAGGATAGGATTTTTTTGGATTTGGGAAGAAAGTAAAGGTATTAGGAAACTACTCACTCGGAGGAATGGAATAGAATAGAATAGAATAGAATAGAATAATTTATTTACATTACTTACAAAGATCTTAAGTCAAATGTAACCAACCTGCATGCAGGTGTGCAAATATTAATAACAATAATATGTACCTACACTTCAATTATACTCTAGCATATACTATACAATCACAAATTTAGATGTGTTAAGATTTATTTTTTGTTTTATTTGATAATTAATTATATTCATTACATAATTCTTTCCATTAAGAGCCCGCCATATGCCAGGCGGCGTGGCGATACAAACGCGGATGGTCTAAACGCGTTGGCTACTTTGGATATTTTCGTTTTTTAGGAATATTCAAGGGTTATTCGAAAAAGAAAAACATATGATGGCTGCCTTATCTATAATGCAATAATAATCAAAAGTTTCAAGGTTAATTTTAATGTATTTGGTGAATAATGCTGTATACCGAGTAAATTAGACGTGATTTGGAGGCAACTTTGCAATTTTTTTTTATCGAGAAAATTTAACGCAATCGTGTTTTTGAGTCATATAGTTACCAGAGTTAGTCCTGAACTTTGCTGCATTTTTATTTCAACTTGAGTATTTAATTATTATTGATATAACAGTCAATCATGCAAAGCAGTGTGAGGTAGTACGGGCCCTTAATGATTTAATGGTGGAAAGTAAGCAGCAGTTCGGGAGACCGGGCGCGTGTACCCGATGCCATACAATCAACCACCGGACAGGCAGTTGAGCTTGACACCCCTGAACATACATATACATACATATCTACTACGAGGATTTATTAACAATTTTATCATAAGTATTATGAACATTTATCCTTACTAATATTATAAATTACTAATATTATAAATGCGAAAGTGAGTTTGTTTGTTTTTTTATTTGTTTGTTTGTTTGTTACGCTTTCACGCCGTAACTACTGAACCAATCATCATGAAATTTTGCATACAAGTTCTCTAGAGTACGGAGAAGGACATAGGCTACCTTTTATCCCGGGAAAAAGTACTATTCCCGAGGGATCGACATTTACGCGGGCGGAGCCGCGGGCGAAAACTAGTCTTTTATAATTTTAAAATTTAATTTTTTTACTTTGTGTACAACGTTATTTTTCTTTTGTAATTGTTACAAGCTTTTATTTTATTTTGTTATTTTATGTCTATCAATTAAAGCCTGAAACACAAGGTGTTTTTCACCTTAGCTCAGGAAAAACTTTGTTTGTACCTATTAATGTATGTTTATATTGTGATATGTTACCACCTAAGAAATTTAATAAAGATTTATTATTATTATTATTATTTATTATTCCTTTTTTTTTTCCGGCGGAATAGACAGAGCCTAGGTCTATAAGACTGACACAATCAAAAAGTGTTAGTTGCTAGGTGCGATGCCTGTCAAAATGAAGTACAAAAAATCTGTGAAAATTAAGCACACGTATTTGCCGCACCGGGAATCGAACCCGCGGTTCCACCGTGTTGCAAGCTCGCAGGCTGGCGTGTTAACCACTGTACCACGGAGGCTGTCATGTGCGATCGCCGAGTTTATGCCAAAACAATGTCGAGAAGATTTGTTTGTTTTGTTTTTTTTTATTGGAACCAATGAGATAAAATTATGGAACAGAGATTATAGGTACTTATTATAGGTATAAGTAAGCAGCTAGGAGTGTCAACTTATCATATCTTCATTAATTTTGTTACTTGAAGTACTTACTTCTTCCATGCTGGTCTGAGAAAAAAGAAAAAACGTAGAATGTGCCAGCTGCAGATCGTACAAGTCGATCGAGGGATTGGGCTGAAATCTGCGGAATCATGACAATAGGCGATGCGGCTAGCAACCCATCGCTATTTTGATTCCGTTTTCCATCTACACGCCCTCCAACATGCTAAATATGGCCATAAGGTATTATAGACCTAGGCTCTGTCTACCACGCAAGGGAAAAATACGTGATATGTATGTATGTTGTTACCGAAGCGGTTTATGAGTATGTCCTTCGAATTCGTGATGTCCAGTCTGTAATTCGGATGATGAAGCTATGTTTTGAATGGAGGCCAGTGGACCACGCCTGCCTTAATAGGCTTAATTAACGCATTGTGCTAGTCCAGGAGACCGGACAAGTTTTTACGAATGTTTCGACGGTTTTTACGGCCAGTTTGCCTGACGCCAAACCTCCTTTAGTGTCTCTAGAACCTTTGACAAAGACCATGTCAAATAAAATGCAGGTATTTGCCCGTGCTGGGAATCGAACCCGATGCCCTTTAGCTTGCGTATTACCAACTAAGCTATGGAGGCAATCATTTTGAGGGTACAATTGACTCCTTCAGCTTGGTATTACTATAGATACTATAGATATATAGACTAGCTCCGTGGCGCAGCGGTCAACACGCCAGCCTGCGACACGGAGTGACCGGGTTCGATCCCCGGCCTGGTCAAGATGGAAAATGATCTTTTTCAGATTGGCCTGGGTCTTGGATGTGTATCTATATGTATATGTATCCTTACTAATATTATAAATACGAAAGTGAGTTTGTTTGTTTGTTTATTTGTTTGTTTGTTTCTTACGCTTTCACGCCGTAACTACTGAACCGATCATCATATGAAATTTTGCATACAAGTTCTCTGGAGTGCGGAGAAGGACATAGGCTACCTTTTATCCCGGAAAAAAGTACTATTCCCGGGGGATCGACATTGACGCGGGCGGAGCGGCAGGCGAAAGCTAGTTTGTTATAAAATATAGTATCGTTGAGTTAGTATCCCATAACACAAGTTTCGAACTTTCTTTGGGGCTAGTTCAATCTGTGTGATTTGTCCGTATATATTTATTTATTTATTACTCTTTCCATATACAAATACGACCAGTGGTGTAACTACAGGGTGGCTTCCTTGCAACATACCATGAGAGGGGGGGGGGGGGGGGGGGTTAAATGGGGTAAGGCCATTCGCTTAACTCAATCTCTCATGGGGCCCCATTGAATATGAGTTTGCCCCTCGGGCACCAGATTGTATAGTCACGCCACTGAATATGGCCTGAATAATCAAGTACTACAGACACGAAAACAGATGACTCACCATCTCCGCTCCTGAAACAGTTGGCTGGTGATAATTATATCATCTTACATCTTTATCTTTGCTGGGTGCTGATGTCTGTTTGCCGTTTCCATTGGCACGTCATATTTCGAATCAATGGAAAAAGTGGCGGAGTCTAGGGCAAGTGATGATTGTAGAAATATTAACAATCACTGTGACCTAAAGCGAGTCGTTTGTGATGAGGTAAGTAAGTAAAACAAGCTTATGTTATTATATTTTTAATGTATATTTAACGGCAAACGAGCAGTCGAGCCACCTGATGGAAAGTATTGATATATGACATTTTTGGAGACCCAAGTGTGAAGGATTTGGATGTGGACTTTACTCCTGTGGCGGGCGGTGCGGTGGTAGGAAGGGGACGGTGGAATGAATTCAAAAAGTTCTTCAGTTATTTATATAAATATAGATAATCGTTTTTATACTAAAACTATTTTTTTTTATATTATAGAATGCGAAAGTGTGTTTGTTTGTTACGCTTTCTCGTTGTAACTACTGAACCGATCATCATGAAATTTTGCATACACTTTATCTGGGGTACGGTGAAGGACATAGGATACATTTTATCCCGGTAAAACATTGACGCGGGCGGAGCCGCAGGTGGAAGCTATATATTCAAAAACACTCTTGGTTTCCGTTTGAAAAATCGTTGTTATTAACAATACAATGTTACAATTGAAAAAGGTCGAACAGGTATTTAATAAATTACTAAAATTGGCTTCCTTGTACATAAGTTACATTTTACCTACAACTAACATTTCTAACGTACTATCTTATTACATAATGGTCTAACATTTGAATGGTATAATCCTTATATCAGTCTTAAATATATATTTTTTTAATATATAGACAGACAGTCCTGTCTTTTTTTATTTTTAATTAAAATGACTTTCACTATAAAACTACTAACAAGAGCAGTCTTGACTCTTGCCACCTAGCTCTTGGACTACAACATTTGGCACGCGTTAATTAAATCACTACAACGTCTTTATTTTGGCTTGTTTGTCTGTTCGCGAATGATAACTGCTAAACGCCTTAATACATTCTCGTCTTTAGGTCAATCGATTAGCAATCGCCTATTCTGATTTTATCAAATAGCTACTTACGTTGAATTATACTTTGGTAACTCTAAACTTTTTTTTTGTAATGACTATGTAGCTAGCTCCAAGTGAGCTTTCGCTACGACAGAGTGTCCTCAGCCTATATCGCCAACATCACCAAAGGGCCCCCAGGAGGGACGGACCTCGGCTTTGGGCGTTGCCTGTGTGCGCAAGGCTTGGAGAGACAGCAAACTCTCATATTGCCTGATGGGCCGCGTATACGTACATGCATAGCCTGAAGGGCCAGTCTGAGAAACTGTTACCTTTGACACAGAATTAATATAAAAGTACTAACGTACAGAACGGAAACTCGCAGCGTTCCCCGCACTATGGCGGCCCCGCACCTCTCCCTTGTTTTCGGGTGTTTTTGTTTGCTTTGAAAAATGCGGTTACTAAGTTACCAAGCATTAATAAGGTTAAAATTCCATACAAAAAAAAAAGGAACGAGTTACAGAATAAAAATGTTGCAAATTTTGATTTCCCGCAATTTGTCCCAATTGGGCCGTAGGCAAGGGGGACGAGTTGTGGGACTTATTAGAGCATAGCCACTCGCTGAAAGCAAACTTTCATGCGCCCCATTGTTTGAGTTTGCCCCGGGCCCCAGATGGCATAAATACGTCCCTGCAGGCATTTTAATTTTAAGCTTCGTTAATGACGTCAGCATAGTCGTCGTAAACTTTCTTGCGTTTATACAAGAGAGTCTCATCTTGGCAGCTAAGGCTACCGTTTGCTGTCCGTTTCAACTCATCGTAGAGATGCTTGAACAACTCCCTGGAAAGGAACATCATTTTAATTGAAAAAAAATTACATCGTTCCAAATTCAAACTCTTTCAAATGTTAATTAGTAGGTTTTATAAGTTACTCCGTTGTACCAGCGCAGAAATCAAATTTTGCATGGCTCGAAAATATCCGTCCGCTATTGGCTGATGAGTACGCGCCATGTTTGACGTTCGCTGCAGCCATAACTATTTAGTAATCTGTGCTGCAGCGCCGCGCATTACAAGTATTATGAGTGAATTATCACGAGTCCTGTTGTTTTTGGATTTCAACTCTTATGTAGTAGCTATGAGTTGGTTATTTCACTGATATGATAGTTTTACTCAGTTTTATTCGGCGGTAGGTTTTACTATTCTGCGTCGCTGAATCCGATATGCGACTTATAAAAGTACCGTACTCTGTACCTACTTTTGCTGCACACAGGTAATGTAAAAAGTTGGCGTCACTTATGACATTCTCCGCGCCCGGTCCATATTATTCCTAGCTTCATGTTGTCTGCAGGACATGCTAAATTTTAACATTTACTTCTCGAAAAGGAGATTCATCCAACTGCCACATTCAGGAAAAAACTTACTCAAACATGAATCCCGGCATATTCTTAGCCAAATAGTACAGGAACAGCCAGTCAGCGAAGTTGCACTTCTTGGTGACGTAGCTCACGACTTCCAGGTCCAGGTTCCCTCGAGTCACTCTCTTGTACATCAGCTGAGTGAATTTTGGTTCGCGGTACAGGATGAAAGATATGAGACGCCAGACCAGAGCTGTACAGGTATTTAAAAAAAAATGCTGTCTTTAAAGTCGGTTTACGGACGATAATTTTACGTCATCATCATTTCGAGTAGGTGTCACGGTCAATCGACCATGCCAAAACCCTGGTGTCAGAGTTCTTCGGAACCGCCTCTCGGCCTCTGACGTGGTTCCTTTAACGACTACCAGATGGCAGC
This sequence comes from Elegia similella, assembly GCA_947532085.1. NCBI lineage: Eukaryota > Metazoa > Arthropoda > Insecta > Lepidoptera > Pyralidae > Elegia > Elegia similella. Next base: position 29,727,403 of record OX383927.1, on the reverse strand, counting down.
CGGGGCCACCGGCTTAACGTGCCTTCCGAAACACGGAATCATCTTTTTTATCAGACAATCAGGTGATTCAAGCCTGCAATGTCCTAACCAAACTGGAAACAACCAAACAAAGTATGCTTCCGGTGGAAATCGAACCCACGACCCCCGGGTCAACAGGCAAACGCCTTAACCACTGGACCACGGATGCTGTTATTTTATGTGATAACGGTGGAAGGAGATAGATGCGTCACAAGCCGAAAGCTTAGGCCGATCATGCCTCTCTATCGCTTGTTCCGCGCTCTTTCCTGCACACGGAACGTGACACATTTTCGTCTATCAGCCGGCGTTCGTAACGTCAAAAGATCGACAGCCCGAAAGTAAAACTGGCCATTGGCATATCGGACTCTGGTGTCATCGAGTGCTCAGTAAAAACAAGCTTTTTTTTTATAACGTCTGCTTTACTAAAAAAATTATAGCCAGTGTTACTCAGGGTGATGTGAGGATTCTAACAATACATACATCTTAATCCAGGAATTGTGGAATAAAGAAATTCACTTATTTACAACACGCCATATATGTACGTGTACCTCTCTTGCAAAACTCATACATATAATTTTTTTCCTCCTTGGATTAACAATTATTAAAATACTTAAAACCAAAGAAGACATTTCTTTAAATACGGAGAACTTTCGTATATACCTGAAATAATAAATGAAATGTAAAACCTAGCTCTGACGTGACCAGCAAGAGCAGGAATCCAGAACCGCTGGATCGCGTAGATCTTCTGAGTTTACCAGCCATCGCTGGAGAAATATAAAACTAACTGATTAAGAAAAGAGTGCTAACCCAGTACCGAAGCGATCAGTAGGATCAGGAACCAAAACCACAGGATCGCGTAGATCTTCTCGTAGAGGACGTTGAGTGACATGACACACAGCGTGTCGTACTTCATCAGGTCGCCGCTGGGCCCGTACTTGAGGAACTCGCATTTAGTCATCTGAGAAAGAGATAATAAAGCAATATGATTTTCAAAATTTGTACCTGGCGCCCATTTAATTTATAACTTTTGAAGTCAAAGATGAAAATAAATTATTATATATCGTCATAATTGTCCTTATCTTTTCTAGCATTGCTAGAAGCCATAACAGAGCTGGCGGTACACCGTAGATTCTGCTTAGTTTTCAGAATTAATTTCTTGAAAACTTGTTCTTAAAAAATCCAATATTAACAAATCTCCAACACCAATAGACCTGGCAGCTTAATTTTGCGGTAGAAATAAAGACAATTTGATTTATTTAACTAACTTACTTTGGGGCTCACACAGATTGAGCTCAATCTGTGTGATTTGTCCTTATATATTTATTTTAACTAAGACTTTATTGCAATCATCGTTATCTTTCTCGCCCTCTCCCTTTAGGGTCAGCTCTGCATGTCAATTCCCCCCATTTGTTCCTCTGTCTCTCATATCCAGTCTATTATACCCGTTTCATGTCCTACTCGGTCTTCCCCTACCCTATAGCCATTTACGTTCAGATGGACAATTTTCTTTGCCAGATATTCGGCATTACTTCTCATAACATGGCAATACCATGTCAAACGATTAAACTTTAATGCAATATTGGAGGCTAAACCCTTGTGATAATGAAGAGGGACAGTCTCTTATCTACCTAGATTGGGACCTAAACTAAGTTTTTAATACTTACTTTGGGAAACACAGACTCCAATGGGTTTAGAGCAGTCTTGTTTTCGGAGTCATACCATAGCCATTCGCTGCCCAACGTCAGGAACTTTCCATTCAAGAAAGAGTTGGTGATGCAGATTTGCAAGATCAGGTGCAGGAGGTTCAGCACCTCCATTGTAACCAAGCAGACTGACCAGGAGCGTGTTACTTGTAATCTGAAATAAGTGACTTATATACAAATTTATGGAAAAATCTTAATGAAGCAAAAGGTACCATGAGGTTACGTAGATACAAAAATCTATTAAAGTCACCATAAATTGAGAGTTTAGTTATACGCTTTTTTAAATAGAGACAGATCGGATCGGATTTGAAACCACTCGCTCTTCGAGGTTTCTTCTCATCTGATTTCCCGGTTGCATTCTGTGCAGTGGCGCTTAGGAGCCCGTATGTGTAATATGATTTGTAAATGTTTGTACAGCTGGCCACCCGCCTGGCGCCAGCCTTCTTTGGGTGACACGGTCAATCGACCAGTCACATCCTGGTGTCAGAGTTCTTCGAAACTACCTCTCGGTTTCTGACGTGGTTCCTTTATCGCCTACCAGATGGCAACCGGGACCAACGGCTTAACGTGCCTTCTGAAGCGTGGAATATCTTTATTATGAGACACTTAGGTGATTCTAGCCTGCAATGTCCTAACCAAACTCCCTCCTAACTCGTCCTTACTCTCGACCCCCGGTTCTACAAGCAAATACCTTACCACTAGACCACAAGAGGCAGTTGGATAGAACTCCAACTAAGCACTAGCTTATGTATTTTTGGAAGCTATGATTACACCATTATATTCCAGGGTTAAATATGTATAATAAACTTTATTTATTAGATATTAAATGTAAATTTAATCAGCGTATGTTCTTATAGAGTAATGATGAAATGTGTACGAATGAGTGTGATGTAATCTTTAGTCTACAAATTGATTATAGACAGGTACGTTCATTAGATATAATTTAAGTTTACCTGTGTATTTTCTCGATAAGTGAATTGTGTAATTCTTCTGAGAAAATAAATTATTTAAACCTTTAACCTTAATAAACTCACCTCAGCATGATATCTTTGCCGATGGCTTCAACCTTTTTCTTCAGAGCAGTTTTTGTCGGTAATACCTTGTCTTTCACCTTAACTTCCTGGTCATGAAACGCCAGTCGAGCATTTTCTAGGCTGGACACGAGAGCTTTCATTCTGCCACCTAGGAAATACAATAAATCCTCTACGTTACGTTCTTATTATGCACTTTTGGCAAAAAATAGGCTTTTGGTAAAAGAAAACCTGGTAATAATACAGTGTTACCCTCACACACTTGTGTATTATTCACTAGTATATAAAATGGATAAAATAGTAATAAACTCCTTTATTTACGAATAATAATAAAATAATTGTAGTAAGCTTATTTATAGCGTCAAATAGAAAGGCGAGCTCCGTGGCGCAGTGGTTAACACGCCAGCCTGCGACACGAGTGAACAGTGCCCGGGTTCGATCCCCGCGGTGAGTTCAAGATGGAAAATGATCTTTTACAGATTGGCCCGGGTCTTGGATATTTATCTATATACCTATGTATTTGTTATAAAATATAGTATCGTTTAGTTAGTATCCCATAACACAAGTCTCGAACTTACTTTGGGGCTAGCTCAATCTGTGTGAAAAAAAAGCGGTCAAGTGCGAGTCGGACTCGCTCGCAGGGTTTCGTACACGATATATAATAAGTTATAAGTAAAAGTATACCTTTTAAACAAAAAAAAAATCCGTTCATAAACGACAGTTCTGAGGTAACAAACATAAAAAAAAAAAATTGATAACCTCCTCCTTTTTTTGAAGTCAATTGAATATTTTCAGGTGGTTCAAAATATGTCTTTACTTACCTTCTTCTCTCTTCCAGATGTAATGCGGTATATAGAAACATAGACATTGAAGGAAGAGTAGGAACGGCACCCATTGGTAGTACTTGTGCTTGACCTTTTTGTCATGATCGGACACAGGACCTAAACCGTAATGCTGGACATTTCCTACGGTCAATTGTCGGTCTGCCTGAAAAAAAAACAACGGGTTGCACTTCGGAACTGCCGGCAGAAGAGCAAAACCTCACGCGGTAGAAAGAGACGGGGGATATTAGAGGCACTTCCTCTCCTACGCCGCGCCGGCCGGTCTCTGATGTCGTGTACGTCTTACGGATTCAGGTCACGTGTCTTGACGCGAGTTTATTTTTTTTACATACGTACATAGTATCATGTCTTTTGCCCTTGCAGACAGAGCCTCGGTCTATAAGACCAGGCCACATTTAGCATGAGGACGTGTAGGTGGGAAACGGAATCAAAATAGTGATGGGTTGCTAACCGCTTAGCCCATTGACATGATTCCACAGAGTTTCGTCCATTCCCTCGATCGGCTTTTACGATCTGCGCGGGAAGAGAAGTAGCTGGCACATTCTTCGTTTTTCCTTTTCTCCTAGACCAGCATGGAAGGATTTTTTACCCATCCCAAAAAGTGTACAACGCCGCTAAAGTTGTCACTTCAAAAAATACAGTCAGGAGCTCGTCTGAGTCTGAATCTTTCGAGATATTAAATACTGTCATCATCATCATCATCAACGATTAGATGCCAGAAGTCCACTGACACAGCTAGACATAGACATCTTACAAGGATTTCCATGGACGGATATTGCTTTTTTCACCACCTTAAGTTGCTTGCTCATCACGCTTGGCAGGTGGGTTGGAATAAATAGGCAGACGGCTAAAACAAGGAGATTCAAAATCACGTTGTATAAAACAAATACAAGTAAAAGACTCACAATACTAAAAGTAGCCATGAAGAAGCAGTATTTGTTTATCATCGCCTCCTTCACCCCCTTATCGCTTATGCACTTGATGTGATCTCCGAAGTACTCCCTCGTACACACTAGGATTAAGAAGGTTAGAAGCAGCGACACTGTGACCTTGGAGTGGAGTCTGAAGACCGTGTTCTCTATGCACGGCTTTTCTATGCTTGTCTTTATTTGTGGTTTCAACACCTTCACAGCTGATAGCCATGATTTGTGCATTTTTTTTTTATTAAGGTCTATTTGTTCTTTCTAATCTTTCTGGCACAAATTCGTTGTTCTTAGCGATACTCTTTAGTGAAATCTACTAACTTTTAGGCTTTTTTACTATAACTATTCTCAATTAATGTTTAATAAAGAAATATATATAATCTCGTCGACTGATTGGTGTGTCGGTTATAAACAAAATAAAATTAATGAGAACCACACCAACTTTATCGACTCCATGGGTTCTAGTTCGGGATCCGACCGCATGATTCCGCATTCAACGATTTTTATACATCAACAACAAGTATACAGGCAGCCCCCTTAAACATATTTGTTTTTTAGTATCTATTGTAATAGCGGCAACAGAAATATATTATATCTACTGTTTTTGCTTGTCAAAATGAAAGTAGCCAATGAAAGAATATATATAGGTATGTAGGTATATATTTTTACATACATACAGCGTGATTTTGAACCTCTGAATTATTGCGAAATCCTGGAATCAGACTCCGTGATGGAATACAGAATTATAAGAAAATGTAAAAAACGAAGAAAAAAAAAAACACCATAGAAATTCGCCCAGCTGATCGGCGATTTTGTACGGGAGGTCTAATTTTTTTCCCGTTTTTTACTATTTTTCCTAGTAAATCTAAATTGTATTAGGCATTCTGATTCCAGGAACTCAATATAGTTCATAGATTCAAAATCACGCTGTATATTTTTACCAGAAATATGTAATCTTTCATTTTAATAATAAAAATACTAACAAAGTTTTCTTTCTTACTCTTCTCTAAAATTTGTGTAAAATGAGATACTAGCATTATAGCTTAGGGCAGCTGGATTTATACCAATGCGACAAAAATTTTGTCGTTATCTTCAGAAAAAGAACAAAGAAACGAAAAAAATTAAATCTGTTTATAAATCTTGCAGTAAGACACCGTATTGCACGTAGGTGCATACAATATATGTTACTAATCAAATAACAATAATAAATTACTCATGTTGGTCAAATTTCCCGTTAATTTAGGTAACTACATTATATCATGCTTACATTATGTAGCAAATAATTAATTTCTGAAATAACTTATTTTCAGGCTGTTAACACAACTAGTGGATAATTTCAAAAAATAAAAAACTCGACTGCTATTTTCATATTTTATGTCCGCTATATATTTTTTTTGTAAACATCGCCGTTTAGGCTACAGGAGGCGACAATAGAACAGACATACTTACATAGATATATAACCTATTAAAAAGAGAAGACTATAATAATGTTAAAACATTCAAAAAGGAACTTAAAGACATCTTGTTAGAAAATTTGAGTTAAAATTATGATTAGAACGTAAACTTTCAATCAGCAATCAATCTGTATGTCTGCATATTAAATACTTTGCTATTGATATAATTAGATATAAAATTAGATAAGTTAATTAAGGTTAGAGTTAAAAGTGAGTGCATTGTCTTCGCCAACAAACTGTTTTACAGATTGGCGATAATAATATTATAAAAACCTGACCCCCGCTCTGGAGCGTACCTGTCTCAACACATTTCACTGGCCATCCAGCGTGGTAACGCGGCCGGTGTGATGGGCACTTTCGAGCCAGGTACTCTCCGGGGAGGGCTATTCGATTAGCTTAAGTCATGATATATTTTTATGATCGTTATGTCACCAATTTAGGGTTTTTCTGGTAGGTTTAGTTTTAGCGATTATGTTTTTTCTATCTTTGTTGTAAATATAATAAATTTAAATTAAAAACCTGTATGTGATTTACGGATAAATAAATTTAAAAAAGAAAGATACATACATGATATATACATACAAACATACCCTCCTTCTGGGTAGGTCAGTAAAAAACGAGCCTAAAGAATGACTAAAAGTTTAAATTACTACTCTGTTTGTTTGTTTTTCGTGCGGCCAACACTGGAGTCAGATTTTTCAAGCTGCCTAAAAGCATCTGACATAGATTAACTACTGCCATCAATGATGACAGCTGGGACCAACAGCTTAACGTACCTTCCGAAGCAAGAAAAAGCTCGAGTATTGTTTGTACCACTTGCGGTTACCCATCACAGTGGGGACTGCGCGGTTGCTTAACTAACGTAAGCGATAATAATGTTCAAGACCACTACTTACTACTACTGAAGAACGACTTGGACTACTGTTTAGGCATTTTGATATAAAGACTCGTTAGAGTCTTAGCTTATTCTCTCTGCTCGCGTTAGTATATATCAACATTTATTAAATTCATAGATTTAAAAAAATAAAAAATTCGGCTCTCTGCTTAAATTCCAAGGTAAAAAGTACTAGTAGGTAGTATTAGAACGGCCTAAGAAGAGTTAAAGAAGCATTTTGTTATTTTGGATTCTTGACCTTTAGGCATACATCGTTTTAAGCAATATGCTTTGTATGAAGGCATTATATCATCATCATCATAATATCAGCCGCAAGAAGTCACTGCTGGACATAGGCCTCCCCAAGGATTTCCAATAGGCATTATATATTTATATATTTTAGGCTTAGCCAGATTGTTATATAGTCACTTTACGCAGATGATATTACGTAAAGACATGAAATTTATGCATTTTGCGGCGAGGGGATGGGTACAAATCAGAAGGATCAGATTAGTTGGCGGTAACAGCCTCCGTGGTCCAGTGGTTAATGCATTTGCCTGTTGACCCGGGGGTCGTGGGTTCGATTCCCACCGGAAGCATACTTTGTTTAGTTGTTTCCAGTTTGGTTAGGACATTGCAGGCTTGAATCACCTGATTGTCTGATAATAAAGATGATTCCGTGTTTCGGAAGGCACGTTAAGCCGGTGGTCCCGGCTGCCATCTGGTAGTCGTTAACGGAACCACGTCAAAGGCCGAGAGGCGGTACCGAAGAACTCTGACACCAGGGTGTGCATGGTCGATTGACCGTGACACCTACTCGAAATGATGATGAGTAGGCGATGCGGCTAGCAACCCATCACTATTTTAATTCCGTCTCCACATAACGGGGTAAAAGACGCGATAATACGTAAGTTATTTTTAAAGATTATCAGGAAAGTTGAAATAAAGACGAATAACAGGGATTTTATATTGGAAACGAATCAAATGAAGAAAAGTAAAAGATGAGACATTTTACAACGATTTATTAAAAATATTTTATAACAGTCTTATTTTAACAAAATATTAAACAGCATGATTCATACCTACTGTACAAAAATAATTAAAACAGCACTTGTTTGAGCTTTAATAGGTCTCAAATTCGAGTCACTATTAATCATACTTACAACCTAAGTAAATAGCTACTATCATATATTACCTAGGTACATTACATAGCACTAAATCTTTATACAAACCACAATTTTTTGTCATTCATAATAAGCACTCACATACATTTGGTAGGCAAGAATACTAACAAAATAAATATAATTAAAAAAAAAACTAAAAAAAACACACTTTTATTAAATTATTGTATTGTTATCGGTCCTTGATAAGTTTACAAAATTTTATTCCAATCTGACCGTTTAAAGTGAGTCAAAATAGAATTCAAAGAAGTCGGTTACAAACAAAAGTTACAAATAAGCAAACATACAGGTGAAGCCTTCGATCAAATATAATGGTAGATACACAGTCTCATACAAAATGAAGCCTAAATAATGTCTCCAACACAAAACATCATGCATCATGCACAAACGTCAACAAAAACGGTGCACACTAAAAGTATGACACTCCAATTTTCACTGTTGACGCGTAGTTTTTGCATCTTTTCAGTAGTTTTTGCTAGCGCGGTTTATTGAAACTGTGGACAAAACAGCTCCGAAGCTCGATTAGTGCGCTGTTTTTCCGGTGCAACTTTTCGAGCGCGAATCGTGTATCTACCATTATATTTGATCGAAGGGTGAAGCTATTAAAAAGCGTGTAAAAATATGATTTAATAGTGTGTAGCAGAGCTTCGTCACCCAGTGGCGACCGAATTCTGTTTGGAGAAGTTCCCCAGGGATGGGAATGGGACATAGATACATCACTTTTTCATCCCATCAAGCCTCAACACAGTAATGTTCATCAAAGTCGTAATAATATATGTACATAATTTGACATTTAATTAATAACAAATATTTTTTATATTTGTATGCTGTATAACGGCAAAACATAGCGGTGTTTTATACTCCCCAACAACTGCATGTAATGTAATACCTATGTTTAATAAATAAATAAATTGATTGATTGATTGGTCGTTGGATCCATTTTCTAGATCCTGATACATACATATTACTACGTCTTCTTCCCTTCAGGGGTAGGCAGAGCCTAGGTAACCTATAAGCGAGATCCTGAGATTTAAATAGAAATATACAAGAATAATTCGTTTAATAGTGTAGGATATAAAACAATTTACCCAATTAGGGTGACATTTACCCATAAATAAATTAATATATATAAAAAAATATATTAGGGACATATCACACAAATTGAGCTAGCCCTACAGTAAAATGTGAAATTGTGTCGTAGTCATACTCAATGATATTATATTTTATAATAGATACTTATATAGATAAACATCCAAGACCCAGGTCAATCTGAGAAATATCGTTTTCCATGTTGTCCTGGCCGGGGTTCGAACCCGGCAACCCTTGTGTCGCAGGCTGGCGTGTAAACCACTGCGCCACGGAGCTCGCCCTTAAATATGTATACCTAATCTTTCATACACAAACACATTTTACATTTTCGTTTCGCATATAATTGCACAGAATTGAAATATCCATGGGCTGCGACATATTCCTCCTATGCTTAAAAGGTTATGGCTCAGGGCGGGAGAACTTCAGGGCCTCGCCTCACTCATATAGTACACAAGGTCCAATATTCATTATGAGTTTTACAGCCAAATTACTCTATTTCACAAGTTCACTACAAAGCTTTGCTCTTCAGCGGCAGGGTTTCGTCATCATACTCAGTCTTCGACAGGAGGATGGGTTCCGTGCCCTTTTCCTCGTGGCCTTCCTGCTCGATCGGCAGTTCTCGTTTCTCTAACTGCTCGGCTATCGTTCTGAACAGCTCTCTGAAAATAAATATTAGGTTTCATAATTTCCGTAACTCTATTTTATCTTTATTATCTTTATTTCACCCTATCTTTTGACTTACCGCATTTATAAATGTGAGAGTTTTGTATTACTTTTCATGCAAAATATTAGATGGATTTGATAAAACTTTACAAAGTTGTAGGCATAGTGGTCTTATAAATAATATCAAATAATATACATACATACATAGTATCGCGTCTTTTTCTCTTATAATTATTGATCAAATAATATTATTTATAATTACACTAAGCCAAAATTTATGCGGATGAAGTCTTAAGTAAAAGCTAGTATGTTAAAAATACGCCATTAAAGGATTATTCCCATTTGATAGTATTTCACCAACATGCACGTCTTTTCAAGTGCATTTATAAACGAAAATATCTGGTGCAGATAAGCCATTTCTACATGGTCGGCTTATATGTGCAATACTAAATACATGAATTAAGGTGTTATAATTATAAAGTAAGGAAACAGTGATAGAAAAAAACAACAAAAGGAAAACTTACTCGAACAGTGGTCCCTGCATATTCTTCGCCAGATAGTACAAGAAGAGCCAGTCAGCGAACTCGCAGCCGTTGACCACGGCGATGACGTTGTGCGGGTTGAACTTACTGTTGGTCACCTGCTTGAACACCAGGTCGTTGAACCTCAGCGAGCGCCGGTACACGAAGAAGGAGATAGCTCGCCATATAACAGCTGACAGGAAGAAGAAATATATTATGTTCGACAACCCAATGGAACTTAAGTGCACATAGTGGATGACATAGATCATATTTAGATTAGTGAAAAACTTTCAAATTTCTCCATGACTTTTAAAGGACAGGTTAAAAATTCAGACCCGGTTGCTATTGCTAGATGATAGCAACTGGATGATAAACTATGTAAATGGAAGTTCAATTATTTGATGCTAGTATAATAATAGACACACGACCCATACTTCTGCCCCATTCCATATAATGTCTGAGTCTGCCATTGTACATATTTTATTTTTTGTTTAAGTTTAGTCCTTCTTAAGTTTAATCTTATTTTTTGTACAATATATTGTTTACTGACAATTACAGAAACGAAAATAAGATTAAATAACAAAAGAATCGAAAATTAGTCTAAGCATAGTGCTAGAATAATCAGGTCTAAATAAAGATGCAAAGAATCAGTTATTGATGTACATATGAGAATCACGGTATACAAAATGAAGACTGACATACATAGAATATTTAAAATGCCGTTATTGGCAACTATGCAAAGTCTATGAAATGTTTGACTTACCTAGTAGAGAGACGATGAAGAGGAACAGCAACCAGAACCAGAGGATCGTGTAGATCTTCTCGTGGATGATGTTCAGAGCCATTACACAGAGAGCATCGTGCTGCTGTATCGTTCCACTGGGACCGTACTTGTGGAAGAGGCATTTTGTTACCTACGGAGAATACAAAAATGCTGTAGAATACTACATAACATTGATTATTAAACATACCAGGTTGCCCCATCCGATGACTCTTTGGCCAGTTTTTGTGGATGATTTCATAATAAGACCTATGCTCTGTTACAGACAAGTCAGGACAAGATTTGTGTAAAAAGTACTTCTAGGTTTAGCTACCATTCAAAATATCTCCACATTATTGACATCATGATATTGCATCTTAATCCAATCTACATATGCATGCAATGCAGTGCTTCAGCTAAATTGAACACGGTGTGTAACATGCAACACATGTTTACATATCCATGAACACAGATAGAACAGGTTTTTTTTTATGATAAAGGACAGCAAACCAGCAAGCAGGTCACCTGATGTCATGTGGTCACCGCTGCCCATGGACAACTACAACACCAGTGTTCTAACACCGTATCGATTTGGTAATACTACCACAGGAAGTCGATCCCACAGTTCAGGTGTGGTAAAACTGTAGAAGAACTTGTAAAGTTCTGCTTGTTCCAGTTGTATTTCCTCCTAGGTTTATCCAAGCCACCCAGCTCCTGAAGTTGATAACTCTGCTGCCCAACTTGATGAAATTGCCGTTCAGGAAGATGTTCAGAAAAAGGACTAAAATCAAACCTTGGGAAACACAGTCTCCAATGGATCAGCGATGCCCTCCCAGTTCGTGAAGCTGATCACCCTGCTGCCGAGGCCGATGAAGTTGCCATTTAGAAAGACGTTAATTAGCCAGATTTCGAACATAACGTGCAGGAGGTTGAGTACCTCCATCGCGACCAACCACGTTGACCAGGTTCGAGATATGCGCAATCTAAAACAAAGCAAATATCGATAATTCTTTTTTATATCACTAGGTAGGCAAACAGGCATAAGGCTGAAGAAAGTGGTTATCTTAGGCTATAGAATTCTGCAACACTAGCAACATTTCCACAAATTATTACCACTTTTTACATGATTGTCAAAAAAGGAGTGTTATGATTTCCGAGCTCATATAGCGCGTGATTTTGAACCTCTGAGCTATTTTGAAATTCTGGAATCAGAATACAGAATTGCAAGGAAAACTGTAAAAACCCAAAAATAATTAAGAGTTCCCATAGACAATCACCTAGCTGATCGGCGACTTTATATGGGACGACGAAATATTTTTATTTGTTTTTCACATTTGTTTCTTACAATATTTATTCTATGAGGGAATCTGATTCCAAGATTTCAAAATCAAGCTACATGTTTATAGGTAAGTTTTTTGTTATGGGGATTTAAAGGTTTGCGATATTTAGATCATTACACGGGCCCTAGTGACGTAAAGATTTTATTTTATTAGAAAAACCTTGTCAACACTTCTTTTTTACCAGACTGAGTCAGTTTTTAAAACCCTTGGTTTGTTACCTCTACCTTCACTTTATGTTTATGAAATATGTATATCTTTTTACCCGACTGAGTCAGTTTTTAAAACCCTTGCTTTGTTACCTCTACCTTCACTTTATGTTAATGAAATATGTATGTTTGTGCATAAGCATAAAACACTATTTAAAACAGCTAAAGATTTATATCCACGTAACACGAGAAAAACGAATAGGCTGGTGTTAGATATTACTCCTAAATTTGAAAAATTTAAAACTAATTGTTTATATATGTGTATACAAATATTTAATAAATTGCCAGAAGAATTAAAGATGATTAATGTTGTGCTCTTTAAAAAATATGTATATAAATGGCTTGTTGACAAAAACTTTTATAGCCTAAGAGATTTCTTGGACCACTAATATTTGCATGCTATTTACTTTTAGCAAAACATGTCTGTTCCTTATATATTTGTTACATCTTATAATACCATGTTTTTGAGCAAATAAAAATATGATTATGACTATGATTGAAGGAAGCTTGTATTTTGGGGTCAGTGGGATCAAAACATTTCAACCTCCCATATTAAATCGTCTGATCGCTCGGCGCATCGACGGTTGAATTAATGATTTTAAAACTATAATCCTATCCATCCTATCGTTTTAAAATTAATAGAGTTATTATTAAGATAATTATTTTTCATTAAATGATTTTCTTAGTATGCTATCAAATTGAAGTATTTTATTACATTTTCTAAGAAATGCCTTTTATTCAGCGCTGAATAATCGGGTCGGGTGATACTTATTGTTTTTGCGATACCTTACTGAAGGACATATAGTTAAATCTTGACATATTACTTTGGTATGAAATAAATCCCCGACCATTTAGGTCATACAATATAGACCTAAAAATGGAAACGTTGCAAAGGTGCATGTAACGGCGATTTTTCAATATGTTTTAGAGACCCCTAATAAAAGTCTGCACACACTTTTTTAACACTGTGCTTCTTGGAGGGCCCGAACGTATACTTTTTGGAACAAAATGGGTATCTGTCATTCTGTAAAGTTGGTTTACGGACGATAATTTTATGTGATAACTGTGGAAGAGAGATAGATGCGTCACAAGCCAAATGCTAGGGCCGATGCCTTGCAGACGGGACGTGACACTTTTTCGTGCGTACAGGCTGCGTTCATTGATTTATAAGTCGTTAAAAATCGCCGATACATAAGCGCGTTTGCAATGTATAATATAACTAGCTTTCGCCCGCGGCTCTGCCCGCGTCAATGTCGACCCCTCGGGAACAGTACTTTTACCCGGGATAAAATATACCCTATGTCCTTCTCCGTACCCCAGATAACGTGCATGCAATATTTCATGATGATCGGTTCAGTAGTTACAACGTGAAAGCGTAATAAACAAACAAACTCACTTTCGCATTTATAATATTAGTTAGGATTAGGATGATGATGATAATTTGACAATACTCTCTCGTCGGGAAATTTATCTTACTATCAGATAACAGGTATTTATAATAGAGGTGACACATTGTCACTTGGCCAGCGAGGAGAGTGTAGGCCAAATCCTCTGTTTGCTCTGGCCAAGTATTGCTCTGGGAATACAGAGAGGGTCATGCTCCTGCAGTGGAGACTAAAAAGACCTGATGATGATGATGATGATTGTCACTTGGTTTAAGTACATCAAATCTTAGTATTTGTATCGTTCGTTTCCTGTTTACTTCAATTAGTCAGAATGCGAGTTAAACTTGTCATATTATTGATGCGATACCTCTTAGCGCTTCACCATTTACCGATTGTAATGAAGGATATCGACATTGATTGGCCTAGTGGGTAGTAATTTCTTCGTTATTTTTAATCCAGAAAGAGTTGCCACAGCGACATAAAAGTTTAATTCAGATGATTGGCAAACAAAGAGTCTCACCTAAGAATGATGTCTCTCCTGATGAGATCGATCTTCTTCTCCACGGTCGCCTTGGACGGCACGGCCCGGCCGTTGACCGTCATGTCTTCGTTGTTGAGCGCCAAGCTCGCGTACTGTAGGCCGTCTACAAGAGCCTTTATTCTACCGCCTAAAGTAAGAAAAATATACTGTTATTATAAATGTGAAAGTTAGTTTGTTTGTTTATAACGCTTTTACGTCTTAATTATAGAAGTAATTATTATATAAAACTTTGCATACACTGTAGCTTGAAGGATATAGGAGACCTTTCGTCCCCAAAAAAGTACTGTTTCCGAAACGAAATTAACGCAAACTGAACTGCGACTGAAAACTAAACGAAAGAGAAAGAGAGAGAGTGAATGTCTATCAAAACAAATACAGCTTAGTAGTTATTAAAAAACAATATTTCAAAAAAAGCCCCAACCGGACTTGGATTATTAATAAGCTTTATTTACCTTAACCTGGATGTATATAAGTAGTTTACATAGTTAAGTACCTAGTAAAAGTACTAGTTAACTCTTTAATGCACCAAAAACATACAAATAATAGTTAAATTCACAAATGATACACAAAAGGCGGCCTTATCGCTACTGCAATCTTTTACAGGCAACAAAAGAAAATGCGTGTTTTGTATAGGTAGACTTTAATAGTCGTGTGGTGTCCGGCAGAGTAGAATAGGACCACTCCTAGTCTTCATATGGATGTCCTAAGAGGCGACTTAGGAAATACAAGCTAAACAAAGCTTATAAACATCAATGAGACCTCTTTAACCCGTCTGGCCAGCGAGGAGAGTGTAGGCCAAATCCTCTGTCTGCTCTGGCCAAGTATGGCTCCGGTAGTACAGAGAGGGTCATGCTCCTATAGTGAAGACTAAAAAGATCTGATAATGATGATGATGACTTTAATAGTCTTTAATTTGACTTTTATTAAAGTAATTTCAGTCAAAAGACAGTCCTTTAAAATGTGATTTGACGTGAAAAAGTGCCTGTAAAGGCCTATTTTCTGAATAAACGTTTTGAATTTTTGAATTTTTTAAATTTTTGTTTAGAAGTACTATTTATTTTCTAGATTTTAAAACTTGAGATTATTCGCTAACAACTTGTAACAAACCTTCTTTTTTCTTCCAGATATAATGCGGCAAGTAGAAGCAGATGGACTGGATGAACAGAACGAACGGGACCCACTGGTAGTACTTATGGTGTAGGGTCTGGTCGGTCTCCAGGATCGGGCCCACGCCAGGATGAGGCAAGAACCCGGTTTGTAGGAGTGTCTCGTTATAATGCCTCACCTGAAAGAAACACGCCAGAATAAATCTATTGACTGCAACCCCTTTTAAATTTAAAGCCAATTTGAAAAGGTGGCAAATAGTCAACATCAAGTGTTATTCATTATTAATAATATAATTAATTCTATAATATTCTTTATTTTTACAATTTAAATTAAGTACAAATATAAAATATTAGAGCTGACTCTCATATGATAAAGAAATACTTAATAGCAAATTTTAAGAAATCGACAACCTAGTTTTTATTTTTGTTTTGTTCAAACAATTTATTTTTTATAAAATCGATAAATCAGCTTTTTTGACTATCAAAGTCAGTAATCCATAGTAAGTAGTGGTAAAAAGTTGTACACCAAGAAAATGTTTTAATAAGCATAGGATGTTTTATGCATCTGTTGAAATTAGCCTAAGTGACTGACACTGGTGTCAGATCTCTCAACCTGCTACCTTACGATGACAGACTAACACGCGGATGGTCTAAACGCGTTGGCTACTTTGGATATTTTCGTTTTTTAAGAATATTCAAGGGTTATTCGAAAAAGAAAAAAATATGATGGCTGCCTTATCTGTAATGCAATTATAATCAAAAGTTTCAAAGTTAATGTTAATGAATTTGGTGAATAATGCTGTATACCGAGTAAATTAGACGTGATGTGACGTGACTCAACTTTGCATTTTTTTTTCTATTGAGAAAATTTAACGCAATTGTGTTTTTGAGTCAGATAGGTACAAGAGTTAGTCCTGAACTTTGCTGCATTTTTATTTTAACTTGAGTATTTCATTATGATTGATATTACAGACAATCATGCAAAGCAGAGTGAGGTAGTACGGGCCCTTAAATACTTACAATCGTAAACGTTGCCATGAAAAAGCAGTACGTCTGAATAACATTATCTGGCACTCCCTGGTCCGATATACATCTGATGTGATCTCCGAAATACTCCCTGCTGCAGACCAAGATGACGAAACCCAACAACATGGTCACGGTGAACTTGTAGTGGAGTTTGAATACTGTGTTCTCTATGTTTGGCTTGCTGAAGTTGAACTTCATGCGAGGCGTCAGCTGAGCGAGCGTTGCCGGCAACATCTTGGATTATATCTTTTTCCTGATTAGAGAAATAATAGGTACTGCATCTGGAAATAAATAAACTATTATTTATTTACGATGTGACAAGGATGTAACAAATACAGCTACTCAAAGATGAGGATCTCCTGTTGTACAAGTAAATAAAACTAGTTTTTTTTTGGAATGACTTTTAAGTTAGCTCGAAGTGAGCTTTATGCAACACCAGGATGTCCCTGGTGCGTTGCCGGCCTTTTGAACCGGCAACGCACCTGTAGCTGTAGAAGGATGGTCCTCCGGCTCTGTCACTTACCGAACAAAGCATA
This sequence comes from Elegia similella, assembly GCA_947532085.1. NCBI lineage: Eukaryota > Metazoa > Arthropoda > Insecta > Lepidoptera > Pyralidae > Elegia > Elegia similella. The sequence goes on along the minus strand of OX383927.1, from coordinate 29,710,204 downwards.
AAAAAATATACTAGGGATTGTACGGTCAGCTATGTACTAATACGACTCACACTCGACCAGTTTCATTGTGTTAATGAGATGCAAACAGGCATACGGCCCACATAGAAGCGGTAAAGCTTCTATTCAAAGCCATCAATCTACTAGCAAAAATGAAATTTGCCGGTGGCGTGACTCTATCACAACTAAAGTAATTATGTAAGGCGTGTAATTTTTTGGCGAAAATCTTATTTGTTTAAAGTGTTTTTTTTTATTTAACCCGCTTACTTTTCTGTACTCTTATTACTTAAATTAACACATCTTATTTCTTTATTCAATAAGAGTATATCACAAAAGCATTGCAAAAATCCGTATAAATATTATAACTCTATTATATATAAAATATAAATATTATAAAGATGCTTTTTTATTTGGAGGGACAAAAACAAACAACCGAATTGAGAACTTACTACATGAAGTCGGTTTAAATGACATAAATTCACAAATCGCAACATCACATCCGAGTTGCGGGCATTTAATACAATATACTATACACGTGACACGCTTTTGTATTTCATAAAATATTTGATATAAATCTCACAGATGTAAATATATAGGTACGTTGATAACATTTTTGTGAACAAGCTGTTACCAAATTTAGTTTTGTTACCGCTGTTTACATCATGTGTATTTTTAAGGTAAACAATAGCTCTATTGTGTCAACACACCTAATTAACTTATACACTGAAATGACATTTAGTAATTTTTTATGAATATTTATTTACATTATCATTATCATATGCTCAATGTGGCTTTTAGGTCTTATGAACCAGGGCTCTGTCTACCCCACAAGGGAAAAGACGTGATATCAACAAGTATTCTCTAATGGTATCTGCCAGGTATCTGTAGATTATCAGTGGTGCATTCTAGAGATAAAACTATGACCTATAATAGGCTTAGTTTCCTGGGTAACAATTAGTCCGTCAGTTAGATAATCAAAAAATAATCGACACGTATTTTTTCTTTTGTCAAATAAACAATAAATAATAAAGATAAGGTGCATCAAAGTTCAGAAGTGGGGGCTCGTGACGTCAAAGTTTGCAAAAATTTGTAGCAAACTATGACGTCACACGGAACTTCAAAGGGCTATATCTTTATCAATTTTTGTTTAATCGACAAAAGAAAAAATACGTGTCCAATATTTTTTGAATATCTGACTGACGGACTTATTATTTTTTTTTTTAGGAAACTAGCCTATTAAATAACTGCTGAAAAGAGTTTCTTTCGACGTTTATTCTCTGTGGTGGTAGGTTCTGAAACGCTAGTAGTCTATAGTTTTTAAACATTTAATAATAATATAAATATAACTTAATAAGATTCTTTAAAATGTGATTTGACGTGATAAAGTGCCTGCAAAGGCCTATTTTCTGAATAAACGTTTTGATTTGGTTTGATTTAATTCATATTGACACATAATTAGGACGCAGATCTGTATGTTGATGCAACTGCATTGAAATACGCTAGTAATAAACAACGTGATTTTGAACCCCCTAGCTATATTGAAATCTGGGAATCAGAATCCCTAATGGAACACAGAACTGCAAGAAAAAAAGGCAAAAAACGAAAAATTAATTTAACCTTTCATAAAAAATTGTCTAGCTGATAGGCTACTTTGTATGGGAAACCTAATTTTCTTCTTCGTTTTTTGCCTGTTTTTCTTGCAGTTCTGTGTTTCATTAGGGATTCTGATTCCCAGATTTCAATATAGCTAGGGGGTTCAAAATCACGCTGTATAACTCAATGGATTGAAACGTCTGACACAACCTCCAAATAATAAGCATAAACTTGTATTTGTATCACTTGTTTGAATGGACTTGTCAGTACTTATACAGCGTGATTTTGAACCCCCTAGTTATATTGAAATCTGGGAATCAGAATCCATAGTGGAATACAAAATTGCAAGAAAAAAAGGTAAAAGCTGAAAAAAAAATTTACCTTCCATAGTAAATCGTCCAGCTGATCGTAGACTTTATATGGGAAACCTAATTTATTTTGTTTGCAATCAGCTTTTTTCTTGCAATTCTGTATTCCATTAGGGATTCTGATTCCAAGATTCCAATATAGCTAGGGGGTTCAAAATCACGTTGTATATTTTACTGAGGTTTTGACTGTTTAATTTCTGTTTTACAGCAGATTTCCCTCAACCGACACAAGAAGGCCAGGTGTATTTACAATGAGATTTAAAAAAAATGCATGCCTCTCTAAGACGAAAATTTGTATTACCCGATTTTTATCAAAAACTGAAATTTCCCACACAAACAACAATTTTTCATCAATTTTCACAACCAATTAGGTCGTGAAGTTTCCCACACAGACAACAAATTTTTATCAACATAATTGGTTGTGAAAATTGATGACAATTTGTTGTTTGCGTAGGAAATTTCGCTTCCCAAAGTTTTTCTAAAATACGCATAAAATGCAACTCACCTGTCACTTATCTTCACAGCACAAAAAAACACCATGCGATTACTACTTTTGTAAGTTTTCGTACCGACGTGCGAACCGCGGTTCGGTCGGCCTCAGAGTATGTCAGGTACTATCAGCCCGATAAGATAGCCGAAGATAATGACAGCTCATTTAGAAGAGGCTGATTAACATAAGCAAGTAAGGTGTGGTTGCAATTAGTAGACTTTTTTGCTGATTTTCGGGGATTATTCTGATAAAAAGATTCGCCCGAGGTAAAATTTGAACGTTTATCTTTTGAAGTGAACATCTTAGATATTTTAGGATGTTTATGTTTAGGTATATCTCAACCAAAAATCTGAGTCATCGACATTTATTGCGTGTATGAATTGTCATATATTTTCGTTGGATCCCCGTTATAGATCCCAGTTTTTAGATATTAACGATAAGTCCTTTTTGTTACTTCCTTAAATCCTATGTATATAAACAATCAAAATCTAAACGTTTAATCAGAAAATAGGCCTTTGCAGGCAATTCACTAGCTATATTTATAATAAAAAGCTAAAGACTACTAGCGTTTCGGAACCGACCACTGCAGAGAAAAAACGCCAAAAGAAACTCTTTTCAACAATATTGGTCGCCTACATACTCGCCTGAAGGGCTTTTTAATTTTAAGATCTATTTTTCTTTTATTTTTTGCATTTCTAGTAATTATTACAATTTTTATTATAAACATGATTCTTTTTGGAACATATTAGCGATCGAGTGCGCAATGATAATAAACACTCAAAACACTCAAAGAGGCTAAGCAGACCAGTCCCCCTTAGCAACACCCGTTCACAGGTTGACGCTGATCCATATCAGCCATCACTGAAATCAACCATATTAGAGGGAATTCAACGACCCGACATACGACGCCACCACCAGTTTGAACCTTTGCGTGAGCATGACTTACTCGAAAACAGACGCACGTGCTATTTCGTCGGGATTGCCGACTATACTTTCAGTCTCGTCAGGAGCCCATTCTTTAAGACGCCAGCGGGACGCGCGACGAATTCCATGTTATTAAATATAATTATGTGTCTAAAGCGCGAAAGTTTAAAACAGTAAATCTTGGGATCTTGTCTTGTCAGGCACGGGACCAATACTGGACTGAGTTTCTTTCGGCGTATTCTTCTCAGCAGTGGTCGTTTCGAAACGCTAGTAGCCCATCGATTTTGCAAATATTAAAAATAATAATATGACGTTCAGAAAGAGATACATGATATCCAAATTTGAATAAAATTCTATTTCATTTCATTTCGAAATAAAATATGGTGAAAATATTTCAAGCGGGCGGGAAAGAAATTTCACCATATTTTATTTCTTAATTTAAGAGTATATCAAAATAGAATGGTAAATGTAAAAAAAAAAAAACAAAAATATACAAGCTGTAAACTTAAGCAGTGCCTAAAAAGGGTATGGTAACTATTTGAAGACCATTAATTTTGTCCAATACAATACGTGTTGGCTCATTTTGACAAATAGACTTGCCTTGGGCTTAGTTTCAGGGATGTGTACCTAACTGACAGACAACAAATGTGTATAAAAAACCTTACTACTAATTTACGGAAATCTTAAGCAACCTTGACTTATTTTTGATACTCTGTGTTTTATTGACTGTAAGTATTTTTACTGTATTTTTTAAGTATGGCCCTAGTAGTACAGAGAGGGTCGTGCTCCTATAGTGGAGACTCAAAAGAACCTGATGATGATGATGATGAAGTATTTTTATGATTAACATATACCTACATTTTATTTTTTAGTTATTATAATTTTCAGCAAAAAAAAGTTACTAAAAACCTGAGGTGAGGCGCGTTGATGTCGAATTTTCGGCGAAGCGTATAAGTACCCGAAGAAAGTATTTTTTTAACGCAGTCTGCGTTAGATAGAGATCAATGGAGAAAGGAAGGGGAGGCCTTTGCCCAGCAGTGGGACACAATAACAGGCTAAAAATAAATAAAAATCATCATCATCATCATCAGGTCCTTTTTTGTCTCCACTACAGGAGCACGACCCTCTCTGTACTACTAGAGCCATACTTGGCCAGAGCAGCCAGAGGACTTGGCCTACTCTCAAAATAAATAAATACAAGCTAAACAAAGTTTTTAAACATCTATGAGACTCCAACACGTCTGGCGAGCGTGGAGAGTGTACGCCAAATAAAAAATAAATAAAAAAATATTTTTCCTTTGAAAAGAATATTCAGCCTATCACTTTGAATAACTTCTCCTATGGATGCTAGGAATTATTATACCCTACGGTTTAGACAGGGCCTAAGGCCATGGGATCCGAGGGGAACGTTAAATGTGAGTATGAGTACCCATAATAAGTTGTAAACTTGTGCTTCGGAAGGCATGTTAAGCCATTGGTCCCGACTGCCATCTGATAGTCGTTAAAGGAACCACGTCAGAGGCCGAAATGCGGTTCCGAAGATCTCTGACACCAGGGTGTGCATGGTCGATTTGACCGTGTCACCTACTCTGATGATGACATCTACTACAATGATGATGATGATGACAATTATTTAACAACGATCTTCCATATTTTAATTCACCAGTCGTGGCAGTAGTAACGTACGTATATTTATTGCCTCAGAAAAATAAATTCAGGTTATCGCTGCCGCCTTATCGCGGGAACTCCTCAAGATTACTTCAATTCAGCCTCGAACGTTCTAAGAAATATTAATCAATATTTTTTTGTACTTTAAGTTGTATTGTAGAATATAAGATTTGCAGCGGTAACAGGTCGAAGGCGCCCCTATCAGAGTGGTCCAGTAGTTATGGCGTTTGCCTGTAGACCCGGGGGTCGTGGGTTCGATTCCCACGGGAAGCATACTTTGTTTAGTTGTTTCCAGTTTGGTTAGGACATTGCAGGCTTAAATCACCTGATTGTCTGATAATTAAGATGATTCCGTGTTTCGTAAGGCACGTTAAGCCGTTGGTCCCGGCTGCCATCTGGTAGTCGTTAAAGGAACCACGTCAAGGCCGAGAGGCGATTCCGAAGAACCTCTGACACCAGGGTGTGCATGGTCGATTGACCGTGACACCTACTCGAAATGATGATGATTATGATGTTGACCCGTAAGAAGTCCACTGCTGGACAAAAGCCTCTCCTATTAATAATCTCTTCGATCCATGTGAGGCATTTGTCATATTCACCAATCTTGGCAGGCAAGTTGGGTTTGGCATGGACACATAAAAAAAATATCGTGTACTCAACATTGGTTTCAGGTTGTTTGTAAAATTTAAATAATTTATTAATTATATACAGATATAAAAAAAAATATAATAGAACAATAAACGTAAAACTAAAAATCTTAAAAATATAATATAATAACTAAAATATATTACGGTGAGGTTCCGAAGATACTGGCAGCATTCCTACTTTGAATAGCTAGACTAATTCTTTGTCCGAGGTAGCTGCCAGCTCTTCGGTCTCCTGTGATGTCAACTAACCTTTTTGCAATTTCCTTAAAAAGCCTTATAGCGCTAGGACCCCACGGACCAAGGGTCTCGACACGGAATGGGACAAAATAATATTCGGAGCCTAGACCCCTGTAATTAATTTATTAAATTAATTAAATAGTGTATTTACTTTCGCAAGTTTTGGTGCGGTGGTTTGGGGACAAAGATTAACGGTCTAAAATCGATAGTCATGATGACTTCATGTAATACTGAGATATACTGATAGGGGCTGAGAAAGCGTATTTTTGTATGACATGTCAGGTGTTGAACGGCGTGACTGGATTACACAATTTTTTTTTATCTGTCCTTGAATGAAAAGAAAACTGCCTAAGCTACATCATTACAAAAATATTTACAGATTGGCCCGAAACCTCAATCTGTGGGAAGAAGGCACAGGGGTGACAAGATGGCGGGATAAGTTCGACAGGTTTCGGAGTGGGTGGCAGCAGGCTGCACTAAAAGGATGAATGGAAAAAAGGAGGGGAGGCCTTTGCCCAACAGTGGGGCACAAAAAAAAACCTTACAATATTGTAATCCTAGATCATAGTGTACTCGGAATATGTCTATCAAATAAATACCCACTTAATGGTATCTACATATTTATCTAAAGCCTGTATTGTTTGTCCAACAAGTTACCTTGATAATTGATAACAGAATAAATATATGTACAGTAAATTTTAGAGCTTTTTGAACAGAAGATGAAGTAGGTAAATAATAGTAGTAGATTGTTGCACCGAGCGAAAGTTTATTATTGCATCGGATTCTAATATGGAGTCTAAAAAGCACGAGTGAAACAAAAGTGCATAATCTGCTTTTTTCAACTACTACAAGAAAACTATGTGAAAAATAAAACTGAAGAAAAATTACAATTAAAAAGTGAAAATTTGTTGTTTACATTCCCGCCTTCTTTTTTCTTTATGGCTAATATTTTTTTAAGTCAAGCAATAGGTACACTCGTTTCTTCACACGCTCTTTGTATAACTCATAGAGATAAGATTCTATGGTATAACTAGATATAACTCCATACGGCCGTCAGGTTGGATAACCTCTATGGTCCCGCTTTTTAAAATATATTTTTATAATAACTAGGTACATTTAGGATTCAATCAAGTCAAAAACGTAGTTCAAGATAAGTTAAATGAATGTCAAACTCTTTAAAATATATTCAAATGAAGTAATAAGGCTCATTAATAAAATCGACGTTTTCATATAAATTGCCTGGCCGGCCGAACACTTTTGTATGAAAATGTTGATTTTTTGAGTTCCCAGCATTGGTCCCATAGGAAAAGTTGTTCCTTTTGACGGGCTGTGTCACCCCTTCGAGGGAATGTGAGTGTATATATATGAGACGACAATGCTACCATGAAATTCAACCTCTTTTTAAACTAGTTTTGAAGCGTTTCTTTGTCAAGTTCGCTAACCATAAAGACTCGAAGTGTAAATTACAAAAGTGAATTACTTATAATAGCTTTACCTATCCTTCCCATAAGCTTAAGGGCTTAAGGGGCATTCGAGTGTCACAAGTGACTCCTGTCACCTGGCGCCATTTCATCCGAGATCCATCCTGCATTAATACGGCTTTTCACGTCACGGTCAATGTCGCCGTCATTCTGAACTAGAATCTAGGTATCGAAAGTCGGAGCAGACTAAGGGATACACCATCTGAGGCAGCTGGAGAAAAGCTGGATGGACCACCAAAGTTTAGAAAAAGTTGTTGCGTATAAGAAGACGCCAACCTGCGACAAGAGGGTGCCCGGGTTCGATCCCCGGTCAAGGTGGAAAATGATCTTTTTTACATTGGCATGGGTCTTGGATGTTTATCTTTATGTAAGTATATGTATTAGTTATAAAATATATATCACCTGATTGTCTGATAATAAAAATGATTCCGTGCTTCGGAAGGCACTGTAAGATGGTGGTTCCGTCTGGTAGTCGTTAAAGGAACCACGTCAGAGGCCGAGAGGTTGTTCCGAAGAACTCTGACACCAGGAAGTGCATGGTCGATTGACCGTGACACCAACTCGAAATGATGATATAAAATATAATATCGTTGAGTTAGTATCCCATAACACCAGTCTGGACCTTGCTTTGGGCCTAGCTCAATCTGTGTGATTTGTCCTTATATATTTATTTATCTGACGACGTTGCCTTCCCGAATCCAACGAATTCCTATCCTTCCCTAGCTTAGAAATACTTTTGCGTCGAACGCACAGGAAGCCAAAGAAACTGCGCTCGCCAACCCGCCTGCCAAGCGTGGTGAGTATGGCAATATCCTTCCATGGAATGAAGAATCCTGGAGAGAGGTCTTAGTCCAACAGTGGACATGTTACAGCTTAAGGTGGACATGTTTCAGGCACGTAGGGACCAATACTGGACTGAGTTTCTTTCGGCGTATTCTTCTCAGCAGTGGTCGTTCCGAAACGCTAGTAGATTATCGATTTTGCAAATATTAAAAATAATAATATGACGTTCAAAAAGAGATACATGATATTCAAATTTGAAATAAAATTCTATTTCATTTAATTTCATTGAAATGATGATGATGATTTTACAATACTCTCTCGTCGGGAAATGTATCGACGTATCAGATAACTGGTATTTATAATAGAGGTGACACATTGTCACTTGGTCATTAAGTACATCAAATCCGTATCGTATTGTTTGTTTCATGTTTAATCAAATTAGTCACAGTGGGAGATAAAGTTGTTGATGTGATTGGTGCGGTTTAGGTATCTCATTATTATCCTTGTTATGAAAAATATTAGTTACACGGTTTATTATGGCGGATCCATACAAATATTATAAATGCAAATGTAACTCTGTCTGTCTTTCTTCTCTTAACGTCTAACTAATGAACCAATTTTGGTGAAATTTGGTATGGAGGTAGTTTGACGCCCGGGGAAGGACATAGGATACCTCTGGGAAATTCTACTGTTCCTCTGGGATTGACATTAAGGCGGGCGGAGCCACGGGCAAAAATTAGTCATATTTATATGTTTAGGGTTAACTGTTACAAGTTTGTAAAAGTTTTCTAACGTTTTTGCGATTGTTGCTCATCCTAACTAATATTATAAATGCGAAAGTGAGTTTGTTTATTTGTTTGTTTGTTACGCTTTCACGCCGTAACTACTAAACCGATCATCATGAAATTTTGCATACAAGTTCTCTGGAGTGCGGAGAAGGACATAGGCTTCCTTTTATACTGGGAAAAAGTACTGTTCCCAAGGGATCGACATTGACGCGGGCGGAGCCGCGGTCGAAAGCTAGTTTGAAATAAATTACATCGAGATAAAGTTGTTGTTTTAATCGATGCGATTTAGACTTTTCATTATTATCCTTGTTACGAAAAATATTTGTTACACATCCAATTTATGTAAACGACCCAGCGCGAGGGGATTCTTTAAAGAGATTGCCCTGACGTCTCATCTCGGCTGCCGGTGATAAGAGGGCTGGCTCTCAGAACAATAACTAAAGCATAGAAACCGTGTTAAAATAACAACAAAATACAATATTCTACACTGTTTTTACTTATGGCATTGTTAAAGCATCAGAAAGAGATGCATATACAATGCCATTTGCGTAAATGTGCAGGTTGTCCTGGGGTACTAATGTGATCAGGGTTGTACTATATCGATGAAATATATTTATCGACTAAATGTTTCGTCCTAAGAAAGTCATAAATGTACTCTACTCTGATTGTATCGATTCGTTAAATGAGTACGATTCATAAAAAAAAAACAACTAGTTGCACTCCAGGAGTGCCGGCAGAAGTGAAAACTCGCCTTTGCGGCATACTCAGGTCCGTGTCCTTCTTACGAATTTTCGATCAATTCACGTGTCCTGACGCGAGTTTTCTATTTTACCCATCCCAAAAAGTGCACAAAGCCGCTAAAGAGGCTTTTACTTTAAAAGTTACGTCAAGATACACCTAAATAACTCCTAATCGCATGGCGTCGCTTGGCTTCATCTGATAAATAGGTAAAAAAAAAATCCATACATTACCCACCGCGCGTCTACTGTCTACTGCTGGTCATTAGGCCTTACCCAGTATTGGTCGAACGGCAGAATACCTAATATGATGTCAATCATATTTTCGATTATTTCGAAATTCAAACAGTGCCTACTTACCTACCTTACCTATGAATGCGCAAAAAACCCAATGCATTCGATTTACAGTCCCCAATGTGAGGCAGTCCAACGTTGACATACTAGTTGAAGGTAAAATAGACTTTGTAAATGATACCACCTTCTTAGGAATCACAATAGACTCTAAATTGCAATGGGGCGCTCATGTATCAAAAGGTAATATAAGGTCAGATATATTTTTCACTTGATCAATGGGCCATTCAGCATATTCCAAAACCATCTAAAGCTTTTCCCAGCTAGCTTTGAGGAACAGTCAGTAAAGGAAACATAATCAGGTAGGTAAAGAGAAACACATAATTCGAAGTGATATTTTTTATTTTATAAAACTTTTACACTAGGGTAAAAAAGTGCCAGTGTGTTATTTGTGAAAAATTCACAGTGTTGGTAATAGAAAAACAAGAGGTGAAGAAAAACAAGAGATTACTTTACCCACTTTCATTACTGTCCAAAATAAAATGTTTTTCATAATTTTAAATATAAATAATAAAACCGTTTCCGTAAACTTTCTTATTACCATTGATTTATAATTCGGCAAATATAAATGTAGGTAAAGCATCGTGTTTCAATCGCTTCCATTTAATTTTATATTCGAAATTAATGTATCGGCACGGCAGTAAAATATTTTGAACAAATTCGAGTATGTATGACATTTTATGTCCAATATGTCGCTTGAAAGTTCCTCGGATCCACACCTTTTTATCCTTTTACTTCAGGGAGCTGCAATAAAATTTCAACAATAATTTTCTTCATATTAGTAAAAATCGATTCTTTTTAGGGTTCCGTACCCAAAGGATAAAAACAGGACCCTACTAATATGACTCCGATATCCATCTGTCTGTCACCAGGCTGTATCTCATGAACCGTGATAGTGAGACAGTTGAAATATTACAAACAAAAATTTCGGGCGTTTTTATAGCTTACGCCCACGGCTCCGCTCGCGTTAATGTCTATCCCCGATAACAGTACCTTATTCTGAGATGTAATTTATGTCTATGTTCTTTTCCGTACTCCAGAGATCGTGCAATGGTGATGATGATGATGCAAAATTTCATGATGATCGGTTCAGAAGTTACGGCGTGGAAGCGTAACAAACAAACTCACTTTCACATTTATAATATTATATGTAAGGATGGTACGGAACCCTTCGTGCGCGAGTCCGACTCACACTTTGCTGGTTGTTTAATTACCATGATGGTTCAATTTGTTACATTACTATTGCATGGCTGAACACTAACAAAAATATCCCTGATAGCAAGACCGTCATAAAAAATATCGATATACTCGTAGATACGTGATTTTACCACATCACTAGCAAAAAAACTAACCTAATTTGAAATAAGGAAAAAACGATAATTTTAAGCAAAATACCTATAAAAGTTGTCATTTATACAATACGTTATATAATTGACAATATTATTGTTGTATTTTGAGGTATTTTGGGTTTTAATTATGCACTTTTAACTGAAAAACTTACCGAAGAAAATTATGTTTTACAGAATTTATTTCTGTTCGTCCTGAATGGGATTTACATCGCTCCATTGCACAAGACATTGTTTAGTATAATGGTCATTTGATAACGCACCAACCCAACACCGGTTAATACTTTTTTCCGTGAGAATTTTAGCACAATCCTATATTTAATTTGCGGACATCACAATTCCGCCGCAATGTTTTTGTCGATATATAACCCGATCAAATCGGCAAGATGCTAATATTACAGACGTTGAACTGTAATAAGTTATTTTGAATTTAGTCGGATTTAATTGGAGTCCAATGGAGTCCATTGACATTTCAAGTCGGGACAACCATGAAAATAATAGAAACTGACTGAAGTTTTTGTCTCATTCTGTCATAAGCGAAAGCTCATAAGAAAAATACAGTGTCAACTATCTGTTTTCAGTTTCTATTTTTATGCGGCTTCTATGTATATTATTCTTCTGAGGGCTGGCTGCTTTTTCGCCCAACTGATTAACTGCCTATCTCTGGAACGCAGCCAGCGTTTTTGTCACCATGCCATACATATATCCCTTGTATAATATAATAATATGTACCCTTGAAGAACGTGATTTCACAAACATTAATTTGTTAAACTAATCTTTCTGATTACAGGTATTGACACCTGGATTAGTTGTGTTTAGGATTTAAGATTAACTGTTATAAGATTGTAAAAGCTATATACACATTCTAGGGAAAAAAATGGTTTCATTTAAAACATAAACAATTTAAATCAAGCTTCTCGACGACTGATATTAGTGTTACACCCTCATCTGTAGTGCTTCGGAAAGGGTCTGTTATTATATTAGGTAAATTTTAATCCTAACTAATATTATAAATGCGAAAGTGAGTTTGTTTGTTTGTTTATTTGTTTGTTTGTTTGTTTGTTACGCTTTCACGTCGTAACTACTGAACCGATCATCATGAAATTTTGTATACACGTTATCTGGGGTACGGAGAAGGACATAGGGTACATTTTATCCCGGGAAAAAGTACTGTTCCCGAGGGATCGACATTGACGCGGGCGGAGCCGCGGCGAAAACTAGTTAATCATAAATATTTTAAGGGCTGGCTCACTTAAGCGGTAAAAATGTTTAAGAAGATAATTCAAAAAAAATCGACACGCTATTTTAAGAGATATTTTGATTTTAACAATTAGAAACAGACACATAAAATACCTCTGTGTACAAAAAAAAAAACACTTTCTTGGCGTACAACTTTTTACCATTACATACATATGCATATTAATTTACTGACGTCGACAATCAATGTATCAATTTTCATACAATAAAAATTGTTTGTCTAGGGTGTCGACTACTTAAAACTTGCTTCTAAACAATTTCATTGACCTACGAGTATAATGGGCCCTTATAATATTTGTGCTTGATTAAAATGGACCTTAATATATAGATATAAATAATAAGATTAACTGTTTCAAGTTTGTTAACGTTTTCTTATGTTTGTTGCACATTTAAATTAAATCACTTAATACGGTATTATCGCGTTTATTACATTATTTTTACACCTAACGTTTCATAAACTTTAAAGTTTTGCATAGTTATCTTAACAATATAGACAAATGTCAACTTAGTCTACTTGCGGACATGAAAATTATAAAGTTTTCGAAACGTTCGGTGTAATAATCTACATCTACATGAACACTAATATTATATAATTTTATTATATAATATTCTGTGGTTATCTTAATATTTGTATGCTATTTTAGCAAAACATAGCGATTTACTTTTTTTCTGTCATCTGTATCAATGTACCTATGTTTAACAAATAAATATATTGATTGATTGATTGATATAAAGAGTAAAAATTTATTTCCTCCACACAATACAATCATATTAAATTCCAGAATATTTGGGCTGGTTGCCAATACAAATTGTAGGATGCTGGAGCCTGTTGAAGGTAGAAACCTGTGTTTCAGTACTCCAGTGCTCACACTCTGTGTGTCTGTAGTAGCTACGTCCCTAAAAACATACACATCGCATAGGGGTTCCCCGGTTTGTTTGTTTGCATTAATAATAATAATTCATTTATTTCGGTTTCCCATATAATGTTAGTAACAGTGTGACTTAAACACCTATATTAGTACAAATTTATAATTTTATTTTATATCCGACCTCCTATAGCCACCAGCATGCAGCGCCTCAATATGGTACAGTCAGGGCGTGAGGTTAACATCCTTAGGATGGTGTTGTTGCTGTTCCGCACACACTGCAAAAAGGAGGCCGCCTTTTTGCGTATCACGGCATGGAACCCGTCAACCCTGGCCTCCGCAAACATCCCTGATGCACTGCATCTACGAGACAGCCCCAACATCATCCTAATTAAATAGGCACCAAAACGACTAGACTGAATTTAAAAATTCTTTCATCATTTAATATCCTACATTATCACTGATAAATATAAGCTAGAAAATACATAGGTATACATTTTCCCGTGCGACTAGGGTGCTAGTAGTGCGCTAGTAATGTAATAAGCGCGGTGAAACCTTATTAATTGTTTTTTTATTATTATTATTACACTGTTTTTTATTACTAAATTGAGAGGAATACTCCTTGTCGCCGTAATGTCTCGCTCGCTCCTACTTTTACAAAGCTTATAGAACCACACCACAAGCCGTTGATGTTGATGTTGGTGTTTCTGTTCTTGACTGATCAGTCCAGAAACTGCAAAACAAAGTCCAAAGTCTGTATTTTTTTTTAAATCAGATGCCCGTTGCAATTTGGCTAGACTTATCAATAAATTAAAAGATAATATCAACGTCGTATCGCATACATTTATCAACTACAGCAGAATTATTGTATCCAGCCTTATTTGATGACAGCCATGATTGATTCAAATTGATTGGCCAATCCTTCGCCGCGACTCAAACATATTAGGCCAGATTATATTAACTAATCCGATAAATATTAGGCGAATCTGATTTGTCAGTGGAACTGTAGCATTTGTAACAGAATTTATGAAAAGAAAACTTTTTAATGTAAATAAATAAATAAATATATACGGACAAATCACACAGATTGAGCTAGCCCCAAAGTAAGTTCGTGACTTGTGTTATGGGATACTAACTCAACGATACTATATTTTATAACAAATACATATATAGATACACATCCAAGACCCAGGTCAATCTGAAAAAGATCATTTTCAATCTTGACCTGGCCGGGGATCGAACCCGGTCACTCCGTGTCGCAGGCTGGCATGTTGACCGCTGCGCCACGGAGCTAGTCAATGTAAAGATTTTCAGCATCTCAGGATTTCCTACCTCACTAGTATAAAGCATACCCTTTCAAACGAAAATTATTTTAAAAATCGGTCCATAAATGACGGAGTTCTGAGGTGACAAACATTAAAAAAACTGAATGAAATAATAAGCTAACCTCTTTTTTTTGAAGACCCTTTTTATCTAAAATAACTTTTATTATAAGTAAATTAAGTCATGAGTTTTTGAGCAGTTTCATTCATAGATCAAATAACGTAAAAAAATAATATGGCTTTAAAGCAATTTTGGAAATGTAGTCATGGACACGCTACCGGCAAAATAATTTTTTGCTAGTAGCATTGTACCACGAAAAAGTGGCGAAAGTGGCGTTGGAACGGGCACACGCTGCGCCGCCCTCATGACCATATCTCCCGAAGAGCTCTGGACTGGAATCCGCAGAGCAAGCGAAAACGAGGACGTCCAAAACAAACGTGGCGCCGCACTGTCATAGATGAGGCAAAGAAGCTGGGTTACATCTGGAGTGAAACTAAGAACGCTGCGTCGGATAGAACCAGAGTGCGCCAACTTGTATCTGCCCTTTGCCCCGACGGGGGGACATAGGAAGCCAAGAAGAAGCATTGTACCACACTCTCATCGATGACGTGAGTGACTCCCCCCATTTTGTCGTTTCTTCCCTCAACTATTTAAAAGGCCGGCAATGCTCCTGTCCTGCGGTTGTTATGGGCATGGGCAGCGGTGATCACTTACCATCAGGTGACTCACTTCTTTGTTTGCCGTATTAAATCATAAAAAAAAATTAATACACACATTGTTTGTTTGTTTGTATACTCTTTATTGCACATATACAAAAGATACAATGTAAAGATACAGATTCTTCGATATAAATGTACAGTGGCAGACTTATCCCTGAAGGGATTTCTTCCAGTCAACCAAGTAGCTGAAAGGACAAGATACAAAAGTTACGGGTATTATGAGGTCATATGTACACATGTATGATAATATTTTTATCAATAGAAACGTTTATTTCCATGGGCAAATGATAATTTGCCCATGGAAATAAACGTTTCTATCTTCTTGAGCTAGTATTACCATTATTAAAGTAGATATACTTCAATAATGATAATACTAGCTCAAGAAAAAATGCACTATCAATTAACAGTTACAACGTTATTCAAGTCTTGATTGCTTTTCATGTGTGTAAGTGGCCACCACTGGTGTCATAGCTAAACTACCGTCATCTAGGGAAGATAGCCGGGACCAACAGCTTAACGTGCCTTCCGAAGCACAGATAAATTATTGTACCACTTGTGGGGAACCCGAGAACTCCGGTGTAGCATATATATATATATAGGGACATATCACACAAATTGAGGTAGCCCCACAGTAAGTTGTGAACTTGTGTTGTAGGATACTAACTCAACGATACTATATTATACAATAAATATGTATATAGATAAACATCCAAGACCCAGGCCTATTTGAAAAAAATCATTTTCCATCTTGACCTGACCGGGGATCGAACCCGGGAAATCCTAGTTGTCATCATGCCAGGTTGCCACACACCTGGCCTGATGACTACTAGGCCACTTAGCTCGTTATGAGGTGAGTACGAGAATAATACTAAACATTAGTGAGAATTCCGTTATGACTGCAAAACTTCATTATTTCCTCATCTGTATTTGTCAGCATGTCTTCGTGACCACCTTGACAATGTTACATCGATCATCTAACTGTAAAAGCAAATACCTAACTTTATCTTCCGTCTACTTACGAGTAAGTACATCTATGTCTTCATCATCATTACATGTGATGTAGAGAAGCACGCGTTGACGTGGCAATGTCTTATAAATCGATAAACGCCGGCTACTTGCACGGATAAGTGTCACGTTCTGTGGAAGCTAGAGCGCAGAATAAGCGATAGAGAGGCACCATCGGCCTAAGCGTTCGCCTTGTAACGCATCTATTTCTCTTCCGCCGTTATCACGTAAAATTATGGGCCGGAATTGGTCTCAGTCAGCATGCAATCATAATAGCTCAATTTGTGTGAAATGTCACAGTAAGTTGTGAAGAGTGTCGTAGGATACTAACTCAACGATACTATATTTTATAATAGTACATCCAATTTATTGTACACAAAAATATGTATTATTTTTTAACTATAAATAATATAAAATGCTACAACTAAAAATAAATAAATTTTAATATATATTTACAAATAAAAAAAAAACTGAAAAAGATCGTTTTCCATCATGACCTAACCGGGGATCGAACCCGGGCACCTTCGTGTCGCAGGCTGGCGTGTTGACCACTCTTATTGTGCTATAATTACATACATATTATCACGTCTTAATCCCTTTCGGGGTAGACAGAGACCAAGACCATAAGAACCAAAGACCACGTTTATTGTGTTGATAGACGTAGGCATAGATGGAAGATGGAATCAAAAGTGTGATGGGGTGCTAGCTACATCCTCCGCCGTCTTCTACGGTCTGTGCGGGAAGCGAAGCAGCTGGTACATTCTATGTTTTTACCTTTCTTTTCTCCCAGACCAGCATATGGAAGAGAGGAAAGGAGCCGTCTATGTCTTCAGGCGGGACGTTCCGGAAAGTGTTAATTAAATCAAAGTAAATTGATAGCCGCGTGGTATCCGGCAGAGTAGAATAGGACCACTCCAAGTCTTCCCGTGGATGTCGTAGAAGGCGACTTAGGAAATACAAGCTAAACAAAGCTTATAAACATCTGTGAGACCTCTCCCACCCGTCTGGCCAGCGTGGAGAATGTAGGCCAAGCCTCTGGCTGCTCTGGCCAAGTATGGCTATAGTAGTACAGAGAGGGTCGTGCTCCTGTATTGGAGACTAAAAACGACCTGATGATGATGATGATGAAATTGCTAAACTTTTTTACGCTAACTGCCTGAGTCGGCATTAATTCCAAAACCGTACGCAAAAGTGCAGATGTGTGTCCGGAGTCCAGACAGTACCGCTCCCTACCACGACGACACAACTCACTACAATCACGAAAGCATTTCATCTCGCATTGTTCTCTATTCATGTTATCCTTTCTTTTATTCCAATTCATTTCGTATAGATATCGTTAGAATCCGTACTTTAGATATTCTGCCGACTGAATTGGAATATAAACCCCTTTTTCTGTAGAACAATCTAATTATTACACGCTTTTTATTAGCTTTGCACATGTATGTTTGCTTGTTTGTAACCAACTTCTTTGAAGTCAATTTCGACTCACTTTAAACTATCAGATTTAATTAAAATTTTATAGGCTTATCAAGGACCGATGACACGACAATACGATAATTTTATAAAAGCGTGTTTTTAGTTTTTTAAACCATATTTATTATTAAATTTATAATGCATAAGTAGGTTCATAAGAAACATTTTTTTTGTACTTAATGTTTTAACCTGTTAACCTCTTTAATCATGTCTTAATAATCTGCACTTGGTTATTTAGACATGCATGATGCAAAAGGTCAAACCTGGCCCGACCTGTACTTCTAAGATCAAGGAAGGGCAGGAAAACAGATGTGAAATAAAATGAATAACATGTCTTACATAAAAAAGAAGCAGAATGGAGTCGACCAAATATATAAAACAGCTGCTCTGGTGGCGCTAAATCTAAATATATATATATATATATATAAAAATCTCGTGCCACAATGTATGTTCGGGATAAACTCTGAAACTACTGAAGCGGTTTTGATCAAACTTCGCAAATATCTGTAATTTGGTCCAACTTAAAGGATAGGATAGTTTTTTATCTTATAGCAAAACTAAGTTTGCCGGGACAGCTAGTTAACTATAGCATACCTGCGTCATGTTGACAAGAAGGTCTGCTATGTTATTTATAGGAATAGAGTCGGACTGGACTTTTACTTCGACAAATACTTCGTTCTTTTTATAGTTTTCGGCATTTTATATAAAATAATTAACAATATCCAATGAGCATTTTCCAAATCGAGTGACTAATAGGAATCAAAATGGACGATCTTAGGGAACCGTAAATCCTATCTGTATATTTTTTGTAAACTGTTATAAATGGGTTATTATAAAATTAAAACCGGCCAGTGTACATATGAGTCTTAGTGCTAGTTTACATTTTTCAAATTACGAATTTATGGTGTCATGAAAGTGTCACTTACTAACTGCCTTTTTTGAAGTCGGTTAAATCTAGATCGAGAACCAAGTGACTTCAGAACCCGTAGTAGCTCCACGTCTGACACACCCACACTTCCACATGTCCCGCGCATGTGTGAGTAGGCAGAAAGACTGCATTCCTTAGCGAGCAGGCACCAGCTAAAAAAATAGGTTTTGTCTATTGCTCTTTCGTATGAGACTAAGTCCAGATTATGACATGGTCGTTGAAATACCGTTAAAATCATTGGCCTTATTGAATACTTGATTTAACACTAATAGGGACATTCTAGGAGCTTATTTTGACAAGAATCTAGAATTCCTGACTGATATCTCAATGTAATCTGTATTTCTGCTTGGGTATAAAATATTCCACGATTTGCTAAAGAATAAGGAAAAGTCAACCCACATTACTACATTGATAAACAAACAAACAAGGATATTATAGTCAGATATTACAAATCTCCTTCTCAAGGCACGCTCACTTCTTTCTTCTTTTTTTTTGTCAGAGATGAAAAACACTAAAGCGTACATAAAGGGATACTAAATTAAAAAATAAATGTATTTGACACTAACACACGCGATATAAAAGTATTTTAATTTTTCAATAATAAAATATTTAAGGATATCCTTACAACCAGTTATTTTTACTCGATATTATGTAGATTACATAATATATTTTGACCTCTCCAACCCGTCTGGCCAGCGAGGAGAGTGTATGCCAAATCCTCTGTCTGCTCTAGCCAAGTATGGCTCCGGTAGCACAGGGAGGGTCATGTTCCTGCAGTGGAGACTAAAAAAACCTGATGACGATGAATGAATGATTTAAATAACTAAATATAAGTTATCAAAAAGAGTAGGCATTTTTGGATTATTCCACTCAAAGTACATTTAATGAATGGTCTATAACCACACAGGAAAGGCTATCATATGGGATTTTTGACTTAAGACGAGGCCTCAAATGTTTGGTACACATCGCTCGGCAAAGGCGTACGCAGACTGATCGAGTGCGCGCAAGGGATAGCGCTTGGCGGTTTAGCCCGTGAATGATGAGATAGGAGATAGTATCGAGTCGCTCAAAGAAAAAAACGTAAGCGCCAAATTCGTTATTTCTATTTTATATAAAATCTGACCGGTTAATTGTATTTTCATATTTACATTTTGATGAATTACTAATAACCTGTCTTCTATTCTAAAAATCATTATTTCATTTGTCGCATTTGAGCTACAATAACAAAAACTAAGCGAACGAAGACCATTTTTCAAAAAATATTTCTATCGAGAAAATTTTATCAAAACGTGTTTTCATCTTACACTTTTGGAGATGAAATAGTCAAAAATCATATTACTTAGATTTGAAACTCCTAACTTAAGTATTTTGCGAGACAAATAAGGTTCAGAACGACCTTATTTACAGTGGTATCGCCTTAATGAATCAAACAAAATAAATATTTTGTTTGCCCTATTAAGTCAATAAGGTAATAATATAGACTTGTCTTCAACGGTTTTTTATACATCTAATTAGGCTGTTTTGGGTGCAAATATATAAATATAAATAAATAAATATATACGGACAAATCACACAGGGCACACAGCAAGGATGCAGTGCAAGGAAATGCTACAATATTCGATACTAAAGTACGGAAAATAATAATTAGAAATTTCACATAAATGTTCGCGAGTAGTTTCACAATCAAAATGTTAATTAATTAAAAGCTCATTGTTTTGGCCGAGATGCCGTGGCTGCGACACCAGGATGCCCGGGTTCCATCCCCGGTCAAGTCATGATGGAAAACGATCTTTTTCACATTGACCTGGGTCTTGGATGTTTATCTATATAAGTATCCATTATAAAATATAGTATTGTTGAGTTAGTATCCTACGACACAAGTTCACAACTTACTGTGGGGCTAGGACAATGTCCCTATATATTTATTTAGTTAACTGTAGGTTGTTAAAGTCTCGTAATTAGCGATTTAGTTAAAATACTAATAACTCCATAAGTTTTAAACGAATTAACTGAATTTTATGAAACTTGATAGATAAACATTTGGACGTACAGGACACAGGATAGGCTACTTTTTGTTTTTATAGTTATATATGTAAAAATAAAAATAGTATAAATGATAAATATATTTTTTAATTTTTAATGTTTTTAAATTAAAGATGGTAATAGGACTTGTGTATACAGATATATTTACATTAATTAATATTTTGCACGTCTGCTTGCAGACTGAATACATTGACATTATAAATTTTAACACTACTATAAATTATGTAATCTGGCAATTAAACGTTTCTGATTGCTGATTACTTAATTTTTTCTCCAGGTATGATGAGACGTCACCCCCATACAAATGTACGAATAGAGTCGCGGGCGCAGCGAGTATGGAATATGGCACAGGAGCATATTTCATACAAATAAATATGTACAAAATAAAAAATGACACTCTAATACGGTACGTACAAAAAAAAAATTAGTTTCGTCTTATAGATTATTCAAGAGTTCTTGGCGGGAATTTCGACGGACTGCACGGTTTTTGTTTTGGATTGTTTTGCAAATTGCTTCTAGTGGACTTTATAATGTGAAATCGGTGTAATTTGGTGTTATATATGTCCATGTTTATGAACAATGTGTGGAATAACTAAAATGACGTGTCATGGTGCGGCTGTAGTGAGATTTACATAGCGGGCTGGTGGTCGCTCGCCTTACTGCTACTGCGTCTATGATCAAACCAGTGAATTCGTGGGAATTGTCGCCAGGGGCTCCAGTGAATCACCGAAATGAATTACACCACCATTTCGTTGATAACACGTAGAAAATATGAAGGGCTAAAAGGCACAGAAAGCCAAATGCCGTAAAATAAATATAACAAAAAAAAAATAGATTATTCAAAAATATTCGATACGTATTTTTCTTTTTATTCTTATTTAGAAACTTACGAAGACCCATTGGTTTAAAATATCGCATGACGTCAGATGTGACGTGGGTACGTTTTATACTTACTTGTGACGTATTTAGCCCCCACTCCTGAACTTTAATGCGCTATATGTAAGTATCGTTATCTCCGCGATCGTTATATTATTTCGACGAAGCAAAAATACGGGTCCAAAATGTTTTTTAATAAAAGATGGACAAAATATTTAATCTCTTTTTCGTACCTTGTCCGATCCCCTATTGTAAAGATAAACTTTTTTCAGTTTTAATGGAAATAAATGCTAGGGTCTGTTTTTAGTAGTTTTAATGGTGTTAGGTAGGTCTATGTTGTGCTAACAGTTACTGCATCTAACCAATGCACTATCAGTTGCTATAAGATTAGATTAGTCTATTCTGGCCTACATTTGTCATGGAGCACATGTCAAGTGCATAAGATTGATGGGATTTACGTTTCTTAGAAATAAAGTCCGGTCAGGTGCGAATAGAAACGATTTAGAGCATTTTAAGGTGATACCACTGTAAATAAGGTCGTTCTGAACCTTATTTATCTCGCAAAATACTTAAATTAGGAGGTTCAAATCTAAGTAATATGATTTTTGACTATTTCATCTCCAAAAATTGAAGATGAAAACACGTTTTGATAAAATTTTCTCGATAGAAATATTTTTTTAAAAATAGTCTCCGTTCGCAGAGTTTTTGTTATTGTAGCTCAAATGCGACGAATGAAATAATGATTTTTAGACTAAAAGATATGTTATTAGTAATTCATCAAAATGTAAATATGAAAATACAATTAACCGGTCTGATTTTATATAAAATAGAAATAACGAATTTGGCGCTTACGTTTTTTTCTTTGAGCGACTCGAGACTATCTCCTATCTCATCATTCACGGGCTGAACCGCCAAGCGCTATCCCTTGCGCGCACTTGATCAGTCCTTTGCCGAGCGAAGGTACCAAACATTTGAGGCCTCGCCTTAAACTACAAAATCTCTGTTATTTAGGTCAGCAGTGTCGTCAACTGCTTGACCTGCGGTTCCAGGGTTGCAAGTATGGCATCAGTCCTCCCGGCTACTTGCCTTTCCCCCCATGCATCCGAGTGAGCAGTATCCCATCATTCTCTTCCCAAATCCAAAGAATCCTATCCTCTCCTAGCTTTAAATGCTTTTGATGGGCAGCAGCGTAGGAAGCACAAGAAGCCAAAGAAACTGTGCTCGCCAACCCGCCTGTCAAGCGTGATGAGTATGGCAATATCCACCCCTGGAATGAAAAACCCATGAGTTTTGTCCAGCCTTTGTCCAGCAGTGGACTTCTTACGGCTGGAATAACGAAAAATTCAAAATATAACAAGTCTTTTTGGAATGTAACAAAAGGGAATGTAATTTTTTTATTAGATTAGGTACATGTATGCATATATGTGTGTGAGTGTTTTATACATATATTGAGCATGTATGGGGCGATAAAATCCTTATATCGCCCCGTAACACTGGCTATATAATTTTTTGGCAGTCGTGTTCTTTATATTTTGAAAAAAGCTTGTTTTGGAGCAGCTAGGGCAATCCATGAGATTCGTATCAGCCACACACTCAAATTGTTGTTTAAGAAACCCCACCCAACTCTGTTATGCTGGCATCTTCCAACACCAGCCCGATGCTATAAAATCCTGACCTTAACCAGGCCTGTCTCACTCCACCTTCGATCTCCACCTACGCGCGACGACCCCTTCGAAAGGGAAACCGAACAACGGTAGGAACCACGCGCGTTTGGTCACACGTGTTCACCGATTCAGCGAATTATGAATCGTTTGTTCAGAGCTATAAGTATAAAATTTGCTTGCTAAGGTAAGGTATCTAAACTAAAAAGTGCTGCATTCTGACGCGAGCTAAATTACACCGTATCGCTAACTACATTGAGTTGATATTTCTTTGAATACCTTTGCAGAGTGCGACTTCTGAACGTAAGTATACTTACCTTTTCTACAAAATGCGGAAGTGACTTGCGTTGGGAGAAAGATCGATTCCGAAAACCCTCACCGGCTAGTTATTTCCAAGTAACATACCTAAACACGGAGTGCCATCAGTGTAATGTCCATACTGATCTTTGGAAGTAAGCTTTACAACGACCTGACGTGTTGGACTTGATTGATTACAAAAGCTTACTTCAGCTTTCTTGCGGCTTTCGAAGAACGTGTATCGTTGTCTAATGCAATCAGCTTTGTTTTAAAAAAAAACCTTTTACAGATAGTGTCTGTCAGTGATAGGTCTTTTCCACAGCCATAGTGAAGAAAAATCTACTTGTATTATTTTGAGTCTCAACATTTTGGTTTTTTTCGACATATTACACAAATTGAGCTAGCCCCACAGTAAGTTGAGGAGGTCAGGAACAAAATGTACCGTATTTGAATAAAATTGGACGACATTGGACATTTTATCTACAAAAAAGACACATTTTGTTCCCAAAGCCTCAACTACTATTCTGATGTGAATGTAACCTTTTGTACAAAATGCTACTTTTAAATCCTTAATTTCTCTTGAAAGTCACCAATTGAACCAAATCTGTTCAGAAATTGATAAAACTCAAGGTTTTGAGTCAGATTAAAAAAACCACCAATCGAGTCTGATACGTAAATATCACCTTTTGTTCCTGACCTTCTCAGTTGTGAACTTGTGCCGTAGGATACTAACTCAACGATACTATATTTTATAATAGATACTTATATAGATAAACATCCAAGATCCAGGTCAATCTGAAAAATATCGTTTTCGAAACTATTACCGGAACCGACACTTCTGTATGTACGTGAGTAGAACGATTGTTCATCTTTTCACTTCGGTCGGCAGTCCTAAAGTGTTACTGTATTTTTGTTTCTAGATTTTCATCGTTTGATTGCCACTTTCAGGCTTATAGGATTGATTATTTTCTTGTTTTATTTATTTATTTATTATATACTAGCTGCCCCGGCGAACTTCGTTTCGCCATAAGTTAAAAACTATCCTATCTCTCAAGTTGGATCGAACTGCACATGGTGTGCGAATTTTATTATAATCGGTTAAGTGGTTTAGGAGTCCATTGAGGACAAACATTGTGACACGAGATTTATATATATTAAGAAGATGATGGATGCCTAGTAGTAGTTAGTATAACATTCATACTTTTTAGATATTGTTTATCTGTAAAAAAAATAAAATTATTATTCTCTCTGTAAGTTCAGAGCGAAAAATAATTTTAAAATTATTATTCTCTCTGAACATAACAGAGAGAACAATATTTTTTTTTTAAATTAAATTATATAAAAATAGTTTTTTTTTAAATAAAATCAATATAATAAAATAATACACCATCTATTATTATTCTCTCTGTATGACGGTGATAATGATAACTGAAAATCTGCGTTTTGTATCTCAGTCCAAAACCGTGGTTCTAAATAATGGCATCTATCTATACCTATAGAAAACATGTAGGTACTAGCTAGTAACCTAATACTAATTTATGAGCTAGGATATCTAGACCACAAATGAGAGTTGACCACTAGTTGACCTACGCACACACGCGTGAACAACAAGTAGCGCTGCAAGAAAAACCTAATAAGGTCTTGGCACATATCCATCTATTACGGATAAAGTATGTGCTAGGCCTGTTTTAAGCAAGAGTGATATATATAACTAGCCGTAGCCCGCGACTTCGTTCGCGGCAATTCTGTTATTATGATTAATTAGGTTTTTTCTTAATACAGCGTGATTTTGAACCCTCTAGCTATATTGAAATCTGGGAATCAGAATCCCTAATGGAATACAGAATTGCGAGAAAAAAAGGTAAAAACCGATAAAAAAAAATTGACTTTCAATAGAAATTCGTCCAGCTGATCGGCCCTAGTAGTACAGAGAGGGTCGTGCTCCTGTAGTGGAGACTAAAAAGGACCTGATGATGATCGGCGACTTTGTATGGGAAACCCTATTTTTTTTTTTCGATTTTCTGCTTTTTTCTTGCAATTCTATATTTCATTAGGGATTCTGATTCTGAGATTTCAATTAAGCTAGGAGGTTCAAAATCACGTTGTATAGTAGATAATTAATTTTCCCCCGTTTTCAAATCATTTTTTATTGATGCTTCGCTCCTATTAGTCGCAGCGTGATGTTTTATAGCCTAAAGCCTTCCTCAATAAATGGACTATCCAACACAAAAATAATTTTCCAATTTGAACCAGTAGTTCCTGAGATTAGCGCGTTCAAACAAACAAACTGTTCAGCTTTATGATATTATTACTAGCTGTTGCCCGCGACTTCGTCCGCGGCAATTTCTGTTATTATGATTAATTCGGTTTTTTCTTAATATAGATGAATAATTTTTCCCCGTTTTCAAAACATTTTTTATTGATGCTTCGCTCCTATTAGTCGCAGCGTGATATTTTATAGCCTAAAGCCTTCCTCGATTAATGGACTATCCAACACAAAATTATTAAATAATTTTCCAATTTGAACCAGTAGTTCCTGAGATTAGCGCGTTCAAACAAACAAACAAACTCTTCAGCTTTATGATATTAAAGTATAGTTTTACAACTTCTAGACGAAATCTTTATTTCGAGCAACCAGACTCATACATATTTTGTTAGTAAACGGGGAACTTAAACCTAGTGTTAGTAACATTACACTACGACTACAGCTATTTGACAGTCACCACATGCAGACCACAACAGTGGTTGATGTATGGACAGTCTAGCTCGCTACCAATGCCAAGATGCTGTTGGAGCTGCCTCGAATGCGCCGCACCAGGCTGGCGCTCCGCTTGCGCAGCCTGCCATATATGAAACTTGCTTCCGCCCTGCTTCGCTCGCGTGAAATCGATCTCTCGGGAATAATTCCTTTTCCAGGATAAAAAGTTTAAATCAGTTGACCCGTGTAAAGGTAATAGCTAAACAGATTTAGATACAGTCGAATTTATTAAACTAACTACTTGCTTTCGCCCGCGGCTCCGCTTCGAGATGAATATAATATGTCCATCTTCGCATCGCAGACTACGTGTATGCAAAATTCCATGATGATTCAGTAGATATAGTGAAGGCGTCACAAACAAACTCACTTTCGCATTTATAATACCTACTAGCTTTTGCCCGCGGCTCCGCCCGCGTCAATATCGATCCCTCGGGAATAGTACCAACTTTTTCCCGGGATAAAAGGTAGCCTATGTCCTTCTCCGTACTCCAGAGAACTTGTATGCAAAATTTGATGATGATCGGTTCAGTAGTTACGGCGTGAAAGCGTAACAAACAAACAAAAAAACTCACTTTCGCATTTATAATATTAGTAAGGAAGTAAGGATTAGATTATGATTTGGTAAAGTTTTCGGCCGCGACTTCTAGACGACAACCCTCTTTAGTTGTTAAATGTAGTACAATAATTACAA
This sequence comes from Elegia similella, assembly GCA_947532085.1. Taxonomy (NCBI): domain Eukaryota; kingdom Metazoa; phylum Arthropoda; class Insecta; order Lepidoptera; family Pyralidae; genus Elegia; species Elegia similella. The sequence continues at coordinate 29,682,897 of OX383927.1, read as the reverse complement.
TATTTTTGTTTTATAGTATACTAGCTGTTGCCCGCGGCTCCGCCTGCGTTAATGTCGTTCCCTTGGGAACAGTAGAAATGATAAAAATTCCATACAAACCCCTCCCCCTCTGCTTTTTCCCATTAAGGGGGAATAATACATTTCACCTACATAGATCTTTAGCCCTTAAGGAGGGGATTTTGCCCATTTCACCTACACAGATCTTTAGCCCTTAAGAAGGGGATTTTGCCCATTTCACCTACACAGATCTTTTTAATTGTAATCTAGAACGTATGTACTTATTTTAATACTTCTAAGTCTAGAAATGAAAAAAAATCCATACTAACTTTACTCCCCTATTTTATCCCTTCAGGCGAAAATTTCGTCGGTTTTACCTACATACATCTTTTGTATTGTAATCCAGAACGTCCAGAATTGAGAAAATGTCCATGAAAACTTACCCTCCCCCCCAATGTTGCCCCTTAAGGAAGGGATTTTATACATTTCACCTACACAGATCTTTTTAATTGTAATCGAGAACTTACATACCTATTTTTATATTCTAAGTCTAGAAATGGAAAAATACCATACAAACTTTACCCCCTATTTACCCCTCCAAGGGAGAATGTTGTCTGGTTCACCTAAACAGATCTTTTTTAATTTAATTGAGAACTTGTGTACCTACTTTTAAAACTTATAAGTCCAGAAATGAGAAAATTCCATAAAACTTCACCCCCTTTGATTTTCTAAAAATCCTTTCTTAGTGCTCATTTACATCATAAAAAGAATCCCTGTGCCAAACTTCAAGTTTCTGGGCACAGTAGTTTCGGCTGTGCGTTGAAATATAAGTCAGGTTTGCCTTTGGCCCGCGGCTCCGCCCGCGTAAGTGTCGATTTCTCAGGAACAGTAGAATTACCCGGAATACATTAGTTAATGACTTTCAATGAAACACCTTAATATTGAATTTCAATTGAATAACTTCAAAAACGGAATGCTTCATACTAACTTTGCATCCCCGTTATAATTAAGGGATGATTTTTAAGAAAAATATTTTACTCGTGTTTCATGCCTTTCAGTAAAGAACCTTCATGCTGAATTTCATTCGACTTACTTCAAAAATGGTTAAGTTTCAAACTTACTTTGCATCCCTATTTTACCCCCTTAAGGGATGATTTTTGAGGAAAATATTTTACTCGTGTTTCATACCTTTCAGTATAGAACCTTCATGCTGAATTTAATTCGAATAACTTCAAAAACGACAAAGTTTCATACTAACTTTGCAATCCGTTTCCCCCTTAGGTGATGAATTTCCAAAAATCATTTTCTTAGTGCTCCCCTACGTTATAAAAGGAACCCCTGTGCAAAATTTCAAGTTCCTAACCCTTATAGTTTAGGCCCTGCGTTGATATGTCAGTCAGTCAGCTTCTCCTTTCTTTTAGTATGGATTACTATGGATAGTATGGATAGGTATAATGCTGTCGTATAATGATGATGAATTGACTTTGGATTTTAATTTTCTTATGTCACTTATTATTTTATTTTATTTTTGCTATATGTTTGCAGGCAAACTCATGCCTTGAGTTCATTCAAATGACGATAACTTTTTTTTTAATGAACCGATTTCTATGAAACAAACTTTAAATGTTTTGCTGAGTTAAAACAAAGCAATTGGTGAAAGTTTGAAGTAAATCGGTTCAGTATTTTCGGAGATAATCGTGATCATACATACAGACAGACAGACAGACAGACAGACAAGAAATTCGAAAAAAATTTTTTGCTTTCTATTATTCTTTTTAAGTGTCCCTCTATCCATTTTTGTCAAAAATTCTAAATGTACAGACAAAATATTTTTACTGTTTTATTATATGTATAGATTTTCCTCATCGGTATCACTTATGATGTGTCACAGCTACAGAATGTTCATTCATACGAATTAGTAATACAACTCGTCACCCTGTTGTCATCTGTCGCACCCGACAGTGCTGTTTAACGTTATATTAACAGTGGCATGTAATTCATATCCAATTCTATGTATTTATTATCTCCAAACAAATAATCTTAAATTAAACTACTTATCAATAAACCTAACTATAATATAACATAACTATTATAACTAAAATTATAAAAAAAACTTAAATATAAAAGAATTTAAATCTAAAAATCTAAATTAAGGTGTTGCCCGTGTGGCATAGTGCCAAGAACACTAGCTGCATTCCCCCGCAGAATAGCAATTGCAATTCTTTGCGCGAGGAAAGAGCCAGCCCTCTTGTCACAACTAGGATGTCGAATTTGTTTATCAAGAATTTGTAATGTAGGTAGGTACTTAACAGTGTGTAATCCGCGAGAGCTGCTGCTGCCTATCTTGCAGTTTGGCAGAAATTGTAATTATGATAATTTTAAAAATAATTATGTACTGTTTTGTATAAAATAAATAAAAAATAACACTTGCAGTTTACTACAATGAAATACCTACATCATTTTTCAACCGACGTAAAAGAAGAAGATATTCCTCCAGGTGGAATTGTATCATCCCGGAAAAAGTGTTCTCCCGAGATATATACTCGTACATTGACGCAAAGAAAGCTGCCGGCGAAAGCTAGTCTACACTAATCTACACCTACACTAATACAAAAAAAAAACAAACAAACCTCCTGTTTGTTTGTTTGCATTGAATAGGTTCCAACACTACGGACCGATTTGAAAAGAAATCACCATTAGAATCCTGATGAACGTAGGCTATAGAATCTTTTAAAAAAGTAAGGAAACCGTATAAAATCTTTGATAATGTAACTACAGTGGGTTAACAAAGTACCAAAAATAAATTCAAACACCTATATTTACCCTTGCGAAGCCGGGGCGCGCCACTAAAATCAAATGTTCCGCTCTGTCTACCCTATACTAATAAAGATGGGATACAGCATTCACATTACAATCATCATCATCATCATTATGGCCATGAAAAGTCCACTGCTGGACACGGGCCTCTTCTCCCAAGGACTCCTCGTTCCATGAGAGGATATTACCACAAAACAAAACATATTTTCCCAGATATGAGTCCCAGCTATATCGGTTTTCGCCCCCAAAACCTCCTTTTATACTATACTAGCTTCTACCTGCGCCTCCGCCCGCATTAATGTCGATCCCTCAGGAACAGAAGAATATCCCGGAATGAAAGGTACCCTATATCTTTTCCCGGGCCTCAAACTATCTCCATACAAAAAAAAACAGACTACGCTTGGTAGGCGGGTTAGCGAGCGCAATTTTTTGGCTTCTTATGCTTACGACGCTGCTGCCTATCGCAAATTTTTTAAGCTGGGGAAGGATAGGAATTTGTTGGATTTGGAAAGGGTATTGTAGGTATTATACTACTCACTCGGGGGAAAAGCAAGTATCACCTCGGGAGGATCGTGCCCGCGTACCCGGTACCATACCTGCATCCACCGTACAAGCATTGGGGATGACACGCCTGACCGTACCGTACCGTACACATACCGTACACATATTACAATGAGAACAACAACATTTGACAGCCTCCGTGGTCCAGTGGTTAAGGCGTTTGCCTGTCGACCCGGGGGTCGTGGGTTTGACTCCCACCGGAAGCATACTTTGTTTAGTTGTTTCCAGTTTGGTTAGGACATTGCAGGCTTGAATCACCTGATTGTCTGATAATAAAGATGATTCCGTGCTTCGGAAGGCACGTTAAGCCGGTGGTCCCGGCTGCCACCTGGTAGTCGTTAAAGGAACCACGTCAGAGGCCGAGAGGCGATTCCGAATAACTCTGACACCAGGGTGTGCATGGTCGATTGACCGTGACACCTACTCGAAAATGAATGAATGAATGAGAACATCGAAAAACGATCGTGAGATCCACACACAAACAACGGTTTGTTTTCATAATGTCATTGTCCCATATAATCGTGAGTCGCCAAGCGCCGGCCCTAACAATCACATCCGAACAGAATCAAACGCACTCAATGGCAAATAAATAAATAAAGACAGAGTTCATATAATACCAACTTCGACTTTTTCAGTCTTTGCTTGAGCAGCAGTCAGACTGCAGGGCAGTCGAACTTTTGTCTACATTACATTTATTTGATTGTTTGTTTAACTAAATTTTTTAAAAAACACAGAACATAAAACATAGTGTAAACGAAAAGTAAACATACAATGGCGGACATAATTTAATTATTTTTTCATTTTCATTTATTTATTCACTAACAAAGTGCATTGTATTCGAATGTGGATTCAAAACCAAACAAACATTTACACTAACACTCAAACAATATGGCGAGATCCGTGGCGCAGTGGTTAACACGCCAGCCTGCGACACGAGGGCCCCGGGTTCGATCCCCGGTCAGGTCAAGATGGAAAATGATCTTTTTCAGATTGGCCTGGGCCTTGGATGTTTATCTATATATGTATTTGTTATAAAATATAGTATCGTTGAGTTAGTATCCCATAACACAAGTCTCGAACTTACTTTGGCGCTAGCTCAATCTGTGTGATTTGTCCGTATATATTTATTTATCATCATCATCGGAAATACAGCTTCTCCCGCAACAATGTGCGTAAATATCTGTTGAATTATTTAAAATTTCTTTCTGTGTAATACGTAAGTAGAACATGACAGCATTCATGCTGTTTTATTATTTGGCATAGTTTCTACGACCTTCCTGACGCAAACTCTCTTTGGATATCTCCAAAACCACAGATTTGAAACCGCCATTTTATATAATTTCTGAATTGGATTAAATAAGGTCACGGTGAAGACAACAAAACAGAGACGCCATCTGGCAATAATTGCTCGTTGCTCACATATCTTTAAGTTAAGATAAAAACTCTTTATTGCACCAGGATAAACAGTAAAAAATAAATAAACAAAAACATTGTAGTGTACAAAGAAGGCCTTATCGCGAAAGCAATTTCTTACAGGCAACGGTAAGGCGCAGTTACAACATAATAAATGTACATAAACATATCTACATACATACATAAATAAATACATATTATCATCATCATCAAAAATAATACTTACAAACAACTATGTAACTATTAATATAAAGAAGAAGAGAAAAATTAATAAGTAATACATACACAAACTTTAGTCAGTTTAGTGTTAGAGCCGCGAGCCGCAATCTTTCCACGCCGTCTTTATTTTTCCCGTGAGCTAAGAATTCAAATCACACAATCATGAGACCTCAATGAAAGAATGCCGTTTCGTCACATTGACCACGACGTCGTCAATTAATTGACCAGAGTATGCTATAGGAAGTTGCGCAAGAGATCTGCCGGCCTATTTGCTAACTTAGTGTACAACTAAAAGATACTCACTTCAAAATACATTACGTTACATATATTTTAAATAAAAATAGTCAATCATGCGAAAGCCGCAATGTATTTTGAAGTGACTATCAAAACGTTGTACATCTAAATTAGCAAATAGGCCGAGGAGCAGTTCCGAAAAACTCTGACACCATGCAGGCATGGTCGATTAGCCGTGTCACCTACACGACATGATGATGAATAGGCTGGCAGGAATAGCCAATTGATTGTTTGGACAACCGAACTCAGAACATGACAAATATTGCAGCTTTATGGACAAAACCCATATACGAGAGAGCATCGAACAACGTTAGCCCCATGAAATAAATAGTGTACCTAACTACCACCTTATTACAATCCACTCCGGGTATGATAACAAAACATTCAAAGACAGGTTTAAGTCAATTATGTCCTAATAATTATGGCTAATAGCAGAGCGTAATCGAGGTGTAATCTTCGAAAGCGCGAAGAATTTTGATGCGCTAAGAATTGTGATAACATCTTAATAAATGTCATATTATATGATATGATAGGATCCAGGATCGAAGAACGTAGAAGTTACCTTTTAGAGTTCAGTGCAACAAATTGCGAGGCAAAATAAACCTTATTCAAGAATAAACATTCGGATCGCAACTATTTATCACACTTTATTGCACATTAAACCAATATGGTACAAAATAAATAGATTTATAAAAAAAAATACAAAATGCAGCCTTATCACACAGCAATCTCATCCAGGCTACCTTTGGGTAATTGGGAAATTGGGAGGAAGATATCTATTAGGTACGGTGCAATTAGAAAGAGAAACGTGTGCTTAAAGTGTGCAAAAGCGCTCTTTGAGCTAGTTGAACTCTCGCCATTCCTCCATCGGACTACGAGGCGCAGACAGAAATTTCACCCTTTTATCGTTGGAATACCAAAGAGTCGAACTAAACGCTTTGACAGTTCCTTTTTGCTTCGAGTAGCTAAGGTGTGGAATGAAATGCCTGCGTCTATATTACCAGACATGTACTTGTCTGGTAATATAGAGTAGTATAATAAATGGGTATCTCTTGGATAGGCATGTAACATCCTCGTCTTCATCGTCACTTACCATCAAGTGAAATAGGAGACAAATGCCTAATCCAACATGTAGTAAATAAAAGTAAATACGAAATAGCAGCTATGGCTTTAATCACGTGTGTAGAAGCGATTTATTTATCCTATTTTGTGTCCCACTTTCGGACAAATTCTTCTCCTTTTTGTTTCTACACTTGGGGATCTAGGACAACAAGGAGAATAACTGCATGTTAATCTCATATAGCACCTATAGGCAGGTTTAAAAATCTACTGTACTTAAAATTAACTATTACGCCAACGAATAGTATTCAATAGTCACGGCCAAGGTCGCTGAAGGCCACGGTTCTATTCCGAGCCCCCAGGAACAAAACATTACAACGACGCGGTAACAGCCCACTTTGCCAATCTCCGGCTTGCAGTTCCTGCTGCAATTTAGATGATATATGCAGCAGCAATTATGTTTTCATGTTACTATGCTGCTTTATGTTTCTATGATGGATGTCCATGGGAAAATTGCAAGTAGCGGTATTAATATATTGGTCTAATATATAATCCCATAGCAGACGCATACCAAAAGCACCACTGGCGAACCTGGTTGAATTAAAAAAACCAGTCAAGTGCGAGTCGGACGCGCGCAGGAAGGGTTCCGCACCATTATCTATAATAAGTTAAAAATTATTAAAAATATTTTTATTATATGATGTAACAAAAAATTTATACTTATCCCAATTTTTCCTTTATCAGTGCTATACGACGTTGCTTCGCACCAAATTTCAAGATTCTGATACTGCAACTTTGAAACAAACCGAACGCATAGGCCGATGGTGCCTCTCTATAGCTTGTTCCACACTCTTGCTTGCACACGGAACGTGACACAATTTCGTGCGTGCAGCCGGCGTTCATAGATTTATAAGACGTTATCAATAATATTTAAACGTCAATTGATTATCAGATAGTCTATCTAATACTGGCGATATTTTCGTTTTGCCGCCATATCCTGTCCAATATAATCTGTCACGCACATCACTGATAACGATCTTAAGCAGAAGATTTGCCTTGACGTGTAACTGTGGTTATAATTACAAGAATTAGCACTAGTATTAGGGCTAGGACACATCACACATCATCATCATCATCATCATCATCAGGTCCTTTTTAGTCTCCACTACAGGAGCACATCACACATTTTTACCCAACTTTATAGCGTGGTAGCGCTATCAGATCTATATATAACCTTGGTGCTAGAGAATCTCTTAGAGAATTGTTTAAAGATATAAATATTTTAACATTACCTTCTCAGTATATATTTGCGAATATTATGTTTGTGCGCCATAATCTTGATTTATATAAGAAAAATAGTGATATTTGTGATCGAAACACGAGAAATAAAAATAAATTAGCTACACCAGTTTTGCGATTGCAGGTGATTCAAGCCTGCAATGTCCAAACCAAACTGGAAACAACGAAACAAAGTATGCTTCCGGTGGGAATCGTACCTGGATCACGGAGGTTGTTACTTTTGAAACTAAGCGACTAAAAGAACTTGATGTAAAGCGCCGGAAGACCAAGCCAAAAATCTCCTACACTTACACTACCAACTCAACAGGACAGTTATACTGTGCGTATTGTGAACGAATTTTTAACAGTTTTGCTAGTCACATCAGAGTTCACCGGAACAGAGAGCAAATTATTAAATTATGTAACAACGGGTTACGTTACGTACACGTACGAAGTCAACTACTGGCCGACATGTTATAGAGTTATAGAGTGCGGATCGGGACATCGGACGCGCGTCTCAAACCACATTCGCCCTGAGGAAGACCTCCGGGTGAGGTCGAAACATGTCGGCCAGTAGCTGACTTCGTACGTGAGTAACCCGTTGTTACATCCTTACTAATATTATAAATGCGAAAGTGAGTTTGTTTGTTTGTTTGTTACGCTTTCACGCCGTAACTACTGAACCGATCATCATGAAATTTTGCATACAAGTTCTCTGGAGTACGGATAAGGACATAGGCTACCTTTTATCCCGGGAAAAAGTACTATTCCCGAGGGATCGATATTGACGCGGGCGGAGCTGCGGGCGAAAGCTAGTAATTTAATAATGTCTATATCTCAAGTTAGTTTTAATCAAAGACCAAATTAATTAATAATTTGTAGAAGATAGGAGTCGCCGTCGCCGGATACGGTGTGGGCATGATGATGAAGAGCATAATGGCCGCTACTGACGTCAAAAACTCAAGGCTTGCGAAAAGATAAGAATATATTCAAACACACGACCTTTTACATCAGATAAAAGTCGATAATGCTCTACCTGACGATGTAAGACTATTTGATACCGTCGTGCTCCACAGTCGCCTTGTCCGCGGGTCACGGCACGATATCTTGATGATTGCCACTTGCCCTCTGCTCTCTTAATGGAGATAACTATGAGGGGCACGTGAGACCGTTTGGCTATTCGCATTGTTGTTCTGGGAGCTGTTTTTAAGGTTGTATTAAATTAATGAATAGGCTGGTTCCCTAGGTCCAAATTGTAATTTTAAAATTAGTCTGCCTGTTAGATGATCTAAACTGCAGTCCTCCCTCCCTCACCCTCCCTCTCATGTCTTCCTCTCAATGTCCAGTGGCCAGTGTATGGTGTAGCAGTTGTGTTGTCCATGGGCAGCGTTGATCGCCTACCATCAGGTGACTTGTTTGCTCGTTTCGCCGAATAGAAGATGACACTGATATTCCATACGAACTTATTATGATAGACAGACCCATAGTGGGCACCCGAGTGTATCCAACGGGGAGATGGGGGGAGGGGGTTATTGATTAGATATATTTTTAGACTTTTTATAAATTAACTTTTTTAATAATGTGGTTGTATATTTTTATTGTCATATGGTGAGGGCTAGATGAAATTAATATCATTTTAGTTAATGAATTTTTAATTTATTTATGTATCTATTATTTATTATTATCATTAAGGGTGTATAGATCTCCGTAATTCCTTACAAATTTGTATGATTCCAGAATATTTTACGAAATAGGGTCTACACAGGATGTCCTTTAATCAATATTTGCCAGCATTCTAAGACAAATATCTTTTACAATATGCCGTATGCTAATCTGGAATGAGCATATGTACATCATTAGATATGTATGCTAGTCGGTATCTCTAAGGACCGCGCAGACTGGCCGGACACGACCAATTTTTCTGCCAATTATCTCATTACGAGTATTACGACGCTGTCGCTTTGAAATCTCTTGATAATGTTACGCTCGTTACATCAGTAAGTAGGTATGCCATGCTTCCACGTGTGATGACAGGACAGCTGATATCTGGCTTGTTACGGACATCTAGGCAAATACTTATAGGAGACAGAACGTATTTTAGTACTAGCTTTCGCCAATAAAGCCAAACGTCCCTTAAAAACGGTACTGTTAATTGATAAAATCAATAAAAACGTGTATTTTATATAGGTTATTTTAACACTTATTAATTTTCTTTTACAAATGAGAATTATTGATTCCGGTAATTTACTTATGTATGGCTAAGTTTAGTGCCGCTTCCAAGGAGTGCAGTAGAAGCGGCAACAAATTGCACAGCGCGTTTTGTCCAATCGACGTCAACTTACAATTTTAGTTTATCATTAAACTAACTAGGTATATTACTGAGAATACATTGTCCTTATAAAATGTCATGATTAATTGAAATTTGAATTAAAAAGGTACGCTATGTGCTTCTTGGTATCTCAGATAGAAGACACCTCTGATGTATGCTAGATAACCTAAGCTGCCTTGATACTTTATAACACCAAATCGTAAAATTAAAACAAAGGCGTTCCATTTCGAATAAGTTCATGTGTTGGTTAATGTTGAACTTTTTAGTCTTCTCAGTTAATTGGCGAGCTCCGTGGCGCAGCGGTCAACACGCCAGCCTGCGACACGGGGTGCCCGGGTTCGATCCCCGGCCAGGTCAAGATGGAAAATGATCTTTTTCAGATTGGCCTGGTTCTTGGATGTTTATATATATATGTATTTGTTATAAAATATAGTATCGTTGAGTTAGTATCCCATAACACAAGTCTCGAACTTGCTTTGGGACTAGCTCAATCTGTGTGATTTGTCCGTATATATTTATTTATTTATAAAAGATTTGTATGGATGGAATAACAATAATCTAGAAATAAGAATTCTTATCCCACCGTACGTGCTCTTATAAGATATGTGATAAGCTCCCTACCGAATAACAGGTTAAGAACCACCTTAATTCATATCTTTATAACATTTTTCTTTGATATCTTTACTTACTTCAAAAAGCGGCCAAGTGCGAGTCGGACTCTCCCATGAAGGGTTCCGTAGCAGTGAGTAACATAGTACCTATAAAGTTCTTGTTATATTTACAAAAACTACTTACTAGGTCTTATTCAAAACAATTTTCGGTGGAAGTTTGCATGGTAATGTACATCACATATTTTTTTATTTTTATCATTCTCTTATTTTAGAAGTTAAAGGGGGGGGGGGGGCACATTTTACCAATTTGGAAGTGTCTCTCGCGCAAGCTATTCAGTTTAGAAAAAAAAATATATTAGAAACCTCAATATTTTTGAAGACGCCATATATAGCTCACACGAATAAGTTTATTAAAAAAAGAATTAGTTTCAGTTCAAAGTATGGCGAACCAAACTTATTTTTGTGTGAAAATCTTAATGCCACAGCATAGATCAGAAAATCTTAATGCGGTTCACAGAATACTTACATCTGATTACCAAGTTTTAACATCATAGTTCTTATAGTTTCGGAAAAAAGTAGCTGTGACAATACGGACGGACAGACAGACATGACGAATCCATAAGGGTTCCTTTTCCTACGGACGGCAACGGAACCCTAAAAAGGGAAACTGGAGACCGTCATACCAGGAAGATAACGCAAACCCTGATGCGTGTTTGTAGTGTTGATAAGGTTATCACTACAATAATAAGGCGAGCACCGTCGCAGTACTAACTATATAAGACTTTTCCTTCGTAGCATGAAATAATCCGACCCCGTCGCACTCGACACCGGAACAGAGTGCGTAGAGTAGGATTAGCTCCGATTACTGGTGACCGCCCGGCGGTCCCGGGTGACTTGCACCCAGGATAGGCCCTTCTGGCAACGTAGCTTTCGGCCCATAAGGCAAAAGATGAGAGTTGCTGCTCTCCAAAGGCTTTGCCATTGATTCTCAAATTGGCCCATCAGGCTTGCATGCACGCATACGCGGCCCATCAGGCAATATGAGAGTTTGCTGTCTCTCTAAGCCTTGCGCACACAGGCAACGCCCAAAGCCGAGGTCCGTCCCTCCTGGGGCCCTTTGATGATGTTGCCTATAAAGGCCGAGGGCACTCTGCCCTCGCCTCAAACGCCCGGTGAAGTAGCGAAAGCTCATTCGGAGCTAGCTACATAGTAATTAAAAAAAAAAAAAGCATGAAATAAGCATTGATACGCCTATAAAAATGTCTTGTGACTGACTGTTGCTAAGCGAGGTGCTATATTGCAAAGCGAAATAAAAGAGCAAATGAATCAGAGAAGGGAATTTAGTTGGTAACCGGTCACGCGGCTCTGCGGTTGGGATAAGACAATATAAAGATAGATATATTATGTCACTACATTATGTGTAGTCATAGGCGATTTATCTATTAATTCTATGATGTCGGTTATACAGCGTGATTTTGAACCTCTTAGGTCTTTTTAGTCTCCATTGCAGGAGCATGATCCTCTCCGTACTACTGGAGCCATATTTGGCCAGAGCAGATAGAGGATTTGGCCTGGACTCTCCTCGCTGGAAAGACTGGATGTTTATCAATATGTTATAAAATATAGTATCGTTGAGTTAGTATCTCATAACGCAAGTTTCCAACTTACTTTGGGGCTAGCTCAATCTGTGTAATTTGTCCATATATATTTATTATTTATTTAATATGAAGAATTCCCGAGAGCGCAAATCTAAAGAGTCATGTAAATAGGCGGTGCGGTAAGCAACCCATCACTATTTTGATTCCGTATTCCATCTTTAAGCCCATCAACATCCTAAACGTGGCCTTGCTCTTATGCTCTGCCTACCCCGTAAGAACCCCGTAAGAAATAAATACGCGGTACTATGTATGTTTGAACAATTTTTGGAAACTTAATTTTCAAAGCTATCTTCACAAAGGATTTGACTATTTTTGACAAAATCTGTCTGTGAGAACTCGTTTCATTAGTCTTAAATATTGTCAGTTACATCACAAAATCAAAAATCGTTTTAAAAATTACACGCTATCAAGCCGAAACAGGTCTGATATGCAACAAAAACGCGTCGAACCTGTCCTGCCACCTTCCACTGACCTCCGATTCCCACCAGAAATCAAGTGTCTCTCATTAGGGACAATGCGACTAACTACCTATTGAACGCACCTTTATATCCACCTCGAATATACAATTACGGACAGCTATCAAAACACCTTCCACCTTTGCCTAATCTTCTGCCCGGTTATGTGGGCTACACCTACGCGAGAATAGGACGGGTATATAAGTTGTGGTAGGAGGGACAGGGACGGCAGCAGACCCGTTAGGAAAGTAGAATCGACTACTACTTTTACGCGTGAATAGTGATGGGCTTGTATCGATGTGAATTTGTAGTACATATAAAAGTTAGTTATGTTTATTTATAATCGTTGTGGTTTAAAATTGTGGTCTCGGAAATAATAAAGAGAAATAATAAAGTGACATCGATGTCGGTAAAAACTATAGGTAAAACAAGTAGGAAATGATTTTTAAATAGAAACTCAAGGACAAATATTTGTCTTTGTTATTAGTTGGTCTTTGTCTCACCAATTCTATATTTGGTAGAAGCGAATTTTCAAAATTAGTGTTCAGTTCACGACACATTTATTTAGTATAACTTCTGACACGAAAAACTTAAAAGATTTCTTTTTTAAATCGTCACAAGAAGTTAATGTGTATGCAGACGTATTTTTTTACAACTACACTACATATATTGCATTAGCGTATTTAATACCTTTTATTATTATAATGTTATGATATTACCATGGACCTAAGAATAATATGGACCGGGCGTGAGGAACGTCAAAGTGAAGCAAACTTTGGTTACATGTGTGCAGTATAGGGTGACCATTGTCATCAAAAATTACCCAATAATTAAGAGTAAATAAATTGTGAGTGGTACTGATGCCTAGTAGCACTAATATTATTTATATTTTTTTTACAAAACGTAACATCTATATCAGAGAAGTATTATGAATTTAGACATAATGATCCAGAAGGGCAACTGTGAATCAATCTCATCTTTGAGCGACCTTAGACGTTTTGGGGAACTCGATAAAAGGAATAAAAGAACGAAATTATAGATAATATTTTTATTTTACTGTGTTTTAAGTTAATAAATAACAATACATATAATTTTACTTACAGAAAAACGAACCCTCGAGTCCTTATATTGGTGGTAAATTTTAAAATTACTTTTTTTATAATTTTGCAGATTTGTAGATTCAGTCGTTCTATAGATTATTAGTTTCATCAATAAATCAACAATATCAAATTCAGAAATTGTTCAAAGTTAAAATCTTTTATTCTGACGTCGACAAATGATAATAAAATACTTTCACATTTACATATAAGTATAAAATATAAACATTGAATATCTCTATCTATAAAAAAAAACCGCATCAAAGACCTTTGCGTAGTTTTAAAAATCTAAGCATACATAGGGACAGACGGACACAGCGGGAAGCGACTTTCTTTTATACTATGATCTCGAAATTGACGCCACTTTTGTGATCTACACGCCAAAATACCTCGAAAATATCACCTCTGTTTTGCATCCCATAGGTGTTGTTTGTGATGCACCCAAAAATAACTCAAAAGCGACAAATCCTTACTAATATTATAAATGCGAAAGTGAGTTTGTTTGTTTGTTTGTTTGTTACGCTTTCACGCCGTAACTACTGAACTGATCATCATGAAATTTTGCATACTATAAGCAAACACTGTTACTTTAGAATTACTGCAGGTTAAGGCAACCATTCAAGCACTGAGGTAAAGCTTGAATAATTTTGGTGAGTTTTAATATTGATAAGATATTTGTCATAGATAGCTTTCCTTTAAGGTGTAAAGTGATAAAATCAACAAATCACCCTGAAAAGCTCTATATTAGAATTGATGTTATAAATATCGATATCGATAACTGTTCTACACTCTGTCACATCACTAGTAGGCCTAGCTTCTCTTAAAAGTGAGAGAATCATCCGCGCTACCTGGTAGGGCGGCATGACTCATCGGACATTCATCAGACGTCTACCTGGACTTTTTTACTACATATTTATTTACGGCGGAGGCAGGGGCTGGCCGGTAATTAGTCATGGTGTTAATTTAAGCACGGAATCCGATGTCCTTGGACTTTGGAGTGTCGAGGAGAGCTTTTTTGAGCTTTGCGAAAATTAACACCTGCACATAGTACGGAGTTAAATAAATAATATTATATAATTGTTAATTAACCAAACTAATATTATAAATTCAAAAGTTAGTTTGTTTGTTTGTTACGCATTTTATAAATTCCATATTTTACTTTCATGCTGGTTTGGAAGAAAAGAAAAAAGCGTGGAATATACCAGCTGCTGCTCTTCCCGCACAGATCGTAAAAGCCGATGGAGGGAATAGGCAAATTTAACGAACAATATTAGTAGGCGAAGCGGCTAGCAACCCTTCACTATTTTGATTCCATTTTCCACCTAACACCCAACAACATGCTAAGACGTGATACTATGAGTGGCTATATTTTTTGTCACCAAAGTTTCTATTAATCATCAACTTGTATCACCTAATAAATAGATCTCTCGCCACGAAATATTTTCGTTCTCAGATGTATGTATTTTATTGAAGGGAGATGGAGGGGATCGAGTTATAACTCGATATCTCATGTCGGGGTTGAAAAATCGCCAAATCGCCTCGCGTGATTAATTTATATACTAGGGGAAGACAATTGTCTTCCCCTTAAAATCAAAAATAAAAAATCAAAACGTATAATCAGAAAATAGGCATTTGCAGGCACTTTTTCACGTCAAATTACATTTTAAAGGATCTAATTTGGTCATATTTATATGTGCAAAGGCTACAGATTACTAGCGTTTCGGAACCGACCACTGCAGAGAAGAAACGCCAAAAGAAACTCTTATCAACAGTATTGTTCGCCTACTCGCCTGAAGGGCTTTTTAATTTTATCATCTATCTTTATCGTTTATCATCATTTTTTTTTTAATTTCTAATTAATGGTTAAAATTTTTATTATATACATTATTATTTTTGGAACCTTATCCAGCAACGTTCGTGACATCGAGCGATTTATGCGAAATATCGCGAGCAGAAGCTAGTCAATGTCGATCCCTCGGGAACAGTACCTTTTCCCGGGATAAAATGTACCCTATATCCTCCGTGCCCTAGATAACGTATATGCAATATTTCATGATGATCCGTTAAGTAGTTACAACGTGAAAGCGTAACAAACAAACAAACTCACTTTCGCATTTATAATATTAGTTAGGATAGGATGAATGTAACCTGCGCCCCTCAATGGACATTTGTCTTAGTAAACAAGAAACCTAAACCGATACTAATTATGATGAACGATCCAATGAAACTAAAAACCTAAGGTTCCCAAACTTTTTGATCTCGTTCACCAGTTGTGTGTTTTTCGTCCGTCCAAGTCCAAGGCCGAAGAATTGATGCAATGACAGGCAAGGGACAAGGTTTGACAAATTGGCAAATATAGTGACGCGTCATTGACCCCCGTTTCCATTCCATAGACTCCATAATTCCATAATTAACTATTTATGCAATTAGGTTAGGTTAGTTAGGTGTGGTAGTAAGGTAGGTATAAAAATAGAAAGAGTATTGGTTCGTTTTTAGAGACGAACCTAACGATACCTTAAGTATCGAAATCCATTTGGGACATGCGCAACACATAACCCTTTTTGGCAGTGGGGTAAAAAAATTAACCAGACCTAGAATTTATATGAACAGAATGTAGGTAAACTATTTTTAGTGTAAGTGTGGGTATA
This sequence comes from Elegia similella, assembly GCA_947532085.1. NCBI lineage: Eukaryota > Metazoa > Arthropoda > Insecta > Lepidoptera > Pyralidae > Elegia > Elegia similella. Next base: position 29,666,461 of record OX383927.1, on the reverse strand, counting down.
AACTACTTCTTTAGTACATTTTGGGAACCACTGCTGTAAACAATACCAGGCTTAAATAACTGATGAGGCAGTAGCAATCAAAGGAGTCAGATGATCTGTAGGAGGCAAGGCCGAAGCAATTGCGGCCCCCGGCGGCTTCCCGCGGAATCCGACTTCAATTACAGAAACTAAAGGCATGGCCAAACGTGCTGCTTCAGATCAGCCTATCCTGAGCTAGAGGACTACAGGCACTAAGGACTAGGTGATATCCTAAAGCTTCACGGTGTGTGTGAGTAAAGAATGGGGTAATTACAAAATAACCCGTGAGTCGGGCTTCTGATTTTTATCGGATCGGCCCCATTGAAGATGATTCAACTTTCATAAGGCGATGTATTACCGAAATCATCACTCATTCACTCATCGTGATTCATAATGAAGACCACGACCGCTCCGGCAAGAGTGTACCGACTAAGAAGAAGCAACACCGTGGCTGGGTACATGACTAAACTGCACTTTTATTGTCAACTTTATGCAGCATGTAGCGATAAATTAATTAATTATGGGATACGGTGTAGTATACTAGCCTACTAAACAGTCCAGACTCCCTTAGAGTTTCTTGTTTACTGGCTTCTGGTTTCCAATACGGTTGCTCAGTGGCGTAGCTAGGATTGGGCGAAGTGGCCGCTATCCCATGGCCTCGCGCTTTATGGACAACTAGATTTTGCCCGCGGCTTCGCTCGCGTTAAAAAGTATAGTTTTTGCGGCTTTCAAATTGAAAGTTTCAAACAAACTTTCATCCCCTATTTTATCCCCTTGGGGGTAGAATTGATCAAAATCTTAGCGGATGCTTACGTCATCACATCTACCTGCATGCCAAATTTCAGCCCGATCCGTCCAGTATTTTGGGCTGTGCGTTGATAGATCACTATGTCAGTCAGTCAGTCACCTTTGAGTTATATATATTTAGAATAAAGAAGAAGATAGACTACAACACCAGGGTGTGGAAGGAGCATTACCGGCCCTTCAAAGAGTTGGGGAGAATATGCGGGGAAGGAAATGGGGGAGGGGGTGGACGGAGAGGAAGGTGGGCCTCCAGCTCTCTCACTAACCGAACGAAGCATAGAAGCGGTAAAGCTTTGACTCAAATGTCGATTTTCTGTGAGAGTGTCAATCAATCAATCAATCAAATTCTTTATTTGCAAAATGTAGGTATACAAAATGATCTAACATATGAAACATGTCCCTTATACATTTTACCTTTTTAATAGGTATGCAAAAATACAGATTACAACTTAAAATACACATGTCATATAATATTAAATTAAACAATAATAAATAAAATTTATTTATTATTATTAATTCACGTTAGTCAAAATAATTACAATATATGTCAAAAATTAGTTTTCCAAAATTATATTCGATCATTCAAGTATTCGTTTATTGTATAATAACATTTGTCAATTAATAATTCCATTAGCTGTTTTTTAAATGTATTTAAGCTTACGTTTCTTATTTCTTTTGGGATCTTATTAAAAACTTTTGGAGCCATACCAAAAATACTTCCGCCAAACATAGCTGTCTTATGTGTTATGTGCTTTATTTTAACCCCATCGCGAATTGAATTAAGAAGTTCAAAGCTATGTAAATTAGATTTTACAAATACCGCTAATTCGTAGATGTACATTGCTGACAATGTTAATATTTTAAAACGTTTAAAATAAGGCACACAGGATTGTGGAACTTCCTCAGACGAGCCGGCCCATTAATGCTACTAGCAAAAATTAATTTTGCCGGTAGCGTGGCTCTACAAAAGTCAAAAGTCAAAGATTTTTATTCAAAATTGGATACATGTATCTCTTTTTGAACGTCATATTTTTATTTCTTATATTTGTTTAATTTATGCAAAATCGAAATACTACTAGCGTTTCGCAACGACCACTGGTGAGAAGAATACGCCGAAAGAAACTCAATCCAGACTTGGTCCCTATGTGCCTGAAGGGCTCCGATTACATTGTTTACATATATTATATCATCAAATAAATTTATATTAATTGCCAAGCATTTTTATCAATTATATAATCAGCAATGCAATAATATGCTTTTTTTACTAATTGGTATTTTACAGTCGCTTTAAACTTAAGTATAGGCAGACCTAATATTTCTGCAGGAATTTTATTATAGAAGCGTACTCCTAGACCCAGAAATGAATGCATAGTACCTGATTGTCTGATAATAAAGATGATTCCGTGCTTCGGAAGGTACGTTAAGCCGGTGGTCCCGGCTGCCATCTGGTGGTCGTTAAAGGAACCACGTCAGAGGCCGAGAGGCGGTTCCGAAGAACTCTGACACCAGGGTGTGCATGGTCGATTGACCGTGACACCTACTCGAAATGATGAAAACTTTCAACGTTCGTAAAATAAAAAGTAAGTAGCATTCCGGTCTGAGACGAGCGCGAACCTCCCAGCTTTTAGTTGGTATGTTATAAGCCACGAGATTACGTTATTGGAGATAACGTTATTTAAATAAATCATAATTAAATAAATATATACGGACAAATCACACAGATTAAGCTAGCCCCAAAGTAAGTTCGAGACTTGTGTTATGGGATACTAACTCAACGATACTATATTTTTATATCAAATACATATATAGATATACATCCAAGACCCAGGCCACCTGAAAAAGATCGTGTTCCATCTTGACCTGGACGTGGATCGAACCCGGGCACTCTCGTGTCGCAGGCTGGCGTGTTGACCGCTGCGCCACGAAGCTAGCCATAGAATGTATTCGGATAGCCGGAGAATATATTCTTATCTTTCGCAAGCCTTGAGTTTTTGACCTCAGTAGCGGCCATTATGCACTTACATACATACAATTATCACGTTACATTTTTCGTAATTACAAACATACATACTGTTAGGGAGGGATCGACAACTGCACAAGAGGAATCACGGGCGAAAACTATACATACATAGTATCACCTCTTTTCCCTTGCGGGGTAGACAGAGCTCAGGTCTATAAGACCTTATCTCCACGTTTAGCATGTTGGTGGGCATGTAGATGGGAAGCGGAGTCAAAATAGTGACGGGTTGCTAGCAGCATCGCCTACTAACATGATTCCTCAGATTTTCGCCTATACCCTCGATCGGCTTTTAGATTTTGCACGGGAAGAGAAGCAGCTGCGACATACTACGTTTTTTCTTTTTTCACAGACTTGGGACATGGATTTTGTTTTAAATGTTCGTGAAGGCTGTATTTCTGTGAGCTCGATAATTATCTGTTATTTTATTTCTTCGGGTCCCGTTTTTACCCTTTGGGTACGGAGCCCCAAAAATAAAACAACCTGTTCTCTCCTCCTTTTTTGAAATCGGTTAAAAAAGGTTAAATTTACCTAAAGATTGTTGTGTAGCTTATGAGTGGCATTTATATGGCCGTCCTAGATTCTCTCACTGTTTGTAATATTTTAACTCCGTATTCGTCAGTGACCTGGTTGCGAGACGTAGATATTTATTTTATCTCAGTCATAAACGACATATCTTCAAGGAGAATGCCATCTTTCGATTGATAACAAATCTACATCGTGACATGTACTATATGTAGTTCTGTTCTGAAGAATGACACTAGGGTGGGCATTGTCGATTGATCGTGTCACATACTCCAAATGATGATGATGATGATGATGACTAGTAGTTAACTATTTAATGCACCAAAAACAATACAAATAATAGTGAAATTGACAATTGATACACAATAGCCGGTCATCATCATCATCATCATCGGGTCTTTTTAGTCGCCACTGCAGGAGCATGACCCTCTCTGTAGAGATATTAGTAAGTGCTTAATCGAATTTACTATATCGTATTAGTAAGCATTTCGTTAGGGTAAACAAACGATATAGTTACCGAATCGTCAGGGTTTGGGAAAATCAGTCAATCAAATAACCCAACGAAAACCCTAAACAAGGTAAGTGGTTCTGGTCCCTGGTTAGATCATGAGCAGTAGCGAGCAGCCGTAAGCAGTTGCGGGCGGCCGCTGCTATCTTGGTGATGATTGAGCCTAAGTCATATAAACATACACCCTTTATGGATCTGATTCTATTTCCTATTAAATATCTTCTAATGTGTCAGCTACTTTTCCCGCGCAGGCTGTAGAAGCCGGTCAAGGGAATAGGCCAAAATCTAAGGAATCATGACAATAGCCGATGCGGCTAGAAACTCATTACTATTTTTTTATAATGATATAGGACGGCAATTCAGCAAGCGGGTCACCTGATGGTAAGTGATCACCGCTGCCCATGGACAACTGCAACACCAGGGTGTGACAGACAGGTGCGTTGTCGGCCTTTCAAGGAGTTGGGGGAAGGAAATGGGGATGGGAGAGGGAAGGATGGGCCTCTGGCTCTCTCACTGACCGAACGAAGCATAGAAGCGGTTAAGCTTCTACTCAGACGTCGATTTTCTGTGAGAGTGTGGTACTTCCCCGGACCGGCCCATTCATGCTACTAGCAATTAATTTTGCCGATAGCGTGGCTCTACCACGACAATATTGATTCCGTTTGCCACATTTACGCCCACCAACACGCTAAACGTGGCCTTTCGGTCTTATGATCTTAGGCTCTGTCTACCCCATAAGGGATAAAGACGTGATATTATCTATGTAATATGTATCATTTAAAATATGTTACTCAAGCAAGTGTCATTACGTAATCTTCCTTTGTAGCTTACATTTTTTTTCTCCCACTCTTCATACCACTTTATGTGGGGTCGAGACAGCATAACCTATGTAACTCACAAACACAACCTAATAAATGACTACAGGTAAATCCGGCGGCTTGCGGTTTGTGAGTCAGGCATTTTATGGGTACCTACCGCAGCTTTTCAACGGGTAAACCCGTATAACGTTTTATAATATTTACTCATATAGTCCCCATTGTGTTGTAAATTGTAATGTGTTTACCTATATATGTAAAATCCTAATATGTTAGTTTTAGAGTTCCGTACCCAAAGGGTAAAAACGGGACCCTATTAATATCGCTTCGTTGTCCGTCTGTCTGTCTGTCTGTCCGTCTGTCACAAGGCTGTATGTCATGAACCGTGATAGTTAAACAGTTGAAATTTTCACAGATGATGTAGTTCTAGTGCCGCTATAACAAGAAATACTAAAAAATAGAATGAAATAAATATTTAAGGGGGTTCCCATACAACGAACGTGATTTTTTTGTTTTTGCTCGATATTGATAACGGCAACAGGTAGACGCTTGAAATAATCGCAGAATATTTAGTTATATATCCACTTTAAAAACAAATCCTCACTAATATTATAAATGCGAAAGTGAGTTTGTTTGTTTGTTTGTTACGCTTTCACAAAAAGTCGTGACTCGAATAGTCTTATATATTTTCATGTGGGAATTATTGTTTAAGACATAAAAATTAGAAATTTTTCGAAGAAAAATGTGTTTAGATATCATAACATAAATTAATCATTTTTAATCTTAATATATATAAATCTCGTGTCACAATGTTTGTCCTCAATGGACTCCTAAACCACTTAACCGATTATAATAAAATTCGCACACCATGTGCAGTTCGATCCAACTTGAGAGATAGGATAGTTTTTAACTTATGGCGAAACGAAGTTCGCCGGGGCAGCTAGTTTCATATGTATCTGTTTCAAATTCCGACAAGGGGGTCATATGTATCTGTTTCAAATTCCGACAAGGGGAGCGATCTTGTTCAAGGGTCGACCTAAATTATACAAATACTTTTGATGTATTTAATTGATTCAGCGCATAGTACTAGCGATTTGAAAACACGTCAATTTTTACAATTTCGTGCAATACCGTCTTCAATTTGAATCTCCTCGTCTATACAGCGTGATTTTGAACCTCCTAGCTATATTGAAATCTGGGAATCAGAATCCCTAATGGAATACAGAATTGCAAGAAAAAAGGTAAAAACCGAAAAAAACTTCATCCAGATAGATGATCGGCGACTTTGTATGGGAAACCCTATTTTTTTTCGATTTTCAGCTTTTTTCTTGCAATTCTATATTTCATTAGGGATTCTGATTCTAAGATTGCAATATAGCTAGGAGGTTCAAAATCACGTTGTATGTAGTATCGTTGAGTTAGTATCCATTACACGAATCTCGAACTTACTGTAGGGCTAGCTCAATCTGTGTGATTTGTCCGTATATATTTATTTAACTTCCGGGGTATTTTTAAAGTTTAAATTTGTAGATCGCGGATTTTGTATCCTTATCCTTATCCTTTCCTTACTAATATTATAAATGCGAAAGTGAGTTTGTTTGTTTGTTTGTTACGCTTTCACGCCGTAACTACTGAACCGATCATCATGAAATTTTGCATACAAGTTCTCTGGAGTGCGGAGAAGGACATAGGCTACCTTTAATCCTGGAAAAAGTACTATTCCCGAGGGATCGACATTGACGCGGGCGGTGCCGCGGGCGAAAGCTAGTGAAATGATAAATCGCGCTTTAATTTCATACAAAATATGTCACACTAACCACTGCCGTACTTCTGGTGTCATGACTGGCAGCTTAGACACTAAAATTATGAATATTAATAGCTATTCGCATCCAGTTAGAGGCGTTATTTGTTGGCAAGGCACTGTCACATGGATCCGGTTGCGAAGAGCGACCTATGTGCTGTTGGCACACAGAGTCTGTCAGAGGCTACTATATACATAGCTTTAAATAGATGTAGACATGTGACAACATGTACCTATACCTACATCTATCTATACCTATGTATCTTTGGCGAACATACGAATGACTTTTTGCCCAAGCTGTAACTTAGTAACACAAACTGCTGAACCGATTTTGATGAAATTTAAACGGGACCAATTTGGATGTAGTATATACATATAACCTTTCAAATATAAAAAGAAAGAATTTTAGAATTTTACAAATCGGTTTATAAATGACGGAGTTATGAGGTAACAAACATAAAAATACCAAATTGATAACCTCCTCCATTTTTTGAAGAAGGTGAAAAACAAACTTAATCGATAAAAACGGGCCAAGTGCGAGTCGGACTCGCGCACGAAGAGTTCCGTACCGTTATCTATGAAAACGTCAAAAAATCATGTCTTTTGTATGGGAGCCCCCCTTTAATATATTTTTTTTTATTTAATTACTTATTATTATTAAAGTGAATATAACTAAATATTTTGTGAATATTTTAAGTGTCTTCCTGTTGTCGTTATCAATAACGAGTAAGATCAAAGCAAAAAATCACGTTTGTTGTATGGGAGCCCCCTTAAATAATTATTTAATGTAATTTTTTAGTATTAGTTGTTATAGCGGCAACAGAAATACATCAACTGTGAAAATTTCTACTGTCTTACTATCACCGCTCATGAGATACAGCCTGGTGACAGACGGACAGACAGACAGACGGACAGATAGACGGACGGACAGCGGAGCGAAATTAATAGGGTCCCGTACCCTTTTGGTACGAAACCCTAAAAAATCAAAGTTATTTGCTACTACTATTGCTACTCAAAAAAATTCTTGAAAATCGCTTGAGAAATGCGATCAGCAAAGTAGATCAGCTGGACGGACATCTGGTCTGGAGATACGACAGATTTTAGCCCAGGCTGAAGCAGCGCAAAGTGGGAGCTTTGTGATCGTGATGTGACATGACCTAGGTCTATAAGACCATAATTTAGCATGTTGGAGTGCATTCGATGGAAAAAGGAATCAAAATAGTGATGGGTCGCTAGCCGCATTGCCTATTGACATGATTCCTCAGATTTTACCCATTCCCTCGATCTTTTACGATCTGCGCGGGAAGAGAAGCAGCCGGTATTCTACGTTTTTTCTTTTCTCCCAGACCAGCATGGAAGAGTCAATAATAAGTATAAAAAAATCCTATGTCACGCACGACGGACGCGTGTAAATTGGTCCAACTTGAAACATGAGATAGCTTTTATCTTGATGTACATTGATACTATAAATACATTTGTAGACATCTACTCTAATTAAAAAACTATGGTGATGCAATAGGCTAGTTTCCAGGGTCATAATAATAACATAACAATTAGTCCGTCAGTTAGATAATCAAAAAATATTGGACACGTATTTTTTCTTTTGTCAAATAAACAATAAATAATAAAGATAAAGCGCGTCAAAGTTCAGGAGTGGGGGCTCGTGACGTCAAAGTTTGCTAAAAATTGTAGCAAACTATGACGTCACACGGAACTTCAAAGGGCTATATCTTTATCATTTTTTGTTTAATCGACAAAAGAAAAAATACGTGCCCAATATTAGTTGAATATCTAACTGACGAACTAATTATATATTTTTTGGAAACTAGCCTATTCCACGCGGGCGGGTGCCGAACTTGTGACCTTAGGTCTCTGTATAGAGCATAGGTCGTACAGAGACATAAGGTCGCCATTTTAAACCCCACCTGCGTGATATACTTACTCTTTTAAAAATAAAAAAAATAAACAATCCAAAACAAAAACGGGCAATTTCATACGGGCGGGGTCGAACCTGCGACCTTCGGTCTCTGTACGACCTATGCTCTATACAGAGACCTAAGGTCGCAGGTTCAAACCCCCTTTAAATTTGTTTACCATATTTTATTTCTTAATTTAATTAGAGTAAGTAGTTAATTAGAGTTTAGTTTTTAATGTATGTTATTAATACCTATCTATTTTGTAAAATAATTATTTTGGTGTGACAAACGAGAACTATTAACAAATTAGAGTATATCAGAATAGCATTGTGAAAGCAAAAAAACAACGGGTTGCATGCACCCGGGAGTGCCGGCAGAAGTGAAAACTCGCCTTTGCGGCGGGCTTAGGTCACGTGTCCGTCTTACGAATTTTCCATCAGGCGTGACCTGTCTAAAGAAGTTTTCACTTCAAAAAAGCACTTATAAAAATATTGCAGACATCTACTTAAGTAGTAGCTCATATATTCTACGCACGTACATACTTTTTGAGCCACCCCTAAGTCCCGCCGATCCCGGTGGTCCGACCACAGCGAGTGGCCAATACTTGCGAATACCTTATTAGTCATAATACTGCGCTGGTATCCGCTGCATTACAACGAGGACAGTATTAACATAATGGAAGGCAAATTCTTACGAGATCTTTATACTTGATCGAAGATGGGAACCGTTATTTTTCATCCTATGAACGATATTGGCTCATTGAATAAACATTGATAGGTAAATCTACAGTCTATTCGACGTGTAACAAATTGCTTAAGAGGCATGATCAGTGCATGATATTGAACAATTTTTGCCAGGGGATCAACTAAAAAAAATAACGAAAAAAAGATACTGTTCATAGAAAGTCAGTTCAAAGAAAGAAATTGCAGATTTTGTATAGGAGGTCGTTTTTTTTTGTTTTTCTATGTCTCTTAGGGAAAGTTGTTCAGTATAATAAACTGATCATGCCCCTTAACCTTAAGTCTTATTAGTCCTATGTTACACGTTGTATAGACTGTAGATTTTATTCGCAACTCCTATATGAGTAAGACTCTTGCAAGTGTCATTGAAAGCACTTTCCCGGCCTTTTATACAGATAAAATGCCAGAAAAGTAGTTTCTGACACCAGAAATATACACATGAAATATATAGATATTTATTATAGACTAGCTCCGTGGCGCAGCGGTCAAAACGCCTGCCTGCGAAACGGAGTGACCGGGTTCGATCCCCGGCCAGGTCAAGATGGAAAATGATCTTTTTCAGATTGACCTGGGTCTTGGATGTTTATCTATATATGTATTTGTTATAAAATATAGTATCGTTGAGTTAGTATCCCATAACACAAGTCTCGAACTTACTTTGGGGCTAGCTCAATCTGTGTGATTTGTCCGTATATATTTATTTATTTATTTATTATGTGTTTTAATTTGCATTTACTATGCTATTTTTATATTCTCTAATTAAATTAGGAAATATGGTGAAAAAGTGGAATGAGAAATGGTGGAGAATTTCGGCGCCGTGGTTGGAACATGCAGTAGCTCAGTTGGCAAAGCGTAGGTCATACATAGACCCAGGTCGTTAGTTGAAATCCTGCCCGCATAATTTTATTGTATCATATTTTTTTCTTAATTTAATACAAACATATAGATGTAAAAAAAACAGATGAAAAAAATGTTATATTACCCTTATTACCCCCCTTAGGTCCACCCGTTTCTCTTTGTCTATATTTTCCGTAAAAAGAAATCCAACCAATACAACTTGACAAAAACCAAAAAAATATTATTACTATTTAATGAAGATTATATAAATAACCATAGAAGTAGAAGACGATTTTTTTTTAAATCTATGTAAATAACACATGTTAATAAGGATTCAAAGGTCACAGTTTCAATATGAGACAACAAACAAAATAAAAAAGCAAGAAATTTCCAAGATGTCGAGTTTATGGCCATAATACCCAAATCTGCAAACTTATTCATCAGGTATGCAGTCAAAATGGCAGTTATATAACAAGTTTATGCAACATTGTGTCCATTTATAGAAGCCGTGTGATTTGCATTGAGATGAGTTTTATTTTGTGCAAGAATCTGTAGTTCGGTCACGTATTTCCTAGACTTTTGGATGAAATGATTTCGTATTCGGCATTCCTTTGTCAGCTCGAGCTTTTGGCAGACTCGGCAGTCAGCAGGTTTCTTTTTGCTTTTCCTAATCCTATTTAAATATAATACACTAGTAGCCCACCCGGCTTCGCATGGGTAGATATAGATATTTAATCTATAGCATATATTTGCCGTGTTGATTCCGACAGAGTAGAAAAGGACCACTCCTAGTCTCCCCATGGAGGTCGTAAGAGGCGACTTAGGATACAAGCTAAACAAAGCTCATAAACATCAATGAGACCTCTCCAACCCGTCTGGCCAGCGAGAAGAGTGTAGGCCAAATCGTCATCAAAAAGTATGGGATATCCGGTAGTACAGAGAGGGTCATTATCCTGCAGTGGAGGCTGAAAATACCTGATGATGATGATAGCCTATATACATCAGGGATAATTTAATTTAAAAAGAAAAACTTCCAGTAGTTTCGGAGCATAGCATCAATGCAAAATTCCTTTTTTTATAATATGAGTCTACATCACATAAATTAGCCGTGTGGTATCCGGCAGAGTAGAAAAGGACCACTCCTAGTCTTCCCATGGATGTCGTAAGAGGCGACTTAGGAAATACAAGCTAAACAAAGCCCATAAACATCAATGAGACCTCTCCAACCGGTCTGGCCAGCGAGGAGAGTGTAGGCCAAATCCTCTGTCTGCTCTGGCCAAGTATGGTATATCCGGTTACTACCGGATATACCATAGTTGGAGGTCAAGATGGAAAATGATCTTTTTCAGATTGGACTGGGTCTTGGATGTGTATCTATATATGTATTTGTTATAAAATATAGTATCGTTGAGTTAGTATCCCATAACACAAGTCTCGAACTTAGTTTGGGGCTAGCTCAATCTGTGTGATTTGTCCATATATATTTATTTACTAGCTGTTGCCCGCGGCTCCGCCCGCGTTAATGTCGTTCCCTTGGGAACAGTAGAAATGATAAAAATTCCAAACAAACCCCTGCCCCTTTGTTTTTTCCCCTTAAGGGAGAATTTAATACATTTCACCTGCATAGATCTTTAGCCGTCCGTCTTTATTGTCATATTTCTAAGTAAATAAAAAAATCCATGCAAACTTTACCCCACCTATTCTACCTTTTCAAGGGTAAATTTCGACCATTTTAACTACACAGATCTTTTTAATTGTAATGTAAACATATAATACTTCTATGTCCAGAAACAAACTTTCACCAATGGAAAAACATAATACTTCTATGTCCAGAAATATTATGTTTCGTTCCATACAATCCCTTAATCCCTTAAGGGGGAAATTTTGTACATTTCACCTACACAGATCTTTTTTAATTGTAACCTAGAACGTATATACTTATTTTCATACCTCTAAGTCTAGAAATGGAAAAATTCCATACAAACTTTACCCCCTATTTACCCCTTCAAGGGAGAATGTTGTCTGGTTCACCTAAACAGATCTTTTTTAATTTTAATTAAGAACTTGCGTGCCTACTTTCAAACTTCTAAGTCCAGAAATGAGAAAATTCCGTAAAACTTCAACCCCTTTGATTTTCTAAAAACCCTTTCTTAGTGCTCATTTACATCATAAAAAGAATCCCTGTGCCAAATTTCAAGTTTCTGCGCACAGTAGTTTCGGCTGTGCGTTGATATATAAGTCAGGTTTGCCTTTGGCCCGCGGCTCCGCCCGCGTAAGTGTCGATTTCTCAGGAACAGTAGAATTACCCGGAATACATTAGTTTATGACTTTCAATGAAAAAACACCTTAACAACACACCTTATATTGAATTTGAAAAACACCTTATATTGAATTTCAATTAAATAACTTCAAAAACGGAAACTTTCATACTAACTTTGCATCCCCGTTATATCCCCTTAAGGGATGATTTTTGAGAAAAATATTTTACTCGTGTTTCATGACTTTTAGTAAAGAACCTTCATGCTGAATTTCATTCGACTAACTTCAAAAATGGCAAAGTTTCATGCTTAATTTGCACCCCTATTTTACCCCCTTAAGGGAATGACTTTTGAGTAAAATATTTTACTCGTGTTTCATGCCTTTCAGTAAAGAACCTTCATGCTGAATTTCATTCGAATAACTTCAAAAACAACAAAGTTTCATACTAACTTTGCAACCCGTTTTTCCCCCTAAGGAGATGAATTTCCAAAAATCCTTTCTTAGAGCACTAAGAAAGGATTTTTGGAAATTGATCTCCTTTTTTGAAATTTTGCACAGGGGTTCCTTTTATAACGTAGGGGAGCACCCCTACGTTATAAAAGGAACCCCTGTGCAAAATTTCAAGTTCCTAACCCTTATAGTTTAGGCCCTGCGTTGATATGTCAGTCAGTCAGTCAGCTTCTCCTTTTTTTTTAGTATGGATTACTATGGATAGTATGGCTAGGTATAATGCTGTCGTATAATGATGATGAATTGACTTTGGATTTAAATTTCTTATGTCACTTATTATTTTATTTTTGCTATATGTTTGCAGGCAAATTCATGCCTTGAGTTCATTCAAATGACGATAACTTTTTTTTTAATGAACCGATTTTGATGAAACAAACTTTAAATGTTAAACTGAGTTAAAACAAAGCCATTGGTGAAAGTTTGAAGTAAATCGGTTCAGTATTTTCGGAGATAATCGTGATCATACATACAGACAGACAGACAGACAGACAGACAGACAGACAGACAGACAAGAAATTCCAAAAAAAATTTTTTGCTTTCTGTTATTCTTTTTAAGTGTCCCTCTATCCATTTCAGTCAAAAAATCGAAATGTACAGACAAAATAATTTTACTGTTTTATTATATGTATAGATAGATTTAAAGAAAAGCGAATATGGAATAAGCGAATATAAGTATGGAAGCTTTCAATCTTCCCGTTGTTTCGGAGCATAGCATCAATGCAAATTTCCTTTTTTTATAATATGAGTGTAGATACGTAGATAAAGTAGCGAGTATACGCTTTTTCTATTCCATTTAACTTCTCTCCCTCTCTTTCATCTATGTAGATTCCGAAAGTAATTTACTTTCTTTGAAAGTTATTAGGTATTCGCATAAGCCAGAGACTCCGTTCGCACCAATGTCTATCCCTCGGGAACTGTACATTATTCCGGGATGTAAGGTCCCCTTTGTCCTTCTCCGTACTCCATACATCGTGTAGGTATGCAAAATTTCATGATGATTGGTTCATTAGTTACGGCGTGAACGCACAAACAAACAAACTCACTTCCGCATTTATAATATTAGTCAGGATACATACTCAGTACGTAATAAAATCCATCTGAAATCTATCTTTCCTACATTCTAGCAAATAATGTACAAGTTCTAAAAATGCATAATCTGTTTTATACAAAAAAGCGCCTACTTACTTGTCTACTTAGACTACTGTGTTACCACGCCTAGAGTGGAACTTCCTTGATTGAATGCCGAATTTTAGTAATTAAACTTGTATCCCAACTAATATAATAAATGCGTGAGTTTGTTTGTTACGCTTTCACGCCGTAACTACTGAACTGATAGTCATGAACTCTTGCATACAAGTTCTCTGGAGTACGGAGAAGGACATAGGTTACATTTCATCTCGGAAAAAGTACTGTTTTCGATGGAAGACGTTGACGCGAGCGAAACTGCGAAAGCTTGTCACTTATATATGTTACGGTAAATTTGATTAATTGAAAATTATTAATAATTTTATAACATTATTAATAATAACCTCGTGTTTTGGTAAATGTGAATAAAAAACTGAAATTAATTACTTTTGGTCGTTATTATTAATAATTCACTACACACATTGGTAAAAGTTATAAAAAAACCCAAAGTTATTAGTCCAGTAGGTATTTATTAAGAATATGATATGACGACGATACTACTTATTCGTAAGATATGACACATATAACAGTGCTTGTCTCAGATCACACAAACTAGGGTAGGTACTTGTTTTAAAGAAACTGACAACAATAATCACCTCTTAATCTGTACTCTTAATAAACAAAGTTAAAAGAGTGAGAGAACAGCCTCTCGGCAGCGAAAGGGAGTCGCTATTGCTGCCCTATCTTGAGCTACTGGAACAGAGTCTACGTTGACTCGAGACTTGCTCGTGTCAATGTAAAATAACTTTAGTTTTTAATATTTTTATTTGGCTCACTTTACTAACCCTAGTTTATAAGCTTATTTTTGGTACTAACCTATGTTATAGAAATGTATTTCTAAAATAAAACGTTATTAGTATTATTATTTGTATCTACTTTGGTTTCACGGGTGTTACCCGGGTCCTTTGGAGGCTTGCGTGGAGATATAAATCCAACATGAAGAGGCCCTTTGGAGAAGTTGATGTAAAGTTGGTCTCCAGCCAGAACTTGTTTTTGGAAATACCAATGTATGATATGTCCTTGAACAGGTCTAGGCTGGAGCAGAAACTATTGCATTATGAAAGACAAATTTATGGGATTGAAATGTAGCTGGACTTGTGCTAGGTTTGCCTGGATTGGACACCTGCTATTATTATAAAATGGCAAAATTATAGAATCGTCATCACCATCAAGAAGGCCTCTTGTGATGAGGCCTTTTTAATACTTTGATTAAAAAGGCCTCGAGATTACCACCATGGGAACAGGCATGAAAATATGTAAGTGTCTATTTTAGGGTAGAGATCTTGAAAATTATGTAATTTTTGGAATCCAAGATGGCGGACGCGACTTTTCATGAAAAACCTGCAACCTGCAAAGGGTTCGTTTTTTGGGTTTTTACCTTAGTTATGTAATCCAAGATGGCGGGCGCGACTTTTCATGATAAACCAACATGAGTGTCGTTTTTTAGGTTCTTGGGGTGTAGAGGTGCATATCTCGAAAATGACGTCAGTTATATAATCTAAGATGTCGGACGTGACTTTTCATTATAAATCGACGTGAGTGTCAATTTCTAGGTTTTTTTCGGTGTAGTTTTGGAAAATTACATCAATTTTAGTATCCAAGAAGGAAAATCTTCGCGTGGCCTCTCGCACATCCCGCACGCCGCCTCGCCACCCCTGCTCGCACCTCTGTTGCCCGATCGAGAAAAAAATCGCCAGTGTACATTTATTTTTATCGATAGTTATTACATTTATCGGTACTAAGGTTACATTATTAATAATCACCGACAAATGTGATTAATTTCTCACTTTTACCTGTACTTTCGGTAATTATTAATAATGATAGACAATTATTAATAATTTTTAATTAATCACTCTAACCGTAACATATATATTACTCGTACTCGAGATGTCTGTCTTGGTGTAAAAACTGTGTGTAAAAACCACGTTTTTTGCCTCAGGGCCAAGTATACCCAGAACCCGAAGTACTTAAGCCACTGTGCCAGTAGTACCACACACGTGGTCCATCTTAATTAAGACGGCTACCGAACATCAGATTTTTCAAGAGCCACAAATTCATTCATTAGTATGAACTGAACTCATGATGTTATATAGCAACGTTGTACGTATTTTTAAGTGCTATATTTTTGCATCGGAGCCGTTCAAGTATTACGTAAGCAATATATCAGCTATTTTTAGTGATTTTTAACCCCCGACTCCCCCTTGTCAGCAGAAGTAAGAAAAGCTCTTGCCCCTCCCCCCAAGTTTACGTAAACAAATATATTTTGTAAAAAGGATTGGCATTATATTTGTTTATTTTGCTCATCATCATCATTTCGAGTAGGTGTCACGGTCAATCGACCATGCACACCCTGGTGTCAGAGTTCTTCGAAACCGCCTTTCGGCCTCTGACGTGGTTCCTTTAACGACTTTAACGGCTTAACGTGCCTTCCGAAGCACGGAATCATCTTTATTATCAGACAATCAGGTGATTCAAGCCTGCAATGTCCTAACCAAACTGGAAACAACTTAACAAAGTATGCTTCCGGTGGGAATCGAACCCACGACCCCCGGGTCAACAGGCAAACGCCTTAAACACTGGACCACGGAGGCTGTTAAAACCAATGTTTATTTTGCTAAATGTTGCTGACGTCATCACTGTGCAAATCCCCCCGCCCACCATGTCAGCTTAAGCCTAGCCCCGACCCCCCACCCCCCATTTACTGCTCACGTAATATTTGAATGATCCCATTCACAATGCTATTTTGATATACTCTTATTAAATTAAGAAATAAAATATGGTGAAAAAATTTCAAGCGGGTGGGATTTGAACCTGCGACCTAAGTCTACATATGTACTTACGCTCTTCCAACTGGCGCCGGAATTCTCCACCATATGCCATTCCCCTTATACGTATGATATGGTGGAGAATTTCGGCGCTGGAGTTAGAACAGGCGGTGGCTCAGTTGGAAGAGCATAAGTCGTACATAGACTTAAGGTCGCAGGTTCAAATCCCGCCCGCTTGAATTTTTTTCCTTTTTCCCGGGATAAAATGTACCCTATGTCCTTCTCCGTACCCCAGATAACGTATATGCAAAATTTCATTATGATCTGTTCAGTAGTTAAAACTTGAAAGTGTAACAAACAAACAAACAAACAAACAAACAAACAAACTCACTTTCGCATTTATAATATTAGTTAGGATGACCAGAGCAGAAGCTTTAAGGCACGGAAGATTGTTTCTTCCATCCTGGTATAGGAGAAAAGAAAAAAACGTAGAATGTGCCAGCTGCTTCTCTTCCCGCGCAGACCGTAAAAGCCGGTCAATGGAATGGGCGAAAATCTATACCTAGAATCATGACAATAGGCGATGCGGCTAGCAAACCATCACTATTTCGATTCCGTTTTCCACCTTTACGCCCCACACGTGGCTTTTCGGTCTTATGACTTTAGACTCTCTCTACCCCGTAAAGGATAAAGACGTGATAATATGTATTCATATTCATTTATTTTGTCAGCCCTAGGTAATACTGGGTGTTAAACAGATCATATTGTATGTTGTATGTTTTAGCAGAATCTAAAATTCCAAGTGTCAAATTGGGAATACTAAAAAAATCTACAGCAAGGTAAACAACCCGATAATAGTCCGTGAGTTACTAATCCGACGTGGATGGATAGCCATACAGGTTTTAGTTCGACCGTTTTTTGTGGTCATTTTTTAAAACGGGTCGTGGGACCAGAGTTCGGCCATAAAAATGCAATGCGCGTACGCCGACACCGCGGGCTGAATGATTTTGATTCCTGTGCCACAAAGAACCATGAGAACATACTGCTGCTCTTTGTTCCTCGCCTCTTTTTCATGCTAATCAGCTAACTATACTCATGTAATGAAAAGAAATCTATATAAGTCAGGTATGTCAAAAAAACTAACGTTCATATATGGAATGGTCGTTATTTTGCATTCAAAATTGGAACGCTTTAAGTTCTACTAAGCAATTATCCTAATATGGTCCTTCGAGCCAGATCTCCTTTTTTGGTAGATACTGGCACGCGATTTCAAAACACTGGCCGAAAATGCAAGTTATTTTTAAAATTCGAAACTATGGTCATTATAGAACGGGTCTCACACTGACCCATTCTAGTATCATCGAATCAATAATCAAATAAACGTCGACTAGTTTTTATGTACACGCTGCCAGTCCCGACAACTTAATTTTCTTCAAAACCACCCATTCCAACGACAGCATTTTCAATTCCAAAAAACTCCAAACTCGAACATGTCTTGTGCATTACCGTCCGTGTCACAGAAATGCTGTAATTAACATTAATTGCTTCATTAGAAATTACACTCAAACGTAAGGGAATAAAGTTGATTTTGGATATGATGAAAGTTGGGAAAAGTGCAGACAATTAAGAGCCTTATGTCGAAGACATCAATAGCGAGGTTCCGATACTGAAACAATTATTTAAGGCTTTTTAGTCGAAAAGCGGTTATAAAAGGAATAGAAAGGTAATCTTGGAACTCTCTCCTGCAATCAAAGTGAAACGAACCTTAACCTCTGATCACTTAAGTTGAAATTCCATTGAAGTTGGCCATACAGGCATTTTGCGAGAGAAGAAGAGGGGGCTTGCGGTGGCAGGTTTGGCGGGTTCCGTGTTACCCGCCGCCCCCCGCGCTCCCCGCGCTTTCCCCCGTCGTCTGCGCCGGCGCAGGTTATAGGGCTACCCGCGTCTCGGCCTGGGCAAAAAGGAAGACGCCGCGTTATGAAACAAAATTGGAAAGTCGTCCATCGGGTATGTAGGCGAATTTTAATCAGAATTTCCTGGCGTTGTGTTACTCTTTGAAACACCAATTTTCAAGCTTTTGATCTCCTATGTGACAAGGCAATGAACACATTTTTTACAATCTTTTATTTAGTTTCACCTGTCCCGATGTTTGTAATCAAATCTTGTTCAATTTGATCTACTTCCCGGTTACCGATTGAGCTGAAATTTTGCATGCATATGTAAATCGGACGACAATACAATATTATGGTATCGTTGCGCTGATCTGATGATGGAGTCACAAGGTGGCCATATGAATTCATTAACTAAACGAGGTGCATCAATAGTGTTTGGGCTCATTTGATTTGTCTTAGAAAACACTTTACATTGTGGATTCGTTTGTAATAAAATCTTGTCACAAAAATGTTTTTGTGATCAACACCATGCAATCAACTTTGTTGTAGTTCTTCTTTGTTTAGTTTCATTCAAAGGCCATCTAGGTTAGTAAGTAAGTATCGTCTCATGATATAACGCTTGATAAAGAAAGCACAGCTACAGTTTCTGTTTTAATTATCACATTTTGTAGAGACAATGCTAACTTAGGGTTATACGAGAAGGATCGTGATATGGAGAAGAAGATTCGAGTAGAAGTATAAGTTAAGTAAGTATAAGTATAATCATGTTACGATTACCAGACTAAGGTGACCCCTTTTTTTAGTCCCTTCCTATCTACGTATATACGCATATACGTACATATATATCATCATGAAGGACGTATGCTACTCTCTCATCCCAGAAAAAAATACTGTTCAGGAAGGAAACGTTAAAAAACAACGGATTGCACTCCGGGAGTGCTGGCTGAAGTGAAAACTCGCCTTTGCGGCGGTATCAGGTCACGTGAGTTTAATATATTTTACCCATCCCAAAAAGTGCACAACGCCGCTAAAGAAATTATCACTTCAATATACTGTTTCATCGACAACTACGCAAGAGGAACCACGGGCGGAAACTATACGTAGATAAAAATTATATACCTACTGCGTTCGTTACTGTCGGGACTAGTGATTCACCTTATATAGAAGCCATTGCACGGTGTATCCACGACACTGCGTCTTTACTTTTCACGAAGCGTCTCATAGAAATAATTATGAGTATTAAAAGAGCGGCGTCAATTTAAAATGCTTGTTTTTCTGTTGCTAATAGCTGAATATTACCGTTCTCGTTACGCAAGTGTTTATTTGCAAGCGTACTATTACTGGTTACACAGCGTTCGTGAACTTTGGCTTGACGAGGTTTTGTGTCAATGCACACGTGTTCATAATTTAGTGTCGTCGTTTTAGCCGTAAGAAATGCACTGCTGGACAAAGGCCTCTTTCAAGGATTACTTGTTCCATGGGAGGATATGACAAAACTCACCATGCTTGGGGCCTGCCAATTGATTGGTTTGGCGATAGTTTTCTGTTCATATTAAAAGCATTTACCCAAAAATTTACCTTTACTTTACACTCATGCAACTATTACTTACTTTACATCTAAATATATATAACTCAAAGGTGACTGACTTACTGACATAGTGATATAACAACGCACAGCCTAAACCACTGGTATGGACGGATCGGGCTGAAATTTGGCATGCAGGTAAATGTTATGTCGTAGGCATCTGCTAAGAAAGGATAAAATGGGGGATGAAAGTTTGTATGAAACTATACTTCTTAACGCGAGCGAAGCCGCGGGCAAAATCTAGTCCTTACTAATATTATAAATGGGAAGTGAGTTTGTTTAATTGTTTGTTTGTTACGCTTTCACGCCGTAACTACTTAACCGATCATCATTAAATTTTGCATACAAGTTCTCTGGAGTGCGAAGAAGGACATAGGCTACCTTTTATCCCGGGAAAAACTACTATTCCCGAGGGATCGACATTGACGCGGGCGGAGCCGCGGGCGAAAGCTAGTACAGTATAATTCTTGAAATATATGTATGGAAATAGGAAAAACATTTCCAAGGTTAAAAGTTCATTTGAAACTGTAGGCATAGTTATTATAATTCTACGGGTATATATTAGTTTAACTTGAACTCTTGCGAGGTCAACACAACGGGGACGAGTATTGTATAACAAAGCAACAATGGACAGACAGACCGAATTCCACTGACACAGTGGCATGTTGTGTGATCTCTACGGCGATGGACAAGATAGCGATTACACAATATTAATAAAAAATGCTTATTGACGTCTATCTATATCAGGTCTTTTTAGTCTCCACTACAGGAGCATGACCCTATCTGTACTACTAGAGCCATACTTGGCCAGAGCAGCCAGAAGACTTGGCCTACACTCTCCACGCTGACCAGACGGGTTGGAGAGGCCTCATAGATGTTTATAAGCGTTGTTTAGCTTGTATTTCCTAAGTCGCCTTCTACGACATCCACGGGAAGACTTGGAGTGGTCCTATTCTACTCTGCCGGGTACCACACGGACTTATTAACCTGACAACGTCTTATAAATCGATTAACGCCGGCGGCATGCACAAAAAAGAGTCACGTTGAGTGTGAATGTGTGAAAGCGAGAGCGCGGAAGATAGAGAGGCACGATCGGCCTGAGCGTCCGGCTGGTGACACATCTATCTCTCTTCCACCGTTATATCGTAAAATTATCGCCCGTAAACCGACCATTTTTTTAGCTATATAGCGGTTAATATCGTTAATGTGTTTTTAACTAGCATAAAATAGATGATAACACCTTTTTATCTATCCTGAACATCTTAGATGATAAGATCTTTTCCACCATTGCAGTAATCTACCATCAGCTTGCACGTTTTCAGGCATGTGGCAACTACATCAACAACTACTTACACTAAAGTACGATAAAATAAATAAAAAATGATTATTTAATGTATCACAAACACAACAAAATAGTAATTGTTTATGCGGACATATTTTGTGTCTATGTCAAAAAGACCTCCAAAATTATTATAATGTTAATCACCATATCTAACGAACATTTTTTTTTGTAATTCTTCAATATATTGCTGTTTGATGTATGACTTATGGCTACGTCAATCCCTGAAGATTCATCAATTTTATGATGTACATAATTAAAAGAATATTATGCAATAAGGCACACTGTATCTGTATTTATTACCAAAACAAAGATGATACAAAAATAAACTACGTATCAAATTATATTATACTAGCAGCCCGCCCCGGGCTCGCACGGGTAGACATAGGTATTTCTATAGCCTAGGTTTATTAAGGATAATGTACGATTCTAATGGTGAAAGAATTTTTCAAATTGATCCAGTAGTTTTGGAGCATTATAGTAGGGAATTCCCATTTTTTCTAAATTGAAATGTCAAAATGTAAAAAAGTCAAAGCATTAAATTTAGTAAAAATTAAATATTTAATACACGTTATTTTAATGCCTATCAACCATGATTCTCCTATTGTATAAAATCATTTTTAATAAGACAACATTTTAACCTATTTACGAATATCTGGTCCTTCTCAATGATCTTTATGTCATTTGGTAATATAAGTGAAGATGTAGATTTGAAGTTGAAAAAAGAAACGTTCTTTAGGTAGGTATATAATTATTATGTCAATAATTCGAATGATATCGCTTCTTCGAATTCGCACGTAGTAACAAGCGAATGACATCACTTCATGGGAACGAACATTATAATGTGATTGTTTGATTAATTGGCAATTAATTTGGCACTCAATATAAATGAGACACCCAATAATGTAGGTCTAAATAACATTTTTAAGTTCAGACAAAACATTTGTTATAGACAAGGACAGTGGGTGTCTTCTCTTCCTATTTGATATTTAACTTTTGACATTTCTATTTATACTTGGTCATCGACATCATCGTCAGCATTCCACAACCCACTGCTAGATATAAGCCTCCTTTTGTCTGCGCCATTCTTCTTTATCACTAGCCTTCGCAATCCAGTTCTAACCAGAAATCTGCTTTATGTCGTCGACCTACCTATTTGCCGCACGCCCTGCGTTTCCCATTTCTGGGATACATGCCATTCAGTTGTTAATGTATTATCAAAACGAGTCCTCACTTCTCTCAAATCGTAACAATGGCTTTGTATTTACCTCTCGTGCCAGTTTGTTTTTTTCAGTTCATTGCCTGGTCTGAATTACTCCTCACTACTCAGAGGGAAATAACAAACAAGAGTAATCACAACATAGATTTAAAAAAAAAAAATTAAAAAAAAAAAAGGAGGCTTGACGTTAGGCAGGCGGCCAGTCGTAAAAATAAGACGAAACTTTTTACAGCATGGAAAGTTTAAGAGTACTGCTTCGCCCCCACTTAAAGAGGGAGCAGGAGTGGAAAATGACTCAGGGTGAGGTACCACGTTAATTCACTGCAGCATTTTCTAAGCATTAATTAACTCTTTATTTGCAGGCTTGAATCACCTGATTGTCTGATAATTAAGATAATTCCGTGCTTCGGAAGGTTCGTTAAGCCGTTGGTCCCGGCTGCCATCTGGTGTGCAGGGTCAATTGACTGTGACACCTACTCGAAATGATGATGATGACTCTTTATTCTTGTAAGTGTTTTTTTTTGCATTCACAATGCTATTTTGATATACTCTTAATAAATTAAGAAATAAAACATGGTGAAAAAGTTTCGTGCGGGCAGGACTTGAAGCAGCGACCTTACTATGTAGGTCGTACATAGACCTAGGTCGCTGGTTGAAGTCCTATATGGTATAGACCTAGATCTATGTATGTAGGTCGTACATAGACCTAGGTCGCTGGTGAAAGTCCCGCCCGTATGAAATTTCACCATATTTTATATAATAATTTATTAAGAGTCAATTAACTCTTGATGACAAAGACTGGACTTCAAATTAACTTGTCTAAATAAGGCGAAATGCAATGAAATTAGTCTAACTTTTCATATCTCGTAGTTGGACCGACAAACGCATAGACTGAAAGTCAAAGTTACAAAAATAACGTGATATAAAAACAATGCACTTTGAGTGTATTGTAAACAATGTGCAATAGATAACAGACAATTTTCTGAATCAGATAAGATTACCCAAATATTTAAATACCGAAAACCAAGAGAAAATGTCGACCCTTCTCGTGTTTACAGGTATCTTAAGAGTCGGCAACGCATCAGCACCACCTCTGGTGTTGCTTATGTACATGGGCGTGGTGACCACTTTCCATCAGGTGGCTCGTCTGCTCGTTTGCCGTCAAATATACATTAAAAAACATTGCATATTTTTAGAAATCCATCCATCCATCAAGATTTGGCGAGTTCCGTGGCGCAGTGGTTAACACGCCAGCCTGCGACACGGCTTCGATCCCCGGTCAGGTCAAGATGGAAAATGATCTTTTTCAGATTGGCCTGGCTCTTGAATGTTAATCTATATATGTATTTGTTATAAAATATAGTATCGTTGAGTTAGTATCCCATAACACAAGTCTCGAACTTACCTTGGGGCTAGCTCAATCTGTGTGATTTGTCCCTATATATTTATTTATTATTTATTTATTTAATAAGCTCAACAGGGCAAAGCGGTACTTTACCCCAGGGCAAAGACTGTTACTTTATAAGCCGCAAGTCCACACATGGAGTTTCCACACTTCGAGCTAGTACCCTCACCATTCCTCCATCGGACTACGACACGCGGACAGAAATTTCACCCTTTTATCGTTGGAATACCAAAGAGTCTAACGAAAAGATTTGACAGTTCCTTTTTGGTTCGAGTAGCTAAGGTGTGTAATGAATTGCCTGCGTTTATATTCCCAGACAAGTACAGTCCCGGGACATTCAAAAGTAGAATAAATGGGTATCTTGGATAGGCATGTAACATCCTCGTCTTCATCGTCACTTACCATCAGGTGAGATGGGAGACCAATGCCGTCTTCAATAATTAGTAAAAAAAAAAAGAGAACTGCTGTCACCAAATATCAGCTGGAACTACTTGACTCGGTCCAAAGACGAGCGAGAAGAGAGATGTCAATATTGTCAACGATCCCAATCTTATGAGTACAAGCAGTATCGGTAATCTTCTATCCTTCTGGGAGCAAAGAAAAAACGTAGAATGCACCAGCTGCTTATCTTCCCGCGCAGATCGCAAAAGCTGATCGAGGGAATGGGCGAAAATGTGAGGAATCATTTAGAAGCGAAGCGGGTAGCAACCAATCCCATAATAATTTTACAGCCGCCATTCTTTATTCCTTTTGAATACATTTTGCCTATTTGATTTAGTCTATTATTGACATCGCAGCTCCAGTCCTCAAGGCTGCAGACTTGATAAGGGCAAGAGAAGTCGTCGATAATCAGGTGAGATCATATACGACTTATACGTATACTATCAAATTCTGTCACCGCATGTTAATCTGTTGTCGATATGACTTGAGGAAAAATACGAACAGGGACGGAAAATTTAATAAGCATTAAGGCAATACATACGACGCTAATATTAGATAGGTCCTTGATAATGAGGAGCCTGATGGTTCTGTGGGGCTGAGCATTATTAACGCTTACGTATGTTAAGCAACCTCGGGCGCAGTCCCCATTAGGATGGGTGACCGCAAGTGGCATACAAGTATCTTAGGCTCCTCCGTGCTTCGGAAGGCACGAGCTGTTGATCCCGGCTGTCATCATTGATGGGAGTCGTTGAGCTATGTCAGATGCCTTTAGGCAGCTTGAGAAATCTGACACAAGTGTAGGCCACTTACACACACGAAAAACAAAACAACTTGATAATGCGTTTTAAACCAGCCATGCAAGGGCGTTCGGGAGCGAAGCCCCCGTCATAACAATAACAATTTTACTATAGATGGTAGGTTGGGTTCATTAAGTTACTTCTGATAAAAACAAGGTCGAGCAAGCAAACGTTCCCAACTTTTAGGCATCAGCATCTTCTAGGCAAGCTCGCTCCGCTCCATCGTTAGTCTTGTCTTTAACCTCTGGGTAAGGTCAAGGGAAGCCTATTTACTTAATATACAAAAAAAACTTAGGGCGAAGCCCATGTAACTAAAACAACTATGCCACGTATAGCGAATATTAGGTACATATCTTACGTTACTTGTGTTGTGATATATATGGTTCTTCACGAATGTAAGCATGGTCATGTGCGGATCAGGTAATTTGCGTTTCTGGCAGTATGCGTCGAAATGGACCAAAACACGCGCTCCTCGAAATTTCCTCATCGTTTTTTATAATGTGTCTAGGTCAGCGATTCCCAAAGTATGGGTCGCGGCCCACTGTTGGGTCCCGAGTGAATATTAAGGGGGCCCCCCAAAACAAAATGACATTCGGAAAAATCAAGCCGACAGTCGATGGCCACAGACCGACACCGGCGCGCATAGTCAGTCAGTGGCTTCTTACATTTCAGCAGTTCACGATAGAAATCTAGAGCATAAGTAAATAAAGTAAAAAATAAAACTATAAAAAATAAACTGCCCGTTTAGACCCGCCACTGTCTAGTTGACTCTACTAGGGAATCTTAGGGGTTACCAATATTTGATGCCCCTTTTTAAGACGGTCATGCATGCATGAGATGGGTCCCGGTTTTCGCAGTTTTTGTTTGGTGGGTCGGAGCCCAGTCAACTTTGGGAACCACTGGTCTAGGTCATAATATCGCCAGTCACTATATGTATAAAGGTCAGGTCAAAGAAAAGTCAAGTGTCTAGTAATAATCCTCAACTGCCTGTCTGGTAGTTGCAGGTATGCCATCGGGTGCGCCCGCCCAGCTTCCGGAGCTGCTACTTGCTTTTCCCCCAATTATCCGAGTGAGTAGTAAGTATCCCAATACCTTCATTCCCTCCCCAAGTCCAACAAATTCCTGATCTATCCTTCCCCAACTTAAAATACTTTCGATGGGCAGCAGCGTTGGAAGAACAAAATGCCAGAGAAACTGCGCTCGCCAACCCTGAAGTATGTTTCATCATCATCATTACAGCCTCCGTGGTCCAGTGGTTAAGGCGTTTGCCTGTTGACCCGGGGGTTGTGGGTTCGATTCCCACCGGAAGCAAACTTTGTTTAGTTGTTTCCAGTTTGGTTAGGACATTGCAGGCTTGAATCACCTGATTGTCTGATAATAAAAATGATTCCGTGCTTCGGAAGGCACGTTAAACCGGTGGTCCCGGCTGCCATCTGGTAGTCGTTAAAGGAACCACGTCAGAGGCCGAGAGGCGGTTCCGAAGAACACTGTCACCAGGGTGTGCATGGTCGATTGACCGTGACACCTACTCGAAATGATGATGATCGTTACAGCCGTGAGATGTCCACTATTGGACAAAGGCCTCTCCCAAGGACCCTTCGTTCCATAGGAGGATATTGCCATACACGCCACGCACGCTTGGCAGGCGGGTTGGAGAGCGCAGTTTCTATGGCTTTTTGTGCATACGACGACGCTGCTGCCCAGCCGTCCTACATGATGACATGTTTTCAAGAACTATCGCTTTCAACGTTTTCTGTTGACCTCATAATCCAATACGGTTTATGCATTTTAAATCAAAATAGTCAATACGAAAGCCGCAATGTATTTTGAGGTGGCGATCAAAACGCACATCGTAATTGTCAAGAGTAAGCTAGCAGATCAGATTACAATTCACACACACGAACAAAAGCATAAAATAAACAAGCACTCAAATTAATTTAGTCACTTACTCGATACTGCGATAATTCGACACGTGTTATTGAAAATCATTCAAACAATATCTATAACACTGGCTCCGACGTTGATAAACATTCTCTCATTGCACTATTCTCGAAAACTTATCATAACATTTCACTGATCGCCAGTATTTTTGTATCCATTGATGATTTACTTGTTTTCCTTTGAAAGTCGTTAAAGTAGAAAAGATAATGTATAGTGTATGGAGTGATGTTTCGTCTGGGAAGTCAAACAATACTTGCTTTAGTGAATATTGTAATTTGAGGAGTTATGAAACGGTCGATCACGTCTCCTGCGTTTGATAATATGGATGTACTCATGTCACTTGAGCGATTTTTTTCTGTAAAAAAATGCATCTGTAGCTTATTTATGATGAACTAGCTGTTGCCCGCGACTTCGTCCGCGGCAATTTCTGTTATTATGATTAATTAGGTTTTTTCTTAGTATTATAGATGAATAATTTTCCGCCGTTTTTAAAACATTTTTTATTGATGCTTCGCTCCTATTGGTGATATTTTATAGCCCAAAAGCCTTCCTCAATAAATGGACTCACAAAAATAATTTTCTAATTTGAACCAGTAGTTTCTGAGATTAGCGCACAAACAAACAAACAAACTCGTCGGATTTATAATATTAAGTATAGATTTGACGAGTTTGTGGCCTAGTGGTCATCATGCCAGGGTTCGATCCCCGGTCAAGTCACGATGGAAAATGATATTTTACAGTTGACCTGCGTTTTGGAGTGTGTATATGATTATTTGTTATAAAATATAGTATCGGTGTATTACCCCTCATAAGCCCATAACACAAGTCTCGAACTTACTTCGGGGCTGGCTGATTCTGTGTAGGTAATTTGTCCATATCGTACTACTAGTGTAAAGGCTCGAGCGTCCCGACGCTCTAGCCGAGTTCCACATATAAGGATGTTAGGGAGAGCACAAGACGACACACAGAACACAGCTAATAACTTTATTATAGCTTTGCTTACAACTTCAACTGAAGGATAGTAGCAGACTGAAGAATGAGTGATGAGAGAGAGAGAAAGTAATCTAAAAATGGAATAGAATGGAATGAAATTTGAATTAAAAATGAAATTTGAATTAAAATAAGGAATGTAAAAATGGGCAGGATGAGAGAATTGAGGTTGGATGAGATGCAGCATGCAGGTGGCATGCTGCAACGTTATATAGTATACGTAATCATCACCATCATCAGGTCTTTTTTAGTCTCCACTACAGGAGCATGACCCTCTCTGTACAACTAGAACCATACTTGGCCAGAGCAGTCAGGGGACTTGGCGTACACTCTCCACGCTGGCCAGACAAGTTGGAGAGGTCACGTATACGTAACATTTGCAAGTAATTAAACAATAATTAACAAGATAAGTAGTTTGTCCATTAGGCCCTCAAACAGTAACAAAATTATCCTTAACCGCAGACATCAAAAGGTTCCAAAAATGGCCCTATACTTTATTATATAGTCGCGCCACAACGTAAACTTCGCGTCGTTTGTGGTGCGAGTCCCGACGGAGAAGCTGGCAACCTTCATGGAGGCGAACTTCTGGCCGAAGGGTGTTCTGTATCGCCGTTTTCGCGGCACGATACCCGACACCCCGAAGACGTGCAGCACGTCGCAGACTCAACGTGACCAATAGTTTTAAGATTTTTTATATTCTTATATATTTTTAGGTTAAGGTATTTATTCATTGTTTATTTTATGTAAACTTTTATATTGTTGCCTGAGACAAATAAATAAATAAATAAAATTATAGTGTTTTTTTTTACTCGGTAAAAAACCTTATTGCTTGATTTATGTGTGAGATTTTCTGCTCTCGACTTTTAGTACCTTAATTTAATGAAGCATCATAAATTACTTGCCACCGTCTTGCTACATAAATATCGTGTGCCTTGCCTTAAGCAACTTGGTTTTTGAAAAAAGAAGGAATGTTTGAAAATTTCGAATTTGAAGAAAGAAATGTAATTGTCACACTTAAAACTACTTCATCGGACTCCTCAGAACATCGGAAACATAGATTTTACAAAAAAGGCGTCTCTCTCAAGCGTCCTTTATTAAACGGATTAATAAACAAAGCATGGGTCGACACGTGCAAACATAGATTTAATAAAGTACTGGTAACTACCTACTTTGATTATTGAACTACTACACACACATGTACCATTGGAACATTAAAAAAACGTGTCTGTTTTGGAAGGCCGGCATCGAGCTTGTCTTGTCACACAACATGTATTGCAGTTGTCCATAGGCAGTGCGGATCACTTACCATCAGTTGACCCGCTTGCTCGTTTGCTTCATACCTAAATAACCCGTATTTATTCATTTAGTATCTCATGGATTCTCGCGTTAGTTTTAATCGATAATTTTTATGAATAGATTTATAGACATAAACAACAATGAGACCTCTCCAACCCGTCCGGCCAGCGAGCAGAGTGTAGGCCAAATCCTCTGTCTGCTCTGGCCAAGTATGGCTCCGGTAGTACAGAGAGGGTCATGCTCCTGCAGTAGAGACTAAAAAGACCTGATGATGATGAATAAAAATAGAAGAGAGCCAAGAGTACTGCCCTAAAGAATTACATGCTTTCTCTTAACTACACTTAACCTGGTATTACGCAGCTTAACCAAAATATCTGATCAAGCAATAAAATGTTCAAATACTGCAATATTTTCGTCAATTCTACGACATTAATGATAAGTAAGCAATATTTACGGCTCTAATAAAATAGGTGTGGCTTTGTCGAGTCGAAGATCTCTGATAACGTTAATTATGGAGATTAGATAATAAGACATGCACTGGCAATGTGTATGTACTATGCTCATTTTATTATCTATACTTCTATACTAATATTATAAAGCTAAAGAGTTTGTTTTTTGTTTGTTTGTTTGAACGCGCTTATCTCAGTAACTACTGCTTCAAATTGAAAAATTATTTTTGTGTTGGATATTCCATTTATTGAGGAAGGCTTTAGGCTATAAAACATTACGCTACAACTAATAGCTTCGCTCAAGCGTCAATAAAAAATGTTGTGAAAACGGGGGAAAATTATTCATCTATACTAAGAAAAAAACCAATTAATCATAATAACAGAAATTGCCGCGGACGAAGTCGCGGGCAACAGCTAGTTAATTAATATTTATTCAAGGATTGTATTATTAAGAAAAAATTAAATTTTTATTTGAAGATGTTGTACCCGTGGTTTGTAATTAGAAACTATTTTTAAAATTTTGCATGCCTTCATTAGGTTTATGGAACTTACATAAAATGTATATCAACATTGTGTGAAACCACTATTATGCAAATAAATATTTATGATTTATTTGTACCTCCTTTCTAGTCACAGGTGTTATCCCGGTCATTTGTGAGGCTATCCAATAAGTAAAGGCCCTTTGGAGATATTGATGTCATGGAGGTCTGCTGCCAGAACCAAGGTCAGAGGCGGGGCAGAAACTCTGCGAGGAGACGGGATGATAAAAAGCCCAGAGAGGACGCTGGATTAACAACAAGCAACGCCCAAAGCCGAGGTCCGTCCCTCCTGGGGGCCCTTTGGTGATGTTGCCTATAAAGGTTGAGGGCAGTCTGCCCTCGCCTCAAACGCCCGGTGAAGTAGCGAAAGCTCACTTGGAGCTAGCTACATAGTTATTACAAAAAAAAAAGGCTGGGTTAACAATTGTTGTATCATTGCTTGTAGCTGTGAGATATAGGATGAGTTATGAAATTTTAAGAATATCGAAAACCTAGAGAGGGGGCAGCTGCACATCGCCTTGGCGCCGCGCTTGGCCAGAACTCTCTCCTGGAAATACCATGCACTGCACAATGCTCGTCATGCATGTGCTCGTCGTATTTCTCAACTTCATCGAAATATGCGAGAAATTTTGTTTTTTTTTTTGTTATAGAACGGACGACAAACAAGCCACCTATGTAAGGGATCAACGCTGCCCATGGACACCTGCAACACCATTATGTGACAAGAGCCGGCCTTTCAAGGAGATGAATGAGGACATGAGGGGGACGAGGGGGAGGATGGGCTCCGGCTCTCTCACTGCTGGACTAGACGGCCATTGGAAGCATAGTTATAGGGTCCATTGCGTAAGGAACCATAAAAATAATAACATGCTTGTACTCACGATGCTGTTGAGTGATTCCAGATATCTTTAGTTTAATACCAATCGCACACAGACACAAATTACAACTACTTACACACGCGTGTTTGGTTCTACGACACGAGACATGTACTAAAATAAACTCTGCATTATGTTTTACATACATAAATTCATAAATCAGCATTAATATTACCGTGTGGGAACGGAGTGGAATACAATTCCCAACTGTCCGTCAGGTTGGCATCTCGTAAAAGACGAGAAAATACCCGATATGCTCGGTGGTAGGACCTCGTGGGGTCCGACTGGCTGGCTACCACTCTCAAGCACAAAACAGGAGTATATTGGTCTTCGACTACATATAGTATGTAAATATATACTTATGTGATTATGTTTGTATGTGCGTTCCTTATTCTGACCATAACTTCTTAATGTTCTTACTATTATTCACACCGGAACATACCGTGATTATTTTTGAGATTTGTCTTATATTTCGGCAACATTGCAGCCGCCATCTACACAGACTGACTGAATATACATAAGACTTCGATGAAATATAACGGTAGATACAGCCTTAATAATGTCCCTGAGTCAAAACATCATGCATACTTACAAAGACGTTTTTTTTTTTTAAATCTGTGCTTACAAACAACGACAAATACGGCACATACTGAATGTATAACTCCATCTTTGTTTTTTTACTTTTGATGCGTAGTTTTCGCAGCTTTACCTTCGTCATCGCGAGGCGTGTGAGTGGTAGCGCGATTTATTGAAACTGTGGACAAAACAGCTCCGAAACTCGATTAGTGCGCTGTTTTGTTGGTGCCACTTTTCGAGCGCGAATCGTGTATCTACCATTATATTTGATCGAAGACCTAAGACAAATCATCATCATCCTCCTTACCTGATTCCATTAACTGGGGTCGGCGCAGTATGTCTTTTCTTTCCACAACTCCCTGTTTCCCGTCATGCCCATATTCACTCTTTTTGGTCTTTCCCATCCCCGGTATCCACTTACCTCCATCTCTAGCGCTTTTCTTGTAATGTGATGGTCTTCTCGCCTCATTACATGACCCTACCCAGCTAACAAATCTCAAAAACAATTGCGGTAAGTCCCGTAGTGGCAATAAGGATGGGAGAGAGTTAGTACAAGAAACTACTAGAATCTTTCATTTTTCATATAATAAATATTTTCAAGTACTTTCCTCATTAAACTTAATTCGGTCATCAAAATTGATAACAATTTCCAAGTGATTACGATACAATATCATGAAAACAATGCACTTACGTTCGTAGATGTCTCAAATTGCAGGTTCTTCATAAAATAATACAATGAATCTGCTTGCGCGTGTATTCTGATTCACTGTTATCAGTTTTCATAAGAATGCCGAGACTTTTGCAGAATTCAACATAAGCCTTTATAAATAATAACTTAATTACTATTTAATGTCGGATTTCCTTGAAAGTGTAAATAATAATAAACATGATTTTTATCTGTGACATTTCTCCGTATATATTTATATTTATTTATATTATATTATTATCCTTTCCTTACTTATATACTTATACTTATTACTTATCCTAAGTAATATTATAAATACGAAAGTGAGTTTGTTTGTTTATTTGTTTGTTTGTTTGTTTGTTTGTTACGCTTTCACGCCGTAACTACTGAACCGATCATCATGAAATTTTGCATACAAGTTCTCTGGAGTATGGAGAAGGACATAGGCTACCTTTTATCCCGGGAAAAAGTACTAATCCCGAGGGATCGACATTGACGCGGGCGGAACCGCGGGCGAAAGCTAGTTATATTATATTGTACGCAGCGTGATTTTGAACCTCTGAACTATATTGAAAATCGGAATCAGAAACCCTAATGGAATGCAGAATTGCAAGAAAAGCAAGCAAGCATTGCTACAGTAAGTAAGTACCATAGATGTATAATTGGCCGATAAAATTCGTAATATTATCGTAAAACGGCGTAGTCTCGATTCATAGGTTGTTTAAGGGTCCGTACTACCTCACACTGCTTTGCATGATTGACTGTTATATCAATAATAATTAAATACTCAAGTTGAAATAAAAATGCAGCAAAGTTCAGGACTAACTCTGGTAACTATATGACTCAAAAACACGATTGCGTTAAATTTTCTCTATAGAAAAAAATTGCAAAGTTGCCTCCAAATCACGTCTAATTTACTCGGTATATAGCATTATTCACCAAATACATTAAAATTAACCTTGAAACTTTTGATTATTATTGCATTACAGATAAAGCAGCCATCATATGTTTTTTGTATTTCGAATAACTCTTGAATATTCCTAAAAAACGAAAATATCCAAAGTAGCCAACGCGTTTAGACCATCCGCGTTTGTACCGCCACGCCGCCTGGCATATGGCGGGCTCTTAAGATTGCAAATGGAATAAATGAACTGGTGCAAGGAAAACTAAGCTTTTGATTAGATTAGGTGTGTTGTATGGAAGTTATTATTACACTACTTTCAGTCCGGTCAAATAAGGCCAAAAAATAAGTATGGAAATACATAGATTCCGATCAAGCTGAAAATGAGTAAATTTGTTCAAACAATAATTAAAAGTTCCCGATCGTTCCGGTACTTGAAAAAAAAAATACTCAGACAAAGATCAAAAAATGGGTATTTTGCGATTTTCGAACGATTACCGAAACAGTACCTAAGTTTTATCACAAAATTATCTCAGTTATATTTTATTTATTGTATGTATATATTTATTTATTTTTTTGTTCATAGTTATTTTTCTCAAACTAGTCGCATCATCCATTAATTTCGTCAATTTATTCCTTTCACCCAAAGGTAGCCTGGAAGAGATTGCCTTGGCGATAAGGCCGCCTATTGTGCTATTTTATTTATGTTTTTTTCTTTAAATTGTAATGTATCTTTGTGGTTCAATAAAGTATTTTTACTTACTTATCTCAGACAAAATTGTAGATAATAAATTTTTCTACAAATAAAAAAGGTATCAATACTTTTTTCCTAAGCGCCACCGTTTCTGAGATAGAACGATTCAGTAAATTGTAATCGTCACAATATGAATAAGAACGCCACGTATTTAGGTATTTACTTGTGAAAACGTGTACATATTGTGACGATTACAACTTTTTGATACATTCTTTTTTGAAGTTAGTAATACGAGAAGATCATCTTATAAAATACTTGCACATAATAAATAAATATAAATAATAATAATATAAATATATACGGACAAATCACAGATTGAGCTAGCCCCAAAGTAAGTTCGAGACTTGTGTTATGGGATACTAACTCAACGATACTATATTTTATAACAAATACATATATAGATACACATCCAAGACTCAGGCCAATCTGAAAAAGACCATTTTCCATCTTGACCTGGCCGGGGATCGAACCCGGTCACTCCGTGTCGCAGGCTGGCGTGTTGACCGCTGCGCCACGGAGCTAGTCAAGCAAATATACATTCAATAATACCGCGTAATTTTGAACCTATGAGTTCAATTGAAATCCTGAAATTGAATCCCTAATGAAACATAGAATTGCAAGAAAAAAAGATGAAAATAGAAAAAAAAATAGGCTCCCCATACAAAATCGCTGACCAGCTGGACGAATTTCTATGGACGGTCATTTTTTTTTCGTTTTTTTTCTTGCAATTCTGTATCGCATTAGGGATTCTGATACTAGGATTTCAATATAGTTTAGAGGTTTACATTCATGCTGTATATACCTATATAAAACCAAAATAATTTACTCACATACACTTACATATAAACTCACACAGATTGAGCTAGCCCCAAAGTAAGTTCGAGACTTGTGTTATGGGATACTAACTCAACGATACTATATTTTATAACAAATACAAGACCCAGGCCAATCTTAAAAAAGATCATTTTCCATCTTGACCTGGCGGGGATCGAACCCGGTCACTCCGTGTCGCAGGCTGGCGTGTTGACCGCTGCGCCACGGAGCTAGTCAACAACAAACATACCTCTGGAAACCTCTTAACTCGTACAAAATGCACGTAGCTATTATATCATCTTTAATTAAATACAGTATGAATATAAAAATATATTAATTAATTGTTTATGCCTTTAATTGAATTACTCAACAATAAATACTATTTTCCATAAACAATATAAGTTCCACAACATTTACCTTTGTCCGAATGTAGAGCAGGTCATTGCCAACCGGTAAACGCTCGGTCTCGGAGCCACGTCACGCCGGACCAGTGCGTAACACGGCCTAGGTTATGGCCAGTTGGTCGCCAGTTCGAATCCAGGGTAGTGTTAGAAACTGTTAAAAGTTCTACTAATAAAAATGTCGTCGGGCTGACATGATGATGAAAACCTCCTCGATACATCAGTATCGAGGAGGTGTTTTTTCATCATGTCAGCCCAGATGCTCAGATACGAAAAAATGTCGTCCCAAAAAATAAAATTTAGAAGTTTTTTTAAAGTTTTATAAAACGGTTTTACTTCCGCCGATACTCGCCCGGGAAATGGCCTACTATCTAGGCTGAAACTGACGGCATTTTCCGTTAGATTGATATATGACAAGTAATTTTAAAAAAAAATACGTGAGTGACACAGCCAAAACCACTTACTCTCAGAACAATAACTAATATTGTTCTGAGCACTTACTATAAAGATGACATGAAAGGACATAGCTTCATGAGTGACACTGTTTCGTTGACATCTCGCGTAAGTTTTATTAGTATTATTGCAAAATCTTGCTAGATAAAATGGATGGGTCCGAGTTTAGAGCAACGCAATTTCGGTACGAATCGCGGCGATCTTTTCTCTTGGATCCAATCGTACGATTTCAAACTATAGGCAACTATAGGAATTATCACGCTCCAATGAAGTCAGTGAGCGCGCCGTCGTCGTCTGATGACGGCACAGCACACTCTTTTACTTTATTTACTTTATTTCTTTCTTCTTGTTTTCTGACCATGAGGTGCTTCCTTACAAAATTACCTACCCGTGTTTATATGGGTTATAAATGGCTTAGATATGTGGGAAATATACAATTTTTTTTCATTCATACATAAGTTTTATGAAAAAGACAATATTGATTATTTAATAGTAAAATAAAGGTACAATAAATAGGATACCACGAGGTTGGAAAACAAGAATATCTACTTAATTATATTAATAGCATTACAATGCTCGGTTTTATATTAAAATCGAAAATATATGATTTTTTTCATCACATATTTTCGATTTTAAGAATATTTACTCCTAAAGGTCGCAGAGTTTTATGGGTCCCATAATGAAAGTTGTTCAGATTCGTGGTCTAAGTCACACATTAAACGTTTGCTTATGAATTCAATTTCACCCTGTAGATACAAACATATTCATCTAAAATATTGAAACGACTTACGTTATCATTCCTAAAAACTATTTGATAAAATAATCGCGTGCTTCAACGACGTCAGATAAAAATTACCGCCATATATTCTCAAGTAGTTTACATAATTTGACCCGATGATAAAGGAAATGGCGTATCATTGCACCACACGGCACGCTGATCAGTTGAGACCGAGATGTTACGTCAAATCAAAACTGGCTTGTCTGCTTCTGTGGCGGACTGGACTGGACATAAAAGTTGTCTATCGGTCTGTCACGTAGGACTTTTTACCTGGAAATACTAGATATTTATATATATTTTCTATACTGGGTGACTTAAACTCCACGGCACTATTTATAAGAAGGAATTAAAATCTACACGGTGAAATTTTGAAATGAAATAAATTTATTTACAGGCAAACACGGTAATAAAATAATACATGTTAGGACAAAGAGTATCTCTCTCTCTCATCCGAGCGTGTTCCCGGTTGCATCCGCAGCTGGTGTGCTTTGGAGCCCGGGGTCCGCTTTCCGGCTCTTTCTTCTTCACTTCGCACGGTCTGCGGCATCCTTAATTGTGAGACCATTGGCTCGCATATCGTCCCCAACGACATCCAGCCAGCAGTTCTTGGGTTTCCCCCTGCTGCCGGGGCCCGGCGGAGGTGGCATAGCCAGACATTTCTTCCCTATATAATTTGCCGGTTTTCGCAAAACGTGGCCGTACCAGCGTAGGCGGCTCTCTTGTAGCTTGTCCGCTATGTCTCGGACATGGAGACTGCCGCGAATGCGGGTGTTTCTCACGCGGTCTTGCCGCGAAACTCCACACATCCAGCGCAGCATTTTCATCTCCGTGATGTTACGACAAAGAGTATGTCTAGTTTAAATTGAACAACCGTGTTGCGCCAACAGTTGGCATGCAAATGTTCAAAATTCATGCTTTATTAAAGGGGTGATTCAGCCCGTCGATATAAACAACTTTTCCTATGGGATCAATGCTGGGAACTCAAAAAAAAAGGGGCTGTTCCATATAAAACAATTCGGCCACCCGGTCAATTTGTATGGGAACGTCAAAAAAATAGGAAAAGTTGTTTATATCTACGGGCTGAATTATCCCTTTAAGGGTCCAGAACGATCAAAATTTCACCGTGTATAATATTACTAGCTTTCGCCCGCGGCTGCGCCCGCGTCAATGTCGATCTCTCGGGAACAGTACTTTTTCCCGGGATAAAAAGTAGCCTATGTCCTTCTCGGAACTCCAGAGAACTTCTCTGCAAAATTTCATGATGATCGGTTCAGTAGTTACGGCGTGAAAGCGTAACAAATAAACAAACAAACAAACTCACTTTCGCATTTATAATATTAGTAAGGATATAAATCAGCTGAAAAAAATAATTGGTTGTTTGCAAAGTTGGTCTACGGATGATACTTATTTTACGTGATAACCGAACGCTTCCGATAGATGCGTCACACACAAGAAGGTCACGAGCCAAACGCTTTAGCTGATTGTGCCTATCTATCGATTGTTCCACGCCTTCGCTTGCACACGGAACGTGACACTATTTCGTGCGTGCTCCCCGGTGTTCATCGCTATCACGTGAAAAAGATTGAGATACTACGAAAAAAGATTCCGTCGTATTCCTCAACCGATTCTCGTGAAATTTAGTGCGTAGGTTCAATTACATATAACTTTTTGTCGATTCAGTGTTTGGAGTGTTGACTTAGAATAATAAATAAGAATAACTTTTTTTATTATAACACTTAGACACACACACAAAACAATATAAAATAAAATTATTGAAAAGTAGGTACAAATATAAAAGTTCGGTGCCATCAGTGTTACAAAAGGTGACGGCTTAGCGTTACGCTGGACTAGGGATACCCTAATCCAGCACTGATTTTCAGCCGTCACCTTCTGAGGCATCACGAGTTGAAACACGCACTATACGACACGCACATAAAAATATATAAAACTAAATTTAACAAAACAAGTTTACACAAAAATAAAGATATCGATTTAACGCATACAATAATAAATACTCGTAGAATAGAAAGAACAAGTATAATAATAGTACATTACTGCAGAGGCCGGGAAGTAAGGGATTGCCGGACGAGTAGAGTTTTCAAGGCCGAGCGTTAGCGAGGCCTTGGCAATAAATACGAGTCCGGCAAGCCAATTCCCGGCAAAGGCCTGTATTGTGCTTTTCTCAATAAATGCGAGGAAATAATGAAAGATGTACTACTGGGAATAAATGAGTATAAAATAAAAAACGATAATAGTATGTACATTTTTATTTTCATATTTGTTTTACGGCATTTGGTGTTCTACGCCTTTTCCTGCATATTTTTCAACGTTTTATCAAAGAAATGATGGTATAATTCACTTCGTTGATTCGATGGAGTTCCTGGCGACAATTCCCACGAATCCTCTGGTTTGATCATAGATGACGCAGTAACGCTAGCGACCACCAGCCCGCTATGTAAATCTCTAAATCCGCACCATGACACTTTAGTTAGTCCACACATTGTTCATAAACATAGCCATATAAAACACCGAATTACACCGATTTTACTCCACTAGAAGCAATCTGCAAAACAATCCAAAACAACAACCTTTCTTGCAGTACGCCGAAAATAAATAATAGTTCATTCCCGCGTCATTTTCTTTTTTAATTGCAATTTTCATTTCGTTCTAAGGAAACATAGCCCATACAGCCCAGGCATATTTTACCCAAAAAATGTAATACCGTAAAAATCTGCTTTCCCGCGTTTTTTCTTTTTATTATTGGTATATTTTTGTGTGATTTTACCAACATTTTAATTAAATTATTTTCATATTCATATAATTATATGCTCGATGAGTGCATTTTTTTATAATGTAGTAGCCATTGGCTGTATGACAAGTTACATAGATTAATTAAAAAGTTTTGAGCAGTGGCCGGGAATGAAGTTTCATACTTACTTTCCTGGCCTAGGCCGGTAAAGTATTGCACCAGCCAAGAATTACAAACTTCGTAGCTTCATTTTACTACAATAATGCCTACATTTCCGAGCATGTTTGAGAAAATAAACATTTGAAACTACCTGCTACCTACCCAAATACCTGCACTAACTACTATAACCCCCCTTTACATCGCCGCAATCGGTTAATTAATTTGACTTGATAACGTCTTATAAATCGATGAACGCCAGCTGCACGCACAAAAAAGTCTCACGTTACGTGTGCAAGCGAGAGCGCGGAACAAGCTATAGCGAGGCACGACCGGCCTAAGCGTTCGGCTTGTGACGCATCTATCTCGCTTCCACTGTTGTCACGTAAAATTATCGTCCGTAAAGCGACCTTACAGACAACAATTTTTTTCAAAATGACGTAATTTGCACTAATTGAGGTATATAGCGCTTGGGACTACTGTGAGTCTACAGCTTACAAAGCCACTAGTGATAACACTTTATACATACATACATAGTATCACGTCTTTTTCCCTTGCGGGCCAGACAGAGCCTAGGTCTATAAGACCCAAGGCCACGTTTAGTATGTTAATAGGCATTTGGAGGAAAACGGAATCAAAATAGTGATGGGTTGCTAGCCGCATCGCCTAACATGATTCCTCAGATTTTACCCATTCCCTCGATCGGCTCTTACGATCTGCGCCGTAAGAGAAGCAGCTGGTACATTCTACGTTTTCTTTTTTCTCCCAGACCAGCGTGGAAGAGCCTCTATAGAAGAGCGATATAGGTACTAGTCAACATGTGAAGAACATGCTTACTGGCTTATAATACATTCATTGATGATTGACACCTTGCATACAGAACATCGACCTCTAGGTATCGTGCACAAAAAACTTAACAGCATTTCCATGTCTTAATTAAAATGGAATTCAACAACACGCCTCTGTTCACACTATGTCCCTTGTTGCATTGCACAACCGATGTCGCCGGAGTCCCGTTAGCACGAATTAGCACGACGACCAGACCACGAGAGCCGGCGTGGTCTAATCTGGTTTGGACGGTGGATGAGGTAAAGACGTCACCCACGCACATGGATTAGATAAAATTCTTTCACCTTTAAAATTTTATAGAGTGATTAAGTTTATATATTAATTACCTATATCTATACATATATATCTATATCTATTCTATATATATTTTACATATAATAAAACAGTAAAAAAAATTTGTCTGTACGTTTAGAATTTTTACTAAAATGGATAGAGCGACACTTAAAAAGAATAAAAGGCAAAAAAAATTTCTGTCTGTATGTATGATCACGATTATCTCCGAAAATACTGAACCGATTTACTTCAAACTTTCACTTATTGCTTTGTTTTAACTCAGCAAAACATTTAAAGTTTGTTTGATCAAAATCGGTTCATTAAAAAAAGTTATCGTTATTTGAATGAACTCAAGGCATGAATTTGCCTGCAAATATATAGCACAAAAAAATAAATAATAATGAAATTTGGTGTGGAGGTAGTTTGAGACTTTATTCCGGGAAATTCTACTGTTCCTGAGGGATGGACACTATCGGCAGAGGCGTAGACGCGGGCAAACGGCAAACCTGACTTATAGGTATATCAACAACGCAGCCGAAACTGCTGCGCCTAGAAACTTGAAATTTGGTACAGGGGTTCTTTTAATGATGTGAGTGAGCGCTAAGAAAGGATTTTTAGAAATTTAACTTCTGAAGGGGTAAAATTTATATGGAATTTTTCTGTTGCATTTTAAAAGACCTTTTCAACGATTCAACACGTTGGGGTTAGACCAATTTAATTTTTTAAATTCAGTTTTTGTTGGCTGAAAAAATAAAAAAAAATCATAAAATTTAAAAACCACCTTTTGTAACTTCAATATCTGTCTCTCCACCAATTTTCGTGAGTACGAGCCCAGACGGACAGACAGACGGACATGACGAAACTTAGGACGGGTTCCTTGTGGACTACGGAACCCTAAAAAGGCATAGTTTGAACCGCGCAGGGTGTGAGCCTAGAACCTTTCGGTCATCAATTACATCCAATTTTCCCACATTATCGGCGTGCGTAATAGTCTTTTTTGGCCAAGCATAAGCACGTGGACCGTTATGTGCCATCGAACACGGCTCCGTAGAATGACAAACACGTTTTACTTCCAAACAAACAAATGTATGTATGAACGTGAAGCCGTGCATGTAATACACCTATTTTTTTAGTTCTCGTGAATTTACTGACTCATTTCGAATACCAAATGGCAGTTTGAATCATATGTAAGTAGTTCTCGTGCTATCCTGTCCAAGTAACTTAGTCTTGTTCTGTTCTTGTTCCTGTTCTTGTCTTGAGTCCTGGGGAATACCTTTAACATAATGTCAAAATCATGGATTATTTTATCTCTATGGTCAAACGTCAGTAGGTACAAAATGAAGGCAGACAAATTGTACAGTACAATTAAGAGCTGCCAGCAGAAACCGTCTTCACACTTCATCTTCATCCATCTTCGCCACAGAGATAAAAAACCGGCCAAGTGCGAGTCAGACTCGCGCACGAAGGGTGCCGTACCATTATCCATTGTTGTATGGAAGCCCCCCAGATTAAATATTTATTTTATTTATTTTTAAAGTGAAAATATAAATAATAGGGACCCGTTTTTACCCTTTGGGTACGGAAGCCTGAAAAACCCTGAAAACAAAGAAACTACTAGTGAA
Source organism: Elegia similella (assembly GCA_947532085.1). Lineage (NCBI taxonomy): Eukaryota > Metazoa > Arthropoda > Insecta > Lepidoptera > Pyralidae > Elegia > Elegia similella. The sequence goes on along the minus strand of OX383927.1, from coordinate 29,623,983 downwards.
AAGTGTCTGTCCCATTAGTCCCATTGAACCATTCCCATGATGGACAAGTGGGATCATTTTGTCCCACTAATTCCTTGGGACGATAAGTTTGTATAGCTGTAACATCTTTAGTGAAATAAATGGAATCTACCTCGTTTTAAACAAAATCTTCTTTTATATTTCAGGGATTCCTATGGCTACCTTCTGACTCCATCATCAGACTAGTTCGTTGACAATTATATTACACTGTCATCGGATTAACATGTGTATTTTAAAAAGCTCAATTAGACATCTAGAAGAAGGTCAAATTTAACTTTCAAGATTTGATTCCAGACAGAGAGAGAGACACACATAAACTCCGGGACAGGTAAAACTTCGAAAACTTTCTGTGAAAGTAATATCCATATATGGTTATGAATATCTCGCTCTTAAACTTATTGCGAAAAGTACATTTATGTAGACCAATGTCATTTATTCCAAGTGTGTAGTACTTATCACGATCTAACGCATGTCGCCGGTAGCTGATATCAAGATTTCCAACATTGACAACACCCGTATCATCACAAGACCTTCGACTAATTCTATTGCCTTTTCTATCCGCATACCTATTACGGTGGCGCTAGTATCTTTGTCTTTAGGTATGATAGTTATTAATATGTCTTTAGTTCCGATGTTGGCCACACGCACGCATAACTTTGTAATGTTGTATGTTTATCGATTCGACAATATGGATAAAAAGCATTAACTTGTCAAACGTACCGCATTTTATCTCGCATTGCTAAAGCCCCTTTGTCGGTGTTTTTATTTCATTTTACACCCATAAATATTGCGGACTTTAATACCCGGGTTACCGCATGCAATTACAAGGTTGGTGGGAAAGGATACTTTCTTAATGGGGTCAAAGTACTCATCAATATGAATAACTTATGGAATAACAAGCCAAGAGGCATACATCTTTTGTTTTCCGATCTCAAATCAGACAAGGTTTGACAAAGAAACGAAATGAGAGGAGAGCCTCTATATGACGTGTCTGTTTGAGTGTTTGTTTCTTTAGCTTTCTGTAGCTCCCAAACCACTGCACCGATTTTGATGATTTTTTTGTTTGAAAGGTTATTTAATCAATATATGTTTAATATGTTTGATTGAAATCGATTCAGCCGTATACATTTTTTATGTCTTGGGTTGCTTAATTTTTATTTTATTACTTGTGTTTATCCGCATATTCAAACAAATGATTAGATTTTTGTGCGGTTTTAAAAAATCGCATTTTTTTTTACGGGCTTGATTGTGTGTATACGCCAAAGCGAAATTAGAGCCAGGCTCTATTATAAATTATGTTTAAGATTTGGAAAAAGGCACATATGTGTATCTGGAGATCTGCAGGACTATTTGCCAATTTTAGGGCAGATAAAACTGACCCCTCTAACAATTGATTTAAAATTGTAGTATTGTGTGATAAAAAAGGGGTCAAATTTATCTGCCCCTGACTCATCGTCACTTCAGAATGCATTGCAGCTTTCGTATGATTGACTATATTTATTTGACATATCTAAACTGTAATAGATGATGAAGTGACCATTGAAACTTAGAACCGTAGTTGACAAAAGTTAGAAAATAAGCCTGTTGTATTGACACATGATAATTTTGTATTGCGGACGTAATTGCGGCATTAAGTTTACAATACATTGCAATGATTCTATCAATTTTTCTATTTGTTGTTGTCCCATCATAATCATGTAACGCGGGCCGGAAGGAAGTCTCATAGTGCAGATAAACGTGTGATTGACGCTGTTTTGTTATCCACACTAATATTATAAATAGGAAAGATTTGATTGTTTGTTTGTTTACATTGAATAGGCTCAGGAATGGGCCGATTTGAACAATTCTTTCACTACTAGAATCCTACATTATCACTGAGGCTATAGAAGAAATACCTATATCTACCCGTGCGAAGTAAGGGCGGGCCCACAGTTGTTTCATCATCATCATCATCATCAGGTCTTTTAAGTCTCCACTACAGGAGCATGACCCTCTCTGTTCTACCGGAGCCATACTTGGCCAGAGCAGACAGAGGATTTGGCCTACACTCTCCTCGCTGGCCAGACGGGTTGGAGGGGTCTCATTGATGTTTATAAGCTTTGTGTTTAGCTTGTATTTCCTAAGTCGCCTCTTATAACCTCCGTGGAAAGGCTAGGATAGTCTTTTACTTAACACGATCTGATCGTGTCCAAAAATATGGAGACTAAAAAGTACAGAAGGAAATGCAGGAGTGCCGGCCTGAGTTCGATTCCCGGTGCGAGAAATTTGTACTTTTTGTCACAATTACCCATTTGTCTGCAGCAGAGCTACCCAAGAAGTATTAAACTAGCTTTGCCCGCGGCTCCGCCTGCGTCAATGTCGATCGCTCGGGATCAGTACTTTTTCCCGGGATAAAATGAACCCTATGTCCTTCTCCGTACCCCAGATAACGTGTATGCAAAATTTCATGATGATCGGTTCAGTAGTTACAACGTGAAAGCGTAACAAACAAATAAACAAACAAACTCACTTTCGCATTTATAATATTAGTTTGGATGTTGTTAAGAGGGGTCAGTTCTTCTGCTCCCGACTGTACATACATGGTCGTACGTACTACAACAAATATGTAATGGGTCTATTGTCAGGTGGTAGCTAAGCTGTTTATCTAAAAATACACTATGTCGATGATTGGAGGTCATCGTGACCCCCTCGGTCTCCTGTTAACGTGTCATTTATCAAGCTGTTTTCATTGACCGCTATTTGCTCTTCCATGTTGGTCTGGGAGAAAAGAAAAATCGTAGAATGTACCAGCTGCTTTTGTTCCCCCGCAGATCGTAAAAGCCGATCGAGGGAATGTGCTAAAATCTGCGGAATCATGTGAATAGGCAATGCGGCTAGCATCCCATCAATATTTTGATTTCGTTTTCCACCTAATGTCCACCAACATGCTAAACGTGGCCTTCAGGTCTTATAGACGTAGGCTCTGTCTACCCCGCAAGTGAAAAAGACTTAATACTATGTATGTATGTGCTACTTGCTTCCAGTAAAGGATGGCGTTGTGAGTAAGCCCAAATGAATAGCAGGTACATATGTTCATTATAATCATCATCAGTTGCAAGAAGTCCACGGCTGGACAAAGGCCTCCCACGGATTTCCATCATGCACTGAACAATGATTTAGGAAGTAAGGGATTTTGACAAATCTGTTTTTATATCATGTTCATGCTGGTCTAAGGGAAAAGAAAAATCGTAGAATGTGCCAGCTGCTTCTCTTCCCGCGAAGATCGTAAAAACCGATCGAGAGACTGGGCTAAAAAGATGCGGCTAGCGACTTTTTGATTCCTTTTTCCATCTAATACTCTCCAACATGCTAAATGTGGGTCTTATAGATCTAGGTTTTGTCTACTCTGCAAGGGAAATAGATGTGATACTATGTGTGTTTTTATATACTTTTCCAAAATTAAGTTATTTGAACTAATTATTGACCAAACTATGTACGCAAGTTATATATTGCAATCTCCATGTTAACTACGGTATTTAATACCTCTTTAGTTGACTTAAAAATACGAATGCTTACTGGCTTATATTTTTCGAGACAATATTTTTTCTAAGCTATATCGAAACGTATAAAATAATGATAGGATTTTTTTTAAATCTAACTTTTAATAATAATATAAACTAACTTAAACTACCTATAAATAAACCTAACTATATTCATACTAAAAAAACACCTTAAATATAAAAGAATTAAAAACTAAAAATCTAAACTAAGGTGTTGCCCGTGTGGCAAAGTGCCAAGAACACTAGCTGCATTCCCCCGCTGAATAGCAATTGCAATTCTTTGCGCGAGGAAAGAGCCAGCCCTCTTGATTATGATAGGATTTGATTGAATGCTTAACTTTAATACTGATATTATCAAGTTTGCTGCAATTCTATTTTGCCGTTTTATTTGTATGGAGATGATGTCCAGTGCACTCTTAAGCTGATGACCCATGTAAAATACCTTTTAACATCATGAAAAAATTGAGTCAGTGTTGGTCACATTCACGAAGCATAATAAACAAACAAACAAAACTGTTGGTCATTTGTTTTTGTTTCTAATGTGTTACGTGTTTATTGGTTTTCCACAATTAACTATTTACATGACTCAAATATTGTAGCATAAGTACCGACAATGACCGTAGTTACATAATTGGTGTAAAATATATTTTTTCTATATAATATGTATGTACGAGTATGTATCCACCTACATACATACATATTATCACGCCTTATACCTTACGGCAACCGTGCTTACGGGGTAGACAGAGCCCAAAGTCATACGAGCGTGGTGGTGGGCGTAAAGGTGGGAAACGGAAACAAAATAGTGATGGGTTGCTAGCCGTATCGCCTATTGTCATGATTCTTTAGATTTTCGCCTATTTCCTTGACCGGCTTCTACGGTACGCGCGAGAAGAAAAGCAGCTGGCACAGGTTTTTTCTAGCTCTAGGTTTTTTTCTTTTCTCCCTGATAGAACCAGATCCATAAAGTTAAAAGATATTTTAAAGGACTACAATTTAATAGCAATTAGAACCAGATCCGTAAGGATGAATAGAAATAAATGGAACTAATGGAAGATTTACTTATATGTGTAATAAAATGAACATGGCAGGACATAAAAGCATTGTTAAATACAATACTTCATCACAATTACGTCACAATCACAATACTATACTGTGATTGTACTTATGGTTTGTTACACGTTACCATGAATTGTAGATGTTAAGTAAAAATTTTAAATTATTTATTTATCCACAATCTTAACACTAAACTTAACTAAGACATCGCAAAACTATTTGTTACATAATTTAAGATTGTGACAGACTGGTGTCTGAACTAAGCAGACCTTGTATCTACGTAGTATGTAATGAAAACTTAGTACTTAATATATATAACAAGAACAATTATCAGAAAATTAAGAAAATTATATAAACCATAACAATAGTTTTTGTAGTTACACACACTAATGATGTGCCGAAGAGAAATTATCTGTTCTTAGAATTCCTTCTTACGAAAATTTGCGGGAAATTTCCAATAATTCTCGAGAATTTCTCCATAATTTGAGAGAAAGAAGAAGAAATTCTCGGGAGAAAAATCCGAACCGTTCTCACTCGCGCATAGCGCAACACTCACAACTGTAATACTCGTAGCCACTCGTAGGCTCGTAGTACCTACGTAAAAATTGTTTCTTTATTTTGTAATATTCGTAGCTACTTTCTGCTACGATCGCTACGAATAACATGCCTAGTCTAGCTATTGACTCTTACTACCACGTCGGCGTTATATGTAAGTATATACAATGTGTAAAAGAAAACCTGCCCGATCCTTGAAGAGGTGATTTAATCCGTTGATATGAACAACTTCTTCATTGGGATCAAAGCTGGGAACTCAAAAAAATTAACATTTCCAAACAAAAATGAAAAAAAATTTTTGAGTTCCCAGCATTGGACCCATAGGAAAAGTTGTTCATATCGACGGGCTGAATCATCCCTTTAAGGATCGGGCAAGGTTTCTATACATATTGCATACTATTTACTAGTATAGCTACTAGTTTTTGCCAGCGACTCCGCTCATCTTGTAGTTTTGAAATGAAAGAGTATATTCTTAGTGTCTTTACATTTATAACATACATCGTCATCTCGACCGCAAGAAGTCCACTGTCGGACATAGGCCTACCCAAGGATTTCCAATATGACCTGTTGGAAGCGGTCTGCATCCAACGCCTTCCTGCGAACTTGGTCAGGTATTTGATAACTTAGTCGAAAGTACAACGTTTGGATAGTCACTTTAAAATAGAAAAGAAGAATAGAATAGAATTAATGTTTATTGTAGCCACTTCGAAGAGCCATGTCGGTGACTAGCTAGCATAGACATAGCTATAGCTTAGACCGTTTTTTTCTACGGATATCCTCGTTTCTGATTCGATCTCGTAGAGTAACATCGAGCATAGCTCTTTCCATAGCCCCTTGAGCGACGTTGAGATTTCTTATGAGACCCATAGTAAGGGACCACGTTTCGGACCCATAAGTTTATTATTACTGTACATACATTGATCGAATACATTTATAACATTAGTTGTATATTTCACATGGTGAAATGCCTTCCCCCAGCGGCCATAAAATCCGTTCCTTTTTTTCTGTGTTTACAAAAAGTAATTCAGACACTCTTGAATCCCTCTCATCAAGGGTTACCATTTAGGAATTTGAAAAATCCTGGAAAATTTCGATAAAAGTCGTGATTTTTTTGGAAAAATGTGTTGTGGTATGCATGGTAGGCAGGCAGACGCTGACTCATATTCTATAAATCCGGACAAATTAAAGGACCGGACAAAGTCCGGACAAGAGTTTGAAAGTCCGGAAATGTCCGGACTAATCCGGACGGATAATAACCCTACTCTCATCGGATTTCTTTGATAAAAATATACTCATGTCTGATTTGTGTAAGGATCCCCTTGTCCAAATCCAAATAAGTAATAAAATCTAAACACTTCCTGTGGTTTGCGGCTAGTAGCTAGCCAGCAGAGCAGAGGTTTCCGCTACTAAAACAATATGTACAGTTGGCCATAGATCAAACGATACATTTTTAGTTTTTAATCTGTATTTTCGTTCTTTTAAAGATTTTAATGGACATAAACGAAAAGCAGCTGCTGTAGCCTATGAATGAATGAATGAAGTATTCTTTATTGCACTTAAATTAGGATACAACACTATTTAAAACTATAAAGTAGCACAAGGCGGTCTTATCGCTTAAAGCATGAACTAATGGTGGCGAAAGCACGCAAAGTAAATTGTCTCAAAGTAAATAAAACTGGAGTGTCATGCTGTACTCAGCTACGATACTTACTGTGATGGGTGATAAACTAAACCGCCATGAAATACCTCACATCATCTCAACACATTAAAGTTGAGGTCATTATCGCTATTAATAATACAGATGCACGTGCAGCGGTGCGCTCAGTATTAAGCGCATTGATATGCAGTAGGTATTTGTGACTTCACTCCAGGATACTAGACACCACTTATTTACACCTAGCAGATTATTACCTACCTAATGTAAATTAATTAAAAAATCACGACATGCGTACACATTGCGAGCGCCAATAAGTGCTGTAAGTGCTGATAGTATTGCTCATCATCATTTTTGGTTCGAGTAGCCAAGGTGGAATGGAATGAACTGCCTGCGTCTATATTCCCAGACAAGTAGAATAAATGGGTACCTCTTGGATAGGCATGTAACATCCTCGTCTTCATCGTCACTTACCATCAGGTGAGATGGGAGACAAATGCCTAATCCAATAATTAGTAAAAAAAAAAAACATCATTTCGAGTAGCTGTCACGTTGTATCGACCATGCACACCCTGGTGTCAGAGTTCTACGAAACCGCCTCTCGGCCTCTGACGTGGTTCCTTTAACGACTACCAGATGGCAGCCAGGACCAATGGTTTAACAAGCCTTCCGAAGCACGGAATCATCTTTATTATCAGACAATCAGGTGATTCAAGCCTGTAATGTCCTAACGAAACTGGAAGCAACTAAACAAAGTAGGTATGCTTCCCGTGGGAATCGAACCTACGACCAACGGGTCTACAGGCAAACGCCTTAACCACTGGACCACTGTATTGCTAATCTTTGTGCATTCTGCTACGGCTGGACGGCTTTGAACGGGCCTGATGCATGCCGATGTAGTTGGCTTTCGGTCCAGAGTTGGAATCACATACGAAAGGTTTAGGTTTAGCCGTGTGGTATCCGGCAGAGTAGAATAGGACCACTCCAAGTCTTCCCGTGGATGTCGTAGAAGGCGACTTAGGAAATACAAGCTAAACAAAGCTTATAAACATCTAAGACACCTCTCCAACCCGTCTGGCCAGCGTGGAGAGTGTAGGCCAAGTCCTCTGGCTGCTCTGGCCAAGTATGGCCCTAGTAGTACAGAGAGGGTCGTGCTCCTGTAGTGGAGACTAAAAAGGACCTGATGATGATGATGATGATGACGAAAGGTTTTATCATCATTATGTCAGCCGTAAGAAGTCCATTGCTGGACAGAGGCCTCTCCCAAAGATTCTTCGTTCCATAAAAGGATTTTGCCATACTCACCAATCTTGGCATACGGATTGGCGAGCGCAGTTTCTTTGGCTTCTTGTGCTTCCGACGTTGTGGCCTATCGGAAACATTTTTAAGCTACGGATGGATAGGAGTTTCTTGGATGGGAAGGAAATAAAGGTAGTTGATTACTACTCTCTCGCATGAATCGGGGAAAAGCAAGTAGCAGCTCGGGAGACGGCGTACCCTGCCATACCTGCAACCAGCGGCCAAGCAGTTGAGATAAATAAATATAAATATATACGGACAAATCACACAGATTGAGCTAGCCCCAAAGTAAGTTCGAGACTTGTGTTATGGGATACTAACTCAACGATACTATATTTTATAACAAATACATATATAGATACACATCCAAGACCCAGGCCAATCTGAAAAAGATCATTTTCCATCTTGACCTGGCCGGGGATCGAACCCGGTCACTCCGTGTCGCAGGCTGGCGTGTTGACCGCTGCGCCACGGAGCTAGTCAGTGAGATGACACCCCTGATAGAAGAAGGGTTCCCGTACCATAAAAATATAATAAATTCAATCCAGACTTGGTCCCTACGTGCCTAAAGGGCTCTGATTACATTATTTACATTAGACACAATTTTTCATACTATTAATTAATTTGTTTACATTAATTGATAAAAATGCGTGTTTTATATAATAATACCTAGTAGATTGTTGCACTGAGCAGAAAGTAAATTATTGCACCGAGTGCTTATTTGTAGCCCGCGAGCGTTAGCGAGGGCTCTAAAAAGCACGAGTGCAATATAAATTACTTAATGCGAGGTGCATAATCTGCTTTTCTTTCAACTACCGCAAGAAAACTATGTGAAAAAACTCGTAGAAAAAACTGAAGAGAAATTACAATCAGTGAAAATTTGTTGATTACATTTCCGCCTTTTTTTTTCTTTATGGCCAGTATTTTCTAAGGCCAAGCTAATTACACTAACTGTCACTTCATACGCTAACTATATACTAACTCCATACGGCCGTCAGGCCAGCCTTTTTTGTGACATATGACATCTATGGTCCCGCGATTTAAAAAAGAAAATTAAACAGTGCAGTAAAGGATTTCCATATATTTTTCTGCTCTAGAGCAGCAAAGTTCCGCTTTGTGCTGGATATGTAGTGCAGTTATGATAAAACTGCAGCGTAGTTTGAAGAAAATTTATATAAAACACGCTTTTATATCAATTATGTAGTAGTCAATGCAGTAATAAGCCCTTTTTTATTAACTGTTTTTTTACTGTCGTTTTTATTATTGAATTTTTTACTATGTGCGTCATGGTAAAGATTTGCTTAGGTATATATTTATTTAGGTGAACGACACACAATACAAAATCACATGAATACCCACACCACAGGGTGCGTGATTGGAAACCTGGTAACCGTCTAATATGATTCATTTGTTTATTTGTTGTCACTATTATCGAAAACCCTATTTGTATTACTGTGTTATCGTATTTGCTGGAAAAATATCATGTCACTTGTATGGGAGCCGCTCTTAAATATTTATTTTATTTTAATTTAATAATATTATTAGTAAACAAATATTCTGTGAATATTTCAAGCTTCTACCTGTTGCCGTTATCACTTTCGAGTTAACGAGCCAATACGATTGTTGTAGGCGATCCCTATTACATAATTATTTTACAAAACAATGTTTTTTTGTTGGACTAGGTATAGTCCAACTTCGGGAATAGTGAAAGTATCATCAAAATCGGTTTAGTAGTTTATGAGTTTTTTATCCTTGTATTTTTTTTTTCATTTTATTACTGTTTTTTCTCTAAAACGTAAATGTTTTATATACATATCTATCTCGGAATATTGCGCGTCACATTTTTGACTGTACTTCATACTTCAAGGAAATATCTTATCTGTACGGATATGAGACATTATCAGATTGTATTTTAGTGAAATTATACGTTACTATTTCTGACAATTTCTGAGTCGATGTACTTACTCAAATGATTGGATTAAGATGATGAATAATCGATGATTATTGATACATGTACATCTACATAATATCACGTCTTTCTTTCTTGCGGGGTAGACAGTGCCTAGATCTAAGACCTAAGTAACTTTTAGCATGTTGGCAGGCGTTTAGGTGAAAACGAAATCAAAATAGTGGCGGGTTGCTTGCTAGCCGCATCGTCTACTAACATGATTCCTAAAATTTTCACAAATACATAAAAATATAATATTTAAGGGGGGCTCCCATAAATCAAAAGTTATTTTTTTTCTTGTTTTTCCTCGATATTGAAAAGGGCATAAACGCTTGAAATTTTCACAGAATATTTAGTTATATATTCACTTTACAAATAAATATTTAGTTAAAATAAAATCAATTCCCCCCCATTCAACTTTAACATCTAATCTAAGATTAATTAATTAAGATTAATTCCTGTGCGAAATAAAATAAATAAACGATCCACTAAGTTGCAGGACCGGAGTCATGGTAAAAATGTTCATTTCTCAGGTGTCATCGATAGCGGAAGTAAAAAAAATATAGTCGAAGCACCTTCACACAGGTGCCACGCGGGGTGGCTACGTGGGATGGCTACACACTTTACACTGCGCAGCAGATGTGTTCCATTTTATTATCCCAGTAGCTTCTTCTTATTACTCACTATAATGGTTACTTCAAGTATAATGACTAGCTCCGTGGCGCAGCGGTCAACACGCCAGCCTGCGACACGGAGTGACCAGGTTCGATCCCCGGCCAGGTCAAGATGGAAAATGATCTTTTTCAGATTGGCCTGGGTCTTGGATGTGTATCTATATATGTATTTGTTATAAAATATAGTATCGTTGAGTTAGTATCCCATAACACAAGTCTCGAACTTACTTTGGGGCTAGCTCAATCTGTGTGATTTGTCCGTCCGTATATATATATACATATAATACTAATCAATAAAATGCAGCTTTGGCCACGATTTGTCCGCAGGATATACAATGTGTAAATTGTGTGTCTCATCTCAGCTCCATAGATATATGAACAACTTTTCCTTTCTCCTTCCATGCTGGTCTGGGAGAAAAGAAAAAACGTAGAATTGTGCCAGCTGCTTCTCTTCCCGCGCAGCCCGTAGAAGCCGGTCAAGGGAGTGGGCCAAAATTTAAAGAGTCATGACAATAGGCGATGTGGCTAGCAACCCATCACTATTTTGACTCCGTTTTCCACCTACGCCCACATGCAAAACGTGGCCTTTCGGTCTTATGACCTTAAGTTCTGTCTACCCCGTAAGAGATAAAGACATGATAATATACTATACTTCATATGTGTTAAGAATTATTTTTTTACGTTTTAATACAAATTGCCTAGTCGAACTTTTGTATGAAAAATTTTGACTTTTATATTCCCTTAGTCATATAGGAAAAGATGTCCATTTCGACGAGCTGAGCTTAATTGAGATTTTTTAAGGGAATATCGAGGCTAAATTTACAAGTTTTATATAAACCTTATATGCTGAACTGATGTAACATTGTTATACTTTGTTGCAATCCATTCATAAGACTTTATTAAGCAGGAATATCAATCATCCATACAAAGATACATCCATCCACCCTCAAATTATTACATTTATTGTATGATCAAAAAAATTGCAGTCTTCGTATTAGATATCTTTTCCAGAGTTGTATGTATGTATATACAACAAATATATTATTTAATCTCGATTTTAAAAATCTTCATTTGAGTTAGAATTGACTTTGCTTGTAAGCTATAGGTATCCTAACTTATATTATAAATACGAAAGTGAGTTTGTTTATTTGTTTGTTACGCTTTCACGTTGTAACTACTGATCCGATCATAATGATATTTTGCATACACGTTATCTGGGGTACGGAGAAGGGCATAGGGTACATTTCATCCCGGGAAAAGGATGGAAGAAAAGGATGCGGATACTGTTCCCGAGGGATCGACATTGACGCGGGCGAAAACTAGTATTAAATAGAACTTAAAATGTTATTCTTGTATAGCTATTTATAACGTATACGTGTCAGAAAGACGGACCAAGTGACATCTTTGTTAGGTATGACATTTGTATTGGCGTATTTTTATATAATTTATGCTTCATGGTCACGCGTAGACACACCATTAGATCGTTCACTAGTTACTTATTATGAACAGATACGTAGGTATTAATCAATATTATGATATCCAATCTTGAAACACAATCAACAAGCAAATACCGTTATTTTCTTTGTCTTTATTTTATAAACAGTTATTTTCCAAATCGTCTGCGTAATTTTTATAGCTTATTATAATATAACACTGAAAAGTTTTATCAAGATGCATCCAGAAGATTTTGAGGGGAAGATAGAAGGAAAACGAGGGAGGGGAAACCAAGGACAGGTTTTTCGAGCAAATTAGTAAAAAGTTAATACTTAGTGAAAACATTTAAGAAAATAAAACAATTAGCCGTCATCATCATTATCAGATCTTTTTAGTCTCCACTGCAGGAGCATGGCCCTCTCTGTATTACAGGAACCATACTTGGCCAGAGCAGATAGAGAATTTGGCCTACACTCTCCTCGCTTGCCAGACGGGTTGGAGAGGTCTCATTGATGTTTATGAGCTTTGTTTAGCTTGTATTTCCTAAGTCGCCTCTTACGACCTCCGTGAGAAGACTAGGAGTTTCCTATTTTACTCTGCCGGAAACCACACAGCTAAATAAAATATAATGACATTATTCCTCAGATTTTAGCACAATCCCTCGATCGATCGCTTATATAATCTGCGCGGGAACAGCGAATACACCGAATGTAAATTAATTAAGATTAAAATTAAGAAATACAACTTTCTCCGCGTTGCTCTCGGATGTTATAGTACATTATTGCAACAATGCGCTTTGCCTTATCATGCCGTGATTCACGCTTCGCTGAGTAATAAGCGGCGAGCTCTGAACCAAATAGACCTTGTCATAGTTGATCTATCTTTGTACTGCCTGTTTATAAGAAAAACATATCGTTTTCGAACCCATTAGCAAGAATGTGCCGGAAATACAATGAGATATCCTACAGTGAAGACATTGATATATTTAATTGCCGATTCAGTAAATTAAAAAAAGTTACACTCAAAATTCTCAGCGCCACATCCAGTACATAGTCTGGCAGAATTGAATTGTTTTGTGTAATAATAGCATATTTTTTATTATTGCAGAGTTTTCTATATTATGTATTATCTTTATATTATAATTAGCTAAAGCAATTGTGCATACACGCTTAGGATGCTAAGTTGGAACATTATTAGTTATTAAGAAACCTTGTAATATTATTACTTAGTGTCTGTTGTGTTGCCTAATAAATAAATAAATAAATTATCAAGAATAAAACACGTTCTTTCTTCAAGACTAAAATTGTTCTCAGCCCTGCATGAAGGTCTTGGAATAGACGACGAAAACAACGGACTAAAATTAAGGTTATGTTAATGTTGTGATTTTGGTGGATATTACCTTTAATTGATACTAGCAGCTTTAATTAATAAAGGTTTGAAGAGTAAATGAAATCCATTAACTAAAAATTTAAGTGTTAGTGAAGAGGTAAGTTAAGGAAGGCATTAAAACATGAATGGAAATAATTGTAAGTAAATTCTGAAGGACAAAATGCAAATGTTTATCAGTACTTGATAAGTTGTACGAGATAACATAAGAGGATAAATATATTATCTTATGTTATCTCGAGTTCGCGAGCTCCGTGGCGCAGTGGTTAACACGCCAGCCTGCGACACGATGCCCGGGTTCGATCAACGGTCGGGTCAAGATGGAAAATGATCTTTTCCAGATTGACCTGTGTCTAGGATGTTTATCTATATGTATTTGACCTACTCTTAGAGCTCATTGATTGTATTTAAAATGTAAACTGATTAATATGTATTTGTTATAAAATATAGTATCGTTGAGTTAGTATTCCATAACACCCAGACACAAGTCTCGAATACTTTGGAGCTAGCTCAATCTGTGTGATTTGTCCGTATATATTTATTTAATTATATAAACAATATTCACATCACTTTCAGCCCTAAAGAAGATAACGTTTATCATGTAAATGGGACTCTCCCCAAGAATCAGAGCAAAAAAATACAAAAAAAGCAAGGCACTTTAGTGATCGGAGCTCCTAACGTTATACAGAATCACTCTTAGTCTATGGAACTCCATTTAGTTCCATCTTTTCTGTAATGCGCTAATAAGGCAAACAGGGTCACAGGCCTGCATTCGCACAAGAAGAGAACTACATTTAATTGTATTGTAATTAATATCGTGGGAAAATGTAGCTAAATTTAAAGTTCGTTGAAGAAGGAAATTATAATATTTAATGGGTAAGCAAGGGAAAGGGGGAATAAATAAATATTGAAAATACCTAATTGGTAGTTTATTTTAATACTAGCTTTTGCCCGCGGCTCCGCACGCGTTAGTTTCGATCTCTCGGGAACAGTAGAATTTCCGGGAGTGAAAGGTACCCTGGTGTCCTTGCTCGGGCCTCAAACTACCTCCATACCTAAATTCATCCAAATTGGTTCAATGGTTGAAGCGTGAAAAGAAGACAGACAGAGTTACTTTCGCATTTATAATATTAGTATAGTGTATAGTATTTTATTTCAATATCATACATATTACTGTCTGCTAGGAAAATGTACTTACTTACCTAAATTAAAATTTCATCTAAGCAGAATATTGCAGGAATATACAGGGAAGCAAAGTTAAAGAAGGGAAATACTTATTTGCTATTACTTAAAATTATTGGCTATCTCAAATGATTCCTTAAAAATCTTATAAGAAGCAAGAAATACCTGCCTATCCAATTTATATGAGAACGAAAGAATATAAAATTTTGATCGTTCTGGACCCTTATAGGGGTGACTCAGGCCATCAATATGAACAACTTTTTCTATAAGACCAATGCTGGGAACTCAAAGAAAAATTCGTCATTTCCATACAAAAGAGTCCCGCCACCCGGCAAGTTCGTAAGGGAATGTCGAATTTTTTTTTTTTAGTTCCCAGCATTGTTTCCATAGGAAAAGTTGTTCATTTTGATGGTCTGAGTCACCCCTTTAAGGGTCCAAAACGATAAAAATTTCACCGTGTATAGGGGAAAATATTGATCATAAGTAATTATTCAACAAATAACATTTAAGAGGCGCACATGAGCGTACTAGGGCCACCTATAATTTTACTTTTTTACTCCAATTTTTTTTCAGGTTGCAAATATAAATCTACTTCACTAGTACATTTTTGGCGGTAACCTTTTTTACCTTTGACGTTAATCAACAATTTTATTAATATATCAAAAATACTTTCACTAATTTAATAGCCGTGTGGTTGTTGGAGTAGAATAGTACCACTTCTAGTCTTCCCATGTAGGTCGTAAGAGGCGACTTAGGAAATACAAGCTAAACAAAGCTCATAAACATCAATGAGACCTCTCCAACCCGTCTGGCCAGCGAGGAGAGTGTAGGCCAAACACGGAGGCCAAATCCTCTGTCTGCTCTGGCCAAATATGGCTCCGGTAGTACAGAGAGGGCCATGCTCCTGTAGTGAAGACTAAAAAGACCTGATGATGATAAATTTACTAGCTAAATCCATTTTTTTATTTGTTCTAATTTAGGAGTAAAAGAATAAAATAGTAGTTGGCGCTAATTTCACTCATGTAACCTTAGTATCGTGGGAAAACAAAAAAAAGGAGTATTGGAATCACAGATTATTGCCCTCCGCGCGACCATCTGTTTGATTGAGGTATACAAATTAATAATAATTGTTGTAGGTATGCTAATCGATTAAATATTAATTCATCATCTTTTTCGGTTGGCCATTATTTCAGATCTTCTAGCTATCTATGTATAGCTCTCTATATTTATCTGAATTACGTCATTACGTAGGTGCCCTCTTCTTTCTTTCCAATTTTTTTTTTATTACTTTTTTTTTATTTTACTGTCCCATGTTCTGGCCAAGTATGGCTCCGGTAGTACAGAGAGGGTCATGCTCCTGCAGTGGAGACTAAAAAAACCTGATGTTGATGATGATCGCATGTATCCATTTACCATTACTGTATGTAAAAGAGATAACGAAACCGAATGTACGTCTTCTCATCTGAACTTCCTTAAGGATCATCCCACGGTGACGGTGACACGGTCAATCGACCATGCATACGCCCTGGTGTCAGAGTTCTTCGGAACCGCCTCTCGGCCTCTGACGTGGTTCTTTAACAGATGACAGCCGGGACCAACGGATTAACCATGCCTTCCGAAGCACGAATTAATTATTATTTATTTATATTCAAGCCTGCAATGTCCCAAGCAAACTAGAAGCAACTAAACAAAGTAGGTATGCTTCCCTTGGGAATCGAACCCACGACCCCGGGTCTAGGCAAACGCCTAATTCACTAATTCACTGGAGCACGGAGGCAATTATCATCATCATCCCGGAAAAAATACTGTTCCCGAGGGATCTACATTGACAAGGATAAAGCAGCTTCAAGAAATACTTAAATAATGTTAGTTCAATAAGTAAGTAGTTAAGAACAGTTATATATTGGCCTCAGAGAGTACAATACTACTTTTTAATTCGTAACACAGCTGACAAAAACTTGCAAAAGATAGTGTAACGGTTGATCTGCGGCCCTCGCGTAACGTTATCAAGACGCGAGTACATTACCGAATTAATTTAAAGTGATGATTGAGCGAACGTTTACTTCTATACTTTGTAACGCAAAAACTATTAACAATCGACTTCGAACGAATGCGTAAATTGTATAATCTGGGGGCACGGTAGTGCCACCGCCAAGAGGACCCAAGCGAAGCACAAGGGCACTACCTCCGTTTTGAAGCGCTTCATCGTATTTTTAACTCATAATTAACATTTTTACACATACCTACTTAATGTACCTACATATACATAATTAGCATTTTTGTTTTATACACTTAAGTATACATTTAACTGTCTAATTAACTATACTATAAAACTGATCTAAACCTAAATCCAAAGCTATCACAACTATTTTAAGGAATAAATTCTGTTTTATATTTTATAGGATATTTATTATAATATAGGACTAACTTCGATAGTAAATAAACTCAAAGCACTCAGAGTTTATATCGATTATACCAATACTAGCTTTTGCCCGCGGCTTCACTCGCGTTAAGAAGTATAGTTTCAGCCCGATCGGTTTAAAATTGTCAATTTTAAAATAGGTTTTATCCCCTTGGGGGTAGAATTGATCAAAATCCTTTCTTAGCGGATGCCTACGTCATAACATCTACCTGCATGCCAAATTTCAGCCCTATCCGTCCAATGGTTTGGGCTGTACATTGATAGATCACTATGTCAGTCAGTCACCTTTGAGTTATATTATACCAATATTGATGTTAAAATTTAGCAAACCCATAAAAAGTCCCATAAACGTGTTACGTCATGAACCTAGCTTATTGCCCGGTTAAGTAAAACTTGCTACTTGTTCAACGTGTATTCTTCACTGTACATAATTCATACATCCCCCTCGTCATCCTAACCGGTCTGTGACGACAATTCGGAAGTTGAACCAGTCACACAATGTCTTAAAACAAAATCATCGTATACATCAATTTATGTTTCATTTATTTCTCACAGTACCTACTAGATGTCGGGATTTTTAGGTTTAATTAATATTGTAAATAAAAGCGTGAATAAAATTATTTATAAATAAACCTAAAAATAAAATAACCTAGCTAACAACCACTATAAATAAAATATACCCCGCAGCTCATTGTCACGCAGAAGGGTTCCTGCCGGCCTATTTGCTAACTCAGTGACCAACGTTTTGATAGTCATTTCAAAGTACATTACGTTTTATATCTCTTTAATAAAAATAGTCAATCATAGGAAACCCGCAATGTATTTTGAAGTGTCTATCAAAACGTTGGTCACTGAGTTAGCAAACAGACCGGCTGGGCTGACAGCATTTCCACGTTGGATGGCAATGCTTAGGTATTCTTTGTCCTAGTAAATTTCATTCATGCCCTCTGGTCACCCAATCAATTCATAAATCATTTCAATTCTTTGTTTCAACTATAATCTTGGTAGAAAGACACAGTTATCTTAAAACTTCTCTTTTCTAACACAAACCCTCATCAAAATCATCTTGACCGAGTTTGAAACCGTTGCAATATAGTGTCTCCAACAAGATAACCAAATGTACCTATGCTGTAATGGGCTATTTACTTCCATAAGCACACGTGAACTTTGCCCAATGTCGTAAGAACATCCTTGATAATGGCCGAATGCTCATCTTCCATTGTTTCACTCCGTCAAAATTGGTTATCGCCATAATCTTAATTAGTCGCCTTCTAATGACAGCTCTAATAGCTTGAATGCAAATTGTCCAATTCATAATGGAAATTCTGGATTTTACAAGAACCACATATCTGTTACTTTTTTGTGTCAATAATAACTATTGTCTTTCACCATTAATTTCGATTAGCATATCAGTAACTTAATTAAAGTGTCTAAACTATAATTTTAATTGACTTTGGCCTTTGGCTCTATGTATCCCGAAAGCTGCAAAGACGGTAGTGTTATCTATATCGTATAACAGGCATTATCTAACAACTCCGATATTTACATCGCCACACCTGCCTTTAGAAAAAATGTAACAATACGGCCCCCTACTTGTTGCGTGCGGCCGTGTACGTGAAGCGCTCATCGCCCGCCTTTGTCGATGCTTCCAATGTTGCAATCAATGGTCGCTTAAGTAAATTAGATCACATGCAACGCGTAATGCCGTTCGTTAGTGCGCTTGTTACTCCAACGTCTTGAGATGCATAGCCGCTGGCAGCTGGCGGTGTGCTCGCTACCAGATGACGCCACGAATATAGGTAGAAATAAGGTCGCTGCTCCGACCGAAGCACAGACTATGCGACTGCGTGTGGAGGCGCGGCGGGGGCCTTCTCCCCATACCCCGCTCACCCGCCTTCCTCCCGCGTAGGCCTGCGCCCCACTAGGCGGGCGCCTTGTTCAACTCGCCAGCATTCCTCACTCGACGCGAGGGCGAAGCGCACGCCCGTATCTCTACGACCGCGATCCGACGCGCCGCGCGCCGCGGCTAGCACCAGCGCCATGTTTGATGTATTCGGCTCCGTTAAGGGGCTGCTCAAACTCGATAGTGTCTGCATTGACAACAATGTGTTCCGACTTCACTACAAAGCCACCGTGATCATCCTGATCGCCTTCTCGCTGCTCGTCACTTCGAGGCAGTACATCGGCGACCCGATCGACTGCATCGTCGACGAAATTCCGCTGCCGGTTATGGACACCTACTGCTGGATCTACTCGACTTTCACAATACCGAAGCGGCTGGTCGGCCGCGTTGGGAAAGACGTGGTACAGGCCGGTGTCGCGTCGCACGTAGACGGCCAGGACGAAGTTAAGTACCACAAATACTACCAGTGGGTGTGTTTCGTGTTGTTCTTCCAAGCAATCCTGTTTTATGTGCCGCGCTACCTGTGGAAATCGTGGGAAGGTGGCCGGATTAAGATGTTAGTGCTGGACCTTAATTGCCCGGTGGTCGGCGACGACAACAAAGCTGACCGCAAGAAGTTGCTCGTGGATTACTTTTACACGAACCTTCACACGCAAAACTTTTACGCGTTCCGGTTCTTCATCTGTGAAGTGCTGAACTTTATCAACGTGGTCGGCCAGATATTTTTCATGGACTTCTTCCTGGACGGAGAATTCTCCACGTACGGTGCCGATGTGGTCCGTTTCACTGAGATGGAACCGGAAGAGCGAGAGGACCCTATGGCTCGGGTGTTCCCAAAAGTGACAAAATGTACATTCCACAAATACGGTCCTTCGGGAACCGTGCAGAACTTCGACGGACTGTGTGTGCTGCCGCTGAACATCGTCAACGAGAAGATCTACGTTTTCCTGTGGTTCTGGTTCGTGATCCTGTCCATCCTGAGCGGCATCTCGCTGCTTTACCGCATGGCTGTAGTTGCGGGTCCACGCGTGCGGCAATACCTGTTGCGCGCGCGCAGCCGCCTCGCGCCACAGGAGCAGGTGGAGAGCGTCGCCCGCATGCTGCAGATCGGCGACTGGTTCGTGCTATATCAACTAGGAAAGAACATCGACCCGCTGATCTACAAGGAGCTCATGGGCGAATTAGCTCAAAAGTTCGAAAGAAAGGGCAGTGTGTAGTCAAGTTATAAAATAGTGAAAAGTATGGTCGGTTGGTGAGAGGCGAACGCTTCTTTGTTCGAGCTGAAGTGAGCCGAGACAGACTTTGGCCGTCCTAGTGAGGTGTTACATGCGTGCCGGGGCCGAGGCGGCGCCGGCCCGGACGGCGGGACTCGGCACGACATTCCATTAGCTGGCCCGTCGCGGGGAACGACCTCCGGCGGGCTCCATTGTATTCCAGAGCCGCTTCGTCGTCGCTTCACTTTATGATAGTAATATGAAATTCTTCCAAACGCAACACTTGACTGACAATGAGGGCGCCTTTTGGCGCCGATGCATTTAGATATTGTTTTGGGCATGTTTATGAGTAGTCGTAGTTGTAGTAAGATCTCGTGCCTTCATTTGTATCTTGTATTATTTGTGTGCGAGTGAGTTATGTTGAAGGACGTCTCTCGATTGTGATATGTAATTATTATTAAATAATCTAAATTAAGTGTTTATCGTGTACAAGAGGGATCGAGTGGACGGCTGGTTATTCCTAAGTTTAGATAGGTAGTTATCTATGTTTGTTATCGAATGTTATACTCGATACGATATTGTATAAAGCAATAACTATTAATTGTAAGAGACGATTTCGAATTCGATAGACAATATTGTATTTGTACTGAAGGGTGACGAAAGTTAAACTTTTTTTATACGATGAAATTAAGTCGATATTTTCTGAATATATTTACTGCCACATATACTTACGTTGTATTATTTTCTCCTAACAATCACGGAATTGTGCCAAGTAAACAAATGACCAGATAAAATTCTTGCTTTGTTCGGTCGGGACTTGTGATACCACTAGCGCCATCTATGTGGCGATGAGGGAAGCTACGGACAAAATGGCCGCTAAACTGCAGTGAACGTTAGCAATTTATTGCAATGGAGTTATTGAAGATAATTTGTCGAATTATGATTAATATCGTTGATAAATTACCTAGTTATCTAATGATATCATTTGATGTATCGTTAGTTAAGAATTAATGCTTATTGAAAAGCCGCAAGTTGATTGCAGTGTATGTTGTAAAATCGTTATCGATAACTTACCATTATAATGATAAGTTTTTGGCATTCTATATGACTTCAGGCATGTAGGTAGATTCATTATATAAAAATAGGCAAAAGCATATTTTCACATACGTACTTTCATTCATGTTTCAGCAATTTAGCATATAATAATCGATCGATACCAATTAATTATGACTGGTAATGCCCTCTGGTGACAATTTATCGAACTGCATACGTGAAACATGCAAAATTTTTGAAATATAGTATTTATTAGCTATTTGTTTAATAAACCTGCAGTTTTGTTTTGGTTATTTCATTGCATGAGACAATATTCATGTTATTTCTATTCTCTGCGTATTTTAGTACGTCTTTTGTGTTAGAAATGCCAAAAAAAATTTAAAACATAAAATCTTTAATTATTTTTCTCAAAATAGAATTATGAGCTACAAATTCTTCGGCCATTATTATGTAAAGCCTGGCTTTTGTTTGCCAAGGATGTCGTGTTCAAACACGCTGGTTTCCGAGAAATGGGCCTGTCTACCTGGCCAGTACCATAAAATAATGAGGACATAGAATTGTCATTTCCACGAAGGCATGTGCATTCCTATGCAATTTTTTTTAAGTAGACGAGACGTCAGACCAGCCTGTAGGTACCAATATCATGGTACCTAACTATGTTTTTTACTTTTAATTCCAGTAAAAGAAACTTCGTATAACTGTTGTGATATAAATAAACGATATAAATTATACCACACACTTTGTATTAGCAGTAACTACATTTTGTAGTATTTTTAACCGATTAAAAAAAGGAAGAGTTTATCAATTCGGTTGTGTTTATTTTTTATCACTTATCTCCGTCATTTATAACCGATTTGGAAAATTGTGTCTAATGTTTTTTTTTTTTATTTGAAAGAATTTGTGTACGGGTTGGTTCCATTTGTGATCTTCACAACCGGTTAAGATAGCCCGTCAGATTATTTATATAAACCTACTCTACAATGCAAATATATAAACATATAGACAAATTTCGACTAGCTCCGTGGCGCAGCGGTCAACACGCCAGTCTGCGACACGGAGTGACCGGGTTCGATCCCCGGCCAGGTCAAGATGAAAAATGATCTTTTTCAGATTGGCCTGGGTCTTGGATGTGTATCTATATATGTATATTTGTTATAAAATATAGTATCGTTGAGTTAGTATTCCATAACACAAGTCTTGAACTTACTTTGGGGCTAGCTCAATCTGTGTGATTTGTCCGTATATATTTATATTTATTGTATATATTTATTAATTACACAGATTGAGCTAACCCCAAAGCAAGTTCGAGACTTCTGTTGAGGGATACCAACTCAACGATAGTATATTTTATAACAAATACATATATTGATGAACATCCAAGATGGGTCTTGGATGTTCATCTATATATGTATTTGTAAAAATGGAAAATGATCTTTTTTTAGATTGGCCTGGGGGCCAATCTAAAAAAGATCATTTCCATTTTGGCCTGACTGGGGATCGAACACGGGAATTCCGGTGGCAGCCTGCAAGATGACCACTAGGCCACAGAACCAGTCAATCTAATAATCCGTCAAAGTTTTTGCAGCTGAACTTACCTTACCAACCGTCATTGAGTATGATGTATACAGTATATCTTATTGATTCCTCTAGTCGCCTGGAACGTCATCAGAAAGAGAGCTATAGAGAAACTACAAAAAATAATTAAATATAATTTATTTGCTTCAATAGGGTAAGTAATACATTTCTTATAAAGTTTAGTACAAGCCAATTTAGCCGTTTTCAACAGAATGCAAATACATATTGACTATCTTTCTGTACCCTTGTTATTTTATTCCAGAACAACTATTATTTGGCTGGTTCAGTTTGACCGGGGTACACAAAGACTTTCTACGGATAACACCTTTTTGTTTTACGACCAGGTTCTTGAATATTTCATTGAAGATTGAGTTCTATTCATGAGGAGGCTATGGGATTGGAAATCATATAGAAAAAGTTTGAACGGAATACAATAGGTAAGAATTTCTGCCCTGTACTCTTTTGCGCGATATCTCGCCAAGTAGCACTACAGATCACTTACTGTTTTTCACAATAAAATATACCTCATCATCATCATTTCGGCGAGCTCCGTGGCGCAGCGGTCAACACGCCAACCTGCGACACGAGAGTGCCCGGGTTCGATCCCCGGCCAGGTTAAGATGGAAAAATGATCTTTTTCAGATTGGCCTGGGTATTGGATGTGTATCTATATATGTATTTTCTTCAAATACCAGGCGACAAAATGTTGGAATAACATACCACCTCCAATAAGGCATACTCTGTCAATATCGAATTTTAAAAAACTATTACGCACTGACTTGTTAGAAAAGCAGAAAACACAAAAACCAACAAGTCGCCGATAGCTATCGCTGCCTCTGTTAGTTACACGCATCTACTCATTATTTTTACTTTCCTGTCCTTCTGTTATTCTTTTTACGCCTTGTATTGTGTTCATCTGTGTAATCATATGATACGAGTTTAAATTATGTACAGATATTGATCATAAAGATAAAGTCTATTTAAACATTTTGAAACGCACTGAACATTTTGAGCTCTTTTATCTTTTGTAATAATCATAGATGTGCACTCGCACTTGACAGGCCGTAGCTGAAAATCAGTGAGTTGCCCTCTGGGCAGCACTAGCACTGAGCTATGACCTTTTTGGATTGCTGCAGCACACAGATACAAAAGTGCGTCTTTTCTGTATGTGGTGTTTTTCGTCTTCACGTTATGTAATTTTGTATTTCTCCTGTGTATGTGTGTGACTTCAGCTACAAATAAATCACTTATCTATCTATCTATCTATTTTTTATTATAAATATAGTATCGTTGAGTTAGTATTCCATAACACAAGTCTCGAACTTACTTTGGGGCTGGCTCAATCTGTGTGATTTGTCCGTATATATTATATATTTAAATTTTTTTTATTTGTTTAACCCACGGTATAGCCTTGGAGTAACGAATACGTAACGTCTTGAAGTTCCGGTACCTAAGTGGGTTGACGATACAAGGCAAGTTGCTGGCAAGAACTGGATTGCGATGGCTGGAGAAAGAGAAGAATGCCGCAGACAAAAGGAGGCTAAAACCCATGCATGTATACGCAGTCAATCAGGCAATATGAGAGTTTGCTGTCTCTGCCACAGGCAACGCCTAAAGCCGAGGTCCATCTCTCCTGGGGTCCCAGGAGAAATGGTGATGTGGTCTATATACGCTGAGGGCACTCTGCCCTCGCCTCAAACGCCCGGTGAAGTAGCGATAGCTCACTTGGAGCTAGCTACAAAGTCCTTCAAAAAATAAATAAAGCAGTGGGTCGTAATAAGCTGATGATGATGATAGCCTTGACGGGGTCTCAGTGGTTTCAAACACGCAGTATACAAATTCTCTTTCTCATTTATAACATAAGTTACGATGTATAAGTTATCATAATTAAATAAGCTACTTGCCCAAGCACCGACTAGGTGTTCAAATGACTCAACACTTCGTTTATCACCAATGTCATTACAGAGTCCAAACAAATGAGTGTCACTGCGCATAAATGAGTGAAATAGGAAGTGATTTGCGTTTTACAAGTTACTAGATACTTAATGTAGGTACCTGCGTAATGTACGGCTATTGAAAGTGGGTATATTAAATTAATTGGCTAGCTCCGGCTCCGTGGCGCAGCGATCAACACGCCAGCCTGCGACACGGAGTGCCTGGGTTCGATCCCCGGCCAGGTCAAGATGGAAAATGATCTTTTTCAGATTGGCCTGGGTCTTGGATGTGTATCTATATATGTATTTGTTATAAAATATAGTATCGTTGAGCTAGTATCCCATAACACAAGTCTCGAACTTACTTTGGGGCTAGCTCAATCTGTGTGATTTGTCCGTATATATTTATAATTTATATAATTACAGGCATAACAATAGTTCAACAAAAAATTAAAGTTTAAAATTAGTTTTTAAACTTTTGAAACTAAATTTGAACTTGGATTCAAAAACTAATTTGAACTTTATCTTGTTGTTGAAGTATTGTACCGACTACTATATTTCTGGGCATATTTCACGGGAGAACGCAAGGAGAATGGTAATACATAATCCATACTAATATTATAAATGCGAAAGTAACTTTGTCAAAAATAAAAGCTAGATCCTATTAGTGTTGCCAAACTATCGATTGTTCCACTATCGATAGTTGACCTCGAAAATCAGTTAGGATATCGATAGTCCTATCGATAGTATTTATACTATTTTCGCATCTAACAACTTTACTATCGATAGGTTTAGACTATCGATAGTTGTTTATTTGTCGATAGTATCTATTAAGGTTAAATAGCTTATATATATAATTACTATTTAACTTTAGTCAATACTATCGAAAAATAAACAACTATCGATAGTCCAAACTAGTGATGTAACGAATATTCGCATTCGCATTCGCATTCGCGGATATTCGCATATTTTTGCATATTCGCATTCGCATTCGCATTCGCGAATTTACTGAGAATGTTTTTGCGAATATTTTTTTTTAATTTTTTTTTTATTGTTGGTCGATATACCTAATAAAACAAAATCTATACATTAACTGTGTTTTAATTCAAGAAAATTATTTAACCTCGTCATCACATAATCAGTCTTCTCTTTATCATTTGGTTGGTAACATTTATTAATTAACTTTGAGAAATCGAAACAAAAATCAAATCGAACGCGCTTCGCCTCGTTCGAACGGAACTGCTATCAAGGTCACCAAGCGATAGTGAATTGGCGCCAAATTTAAACAAATTCTGAATATTCGCATTCGCATTCGCATTCGCGAATGTCGGTAGCAAATATTCGCATTCGCATTCGCATTCGCGAATGTCCAAAATATGACATTCGTTACATCACTAGTCCAAACCTATCGATACTATCGATAGTATCAATACTATCGATAGTGGCCTATCGATCGGCAACACTAGATACTATCCCCATTGACAAACTCCTGGAGTGTTTACGATGAGATGCGTAAATGTGTCAATTACTGTATATTCCCGTGGCTCTATGAATGATAACTATGTACTTACTTACTAAAATTTAGTGCTGTGATAATGTGGCCACAAATCCAGTAGCGTCTTCCGCTGGCCGACGTACTGATCGTAATCAGTAGCTAGCAGCTGATAATACTGCCTATTGACACACATATTACCTCCTTTTTTAACGGATCCACCTTTACGCCCACCAACACACTAAACATGGCGTTTCAGTCGTATGGCCTTAAGGGCTCGTACTACCTCACACTGCTTTGCATGATTGTGTGTAATATCAATAATAATGAAATACTCAAGTTGAAATAAAAAAGCAGCAAAGTTCAGGACTTACTCTCTTCTTACTCAAAAACACGATGGCGTTAAATTTTCTCTATAGAAAAAATTGCAAAGTTGCCTCCAAATCACGTATAATTTACTCGGTATACAGTAGTATTCACCAAATACATTAAAATTAACCTTGAAACTTTTGATTATAATTGCATTACAGATAAGGCAGCCAGCAGCTTTTTTTTCGAATAACCCTTGAATATTCTTTAAAAACGTAAATATCCAAAGTAGCCAACGCGTTTAGACCATCCGCGTTTGTACCGCCACGCCGCTTCGTCTATGGCGGGCCCTTAATAAGCTATGTCTACCCCGTAAGGGATAAAGCCGTGATAATGTGTGGGTCAATTACTGAATATTCTCATTGCTTCATGAATGTTAACTAGATACTTACTATAATTTACTGCTGTGATAATGTGGCCCCAAGGCCAGTAGCGTCTTCCGCTGGCCGACGTACTGATCGTAATCAGTGGCCAGCAGCTGATAATACTGCCTATTGGCACACATATTACTTACTATTTTGACGAATCCACCTCCAACCCGTCTGGCCAGCGTGGAGAGTGTAGGCCAAGTCCTCTGGCTGCTCTGGCCAAGTATGGCCCTAGTAGTACAGAGAGGGTCGTGCTCCTGTAGTGGAGACTAAAAAAGACCTGATGATGATGATGACCTTTACTTTTTTTTATATTAAACGGGTTTACTCTTGACCATAATCTAGGCCAAAGGCAGAGATATGGTCTAGGATCGAGCGAGCTCACCCAGAAGAAGCCTATGCACTCTAACTTTTAAAAGATTCAGGTTATATGCGCTCGGAAATACAGACGCAGGCAATTAATTCCAATCCTTAGCTGTGCGCATAATAAAAGAAGAGGAAAAGCGCTTGGTACGAATGTTAGGAATTTTAACCAGGAAGGATGGTACCCAGCGGTGTGATTGAACGTCCGATAGAAGAAAGGAGAAGGTGATATGAGTTCGTGCTACTTATAGCAACACACTAAACGTGGCGTTTTAGCCTGGCCTTAGGCTCTGTCTACCCCGTAAGGGGTAAAGATGTGTTAATATGTATGTATTTTAACAGGTTGCCAGGTATTTCTGTGCTAACTTTCTATTATACAGAACTACGGCTAAGATAATATGACCCGAAGGCCAGTAGCGTCTTCCTCTGGTCCTGATGCGGGCTGATCATAATCAGTATCTAGTAGCTTATGAGACCCACGTACCCCTGGCCATACTGACCATTGACATACATTACGCATTAAAATCATCGTCGGCCATAAATAATATGTCAATTACTGAATATTCTCATTGCTCCATGAATGATAACTAGGTACTTATTTACTATAATTAAGTGCTGTGATAATATGGCCCCAAGGCCGTAGCGTCTTCTGCTAGCCGTGGCGGGCTGATTGTAATCAGTGGTTAGTAGCTGCTAATACTGCCCATTGACATTCTCAGTGCGTATTTAGTTCATCAGCAATTACAAATGTGACAATTACTCGATGCTCCATAAATTATTACTACTCAGCTATGATAATGTGGCCTCAAGGCCTACCTACTGGCCTAAAGCTGGCCGATGGACTGATTGTTATCAGTGGGCTATTGAAATACTCATGGCGTATTTAGTTCATCATAAATGTGATTTGCAGTCCCATCTCATAGCACCAATTACGCAGGGAATGCGGTTATGTCACGGATTGCTGAAGGCTACAATGGGTACTTTAGTAAGGTTGACCCTTTTGTTGGAAACAAGATTAGTTTCCTAAATAAAATTAAATCCATTTTATATTAATTATTATTTTGATTAATATCTAATCTGTTTTTTTTTTAAGCATATGTGTGTTATTGTTATATATTTGTATTGTATGTATGTATGTGTATCTATAGGACTTCATGTATGTATTGTATGTTATAATTTTACAAATCAAGAGGAAAGATCTCAATAAAATTTTCAATTACTTCCTGAAGAATACATAGGGCGCACTGTAAGTTTCCGGAACTGGCCACTTACATAAATAATATTTAAAAATTTATTGCAACATTTGAAAATAGAACTCTTTGGCTGTAGAATGCAGTTTGTTTCATTTGACTGTCTTTTGTTTTTACCTTGTGGCGCCATTTAAAAAATTGTGTGTCTGCATCAACATGGATTTAACTCGGGAAAATTTTCGTAGTATGATTTTCTACCATTTTAAGTGTAATTTGACAGCTCAACAGAGCATCGCTCGGCTTGAAACAGCTTTTGGCAATGAAGCACCATGCAAGACAACTGTTTATAGCTAGTTTGCAGAATTCAAGCGTGGTCGTATCAATTTTAGTGACGAATCTCGCGATGGTCGGCCGTCCACCGCTGTGACCAACAAAAACATCGATGCTGTGCGCCGTATGATTGAAACAGACAGGCATGTGATCTACCATGAAATTCGCGCATCCTTAGAAATAGGCATGAGTCAAATACAATTAATCCTACACAAACATTTGGGTGTGAGAAAGCTGTGCTCGCGGTGGATCCCACACAACGTGACCGAGGCTCAAAAAACGGACCGCGTCACTTGGTGCAGTGCCATGCTTACCAGATTCAACGAAGGTGCGTCAAATTTGGTGTGGGACATAGTAACAGGTGACGAAACATGGATTTATTGCTACGATCCCAAAACAAAGCAGCAATCGAGCGTATGGGTCTTTCAAGATGAGCCGAAACCAACCAAAGTGGCGCGCGTGAAAAGTGCATCTAAGCGGATGATTGCTTCTTTTTTTAATAAAACTGGACACGTGGCTACTGTTGCTTTAGAGAATCGTCGTACAGTGAATAGTGACTGGTACACGACCATTTGTTTGCCGGAAGTTATTGACGGACTCCGTAAAAATAACCGTAAACGCCGTATCATCCTGCACCACGACAATGCTAGTTCTCACACGGCCAGACAGACAAACGACTTTTTGAAGGCGAAAAATGTAGAACTCATGAGTCATCCTGCATACAGTCCCGACCTGGCACCTTGTGACTTTTTTCTGTTCCCAAAAATTAAGAACCAATTACGCGGTCAACGATTTTCATCACCAGAAGAGGCTGTCGAGGAGTATGAAAAACACGTTTCAGAGGTCACCACAGAGGAGTGGCACAAAAGTTTTCAAAACTGGTTTCATCGAATGAAAAAGTGCATAGACGCCAAGGGAGATTATTTTGAAAAACAATAAATTAATTTTGTACCTTTAATAGTATTTTTTCATATTCATTCCGGAAACTTATAGCATAAAATGTAAATATGTTTGCTGCAAAGGCGTATTATGTATTAATTTACTGTTGACAACTTTTTGGCCGGATATGTATCATATCATTGTTAAATTGTATTTTTAGTTATAAGAATGGCTGTTGTTGTTACAAATAAATAAAAATAAAATAAAAATAAAAAAATAATTTAATTACTTGCGACTCCATAAATGATTACTACTTACTTACTATAATTTAATGCTTCATGTGGCCCACAGGCCAGTAGCGTCTTCCGCTGGCCGACGGCCAGATCGTAATCAGTGGGCTAGTAGCTGATAATAGCACTTCAGACCCACCGTACTTACCCCTGGCCAAACTGTTCATTGACATACATCACCGTCAGTTATTGTGTCAATTACTTGTAGCTCCTTGAATGATAACTACTCACTATAATTCAGCACTAGGTTTACGGTTGTGATAATGTGGCTCCAGGGCCAGGAGCGTCTTCAGCTGGCTGTGGCTCTTCTGAGGCGGGCTGAGTGTAATCAGTCGGTTTGGGCTAGTCGCCGATAATACTGCGCTTAGTTACTTGCTTGTACTGCGCTTAGTTACTTGCTGTAACTTATATACCTACAGAAACTATTACTAACATTGTGTATTATTTTTCGAGCGTACAATAGGCACATGTTTATTTCAAATTCCATTAAAAAATTTATGCGTATTGATTTTGTAGTGGGAACTACTATCACACGCTCGGTGACAATTTCCATAGTTATTAGTTAGAGGGCTATGGTATTAAATCGTTTATAGGTATACGGTTTTATTGAGATACGAATTAACATTTCGTCCCTGTTTCTCTAAAATTTAGCTAACAATATCCGAATATTGTTAGCTAAATTTTAGCTAACAATTTAAATTTATTTTTCGGCCCTTTGACTACATGTACAGTCGGCGGCAGATACAACTGATCCCTCTAACAACAGATTTTAAATTGTACACTTTTATCTGCCCCGACTGTACTCGATCTCAGAAGGTGTGTCTGAAAAACAACGTTATTATGGTAGGATCGTGAGTGCTATTTTTGAAATGATGCCATTCGTAAACGAGCAATTTTTCCAAACTAAAATCGCTCGAAGATGAGGGTCACACTTTCAAAAATAGTACCCCGTATTCCGAGCTAACACAAGCTGAAGCAATTATAGGGACTGAATATGTCCGCACCGTACGTCCGTGTGAAAGTTAAAATACTACTAAAGGGTTAAAAGGGTTTATTTTGGGCAATAAATGATTATTAATTTATTTATTTTTACTTAAATCGCAAAATCGACTCTCTTCAACCATCTAGCCGTAAAACGGTGAAAAGGGAAAAAACCTATTATATAGAAAGAGTTCTGGCGGGTTAAGTAAGAAGGAAAACACAATTATATCAATTAAATATCAGAATCGTGATAGTAAAGAGTGCTATTGATTGTCAAACAGGTCTCATAGGGCGCCGCTGGATATTCGAGTATATATCTACTAGCGGCCTATCCTATCTATATGTATTTGTTTTTTTTATACTTTTTCCACACCATGGGTACATCATCGAAGTTTTCATATGGATCCCTAACTTTTGGAAAATATCCTATAGCCTATGTTCATCAGGGATAATGTAGGAATACAATAGTGAGCGATATTTTCAAATTGGTCTAGTAGTTTCGGAGCCTCTTCCATGCAAACAAACAAACAATCAAATCTTTCCTCTATATATAGTCACAGAATAAGTTAGTATTTAGAGTAGATTAGAAATTTTGATCGTTCTGGACCCTTAAAGGGGTGATTTAGCCCATCGATATGAACAAATTTTTCTATGAGACCAATGCTGGGAACTCAAAAAAATATGGGCTTTTCCATACAAAATATTTCCTCCGCCCGGTAATGTGTATGAAACGTCAAAAAAATTTTTCAGTTCCCAGCATTGGTCCCATAGGAAAAGTTATTTATATCAACGGGCTGAATCAGCCCTTTAAAGGTCCAGACCGAACAAAATTTCACCGTGTAAACACATAGGTTTGTGCTCATGAAACCTACCTCACGTCATATCACAGTCCGTACGTTCGTTTCAATATTGGCAAACATCTGCATGTTTATGCAGGCGTCACGTAGCAACAGTGCAATACTGCACATGTTCTTAGCACAGTGCAAAACAGAGTAGATACTTCTAGAGACAAAACTACATTCTATCACAACACTTGTAAAACCTGTATGCAAAACAAAACATTTTGGCAGAGAGTGTCCCCGCTCGCTAGCTATGTTGATCCGCCCATAACCCTGCATTTTACGGACTATATTAATATTTGTGGGTGGTAAGGAATATCAGACAAACTCAGATTCAATATTTGTAAGGCCCGTAGTGAAAATAATAGAGAATGTGACCGCGAAGCGAAAGCTTAAAATCAAGAATTTGTTTACCTTTAGGGATAAAAAGATGAATTGATGAATAAACATTTTATTGCAATATTTTTATTAAAAAATGAAACAAATAATTTGTAAAAAGGCGAACTTATCATATTATGCAATTTCTTCCAGCTTACTTCATACTTAGGTACCTTAGGATAGGAAAAAAGTACTTATATAAAAAGATGACTATTAATAAATTAAAGACATTTCACCTAATAAGTAATCCCAACTCGAAGCGATGATCAATTTATATATGGCATGAACTTATAATTATGAGAATATCCGGTCTTCTCATATTTACACCATGAAAAGACAAGTAAGATAGTTCGACGCGTGACAATTCGCAGCTTATTCTCTGTTATCTTTTACTTAGCTACACTGTGCAATGCAAATGCAGCAACTTGCACGCTCATAACAAACGCAGGTGTGTGACATCGACACCGTTGCATCTGATGAAAGCACAGGAGACGAACGTGTCATCTTTCCCATAGCAACAGACCATGCAATGTGTTAAGTGCAAGCTCAGCTGAAATCCAATTCTGAGATAACAAGTTTTTTGCAATGTTTTTTTTTGGCAAGCTTTTATTGTAAACGAATCCACGAATTTAGATTAGGTTTTACTTTTAGGTTAAGTTTGTAGTTAATCGCAATTTTAGCCTTTCCGATCGCTTTTAGCTAGCCGTGTGGTTTCGAGTAGAGTAGAATAGGACCACTCCAAGTTTCCCCATGGATGTCGTAAGAGGCGACTTAGGAAATACAAGGTAAACAAAGCTCATAAACATATGAGACCTCTCCAATCCGTCTGGCCAGCGAGGAGAGTGTAGGCCAAATGCTCTGTCTGCTCTGGCCAAGTATATCTCCGGTAGTACAGAGAGGGTCATGCTCCTGCAGTGGAGACTAAAAAGATCTGATGATGATGATAATCGCGATTTTATTTCTTTTTCTTACAAATAAACATACTATAATCGACACTGTAAAGTTTCAATATGATCCCACGTGATTGGTGTACGTTGTTTAGTTTAAGAGTTCCTGTCACCTTCGTGTTATAGAACTCATATAGTACCTATTATTATATTTTAAGAACACTGTTAAATATGAATTTGTTGTAAAAGAAATTGTATCTACCTATTACATAGAATAAGTAAGTACTTATTATTAAATGTTTCTATGCCAACGTAGAAATAAGTGGTGTGGTCTTGTGATCTTGACCGTTCCTTTCGTGGTATCCATCTACGAATTAGAACGCTATTGGCAATTATTATATCCGAGTTTTAATATGTACCAACAGCCTGACTTAGTATTTTCAAACCACCAAAGAGCTTCGAAGACGCTCCCTCGACTCCTCTCCATTATTATTCATGCCAAAATACTAGTAAATCACGTGCCTTTCTTTATTTATTTATTTATTACATGTAAACTTACAGTATAACACCAAGTCATTCACATGTCATCTAGTAAAATACGGTACAATCGATGATGGTTTATATAGTTAAATATAAGCCATCATCGATTAAACAAACTAAGAATATAAGTCAATGAATGTTGTTAATAAAATAAAACCGTTCTGCTTAGTCCTCATTTGAAATGTCAAGTACATGTTAAATAATAAAATTAATAGAATTGAGATACAATTTCACTTTGTTTATATAAGCATTAATTGAAATATTAAATATATCGATGTCAATTTGTTGAGAGAGCATGTCACCTAGCATCTGCAGAGCTCTTAGTGTTGGAGCATTCTTCGCATAACTAATGCGAATCGCTGTGACTGGTTCTTGCCATACTGTCTCTTACAAAAGCTTAGGTAGCTGCTAAATGTAAGAAAAACATACCCTTGTAAAAGTATATTGTATTGAGTATCTATGCAAATATCATCTTGTTCGTACCAAACCAACACGTTACTCTGGGGGCGAAGATATAAAGAAGTACTAAAATTACTTGTGATGGAATTCATGGTAACATGTGATCTCTTACATCATATGTGATGGCCATAACTATCAGCGAGGGACGATCTTTAGATTAATTAACTGTAATTGGTGTATGTAATGGTGTGCAGCGTATGAATCTACGCAGGCTTGTATGTGTGTTTGTAAACACGTTACAGGTAGCATGTGAAGTGATAATGATAATAGGTACTTGAAGACGAATAATTCCAAAACATTACTGGTAGGTAACCAATCTAAACCGTTTGATGAGAACGTAGAAAATATATGATGAGAAGGACAGAATATAAGAAAGCTTAGAAGCAGAAATAGGGAAAGAAAGACCTAAGAACGGATGGATGGACTATGAGGTAAGTATGAGTAAGAAAGGTGAATGTAACGAAAGAAATGGCCAGTGCTAGGAAAACTGAAAGGCACCAATATATGTATTGCGCCGTATCTGCGTAAAATAAATTGAATAAGGTGACCAAGAGGAAGACGGCACTTTCTTAACACTTAGGTATGTGAATACCTACTAGCTATATTTAAACGGGAATATTTAAATAACTCAGTGCGTACTCAGTCCAGATTCTCTTCTTCGTAATCGGTCCCTCAATGCTGAGTCCCTTGAGACCGGTGGAGGAAAAGTGACCACTTAGGTTCTTTTTTTTATGATATGAATGAATTAATGAATGAAAAATTATTTATTCAAGTGACCATGACTCATAATGTTAGTATACTTATAACTATGTTAGTAGGTATAGTAGAAAAAACACTACCTAAATTATTTATTGTGCAGACCATTCCTGCACCATCCCCCCGGCTATAGTGCAGCAATGGTTTACGTTATAGGACGGCAAACGAGCAATTGGGTCACCTGATGGTGGGTGATCACCGCTGCCCATGGACAACTGCAACACCAGGGTGTGACAGGTGCGTTGTCGGCCTTTCAAGGAGTTGGGGGTTGGGGGAAGGAAATGGGGAGGGGAGAGGGAAGCATGGACCTCCGGCTCTCTCACTCACTGAACGAAGCATAGAAGCGGTAAAGCTTCACTCAGACGTTGATTTTCTGTGAGAGTGTGGTACTTCCCCGGACGAGCCGGGCCATTCATGATACTAGCAATTCATATTGCCGGTAGCGTGGTTCTTCCAGGCTCATGTCCAGGATTTACGTCCGTCAGAACTATGAACCGCCTTATGCACGGAACCAGCGACAGCTCTTTTGATGCAGTCGGCCCATCTGGCTGTGGCTGGTGGTTTTCCTCTGGAACGACTTAGTGTCTAAGGTTTTCTAAAAATTGGAAATTGACGTCTATTGAAGAAAATACTTTGTGCAGTTTGTTGCCGCTTCTTCTGCACTCCGCTATGGAAGCGGCAAATAACTTAGAAATAAGTAAATTATTTACATGAGAAGTCAATTAAGAAAATGTGCACATTAAATAAGGGGCATGTTTTAAAAAGAAAATAGTTTTCAGAATAAGTATTTTTTCTTTTGTCAATCAAATAAGGTAAATAACCGTTAAGGTTCAGCGTGACGTCACTATCCGGTACACTTTTACCGGCCTGTTGCGTCATGAGCCCTCACTCCTGAACTTGATGAGCTTTATCATCTTTTGCTAGATTAAAAAAAGAAAAATACGTAGGTACCTAAGTATCTGATATTTTTCGATAATCTATAAGACGGACTCATTATTAAAAATGGCATTTTTTTTGGAAACAAGCCTATTTACATCTACATTTTGCATTTAATTGCATAGCTATCGCCCTCGGCTCCGCCCGCTTTATTAAATTTCATGATGATTAGTTTAGTGGTTACGGCGTGAAAGTATAATAAACAAACAAATAAAGAAAAAGAAACTCACTTTCGCATGTATAATATTAGTTTGGATTAGGAAGGATACCAACAACTACAAAAAACTAATTCAATTTTATGGTAATGCCGATATTTTCGTGTTTTCATTTTTAGTCCCAAAGAGAAAAATGACTGATTTTGCTGGGCGTAGTCACCGCCTCAATGGTATGTCGGCAGTTAACTAGGAAGGTTAAAACACAATGTATTAATTAATCTATGAGTTGAAGAATTATTATTTTGTTTGTTTTTGTGAGTTTAAATGACCAACTTCACTCCTATGTGTGTATTTCACACCTTATTCGACGAATAAAGCGATGATACATATACTGTCACAATCATCACGTCTGTTTTGATAGTAAAGCTGTCTATTTACGCGTTACAGTTCAACATACAGATAAAATCGTTGATTACCACGGCTCCTTGCTGACGACTGTCAGCTGTTCACAACAAATTGAGAATTGACCACCGACTAAATTCTAAATAGACGACACATATGTTTATAAAAATATATCTACTCTACTCACACGATCTCGTTGATCGTGTGAGTAGAGTAGATATATTATGAGTTCAAGATGTTTAAGTTGTCCGTGGCGCAGTGGTTAATACGTCAGTCTGCGACACGGGGGCACCCGCGGGTTCGATTCCCGGCACGTGCTAATTCTAATACTTCATTTTCACAAGTCTGCGATTCTGGAGCTACCAAAGGAGGTTTGACATAATGACGGCTACGAGTAGTACCTAGCTGTCAACGAAAATTCTTCGACGCTTGAAGTATTGATTTGCCTTCTCTCAATTTCTAAAGTGAAGATGAAGATGTCCGCGTTGTTTTTGATTTTATTGCACATCTATTTAGCCATTATGGTAGTCGCCGTCCCCCCAGCCTCCCCCTTAAATTATTGGGACATCAATTTCCGTCACTTGTTTAAAGTAAAACTTCAAATCTCCTAAATTGTTGTCTATTTATACTTTTGTCTTTGAGGTGAACTCAAATTAAGTCGTTAATGAACGTTTTAACGAGGCTAACGAGTCGCAGTGATGACCAGCCAATCACAACAAGCTCCTGCAGGCTGCAGGACGGTTTAGGATTACCGGAGCTGACACATTTCACTCTCATCCGTGTTTAGAAAGCGTTGTCAAGTTGTTAGCGAATGCGCTGGGTGGTAACTTATGGGAAAATGTTTTTGGGTTTTTATGAGAGGGTTATGATCGACTAAAGTAGTAAACAGGTCCTTACTTCTCGTTGAAATTTAAATAGATTATTACTTACACATTATTACATCTGATAAGGTCAAGTTTAGCTTGGTTTTTTCATATTTATAGGAAAACTTGAGGTATAAGAATTAGATAAAAGATTCAACTGTTTTCTAGTAAATATTTTACCTAATCAAATTAGGTTTTAAAATAGGTTTTTAAATTATATAAATCAACTTATTTTTTTTAGACAATTGTTTCAGTTATTAGAAAAAGAAATAAAGTTCAAGTTCGAACAAACCCGACTTTGATTTACTTATATAATAAATAAATAAATAAATAAAATATTTTTATTAACTGCAACATAGTCACATAGTACAGGACGACTTAATACTATTTATATTCGAACATATATTGCAGAATTAATTTTATTTACAAGAAACTTATCCTATGGTTTCCTCACTAGGCAAGCCTGTATCGAGGAAGCCAGAAAAAATTACATATAAAGACATTAACACTAGAATTCTCAGTCAGAGCTATATTTAAGATACCAGTAGGTATACGAAGTGTGAGAATGAGAAAGGTTATCATCACAGTGTCAGAAGTTCGCAAAACACGTTTATCCTAGTTTATTGATTATGTAACTATTGAAAGAATATATAATATTGAAAGAATATATACCTACACTACGCTATATATCTATAGTCTAGTCCTGATTTAGCATCCAGGGCTACAGCTCTGGTGCCCCCACTATAGACAAAAATCGGATAAAAAATCACTCTAGTACTAGTACTAGAGTGATTTTTTATCCGATAGTGTTTACCTAGGTAAACTACATTTCCTGTGATATTTTTTTACGCGTTTCATTTTGATACCTCTATAGCGTGTAAATTGACCCTCGACGTTCCCTTAAAGGGGTGACTTAGCCCATCAATATAAACAACTTGTCCTATGGGACCAATGCTGGGAACCTAAAAAAAGGAATCGACATTCCCATACAAACTAGCCGGGCGGCAGGACTCTTTTGTATGCAAACGCCGAGGTATACTTATTAGGAAAATAGTAAGTATTCATTAGTAATTTAGTCTTGCGAAGATCGCAGAACGCTGAAATGTATGACGATCAGTAAAGACGTGAATTTTGAGGTAAGTTGTTGGTACTTACTCTCTAGGTCTACGTTAGATAAGTACCAACAGACATCTGAACCCACAACATAACATGGCGCCCGCGCCCGCGACGCCGTTTATATCGCTCGATAAACTATCCCCATCTCGGACACGAAAACAAAATGGCGATGGTCGATAAACGTTGATGCACGTGTCGGACTAGAAATAATCCTTATCCTTACTAATATTATAAATGCGAAAGTGAGTTTGTTTGTTTGTTTATTTGTTTGTTTTTTTGTTTGTTTGTTACGCTTTCACGCCGTAACTACTGAACGGATCATCATGAAATTTTGCATACAAGTTCTCTGGAGTACGGAGAAGGACATAGGCTACCTTTTATCCCGGGAAAAAGGACTATTCCCGAGGGATCGACATTGACGCGGGGGGAGCCGCGGGCGAAAGCTAGTAACTAATAAAAATGAGCCCGTCTACACTCAAAAGACACCATTTTTCAAATGCACTCAATGTGTATAGATTTGAAAAATAATGGTTGGTAAATTGGGCCTGGGAACATGTTTATGACGTGATAACGCCTTATAAATCGATGAATGCCGGCTGCACGTACGAAAAAGTGTCACGTTCCGTATGCAAGCGAGAGCGCAGAACAAGCAATACAGTGGCACGATCGGCCTAGGCGTTCAGCTTGTGACGCATCTATCTCTCTTCCATCGTTATCACGAAAAATTATCTTGCGTAAACCGACTTTACAGACAACAATTTTTTTCATAAAAATACATTTTACCTTACCTACCTACACCGATTGATTTTATTTCAATTGCTAAATGTGTCTTGGTCTTGGGTTCGAAACTGTAGTAGGTACCTATTTTTTCTATCAGAAGAAGAAACATTTGCTCTAAACTTGGCATACTTATCTTACCGCCCGCACGTCATCATTAACAAAGGCAAATTGACTCCGACCCTCACGACCGTGACCTTAGCCACCGATCGTACTAGTACACAGACAATATAACCTAGGTTAGTATAGTAGGATAAATTGTCTGTGTACTAGTACATATCTACTTTGATTATTATATCTGGTGTGAATAGTTAAAATTAAGTAATAACTAATAGTAAACTGTTAATTATTGGTTGGTTTATATCTGTTTTAATGTTTGCTATATATTATGCGCTATATATCGCCTGGCCCTCGAACTCCTACTGCTACTTGCATTTCCTCCATTCATCTGAGTAAGTAGGGTCTCCATTCCTACATTTCCTTCCCAGGTGCAACAAATTTCCGATGGGCAGCAGCGTCGGAAACACAAGATGCCACAAAAACTGCACTCGCCAACCCGCCTGCCAAACGAAGTGATTATGATAATATCCTCCCATGGAACTAAGAATCTTTGGGAATAGGCTTTTGTCTAGCAGTGTACTTCTACTGAAATGATAATGAATGATGCTTATAATCAGTAAATAGCGCAAAAAAGAAAGTCTTACAAAAAAAAACAACATTTAATTTCAATAATTATTTATGACGTCATGAATGAAATAATGTGATCTATTCAGAGATTATCCCAGAAATGGAAGACTATATAGAAAAGCAGGGACTTCACTTCTGGTTGACCGGAAGTTGTCAATACTTGATACTGGCTAAATAAGTCACGCGTGAAAGCCATGAATACAAAAAATTACATAGACACTAGCTAAGCTAGTCATTTTGACGGATTTCTTGGCGGGAATTTCGACAAACTGCACGGTTTTTGTTTTGGATTGTTTTGCTAATTGTTTCTAGAGTTTATAATGTAAAATCGGTGTAATTTAGTGTTATAGATGTCCATGTTTATGAACAATGTGTGAGATAGCTAAAATAAAGTGTGTGTGGCTGTAGTGAGATTTACTTAGCGGGCTGGTGTTTGCTCGCCTTGCTCATTTGTTTATGATTAAACCAGTGGATTCTTGGAAATTGTCACCAAGGCCTCCGTAGAAACCATCATTTCGTTGATACACAAGAATAAAGAATAACTAGACACTGGCGAAAATAAGCTTCTGAATGAAGTTTGAAGAGCGAATTAAAAGAAAAGAAAAAAAAAGTCATTTTGACAAAGCACAAAATGATCTGTCTCTCACTCAGACCAAAGAAAAAGAAGGACTGGAAATACCTACAAAAAATCGTGTATACCTACATCACAGAATCGTTACATAAAATGGCTGCCATTGCCTAGGGTTGTCACTTCCATACTATGTAATGATCTACTTTAAACCTCAGACCAAAGACAAAAGAGGACTGGAAATACCTACAAAAAAATCGTGTATACCTACATCACAGAATCGTTACATAAAATGGCTGCCATTGCCTAGGGTTGTCACTTCCATACTATGTAATGATCTACTTTAAACAGTACTCTTATTTTGTACACAGAGCCGACAGAGCTTATAAAAACATTTTGGGAAAGGATAATAAAATGACAATTTATTTTATAACTTTGTTTACTTAATCATTCCTAAAAAGTATTAATTTGTTTAAAAACCATCTATCTGAAAGATATTTACATTTAATTTCACCGTGATATTTATATGTAACACAATATCTTTCAAATTGTAATTTCTTTTGCTGGTTCAAACGTTTATCTTTTACGGCTTTTTTTTTTCATTTCCACGACCTGAAATTTCAATATACTTAGTTAAATCATAATATTTTATTATTAAACTAGCTTTCGCCCGCGGCTCCGCCCGCGTCAATGTCGATCCCTCGGGAATAGTTCTTTTTTCCGGGATAAAAGGTAGCCTATGTCCTTCTCCGTACTCCAGAGAACTTGAATGCCAAATTTCATGATGATCGGTTCAGTATTTACGGCGTGAAAGCGTGACAAACAAACAAACAAACTCACTTTCGCATTTATAATATTATTAGTAAGG
Source organism: Elegia similella (assembly GCA_947532085.1). Lineage (NCBI taxonomy): Eukaryota > Metazoa > Arthropoda > Insecta > Lepidoptera > Pyralidae > Elegia > Elegia similella. Next base: position 29,582,644 of record OX383927.1, on the reverse strand, counting down.
ATTATGTACAAGTATAATCTATTATGTGCATTGTTGTATGCATGACATCATATGATCGCATCCATAATTCGATAATACGTTGTCACACATAACTTTGCGTACATTTGCATGCATGAACCGGCTACTCCTGCCAAATCACCCAACGGTTTTAGTATTGTCTGACAGACAAAACGAATAAACCGGCCAAGTGCGAGTCGGACTCAGGCACGAAGAAGGGTTCTGTACTATTATCTATAAAAACTGCAAAAAAATCATGCTTGCTGTATCCCCTGCAGTGGCGCCGCCTCTTGTTGCTTACGTCACTAGGTGGCGTGGGAGGGGCGAAAAAAATTTGAAATCCGACACCGTCAACTTAAAAAAATCATATTTTAATATTTTGTATGATAACTAGTATGTATTGTACCATTTTGTGATCGTAAAGAAACAAACTAAACATCTAATTGAAAATTATCGTAACACCACTTGTTTCTATTATGTAATTTTAGGTAAAAGTTAGAACTTTTTTTCTTCTGCGCTTTTTATATTTTAATACGTTTTCGTGAAATAAGATATTATACATGCAAAGTAAGTATTTTTATTTATTCTAACATATTCCCGCTTATAGTTTAAAACTTAATCAAAATACTACTCCATAGCTTTTTTGTCCATCACTATTGATGAAATACGACACCTACCGCCCGCCGCCACTCAAGTACTTGATAAAAACATAAACAACTTGAACTTTTTGTTCGAGACGGTGAACTTGACAAAATTTTATTTATAAACTTAGATATGCTTCTAGCGAATGTAAACATGATAAAGCGATAACAACTGAGAGTTTATTTATGTTAACCACTTAAAATGTGCTGACGCGAAATCCACGGGACCCGTGGACGTGCCAACTATGTGATTAATGACATTCAACGGGACCCGTGGACGCGCCACTGCAAAGGATATGGAAGCCCCCTTAATTAATTATTTTATTCTATTGTTTAGTTTTTGTCGTTATAGCGGCAACAGAAATATATCTATCCGTTAAAGTTTAAATTGTCTAACTATCACGGTTCATGAGATACAGCCTGGTGACAGACGGACACCAGAGCCATATCATTAGGATCCCGTTTTTACCCTTTGGGTACCGAACCCTAAAACATTTATTCATTAACATTAACTATATACATTAAACTTACCGGAAATGAAAATATTGCTGGTGATGAGTTGTCCCGAAGTCTCATATCATAACTTCAAGCGTTCTATTGAAACAGCTTTCCTCAAAATGCAAAGAGCAGATATACCAATCCTGTTGCCGAGGATTAATATTTTTCCGAACCGGATAGCCTCTAAGCATTTATTCCTCAAAACTTCATTCATCGGAAACCTATAAAAAAAATATTAATTTTTATTTAGATAATGCACAACCCTATTTAGGTATGTAAACAAATGAGGAATAAATAAATGAAAATACTGACTGTATTACAAAAATATGACCAGTTAACAACAGTTTATACATAAATTTAACATCATGTTTTATTTTGCTTCTCAATCAGAATCAATAAAGAGCTTTCTTGCTAGAAAACGGGTTACTAACCTATGAAGAGTCAATTATGGTTGATTTATGTTTTCTCTTGCACCACACATCACAATACAACATTTAGTCAATTGTATAAACAGTTATCTCACACTTCCACGTATTTATTACCTTATTTTCGCGTATTTTTGTCCCAAATTTCAACTTTTCCAAATAGTAAACAACACCCGTTGACAGCACAACTACCACGAAACTCGTTACAAAATATGGCGGATCTTGGCACGCACCTAAACTTTGGACAGCTTTTACCATAAATTAGCAAAAACTAAAATATGTATGTCTCTTTTGTCAAAGGCAATTGTACTGAAGAAAGACAGAGACAAAGTTATATTTCACACTTTATACCATAAATGCCTGATATTTGTATAAGTAAAAATTCATATATGTTGACAAGGGCTTCTCCATAGACTTCCTTACTCTTAGCTTTAAACAATACTCTTATTTTGTACACAGAGCCGACAGAGCTTATAAAAACATTTTGGGAAAGGATAATAAAATGACAATTTATTTTATAACTTTGTTTACTTAATCATTCCTAAAAAGTATACATTTAATTTCACCGTGATATTTATATGTAACATAATATCTTTCAAATTGTAATTTCTTCTGCTGGTTCAAACGTTTATCTCTTACAGCCTTCATTTTTTTCATATTCCACGACCTGAAATTTCAATATACTTAGTTAAATCATTATTTTATTATTAAACTAGCTTTCGCCCGCGGCTCCGCCCGCGTCAATGTCGATCCCTCAGGATAAGTACTTTTTCCCGGGATAAAAAGCCTATGTCCTTCTCCATACTCCAGAGAACTTGTATACAAAATTTCATGGTGATCGGTTCAGTAGTTACGGCGTGAAAGCGTAACAAACAAACAAACAAACTCACTTTCGCATTTATAATATTAGTTAGGATTTAGAATAAGTCTGTCTCTGTCTCAGGGCAGGGGGGAGGTATTTACTATTCTCCAGCCAATGAAAAGATTTGAAACTTGTACTGCACAGCTGAGATAATAAGTAAGACGCATTACTGACAAGTTCATGCATACGCCCTGTATCTTAACACTTAAATGAATATTATAATTTCAGATTTAAAAAATATTATATTATGCATATAATTTTTATTGTTAGATCATAATGCCACAAGGTATTGTTTTATCGAAATATTTAAAAAATATGTTTTATTTACATACCTCTTTCTGAACTTCATCTGATACTGGTAATAGAAATAAAACGTCGTACTAGCAAAATCAGTATTGATATTGCTTGTTTCACGCAGTACAAATTTCTCTTGTGTAGCCGGTGCTGAAAAGTAAACGTGCAAAACAATTAACACAATTATAATAAACTAGCTTTTGCCCGCGGCTCCGCCCGCGTCAATGTCGATCCCTCGGGAATAGTAGTAATTTTTCCCGGGATAAAAGGTAGCCTATGTCCTTCTCCGTACTTCGGAGAACTTGTATGCAAAATTTCATGATGATCGGTTCTGTAGTTACGGCGTGATAGCGTAATAAACTCACTTTCGCATTTATAATATTAGTAAGGATTATGTACAAGTATAATCTATTAAGTGCATTGTTGTATGCATGACATCATATGATCGCATCCATAATTCGACAATACGTTGTCACACATAACTTTGCATACATTTGCATGCATGAGCCTCTCCTCCTGCCAAATCACCCAACGGTTTTTAGTATTGTCTGACAGAAAAAACGAATAAACCGGCCAAGTGCGAGTCGGACTCAGGCACGGAGAGGGGTTCTGTACTATTATCTATAAAAACTGCAAAAAAATTATGCTTGCTTAAAATAATTAATTATTTTATTCTATTGTTTAGTTTTTGTCGTTATAGCGGCAACAGAAATATATCCATCCGTTAAAGTTTCAACTGTCTAACTATCACGGTTCATGAGATACAGCCTGGTGACAGACGGACACCAGAACCATATCATTAGGATCCCGTTTTTACCCTTTGGGTACCGAACACTAAAACATTAATTCATTGACATTAACTGTATACATTAAACTTACCGGAAATGAAAATATTGTTGGCGATGAGTTGTCACGAAGTCTCATATCATAACTTCAAGCGTTCTATTGAAACAGCTTTCCTCAAAATGCAAAGAGCAGATGTACCAATCCTGTTGCCGAGGATTAATATTTTTCAGAACCGGATAGCCTATATGCATTTATTTCTCAAAGCTTCATTCATCGGAAACCTATAAAAAAAATATTATTTTTTATTTACATAATGCACAACCCTATTCAAGTATGTAAACAAATGAGGAATAAAATAAATGAAAATACTGACTGTATTACAAAAATATGACCAGTTAACAACAGTTTATACATAAATTTAACATCATGTTTTATTTTGCTTCTCAATCAGAATCAATAAAGAGCTTTCTTGCTAGAAAACGGGTTACTAACCTATGAAGAGTCAATTATGGTTGATTTATGTTTTCTCTTGCACCACACATCACAATACAACATTTAGTCAACTGTATAAACAGTTATCTCACACTTCCACGTATTTATTACCTTATTTTCGCGTATTTTTGTCCCAAATTTCAACTTTTCCAAATAGTAAACAACACCCGTTGACAGCACAACTACCACGAAACTCGTTACAAAATATGGCGGATCTTGGAACGCACCTAAACTTTGGACAGCTTTTACCATAAATTAGCAAAAACTAAAATATGTATGTCTCTTTTGTCAAAGGCAATTGTACTGAAGAAAGACAGAGACAAAGTTATATTTCACACTTTATACCATAAATGCCTGATATTTGTATAAGTAAAAATTCATATATGTTGACAAGGGCTTCTCCATAGACTTCCTTACTCTTAGGTCTCTCAGAACAATAGATCTGTCTTGATCTAAGAGTAAGGAAGTCTATGGAGAAGCCCTTGTCAACATATATGAATTTTTACTTATACAAATATCAGGCATTTATGGTACAAAGTGTGAAATGTAACTTTGTCTCTTTCTTTCTTCAGTACAATTGCCTTTGACAAAAGAGACATACATATTTTAGTTTTTGCTAATTTATGGTAAAAGCTGTCAAAAGTTTAGGTACGTGCCAAAATCCGCCATATTATGTAACGAGTTTCGTGGTAGTTGTGCTGTCAACGGGTGTTGTTAACTATTTGGAAAAGTTGAGATTTGGGACAAAAATATGCGAAAATAAGGTAATAAATACGTGGAAGTGTTAAAAACTGTTTATCAAGTTGACTAAATGTTGTATTGTGATGTGTGGTGCAAGAAAAAACATAAATCAACCATAATTGACTCTTCATAGGTTAGAAACCCGTTTTCTAGCAAGAAAGCTCTTTATTGATTCTGATTGAGAAGCAAAATAAAACACGATCTTAAATTTATGTATAAACTGTTGTTAACTGGTCATATTTTTGTAATACAGTCAGTATTTTCATTTATTTATTCCTTATTTGTTTACATACTTGAATAGGGTTGTGCACTATCTAAATAAAAAATAATATTTTTTTATAGGTTTCCGATGAATGAAGCTTTGAGAAATAAATGCTTAGAGGCTATCCGGGTCGAAAAAATATTAATCCTCGGCAACAGGATTGGTACATCTGCTCTTTGCATTTTGAGGAAAGTTGTTTCAATAGAACGCTTGAAGTTATGATATGAGACTTCGTGACAACTCATCGCCAACAATATTTTTATTTCCGGTAAGTTTAATGTATACAGTTAATGTCAATGAATAAATGTTTTAGGGTTCGGTACCCAAAGGGTAAAAACGGGATCCTAATGATATGGCTCTGGTGTCCGTCTGTCACCAGGCTGTATCTCATGAACCGTGATAGTTAGACAGTTGAAACTTTAACGGATGGATATATTTCTGTTGCCGCTATTACGACAAAAACTAAACAATAGAATAAAATAATTAATTAAGGGGGCTTCCATACAGCAAGCATACCACTTTCCATCAGGTGGCTCGTCTGCTCGTTTGCCGTCGAATATACATAAAAAAAAAGCATGTTTTTTTTTGCAGTTTTTATAGATAATAGTACAGAACCCTTCTTCGTGCCTGAGTCCGACTCGCACTTGGCCGGTTTATTAGTTTTTTCTGTCAGACAATACTAAAAACCGTTGGGTGATTTGGCAGGAGTAGCCAGCTCATGCATGCAAATGTACGCAAAGTTATGTGTGACAACGTATTGTCGAATTATGGATGCGATCATATGATGTCATGCATACAACAATGCACTTAATAGATTATACTTGTACATAATCCTTACTAATATTATAAATGCGAAAGTGAGTTTGTTTGTTTGTTTGTTACGCTTTCACGCCGTAACTACTGAACCGATCATCATGAAATTTTGCATACAAGTTCTCCGGAGTACGGAGAAGGACATAGGCTACCTTTTATCCCAGGAAAAATTACTACTATTCCCGAGGGATCGACATTGACGCGGGCGGAGCCGCGGGCAAAAGCTAGTTTATTATAATTGTGTTAATCATTTGCACGTTTACTTTTCAGCACCGGCTACACAAGAGAAATTTGTACTGCGTGAAACAAGCAATATCAATACTGATATTGCTAGTACGACGTTTTATTCCTATTACCAGTATCAGATGAAGTTCAGAAATAGGTATGTAAATAAAACATTTTTTAAATATTTCGATAAAACAATACCTTGTGGCATTATGATCCAACAATAAAAGTTATATGCACAATATAATATTTTTTAAATCTGAAATTATAATATTTTTTAAGTGTAAAGATACAGGGCGTATGCATGAACTTGTCAGTAATGCGTCTTACTTATTATCTCAGCTGTGCAGTACAAGTTTCAAATCTTTTCACTGGCTGGAGCTGACTAAATACCTCCATGAGGCAGAGACAGACTTATTCTAAATTTAATAATAAAATATTATGATTTAACTAAGTATATTGAAATTTCAGGTCGTGGAATATGGAAAAATAAAGGCTGTAAAAGATAAACGTTTGAACCAGCAGAAGAAATTACAATTTGAAAGATATAATGTTACATAAAAATATCACGGTGAAATTAAATGTAAATATCTTTCAGATAGATGGTTTTTAAACAAATTAATACTTTTTAGGAATGATTAAGTAAACAAAGTTATAAAATAAATGTTCATTTTATTATCCTTTCTTAAAATGTTTTTATAAGCTCTGTCGGCTCTGTGTACAAAATAAGAGTACTGTTTAAAGTAGATCATTACATAGTATGGAAGTGACAACCCTAGGCAATGGCAGCCATTTTATGTAACGATTCTGTGATGTAGGTATACACGATTTTTTTGTAGGTATTTCCAGTCCTCTTTTTTCTTTGGTCTGAGGTCTTGATCTACTGAGGTCTTGATCTGTCTGTCTTTAGTCTGTGGATTTTGTCTTCTTGTCTGTGGATGGAGTGGAAATATGGCAGTGGCAGTTGTGTTGGAGCGTAGTTAAGTTCGGTTAAGTTAATCAAGTAGAGTAGTTCGCGTCGTTTTAATTGTGGTCTGATTTCTGCTAAGTTATTTTAAAATATTAGGTTATTTAATTAAAATATTAAATGAACTTCAAATTACACTATTAATTAGTTAAATATCCTAAAGAATTTCGACGATGGAGACAGATGAAAACGGAGATGTATTCGTGCATCGCTTGAAACAATTAACAGATGAAGAGAAACAGCGTTTGGAAAGTCAAAACAGCCGCATGATTCCCGAGTCCAAAGCCACAAAACTGGAGAAGGAAGCCAAACGTCACTGGGACATATTTTACAAGCGAAACGAGACAAAATTCTTTCGAGACAGGCATTGGACAACACGTGAGTTCCAAGAGTTGATAAATTTCGACGCTGACCAGCAGATCGTTTATTTAGAGCTTGGTTGTGGAGTAGGAAACATGATGTTCCCGTTAGTTGAAGAAGGCTTCTCAAATTTTTACTTTTACGCGTGTGATTTTTCGCCACGTGCAGTGGAGTTTGTCAAATCAAACAAACTGTACTATGACAGCAAGATGAAGGCGTTTTGCGCGGATTTGACTACTGATGATTTGTTCGACAACATTCCGGAGGGTACCGCGGACATCGCGAGCTTGATATTTGTATTATCGGCGATTCAGCCAGCGTCGTGGGGGCAGGTGGCTCGTGTGGCGTTTCGCGCGCTCAAGCCGGGCGGCGTGCTGTTGTTCAGAGACTACGGTCGATACGACATGGCGCAACTGCGGTTTAAGCCCGGCCACAAGATCGCAGATAATTTCTACATGAGGCAGGATGGCACAAGGTAAGTTTAACTAGGTTTTTAGGTTATATTCAAGCTAAAAATCATTTAGATAATACTTTTTAATAGAAGTTTATCCCCTGTTTGAACTGTCAAGAATCCAAAGCACATGTTGATTATGTCCTCTAAAGCTCCTAAATCTACAGCAGTAATACATGACAATGGCTATAGGCTAAAGGCTATTTGCATTTAGCATTCAAGACTTAAAATTAATTTTATTTATCAATTGGTCATAATCCTCATTTATTCTTCTAGGAGCTACTATTTCACTGAAGAAGAGCTGGCAAAATTGTTCATGGAGGCTGGTTTTGAGGTCCTCATGAACACATATGTCCAACGCCGCACTGTCAACTTCAAGGAAGGCATAGACGTGCCTCGCATCTTTGTTCAAGGAAAATACCGGAAGCCTGCAGTGGATGGTATGTATAAAAATCATAAACCGATATAGTTCTCTATAAATAAAACAAATAGCTTAAGTCTATAAGACCTGCAGGCCTATTTGCTAAATTTTGATAACTGCGGTGCTTAATGTTTTAATGGTCACTTTAACTGCCATTACGGTTTATATATCATAGTTAAAAATAGTCAATGATACTAAAACTACAATGCATTTAGAAGTGATAATAAATATAAACAAATAAATATAAAGGGACATATCACACAAATGGAGCTAGCCCTACAGTAAATTGTGAACTTGTGGCGTAGGATATTAACTGAATAATACTATATTTTATAATAGATACTTATATAGATAAACATCCAAGACCCAGGTCAATCTGAAAAATATAATTTTCCATCGTGACCTGATTGGGATTCAAACCCAGGCACTCTCGTGTTGCAGGCTGGTGTGTTAACCACTGTACTATGGAGCTTGCCTTGTACACTGTAGTTTTCACAAGTTAGCTAATAGGCCTGTTAGGCTCTGTTTTATAGACCTAAAAGACATTTGTTTCATGTCAAAGTGATGGACACAAAAAGAACATACCTAAAACTGGAGATAAACATACCTATGAATCTCACATTACTAGGGGGTCCGTATTATTTTTTCGAAAGTAATATGTTCGATTATATTATAAAGAAACCACCAAGTAGATCGAGGGAATGGGCGAAAATCTAAGAAATAAGGTTAGTTGGCGATGCGACTAGTAATCCATCACTATTTTGATTGTTTGAGTTTTCCACCTTCACACCTGCCAACAAGCTAAGTGTGACTTTCATAAAACTAAGCTCCGTAAGAGAAAAAGATGTGATAATTTGTGTGTGCCATGTATATATTTATTACTTTATTTTTAGATTCAACAGTATGACAAATATACAAAAATGGTTTAAAAAATGTTGGTTCAATTGCAAAAATATTTATTATTTTCCTAACTACCTACTCTTCAGTTCAAGTCACGACGACAGACCGTCGTTGTTGGCAAGGCAAGGTTGTTACAACCCACAAGGTGTAGCAGTAGTGACTATGTGGCCCAGGGGGAAAAAGAGTGAAGTATGGCTAGTCTAGTATGTTATTAAAGCATCAATTGTGTCCATCGGTTATAAAAGATGTGGTAAGATTTATTTTTAAAATGATGAAAATGCTAACCGTTGATTGAACAGTGATTTGCATGTATATTAGCTCTAGCTGACTATGTATTTCATGTTATGTCGAAAATTACTGAAAACAATAAATTTTATAGCTTCTGTTTCTATTGTTATAGGTTGAGGCAACATCAGACGGGAGATGGAGAACCAGGTACAGATTGTGATATATCTTTGTCAAATTCTAATTTTAGCCACAGGGGAAAAATACATATCTCTCATTTTTAATCATCTTCATTAAAAAAAGGACGAGGTTATCTATGTTGTTTGTTTTTTATTTGTAACCTGGTATGAAAGTTGGTTTTTTGATGTGAAAGACCAGCTATTGCCCGCGACTCCGCTCGCGTTAATGTCGATCACTCGGGAACAGTAGAATTTCCCGGTATGAAAGGCATCTTAATGTTTCCTGGGCCTCGAACTACCTACTAATTTCATCCAAATTAGTTCAATGGTTGAAACGTAAAAAGGTGACAGACAGACATACAGAGTTACTTTCGCATTTATAAGATATATTATTAGATAGATACCTTTACCCTACTGAATATCCCTTCCCTGTGGCTAAAATTTAAGAAAATACTAATACTTTGCAGTAGAACCTTAATTATTCTTACATTCTCCTTTTATAAAGAGAACAAAATTCTTAGTTTGAGATTTTCGCCTTGGTTGTATTGTTGGATGACATGTCATTAAGATAATGCCAGATATGATCAAGCAACATGAAAATGTGGCATTAATTTTACATCCAGTAAAGCTGATTTTAGAGTGACGCCGGCGAAACAGCGCGTTTCAACAGCGCGCGCTTGACCGGCGTTCACTGAGAAACTAATTTTGGTATCGCGCATTTCATTGCAATGTACAGCTGTGTTTAGTAATTCGGACAAATATAATAACAGGATAAGCTGTTTATTTTCTATGGAAAAGAGAGCAACAGCGACGTCGTAAAACATTGCAAATTGATTATTGAGCGCGCGCTACAGCAGCGCTGGTAGACGGCGCGCGTCTCACGAACGGCGCGTTTGAATTGCGTGATTATGAAAAGCAACTACTATCTAGTGTAATTGCAAGGGCGCGCGTGGCCGGCGCGGGTCAAATGCGTGACTCTGAAATCAGTCTAAAAGTACTTACTTGTGGAAGCTTCCGTTCTTAAAGGTGATTAAATGGGATAACTGAGTTTCTACTGTTTGTTTTTACTAATGATGATATCGCAGTGCAGCAGAAAACCATTGGTTGCCTCGCAGCGGGGAAACATAGATTAGGGCATTTTAATTGGCAATTCAATTTTTTTTCTCATAATTTTTCAAAATTGTAGCTTAGGCCCCTGCTGTGAGGTCTGATGAAATGTAAAAGCTTAAAAGCTGTCTGAAACAGATTTTGAAATGTTATTTATGTGATAAAGTGAATTTTATATAATGTTGGTTTTTCTTTCTTTTCAGTTATTAAGGAGTAGCTGTAAAGAAATGGTTAGTTGCAGAATAATTTGAAAATAGTCTTATTTTGATCACTTATACAGCTTGAACAGATTTTGGTCAGATCTGGCACTGGTAGTGATTTTGAGCCTTAACTCTTTGATAATAACGTGCACTTTACACAAGCAATAAATTCGTTGTGCTGCTAAAGTTACTATTTAGCAATAGATAAATATTAATTATTGTTATTATAATATGTTTGGTAATATTTCTTGAAAGACTCAACAATTTAAGTGACAGACAAGGGGCTTATTTTCAGCAATTATTCCATGTATTCCAAAAATATATCTTCTGTTCAAGTTGGATGAAGTTGTAGATTTAGAATCTTTAATGATGACTTCATAGTTCATCTGATTACTTTGATGTACACACTCTTATGTCTTTCGCTCCTATCTGATAAAGATTAACTAACATATTTTTTATTTGTTAATAGAACTTTGTCTAATAACATGTTTCATTTCCTTCTAGATTCTTGGCTATGCTGTTTGAGAAGTGATACAAGACAGATTTAAAATTGTAAGTATCATCAATTATCTCCTTAAATACGCTAAAAACCCATGTTTCCAAATTCGACAAAATAAAATGATGATTTCATAGTTCATCTGATTGCCTTGATGTACACACTTTTGTCTTTCGCTCCTATCTGACAGAATTATAATTTTAATTCATATCTAACAATTTAGTGGATATGATAGTAACATCTGCCTTTGTTATAGATTTTCCTCGGCCAGCCTTAAAAGGGAGTTAGATCCACCAGAGTTACATTGTAAGTACCATTCACATATTTACAGGGAAAAATGTGGTATCCTGCGTGCCAGTTCATCAATGGTACAAATTTGTTGTACCATGCCTCAAATGTACATCTTGTGTTGATTCGGCTCTAAGATGAAATTCCTACCTATGTCTACTTTTTGGCATGTTCTCAGAGCCTTAGTTTTGTGAAACAAATATGGTATATTGATTTAAATGATGATATCAGATAGGGACATCTGAATATAATGCTGTTAACATAACTATCCACACTGATTTCATGTATTTCTACTTTTTCAACCTATTAAGCATAACATTTGTTTCAAAATTGCTTACTTTGTTTTAGATCAAAAGAAATATTGAGGCCATAAGCTGGGTTTTATAGGTAAGCATATTCAGTTAAAAATGGTTATCTATTTGTCAAATTTACAATCGATAATTGTTAAAAAATATCTTTCCAAATGATTTTTGATTAAAACTAACGCGAGATAATAACATTACTTATATGTGAATTACGGGTTACTCACGTACGAAGTCAGCTACAGGCCGACATGTTTCAACCTCATCCGGAATTCAAATTCACATTCGCCCTGAGGAAGACCTCTTCCTCAGGGCGAATGTGAACCGAGACGCGCGCACGGAGTCGTCCCGATTCGCACTCTGATTTGACACTCCAAATGATGATTTTAGATAGGGACATCTGAACATAATGCTGTTAACATAACTATCCACACTGATAACGAACGCTTCACAAATCAAACCCAACTTTTTGACCAATTTGTACAGAATATAATTTTTCAGGGTACCTATGCTGCTGCTATAGAAAACAAAAATGGATATTTTTACAAGGTACGCATATTTTTATCCTATTACTATCCTGGGGACTAACAAAACTACATTTTGTAGACACTTAATGGTTTTAAGTTTATACATAATTCATACATTCCTGCGGGCAGCAGGCGACTTTGGTGTGTAGACAGCTTTCCATTGTTGTCTAGAAACTTGCTGTGGTCTTGGGTAGTTAATTTAATATGATGAAATACAGTTCTGACCTCTGATGAACTAAATACTGTGTTCCGCTACCTGAATATTTTCTCAGAATATTATTAAGTAGATATTATATGAGCGTCGATATAGCATATCGTTTGTTCACAGGTCTTGCTGTGTAAAACTTTGGAACAAATGGCAAGATAAAAGGTTCGTCAGTCGATATTATAAACCAGTAACAGAAGATATAGTAATCATATAAGCGAAAGTCTGGGTTCAATACCCAGTGGGCGACAACCCACCAATTTTACTCATTCACCCACCAGCTGTTTCTAGTCTATAACACTTTGCAGTGACAGACAAATATATATAATAATAATACGAATACCCAGCCGTGTGGTTTCCGGCAGAGTAGAATAGGACCACTCCTAGTCTTCCCATGGAGGTCGTAAGAGGGAGGCGACTTACGAAATACAAGCTAAACAAAGCTAATAAACATCAATGAGACCTCTCCAACCGGTCTGGCCAGCGAGGAGAGTGTAGTCCAAATCCTCTGTCTGCTCTGGCCAAATATAGCTCCAGTAGTACATAGAGCGTCATGCTCCTGCAGTGGAAACTAAAGACTGATGATGATGAGACAAATACCTACTGCTTACTTCCAAATGTAGCTTCTTTGGGGCCGTAGCTTGTAGCTAAAGCTTTTTACTTTCAAAATGATGACTTGACCTTCAGGTCTCCCTCAACAGAGCGAACCCAAACAACCATGTTGACCAACCTTACGCGTCTGATTATATTCATAACAAATTATTTTTTGTTTCTATGATATTTTTTGTTAAAATTTACTGTCTTTGTTTTAGGTTACTTCACATGCTAAGGCAGGGCGGTATGAAAGCGACATCCGAGCGAAAAGTGGTTAATGAGGACCATGCAAGGTGTATTGTGCTCATGGACCACGTGTCTGCTGACTACATCAAGTCCGAGGGGTACAGACTCCCAACGGCATCTGCATCGATGTCTTCTAAGGTACGTGAAGACTCGATTGGACGGAGACGTCAGGGCCACCTAAGGGACGAGATGAGAGTCGGCGAGTGGGAAGTGGGCGGGATGTGCTTGAGCAACCGCAGCTGCGGGCCCAGGTACCGGGACCGGATCCGATCCAACCGGAAGCTGTGCCAGGGTGCAACTTCTCAGCCACCGCTAGTCCTACGAAGACCGCGCGTACCGTCACCAAAGCCTAGTCTGGTGACAACGAGGCCACCGTCGTCACTCGACACTGGTGGACGCTGCCTAACAATTGGCATTGTCGCCTGCCACATAGGAGGGACCACTGGACCTCGACGTGCTTACGGAGGCCATCGCCCGAGTATGGTACCCAGGCTGAAAGGCATCGCAAAAGTCAGAAAGGTGTACAAGGTAAATATTTTTAGGAACATATTGTTTTTCATGTAAATATGAAAAATGATGCAGTTTCCTTTGTGCCATAGAAGAAGTACTAGTACTTACATACAGAAGCCGCACTCTGCGAAAGGTATTCAAAGTAATATCAACTCAATATAGTTAACGATACGGTGTAATTTAGCTTGCGTCAGAATGCAGCTCCTTGAGTGATACCTACAAGCCAAATTTATACTTATAGCTTTGAACATACGATTCATAGTGGTTGCGCTCGCGTCGCCAGCATTGACTGCAGTTTTTATTTTATAATGAAATGATGAACTGACCTTCAGGTCTCCCTCAACAGAGCGAACCCAAACAACCATGTTGACCAACCAAACGCGTCTGATTATATTCTGATATCAATCAAAATTACTTATAATTTTTATTTATTTTTTTATATATTTTTTTTTCTTGTTTTAGGGTTCCCAACATGGCAGATAGGAAAAGACGCAAGGAGTACAAGGTGTGGATACATATTCAATACTAACTGTCGCCCGCGGCTCCGCTTTCGTTAATTTCGATCCCATGGAAACGGTACTTTATCCGGGAAGAAAGATAACTGAAGTGTTAATCTAAATTCTTACAAACTTTCACGTTTATAATATTAGTGAGAAAGTAAGGATCGCATCTTAGGCTATTTCACTCTATTTCTATCATCAAAGAGTTATTACTATTTGCGTTCGAGGTTTGGCTGACAATAATGTCGATTTATTTGAAAATAAATTTGCGAAGCTTTACGTCCTGTAGTCCTGATAGATAGAAAGATAAATAATTACATATCAGTATGTATATCACGTCTTTTTCCCTTGTGCGGTAGATAGAGCCTAGATCTATAAGACCACGTCACGGCCACGTCGTGTAGGTGACAAAAAGAATCAAAATAGTGATGGGTAGCTAGCCGCATCGCTTAGTAACATGATTCCTCAGTTTCCGCCCATTCCCTTAAGCTGCTTTTACGATCTGCACGGGAATAGATACAGCTAGTACATTCTATGTATTTACTTTTCTCCCAGACCAGAATGGAAGATAAGATGGATACAATATTTATTTTGTTTCTTGTAACACATAATACGAATGAAAATTAAAACAAAAAACTTGCATTATATATAACACAACGGTCCTGCCAGCTACCAGACACCAACTTTCCTCAAAGCTGACTGATTGTCCCTTAAAATTATAATGAAATGATGACCCGACCTTCAGGTCTCCCTCAACAGAGCGAACCCAAACAACCATGTTGACCAACCTTACGCGTCTGATCATATAGGAAGCTCTTTATGGTTATTTTAATTAAAAATTGAGCTAAACACACTCCCTATTACAGGTACTCCAATAATGGCGTTTACATTTAACACGAAATGAAATGGTTAGTAAAGTGTAACTACAGTAGCTCTGTTTTGTAGGTAATTAGCTGAAACAAGTGAAGATTGAATTACGCAATTTAAGTTGGCTAGCAACACGAGAGTTCCCGGGTTCGATCCCCGGCCAGGTCGAGATGGAAAATGATCTTTTTCAGATTGGCCTGGGTCTTGGATGTGTATCTATGTATTTGTTATAAAATATAGTATCGTTGAGTTAGTATCCCATAACACAAGTCTCGAACTTACTTTGGGGCTAGCTCAATCTGTGTGATTTTTTCGTATATATTTATTTATATTAAGTTGCATTCAAATTCATACAAATGTCTCGTTTTGCCACACTGCACAAAGGCCTCTCCCAAAGATACTTCGGTCCATGAGAGGATATTGCCATACTCACCACGCTTGGTAGGCGGGTTGGCAATTGCAGTTGATTTGGCTTCTTGTGCTTCCGACGCTGCTGCCCATCGGTAGCATTTTAAAGCTGGGTTAGGATAGGAGTTCGTTCCGCGCTGGGGCTGTGGAGCATTAGGAAGCACACGGCCCCGGCATTATGCGGATTGGGTAATGACACCGTGTGGTTTTAGTGGGTTCGAGTCCCACATACCTGTCCGGCTTCCCGTGGCCGGAGAGACGAGACATGAGTCTATCTACACGTTAAAAAAAAAAAAAAAAAGAAAGGATAGGAGTTCGTTGGATTTGGAGAAGGAATCAAGGTATTGGGATAGTACTCACTCGGATAAACGGGGGAATGGCAAGTAGCAGGTCGGGAGTCCGGGCGCGCGTACCCGATGCCATGCCTGCAACAACCGGACAGGCAGTTGAGGATGACACCCATAAACATTTTGCCACACGGAAACGCTTTATAAAACTTGGATTATGTGATAGTGTTGTTACAATAGGCTAGTTTCCTGTGTCTTAATAATAGCATAACAATTAGTCCGTCAGTTAGATAATCAAAAAATATTGGACTATTTTTTCTTTTGTCAAATAAACAATAAATAATAAAGATGAAGCGCGTCAAAGTTCAGGAGTGGGGATCATGACGTCAGTTAGCTAAAAATTTTAGCAAACTATGACGTCACACGGAACTTCAAAGGGCTATATCTTTATCATTTTTTGTTTAATCGACAAAAAAAAACACGCGTCCAATATTTTTTGAATATCTAACTGACGGACTAGCCTACTCGATAGCCCGAATAGTCCTAACTAATTACTGCAATACTTTTGAGACTATTAAACTTTGTCGATACTATCAATGGTATCTATTTTTGATTGTTTTAGTAACTGTTGACGTATTTACGATACTGCCGGCTGGGAATCGACGACATCTTTCGCGCATAATAGTATCGTAATATGTTCTAATAGCGAGTGTCGATACTATCAACACGCATTCTATCGATAACATCGAAACTATTGATCTTTAGAGATAGTTTTACTTAGTTTATAGATAGTATCACGATATTATCGATTAACTATCGCTATCGCAATAACACTTAAATGAAGTAATTCATAACTCAAATAGCTTTCCTTAGGCTTTGCCCTTGATCTAACTTTCTTAAAAATTATTACTTTGAAATCGTGCATGATACATTACAAATGATGAGTCATAGGTAATCTCGCTGAATGACTGTGATTTTATACATTCGTCACTACCTCTGAATTTTAAGGAACATTAAATTAATTGTAAATCAGTGTACATTCAATTCTAAACCGATTTTTATTTTTATTTCAAGCTGCCTCAACATACAGCACCCAAACGGATAAGATAGCAGACTCCAGGCTCGGATGGTATGGTCATGTAATGAGAAGAATGAAGATCATGCAGTGAAAAAGTGCCTTTCCATGCATACTAGGAAGAGGGGAAGACCTCAAACCACCTGGCTCACGAATGTCCAGAGGAACATGAAACTACTAGGCTTTAAGAAAGAAGATGCATTCCAGCGGTATACCTAGTCGCATGATAAGGAAAGCCGAAGAAGAAGAAGCTGCGTCATCATGCAGTCATGATATTAAAATCAGACGATGGACAACTGATGAAATGAATAAAAGGTCAGTACATGTCTTTGTCAAAATTAAAAGTATAAGTGGGGCAAATAGTCCAGAAATTTAACTGTAAACTTGCCAGTTATAAAAATGATGACTTGACCTTCAGGTCTCCCTCAACAGAGCGAACCCAAACAACCATGTTGACCAACCTTATGCGTCTGATTGTATCTAAAAAAATCATCTGTTTTGTAAAAATGACTGGTTTTCTCAAATATTTTTTTCTTGATGCAGGTTACACCTAGTAAGAAGAGTCGCTGGCAATTTCAAAGGATTAAAGGTAATTTTATTTCTTATCGCATCCTCTTCATCAACCTACACTCGTCCACTGCTGGACATAGGTCTCTCGCATGGTACTCCACTGAGCCTGTAACTTTATAAATTATAACTTATTGCATCAAGTTAACCCATTAACCGCCAAAATGAATGTAGTGTTAATATTTATATGAAATGTTTGTTTTTCTATTGTTTTTAAACCAAAAAGCCATAAAAGTACAAAAAAATCTAGAAATCGTTATTTACCTCCCCTTGAGGGGGGTGTACATTATAATGTACAACGGCGTAATATGTATAATATTTTTCAAAACATTGTTTCTTGACACAGAATATTATGAGGCACTTTTTGCATTTCTAGTGAACATAAACCGCATCGCAATGGTTTTTCCAAAGCTTGACGAAAATGTCCGCCTCTATCTGTAACTAAATCTGGTACCAATGGGGAAGAAAGCCGAATCTTATGTAAGGTTTTTTGGTGTAAGTAGTACCAATTGTGCGGCAAAACACAGCTGATCCATGTTATCTTCATGGGTTATAACGTGCAAACGCCAGGCTATTGTCATATCCACCATATACGTATACACTATACGCCCATACCCATGAACAAAACCCATCACCATGTTGTCCCTGCTATTGTTGCTTTATCATGATTTTCGAAATGAAGATTTCTTTTTATATCCCTCAATTTTTGTCTTGGCGGGGCACTAGATACAATTTCCACACCTACTCTTCATCATAAGGCCAATATAAGTCTTCCCTCGGTAATTTATGATATCCCAACAATATTAGAATACCAATAAACTTTTCCAAGTCAGTCTGTCTGAAATGTATTGTGTGTTATTTTGAGTAGCATATAATACAGTGTTGGAAGTTATCAAGCTAATTACTTCTTCGTCAAATATTTGCACCGGGGTGGATTTTCCAGGCTGCTTTTATTTCCATATGCCTGTTCTCATTATCAGACGTTTTTGAACGGAAAAACAGTAAATAGGTGCACTCTTCCGCCATACTGGCTGATTTGGCTGGTGAAGATGATTTTTTTTGGCTTTTTCAGCCAAAGGTTCATCGTCACTACTGTTGTGTCTTATTCGTCATCATTACACCTAAATACTTTTATGTTACCGGGTACATCTCGCGGTATAGAAGCAGAAATCATATTCTCGTATCCTTCCTTATCACGTAACGTGATAAGGAAGGATACGCAGGGTTCTGGTGGTATTACTGCAAAATTGTAATCGGCTTCAATATCGCTATCACGTTATATTGCGTACACCGCTTCTTCTAAGCCATTGTAGTGATTAGAAACATTGTAATGTCAATAACTAATGTGGTTCGAGAAAAAAATATTACATTGGAACCTGCCGTTGTACATTATCAGGTACAGTACAGTATTAGACAATATATTTTGGTCAAAATGAGGTGCAAAATGCTAATATATTATTTAATTCATTGCTTAGGATGTATGCTGTTAGAAAACATACATTATAAAAATATACACTTCCTAAAACATAAGAAAAAAGATTAATAATTGTACTTACTCGATTCTGTTGCAAAACTTAATGTAGGACACTCATACTGACAGTTATTATACATATATATATACCGTCTTAAAATGGCATTGGTTTATCGCATCGTATGTCTACTATTTAATAAATGGGAAATAAATACATTTGCTTTAAACAATAAGTAGCTACCCACATTTTTTCTGCTGTACCTTATAATGTACAGAGGCGCCAAATGGGTTAAGCATAATTAGTTGTCCAATTTTCTTAGGTGAAAATAGGTTGAACCCGGAGTTCAGAGCTTTTTGATGCAGTCAGTACCTACATACCCAATATCTTCATATACTCTTATTAAATTAAAAAATAAAATATGGTGAAAAAAATCCAAGCGGGTGGGATTTGAACCTACGACCTTAAGTCTATGTACAACTTACGCTCTTCCAACTGAGCCACCGCCTGTTCTAACCTCGGCGCCGAAATTCTCCACCATATCCTATTCCCCTTATACGTATTAAGGCTTACGTCACTTACACAACTACCCCACTTTTACAAGTGAGGTATTTGATTCAACTCATTTTACAATGAATTTGAAATCAACTAATATGTAGGAGGAAGCCATGCAATATTCATATTTTGCATTCACAATGCTATTTTTGATATACTCTTAATAAATTAAGAAATAAAATATGGTGAAAAAATTTCATGCGGGCGGGATTTGTATATCTTCATTACTAGTGGAAAGCTGTAATGGACAAAATACATTATGACATGTCGGGTCCATGGAATGCTAAGATTAGCTTTACCACTGGATTAGTCTCTTTATTCCGTGGTCAGGTCGGTGACAATGCGACAAAGGAAAATGGTTCTTTTTCAAGGCGTTTAAATTCCATATTCGAACGGATATAACAAAACAGAGTCGGCTTAAACGCCTGGACGCCAGGGGCTACGCCACGCCACGTCATTCAAATATGAAATGTATCTATTATGTATAAGGTCCAAATTCTTCTTGAATTTTAAATCCGTTGCGACCTGACGCTGTCAGTGTTGAAAGTTTATAAACAGCTACTTATGGCTTACCTTTCTGACATACTATTAAGTCGAAGGGCCGGCCTAGTTGCTGAATGGTGTGAGAGTTTTCAGTTGTCGACTTACCGATTGTCGAGCGTCGGTGTGAAGACTTCGACACGACACACATGCACTTTTCTGTTTGAGCTATTTGTCTGCGATCCTATGGACGAGTTCACACAGGAACTCGCTCTACGTATAGCAGACACAGAACAACGTGGTCAAAACTGCTGGAGCGGCGACCACTCGCCGCCCCGGTTATAAAGACTAGCTACATTTACTTATTATTAGTTTAGTATTCTTTCAAAAAGTAATCTTTACTTCCACATTATTGTGCCTTACACTGCCATGCCAAATTACAAAGTAAATGTAGTATCTTTTTTGTTACAGATAAACCGGCGTATTATACTATGTCCAGCCATAGACATAGGAATGTTAATTCTTAAATATCGCTGTTTGTGTTGGATATTTAAAATGGAAAGTCTGCGTACCAATTTAGACTTGTTTGTTGTGCTGAGAAGAGAAGGTACTTCATTTGATCATGAAGTATTGTTTAGCGCAGTTGCAAATCGACTTGGTGATAGCATTTCGGACGAGGATCGGGTGACACTTAAGGAATTTTGTCGAAGATAAGATGGCAGAAATCTCACCGCATTCTGGATACATTCAGAAAGCAGTACGAAAATTGGCTTCAGTCTAATGTCGATAGGCCAAGTTGCGTGCCAATCAGTATGGTCATGCCACAAGCCAGTGAAGAAGAACAGCCAGGACCTAGTGCACTTTCAATCTGTCCAGTACCATCGACATCACCTATTGGGACAATGACAAAAATATCAAGGAAAGCATTTGAAGATCTTGGAAGCAAACAAAAGAAGAGAAGGTCTGATGATCACAAAAATTAAGATCCAAATGAATTGGCATATTCCGCTGCAGTTCTTTTAAAGCAAGAAGGTCGTGAGTGATCGCATCTGTTATCGAATATATGTTGAAGAATCCAGAAGCAGCAACAAAATTTAACGAAATGATTAACAAACCAGTTAAGAGTTATCTTTACTCCAGAAAAAGCACTAGGAAGCACTAGGCAGGCATCAGCAAGCCTCCTGAGTGGCATAAATCCAATATGTGCTTGTGCATAGTAGATTATTTGGTATGCATGCGAACACTTCGGATTATTAAATTAATCATGAACCCCGTCATTACCGTTTCCTACTTAAGGATCATAGCCCAGGAGTTCTGCCACCGGCACTCCCTGGGGTACCTATATCTTAAGTGAGTCAGGAGGGCTCATCTACAGGGCGTGCATAGATGCCCCCGATGGACACCCGCTTATGTGTCCCATCCGGGGGCTAAGTGTGGATAACTACATCGATATCATGTGCGAGCTGCAACTGGCGCTTCCAGACTCGCTGGATTACTTGAGCGTCTCCATCCGCCGATCGCCGCATAATCTTTTTTGGATTTTGGAATGGGCGCCAAGGTCGGTGGAGGAGGAGTTCAGTGAGCTCCTTTAGTGATAGTGTTAGTATTAAGGACTATTATAAGGTACCGTATTATTTTTATGAGTTATATATGTTTTACTATTAATTAAAATTTTTACATTTGGGTTGTCGTCTTTGATTACTGGGTATGGTCCCGAGTATACAGGGTCTAATTTTTCTCTATTGTTTCAAGATTAAGTCACCTACCTTATAGTTTATATTATTACATTTTCGATCATACTTAATTTTCCTATTTTCCTTAGATAAAAGTAAATTATTTCTAGCATCCTCTTGGGATTTTTGTAATCTGTACCTTAATTCTAATGGATATGAATCATAATTATATAATGGTTCTACATTGTTATTCGAAATATTACTGGGTAGCCTACAGCTTTTCCCAAACACTAGTTCATAAGGAGTATACTCCGTTGCTGTATGAACGGATGTATTTTACGAGAAACACCAATACTGCAACCACTCGCTCCATGTATGAGCCTGATTATTTGTTTGTTCTAAGGCACCCAAAGTTTCATGGTGGTATGCGGTTGATTGTAGTTGTTTGATGTTTAGTAGTTTACAAGTGTCACGCATGGTAGTTGAAATAAACTCAGTATCCCGTATCGTAAAATAAAATTATCTACGAATGCGCGCGCGACTGTATCTGTTTCTTTATTTAGTAGCGGATACGCTTCGACGTACTTCGTGAGCTCGCACTGCAGAGTAAGTATATAGCAGTATCCATCAGCGTCCTTGGGGTAAGGGACCGACCAAGTCTAAAAAAACTTTATCTAGGGCCGAAGTCGCCGTAATTGTGATACACATTTGCTGTCTTATATTTTTATGATGTTTTTGCTTTTGGCACTTGTCACAAGTTGTCACAAATTTATATATGTCGTCATTCATGCCAGGCCAGTAATAGTGACGTTTAATACTATTCGTCATTCTACGTATGCCTGCATGCCCACTTGTTGGTAATATATGAGTCATTTAATATGACGCGCCTGTCGTCTTTATTATTTATTTTAGTGACACCTCTTATTATGCATAAACGGGGTCCGGACCTATTCACACATTTACTTATATATTGACTTTTTTCGGAGACTTTATTACGTATTATGCAAACTTCATTTATTTTTAGTGTCTTGCAAAATGCATCTAATTCATTCACGAAGAAAGCTCGTTTCATCCATGATCCTGAACTAGGGTTGACACCTATTGTTAATGTTTCAGGCGAATAAATGAAGTTTTTATTTTGACTTATTTTATGATTTCTTAGTTGTAATATTTTTTTATAGTCATGCTTATTGAGACTTAATTCTAGTAGATCCTTGGGTTTTTTGAGTATTTCTACTATACTTGGGTAGCTAGTCCAATCATAGTTAAGAGGTCTCATTATTTGTGTACGTCAGAACCGCAGGTCAACAGTCGTATTTAACTGTGAAATTGTGCCTAAAAATTACTTATCAATTGCTTATATTTGCTTATCATATTGACAGAATTGCTTATTTAGTAAATTAAAAGAACTCAAACATTTAAGGTTGACGGTCCATTCTGATGTCAGAATGGCTGGACAATTGCTGTACAGTAGTAACTATGTGGAATTATTCAAATTTTCATAGGCCAAAAATTGCTTATTAATTGCTTATTTCACAATGTATATACCAAGGCGATGTGTATTCTTCCTATAGGGCTAGTCATGATTTTAAAGCCCTGCGCCTGTTAAAAAGTTGCAAGCAAAGTTACGTTTGTTAATAGTTGTCAATTTGCGATAAACCGGATGCGATAGTTTTTATTTATGCAATCGAAAGAACCTAAAATGTAAATACTT
This sequence comes from Elegia similella, assembly GCA_947532085.1. Taxonomy (NCBI): domain Eukaryota; kingdom Metazoa; phylum Arthropoda; class Insecta; order Lepidoptera; family Pyralidae; genus Elegia; species Elegia similella. The sequence continues at coordinate 29,559,035 of OX383927.1, read as the reverse complement.
ACAGAATTTTTCAATTCTTTTTATCGTTTTCAATTTTTTAGAATTTTTGACAAAAAAAGGCTAAATGTAGTGTTTATAAGCTATATTATATAAGTAATATTCCCATGCTTAATCACATGACAATGTCATGTTATTGTCAACCTGTCAAAAAAATATGACGTTGACTGCCAAGTGAGTTACCAGGTTGGGGAATATTTTCCCCAAAATTCGTACAGAGTACAAGGACTTTGTTTTTTATACTGCACTAATAATAAACTCCACTCAATGAAGTGAGATTTACTAAGCGGGCTGGTGGTTGCCCGCCGAATGATTATTCATTCGGCGCTAATTGCTTCTGAATTAAGTTTGATGGCCTTATAGTTAAGTTTTTGGAAAAATTGATAAAATTGAAAAATCTGTAAGTATTTACATTTAAGGTTCTTTCGATTGCATAAATAAAAACCATCACTTCCGGTTTATCGCAAGTTATCAATTCATAATAAACGTAACTTTGCTTTCAACTTTTTAACAGGCGCAGGGCTTTAAAATCATGACTAACCCTATAGGAAGAATACACATCGCCTTGGTATTTACATTGTGAAATAAGCAATTTTTGGCCTATGAAAATTTGAATAATTCCACATAGTTACTACTGTACAGCAATTGTCCAGCCATTCTGACATCAGAATGGACCGTCAACCTTAAATGTTTGAGTTCTTTTAATTTACTAAATAAGCAATTCTGTCAATATGATAAGCAAATATAAGCAATTGATAAGTAATTTTTAGGCACAATTTTACAGTTAAATACGACTGTTGACCTGCGGTTCTGACGTACACGTGTAAACGTACAACTCATACATTCATAAAGAAATATGAGACGTGGCTAGAAGAGGATATCAAATGGCCCGATTTTATTAAATCTTCATCTGTGATACCTGTTGAAGAAACTACAATTTATTCTGTAGTTAACGAAGAAGGTGCGTCTACATCTGGGCTTGCTGCTACTTGTACTGTTGGTACTTCAACATCAATGTCCAGCCCGAGAAAGCCATTTGATGAGCTAAGTCCGATGCAGAAGGAAATAAGGACTGCAAGCCTTCTCACGCATAGTACAGAAGAATTAGCATATGCTACTGCAAAAAGTTGTGGTAGTAAGGATTTAGCAGATATCGTAAAATATCTTACCGAGCACCCAGAAAAGGCGTCCGAAATTAAAAATATTATAAAGGGTAATACAACTCCACCAAAATATTCTCTTGAAAAAGCCTTAGGAATCTTAATATCTTTAAAGTTATCCAAGTGGCAGTATACTACATTAAGAATATGTGCTAAGCAAGATGGTGTAGATTTATATCCAGCATACAACGCAGTTGTAGAAGCCTAGAAGGCATGTTATCCTCCGAAAGATAAAATCACTATAACTGAACAAGCTCAAGTCCAACTTCAGGCTATATTGGATATAACTACTTCTCGATTAGTACATATATTAGATGGGGACCAGTTAGCAGAAAAAGATCTAACTTTAATTTCCAAGTGGGGCTTTGATGGTGCTTCTGGACAAAGCAACTATATAACTATAAACAAAATCTGGCCGGAGATGCAGATGATTCGAGCATCTTTATGAGCTCATTTGTGCCTTTGAGACTGGCATGTGGTGAAGATGTCATCTGGCAGAATCCAAAACCATCTTCGACTTTATTTTGTAGACCAATTTATTTTAAATTTGTAAATGAAAATAAATTGGATATAAAAGAGGAGATTGCTATGGTTGAGGCCGAGATAGCAGCTTTAGAACCGTCTGTCAACAATAACATTAAAGTGAAACATTCAATGAATATGACTATGATAGATGGCAAAATAACATCACACCTGTTACAAACATCAATGCATCATCATTTGACATCTGTAAAGCTGTACCCAGAGAAATGAACGATTTGAAGAAGATTAAAGAGTAAGTTATATGGATCATACACAAAACAATGTTTATTGTCATAATTTTATGACAACTTTTTATACTTTTTCTTTTGTTTTTTCAGAAAAGCTGTTGCAACTGATCTTTACAAGTATGGTTTGAGCACTACATGCATAGATCAGATGTATGGAATGCATGCTGCATATCGCATACCAACTGAACTTCAGAAAGTGGCAAGCCAGAGACGAAGCCAGTAAAGCCATGATGAAGAATCGCAAACTGAGCATACAGCAGAAGTTCCGTGAGCAAATGGGCCTTTTGATAGACGTTGTATAACAAGGTAACTTGATAGAAACTATTTAGTTGTATATTTTTATAAACTGTCTTGTTAAAACTGTGTCCAAATATAAACAACAATATCATTGCTTCAGGTGCTGGAACCACGAATGACGGCAACACGGCAAGAACATTCTTCAAAAATCCTGAGAAGACTGCAGAAATCACCGGATTGAGCCCTGAGCTTATCCAAAAGTTTGCAGTTATCCTTCGTGTTGTCATCAGGACAACCTGTTAATACTGAAACGTTTGCTGATTTCGCTCAGGAAAGCCCTCCCCCCCCCCCCCCCCCCCCCCCCTAAGAAATACAGGGTGTCACACCCGGCTGGAAAAATCATGGCAACTGTTTTTTGGGATACAGAGGGTATTTTACTAATAGATTATAAAGATAAGCGTGTTTCTATAACGGGAGAATACTACGCTAATCTACTGAGACAATTAAAAGAAGCAATCAAGGAGAAAAGGCGGGGAAAGTTGACAAAAGGTGTGCTGCTTTTGCATGACAACGCACCGGTACACAAGAGCCGCGTTGCGATGGCTGCCCTTCATCACTGTGGCTTCGAAATGTTAAACCATCCTCCTATAGTCCAGACTTAGCCCCCTGTGATTTTTTTTTATTTCCCAATTTAAAAAAGAGCTTCGTGGGAAGAAATTTTCCGACGATGAAGAAATCAAGTCGGCGATTTCGGCCTATTTTGAGGACAAAGACAAATCATTTTTTTTCGACGGTATTAATAAGTTAATAGAGAGATCTGAAAAATGTATTCGACTTAAGGGGAATATATTGAAAAAGAAAAATAGTACAGTATTTTATTTCACCTCCCTTCCCCTCCGTTCCGCGAACTTTTTGACCCCCCCCCCCCCCCCCCTCGTAGTGTCCATAAACTACAGTTGCATGGTGCAGAAATCATTAAACATTTGAGCATTTTGCCAATAGGCCAATTATCAGAAGAAGCATCTGAAGCGCGAAATAAAGACTTCAGAAAAAACCGAGAACACCATACGCGTAATTTTAACCGCCTAGTGACAAACTAAGATATATTCAATAGATTCCTTATATCTTCAGACCCATACTTGTCAAGCATTCGACCGGTAAGTGATGATATGAGGCTTCTTCTCTTACCTGATAGTATAATAAAGTAAATATTGAATTTGTCAATGTTACGAATTTGGTGGATTCCGATTTTCTGATATTGACGATTAATTTTATTTCTAGTTTATTTAGTTCTATTTTTTTTTAGTTGATGTAAATTTTTACTATGTTTAGTTTTAAAATAGAAGTTGTTTATTTAGTTTATAAATAATTATGTCCTGAATAATGTCCTGGATGTTTATCTATATATGTATTTGTTATAAAATATAGTATCTTGAGTTAGTATCCCACGACACAAGTTCACAACTTAGTGTGGGACTACTGTGTGATCTGTCCCTATATATTTATTTATTTATTTCCAGTGAATAAATTGAAATAGAATTGAATTTGAAATTAATTATTTTATTGTTTCATTGTAGTAAACAACATTTATTTAGTAAAAAAAGGCAAAATTCGTCATAAATAAATGTACTTAATATTAAATAAAGACTGTGTTCAAAGAAATCGTGAAATAAATTAGCATAATTTCCGTATAGAATTTCTCAGTTTGACTTCTACCTAAGACCAAAGCGGCGCGCATGGGTACGTTTATTATAACACGCCATGTAAGCGGCAAGGTGGCAGATCCAGGTAGTTGAGAAAAAAAAAATTAATATTTTTTTTCTCCAGATCGTCAAAATCTATACTTATAAAAAAATATTTCCGATAATAATTTTATTATTTTCATTTACTTTCTAAAATCTCTTGTGGGTGTGTACTGCAAACCATTGGGTCGAATAAACTTTTCATAAGGTGTTTTTAAGACCGCGTGCCGGCTAAGAGACCACGGAGCAGATACAGAATAAGAGACATTGTTATCGATGATTATCCCCGCAGTTAGTCCGATTTTGTGATTACTACAGTCAAGACGTCTATTAAAATGGGAAAAGTTTACTTTCCCGAACAAATAAGTGTATTGAGATGTTAGAAGAAAATAAATACATTTTATTCAGAATTTTATTATTATTTTTTCATTCCTATACCGAGGATACATTGAGCTCCTCTCGTACGAAGCATGCCTTTTAAGTATTGTCGTTTAAAGAAAAAAACAACTAGGCACAAAATCAGATTCTAGCAAATGCTTTTTTAGGGTTCCGTACCCAAAGGGTAAAAACGGGACCCTATTAATATCGCTCCGCTATCCGTCTGTCACCAGGCTGTATCTCATGAACGGTGATAGTTAGACAGTTGTAATTTTCACAGATGTATTTCTGTTGCCGCTATAACAACAAATACAAAAAAATAGAATAAAACAAATATTTAAGGCTCCCATGCAACAAACATGATTTTTTGCTTGTTTTTGCTCGATATTGATAACGGCAACAGGTTAGATGCTTGTATTATTCGTGTAGGAATTTTTTTTTACATTTGGTAAGCAAAATTTTATTCATTTCGTTTTCTTATCGTTTAACAATAGATTGTTCGCTGTGAACCAGTCCAACACTTGAGCTAAAGTACTATTAACCACGTCAAAAGAATCAGTTTGTCTATCAATAACTCAAAAAGTAACTAGACACTAGGTAAAATAAGCTTCTGAATAAAGATTGAGGGCAAAATAGAAGAAAAAAAAAAGATGGCGCAGGGGCCCTTTCATTTTTATTTTATAATTCGTTTAATACTGAACCGATTTCGATCATTTTGACTTTATTTGAAAGATTATGTTGCCGTTTTTAAAAAACATAAAAAGACCGTTTCCTTTTCGACAAACAAACATGTTTTTAGTAAAACTTGCAGAATTAGTACTAATATTTTACAAGCTTTTTTTAGGCAGGTAGCAATAAAAATTCTCGTAATTGCCAAATACATATATTAAAGTCTAATTCAACTGCACGTCTTGCCGGGCCAGCTCGAGCAACATGGGGTCGTCGAAGAACTTGTTGATGGACACGTCCTCGCTGAGCCCCTTCCGGCGCCGCGTCTTGATCATGAACTCGCGCGCCAGGTGCGTGGCTGGCTGCGGCTCCAGAGGCCTGATAACAACATTATTACAAGCTTTTATTTAGTTTCACTTGTCCCGGTGTTTGTCTGTAATCTTGCAAGTTTTTGTTTCACTTCCCGGTTACAGATTGAGGTGAGATTTTGTATATCGAATTACAATACAATATGGAATTGTCGCGCCCCGTGGTCCAGTGTTTAAGGTGTTTGCCTGTTGACCCAGGGGTCGTGGGTTCGATTCCCACTGGAAGCATACTTTGTTCAGTTGTTTCCAGTTTGGTTAGGACATTGCAGGCTTGAATCACCTGATTGTCTGATAATAAAGATGAATCCATGCTTCGGAAGGCACGTTAAGCCGGTGGTCCCGGCAGCCATCTGGTAGTCGTTAAAGGAACCACGTCAGAGGCCACGAGGCGGTTCCGAAGAACTCTGACACTAGGGTGTGCATGGTCGATTGTCCGTGACACCTACTCGAAATGATGATGATGTCGCGCTGGTCTAATGGTGGTACGAAGGTGGCCATAGGAACTCTTAAACTAAACAAGGTACACCAATAAGATTCGGGCTCATTTGTGTGTGGCTTCATTTGTGACAAAAGCTTGTCACGAAAATAAATTTTTTGCATAAAACTTGTTTATGAGAATTATTGTAATAATTAATCTTATGTACAGGACGGTTGGTAGATGGTAGCAAATGTGCTTATTAGTTTTAAAGTTATTTTTATTGTATGATAAATTTCGTCAAACATTTTCAAAAACATCTCGCGTACTGTTGGATATAGGATGCACAATTATGGCCTTTAAAATAAAGCTTATGGCCTCCCCTAACCGCCATTTCAGTCTGCTACGATCTACCAAACAACTATGTAGTATATAAACTAGGTTTTGCCTCCTGGCCTGGCCCAGCAAGTGCTGCTGGTATTTGAACCCGGAACCCTTCGGCTATGAGGCACATTACTAACCTGATAACGATGCTCTTATCCAGCGGATCTCCAGGCACGATCTGCCAGTGGTGGAACACTTGCAGACAGAAGGCCTGGCCTTGCGTGTGCGTGCGCAGGTCAGTCTCGAACCCGAACGAGTCGATGCACGGCACGAACGCCTTGATCGTGTACAGCGGGGAGCCAGCCACGGGCGCGTCTTGTGTCACGTGACCTGACACAATAAATCAATGTAGTGTTGTAACAGGGCGCGGATGTGCAGTTTTCTTTTTTTTTTTAAATTTATTTATCCGTAAATCACATACAGGTTTTTATAATATCATTAATATATATAAATCTCGTGTCACAATGTTTGTCCTCAATGGACTCCTAAACCACTTAACCGATTATAATAAAATTCGCACACCATGTGCAGTTCGATCCAACTTGAGAGATAGGATAGTTTAAATCTCAAATTATAGTCGCAATTTTTTTTAGCCACAGCAACGCGTGGCCGGGTCTGCTAGTTTCATTATAAAAACCTGTATGTGTCTTTTTTTATAATGAAATTATAAAAACCTGTATGTGACTACTGTATTTTGACTAGCTCCGTGGCGCAGCGGTCAACACGCCAGCCTGCGACACGGAGTGACCGGGTTCGATCCCGGCCAGGTCAAGATGGAAAATGATCTTTTTCAGATTGGCCTGGGTCTTCGATGTGTATCTATATATGTATTTGTTATAAAATATAGTATCGTTGAGTTAGTATTCCATAACACAAGTCTCGAACTTACTTTGGGGCTAGCTCAATCTGGGTGATTAGTCCGTACATATTTATTTATTTATTTTTATTTATTATTGCCAAACTGTAAAACAGTTTGTTGGAGAAGACAATGCACTCACTTTTAACTCTAACCTTAATTAACTTATCTAATTATATCAATAGCAAAGTATTTAATATGCAGACATACAGATTGATCTGATCTGATCTGATCTGATGATTCTGAAGGCTCACATCCGCGGATGTAAATGCGAATATCTCTGTCTGTCGAAAAAGTGTCACATTCCGTGTGCAAGCAAGAGGCACGATCGGCCTAAGCGTTCGGCTTGTGACGCATCTATCTCTCTTCCACCGTTATCACGTAAAATTTTCGTCCGATTACAGACAGCCAAATTTATGCGTATTTTTTCGAACCTAGCTGTGTGGTTTCCGGCAGAGTAGAATACCACTCCTAGTCTTCCCATGGAGGTCGTCGGCGACTTAGGAAATACAAGCTAAACAAAGCTCATAAACATTAATGAGACCTCTCCAACCCGTCTGGCAAGCGAGGAGAGCCACGCTACCGGCAAAATGAATTGCTAGTAGCATGAATGGGCCGGCTCGTCCGGGGAAGTACCACACTCCCACAGAAAATCGACGTCTGAGTAGAAGCTTTACCGCGTCTATGCTTCGTTCGGTGAGTGAGAGAGCCGGAGGCCCATCCTTCCCCCTCCCCTACCCATTTCCTTGAAAGGCCGACAACGCTCCTGTCACACCCTGGTGTTGCAGTTATCCATGAGCAGCGGTGATCACTTACCATCAGGAGACCCGCTTGCTTGTTTGCCGTCGTATAACATAAAAAAGAGAGTCTTGGCCAAATCCTCTGTCTGATCTGGCCAGGTTTGGTATATCTGGTAGTACAGAAAGGGTCGTGCTCCTACAGTGGACACTAAATAGACCTGATGATGATGATGATGAGGCGAATGAAACTGAATTAAATGCGGGTTTTGTTCAATAGTGTTATTACGAGAGTCTTTGTAGAGATAACGTTTCATCCAAGCGTGTTACTCCATTTTTACGGCTGCTTGCCTGACACCAATCAGTCTTGGGTTATCTTTCGTTCAGAATACTCACCTCTCCTCTTGGCGAGCACCGTATAGACCGCAGACACGCAGTCAGCTGGCGCTTGCACCTCCACGAACAGATAGGGCTCCATGAGACGAGGCGTGGCCATCAGGAACGCCGAGTACGCCACCTATACAGTTGGGAGTTAGATAGCCACGCTAGCGGAAAAATTATATATATATATATATACGGACAAATCACACAGATTGAGCTAGCCCCAAAGTAAGTTCGAGACTTGTGTTATGGGATACTAACTCAACGATACTATATTTTATAACAAATACATATATAGATACACATCCAAGACCCAGGCCAATCTGAAAAAGATCATTTTCCATCTTGACCTGGCCGGGGATCGAACCCGGTCACTCCGTGTCGCAGGCTGGCGTGTTGACCGCTGTGCCACGGAGCTAGTCAAATTCTTTGCTAGTAGCATGAATGGGCCGGCTCGTCCGGGGAAGTACCACACTATCACAAAAAATCGACGTTTGAGTAGAAGCTTTACCGCTTCTATGCTTCGTTCAGTGAGTGAGGGAGCCAGACAACGGCAACCCCAAGGTGTGACAGAGCCACGCTTCTGTCACACCCTGGTGTTGCTGTTGTCCATGGGTAGCGCTGATCGCTTACCATCAGGTGACCCCGGGCGCGGTCCCTATTGGGATAGATAACCGCAAGTGGCATAAAAATATCTCCGTGCGTCGGAAAGCACGTAAAGCCGGTGGTCCCGGCTGTCATCATTCAAGACAGTCGTTAAGCTATGTCGTATGCCTTTAGGCAGCTTGAAAAAGCAGACATCAGTGTTGGCCATTTACACTCACAAAATACAAATAAACAACTAATGAAAATTGATTACAACACTATCTTATACATATCGGTTTCAGTGGGGTCCACACTGGTACATTTTATATACAGGGTGCAATTGAATTCATTAGCAAACGTTTATGGAGTGACTCAGATCACGAAACTGAACAACTTTCATTATGGGACCAACTTCGACATCGTGAAAAAAATGATCTGCTCTTTCATACAAAAGCAGGGCTTGTTACCGGTACCAAATTCCCATTATAAGTACCGGTAAGTACCGGTATTACTATTCTGTTAAAATTTTAACGGTAATATGAGGTACCGGTAATCTAGTATTTAACGGTAATAATATTGTTAACAGTTAACGGTAATTTTACCGCTACTTGTTACCGGTACCAAATTCACATTATAAGTACCGGTAAGTACCGGTACCTCTATTCTGTCAAATTGTAACGGTATTAAAATTGCGTTAATTTTACCGGTACCTACGCATTGTTGCCGTCTACCGCATGGGACTCGCTCGACTGTAAAAGTGCCGCCCTATTGTGGGCCCCCGCCTCACGCCGCACATGCACAACACGGCAACGACACACATTAACGAAATGATAATTCTCAATACGAGTACCGGTACTAAGTACCGGTACTGTTTACCGGTATTTGGTACAGGTACTTCTTTCAATTACCGGTACCGTCGTTTTATTGAGGTACCGGTACCAATCCAATTACCGGTACCGTTGTATTATAGAGGTACCGGTACTTGATTTTTACCGTTACCAAATGTACCGGTACCAAACCAATTACCGGTACTGTCGTTTCATAGAGGTACCGGTAATGGATTTTTACCGGTATTCCAACCCCTGTACAAAAGTGGTATCTACTTGGCCAAAATCTATGGAACAGCTGATTCTTTTTTGCAATTTCAGAGTTGGTCCCGTAATGAAAGTTGTTCAGATTCATAGTCTAAGTCACGTCTTGACCCCTTGAGGGCCAAGGTCTAAAATAAATAATCATAATAAAACACTCACTCTTCTCGCAGTAGGTATGATCTGACCGCCTCCTCTATGCAGAGGCTCCTGTGCTATTACTGCGTCAAGAATCTTGAATTTCACATTTCGTATCGGCTCCTCACATAAAGGACCTTCTCGGGTGCCCCACTGGAAACCTGAAAAAAAATGGTATTGTAGTAACGTGATTGATAACTATAATAGTCAATTTAAAAAGAATTTCCACAATCAGTTGACCGCAAGTTTTCGTATCGTTAACTTTGAATGATAGTTACAGTAAAAATGACCAGTCAAGTGTCAGTATTGGGATTCTATAGTCAATAAATTATAAATTATCTCCGAAGAATTTGGCATTTTAATCAAATTACATACATACTCCACCCCCTTGTCAGTAAAAGTAAGAGAAACTCTTCTCCCTTCCCCCAAGCTTACGTAAACCAATCATCATGAAATTTTGTTTCACGCCGTAACTACTAAACCAATCATCATGAAATTTTGCATACATGTTCTTTGTAGTACGAAGAAGGACATAGGCTACCTTTCATCTCGGAAAAATGTAGTGTTCCCAAGGGAACGACGTGGACGCGAGCGCAGCTGCGTGCGAGAGCTAGTAACCTCATATATCTTTCATCAACAATATAACATACCTTTACTTGGGCAGTCGTTTTGAAATACATAAACTTCACCTTCTTCTATATCAAGTCGTAAATTGGCTATATATATATACATTTTAAATAAGTTTTGACCAGTGTTTTGCTACCATGATTGCCCGTTCGTTTGCCTCATTCAGATCCCACTGGGAGCAAGAAGCTGGATGTAGTGTATGTAAGTATATTGTTGTTTGTCTCGAGCGCATACGTCACAAGTGCCGGCCGGAAGAGGGGGCAGTCTGTGCCCGACCGTTGGACTGGTGACACGTGGTGGTGCGTAGGCGAGCCAACTTAAATCGGCGGATATTACACTGGACTTTCTGGACACCAAGAGGTGATCCATAGATTGAGTAGCACCGCAGTCGCACTCACCTTGAACAATACTGTCTTTGACGGAGGCCAACAAATGTTTGTCCACTTCTGAAGGCAGCGTGTCGTCAACCAATATGTTAGGCCCGGTGGTGTCGGGCCCAAATGCCCAAATCGAACGCGCCGCCAGCAAATCCCAGTCGTATCTAAAAAAAAAATCATCTCATCTATCAAAAAACAAAGAACCATTGCCCGTATACAGGGTCAAATACGTTTTTATTCCCAAGGGACTATAGGCTTTTTTAAACCATAATTTTTTTTCTTTTTGTCCTTTGGGAATGAAATCGCAAATATTGCATGTGTTTTTTGCAGTTATACCGATATACTCAAATAAAAAAAAATATATGGTGAAAATATTCCACGCGTGTGGGGTTTGAACACTTTGAACCAGCGGCCTTAGGTAGAGACCTAAGAGCACAGGTAAAATCAAATGGCTGGCTTAAGGACTAGGTCGTACAGTACGACCTATGCTCTGCCATTTGGGCTACCGCGCGTGCAAACGTCAGCGAAGAAAATCTTTGTTGGTGACTACATAAACAATGTGATGATAGTACAATAACGTTTAATGCTGCTTGTATGTGGCGTACATGAAATTTTTTTTTTTTACGGACAAATCGCACATATTGAGCTAGCCCCAAAGTAAGTTCGAGACTTGTGTTATGGGATACTAACTCAACGATACTATATTTTATAACAAATACATATATAGATAAACATCCAAGACCCAGGCCAATCTGAAAAAGATCATTTTCCATCTTGACCTGGCCGGGAATCGAACCCGGTCACTCCGTGTCGCAGGCTGGCGTGTTGACCGCTGCGCCACGGAGCTAGTCAAATGTATGAATAGTTTTTCTAAACGTCTTAAGCGCCATCGTCCATAAGGTATCTTTTCCCGTGAAGCGACACACATCATAAGAAGGATTGCTAAGTACTCACTTAGTCTGGAAGAACTCTCCCAGTCGCTTCCTATCCCACGTCACACAAACCGCTCCAGCCTCGATATCTTCTGCTAGTCCCCTCTCTAAAGGCTCGGCGATCATGGTCAGCTTGTTTCTCTTGTTCGGCGTCTCCGCGAAACACTTGAGTGAAGATGTCTCCACGACTGTCTCGCAGAATGATACCACTGGGTCCGCCACTGAGGGAAGTAAAAGTTAAAATATAAAATAGTCGCATATTTATTAGCATTTATTTTTATTTTTTTCTTTTTGTGCTGATCTGGGCACAAAATCAGATTCTAGCAAATGCTTTTTTAGGGTTCCATAGCCAAAGGGTAAAAACGGGGCCCTATTAATTTCGCTCCGCTGTCCGTCTGTCTGTCTATTCGTCTGTCACCAGGCTGTATCTCATGAACCGTGATAGTTAGACAGTTGAAATTTTCACAGATGATGTATTTCTGTTGCCGCTTGAACAACAAATACTAAAAAATAGAATAAAATAAATATTTAAGGGGCTCCAGTACAACAAACGTGATTTTTTTGCTTGTTTTGGCTCGATATTGATAACGGCTACAAGTAGACTCTTGAAATATTCACAGAATATTTAGTTTATATTTACTTTAAAAATAAAATTATAATTCAAAGGGGGCTGCCATACAGCAGACATGATTTTTTTGCCGTTTTCTATAGATAACGGTACGGAACCCTTCGTGCGCGAGTCCGACTCGCACTTGGCCGGTTTTTTTATTACTCCCAGACCAGCTTGGAAGCTATTTAAAGGAGTCAGATATCGATAAAAATAAAAAAAAGTACAAAGTGATAGAAATCCATTTGAGACTAACCTTTGATGTCGATCTCCGAGTACATGTCCCTGAGGTCGTGCATGACACAGTCCAGGTAGAGCTCCCCGGTGCCCAGGATAACGTGCTCCCCGCTCTCCTCCACGCGGGTCGACAGGAGCGGGTATGACTTGTTCACCTGACATCGTACAAACAGTCATATTACGGAGTGGAAAGGTAAGAATCACCATCTCGTAAAAAGGGTCGGCCGATACACATTGAAAAGATTCTTTAGATATTTTTTTCTTAACCATACAGTAATATCTTATGTATTTTCAGTCTTTGATCACACTTAAAAAAAACTACAGATGGGCAAAGCACCGAGTAACCCGGTGCTTTAGTAATAACCCGATAAACACTCGTAAACATTCTTAAATATAGAAGTTCCTCCTGATTCCAGACTGATTGTAGTTAATAATATATAGTAATAGAAAATATATGAAATTGTGATATTTATAATTATGTAATATTAATTTTAATTTAATCTGAATATTATTGTAATTTGACCTTAAACTGTAAATTTGATGTGTAAATTCAATTTACTAATAAATTATTATGATTATTAAACTGTCTGGACCGAGTTTCTTTCGGCGTATTCTTCTCACCAGTGGTCGTTCCGAAAGCTAGTATTTTTTTTTTATAAATTAAACAAAATATAACAAATACAAATATGACGTTCAAAAAGAGAAATAATTATCCAATTTTGAATAAAAAATCTTAAACTTTGACTTAAACACCAAAAAGAAATAAACCTGACTCGCACTTGGCCAATTTTATTTCATCATCTCGTATATCTATAGATAGAGACCAAGTGGTCCTCTTTTATGTCGAAGACCACACGGCATGATGTTCATAACTTACTTTTCGTAATCCATCCAACATCTTTGGCAGCTCTGAAGGGTTCACAGGCTCCACTGCAATTTTCACAACGGCCTGTGTGTTGAATCTAAGAAAACGTAACAGATTAAAATATATCTATCACAAGTATAAATAAATAAATAAAAAATAAATAAATATATACGAACAAATCACACAGATTGAGCTAGCCCCAAGGTAAGTTCGAGACTTGTGTTATGGGATACTAACTCAACGATACTATATTCTATAACTAATAGATATATAGATACACATCCAAGACCCAGGCCAATCTGAAAAAGATCATTTTCCATGTTGACCTGGCCGGGGATCGAACCCGGGCACTCCGTGTCGCAGGCTGGCGTGTTAACCACTGCGCCACGGAGCTGTCAAGTCAAGTAGTCGATTGTCGTATCCAAGTATCTATTTGATAAAACAAAATCAAAACAGTCGAAGTGGTTTGAAGATTTGAAAAAAAATATAACGTTATTAATATAGATTTGATTTCACACCTACATCCTTTATTAGAGTTTTGGAGCGCAGAGTTTCTAATACGATCTATACGGCGTACGCCAAGTATACTGCGCTCCATTTCTCTTGCCGAAAACGTGGCAGACTTAAAAGGAGATGGCGCGAACTTGGATGCATATATAAGTGATTGGCAAATTATTGGCCGTTATAGGGATGACTGGAAAGAAAAAGGAGAGGCGTTTGCCCAGCAGTGGGCCACTGAAATAGGCTAAGTGTCCAGAACGATCAAAATTTCACCATGTATAGACCGTAGTCCCAACGCGATTTTCTGATCTATAAGATAGTGTTTGGGGACTGTAATATATCGCCGTGTGGTATCCGGCAGAGTAGAATAGGACCACTCCAAGTCTTCCCGTGGATGTCGTAGAAGGCGACTTAGGAAATACAAGCTAAACAAAGCTTATAAACATCTAAACACCTCTCCAACCCGTCTGGCCAGCGTGGAGAGTGTAGGCCAAGTCCTCTGACTGCTCTGGCCAAGTATGGCTCTAGTAGTACAGAGAGGGTCGTGCTCCTGCAGTGGAGACTAAAAAGACCTGATGATAATGATGATTACTGTAATATATGGATGGGGACTTCATAAATATACAATTTCTTAGATCGGAGTTATGGAAGTTTGAAAATTACAAAAGTTGTTAAAAAGAATTGTAGTTGTGATTGTGGTAAAAATTCTTAAGATCGGCAATATTGTTCTGAGCAGGTCGGATCGATTTCTATGATGATTTTAGAAAGCACTTAACCACTGGATCCTGGCTGACTGCCACATATAAAACTTAATATCTTATGAAAGCTTCGTAAGAACCTTTTGTGAAAAACTCATATTTCGTCCATTAACAAGATTTTTAAAGTATTTTGCAAAAATGTTGTAAAAAATATTTTTGTTTTGTCAGCATAGTTTTTCAGATATTCGTTTATATAAATATTTAAATAGTTTATTTCACGAGATTTTGTCAGTTTATGGAGAAAAATAGTTCTTAAGCAAAGCTCATAAACCGACTTTACAGACAAACCATGTTTTTTTTATTTATTCAAAAATTATTAACAACGGATGTAGGAAAACAAAATAGTAGATTGTTGCACCAAGCAGAAAGTAATTTATTATTGCAACGATTGCTTATTTGGACCCCGAGCGGCAGCGAGGGCTCTAAAAAGCTCGAGTGCAATATAAATTACATAATGCGAGGTGCATAATCTGCTTTTCTTTCAACCACTACAAGAAAGGTATGTAAAAATAAAACTGAAGAGAAATTTGTTGTTTACAAGCCCGCCTTTTTCTTTCCTTTATGGCCAGTATTTTTTAGGCCTATACACACGTCACTTCACACGCTAACTGTATCACTCTATACGGTCATCAGGTTGGCCAACCTTTTTTGGGACATGGGACAACTAAGGTCCAGCGATTAAAAAAAAAAACTAAAGAGTGCAATAAAGGATTTCCATACATTTTTTCTGCTCTAGAGCAGCAAAGTTCCGCTTTGTGCTGTATGTAGTACAGTTATGACAGAATTTCAGCGTAGTTGGAAGCAAAGATGTTTGTTCTAGAAACAAACCTGAGCGGGCGGAAGGTGTGCAGTTCCTCGGTCTCGTCGGCCGCCACCACGTTGCAAGTATTAAGTAATTGCACTCGTGCTTTTAAGAGCCCTCGCTGGCGCTCGGGCTCCAACTAAGCACTCAGTGTATAATAAATTACTTTCTGCTTGGTGCAACAATCTACTATTGTTCTAGAAACAAACCTGAGCGGGCGGAAGGTGTGCAGTTCCTCGGTCTCGTCGGCCGCCACCACGTTGCAAGTATTAAGTAATTGCACTCGTGCTTTTAAGAGCCCTCGCTGGCGCTCGGGCTCCAACTAAGCACTCAGTGTATAATAAATTACTTTCTGCTTGGTGCAACAATCTACTATTGTTCTAGAAACAAACCTGAGCGGGCGGAAGGTGTGCAGTTCCTCGGTCTCGTCGGCCGCCACCACGTTGCAAGTATTAAGTAATTGCACTCGTGCTTTTAAGAGCCCTCGCTGGCGCTCGGGCTCCAACTAAGCATTCAGTGTATAATAAATTACTTTCTGCTTGGTGCAACAATCTACTATTGTTCTAGAAACAAACCTGAGCGGGCGGAAGGTGTGCAGTTCCTCGGTCTCGTCGGCCGCCACCACGTTGCAAGTATTAAGTAATTGCACTCGTGCTTTTAAGAGCCCTCGCTGGCGCTCGGGCTCCAACTAAGCACTCAGTGTATAATAAATTACTTTCTGCTTGGTGCAACAATCTACTATTGTTCTAAAAACAAACCTGAGCGGGCGGAAGGTGTGCAGTTCCTCGGTCTCGTCGGCCGCCACCACGTTGCAAGTATTAAGTAATTGCACTCGTGCTTTTAAGAGCCCTCGCTGGCGCTCGGGCTCCAACTAAGCATTCAGTGTATAATAAATTACTTTCTGCTTGGTGCAACAATCTACTATTGTTCTAGAAACAAACCTGAGCGGGCGGAAGGTGTGCAGTTCCTCGGTCTCGTCGGCCGCCACCACGTTGCAAGTATTAAGTAATTGCACTCGTGCTTTTAAGAGCCCTCGCTGGCGCTCGGGCTCCAACTAAGCACTCAGTGTATAATAAATTACTTTCTGCTTGGTGCAACAATCTACTATTGTTCTAGAAACAAACCTGAGCGGGCGGAAGGTGTGCAGTTCCTCGGTCTCGTCGGCCGCCACCACGGTGCAGGTCTTCACGATGGGTTGGTCCACGCCCTCCACCAGCGCCCAGCACCCCGCCGGCACGCGGTTCAGTTCCACCTTTAATATTACATCACCTACTATGTAACGATTATGTCAAGTAACATTATGCTAAACAGGTGTTACATGGTTAGGGTTCGGGATTTGGGGTAGAACACCAAACTCTTCAGAGGGAATTTATTCACTACGGAATCCAAACACTGACACCTGGCTGGTCTTCCAACACGTCGAATATCCAAAACGCAAAGCACTCGTAGTCCTGGTCCGTTGCAGAGATCGTAGAAATTATCACTTATCAATCGCACACAAATCACTCATATTAATATCGCTCACTAAGAACACTCGCGGTCGACTGATTAACGATCGAACGTGGGTTCCTCTCACACTCTCGTTGGACAGTCGGGGATGCTGTGCAGGACCGTGTCCTCTTCAGCGGATGCTGCCGCCGCCTGCAACTACAGGCGGGTCACATAGCTGTGGCCGTAGCGGCCACGTCGGGTGAAGTCTTGACTACTGGGGGTGCTGTGCAAGCGCCGCACTTGAAGCGGCGCCTATGTCGGCGGTCGGCGCTAAGATGGCTGCTCTGGGCGAAGGCTTGTGTTTTCCGTTGGGTGGGCGGGCATGTAAGGGCGCGATCCCTCGGAAATGAGGGTGCGTCGAAGAGTCCGCCCTGGAGTACATGGCCTTCGCCAGTCGGGAGACGAATGCGTCCAGGCCTTCCCATTTAAGGTCCCGCTGGATGACGTCGTTCCTCACGTAGCGTGGGGCCCCCGTCACTGCTCGGAGACATAGGATTTCTTGGGCCCGGAGACGACGTCGGTTCGTCTCCGAGCAGTATGCGTACCACGCAGGGGCCGCGTACGTGAGGCGGGATCGTACATATGTTTTGTAGATCCCGAGCTTCGTTCTCAGCGGGAGTCGGGAGGAGAGCACTGGGCGCAGCTTCCCCCGGGCCATCTTAGCGCTTGACACAGCCGCGTCGACATGATGCTGCATAGTGAGGCGCCTGTCGATCTTCACCCCCAGGTATGTGACGTGTGGCTGCCACGGCACTTTTTCCCCGAAGAGCGTTAGCGGCGGCGGGAGTATGCCGGCGGTCCCCGCCAGCAGAGCTTGCGTTTTTTTGGCATTGACCGACAACCTCCATTTGGAGAGCCAGTCAGGCAGGGCATCAAGGGCCATTTGGACTTTCTTGGCGGCGTGATTCGCGTTCATGGATTTGGCGAAGTACGCCGCATCGTCGGCATATAATGCCAACTCAGCCTGACCGGCTACGGGGATGTCGTCGGTGTACCACGCGTAGTAAGCTGGGGAGAGACAGCTGCCTTGAGGGACGCCTGCCCTTACCGGGCGCTCCGACGAGAGGAGCACGACAGCCATATGCTCCTTCCGGTTGGCCGCATCCGAGATCTTATGGATCACTGTTGCCACTTGAAGCGTCGTGGAGTGTTCTGGCCGAAACCCAATTAACGATCGCCACGTCCGCTCGCTTATATACTGACTTATGGGTCTCTAAAAGTTCCATATACTTCCGGTCCCGACAGTCGACAACCAAAACATTCCAGAATATTCGAGAATGTGTGTGAGCGGGATAGAATACATATGTGTGAGCAAGATGGAAGATGTATGAGCGCGACAGACGATGTTCAGAAAAGTTCTAAACTATTCTGTTTTGGGAGCTTCGCGACACAGGCTTACAATGACCTCCGCATCTTGTACAATAATGTTTTCAGAGTGATATTGGGGCTGCCACGGTACTGTAGCGCCTCGGACATGTTCGCGGAAGCCCGCACAGATTGTTTTCATACAACTATGCATAAGCGGGGCGCATATCCCTGGTGCGTAGAGTGCGAGCTAACTCCAATATCATTCTGAAGATGATAGCTGACCTACTTCCAGCACTGCTGCGATAAACATGTCTCAGTACCTAAGCCGCAACGATTGTTTTAAGTTGTAAGTATTTAATTTGCTAATAATTTGTGACATTGTAATTATTGATTTCAAATTTAATTTTTATTTTATTTTGTGACATTTTGTTAGTGCGATTTAATTTAATATTTATTTTGTGACATTTCTAACAATTGCGATATAATGGATTTTAATATTTGATATTAATTTATTTTATTTTTATTTTATTGCAGGCAAAAGCGAGGATAATTGCTGATTAAAATTAAAGTAATATTGTCGCAAAGCTCCCAGAGTGAAATGTTCTAGAACTTTCGTGAACATAGTCTGTTCTATTCTATATACATAAGAGGCCGAGAGGCGGTTCCGAAGAACTGACACCAGGGTGTGCATGGTCGATTGACCGGGTCACCTTATTGAGTTACCTTGTATCGCGCTTCGTATATCCACAGCCTGCCAACGTTCATCACCCTGGAGTCTTCTTCGTCCTGCGTGCTGTAGTTCTCACCCAAAACTCTCACCGTCTGCCCCGCGTATAGTGTACCGGACATTATTCGAGCTAGTACCTGCAAAATAACCGATAATGTTAAAGGAGATTCTTTCTGCATTTTTAGGGCCCCGTACTCAAAGGGAACCCTATTATAAATGGGACCCTATTAATATGGCTCTGCTATCCGTCTGTTACCAGGCTGTATCTCATGAACCGTGATAGTTAGACAGTTGAAATTTTCACAGAAGATGTATTTCTGTTGCCGCTATAATAACAAAAACAAAAAAACAGAATAAATATTAAGGGGGCTCCTATGCAGCAAACGTGATTTTTTTGTTTGATATTGATAACGGCAACAGGTAGAAGCTTGAAATATTTACAGAATATTAAGTTATATATTCACTTTAAAAATAAATAATTATATATATGAAACAAATATTTAAGGGGGCCTCCCATACAACAAACGTGATTTTTTTGTGTTTGTGTAACAAGTAGAAGCTTGTAATATTCACGAATCCCTTTAAAAATAAATAATTATATTAAAATAAAATTGATATTTAAAGGGGCTCCCATACAACAGCACGACATTTTTCCGTTTTTACCGTACGGAATCCTACGTGCGCGAGACCGACTTGCACTTGACCAGTTTTTTCTAATTAATGGAACCCAAAAAAAAAAAAATAACAAGTTAATTTTTTTACAACCTTTAGCAAATAATTTGTTCTACTCACCAAAAAGAACGTACAATCGTCGGTGGGGTACATCTTGGTGGTGTGTGCCACAAGTCTGCCCGACTGGTCGCAGCCGACCATGTCATCGTACAACGCGCCCTCAGCCCCTCGGTACGCGTGCTTGACCTTTCTTTCAGCGCCATCTAGCGGTGACGGCACGTGGCGCACTACCATTTCTACGAAACCACTGTTAGAAAAAAAAACTTTTTTATATACATATACCGTATAGGTAAAAACTAAAACAATCCGTTGTTGTGTCGTGGGATAGTAACTCAGTATATTTAATAATAAAAACATACACAGGGCAACCTCAAAAATATCAATTTCCATCTTGAATTTAGACATCTGACCCGGAACCCTGCAATTCATAGGCACTTGTGGTACCACTGGGTCACAGAGATCGTCAACTTGGGCGAATTATAGAATTACTCAAAAATGAACCATTTGACGAAATGACCATTTATAGAGACATGACGAGTTGACAAAAAACTTAGGCTTGACCAATTGACCAATATTAACGGCTTGACGAATTAACCATTTTGCACCGCTTGACGAATAAACCATTTTAGGAGCGGTAAAAAACGCTTGACCAGTTGACAAAATTTTCTCACTTGACACACATTTTTCACACACATCATTTTGGTGATTAACCAGACAAGAAAAAGCGCGGGAAACAGATACGTCATTCGTGAAAGGCATAAATAAAAGAAAAAAAACGCTAGACTAAAAATTGGACCAGAACCTGACATTTTCATTGGACCAGAAGCTTTTGTATCTTCACATCATAACAGAACATTTTGGACCCGCTTTAAGGACATAAGTAACTGTCTGGCAGGTTATTATTACTCACCAGAAATCTCCGAAGAATCTGCTGCATACGAGTCGTAACAACGGGCGCACGTTCAACTTGGCTTCTTGCTTGCTCAGTTTGATGCCTAGCTCGGCCAGTACCGCTGGCAGCGTGTCATCTACGTCACCCACCACCTGAAATAAAAGCAACAATTTCTGAGAATATACCGTTTTGATGGTCTGAGTCACCCCTTTAAGGGTCCCCTTAAAGGGGCGACTCAACCATCAAAATGAAGTTGTTCATTTTGATGGTCTGAGTCACCCCTTTAAGGGTAACAAAGCTGGGAACTCAAAAAAAAATCGACATTCCCATACAAACTGGCCGGGCGGCGGAACTCTTTTGTATGGAAATGACGATTTTTTTTTGAGTTCCCAGCATTGTTCGCGTACAAAAAGATGTTCATATTGATGGTCTGAGTCACCCCTTTAAGGGTCCAAAACGATAAAAATTTCACCAGTATACACGCAAAAGAAACTCACTTAGGCATGTGTGTACGTAAAATTGCTTGCGGCTATGTGTGAGTGTCTGGATGTGCGCGAGGGTAGAGAGAGGCGCGCGGGGCGAGGGACGGGCCGTCGCCGACTGCCTTGCTCAAGGGCTGTGTGTGTGTTGTGTTTGCGTCTCTTGCACGGCTCGCACCGATAGGCATGAAGTGAGTAGTATCAACCCTAGCGCTTACACGCCCCGGTTCAAGGTCACCGGTGCCAGAACTCTCACGTACAGGAGTATCACCGCTGTGACACTATAAGTTTCTGAAGTGTTGTTGTTGTTTTTTCGTGTGTGTGAGTGGTCAACACTAGTGTCAGACTTTTCAAACAGCCTTCTGAAATTGTTAAGCGACTGCCATCAATGATGATAGCTGGGACCAACGGCTTATCCTTGGCGAGCTCCGTGGCGCAGTGGTTAACACGCCCAGCCTGCGACACGAGGGCCCCGGGTTCAATCCCCGGTCAGGTCAAGATGGAAAAATGATCTTAGATGTTTATCTATATATGTATTTGTTATAAAATATAGTATCGTTGAGTTAGTATCCCTTAACGACAAGTCTCGAACTTACTTTGGGGCTAGCTCAATCTTTTGTCCGTATATATTTATTATTTATTAACCTGCCTTCCAAAGCACGGAGATGTAAATGTCGCGATGTTTTTATGCCATTTGCGGTGACCCATCCCAATGGGGACTGCGAACGGAGTTGCTTAACATGCGTGAGTGCTAAAGACGCTCACTCCCACTAGGCCATTGGACTCCTCGTATGATCAACTTAAAACCATTTACATCTTGTGCAGATGGGCCTCCGGCTCTCTCACTCGCCGAACGAAGCATAGAAGTGGTAAAGCTTCTACTCAAACGTCGATTTTCTGTGAGTGCGGTACTTCCCCGGACGAGCTGGCCCATTAATGGTACTAGCAAAAAATATTTTTTGCCGATAGCAAGGCTCTCTCTTGGCTTCCTATGTCCCCCCGTCAGGACAAAGGGCAGATACAAGTTGGCGCCATCTGGTTCTATTCGACGCAGCGTTCTTAGTTTCACTCCAGGTGTAACACAGCTTCTTTTCCTCATCTATGACAATGCGGCGCCACGTTTGTTTTGGGCGTCCTCGCTTTCGCTTGCCCTACGGATTCCAGTCCAGAGCTCTTCGGGGGATATGGTCATGAGGGCGGCGCAGGGTATGCCCGATCCAACGCCACTTTCGCCGCCGGATCTGGACGTCTATCGGTTCTTCGTGACATAGTCTCCAGATCTTCGTTGGAAATCACGGTGTCAGGCCAAAAAAAACACTTGTAGCTGTTGGGTTAGATTTTTCGTCGCTTTCCATGTTTCGTATCCGTATAGCAGTACCGGTTTGGACATTTGAGTTAAAGAAGAAGGCATCGTCTCGGGTACCCGATCGCATATTGCGAGTCTTGTTAACATTTATTTTTAGGCCAACCTCTCTGGCCTCTCTCTGCAAGCATGGCTCTACCACAGCTTAAGAGGGCACGAATGCGAAACTTGTCAATGAACATTCGTTTAGATGTCTATATCTATAACAACTACATGCCTGTTATTTATTATATATAAAACTTCAACATATTTTCTTAAAAATGTTAAACCTGAAAACACGATTAATAACAAAAGCCTCGACACTTTTATTTTGCAAACATAGCCCCTTTATTAGAGCAATGATTTTTAGTTTCCTAGCTGAGCTAGCTAGTTCTAAAATCTGGTAAAGTTTTTTTACTCATTAACCTCGTACTTTTATTTTAAATAACAATTATGTGATTTGGCGCTTACGCCCGTAATTCAAGGACACCCGCTTGTGCCTACCCACTATCTTCTTCTCATTTTTTACGCGTTACGGTCATTAGATCTATCCTGCTTTCGCGCGGGGCGCGGGCTGCGAAATGGCTTCAGCCGGGTCGCATTGGTGCGCTCTTAAACTTTGGATAGACTTACTTGCGCAAATATCTTATACAGCGGCTCCAGAATAAACTCCACGAAGCTCCTCTGTGCTGAGGAGTGCGGCTGCTTCCGCGTGAAGCGGCGCGTCTTGGCGTTGAAGTACACGTCGCCCCACAGCCACGCCGCCATGTCTGCCGCCTTCAGCGCGGCGGAGGGCTGGGATGCGGAGTACATCGCCGCGAATGACTCCAGCGTGAAGCATACGTCGTAGAGAGATGACGCGAAGCATACGTTACCTGTCAATAAATTAAAAGTAAAAAACTTAAAAAAAAAACAAGCTTTTATGTGCAGTCATATTTAAATTTGACCAGGCCCTCTACCTATATCTTGAATTTTTTTCTTAAATTAAAATGAATATCAAAATGAAAATGTATATTCAGTCTTGTATTTTTATTTTGATATTATTTTTAGTTTATGCAAAAATTCAAGATATAGGTAATCCTAACTAATATTATAAATGCGAAAGTGAGTTTGTTTGTTTGTTACGCTTTCACGCCGTATCTACTGAACCGATCAGCATGAAATATTGCATACAAGTTCTCTGGAGTACGGAGAAGGAGGGAAAAAGTACTATTCCCGAGGGATCGACATTGACGCGGGCGGAGCCGCGGGCGAAAGCTAGTAATAATATATATATATATACGGACAAATCACACAGAATGAGCTAGCCCCAAAGTAAATTCGAGACTTGTGTTATGGGATACTAACTCAACGATACTATATTTTATAACAATACATATATAGATACACATCCAAGACCCAGGCCAATCTGAATAAGATCATTTTCAATCTTGACCTGGCCGGGGATTGAACCCGGGCACTCTCGTGTCGCAGGCTGACGTGTTGACCGCCGCGCCACGGAGCTAGCCAAAGTGATATAGGTAAAGGGCCTGGTCAGATATCTCAGTATGTGACTGTTCATCACATTGTTTAAAATTATTTTTAGCGAGCCCTATAATTTGATATCCATATTGTAAGAAAAATAGCTAGTCCGCTATCTTGGGTGTTCCGCCATGTTGGATTTAGAATGACGTCACACAGCTAGCCATACATTGTCATCCAAAATAAACGAATATAAAAAATTTCAGCTCAATCGGTGGAACGGACGGCGTGAGTCCGCCGCGAGGTGACTCGCGTCGCTGCCATGCCAATTCAGTGTTGTGCAACCCAAAACCTTACTTCTCACACTATCTATTCACTCACCTAGAAGCGGTGAGAACACCGTAGCAGGCTCATCAGGGTTGTCTTGAGGCTGATTTGTTTCCAGCATTGTATTGAGTTCGTCAATGATATGCCGCAACTTGTAGTACGCATCCGCAGGGGGTAACTTCAGCTCTAGGATGAGGCGGTCGATCTTGTTGATGCAGAGGGTGAGGGGCACGCGTTCCTGTACAGCGTGTCGCAGCAGACGCTCTGTGTTCAACATGACGCCTTCTGCGGCGTCCACGAATAGCACCGCTCCTTTTGGAACAAATTATTAAAGAGACAGTTAAGCAGAAACAGGTTTAAAGACCATAATCTTTTACTCAACTCAAGGTGGTCCGCTGGCCCGGCATCGTGTGAAAGAGAGGGGGAAAGTTCTTTCTCGGTCTGCTCTAAACTAGTTTCGGGCGTAGCGCAGGGCTACTACAGTAAGTAAATAAATCTCTGAAAATGAGGATCAGGATAATTAAATGATCAAACGAACCTACCTGAAGTGAAGTTCGATCATAATTATCCTATCCTCGACGAAGAGTTTATCAAAATCCCTGAGGTTTCAGGCTTATTTTTGCATTCAGCAGATCTAAAATTACGCGAGGAACAGCGGACGAAAGCTGGTATGTAATATATTATCACTAATGTTAAAAAAGTTTATTTCAAAATATTACTTTACCATCAGAAATCCTCAAAGCAGCAGTGACTTCATCGCTAAAATTGACGTGTCCAGGTGTGTCCATGATGTTGAGCAAGTGTGATTTCCCCTTGATGTTCTTCAACAGCAGTGTGACGGGCATGGACTTAATGGAGACCCCTCGCTCCTGCTCCACAAACAATGTGTCTGTGTACCTGTATAATGACATAGACATAACAATAATAATCCGTATGGTTTCTGGTTCAAAGGATTTCCATTTATAGCCATAGCCATTCAGAGGCAATGCCGCCAGTGTCATGGTGACCTTTGAGCCTTTGAGGTACAGTCCAGGGTGGTATATTTGACTAAATTATGAAGACAATAAAATCATTATCTACAAAATAATTATTTTTAATCTGAAATTTCAATTAATTACAATGTTTCTCTTTATTATTCAGAAACGTTTCAAATCATTGCTCTTATTCCAATCAATATAATGGATTGGATGGATCTGATGGATTATCCTAGCTACCTCACTTCTTGAACTGTGGAGGATCTGGTTCAGGCGAACAATTGTGCCATAGATGTGGCCAAATTGGTCAAGACTACTGTAAAGAATAGCCAATCATTCTTTAAGTAAAATCATCAATCAGGTATCAAGAAAATAAACGTAATTTAAGTGGAGTTTGTTAAGGTATGTTGCTCTTAAACACCTACTAATAAGTTTGCAGTGAGGGTTTTCCGAAATGGTTACCACCGGATAGCAGCACTGAGTCACAGGCACATAGCACATAAACCGCTATCATTGTATCCAATATTTGACAAAGCAGCAACTACTAAGTTAATGTTGCCTAATAACACTTTAGCGGACCAGATGTCTCAGTGCTGCCACCAGTTATTTCTGAAAAGCCTTTTTAAAAATGTTAATATTACCTCATGGGTATTGTTGTGTCATTGTTGATTGTGCCTGGGTGAGTCTGACGAATTAGACAGTCCACAAACGATGTCTTGCCTTAAATAGAAAATAATTGTTTATTAGAATACAAATAAAGCTGTTCTTGTATTTAAGAGCCCGACATATGCCAGGCGGCGTGGCGGTACAAACGCGGATGGTCTAAACGCGTTGGCTACTTTGGATATTTTCGTTTTTTAGGAATATTCAAGGGTTATTCGAAAAAGAAAAACATATGATGGCTGCCTTATCTGTAATGCAATAATAATCAAAAGTTTCAAAGTTAATTTTAATGTATTTGGTGAATAATGCTATATACCGAGTAAATTAGTCGTGATTTGGAGGCAACTTTGCAATTTTTTTCTATCGAGAAAATTTTACGCAATTGTGTTTTTGAGTCATATAGTTACCAGAGTTAGTCCTGAACTTTGCTGCATTTTTATTTCAACTTGAGTATTTAATTATTATTGATATAACAGTCAATCATGCAAAGCAGTGTGAGGTAGTACGGGCCCTTAACCCATCTTTAAACGGACTGCGGGCTGGTGTTGGTTGATTTCATTTGATAGATGCCACGAAAATAGAGTCAAGTTGGGTTTCTCCAACAATACTGAATGTGACTGTGGTGCTATTCAATCTATGAGTCACCTCTTGGTGTGCCCAAAAAGCCCAATCTCTTGCTCTCAACAAGATCTGAATGAGGCAAACGAACGAGCAATTATGGTAACAATGCATTAGTCGAAACATATTTAACTAAACGCAGAGCCATTTTACGACTCAATAGAAGAAGAAGACCATCAAGCACGAGAAATGCAGACACAGTTGAGAGGTCAAAATATGAATATATATATATATATATAAATTGAATTGAAATAAATTGAATTGAATTGAATAGTGTAATACCAAAAATTTTGTGTTCTGGTACTCTCTTCAATTTATGTACAATTTGAACCCATGACAGTAACTAAGGATAGGAGTATAATAGGTAAGGCCAATTACAGAATTCATCAAAAAATATCAAAGGTAAACAATTTCCATTTACATTTCAAAATGGATAACACTTTCTTTTGCATTGATATTATATAAAAGATTAAACTTATCAAATCTAGTATTCATACATTTTCTTAGCAGTATTTACAAACTTAATTGTCCCACTGTTGGGTTTCTCCACCATATTTATGAAATATTTGGACTACACAAAGTGTACAACTTGTTATTATAACATTTTCACGTCATACCATTATGCAAGTGTCCCATCAATGTGACATTCCTCATCAAGTTGGTGTTATCCAGCATGTCCGCCAGATACTCCATATCGTATTTAGTTTCCGGAAGCTGCTGCTCCTGCACCTGGAACTTCTTGTGTTTGACAGGCTCTACCAGCGGCTTGTCTAATGCTTGAGTGTCTTCTTCTTGAACAACTGTCTCTACATCAGGTCCGTACACTTCTACTGCTTGTGGGTAATACCTAAAAGGGTTTAGTAATTAATAATCAAGTATGATTTTAATTGTAAGAGCTTTTTTAACTTCTTTACTTAACTCACAAAAGTATAAGAAGGATAGGACTGACTCTAGGATGATTAATCCAAACAAACTGTTGGTGAGGTTATGTGAAATAAAAAATAATACAACTTTTAATGCTGGTTGTTTATATTAAAAGTACATGGTTACCGTTTATCTTCATGCAGCACGACGGACATTGGCGCCACCTCGGGCTCCGCGTCGGCGTCCTCGTCTTCGTCCATAGCGTCCTCATCCACATCACGGTTTTCTTGGCCGTAAACACTCTGATCGTCATCGGAATCCGACTCCAGGTCAGGTCCGATATAGTTACCGAACTCATCGTATAAATCTCCGTCCATCTTTAAAATTCACTGAATATCAATAAAATTATCAATCGAAAAGTACAATCAAAACAATCGCTCGCGGTTCGCCGCTTGTCAAGTTTTTTTGACAGTAAACTAACCTCAAAGACTTTTTGTGCTAAATCAAAGTACAAGCTAGCCAGCAGGGCGAGATTTTTGTGCTTCATTAAATAAAAAAAATAACGTCAGTTAGTTTGACACACGGTTTGCCACTATGTGACATTGTCATTGACACTTCAAAACCATACTCTTTCAAATCTGTGTTCAAAACCCTTAAAGTACTCTATGAATGGGCATTGCGCTGCACCGCGAGTTTTAATAAATACTACAAGAAACCGATATTCTTGCACAATAGTGGGCACTATTGCTATTTTTAGAATCTGTACAATTCTCGTTAAATACAAAGCAAACAGTTTTTTTAATCAAAATGGCTCGTGGTAAAGATAAAAAGAAGTAAGTGAGGTTATGTTGTGCCGTGTTGTTTTGTGTATGTTCCTCTACTCTAAACACGATTGTATGTTTTAGGCGCAAGTTGGAGAAGAAGCAAGAAGGCGAGGATGTCCCCAAGAAAGTGCCACACACTTTGGAGTCGCTGCGAGAGAAAGATGAGACGATGCTGGCGAATGTCGAGGCAGAGGAGCAGGAAGAGGTTAGAACAGCTGATAATCAGCAAACAAAAGCCAATTTACTGTGGAACTAGCTTTCACCCGCAGATAAAATGTACCCTATGTCCTCCTTCGTACCCCAGTAACGTG
Organism: Elegia similella; assembly: GCA_947532085.1. Classification (NCBI taxonomy): domain Eukaryota; kingdom Metazoa; phylum Arthropoda; class Insecta; order Lepidoptera; family Pyralidae; genus Elegia; species Elegia similella. Next base: position 29,530,411 of record OX383927.1, on the reverse strand, counting down.
TATGCAAAATTTCATGATTATCGCTACGGGTCCAAGCTGCAGTTGTCTCTGTTGCACTCTGCGGGGGTTCAAAGTCAAAGATTTTTATTCAAAATTGGATATGTGTATCTCTTTTTGAACGTCATATTTTTATTTCTTATATATTTTTTAATATATGCAAAATTGAAATACTACTAGCGTTTCGGAACAACCACTGGTGAGAAGAATACGCCGGAAGAAACTCAATCCAGACTTGGTCCCTACGTGCCTGAAGGGCTCTGAATACATTGTTATCATTAAACACAATTTTTCATACTATAGATTAAATTGTTAACATTAAATAAATTTATATAAATTTCCACGCATTTTTATCAGTTCTTTAATCATCAATGCAGTAATAAGCCTTTTTTATTAACTGGTTTTTTACAATCGTTTTGAACTTAAGTAAAGGCAGACCTAATATTTCTGCAGGAATTTTATTATACAAGCGTACTCCTAGACCCATAAATGAATCCATAGTTTTCTGCAATCGCAATACTGGAGTAGCTAATTTTTTTTTTTTTTACTAAATATTGAATTAGGCATTTGTCTCCCATCTCACCTTAATTTATTTTTATTTCTCTTGTTTTGGTCATGGATATCACTATTTTTCTTATATAAATCAAGATTATAGCGCACAAACATAATATTCACAAATATGTACTGAGAAGGTAAAGTTAAAGTATTTATATCTTTAAACAATTCTTTAAGAGATTCTCTAGCACCAAGTTTATATATAGATATATATATATATATATATAGTTCTCTGGGCACACAGCGCAACAGCAATAAATTTTACAAATTACTATATTTTTATTCTCTCGAGTGTTTCCTCTTAAGTTGCTTAGCATTTTTAAATATTACGTTACAGGCGCAAAAGGACATGGAATTGGATGAGCTGTCTTCATATTATGAGAATTCATATGAGCCTAAAGTCTTGATAACATTTTCTGATAACCCCCACAACAAGACAAGGATATTTGGCAAGGAACTCACAAGGATCATACCTAATTCTATATCTAGGTATAGACAGAGGTAAGAATCCTAAAATCCTTATATTAAACTTAACTTACTCTAGGCTAGCTCCGTGGCGCAGCGGTCAACACGCTAGCCTGCGACACGAGAGTGCGCGGGTTCGATCCCCAGCCAGGTCAAGATGGAAAATGATCTTTTCCAGATTGGCCTGGTCTTGGATGTTTATCTATATATGTAACTGTTGTAAAATATAGTATCGTTGAGTTAGTATCCCATAACACAAGTCTCGAACTTACTTTGGGGCTAGCTCAATCTGTGTAATTTGTCCATATATATTTATTTATTTTATTTATATTTAACTATAATATTATAAATACGAAGAAGTTTATTTGTTATCCTTACATGTCCTAACTACTGCACTGAACATCATGAAATATACGTCTACATGCTTTCGCACAGGCTACCATTCATCTTGGAAAACTAGGAAACCGTTCCCAAGTGTCTGCTTTAACAAACAATTAAATTAAGGTGATTAAAGGGTATTGAAAATTCACCCCCTAAACAGTTGTACAGGGGCAGTAAGTTAGTAGGAAATTTTATTATTTGACAGATTATTTATTTGTAAGTCAGTATTTATCATCTAGAAAGTTTCTAGTAAATATTAAATTTACTTTAAACTTGATTTGGGGTTTTGTAAATTCAGCCCTTAAAGTAGTCAAATAGGGGATGGAAGATAGTATGGAAATTTTATTAGAACTGATATGAATGTTGCTTTGCTCTTTTTATTATTATATTATTCTATTATTATCTTGAGTAGGTACTTACATTAATTCATCATATCAGCCGCAAGAAGTCCACTGCTGGAAAAAGGCCTCCCCAAGAATAGCACATATCGCCAATTTCACAGGTAAAGACCCATTACTTAGCTCATACTCTTACTTGTTCCAGATCATCAGTAAAAAGAATAGTCCAATCAGCAATTCGTGAGGATGTCACAGACGTGATCATAGTCAATGAGAACCAGAAGCAGCCAAATGGTTTCCTACTCATACACTTACCAAACGGACCGACAGCGCACTTCCGCCTTTCCAGTTGTAAGATCACACCAGAGCTGAGAAAGGACTGGAAGGAAATAACTACTCATAGGCCAGAGGTGAATATACATTTTAAGACTTTATTTAAGAACACTACTTTTATATTGATTCGTTTTACCATAAGATAATCCACTAAATTTAAAGCATCTTTTGTGATGAAGCCATTACCATAAAAGCTCTCATACCTCCCGAACAAAGCCTGATTGACGTCACGGATTTATAGGCATTCCGGAAACAATACATTTTTAATACATTTAAAATATGTAATAATAATTCAGCAGTTCAGATCTCCCGCCCTAGGATTTAGCCTACTCAGCCTGCTGGTAAATCCACCACTGTCACTGGCGTTTAGGCAAAGAGCTCCTCAGCTCTTGTCTTTTTGAAATTGTTTTATTAGCCATAGGTAGTAGTAACTGATCGTGTCAGTTTATGAAAACTATTATAGAAGGCAAAAGAGAGGGGGAGGAAAGCCCAGGCACAGTTATTTTAAACAGATAAAGGAAAAAGTGGAAAGGGTTTCGTACCAGGATGTAAAAAGACTGGCAGAGAATAGACCAAGATGGTGGGAGCTCCACCGACAAGAGCGTTGCTCCTCAATTTTGATGATGAGCCATAGGCAGTATGTTCAACACAGGACCGAAAAGGATAGTGGAAACGAACAGAGGCCTATGCTCAGCAGTGGAAGATGGACTGAGATGATAATCATGATGAGACAAGTATGTGTAGTGACATTATTTGATTGCCAATACAGGTGACATTTACTTTGAGACAATTTACTTTGCGTGCTTCCGCCACCAGTTCATGCAAACTATTGCTTGCCAGCGCCCACCCACTATTGTTAGTCCCTTCATACCCGCCACCAATAGTTGATGCATGCAACCCTGGTCGATACTGCTGCATCCGTTGAGGCTGCAGCAATGTCGGCCGTCGTGCTCGCGACACGTGTTTCGCCTCTACACGAGGCATCTTCAGGCAGTGAAACCTAGATGTTGATCGTTCGAATGACATTCGTTGCTTGTCATTCGAACGATCAACATCTAGGTTTCACTGCCTGAAGATGCCTCGTGTAGAGGTAGGGTGGGCGCTGGCCAGCAATAATTTGCATGAACTAACTGGTGGCGGAAGCACGCAAAGTAAATTGTCTCAAAGTAAATGTAGCTTTGACTTCCGCAAAGTAACACCTGAATCTATTAACCAATACAGGTGATCCTGAACAACTTCAGCACGCGGCTCGGCCTGACAGTTGGCCGCATGCTCGGAGCTCTGTTCCACTACGAGCCGCAGTTCCGCGGCCGCCGCGCCGTCACCTTCCATAATCAGCGGGACTACATATTCTTCAGGCACCACAGGTAGTCTTTATTTTATACTAGCTGTTGCCCGCGACTTCGTCCGCGGCAATTTCTGTTATTATGATTAATTAGGTTTTTTCTTAGTATAGATGAATACTTTTCCCCCGTTTACAAAACATTTTTTATTGATGCTTCGCTCCTGTTGGTCGCAGCGTGATGTTTTATAGCTTAAAGCCTTCCTCAATAAATGGACTATCCAACACAAAAATAATTTTTCAATTTGAACCAGTAGTTCCTGAGATTAGCGCGTTCAAACAAACAAACTCTTCAGCTTTATAATATTAGTATAGATTATACTAGAATACTAGCTATTGCCAACGGCTCCGTATGTTATGTCGATCCTTCGGGAACAGTAGAATTTCTCGGAATAAAAGGTATCCTAGTCCTTCCCTGGGCCTCAAACTACCTCCATATCAAATTTCATCCAAATTGGTTCAATGGTTGAAGCGTGAAAAGAAGATAGACTGACAGAGAAGATTTGTGTCTTTTTACAGTAACAATGCAACAAATTAAGTAATAAAATATGGAGAAAAAATTCCATTGGGTTTGAACCAGCGACCTTAAGTCTCTGTACGACCTACGCTCTGCTATTTGAGCTACCGCGCTTCAAACCTCGGCGTCAAAAATCTCCACCATATCCCATTCCCCCATATATGCATTAAGGCTTGCGTCACCTAACCTAACACAACTACTTTTACAAGTGAGGTATTTGATTCAAATTTAATAAGATAGGTATATAAGTGTTTTTTGCATTCACAATGCTATTCTGATATTCTCTTATTTAATGAAGAAATAAAAAAAATATTTCTTAATAAGAGTACGTCTTTAACCTTCCTTTCTTTTCTTTGCGAGCTCCGTCGCGCAATGGTTAACGCGCCACGAGGGTTCCCGGGTTCGAATCCCAGTCAGGTCAAGATGGAAAACGATATTTTTCAGATTGTCCTGGATCTTGGATTATATCATTAAAACTAACGTGAGATACAGACATTATGTACTAAAAACCGGTCACTCACGTGCTATTTTGTCGGGATTGCCGACTATAGTTTCGGACTCGTCAGGAGCCCATTTTCAAGGCGAGTGCGAGACGCGCGGCGGAGGGTCCCGAACTAACTGCTCTCGACGCACTGCTCGTGCGGCGGCTCGTGCCGCCCTTTTGGAGGGGAGAGCCAGGTCAATCGCAGGACCCTGATGATGAATAGTCACGGAGGTAGTGGATCCCATATCTTCCTCGTCGGTGTCTGGTGACGGTACGTGTGTGTGGAAAGAGCTAATCGTATCGGCCTCTACTGACTCTGTGTGCTTTAAGTTACGAGTATCATTCCCTTGAAGAATCGGTTTCCAGGTTGCGGGTAGAGTCCAACCTACATCCCGATTGAAATTTGGACGTCGACTTATTTCTATGGCCTCTTATTTTTCGGGGAACGAATGCCTTTTCTCTAGATAGGACTCTGGCCTTGTCAAACCGGATATAATGGGTGACGTTCTTCCAAAGTATTTTCGGCGATGGCCGACCCCTTCCTGATCAAATTCTTCAAGCTTCTGATGTGCTCCTTCAGCCTGGTGGATACATTGCGGCCAGTTTCACCAACGTATCTCTTCCCACCGTCACAAGGAACTTCGTATACTCCCGAGACATTTAATGGGTCTCTATCCTTCGGAGAGCGAACCAACTGCCTTTTTTGTGTAAGAGGCCGGAAAATGGTCTTAATGCAATATCTACGGCGTACTAATTGTCCGATTTTGTCCGTAACCCCTTTCACAAATGGCAGGTATAATAATGCTCTATCCGCTGATGGTATGTGCATGGCTTCATTTGCGGTTATTCTCTAACTTTGCCTCCAACCATAACCATTTGCTTCTAAAACGTGCCTCACGTGAGCTAGCTCTGACCCTAGAAACCGAGGGTCACATAGTCTCAGCGCTCTGTTAATGAGAGAACGTGGTACCGACGCTAAGTGGGCTGGGTGGTGGTGCGAATCTGCTCTTAGGTAGCGATCTGTATGCGTCGGTTTCTGATATACAGTATGTGTTAACACTCCATTTGGTTCTCTCATCACTAAGACATCTAGAAAAGCTAGAACGCCATCTTTTTCTTGCTCCGTGGTGAACCTTATTCTTGGATGGATAGAATTAAGGTGCTCCAGAAATGGCGTTAAATGGTTTTGATTGAGAATTGCGAAGACATCATCTACGTACCTCCACCAATGTCTCGGTCTATCCTTCGCAGTGCTAAGTGCTCTCTCCTTAAACCATTCCATAAATATATTTGCCACCACTGGCGCTATAGGTGACCCCATTGCTACTCCATCGATTTGGGTGTAATATTCGCCTTGCCACACGAAGAAGCCGCTTTTTAAACAAAATTCAATGATACGCGTGTACTCAGTAGGTATGTCAGCTGCGTTTGCTAACTTTGAAATAATCTCTATGGTGTCCTCTACCGGTACATTTGTAAACAATGAAGTCACATCGAAGCTTACCATGAATTCTTCGTCGGCTAACCGGACCCCTTGTAGCAAGTCGATGAAATGGGCCGAGTCCTTTACGTAACTTCCCGTTTTTCCTGTTAGCGGCTGTAAAATATCTGCCATAAAACGAGATGTTTTGTACGTAGGTGCATCTATTTGGCTCACAATAGGTCTCAATGGCCAGTTTTCCTTATGTACTTTAGGAAGCCCGTAGATTTTCGGCGTGGTGGGGTTTTGTGGACGTAGGCGTTTTCTCAGGTCGTGACGACGAGTCCGAAACTATAGTCGGCAATCCCGACAAAATAGCACGTGAGTGACCCGTTTTTAGTACATAATGGATCTTGGATGTTTATCTATATTAGTATCTATTATAAAATATTGTATCGTTGAGTCAGTTTACAACTAACTGTGGGGTTAGCTCAATTTGTGTGATATATTCATACATAATATCACGTAAAGACGTCCCTTACGGGGTAGACAGAGCCTAAAGTCATAAGACCGAAAGGGCACGTTTAGCTTGTTGGTGGGCGTGAAGATGGAAAATGAAATCAAAATATATAATAAGTGATATGTCACTATATATTTATTTATATTTTCTTGTACAACGAGTGGGACACAAAAATGGGCTAAAGAAGAAACAATATTTTCTTGTGCATTGTGATTTTGTTTGTTTGTAGAGTGTATGTGGCCAACACTGGTGTCTTTATTTCAGATACGAGTTCACAAAAGATGGCAAGCGCGCTAAACTGCGTGAGCTCGGGCCGCGGTTCACCCTCAAACTCATCTCCCTACAACAAGGCACCTTTGACTCCAAGCGAGGAGACTACGAGTGGATCATAGCAGGCCGCCGTCACCAGCTAGAGACTTCCAGAAGAAAGTTCTTCTTATAATTAGGCATAATAATTTTAATATAAAGTATTTTGTAACAATATCTTGCGTTTTATTCTGATGGCGTACGAATTTCGTGGCTTCCGTGGCTTTTTTTTTATTTATAACTAGCTGTTGCCCGCGACTTCGTCCGCGACAATTTCTGTTATTATGATTAATTAGTATAGATGAATATTTTTTCCCCGAGTTCGAAACATTTTTATTGATACTTCGCTCCTATTGGTCACAGCGTGATGTTTTATAGCCTAAAGCCTTCCTCAATAAATGGACTATCACTTTTCCAATTTGAACCAGTAGTTCCTGAGATTAGCGCGTTCAAACAAAGAAACAAACTCTTCAGCTTTATAATATTAGTATAGATTGACGGCAAACGAGCGGACGAGCCACCTGATGGAAAGTGGTCACCGTCGTCCATGGACATCTGCAACTCCAGAGGAGGTACTGTTGCGTTGCCGACTTTTAATGGCCTGCAAACACGCCTTTTGAAGTCATAGCACTTTTGGGTGACAATTTGATACCGTTGTTAGTAATTACCACAAACGAAGAGAAACGTTGATGTAAAAAGATTTACTGATTTGTAAAATTCTGTTTTTAATTGAAAGGGTGCTTTCAAATTCTACTATCAAAATATCGCGTTTAAAAACCCCACAGAATTCTTATTGGGACTTTGGGTCCCAATAAGAATTCTGTGGGGTTTTCTACTTTGAGACAATTTACTTTGCGTGCTTCCGCCACCAGTTAGTTCATGCAAACCAACTGGTGGCGGAAGCACGCAAAGTAAATGTAGCTTTGACTTCCGCAAAGTAACACCTGAATCTATTAACTAACCCAAAAGTTTGACAAATAAAACTTATTTTTACTCTGTTTAATTTAATATACCTACATCCTACACTTTATTAATACATTTTGTTTAACCTTTATATACAATGTGTAGCGAAATAGGGGTATCAATAGGCCTAACCTTCAACAGACGCCAGTCTCCAACAATCTTTTTTTGTAAAAATATGCATGCGTTTTGTTGTCTTTCTTGGGTAAAAATTAATACTTTTTACTTTCAAAAATACTTAAGGGGCATGATATTGTTTGTTTTTCATGATATATTGTTTCTTTTCAATGTGCCTTAAGGCATCTTACATAGCTTAATAAATAAATAAATAAAATAAATATATACGGACAAATTACACAGATTGAGCTAGCCCCAAAGTAAGTTCGAGACTTGTGTTATGGGATACTAACTCAACGATACTATATTTTATAACAAATACATATATAGATAAACATCCAAGACCCAGGCCAATCTGAAAAAGATCATTTTCCATCTTGACCTGGCCGGGATCGAACCCGGTCACTCCGTGTCGCAGGCAGGCGTGTTGACCGCTGCGCCACGGAGCTAGTCAATAGTGATAATGACTGCCATCAATGAAGATAGCCGGGACCATCGGATTAACGTGCCTTACGACGAGATATTTTGATGCCACTTGCGGTCACCCATTCCAGTGGGGACTGCCCGGGGTTGATTAACATGCGGAAGCGACCACTGGGCCGTCGAGCTCCTCATGATATTGAATACATCAAAATATGAAGAAAGTTTCGATCTCCCATACAAAATGAGCAATCAGTTGATCGACATTCTATGGCTGTTCTATGGAAAGTAATCTTTATTTCATGGTTGGTCTCCAGAAGAATGTTGTTCAATATCATGGGTTGGTCATGCCATTGTATTGTTGCCCCCTTTTTGTTACACATTGTATAGGAATAGGAAATTATCCTTACCCTAAACACATGTATGCCCAAGGAGGTAAAAAAAAAATTGAAGTGGGTCCGTTGATGCGTAGGAACATGGTGTAAAATCAATATCAACAGAGATCTCAACACTTGGAAGACAAAAATTGCACAATTTTTTTCATCTGTATTAATGGATAACAAACCATAAACTACAACAGGCCCATATTATATTCACTAAGCAATAAGTTTTCACCATAATTATTAATTTTTCATATTTCAATTTGACACTTCCATAGAAACAGCATCACTAATTCCAACACTTTCGGAGACACTCCCGCCTGTCGGCGTATCAACAGTTGTTTTTCCTATTTCGTCAGGTTTCGCGTCTGTAGACATGTAACTTTGTTCGTTACCACAGTAATCTTGGTGGGTCAACAAATGTCTCTTTACACTACCGAGATACTTAAATTCCAGACCACAAACATTACACTTATATGGTTTCTCACCGGTATGAGTTCTTAAATGACCTTGCAGATGATGGTTGACGCTAAACCGACGTTGACAAATGTGGCATTCAAAAGGTTTCTCACCCGTGTGCGTTCTTGTATGTCTCTTCATGCTCGCAAGGTGTTTGAAAGGACGTTGACAAACATCGCATACATATGGTGTCTCATCATTATGAGTTTTTAGATGATTTTGCAGATGGTGACTATTGACGAAGCATCTCTGACATACATTGCATGTATATGGTTTCTCACCAGTATGTGTACGTAAATGCCTTTGTAAATGTGGCTTGTGCCCAAACCAACGCTGGCAGTAACTGCATTGAAAAGGTTTCTCACCAGTGTGAGTTCGAAAATGACTTTGTAAGTTAGGCTTGTGATGGAAAATTCGTTGACAAACTGGACATTCATAGGATTTCAAGGTTCGATTCTGTTTCTTTTTAACTGGCTTCTCAGTTGCTTGACCAGACGCGCCATCTACAACATAATTGATGTTATGTAATTAACAAATGGAATAAATAAATATATAGGACAAATCACACAAATCTAGCCCCAAGGTAAGTTCGAGACTTGTGTTAGGATACTAACTCAACGATACTATATTTTATAGCAAATACATATATAGATAAACATCCAAGACCCAGGTCAATCTGAATAAGATCATTTTCCATATTGACCTGACCGGGGATCGAACCGGGGCACCCTCGTGTCGCAGGCTTGCGTGTTAACCACTGCGCCACGGAGCTGTCTAATAATGCAAAAATGCTTTTTTGTAACATAAAAGGCACAGTTTCATATATTAGGCTTAGAATGCCTGTTGCCTCGCTCAAGAACATGTATTGATTTTATAACAATGTGCATTGATTTTATAAGAAATTGCATATTGCGATAAGTCTGCCTTTGTACCCATTATTTGTTTAATTTTATGTGTATTTAATTAGTCTTATATTATTTTGATGTTATGGTGCAATAAAGTGTTTATTCATTCATTCATTCATAGGTGAGATATATATCATTATAGTATAGTAATTTTGTGTATTAATATAGATTAATACACAAAATTACTATTATCAACTAGTACATTGAGCCAAGTAAAAGTGTGAACAAATCTTTCACTGGTGAGTAATTGAGATATTTAATTACAATGAAAATGTGATACAAGTTTTAGGGTGGCCGAGGGAAGATTCGCCAAAGGTAGCAAATTTATACAGTACAATAGCAATACAATTTAGGGACACAGCACAATTTTTGCTCAGGACAACTGTAACGCTAACTACATCAATCAAAAACAGCTCTGCTCCAGAAGAGTGTTATTTGTATGGGTCCGAAAATTTACAATAAAATCCCTAAGGAATATAAAACATTAAATATAAATTTATATAAGAAAAAACTAAAATCATTCCTAAACCAGAAGTATTAAGCAAGAAACTAACAGAAGCAATGCGGCGGAGGCGCGCAAGCGACGCAAAGAGACGCGCGCCGCATGATGGCGCCGGGCGCACTACAAAAACCGACCTTATGCTATATACTATTAAGGTTAATATTCTGTTGTTTTGACTCTGAGCCGCTTGTGACGCGCCTCCGCCGCACTGAATCTGTTAGTTTCTTGCTTTACTATGATATTAGTGCGTTTTTTAATGATAAAATTTTGTGTTTTTTTTTATCTCTATTTATATATTATATCGTGTTTATTGTACATATATGGACTTATTTTGTAATTTAATATTATTTATTGTTTATTTTATGTGGTACTAACAGTAGCTCATCTGATTCAATATTTGTACACCTAACTGTATACATGTTGATTCCTGCTTTTATATTATTTAATACATTAAATATAAATAATAATAATAAATATATACGGACAAATCACACAGATTGAGCTAGCCCCAAAGTAAGTTCGAGACTTGTGTTATGGGATACTAACTCAACGATACTATATTTTATAACAAATACATATATAGATACACATCCAAGACCCAGGCCAATCTGAAAAAGCACATTTTTCATCTTGACCTGGCCGGGGATCGAACCTGGTCACTCCGTGTCGCAGGCAGGCGTGTTGACCGCTGCGCCACGGAGCTAGTCACATTGTAACACATGTCTGACAAATAAATAATCTTTATCTTTAAAACAGGCACTGTAGCTTAATATACATATCTATGCAAAAAAGGCCACATTGGGTATTAAAGAATTCATAAAAAGATTTGAATGTAAAAAGTTAGAAAAAATGCATTGTATCTCGCCTAATCTACAGTTTGCTGTACCTTTTGCCAGTGTCGCCAGGCCAGTTAGCATGTTTTCCATAGTTTTCTTCACTGTGTTAATGATTTCTTGACCAAGTCTGATGTGGCTATGATTCATTTGTGACAGATCTATGGCCACACTTTCACTCACTTTCCTGAAAAATAAATTGTCTCTTATATTTTTATGTAATCAGAAATGTAAACAAGAATTGACAATGAAAAGGGAAAATAAATCAAGATATGAGATTTGTTTAACACTTTGACTACCATAATCGCAGACACAATAATTTCAATTGTTTACTGGTCACCGGTGACCCACATGGCGTCTAAGGCGTTAATAACATCATATTCATTTCTGAAACTCATTTTACCCTTTCATTACGAGACTTTATATCATTTGTCATATACCCAGCGCAAAGCTTAGTGAAACGAAAATAAACAACTACAATAAATATGGAAACACATAAGTGTTGCACTTAATTATGAGATCGAAGTGTGTGGCATTTAATCTAATGTTCACTGTGAAATGGTTAAAATAACTATGCTATAAATAATAGACATTATAATTCTACAGGACTAGATGTTACTTAGCTCCAAAATGATTGTTAAAAGGCAGGTCTACTGCCTTTGTGATAAAAATGTAATCTGAAAAAAATTTATATTTACAAATGCTTTATTATTGGCAGTTCTTAAAAGAACAAGTTCAAGTTCAGTGTTAAAGATCAAGTTCAGTGTTAAAAGAACACAAAAAAAAATTGTCAGTTCTAGTATAAATATTTGTATTGTATAATTATTTGTGTATATGTGTGTCTAATTGCTGTAAAACTCTAGTTTGTATGAAATGTCATAGAACAATACTAGATAATATAGACGTAGTAACATTAACACTCCGTTACCCGCGCCCCTATTTGGTACGTGAGTAGTCGCGCGCTCTACATATGTAGAACAATTTCATTTTTAATTTTTATTCAGGAAAGTTTAATAAATATAGAAAACGTTTTTATTTTATAAAATTATACTTTATTCTAAACCTTTATCAAACAAAATAGTACTTACAAACTAAATAGGAACTCAGTATAAGACTACGGTAACTTAAAGGAAAATGACACATATTTTTTCTTATCTTCAGGCTTATATTTTATTCACTCATTTCTTCTACTTGATTTTCATATTGCTTAGAACAGTCAGGACATTGGAGAATTTGATGTTCAGGACAAATCCATTTCTGGCATGAACAACATTGCTTCCTCGTAGACTTATTACGTGCTCTGCCACAGAACGAACATTTTCCAACTCGGCCAGTAATTGGAGGTTGTGCTGAACATTGATGCATCTGAGACGGATTTTCTAAACCTAATAGCATGTTTCCTTTCATTTTTACGGATTTTGGAAGACTTGCTATGGCAATTCTACGTTTTATGCATGGAGTAACCAAGTTGAAACCAATGTCATATAAATATTCTTTTCTTACCCTTTTGTTGGTATACCCTTTATTTATTGTGTACAAAACATAACCATTTATGGCACCTATATTCAATAAATCAAAGAAAATGGTAAGTGGCCATCGTCTAGAGTTTCTGGCGACATCATAAGCGCCACACATTTTATCTACTATATCCACACCACATTTAGTTTTGTTATAGAATGTTTTTATTTCCGGCTTACGTTTTTCCTCCGTTTGTGTATCAATACATCCATCATAATGCATAGTTGAATATACTAACACCACTTTATTTGGTTTTGGCTTGTAAGACACCAACGTACCTTGTTTTTGAAATCCAAAAATTGAGTCATTATCACTTCTGTTTCGTGTAATCTTGAATTCCTCTGGGATTTGCGGTTTGTTTTTTTTTACAGTGCCTACTACAGTTAGTTTCCTCTGCAAAAGCTCCAAGCATTGGGGTATATTTGTAAACCAATTGTCCATGGTCACATTACAACCGGAACCATTCAATGGTGTAAGCATTCGATCGACAATATCCACTACTTTGTTAGATTGTTGATATGGACCTGGAGGCTGAGCGCCAGCGTATATTTCCATATGGTAGGTATAAGGAACTTTTGCGTCAGTCAGTAAAAATATTTTGATACCGTACTTTGCGGGTTTATTTGGGATGTATTGTCTAAAAGGGCATCGTCCTCTAAAAGCAACAAGCTGTTCGTCCAGTGTCATAAAATCACCCGGAACAAAGTTTTCTTGGCAGTTGCGAACAAATTTTTCAAAAATATCTCTAACTGGAGCTAACTTATCTTGCTGCTTACGAACATCCCAGTCTCTTATGTCATCAAATCTAACTGCATGTAAAAGAAATCGAAACCTATTCAAACTCATTACCAGATATATCAACTCCGTTCCTGTGCCCCGCGTTGTATCCCAGAAATCTTTCAAATTACGCCTTCCGGATTTTTGAACACCAATCACAAAAAGCATTCCTATAAATGCCCTTATTTCCAACGTATCTGTACTTTTGGCATCTCTCTCTCTAGAAAATTTAGTTTTCACTGACTCAATATATATATTAGTGAAATTTGTTATAATTTCTATGATGGATTGATCAAAAAATAATTCAAAGCAGTCTAGTTTTGACGTAGTATTTTTAGCTAGTCCTTTAGGTCCTGCGACTTGCATTCTAATGTTTTGAGTTCGTGTCCTTGTACTAGGAAAAGGATCCTTTTTCCACAAAGTTCCATTTATGGACGTAAAGTAGTCTTTTTTTAGAGAACTAAGTGGTATGTCATCCTCAGAATCAGAACTTGAGGTAAAACTTTGAACAGTACCTGACTCAAATCTAGTCAAACTTTGACGTTGGGTATCCCTTTGTTCTATGTCACTTCCTTCCTGTTCCGTATCCGTATTATGCTCGGATTCGTATACACAGTCATTATCTTTTAGTTCTTCTTCACTATCACTTGGTATCGTATCTTCATCATCCGTTTCTTCCTCTAACCATCTCAAAATTTCTGATTCCTTCATTGACGCCATAATTCTGTGTAAGAAATTGAAGAAAACATATTAATACAATTAACAAATAACGTTATATATAATATTTTTTTTATTTATTTATTTGGCTTGAACTTAAATCTATCTTTACAGTTTTCACTAACATGATAGACAAGCAATTATTAAAACATTAATTATTATAACTTAAAACACATAATGCAACTCTTGTGAATTCATTCAGAGAGCAGGTAAAAATATCAATTTTGTCTGCCATTCGGTTAAGCGTGCGTTATGTAATAGCTCAGTGCGAGAGCTGGAAACCGCGAGCAACGGGGGTCGGCGGCGGCGCCCCACGTAACCTTTTGGAACACATAAACCCATCAAACCTAGCAAAGCCGTATTATCAGTGTTTCCGCGAATCAACTTAAATATATACGAAGCCAAGGCTAGGTCTCTCCGCACCCCCAATTCGGTATATCCGACCATACCGAGAACGAATAGGCCTGGATACATCAAAGGATATAACGGGTAGACACCATAAAGCCTCATATATAAATATCTGGTGAATTTATTCTGGATCCGCTCCAGCATGAGTCCATATTTGGCCTCAAGTGGAGCCCAAACGACCGCATTACACTCGAGGTGGCTTCGTACCAGGGCGTTATACAACGTCTTGATGGCCTGAATACTTGTGAATCCATGTACCCGACGAAGTATAAACCCTAGGTTTCTGAACGCCTTTTTAACAATGCCAACAATATGTTTCTTAAAAGAAAGGTCCACAGTGAAATTTACGCCTAAATCTTTTACCTCCGTAACTCTTTTCATGGCTACGTCTTCTACCCTATATTCATAATGTATTGGCTTATGTCTCGTTGTAAACGAAATTGTAAGACATTTCGACTTATTAAATTGTAGTCCATTTTTCTGTGCCCACTCAACAACGCTGTTAATGTCTGCCTGCATTCGCTCACAATCCGCAGTTGTGTTAATTTTAAGAGATAATTTTAGGTCGTCCGCATACAAAAGACAGCGGGAATGCTGGATGACTTTGGGTAAATCATTGATCAATAGGATGAACTGCAATGGGCCAAGGTTACTTCCTTGACTCACACCAGATCGTACCAAATATGATGCTGAACGGCATCCAGCATATTCCACGTACTGCTGTCTATCACGCATGTAACTGGCCAAAAACTTTAACAAGTGCGGAGTGCAGCCGACTCCAGCCATCTTACTCAAGAGCACATCATTATTTACCACATCGAAGGCTCTGCGGCAGTCAAAATACGAGACGTCCACTTGTCCTCCTTCGTCTACTGCTGGCACAACCTGAGCCATATGGTTGAGCAGGTTGCTCGCGGTGCTGCGTCCTGGTCTGAACCCATGCTGTTCGTCACAGAGCTGAGAGTTTACCTGATCATAAATGCTCTTTTGTATAGCAGAGTCGAAAACTTTGGCTGGAGTAGACAACACTGCCACTAGCCTGAACTGGTCCACTTTCCGACATGACCCTCCTTTTGGAACCGGGACTACTCGCGTCAGTTTCCATGCCTCTGGAAAAGTAGCCGATTGCAAGCAAACATTAAATATGTACAGCAAAGGTTGCGCCAAAACAGCCCGACAGTCCTTAAACAAGAAAGCAGGGATTCCATCCGGACCCGCCAACCGATTTGGTTTTAGTCTTACCAATGCCTCTTCCACTTCCCGCAATTGCAGCTCGCCTAAATGAACGCGCGCCGATTCATTGACACCGGCCGCCTTCGACATCGCCGCACTTACGTTTAGTTCTGGTTGAATTGGGCTATAAACTGATTGAAAGTAGTCAGCGAATTCCTTAAAACATTGTTCCCCTGTCAATTCTATTTCATCTTTTAAAATGCTATGTGAAGACTTTTGGTTTTTTTTTGGAGTTTATGTAACTCCAAAAGGATTTGGGGTCTTCGACTAATCGATTTTGAATCCGGTCACGATATTGGGATTCTGCTATTTTTATCATATCTTTTACGCGTGCCCTACATTTAGCAAATTCGTCGTAATCAACCTGCAACTTACTTTGTTTAAATTTCTTATGAAGCGAGGCTTTAATTTTAATGTGGCGAATTAATTCCGTGGTATACCATTCGGGGTAGTTATACCTGGTACTTACCAGCCTTCGCCTCTTAATAGGAACACAGTCATAAAATGCCTTAAATAAAAGTTCATAAAATAAATTCACACTTGCTTCAACATTATTTAAACTGTACATTGAAGTCCAATCTATGGCCGTTATTATCGAGTATAATAAAGAGAAGTTAGCTTTTGTAAAGTTCCAATGTACATGCGCGTGAGGTGGGCCAACATTACTCGTAATCGTGGGTATTTGTTGAGATCCCGCGCCTGACGTTATCGCCCCGCGCCGCGCCCCACTCCGCAATCCGATAACTATCTCGAGAGGAGGGTGTTGCACATCCACCGGAACCACTGGCTCAGTCGCGAGGCGCACGCTTACCCTCCCATCATTTAAAGATGTTAATACCAGATCTAACTGACGATTTATGCAATTTGGCACTCTGTTATTTTGAACGAATTCACAATAAGTAATAAAATATTCATAATAATTAATAATACAGTCCTTACATGAATATAAATAAAAATCTCCTAAAACAATTACTTCATTAAATTTGAGACAAAATTGTTCTATTATTTTAAATAGTAACATATATTCATCATTGTTGCCGTGCGGCGGAATGTAAACAACGCAACAAAAACACAAATATCTACCGCGCAAATATACCTGCGCGCAAGCAATCTCAAACGTATGCTCTTCGATGTTTACGCCGTCGGGCATCGGTACTCTGCGCAGCTCGAACCGCGGTGTCGCCACGAGAAGCGCGCCGCCCTGCTTTCGTCCATCCGTTCTATCGCACCGTACTATTTTATACCCTGGGACCAATTCCGCGTCGTAGATTGAATTATTGCAACCACTCTCGTTTATTGCAAATATATCGGCATTCGAAGATGCTATTCCGGCATAAAATTTATCTAGTTTTGTTCCCAGACCTCTTACATTCTGGTAATAAATATTAATACAATGTTTTACTTGAGTTATTGTGTGATCTACGAAAAAATATCCAATCACTGAATTCAACATTTATAGGCCAGATTTCAGGACTGGACAATTTTTCATAGGACTCTTGAGGTACTCCAATCTTAAAAGAAGCATAGTCTCTTTCTGTCTTGGGTGTGACTTTCTCTACTTCGACTGACACCTCTTGGCCACAAATCTTCTTCACATACTGCTCCATACTTTCCTTAAGCGCCTATTATATCATCCTGAATCTAGGATCCGGAATTCAGCATCCGATAAGGACAAGAAATTCAGTCGTCAGAGCTCCTGATTACACCGTCCGTAACGTGTCCTGAACGGAGACTGCGCGTCCTGAGAGAGCCATCCGTTGGCCATCCTGAATGCGTGAGAGGGACGCCGCTATACGTGCGACGCGATTGGAGATATTATCGTATCGTTTCTAACCTATAGCGGCATCCCTCTCATGCGGCGATCCTGAATTCCGGATGGTTTCACTTTATGCTTCCGTTATGCTTCCGATGAGGACGTCGGAAGCCCTTCTGTCCTGACAATGGATCGACCGTCCTGAATGCGATTAAACTGTCCGTTGACTATCCGTTAACTGAATTCCAGATCCTAAATTCTGGATGGTCCAATTGGTGCTTTAGTCGTCTCTTTTCTTAATCGCCAAACATGCAAATATTTCTTTTTTTCGGTACCTTGGATTTCTGACACACATGAACTTCCTCCCTTTTTGACTTCAGTATTAGGATATCTGCTCTTCCTTTTTGTCACCTGAACCCAACTATCTTCTTTTTGTGCTACTACCCTCCTATTTTCCTCTATGCCTATAGCCTCTATATGTACTTTAGGAGCCATTACCGAAACGACTTTTTTGTTAGATTCCATTAAAAGTCTCTTATCCGCAGGTTTTGTGGCCACGCACTTATTTTTGGCAACCACCGTCATTTTGTTTTGTGATAAAACTTCCGCGAATGTTGTTGGTTGTTTTTCCTCCCCCAACAACGAAGATATTTTTTCATCTACTGTCCGTTTAGCTAAGCAGGCTTCAAGGTATTCATTTCTGTCCTTCAGCGATTTAACAAGGTTTTCTAGTAGTTCCACTTTGCCAGATTTTTCTTGAGCTACCGTCAATACTTTTCTTATTTCTTGCAATTCCTTCTCCGATTTACTATGACTCATATCAAATAACTACAATGAAAAGACTCACCTTATATAAACACAATCACTAATTCCCGACAACAAAGTAACGTGAGTGCTCACGCGCAAAAACTATATTCTACTATAGTAGAATATAATTTTTGCAATCCGATTTCTCACACGTGCGCTCACGTTGCAAGCCTTGCAATCCTCTGTCGTGTTCACTAGTTCATAGTGGCAGCATACTGAGGGTTTAAGTGCAATCTACCCTCAATTTAATTTGTTATTATCGAAAACGCAAGCCTGTTCTACAATAGTAGAACGCACGGGTAACGGAGTGTTAACAGTCATGGAAACAACGACTATGGTACTACCATGACAGAAGCAATTTACCACTCAAAAGAACAAACACATCATTTTTTTCTCTTAAGTACATACCCATCATTGAAGTCCCGTTTTTTTACATCAGTTTCATTTTGGTCAATTTCTATATGTTCTTTCTTTTCATCTTCACTTAATTTGAGACAGTCATTATCACAATCTGATGGGGGCTCAGTCTTTACTCGACCTTGGGGTAGGTAAAAGAAAGGATTCTTGCTGATGATCAACTGAAAACTCCTTTTTAATTTGACATACTCCACTTGATCTTTATCAATTTCAGCTTGCTCAAGATCATTGACGAGATCATAACACGCCTTACAGATGTATTTCAATAGGTTATGACTGTATGGGAGTTCTGTATTAGTAACTTTACTAAGATAAGCGTGCAAAGGAGTTCTTGAGGCGGTGGTGTGAACGCTGAAGATATTCAAACTCTCAGAAGTCTGCGAGACGCACAGCACACACTCTTGCGGGTCGCAACTCACGAACTCTACGGGGACATCTATTTCTATATCTTCCTTCTTTATTCCTTCCTGAGGGATTAATTGGAGATCTGCAGTGGATTGGGCCATCTTAACTCTTTATTTACAGTACAACAGGCATCATATAAACAATTCCAAAGTAAAGAGCTGTGCTATTTTTTTATATTGAATAAATAATACAATTTGTCCATATATTGTTTATTTATTTTCTTTCAAACACAATCTTGAAAACTAAGAATAAGATTTGTCGATTTTATTTTGACAGTGATTTTTCTATTTGTTATTTTTTTACAGAGTATGGTGTTAAAGAATCTAAATCGGTCGGACCATTTGGTCCGTAGTACGCACCGGGGTACTATTTTTGAAAGTATAACACTCGTCGTCGAGTAATTTTTCCATACAAATATCGACCGAAGACCATTGTCATACTTTCAAAAATAGTAACCCCGTCTGTCTCTGTAAGAGTACAGACAGCTTTGGTTTTTACAGACAAGGCAGAGGCCTTGTCTGTAAAAACCAAAGCCGATCAAGAAAGTCGCCACGTGAACAGCGGCTTTATTATTTGAATTGGAACCAATTTGTTTGGAACGCATCGATAAATACTTTTTTTTTTGTTCTTGCTAAGTTGTCATCTTGAATGACAAAATCTTTTCAATTACAAAAATGGCCGCCGTGCATCAAAATCTATCAAAAATGCTTTCGGCACAACTACGCAATAAAGCTGTAGAGTTTTTAAACTCAAGAAAACATGCAAACAATCTTGCCGATATATTACAGATGTTTGAGGTAAAGCTTAATCTCTGTATAGTGTGTAAATCTAATAGCAAATTTGCTGTCTTAGGTTACGATACATAAACTACTTTTTTGTCGTCTTTCAGGCTGATGCAGACAATTATACGCCTCTACTGCTTACAATCGAAGTTATATTTACTGAATTATTAAAAAGGGGTGATTTGATAGAGGAAATAGTGCCACTGAAGCCAATT
The DNA here is from genome assembly GCA_947532085.1 of Elegia similella. Classification (NCBI taxonomy): domain Eukaryota; kingdom Metazoa; phylum Arthropoda; class Insecta; order Lepidoptera; family Pyralidae; genus Elegia; species Elegia similella. Next base: position 29,510,145 of record OX383927.1, on the reverse strand, counting down.
GGTGAGTACATTACACAAGCGGTTTATAGTCTAGTATCTCGCATTTAGTTATAAATATATTGATATTGCGCGATAATGTGACAATTTTACTTAGATTTTAGCTTAAAACAGGTCTACAAAAGATGTTAGAGATGTTTTTTCAGCAAGCTGACCCTCCCTTAAAATTCGCAAGGATGGTCACATTTCGCGACATGTGACGTTTTTGCTTATATAAATTATTGGTTGGGGCGCGGGCACAGGCTTGTGTAATTGCCTTGTTACCGAATTGCTTATTGTGCTGCCTTATTTATATAAACTTTACATAAGTTGGTTTCACCTCACCAGGCCCCTAAAGCTTGTATTACATTTCGCTCCTGAAAGGCGTCCTTAGGCAAATGTTTTCAAGGTCGTCGTCTGTTGATATCATGCTTCTCATTCATAGGTATATTGCCAAATTGTATGAATAAATAAGTGTGCTAAAGTTTACTTTTTATATTTGTATACACAATTTGATGCATAATTTTGTCTCAGGATATGAATTATAGTATACAATATCTATTATAATATATGTTATGGTGGCCAAAGTTATTTTTCCAACTTGTAATGTAAGTTAACATTTTTACTTTGAGACTATAGGTAGTTTTGATTTAATCTAATTGCCATATCTCTTTTATTTCTATAACAAAGTAACCCTTGGTGTTTCCCTCTGCATAGATAATAAGTACATTAATTTCAGGTTACACTTAAAAAGACAAGTACAGTCCCGGGACTTTCAAAAGTAGAATAAATGGGTATCTCTTGGATAGGCATGTAACATCCTCGTCTTCATCATCACTTACCATCAGGTGAGATGGGAGACAAATGCCTAATCCAACATTTAGTAAAAAAAAGCCCAAACTGTTTTTTTTTTTTTTTAAATAAGAAGCAATCTTTGATGTTTCTTTGTATGTAAACAATAAGTACCTTAATTTCAGATCACAGTCCAGAAGCAGAATACACAAGATGGCTACAGGAGTGCTACGAAGCTGCCCTCACAAGGACCCTGGAATGCATCAAGCGTGGCCGTATCAGCTCCAGGCTGCAGGCCCTGGTCACAGCCAGCAAGTTACTGCAGATGGAAGGGAAGAACCCACTTGAAACCACCACAGCTTATTACTTCCCATCAAATAGGCTGAAGGTAATTTTAAAAAATTTCTTTCTTTTTATTTAATACTTGAAGATTGCTATGCTGTCAGATAGACATCTGACAGCATAGCAATCTTCAAGACATCTTGAAAAATCTGTCACTAATGAGCCTTACACTAGTTAACTACACAATCATTTATAGTAGTATCATATTAATTGGAGTGCAATATTGCTGCAAATTTGCTGTGTGGTTTCCGGCAGAGTAGAATAGGAGCACTCCAAATCTTCCAGTGGATGTCGTAAGAGGTGACTTAGGAAATACAAGCTAAATAAACATCGATGAGACCTCCCCAACCCATCTGGACAGCGAGGAGAGTGTAGGCCAAATCGTCTGCTCTGGCCAAGTATGGCTCTGGTAGTACAGAGAGGGTCATGCTCCTGCAATGAAGACTAACCAAAAAAACATACAGTTTACAGTAGTAGGGATGGATTTTAAATTTTATATAGTGGAAATTGTAGTCTTGAATTGTACATACAAACATACATATTGTCATGCCTCTTTCTCACTGACAAAAATTGAATAGGTTAAGGTGGTTTGGACATGTAGACTAACAAAGAAATTTTATACTTTAGATGTGACTGTAAGGGTTGGTCAGGGCCGGTCTTGACGCACATACTTACTTGAATTATTTATTAGATAAGGCAAATGTGAAACTGAACGATGTAATTGATTGTTTCAGAACATATTCACTGTATTGTTAGACTCGGATATGTCAATGTCGGGGCCCATAGCCCGCTTCCAGGAATTCACAGAGTACAGGGACGTACAGCAGTATGGTCTGAAAGTGCTCTCCACACTGGCATACCGCAAGTGAGTATCTTATAGGTTTTTCAATGTATTTCTCTCACTTAAATGATAACATTTACTGGAAAATAAATTTGGGTAACTTAAAATTAGTGTTACCTTAATTTAAGGTAAAAAAAGAGTATTTATAAATAATCATTTTTTAATTTTATTAACCTGCCAGGATTGACATAATTCTCTAGTAGAGAGAATCTCTTGAGAGAATAAATACTCTTTAGTTTTTAAGGGGTTTAATATTTGTTTTCATTAAATCTTTAAATATGGTAAGATGTAGGCCCTAGTTCATCATGTAAGGGATAAAGATATGACATATATTTATGAAACCACTAGCTTTCGCCTGCGGCTCCGCCCGCGTCAATGTCGATCCCTCGGGATTAGTACTTTTTCCCGGGATAAAAGGTAGCCTATGTCCTTCTCCATACTCCAGAGAGCTTGTATGCAAAATTTCATGATGATCGGTTTAGTAGTTACGGCGTGAAAGCGTAACAAACAAACAAACTCACTTTCGCATTTATAATATTAGTAAGGAAAGGATAACACAAAAATTCTCTAAAATAACAATAATAGGTTTGAAATTGTAAAGTTTTACTCACAAACAAAATTTTCATCACTACATATTTGAACATTTTCAGATCGCCAAATGCTACTTTCATGCAAAACTACTTGGAGCTACTGGACAAACTGCTGGCTCTGGAGATCCCACTGGAAGCTAAGATCAAAGTTAGAGAGCGGGAAAATGAAGAAAAAGAGGAGAAACTACTATGTGGCACTGACAGTAAGCATACCTCTTACTAATATAAACCTCAGGTTGTGTTAGTTACAGGTCTGTGGGTAACCTTAGGTTGATATAGTCATTAGAGATGAATATGATATGTCTGCTTCTTGCTAAAAGACACATCTGTTACCCATTACTGATGAGCAAATAATTGTGCATGGCGTCGCGTTAGAGGAATGGAACTCGACAAATGAAAAGTACTTTCTGGTTAAGAATATTTATTCCTCATCACTTGCGATGTAGATACAATATTCACGTTCACATTATGCTAGATGGATTACAATTGATATATTTAAATACGAAATTATAGACAGAACATTATGGCGTGCTGGCGACCGATAAAAGACAAGGCCCGATGTCAGAAACAAAGTGACAGCAAACGTCATGTGTCAAACAAAAGTAAAGCATAGAATATAAAATTATTTCAACAATTACCAAAAACAATATAATACTAACATATTTACTGCCAGCCATGATGAAATATATTGGTGCGCCTTAAGGCCCAGGTTAAAGGCACATACAATGAGCCTGGCAAGCATGCTGACAGGCCGTGGTAGTTAGTTCCACTTACTGCCATTATGTGCGGCGGCGAGGCACTGCAGTGCAATAGTAATATAGACTCTTATATAATAGTTATAGACTCTACCACCCGTCACTAGATGGCGTTAGCCCCAAGGAAAATTGAAAATAGTAGATTGTTGCACCAAGCAGAAAGTAATTTATTATTGCACCGAGTGCTTATTTAGAGCCTGAGCGCAAGCGAGGGCTCTAAAAAGCACGAGTGTAGGTATGTGAAAAATAAAACAGGATAAATTACAATTAGTGAAAAATTGTTGTTTAATCTATGTCCCATTCAAAAAAAATTTAATTGTAAACAATGCTTTGACGACTTATAGGCAATCTGTGCAACTGACAGGTACATTTCGCGGAAAATTTAAAAAAAAGTCAGTGTTGCCAGTCATTTTTCCATAAAAGTAACGCAAGTTCTCACATTTTTTTTTGTATATTTAACAAGAAACTTCAACATCAACCCCATTCAAACAAAAAAAGAATTATTAAAATCGTTTCATATATGACGGAGTTCTGAGGTACGAACAAACATTTAAAAAAAAACAACCGAATTGATAACTTCCTTTTTTTTTAGTCGGTTGATAACTATCAATAACATCATTTCAAGTACCGTGCCTACATTAGAAAATAAAATCACATTTTACCTAGAATCATTCCCATCTTCAAATATCTTTATCAATATGCATCAAATTGGTCTATCGAATTAACAAACACACAATGAAAAAATACTATACTATAATATACAAATAAACACGGTACAAAATAACAAGTTAATAAATATTTCATGAAACTCATTACTCCTTTTGGCAAATCGGTCACAATAAGTTACAATATTTATTTCGGAGGAAATGATACTGGCAAAATAATTTCATTTATTTGTTCATGCAGTCAGTTTGACATTGTCATTTATACAGAAAAAGAGTTCAAATTACAACCTCGTAATAAACGCCATAATCGAAAATAACGATTTCAGTAAAATTTATTGGTAAAATCTAGTGACATTCATTTAAAAAGGCGTAAATCATTACAAAGCATCGTTTTTAAGGGTTAGTGTTCGAAATAATTGTGTGATTGAAGAAATATTTGCCAACAACCGTGTCGAGAAGGTTTGTTTACCTTAAAATTTTTTTTGAATGGGACAAAGATTAAATTCCCAGCTTTTTTTTTCGTGGCTAGTATTTTTTTTCAGTCAAGTAACACACACGTCACCTCACAGGCTTCTCCATACGGCCGTCAGTTCGCCAACCTTTTTTGTGACATGTGACAATGATGGCACCGCGATTTAAGAAAATACTAAACAGTGCAGTAAAGGATTTTCATACAATTTTTCTGCTCTAGAGCAGATTTATAGTGCAGTTATGATAGAATTGCAGCGTAGTTGGAAGAAAATATTATTTTATATATATATATATATATATATATATATATATATATATATTGTCCTCCTTTCGGCCGTTGTTGATCAGGCCGAAATCCGATATAATTATTGATCCACCTTTACCCGCCTCTAACTCTGAAAGTTTTGGGTCTATCGTGCTCTTTCTGCTATATATGAATTCTCCTCGTTACGACACTTTGCTTAATTGTGCCGTAAAGTCTTATACTCGTCATAAATTATCACGACAATTATTGATCGATTAACCGCCTTTTTTCATGCACTGAGGATACTTTTGTTGATCGAATATATACCGCGTTTGATCAATATTTGCTGCGAATTATTGCTTTCGAGCAACGTGGCGGCAGAGCGGCAACGTCGCAAAAAACGAAATGGAAGTATGTTAAAGTAAGATAGAAAGTGTGCCCGTGCAGTCGGTGTATTTCGTTCGTTGGATGACGTGTTTCTAAGGAAATAATATTCCGTAGTTATGTTTAGGAGACGGACGACATAAGTATGTAAGAACTTATTTTACTTTTATATTCCATACTACCAGTATCCATATCCATACTAATATTAAAATGCGAAAGTAACTCTGACATTTTGTCTATCTGTCTGTCTTCATAGACACTTCATCTGTCTTCATTTAGAAAATATCCATACAAACTTCCCCCTGAAAGGGTAAAACAGGGGGGAAAGTTTGTATGGAAATTTTCTCATTTCTATTTATTTATTTAATAACGCTACAGCAGTACTTTCTACACTTGGAAGTATACAATAGGTGTATAAGTTCTCGATTACAATTAAAAAAGATTATGTAGGGGAAACTGGGCCAAATTCACCCCTAAAGCCACGAAGGGGAAAGGTTTGAAGGCGAGGGCAAAGGCCGAGCCGTTGAGGATTCAGCACGACCCCCCCTTCTACCCCAAGTGTGCTGCAGTGCCGCCGCAGGCCGAACTGCTGAACACTAGGGCCGCGAGGCCGTTGACCGAGCCCCAAGGCAAATGCGAAGCCCGAGCCGTCGAGGATTCAGCAACCCCCCGCCTAAGTGTGCTGAGGCTGCAAGCCGAACTGCCGAACACTTGGGCCGCGAGTCTGTAGGCCAAGCTCCAAGGTGAGAGTGAACCCCGAGCCGTTGAGAATTCAGCACGATCCACGACCCCCCCCCTCCCCTAAGTGTGCTGCAGTGAGGTCACAGGCCGAACTGCCGAACACTAGGGCCGCCAGGCCGCAGGCCGAGCTCCAAGGCGAATGCGAAGACCGAGCCGTTGAGGATTCAGCACGACCCCTTCCTCCTAACTCCCCACCCCCCACGACCAAGTGAGCTGCAGTGAGGCCGCAGGCCGAACTGCCGGACACTTGGGACTGAAGGCCGAGCTCCAAGGTGAGGGTGAACCCCGAGCCGTTGAGGATTCAGTATGACTCCCCTCCCGGTGAGGTGAGTGAGGCGAAGACTATATGAATAATACGTTTATTATTGCACATTGCACAGGTGAACAAAGTTGCAGCAATGTCGGTTCTGTGAAAGCTGACTACCTGGTGATAGTATTGAAACATCAAATACATTGTCATTTGTTATAATATCTGTATGACTATAGAAAGAAACCGGCCAAGTGCGAGTCGGACTCGTGCACTAAGGGTTCCGTACCATTATCTATAAAAACGGTAAAAAAAATGTCTGTTGTTTGGGAGCCCCCCTTAAATATTAAGTTTATATTAATTTAATTATTTATTTTTGAAGTGAATATATAACTTAATATTCCGTAAATATTTCAAGCCTCTACATATTGCCGTTATCAATATCAAGCAAAACCGAGCAAAAAAAATACTGTTTGTTGTGTGGGAGCCACCTTAAATATTTATTTTATTCTGATTTTAGTATTTTTAGGGTTCCGTACCTCAAAAGGTTAAAAGGAACCCTTATAGGATCACTAGGTTGTCCGTCTGTCTGTCGCTCTGTCAAGACCCTTTTTCTCACGAACGCGTTGAGGTATCAAGCTAAAATTCATACCAAATACTCAAGTCTACTGTCCCTTGAAGCTGTAAAAAAATCTAACTTCTAAGCCAACGCAATCAAAAGATACAGCCGCTTATGCCGCAAATTTTTATGTTTTTCGAACTCGCAAGGGAATCAAAACCTACAGGGTACTTCCCGTGAACTCAGAATCTTGGAATTTGGTATGAAGCAACATCATAAGGCACAGATAAAGAAAAAATTGCGAAAAGTATACATTGTTTGTAACATCATGTAATCATAATATTATAAAATTTTAATGCCGCAAATTTTCAACATTCGTAATGGAATCAAAACCTATAGGGTACTTCCCGTGAACTCAGAATCTTAAAATTTGGTGCGAAGCAACGTCGTAAAGCACAAGTAAAAAAAAATTGCAAAAAGTGTTAATATTTATTTACAACATATAATAATATAATTTTAAATAATTAAATTTTAGCTTATTATAGATAACGGTACGGAACCCTACGTGTGCGAGTCCGACTCGCACTTGATCGGTTTTTTTTTTGTTATAGCGTCAACAGATATACATCGTCTGTAAAAATTTCACACTGGCTAACTATCACGGTTCATGAGATTCAGTCTGGTAACAGACGGACGGACGACAGACAGACAGACGGGCAACGGAGCCATATTAATTGGGTCCTGTTTTTACTCTTTGGGTACGGAACCCTTAAAAGGGTACATATCAATAACATCATATTAGGACCGACTGTTCAATTCTGCCATTTGAAAAAGTCATCAGAGAGATGTGATGACGCATTGATGTATCCTTATCTATACATATAATAAAACAGTAAAAATATTTTGTCTGTACATTACATATAAAAAAACAGTAAAAATATTTTGTCTGTACATTTAGAATTTTTGACTGAAATGGATAGAGGGACACTTAAAAAGAATAACAGAAAGCAAAAAAAAATTTTTCGAATTTTTTCTCTGTCTGTCTGTCTGTATGTATGATCACGATTATCTCCGAAAATACTGAACCGATTTACTTCAAACTTTAACCAATTGCTTTGTTTTAACTCAGCAAAACATCTAAAGTATGTTTCATCAAAATCGGTTCATTAAAAAAAAAGTTATCTTCATTTGAATGAACTCAAGGCATTAGTTTGCCTGTAAATATACACGGTGAATTTTTTATCGTTTTGGACCCTTAAAGGGGTGACAGACCATCAAAATGAACAACTTTTCCTATGGGAACAATGCTGGGTACTCAAAAAAATTCGACATTCCCATACGAGCTGGCCGGGCGGCGGGACTTTTTTATGGAAATGACGAATTTTTTTTTTAAATTCCCAGCATTGGTCCCATAGAAAAAGTTGCTCATATTGATGACCTGAGTCACCCCTTTAAGGGTCCAATCTGTTCTTGAGGGATGGACACTAACGGCGGCGGCGCGGCATAGCCGCGGGCAAACGGCAAACCAACCGAAACTGCTGCGCCTAGAAACTTGAAATTTGGTACGCTTGTTTGTTACGCTTTCACGCCGTCACTACTGAACCGATCATCATGAAATTTTGCATACAAGTTCTCTGGAGTACGGAGAAGGACAAAGGCTACCTTTTATCCCGGGAAAAAGAAGTACTATTCCCGAGGGATTGACATTCACGCGGGCGGAGCCGCGGGCGATAGCTAGTTTTCTATAAACTTGCGTCTGCGACAGGTACCTGACTGTACGTCAAAATATTTATCTACCAATATTCATATAATGAACTGAATTCGTTAAAGAGTTATGGAGGAACATACATATATGCATACTAAAAAATCTGAAAATAGTCAATTTAGTTTCAGTGTCATGTATAGAGCTTATAAACACATTATCTCTGAAAACAAAGTAACTTACTTCTTGTCCGACCCTTACAGGTTATTTATTAGCAGTGATATAATAGTTATAGGATTATAGGAAGGTACTTTAATCTTACCACAAAAAGGTATTAAAGTGACGTCATTACTTCGTAATTGTAGTAAATAATGTGTTTTACTTCGCTAATTAAGTAATTGTTATGACCTACCTGTCTTAGGTAGCTTGTTTTAGATTTCCCTTTAATTAAATGATTGATTACTCGTGTTATCTATCATTCATCCTTCGTACCATAGGTAGGAAGGTAGTATTGATACCCAATCGTCATAGAAAAAAAAACACTTGCATACTTTGTAAATAGTTGTAAATCAATACATACAATATGTAAAGATAACCCTGTCCGATCCTTGAAGGGATTCTCGATCCTAATTCAGCCCGTTGATATGAACAACTTTTCAACTATGGGACCAATGAATGCCGAGACAGTCGTTGGCGAGTTACATACTTTACTCCAAATTAAACATAGCATCGTTAGGACACTGTTGTAACACTGGTAAAGCAAGACGCAGCTCGGGCGGCCGGGTGCGCGTACCCAATGCCATTACTTCGACTACCGGATAGGCAGTTGAGGATGACACCTCTTACCTCCATTGTTTATCAGGCTAAAAACCGCATTAATTGTTGATCTACTTTTACCGGCCTCTCTCTTAGGAAGTGTTAAGTTTAATGCAAAGAGAATTCATATGTTGCATCAGTCCTCGACGGGTCGGGGTTTGCCCTACGTGGCCCAAGTGTTCGGAATTTCGGCCAGTGACCTTACTGCAGCACACTTGGGAGGGGAGTGGGGGTGGGGTCGTGCTGAATCTTCAATGGCTCGGGGTTCACCCTCGCCTTGGAGCTCGGCCTGGGGCCTCGTGGTCCAAGTGTTCGGAATTTCGGCCTGCGAACTTATTACAGCACACCTAGGGGGGAAGTGGGGGATAAGTCGTGCTGAATCCTCAACGGCTCGGGGTTCACCCTCGCCTTGGAGCTAGGCCTGTGGCCTCGCGGCCCTAGTGTTCGGTAGTTCAGCCTGCGGTCTCACTGCAGCACACATTCGCCTTGGAGCTCGCGTCATCACATTTCTCTGATGATTTTTTCGAATGACAGAATTGAACAGTCGGTCCAAATATTATGTAATTGGATATGTATACTTTTTAGGGTTCCGTTATTAAAGGTTAAAAATTGGACCCTATTAATATGGCTCCGCTGTCCGTCCGTCTGTCCGTCCGTCCGTCTGTTACCAGACTGTTTCTCATGAATCGTGATAGTTAGCCAGTTGAAATTTTTACAAATGATGTATTTCTGTTGCCACTATAACAAAAAAAAATTCAGAAAAAAATAAATTTTTAAGGCGGCTCCTATACAACAAACGTGTTTTTTTTTTGCTCATTATTGCTCGATATTGATACTGGCAATATGTAGACGTTGAAATATTCACAGAATATTTAATTATATATTAATTTCAAAAATAAATAATTAAATTGATATAAAATTTATATTTAAGGGGGGCTCCTATACAACAGAAATACTTTTTTTGCCATTTTTATAGATAATGGTACGGAACCCTTAGTGCGCGAGTCCGACTCGCACTTGGCCGGTTTTTTTCTATAGTCACACAGATATTATAACAAATGACAATGTAGGTATTTGATGTTGCTGTCACTAGGAAGTCAGCTTTCACAGAACCGATATTGCTGCAACTTTGTTCACCTGCACAACGTGCAATAATAAGCGTATTATTCATAATACTTTATCTTGTATCTCATGAACCGTAATAGTTAGACAGTTGAAATTTTCACAGATGATGTATTTCTTTTGCCACTATAACAAAAAATACTAAATTCAGAAGTAGCCTTTCCTGTGTTGTCCTCCTTTCGGCCATTGTTCATCATCATCATTCATCAATACAACAGCAAATAGTCCATTGCAAGACCTCTCCCAAGGATACTTATTCGTTCCATGGGAGGGTATTGCCATACTCACCATGCTTGGCAGGCGAGATGGCGAGCGCAGTTTCTTTGGCTTCTTGTGCGTCTGACGCTGCTGCCCATCGAAAGCAATTTTAAGCTGGAGAAGGATAGGAATTTGTTGGATTATGGAAGGGAATAAAGGTATTGGGGTACTACTAACACTGGTAAAGCAAGACGCAGCTCGGGCGGCCGGGTGCGCGTACCCAATGCCATTACTTCGACTACCGGATAGGCAGTTGAGGATGACACTTCTTACCTCCATTGTTGATCAGGCTGAAATCCGCATTAATTGTTGATCCACCTTTACCGGCCTCTTTTTTAGAAAGTGTTGAGTTTAAAGCGAAGAGAATTCATATGTTGCAAATTTTGCTACATGTCATACATACATCGTCGCAGATCGTAAGCCGATCAAGGGATTGGGATAAAATCTGCAGAATCATGGTAATAGGCGATGCGGCTAGCAACCCATGACTCATTTGACAACTAATTTGATTCCGTTTTCCACCTAATGCCCACCAACATGCTAAACGTGGCCTTCAGGTCTTAAAACTTAGGCTCTGTCTACCCTGCAAGGGCAAAAGACGTGATACTAAAAATCGTCAATTTAGTTTCAGTATCATGTATAGAGCTTATAAACACAATATCTCTGAAAACCAAGTAACTTACGCCATGACCAACCCTTACAGATTTGTTATTATTACTAGCTGTCCCGACGAACGTTGTTTCGCTATAAGATAAACACTCTTTAAAACAATCTTATCTTTTAATTTGGACCAAATTACAGATAGTTATAAAGTTTGTTCAAAATCTAAAAAATTTGTAGTTTGGGAATTTATCCCGAACATACATCGTGATACTAGATTGTTATATACAAGAATTTCTCGTATATGCTATACTTTATTTTCTAAACTTTCCAAGTCATTGTATGTCCTCTGTAAACTTTATTATTATTATTTCGAGCTCTTTTTTATGTTTTTCTTTCCCAATTTTTACCCATGACCAAGGCCAAGTGCAAATGAAAATAAAAAGGAAATGTCTATTTCTGTATGAATTTTATTATTATTATTTGTATCTCTTTTTAAGTCTTGGGACATGCCCCGGTCCTTTGAGAATGAGCTGAATGAGCTTGCGTGGGAATATAGATCCAACACTTAGAGGCCCTTTGGAGAAGTTAGTGTAATGTGTGTCTCCAGCCAGAACCCGTTCCTGGAAATATTAATATATAATATGTTCTTAAACAGGTCTTGGCCGGAGGAGAAACTATTGCATTTTAAAGAGAAATTACTGGGTTATGTTATTGAAATGTGGTTGGACTTGTGTTGGGTTATTGCAAAGGGCCGGACACCTGCCATAATCATTGGCGGTTGTCCTGAATCCTTAAAGGCTCAGGCTATGCCCTCGCCTTGGAGATCGGCCTGCGGCCTCGCGGCCCTTAGTTTGGCAGTTCGGCCTGCGGCCTCACTGCAGCACACTTGGGGGGTGGGGGGAGGTGGGGGGGTCGTGCTGAATCCCAACGGCTCAGGCTATGCCCTCGCCTTGGAACTCGGTCTGCGGCCACGCGGCCCAAGTCTTTGGCAGTTCGGCCTGCGGCCTCAATGCATCACACTTGGGGGAGAGGGGGGGGGGGGGGGGGGTCGTGCTGAATCCTCATCGGCTCAGGCTATGCCCTCGCCTTGGAGCTCGGTCTGCGGCCTTGCGGCCTAAGTGGCAGGTTGGCCTGCGGCCTCATTGCAGCACACTTGGGGGGGGGGGGGGGTCGTGCTGAATCTTCAGCGGCTCGGGCTCCACTCTGAGCTCGGCCTGCGGGCTCGCGGCCCAAGTCTTTGGCAGTTCGGCCTGCGGCCTCACTGCAGCACACTTGGGGGAGTGGAAGGGGGGGGGGGAGTCGGCTTTGCCCTCGACACTCCGATCGGTTCGGGCTGCGCCCTCGCCCCGAAGCTCATAACTTATTGCCTCCATACAAACATAACATAATTAATTAGTAATGTACGCGAACGGAGTCGCGGGCACTGCTTGCATTCTATAATCCTAATAAAAAGGTAACTACAGAATAGATGACAGGTCATTCCATCACAGCTGTTTAGCTAACAGTTGTGATGCGATCTAGAGCGAAGTGGCAACAGCGCACAATGGACTCAGCCAATCGTAGAGTAGTAAGCCTCTCATTGGCCCATTTGAATCAGATCAATAATTGACGGAGTGGAATTGTATAAAAAAGTTCAATTTTCTGCCGATAGAGGGCTGGCAATCATTGATCTAATCTGAGATCGGATTGCTCACAATGTACGCAATATCCAGCATTAGATCAATAAATGCTGTCCTGATCAACAATTGCCAACTGATCAACAATTAACTGATGCCACGAGACGGTCGATCAACAAATGTCTAGTGGAGATATCTATATATATATATATATATATATATATATATATATATATATATATATATATATATATATATATATATATATATATACGGACAAATCACACAGATTGAGCTAGCCCCAAAGTAAGTTCGAGACTTGTGTTATGGGATACTAACTCAACGATACTATATTTTATAACAAATACATATATAGATACACATCCAAGACCCAGGCCAATCTGAAAAAGATCATTTTCCATCTTGACCTGGCCGGGGATCGAACCCGGTCACTCCGTGTCGCAGGCTGGCGTGTTGACCGCTGCACCACGGAGCTAGACGATATTTTAATATCAGCTGACGTAAAATTATCGTCCATAAACTAACTTTATAGACAACAATTTTTTTTCAACAGATAAACCCCCATTCCCGTGGAACGCAGCAGTGTGCCGTCGGTACGCCAACCGCTGCTGGAGCTTCGCGTGCCAGTGGCATCTCATGTCTGACTCACGCACCCACCGCCGTGCTCTGCTGCTATTGGTCGAAAGGCTCATGCCGCTGCTGGCCAAGCCACATTTAGCTACAGACATGCTGTGTGACAGTCTTGACGCTGGTGAGTGTGGTTGTTAGCTTCCATTTAGATTACCATTCTCATCAAGAATTACTTAGAGTACAGCACAGGGGTAATTAGTATCTATACTTAATACTTAATATATTATAAAGCTGAAGAGTTTTGTTTGTTTGAATGCGCAATTCTCTGGAAGTACTGGTTCAAATTGGAAAATTCTTTTTGTGTTGGGTAGTCCATATTTATTATTTATTTATAAAACATCACGCTGTGACCAATAGGAGTGAAGCATCAATAAAAAATTATTTGAAAATGGGTAAAAATTATACATCTATACTAATTAATCATAATAACAGAAATTGCCGCGGACGAAGTCGCGGGCAATAGTTAGAATATAATAATTCAATGACACTTGAGGTTTCTCATGTCAATATTTTCATGATAAACATAAAATCCTTACTAATCCTTACTAATATTATACGCCGTAATTACTGAACCGATCATCATGAAATTTTGCATACAAGTTCTCTGGAGTACAGAGAAGGATATAGGGTACCTTTTATCCCGGGAAAAAGTACTATTCCCGAGGGATCGACATAGACGCGGGCGGAGCCGCGGGCGAAAGCTACTAAATAATAGTGTAATAAATAAATATATACGGACAAATCACACAGATTGAGCTAGCCCCAAAGTAAGTTGGAGACTTGTGTTATGGGATACTAACTCAACTATACTATATTTTATAACAAATACATATATAGATACACATCCAAGACCCAGGCCAATCTGAAAAAGAATAATAATCAAAGCTTCTATTTTGTTCATTCTAGTATGAATATTTTTCAAATGTAGCATATCACGCCCTCTTTGTATAGTTGCAGCGCAACTCTAGTTTGTATAGAACCATTATTATTTATTATTAACTGATTTTAAAACAACGAAGCGGTCATCGATTTGGTTGTATGTTTATTAAGTTTGTTACTGCACAATTCGGTCATTTATGGACCAATTTTAAAAATTCTTTTACTATTTGGACGTGTTTGCTTTCAAACTCAAATGCCATTTAAATTTGATGATTAGTTTGATTGAAGTCAGTTTTTTTAAATGAATAAATAAATATAAGGGACAAATCACACAGATTGAGCTAGCCCCAAAGTAAGTTCGAGAATTGTGTTATGGGATACTAACAATCAACGATGCTGTATTTTATCCTTATCGAGTGAAAGTGAGTTTGTTTGTTTGTGGGTTACGCTTTCACGCCCTAACTACTGAACCGATCATCATGAAATTTTGCATACAAGTTCTCTGGAGTACGGAGAAGGATATAGGCTACCTTTTATCCCGGGAAAAAGTACTGTTCCCGAGATCGACATTGACGCGGGCGGAGCAGCGGGCGAAAGCTAGTAACAAATAAATAGAAAAACATCCAAGTCCCAGGTCAATTTGAAAAAGATCCATTTTCATCTTGACCTGTCCGACGAACCCAGGCACTGTCGTGTCACAGGCTGGCACGGAGCTCGTCATATGAAAGATTATTGTAAATATTTTAAAACCACTTTTTTTTTCAGGTGGTCCCATAAGCATGCTGGCCCTCCAAGGCGTGCTAGAGCTAGTGAGGCGACACAACATCGAGTACCCCGACATGTACGACCGACTGTACGGCATGTTCGAGCCCGAGATGTTCGCCACGCGCTACAAGCGCCGTCTGTTGCACCTCGCTGATGTCTTCCTTAGCTCCACGTGAGAGACTTTATATCTAAACTAGCTTTTGCCCGCGGCTTCGCTCGCGGTAAGAAGTATAGTTTCATACAAACTTTCATCCCCTATTTTATCCCCTTGGGGGTAGAATTGATCAAGGCTATACGGCATGTTTGAGCCCGAGATGTTCGCCACGCGCTACAAGCGCCGTCTGCTGCACCTCGCTGATGTCTTCCTTAGCTCCACGTGAGAGACTTTATATCTAAACTAGCTTTTGCCCGCGGCTTTGCTCGCGTTATGAAGTATAGTTTCATACAAACTTTCATCCCCTATTTTATCTCCTTGGGGGTAGAATTGATCAAAATCCTTTCTTAGCGGATGCCTATGTCACAACATCTAACTGCATGCGAAATTTCAGCCCGATCCGTCCAGTGGTTTGGGCTGTGCGTTGATAGATCACTATTTCAGTCAGTCAGTCACCTTTGAGTTTAGAAGACTAAATTAGATTAAACATATTTAGAAGACTAAAAAATATTTATAAGACTAAATTAGACTAAACAACATATTGTCAATTAAATTTGATTCCACACCAATTGAGCTCAAATTTTGCATGCATGTGTAAATTGGATGACAATACAATATTATAGAATCATTGCATTGGTCTGATGATGGAGTCTGAAGGTGGCCATAAGAACTCCTTAACTAAACAAGGTACACCAATCCTGTTTGGGCTCTTGGTCTTGGAAAGCAATTTACAGTGTGGATTAGTTTATGATAAAACACAAAAATGTAGTTTTGTTTATACAATTGATTTTTTTTTACAGACATTTGCCCGAAACTCTGGTGGCGGCGTTCGCCAAGCGGCTGTCGCGGCTGGCACTCGTGGCTCCCCCGGAAGATGCCACCGGCTTGCTGCAGTTGGTGGCCAACCTACTGCTCAGGCACCCGGGACTCAAACGCATGATCTGCTACGAAGACACGCCTGCTATTAGTGAGTATATACATTTATACCCTGAGAATTGTATACTTGATCATTTTTGTTCAGTAAACTATCTGAGTTTGTATTCGATTGGTATAACATTAAGAATTGAACTGAAGTGTGATGGTATGTGATGGTACGCATTAACAGAGATCGAATATTCTAGTGCATATTTACCTTAAGGTGATACCACTGTAAATAAGGTCGTTCTGAACCTTATTTATCTCGCAAAATACTTAAATTAGGAGTTTCAAATCTAAGTAATATGATTTTTGACTATTTCATCTCCAAAAATTGAAGATGAAAACACGTTTTGATAAAATTTTCTCGATAGAAATATTTTTTGAAAAATGGTCTTCGTTCGCAGAGTTTTTGTTATTGTAGCTCAAATGCGACGAATGAAATAATGATTTTTAGACTAAAAGATAGGTTATTAGTAATTCATTAAAATGTAAATATGAAAATACAATTAACCGGTCTGATTTTATATAAAATAGAAATAACGAATTTGGCGCTTACGTTTTTTTCTTTGAGCGACTCGAGACTATCTCCTATCTCATCATTCACGGGCTAAACCGCCAAGCGCTATCCCTTGCGCGCACTTGATCAGTCCTTTGCCGAGCGAAGGTACCAAACATTTGAGGCCTCGCCTTAAGTTGATTTTTGGCGCACATATTATGGCAGCGGCTTCTTTAAATATTTTCATCATAAATAAAATTCCAGTGTTAGGTATAATTTGCAATTTCACTCGCGTACTTACAAAGTATGTCCTTATATTCCTTGAGTTTTAATCGGCCCGACTGGGTGTTTTTGCTTCATCAAAATTCACTGATAGTAAAACCAGTGAAAACCAACCCCATTATGTTGGAGCAGGGCAGTAAGTGTATGGAGTGAGATGTATTCACTCCTTACAATTAAACTTGTTCATCATAAACGTGGCAGACCTAGAAGGAGATGGCGCGATGACTTAGATGCTTATATAAGTGGCTGGCAAGTTATTGCCCGCGATAGGGATAATTGGAAACAAAAAGGGGAGGCCTTTGCCCTGCAGTGGGACACTGAAACAGGCTATTAAAAAAAAAAAAACATAAAACAGGATATTTTTCAATAAGAAGTGCTTTCCATAATTGCCAACTTCTGAAAGGTAAATATGCACTGGAATATCCGATATCTGGTCATTAATTTGAATGCTAAAGAAAATCATTATTATTATTATTTTCTAATTACTATGGTAACAACCTAATCTGCATAGTAATCGTGGAAGTGTGCGTTAAACAAACGTACAGTACAGAAAATATCCGTCCGCTTTGATACGCGGTTTACGATTTATCCATATTTTTCTTGTAAAAGATCTTCCGTATCTTCGATCAAATATAATGGTAGATACACGATTCGCGCTCGATAAGTGGCACCGGCAAAACAGCGTACTAATCGAGTTTCGGAGCTGTTTTGTGCACAGTTTCCATAAACTGTAAGTCTCGCGATGACGAAGGTACAGTGAAAAGATGCAAAAACTATACATCAAAAGTATAACAAACAAAGATGGAGTTATATACTTTCAGTATGTACCGTTTTTGTCGTTTGTAAGTATGCATGATGTTTTGACTCGGGGACATTATTTAGGCTTTATTTTGTATGAGACTGTGTATCTACCATTATATATTTTTTTATACTACTAAGTAAGCAAACAGGCATATTTGATCGAAGAGTAAGATGGTTTGCGATTATTCCATATTTTTCTTTAAAAGTTCTTCGGTATCGATTGAATTGTCAAAATAAAAAATAAATATATACAGACAAATCACACAGATTGAGCTAGCCCCAAAGTAAGTTCGAGACTTGTGTTATGGGATACTAACTCAACGATACTATATTTTATAACAAATATATATATAGATACACATCCAAGACCCAGGCCAATCTAAGATCATTTTCTATCTTGATCTGGCCGGGGATCGAACCCGGTCACTCCGTGTCGCAGGCTGGCGTGTTGACCGCTGCGCCACGGAGCTAGTTAAATCGTTTGGTAATGTTATTAGCAAAAGGAACAGGAAGTAATGCTAGTACTCTCCGCAGTGTCGAGCGACCCGTACGTGATGGAGGAGACGAGCGCGCTGTCTGCGCGTGCGCTGGGCTCGTCGCTATGGGAGGTGTCCGCTCTGCGCTCGCACTTCTGTCCGTCCGTGTCGCGCGCCGCCGCCAGGCTGCTGCAGCTCGCCGCCGAGCGCGCGCAGCCTGTCACGCTGGCCGCGCCCGAGGACGCCAAGGTTCGTGCTAGCTTCTCATATGATCGTGGTAGCTATGCTTCAGAACCCTCGGGCTGAGGGCGACGACTTCCTAAAGCAACAACTTTTTAAAATAACAAATTCCTAAAATGACAACTTTCTAAAATTAAAACTTCCTAAAACGAGAACTTTCTAAAATGACAACTTTCTTAAATGACAAATTCCTAAAACGACAACTTCCTAAAATGTCATAATTCCTAAAAACGCCAACTTTCTAAAATGAAAACTTCCTAATACGACAATTTTCTATAATGACAAAATCACCCAGGCAAATATAAATTGCTACTACGGAACCTTCAGATTCAGGTCTAGGACCAGTGATCTACCCAGGGCCAGGATAGACTGTTTAATAAATGAATATCATCTATTCTATTTAGTCTATGCTAGACTTGCCTTCATTTCGCTCTGGATTCAAAATATTGCCCTCAACAAAAAGTATTGTTAGGCCCTTGCGTCACAATCTTCTATATTTATCCTATATCCAGTCTCAACCCTTTTAATTCTAGTGGAAATTTCAACCATCGTAAAAACTGGCAATAAACATCCGATTGTCTCGTTGACCACCTGGATAACATAAATTATTAAATATTAATAATAATTTATCTCCCAACAGCTATTCGACGCAGAACTGAAGAAGAGGTTCAAGAGCATAGAAATGAACTTCAACCGGTCGCAGTGCCTGAAGGACGAGAACGGTATGATGTTGCCATACTGGGAGCTCATGGCCTGAACAGGATGTCGCTGTTGAGTGCGGAATGTTGGTAACACTGCTTGGCGCAGTGCGTTTCTGTGAACAGCAGGGTGCAAGTGAAAGGTACTGGCCACTGTCAAATTTTTTTTTTGTCTGTGACAGCTTGGAAGTTTTTATTTGTAAATTCTGTTAAATTTGTCTGAGTTGGCGGGAATTTCGATGAGCTGTACGGTTATTGTTTTGCAAATTGCATTGCATTTGTGAAATTTTGTGTTATAAATGCTCATGTGTGTAATGTGTGGAATTATTGAAATAAACTGTCACGGTGCGGCTGTAGCGAGATTTATTTGGCGGCTGATGGTTGTCCGCCTTGCTATGTCGTCTATGACCAGAAACATCACATTCGTGAAAATCGTCGCCACCTCCGTCGAATCAACGAAATTCATAACATCCTTTCGTTGATAAACAAGACTAAGAAAAAGCGCGGGTAATTTCAATTTTACTTGATACTGGCTAAATACGTCACGCGTAAAAGCCATTAATTTTTTTTTTAAATGTCAACCCAGCTGTTTATAGAAATGAAATGAGGAATTTTGAAAGCATTTACAGTCGATGTTTTTACATCTATTTGTTGATGACGTGTAATTTATACTTCTATGTGTTAAAAAAAAACAACTTTTGCATAAAAATTCGTTGGAGTATTAGAAAATAAGTATAATTTATTTTCTCTCTAAATTTTGTTTCGGTATTGACTAGAAAATATTTATTGTTTGACTAAAATTTGGCATTTCCTATAGGATTACATAGTAACGGGACCTTAAATATATAAATGTGCAGTGGCTCATAAGAATTGCCTGATCGACCATTTTTGATCAACCGATTCTAAATTGTTGCTACACAAGGACTAGACATACATACAGTCCTTGCAATGACAGAACATTTTTGTCTGATTTTAAAAAATATTACATTTTGTATTGCATTGTTGACGATATAACTCGTCGCTTGGGTTGCATAAAACGCCTCCATTTATTTTTCACATTAAAGGCAGGGAACTATTTACAAATCATTCGACTTGTTGTCGCTTGCGCGTAACAGGTCGTCCATTTCATTAAGGCCGTGTCCAGACCAGGCGTTTTACGTTGGAGCGTTTGAAATAAGTTACTTATTCACATGTAAATGAAGTTTGTTAACTCGTTTCACATAGCAAAGACGTGTATATCGCTAGATATGGATAATCTAAGTATACTTCGATGTGTAAAATAAAAGTTTGCGTACAGCACTTGGTAAATTGTCACCAAAAGATGTCGACTTCCAAAAACGTGCGGCGTGCGTCCGGCACCAACCACCCGCAGATAATATAAGCTTTACGTTGTTTAAGTAGCTTTAGGCTTGGTTTCCACTAAAACTATGACAGGAAGATGTGCGATGATCGAGAGACGAATGGGCAATCGACCCAAATGTTTGTATGCCAGCAATTAATTTTCAGCAAATAAATCACTTTCGCTCATCTTCCTCTTACAATGTTGGTAAAGCCAGTCGTATATTTTGCCATTCATCCATTTTGTTCAGCGCCATATACTTTCCATGATCTTTATATCCGTTCGCGTTTATTTTACCACTGACAGATTAATTTAAAACCAACCTAATGCAGTGGTAATAGAACTTATATTACTCTATATGTTATATTAATTTTGAGTTCTAAACGAATTGTTTAAATGTCTATTACCAATGAAGATTAGCTGTCAGATATAAAATAATTGTGAACGAAGTACATATAGTGTCATCCAAGAAGATGCTCCACACGATTTTTTGGGTGTCTAAACAGAGCAGCGCATCAGCGGTTTATGCGCTGTTAAGTAACCTAACCGACCCTTTTTATAAAACTATAGGAATCAATTTGAATATTTTTCGCTGTTGCTTGGCTGTACTACAGACTAAACGATGGTTTCGGAAATACATCAATATGGTATTTTGTGACTTGATGAGTATAATTTGTAGACGCATCATCTTGCTCTTGCATTTAGATGACGAGCGGTTTCAATAATAGGCCCTCCTTATAGCGTATCGCCTTCGCGCCTCTTGCCAAGTGACCCACTTGACGCAAAGGCGTCCATCGCCCATGAAAACGAGCGGTCTGAACCGCTCATTGCATACATTCGCCAAAGAAAGATACAAATCGGGCGTTTTAAAAACGCTCGCGTAATACTCGTTTAGTGAGTCACGCGTTCTAAAATAGTCGCCCGTTATTCGAAAACGTTTTACGGAATCATCCATTCGTATCGACTTATCAGTGCTGAGTGTTAAAAAAGTTCTGTAAGTTATTTAGTTTCGTGCCTTTATGGATGGCATCTATACACATACCTATATTGCGTGGAGAATTTGACAAATGTATTCTATGTATAAATAAGGTTTCGATTAAATTTTGCACTCTAATGTTATAAATGTAGGTAAATTAATGTTATACTTTGTTTATTTTATTTTTGTACGAGTGAGGTTAAAAAGTCTGTGATCATAAGGCTGCTTGCACGCGTGCACGTCTCGGGTGTGGGCAGCCTAAGGCGATGTCCTAATAAAACGTAAAAGCTAATTATTTAAATCTATTATGTATCCTAAATACTAAATGCAAAATGCATTTTGTTAACTTCTTAGGAAAAAAGCGATGTGATTATGGAATTTGTATGGGAATTATTAAAATTCGTAAAGTTATATCCCTGAGATGCAAGGTGTACCAGATAATACTGGTAGAATACTAAAAAATGCCCATATTTGCACCGGTATTGAATATTTTTATTGTTATATCCTGATATTGTATTGGGGGATTTGACGTTGATTTCTGGACTACTAATATGCAGATATTCGTTAGAAATAGAGAATATTTTTTGCTCCATAATTTTTTATGACCTTTGCCTAGCTGTGGGACAAAATAGGATACTAAAAAACCTTTTTTGATGTTCCATATTTAAAAATAACCGTGAAAATTGGTAGCTTTACGATATTGATGATAAACGTTTCATTAGGACAAGGCCTTGAACTACGAATGTTAAGGTTTGCGCTGCTGGCTTGTTTACCGAACCCCGGCCGGGGACCAGTCTTCCTTTCCCCCTTGTTGTAACCCTCTTAGGTTCATTCCAGTTGTATGCTTAACCCTTAATCATTGAAATAAGTAACCAAGGAGCTTATATATTGTGAAGGAAACAATCAACAAAAATTTTAATTGATCTATGGGATTCTATCTAATCTAAACAGGCGATTGATCATTTCTAATACTGTCTGTTGGCGGTTGATTATTCCTGTAAGTTTTAACACTTAACAATACAGAAGAATTACAATTAAACTTTGAAATAAAGTAAATAAATGAAATACAAAAATTACGAAAGCTGCGAAAGGGGGGAGGGGGTCGAGGCTTAGAGGCTTTGCATAGTAATGACGTCAGCAACATATCGCAAAAAAGTTTTTTTCTTATCTCGTCCATGAGCCTTTACTGCACATAAGCTCCTTGGTAAGTAATGTAAGAATTATTTTCAAAACCCGCTTCGTCGGGCTGTAAGACAGCAACGGCCATATTTATTTAACTTTATTGTTGATAGTGATGAACCTCGCAGTTAGGGTGCGGCTTCGGCTGACCGTTTCACCACTTATATTCCGACCAGTGTGTTTAAAAACCTGACAAGATGGCGCCACCGGTATATTGATGTGATACTTCTTAGTAAGAGCAAAGGCATGGCCCTATCTTATGCCAACATTAAAGTCGCAATTTTTGCTGTTTATATGGCATTTAACTGTTTACCAGGCTGAGAACATATAAAAAGCCCAATTGAACGTCGTACGTGGCACCTTAGGATGCTGCTGATATGCTAGAAATAAATGATAGATGCTGCTGGTGGTAAAAGTAGATGTATTCAGAATAACTTCGATGCTAAAATGAGTACGCGAACGTAATGCGCGGCGATGATGTGACGGTGAGTCATGAACGTGAACTGATTGATTTTACTTAGTTACACGTAAATGCTGATAAGTGCTATGTGCGGTTAAACCGTACAAACCTTCTGTCCTTAACATACGGTTTAAAACCGTATACCTACGAGGCCTGGTGAAGGGTTAAGAATTGGATTGCAAAGGGAAGGGATAGAGGATGGCGCAGACAAAAAGGAAACTTATACCCAGCAGCGAGTCGTGGAAAGCAGACTTGGTTAGTCTGTGTATTAATGGACCGTACAAGATTTCAGATATCTGTAGAAATAAATTCGTTTGTTCGTTGAACTAAGTCATATTATTCGATAGAGCTGTTGATAATTTTTGTTAGGTTTTCAGACATGCTGGTTACTTTCATTTATTATAGCTTTTTCTATCGTATTTATAAGTTTCTGGCCCGAATTGAATCATGTATATTGCCGTAAGGCGAACACCTTTTTTATGTTTAGTCAATGTTTTAAGTGAGTTGGAAATAATTAAATAAATATTATGAAATGAGAGCTCTCTTGTAGCGCCCCCATTTGACGCAGGTGAAATAAGGGTTATTTAAACTAGAGCAAATTCTTGGATAAACATCCAAGACCCAGGCCAATCTGAAAAAGATCATTTTCCATCTTGACCTGACCGGGGATCGAACCCGGTTAACCTCGTGTCGCAGGCTGGCGTGTTAACCACTGCGCCACTGCGATCTGATGCTAAAATGGAAAACTCACCTTTAACTTAACATCGTAATGGCCATTTTGCTTTGAGATCCAAAAGCGCGGAATTCGCGCTGCGCCTTCACGCGTACTTTTTCTATTTCAGAAGAAATATGAGCATTACGGTGTTGAGATAAAGTTGAGTTTGCCATATTGACATCACTTCGCTTTGACTCTTGTGTTAGTATGAATGGACAATAACAATTTTCCGAACAGCCGTTCGGTGCGGAGTACGGTTCACCTTACAGGCGGCTCTTAAGGGCTCGTACTATCTTACACTGCTTTGCATGATTGTCTGTAATATCAATAATAATGAAATACTCAAGTTGAAATAAAAAATGCAGCAAAGTTCAGGACTAATTCTGGTAACTATCTTACTCAAAAACACAATTGCGTTAAATTTTCTCGATAGAAAAAAATTGCAAAGTTGCCACCAAATCACGTCTAATTTACTCGGTATACAGCAGTATTCACCAAATACATTAAAATTAACCTTTGATTATAATTGCATTACAGATAAGGCAGCCATGATGTATATTTTTTTTCGAATGAATCTTGAATATTCTTTAAAAACGAAAATATCCAAAGTAGCCAACGCGTTTTGACCATCCGCGTTTGTACCGCCACGCCGCCTGGCCTATGGCGGGCCCTTAATGTTGTTTATAATCATGCTGCTTAAAGATGTTGATAATCCAAGTTGTAAAGTTGAATTATTTCCAACTCACTCACAACTCAGTTCCTGTAGTGAATGGTTGAGTTAGATCTGGCGAGATCCCGAATCTCAGCGCAGGAGCGAAGCCGCGCCCACCGTATCTTGTGATTATTGTAACAAACGTAGCGTAAGTAGGCTAAGCCATTATTTTAATAACATTCATTTAATGTTCTATTATATTGATAATTAAAAATATTGATACACTAAGCTGTTGTTTCCTTTCTCTCAATGATCTTGTACGAGGGCTGTATATATGTATGTCTGGCTGGTTGCTTGTATATCCCAAATAAAAGACTATTTATAAAAATACAAATTATTAATGAAACAGAGATCAGAGGAGGGAACACAAGTGAGGTCCGGCCCGGCTTCGGTTGCATTCGGCCGCCTTCGGCAATGTTCGGCTCCGTGATGTACAATAAAAAGTAATTTAGGGTTTGTTATCATAATCATTGAGTTAGTATCCCTCGACACATGTTCACAACTCACTGTGGGGCTAACTCAATCCGTGATTTGTCCCTATAATATATAAATATATGTATATTTATCTATTTATTTATAACTAGCTGTTGCCCGCGGCTCCGCCCGCGTTAGTGTCGATCCCTCGGGAACAGCAGATTTTCCAGGAATTAAAGGTACCCTATGTCGTTCCCCGGCCCTTAACTACCTCCATACCAAATTTCGGACGGACAGAGTTACTTTCGCATTTATAATATTAGTATGACCTTCATAATTTTTTATTGCCGGCTGCCTCCGTCCTTGAATATTTCCAGAAACACAGAGAAATACCTGTGTAAATGAAAACGTACCCATGACGGGAATCGAACCTAGCGCCCATCGCAGGCTTGCATGCGCTCTTTATTGTGTGTAAAATGCAATCTAAGCACAGAATAGGAAAAAAAAGAACAAAATTACTATAAAAAGTTTATTACAACAAACTCATTAGTGGCTGAAACCATAAATAATTTAGTCAACATTTTGTTTTACGTATTTGGCACAGCAACTCATAGTCAAGGCTCTGGCCCTAGCAGGTACTAAAATAGTCTTCTAAATAGAGACCGACCGAAATACGATAGTCTGCCGAAACCGAAACCGTAACTGAGTCCCAAACTTTTGGTTAACCGAAACTTATATGAATAATAACTTTTTTTTTATTTTTTATTCCAATTTTTTTTTCGAGGCTTCAGTACACTTGATGTGACTATGCCAGCCTCATTGGGGGCCTCTAATATAAATTTTATCTAAGTTTCATTATAAACCTCCTTAAGAGGTATACTGAATAATAACATTAATTAATATTATGATGTACTAAAATCCTCTGTTTTGATACATATACAGAAAGATAAATCTGTTAATAAAAATATTGGTTGTCTGTCTGTAAAAGAGGTTTAGGTACGGACGATAATTTTACGTGACAACGGTGAGAGTTGATGCTTGATAGATACTACAACTGCTGCTGCTACGGAACGTGACATTTTTCGTGCGTGCAGTCGGTGTTTATCGATTTATAAGCTGATATCACGGCAAAAATAAAATTAACACTATGCATCGAGCGCGACACGAATTCACCAGAATACATGAAACCCAAGGTTCGGTCAAATTTAATACCGAAACTAACAGAAACTATCCGGTTTCGGTTAGTTTCAAAGCAAAAAAAAAGTTTTCTTCTTTACGGCAAAAAAAAAAGATTTCGGTCGGTCTCTACATCTAAGTCTTAAACTTATAGCGAAATAACAACATTAAACATTGAACACAAAACAACACAATTAGGGTCACCACAAACCGATGGCGCAGCGGCGAAATGTAGATTTTATAGTCGTGAGCATAAGGCCTAGGCATATCTAGGCTGGGAGTGAGAGAAATACGTGACACCGGGCGCGAGGCAGGGAACTGTAATGATACCGACATCGCCTGTCATGATGTCCACCCTGTTGGCGCTTCAAATGTAATTATTCAAATAAATTGTTTTAAATATGTTATTATAATATATTTATATTATTATTAATATATTAGTACCTTCTTTTTTGTTTTCTTCCTCTTGAATAAGAATTTGAACACTAGTGCCATATTTCGAAGTTGTCTAAAACACATTATTCATTTATTTAAATACACAACAGATGTTATTAATATTAATTAATATAACAAACATTATTTTTCTAATTATTTCGTGTCTCTAGCCTGATAACAGACGTCGCCGCTCCATCGGTTTCTGCTGATGTATATTTTTTTGTCTAGTTTTAACAGTCAACTACTATCTCTTTGGGTTATTATATAAATAATATATTTAAAAGATGAGTATGTGATAAAAGCTCATCTATAATATATATATAATAATAGCTTTTGCCCGCGGCTCCGCCCGCGTTAATGTCGATCCCTCGGGAATAGTACTTTTTCCGGGATAAAAGGTAGCCTCCGTACTCCAGAGAGCTTGTATTTTTTGCAAAATTTCATGATGATCGGTCAGTAGTTACGGCGTGAACGCGTAAAAAAAAACAAAGCTTTTATAATATTAGTAAGGATAATTTTTATGTTTGTTCCCATTGAGTCACACCGCTCAATGGAAAAAAAAAAATATTATTTGGTACCTCATGTAGGAATTATATAAGGGGTTTATTGCTGTGTGATATATTTCTAAAGGTAATTCGGCTTATCATGAAAACAGCATGTTACGTAGTGGATATGGCAAGTAAAGAATAGCACCTAAAATACAATCCCAAGCTGGTTGGTAACTAAAATAAATTCGAAAGTATCTAAAAATAGTGATATGTAATAAAAATATAATTTACTAACAATCTTTATCTAATAAAATAGCATCTACCTATCATATGAATCTGTGTGCTATGCCTATAAATTAATAATATGCAAATGTATAGACCACTAAGGGCTGATACAGACGAGCGGCAAAGCATCGACGGCTGCCGTCGACGTTTTGCTTGCTACCGCCGATAGGTGGCGACGCAGTACTACCTGCCGTCAACACAAAGCCGCTCTTCTGTATGATCTCTTCCTCGTATTTTATCGATAAAAACGCATTTGAACCAAATAGGCACTGTCTTTCCCTTTTTATTTTAGAGCTAAGCTCTTATCGATGTCATCTACTTATCGAGTCGAAAATCGATGTCATGAAGGTCGGAAATCTTTGGAAGAAATAATGGAGTAGTTTGCCATTAACTTCTCCTAGTGAATACATTTATGTGAATGTTTCCTCGAAGACAATCACATTTTACAAACCGCCCGTAGCACGGTACCCGCGACGCAGTTTATATCGCGCGATAAACTATTCACATCTCGCTCTTTGATAATACGAAAAACAAGACGGCGATAGTCGATAAACGTTGTCGCGCGTGCCATGCTGGCAAGCACCTGTAGTCTTTGCGACCTAGCAACAAGTCTGTATTTATATACGTCCTAGAAACTTCAGTCAATTCCTTCAAAAGAAAGTAATCGCTACATAATTTGCTCCTGGCTCTCGGAAGGCACTTTGGTGGCACAGCACGTGACCTGCGGACTGTCCTCCCTCTCCGCCCCCCGCGGCTCCGGGCAGCACTGTTCGTGTACCACCGCCGTGGTCTCCTGACTAGACTTGCCGCATTTGTCCTTGTCCTTGCAGCAGCCCTGGCGTTCTGTGCGCAGAAGCTGTACATCCTCGACGCTCGGGCTGTCTTCCTTCTCGCTGTCGGGGCTCTGTGAGGTGCTAGCCGCAGCCTCTAGTTTCCGGCCCTTGGCGAGCCGCGAGGGGCAGGCCTTGGCGCCGTAGTGACAGCTAGGCTGGTCGCCGTTGCCCGCGGCTGCTGGGAAGTAGTGCGAGGGCTGGATGCAGGTACGCGTGCGGCAGATGAAGAAGTCTGATTCCGAGCTGGAGTTGAGCAACGGCGGCGTTGTGCCTTCGGCTGGAAAGATACCAATTTATTTTAGTAAATTGTACAAATTATATATAAACGTGTGCTACTTAATGAAAGTCATGTATGCGAAAAACTACCAAATAACACAAACTGAAATAGGAAAACTATAGCTAGAGAGCTGATCCAAATATTGAATAGGTTCTTCGGACAGCGTCAAAACATGTATAATTATTCTGGAAGGACACCTAAATCTTGCAGTTTAGACCTGACTGAAGAATTACGGTTATTAAATTCAGTAATTATTTGCCTTATGTAACGGACATGATGTATACCGTATACCCTACATACAATGAGGGTTTTCTGAAATGCCTATCACCAGATGACAGCACTAAATCGTAACGTGTATGCAATCATCACGTATTCCTTTCTGTGCGAAGTGTCGTCCGACTATATCGCCTTTTAACAGAACGAAAAAACCGACTCGCGATAGATCGGTGGGTTGCATCCGTATCAAGACGCCGTTCCACCTTACTTTACCGAACATGCGTCCAAACTAGCATTCTTGGATACGACGGCGATACGAGTCGGAGACACGGTACGGACAAAACAAAATGTCTGGACCCAGCTTTATGTAATAAGAGACATAAAAAGTATTTCGTACTAAAAATGTCGTGGTTCTGTTAATAACCATGATCTTTGAGCTGGGTCTAAACTGTATTTAGGTAGCCCTAAAGAATTAAAAAAGTTTTCACGCTGCACGAAGGGCCTAATCAAATGTTTTATCAGCTCTTGCACTAATACACGAACAATTTACCTGAAAAACCAAGCGAACTACGCATTCGTCTTATAACAAAGTATGCTAATAAGCAGAAACAGAACTCAGGTACCAATCTACACTAATGCCAATAATACGATCGTTACTATGATGCAAAGAAAGAAGAATATACTAAATGATGAACCCAAGAAGCTTTTTAGAACGAAATCTTTCATGATGATCTGGGAGTAAAGAAAAAACGTAGAATGTGCCAGCTGCTTCTCTTCCCGCGTAGACCGTAGAAGCCGGTCAAGGGAATGGGCAAAAAATCTAAAGAATCATGGCAATAGGCGATGCGGCTTCCTAGTCGCAATCAAAATGGTGATTCCGTTTCCCACCTTTACGCCCACCAACACGCTAAACGCGGCTTTTCGGTCTTATGACCTTAGGCTCTGTCTACTCCATAAGGGAATAAAGACGCGATATGCAATAAAATAAATCCAAGTTATGACATAATACTTTGCCTGCGGCTTCGCTCGCATAATTTAAATCCGTCGGAAAAAATTTTCAGGAACGGGCCTTCCAATGCCTCAATCTATCAATATCGCATGAATTTGAACTTCTGAACTATATTGAAATCCTGGAACTAGAATTCCTAATGAAATATTGCAAGAAAAAAAAGCTGAAAATCTAAAAGAAATTCGGCTTCCCATACAATATCGCCGATCCGCTATGGAAGGTCATTTTTTAACTTTTTTTTTTATTCTGTATTCCATTAGGGATTCTGATTTCAGGATTTCAATATAGTTCAGAAGTTCAAAATAACGCATTATATGGACCAAATTTCATGTATATTGGTTCAGTGTTCTTGCAAAACGAAAGTGTTTTTTTTTCGGTAAAGATGATAAAGCTCCTAACGATAGTATCATCGTGACAAATGACTTGACAGACGAACACGACTCACCCATGTTTATGATATAGACGTTATAACTATAGTATTAAAAATGCAAAAGTAGGTGTGTTTGTTTGTTACGCGTTCACTACTGTACCGATTATGAAATTTTGTATACATGTTTTCTGGAGTATGGAGAAGAATATGAACTATACTCTGATTGCGGGAAGGGGGGAAGTACTGTTCCCGTGGGATCATAATTAATGCGAGCAAAGCCACGAGCGAAAGCTAGTAATATAGTATATTCATCACTACGTTTTTCCTCTTTTTCTGGTCTGGTTTATTTTTTTACAGTTTCCTTTTTTGTATTTTATTTTTGTTTCGCAAATTGCGATGAAATAAGGGCATTTGAAGGAAGACGGTCGTATTGGAGTGATCCTTGGTGGAGGTCTATGTCCAGCAGTGGACTTCCTGCGGCTGATATGATGATGATGAAGGGCATTTGATAAAAACTGATAGGGTATTACGAAGAATAGAAAAAGAAAAAATAAAGGAAAAAGAGGTTTTTGTCCAGAAGGGCATGGACAACTAAATAAAAAAAAAAGATGCGGCCAAGTTCATTTCGTCTTCCTTTATTTGACCATAGTGCAATGTATCAGATACAATTTCATCGTTGCTGAGGTCTACCAAAACTACGCTACCAGCCAATCTACCAACATCGACACTCTAACCGCTAGTATTTGGGCGGCTGGTACGGCTCCGGCGAGAGGGGCGTCTCAGCCTGCTGCAGCTCTATGGCGTCCATCTCCTTGCACAGCTTGCCCTCACACACCTCCCAGGTACACTTCTCCGTGTTGCACCGGTCTTGGAGGGGGGGATAGGCAAGCATTCGTTAATATAGCTAGCTCCGTGGCGCAGCGGTCAACACGCCTGCCTGCGACACGGAGTGACCGTGTTCGATCCCCGGCCAGGTCAAGGTGGAAAATGATCTTTTTCAGATTGACCTGGATCTTAGATGTGTATCTATGTGTATATATGTATTTGTTGTAAAATATAGTATCGTTGAGTTAGTATCCCATAACACAAGTCTCGAACTTACTTTGGGGCTAGCTCAATCTGTGTGATTTCTCCGTATTTATTTATTTATTTTTCGTATAACTCGTATACGCTTTTGTCAATTACACGTCAAAATTTGATTGGGACCAATTTGAAAGCCTTTTAAATATTTTTTTTATCGGTTCATAAATTGTGCGGTAACAAACACAACCACAAAATTGATAACCTCCTTTTATTAAAGTCGGTTAAAGTATGGCTGGCCTCCGTGAACTGGGCGACCCTGCCTACTATACCGCAGTCGAAAGCCCATTTAGTAGGATACAGTGCCAGACTTGGTGTTAGGCCCAACGCCATACATGAAGAGATGTTGCTGTTTGCTGGGTTGAAGATGGTGGTGCGGAGATACAAGATCACGTCACGAAGAAAGTAGTTTATTGTCCAACAATACTGTTGAAAATAGTTTCTTTCGGCGTCTTCTCTGCAGTGGTCGGTTCCGAAACGCTGGTAGTTTGTAGCTTTTGAACAATAATTAATAATTTGAATATAATTTAATAAGTATTATTTTAAATGTGAATTAACGTGAAAAAGTGCCTGAAAAGGCCTATTTTCTGAATAAATCTTTGAATCAACACACTCCTGAAGGTGGTGTCAGAAAGAGTGGATAGTCCAAATGTCAAGTATTGGTCATCTACACATGTCCAAAAAAGTAACCCTCACTTTAAGTTTTACTAACATAGGATAAGTGTCTTACTAACACACTATGGACTTGTATTGTCATGTATGTACAGTCTGAAATAAATAATTTCATTTCATTCATTGTTCTTGCAGGTTACATGATGGCTAGGTGTGACGGATCCTTTCTCGATGGCAGTGTCCAGGCGCTATAGTATCGCCGATCGATCGATGTGTATCTCTGGCGCCATCGATATGTATCTCGATATATTTTAAGATTATAGAGCTATTTATATTATTAAAGCAGCTGACATGCGACCTACACGATGTAAATCGCGGGTCGCGCAAATGTGTGAAATAAGCTCGTACAGTTGTATTTCGCAGTAAGATTTCACACCGAGTATCATCATCATCAGGTCCTTTTTAGTCTCTTCTACAGGAGCACGACCCTCTCTGTACTATTAGAGCAATATTTGGCCTGAGCATCCAGAGGACTTGGCCTACACTCTCCACGCTGGCCAGACGGGTTGGAGAGGTCTCTTAGATGTTTATAAGCTTTGTTTAGCTTGTATTTCCTAAGTCGCCTTCTACGACATCCACGGGAAGACTTGGAGTGGTCCTATTCTACTCTGCCGGATACCACACGGCGTAAAAATTTTTAGGGATTGTATACACAAAGTATACAACCCCTAAATTTTTTTCTAGCGCATGTATTTTATTTTGGTTAGCATCGCTGACTATCAATTCTATTGGGGAGCTACAGAACAAGCAACACAGGGATATAAAGTACGTGAATTGGAAATAGTTACCTGTGTCATCGCATTCCGGCGTGCAGATGACGACCCGCTTGGTGCTGAAGCACTGCATCTGGAGCCGCGTCAGCGACGTGCCGAACAGGAAGTACCCTGGGAAATATAGCAGTGTTAGGCCTCGCTGGGAAATATAGCGGTGGCATTCAAGACCTGGCGACGTACTGTTATACCCTATAATAATACGAGGGCTAAACTTAGTAAGCATTTTTACTGTTTTCTAGCCTCGTCAGCATTTTGTTTGCCTCATGGCTTCCTTTATTTTAGTTATAGTTCAGTTAGTATCTGGAGCTCGGAAAAGCAACAAGTCGGGATACAGTGCCAAATTAATTAAGTGTATTTTTGGGTTTTGAGTAAAATAAAAGTGTGGTTTAAGTGCGTGTTTTTTTTTTAAAAAGACCGACAGGGACTTCCTCACAACAATTTTGGTGTCAGAAGTGGGATGTTGTAAGTGGCTTCCGTTGAAGTCCTTTCAAGAACCCGAGGATCCCATCACGGTCTCTGATCGACAGTAAGACTTGACCCAAAGGTCCTGCATCAGCCGCACTCTGGTCGACGGTCAGCCTCCGCCCTACAGCGTGAGCCCGCGCCACGTGTCTCACCGACACACCCCATACACAAGGTCGACGGTCAGCCTCCGCTCTTTAGCGTGAGCCCGCGCTGCGTGTTCTCCACACCCTTTGAAGGTCGACGGTCAGTCTCCGCTCTGTAGCGTGAGCCCGCACCTCAAGATCACTGTATCATCCCTGCGCAAGGTCGACGATCAGCATCAGGTGTACCCTGAGCCCGCGCCACATTCCAGCCCCGGTACTAACTCGCCACCATCTTCATCATCAAGAGCACACCTCAACCATACCACAAGGTGCTCCCCGCGCATAGGCTGCCCACGTGACTGCCGCGTGTTCCAGTTCCCACGCCGTGAGGGCGTGAACTCTTCAGCATCGTGTAGCCAGAATTCAGAATGCTAGTGAAAGTGATCTTCGTGATTCTGTGAGTGTATTACTATTTCCTATACTCGTGATTTGACTCTATCTTTACAATTTCTATACCATTTCTTTATTTTACTATTTCCTAATATTTTACACTGATGTCGCTCAAAGCAGAGTCAGATGGTCGCAAGACCTCTACTTCTGAGAAATCTGAGAAGGTCCCACTAACATTTTTATCAAAATTTATTAAACCCTTTAATGGTGAGAGAGAGTCACTTCCCGCCTTTTTAACAAACTGCGATAATGCTATTTCTCTAGCCACTCAAGAACAAGAAAGTGTTCTGTGTAAATTTATTTTATCCCAGTTAGAAGGCAAGGTTTAAGCAGCCTGTAGTTTAAGGAGATTCGAAACATGGGATGAGCTTAAATCATTCCTTAAAAATACCTTTGGCGAGAAAAAGCATTCTACGCACTTATTAATAGATTTGCAGAATTGTAAACAATTAAGCGGTGAAGATGTTACTAAATATTCACTCAGAATTGAGTATATATTAGCTAGGATACATTCCGAGGTCCATTACAGCTGCAAGGATACTAAGGAACTTCCTGGTCGAATAACTGCCATGGAAGACCTTGCTATCAATACTTTTATGCTAGGATTAAATAGTTCAATATCTGCGGTTGTCCGGTGTAAGAACCCCTCAACATTAAATGAGGCAGTACAACACGCAATTGAGGAAGAGAAAATAGTTAATTTATCTAGATCTAATTCAAATAAATATGCTAAACAATGCTCTGTATGTAATAAGTCAGGGCACACGTCCTCTGAATGCTTCTTAAAAAATAAAGCTTCTAGTAATTATCCTAAATTTAAAAAAACGTATCATTTTAATCCTAACTCTAACAATAACTTAAATCCTAATTCTATTTCTAATACTAACTCTAATGTGAAATCATGTAATTATTGTAAAAACTTAGGTCACACGATTGACCAGTGCCGTAAGCGTAAATATAACATGCAGCACCGAGGAAACGCTAGCTATGCACAACGTGACTATCAGGCGCCTCGTGGCAACGCCACTGGCACGGTAAACATATGTGATGCAAATGAGTCGCGGTTCGATCCCGCCAACACTCAGTTAAACTAATCCCGATTTCGGGCACGTGTCTACCGAAATCGAATGACGTAAATGGCACGACTATACCCACTGTATCTTATACTAAATCTTATACTAATTCTACATCTCAGTCCAAGCAGCTGAGTCCTATTAACTCTTCATCTCAGTCCGAGCTACTGAGTCATACTAAATCTACATCTCAGTCCAAGTTACTGAGTCCTACTAAACCTTATACTAGCTCTTATACTAAATCTTATACTAATTCTACATCTCAGCCCAAGCAGCTGAATCCTACTAAATCCTCATCTCAGTCCAAGTTACTGAGTCCTACTAAACCTTCTACTAGCTCTTATACTAAATCTTATAATAAAAATGAAATATCTAAATCCTATCAAGTCAATGGCTCTATACCTATTTATGAGACAGAT
The DNA here is from genome assembly GCA_947532085.1 of Elegia similella. Taxonomy (NCBI): domain Eukaryota; kingdom Metazoa; phylum Arthropoda; class Insecta; order Lepidoptera; family Pyralidae; genus Elegia; species Elegia similella. The sequence continues at coordinate 29,475,162 of OX383927.1, read as the reverse complement.
ATAAAAATAAAGAAAATATCCCTGCCTCATATATTCTTAAAGTCAAGTTACTCTTCTAAACTCTTAAGCCTTCTCGTAGATTCCGGTGCCTCAATAAGTTTAATAAAAAAATCTAGTATGAACATTATACCTCCCTTATCTCGCGAAATCGTTAAATTAAGAGGTATTACTAACACTAAATTTTGTTGCGAAACATTAGGTACATTTGAAATGGATTTCACACTGTCTTCTAGTACTTTTAAATACAAATTCCACGTGGTCAATGATGACGTGTCGCTAGACTATGACGGCATCATAGGTAGTGATTTTCTAGGTTATTTTAAAGCGACCATTAATTACGATTCTAAGTTATTAAACATACAAGGGCATAACTTACAAATAAACTACATACAACCTACTTATATCATCCCGGCCCGTTCCGAGGTTGTTATTGAATGTGCTATATCAAATTACTCGCCCGAGTCTTATCAATGTAATGAGGGTCTCGTACTAGATCAAACCTTATGCGATGGTGTTTATATTGCGAATTGCATTGTCTCTATCAAACCTAATAAAAGAATAAACATTTCTGTTCTGAACACTACTGATTCTGACGTAATGATCAAAGATAATTATGCAGAGGTGCTACCTCTTGACTATGACTTAAATACCTACGAGTACCAAACTGTTAATTCTATTTCTAGTTCTAAATCTGATCGTGTTCAAAAGGTATTAAAGCTCATCCGCTGCTCTCATTTAAACTCTGAAGAGGAAAAAGCCCTCTTAGAATGTTGCTCTCAATATACTGATATTTTTCATCTCCCTGATGAACCACTGTCTTATACAAATGCAATTGAACATTCTATTAATTCAGGTAATGCACCTCCAATCCATGTCAAGTCTTATCGCTTCCCTGAATGCCATAAGGAGGAAGTAGATTCCCAAATTCGTAAAATGCTTGACCAAGATATGATTCGCCCCTCTGTTTCACCATGGAGTGCCCCAGTATGGGTAGTTCCCAAAAAATTAGATGCGTCTGGCAAACGCAAATGGAGGATAGTCATAGACTACCGCCGCCTCAATGACGTCACTGTTTCTGAAAGTTATCCACTGCCTCTCATCACTGATATTCTCGACCAATTAGGTCATTCAAAGTATTTTAGTACCCTTGATTTATCAAGTGGGTTTCATCAGATCAAAATGAACCCTAAAGATGCTGCTAAAACTGGGTTCTCAATAAATACTAATTCAAGTAGTTCTGGGCATTATGAGTTTACTAGGATGCCCTTCGGGTTAAAAAACGCCCCTTCAACGTTCCAGAGACTCATGAATACAGCTCTATCAGGTCTCCAAGGTCTCCACGCGTATGTGTACCTAGATGACTGCATTATTTACTCTCATGATCTCGCTAGTCATATTACAAAATTGAGACTCATATTTGATAGATTAAGAAACTTTAATTTAAAACTGCAACCCGACAAGTGTGAGTTTTTACGTCGTGAAGTTGCATATTTAGGCCACATCATCACCGATAAGGGTGTATCTCCTAACCCCGACAAAGTCAAGGCCGTCACCGATTTCCCTACTCCCACGAATGTTAAGCAAATAAAGTCCTTTCTAGGCCTCGTGGGCTACTATCGCCGTTTCATTGAGAACTTCTCAAAACTAACTAAACCTCTCACGTCTCTTTTAAAGAAGGATGTCACTTTTAACTGGACCCCTGAACAAGACACTGCTTTCCAAATTCTCAAAGATAAGCTTACAACAGCTCCTTTACTACAGTACCCTAATTTTTCTGAACCGTTTGTAATTACAACAGATGCCTCGAGTTATGCTATAGGAGCAGTGCTATCTCAAGGTGATATAGGTAAAGATAAACCTATAGCCTTCGCATCTCGAACTCTTAATAAAGCCGAAGGAAATTACTCTACTACGGAGAAAGAACTCCTCGCTATTATTTTCGCTGTTAAGACATTCCGGCCCTATATTTTTGGGCGTAAATTCAAGATCGTTACTGATCACAGGCCCTTAGTATGGCTATTCAATAATAAGGACCCAGGCAGTAGACTCATTCGCTGGCGTCTCAAACTCGAAGAATATGACTATGAAATAATATATAAACAAGGTCGCCTTAACTCTAACGCAGATGCATTATCTCGTTGCCCCGTAAATGTAATTGATATAAATAACTTACATAACTTATCTTACGAAAAATATTTTAAAATGCAATTTACTAATAAAATACCAACCCTTAATACCATTATAGAAGAACAAAGTCAAAGTTTACCCTTAACTAAAATAAAATCAATCGTTTGTCCAGTCTCTCTGGACTTTGATTATTCTTTGCCCCACTGCGAAGAGATACTATCGCAGCTCGAAGATTCCGCTAACTTACTAAGTTCCGAACGCGAGTTATGTACAATTCAAGCCGTGAATAATAAGAATAGAACTTACTATTTCCTTTATACAAAAGTTCATCACTATGAAGAAACAAAATTTAAAAATATATACAACTTATTAATTAAACTAAGAAATAAAATAATTACCGAAAATCCTGAGGTCACTGAACTTGCTATGCCAGACTTCACGGATCCTTTCTCAAAGATACCTTATACTAAATTATATAACATTATTTCTTATATTTTCCATAACACTAATATTAAAATTTATATATACAAAAATCAATTAATTTATCCAACCCCTGTTGAGGTCCCTAAAATATTAAAAGAAAATCATGACTCAACGGTTGCGGGTCACCCCGGTTCAACACGGATGTATAATCGAATTAAAGCTACCTATTATTGGAAAGGCATGCGCTCTGACATTGAAACCTACGTAAAAAATTGTAAGCTATGTCAAATAAATAAACCCTTACGAAAATCTAACAAGCTCCAATGGAGATTACTTCTACGTCTACTAGGCCATTTGAGCGCCTAGCTCTCGATATAGTCGGTCCATTACCAGAAGCTGGTTTCCAAAAATTTAAATTCATGCTTACTCTTCAAGATGATCTCACTAAATTTTCAAGTGCCTATCCTATGGTAACTGCTACTAGTGAAGAAATCGCTAGAAATCTAGTTCATTTTATGTCTCTATTCGGTTTCCCAAAAACTATTCTCACTGATTTAGGAACTTGTTTCACCTCAGATTTATTTAAGCAGTTGGCCGAAATTTGTAAGATAAAATCTCTGTTTTCTTCGCCTTACTACCCCCAAACTAACGGCGCCCTAGAGCGCTCACATTCTACCCTTAAGGAATACTTAAAATCCTTTGTTAATGAAAACCAGAATGACTGGCATTGTTACTTATTTACTGCAATTTTATCTTATAATACAACTCCACATAGTACCACTGCATTCACTCCACATGAGTTGTTATACGGTTATAAACCTTATATACCAAATTCCTTATATGATACTAGTAACAATACTACTTATAATGAATATATTAGGGCTTTACAATATAGAATGCGGTTCAGCAGAGAAAAAGCCATTCAAAATATTATAAATAGTAAGGAAAAGTCAAAACAATATTATGATTCTACCTCCCGTGATATCTCTTATAAATCAGGTGATATGGTATACCTAAAATGCCATCACAGATTGCGCAAGGCTCTATCCCCTGTATGGAAGGGCCCTTACAAAATCATTAAGGTTCATAATAAACGTAATGTAACATTACAAGTAGGCCGCAAGCACATTAAATATCATACTAATGAAATTAAGCCTGCTTCATCTTAAATCATACCTACTATTATATATTATTTTCAGAGCTTCTTGCTACGGAAGCCACGCTGATTCGAAGATAACTCCGATTCTTCATAGCCCTGGAATTTATTTTGAACCTACTACGCATATACGGTTTTATAATGATTTTTGGAAGATTGTTACTCATATCGATATTATGTCACTGAAGCCTTATTCTGATAAAATCGAAAATATGTTACATAAATTACTAAATCTCTGTGAAAAACTCCAATCGCAAGAATTAATAGATTGCAAGGATTTCTCTGCTCCTTTAGAGATATTAATACAGTCTAATTATGTTAAATTGCAATCCTTATCTCATATGGTCTCACAACAAACGCCAACCAAGGTCAAAAGGTCCCTAGAGTTCGGCGGTGAAATATTAAAGTTCTTTTTCGGCACCCTAGATGCCGATGATGCACGCAAATATGATGCTGCAATTGAATCCTGTCGGAAGAGTGAATCCGATATCTATCGCTTAATGAAATATAATATACATATTATAAAATCTACTATAAATAATTTTAATTCTACTATTTCTAAGCTAAATCAAAACGAAGTTAAAATAAACTCCCAAATACATATAATTAATGAAATCTTATCTCAATCAACTAAACTAAATAACTTACTATATCATATGTCTAAGATAAATAACTTACTAAATCTTATTGAAAGCTCCTTGTTAGCTATATCTAACGTACTAGATTCAACCTTAAACGCTATACTATTTTCTAAGGTTAATATTCTACATCCTAGTGTGTTAAGTCCTTTAAGTCTCTATAGTGAACTAAGTAAGCATAGCAACCAAATAAAGAAGCATTTAGACTTACCGCTGCAATTAAATATAAATAACATCCACTCTATTATAGATGTTTCTCAACTTAGTTGTTATTACTATAATAATAAGATTGTTTTTGTTTTGCAAATCCCTTTAATAAGTGACGACAGATACACTGTCTATAAAAATATACCCTTGCCTACACCTCATAACGAGTCACACATGAAAACATTCGCTCTTATTCAACCTACCAGTGTGTACACTGCTTTAAGCGATAACAGAATGCATTATGCTATGCTAGATAACTTAGATAGATGTAAGAAAGTTAGTGATGAATATACTATATGTGAATTAATAACTCTGTACTCTTGTATTGCAAGCCCAAGCTGCGAGTCAAGGCTGTTGACTGAAGTCATCTTATCGTTACCACCTCAATGTAATTCGAAACTACTATATGGAGATATAGATATTTGGCAGAAGCTACTTAATAATAAATGGATTTTTGTTCAATCCAGTGTTAATAAATTAACAATAAAATGTGATGACGACATAACTGATAATTCTATTGTTGGTACTGGATTAGTTAAGTTAACTAATAATTGTATAGGTTATTCTAAAACTATGCAACTAATTCCTACTAGTTATTTTACATTTATTACTAAGTCCTCTATAGATATAAGTTTCGATATAACGGCTGACGACTGCTGTAATAGAGAGGTACTTAATAAAACCTTGCCATCTTTGTCACCGTTATCCTTAAGTAAGATAAACTTAGATAATTTAAGATATGCATCTCATCAATTGGATGATTTAGAGAAAGAGATAAATAACATTCAGAGTGAATCTCACTTCATAAAATATGGCACTTATTATTCTACATTCACGTATATCTTAATTGTTTGTTTATTTCTATATTCTATATATAAGTTAATCGTAATTCTAATTCCGGATGCTGTATCCAAATTTTCAATCAATGCCATAATAAGAAAATTGTAAGAAATAAATCAAAAATGTCAAGCTCTATTGAGATGTCTAATATCTCTAGTTCTGATGAGGATAAACAATCTGTAAAATCTCTAACATATAATCAACAGAAACATAGGGTTGATTTCCATAACTCTAATAGGAATATAAACATTTAAATTTTGAATTTATATAACAATTCCTGTTTTCTGAAATCTAAACATATTATACTAAGTCTAGTTCTTATCTTAATCTTAATTACTATTTCATAACTATCATGTAAACACTGCATCCCTGACTCAATCTTACTTCGCTTCATCTTAATCGAGATAAAGCTCCGTCAAAAGGGGGGGGGGCTGTTATACCCTATAATAATACGAGGGCTAAACTTAGTAAGCATTTTTACTGTTTTCTAGCCTCGTCAGCATTTTGTTTGCCTCATGGCTTCCTTTATTTTAGTTATAGTTCAGTTAGTATCTGGAGCTCGGAAAAGCAACAAGTCGGGATACAGTGCCAAATTAATTAAGTGTATTTTTGGGTTTTGAGTAAAATAAAAGTGTGGTTTAAGTGCGTAAATTAAGTTTTTTTTAAAAAGACCGACAGGGACTTCCTCACAACAGTACCATTCTCGATGAAATTTAAAAAAATCGGCAAGACCTGGAGTGAAGTTAAGCGCGTAGCTGAAGACAGATCGAGATGGAGAGTCTTTGTGGACGCCCTCTGCCCCAGATAGGGGACATAGGACTATAAGTCAAATACCTTCGTGGTCCAGTGGTTAAGGCGTTTGCCTGTAGACCTGGGGGTCGTGGGTTCGATTCCCACGGGAAGCATACTTTGTTTAGTTGTTTCCTGTTTGATTAGGTTAGGTTAGGGGGGGGGGGGGGGGGGCATTGCTTTGCCGCCTCTTGGCCTCTGACGTGGTTCCTATAACGACTACCAGGCAGCCGGGACCAACGTCATAACGTGCCTTCCGAAGCAAGGAATAACCTGCAGTTTTTTTTTTGAAATGACTATGTAGCTAGCTCCAAGTGAGCTTTCGCTACTTCACCGGGCATTTGAGGCGAGGGCCTCAACCTTTATCGACAACATCACCAAAGGGCCCCCAGGAGGGACGGACCTCGGCTTTGGGCATTATCTGTGTGCGCAAGGCTTGGAGAGACAGCAAACTCTCATATTGCCTGATGGGCCGCGTATACGTGCATGCAAGCCTGAAGGGCCAATCTGAGAAACAATGGCAAAGCCTTTGGAGAGCAGCGCCTCTCATCTTTTGCTTTATGGGCCGAATCATCTGCAGTACAGATACTGACCTAACATCATGCCGAACACGACTGCGAGAATGAGATGCACGTTGTACAGCATCACGCTGAGCATCAGGAGGTAGCCCACCACGTTGTGAGCCACGAACACCGCTGACTGGTGGAAGTTCAGGAGCGCCCTGTGGACAATACAATACAAGGGTTTAGAGCAGTTTGTTTTTCGTGTACGTAAATGGCCAACACCAGTGTTGTGTCTTCACCAGTATCTGTTGGGAATTCCATCCTTGAAGCTGTGGACCAAAATGTCTACTGGGCCAATTGATCCAGGCTGGAAGTTCCAGCTTTGAGAACGAGGACCTTCGACGAATCCGACTCGGCTGGGCAGCGTTTGGTAAGCTCCGCAGTTTCTTCTCGTCCAAAATACCTCAGTGCCTAAAAACGAAAGTCAATAATAACCAATGTGTGTTACCAGTGATGACTTACGGGTCCGAAACGTGGTCCCTTACTATAGGCCTCATAAGAAAGCTCAAAGTCGCTCAAAGAGCTATGGAGAAAGCTATGCTCGGCGTTTCTCTATGAAGTGAATCAGAAACGCGGAGATTCGTAAGAGAACGAAGGTCACCGACATAGCTCAGCGGATTAGCTCTTTGAAGTGGCAGTGAGCGGGGCACATAGAGCGTACAACCGATGGCCGATGGGGCAGAAGGGTTCCCGACCAGATGGTCGGACGACCTTACTAAGGTCGCAGGAAGACGCTGGATGCAGGCCGCTTCCAACCGGTCGTACTGGAAATCCTTGGGGGAGGCCTATGTCCAGCAGTGGACTTCTTGCGGCTGATATGATGATATGAAGTAGCTTCAAGTATTCGGAATTTCATGACGGAAAAATACTTTATTTCGAACTGATTTACCAAATTTATTATAAGTAATTAAGATATTATTATTCTTGGGCAAACCTAAACTGGTTTTATTATTTCTTTCATTAAGTGATCTAGAGGATAAAAAGTTGTTTAAACCTACGAGCTAGAGCCAGGTCTCACGATGCGTTGATGACGTCTGACGGTGACGCTGAAAGTTGTATACATTTGTATGGACAATACCTTTACCTAACTCTGAAGGAGGTCCACCGGCTGACTTGCCCCGAGCTGGCATTTCGACTCGTCGTCGGCTCCATGGGGTTCCCCTGTTCCCTGTAACACAAATGATACAAATGTGAAAGTGTTGTCTGTCGGTGGTGATCATCTTTCTCTGCGCCCTTTAGATTTTGGCGCCCTTTGTGACCCATACTCCACAGAATTCAGTGTTCAGAATCAAAATAATTTATTGTCAAACTATTATACAAGATTTTCAGAACATAAATAAAGTCTACAGTTTTACCTATAAGTCAGGCATATAATATAAAAAAAATATATGTATAAAGCGATGAATTATTGTTAACATTTTATACAATCAATTAATATGTATACATATATTTTATATGAATAAATTTAAATAATAATTAGAAAATAAATAGCATTAATTTAAGCTGCCAGTTTTTCCACCAAAAGGCCACGTTAAGCATGTTGGTGGGCCTAAAGGTGGAAAACGGAATCAAAATAGTGATGGTTTGCTAGCCGCATCGCTTATTTATTTATTTATTTTGTCACCTTGTAAGGTGTAGATATCTCATGTTATGTATTGGCTAGTCTGTAGACTAGCCAATACATAACATGAGATATCTAAGACTAATTAGGTACTTGTCATGAGACCAGCATGGAATAATGTCTATTTTTTTATTTTAAGATTAGCTGTTACTTTATGACTAAAAACGGGTAATTCGCGTGCTATTTAGTCGGGATCCGCGCGTCTCGCACTCGCCTTGAAAATTGACTTCTGACGAGTCCGAAACTATAGTCGGCAATCCCGACGAGGTAGCACGTGAGTGACCCGATTTTAATCATGATCCGTCTTATTATAAAACGAGGACTATCTTTAGTACCTGGTTTAAACCATTATCCGACCAAAATAAGTCGACACTTATCACTTTGACGTTTGGTCAACTGACATTGTCAATTGTTTTGGTCGGATAATAGTTTAAACCAGGTACTAAAGTTAGCCCTCGTTTTATAATAAGACGGAATGTCTTTATCTCACTTTAGTTTTAATGATATAATTAAATAAATAAATAAATACGGACAAATCACACAGATTGAGCTAGCCCCAAAGTAAGTTCGAGACTTGTGTTATGGGATACTAACTTAAAGATACTATATTTTATAACAAATACATATAGGTATAGATAAACATCCAAGACCCAGGCCAATCTGAAAAAGATCATTTTTCATCTTGACCTGGCCGGGGATCGAACCCGGGCACTCTCGTGTCGCAGGCTAGCGTGTTGACCGCTGCGCCACGGAGCTAGCCATTGTAGCAATTAGCTTGTTACTCTTCTTTTTTTTTCATAGGCTTTTGTTTTTGAGGCAACTTTAGATTGTATTTAACGTCAAAGATGAATTACCACGACCTGAATACAAGTAGGTATATTTTCTGTTTAGTTTGTTATCATAAATCAACTATAGATAATGGTTGTATTGTACGTACCTTATACATACCACTACATTGTAGTGTTTACTTCAATAGAAACAAACAACTCGATCATTTTAACTCGATAAAGTAACATAATAAACCTTGAGGAGGAAAAAGGTGTGTCTTATCAAGATTATATACTTTGTTAACGTAAACAAGTATTCAAACTTCATTTTATAAGGTTTTTCTTGCTTTTCCTCATTGATGATGGGCATGAGAAGGTACACGTATCACTAGTTTACACGACATTTGTCCAACCTAGAATGTCTAGAGAAATAAAATGTCCAACTTTAAAAGTGACTAGCAATAAAAATGAAACTGTGCCGTCTCCTCATATGGGCACACTATTCGATAACGATTCTCTTAGAGTGGCTGTGGCATTGAGGTTGGGCTGCGCAGTGTGTGAGCCACATCGCTGCATCTGTGGTAAGATGGTTGAGGCTGACGGGCACCATGCACTTGGCTGTGTAAGATGTGCTGGTCGTTTATCGCGTCATCATGCTCTAAATGACATTGTGCGTAGGGCACTTATTTCAGCGAATGTTCCGTGTCAGCTGGAACCACCAGGACTCTCACGCACGGATGGGAAACGCCCTGACAGCATTACACTAATACCTTGGCAGAGAGGACGATGTCTTCTTTGAGACGTAACATGCGTAAGTACCTATGCGGCGTGCTATCTCACTAATACTGCCCGATCGGCTGGGGCAGCGGCGAGGGTGGCGGCTATGCCAAATATTCAATTTTAGCAACTAATTATAAGTTTGTGCCGCTCGCCGTGGAGACAGCGGGGCCATGGTGCCCAGAGGCTAAATCTTTTATTGGGGAGATTGGTCGCCGGTTAAGGGGCTTAGGATATGACCAGCGCTCCGGGTGGTACCTGGTTCAAAGAATTTCCATAGCTATTCAGAGGGGAAACGCAGCTAGCATTATGGGAACCTTTGAACCAGGTACGATTCGGGGCGGTATTTTTGATTAATTTTAATTTATGTATGTGGTTGTGTGTGTGTTTTTTTTTGTATGTTTTTGTTTTTTTCTTATAATGTAATATTTTAATGTTTATTGGATTAAAACAGATCAATATAAAAATGACCAACTAGGTCAATGTGATAAATCTAAAATGGTATACAATTGTATATTTAATCAATTTCTTCCATGCTGGTCTGGGAGAAAAGAAAAAACGTAAAATGTACCAGCTGCTACTCTTACCGTGCAGATCGTGAAAGCCGATCGAGGGAATGGGCGCAAATCTAAGGATTTATGTTAGTAGGCGTAGCGGCTAGCAACCCATCACTATTTTGATTCCATTTTTAGCTCTGAGTTCCCAGCATTGGTCCCATAGGAAAAGTTGTTCATATTAATGGGCTGAGTCACCCCTTTAAGTAAATGTCGAGGGTACACGCTGTATATGCGTCCATATTCAGTGCAATCGATTTTCACCTTAAGGCGATGTATGGACTTTTTAACTTTGTTTGTTCGGGTGCTCGTTTAGTTTGGATGACAATGCATAGTGAGCTGTGTGGCGTCATTCTAAATCCAACATGGCGGAACATCCAAGATGGCGGACTAGCTATTATTGATGCAGTCCAACAATATCGATATTTAATTAAAGGGCTCGATCAAAGTAAAAGACTAGCTATTTTTGATGCACTCCAACAATTTCGGTAATTAATTAAAGGGCTCGCTGAAAGTAAAATTATGTACATAAAAGCTTGTTTTTAAAAAGTTTTTTACTTTTTATTTATTCGTAACGAAAACGGGGAAATCATTGAGTTGTATAAGTGTCTTACCTTTCACATAAGAGGTTCCGTCTCTCGTCTGATCTGTACGGGTACAGCTTCTTTTGTGCGTCGCGCTGAACCCTGGCCAGGTACACCTGGAATTATAAATTATTAATATACTGTAAGCGGTGATTATTGGTGGCGTCATCACACACTGCGTGATATGGCGCCCGCGACGCTCTCCCATGTGCCGCCGGGAAGGCTGAAGCAAAGAAAGAGCGACAGCCTTGCCCGTAAGGACATACTATTCTGATTATATGACGAGTACGTGTGTGCCAACGTAATAATAATTTAATAATTTATATTTAATAATTTATAGTAATATCCGAGTGAAACTACATTTGTAAATACATATAATTTCATTTGTGATAACAATACTTAAGTACCTATATATTTATCTCGTGCCTTTGTATCAAAATATTTATATCGAGGGGGCCTATACCCAGCAGTGGAATATAGAAGGCTGTTTCTTTTTGTTGTCGAAATGGTGGCATTTAATTGTATATCTTTTAACCAGTATATGGCTACGCTGATTAGCATATAGAGCCACGCTACCGGCAAAATATATTTTTGCTAGTAGCATGAGCCATTCATGCTACTAACAAAAATTATCCCCGGCTCGTCCGGGGATGTACCAAGTTCTTACTGAAAATCGACATTTGAGTAGAAGCATTACCGCTTCTATCCTTCCCCTATTTCCTCCCCCCAACTCCTTGAAGTCCGGCAACGCCCCTGTCACACTCTGGTGTTGCAGTTGTCCATGGGCAGCGGTGATCGCTTACCATCAGGTGACACGCTTGCACGTTTGGCGCCCTATAACATAAAAAAAATATGATTACGAAGCATGGCGGTATCATGCCATGCTCTTCGAAGCCTCCAAGGTATGCGTGGCAAGTTTTTTAAATCCGAATGAAAGTCACCTTGGAGGCTTCGAAGAGCATGGTTTTGATGACCAGCGCGATCCACGTGAGGGCGAAGGCCCACTGCGAGCTGACCCATAGTAATGTAGTATAATGTCTGTTACACCAATTCCCAAACACACAGAAGTATCTAGTTTGGGAATTACTGATCACATTTTTATAGGTCCATCTATGTTTTTTTTCTTTAACGTAGGAAATGTAAAGAATGGCACCTCTGCGATGCTCCCCACCACTCGAGGTTTGTTCCTATTTCGAGGGTGGGTCGCAGAGCTAATGGTCCAAACTTACAACACAATAAAAACCTCCAATGTTAACTTACCAATCTATGGTAAATGTCAATAAATATATTTTTATTTATTTATAGCCCGGAGAACAGAAACTCGCCGGGGCCTATGTACGACCTATATATATACTAGCTGCCCCGGCGAACTTCGTTTCTCCATAAGTTAAAAACTATCCTATCTCTCAAGTTGGATCGAACTGCACATGGTGTGCGAATTTTATTATAATCGGTTAAGTGGTTTAGGAGTCCATTGAGGACAAACATTGTGACACGAGATTTATATATATTAAGATATATATAGAGTATGTGTTGAGGTCAAAGCTCGACCTCAACACATACTCTCTACCGCTCGACTTTCTCGTACATACCTTGGAGCCCTCGAACAGCATAGCTATGAAGAATAAAGCGATCCACGTGAGGGCGAAGGCCCATTGTGAGCTGACCCATAGCCCGGAGAACAGGAACTCGCCAAGGTCGAAGCCCGACCACATCCACATATGCATCCTGCTCTATTTGCCTAACCTGGAACAAAATAAGAGACATACTCTTAGGGTTTTTGATGATTCAACCTAGTCATATCTCTCTCTCTCTCTCTCTCTGTCTCTCTCACTCTCTAAAAGTTAATTCCCAGTCTCATACTTAATTGTTATATTTCGTATTTATTCTTTTTTAAACTTTCGCGCTTCAAGCACATAATTATGTGTACCAGTGGTCGCCCAGTGGTCGAAATTCGTGCATAATAATCTAAAAAATTGCACATTGCAAAATTTTGCACTCCTTTATATAAACTATATCATCATCATCAAAATTTAAGAGCAACACTCTTGTCGGTGGAGCTCCCTCCATCTTGGTCTATTCTCTGCCAGTCTTTTCAGATCCTGGTACGAAACCCTTTCCACTTTTTCCTATAAACTATAAGCGTGCGAAATTTCATACTCCTCCGTCCGCCAACTTTCGTGAAAAGGGGTAAGTACAAAGGTTTTGCTTCACATATTAATATATAGATAAACGAAACTTAGCACGATCCTTTTTATTTACGAACGTTTTCGTTTACGTTTCACTGGAGTTATATCTATGGTGGTAAAAATGTTCGTCCTCAGTCCCATGTACATACATCATTACCATATCTATACATATGTATAGGCATAGGCAATGTGCCCAGAGACTGGTCTATGGGGCTTTCGGCTAACACAAGTTGGGGGCCTGCCAAATTATGAGAACGATACACAAACAGCAAGTCATATGAACAATTCCAAAATTAATTACTCAGCTCATCTAATCACCTAAAACTCAAAATGTTATGAAAAATTAAACCTTTGTTACAAAATTGCGTATAACCTATGGAAGTAACTGTGTGACCTATGCGTAAGGGTTTTATAATATAAAGTATAAATAAGTTAGGTAAAAACAAGGGGGCCCATTATATCCATGAGGACTAGGACTGCGGCCCAAAAAGCTTTGGGTAAATCCAGTCCTGAGTGTTACGCTTTTTAAGTGACGCGAGTCACTTAAAAAGGATTCACTGCGGGCGGGAACGTTTGATTCTGGAGATGAGAACACAAGTACAGTCCGCTGCCAAAGTAAAAATATAATTTGCGTAGTAAAAACACAAGCTGATGCCTAACGGAAAAAATTTTTAAACTGGGAAAGTATAGGAATTTATTAGACTTGAGAAGGGAATTGGGTTGGAATACTTTTTTTTTTTCTTTTATATGAGTATGACGGCAATCGAGCAAGCGGGTCACCTGATGGTAAGTGAGCACCGCTGCCCATGGACAACTGCAACACCAGGGTGTGACAGGTGCGTTGTCGGCTTTTCAAGGAGATGGGGAGGGGAGGGGGAAGGATGGGCTTCCGGCTCTCTCACTCACCGGACAAACCATAGAAGTGGCTTTTACGATTTTTTTTTCTTCCCAGACCGGCATGGAAGGAAATGGTAACGAATAGATATATTGCGTGAATTAATTCACGGAGAATATTTGATAGAAGTTTATATGTAACCTGTAGTTTAAATTATTATCTAAACTCGATACCTATCTAATCGATAACGTATGGAGATTGAAGACATATGTACATAGATTATCTAATAATCGAGTAACAATTTATTTATCTGATTCCAGTTCATTGACACCGCATGTTAACAAATGATGATAAGTAATACAAGTATGCGTGACAGACCTTTCGCTGATATTATGCTCTGATATTTTTAAACGGAATAAAATATTTATATGCGATATGAAATATGCCATTTTAAACTTCCATGCTGGTCTGGGAGAAAAGAAAAACGTAGAATGTGCCAGCTGCTTCTCTTCCCGCGCAGATCGTAAAAGCCGATCAAGAGATTAGGCTAAAATCTGCGTAATCATGTAATAGGCGATGCGGCTAGCAACCCATCACTATTGGATTCTGTTTTCCATCTACACGCCCTCCAGCATGCTAAATGTGGCCATAAGGTCTTATAGACCTAGGCTCTGTCTACCTCGCAAGGGAAAAAGACGTGATACTATGTATTTTAAACTATGACAAAACTTTTTCCAAGGGAATACTCTTCGTATGTAAGCATATTTAACTATGTACATGGATATAAAGTGCCCCATTGCTTTTATCTAACATCTTTATACTTATTAAAACCCTTAGCCGCATAGATCACTAGTTACTTCCATAGGATCAGGCACAATGGGCATGCTTTCTAAAAAAAATACTATTGAAAAAAACTAGTGCATCTGGTAGATTATTGAAAAATATATGACACGTATTTTTTTTCTTTTGTCAACCAAACAAAAAATTATAAAGATATACCTAGGCCGTTAACGTCACTGTCCGGTACACTTTTTACGCGGCCTGTTGCGCCATGAGCCCCCAGTCCCAGTCCTGAACTTTGAAGCGCTTTATCTTTATCATCTTTTATTTGATTGAAAAAAGAAAAATTACTTATCTAAAATTTTTCGATAATCTAGACGGACTAATTATTTTAAATGGTATATTTTAAAGAAACAAGCCTATTATGCAACAAATCTGTAATTATTCATATTTTTTTTTTAGTTTTTACTACAAGTATTTACAATTTAGGCGCCCTTTTGGGATCACACGCCCCTAAAACGCAAAAGTTAGTACTCACATAAATCTTAACTGAAGGCCGCAATCCTAGAACATTGTAACTGCACCTCCTTTACCAACAGATAACTGAATTTACGTATTCAAATATTTATCTACGATTAGAACTAGAACACTAACGCCCCGCCATGATTAGTGACCTTATCTCAATGGATCCAACTAACTACTAGCTAAACTTCATTGTATACGCACACTGATATAAACACTGCTCGAAACAATGACAGAACAATGCTCGTGCCTAATGTGTTAGCAAAACATGACCAAATATATTTTTGCACGCAGCCTTCGTATTTTGAATAGGATGTATAATATTTGGTGATAGGTGAAAGCTATTGTGGGCACATGTAAACTTTCTTAGTAGGTAGCTCCAGTAAAAAATGTGAAATGGCCATAGGCTCTGTCTACCTCGGGAGGGATAAAGATAGTATGTGTTTATTTGTATCCCTGACTGATAATCCTAACTAATATTATAAATGCGAAAGTGAGTTTGTTTGTTTGTTACGCTTTCACGTTGTAACTACTGAAGCAATCATCATGAAATTTTGCATAATCTGGGGTACGGAGAAGGTTATAAAGTACATTTTATGCCGGAACTGTTCCCGAGGGATCGATATTGACGCGGTAGGAGCCGCGGGCGAAAGCTAGTGACTTATAATTATAACTTAGTTATGAATTATGAATATTTTTGTAATCTTTATTAAAATATCTTTCGTTATCTATGAATATATATATACATATATATATTATAATAATATCGTAACTAGTCCCCAAAACAATGATTTTTACAATGTTTCTCTGTTTGTCTGTACGTTTGTGCACGCTAATCACAGCTTAACCGATTTGAATGCGGATTTCACTAATGCGTTGCGGTTTTCTAGACCAAAGACTAATACTCATCATCAGGTCTTTATAGTCTTCACTACAGGAGCACGACCCTCTCTGTACTACTAGATAATATAATACTAAGACAATATTATATAACTAGACTTAATATTTAGTGTTTGTTTCATTCCAATCGGTACATAAATGAAAAAATTATATCAAACTAAATAATTACATATAAAATGCTATAAAATATCTGATCAGTCAATTTGGCTGCAACTTTATGAAGGTATACAATATAATCATCATTAAAGTATATAAAACAATGGGGATTGAGTGAGAAGCTCGATTGCTTAGAGGTCGTAGCGCTAACGCAAGTTAAGCAAACGGTCGTGGTTCCAACTAGGATGGGTGACCACAATTGGCACACAAAAAGTATATCAAGTGGCTCAGTAATAACACTGTTTGTAGAATTGATTGGCGATAGTTAAACGCGACCTGTATATACAGTGGTTGTTACGCTTTCACGCCTTAGCTACTAAACGATAAATAATGAAATTTTGATGTCTAATATACATAGCAGCAAATAAGGTGTCTTACTTCCCGTATAAATTGATCATTGACCTTAAATACATTGTAGTAAGCGTGTCACACAATTTAAATATTTGGGGCACATAGTCACACAACTTGACAACTTGAGTGATGACTTAGATTTAGAAAGAGAACGAAGGTCGCTGGCAGTTCGCTGTAATATGGTGGCTCGTAGGTTTGCTAGATGCTCAGCGGATGTGAAGCTAACGTTATTCCGTGCATATTGTCAATCTTTCTATACATGCAGCCTATGGGTTAGCTATACGGCACGAGCTGTCGGCAACCTAAGAGTTCAGTACAATAATGCTTTCAGGATGCTGTTGGGACTGCCTCGGTTCTGTAGCGCATCAGGGATGTTCGCGGATGCAAGAGTAAGTGATTTCTTTGCAATTATACGCAGAAGGACTGCTTCCCTGATGCGCAGGGTCCGAGATAGTCCTAATAGTATCATGGGCATTATTGCTAAGAAGTTTGAAGGACCAGTGTGGAAGCATTGGATTTCAACTCATGGGTCCTCACATGTTCACATAGATAAGTAATTTATATAATTAATTAAATAAGTTATCTTTGACGAACATATATGTGAATTATAATGATTAAATGAGAGAATGACTGACATACCTGTAACAAGTACTCGTAATATGGACTATAAAAAAAAGAGTCTGAAATAAAGATTTTTTATTTTATTTATTTATTATTTATTTAAATAAAAAGTTAATGTTGTTTTATTTTATTTCATAACATAAATACTACATTGTTAAATTACATATCTTATACCTTTAAACAAGCAATTCTTGTATATTTATTTATTTATATGTACTGATGTATATAAATTCATTTCTATGATCTCGGAAACGGCTCTAACGAATTCGCTGTTTGGTATATGGGGGTTTTCGGGGGTAAACAATCGATCTAGATTAGTCTTATGTTTAGGAAAACGTGTGTTTTCGAGTTTTCGTGTGTTTTTGTTTCCATGCAGAATATGGTCGCTAATTTTGTCCTGCCGGCCACTGTGTCTGGTCCGGTGGATGACACGGACGGCAAAAAAATGATACTGGTTCGAATCCCGCTCGGTGACTTACTTTTTTTTAAACTATTTTTTAAAAAACAATAAAATAAAAATATAATCATCAATATATTTTTTTTATTGTTTTTTAAAAAATAGTTAATGTTTGAGACAACAATATATATTTCTCATAAATATAGACTAACACCTATACACCACCATATTACAATAAATAGTATTAAACGAGAGAAGCTTGGTTGCCCAGGTACTACTTTAAAAGTGAGGTATTTGATTCAACTCATTTTACAATGAATTTAAAAATCAACTAATATGAATATTTAAAAATAACTAAAATTAAGCAAAGTTATATTTTTTTTTAACATTGCTTTCGTATTTATGGTAATTATAATAATACTCTAGTGTCATAAAATCCACGCGAACGAAGCCGCGAGCATCAGGTAGTATGCAAAATATTTAAAAATAACTTTTTGAGAAACTTGCAACTTTTTAACGTTTTCAAATGCCTTACTGGCGTGTATTTGGCCAGTACAGCAATGTCGATTGATCTCCAACAGGGTTTTTTTTTTTATTTATATCCGACGGCAAACGAGCAGACGAGCCACCTGATGGAAAGTGGTCACCGTCGCCCATGGACATCTGCAACACCAGAGGAGATGCGTTGCCGACTCTTAAGATACCTGTAAACACGCCTTTTGAAGGACCTCAAGTCATAGCACACAGGGAAAACCTCGGGAGGGAGTCCATTCCACAATCTTGCTGTACGAGGAAAAAAAACCACGTGACGCTCTGACATTTTTGGAGACCCAAGTGTCAAGGATGTGGGGATGGACTTTACTCCTGTGGCGAGCGGTGCGGTGGTAGAAAGGTGACGGTGGCACCAATTCAAAAAGTTCTTCAGAACACTCCCCATAGTATAGACGGTAAAATACACACAGAGAGCCAACGTCTCTCCGTAGACCGAGGGTGTCTAAATCGTCTGTGAGTGTGGGATCGTCGATAATACGAATTGCCCGGCGTTGGATGGAATCAAGAGGAAGGAGTTGGTATTGAGGTGCACCAGACCAGATATGAGAGCAGTACTCCATGTGGGGCCGGACTTGAGCTTTATATAACAAAAGTCTATGACCCGGAGTAAAGTACTGCCTCGCTCTATTGAGCACACCAAGTTTTTTAGAAGCCATTTTGGCTTTACCTTCCAGATGACTCCGGAATTGGACCTCCTTCGTAATATCGACGCCAAGGATCCCAATACTCTTAGAAATGGTAAGAGAGGTGTCCCGGAACTTCGGTGCCATGTTAAATGGGGTCTTCTTAGCGGAAAACACGCAGACTTGTGTCTTAGTAGGGTTGAATTGAACTAGGTTTAGTTTACCCCATTCAGAGACCTGCTCCAGAGAGGTCTCAATATCAGACACAAGTCTCTTTCTGTTCTCCTCCACCTGTGTTTGAGGGATATTTGCACGACCTGCATAATATGCATCACCTGTACTGTCGTCTGCATAGCAATGGATGCTACTAGTGTTAAGCATGTCGTTGATGTGCAGAAGAAACAGCGTAGGTGATAAAACAGATCCTTGGGGGACGCCAGCATTGATGGGCATGATATCGGAGCATAATCCGTCTACAACGACCTGAATGCTTCGCCCAGATAAGAAACTAGCGACCCACAAGCATAGTCCCTCAGGAAGCCCGCAAGATGGTAACTTCGCGAGAAGAGCCTTATGCCAGACCCGGTCAAAAGCCTTTGTGACATCTAGACTAAATGCCAGTGCTTCTCCCTTGCTCTCGATGGCGGCTGCCCATCGGTGCGTTAAGTACACAAGAAGATCACCAGCACTACGCCCGTGGCGGAACCCGTATTGACGGTCACTAATTAGCTGATGATCTTCAAGGTAACCAATAACGTTACAATAGGGTAGTCAATAACGTTTAAATTTTCCAGCATATATGAGAAAATATTACAAAAGAAAATATCACCGAGTAGGTACAAGCCGTACAAGTTTCGTTTACATATCTGTACACACAAAAACAATGTAACCAAATCAAATATAAATAAAAAACAATTGTGGCTGTGTAAACAAATTATTGGAGCAAACACAATACAACTTTTCTAAAAAAAAATAACACTAGCAAAACATATATACATTTAAAAGACATCTAAAAGTAGAAGTAAGCAGCAATGTTTACTTAATCGCAAATTACAAAGATACATACACCTGACCTGGCTGTCAGTTAGGATAAAAAAAACATACAGTTGAATTGAGAAACTCATCCTTTTTTTGAAGTCGGTTAAAATACAACGGGTTGCAATCCGGGAGTGCCGGCAGAAGTGAAAACTCCACGCGGTGGAAAGAGGCCATATTACTTCCTCTCCTACGCCGCGCCGGCGGTCTCAGGTCACGTGTCCTGACGTGAGTTTAACATTTTTTACCCATCCCAAAAAGTACACAACGCCGCTAAAGAAGTTATCACTTCAAAATATTAACACTTTCCGGGACATCCCGCCTGTAGACGTAAACTTCTATTGTTATGTCTATTGTCTGGTTCAGATTCCGTGAATGAGTTAAAAGTGAATTAATAAATGAAACGCCATACACCTAATAAGGTGGATTCAGATTGTATGGCTCGGGTTCAATTAGTTGCGGACTTAGACCAATGGGCTGGTGTCTAGGGTGACAGATTTTGGACAGCAAGCAATGAATTATTAGGGGAGGCAAGAATAAATTGTTGGGTTGTCATTGCCACACTCACATCTCAAAAGATATGTATGTTTAATAGATAAAAGGTACAAGTTGAAGGGGCAGCAATATTTAAAAACCTAAAGCAAGAAACTAACAAATGCAGTGCGGCGGAGGCGCGCCACTAGAGGCGCAGAGTCAAAACAACAGAATATTAACTTTAATAGTATGTAGCATAAAGTCGATTTTTGTAGTGCCGCAGGCGCCATCATCATCACGGCGCGACGCAAAGAGACGCGCCCGCCGCAAAGAATCTTTGGTGGTTTTCAATGAATTAGATTTTAACAGAGGCAGTGGAAGCGGTCTAAACGCTCCTTGCAATCATTTCAATTACAAACAGTAAGTAAGTTCAAAAATGGTGCCTCAGGTGTACTATTTTTGAACATGGTAATCATTATTTAAGTGCACACTAAAAACATTGTTTATGTGTACAAATATTATAAAGAGGAAAGTTATGTGTTTGTCTGTACAGTGTAAACTAGAAAATTACTGACGTAACGTAGGCTTTGATTATGCAGTTAAAGGGGTAAGAAAACAGTTAGTTTTCTGATGGTTAATGATGGTGAGTATAAGGATAATATACACTGTATATCCATACTAATATTATAATGTGAAAGGAACTCAGTCTGTCGGTCTGTCTGTCTGTCAGTTTTTCACACTTCAACCATTGAACCAATTCGGATGAAATTTTGTATGGAGGTAGTTTGAGGCCCAGGGAAAGACATAGGGTAACTTTCATTACAGGAAATTGTACTGATAGACACTAACGCGGGCGAAGCCGCGGCAACAGCTTGTTTATGATAAACAAATAATATACAATTGATGGGCACCCGCCAATCCAAAGCAAATTGGTCAAGGGACACAGGACAACGATCCACAACCATTTTTGAGAGAGCTGGATCCGTTTCTGAGAAGAATTTATAGTACCAAATAGGAGTTTAAACAAGGCATAAATGATTATTTAGACGTCAATTAAACAAATTATTGGGAAAATTGTTCCAATGTCACATGAAGGCCATGGAATACTGTTGTAAGAAAAAAGTAGAAGGTCTTTATAAACAATTAATAAAATTACTAAACTTGCATTATCTTCAATTATTAACCTCTGGAGTGTTTTATGGGTAAAAAACAGTTACTGAATTTGCAAATTCAAAATTGTAAAAAATATAATATAGGTAAAAAAAATATATATAAGTCTAAAATGCTTTGCATTTACGATTTTTTTTTTTACCCATTTGTGTCGCAATGCTGGGCGAAGGCCTCCCCTCATTGTTTCCACAAATTCCTTTCCCTTGATAAACTCTTCCAATCCAGACTTTATTTAATTATATTTTTTTATTAAACTAGGGCAATTATCACATTTGCGATTTTGACGAGCACTAAACAGTGTGTGAGCACTGATTGGTGCTTCCACAGCTGTAAAGTTAATGACTGTCTTTGTTGGAGTTGTCTGGTCCGCACTTGAGATCACCAATGGCATTTTAAACATTGACTTTTTCTAGATTGTTTTTCGTATGTGTAAGTGGCCAACACTGTTTTTTCAAGCTCCCTATAAGCATCTGATATAGCTTAACAATAGCCGGGACCAACGGCTTTATACTTCCGAAGCATGTAGGAGCTCAAGATATAGTTATGCCACTTGTGGTCACCCATTCCAGTAAAGACTGTGCCCAAGGTTGCTTAACACTTTGACGGACACTTACCGAAACAATAAAAGTTTTATTGTTATAACGGCTATAGCCGTGCAGTGTCCGGGAAAGGGTTAAGCTGTGTACTTTGAATTAGAAATAATCAAATAATGAAAGGTTTTAATGGAACATAAGAATACAAAAATTTATCAGACACTTATAAATCAATGGATGGGCACATTATGGGCTTTGCATGCTTTGCAGTGAGACCGAAATATGAATGATTTATTATAAAAAATCCAAATATTACTTATCTAAAAAAACACCAGTTAACTGATAATCTTTATCATTAACTTTACATATATAATTTTTTATCAATTTTTTTAAGGCTTGGGCACACTTAGTGTGACCAAGCCAGCCTAATGGTGAACCTCGGGTAAAAAAATTACCTTAGATTCATAAGAATTAGGTATCCCGTTTTTTTAGCCGTGTGGTATCCGGCAGAGTAGAATAGGACCACTCCAAGTCTTCCCGTGGATGTTGTAGAAGGCGACTTAGGAAATACAAGCTAAACAAAGCTTATAAAGCTTATAATTTAAATTTATATTATGTATTGTATGAATTTGACTTAAAATATGGGCCAAGTAGCCTGAAATAAACAGATTTTATTTTATTTTTATTTTTTATAAACATCTAAGACACCTCTCCAACCCGTCTGGCCAGCGTGGAGAGTGTAGGCCAAGTCCTCTGGCTGCTCTGGCAAAGTATGGCCCTAGTAGTACAGAGAGGGTCGTGCTCCTGTAGTGGTGACTAAAAAGTACCTGATGATGATGATGATGATGATGATACCGATTTTGCTAAATGTGGCAATGGACTGCTTAATGCTTAGTTCAGCACTCCATTCTCTATAGGCAGTATACTGATCCCATTCCAGCAAGACGTGTAAAGTCTTTGTCCTCATGACAAAAACTACAAGTCTGATTGGATTACACAAATCAATAGGCAGAATTTGTAAACTGGAACATGGCCAGACCTCACCCTGAATGCAGTCAAGAAATTCCCTAGAGAGGCTAGCACAGTCAAACCAAGGCACCAGACTAGGTGAGATTAATACTTTTATTTTCTATGAGCAAACTTAATACAAATAAATGAATATTACTTACCGTTTTCTATTTTAAAAAATCACTATAAACAGCAGAGATGTTTACCGACGCGACGCTAAGATATCTTTATGTCGATAGCTACATGTCCTTATCAATTTTTATCTATAACAGGAGCAACTGGTATAAATATAGGTAAGTAAATTCTCCGCACGGTTCATCAGGCCCTGGTACCTCTATTAATAACAATTTAAAAGAAAATAAATTACAGCACTGGTTACACTTGTGTGACACTGTAAAATAGTTAGTTACCACGGTGAAAGTTGTAATTTATAATTGAATTTAAATGCACTAGCGAATAATCAGAGTAAAAGGAAAAAGGTCATTTGAATTGAAAACATTGAATGACTTTGACATTTCAATAGTCGTCCAAGTAGCGTTGACAGCTGAGGTTTTTTTTTCTTTTATATATGGCTTTCACGCGTTATGTATTTAGCCAGTATGAAGTATAAATGAGTTTTCCCGCGCTTTTTCTAAGTCTTGTTATCAATGAAACGATGGTGTAGTTCATTTCATTGATTCTACGGAGCCCCTGGCGACAATTCTCACGAATCCACGGGCTTGATTACAGACGCAACGAGGCGAGGCGGTCCACCAGCCCGCTAAGTAAATCTCACTACAGCCGCAATGTGACAATTCATTTCAGTTATTCCACACATTGTTCATAAACATGGGCATTTATAACATTCAGAGAGCCATGCTCTCCCTAAATTCCCGCCAAGAACTCCAACACTAGTAATAGTATCTTCTTTGTAGTTTGTGGTGGGGGATCGCCCAATGACGAGACTTCATATTAGTGACGGTGCCATTACAGAAATTTTATATTTTATTCCGATTCTACTTTGACTAATTAATACCGCCTATTTGTTTCACAGCTGCAAATCCGTCACAAGAGCTCAAGAACCTACCATTAGCTCAATTGAAGCCAGTGAGGATGTTCAGCGTCGAGCATCCATTCATGTTCTTCATCATAGACTGTCTAGACAACCTCGTCGTCGTCAGCGGGAAGGTTGTCGACCCTGAGCAACCCACGCCGTTCGAAATAGATGATGAGCAAAGACTGGCCGGAGGAACTCGTTCTTTGTTGACATTTTTATAAACTTGAGATTTCAAAAATGGATTCCAGTTTTACTGAGACTATTCCTCTTTATGTTGGTGCCACTTTGTTACTTATACGTCCTTTTTGTATACCTATTTTGGGTATTTTGCTGTGCTTAACTTCTGTAATGCAATGCAAAACTCATACTTGGAAACCAGACGCATTTGATAACGAAAAAGTACACAGCCTAGTTTTAAGTTAAATCTAGTTTAAGAATTATTTATTTATTTTGCGGATGTTGTGATATGTTTAAGAATAAATTATTTATATTTATTTCTTTGTTTAATTTTATCTTATGTTATTCCTATGTAGCGTAAACCGGACTGGAATTGTAATAAATACGTGGGTAGATAAAAATTAAATTTGAAATTACATTCGAAAATTACAAAAGAAAAGTAGTTACAACGTTCGCGCTGGTCGTGATCGGTCACAAAAGTAAAAATTTAATGAATCAAACATTATAAACGTAATATAGTGATAATGGAAGACGAAGAAGAGAATATTCGCAAGTTCAAAACCATCACCAGAATTCCAATTCCCGTGCTATGGAAATTGGAATTCTTGTGAAGGTTTTGACTCCCACTCCCACCCTTGCCTAAACATTTAGTTGAAAGCAATAGGATGAACTCAAAGATCGAGGTTCAGAAGTAAGGAATCCTTTAAAAACGATCACACATCTATACTTGGGAACCCAACCACAACTGACCTTACCTGGATCAAGCAAACACTCAAACAATAACGTGAGTAGTAAACACAAGCATTCATTAAAAATTGATACAAGGCACGTTACAGTGAGACAAAAAGATGATCCAGAATGGGCTTACAATGTGTTCAAAGATGAAAAGAAAGATGATAGTATCATTTTCATTAGTGATGAAGAAAAAGAGGAAAAAATCATAGTTGCTGAGAAGAAGCGAAAGAGTCATGAAGCACGCACAGCAGTTACTCCAGCTCTAAACTCTTTGGAACCCGGCAGGGTTAAAAACATAAAGAGAAGTCTGAAGAGACCGCATAGTCGGGAGATTCTAGGGCTGTCTCCAACCGGACCAAACATTCTCGTCGCCTTTTATATGTTTCTGGTTAACTTTTTTAATTGTTGGTTAACAAGGAACAGATAAAAGGCGAAGAGCGTGTTCGGCGGCGCCTGCGCTTCAGTGAGTCTGTGGATGAAAAACTGAAGTCGCCTGATTTTTGTGAGTATCTGAACATAATACGATAACAAAATATGTATAAACTAGTTTTCGCCCGCGGCTCCGCCCGCGTCAATGTCGATCTCTCGGGAATAGTACTTTTTCCCGGGATAAAAGGTAGCCTTGTCCTTCACCGTACTCCAGAGAACTTATACAACGTGATTTTGAACCCCCTAGCTATATTGAAATCTGGGAATCAGAATCCCTAATGGAACACAGAATTGCAGGAAAAAAAGGTAAAAAACGAAAAAGAAAATTAGATTTCCCATACACGGTCGCCGATCAGCTGGACGAATTTCTATGAAAGGTAATTTTTTTTTATTTTCTACTTTTTTTCTTACATTTCTGTATTATTATTCTTAGGTCCATGGTATTCCATTAGGGATTCTGATTCCCAGATTTCAATATAGCTAGGGGGTTCAAAATCACGCTATATGCAGAATTTTATGATGTTCGGTTCATGTTCAGTTATGATGACGATATAAATCTTTGTTTGCGTTCCGATGGCGTCTACGCGCATCGAGCGAGGAGTACCTACACCGATGATTTTTAAAAACCCGTGAGGGTAGTTTGGTGATTGCGCAAGGTTTTATTGGTATCGTTTTTGTTAACTCTTGTACTTTGTGATTTAACTCGTCGATTTTGCACGCGCATGTGTTTTATATTAAGAAATATCTTATTTTCTCATGTAAGTGAATTTGTAAAATTCTTTATGAGAAATAAACACCTTAAGCCTAGTTACGGCGTGAAAGCGTAACAAACAAACAAACTCTTTTTCGCATTTATAATATTAGTAAGGATAAGAATTATTGATGAATGAAATTTCTGCGGATATTTAAGATACTTAGATTTATTCTTACAATTTTTAATGGCCGTCTTACAGAATATTCCTTTACGGTTTGTTTGTTTTTCCTGTGTGTAAGTGTTTTATTATCTAAATACACATTTATTTGATTCAACTTTATTAAAGAATTACTGAGTACAATTAAATTATACAATGCCTTGAAAAGTAAAATTCTGTGTAGCGTAATTTGCATGCTACAAATGTATGTGAGTAATTAATTAATAAAATGAAATATATTCCAGCTGTAAGTTTTAAACGTATGTAAAATCACTTGGCGTTTATTTAGAACAAATATCCACATACAATAAAAATAAATAATATAATATATAAAAATACAAGAATATATGTAAATACGAGTAGAATCAATCTCAACAAAACTAGTTTTTTTGCAATATTTTTTTTATGACAAGCTTTTTATATAAAGAATCCACTGTAAAGTGCTTTTTAATATAAATCAAATGAGTCCAAACACGATTAATGTACCTTGCACAAAGAATTCCTATGGCCACCTTCCATCATCAGACCAGCGCAACGGACTTTGCATCAGGGGTAAAGAAGAGAGGCTATGCTTAGTGATTTGAAACGAAAAACCGCGTAAATTCCGATCATTCATTTGTTATCTGTGAAACAGGGAAGAAGTCGTACATGAAGTGCCAGGACTACACTACGGATATGCTCACGCACTTGTTCGACATGGAGCTGAAAGTCCCCATCCCCAGGATTTCCACCCACATGCGCGCCTGCGTCATCAACTGGCTCATGAGGGTTAAGAGCCCGCCATATGCCAGGCGGCGTGGCGATACAAACGCGGATGGTCTAAACGCGTTGGCTACTTTGGATATTTTCGTTTTTTAGGAATATTCAAGGGTTATTCGAAAAAGGAAAACATATGATGGCTGCCTTATCTGTAATGCAATAATAATCAAAAGTTTCAAGGTTAATTTTAATGTATTTGGTGAAAAATGCTATATTAGACTACTAGTTACCAGAGTTAGTCCTGAACTTTGCTGCATTTTTATTTCAACTTGAGTATTTAATTATTATTGATATAACAGTCAATCATGCAAAGCAGTGTGAGGTAGTACGGGCCCTTAATGTAAGTATGCTTAACTTCCATACTATATTTTAAACTTCCTTACAATATCCCTACTGCAGCGAAAGTCTGTAAATGATTTCGATCGCTAAGCGGCGACATATTCACACCTACAGGCTGCCCAACAATATGCCGCTATCAATACGAAGACCTTTACGCTATGCGTAGTGTGTGAAAAGGCCGCCAACGTGTCAATGTCACTTCGGATGAAAAACAGTCGAAAGTATCTATCAACGTAGCGAAGATATCTAGAAAATTTGAGTCTACACTTCGTTGACGAATAACCTAAAAAAAAAAATACACATAGTACTAGTGATTTGAAATGTAATTTTTCACAATTTCGTGCAGTTGATGCAAGTCACTCGTACCAGTCGTACCGATGCTGCTGTAGTAACATTACTACACGAGATTTCTTTATGAAGGTCGTTCGATAAATAAGCAACAAATAATAGCTACAATTGTTACTTGCGTTTACCCTATTCATCCGAGTAAGTAGTATCCCAATTCCTTCATTCCATTCCCAGATCCAACAATTTCCTATCCTTTCCCAGCTAAAAAATGCTTCGGATGGGCAGTAGCGGCGGAAGTACAAGCAGCTAAAGAAACTGCGCTCGCCAACCCCAGGCGGGTTGGCGAGTATGGCAATATCCTCTCATGGAAAAAAAGTATCCTTGGGAAAGACTTTTGTCCAGCTGTGTACTATTTACGGCTGTAATGATGATAATGTTGATGATGAATACAATTGTTCATTAAATAAGTACTTCACAGGCAAACTTGTTTAGTTCGTTGCTTAGTTTTTAATTAATTTAGACAGGTGCAAGTTTGAATAGGAGGTTTCGTGGAATCAAGTACTTTCTTTCGCAGTTATAATTGCAAAAAAATACATATACTTTCGAAAATTTGGCTGATATAGACTAACATATACCAAAAACTGGGCAGTTCTGGAAATATAAATACGGGTCGAAAAAGATCACACTCGTAAAAATAAGAAAAACACACATTTCTATACATCTATAGTAATAATATTATTAAGAGGAAGATTTGATTGTTTGTTTGAATAGGCTCCGAAACTACTGGACCGATTTGAAGAATGTTTTCACCGTTGGATAGCCGAGTTATCCCTGAGTGCTATAGGCTATGTATGTGTTAAATAAAATGGTTTTGGTTCAGGATTATTTCCGAAAGTTCATAAAAACATCGCTGATTATAGACTTATCTTCGGGCTTATATATCGTTAATTAACTATATATAATATAGAACTAATTATGTATAGCATATATTACTCTATATGACCTGGTCAATCGCTAGGTATAGATACATTCGTTGCCTGAGGATGCTTGTGTAGTTTCAAATTGAATTACATCCTGTTCCCAGACTGCAGACGGCAATCCAGCTACTGCACAGGTTGCCTGCTGGTACCTTGACTCCGTATTATCCACGGGTCAAGTCCAAGTGGACAAGCTGCAGCTCATTGTCACGGCGTGCTACTGGATAGCGCACAAACTACATGGCCCTGGTCTGCACGCGTCCCGATTGGTCAAGGCTTCCAACTACGCGTTTACTTCTGAAGGACTTTTAGCTGCAGAGAAGGCTGTCTTGGAAAGATTGGTAATTCAAACTTCAAAATATTTATTTGTATACTATATGTTAAATGGGTATCTCTTGAATAGGCATGTAACATCCTCGTCTTCATCGTCACTTACCATCAGGTGAGACAAATGCCTACTTCAATAGTAAAAGAAAATATGGTTCTTAAATTGGAATATACATGTCAATTTTATAAAATGTATGTCACAATACATTAAATAATATTAAATATAAATAAACCAAGTCAATATTTACATTAAATATATAATAGTCTTATTATTTCATTATTAATCAATATTCATTAAAAACTCTTCAATGTTATAATTCTAACAGAAGTTTTTGAAGACTTTGAAATGGTGACATACTTTTATATTTTACATTAACCTATTGTATACTCTCGAAGCCATACCGAATATACTCTCTTTAAAAAGTCTAGCAAAACTTTTAAAAGTATAACTTTTTTCTTCTCCTGGTCAGGATCTAGTAACTGGAAGTATATCTACGAAATAATAATACAAAACAAAATAGGCTAGTTTCCTGGGTCGTAATAATAACATAACAATTAGTCCGTCAGTAAGATAATCAAAAATTATTGGACACGTATTTTTTTCTTTTTTCAAATAAATAATAAAGATAAAGCGCGTCAAAGTTCAGGAGTGGGGGCTCATGACGTCAAAGTTTGCTAAAAATTATAGCAAACTATGACGTCACACGGAATTTCAATTTTTATAATTTTTTCTTTAATCGACAAAAGAAAAAATAAGTGTCCAATATTTTTTGAATATCTAATTGACGGACTAAGTAATTATATTTTTTTAGGAAACTAGCCTATTGCGAATTGCCAAGTGATTGTAAACATTTTTAAGTGGTTTTACTGTTTATGATTTTTAATAACTTGAAAATTCTGTGTACAGGATATTGATAAAGAAGCGTCGTGATGGTGATCACGGAAAAATTATATTCAAGATGCGAATGATATGTTACGCGTATAAAACATGCAAATGTAATTTATTATATGCCAAGAATATGATGGGTATCATTTTCCCATATTACAAGTTGTTCATATTGATAGGCTGAGCCACCCCGCACATAAGTTTATATCTCAGCTCTTATAGCGTGCTAGCTGAATTTGTGTGATTTGTCCCTATTTCATTATATTGTTGCATGGGATCACAGCCTCCGTGGTCCAGTGGTTCAGGCGTTTGCCTGTTGACCCGGGGGTCGTGGGTTCGATTCCCACCGGAAGCATACTTTGTTTAGTTGTTTCCAGTTCGGTTAGGACATTGCAGGCTTGAATCACCTGATTGTCTGATAATAAAGATGATTCCGTGCTTCGGAAGGAAAGTTTAGTCCCGGCTGCCATCTGGTGGTCGTTAAAGGAACCACGTCAGAGACCGAGAGGCGGTTCCGAAGAACTCTGACACCAGGGTGTGCATGGTCGATTGACCGTGACACCTACTCGAAATGATTATGATGGGATCACAGATTAATTTATTGCATTTTGCAGAAGTTTCCCCGAAAGCCAGTGGTTCCCCAAGAGTAGGTACATCACTTACCTCTCCTGGTGGTGCGACAACGACCACCCCGGCGAGATCGAGGTGGGAGCCACCTTCATGGCCATGTGCTTCATGATGGCTGACAAGCGATACTGTGACGAATATCCGTCAGTAATCGCGGCAGCAGCGGTGAGAAATGTTTTGATGCTGCTCAGGAAAGTGGATCTGATGATGCGTCTCCAAGCGTGCCCTGTGTTAGTTATTTCATATTTATTTTTTGTTTTTTTTTTTCAGCTTAAAATTTATTTTTTGTGCCAAATAGAATTGGCTCTTGACTTCTTTATGATTTGTTTATTTTCTTTATTTTTGACGGCAAACGAGCAGACGAGCCCCCTGATGGAAAGTGGTCACCGTCACCAATGGACATCTGCAACACCAGAGAGGATGCTGAAGCTTGAACCAAATTAAACTTTGTTATCTGAATTAAGCGTTTAGACCTCATTCATTTCTAACAATTTAAAAGCTTCTTATGCAAAATTATAATATTACCTGCAATAAATATAAAACCATAATGTAGAAATGTTTAATGATTTATTCCTGCCGCATTGTAGTACCTACACTCAATTAACTGAAATTAAAGTATTTATAGGTTAATTTTTATAGGTAGATTTTTAAATACATTGATTTTAAGAACTACAGATACTAAATTTTCATGCTTTAACTACCCAACATGAAAATCTGCACTTTATTTCATTCCTACATAAATCAATCCATAATAATATGAGCCTGTCTTTTTTTGACCTATTGATCTATGAGCCCTTCACAACCATATGTTTTAATATTTTTTTGTTGTCCATAGATTTAAAACAGCTGAGAAGAAAGCAGAGTGCCCTGAGAGAGAGCCTCTCACAAACGTGCTCTCTGGTCCGCCGAGCCACTCGGGCCGTCGCCTCCACTGCATACGAATACAAAGCGCCTTATGAGCACTATAACGTGGCACCTCACTACATCGCACAGAGAATTATTCACGCGGCCAGTGAATCATTCATTGTGGATGCAAGGACCACGTCTAGCAATTAATTTAAGTTCCGA
This sequence comes from Elegia similella, assembly GCA_947532085.1. Lineage (NCBI taxonomy): Eukaryota > Metazoa > Arthropoda > Insecta > Lepidoptera > Pyralidae > Elegia > Elegia similella. The sequence goes on along the minus strand of OX383927.1, from coordinate 29,443,411 downwards.
ATATATTTTCCTTTTTTAAAATTTTTGGCCATCTAGAGTAAAGTAAGGCGATTTTTTGTAGAACTGGCTGGTTCTGATGCAGCAAGCCATCTTAATGATTTACTTTATGAACAATTATTTAAAACTATAGATTACAGCCAGCCGAAATCAAATTATTGTTAAATAATTGGCTGTTTTAATAAGTTTGACTATAAAAATCTCGAGACTATGACATATACTGCTTCTTTTTTTATATTGTGACATATTTTAGATGAATTACTCACTTAAAGATTTTTTAACGAAATAATGATAACCGGTATTTTTAATTGCTAACAATTGAACTTATTAATTGGATAATTTTTCACCTAGAACTTCTCTGTAACTAATTCATATTTTATTTAAACATATATATTTAGATATAAGAATTTGATGTTAATAAATATAGAATACAAATCACAGGGACTAATATAAGACTGTACATTGAATCATAAATTAATAATAGATTTAATTAAATAATAATTCACCATGAACGTTAAAATTTGTTTTATTTTCAATAACATTTCTGTATAAACATGTTCTCACTTAGTCACTCTGTTAGAAGTCGTTAGAAACCCAAGTGGACAAAGACCTCTCCCAAGGATTCTTTTTTCCATGGGAAGATATTGCCATATTCTCCACCCTTGGCAGGCGGGTTGGCGAGAACAGTTTTCTTTGCTTCTAGTGCATACGACGATGCTGCCCCACGGAGGCATTTTTACGCTGGGAAAGTAATAGGAATTAGTTGCATTCGGGAAGGGAATGAAGATATTGGGATACTATATACTCGGATGAATGGGGGAAAATGCAAGTATAGCTCGGGATGTTGGGCGCGCGTACCTCATGCTATACCCGCATCCACTAGACAGGCAGTTGTGGATGACACCCCTGACCATGGAAAATAGGACTCATTGACAAGCAAAATGCAAAATACCTAATCATTTGTTCGAAAACAAAAATCCCTTTGACACAGTCGGTTAAAAATTTTAATCAAATAAAGGAAATGTGTAAACCTTTATTTTTTTAAATTAAGGAAATGGGAAAAGGCTCGAACTCGTCAAACGTACTGCGATCAGCCGGCCTATTTGCTAACTCAGTGTTCAATTAAAACCTTGTACTAGTATTTTGGGGGAATTGTTGTTGTATAATTTAATTCTCATATACCAGTTCCATGGTCATGGCTCTATGATCAGGCAAAGGTAGCAGATCTGCTTCTACTCGCCAGTTATTAAATTTATTCGCAACACCGGGTGTGGCGAGAATAATGTCTGAAATGCTCTTATATCGTTTATTGCCTCTGTAGACATAGAAAGTTGGTGTGTTTTACTGATTTATCACGGAGACAAATGTTCCGTATAAGCTAAAAGGTTACACTAAGACGTTATTGTTTAAACTCGAAAACTACTAACCTAGTTTAATGCAACTGGCAACAAGTTCAACCAAAATAATATAAAATAAGTAAAATTAACATAACCAATAGGTTATGGAAAAGATAACCTCACTTTTTTGAAGTCGGTTGAAAACCATCGCAATCTTAACCTCGCATTGCTTTTAAATATGATTCTAACTTCCTTTTTAAATGTATAATTTTCAAATTCCACGTATAAATTCGTAACCTGGAACAATCCAAGTTCATCCTCGAACTTGGATTGTTCCAGGTTACGGATTGGCAACCTATTTTATTCATATACAAGATCGTCAGTGCTAACAACCTGCACTAGTTTCATTCATGTACTATATGAGATAAAAAATGGCACAGTTATACGTATTAGCCTATATCTCGAGAACTAATGAACCGATTTTGATGAATCTTACACTAAATCAAATGTAATGTGAATTCAATTCAATTCATTTATTTCATAACAAAAAACAATTGTGTTGAACTGTTTATCCTAGATTACAGACATATTTATTATAATTATTAAAAACATATGTGGGTATGTAATATAATTTATCCAATACAAAATGAAACATTAATTAATATTAGATGCAATGCAATTAAAAGTTTTAGAGAATAAATTGAACATTGGAATGAAAACCTATTTTTTTGAAGTCGGTTAAAAATAACATTACGATCGTAATCCTTCAGTGCTTTTGGATATGGTTCCGAGTTTTTTTTATTACTTTAATTTTCAAATTCCACGTCTTAAATGTGCCTGAACATGGGTTCTTTCAGAGTTGCCGCAGGCAACCTATTTTATTCGCAGTTCGGACCCTCAGAACTAACATCAGGCACTAGTTTCATTAATGTACTAGATGAGTTTAAAAAAAATTGCACAGTTATACGTATTAGCCTATATCTCGAAAACGACTGAACCGATTTTGATGGAACTTACACTAAATCAAATGTAATATGAAACATCAGTTAATATTAGTTACAATGCAATTAAAAGTTTTAGAGAATATATTGAACATTGGATTGAAAACCTATTTTTTTGAAGTCGGTTAAAAATAATATTACGATCGTAATCCTGCAGTGCTTTTGGATATGGTTCCGAGTTTTTTTTTAGTACTTTAATTTTCAAATTCCACGCTTTAAATGTGCCTGAACATGGGTTCTTCCAGGGTTGCCGCAGGTAACCTATTTTATTCGCAGTCCCGACCCTCAGAACTAACTTTGGGCACTAGTTTCATTGAGGTATCTTATGAGATAAAATACCATGAAAAATCGCCCCATTCAGGGTGGCTGAACTTGGACTTCTTCCAGGGTTGCCGCAGGCAACCTTAGCTGGTTCACCTCTCCATAAGGATATCTTTCACTACGTCAAACTCCCGTTCGAGTATCTGATGAGATAATTTTTGGCCAAAATTGACGTTTTCGACACCTTTTTTTTTATGGTTCTTCCAGGTTAGGGAGTGGCAACCCTACCTGGCCCCCACCTCCAAAGCACCTACTTTCACTACATACTAGTCTCATTCGGGTATCTTATGAGGTAGGAAGTCCTGCCACCGGCCCCCGGTCTAGACCTTTGGTTCGGGGATTTCTCCTAACATCCCTAGTTGAATTTGTAGTTCATTCCATTGTGAACCTTAAAGTGATAGGCACAATGTCTATAATAATATTAGTAGAAGTTCTAATTAGTCGGACACAATTTTGATTCGGAGTTCGTTCGACGTGCATGTTTTTTATTCCCGATTTATCATGAAACGTAAATATGAACGGTTATATCGCGTAGAGTGGGAGCAGGATCCAACACTTTCGTCCTGGTTATCAAAATCAAAAGATGAAGATGTTGCATGGTGTAAAGCATGTAACACTAAGTTGGTGCCTAGGTTATCTATTGTAAAAGAACATGCAACTACCACTAAGCATACGAAGAACATGATTGGATACAGTGGGCAGTCATCGGTGAGTATAACTTTTATAGCATAATATTATACACCGTGTATCTTTGCATCCTTGCCATATTTACTGAGGTAACTCTATTACTGATTCTGAACACAAATCGTAAAAAAAATCATGACCTAAAATTTTGAGTTTTAATTTTTTGTAATTTATTTTATCGACAATCTGTAATGCACACCACTAATTATCGTAACACTTGCTCATCACTATTCCGTCGGCGTCGGCAAGAACAAAGTACAAAGTCGCGCCGCGTACGCGCTGCCGGGAAACTACCCCCGCCCCAGTTGTAATCGTAACCGCTGACCGTAACGGACGTGCGTGTCGCTTCTTGTCGTCTCGCGAAAAGTAGTGAGTGTCACGTAAAAATGACTGACGCGTATTCCAATAACGAATTAGTGGAAATGGTTCGCTTGTACGCAATAAGTGGTGACAGCTTGCGACGAGCAGTAGAAATGTTTCCCAATCGACCATGGCCGTCCCGTCAGGTGATGCTTAGTGCCACGCAAAGACTACGAGACCATCGCCAGTTTGACGTCCCAATCCATGCTCAAGATTTGCTCCCTCAGGATAACGCTGCACGGATTGAATTTTGTCGCTGGCTGCTGAGGCATCAACATGTCAACATCTTGTGGACTGACGAATCGTTATTTACGAGAGTTGGAATTTTTAATATCCGTAACGAGCACTGGTGGACTCATCGTGATCAGAACCCCAGAAAAACTAAACGACACTCGTTTCAACATTGTTTAAGTCTGAACGTGTGGGCTGGCATAATTGACGGGTATTTGCTCGGCCCTTACTTCATCGACGGCTATCTCACCAGTTTAACGTATTTGGAGTTGCTGCAACACGTCATAGACGAAATGCTTGATGACATACCCCTCAACTTACACCAAAATCTGTATTACCAACATGATGGTGCTCCTCCGCATTATGGACGCCAAGTTTGTGACTACTTAAACGTTACATTTGGTGAACAGTGGATTGGGCGTGGAGGCCCAGTAGCATGGCCAGCTCGGTCCCCGGACCTAACCCCGTTGGACTTTTATTTATGGAGTGATGTAAAACGTTTGGTGTACGAAGAGGAGATAGACAGTGTAGAAGTGTTACGTGAGAGGATTATTTTGGCATTCGAAACGGTGAAACAAGTCGCTTATGTGTTGCGAAAACTCAAGCGAAATTCGCTGCGCCGTGCTAGACTGTGCCGTCATGAGAATGGAGGACATTTTGAACACTTGCTACGCAAAACGTAAATTTGTAAGTAGATTTTGTAAATAAACTTTAAAAATGCCAAAATCAATTGTAAATAAAATGATTTCAGCTTTTTAACTACGCCAAAAATAACTAATTTATTCATAATAAAAATTTCAACAGTTTCTCTAACTTTTCAAATCTTCAAAGCAATGAAAAATGAAAGATAATAATAATAATTAGGCATTTTTGTCGGTCCTAAGCCCGTAAAGTAGGAAAGAAAATCTGAAATCAAAATTATTAATTGGCACGCCCGGCCACGCCCACTCGGTTTATTCCTATTGCGCCTGTTGAATGCGCTCTAAAAAATTGGTTTACTCCCGTGTGTACCGTAAATAAAATTTTACTGATAACTTGGTGTGCTTTATTTAGGGGATTCACTTATTTATCGAAAATAATAGGTAATGCTTCGTACTATTAGTTCTGTGAATATGGCAAGAGTGCAAAGATACACGGTGTATTAGTAAGTTATTCGTAGGTAGTATTACTATTATTTTTCTTTTTTATTTCAGGTGCAAGTGTTTTTTAAAACGTCTTCACTAGAAGATCGTGAAAAAAGCAGAGCTTAACATGTGTGCTTTGTTGGCAGAACATAATTTACCCTTTCGCGTAATGGATATGAGTGAAATCATTTCCAAATGCTTTACCAATCCAGAGGTGGCGAAGTCTTTCTCCTGTAAACGAACCAAAGCAGCTGCGGTATCATATAATGTTTTGAAGCCGGAACTGGAGAGGGAAATGCACGCAGATTTGAGATCCTGTCAAAATATTAGTACCCGTGCACCAGTGTATTCTTTGATAATAGATGAGAGTACAGACGTTTCATCAACGAAAATGCTTGCTTTAGTAACTAAATACTATTCTGAAAAATCATCAGCATTAAAAACGAAATTTTTAATTATGGTAGATTTAGAGGGAGAATCGGCAAAAAAATTTGTTTGACGCTCTTTCAAAAGCTTTACGTGATTCAAACCTTGATATAAAAGATGCAATAGGTTTCGGAGCCGATACTACCAAAGTCATATTTGGTGAGCAAGGTGGAATAATTGCTAAAATTAAGAATGTGAATCCGCATTGTTTATTTATCAAATGTGGCTGTCATTCCACGGCTTTATCCGTTCGTCACGCAAGCAAAGACACACTACCACGAGCTGTGAATCAAATAGTGAAGGAAGTTTATGGGTATTTTGCTCAAAGTAGCAAAAGGCAGAGGGAATTTTCGGAGTTCCAGGAATTTGTTAATACAGATAAACACCAAATACTACAACATTATGATATTCGTTGGCTGTCACTCCACTCATGTGTGAACAGAATTCTTGAGCAATGGGATACACTAAAACTTTATTTTCAAGGACAATATTTGCACGACAAAAATATATCTTCTCAATTTTTATACGAAAGCTTTAATAACAAAATATTTAAATTGTATTTTTACGCACTCGACTATATCCTGCCTATTGTCAATAAATTAAATACGGTTTTTCAAGGGTATTATGCGACTGTACACTTGGTTTATAAAGACGTGTCTGAAATGTTTATGGCATTGTTAAGCTGCTACATGAAAGTCAGTTACGTAAAGAATACAGACCCACTACTTTTAGATCCAACATCTAGCGTTAACCACCTACCTTTGAAGGATATGTATTTAGGTGTCAACGTCAGCAGAGAAATCATTTGTCTAGCAAGAGATATAAATCTGAAACCGGCGATACAAACGTTTCTTGAGCATATGCAATCATTTCCTATTCAACTTTTTTTTTTCATTATATCCGACGGCAAACGAGCAGACGAGCCACCTGATGGAAAGTGGTCACCGTCGCCCATGGACATCTGCAGCACCAGAGGAGGTGCTGATGCGTTGCCGACTCTTAAGATACCTGTAAACTCGCCTTTTGAAGGACCTCAACTCATAGCACACAGGGAAAACCTCGGGAGGGTCCATTCCACAATATTGCTGTACGAGGAAAAAACCACGTGACGCTCTGACATTTTTGGAGACCCAAGTGTCAAGGATGTGGGGATGGACTTTACTCCTGTGGTGAGCGGTGCGGTGGTAGAAAGGTGACGGTGGCACCAATTCAAATAGTTCTTCAGAACACTCCCCATAGTATAGACGGTAAAATACACACAGAGAGCCAACGTCTCTCCGTAGACTGAGGGTGTCTAAATCGTCTGTGAGTGTGGGATCGTCGATAATACGAATTGCCCGGCGTTGGATGGAATCAAAAGGAAGGAGTTGGTATTGAGGTGCACCAGACCAGATATGAGAGCAGTACTCCATGTGGGGCCGGACTTTAGCTTTATATAACAAAAGTCTATGACCCGGAGTGAAGTACTGCCTCGCTCTATTGAGCACCCCAAGTTTTTTAGAAGCCATTTTGGCTTTACCTTCCAGATGACTCCGGAATTGGACCTCCTTCGTCTTTCTTTCAAGTCAACTAAAAACACGTCTACCATTAAACACTCTTTTTAAGCAATTGCAGTCTTTAGATCCTCAAGACGTTGTGTACAAGGAATTTTCTTCTATAGTAAATGTTATTACCCAATTTCCTAATCTTGTTGATGAACATACAATTCAAAAAATTGATGACGAATACAGACAATTAAAACTTGATATAGATGTTAGTGATTTATTAGAATCTGGTGGAAGTAATGCAAAGCCAATTCTAAGTGTCGATAAATTTTGGGGTGCCGTTGGCAAAATCCGAAATTCAAATGGAATCTTAAAATATTTAAATGTTTCTAATTTTGTAAAAAGTTTGTTGTGTTTGCCAATGTCGAATGCTGCTTGTGAAAGGATATTTTCGCAAATCAACCTTATAAAAACAAAAACGCGGAATAGATTTATTAATAAGCATGTCGCCTCTATTTTGCATGTAAAACAGGGCATTAGTGAATATGGTGACTGCGTTTCATTCCAGCCAACTAAAGAAATGATTAAACAAATGACAAAAGCGATGTACAAGGAAAGTGATAAAGAGGAATACGATGCTAATACCTAATACGAATCCCCGACTGATGAAGTCTACGCTCCGACCATCTCGGGCCCATATCCAAAACCACGAAATCTTCCGGCTTGAACTCTCCAATCGTTTCGAATGCCTAGACGATTACGTCTCTGTGGACGAGTTAAACAACGGGTTCGTAGAAGCTGTCCAGGCGGTGGGATCTAAGATTTTTAAGTCCCGTCCCAATCAAAAACCTCAAAAAATCTCTCCTCAGACCCTAGAAATGATGGCTGAGCGGCGATCCATGGCGCTACAGACCTCCGAAGATGCTGACGCACATCGGCGGCTCAATAGACGAATCCAGAAGTCTCTGCGGCACGACATTCGCTCCTTTAATACCGAGCGTATAAAGGAGACGATTGAGCAGAACAAAGGCTCCAAAGTGTTCGCAAGAGTGGCGTCTATTGGGCAGAGCCGATTATCTAAGCTAAAGACGGAGGACGGCAAAGTGGCGTCGACGAAGACCGAGGTACTGGGAGAGATCGAGAGGTTTTACGGGCAGCTCTACACCTCAGTTGTCAAACCCAACGAAGGCCTGGCTAAAGACCCTAGAGCCAAGCTAACCCGACACTATACCGAAGACATCCCGGACATCAGCCTGTACGAGATTAGGATTGCCCTTAAACAGCTCAAAAACAACAAGGCACCGGGCGAGGATGGAATCACAACAGAGCTTCTGCAAGCGGGCGGAACGCCGGTACTGAAAGTCCTTCAGAGGCTCTTTAATTCCGTCCTGCTCGAGGACGTGACGGCGTGAGAGGCGTGGAATAGGGGCGTGGTAGTCTTGTTTCTCAAAAAGGGTGACAATACCCTACTTAAGAACTATAGGCCTATCACGCTCCTAAGCCACGTCTATAAGCTGTTTTCGAGGGTGATCACAAATCGTCTCGCGAACAGGCTTGATGCCTTCCAGCCTCCCGAACAAGCCGGTTTCCGAAAAGGCTACAGCACCATAGACCACATCCATACGCTGCGGCAGGTTATACAGAAGACCAAAGAGTATAACCGGCCATTATGCTTAGCGTTTGTGGACTATGAGAAGGCCTTTGATTCGATCGAAACATGGGCCGTGCTTCAGTCTCTCCAGCGGTGCCGCATTGACCACCGGTATATCGAAGTGTTGAAGTGTTTATACAAGAATGCCACTATGTCAGCCCGAGTGCAGGAGCAGAGCACGAGGGCTATTCCACTGCAGAGAGGGGTCAGACAGGGAGACGTTATTTCTCCGAAACTGTTCACCACTGCTCTGGAAGATGCCTTCAAACTCCTGGAATGGAAAGGATTTGGCATCAACGTCAATGGGGAGTATATCACTCACCTTCGATTTGCCGATGACATCGTTGTCATGGCGGAATCGCTGGAGGATTTAAGCACCATGCTCAATGACCTCAATGGAGTTTCACAGCAAGTGGGCCTTAAAATGAATATGGACAAAACAAAGGTCTTGTCAAATGTCCATGTTGCGCCGTTACCGGTCTATGTTGGAAACTCCACCCTTGAAGTTGTAGACCAATATGTCTACCTGGGACAGTTGATCCAGGCAGGCAGTTCCAGCTTCAAGGATGAGGTCTTTCGGCGAATCAGACTCGGCTGGGCAGCGTTCGGGAAGCTACGCACTGTCTTTTCGTCTAAGATACCTCAGTGCCTAAAGACAAAAGTCTTCAATCAATGTGTGTTACCAGTGATGACTTACGGCTCAGAAACGTGGTCCCTTACTATGGGTCTCATAAGAAGGCTCAAGGTCGCTCAAAGAGCAATGGAGAGGGCTATGCTCGGTGTTTCTCTGCGAGACCGAATCAGAAATGAGGAGATCCGTAGAAGAACGAAAGTTACCGACATAGCTCAACGGATTAGCTCTTTGAAGTGGCAGTGGGCGGGGCACATAGCGCGTAGAACCGATGGCCGATGGGGCAGAAAGGTTCTGGAATGGCGACCACGAACCGGCAAGCGAAGCGTCGGACACCCACCTACCAGGTGGTTGGACGACCTGTGCAAGGTCGCAGGGAAACGCTGGATGCAGGCCGCTTCCAACCGGTCATTTTGGAAATCATTGGGAGAGGCCTATGTCCAGCAGTGGACTTCTTGCGGTTGATATGATGATGATGATCTAATACGAATCACTGCCGAAAATCTGGCTTTATGGGAATTCGGCCATAGAAGTCAATGAGGGATAATAGTTCAATATCAAATTTTAAAAAAATAATTACTCGACGCCATATTGGATTTGGTTAATTTTGGCGCCATCTTGCTGTCAATTTAATTTTTTAGTTTTACATGGATTTAAAGATAATTATTAAATTCAATTAATTTTCCGTCAATTTTGGAGGATAACAAAATAAAACTGTCTTTGACATAACAATAAACAAAAACTTATAAGAATACAATCAATATGAATTTGATTATGGCGAATGTTAAATTACAATGATCCGTTACCTGTACCTATTTTATAAAATGAACATCATCATGTTATCCACATTGATGTTCTTTAATTGAGAAGAATATTAAGCAGTATTTCTAATTATTATAACTCCGAAATCATAACTTTTATGTGGACTTTAAATAATTAGGACCTAAGTATCAAGGAATGTAGTACATATACCTAGTACTCGTAGCTGCTTTTAGTGAACATTACTCATGGAATCTTACATATTTCACTTACGTTATTGTGTTACGTCGGTACTTAATTTTTCTTTACAATACGTTATTGTAGGCCTATTAGCAGAATTAAATTTCATTGTGTTAGTTACCTATTTGATTCATTAAATAATTTTGTTTCCTTTCAGATGCAAAATATGATATATCACTCTAATGAAGCAATGAGTATACAAATCAATTAACTGAATTTGATCAAGTCAAAGCCTCCAATAAAGTAAAAAGTCAACGACTGACAAGCAGTAAATATTCCCTTTCTCTAGCGAGGATATCTTGGGATTTATGCAAAAAATCGATGAAGTATGTCGAATCATAATGTGTTCAATGTAAGTGGTGAATGTTCCTACCTATGTAAATAAAAATAAGTATTTTATATAGCTACCTATCTAGTTTTTTTCATATCATTGGGTAATAATACCTAGTAGGTACCAACAGGGAAAGCTATGCCAGCTGCTAAATGCAAGGTATACCACCTTAACCTCTACAGACATCAAAAATAAGGCTAACGTTTTGCTCCAAAAAGGTAATTATTAAAAAAAATCATACATCAAATCATCCGGAACTCTAGGTGATATCTATGGTCTTTATTGCCTAGAGAAAACATAAGGCAGTCGGTCGTCTTCCGGCCTATTTGCTAACTCAGTGTACAACGTTTTGATAGTCACTTCAATCATACATTACGTTTTATGTATCTTAGATAAAAATAGTCAATCATACGAAAGCCGCAATGTATTTTGAAATCTAACTATCAAAACGTTGTACACTGAGTTAGCAAATAGGCCGGCTGATACTAGTAATAGTATCTTCTTCGTAGTTTGGAGGTAGTTTGTGACTCCAACAGCTGAGGTTGACAGTCGACATTCATTATTTTTAAATTTTGTAGTGGGTTAAATGAAAGTTCCACCAAAATATCGAAAAAAAAGAAAGATTGAAAGGCTGTGGCTGCACACTTGTAGACCACTGTGTGTGGTCATATAATTTTAAAAAAAGTAACAGTTGTTATGTCTACGTCATTTCGTTATTTCAATGTAGTGTCTCTTGCACGGCCGACAATCTGCTAATATCGGAACGCAACGCGTAGCGGCCATCTTGCCCACTATCCTACATCTTTTCTGTGATTGGTTGATGCCTTGCTGACGTCATGGTCTGACGTTCGTCGCTGGCGCAAACGTAGTAGTTTGTGCATTACTGACATTGTGTGAAGACCTGTGCTTATCCTCTCCACTTTACCAATAATAGAGCCCTTTGTATTTCCCTAGTGCTCCTTGCGTTTTGGAAAATGCCGTATTACAAGTGTTGTGTGTGTAAGTGTTTGCGAAAGGACTCTAGTTATTTACACCGTTAACCTAAAAGTTCTGAGAAAAGACTCAAGAGGTTAGAGTGCCTAAATCGTTACGATTTTATACCATTAGAGAAAGAGATAAACTTAGCGGTTTGTCAAAAACATTTTGAGAAGAGGTTCTTCAGTGAGACTAAACATCGGCCAAACATAAACTAAATAATTGTTTTGTAAATATTGCGAGTTAATAAAAATTACAATAATAATGATAAATGGTATTATTCATTTTCCTTTACCCTCCCATGTAAATAATGTATGCATGATATATACAGTATGCATTAAAAAGCACAATAAGTATATATATGAGTATATTAGTTGTATATCTATATGTGTAGTTATCTATAGATAACATATTAGCAATGGAAATGCACGTGCACGTTTATTCTTTTGCTCCAAACCTTAAAGTATAAAAAAAAACAAATGTCAGTTAAGATTGGAAAATAAAAAAAAAAACGCTATGCTATGGTTTAAATTTTTTGTTCACAGTTGGCAGTCTGATACGTAGTATCTCTTAGTAGTTTGTGGTCTCTTGTTTGTGTTGGTTGCTGAGGTTGACTGAATAAGGAGCGAGGATTTACGAATAAAGCGTACTTACTTGACAACAACCTAATTATAAACAAGAATACTCTTACAATGGAAGTGCAAAATGTTAAACTTAAGAAAAAGCCGTCCAAAGTCGAAGAAATGACTAAAGAGCAGATACGAGAAGCGATTGTCAAAAAACGAGAGTGTAACGCGAAGGCGCAGTCTATCGTGGAAAGCCTACTGGAAAAAGACGTTGAAGAAGCTTATTTCGTTAAATGCCTGCCCGATATCAACCAGAGCCACTTCGAAGACATCATAGAAGAGCGGGCTATCATACACCTTTGTGGTTATCCTTTATGCCAGAACACACTGTCAGCGAAGGACATTCCTAAACAGAAGTACAGAATATCAGTGAAAACTAACAAGGTATACGACATAACAGCTCGAAAAAGCTTCTGTAGCAACAGTTGTTATAAAGCAGCCCTATATGTCAAAAAACAGATGTTGACAAGTCCCTTGTGGTTCAGAGAGTATGAGGAGATACCTTCCTTTGATCTCCTTCCTTTGGACACAGTGGGCAGCTTGGGACAAGAAGTAGATGTTTCTTTGATAGAGAAAATCAAAGTTAAATCTGAGAAAGCACATTTTTCATCAATAAATGACTTTGCCACAGCCAGCCTCAATGAAATGACAGATAATGGCCATGAATTTAACGATATTGAGGCCAAAGAAATAGTTAATAATATTAGTGATAAGTTACAAAATTGTCAAATACAGGATAATGATAATTCTTCACAGAAAGAACAAAATGTCAATGATATTCATTTGGAAAAATCAAAACAAGACACTGATAAAAGTAAAAACAATTCAATTGAAATCTCAAATTCTGCTAAAGAACTAACAAAGAAAAGTAATATGCCAAGCAATAAGCACAATCCATTTAATATAGTTGGTGATATAGTAGAGAAGCCAGAACGAAAAATTGACCCAATACTGACACAAGCACCTGAAAATATAACACCTAAAACACAAATTAAAGCTAAGAGTATAATAAAAAAGAGGCAGCCCGTTGTTACTGTCTTAACTATAGAAGTAGAAAAATGTCTTGCCGAATGGTTCACGCTTGACACAATGCTACTATTATTTGGAGAGGAAAAAGTTAAAGAAATGGTCACTGATAAGGGCGAGTGTATAAAAGAGTACTTGGACAACTACGCAAATAGTATAGCATATAATTCTAATACGTATGATCAGTATCAAGCTTTATGTCGAAAATTGAACATGCTAGAGCTGGAAGACAGGAAATATGATGCTCAAACGTTACAAAGGGAAACAAAGCCATTGCCTGACTATTCCATGTTACAGGAGGAAAGCAAACGCATGCAGTTGAAGGTGAAAGCTTTCTTTGCCGGAGAGACTGTTGTCCCTGAAGTGGTAGAAGCAAATGAGACTAAAACTACAGACGCAGAAGACAGACTAACACAACTACCACTTGTAGATAAAAATGCTCAAAATGCATTGAGGAGAAGGATCGTATGTGAGCATCTGAATAAAGTATTACCAGATTTACTCCGATCATTAGGATTATTGAGTCTTACAATAAGTTCTGATGTTCGGCTCCTAGTTAACACATTCAAATTAAAAGCAAATAATATAATGTTCAAGCCGGTTCAGTGGACATTGATAGCTATAATAGTCATAAAATTATTGTCTCTTAGAGACGCACGGCTGGCATTCCTCATGGAGCAACCTACTGCATACCAACACCTACAGTTACTGCTCCTGAGTTATAAACAAGATGGTGGATATTTAGAAAGATTAATATCATGGCTAACTGATATTGATAGGTTGTTACATACTAATGATGTGCAATTAACTATAGAATAGATTTCTGCGGCAAAGTCTTTGCGTAATAAATCATACCCAATACTCATAGGCTTTATTATGATGGTGAGTGTGATGATGAGCCTGATGGTCTTATAAGTGAGAGCTTTATTAGCACTTACATATGTTAAGTAACCCCAGACGTCATTATTGGGATGGGTGACCACGAGTGGCTTCAGGAGGCATGTTAAGCCATTGGTCCTGGCTGACATCATTGCTGGCAGTTGTAAATCTATATCAATTGCCTTGAAGCAGCTCTGAAAATCTGACACCAGTTTTGGCCACTTACACACACTAAAACAATGTTTTCGAGGTCAATTTGTGTTTCTGGAATGTTTATATAATATTAATGAATTATAGTGTATTAGATACACGCTGTATAATTGTGATACCAATTTAAAATTAAATTGTATTTGACATAAAGTTGTTTAACTACTATTAGCGACCCGCCCCGTCTTCGCACGGGTGCAATGTAGATACTAATATGGGGCAGTCAATTATGCATATAAACCTTCCTCTTGAGTCACTCTATCTATTGCTGTCATGGATCTAAGATTGCTGTAAACTGCATTAAAATCCGTCAAGTAGTTTAAAACGTAGCGTACAGACGGCGCGCGTAGCAACTTCATTTTCAGTTGTATTATAGTACTCTATGAACTTCATTTTATACTAAAGCTAAAGTCTACGAATAAGACTAAAGTACATTTTTTTAGAACTTGTGAACGTCGCCCTAATAGAATGCGACTACGCAAATCTCGCGCGAGCACGGACCTAGGAATAATACGCGCAAGTAAGCGATGCAACCATATCGAGTCGTGTCGTGTGGTCGCGCGATAATCAACCATGCAGATAAACATCCAAGACCGAGTAACCACAGATTTGAAAGAGTATGTCCTGAGTAACTCCCATCCGCCCCAGTAGAACGATCCCGTTGGTCGACGGCGCCGTTCGTAAACGAGCGATTTTTCCATACAAAAATCGCTCGAAGACGAGTGTCACACTTTCAAAAATAGTACCCCCGATGTGTGTTTTATATCGTTTTATAACGGGGCGGATGGAACAGGCTGAGTAGCGTCCGCCGTGTATTCTGAAGGGCGAAGAATAGACTATTAATTACGCTTACCAAAATAATTCGTTATAAGAATTGATATGAAACTCAATATTTTCTCGGCACAACACAACACTCACAGAGCCAGGCCTGTCTCACTCCCCGTGTAGGTATCGAAAACATACCTCTACCTACGTGCGCCGAAACCTTCGAATGTGCAAGCCGAACAAATCCCGTAGGAATGACGCGCGTTTGAACATATGTGTTCACCGACTTCAACGAATAATGAATCGTACGTTAAGAGCTATTAGTATAAAATTGGCTTGCTGTAAGAACCTGAACTAAAAGGTGTAGTGTTCTGACGCGAGCTAAATAACACCATATCGCTAACTACCTTGAGTTGATATTTCTTTGAATACCTATGCAGAGTGCGACTTCTGTATGTAAATACTAGTACTTATTCTGTGCAATATTTTTTCCTTTGAACTCTAAAATAATGAATTCTATTATTGTTTAGAATCATTAACATTACCTATACTAATAATAAAAATACATAGTGATTGTGGCCAAGCCAGAAAGAGTTACACGAAAAAGAGAGAGGCAGGTCTATTCCTGCTCGGTGTGCGGCGAACGGCACCAAGGCATAATTAATAAGGTCCCGTCATTGCGTACGGAACTCTAAAAACATCTCTACTAAAATCAAGAAGACAGCTGTCAATGTCATCTAAATGTTGTTTTTTTTCTGAGGTACCTATGTTTGTGTGTGCATCAGCGTTGCCAGAAGGTTACATTTCTTACATTTTTCGTAACTTTTGACCTTCTCGCGTAACATGTAAGTAATTTTTATATTTGAGGCAATTTTCGTAACTTTTGAGAACAAAGAGTTTGTAATACTAGATTTTGATTGCAATTCAACGCATTCGATTTGAACGCACCTAAAACTGGTGTGTCTAAAAAGTATTTCACTACATATCACACTCAGAGATGGTTCTGAAATAGAAAGCGCCATATTATCAATTTATCATATCATATATAGTCTTGTCTTGTTAATACGTCATTTCGGCACTCCAGCCAGAGTAATGATTACCCAGTAAGGTATAGACATTGTGATGATCTAGATCTTAGAATATTTTTTTTGTGTTTTGGTATAGACAGACTTAAATATGACACAGACATAATAATGGGACAGGGCAGGTTGGTACAGATTTAGGTGGTATCTTCTCTATCTCTATTATTATAAACAAAAGTCACCGCACCGGTAAATAAAGCAAAGCGTTATGCTATATGTTAGTGACCACTTTATAGGATAGCGCTGTGTGGAGGGTTATACTCCGACCCCAAAAACACGTAAATTAAAAAAATTACAATATTGTAACTTTTGCTGCAAAAATGTAACATTACAGGAAACGAAACGTAACTTACGACTCATGGGCCCTGGCAACACTGGTGTGCATGTGCATTGATAAATTTATTTTTGTTGATGATTTCATCACAATTCCAAGTGATTAATGCCTTATAATATTGTCGATATGTATAAATTCCAGTAAATATAAAACTTTAGTTTATCTTGAAGTCTTTAGTAAATTTGTCCAGCAGGGTGACCGTTGCACCAACTCTATTTACTGTCTTTGTAAGTTGTTGTAATATTATATTCCTTTTAGAATGTATTTATATTCTCAAATATCGTTGAATCTCGTAATTTCATTTATATTTAATTAATTGAACTTTTTCTAACAAACGATACTTGTTTTTCAGTCTTTTTGAAGCATCGTCGGAATGGCGACAATCAGCACTGAGAACTTTAGCTTATACATAGGACCATCATTTGGAAATGTGGTAACACAGATTTGACAAAATATACCCAATTTATTATAAACAATAAATATATACGGACAAATCACACAGATTGAGCTAGCCCCAAAGTAAATTTGAGACTTGTGTTATGGGATACTAACTCAACGATACTATATTTTATAACAAATACATCTTAGATTATATGTTTCGCTGATTAGAGAAATAATATGTATGAGCTAGCATTTATTATTACCAAATTGTACCCATTTATTATTTAATATTATATGGTGTTTTGTAACAAAGTTACTTACTATTTTCAATCAATCAAACATTTATTTAAAATATTTATTTTCAGAGTCCAAATACAATAATATCTGCAATACACAACTGCCAATCTAAAGATGCAAGGAAACTAGCTATCCGTGATTTAGCATACAGATTAAAACACAACACTCAGTACGATCTTGGAGGTTCATACACTGGCCCAGTATCAGATTTGTGGTTTTACATGACCACCACCACCTTCTCTGAAAAGAGCCATCTCATTAGTCTGTTTGTGTGTCACAGGAAAGAAGGCAATGTGACTATAACTATCACCTTCAATGGAGTCACCAATACTCATATTTTCAAAAGTAGTAAACCCAATGAAAATTATCATCTGAAGACAATAAGCCTTACTGACGAGCATATTTCAGTCATAAAAGACAATGTCCTCTACATTCCGGTCACAATAGAAATGGATCCCACACAGCTTGTAAATCCAGAAGTTATACAAAAGATGAAAATTCAAAACTCGATTGGAGAAAAGCTCTTAAAGCAAAAACAAACTGATTTCTTCCTGGAATCCATAAGCCGGAAACAGCATCCAGTACACAAAGTAGTGCTGTGCGCACACAGTCCTGTACTCCGGGAACTTGTTAAGAATACATCAAAAACATCTGAATTCCTTGATATCTGTGATGAAGACATGGAGCTATTAATAGAATTTCTGTATACTGGCACAGTAAGAGACCTGCATGGAAAAGATTGCATGAGACTACAAGAAATGGCCTGCAAGTTTGAACTGTCAAATATGTTCCTGTTGGCACAGCATTTAATATGTGATAAGATTAGCATAGAAAATGCTGTTGATATTGCAGTCTTAGCAAAGAAGTACAACCTGGAGGAACTGTGGGTGAAGGTTTGCAACTTTATCCAGCAGAACCCATCGGTAATGGCCACAGAAAGCTGGAAGTCTCTCAATGATCTGGAGTTAACTAAACAGCTCTGCGCAACTTTTGTCAAATAGGCATGTTTATTTTGTATCTAATATGTAAGAAGATTGATCATTTTTTAAGGTTATAGATTTTTTTATATGTCAAGTCAATGATAAATGTAATTAATATTGCTGTCTGTGTAAAGTTGATTATTGTGAAAATGAATCATATTTCAGTCAAAACTAGTTGAAATAAATTATTATGAAGACATGTTTAATGAATTATTTTTTTTACAAGCTTTTATTTAACTTGCAATATATGAAGGTATGTAACCATGTTTGTTTGGGTCTTTTGCAACTCAATTTTGTAGCAGATACCTATCTATTTTGTATACTCGTTTGGATGATAATGCATGGACAGAGCAGTCAGACGTCTATCTAAATCCAACAGCGGCTTCGCACGGGTTATAGGTAGCTATAGGTATTTAATCTATAGCCTATGTTCATCAGGGATAATGTAAATAATAAATAAATAAATATATAAGGACAAATCACACAGATTGAGCTAGCCCCAAAGTAAGTTCGAGACTTGTGTTATGGGATACTAACTCAACGATACTATATTTTATAACAAATACATATATAGATACACATCCAAGACCCAGGCCAATCTGAAAAAGATCATTTTCCATCTTGACCTGGCCGGGGATCGAACCCGGTCACTCCGTGTCGCAGGCTGGCGTGTTGACCGCTGCGCCACGGAGCTAGTCAATGTAGGATTCTAAAGGTGAAAGAATTTTTAAATCGGTCTATTGTAGTTTCGGAACTTATTCTGATGTCTATGGTGTAGAAGGTTTAACTCTTTGGTTCTTCCATGCTATAGATGTAGAACTTGATGAAATATTGTATGTTCTAATCTCAGAACAATAACTAAAGCATAGAAACCGTGTTAAAATAACAACAAAATACAATATTCTACACTGTTTTTACTTATGGCATTGTTAAAGCATCAGAAGGAGATGCATATACAATGCCATTTGCGTAAATGTGCAGGTTGTCCTGGGGTACTGATGTGATCAGGGTTGTACTATATCGATGAAATATATTTATCGACTAAATGTTTCGTCCTATGAAAGTCATAAATGTACTCTACTCTGATTGTATCGATTCGTTAAATGAGTACGATTCATAAAAAAAAAACAACTAGTTACACTCCAGGAGTGCCGGCAGAAGTGAAAACTCGCCTTTGCGGCATACTCAGGTCCGTGTCCTTCTTACGAATTTTCGATCAATTCACGTGTCCTGACGCGAGTTTTCTATTTTACCCATCCCAAAAAGTGCACAAAGCCGCTAAAGAGGCTTTTACTTTAAAGTTACGTCAAGATACACCTAAATAACTCCTAATCGCATGGCGCCGCTTGGCTTCATCTGATAAATAGGTAAAAAAAAAATCCATACATTACCCACCGCACGTCTACTGTCTACTGCTGGTCATTAGGCCTTACCCAGTATTGGTCGAACGGCAGAATACCTAATATGATGTCAATCATATTTTCGATTATTTCGAAATTCAAACAGTGCCTACTTACCTACCTTACCTATGAATGCGCAAAAAACCCAATGCATTCGATTTACAGTCCCCAATGTGAGGCAGTCCAACGTTGACATACTAGTTGAAGGTAAAATAGACTTTGTAAATGATACCACCTTCTTAGGAATCACAATAGACTCTAAATTGCAATGGGGCGCTCATGTATCAAAAGGTATATAAGGTCAGATATATTTTTCACTTGATCAATGGGCCATTCAGCATATTCCAAAACCATCTAAAGCTTTTCCCAGCTAGCTTTGAGGAACAGTCAGTAAAGGAAACATAATCAGGTAGGTAAAGAGAAACACATAATTCCAAGTGATATTTTTTATTTTATAAAACTTTTACACTAGGGTAAAAAAGTGCCAGTGTGTTATTTGTGAAAAATTCACAGTGTTGGTAATAGAAAAACAAGAGGTGAAGAAAAACAAGAGATTACTTTACCCACTTTCATTACTGTCCAAAATAAAATGTTTTTCATAATTTTAAATATAAATAATAAAACCGTTTCCGTAAACTTTCTTATTACCATTGATTTATAATTCGGCAAATATAAATGTAGGTAAAGCATCGTGTTTCAATCGCTTCCATTTAATTTTATATTCGAAATTAATGTATCGGCACGGCAGTAAAATATTTTGAACAAATTCGAGTATGTATGACATTTTATGTCCAATATGTCGCTTGAAAGTTCCTCGGATCCACACCTTTTTATCCTTTTACTTCAGGGAGCTGCAATAAAATTTCAACAATAATTTTCTTCATATTAGTAAAAATCGATTCTTTTTAGGGTTCCGTACCCAAAGGATAAAAACAGGACCCTACTAATATGACTCCGATATCCATCTGTCTGTCACCAGGCTGTATCTCATGAACCGTGATAGTGAGACAGTTGAAATATTACAAACAAAAATTTCGGGCGTTTTTGTAGCTTACGCCCACGGCTCCGCTCGCGTTAATGTCTATCCCCGATAACAGTACCTTATTCTGAGATGTAATTTATGTCTATGTTCTTTTCCGTACTCCAGAGATCGTGCAATGGTGATGATGATAATGCAAAATTTCATGATGATCGGTTCAGAAGTTACGGCGTGGAAGCGTAACAAACAAACTCACTTTCACATTTATAATATTATATGTAAGGATGGTACGGAACCCTTCGTGCGCGAGTCCGACTTACACTTTGCTGGTTGTTTAATTACCATGATGGTTCAATTTGTTACGTTACTATTGCATGGCTCAACACTAACAAAAATATCCCTGATAGCAAGACCGTCATAAAAAATATCGATATACTCGTAGATACGTGATTTTACCACATCACTAGCAAAAAAAACTAACCTAATTTGAAATAAGGAAAAAACGATAATTTTAAGCAAAATACTTATAAAAGTTGTCATTTATACAATACGTTATATAATTGACAATATTATTGTTGTATTTTGAGGTATTTTGGGTTTTAATTATGCACTTTTAACTGAAAAACTTACCGAAGAAAATTATGTTTTACAGAATTTATTTCTGTTCGTCCTAAATGGGATTTACATCGCTCCATTGCACAAGACATTGTTTAGTATAATGGTCATTTGATAACGCACCAACCCAACACCGGTTAATACTTTTTTTCCGTGAGAATTTTAGCACAATCCTATATTTAATTTGCAGACATCACAATTCCGCCGCAATGTTTTTGTCGATATATAACCCGATCAAATCGGCAAGATGCTAATATTACAGACGTTGAACTGTAATAAGTTATTTTGAATTTAGTCGGATTTAATTGGAGTCCAATGGAGTCCATTGACATTTCAAGTCGGGACAACCATGAAAATAATAGAAACTGACTGAAGTTTTTGTCTCATTCTGTCATAAGCGAAAGCTCATAAGAAAAATACAGTGTCAACTATCTGTTTTCAGTTTCTATTTTTATGCGGCTTCTATGTATATTATTCTTCTGAGGTTCTAATTGAAGCTCTAAAGAACAAAATGCATATCAATTAAAAATGCCTGTGATATAATTATGTACGTGATAGATATTTTCTAAATTCATTTTTTGTACCTAGTTTCTCTCTTCTAGCACTAAACCAAACATCATCTAGATTCTTTTGCTTGATTTATGCAGTCAAAGAAAGAGAAAATGTCATAACTATAATAATAATAATAATTCTTTATCCATATAAAGTTGTATACACATTTAGTTTTCTTGTGTAGGTTACAGATGACACAATTACCTATATGTATGTAAACCCTGCGCTCCAAACTAGGCTTAAGCCTGTATTTTGGAGTTCAGTGTTCGATCGTAATAAAACGAAAGAGCAAGAAGTGTAACAAAAAACAATACATTTTTGGGATTAAATAAATAAAATTAGGCACTAAAAATTACATCAAAGGGTACAAAGTACGAGGTGCAAACCTTGTTGAGAGATGATTGTGTGTGACAGTGTGTGATTGTGAGTGAGTGTGGTGATCTCAGAACAATAAGAGGTGGTGATCGAGTGATGGAGTGTTTTTATATTGCGTGTGTATGTGTGTGTGTGTGCTGTATAATATAATATAATATAGTGCTAGTGAATCAGATAAATAATTAAACAAATAATTATGTGATTGTGAGTGAGTGTGGTGGTAGGATGATGATAGGTGTTTCTTAGTTGTGTGTGTGTAGGGTGTGTTGTGTATGCGGTGTGTAGTAGTGAGTAAATAAGTGAAAAATAAATATATGTTACTAAGTGAAAGTATTTATTTAAGTGTTGCCAGGTAAAAGTTTTTCTGTATCGTCATAGTCGCGCTGCAACAGCCAATTCACAAGTTTTCTTTTGACCTCAAATTTATTTAGTTTAAGGATATTTAGACTTTTGTTAACTTTGTTATAAATTATCGAGCTGGAGATATAAAACTGTGTGGTCGCGAAAGTGGTTCTATGACGGGGCAAAGGACATATCCTAAATCTTAGTCTTTTTAAGGGATCAGCCGGCCTATTTACTAACTCAGTGTACAACGTTTTGAAAGACACTTCTAAATACATTGCAGCTTTCGTATGATTGACTATTTTTATTTAAGATTTATAAAACGTAATGTATTTCGAAATGACTATCAAAACGTTGTCCACTGAGTTAGCAAATAGGCCGGCTGGTAGTGGTACTTTAGAGTGTTTCCGTAAGATAGTTCTAAGCACGTACAGTTGTCTCACAGTCAGAGCTGAGGCGAGGGTATAAAGTTGTTTGGTGGGAAACCAGATGGGTTTGGAGTGTATTACCTTGAGCACAGCTCTCTGTGCCCTAAATAACTGTCAGTTTGCTGTCAGTGTCAGTCGATGTTGATCAGTCGGTCATGTCATTCATACATATAACATAGGTACTTAATTTATTTACATATTATCATACATCATTCATTAATAATTATTGTCATATCATCATAATAGTAGGTATCTTCTCATTTCCATAGTTTGTTTTGCTTATCATTATCAATCAAAGAACCAAACCCTTGTGTGTGACACCTCAGCAGATACATTTTTTAATTATTCTACAGGAACAAAGAGAATTCAAATAAATTGGAAGGATTTGCTAAAATATCCAAGATTTTGCAAACTACCTTTTATCTTACTATTGAGAAGAAGGTTGAAGGTTATCTAATAGATTTTAGTTTTTTAATGAGTAGGTAAACATTGAAACACGCAGACACGCAGGTTCTTTGCAGCACATAAGAAGTCGGTAATCACTGTTATATCGGGATATTGCAGGTGGAACTGGAAGTATTTACATCGGTAATAACTGAATATAATTATGATCCATTGCAATATACCCATTTGTAGTCACTGTGATACCGGCTAGTGAGTAAGAGGTGGTTTAAAGTTCCCTAACCTATTTTCATATCTGGTCCCACAACAGACCAGCAGCGTGTTATCACTGCCACGCGCTAAGGTACCTTTTTGGTATTCATAAAATGTCTTAACTGTTTCAAGATTTTGTGTTTTGTCAAATATGTCTTAAGTACACAATAAAATAATTTTCTTTCTTTAATTTTCGGTTTTTCGTATGTGTAGGTGGCCAACACTGGTGTCAGATTTTCAAGCTGTCTTAAGGCATCTACCATAGCTTAATGACTGCCGTCAATGATGAAAGCCGGGCCCAACAACCTCACCTGTATTGTTATTTTCAGATTACCCTTTTATTTTCCATATTCTTGAAATTTCTCATAACCTTGATAGTAAAATTTTCACAGATATGGTACCGATTATTTGTTCTACTCACATCTCTCTAGGACCTACAGTCTTGTGGGGTAAGGGTGCTTTTCCACCAGAGAAATGCTATGCCACGATGTTACGGATTCGTTTGATATCCACCAATCATATTCATTGGTGTGCATAGCTTAGCACTGGTGGAAACGGATTCAACTAAGATATGTATTTTTATATGGAAAGATGCGTGCTATGGATGTGTGCTATGGATACATGCTATGGATGCGTGCTATGTATGCCTAGTAGTAGTAGATTTCACATCTTCGCAGCACATAAATAAATATATACAGACAAATCACACAGATTTGACATCTCAGGTGAAAAAGGACCCTAATGCACCCACTATTTTATCAACTCTGACATTAGGATATTCACCTTTTGGATCTTGCCTTATTAATCAATAATTTTGTAGGATTCAGCGTCAACATAAGTTATCATGAGTCTATACTTGAAGCCCGAACATGTGCTGCAGGGAGGCTACTGCAGTGCTACCCTGCGTAAACTACAACAACCCAATACCACTATTGAGGCACACAATGTTATGTATCCAGTCTTCTTACTGTAAGTAATTTATCTGTTTTTCTCAGTTTGAGTTTTGTCAGTAATGGTTTAATTTCACAATGTATATTTTGCAAGGAATAACATATTTTTTAATCTAATAGTATTTAACAAAAAAAAAGGTGTTCATTGTGTTTTTTATTTTTTCGGGAGCCTGCAATCAATACTGTTGAAAAGAGTTTCTTTCGGCGTCTTCTCTGCAGCGGTCGGTTCCGAAACGCTAGTAGTTTGTAGCTTTTTTTTATCTAATAATTTTTTCGAGGCTTCAGTACACTCGGTGTGACTATGCCAGCCTCATGGGGGACCTCTTATATAAAATTTATCTAAGATTCGTTATAAACATATTATTGTAGCTTTTGAACAATAATTAATAATTTAATATTGACGTGAAAAAGTGCCTAAAGAGGCCTATTTTCTGAATAAATCTTTGAATAGAAAAATTATCTTTAATTATGTAATTAATAGCCCTCAATAATAGGTACCTATTTGCTTTTCCTGCATGTGGCAATAGACTGCTCAACACTATATTCAGCAATCCATCATAACATACAGGTACCTGCTGAAATCCTGCTCCTATGCTGTTATACAAATTACATTCCAGCAGCACATGTAACCAAGTCTTGCTATTATATTGAACTAGCGACCCGCCCCAGCTTTGCACTGGGGCAATGTAGATTCTTATATGGGGCAGTATATTAAACATATAAACATTCCTCTTCCGACGTTCGCGGTCAAAGGGTGAAAATTCTAAGCAAAGAGACAGCGGAAGCAACTTTATTTTATACTATACCGGATGTAACAAAATGACGAAATAATATTTAAAGGGCATGATCAGTTCATGATATTAAACAACTATCCCGAGGGAACAGTAAAAAAAATTTTTTTTAGCTGATTGTTTATTTGTATCGGAGACAGAATTTTTATTGTCATGTTTCGAAGTTTGTCCCATGGGGAAAGTTGTTTAATGTTATAGACTGATCATGCCCCTTAAATATTATTTCATAGTTTTGTAACATCCTGTATAAAGATGCACATTTTCTCTGGACTTTCATAACTTGACAAAACGTTGTGTGAGATGAAAATATTAACAACTTTTTCTAAATAAAACATATTTTCTTTCCATTCTCATACAGAGAGAATGAAGATGCTATTCAGCCAGTATCTAGCATGGCCAATGTATTCCGGTACGGCATCAACCAACTCATTCCAGTTCTCGCAGGATTGGTGAAGAAAGGTCTGGAATCTATACTGATTTTTGGGATCATCGAGACTCTGCCAAAGGTATCTGTCAATATACATGGTGGATTTGTTTGGTTTGATAAAATATACAGAGTGGCCGCCAGGGCAGTTTTAACTCAGGAGGGCAAGAGGTGCTCAGGTGCGCCCTGAGCGCCGGCTATTAGGAGTCGAAGAGGTCGAAAATTTTCTTTCCCTGCCCTTCCTCGTCTTAACCTTTTGCACGCCAGCGCTTGGTTTCGTTACTTCACGCCCGACGCCAGGATAGTATAAATTGTAATAACTTTAGTTGTCGATGGCATCTCAGTCACGCGACCGTTTTGCAACTAACGAAATGGCGCTTAATAGGTTCTTAATTTTACAACAATGTCGTTATTCCTGTGATGTATAAAAGCTTTTATTCATAAACGTTTTTAAGCTGGTCTGGCTGAAAAGAAAAACGTAGAACGTACCAGCTATTTTACGGGGAAATGGGCGAAAATCTGAGGAATCATATTATAGGCGATGCGGCTAGCATCATCACTATTTTGATTTTGTTTTCCACCAAATGCCCACCAACATGCTAAACGTGGCTCTCAAGTCTTAAAGATCTGTATACTCCGCTAGGAAAAAAACCTAAACTGAAATTGTATTTTTTCTAAAAGTTACTGCAATTTTACGGCGGCATTTTATTTTATAAGAATAAAGCAGAAAATCAATATCCTAAGTAGGTAATAAAAAATAAAAATAATAAAAATCTTTATTTTCTCTCCAATCTTAAGCCTTTTAAAAGAGTACATGGCACATGGTTATTATATTATAATAAGATTGGGAGAGACTGGTGTCTGAACTAAGCAGGGCTTGTATCTCAGTACACCAGCCTCCCCCCACTAGGAGGCGAGCGTCGTGACATGAAATTTACTTATTTTAGATGTTGGACAGGTAAAATTGAAAAAGTGCAAAGTAAAATCAAAGCTTAATAATAACAACAAAAATGCAGACAAAATAAAAGAAAAAAAAAGAAAAAAAAACACATATTGACTTATAATTGTAAGAGCTCGCTTAAATAAAAGTATTAGTTTGTATAAAGGAGATAAAGTTATAAATATCTAAGAATATTATAAATATACAGATATAGATTGTGATACATATTATACTTATAGAATAAATATGTGTGTGAGTGTGGTGTGTTGTGACAGGGTGTGGGTGTGTTAGTGTATGTCATTAGGTGATAGGTATTTAATATTTAATTAAAGAGGGAGCTATATGATTCAGGAAATTATACAATGGGTAGAATTAGTTCTTCAGTCTGTGGGTAGGTAAGATTTAATAGGTATGTGGTAATTCTATTTTTACAGGTAAATTTTGTGAGATTGTGTAGTGTTATTAAACGGTTTAATTTATTATACAGAAATGGGCCAAGAAAAGGGTAGAAACGGTTGGAGAAAACTGTATTGTGTGATTGAGCAATAATCGGGGGTGGACGCCGGGTAGAACGGGAAACGGTGGAAATGGACTTTTGTTCACAGTGTTGTTTTAGAACAGTGTTGAGGATGAAAAGTTGACGAACAGTTAATACTTGACAGTATTGATAAAGTGAAAAAGTAGGGAAAAGCATAGGTTTGAACGTACACACTTTTAGAAGGGACCTCTGAGCGCGTTCCAATCCCATAAGGTGAGTTTTGGTGGCGCCACCCCAGGTCGTGTTGCAGTATGTCAGTATTGACTGGACGAGTGCTGTGTAAACCATTTTTATTATGTGAGGCTCGGCTACGTGCCGCATTTTTTTAAAGATATACATGAGTTTACGGACTCGGCCAGAGGTAATTTTGATGTGAGCCTGGAAGGTAAGTCTATTATCGATCATAATACCGAGATATTTTACAGTATCAGTGCACGTTAAAGTAGCACAGGAGCAGGAGTCAGATTGGTCGGGGGGATGTGAGTGGGCAGTGATTTTGAAAAGAGTGCTGTCTATGGGAGGGGTGTATATGGAGAAAGTGAGGTAACGCGTTTTAGTTACATTAAGCGTCAATAGGTTAGAGCGTAGCCAGTTGTTGCCAGGTAATTTAATGTAATGTATGATATCCATAATTAAGTAAAGAATTATTTTTCGAACGAAATATCTACATAAATTGGGTCCGATGTAACCATATTTTTCCTTCGTAGATTCTTCTTTCTTAGGTGAGCAAAAATGCGTATGCAAATGACGTCAAAAATGCGAAAACCTCGAAATACTTTTGGATTCAGCCAGTCGAAGGAAAAGTAAGCTTAGCAAATTAATTCCATTCCATACAATTTAAATCCTAACTAATATAAATGCGAAAGTGAGTTTGTTTGTTTCGCCTTCTAGTATCACTGAACCGATAGTCATGAAATTTTGCATACCAGTTGTCTGGGGTACGGAGAAGGACATTGTCTACATTTTATCCCAGGAAAAAGTAATATTCCCGAGGTATCGACATTTTCGCGGGCGGAGCCGCGGTCGAAAGCTTGTTTAAAAATAAACGTACTTTTGAGTGAAAAAAGGGGACATTTACGAAGCCAAATCCTAACGTGTCAGTATAAGACATACTTACACGTTTCCCAACTACTTCAAATTAGAATATACATGTTAATTAATATTTCTCATACATTTATCAAACAACTGGTTCTATCAGGACCCCACAGGCACGCACGCAGACAGTCAAATGAATCCCGTGGTGAAAGCGGTGCCCAAAATCAAGGCAGCCTTCCCCAACCTGGTTGTTGCGTGCGACGTTTGTCTCTGTCCGTACACGTCGCATGGACACTGCGGCATACTCCAGCCCGATGGATCCATTGACCATGCAGCTTCCGTCAAAAGGATCGCTGAAGTGGCACTATCCTATGCTCTAGCCGGTAAATATGTACTTCTATAGGGAATTCGTTTGTTGCCCGTGGTTCCGATTGACCTACTTATTAGTACAGTCAGCAACAGAAATACCTTGCCAGGCCCTGTATCTATATCTTGAATTAAAAAATATAAACGTGAAAATTTATATTAAGAAAGGCTTCATTAAAATCTTTGTGTATATCATTTTTATGTTATTATTATTTATAGTTGAAGAGAAAATTCAAGATATAGATGCCTGGCAAGGTATCTCTGTCGCTAACTACAACGGTACAATATACCACTGTTATTTTTTTCTCTGTGGTACCACAGAGAAAAAAATAACAGTGGTATATTGTACCGTTGTACCACGGATAAAACGAAAGAAAATAGTTTAAAACGATTAAATCAACACAAACAACAAAAGGTTTGGAGATGTCTTTTGTTTAATTTTCGTGTGATTTGTTTCTTTTTGTTTTTTCGTTTCTTTTTAAATCCTTTATTTGCATAATTGTTTTGAAACATTTTGTTTTGTTTCTGTGATTTTCCATTTTTTAATTTTCTTTCGTAAACGTTTTTTTTTGTTACATAAAATTTTATTACATTTTTCAATTATTAGAGATTATAACAATCAAAAAAAAGAAATTTTTAATAACAGTGTAAAGATTTTTTTTTAGTTTTTTTGTAAATATTGCGGTAGTACCGCGGGGTTTATTTTCTTATCCGTGTTACAACAGTAGTACCACGCTCAACAAACGAAATTCTGTAATTTTAGCCGTTTTTATCCCATTAATGACACTCATTTCCTTGATCCTTACTTGATCTTTATGAACATACTTGCGTTTGCTCGCTACTTCGACCGTGTAGTATCCACTACAGGTTACACATAGCTTCACCAATAAGAATGTCAAGAAGCAACAATCATTTACATCTTTTCATCTTTTAATTAAATTAACATTTATAATATTAGTTTATAGTAGGATGGTGTCAAACGTTAAAAAGAAAAAAAATAAACATTGTCTGTTTTAGGAGCTGATATCGTGGCGCCGTCTGACATGATGGACAATAGGATAAAATCAATAAAAGAAGCACTCTTTTCTAAAAGCTTAGGAAACAAGGTAAGTGTTATTTATTATTTTGTATATATATATATATGGCCGTAGACAAGTATATCAATTCTGATAAACTTGTCTCTATCTTTCCTTTTTGCTTATATCTTTCTAATTAGTGACACCTTTTTATCTTCTTCGGTCTTTTTAAAACGTTGACTGCAATGAAGTTTTAAATAAATAAATGAGTAAAAATAAGGAGACAGAGTAATTGCCGAACGCCTCGTCCGTTTCTTTATATACGGTCTTATGGGTTCTATAAAGTTCCATATACTACCAGTCGGACTTCCGAGCCGACTGTCAGAACATTCCAGAATATTCCAGAGAGTGTGAATGGGATAGAATACACATGTGTGAGCAAGATGTAAGTGAGCGACAGACGATGTTTGGGGAAAGTTCTAGACTATTCCATTCTGGGAGCTTCGCGATCCAATTATATCTATAAAAATAAAGCCATGACACTCCTATGTTTTGACGTGAAAAATAGGAAATATTATTTTCTGTTCAGGTATCAGTGCTATCCTACTCTTGCAAGTTCGCGTCGTCCATGTATGGTCCGTTCAGGGACACCATGAAGAGCTCGCCCATGGCGGGAGACAGGAAGTGCTACCAACTGCCGCCCGGCAGTGCGGGACTAGCCGCCAGGGCTGCTGTGAGTATTGTCGTCTAAGTTGATAGCTCTCAAAGTACGGCCCGATCCGCGACACCATGAAGAGCTCTCTCATGGCGGGAGACAGGAAGTGCTACCAACTGCCGCCCGGCAGTGCGGGACTAGCCGCCAGGGCTGCTGTGAGTATTGTCGTCTAAGTTGATAGCTCTCAAAGTACGGCCCGATCCGCGACACCATGAAGAGCTCTCTCATGGCGGGAGACAGGAAGTGCTACCAACTGCCGCCCGGCAGAGCGGGACTAGCCGCCAGGGCTGTTGTGAGTATTGTCGTCTAAGTTGATAGCTCTCAAAGTATGGCCCGATCCGCGACACCATGAAGAGCTCTCTCATGGCGGGAGACAGGAAGTGCTACCAACTGCCGCCCGGCAGTACGGGACTAGCCGCCAGGGCCGCTGTGAGTATCGTCGTCTAAGTTGATAGCTCTCAAGGTACGGCCCGATCCGCGACACCATGAAGAGCTCTCCCATGACAGGAAGTGCGGGACTAGCCGCCAGGGCCGCTGTGAGTATCGTCGTCTAAGTTGATAGCTCTCAAGGTACGGCCCGATCCGCGACACCATGAAGAGCTCTCCCATGACAGGAAGTGCGGGACTAGCCGCCAGGGCTGCAGTGAGTATTGTCGTCTAAGTTGATAGCACTCAAGGTACGGCCCGATCCGCGACACCATGAAGAGCTCTCCCATGACAGGAAGTGCGGGACTAGCCGCCAGGGCTGCAGTGAGTATTGTCGTCTAAGTTGATAGCTCTCAAGGTACGGCCCGATCCGCGACACCATGAAGAGCTCTCCCATGACAGGAAGTGCGGGACTAGCCGCCACGGCTGCAGTGAGTATTGTCGTCTAAGTTGATAGCTCTCAAAGTACGCCCCGGTCCGCGACAACATAAAAAGCTCTCTCATGGCGTGAGACAGGAAGTGCTACCAACTGCCGCCCGGCAGAGCGGGACTAGCCGCCAGGGATGCTGTGCGTATTGTTGTCTAGGTCGATAGCTCCCAAAGTACGGTTCGATCCGCGCTCCATGAAAAGCTCCCATGACAGGAAGTGCTACCAACTACGCATAGTACTAGTGATTTGAAAACACGTCAATTTCCACAAATTCGTGCAGTGCGTCTTAATATTAAAATGTACCTACCTAAGTGTTGGTCGTTCGAATGACAAGCGTCTGTGTTGCAGGCTCGCGACGTGGCGGAGGGCGCGGACTTCCTGATGGTGAAGCCCGGCCTGCCGTACCTCGACATCGTGCGCCAGACCAAGGACAAGTACCCCCACCATCCCCTATTTATTTACCAGGTTCGTAGTGTCTTATTAGGTTACTTAGACTCTAAGATAGCTAGGATAACTTTTTGGCTCTAGGAACTGATGATCAACTTTTTAAAAATTAGGTCTAGGATTTTCATAGACTAAGTTTGTATAAACATAATTATCCTGGTGGGTCGATTTGGGTCTGTAACTTCTTAGGCATAATCAATATTGTGGCGACGATATAGAATATGATGCAACAAAACCTGCAAAAATAAGGCTCAAAACCACGGAGCAGATACAGAGAGGAGTTGCCCTAAGGAATATTTTCTATGAAACAATGCGTGGCACTTACAGGGGGTGAGGGGAGTATTACCTGTCTCACTCTACTTGCTCTGTGTCTCACTCCCTCCTTTATATCCATCTAGCGGCGAATAGCCCAACTACTTAATAAGTTCGATGTTGATCTTTCTTTTTAGTTTATCTATCCGTCACTAGATGTCCATAACACCTACTGACATCTAGTGTCAGATAGCTGAGTAATTAGGGTTGCCAACCAGACTGTTAAAAACAGTATAATACTGTTTTTGCTAGTTAATGCTTTTTACAGTTCTATTATAAGAGAGATTGCAAAACACTGTTTTCACGACCGCTGGTAAAACTACGGTTAGAAACACATAGATGATTATAACAAAAATTTAAAATTTTGCACATATTAATATTTCTTCAAAAATATTTTTAATAACATAATATTGTAGTATATAATATAGTTCTGTACCTGTTTAAAGCAATCGTTTATTTGGAGACTACACCTTCACAGCCACAAAAACAAAGAATCAATATGTTCTATGTAAATTATTTCCTTTTTGTTTTTTGTCAAAGATAATTAATCAAATTCCATAATAAAACGATAGTGTCAGTGACCATATCATGTAAAAGAGTAGTCAAAATCCAGGCAGCATACGAATTAAAGCACGGGCCACCCAAAACTTAGCCATACTAGAGGTGATTGGAGCCTGCCTTCGACGCCGCCACCAGTTTGTATATTTTTTTGACCCACATGCTCGACCCACATGTCAAAAAAATATACAAACTGTTAAAATGGGCAGAACAGATCTTTGTATATTTATTCGTAGTCCAGTTATTTCTATGGTTTTTGAAATCCACTGTTTCTTAAGAATTAAGTTGGATGGAAATCTTTATTTATTATATGTGTTCTACATATAATTTACAGTTTTATTATACATTTAAATGCAATAAGTTCACTGAAAGTAGTTTCTTTGATGAAAAATGCTCTCGGGGTGCTCAGAAACATCATTATTCTCTCATCTTCCATGTAACTTTTTATAAAATTTCAAAATTAGTAGTTTTACCAGCGGTTGAGAAAACAGTATTTTGTATAATGTCTTTTAATAAAACAGTAAAAAGTATTAACTAGCGAAAACTAGGTGGTTGGCAACCCTAGACATTTTGCCATGTTTATGGCTATTATTCAACGTTGACGACAGGTGGCGCATTGCTAAACAGAGAATTATGAAACTACATAAACATAATCTTTTTGTCAAGGTAAAAGTCTTTAGGTATAAATTTAGAACAAATTTTAGTACTTATGGTTATTAGTTTTTACGATAATTAGCTTTAATATATTTTTATAGTTCTTACGTCCCATTACGCAAAGTGGTGCCATCTAACGATGAGTAGCACGGAACGTCAACAAAAGACTTTTCTAGAATAATGTAAGTAAATTACGAATTAATATACTTACAAATGAAATGTGATTCCTTCCATAGCATCTGAACGTTTATTGGAGTAGTTTTTACATGATATAATACAACACTTCATGATTTTCTTCGTAAAAAACCAAGAAAAGAACGAAAATCTAACTGTGTGCACAGAACGAACCACGTACGAACATTGACAGCTACAACAGCAGACTAATAGGCCACGCCTACTCTCGATGTTAACGTGATGACGTCAGGACCTAGTTGGAATCATAGTGCACAGTAGCTAACGCCGTCTCCACTCTGTATCTACTCCGTGCTCAAAACACATCGAGTTGGCAGCGTCTGTTTTTCGTTCGCGTCAGCTTTTGAGTGGCGAGCAGTTTGAGTTTTAGTGTCATACGATTTTAACCTTTTCTTCATTGATATTATCGCTTGAGAACCTTGAAAATATCGGGCGGTTTTCAAAAAACTGCTCGCCGCTTCGCTGCCGGCCACTAACAATTCGGTTATGTTTTGAGACAAGACGCTGACCCGCCTTTATCGTCGTTCTTTTTAAATCACCTTTCTCAGTGGTTGTTTTTCGGTTGCTAATATTATTTTAGTATAACCAAGTACGTGGTGAAGTTAAACAGCTCAAGCCCAAGGTGACTCAGCTTACGTGATACACGCACGTGTTTTCCGATCTTCTGAACATCTTACGTTTTCATCATGCAATAGGAAATGTTGGGCGTAACCGATAGGCAATTATTCTAAGCGATTAATTTGCAAGTGATTTTCTGGATACTTACTAAGTTCGAGTATGGAATTACAGGTCCGTCAAACTAAATTCAGACCCAAACGAGGTCGATTTTCTGGGTAAAAACACCTGGCTGAACAAAGTACACTGTTTTAGTGTGCTTTCAGTCAACCCTCTTTCGTAGTCACAACTTTCTACACACAACACTGACGGTGTCCGCTTCGGGAACAGTTCTCTGGCACGCATATACTCAATCACTGAATTCCATGTAACCGATACCTTGAAGCCGTCTTCCCGATTGAAACTAGAATGCTTCCTAATTTAAATCGCTTCCTTTACTAGCCGGGGTATAAAGTGGCGTTCATCGCAAGTATTTTCGGTTGATGCAGCTCCATCCAGTGGTTGGTTTCCGTTTGTGAAAGATGCTAAAGGAAGCGATTTATGTTTAAATTGCTTAAAACTAAGCATCTTTAGGTCGACTGGCAGTTTATTATAATTTTTTATCTTCATAAGGTAAATTCTTTCATGTCTTTGGGTATTATATATTGGTTTAGTACATTATGCGACCAAAATAAGTCTACATTTATCACTTTGACGTTTGGTCAACTGTCATTGTCAATTTTTTTTGGACGGATAATGGTTTAACTCATCAAGCACATTGTTATGCGGCCCGAGAGGTCAAACCAGGTACTAAAGTTAGTCCTTGCTTTATAATAACACTGAATGCGTCTCTTGAATTTTCGATACAAATCAAACTAGGTACCTATTTGTAGTCCAAATAAATCACTGGGCCATGGAGCCTTAAAAAGTTCTCTGGAGGTTAAACTAGCCTCTTGTATATTGTCATAAAGCAAATCATATAATTGAGGTTTGCTGTCGTTACAGGTGTCTGGCGAATACGCGATGATCTCCCGCAGCGGAGACAACAACGAGGTGGAGACCACGCTAATGGAGATGCTGGTCTGCATGCGTAGAGCTGGTTAGTAACATGCTACACACGATCATCATCATCATTTAAGTCGTAAGAAGTCCACTGCTGGACAAAGGCCTCTCCCATGGTGTACGATCTTACCTCGCACAAATCAGCGACACCCGGCTGTGTATCAGCTGTTTTAACACTATAATTAGCATCAAAATATCTCAGATTGGCCCTTCAGGCTTGCATGCACGCATACGCGGCCCATCAGGCAATATGAGAGTTTGCTGTCTCTCCAAGCCTTGCGCACACAGGCAACGCCCAAAGCCGAGGTCCGTCCCTCCTGGGGGCCCTTTGGTGATGTTGCCTATGAAGGTTGAGGGCACTCTGCCCTCGCCCCAAACGCCCGGTGAAGTAGCGAAAGCTCACTTGGAGCTAGCTACATAGTCATTACAAAAAAAAAAACATCAAAATATTATCATTTCGAGATACTATCGGGCAACCAATGAGAATGGATCCGTCACACCCTACCATCAAGATGATAGTAACATATCAAGAAGCAACAAACCAATTTTCATGCTGTATTAATCATGATTCGAACTAAGCACTGTTTAGATATTACAACGCTTATATTTAGGTCCCCATGAGACAGGCCTGACCTAGTGTGGGGATCACGAGTAAACTAAGTACACGCTCATGTAATAACCACTTTATCTTTTATCCCTAAGTACTCCTTGTTTAGATAACATCGTTTATTTTTTCTCATAATGTTACATATCGTGTATACTCTTTCTCGAGCATGCATCTGTGTACTTGTTATTTTTCTTGGCAAATAAAAAATATGTCTATTTCTATATTTCTAGTTTACAATTAGACGTGGTCTTGTAATTCTTTGGCTACTTGTTCATTCGACGATGCTGCCCATCGGAAACATTGTTAAGCTGAGAAGGGATAGAAATTTGTTGAATTTATATGCATTTCAGCAAAGTTTACAAAACGTGTGAAATATGTTATTTTATAAGATTCTTTCTGGCTTTTACGGGTGACGTAGCCAGTATCAAGTTGAAGTTTCCCGCGCTTTTTCTTAATCTTGTTTATCGAAGAAATGATGGTGTAATTCATTCCGTTGATTCCACGCAGCCCCTAGAAACAATTCCCACGTATCCACTGGTTTGATCATAGACTTTATTTTAGTTATTCCACACATTATTCATAAACATGGACGTTTACCTATACCTATAACCGATTTCACATTATAAAGTCCACTACTGTCCACTCGAAGCAATTTGCAAACAAAACCAAACCGTGCCGTCCGCCGAAATTCCCGCTAAGGACTCCTGACTTTATAATTTTTTTAGTTCAAAGAATGATTTTGTTTAAAATTTCAATTTAATTCTATTTGATTTATAGAAGATTTTTCATATCCAGATCAATACAAAAATAGTGCAATATGCCTATCTACCATAGTTTAAATGTGTTCGTTGGTTTCAGGAGCCGACTGCATCATTTCGTACTTCACTCCACTCGTCCTAGACATCATCTCGAGGCGGTCGCAACAGTAGATGTTGTACGCGTAGTTTTAAGTTATTTGTTATTGCTCAAAGGGTTATTGTAAGTACATTGAACTGTTGTTAATTATTAATCGGTTGAATAAATAAAAATTTATAATCTGTGTTTTTGTTAATTTCTCCTCACTCATCCGGCAGCACAATAGTATCTTCTTCGCTTCTTCGTAGTGTGTGTCCAGCACGCAGCTGGGGTACTATTTTTGAAAGTATACCACTCGTCTTCGAAAATCGCTCGTTTGCGAATGAAGTAATTCCAAAAATAGCACTCCTGGCAAGCTTAGTTCCGAAAGTCATCGTTAGGTCCACAGGTCTGCATTAGAATGTGAAATAGATGAATTAGAATGTGAAATGGCGTAGAATTAGATATAACGCATATATGTAAATGATAAAAATACAATCTGAATCAATGTAAACATCTAAAATGCCTTTTATCGTTAGTTGTACTCATAGAAGTATGAAGTCTCTAGAAGAGGCGTATTACTTGATACGTCATGTTACTGATACCCTTAAAAGTAGCGTATACTATACACTAGGCCTCAGTCCTCTGACGCCTGTCGAGGGGTATGTAACAGAGTGGAATTTAATTTTTAAAATTATAAACTGGCCAATTTCTGAAGTTCTGTCCTTCTAAAATACTAAAATGAATATTATAGTAAACTATCGCGCTGGACTTTTCTCATTTAAGTAATGCAAGTTCATGTTATTTACAATATTATAAACGTATTTATCCTCCATTAAAAACGTCAAATTCCATTGTCAGTGAAAGGCGGAAAGACGCATAGTGATGCACTTTGTTATTTTTTGCCAAACATCGATAATTTACATGAATACAGATGAGTGTAATAATATAAGTAATAAAGTTAATGCCAAGAAATAAATAATAATAAATTCACTCTCCACGACTTTCCCGCAAATTTATTATTTTTAGTGTTCCGTTCCCTAAGAGTTAAAACGGAAAGGTAATACTAAGCCTTCGACGTCCATCCGTCCATCCATCTGCCACATGACTGTATCTATTGAACCGAAATAGATAATATTCCAAAAGGACAATGCCGGTTATTGGCGTCTTTTTGTTTTCGCGCGGCCACTAACCATACCTTGTTTTCCCGATAGTTAATAACATAATAAAATTATAAGGGCATATATACCTCTAAACTCAGTCCGAACTGAGTTATAAGGATTAGATATTATCATAGTTTTTTGCACTATTTTTCATTAAAAGTTGCAATTAAATAATAAATAAAATTATTTTGGACATTTTAATTACTACTATACTTTTTTGAAGCCTTTTTCATCAACGATACAGCAGCAGGCTCTTCTCCGCTACCTCCTTGAGGTTAAGAGTATATAGTAACTGTTTATTAGGGCAGTCTGAAGTAGCTTTGATAGATACTTGATACATTAGGTAGGTCTTTTTGTTCTTTGCTTGGCCGTCGTCTTCACTGTTTCGCTTCACTCTTGAAGTATTGGTCCAGCCGATAACATAGTGACGTCAGCTTTGACGTTCCCAGGCGAGGGCTTGGTGCGTCACGAGGCAATACAACAAGTACCGAAAACTGTACTTGTTGTTGCTGTCCATGTTCACTTCCATATACTAACAGCGCAACTGCCACTTCATTAGTTGCCATCATTAGTAGTTGATCTGCTTCATGAACACCTGTGAGAGCTTTCGTGGCACCCCGCTCAGTGCTTGGGCAGCATGATGACCCAGCAGTGACCCACGGGGTCACTTCAGCAGATGGCGAACCACCTTATTCAGCAGGCAGATCATACGTTGCACTTGGAACACAATGGGAGTAGGCTTTCGCCAATCATCTTGGTTTTGGTTATGACAACAGTGTTTTACTTAGATGGTGCCCTCTCTTGCGGTCTGCGCAACACCATAAGAGATGTACCTCAATACATACAGGATTTAAGAGAGCCCAACCCGTCTTACTTTTTATACAAAGGCTCGTACGTCTCTAGAGGCATGTCTTGTTACTCATACTCTTAAAACAGCGTATGCTTTTTCGCGGCCTCAGTCCTCTGACGTCTGTCGTATTATTTGTAGCGGAACCTTATGAGCTGAACGAAAATTTATTTTTATAATTATAAACATGCCTAGTTGTGTAGTGAAATCCTGCAAAAATACTGTAAAAAATGCTAAAGGGAAACCACAACCTGTGACTTTTCACATGTAAGTAATGCAAAGGACATTTAATTACAATATCATAAACGATAATGACAATCTCCATGGTACAGTGGTTAACGAGCCAGGTACCGGGTTAAATTTCCGGCGCAGGCAAAAACTTGTACTTCAGTTTCATATTTATGTATGTCCGCGTTACTGGAGTTCCATAAGGAGAATTGGCGTTGGGCCGTAAAACATACATACATTCATATTATCACGATCTTCACCCTTACGGTGTAGGCCTCTGCCTGAAACCAAAAGCCACGTTTAGCGTGTTTGTGGGCGTATGTAGGTGGAAATCTGAATCAAAGGTGTAATAGGTTGCTAGTCGCATTCCCTATCAGAGAAGCAACTGGTACAGTCGGCCAAGCAGATACCTGACCCCCTGACTTTTAAAACGTAAATTCACACTTTGCTGTGAAGCGCCACCTACCGTGATTTTTGGCAAGTAGACAGACAACTGCTGGTATAAACTTGTTTCTGATAACCTGCTCAGTTGCAAATTTTATATTTCTAATAATCTCAGCTAATAATTCAAGTAATCATCAATGGTAAGAACAAGAAAGAATCAAAAACAATCCTACGTAAAGTTCGATTCGAACCATGGACCCACGACTTGAGAAGCTAGCGCTCATCTCAATACGCCAACCGACGATATGACGTCCCGGGCGAAATTGGCTATCTATTTCTACTGCTATGACATCATTGTCACCAACTGCAACGCATTGCTTTAACAAATAAATTGAGGGTAATCTATCAGATTTATTTATACCTGATACCAACTAATCAAAAATATTGTTCACTCGCGTCACAATTAAGATACTGCGATTACTGTGTAGTGATCCAAAACCCCACCAGTTATTAGGCATCCCGTTTCATCTTATATAGCAGATTTTGTGAAAGCTAATATTGTATTGTGAAGAGAACCACAGTATTTAAAGTATCTATATCTAGAGAGTTAGGTATCGCGGTAAGTAGAAATTATAAGTATTTAATATACTTACTTAATTGTCACACTATTTTTTGTTCCGTAAAACATAGGGTTTGTGATAAATGTCTAAGATAAATATATCTCTTACAGAGAAACACCGTCCGTTTGTGGATTCGGAGTCAACTGGCGTAACATATACACTACAATATTTCAATTGAAACAGTGAGGAAACATTCAACAAGAACGAGATCGTATTTTATTCTGATGAAAAAAGTTTTAAGTCTGATGATGATGGCAGAAAAATATTGCGGAGAAGACATGGCCAGCGTATAGCCATCAAAATAATTTGCCTTTGAGAACAGTGGCAGGATAACATTAGGTAAAAATATTCATTAAATAGTGAAGTAAAATAATAATAATATTTAATACCTAGTGTATTACGCAGTGTAGAATAATAGGTAACTGATCGTATTATTGTTTTGCAGGTTATTGGGGACAGATGTCTTCAATGGGCCCAGGGGAGCTGGTAGAATTCGGCGGCCGGATGAATAAACAAAAATACTTGGAAAATTTATGAGATGTGGTGATTCCAACAGTTTGCAATGTAGAATATATTTTATTTAAGACAATTGTTCTGTGATCTAACTGTTATTGAGTGACCAATTACAATCCCAGATTGTAGGGTCAAATAGTGCTTAACTGGGACACCAGACACGAGTAAAGTTTGATTTAAATCAATTTAGACAAAAAGGTTATACTAAATTAATAAATATGCGCATAAGTGATATGTGATCTGATCTAACATGGTAAGTGAAATGACAAATAGACTTGAACAAAAGCTTCAAAATGGGGGTTACCCTCTCCCATATTAAAATTCATTTAATGCCATAGGTTTATACTCATTCTTATACTATTATCGAAGAAAAGTTATTCACATAGCACTATTTGACCCTACACATTTAAAAAAATATAATACTATGATAAAAAAGAAGTTGAGAGATGTAAATTGTTACTTATTAAGTAACATGTTGGTTCTCTCTACAGAAGATTAATCATAGTTTGAATTAAGTAGGCAGGTATTTATTTCACTGTTACATTTTTTTGATGTAATAAAGTAATTAAAAATTTAAAATGCTTTTTATTCACAGTAATTAGCTCGGTAACATTATGTTAAAACAACCAAAATTACACCAACATCACAATACGAAGTTGGTGATATTTGTAAAAAAATAAAAAGCTTTGGAGGATTTGAACCTGTTCATTCATAATCACACTAACTATTAAACCATAGTGCCTACCACTTGCGCCACATCTAACTATTGAAGTATCTTTGAAATAAGCGTATCGTATGCTAGGGCTTGTTTTATTTATCAAAAATCGAATAGATGGCATTAGTCGTCAAGGGTATCAGATTTCTGCTTATTAACCTTATTTGTTCATTCACAATTCAATAGATGGCACTAGTCGCAAAGGATATACTTGTATATTTTTATCTTTGGGTTTAAACCACGGATGTTTCTTTAGTTTGCGAAAAATGGCGCTGTTGTAGGGGGTCAGATATCTCATTGGCTGACTGTACATTCTCAATTTTTCCTTTTCATCTAGACCAGCATGGAATATATACTTCTTATTACAGCATGAATGCTGTCATAATAGCGGACCCCGGGCTTGGACGCAGCACAACTGAAGATGCCAGGAGTATAAGGAACCAGGGAATCTCTTAGATGATTATGACTATATAATTATTACTACTTCATATGTTGTTTACTTAAATGAAGTCATACTGAAACAAAATCTTGTTGTGGTTTTTTCTCGATATCGATATTACACGGTGTTGTTACATCTCTTATGACAGCGGCGTCAAACGTCATGAGTGCTATTTTCGAATCGACGTGTTTACTAAACGACCGATGATGTATGGAAAATTTGTACTTCTTCATTGAGTCACTCATTTACAAATAGCACCCCTGACACCACGACTCCCTTTCGTCTGCCTCACACCCCCGCTAATGACACACTAGGTTCCCATACAAAAATGGCTAAATGTGACATCTATTCAGAGACACAAAAATTTTTTTTTTAAATCTATGGTTGTACTCCCTCCAGTAGTTGCAGCGCAAAGAGATGTTGCAGCACGACTCTGGTTTGTATGAAACGACGTGGAAAAAGATCGTCACAGTGTTCACAGATGATACAACGATAGAGAAAAAAATATGTATAACGAATGTAATTCAATTTCTCAGTTCACTTAGAAATTGGGCTATTCACAACTTGCGGTCAAGTGTAAGTGATAGTTTTTATTTATGCAATCGAAAGTACCTTATAAGTAAATAAATGCTGATTTTCTAAAAAAATCTGCAAAAAAACATATTTTGTCCGCCCACACAAATTCACTGATGAGCAGTT
Source organism: Elegia similella (assembly GCA_947532085.1). Taxonomy (NCBI): domain Eukaryota; kingdom Metazoa; phylum Arthropoda; class Insecta; order Lepidoptera; family Pyralidae; genus Elegia; species Elegia similella. Next base: position 29,401,441 of record OX383927.1, on the reverse strand, counting down.
CGAATTTCTAAGTGGTACAAAACTTTTCCATGTTTCCCTTCTTTTTCTTCTTATCCTGTGTTCTCTTCACGTATCAATACTATCAATACTTAGTGATAAGTACCCGAAATAAGTTCAATCTTACAGATAGATATTAAGATGGATGAAAACGCTGCTCAGATTCTCGAAAAATAATCTCAATAATAACGGGTGGCGCAAAAGTAAAGACCCTATTTGGTTCAGCTATAACATTTTTTCTAAATTAGAAAACTAGATTTAGGTTTTTTTAAATGTATATTTGTGCCATTAAATTTCGTACCATTAGGATTTAAAGATGATGTCTTTTAAATGGTGACCTCCAGAGTTGATACACATTTGAGCCCTATTTATGACATTTTGCATAACTTGCCGTAACACTTCCTGCGATATGTTCGTTATTTCTTGACGAATGTTTTCTTTTAGAGCTGCGAGAGTCTGTGGCTTGTTCACATACACCCGAGATTTCAAAAAACCCCAAAGAAAGAAGTCTGGACTGGTCAGATCGGGTGATCTTGCAGGCCAAGGCAAATCGCCAAAACGAGAGATAACTCGGCCTGGAAAAGCGTCCCTCACACAATTATTCCACGTTCTTGGGGAGTAAAACGGTCCATGTTTATTTTCAGTGTATTTTACATTTGTTCACTACACAATTTTCAAAAACAGAATGACAGAAAATGTCATATAAAAAAAATAAAAGTATTTTCTTTAGTGCCAGTACTTTTGCGCCACCCAGTAGAAGGATAGGTATGCAGCAGTTGAGGTGAAATAATGAAATAAAATTACGTCATAGCGCCATATTACACAATTTTTTGTTTACACATACTGTCCCTGACGTGGCCTTAAAACTTACCTATACTCTTGATAACACGATACCTAGTTGCAAAATTTCTACTTTATCACGAAATAAATTTCGTCAATCTCCAGTTACTTATGTCATAACTATTAGCTCGATATCAAAAACTTCAAAAGATCAACACATACCTAGATATGCGGTATGTAAGGGTTAAGAAAATATTTTAACTATCTGTTTCCCACTTCGCCTAATTAAATGTTTGATCCTTATGGGGCTATTATCAAATTGAACACCTTTTCCAAGGGGACCAATATTTTTCGATTTGGCGTAGAGAATCCCGTATCTTCGGCATAGTGTGTTGCCTCTAATTTGTATGGTAGGTATGTAATGTTAAAAATATTTCGAGTTTCCAACATATCGGCCTCGTAAGGACACACTTCGTCATCGTCAGCTTTTCACGACCCACTGGTGGGTAAGCCTCTTTTTGTCCGCGCCATTCTTTTCTATCCCTAGCCTTCGCAAGCAAATCATTTTTTTACCAGCAATCTGGTTTATGTTGTCGACCCATCTAGCTGCCGGACGCTCAACACTTCATATCCCATTACTGGGATACCACTCGGTGGACAGCCTTAAACCCTAAATACATGATTTTTTGTTTTCAAAAAAGCTTAGTAATTTTATAGATACCATATGAAGCCAACACTTGAAAAACAATTGCAATATGATCAAAATCATGGCTCTCTGCGAAACCGAAATCTTGTACATGGCTCCTTTCGGAAGAGACCATGTCTCGGCATACTTATTTTATGAATCTGTAGGGGCCTTAAATGACACCTGACTTAAAATGTTATTTTTGCGATGTAAATGTCACATTTTTTCAAGGGTCCTGATATCTTCAATATCAGAGACCCAATATGGACCCTAGTCGGCTCAGCCTCTTCAATATCATTAAATTTTACTTACAAGCTCAGAATACAGATATTTTGTGCTTACAAGGTAGAGAGACAAATCTACTTACGCAAATTTACCTACTTTTAAAGAGTACCTACTTAGTAATCATAGCCAAAGATCGCATTATCTCGGAAGAATACTATGTTAATGGGATTATCTGCCATCTTATAGATATAAAATGCTGAGAGACTATCGCTTGTTCAGGACGTTTAGGAGAACCACTTTTATTACGTCCATTCATATTTACCTCTACAGCCCATTCCCTTATTCTATTTTAACGATTTGAGCGGGAGAGGAAGCAATTACCACAATCAGTTTTATTTTTACTCCCAAACCTGCATACAAGAAGAAAAAAGGACGTGGAATAAAAATAAAGTTATAAGTAAAAAATATGATAATCTTTCCATGGATCTTTCAAGAAAGTTCTTGATCAATTTGGATAGGTATCGAAATTTCTGAAGCTGGGAGGATTTAAAAAATACCGCTTATTTCGTCATCCCGTTTTGTGCCAGTTATGAACGTGGGCCAATAGAATCACGACAAATAGGCATACTTGGACCAATCAGAAGAAGTGATTGTCAACGTCATCAAACTGTGGACCTATCACGTTCGCCCACGATCAACAGCAGCGCTAAATAATAGCCGCGGCGGCGTGCGAAACTTCAGTTCTTCTTGAAAAATCGAATGTGTAAGATCAGGGTACTTTGTGAGTTCGTGCAAGTGTTCCATTCGAAGTGCTGTTAACGTGGCTGTGAACTATTATCTACTGAATTGAAAATCTCTATTCATCGTCTTAATTATTCGGTAATTAACACATTTCATTTTGCTTATGATTACCATATAGATTTTTGATCATCTCGGGGTTGTTCGCCTGTCAATCTTACTGACGTATTTCGACAGACAATTCGACTTCGCCACCCCCTTTCCAGGTCACCATGTGAATAATTAATGTGATTTTAAAGTATTCGCATTAGAATAATTTAGGTTTTCATTTCTAAAACTTGAGATAGATAGTGTAACGTCAGCGAAAATTCTCGACGCTGTGTGGGCCGGCACGGTGCCCTACATCTGGCATAGCTGTTCCCGACTATACCGTTATTTCATCGGTATAATAACGTTAAGTTTCTGGCCTAGCAACGCGTCTTTCACTTTCATTAGCATACATTCCGGATTCTCCCGTCAAGTGACGTGTCCCTTCGGTATGATTACGTGTCCCCCATAAGTCTTATTGGACATTAGTTTTGGCCGTGGCACACGGTTCCTTTGCCAACGTTGAGCTTTTTTAGTGAATGTGGTCTGTATTTTTTGTAGGTTAGAGCGCAATATTGCATGGTGAAGATGCGGTGGAGTCTGTTCGCGCTGGCTCTGGTAGTCGCGGCGGTTTGCGCCGACGACAAGAAGGAGAAGGACAAGGATATCGGCACCGTCATCGGTATCGACTTGGGAACCACATACTCATGGTGAGTACCGACTTTCACTTTTCCTTTTTCTTTGGTAGTAATGTGAAAAGTAGATGATTTTTCTAAGGTTCTGTTTGTAAAGTCATTGTTACTTTCCTGACTACATTATACCAAGTACTCATATGTGAAGCAATTTGACCTGTTGGAAGTATGTACCTACTTAAAAATCTTTTACAAAGAATATCCTTTTTAGGGTTCTGTACCTCAAAAGGTAAAAAGGAATCCTTATAGGATCACTTGGTTGTCTGTCTGTCTATCGGTCTGTCATGATATACCTCAACATGTTCCTGAGAAAAAGGTCTCAAATATTTTTTGTTACATTATAAAATAAAAATATATTAAATAATTTTAAACTTATTATAGATAACAGTACGGAACCCTTCGTGCGTGAGTCCGACTCGCACTTGACTAGTTTTTTTTTGTAAATCATACTAATATCATATTAATCTTTTAACTGGATTTTTTTTTCAATATGGGCTTTACACATGGTATACAGCGTGTAACATAACCAACGTTCCTGTGACGGGGTGACTCAGGTGGTCATAATGAACGCCTTATCCTATGGAACCAATGCTAATCTTCTAGTTTCACCCCCACAACAATTAAACTACGTCTTCACATGATAAAAACTATTTTTTTTAATGAATATAAAGTGGTTAAAATTTTTGGACCAGCAAATATGGGAACCGCAAATAAGGAGCTTTTACTGTAATAGAAAAGTTAATGAATACAGTTATAGAGTATAAATAAAAAGATCTGCTTTTTAGGGAGAGGACTACCATTTCATTTTGACTGGTCCAGATCTGTACTTGCTTTGTCTTCTGTTATCTTATGCTTGTTTTTCTCTTGTCCACAGTGTTGGTGTGTACAAGAATGGACGTGTGGAAATCATTGCCAACGACCAGGGTAACCGTATCACTCCCTCATATGTAGCATTCACTCAGGATGGCGAGCGTCTCATTGGTGACGCCGCCAAGAACCAGCTGACCACCAACCCTGAAAACACCGTGTTCGACGCTAAGCGTCTCATCGGTCGTGAATGGAGTGACTCTACTGTCCAACATGACGTCAAATTCTTCCCTTTCAAGGTGGTAGAGAAGAACAGCAAACCGCATGTATCTGTCATGACTGCTCAGGGCGACAAAATCTTTGCTCCTGAAGAAATCTCCGCCATGGTCCTCACTAAGATGAAGGAAACCGCTGAGGCATACCTCGGAAAAAAGGTCACTCATGCTGTTGTTACTGTCCCTGCCTACTTCAATGATGCCCAGCGTCAAGCCACTAAAGATGCTGGTGTCATTGCTGGTCTCAATGTCATGAGAATTATCAACGAGCCTACCGCCGCCGCTATCGCCTATGGTCTTGACAAAAAGGAGGGGGAGAAGAACGTCCTCGTCTTTGACTTGGGTGGTGGTACCTTTGATGTGTCTCTACTTACAATCGACAACGGCGTGTTTGAGGTAGTAGCTACCAATGGTGACACTCACTTGGGTGGTGAGGACTTCGACCAGAGGGTGATGGAGCATTTCATCAAGCTGTACAAGAAGAAGAAGGGCAAGGACATCAGGAAAGACAACCGCGCCGTCCAGAAACTGCGTCGTGAAGTTGAGAAGGCCAAGAGAGCTCTGTCCTCTAGCCACCAGGTCAAGATTGAAATTGAGTCCTTCTTTGAGGGTGATGACTTCTCTGAAACTCTTACTAGGGCTAAGTTTGAAGAGTTGAACATGGACCTGTTCAGATCAACCCTGAAACCCGTACAGAAGGTATTGGAAGATGCTGACATGAACAAAAAGGATGTTGATGAAATTGTCTTGGTTGGTGGTTCCACTCGTATCCCCAAGGTTCAGCAACTGGTTAAAGAATTCTTCAATGGCAAGGAGCCATCCCGAGGCATCAACCCCGACGAGGCCGTCGCTTACGGTGCTGCCGTCCAGGCTGGAGTGCTCAGTGGTGAACAGGACACTGACGCCATTGTACTTCTCGACGTCAACCCTCTTACCATGGGTATCGAAACTGTCGGAGGAGTAATGACCAAGCTCATCCCCCGTAACACTGTCATCCCCACCAAGAAATCCCAGATCTTCTCCACTGCCAGTGACAACCAGCACACTGTCACCATCCAGGTGTACGAGGGTGAGAGGCCAATGACCAAGGACAACCACTTGCTCGGAAAGTTCGACCTTACTGGCATTCCTCCAGCACCCAGAGGCATCCCACAAATCGAAGTCACATTCGAGATCGACGCCAACGGTATTCTGCAAGTATCTGCTGAAGACAAAGGTACAGGAAACAGGGAAAAGATTGTTATCACAAACGATCAGAACAGACTGACGCCTGAGGACATTGAGAGAATGATCAAGGACGCGGAGAAGTTTGCTGATGACGACAAGAAGCTAAAGGAGCGCGTCGAATCCAGGAATGAGCTTGAAAGCTATGCCTACTCAATAAAGAACCAGCTGCAGGACAAGGAGAAGCTGGGCGCTAAGCTCAGCGACGACGAAAAGTCCAAGATGGAAGAGGCCATCGATGCCGCGATCAAGTGGCTCGAGGACAACCAGGACGCAGACTCTGAGGACTACAAGAAACAGAAGAAGAGTCTCGAAGACGTTGTACAGCCAATCATCGCGAAACTGTACCAAGGTCAAGGCGGCGTGCCACCGCCCGGCGCGGGAGGCGAGGACGATGATTTCAAGGACGAGTTGTAACCAAACAGACTGTAAATGTGTGATCCTAGCCAAATGTGATCTCCGTTAGGTCACTACAGCGTGTGCACAAGGCGAAAGTGTTTCTCCCTGTACACAGGCTGTATAAGCACAGATTCGTGATGTTTAGCTCGTGTTGTGTATATTTATTGTGTGGCTGAGCGAGTGGGGTGTGCGGCGAGGCAGCGGCGCGAGAGATCTGATCCCGCTCCGCCGCCGCGCACGGGCGTGCCAGGTCTGTGTGAATTGTACGTGTTACTGTGTATAAATTGATGCATTTTTAATTTTAATACAAGCAATAGTTCAGTGAATAGCGAGGGCTTGTTTCCATGACTGTATGAAAGTCGGTTCATTTGTCTTCCTCGAACTGAATGATTTCTGGAGAGATGAATCGGCATAGTCTCAATTCGCTATGGAGATTACCTCAGTGTTCTTTATTGTATGTATGTAATGAATGAGACTGCAGAATTGTTAATTTTTAATTAGCAATTAAATAATTATGTAGTATAATTAATTGAATTGAAGTACGAAGGAGTACATAATAAAAAGATTTTCTATCTATATATTCTTTTATTTGTAACAGTAACTAGTTGGTAATTGATATGAGAGCAAAACTAGTCGGCACGGACGTTGCGAAGGCGCTGGCCTACGGAGATGTCGAATAATGGAGATGCTATCACAGCAGCCTGTATCTTGACTTGGACTTTCTCTGTAAGAAACGGGACAACATTTTATTAGGGTGCTTGGTCTATTACAACTTGCGGCACGGAACTAGACTGCGCAGAAACGACAAAGGTGTCGGAGGTGCGGTTTGCGGGGGAAACGAATTATAATAAATCTATCTACTATATTATAAAGCTGAAGAGTTTGTTTGTTTGAACGCGCTAATCTCAAGAACTACTGGTTCAAATTGAAAAATATATAATTATTTTTGTGTTGGAAAGTCCATTTATTGAGGAAGGCTTTAGGCTATAAAACATCACGCTACGACCAATAGGAGCGAAGTATCAATAAAAAATGTTTTGAAAACGGGGGAAAATTAATCATCTATACCTTTTAACAGAAATTGCCGCGGACGAAGTCGCGGGCAACAGCTAGTGAATGAAATGAAAAGGATCGTAGTGTTGCGTAAGGCGTAAGTAAGTACTTTTCTGTAGTAGTGATACCTACATAGTTCTGGTGTACCTACATGCGCAGATTAGGTCTAGTTCGTGCCGAGACCTATACCTATTATCTTGATCGAAGCTTTATCATCACACTTACATAAACCGAAGTATGAGCTACGGACATTACACGGCTTATCAAAGAATATTACACAGTAGGTATTGTGATGCAAGTAACACAAAATATATCTTTGAGACAATTTACTTTGCGTGCTTCCGCCACCAGTTAGTTCATGCACACTGTTACTGGATACCCCCCACCAATAGTTGATGCATGCAACCCTGGTCGATACTGCTGCATCCATTGCGGCTGCAGCAATATCGGCCGTCGTGATCGCGACGTGTTTTGCCTCTACACGAGGCATCTTCAGGCAGTAAAACCTAGGTGTTGGTAGTTTGAATGACATCTATATCTGCATGTGTGGAAACCATGAAATCATTCGATATGTATAGAGGCTTTTTTGGCAGTTTAAGGTTTGTGCCACCTCAGCTGTACAACGATTTGCCCATGGTGAGGAGTGTCTATGGCTATGGGCTTTCAACGGGTTGAATACGGCCTTGCTACCTGAAAAGTCTTAACATGTCAATTCAATTCAATGTATTTATTGCATTTCATAATGTACATCAGTTCTAACTTTTAAAAGTCACTGTCTTACATATAAATAGGTACACTATGAAACCTGTCGGGTATCGCAAAACAAAAGAAATCGAACGGCAAGCGAGTTTTATGACATGCAGCTAATTAATAAATGGATAGCAAAATATAAATAAATAAGTTTCGTATTTAGGACTAATAAGTTTACTGACTTCATACCCATTAAATATCGTCAACTACCTACTCGTCGCAATAATAGAGCTACTTTCACTCAAAAGTATCTATAATAAGCAAGTCGTCCATACCAAGCGTATCTTTCGCGTCGATCTCGACCGCCGTGATGCCGGCCGCCGCTCGCATTTCGGCCAGCGTCTCCGAGAAGTACGTGTCTAACTGTAAAACAACCATGACCCATCATTACTACGGTACACTTTCAAATTCGTACATTCACGTCTCAGTTGCGAATTTGGACTCGGAACCGGTTTACTTACTGTATGTTACACCTTCACTCTCATTACCTAAATGCCTACATTGGTTATTTGTTAGGTATATAATCATTTTATGATCTAACTAGGTTTTATGAGGAGTAAGTATTCCAATAATGTTAAGCTTGAAAATATTTCCCAACTCTAGCGTTCGCTGCAGCTCAGCTCTCATTAGTACAAGGCTTTTCAATAACGCGAGCAGAGCTGCGGAGAGGGCTTTACAGTAAAGCCCTCGGAAACGGAAACATTGCCATGTCCTCTCAATATTCCAAACAAACTTAATCTTGTTACATGATAATCGGTTCAGTGTCGGTCTGATCTGAACATAATATATTAATATCTACAAATGCACTTTCACATTTGTGATATTTAAACGGGTTCCAGATGAGTGCCCTGGGGTGCGCCAGACTAGGTTTCACAGCAGCATTCTACTGTGAAACCTAGTCCACGTCACTCAATCACTTGTTTACGTAGCGATAAAACTAGCACGGCGAGCTGTAAAATTTCGTCGTTAAAATAATAGTACCCTGACCATGACAACGCGAAGGCCCTACTTGGAGTTCACTGACATAGATTTTTCTAATTAGCATGGTTATGTATGCACGTACACGTCTGCCCCGACAAACTGACGCATACGTTGCAGTTTTTGTATGCTTATTTTGGTTGAACGAAAGAATACCGCATTGTATACCGAAGTGCGAGAGTTTGTGGTTGTATAATGCGTGGCCCTAAATATGAATGACGTGTCGCAGCGTAAACGACCGCTATTCGTGTAGTTTTCGGGTTTAGCACTTTCGCGGTGGCAACGGGCTGGCCCAATTCTTGGATGACTGATAAGTCGGATGCCAAAAGTATTCGTTAGATACTTAAAAGTTAGGTATAAAAATCTTCCACAACATTCTATTCTAGGGGAAAGGTAAAAATATAGAATGATAGATTTATAATTATATAGGTAAAATGTACAGACGTCTGCAGAGAAATTTGACCCCCTTTCAGTGGAGCACTGAGTATATTGAGAGGGGATCAAATTTCTCTGCAGCCGTCTGTACCTAACAGCTGCTAAAGGAATGGGCGAAAATGCGAGGAATATGTCAATTCAAAGGAATATGAGTTCGGGAACCGCCGCCGCGCGTCTCGCACTCGCCTTGAAAATGGGCTCCTGACGAGTCCGAAACTATAGTCGGCAATCCCGACGAAATAGCACGTGAGTGACCCGTTTTTAGTACATAATGTCTGTATCTCACGTTAGTTTCAATGATATAATATGTCAATAGGCGATGCCTTTAGCAACCCTATCACTTTTTTATCATGGGTGGAGGTGGAAAAGATAGCTGGATCCGCGCCTAAAAGTCGCAGCTCGTGAAGAATAAAGATCAGTATCATCTCATCTATTAAAAAAAAGCGCGGTGACCCGTATATCATCATCATCATCAGGTCTTTTTAATCTCCACTGCAGGAGCATGACCCTCTCTATCCTCTGACCCGTATATACAAGGTCTAAATGCGTTTTTATTCCCGATTAACTAAAAAGATTTTTTAAATCACAATTTAAACTCTTTTTAGTCTCGTGGGAATGAAAACGCAAAATATTATTTTTCTCATAGAAGGAGATGAAAAGCAGAATTTGATGTGTCCTCTCGGAAGTAACATAATAGTTATCTATATCTACTTAGCAACATACTTTGAATTCCTTGCTTCACTCAGGATTCTAAAATAGATGCTAGACTCCTTCGTTCCGTTCTGGATTCAGAATTATGCCCTCACCAAATATCATTATGTTAGGCCCTTGTGTAACAATCTATCAATTCACGACTATACCAAATACCGATAATTAGCCCTGTGGTTTCCGGCAGAGTAGAATAGGACCACTTCTAGTCTTCCCATGGAGGTCGTAAGAGGCGACTAAGGAAATACAAGCTAAACAAAGCTCATAAACATCAATGAGACCTCTCCAACCCGTCTGGCCAGCGAGGAGAGTGTAGGCCAAATCCTCTGCTCTGGCCAAGTATGGCACCAGTAGTACAGAGAGGGTCATGCTCCTGCAGTGGAGACTAAAAAGACCTGATAATGATACTAAATACACACCTCCATCTCGAGGTTCTCCTCTCTGTCCCTCGGGTGGTACAGAACGCGAGGCCCCGAGCCTGGTACGGCGCGCCGCCCGGTGCACCAGTCGACACCTTCCGCGCGCAGCCGAGCCTTGCACGTCTCAATATCCGCGTTCAGGAAAATTATGCTAGTAAAGGGAAATTGTTACTTTTCTTCTAAACATAAATGTTGAAAAAAGAGTCTCACTCAAGTCAGCTCCGTAGAATCAACGAAATGAATTAGGTACATCATCATTAAAAGCAACATAAAGCGCGTTACGTCGGCCCTTGGCTTTCTATTATAGCCTTCCTTCAACATTTTTGTCTGTATGCGTCGCGCGCACGTTCCTTCTTCCTTCACTAGCGTTGCTAAAGGCACGTGCCTACTTTGTCTTTGGGATAAAGGTCACAGCACACTTATCAACTCGGAAAGGGATCGACACCGTATCGCATTTCGCCGCGTCGTCCACCAGGCGTCAACCTGACGTATACTCGGCTACGACTAGGCGACGCCGCGCTTACCGCTCGCCAACCGCTCTGTGGTCTGGCTGGCACAAGCCGGCCTACCTATTTGCTAATTTATATAGTGTATTTCCTTATGTCAAAATATCCCTTTTTAAACATATTGCAGTCTATAGAAGAATTTATCAGAAAGCAGAATACAAAATTCAAGAGAATCAATACAACCCGAAAACGCACGGACGTAAGCGCGTGGACGACGAGCCGTAAGGTAATTATTTAGTCTGTGCCATAAGCGCGGGGACCGCGAGCTGGTCCCGACCCCGAGGCGAGGCGATTACGTTACGAATCCAAATATTGTGCGTTGCAGTAGGGAGTATCATACAAATAATGCTGAACTTCTCGAGTTTATACGTTTACGTTCCGTTTACGAGTTGATAAGTGTGCGGCGACCTTAATCCGCCACTGTGCCTAAGGATCCACCACTGCTTGACAGACATTACCTACAAAGTATCGTTCTGTACCAATATCTATAAAAACGGCAAAAAAAATCATGTCTGTTGAAAATCATGTATGGGAGCCCCCTTAAATATGTATTTTGTTCTATTTTTTTATTATTAGTTGCAACAGAAATACATCTGTGAAAATTTCAACTGTCTATCACGGTTCATGAGATACAGCCTGGTGACAGACAGACAGACAGAGACAGACGGACAGCGGAGCGATATTAATCCCTTTGGGTACGGAACCCTACAAAGGACATTAAATACAAATTATGATAAAATTTAAACCGTCTGGGTAGTCTACGATACTGAAAAGTCTACACCGTATTTCAAAACAATGAGGACGATCTACCTTTTGTTCACTTTTCCACGAAATGAATATCACAGCTTGACTCCTTTATTCATATACAGGTATAGCACTCATGAATAAATTATGCCCGATTCGCGTTGAGTAAACGTTGATAGAACTATTACTCGAGTACCTAATATTAGTAATTTCCTCATAAGCTTGTTGGGCGGTGTATCAGGAATTCAGGAGTCACTTTATGACTCGGTGTATATAAAAATAATATACCTACCGATTCGGTGGAGTGGTCAAGTTGTCCATTTCCTCAAAGTCTTGCCCATTGGTGGGATAGCCAGTCAACACCCAGCCTTGGTCAAGGCAGTCCTAAAACAAAAAGTTAACTTAAATTATCTCTTATTCAGTAGGATTTATAGTTATGGAGGTGGAGGCCTTGGGCAATAAGGAGAGGAGGCCCCACACCTGACCACAAATTATTTTCCAAATAAAATGACTAATATTTTCAGTAGAGTTTTTCAATAAATAATTTATTACGAAACCAAGTATAGACTTTTTTTTATTATTTAACAAACATACTTATATACCTATATGTAATCGGAAACAAGAATTATCTGATATTCAATTTTAGGGTTTACGAACGGAAACTTCCAAGCTTTTTTCGAATTTGAATTGTTTCTCCGAAGATTTTGGGGGTCTCTCTTTGTGGAGGGCCCGGGTCTGTAGCTCCGTTTGCCCTCCCCTAAATCCGGCTCTGGGGTACTATTTTTGAAAGTGTAACACTCGTCTTCCAGCGATTTTTCCATACAAAAATCGCTCGAAGACGTGTTACACTTTCAAAAATAGTGCCCCTGGTGTGATGTCAGACGCGGTGAGTTTTTTACTTTTTTAAGTCATCTCTTTGACACCGGGAAGATTGTCACTGACAGATTTGAAAAGAAGAAGCCTTATAACCTTCTGCAGAATCCGTCGCCGGACGATCTCTATTTTGAGCTGCACGGTGGCGCCATAGTTGCGCAGCTTCTCCCCCACCTCGTCCTGCGCCCCGCGCGCCTCTAAGTACAGGTGTTGGAATTGGACTGTAGAAAGGAACTTAGATTAGATAAAGCTTCATACATACATGTAATGACGTCTCTATTCCTTACGAGGAAAACATATGGTCTAACTGAGGCGCAATGTGGACGTACAGGTGAATAGCGGAATAAAAATAGTGATGAGTTGCTAGCCGCATAGTCCTTGGAATTTCGGCCATTCCTTCAACCGGCTTTTACGGTATGCGCGAGTAAAGAAGCGGCTGGTACATTTTACTTTTTTTTTTGCTTACTACCTCTATAGGTAGTAATCGCTGCCACTAAACTTCGCTACTCGTATGTACTTAATGATCGTAATCCTCGATCGGCACGACGACGTTAAGGTACGTAGGTACCTGGTGCACACAGAAATGGATTTACAGATTTGCCGTACGTAGGGTATTGAATTACTGCCGCCTCCCATCAACCATATGTCGTGCGACGAAAGGATATTCTGTGCTACTATCCCAAAATGCTAAATTGTGTCGCCCTTATCTATTGCCGCACTCGCCCCTAGACACTTGTCTACTTTATCTTAAAGTAGGCGTGTGGTTTTCGGCAGAGTATAGGACCACTCCAAGTCTTCATATGAATGTCATAAGAGGCGACTTAGGAAATACAAGCTAAACAAAGCTCATAAACATCAATAAGACGTCTCCTACCAGTCTGGCCAGCGAGGAGAGTGTAAGCTAAATCCTCTGTGTGCTCTGGCCAACTGGCTTTATGTTTATGGTAGTACAGAGAGGGTCATGCTCCTACAGTGGAGACTTGAAAGACGATAATGATGATGAGACACTTTGCTTTATAATAAAGGATAATCCGCCACAGTGGTAGGTTCCTATCCGTGGTTCCTATATTCAAAATGGTGGGAGGAATTTTCCACAGAAGCGGCAGTGAAGGAAGAGGTACTCCGTACTACCTACCTGTAATCAAGCGTACCAAATTATATTGCCTATGTTCACTATTTAGACTCATACCTATATGGTGTGGTATCCGGAACCACCTAACTGAAAAACTTAAAAATATTATCTTCAAAATATGTCAAATAGACCGAAACAATAATTAATTAACTACGATGAGGACGCAAATTCAACGACCACAAAAGAATTTCTATAAAAATAAACAATTCTCCACTCTTTTCCATGCTGATCTGAGAGTCATACATATTAGAAGGCAACCCATCACTATTTTGATTCCGTTGTCCACCTAGAGCCCACACGCTAAACGTGGCTTTTAGCTCTGAAAGACCTGCCGGCCTATTTGCAAATTCAGTGACCAACGTTTTGTTAGTCACTTTAAAATACATTGCGGGTTTCCTATGATTGACTATTTTTATTTAAGATATATAAAACGCAATGTACTTTAAAATAACTATCAAAACATTGTACACTAATTAGCAAATAGGCCGACTGAGCTCTGGTCTACCCTGCAAAGGAATAAGACGTGATAGTACGTATGTATGTATAAACGATTCTAACGTTCAACCAATCCGAAATGTTTCGCGAGGATCCCGCCCTGGCTGCGGCAGCCGGCGCCCCGCGGCCCGATGAGCAGCACCCGGTACACGCCCGGTGCACCCACCACGGCGTGCCCCTGCCCCGCGCCCTGGAGCCCGGCATTCATGGCGTTCACGGCGTCGAAGCATTTGTGCATTATCTTCTCTGGGTCGTCGGTGGACTCCACGTGGACTTCCTGATGTTACGGGAAAGAATCATTTAGGTGGCAGACTGCAACAATACTTGACAAAATTGCTTAAAAAAAAACTTCATACTTAGTTAGGTATTGTCGAATTCATACAAAATTTCTATTGTATTTCCCCTTCTGCCGAAATCAGGCGAACTTGCCGACTACCACGTTAGGTAATTCATAGAAGGTTAGAAAGCTTGCCCGATTGTACTTTTCAACCTTCTAATGAATGAGCTTAAAGAAAGGCGGCTAGATCAATTTCTACTTAGGCACAGAAAAGTACAGAAGTCACAGTGTGTAAATATATTCAAAGAAATATCAACCTAATGTAGTCAGCGATACGGTGTAATTTAGCTCGCGTCAGAACGCAGCAACTTTTAGATACTTACAGAATCCATTGCAAGCCAATCTAATTCTTATGGCTCTAAACAAACGATTCATAATTCGATGAAGTTGCTAGCTCCGTGGCGCAGCGGTCAACACGCCAACCTGCGACACGTGAGTGCCCGGGTTCGATCCCCGGCCAGGTCAAGATGGAAAATGATCTTTTTCAGATTGGCCTGGGACTTGGATGTGTATCTATAGATGTATTTGTTATAATATAGATGTGTATCTATATAGTATCGTTGAGTTAGTATCCCATCACACGTCTCGAACTTACTTTGGGGCTAACTCAATCTGTGTGATTTGTCTGTATATATATTTATTTTTTATTTATTTCTATGAAGTCGGTAAACGCATAATGTGACCGATCGCGCATTGTTCCTAGGTATATAGGTCGATACCGACACGGGGAGTGTGACAGGCCAACGGAGGACAGGCCTGACTTAGGAAGGATACATATTCAGAAAAACCTTCAGTGTAGCCTTATACGCAAACTTGAGCCCTTCGAAGTCTTGATCAAAGAAGCCTCTGGGAGGTGTATGTGGCTTGTCCGTCAGAGGGGCTTGCGACGGAGGCCGGGAAAGCACCAGCGTCACCGACGGCAGTACGCCATCCTGCTGGAGACATCGCGCCTCGCGTACCGTACATGGATGATCTGTGAAGAACTCTTCAATGAAGTAGAGACCTATAAAAATCGTTGATTGGATCGTGCTTGTTTTCGTTTAGTTATGTTTTTTTACGACTGACTTAATTCGAATCGAAACGATACTAAGAAAGAGTGCTGACACTCTTTCTTAGTTTCTTGTGTTCTTTTTCTTCCTTTGTTTCTTAGTTACGTGTTTTTGCTTATGACAAAATTGTAGGCGCAAATTCGGCACCTATATAGCGTTTCTATCCGTCCGGATAAAGCAGGGAAGGACAGGACAGTGTTATGCTTTTTGACTTATTTTCTTGTCCGGCCAAATTTGACCGCGTCCGATCCGTCCGGCTTTTTATACTATAGTTAAATTAAATCACTTTCAGTAGCGACGAGTGAGCGAGACGAGATTTACTGACTCGCGCAACTAAAGCAAGTTCAAATTATATCCGAATACTTGTGTTTTATTCGATTTTTTTGTCAGAATTTATTTTTCTTTATGTCCGGCTTTGGGACCGAAAGCTCCAGCTTTTTTGCCGACTAATTCCGGCCATTTGATTTTTAGATATGTCAACGCTACACCAATAAAATTGTTTGTTCTAGCATAATCTCCTACCGGGGCCCTTTGGTGATGATGTCTATAAAGGCTGAGGGCACTCTGCCCTCGCCTCAAACGCCCGGTGAAGAAGCGAAAGCCCATTTGGAGCTAGCTAAGAAAAAAAAATCTCGTACCAAACATGAGCCAGCCAGCCATTGGAACGGGATCCTTGAGCGTCAGCATCTTCGTCACTTCAGACATGAGCACAGGAGAGATGCAACCCGGCTCATACTCATCGTGCTGGAAACATTTTAAATTACCAGAAAACGGTATGGCGAAGACTTGCTATGCTTATACAGCGTGATTTTGAACCTGAAGAACTATATTTAAATCCTGAAATCAGAATTCCTGATAGAATACAGAATTGCAAGAAAAAGGGTAAAAGACGAAAAAAAAAATTGATTATAGAAATTCCTCTAACTGATCGGCGAGTTCAGCGCCTTTGTATGGGAAGCCTATTTTTTTTTGTAATTTTCAGTATTTTTTCTTGCAGTTCTATATTTCATTAGGGATTCTGATGATTTCAATATAGCGCAGGGGTTCAAATCGCGGTATTGTAGATACATTATTAATCACTACGTTACAGGTTTCTTCCTTGCCGGCATTAGCATTACCGACGCCCTGCGGGCCTATTTACTGACTCAATGTGTAACATTGCAGCATGCCACCTGCATGCTGCATCTCGTCCAACCTCATTTCTTTCTCATCCTGTCCATTTTTAATTCCTCATCTTAATTCAAATTTTATTCCATTCCATTTTTAGATTACTATAACTCTCTCTCATCACTCATTCTACAGTCTACTACCATCTCTCTGTTATTAATTATTGAAGTCAACATCTACATAGTTGAAGTTGTAAAGTGAAGTTGTAACAATAAAATAATTCTCTGTGTGTATTTTGTGTCGAGTCTCTGTTATCCACTATTCCTACTTCCTATTTATGTGGGAACTCGGCTAGAGCGCCGGGATAGTCGAGCCCTCACAAATGTACAACTTACTTGTTGATAGTCATTTGAAAATACATTGCGTCTTACATATGATTGACTTTTTTAACAAAGATATAAAAAATGTTATGTATTTTGAAATGACTATCAAAACGTTGTGCACTGTCTGAGTCAGCAAATAGGGCGGCTGGACTGTTTGTTAGTGCCTCTTCCAGATACATCGCCCTGGGCATTCGCTCAACCGCGCCCTACCCTAACGCCGCTACTGATTCTTTGCAAATTGCTAAAAAATATAGCTATATGTACATAAAATTGAATAGGTACTTAAAAATATAGCATGTAGTACCTATTTAATTACCCAGAAAATAAAATTGTAAAATGAGTGTGTGATCCCTCACACACTCATTTTACAATTTTAGGTTGATAGTTGAGTAGTGTGCTTGATTTAGGCGGGAAATTACAATATATATTAAAAAATAATAATAATGTTAATTTGGCGAAGACAGTACTTGTATTTTAATATGGAACAAACTCTTTATTTTAAATAATACACCGCTACTACAAATAGTACATAATAAATAAAATACCTACCTTAGTAATGTTATTTTCTACTACTACTACCACGAAAGATAAGTGAAAGAAAACTTGGACAAAGAGTGAAAAGTATCCGTTATATAGATAAACTACTCATATAGTGATTAATATAAATAAGCAATATTATAACGCGAAATTCGGGAAAAAAATAGTTTCAGTCTGTCACCGATCGTGTTGATGGTTTATGTGTAAATCCCTTGATCGGCTATTACATGATCTATGACTACTCAGGAAAGTTATATCTGGTTTCATCGCATTTTATCTCCAATTGATTTACAAAACAGCTTTTGTGATACCTATAAGTGTGATACCTATAAATTATTGCATTGTTACCTTTTCGTAACGATCCATCACACATCGGCGCGTGATAACGAACATACCGATCGCCTTTATCAGGTCTTTGGCAAGCCTCTTCCTATCTGATGGATGAGCAAATAGTGATTATTAAATTATGTACACATAATATCAGCTACGAAATTACAGAAATTTGATCAAATTTGATATGATGATAGGCTTTAAAATTAGATCAAAATCCTACTGAGATCATCGCTGGATTTCCCCAAGCTAAACAAGGTGCCTAATGCCTTGGTTTCTACCATTGCGGTGCCGCACTCCGAGCAGGACAGACATAAAAGAGGGTAGGTAGAATATAAACCAAGGCATAAGGCCCCGGCCACTGTTACTATTTTTGAAGTGTGACCACTCGTCTTCGAACGATTTTTGTATGGAAAAACCGCTCGTTTGCGAAAAATTTCAAAAATCGTACCCGTATTGCGTGCTTTAAATTATATTTGAATTGATTTGTCATAAAAACTGAGAAAAGTCGTCTTTCATTATAATGTATGACATCAATTGCCGTGGGCAGTAGATGGCTTTAAGCTAAAACTTTGATGCTGCATGCACGTCCACTGAACTTCTCCGGCGGCAAATTTCTTAACAAAGCGAAGGTTGTGATAAACAGCATACCTATTTGTAGATCAGGATCAATCAACAACATGACGCGGTCCGGCTCTCTAGTAGCCATCACATGGCGGTTGAGGTACACCTTCATGAACTTGAGGTGGTCCCGGGGCTGGTTGATGATAAGCTCCCGCATTAAATCCTATGTTACAAACTTTTATTTAGTTAAATCATTGAAATCAACGTGAGATACATTATATTATAAGAACGGGTCACTTGTGTGTTATTTTATCGAAATTGCTGACTATTTTTTTTATGACAAGACGGCGCTCGGCGACCAGGCAAGCCGATCCCTGATGGTAAGTGATCACCGCTGCCTATGAACAACTGCAACACCAAGGGTGTGACAAGAGCGTTGCCGGCCTTTCAAGAGAGTTGTTTGTCGAAGATTCCAATGTCGTATCGATTCGGGAATTGTTTCGGACTCATCAGCGTTTTTTTTTCCTGTCGTCTGTCAAAACTGGTTTTCACGTACGACAGTGATTCTGCGCAGCGCAACTTTACCAAGGCCAAACATCCTACCTATCCTATACCATACCTAGAATACGTATAGCTGCGTCTATATCGTCCCTTTAATATAAGTTTACCACTGCTGGCGCTAGTGGCGTAACTACAGAATGGCAGTGCTGGCTAAATGCAACGGGTCCCTGGTCGAAGAGGGCTCCGGTTAGGACTACTCTCGTATTGTATGAGTTTGCCACGCACGAGGCCGCGACACACGGATACGCCACTGGTTGGCGGACGCCAGCCGTATCTGGGTCTTCTATATCGTCTCGGGTCGGTCGCCCGAATGCACGCATTTTTGCACCCCGGCTTAAGACAGCTCTGAAGTCTGAAGTATACTAGTGGGTAGGGAGGGAGTGTGATATGTTTGAGGATTGTGAATCGTGGTAAATCAGATAAATGATGATTTTTTTTTTTGTAATTATATTTCGAATCTATAGGCGCTGTGTAGTCTTCCTGTTCTTTTCTATTTATCTACAAATCAAATCAGTGTCATTATGTTTATTCCCTAAAGTTATTTACGTAACATGTAAATTATAACTAAGTAGGTATATGTGAAAAAAATATATGCAAATCCAAGACACGAATGGGGTTAAAGTCTATTACTTACCTTAAATATAAAGATAAGTTTATTTTTCTGCATATAAGGGATAAATTTCTCTGGCATCGTTAGGGTGCTCATGGGAGCATCGGTTTCCGCCATGATGTCTATATAATATTCCAATAGAAAAAATATTCCAATAGAAAAAAAAACTAACAAGTTTCATTAAATATCTACAATAAAGTTATTAAAAGTACTTTTGTCGAGTCCTACCATATTTTTCCCGACATTTATATTTGACAGAAAGATCTATTTGATGCATTTCATGGAGTATTTATTTGCTCAGATTTATTGTATTTATAGGTAAAGAAGGTTGTAAAGAAGAAAAAAGTTATATTCTAATCAAGGAACCGCTTACTATATAGATGATTCTAATACGTTTTTTTTTTCAAGTCTGTGGTAAGTAGTAAGAAGAACTTAGACCGAAAAAGTTCACACAGTTGCAATATTTCTTTTTCTATGCATTGTAACTGAGGTACAGACATGAAAAAAAATTGGTTGCTTGTAAAGTGGTAAAGTTGGTTTACTGACCATAATTTTACGTAATAACGGTGTAAGAGAGATAGATGCGTCACAAGCCGAACGCTTAGGCCGATCGTGCCTCTACCCCTTGTTCCGCGCTCTCGCTTGCACACGGCACGTGACACTTTTTCGTGCGTGTAGCCGTCAAGATGTAAATGGAAATTAGAATCCCCCTAGATGAGAGATGCCCATTACTCAAATTCAGGTATGGTATCACCATAGAACTTCTAATAGGTACTATATCGGAATTCGATATAGGTATTAGAAATTTTGCGGGTATTACAGATTCAAACGAATTTCTAACCCGTGAAACTAGTTGAAAATAGTTTGAATTTGGTAGAAGCATTTTTAGGGTTCCTTATTAAAAAAAAGCAACCCTTATAGCTTCGCCATGTTAGTCTGTTAGCCAGTAGTTTTGCTCTATTTAAGACTATTTTATATTAGAAAAGCCCATGTAAGTAGCTAACAGAAAGTGGCGATCGGCAAAAAGAGCAAAACCTTAGACACTCCATCTTATTTTTATTATAAAAGAATTAATATAAATGATTAAATATTTTCGTGGATTATTTACGAAGATAATAGCTTATTTTGTTTTCTTGTGTTTGTTGTAAATTAAAAAATCTATGGTAATTACACAGGACCTAGGGCGACGTTGACGCTTCGCGTGCCGCCTGCCGCCGCGATAGAAGAGTTATGTAATGGCCACGGAGTAAAGTAATGACTAAAAACGGCGTTATTAAAATAAAATTCGGATAAAATTTGACCCCTATTTTTTATTTGTGGGATCGATTCTACTCTCGATTCAGAACAAACTAATTTCAGGGTTTGCGCATGTCGCACACAGATGAACACTGTGGAGAAATAGTACTGGAATGGAGACCCCAAACTGGATGGGTAAACCGATCACTAGATGAACCGACGATCTGGTCAAAATTGCTGGAAGGAGATGGATACGAAAAGCACAAGACCGAAAGGAATGGCGAGCCATTCCTTTCCTCCTTCATTCCCGAGTGTAGACTCAGCAATGTGACAATGCGCTGAAGAAGAAGATACTAGAAAACCGACTTCGTTATAGACTTAAGTAATATTTATGACTAGAAGATAATTTTAAGAGTTCCGTACCATTATCTTATATTAAGTTTAAAATATATTATTGATAGTATTTATTATTGTATATATTATGGATAGACCACCAACGCTTCTGTCACACCCTGGTGTTGCAGTTGTCCAAGGGCAGCGGTGATCAACTTATCATCATACCTTTCCAGAGTGTGACTTCTGTAGGTAAGTACTAGTACTTTTTCTGGGGTTATGTCAACCATGAAGATGCCGACTTGATATCGTCACACACATCTTGGTATCTAATCCGGCGCCGGCGATTTCGCCTAGGTGTTAGGTTATTGTTAGGCGTTCCTTAGCGTCTATGGAATTCCTCAATTATGTTCGACAGAGTACCTAATTGAGGCATTCTAAAGATGCTGTTATTTTATTTCTTACTAAAGCTCATCAAACAATTTCACAGACAATCTGAAATAACAAAAATCTGGGTATTTTCTTAGTTTTCCATTATTGCATAGAACTGGCAATCGTAGCCTGTATAAATTTAACGGGTGAACTTAGTACCTTCTCTTCTTTTTTTTTGCCCTTCGTGCCAAAGCAGTAAGGCAATGCAGATCAGTTCAACATCGTCCATTATGTATTGCTTTTATACGTATGTTTATATTACGTATTGACACGACCTACTAGTCTCGGCAAACGCTAGATTACGTCTGAGCGCCAATCAAGAATGTCCGACGCCCGATATGTGTGTGACGATGATCCCGGTTTCAATTCTGATTTGATCTAGGTAGAACAGAAAAGAATCGGCAGGTCTGTGGCCGCGCTTATGTGTGAGACAAGCTCTGCTCGGTTATCGCTACTTTACAAGTACAACCACCTACCTTAAACAGCAAATACAGTCTGTGTTTTTGCAAATAGGGGACGAATTTCTCTGGCATGGAGAGAGGCCGGATAGAAGCATCAGTTTCAGTCATTGTCGTTAAGATACGTAAAAGATAAAGTACACTTAATAACAAAATACTTTTAAAGCTATCTCTAAATATCCTATAGTATAATATTTCTAAATTAATTTTAAATTTGCCGTTGGACGTGCCCGATTGATTGAGCGAATGTCATGACACTACAGTCATTCATACAATATGTACTTATCACATAACCAAAAGAGATCTTATACATATTTTATTGTTATCCTTTTTGAGGTTTGATGGCCGAGATCAACTCTCGTAGAGAGTATTTTCCAATTTTTCCATAATATTACTATGTCCTTTTTCTAAAAATAAATATTCATATAGAATAAGGACAAATTACACTAATTGTACCAGAAGTTGTGAACTTGTTCGAGGAATACTTATTTAACGATACTAATGGGCACCATTGTATAAATTTGCCACGGGCCTCAGATGGTATAGATACGCCACTGTACATGTACAATTTAAAACATAGATTTAAAAAAAAATGGCGAAAAATAATTTATACAAATAAAAAACCGGCCATGTGAAAGTTGGACTCGCGCACGAAGGGCTCCGTGCTCCGTACCATTATATATAGTTAATAAGTTTTTAAATATTTAAAATATCTCAGCAACCCATGAACAAGGAATAAACATGTAGATTATAAAGGTGGGGACTTAGGTAGGGGAACTAGCGGACCATCGCAGAGGAGCCAATATCTTGTTATCTAAATATGTACTTGAATAAAAGTATGTTATAGGTATGTTAATTTAAGTTATATTCAGTTGTATTCTACCTGTACAAAACATTATTGAAAACCATTCAGCTTTTAAGGCGTGACTGGGTAACAAACATCATTACTTTCGTATTTATGGTATTTACCACGGTAATTATAATAATACTACGGAGTCATAAAATCCACGCAAACGAAGTCGCGGGTATCAGCTAGACTTCCTTACTCTTAGGCTAGTCTATAGTAAGTTTTAAAATATTTTTATTATATGATGTATGTAACAAAAAATTTATGCGTTTCGCAATTTGCCCTTAATCTGTTCTGTCTGTGCTATAATAATATTAAGATGTTGCCTGTAGGTTTTGATTCCCTTGCGAATCTCATACGTTAAAATTCGGGGAATCCCCGTGAAGCGTGCGACGCAAACAGGGTGGGGATCCCGCTTGCGTCGCACGCATCCTTCCTTACTCTTAGCACGCATCTCATCGGGAGTACTAATTTTGAAAGTATGACCACTAGTGTTTTATCTATGGAATAATCGCTCATTTACGAACAGCGAAATTTCAATAATAGCTCTCCGGGTTGCGTTCTCACTCACAACCACAACTAACTCAAACACGCGGTTCTTTTGATTTTAACGCTGAGAAATTTCACAAGATTTAATTTAGTGGAATAGGTGTAATTTGGTGTTCATGAACAATGTGTGGAAAATAACTAAAATAAGCTGTCTTGGTTCGGCTGTAGTGAGGTTTGGTGGTTGTCTGTCCACCATCGTCACGTCTATGATCAAGCCAGTGGATTCGTGGGAGTTGACGCCAAGGGCTCCATAGGATCAACGAAATGAATTACATCCAAAGACATTTATGTAACTTATTAAATGTACTGTGATTACACCATTATTTCGGTCGGTATTGAACGGTCAAATTGATAAACCTCCTCTTTTATTGAAGTCAGTTAAAAAGCGCAGGAAACTTCAATCTTACTTGCTCGGTACTGGCTAAAACCATCACGTGTAAAAGCCATAAAAAAACGCCTATCTGTCAAGTGACATCTGTCGTGGCAAATGTCAAAACAACGTGATCGACTTTGAGGTTATTTTCGCACAATGTTTTGATTTTATAATGAATCGATTTATCAACATGATCATAAGTTGCCTGTAATCATAACTGGTTTGATTGAGTTCTTCATTACTGGGTATCTTGTGAAGGGGTCAGATGTCGTAACACCGATATGTGTTGCGTTTCGTTCTCGGTACGATGGTGTGATAGTGATTTGATTGCCGGCGTTTACTCCACTTGAGTAGGAGTTATTTCTGCGTAGATGCGTACTACGAGCCTTATTATCGTAGCTTCAGTATTGTAATTGGCTGATGTTTAGAATCAGCTTAGGTGTTAGTTCAGTAGTGCGTAGTACTCTAAGGATGAATTGTAACAGATCATACGAAGTAAGTACCTATGCTGAAAATTGTATACTGTTGTCGTACATAAATAGTTCATCACATTTTAGACAGCAATCATTTAGTTAATCTTTTAATAATAAATGGTAATGGTGTTGATGTAACATAGTAATTTCTATACTACTTATATTATTGTACACTTTTATAGTTAAAAAAGTTTTTATTGACCTAAAGAAGTTATCCTGAACCTGGTAGATACATATTTGACTTAAAACAAACTATAAACTGTACCAACTGCTTCTCTTCCCGCGCAGATCGTAAAAACCGATCAAGGGAATGGACAAATCTGACGAGTCATATTAGTAGGCGATGCGGCTAGCGACCCATCACTATTTTTATGCTATTTTCCACCTAACATCCACCAACATGCTAAATGTGGCTTTTAAACCTTAAAAACCTGGGCTCAGTCTACCCTGCAAGGGAAAAAGATGTGATATTAAGTATGTATGTAAAAGTCCAAATTTATTTATTTATTTATAGCTTACTTCTAGGTTTACAATCAATACTGTTATGTTTTTTAAATATTCACGCTTTCCCTAGATTGTCTTTTCCGACATAAGCCTCCTCCAGGAGCTTCCAACTCTCTCAAAAAGTCCAAATTACTAACATGCAAATTAAAATATTTCAGAATGCTGTATGCAAGTTGAATTTGCTGCAGTCTAACAAATCAGTCATTGAGCAGATAAGGAAAAAACTTAGAACTGGGCAAGTGAGTATTGATAACCATGTTGATGTTTACATGAATAATGCTTTGCTGCAGTTTATTTATGTACATATAAAGATAAAACAAGGAAAATTTGGAATGTTGCACAATGTTGGAAATAATGGGAAAGTTAATTTATTCGTTTGTCTGATCAAGATGTAGAAATAATAATTTAAAAAAATGAAACATTGGATTAATCATCTAGCTATGCATAGATTTAAATTCTGGTTTCTAGGGTTCCATACCCAAAGGGTAAAAACGGGATCCTATTCATATGGCTCTGCTGTCCGTCCGTCTGTTTGTCTGTCACTAGGCTGTATCTCATGAACTATTGTAGTTAGATAGTTGACATTTTCACAGATGATGTATTTCTGTTGCCGCTAACACAACAAATACTAAAAACAGAATAAAATAAATATTTAATGGGGCTCCCATATAACAAACGTGATTTTTGATCATAGACAGTAGACACGTCTATTCAAGCTATAATGAGATAATTAAGTTTACTTCTTATAGAATGAGATTTAGCCACAGCCTTGATATTAAATGTCGTAACTTATTCAAGGTCATTTGAAGCAAAATGGCTGAAGCACAGATTAGTGCTCATCCCCATTGAATGCTTAAGGGGCCATACTACCTCACACTGCTTTGCATGATTGACTGTTATATCGATAATAATTAAATACTCAAGTTAAAATAAAAATGCAGCAAACTTCAGGACTAACTCTGGTAACTATATGACTCAAAAACACGATTGCGTTAAATTTTCTCGATAGAAAAAAATTGCAAAGTTGCCTCTAAATCACGTCTAATTTACTCGATATATAGCATTATTCACCAAATACATTAAAATTAACCTTGAAACTTTTAATTATTATTGCATTACAGATAAGGCAGCCATCACATGTTTTTCTTTTTTGAATAACCCTTGAATATTCCTAAAAAACGAAAATATCCAAAGTAGCCAACGCGTTTAGACCATCCGCGTTTGTACCGCCACGCCGCCTGGCATATGGCAAGCTCTTAAGCACTGATTCATGCTAGCCAAAATGATACAGGCAGCTGATTTTTTTAAATGCTACAAAATATCCCAGAAAGTGGCAAGTTTTGCCCACCTTTCTGGTCTGCCATGGCAGAGGCAGACCCAGAAGGAGATGGAGAGACGAGCTCAATAAATTTCAAAATGGATGACCAGAAGTAACGAAGGATAGGGATGAGCGGAGAACCCAGGGGGAGGCCTTTGCCCAGCAGTGGCACACAACACCAATAGGCTAAGAAAAAAAAAATCGCAAAATAAGATTTAATGTTTTAAATGCTTTTTATTATATTTTTTAACAAAGTAAAATAGCGAATTTCCGCCATACGTCCTCATTTATTTATTTAGTCCTCATTTTATTTTAATTTCGAGCCGGTAGCTGTCCAACAGCTGCACAAAGGCATTCCTTCTCGTTCATTCGGAGTATGCAAAAGTAAGCTTGGCCAAATGTTGTGTGACAGTTTTCTATGTGCTTATTTACAGGAGAAATGCAAAAACTTAGAGGACATGCAAAACTTTCTGATGCGCACCGGCGTGCCTTTAACTAAACTGGACCAGCTTTCAGTGATTCACGTGGCAGGGACTAAGGGCAAGGTAGTACAAATTTCTTTTCTTTCCTCTTATCATCATCATATCAGCCGCAGGAAGTCTACTGCTGGACATAGGCCTCCCCCAAGGATTTCCAGTACGACCGGTTGAAAGCGGCCTGCATCTAGCGTCTTTCTGCGACCTTAGTCAGTTCGTCCGACCATCTGGTCGCTGGGTGTCCGACGCTGCGCTTGCCGGTACGTGGTCGCCATTCGAGAACCTTTCTGCCCCATCGGCCATCGGTTCTGCGCGCTATGCTTTCCTCTTTTATGTTATGTCTTTTACAGAGGTTCTGGTAATTCTGCCTCCTTCCAAATCCGTGATGATGAACTCTGAGGCAGTGTGAAAAGCCACATTCAAAGTTCGAGTTTTATAGATCCGTATTTCACGGATTCGGATCTGACGTAACAAATTGACTGAATTTTATGAAACTTGGTAGATAAACATTGAGATGCACAGGACACAGGATAGGCTACTTTATTTTTTTCTACAGTCATGATAAGACGTGGCCCCCATACAAAAGTACGCGAACGAAGGCGCGGGCACAGCTAGTGCTCTATAAAGAGGTATTCACAAAACATTATAGTATACTAGCTGTCGCCCGCAGCTCCGCTCACGTTAATGTCGATTCCATACATTGTACAGGATTACATACATTTAAAAAAATAATACTGCACGATAAAAACACACTGGCCACTTATTGTGATCTTAAATGACGACATTAAAAACAGTGATTCGATTTTTGAATATTTTCACTACGAGACGAATCTCCCGCCAATACTGCGTGTTGTTTTGTATCGATTTTACAAAAATAAATTTAAATTAGTATTTGCCACTACACTTGGTTTTATTTTTATTAACGAATCGCAGTATTCGATCATACATACTCACAAACTTTCGCGTTTAAAATATTACTGAGGAATAAGGATGAATCACTCATAATAAAAGTTTAAAATAAAATGGTATATATGAACATACTCTTCCTTATTTCAGGGTTCGACAAGCGCGATGTGCGAATCCATTTTGCGACATCATGGGTTCCGCACTGGCTTCTATTCATCGCCTCATTTAGTGGCAGTGAGGGAACGAATACGCCTTGATGGGAAAGTCATCAGTGAGGAGAAATTCGCGAACCATTTCCACAGGGTCTATGACATGCTCGACTCATCTAAGGTAAATCCTTACTAATATTATAAATGCGAAAGTGAGTTTGTTTGTTACGCTTTTACGCCGTAACAACTGAACCGACTATCATGAAATTTTGCATACAAGTTCTCTGGAGTACGGAGAAGGACATAGGCTACCTTTTATCCCGATAAAAAGTACTATTCCCGAGGGATCGACATTGACGCGGGCGGAGCCGCGGGCCAGAAGCTAGTATATTTATAAAAAGAAAATAAAATCGTCCATAAACTGACTTTACAGATAACCGATTTTTTATTTCATAGGCCTTTGACGGAGACATGCCAGGCTACTTTGCGTTTCTGACCGTCATGGCGTTCAACACGTTCATTGAAGAGAAGGTGGATGTGGCCATCATAGAAGTGGGCATTGGTGGTATAGTCGACTACACTAATGTGTTAAGGTACGTGACGAAACCTTATTTACCTGCTAATTAAACCATAGAGGATCACGTCTCTTTCCCCTAAGGGAAAAGACGTGATC
This sequence comes from Elegia similella, assembly GCA_947532085.1. Classification (NCBI taxonomy): domain Eukaryota; kingdom Metazoa; phylum Arthropoda; class Insecta; order Lepidoptera; family Pyralidae; genus Elegia; species Elegia similella. The sequence continues at coordinate 29,373,234 of OX383927.1, read as the reverse complement.
CTCTATTATATAGCAAACTTTTAAGAATTGACTCAGACCACGAATCTAAACAACTTTCACTATGAGACATTTTTTCACGATGTCGAAGTTGGTCCTGTCCTATAATGAAAGTTGTTCAGATTCGTAGTCTGAGTCACTCCTCAAATGTGTGTTCATAACTTAAATTTCACCTGTATAGTATACTATACTGTGGTTCCTGTACATAGCATAATTAAACATTGTCATTATTAATATGAAATTGAATTTCAACGTCACTTTCTGCATTTTTTATATTCACTTTTGGATACTCACTGTATATGTATTTCTTTAAATGTATTACGTCATTATCCGTTACATAGCATAACAGCGAAAGGCCGTTAATATTATGTTTAGCAAGTGTGCTTGAAAGACTTTTACTTGACCGACTGAAAAAGACATCATCAATTAATTCCCGATCAAGCCGGTTTTCGCCCAGGCAAATCTTGCTGTGGGCACGTCCTAAATTTAACGCAGCACATCGAGGATGGATTTGAGCAGGGCCTAATAACGGGAGTAGTTTTTGTCGACCTCTCCGCCGCTTACGACACAGTGAATATAACTGCTCTTCTTGAAAAAGTAGCCACTCTCACAAAGGACCGTCAATTCACCAAAGTTCTCGGTGAGATGCTACGAAACCGTCGCTTTCAAGTATATTTACACTCCCAAAAGAGCAGATGGCGGTCACAAAAGAATGGCCTCCCACAGGGTAGCGTTCTAGCACCAACGCTCTTTAATATTTACACAAACGACCAACCTGGCTTACCATCAACTACCCGCTATATTTATGCAGACGATCTGGCTCTAACATCTCAGTCAAAAAGCTTTGAAGAAGTAGAGACCAACCTATCGACAGCACTGGATAAGCTTACAGTATACTACAAAAACAACTCGTTACGGCCCAACCCAACTAAAACGGAATCTTGCGCATTGCATCTGCGGAATCAGGAAGCCAACAGAAGCCTAAATATTACATGGGATGCCGTAGATATTAAGAATAACCACACACCAAAATACTTGAGTGTTACTCTGGACCGCTCTTTAACGTACAGAGAAAACTGCCGTTCCTTAAAATTTAAAGTAACATCACAGAACAATATCCTACGCCGTCTCACCACCACGCACTGGGGAGCTTCTCCGCATTTACTACGTACAAGTGCCTTGTCGCTGTGCTACTCGGCTGGTGAGTATGCTAGCGCTGTGTGGGTACGTTCAGCGCACGCAAAAGAGGTAGATGTTGCGCTAAATGATTCTTGTAGAATAATAACTGGTACACTAAAACCTACACCACTGTCCCATCTTTATACTCTATCTGGGATAACTCCACCGCAGACTCACCTTATGTCGTGCCCTGACTGCCCCACGACTTGCAAGGTACAAGACCTAAATGAGGCTAATGAAAGGGCGATCACTGTGGCCAAATACTGGTCAAAAGAGGTGTAATTAAGAGGAACCATTTCGACTCGAAAAGAAGAAGATGTGAGCTTGACCATGGAAAACGAGAATCAAATTAGCAACAGATGGCGCACTTAATAAACATGTTAGTTACTCACAATCTTCAACTCTATGGCTACGTGTTGAAGTTCTGAATTGTTATGGTAGGAAAGTGCCCGTGGTGGGTATCACGGCTCTAGGGTTGGACCACACCGCTATCCTGGGCGCCTCGCTGCCTCAGATCGCGGCCGCTAAGGCCGGCGTCATGAAGCGAGGCTGCCTCGCCTACACCGTCCGTCAGCCGCCCGACGCTATGCGCGTCCTCAGAGCCGTCGCAGACCAAGTCCAGGTTCGTGCTCGTTCTTTCTTTCCTTTTCTTTTTTGACCTTTTCATTGATTTGGGTCTTGGACGTTTATCTATACCTCACATATGTATATAATACATATGAAAGTGGCTAGCTCATCAGTAGATTATGACACTTTTCACGATGCTGTACCTAATTAGTAATCACAGATCTATTAGTTGCTGTGGAGTAGTTTCTAATGGCACTGGCTTATGTTTAGGCGATATAATTACTGTCCTCTAGTCCTAAACACAAAGGCTATAGTTTCTTGGGTCAAAATAAATAAGATAATTAAAAAATATTGGACTTGTATCTTTTCGTCAATTACATAAAAAATGATAATGATAAAGCGCGTCAAAGCTCAGGAGTGGGGGCTTGCAAACTGTGACGTCACAAGGAAATTGACCGGATCTCTTAAATCAATCTTTATATTTTTTTGTTTAATGGACAAAATAATTAAGGCGTGACCCGAATAATTTTTGATTATCTGACAGAATAATTATATTTTTTAGGTATCTAGCCTATTCTACAATGTGCAATTTTAATATTTCAGTGTCCCCTTACAATCGCGCCAGACTTCGAGAGCTACAAATTTCCCAACAGCTTCAAGTCATTGCAGTGCGATGTGGACGCATACAAAACCAACGCCTCGCTCGCCATACAGCTAGCGCATGCTTGGCTGCGAGTAGCCAAACCCACGTACAGCCATAGATTAAAAAATAAAAATGGAATAGCGCGGGAGAGCAAAGTTTTGAAATCAGAACGCGATGACATAATTTTTAAAAAGGAAGATGGAATATTACAGAGTGATAATAAAATGTTGAAACAAGAAGGCGAGGTTGTGTTAGGGAAGGAGAGTACACAGGAAGTGCCGTATGAGACGTGGCGGGGGCTGAGCTTGTGTCGCTGGGCGGGCCGCTACCACGAGTTGGAGGCCGCGAGCGCGCGGTTCTACTTGGACGGCGCGCACACCAAGGAGTCCGTGCTCATATGCGCCGAGTGGTTCAAACAGAATGCTACGTAAGTATATACATATTATCACGTCTTTCTCCGTTACGTGGTAGATAGAGCTTAAGTTTGAGAGACCTAAAAGCCACGTTGGCAGCCGTAAAGGTGGAAAACGAAATCAAAATACTGATGGGTTGCTTAGTATCGCCTACTAACATGATACTCAGATTTTCGCCCTACGTAAGTATACGTTACGAAGATACTGATTATATGTTGATATGATTATTAATTCGGTCTGCTAGCTAAAGGTGATTTGTCTGTTAGCTTAAAGGTCCTAGTGTCCACACAAAGGTCAAGTCGGTGTCAAGCTAAATTAAGCACTATGGTTACTAATAAGAGCTGTAGTTGGCTTGGTGTTGTATGTAACCAATGCATACTGTTTAACGACAAGTGTTACATTAGAGAAACGACTACGCTTTTTATAAGCTTTTATATAGTTTCACCTGTCCCAATGTCTGAAATAAAATCTTGCAAGTAAAATTTGATCCACTTACCGGTTACCGATTGAGCTGAAATATTGGATGCATGTGTAAATCGGATGACAATACAATATTATAGAATCGTTGCGCTGGTCTGATGATGGAGTCGGAAGGTGGCCATAAGAACTCTTAAACCAAACAAGGTACACCAATCGTGTTTGGGCTCATTTGATTTGTCTTGGAAAGCACTTTACAGTGTGGATTCGTTTATAATAAAAAATAGTCACAAAAAATTCATTTTTTGCATAAAAAAAATTAGTTTTTAGGATTATCTAATGTCTTTGAAATATTTAGTGCACACGCCCATTTTATTTGCTATGAATGAATGAATTGTTTATTTCAGAAATAAACACAGTACAAAGTAAAATTAAAAAGAAATGTATATACCTACTTATAAATAAAATTTATATTTTACTAGCACTGTGCACGTTCCCAAATAGGTCCCAACTCGGCATTTGCTGGCGATAAAGCTAGCGCTGATCTTCCGTTGGGACCCATGTTGACGTCACGGGTGTGCGCAACTTACAAATAAAAATATCTTGATTAAAAACATGTGTCTTAGCCAGAAATATTAATTATCAGGAATGACAACAAGATTCTGATATTCGGCGCAACAGGCGACCGGAACGCCGACGTCCTGATGAGGCCACTGCTGGACATTCCGTTCAAACGCGTCTACTTCGTCGCGCCAGTGGCCTACCAAGCCGTCAGCGTCAACAAAGACGACTACTCGACAGTGGAACAAAAAGACATGGTCGCTAGATGCGAGCTGCACCAGAAAATGTGGCGAGAATTCAGTAATTGTGATACAGTTGTGTCAGAATGTGTCGCTGATGCGTTGGCGAGTATAGAGAAGAGTGAAGACCAGAAGCCGGCGGTGTTGGTGACAGGCTCTTTGCATTTGGTCGGCGCTACGTTGACTATATTGGACCCTACTTTGACCACGTATAGTTAATTTTAGATATAATGTATTTGAGATTTTGTACAGCGTTATTAGAAAACGATGTTTAGCTGGTTGCAGAAAAGTGATTAAGGGTCGCGCTACACTGGATTGGCATTGGATGGTATCGGAAACGATGCGTTATTTCAGATTAAGCTATTATAACCTTTATGTCTAGTGGTATAAGATGTCTACGACGCCCGCGAGCGCGCGTCTGATCGAGCCGTCGCGCTCTCGCGGGCTTCTTATCATCTTATACCACTAGACATAAAGGTTATAATAGCTTGTTTTAAAATTAGGCGTCGTTTCCATTACATGCCAATCCAGTGAAGCACGGCCCTTAATATATTGGGACATATCACACAAATTGAGCTAACCCCACAGTGAGTTGTGAACTCAACGATACTATATTTTATAATAGATAACGTATCTGTATAAAATATAGTATATTAGATACACCGCAGCTCTTTAGTGAGTCTGTGAAGATGGCGGCTTAGGGTTGCCGAAATATATCACGAATCTCAAAAATAATCGCGATAAGTCCCGTAGTGACAATAATAGTGATACTTATATAGATAAACATCCAAGATTTGCCTGACCTGGGCAATCTGTTTCCCATCATGACTTGACCGGGGATCGAACCCGGTACTTTCGTGTTTGTGAAAAATATACCAATTTTTCAGCGATAACCACTTGCGAAAGTGACGATCTGCATCACAACCTTTCAGAAAACCCTCATTAACAAAGATATTTTTCTTTATACAATATTTTAAGCTTGTTAAAATATAATGTTACGTTTGTGTTGTTATTACATGTAATTTATAGTATTTCGTTTACCTAATAAGTTTCAATGCTAGTATACATTGTGTAGTCAGTAAGTGTAGTACAGTCGGGGACAGAAACTGACCCCTCTAACAACAGATTTTAAATTGTATTGGTCACATTTATCTGCCCCCGACTGTACTTTCCGTCGAACGAAGGCCCCGCCTGAGGCATGCGGGGTGCGCGGGGGACAATTGTGTTGCCTCGCCGCCTGCCACCCGCGCCTCTATTTCTTATAGGAAAAGGACTAAGTAGTTTCTCCCTTCGCGGTTACGCTATCCATCGAGTGGGTGCCTCTTTCTAAAATAATTTTAAGTCCGTCCATTCAACATATGGAGTACCTATATTTATTATTTTGTTTTTGACAAACCTTGCTCTCATATTATTATGAAATATATAAAATTCTATGACTACAGAGAAATGCAACGTTATGTATTTCTTTTCATCAGTTTCAAATAGATGTTTTTTCGAATATTTGAATAAATGTCGGCTTATTATAAGAAATTACTCTCTACATATCTTAAATAAATTGTTAACGTTTATAAATAATACTTTAAAATGGTTGCCTTTTGGCCTGTGATATCCTGTGATCCACATTTAATGTGTTTCCTGTCTTATAACCAAGGAATTGTTGAATTTTATCACAATAAACTGTTACGACAACATCTTGTTTCATTACTTTAGGCAAACCAAATAAAAAGCATAGTACAGAAAACGTAAAAATAAACTTTATTGCATTTAAAACATAACTCTTCATTTAATAGGTCATAGTAATTGTTTAATAAATATTAGTCATATGTTAGGACAGGTCGGGTTCGGGAATAAAGGTAGCGAGCGTAGCTACCGCGATGGCCGCGTCGCAGGGCTCGCCCTCGCCTCGCGCCACACGAAAATAATCATTTTGGAATGTTACTGGAAGTCTTCGTTTCTGCGGCAAACAAACATTTTCTTCGGTTAAATGTTAGTCCAAGTGGCTCTAGCTACCGTGGCCTCGCCGCCTACAGCGCCCGTTCACACCGCACGGGGCGCTTATGGCGTGTCTAAGAATGAACTCGTGAGGTCTACTCTAGCCCTCTGTGTGAATGGCGCTCGTACAACTACTTAGCGAATAATTAACACTACGCACTAACTGATTATAAAAGGACTAGGAAAAGAAACTCGCATCTGCCCTATTTCAAATAATAGCAAGGTGAGTCTGGAACACTCAGTGAAAATTTTATCGAAAACGTCGAAGCCCTGTCCTGACCTTCACGTCAATTCGACACGAACTGACACGTAAGTGTGAAAAAGAAGGGGTTGTTTCCGTAACGATTACAGTTCAATGAGGGTTCTCTGAAACGATTGGCACCAGATGGCAGCACCGAGTCGTATGGTCCGAAGAGCGGCTGTCATTGGGTAACAACTGAAACATTGTTGCTCAGAGTCACCGCACACTGCAGACTTCCTATCGACCGATTCTTTAGTCTTGCTTTCAATCAGTATTAATATGGAATCGATACCGAAACGGTGTAATGTGCGCCCTTGCTTACATCTTCATACGGATTAAACGCCCCACTAAACTTAGCCGATAAAAAGTCAGTGTGTGGGGGTCTAATAACAGCTTACCGACGTCTAAGTGCTGCCGCCACTAATTTCAGACAACTCTCATTTCGATTGATAGCGTACTAGACTAGGGTCTAAAGTACCGTAGTGCAAGTCTGACAAGCGCACATCTTGTTCACGCAAATAGCGAACGTCACTGCCGACCTCTGAGTGACTGATGTTAATGCCACACGATTGCTTTCCGTGTTAGCGAGTACTCGTGGTTGCATGCAGGTGAAGCAAGAAAAAAGGCCAATAGTTGTCATATTGTTTATTATCACTAGAACCGATACAGAAACGGAGTCTCGAGGACGCGCAACGTGGAACATCGGATATAAAAATAAAAACTTACATGATCCTATCTTTATCTATGATACAGCTAACCAGTGAGTAGGTACATAAGCTACACAATATTTAGAACAAGTTCAATTAGTTACTGTAGTATGAAACTGGTGTTGGCTAGTTTACTATGAACATGGTTACTGTGTGAGTGGTGTTTGTATGTGTGCCGTTGCTGTTTTACTGAAACTTCAACAATTAATACTAGTTCCCGTAATCTTAATTATTATATGTAATAATTATTTTCGAACCCCAGTATCCGCAAAGAGGATATTTAATACGATTGCAGGAAGATTTATACTGGCAAATCACACAGATTGAGCTAGCCCCAAAGTAAGTTCGAAACATGTGTTATGGGACACTAACTCAACGATATATATTTTATAACAAATACATATATACATACACATCCAAGACCCAGGCCAATCTGAAAAAGATCATTTTCCATCTTGACCTGGCCGGGGATCGAACCCAGTCACTCCGTGTCGCAGGCTGGCGTGTTGACCGCTGCGCCACGGAGCTAGTCATTTAAATAAAAGTTCTTTAGCGGCGCTGTGCACTTTTTGGGATAGGTAAAAAATGTTAAACTCGCGTCAGGACACGTGACCTAATCGAAAATTCGTAAGACGGACACGTGGCCGCCGGCGCGGCGTAGGAAAGGAAGTAATATCACCCTCTTTCTACCGCGCGGAGTTTTTACTTCTGCCGCCACGCGCGGAGTGCAACCCTATTTATTTTTAAATAACTGAATTCATTTGAATAATTTGTGTAACCTATGTATTCAAATCAACGAATGTACAAAATAAACATTTGACGTGCGTTGCTTCAAATCTCTTTACATTTTTCTCTCCTCTCTTTTTGGCGACAAGTAAGTTACATTACTGCTTGCATTTCTTTCCGACCAATTAACGTTTAAAAACTAAGATGTTTTTAATTATCACGAATAAATAACTTAATTATTAGAGCTGTCGCTTATCCAATAACGAGTGACAGCAAGATAGGCTTTGACTACGCGGAATGCACGGCCTGCTTTCGCCATAGCAATAGTCTATCAATTTATAATCGAAACCTCTTTAATATTTAACACCTTAAGACACCGACAGACAATTGAAAAACTATTGTGTCTGCGATTCCGGCGTTCAAAGTGTTAAGAACTCAATATTCTCACTAATGGAACCGAATTTTTAAAAGCACATTGACCTCACATTCATATTGTGGTCGTATTTACTATTTGCATTACTTATGCATAAGAAGACACTAGAAACAGCGGATTGCTTGATCAGTCTTCCTACTCATACACTTCAAAAGTAGTGTATGCCTTTTCCGCGACCTAGTTCTCTGATGTCCATGAAGGAATAAATAACGGAACGAAATTTATTTCTTATAATTATAAACATGCCAAGATGTGCAGTGAAATTCTGCAAAAATACCATTTTTTTTAGTATAATTTAACATTCATTTTATTTGAAATATTATGGACATATTTAATACCAAAGCGGCGTAAAAAGTCATGAGTGCTATTTTCAAACCGGCGACTTTACCAAACGAGTGGTATTCATATGAAAAATTTGTGTCTTGATGAAATAACTCGTTCAAAAATAACAACCCTGTCAACACGCTCCCCTTTCCTCTGACTCACACATGCGCGAAATGACACGTTTGAATACAAAAATTGCAAGAGGTTATATCTATTCAGACGCATTTTTTTTTAAATTCATGACTTTTTGTCACATAATTTACTATCATTCTTAACCTATAGCCAAATTCGATACATTTAACCATCCTCTTTGCGGATAGGGGTCCCACAAAACAATCAATAGCCCAAAATAACGCGGACAGCAAAACAACAACGCGTACGGAACACATGTGAACACACGCAATGTTACCGATACAGATCGTCCCGCCCGTCGTCGCCGCCATTCGATCGGAAGCTAGCTGGCCAACAGAACGCATCATCCAATCCAACATAGGATATCTATTATTTTTTCAACTCATTAAATCACCATTAAATTTTGTATATACATTGCCAGAGATACAGAAAATAACGTTATTTAATGCAGATGAGGAAATGCCCCTGTGGGGATCTCATTAACGGGTTTAATCCCATAAAAAGTTGGTCGTAGTGACGAACACAACCAACTGATTGATGTCTGCAAAACCCCATTAATTGTCTGCAAATTAGTTTTTTACAAAATTATGATAGAGCTTAGGGGGCGTACATTAATTACGTGAGGCGTTTAAGTGAATTTTTCGACCCTAAACCCCCCGTTTTTATTTTCTTCGAGCCTCCTATCAAATCTCACGTAAGTTCTTTCAAAATGTATGTATAAATTAAGCCCTTGACAACACATTACAAAATTTGATTATCGCACGACAATTTCAGGCGTGAAATCATAACAAACTCGCTTTCGTGATAACTGTACCGATATTGGACTGGTAGATAGTTCATACACTAAACGCTACAAGGAGCTATTTTTGAAATGACGCCGTTCGTGTAAGAGCAATTTATCCATACAAAAATCGCTCGAAGACGAATGTCACAATTTCAAAAATAGTACCCCAGTTCTCGTACAGCCTCAAGAGTATCACAAGCCTTTCAAGCGTGAAAATTAGCTTTGTACAGAAACACACAGTGGCGGTCACAGCTCATACAAAGTCGACCTTTCGCCCTCCATGCAACAACTTACCATATCTCCATGATGATTCCGACCGACAACTTCGTACGCGACATATTGCATTGGCATTGGGGTGTTAAGGCAAATTGGACTATATTCGTATGACGAGGTATCTGAATTTTGTTTGATGACACAATAGGAACCAACGTCTATCGGACAACAGACGTTTTATACGTCTTATAGGTTATTAGCTTTCGCCCGCGCCTCCGCTCGCGTTGATATCGATCTCTCGGGAAAAGTACTTTTTCTGTGATGCAGGAAAGCCTATGTTCTCCGTACTCCAGAGAACGTGTAAGCAAAATTCATGATAAGTAGATACGGCGTAAAAGTATTATAAACAAACGAAATACGCTAGCTAAGTATTATGTATTTAACACTGATGTTGTCAATTGAGACGCGTCGGTACTACTCGTGCTTAGCAGATCTCTAGATATTGATATTGAAGGGCCTTAAGTTCATTTCTATATGGATGGAACTTTACTTTTTAAGGTACCTAGTCGGCTACGCGGCTGAGTCGCAGAATGCCCGTTTTGTAAATTATGGGGACATTTTGCAGAAAGGACATTTTGCAATTGGGGGACATTTTAGGACATAACCGACTACGCGTGCTCTGCGCCAGTCAGTATGACAATTTTAGCTATGTTATCTCTATCGCGCACGAAGTTGACGGTGTCTAGCGGACCATTCAAATAGATTTGAAGGATTTAACTTAGTGTTAGATGGGTAAGGTTATTACTCAACGCGCCAAATGCAAGTTGCGAGGCGAAAAGATGTTAACGAATCCTAAGTTAACCACAAAAGCTTGTCGTAAGGGTCGTTTACATCGTATTGATTTCAACTGTGCAATATCTACAGTGGGATCTACTAATATTGCTGAACAACTTTCCCGTCATGTATACATATGATCTCTCCTGCCTGTATCTATCATTATTTTTATGTGGTAATCAAACTTCATTCAGAAGCTTATTCAATTTTCTAGATTCGAGTTTCGATGAGATGTGGATCAGTTGGTATGTTATTCTTGTTTATCAACAAAAATATGGGGGTTATTAATTTCGTTGACGAAGACCCCGACGAGAACTCGCCCACAAATCCACTGGTTTGATCATAGACACAGCAATGCTGACAACCATCAGCCCGCTAAGTAAGTCTTAAGATTTACTTAGCGGATCTACAGCAGCGTCAGTTATTTCACACTTGATAAACATGAACGTCGTTTCACATTATAAAATCCACTACAATAAATTTGCAAAACGATCTAAAACAAAAACCATGTAGTCCGCAAAAATTTCCCTAGAACTCGGATCTATCATGATGTACAAAAAGTTCCAATATTGTTCGTATTTCACTTCATGTCCCAAAGGAAAAGTTGTCCCATGTCATCAATACATCCCGTTCTGTGGATATAGCAATTATTGAAATCGACAATGTATATGATATACAACAGTTAAATACAGCCTTTAAGTAAATGTTATGTTCATAGATGAAACTGTCTACAGACTCTACCGCATCGTGATACTACTTGACTGATCAAACTACACAGACCCAAAAACGATCTGTTTAATAACTATCAAAAGCACGCGTTGGCAGTGTAAAGTTTACTTGTGCTTGTATTGTGATAGAAATATTTGCCAATACAACTGAAGCTCTGTTATATATACATTTACATAGGCTTTATATTTCACCTTATTAGGATTACCCAATGAAATAACATCAAATACGTACAAAGATGTCTATGTATATTTATAGGCAATATGAACGAATGCGAACGTTCACGAGTGTATAAAACCTCTATCTATTAATCAATCCAGCTAACTAGGAGTGAAACCGGCTATTGACAAATAATGCTAAATTTCCTGCTTGAAAAAGGCCGTAGTCACCGGCCATCGAAAAAAAAGAATAAAATGTTGCCCTCAAACTTTTTCTATTTGTTGCCAGCATCTAAGGAGACCGTATCACGACTGCCTACAGAGAATCCTTAAGCTTCCTGCCGGTTTTAAGGAGGCCGTATAGAAGTATCTGGCCACGAGCGAGCATCTGTATCTGTGTGTCGGGTGAGACGCGCAGTTAGCGTTTACCGTTGTTGTACGAGAGGCCCCGAAGCGGCGCCTTGAAGTTGGCCGCCGCCTGCTGCTGGATCTGGTACGCCAGCGGGTGGATCTTGAACCCGTACAGCCTGCGTAAAAGGGTGGCATTAGTTTTTCACATATGAAGTAATATGAGTCTCAACCTTATACAATTATGCACCGCATGTCTTTGAATACCCACCGTACAACCCTCACTTAGGCACAAACTGGGAAGCAGGACGCTTGAACCATAATAACCGTGTGTTGGAGAAGTTGGTGGTTTCGCCTTTCGTTTGGTGATGAGACAACTTGTGGCTCCGCGTGTATGACGCTTCCAGCTTAGAACTTCCCCGATTTCTTTACTCGGACTGTTTTACCTTTTCATTATCGCCTGAGCGCTCACATGGAGCCCATAGGAGACCAGCACAGCATATCTGAATTATGATCACCCTTAAAGATACCTGGGCACCAACTCGGGAGGTATGATGCTTGTTTGCACTGATCACAAACGAACATCGTGTGTGAGAACACGATCGCAAAGGAGTCGCCATATGGTGACATTGATAAAGTTGTCAATTGCCCACTACAAGTCTTTTGAAGTACAGAATGCATTCCTATATATATTCACTAATATCCTGGGCTTTTCAACCCTACACTTCTTCACCTGGGTACTAACTGTGGGCGGTGCGATTGGACCGGTACTCGGGGTGGACCATGAACACCATGTGTGGGAAGCCGGTGCGCAAAGAGGCGCCATGTAGCGATGGCGGGACAACATTAATAAAGTTGTCCACTTGCCTATAAGTCCTTATTTATTTTCAATACCTAATATCCTGAGCATTCAAACCGTACACCCCTCACCTGGGCACCAACTGGGACGCGGGGCGATTGGACCGGTACTCGGGGTGCACCATGAACACCACGTGTGGGAAGCCGGTGCGCAAAGAGGCGCAATGATGCGATGGCGGGACAACATTGATAAAGTTGTCCACTTGCCTACAAGTCCTTATTTTTTTCAATAATATCCTAGGCATTCAGACCGTACACCCCTCACCTCGGCACAAACTGGGAGGCGGGGCGATTGGACCGGTACTCGGGGTGCACCATGAACACCACGTTTGGGAAGCCGGTGCGCAAAGAGGCGCAATGCTGCGATGGCGGGACAACATTGATAAAGTTGTCCACTTGCCTACAAATCCTTATTTTTTTTTCAATAATATCTTAGGCATTCAGACCGTACACCCCTCACCTGGGCACAAACTGGGAGGCGGGGCGCTTGGGCCGGTACTCGGGGTGCACCATGAACACCATGTGTGGGAAGCCGGTGCCGAAGTAGGCGCCGTCCGTGTGGTGATGGCGCGAGGACTTGGGCGTGTACACCTCCATACAGCGCGGACAATACAGCTTCACCATGGCTTCGCCGGGCACGTCGGAAAGACCTGCATGTGTAAATTTACCTTTAGTTGGTATGGGCAACAATTGTCGGTGTAAGTAGATTTGTCAAGTCATCTTTATGATCAATCGTTGCCATTTTATTTATATATTACTAGCTGTGGCCCGCGGCTCCGCCCGCGTTAATGTCGATCCTTCGGGAACATTAGAATTTCCCTGAATGAAAGGTACCCTATGTCCTTCCCTGGGCCCCAAATTACCTCCCTGCCAAATTTCGTCCAAATTGGTTCAATGTTTGAAGCGTGAAAAGAAGACAAGACGGAGTACTTTCGCATTTATAATATTAGTATGGATGAATTTAACCACAATTATTGGGTCACACAAATACGCTCGCCAATACGCTCATGTAATGGTATATGAGAAACAAGTTATTGCAAAACGTTACTCCAGCTGGAAACTCCCATTCACAATATTTATCTCTCCAATCATTAGTGTAGATTTTCTTGCTAGAATAGCGTTACTCTAGCAGGAGGTTCTACTCACATCTCTCTAAGACCTACTTTCTTGCTGAACTAACTAGCTTTCGCCCGCGGCTCCACCCGCGTTAATGTCGATCCCTCGGGAATAGTATCTTTTCTCGGGATAAAAGGTAGCCTATTTCCTTCTCCGTACTCCAGAGAAATTGTATGAAAAATTTCATGATGATCGGTTCAGTAGTTACGGCGTGAAAGCGTAACAAACAAACAAATAAACAAACAAACTCACTTTCGCATTTATAATATTAGTAAGGATAAGGATGTTTAAAGTACATTTCCACATTATTTAAAGCTTAGTAGGATTGAAACATACACTGGGAAATGTCAAAGTGTGATTTGTAAGTGTGAAGAGAGAAGCACAAATATTTTAATCGCTTTAATCCTGTGTAAAACCTATTGTATAAAAGTTATAAACTACTTTATATTGCAATAAAAAATATTATCTTACCGAGTGGAAGCATCGGCTGGCATTCACAGTACACACGTGGACAGTGACCAAAATCACCATTTTGGAATTTTTCTAACATCTGTCCAATGCCTCTGAAAAATAAAAGTAATGTTTACTAAAACAGTCCTTGTAAGTAAAGACTTGGACTAGCTTGGGTTCATTCATAGGTCTCCGAGTTTTAATATGTGTGCTTCAGAATAGCTTACCACAAATAAATTTGCAATTTTTAGGGTTCGATAGTATACAAGGAACCCTAATAGTTTCGCTATGTTGAGGATTGGACCTAATAAAACGTTCTTTGCTCTTCTTAACAATACGATTTTTAAAGCTCAGATGTGTCTTATACCTTTAAACGAGCAATTCTTGTATATTTATATAAATTTATTTCTATGATCTCAGAAACGGCTCTAACAATTTCGCTGATATGTGGTATATGGGGGTTTTCGGGGGTAAACAATCGATCTAGATATTAAATTAACAAACAAAATAGCAATAAAATTTCATTATTAGGTTAGCATTAGGGTTTCGCCATTAGTGGGGGACACTTGCTCGCTTCCTTCGTCACTCCGGTTATGGTTACAAGTAAACCTAAAGAACCGAACCTACCCTCTGTGGTCAAGTTTGTTTTTTTTTTAAATTGAGTTTAATTTTTCTAAATATTATTTCTTCACACACACACACACAATATAAGAATCTTCTCTACTAGTACTAATATATTGACACCGTTCATTCTACAGTAACTTCTTTATGCCTGCATGCAGACTTATAGGGCATAGTTATAATCTCTATGTTATTACATAGAGATTATAACAATAATGTGCTATAAATTTGACACAACTGCCCTGCTCCTTTTGTATGAAAAAGGCAGTTGTGTATTTTGTCTTAAACTTGCCAATTGTTTATCAGTGTTCTTATCCAATTACTCACCTATTGGTCAATATGTAGCGGGCGTGGATCAAACCATACAAGATCTCGGAGGCCTGCTCCACCAAATCAGATTGGTTTGGATTATCATCTAAGTCATCATCTAAAACAAAAGAAACCGGTTTTGATGTTTTTTTTTCTTGGCGTAATTGGCCAACACAGTGCCGGTTTTTACAAGCTGCCTAAAGGCATCTGACATAGCTTCACGACCACTATCAATGATGACAGCCCGGGACCAATGACCTAACATGCCTTCCGAAGCACGAAGGAGCTCAACATATTTTTATGCCATTTGCGGTCACCCATTCCAGTGGGGACTGCGCCCGGAGTTGCTTAACATGCGTGATCGCTTATAATGCTCATGACCACTGGGCTATCGGGCTTCTCAGAATTTGATATGAATATGCCTTTAAAATTGCATCCATCATGATTCATCATCATCATCATTTCAGCTGAAAGAAGTTCATTGATGGACAAAGGCCTCTCCCAAGGATTCTCCCATCAATTGGCGGATATTGCCATACTAACAAGCTTAGCAGACATGTTTGTGAGCGCAGTTTCTTTGGCGTCTACTGCTTCCAATGCTGCTGCCCATTAGAAGCATTTTTAAGCTGGAGAAGGATAGGAATGTGTTGGGTCTGTGATGAGAATTAAGGTATAAGGTAAGGGATACTATGCAGTATGATTATGGGAAAAGCAAG
Organism: Elegia similella; assembly: GCA_947532085.1. Lineage (NCBI taxonomy): Eukaryota > Metazoa > Arthropoda > Insecta > Lepidoptera > Pyralidae > Elegia > Elegia similella. The sequence continues at coordinate 29,357,530 of OX383927.1, read as the reverse complement.
TAGCAGCTCAGGAATTAGGGCACACAAACCCAATTCTTGGCCAGGGGATGCAGGTATGACACCTGCATCCCCTGGCGAAGCAGCTGAAATGACGCCCCTGACTATTGCTTCCATATTGAGGTAATTAAAAAAAACAAATAATAACAAAACTGGGCTATACACATACAAACATAGTATCACGTATTTTTCCCTTGCGGGGCAGACTGAGCCTAGGTCTTTAAGACCTGAAAGCCATGTTTAGCATGTTGGTTGGCATTAGGTGAAAAACGGAATCAAAATAGTGATGGATTGCTAGCCGCATCGCTTATTAACATGATTCCTCAGATCTTACCCATTCCCTCAATCGACTTTTACGATCTGCATTTACATTCTACGTTTTTTCTTTTCTCCCAGACCAGCATGGAAGATATCTGGTATGGAGGATATATAACCAGGCTATACAGTTGGCCTTTGCCAACTGGCAAATGGAGACACAAAAGTGGAAGAAGAAGGCAATATACGAGAATTGAAGGAGATGTGTCCATAATGAAGTCCATATATATATATATATATATATATATATATATATATATATATATACAGTTGGTACATACTACATATGGTGTTGTAGCTACATGTAATAACACCACTGTTTAGTTAAAAGTTCACAGAATTTATTACACTATCACACTCATTGACAAGTCATTTGTCCATGACATAGGCACACTAAAATATTGCTGTTTTGCTACAACATATCAGGTATTTGACCGAAAACAGTTGTCAATGAGTAGTGGTCTGTAATCCTACCTGATTACGGCAACCCATACACTAAAACATTAGATTTGATGATTTCTAATATAAACCCGTCAAACATGGAAACGCAGACACAATGAAGTTTTAATTGTTATGCGGCCAGATCTGCCTTGCGGTAGCGAGGCTCTTGCCTGTATACACATTTAGTGAGTAATTTGGACTCAATTACTTATTATTTGTATTGCATGTAGCCTTAATCATGTCTAATAACAGTCCAAACATATAGCCTCAATCTGAATTCATCAAATTAAAATCATCTAAAGTAAGTCCAGTGTTACCATTTTAAAGTTTTTTGTTAATATAGCGGTGTCTCTGCCAGTTTATTTTTAGCCAACCTCTTACTCATACCAGTTATCATGATAAAGTAGGTCATGAAATACAAGAAATAACATGTTCAACTAAAATCATAATAATTAAAAGGTTACCTTGAAAGCCACAATACGCTTTACATGTTTATATTAAAAAACAAAGTGAGACCCACCAGGTTCAAGATCCAGAATCATGTCCAGGGCTTGTCTGTAGTGTGGCACCTGCTCATTGAGCCCTGTCAGGTTAAACTTATCATTTATGTAGTCCTCGTCCACCTAAAACACGATAAATTTGATCAATACCACCACAGACACGACATACAGGCCCAGCAGACCAGCACACTCACCTCACAAAAATATTCGTTGCCGCGCAGCCCGCAGAACCATGCGATCCATGAAACTTCCTCTGAGCTGCTCATTTTCCTAAAATATATTCATTAAATTAGGCAAATCCTTGTATTGTTATGTTTAGGAAGTAAAAATCCAATGCTTTGCTGTTCACACTACGTAATTGAAATGAGTTTGATATTAGCCATACTATAGTATCTTGACAGTTTAATATATACCGACACGGTGATTTGAATTCAGAAGAATGTTTTCACGCTGTTATGATGAAATTAAACTTGAATTAATATGAAATACCGACATAAAATCACCACAAACCTCACCTTTTCGTGCCTTGATTAGCCACGCTTGACGGGAGGCAACATTTATCTATGGTCGAAGAAATCAGTCAATGTTGCAATGTCAAAAATTCTAATGAATGACATTCAAGTTCATGAGCGCCAGAAGGAATGCTCTCGTTTTGGGGCTAACACCTCAGAAGGTAATTCTTCTGATCTGAGGCTAAAACGAATGTCCCGCACCCGCATCGTGGCCTTTGCGACGATACCGTAGAGCAGCCAGCCTATTTGCTAACTTAGTGTAGAACGTTTTAATAGTCACTTCAAAGTACATTACGTTTATTAAATAAAGTTAACCATACGACAGCCGCAATGTATTTTGAAGTGACTATCAAAACGTTGTACAAATGTACACGGACCTAGCAAGTAGGCCGGCAGTTTGACCGTCATGGACTTTGTGTCTCAGGAGTGCAGCCGGCCTATTTGCTAACTCAGTGTCCAACGTTTTGATAGTCATTTCAAAATACATTACGTTTTATCTCTCTTAAATTAAAATAATCAATCATACGAAACCCGCAATGTATTTTAAAGTGACTATCAAAACGTTGGACACTGAGTTAGCAAATAGGCCGGCAGGTCACATGGTGCGTCGTCGTGACACATTATATAATATCATCTACTGAGCTCTTGTCACCATTCACATGCCAGCCGTTTTAGAACCTAATGGCCTGGCACGTGAGGATGTCAAGAGAAAATATGCTTGTATTGGTAACGGCTTTATATTTGAGCCGTTTGGGGTGGAGACACTGGGTTAGTGGGGCCCGTCGGTGCATAAACATTTTAAGGTATTGAGCCAAGTGCTGGTTAAGGTATCGGGTGACCAGAGGGCTGGCCACTACCTTGGGCAAAGAATAAGCATTGCCATCCAACGTGGCAATACCGCCAGCCTTTTGGGTACCTTTTCGTGTGATAACGACCTGCGGGACAGTTTTTTATTTATAGTTTTGGTGTTATTTAAGTAGGTGTTTATTTAATAGTTTTAATATATATAATGTTTAGTGTAAGATTTAAAATGTATAGCAAACCACAGTACTACTAATAGCGTTAATAGTTTTTTCGGTCATATGCCTGCCCGATATTTTGATATTCAAAGATGTTTTATCATCAAAAACTGTTATTAAAATAACCCTCTCTTGCTTCGCCACAGTTTGGTCAAACCGTGTGTAGTTTTGATCACCCTTCAAACATATTTATGACCTTATTAAACAATGTAAAGCACGAACCTTATTTTCAAACCGTCACGATCTTCCTCATTCATTTTCTACGTTGTCGCGAGTGACAAAAATACTAAAGTAATACAGTTTGTGACTGTAATTCATCGCGGTTTTAATGTATATTTCTTAAATATCGATTATCAAATTTTTATATGTAATCAAACTTTGTCAGTGTAATGAAGAACCCTAAATTTGGTCTTCGATTACTAAAAGTGACTTTTCTTGAGAGAGCAATATGGGTAACGTAATTTTTTGGCCGCCTATTTAAACTAAGAACTACCGACAGGCAGTCAGTCAGAAACCCGTCAGCCAAGATACCGCCGCTCGCAGCAGCCAGCCAGCTCTGTGTGCTCGCGCCGCGAAGTAACGTACCTAAATTGCTGTCCAAGTGTTTTGTGGTATAAGTCTATTCGGCATTATAGAATTATAATTCAAAGAACTTGTAAATTTCATGCGTAACACAGTGATAAAAGTACCTCAAGCAAATAAAAGTTTTTGTTGATTATAAGTGTGTTTGGACATAGAACGCCTTCCGCCCTAAATCAGCAAAAATAATATAGCCTTCTGCTTGAAATGGTACTTAAAACGGCCAGATTAAATTTGTCATTTACACAGAGCGGCGCGGCGCGGCATGAACCTATATGACACATCTATTTAGTAAGCGGTTCCTTAGTACCCTGATAGAACTATTTCAGATTTTGATATACGATATTAACCCTTAACGCTTCAAGAATAGAGAGCATAATGCTGTGCAAAAAATTCTAGGGTAAAGTGAGACGGAAATACCTCGGCATTTTTTCCCTCTCGCACCCTTGCCATTGCATAAAAATGTAAATAATGGAAGAAAATGGTAGTAAAGCAAAACAGCAATATTTAATTAATAATGAAATAATTCCTGTTTTATTTTACATGGAATAATTAATTTATTAACTAAACTGTATGTTTACAGTTAATTTTGAATTTATTCTTATCGAAAATAAAAGAGCAATCTTAATATAGTATTAAATTTAAATTTAGTCTAGCAACCCTAGTACGATCTCAACATTGCCGCCATATTATTAATAAAAAACCCGCAGCCTTCGAATTTTTTAAGCAGACTGAAAGAGTAAAATATTATAACTTGTTGTTTCAAGAGATCTCGAAGCGACAGTGCAGTGCATTGTGCATTATCCTTTCTAAGGTGTAAAGCACGGAGGCACTGGTGAGGCTGGAGAGAAATAATGCTGGGAAAACTGCCTTTAATACTAACTTTTATTTGTAAAAAATATCAACAACAAAACTAATCGTATTCACTTTTTTCAAGCCATGACAGTAATCTTCTTCTTTTTCTTGACGTATAAAAACCATAGAAATACATAAAAAGGTCGGCAGCGTGGCCGTCGCTAACATTTTCCCCCCTAGTGTCCTCATGGAGGACACTCAGTTCCTAGAGTAAGAGAGGCCACGCGAGCAGCCGGCCGCTTAATCACCCCCGCTCTCGTCCTAATATCTACCACCCTAACGCGACCGTCAGGACCAGGATAAACTTTTACAATAACTCCTTTCGGCCAGGTGTTACGCGGAGATGACGGGTCTACTACGATCACTAAGTCCCCAACCTTAAGTTGCATTCCCTCTTGGGTCCATTTATGTCTGGGCAGAAGCTCCGGTAAAACTTCTTTGACCCAACGACTCCAGAACAGGTCTGTCAGCCGTTGCGCCATGCGCCACTGTTTTCCCAGGCACAGATCTCCATCAGTAAATACACCGGGTAAAGGCATGTTAGATGAGCCTCCTAGTAAAAAATGGTTAGGAGTAAGAGCCTCGTCACTCTTTGGATCCACTGATACGTGTGTTAAAGGTCTGCTGTTAATAATATTCTCAATCTCAGCGAGAAAAGTAGAAAGAATTTCTTCACGTGGCGCTCTCTCTTTGAGAACTATCTTTAATGAAGTCTTGACGCTGCGAATAAGACGCTCCCAAGCGCCACCCATGTGGGGGCTTGCCGGTGGTAAGAAACGCCAAACCACGTTTCTGTTAAGAGCTTCCAAGGCAAATTCATCCTGATCAATCGCTTGGTAGTTTCTTCTAAGTTCAGCATCTGCTCCTCTTAAGTTTGTTCCGTTGTCAGACAGAATCGTTTGAGGCCAACCTAGCGGTCTAGCGGCCATGCGTCTTAAAGCCATAATGAGTGAATCTGTGGTCAAAGAAGCAACTATTTCGATATGCACGGCACGCACTGTAAGGCACGTAAAGAGCACGCCGTATCTCTTAGGTTTCTGCCGTCCTACCGTAATCTCTATTGGGCCGAATAAATCTATTCCACATGCTGTGAACGGACGTTTGTGATGCGTCAATCGTTCCTCGGGCAGGTCTCCAAGCCGTGGAGGCAAAGGCGAAGCTTTTCTGATTCTGCATATAAGACATTGAGAGGCCACAGTACGCACAGTAGGTCTTAAGTTTAAAAGCCAATATTTTTGTCGGAGCTCGTTAACGACTAATTCGTTATATGAATGTTGCGCGCGCACGTAATAATCTTTGACTATTAAGCGTGACATATGGTATCGCCCATCTAAAATAACCAGGTTTTTCACACTCGCTTGTACTCCCTTTACAGCACCAATGCGCCCGCCAACACGTAAAAGACCTTCACTGTCCAAGTAAGGAGTAAGTTCACGCAAGCGGCTATCCCGTGTCAATGGCTTATTTTGCTGTATACTGTGTATTTCGCCGGAAAACGATTGCATTTGAGCATGACGTAACAGTAATGTTGCTGCTCTATTAATTAGTTCCCTATCAATCTCAAATTTCTTCTTTCTACACTTTTCTATAAACAGTAAAACAGTTGCAGTGGTACGTAGCAGTCTTAACCAACATGAAAAGCGTCGCGAATTAGGAACAGCTAAGCTTTTCATCTCACAAACTTCACTTGATACAACTTGTATTTTCTCTAAGACCTTATCACTAATGTCATCCTTTTTTATAGGATCTTGTGGCCAATAATTAGGCTCTTGACGCAAGAAATATGGTCCAGAAAACCAAGGAGAGCCATTGTCCAAAATTTGATCGTGTTTCTTTGAGGCGAGGTCAGCTGGGTTGCAGCCGGACGGAACATAGTTCCATTCAGAAATAGTGGATGTGTTACAAATCTCGCCTAGCCTGTTCGCAATGAATGTTTTGTACTTTTTATTTTCATTTCTGATCCAATGTAAAACCGTTGTGGAATCTGTCCAATAAAAAGTTTCATTTACTTTAAATCTGTGTTCTGACTTGATCGTATCCGCTAATCGGCAACTGAGTAATGCGCCTTGTAGCTCTAGTCTTGGAATCGTGACTCCCTTGATCGGCGCTACACGGCTTTTACTGGCTATTAATGAAACCTGCACTGATCCGTCGCTATTTATTTTACGCCAGTAAGCGACTGCAGCATACGCAGATGGCAATGCATCACAAAACAGATGAAGTTGTAACACGCTGATAGCAGCTATATCAGCGCTAGTCCCGGCCTCCGATGCAGCGCTTCCAGGACTAACGTTAAAGTACCAACGCGGTATTGATATACGATTCAAAGTCTGCAGTTGCTCTAACCAGTTACGAAAAGAAGTAAATAATTCATCCGAAATAGCTTGATCCCATTTTATATCAGTTTTCCATGTCTCTTGCATAATAATTTTACCTTGAATAATAAATGGGCCAAGAAAACCGTGAATATCGTAAATTGACATAATAATTCGTAGCATCTCGCGCTTAGTAGGTTTTCTTTCTTTTTCAAATACCTCTTTGGGAATGCGTTTGAATGACAAATCAAACCCTAGCGTGTCAGTGGCAGGATACCAAAGAAGACCGAGTGTCCGCTCAGACTGCCCTTCAATGTTGAACCTAACGGCTTTCTCATTTAAGGTTTCCTTTGGCGTACCTCTTAGAACACCAACGCTATTGCTTAGCCAATTACGCATAAGAAAACCCACCCTGTTGGTTGATGTACAAAATTTCATTTACCATCTTTACTGCGGCTGGAATATCGGGTAAACTGTCAATGTAATCATCAATATATTGGTTCTTCCTGATGGCCTGAACAGCTTCAGGAAAAGAATTTTCAAACCGCTCTGTATTTTTGAATTGATTAACATATTGTGCTACGAAAGGAGAACAGTTTGCGCCGAATATAAGCGAAGTCATAACGTATTTTTTGACCGATTCGGACGTCTGTTCTCTCCACAAAAATCGAAAGGCATTCATATCCTCCTTTCGTATTTTAATACGTAAGAACATGTCTTTTATATCACCTATAACACCGATTGGATTTTCCCGAAAACGTAACATAATTTCCAAGAGAGATTGCAACAGGTCAGGTCCCTGCAAAAGAAAGTCATTAATACACACCCCTTTACTTTTCGCAGCCGCGTCATAAACAAGGCGCAACTTAGCTTTATTAGGGTTGTCAACACCAAAGTGTGGCAGGTACCATACGCGACCGAAACCTTGGTCATCTTCGCGCACCTCCCTAGCAAAATAATTTGTGAATAAATGTTGTACTCGCTCTCGGTACCTAGAAGCATAAGCCTCATTCCTTTGCATCTTTTTTTCTATCGTTTTTAACCTATCTAAGGCCTGAGGATAAGAGTCTGGCAATACAACATCGTCGTATGTCCATGGTAGGCCGACATGCCACTGACCATCAATTAGCTGTGCGGTCTTATCTAATATAGCTACAGCTCTTAAATCCTTAGGACACTGCCTTGGTTTTGAGCACCCGCCTATAGAGTCTAAAGTAAAAGATTGACGCACTTCGTCGTATAATTTGGCGTCGCGATCTTCGTCGTACTTATACGACGTTTGTAGTGAAAAAAAATTAATATCTTCAACGGAAAATAAATGACATATTGGCTCTACATTTCCCCCCTGTATCGGACAGTCAACATTAAGATTAAAAGCGGGTGTGGCGAAACGACCAGACAACTTGGACTCACTTACCGCGTTATTTCCATGAACGCACCAACCCAAGGCCATCTTTGTCAGGAATGGCGCACGCTGCTTACCTCGGATACATTTCTCAGGCACGATAAGATCGTGATGGTTTTGTCCAATTAACAATTTCGGCTGCACACCGCAATTACAAACTTCAAACTCTTCGGGGACATTGTAACTGCTGAAATCAAAGTTGGATAAATGTTGAGTAGGTAAATTTAGCTCTTTTATTTTTCTTCCGTTTAATCTGTAATTGTCTCCGCTACTGTTGGAAATGGTAAAGTCGATCAACTCCATTTCACATACTAATTCAGTGTCCCAAGCTCCACGTGCTCGCATTGTGCGTTTTTCCCCATGCAAGCCTAACTGGTCTGCAACATCTGCTGACAGGAGGGTCGTTGTAGAGCCTCCATCAATAAGGCCATGCACGTGTAGACTTCCCTTAGGACCGAATATTGTCAAAGGTACGATTTGTAATAATACCTCACAGCCTTGGGCTACGTTAGTCTGAGTTACCGTCTCACTGCTGCTCTTTGACGGCTTATCGCTTGCAGAAGTTTCAACAGTTTCCTTGTCTTTCGGCGAGATCCAGTGCAAGAGGCGATGATGTGGCTGTCCACAATCATTAATGTCACAGTTGTCGCCTTGGCACATCTCTGGCTCACGATGACGAAGACCAAGACATTTAAAACATAAGCGTTGCGTTCGTGCAAACCGCCAACGATCTCTGCGTAAAGCTCGTTTAAAGCGTGGGCAACTAGGTAATGCATGGCGGCCCACTCTACAAAATCTGCATTTGGGCGTCTCGTCTGCTTCGCTATTTGTAGCTGATAGAAGTACAGTGTGAGTTGTTTTTCGCTCGTCCGGTTTACGACTGTCCGATGACTGATATTGAATGTGACTTACGCCTGACACTGCAGTCTTATTTGCTTCATCGTACAAAAAGTCCGATATCTTTTCAAGCTTGGGTAAGTCATTCGTTTGACGTTCGAACGCATAGTCCGTCCACTTGCATACAAGAGTATTCGGAAATTTTGATATGATAATGCCAGCCAACTCAGGGCTCCTTAAATAATCATTTTGTTTGATAGCTTTGGCGGCAGTAACATAATTCTTGACCTTGATTGCAAAATTTACAATTTCATGGTGATAGGACATAGGTAAGGACGGAATCTTCTTTAACTGTGTAATTAGTTTATTTATTATTGTTTCTGGTCTCCCAAATCGGAGCTCTAAAGTTTCTATAATTAAATCTGAAGACGTACCTCCGATGAGTAATGAAGATACGGTGTCCTTGGCCTCACCCCTTAGGCATTTTCGTAGGCACCAAATATTTTCTGTATCTGTATACTGGCACAGCCTTGTAGACTCGTAAAATGCTTGCTTGAATTGCAACCATTCGAGCGAGTCACCATGAAAATAAGGCAAATCTTTGGAGGTAGCCAACCTTGTGAGGAGCTTACTGTTGCCATCTTTTGGCGTAGACGAAGCCATAATGGTGTCACGTAGCGCTTCAGCTAACTTTTCGATGTCACTCTTTCGGTTACCGTCGTCGTCATTGTCCTTAGAATTACTATGTTGCATTTCGTCGTGCAGCTCAGGTGACGCTTCGCACTGTGATGCCGCACTATCGTCCAACGAATCATTTATCCTGCTGTCTAAAGACATCGACTCATTAGTGACGGAACGCGAAGACTTCGACCGTCTTTCTCTATCTAACTCTTCTATCTCGACCGTCAACTTTTTATCTATTAAATCGGCCTGAATAGCTTTTATTTTAGCTGCAGCTTTAGCTTGTACGCGTGTAGCTTCAATTTCTAATAGGGCTTTAGCTTGCGCCGCCTCCAGCTCTAACTTTCTCCGCCGTGATAAGGATGACGAAGTCCCTTTGGTTTTAACAGTTGCTGCGGATTTCACGTCATGCTGGTCTTTTTCTCTTTTTATTAAAGGGAGGTTCTCACCAACATCCTGGGGGCGCGACTCTTCCTTGGCACCGCGTGGTTGTCGTTTGCGCGATGTAGGGGGAGTGCGGAACATCTTTCCAGCCTTTTTCAGATCCGGCTCGAAGGACCACAAATGTAAAGCACGGAGGCACTGGTGAGGCTGGAGAGAAATAATGCTGGGAAAACTGCCTTTAATACTAACTTTTATTTGTAAAAAATATCAACAACAAAACTAATCGTATTCACTTTTTTCAAGCCATGACAGTAATTTTCTTCTTTTTCTTGACGTATAAAAACCATAGAAATACATAAAAAGGTCGGCAGCGTGGCCGTCGCTAACATAAGGTAAATAACATAACCGTTTTCAGTTAGTAAATGTTGCCATATTATTAATAAAAAACCCGCAGCCTTCGAATTTTTTAAGCAGACTGAAAGAGTAAAATATTATAACTTGTTGTTTCAAGAGATCTCGAAGCGACAGTGCAGTGCATTGTGCATTATCCTTTCTAAGGTAAATAACATAACCGTTTTCAGTTAGTAAATGTGTGCCTTGGCTAAGGTGTCCATCTTATCTGCCGAGTTTGTTGAATCTGATTTATCAGTAATGTGTACATAAAGGTACTTCGTACATAAAATCCATATTTCCATACTAATATTATACATGCGAGAGTAACTCTGTCTGTCTGTCTGTCCCCTTTTCACGCTTCAACCATTAAACGTATTTGGAAGAATTTTGGTATGGAGGTAGTTGCAGGCCAGGGGAAGAAATTCTACTGTACTACAGAAATTTCACCCTTTTATCGTTGGAATACCAAAGAGTCGAACTAAACCCTTTGACAGTTCCTTTTTGGTTCGAGTAGCTAAGGTCTGGAATGAACTGCCTGCGTCTATATTCCCAAACAAGTACAGTCCCGGGACATTCAAAAGTAGAATAAATGGGTATCTCTTGGATAGGCATGTAAAATCCTCGTCTTCATCGTCACTTACCATCAGGTGAGATGGGAGACAAATGCCTAATTCAATTTTTAGTAAAAAAAAAAAAAAACTGTTCCTGAGGGATCGTGACTAAACTCCCCTTGAAAGGGTAAAATAAGGGGGATAAAGTTTGTATGGAATTTTTCTCACTTCTAGACTTAGAAGTATCAAAATAGATACATAAGTTCACGATTACATTGAAAAAAGATCTGTGTAGGTGAACTCTGTCTGTCTGTCTTTCGCATTTTCACGCTTCAACCATAGAACCGATTTGGATGAAATTTGATATGGAAGTAGTTTGGGGCCCGAGGAAGAACACAGGTTACCTTTCATTCCAGGAAATTTGACTGTTCCCGAGGGATCGACATTAATGCTGGTGGAGCCGCGGGTAACAGCTAGTTATAGAATAACGTTTCAAAGGCGTACTACGAACATCTCTACTGTTGCTTTTCCCTTCTACAGTTGCTATTTGTCAATAAATGATCATAGCATAGGGTCTCATCAATGACACCGACATAGGTACCTACCTCAGAAATATATCAGGATAGAATGGCTACGCGTGGACTTTGCAAAGGGAACGCGTTTGTCAGTTTTTGCATAAACTACGCCACCACCATTACGTCATTACTAGCGAAGTGTGTAGTAACTGCCTTCGTGGTCCAGTGGTTAAGGCGTTTGCCTGTAGACCCGGAGGTCATGGGTTCGATTCCTACGGGAAGCATACTTTTTTTAGTTATTTCTAGTTTGGTTAGGACATTGCAGGCTTGAATCACCGGATTGTCTGATATAATAAAGATGATTCCGTGCTTCGGAAGGCACGTTAAGTCGTTGGTTCCGGCTGCCATCTGGTAGTCGTTAAAGGAACCACGTCAGAAGCTGAGAGGCGGTTTCGAAGAACTCTGACACCAGGGTGGGCATGGTCGATTGACCGTGACACCTACTCGAAATTATGATGATGATGAGCGAAATAGTAATGTGACATCCACAGAAATAAATCGCGTCATTTCGATAAACAGTCATTTGTATTTGTCGATTGACTTGCCTTTCATTCATGTACATCAAAACGCGACTTTTGATGTATTTTAACTTTTTGTATGCCAAAGTTCGAATTCTTTTCGTAACATGCATTCCATAATAGTTACTGATAAATATTTTAATCAACACATGGGAGCAACCTAAAAAATCTGAGATAATAATGTTAACTATTAAATATTATCGATAATATCAGTTCGAACACGAAAGCTGCATTAGCATTGCGTTGTTGCACACAACGCAATGCTAATGCAGCTTTCGTGTTGCTATCACACAATTGAATTTACATTGCGCGTTCTCCTTGGAACGAGCTTTATAAAATGTTTTTAGAACGCGTATTGGATGTGCATTAGTTGTATTGTCGTTTTATATTGAAAATCGTGATAGGTCTTTTTTTATTTGTTGTTAATCACGATTTTAGTTAAAAAAGTATTGATCCATGAAAAAAATACCTTGTTTCGACCTATTTACTTTTATACTTTTGTTTTTATAATTAAATACCGCTTAATAAAGCATATGTTCAAGTTGGGACGTGCGCGCTGACTGAATGAACGTTTAACGAATCTCGTACGATCGTACAAGATTGAGAAACGCGTGTACCACCCACTTAGCCGTTCTATCCTGATATATTTCTGTGGTACCTACCTAAGTACTTTATGTCCGAGAAATCTATTCTATAGTTGGTTACCCTACTTTAGAGCGAGATAGAATTCCGAAGTTTGTCTTCGCTTTCTGCTCCAATTATTACTATGAGAGCTCAGTCCTTCTACTATAACTTCCTTGATATGACATGACAGAGCGAAAAAACATTCTGTCCTGCTCGGACGGACGTTCGTGCGACAGCGGCACCGATGTTGGAAACCAAGGTATTAGGTACTAGGTATGGAATAGGTGGAATGTCCGTATAACTTGATTCCCGTGAACAGAAGGATTTATATAAAACTCTGGCAACACCAACCATATTAACTGACTGACCATTGTTGGACCATTGACATTTTACTCTTTGATTGACATAAAGATATAGATCTATGCTATGCTATGTTTTGATTTGTTGCTTGAAACTATGCTCTCTTGAAAATTTCGATGAAAAGCCATTTATCCCATGATCTAATATTTTCATAATAAAACTAAGTCAAAAACTGTAGATACTATTGTTGTAGAAAGTAATTTGATGTAGTGTGCTAGTTTTTATTTTCGATAAAGTGAACACCGTTTGCTAAACAACCTGTTTGTGAGGCCTTGGAAAAATGCTTGACAACGAAGACGACGTCCCCGCCTCGTCCAAAAAGAAAATTGACAAAAACCAATCTGTCGAAAATCTGACTGTGACCGTGGACGGAAAAAAAGGCGAAAAGAGCGACACTGATGATCCCAAGCCGCGGATTGTTCTCACATTTCGATCTGAGAAGTCTGGTTCCAAAAACAGTAACATGAAGATTGTCACGAGCGAAGAAAAGCACGAAGAGTTCTCCCCTCGCCGCTCCAGTAGGACGCGCAGTAAGTGGGAATGGACTGATGATAACGACTCATCAATATCGCCCAGGAAAGACAAGAGTCAGCCAGTGTCGGAAAACGAGGAAGTTTCCGACAGCTCTATTCCGAAGAGGTCGTCGAGACGGCGCAGTAAAGACTCTTCAGAGAATGTGTTAGCTAATGCAATAGCTAGGAAAGAGAAGTCTTACAATGAGGCTGTTCCTACACAGAGGTTATCTCGTAGGATCAAGCCTACTGCTAAGATACTTGCTAATGAGGAGCTTAGGATTGGTTTGGAGAGTCAGAATAATGCTAGACTTGGAATACAAGCCGACAAGCCCGAGGAAGGCGTGAGGACGCGGCGGTCCGCCCGGCCAGCTGTTGGACAAAGTGGTGACAACATGAAAAGCTCCAAGGCTGTGAAAGTTGAAGAAAGTGTGGAAGACCAGGAGGAGAGTGAGAAGCTGAGGCACCTGTGTGAGCTGGGACTGAAGGCTAAAGAAGACGATGCTGATGTAGATGATAGGTAAGTCCTTCCTTATAAAGCAAGGGGTGCTGGCAGTGGTGAAATCAAAATAATAATACTTTTCAAGATTATTGGGTCTTGAAAAGTATTATTATTTTGATGGCATTCCAGAATGCCATGCGGGTCTCAAACAGTCATGGAAAGTTCAAACTAAGTCTGTGACTTAGATAATCATAAAGAATGGACATACATATTTTCTTTTGCCAATCATATAAAAAAGTTAAAGCCTGTTAAAGTTTATGAGGGCTTGTGACAAGGAATTTAAAGAAATATATTTTTATAATTTTTTATTAAATTGAAAAAAATGTGTCCAAGTCAATTGATTACCTAAGGCAGTATTAACCTCAGCCCCCGAGAGGCCCAGATAGAGGCCCAGATTCGGCCGCATAACAATTAAAACTCCATTGTGTCTGCGTTACCGCGATTGACGGGTTAAGTAATCTGTGCTCTAGGTACAGTACTATTCCTGTCAATATTAACTATATTATTGTGGCTAAAGAAAATTGGAAAATAGATAAATATCTGGTAGTGCAGTGCAGAGTGTATTTAAGGAGGGGTCGCCACTGGTCGACGAAGGTAACCAAGTCACCCAACCGAATTTTGTTTATGCAATTAATCGTAATTATTAAACTGTATCTATTCTTCAAATCACTCATTTAAAAGGCCATTTCTCGGGTGTGCGCATCCTGCTATGGTCAGAACAGAAATAATGTTAAAAGTGATTGTGAGCAGTGGATCCTACTGAAATAATTATGCCAGGGTAAGTACTACATGTCTGTTACATAATTATTTGCTGCTAGCAGGTAGAGGTGCAGTGCTCACCCGAGGTGGCAGTTGTGAGCTTAGTCCTACCATTTGTGCCCTTAATCATCACTCTTCACATATTACTACCTTACTTGTTTGTTAGGAAATGTAGTATAATAGTGTCGGTCCAAGAGGTGGAATTGAAGTACTTTCCCGCCCCAAACATAAGCCCATAAAATCACGCTCCAGACCCTAAAATTAATGGCCACTCGACTATCTATGCCGCTGCAGACCTCCAAAGACACAGATGTGCATCGGCAATAGACAAATCCAAAAGTCCTTGCGCCCCGACATTCGCTCCTGTAATACTGAGCGTAAAAACGCTCCAAAATGTTTGCAAGGGTCTATTGGGCACAGTAGAGGACGGCATTGTGGCGTCGACAAAAGCCGAGGTACTGGGAAAGATCGAGAGGTTTTATGGATAGCTTGATACATCAGTAGCCAAACCCATTGTCAGCTTGGCCAAAGATCCGAAGCGAATAACCCGACCCGAAGATATCCCGAACATCAGCCTGCACGAGATAAGGATTGCTCATTAAACAGCTCAAAAACAACAAGGCGCCGGGCGGAAGACTGAATCACAGCAGAGAACTCTGCTGTGATTCAGCCTTCCGCCTGGCCCGGAAGCAGGCCGAACGCCGGTACTGAAAGTCCTTCAGAAGCTCTTTAATTCCGTTTTGCTTGAGGGAGTTACGCTAGAGGCGTGGAAAAAAAGCTGAAAATACTCTACTGAAGAACTATTAGACCCACCACGCTCTTGAGCCACGTCTAATAAGCTATTTTCGAGGGTGATCACGAATCGTCTAACGAACAGGTCGATGCCTTCTAGCCGACACTGTTCTCCGAACAAGCCGGTTTCCGAAAAGGCTACAGCACCATGGACCACATCCATACGCTGCGGCAGGAGACCTAAGAATAAAATTATATTCTAAGGTTCTAAGGTCTAATTTTAATTTCAGAAATTCTTTGTTCCTGAATAGTATATATCAATATTACTCTACTTATCCACGTGACTTTAAGGCTTTCTCTAGTTAGTCCACTTATTTTTTGTCTAACCAGCCTTGCCCATGAGAATCTTGCAATACATTATATTATAGTAACTAGTGATGTGCTGTTCCCGGGAATGTCTCCACATTTCCCAAAATTCAGGAAACATTGCCACGTTTGCATTAAGTGAAAATGTCATAGAAAGTTGTTTACTTTAATTGGCTTCCTTTTTCCGATCCTTTGTCCGATCCTTGGAGGGGTGATTCAGCCCGACGATATGAACAACTTTTCCTATGAAATCAAAGCTGGGATCTCATAAAATATGGCCATTTTAAAACAAAAATATTTGGCCGCCTGGTCTTTTCTTATTTTCCCACACAACATTCGTTTTCCTTATGTTCCCACACAATGGCCCGCCATTTGTGTGGGAACATAAAAAAAAATATTTGTTCCAGCATTGGTCCCAAAGGAAAAGTGATTCATATCGATAGGCTGAATCACCTCTTCAAGGAAAAGACAGTGTTTTCTTTACATATTGTATACTAGCTGCCCCGGCGAACTTCGTTTCGCCATAAGTTAAAAACTATCCTATCTCTCAAGTTGGATCGAACTGCACATGGTGTGCGAATTTTATTATAATCGGTTAAGTGGTTTAGGAGTCCATTGAGGACAAACATTGTGACACGAGATTTATATATATTAAGATATAGAAATAAAAATGAAAACATGTTTAAGTTAAAAGGTCCATTTACTAATTTGGCAATTAAATTAATTCTAGATTGGAAATAGTCCATATTTCCAAAATGGTAATCGGGACGCCGCTAGAAGTTCCCCTTCGTCCGCCAAAAAAAAGGCGCCTGTGAGTATTTTTATTTCATTCTTTCAATTTCTAAAGCTACCGTTGAGTGGTTCTATTTGCTTGTCATTTTGCGATAGCCACAGTCATGTGAGAGTCAAGACCTTCATTTTGTTTTTGCAGGTATTCCAAACATTGTTGTGACGCGCAAACAGCAGCTACCTCGTCTCCTCCCGTGAAAGCACTTCCTAAACCTCATGTGGAAAGTCCTCCCGAACCTTACGTGGAAGCTTCTAAACCTCATGTGGAATGCCCTCCCAAACCTTACGTGGAAGCTCCTCCTGACCCTCACACGGAAGCTTCACCTGAACATCCCGTGGAAGCTACTCATGAACTTCACTTGGAAACTTCGCCTGAACCTGTTATGTGAATATATTATTTTAATTCATTATTTTATTTAAATTTTGATGACTCATGTCAAATCTTTTACAAATTTAATATATATTCTAGGGAAGTAGAACTGCCGGCATGCGGCTCTCCAAGGAGCAGGGATCCAGGGTGTCCTAAGAAGGCTATGACGAATTGTGGTAAGCGCAAATGTCATTATAGTGTACAATTAAGTCGACAAGACGTGTTAAATATATATAAAGCTCCTTGAAATATAAGGGACAGTTGGATTCGGAATGATGACTAGAAAGATGTATTCGAAGAATTTTTCAGCAAGCAAAAAATTTCAAAATTTATTAAAAAATGGCATTTCGTTTATTTCTAATAATTCTAAAAAAGTTTATATTAAATACTCCGTAGAGGCAAGAAATTTCCAATAAAAAGATCCTAACTCACGGAGTCCTCTCTCCATTATGCATGTCTAAGCTAAATGAACATTCTTACATATTATATGTATGCGTGTCATCATCGAAAATATCATTCTCGAGATACTATCGGAAAGTCAACGAAAAAGGGCCCATGATATCCAGACATCAAGGTGCAACATATTATCAAGAAATAATAAACCAGCGTGGTCTTGTATGTCCACACCAACATCATCTCATCGTGTACCGTGTATTGGCTTAACACCGTTGCCCTCACCATGCCTAATGGTCTCTCAATTTGATTCTCATAGTGTTAAAACTTAAAACAGCTGACACGCGACCTACATGTAGCTGAATTGTGCTCGGCAGCAGCAGCAATAGCCTTCTCTACCTCCTCTGTTGAGAGGCGGTGAGGCGACTGGTCAGGACTTTGTCCTCTGCAGTGACTTCTTTGTTGCCCATGACTATGGGCAGGTCGTTGGGGTGTCCTTGGCGGCCTGCGGGGTTCCCGTTTTTTCCTTGGGGGTTACGGAGAGTAGACCGACGCGTCCGCGGCGACGTCGGTGATGTCATTTCTAGGCGAAGTCTTAGTACGGCGGTCGGGCGGGCGTGTAGAGGCGCAATGCCACACAGGTGGGCATGCGCCGACGCGTCCGCATTTGCAAATAGTTATCTGGCCAGGCGGCCGATCAAGGCTTCGAGTCCTTCCATCCTCAAGTCCCTGAATATCGTCGCGGTCCTCACGTAGCTTAGCCTCAGTGGCGACTGCTCGGAGACTGAGATTTTCTTGTGCGCGGAATCTCTTCTTGTTGGTCTCCGAGCAGTACGCGTACCATGCCGGGGCCGTGTACGTGAGGCGGGATCTAATATAGGTCTTATAGATCCCAAGCTTCGTCTTCAGGGGCAAGCGCGAGGACAGGACTCCACGCAGCTTTGCCCTGGCCAGCTTCACCTTCGCGACGACATCATTGACGTGCGGCTTCATCGTCAGTCTTCTGCCGATGGTGACCTTCTCGTATTTGACGTGCGGCTGCCACGGTACTGACTCGCCGAGTAACTGCTGAGGAGGCGGTTGATGACGGCCACCCGTCAGAATGGCCTGTGTCTTGCTGACGTTCACTGACACAACATCATTCCGAATCCATAGAGTATCGCTCATATTTTTAAGAGATTTATCTATATTTAAACTTGTTGACCAGACTTAATAATGTATTGTATTCGCAATTTTATGTTGTTTATTGTTTCTTTACTTTACAACAGGAAGCGACTTGGATTCTGACGATGATGATAATGAAGAGGTGACGAGCGTTCTATCGGTCATCCCTCGGAAGGTCTACGTCTTAATGGACACGCCCGTGGACCCGGAGCCTCCAGTGCCGCCGTCGCCAGAGCCAGACCTGGAATTGCCAGCATGCATGTCAGACGCCTTATACAATTTTCATTGGGTTTCCTTCCCAAACCCTCCAGTCCCACCGGAATCTCGAAGGGAACGATTTTCAGTCCCTAATATTGGACCGACGATTCCACACGTGGAGCCGGTCGATATATTCAAATACATTTGGGACGATCACATAATGCAGAAGATAGCCACTGAAACGAACCGGTATGTGAAGCAGGTGACTGATATGAAGATGGAGAATAATATGTTAAAGCATAGCAGTAGGATACGTGACTGGAAGGACACTACGCCGGAGGAATTGTACGTGTTTTTTGGCATCCTTCTAGCCATGGGCGTCGTCATTAAGTCGCGGCTGACGGAGTACTGGAGCGACGACATATTCGCCACGCCGGGCCTCCGCGCGAATATGTCGCTGCGGCGGTTCCAGCTGCTCAGCTCCTTCCTTCATTTCAGCGATAATTCTCAAATGCCTGACAACACGGAAGCATCCGAGGCGAAATTAATGAAAATACAACCCGTAATAGATCATTTGAATGAAAAATTTCAAAAGATGTACCATATGCGCCAAAATATCTCATTGGACGAATCACTTCTACAGTGGCGGGGCTGGCTGTCAATCAATCAGTTTATGCCGAATAAAGCCGCCTCCATGGGAATCAAATCATATGAGGTTTGCGAATCCCAAACTGGATATTTGTGGCGCTTCGTAATACATAGTCATAGTAATAGCACCAAGAAATTGACACCTACGCAAGACCCCCTGACGGCATCCACACCGGCCCTTGTGTTGAAACTTCTTCAAGGTCTGGAACACAAAGGTTACACGGTGTGGATGGATAACTATTACAATTCTCCATTACTGGCCCGGAAGCTCAAGTCCTTGGGATTTGACTGCGTTGGTACTCTGCGTACCAACAGGCAATTTGTGCCGGATCAAATAAAAGAGCTTGATAAGTCTCAGATGAAAGTGGGGCAGATTACTGGGCTTACCAGTGGCGATGTAGACGTCATGGTGTGGCGGGATCACAACCGAGTGGGGATGATCTCTACGTACCATGGCAACGCAGTCTCCTCTGATAGTGAGGGTATGCTTAAACCGATTCTGATAAGAGACTACAATATAATGATGGGAGGTGTTGATAAGAGGGATCAACTCGTTTCAACATATCCTATAGAGCGAAAGCGGGGTCGAGTATGGTATAAAAAATTATTCAGGCGCTTACTTAACATAAGCGTCTTGAATGCCTACGTTATACACAAAAATCAAAAGAAAGAAAATATAAAACCGTACGAGCATAGAGATTTTCGCAAACATCTCATAAAATCATTGCTGAAAGACGGGACTCGCTTGAGTTTGGCCAGCGTACCGAAGTACGATGTGCGGTATCATTACTTGCAAGAGAACCCGATGTCAGGCCCAAAAAACAAAGGTCGGCTGAGACGATCGTGCCGAGTTTGTAAGCGCCTGAGCACCATGTATTGCGCGGGGTGTAACAAAACAGTTTGCTTTAATTGCTTCCCAAAGCTTCACGTTTGATGTAACAAGGGAATATTTTAGAGTATGTCCTGGCTCGGATCATAACGTTACTTGCAAGAGTTCCCTCTGGCGTCAGACGCGAGCAAGGGACGTCTGAGACGGACGCGTAGTGTGTCGCCGTTCCTGCAGTAGGGTGCAATTAATAAGTTTGCCCTAATTACCTACTTCCCAAAGCTTCACGTTTGATGTAACAAGGAAATATCTTAGTATGACCTGGCTCGAGTTATAATGTTACTTGCAAGAGTTCCCTCTGGCGGCAAACGCGAGCAAGGGACGTCCGAGACGGACGCGCAGTGTATCGCCGTTCCTGCAGTAAGGAATATCTTAAAGTATGTCTTGGCTCGAATTATATTGTTACTTGCAAGAGTTCCCTCTGGCGGCAAACGCGAGCAAGGGCGTCCGAGACGGACGCGCAGTGTATCGCCGTTCCTGCAGTAAGCAATATCTTAAAGTATGTCTTGGCTCGAATTATATTGTTACTTGCAAGAGTTCCCTCTGGCGGCAAACGCGAGCAAGGGCGTACGAGACGGACGCGCAATGTATCGCCGTTCCTGCAGTAAGCAATATCTTAAAGTATGTCTTGGCTCGAATTATATTGTTACTTGCAAGAGTTCCTTCTGGCGTCAGACGCGAGCAAGGTACGTCTGAGACGGACACGCAGTGTATCACCGTTCCTGCATTAGGGTGCAACAAATTGCCCAAAGCTTCACGTTTGATGTAACAAGTTAATATCTTAGTATGACCTGGCGCGAGTTATAATGTTACTTGCAAGAGTTTCCGTTGGCGGCAAACGCGAGCAAGGGCGTCCGAGACGGACGCGCAGTGTATCGCCGTTCCTGCAGTAAGGAATATCTTAAAGTATGTCTTGGCTCGAATTATATTGTTACTTGCAAGAGTTCCCTCTGGCGGCAAACGCGAGCAAGGGCGTCCGAGACGGACGCGCAGTGTATCGCCGTTCCTGCAGTAAGGAATATCTTAAAGTATGTCTTGGCTCGAATTATATTGTTACTTGCAAGAGTTCCCTCTGGCGGCAAACGCGAGCAAGGGCGTCCGAGACGGACGCGCAGTGTATCGCCGTTCCTGCAGTAAGCAATATCTTAAAGTATGTCTTGGCTCGAATTATATTGTTACTTGCAAGAGTTCCCGTTGGCGGCAAACGCGAGCAAGGGACGTCCGAGACGGACGCGCAGTGTATCGCCGTTCCTGCAGTAAGGAATATCTTAAAGTATGTCTTGGCTCGAATTATATTGTTACTTGCAAGAGTTCCCTCTGGCGTCAAACGCGAGCAAGGGACGTCTGCGACGGTCGTGCAGTGTATTGCTATTTCTGCAGTAGGGTGCAATAAAGCAGCTTGGCTTAATTATCCTTATGTGATTTAATATGGAATTATCTTAGAATAACGTTTCGCTATGTTCCTTTAATTAAATACTGATCTGAAGACAGATGTATAAGAATATAAGTTAACTATTTTAGAATAATGCCTCATTCGAGTTATTGTGTTACATGCATTTATAACTGTTATACCTCTTACCGGGTGTAAATTCACCCTCGACGGTTCTTTAGAGGGGTGACTCAGCCCGACTGTATGTAAGATAGATATTTCTTACATTCGATTATGAAGTGTATAGAAGGTATGGAAGTGTGTGTGTAGTGGAAGTTCAATATATTAGGAGTGATTGTGTAAAAAATCTTTAAAAGCACAATCGGCAGTACTGTTCTGAGCAGTTTAGACCGATTTCTGTCACCGTTCTAGGAAGCAGCTAATCGGGGGCCACGCCGCGGGCGGCGCGATCCAAGTGGTCATAAATTATCGTTTATATACGACTTTGGTGTAGCGTTACCATAACATATACGTCGTTGCGTTCGTTGATAAATTGCTTACAGTCTCACGTTGATTTGATAAAGGTCCTTTGTATTGAGACTACTTACTAGGAATCAATAGGCATGTTTCTTGGGTCAAAATAATAATATTATAATTATACCGTTAGATAATTAAAAAATATTAGACACGTATTTTTTCTTTTGTCAATTAAATAATCGCATCTTAATATTATAAACTAGCTTTCGCCCGCGGCTCCGCCCGCGTCAATGTCGATTCCACGGGAACAGTCCATGTACTCTATGTCCTTCTCCGTACCCCAGATAA
The DNA here is from genome assembly GCA_947532085.1 of Elegia similella. NCBI lineage: Eukaryota > Metazoa > Arthropoda > Insecta > Lepidoptera > Pyralidae > Elegia > Elegia similella. The sequence continues at coordinate 29,335,156 of OX383927.1, read as the reverse complement.
CGTGTATGCAAAATTTAATGATGATCGGTTCAGTAGTTGTTGAAAGCGTAACATACAAACAAACTCACTTTCGAATCTGTAATATTAGTTAGGATGCGAAAGTGAGTTTTTTTGTTAGCTTTCACGCCTTTACTATTGAACCGATCATCATGAAATTTTGCATACATATCTAGGGTACGGAAAAGGACATAGGGTACATTTTATACCGGAAAAAAGTAATGTACCCGTAGGAATCTACATTGACGCAGGCTAAAGTTATTTCAATTTATTTCGTAATTTTTATATTTCTTTAGTTTTTACATGTTATTTTGCATAAGAACACTATAATTATAAGTAAGTTGATTAGTTCGATTTTGAAATTGACGGGCTAGCATTGTTTTTTTTTTGACAAGTGTAATTTTTTCATAACATCTTATTTCTTTAATTCATAAGATATTGAAATCGCCAAAGATAGAATTGGAGCTTTTCTTGTTAACTGGAGTATTAAACTCCAGGATGCCAATTTGTACAAATCTTCGCAATCTACATATATACTTTTAAGATACATTTATGTACATTAATCTCCGTTAAAGTAAATAAAGAAAATATATATTTGCAAATTGAATTGTTTTATTTATCAATTGTTCCAATAATGATTTCTTGTGATTGTCGTTGTAACAGCCACGCTACTGGCAAAATGAATTTTTGCTAGTAGCATGAATGGGCCGGCTCGTCCTGGGAAGTACCACACTCTCACAGAAAATCGACGTTAGAAGCTTTACCGCTTTTATGCTTCGTTAGGTGAGTGACAGAGCCGGCGGCCCATTCTTCCCCCCCATGTTCTCCTCCCAATGTCCTCATCCCATCTCCTTGAAAGGCCGGCAACGGTCCTGTTACACCCTGGTATTGCAGTTGTCCATTAGTAGCGTTGAGCGCTTACCATCAGGTGGCTCGTTTGCCTTTATCATATCTTTTCTTATTCTATCCTTTATCATAAATAAAAACGCAGCGTCGGACTCCCACACCAAGTAGTCACGACGACCTGACCAAGGTCGCAAGGAAAGCGCTGTGGTCGTATTGGAAATCCTGAGGCCTAATGTCCAGCAGTGGACTTCTCGTCGCTGAGATGATGACACTTGAAGCATAAGCGTACCACCTTTTAGCTAAGTCGGGTAAAAAAGACAAAGGTCCGTACTAGTCTGGCTTCCAGAACATCCCGTAGAAATCTAATAATTTAAGAGCCCATCGCGGACACCGCGGCGGCGCCACTATCGCCCGTACCATAGATAATCGTATCTCACACACGTGCAAATGACACTTTCGGCGCACATGCATGTTAACTGCTAATACTGTTACGTGGTTAGGGTTCAGGATTTGGAGTAAAACACCAAACTCTTCAGAGGGAATTTATTCACTACGGAATCCCAACACTGACTGGTCTTCCAACACGTCGAATATCCAAAACGCAAAGCACTCGTAGTCCTGGTCCGTTGCTGTGGTCGTAGAAATTATCACTTATCAGTCGCACACAAATCACTCGTATTAGTATCGCTTACTAAGAACACTCGCGGTCAACTGATTAACGATCGCCACGTCCGCTCCCTTATATACTGACTTATGGGTATCTAGAAAGTTCCATATACTTCCGGTCCCGACGGCCGATAACTAAAACATTCCAGAATATTCGAGTATGTGTATGAGCGGGATAGAATACATATGTGTGAGCAGGATGGAAGATGTATGAGCGCGACAGACGATGTTCGGAAAAGTTCTAGACTATTCTGTTCTGGGAGCTTCGCGACACTGCCCCCTTCTTAGAGACGCTCGTCCCGAGCGTCACTGTTGCTGCCATGATAACGTGCTAAGCGGTCTACATGCACCACTTTGAATGCTCCTCTTGGTTGTCGTTGAATGCGGTATGTCACATCGTTCATGCGGGTGATCACCTTATATGGCCCTTCCCATCTCGTCTGCAGCTTTGGAGATTTTCCTTTGCGGCGTATTGGGTTGTGAAGCCACACTAAAGCTCCTTCTTCATAGCCACTCGTATTTGCTCTTCGGTCGTATCTAGTTTTCATGTTCTCGCTTGCTTGCAGCCCGTTTTCCCGAACTAGGTCATATACATCTCGCATTCTTTCCCGAAGATCCGAGACATAATCTGTCACAGTGTGAGAAACTTCTGGTGGTCTTCCCGTTAGCAAATCTACCGGTAACCGAAGTTCTCTGCCAAAATTTATAAAAGCTGGGGTCACTCTTGTGCTTTCGTGTTCTGAAGTCCGGTAAGCGAGGAGAAATAGCGGTATGTACTTGTCCCAGTCTCTTTGATGGTTATCAACCAATTTCGCCAAATGCCTCTCCAGCGTCTGGTTAAAGCGTTCCACCATGCCATCTGACTGAGGATGATATGGCGTGGTCCTTGTTTTGTGCATTCCTAAAATCTTACAGATTTCTTGAAATAGTTGTGATTCGAAGTTCCGTCCTTGATCGGAGTGGATTTCCAAGGGCACACCGAACCGGCATATCACTTCCTCAACTAATTTAGAGGCTACTGTTGCAGCTTCCTGGTTAGGTATGGCAAATACTTCAGGCCACTTGGTGAAGTAATCCATTACCACCATGAAGTATTTATTTCCCGACTCAGTTATAGGAAATGGTCCTGCCACATCAACTGCAATGCGTTCCCAGGGTGCACCAACGTTGTAGAGCTTGAGGTTACCGCGATTTCTTGTCGATGGCCCTTTCACAGCAGCGCATATGGTACATTTGCGACACCAATCCTCCACGTCTTCTCGACAGTTGAGCCAGTAGAACCTTTCTCGTATCTTTGTTAATGTTCTCTTGACGCCAAGATGTCCGCCGGACACCCCATCGTGGACTTCACGAAGAACGTCTTTTACTTTAGCTCTTGGAACAACTACTTGTAGGTGAAACTCTTTGCCATTTGGTTTTTCCCATTTACGGTAAAGTATTCCGTCCTCCAAGACAAAACTGTCCCATTGAGCCCAGTAAGCTTTGGTGATTGGGCTTGTAGGTGCAACTTCTACCCATTTAGGTTTTTCTGCTCCGCGTTCCTTCCATGCAATAATAAGCCTTATGTCTTCATCATCCTCCTGAGCTTCTCTGAAGATCGCGTCATCCCATGGTCCCGGCGGACTCGCCCTTGTTAATTTCACAGCGATTTCTTTAGACTCCTGTTTGACACAGTGTTTACAATCTTCTGAGCAAGGCCTTCTTGAAAGCGCGTCAGCATTTCCATGTGACTTTCCACTGCGATGTTCAGTAACAAAGTCGAACTCTTGGAGTTGTTCAATCCAACGAGCAACTTGACCTTCCGGGTTTTTAAACTGAAGCAACCACTTCAAAGCAGCATGATCAGTTCTCAGTTTAAACTTTCTGCCGATGAGATACTTGTTGAAATGTTGCAGCGTTTTTACCACAGCTAAGAGTTCTTTCCGTGTAACGCAGTAGTTCCTCTCAGGCCTTGACAAAGATTTACTGAAGTAAGCTATTACAACTTCTGCGTCACCTTGTTTCTGAGATAACACTCCACCAATAGCTGTGTTACTTGCATCTGTGTCAACGATGAATTGACCATCAGTCTGTGGATATCCCAAAATTGAAGTTTTACATAAACTTTCCTTCAATTTTTGGAAGGAATTCTCGCAAGTCTCGTCCCAGAAGAAAGGTCGTTTGTCTTCTGTCAAACGGTGTAAAGGTTTAGCAACCTCTGAGAATCCTTTGACAAATCTCCTGTAGTATGAGCACAGTCCCATGAAGGCTCGCACCTCTGTCTTGTCCTTCGGGGTAGGCCACTTTTGCACTGCTTCAACTTTATCAGGATCGGTTTGTACACCCTCACTGCTAATTACGTGACCGAGGTAGTTTACTTTGTTCCTGAATAGATGACATTTCTTTGAGTTCAGTTTTAAGTTTGCTCCCCGTATCTTCCTTAGGACTTTCTCTAGATTCCGCAAATGATCATCAAAGTCTCTGCCCATGATGATGACATCATCCAAATATACTAAGCAGGCATCTCCTACTAATCCAGCTAGTACACACTCCATAAGTCGCTCAAAAGTAGCCGGCGCGTTGCATAATCCGAAGGGCATAACATTGAACTGCCATAAACCCTTGCCAGTCGAGAATGCGGTCTTTTCTTTATCCTCTGGGTGTATTTCTACCTGCCAGTAGCCAGATTTTAGGTCCAAAGTAGAGAACCATCGCATTCCACTTAGAGTATCCAAGGTGTCATCAATTCGGGGCAACGGATAACTATCCTTCTTAGTGATCTCGTTTAGTCGTCGATAATCTACACAAAACCGTGTACTGCCATCTTTCTTCTTAACTAGAACCACAGGAGAACACCAAGGACTTGCAGATGGTTCTATAACTTTATTTCTCTTCATGCCCTCCAACATTTCTTCAACTTCTTTCTCCTTGGCAATCGGTATTCGTCTTGCTCGCTGACGAATAGGTCTTTCGCTTCCAGTGTCAATCCTGTGCTGAACTAATGAAGTTCTTCCAAGATCTTCTTCTTTCGAAGAGAAGATATCAGCAAAACGCAACAGTGACTTCTTTGCGTCCGAGTATTGCTTAAAAGTCAGATTATCTTTGCTGTCTTTCAGAAGATCAATAATTGTAGAGTTATTCGCGATGTTAGGTGACACTGAGCTCAGCTTTGATTGACACTTTCTCATCCACACAACTTCTTCGCATTTTCCCACAGTATCTCCTTCATTGAGGCTGACCTCATGGAAGTCTAGGTTAACCACTCTTACCACTGCAGTATCGCTTCCACGCACTAAGGTTCTTGCTGTTAGGAGTCCTCTCGCAGTTGGTTTGTGTAATGTGTCCTCAATCAAAACACATCTCTTTGCCTCTGTTTTCTTAGCCGTCGTGGGCAGTCTCACCATTATTTGAGCCTGTGTTCGTCCAGGAATAACAATTTTGTTAAGGCAGGTTACTTTTCCAGTGGAAGCTCCAAGAATGAAGATTTCTTCATTACCACACTTGAAAACACCATTCGTGATATCAATTCCACAATTATATTTCTTCATAAAATCTAAGCCCAGTATGCAGTCATCAATGATTTCAGCTACGATGACATTGTGAGTATAGGGTGTCTCTCCCACGTACATCGTAACTGCCATTTCTCCTAGGACAGGTATTGGCTGGCCAGAAGCAGAAAGAAGCCGACAGTTGATGTTCTTGCGTCCCCTTGCTGCTTTCACTAGATGTGGCTTAACTATAGTCCTAGATGCACCTGTGTCTACTGTTATCCTGCAGTTTTTCCCATCCACTGAACCACATATTGCCAGACAATTTTCATTGCTTGCCTGTGAGATGATTATTGCTGGGGCTTCTTCTGAGCCAGCCAGTACCCGCCCCTTAGTCCTGGCTGTTACTCGTTTCCCTGCTTCTTTAAAGGAGAGATCATAAACTGATTGCTTAGGTCTTCCTTAATCTCTTTCTTGATCTCTTCTTTAAGCTGTTCCCTGAGCTCTTCCTTTAACTGTTTCTTTTTGCGGCAATTGAGTTGTAAATGGCCTCTTTCACCACAATTCCAGCACATAGGCCCAGTTCCATTATCCTTCTTTGAAGGGGCCTTAACCGCCTTGACTACCTCGCTTATCTCGTTAATTTCTCTCAATTTATGAACTTGCACATCTTGTCTTACCGCTTCCACTTCAAGGGCGTGTGCAAGGGCATCTTTAAGCGAGGTGTGATGTTGGAGCTTTACTGTAGCCCTTACCTCTGAATTCTTAATTCCATCCACGAAGGCTTGCAGTAGATTTTTCTCCACCATCCGGGGGTCTTCTGAGGGAAACGCTTTCCTTACGAGCCTCTCGATCTCTAATGCCCACTGTTGTAACCCCTCGCCTGATCGCTGGACTCGGTCGCGAAGCTGGGCTCGGAATACGTGCTCTAAGTGGCGTTCTCCGTACCTTGCTTCAAGAGCCTCCAACAAGTCCTTGAAGTCACTACCTGAGTTAGGTAGTGCTTCTAATACTGTCAAAGCGGAGCCCTTCAGTGCAACGGTGAGGGCTGTCAGGCTCTGTTCATTAGTCCATCCATTTGCTGCGGCAACAGTTTGAAACTGCTGTTTATACGCGGCCCAGGAAGTAGTTCCGTCGTAAGATGGCACTTTCACCTTGGGTCCAGGTGCATAAGCAACAGCGTTGCTCGACGTCACTTTCACGCCTACTGTCTCCAGTCGCAGCACTTTCTTCTCTAGTCCGGAGAAGTTTGTTTCCAGACCTGTCACGCGATTATCCACCAAATCCACATCCTTACGGATCTGGTCCACCACGTTGCTGACTTTGCTGACAGCTGCTAATACCATTCGTTGGTCCTCACTCATATGATGCAGCTTTTCCTGCATACGCTTTTGTTCATCCCTCGAGCACTTTTGTTCATCCCGCATATTTTGTATTTCTCCATTAAGTTCCACATTGATGCGTTGCAGTTTACTCTGGTTCTCATTTATGCACTGCAACATTTGCATCAAGCTACCAAAATCAAAAAATGCTTGAGTGGGAACCTGGAAAGAGGGGCTAGGAAACGTGGCTTGATGATGGGCGGCTGGCATCTGTTGGGCGGCGGCAATCTCTTGGGAGGCCGTAACTTCCTGGGTGGCTGTGACGGCTTCGGTGGTTGCGACATTTTGGGCGGCTGCCCTGTCTTGGGCGGCTGCCATGTCTTGGGCGGCTGCCATGTCTTGGGCGGCTGCCATGTCCTGGGCGGCTGCCATGTCTTGGGCGGCTGCGACCTCTGGGGCTACGGGCGGCAGTTGCTCGGCTGCGATGTTTTGGGCGGCTGGCGCATGTCGAGCGGATGCAACTTGGGCGGCGGCTGCGGTAGCCTCCATTGCACGTTGAGCCCGGGTCCGGACGCCTTCCTTATCTTCTTCGTCCCTCGGCAACACTGGCATTTCCAAATCCCACACTTCTGACACCAAATGTTACGTGGTTAGGGTTCAGGATTTGGAGTAAAACACCAAACTCTTCAGAGGGAATTTATTCACTACGGAATCCCAACACTGACTGGTCTTCCAACACGTCGAATATCCAAAACGCAAAGCACTCGTAGTCCTGGTCCGTTGCTGTGGTCGTAGAAATTATCACTTATCAGTCGCACACAAATCACTCGTATTAGTATCGCTTACTAAGAACACTCGCGGTCAACTGATTAACGATCGCCACGTCCGCTCCCTTATATACTGACTTATGGGTATCTAGAAAGTTCCATATACTTCCGGTCCCGACGGCCGATAACTAAAACATTCCAGAATATTCGAGTATGTGTATGAGCGGGATAGAATACATATGTGTGAGCAGGATGGAAGATGTATGAGCGCGACAGACGATGTTCGGAAAAGTTCTAGACTATTCTGTTCTGGGAGCTTCGCGACAATACTATACTATATGTAAAGAAAACCCTGTCCGATCCTTGAAGGGATGATTCAGTCCGTCGATATGAACAACTTTTCCTATGGGATCAATGCTCGGTCCAGCCGTTCTCGAGTTATGAGTGTTCGAACAAAACCAATCTTATATTAAAACTATAGTTTGTTGAGTTAGTACACAAATCTCGAATTTTGCTCGATGTATGTAATTTGTTCGTAAGAAAAAACGTAGAATGTACCAACTGCTTATCTTCCCGCGCAGATCGCAAAAGCAGATCGAAAGAATGGGCGTAAGTCTGAGGAACCATGTTAGCAGGCAATGGCTGGCAACTTAATCACTATTTTGATTCCATTTTCCCACCTACACGCCCACCAACATACTAACCGTGGCTTTAGAACTTATAAACCTAGGCCCAGAGGCGTATCCTCGCAAAATGTCAAGGGCCCCTGATCGTAGGGGGCCCCGGCCAGGAGCACAAGAGCGGGAGGGAGGGGGGGTAAATGGGGTAAAGCTAAGCCACCAAGAAGCTATTCGCTGAACTCTCATGGCTCGAGCTAAACTCTTTCTATGGGGCCCACGCCACTACCTAGGCCCTATCTACCCCGCAAGCGTAAAAGATGTGATAGTATGTATATATGAAGTCTAAAATATTATCTAAATGTTTTCAGAGAGTCGGATGAGTGTGAAATCCTAGAGGACGAAGAAATAGACGATGATTCCGAAGTGATCAGCAAATTGTTGGAAGCTGACGACGAGACGATCTCGGAGGGTAGCGACGAGGACTTCTCCTGCTCCGACGAGGCCTCGCAGACCGGCAGGCCCACCAGGACCCGGAGGTCTACGAGGCTGAACTCCTCCTATGGGAACAATGACAGTGATCAGTCGTCACCGCTTCCTGATGATGATAAGTGAGTTCCGATTCTTTATTTTTCTGAATCACTCTGTCACAATATTATTTTCTTTATATCTATAAAAGGTTTTGTCAATCTCACATCTAAAAATATTTGGTAGTCTGTAAAGACAGATGATAATTTTACGTCATAATGCGTGATAGATACTACTATTGTTGCTGCTGCTCCGGAACGTTATTTATAAGACGTTACAAAATTTAACCTTTTCCCCACTGACTAGTGGGAATAATTTGACATCTGGGAATTCTGGGCACGTTCTCGAGGGTCCCGCGATCGGTAAGGGCCCCTAGCCAGTTGCGGCCAATACGATATACGACAACCGATATTGATTCCCGAAAATAATGACTATTTCTAAAACTCAAATGATAATGATATAGAAAGCAAAAAACATTATTGATGAAAACTTTGTCCTGCACATTATCCATAAGAAATTTATGGATTAAGGAGGTATGTTACTGGACCGTTCAAAGTCAAAGATTCTTTATTGTTCGTAATGCATGTATAAATATGTTACAAATTCGATAGTATTCATGCACACTACCCGTAAGGGCATGTACATTGTACAATAATTACACATTACAATATAAAAAAACATAGCTTGTCAAATCTATACTAATATTATAAAGCTGAAGAGTTTGTTTGTTTGTTTGAAGCGCTAATCTCAGGAACTACTGGTTCAAATTGGAAAATTCTTTATGTGTTGGATAGTCCATTTATTGAGGAAGGCTTTAGGCTATAAAACATCACGCTGCGACCAATAGGAGTGAAGCATCAATTAAAAATGTTTCGCAATCGGGGAAAAAATATTCATCTATACTAATTAATCATAATAACAGAAATTACCGCGGACGAAGTCGCGGGCAACAGCTAGTAATTAATAAAAAGAATTATATAAAAAAAAAAATTAAATGTAACTACGATTAATCTATGTCAATTTGAGTTAATTAAAGAATATGGTCACAATTTATCCAATTTTTGTCAGTGAGAAATTTGCTTATGTTCTCTCAAGGACTTAGGCCATTGGTACTTATTAATAAGCCCGAAAAGATTCAGTATACAAGAATAGGGATGTTTATACATAGTTGACAATGTGTCTTTTTGTAAGTGAAAGAGTTTTTAGTTAGGTATAAGGTTTATCCATAAGAAATAAACATACAACAATCAATTCTTTTTTCTTTTAGTTTTAGTTAAGATATAATTATTAGAAATAATGTAGATTGTTAACTGTTGTATATAAATTTGTAGGGCGCCACCCCGTCGATCATCCCGCCGTTCTACTAAGCACTACAGCTATGAAGATGATCAGTAAGTAACGGCCCAATCATGTTTGATAACGTTTGGCAGTAATATTAGCAGTTTTACTGTAAATTTGCATAGACAATACAACTAGAACTGAACTGATCTATACTCATTTTATAAAGCTGAAAAATGTATATAAAGATGAAACTTTTACTATAATATCTGTTGTTGTTCCACGCTCGATCGCTAACTTAACGTGTTCCACAAAAATATGTAAATTGAAAATGTATATAACATTACATCAGAAAAAAAAGAAAAGATAAAAATATAAAGTATCATACAAAGACCTTCAGGCAAGTAGGCGACCAATACTGTTGAAAAGCGTCTTCTTCTCTGTAGTGATCGGTTCCGAAACGCTAGTAGTTTGTAGCTTTTGAACAATAATTAATAATTTGAATTTAATTTAGTAAGTATTATTTCAAATGCGAATTGACTTGAAAAAGTTCCTGAAAAGGCCTATTTTCTGATCTTGAATATTTAAACGTAAGTTTATATGAGGCGTTTTATTATTACCTAAGTTTGTTGATGTGAGTCAATCTGATGTGATTGACTCACATCAACAAACTTAGGTAAAAATAAAACGCCTCATTTTGTAGAGAGTACGTGCCGCGTCGGAAGAAAACCAGAGCTTCTCGTGGCGAAGAACCTGCACCATTGGAGGTTGAGCACCAAGAGAACAGGTAAACAATTTTTAACCCTTTCACCGCTAGACTTTATATCAGTTGTAGCGCTCCCAGCGCAGAGCATTGTGAATTGAAAATAAGTACCTAAAATACGGATGTGCAATACTTCAGTGTTGCACTTTTATTTAATCTCAACAATTTACAAAGATCATCATATTAATGTACTACTTATAAATAGAAATAATCTTCCAACTCATCACATTGAGGCACCGTGCCCAATTACCAAATTAACAACCTCCGTGGTCCAGCGGTTAAGGCGTTTGCCAGTTGTCCCGGGGGTCGTGGGTTCGATTCCCACCGGAAGCATTCTTTGTTTAGTTGTTTCCAGTTTGGTTAGGACATTGCAGGCTTGAATCACCTAATTGTCTGATAATAAAGATGATTCCGTGCTTCGGAAGGCACGTTAAGCCGTTGGTCCCGGCTGCCATCTGGTATTCGTTAAAGAAACCACGTTAGAGGCCGAGAGGCGGTTCCGAAGAACTCTGACACCAGGGTGTGCATGGTCGATTGACCGTGACACCTACACGAAATGATGATGACCGTGGCCAAAATACTAGTAGCTTTACCTCGCTGTATTGCAATGCTGATTCGTTGAGCAAAACAACAGCCCGCTTTAGGGTCTCCCGTTGTCTCAATAAGACGAGTTGTGATGTCTATATAAAACATCCTTGCATCTGGGCCCCAGGGACCCGTCGTTTCCACAGCGAAGGGAAGGAAAAAAATTGTGTGGGACTTAATTATAACCACGGAGGTTGTTAATTTGGTAGCCGTGTGGTATCCGGCAGAGTAGAATAGGACCACTCCAAGTCTTCCCGTGGATGTCGTAGAAGGCGACTTAGGAATTACAAGCTAAACAAAGCTTATAAACATCTAAGACACCTCTCCAACCCGTCTGGCCAGCGTGGAGAGTGTAGGCCAAGTCCTCTGGCTGCTCTGGCCAAGTATGGCCCTAGTAGTACAGAGAGGGTCGTGCTCCTGTAGTGGAGACTGAAAAGGACCTGATGATGATGATGACTTAATTATAACAATAAAGTGTGACAATGTACTAGACTATATATACATGGTGAAATTTGATCGTTTTGGACCCTTAAAGGGCCCTTAAAGACTCAGATCATCAATATGAACAACTTTTCTTTCTATGGTCAGTGACAGAGATACCTTGCCAGGCCCTGTATCTTTATCTTGAATTTTCTCTTAAACTATAAATAATAATAACAAAAAAAAATTATATAGGTACACAAAGATTTTAATGAAGCCTTTCTTAATATAAATTTTTACATTTATATTTTTTATAGTTCAAGAGAAAATTCAAGATATAGATACAGGGCCTGGCAAGGTATTTCTGTTGCTGACTGGACCAATGCCGGAAACTCAAAAAAAATCGTCATTTCCATACAAAAGAGTTCCGCCGCCCGGCCAGTTTGTATGGGAATGTCGATTTTTTTGAGTTCCCAGCATTGTTTCCATAGGAAAAGTTGTTCATTTTGATGGTCTGAGTCACCTCTTTGAGGGTCTTAAACGATAAAAATTTCAACTGTCATTGTCAATTTGTTTTGAATGCATAATGGTTTAATCCAGGTAAGTACTAAAGTTAGTCCTCATTTTTTAATAACACGGTATGAGTTAGAGTTTAAATGGGCGTACTTTATCTCATGTGTTCTAAGCAAACTTATTATCTATACTTTTGTTATTAAGAGAAAAGATTTGTGTGATTGTGTGTAATGTGCGGTCACGTGCAGTGGCGGAGAGCCCGCGGGCGGCGACGAAGGCTCGGAGGCGGCGTGTCCCGAGGATGACAGCGCCGTCATCGCCACGTGCTACTGCGAGACTCCCAGCAACGTGTTCGCAGCACCGTCTGACTTGACAGGTATGCAGACAGTAATAGGATACGCTAGTAGCTTATCGATTTTGCAAATATTAAAAATAATAATATGACGTTCAGAAAGAGATACATGCTATCCAACTTTGAAATTCAAAGTTGGATATCATGTATCTCTTTCTGAACGTCATATTATTATTTTTAATATTTGCAAAATCAAAATATAATTTATTCAAAGTTTGAATAAATTATATTTCATTACATTTCATATAGATTTAAAAAATGTCTTAAAGAGAGTTCCCCAAATCCTTTCAAATATATCGCCCAACAAAAGCTCTTTGTATTAGAAATGTTTGAAGGACTTTATAAAAGTTTGTTACTTATTGAGTTGGGAGTTGTAATAGATACAGCGTGTCAGTTAATGAGCGATATTCCACTGGAGAGGTAGCTCAGCCTCGAATTCGAAAATAATATTGACGTTTCCATACAAAAATATTTGGCCGGGCCGGCAATTTGTATGAAAATGTAGAATATTTTTGAGTTCCCAGCATTGGTCTCATAGTAAAAGTTGTTCATTTTGTAGGACTTAATGGGAGAAAGGCATGAAATAAATTAAAAATCCTTACTAATAGTATAAATGCACTTTTGCAGTTGTTTCTTATGCCTTCACGCCGTACCGTAACTACTGACCCGATCATCATGAAATTTTTCATGTGCGATGTCTGGAGTAGGGGGAAGGACATAAGGTAATCACCCCGGAATAAGATACTGTTCCCGAGGGACCGACATTGACGCGAGCGGTACCGCAGGCGTAACTAGTATAGCATAAAATAAAAAAAATGATTTACTAGTAATGTTAGCTGTGAAAAGACAAATTTAACATTTGTGACTTAATAAATATATGTATGTATGTTATTGTCCACAGAACCAGTTTTCTGCCAAGCCATTGAGATTGCCGATGGTGTCCGTGTAGGGTGTTCCCATACAGCTCGTCGCGAAGATGGCGAACTAGCCGCCATGATCCGCGCGGGGCCCCGGGCGCCGTACTTCCTGGCCTGTGCGTTACACGCCGAGCAGCTGAGGAACCATATGTGCTGCCCGGCCTGCGGACTCTTCTGCACACAGGTTAAAAAACTACTAATAGTTTTATATAAATCCTAGTATACACGCTGGCCTATATGTGAAGCTAAGTACACAGTTATAAAAATAGAAATAAAATATTTTTATTGACTGCAAAATGGTTAAATAGTACAGGACGACTTGACCTCTCAAGCCCCAAGCGGTCCGATCCGACCACATAACAATAGAAAATCCATAGTGCCTGCGTTTCTCGCGCTTGGTGGGTACTATTTATATTCGAACTTATATTGCAGAATTATTTTTGTTTACGAGAAACTTATCCTATGGTTTTCTCACTAGGCAAGCCTGTATCGAGGAAGCCAATTTTATTGGGGTTTTTCTCACGATCACTTTAGTTATTGTTTGTTTATTGCAACAATTAACATTATTGTTGTTATAGTAAAAACTGTCATCGACACGTAGCGGACTGTAAGCGTAAAAGGAAACCATCGGTCCTGAGGCGATGGACAGGAGCTGCAATCCTGAAGGGTGTTCGTCCAATTAAACGCGCACTAATCCGCTTACTCTTAGTTTTACAATACAATACCCTTTATTGCACAAAAAGGAACAGTTTCCATAAATTATATGAACTTAGAATTTAAGGATTGTAACATTTTTCTCCGCGGTGACTTACTGACTCATATATTCCTATGTCCACAAAGACTCCATCTCGATCTGTCTTGAGCTATGCGCTTAATTTCACTCTAGGTCTTGCCGATTTTTTTAATTTCATCGGGAATAGTACGTCGCCAGGTCCTGGCGCTTTCCTTGGAGATTTCACTCCATGGCTTTTTTATGTATGTGCTCAGGGCCTCTTCGGAGAGTGTGGTTTCTCTACGGCGGTTAAAAAATACATCGTATTGAATTATTATTCTTAGCTACGCGCATTTGATCTCCAGTCCTCTCCTGTCTCCAGTCTCTCTGAACTCCAGTCCTTTAATATGGCCTTTGTTTTCTACAAATCATTCTCCAGGGCATCTTCTACCAATGCTCCGAGAAGCATCTCTTCCACCTGGAGTGTGGTCTGCCGTACAGCGACGTGAAGGTCTCGCCAGGGTGTCCGCACTGCGGCGTGCGCTCGTACCGCTGGCAGCCCGTCAACTCGCAGTGCGTCAGCGTGCGCGTCCAGATGCACTGCAGCAATAAGAGGATCTTGTTGCCTGAGCAACGAGAGCAATGGTGAGTCCTCTTCCACCTAGAATGCGGTCTGACGTACAGCGAGGTTAGTTGCAAGAAGTCCACTCCTAGGCAAAGACCTCTCTCATGGGTTTTTTATGATATAGGACGGCAAACGAGCACGCGAATCACCTGAGGGTACATCGGGTCATCCAAGAACCCCGAATTATGATGATGACATGAATAGATATTAATAAACTTTAAAGCGCGAAAGTATAAAAAAGAATAGAATAGAAACTAACGCGTTTTTTCAGCGCTAGTAAAGAACGTGCTTCTCCTACTTTTCCAAAGCTGTTGTATTCATTCATTCCAAGATATCGTAAAAACCAATAGAATCCCTTCATTTACCTAGCACAGCTCAGAAGAAAACTGCTTAGGTTTTTGTACGAAAAAAAGGGGGAGCTGAGTACGAGGAATGTGTACGCGAGATGTGTGCAAAGGATATGTGCGAGGGATGTGTGATAGGCTTGCATCTGAAAAGCGCCCACCACACATCCTCACACTGCTCATTTGCGTACAATTTCACATGGTCGTTACGCATCCTCATCATCATCTACCTCGCATATCTCTGGTAGAAACGCACCTTTAAACTGAACATTTGTTTCAGCACTCCCGCTTACCTGTCATTCTCATCCCTCTCTGCATCTCAAGTGGAGCAAGGACCCCTTATCCCTGAGGATCTTCTGCCAACAACCACTGTTGATCTGGAGCTGCTCAAAGTGAAGCCGGACCCAGAGGGTGATGAAGACCCGTCAGATTTCGAGCCTCTGCAGAGATTGCGGGAAGCTATCGAGGCTGGCGAAACCATTAACCAGCTGGTGCCAAAGATTGGTGAGCCTTATTTTCTTTTTTACGGATTTAATAGTACAGCCACGGAATAAGGGCTAGTACTTACATACAGAATAGCCGTGTGGTTTCCGGCAGAGTAGAATAGGACCTCTCCAAGTCTTACCATGGATGTTGTAAGAGGCGACTTAGGAAATACAAGCTAAACAAAGCTCATAAACATCAATGAGACCTCTCCAACCCGTCTGGCCAGCGAGGAGAGTGTAGGCCAAATCCTCTGTCTGCTCTGGCCAAGTATGGCTCCGGTAGTACAGAAAGGGTCATGTTCCTGCAGTGTAGACTAAAAAGACCTGATGATGATGACTTACATACAGAAGTCGCAGTAAGCAAAGGTATTCAAAGAAATATCAACTTAATGAAGAATACCGATACGGTGTAATTTAGCTCGCGTCAGAACGCAGCACGTTTAGATACCTACAGAATCCAATGCAAGCCAAGTAAAAATTTAAACCATAGAAGGCGATGAAGACCCCTTGTATTTCGAGCCACTGTAGAGGTTGCTAGGTTGAGGAAGCAGTTGATGGTTACAAATATTGGTGAGATTTCTTTCTTAGCAACTTTCCAAGACTTCTGTATGTATGTACTAGTCTTATTCTGTGATAGAACTGATTATCAGAAGCGGAAAGCTATTTAGGCTGGGCAAACAGCTGATGAGCTGCTGTCAAAGATAGCTAAAAATCTTTACTTCCCTATCTTTACCAATATTATAAATGCGAATGTGAGTTTGTTTGTTACGCTTTCAGGCCGTAAGCGTTCCTTCACACTAGGCAGCGCAAGCAGCGCGGCAGTAGCCGCGATTGCAGTAGATGCGTTCTTATTACAACTACAGAAGGAAGTCTCCCGTTGCTGTTACGCTGCTGCCGCGCGGCTTGCGACCTACTGTGAAAGAGTCCTTACTACGGAACTGGAAGCCTCCGTGGTCCAGTGGTTAAGGCGTTTGCCTGTTGACCCGGGGGTCGTGGGTTCGATTCCCACCGGAAGCATACTTTCTTTAGTTGCCTCCAGTTTGCAGGCTTGAGTCACCTGATTGTCTGATAATAAAAATGATTCCGTGCTTCGGAAGGCACGTTAAGCCGATGGTTCCGGCTGCCATCTGGTAGTCGTTAAAGGAAACACATCAGAGGCCGAGAGGAAATTCCGAAGAACTCTGACACCAGGGTGCGAATGGTCGATTGACCGTGACACCTACTCGAAATGATGATACGGAACCGGAGTACGGAGAAGGGGTTTTTATCCTGGAAAAAAGTATTGTTCCCGAAGGAATACGTTGACGCGAGCGAAGGTGCCGGCGAAAGCTTTTTTTTTAAATGACTATTTAGCTAGGTCCGAGTGAGCTTTCGCTACTTCACCGGGCATTTGAGGCGAGGGCAGAGTGCCCTCACCCTTTATGGGCAACATCACCAAAGGGCCCCCAGGAGGGACGGACCTCGGCTTTGGGCGTTGCCTGTGGCTTGAAGAGACAGCAAACTATCATATTGCCTGATACGTATACGTGCATGCATAGCCTGAGGGGCCAATCTGAGAGCGAAAGCTAGTATTATACAAAAGCTTTTGTTCCAGCGTCCGTCCGCAATATAGACGCGGCGCTGGACGTGTCGGGAAGTACGTGCGTGCACGCGAGCGCGCGGCGCGGCCGCCTGCACGCTCTGCACGTGCTAGCGCGCGCCGGCGCCGCCATGGATGCCGTAGACCACAAGGCGCGCACGCCGCTCATGCTGGCTGTGCAAGGTACGACTCTAGGACTTTTTTTTTCTTTTTTGCATTGGCCCTCAAACTTCATTCAGAAGCTTATTTTAGCCAGTGTCTATTTAATCTAAATTTAAATTTAATTCTTTTATCGTTGGAATACCAAAGAGTCGAACTAAACGCTTTGACAGTTTCTTTTTGGTTCGAGTAACTAAGGTGTGGAATGAATTGCTTGCGTCTATATTATCAGACAAGTACAGTCCCGGGACATTCAAAAGTAGAATAAATGGGTATCTCTTGAATAGGCATGTAACATCCTCGTCTTCATCGTCACCTACCATCAGGTGAGATGGGAGACAAATGCTTACTTCAATATTTAGTATAAAAAAAAATCTTCGAGTCGTTCTTCTGTATCAATAAACGAAATGATGGTGTAATTCATTTCGCTGATTCGACGGACCCCCTGGCAACAATTCCCACGAATCTACTGGTTTGATCATATACGACGCAGCAAGGCGAGCCCACTAAGTAAATCTTACTACAGCCGCACCATAGCACTTTATTTTAGTTATTCCACACATTGTTCATAAACATGGGCGTCTAACAACAAATTACACCGATTTCACATTATAAGCTCAACTTCCGAACGAAATTTCCGCCAAGAACTCCGATTGGGATAAGCTAGCGACTATAACATGTTTTTTTTATGGTGACGGCAAACAAACAAGCGAGTCACTTGATGGTAAACGATCACCGCTGCCCATGGACAACTGCAACACCAGGGTGTAACAGGAGCGTTGCCGGCCTTAGAAGGAGTTGGGAAGGAAATGGGGAGGAGAGGAAGGATGGGCCTCCGGCTCCCTCACTCACCGAGCTAAGTATAGAAGCGGTAAAGCTTCTACTCAAACGTCGATTTTCTGTAAAAGTGTGGTACTTCCCCGGACAAGCCGGCCCATTCATGCTACTAGCAAAATTAATTTTGTCGGTAGCGTGCTACGTATCGTGGCCCTAATACAACTTAACCTTTTACAATCAACTTAAAAAAGGAGGTGATTATTAATATTACAGATTTTTTAAACGTTTGTTACTTCTTAACTCCGTCAATTATGAACAGGTTAAAAAACATTTGGGAGAATATAGTTCTGAAATAGTCCCATTTGATTTCATCGAAATCGATTCAGTAGTTTGGTTGAAGTCGATATTTTATTTGATAAACAATTATTTTTATTTTAGTCCACCGACAAAGGTATCCGATATCTTAACTACATTCGTTATTATATCACTCTAACATAGCTTTAACGGAAATTATTTAAGGATCCAAGATAGTGAAGACCATAATTAATTTATCAGCCGACCCCAACTTTCTGTACCAATAAATATCTTCACTGGTCACCATCTCGCAACAAGAGGGGTGTTATAAGTTTCCCTGCTATGTGTGCGTATATCTCTCCGTCTATAGCACCAACACAGCTCCTAAACGGGTAAACCGAACCCATGATTTATTAGCAATAGTTCTTAGACATTTTTTATCAAAATCGGTCCATCCGTTTACAAAATAGTGGTTCTTGTGTCCAAAATTGCTTATTTTTTTTTTAATTTTACATAACTTATAGCCCTACTGGATAAAGACGGGATAAAGAAATCTCCAAAACACATAATAAACGCGACTCCAGAAGACATGGAAGTTGACGAAAAAGAAATAAAGGAAGAAGACACGGACAAGGAGAAAGAGATAATGGAAAAAGACACGCACAAGGAGAAAGAATTAAAGGAAGAAAACACGGACAAAGAGAAAGAGATAAAGGAAGAGGACACGGACATGGAGAAAGAGAAAAAGGAAGAAGACACAGACATGGAGAAAAAGATAAAGGAAAAAGAGATAAATGAAGAAGACACGGACAAGGAAAAAGAGAAAGAGACGGAAGATAAACCAGAAGTAGAAGTGAAAGAGACAGACAGTGCGGATGAAGAAGATCTCTTCAAGGTGGTGCGGTACCTGATCGCCGCTGGCTGCGACGTTAACTTCCCTGTGAGTAATGTTTTATGCTATATAATCATAATGTAATATTATAACTTAGCGGTACGCCCTGGCTTTGCACGGGTAGTTATTGGTATTTAATTCAAATAAAAACTTTTTATTATTACAGGTTTCTTTGAACACTTATTAATTGTCATATAATTTATATAGCCTAAGTTCATCAGGGATAATGTAGGATTCCGGTAGTTTCGGGGCCAATTCATTCAAACAATCAAATCTTTCCTCTCTTAATATTAGTGTAGTTGTAGATGTAAAACTCGTCAGTCTATGAATTTGGGTGTTTATAACGCAATCACGCTGCAACCCCTGAACTGTTTTGGATAAAACTTGGGAATAGGTACACAATATCCTAACTTTTTGGCCCATAATTAAGTTTCCGGTAAAAGTAATTCTAACAGAGTTGAGCAAACGCTTTCTATTAAATATATCTCTAATAATATAATAGCTTCGTTCTTGGATATTTTTTTACTAAAACGATTTCAAGTGAATTTGCAATTTATTGTACCTTGTTGAACCAAGACTGATTTGAATTTTCAACCTACTTCAAGAAAGGACGACTTTCTCAAATCGTCAGAATCTTTGAAGTCTTATTTTTTTTTCATTTTTACGTTTTTTATGATTGCCGATTACTTGAAGACGCCTGGATCAATTTGGAAAATTCAATTTTGTCCTATTAAAATTTTATCAAAATCGGTTTTGTACTTTCTTTAAAAAAGTACTTTTTTCTGAAAGATTATAACTGGTTTAAATTCCGTTATTAAGAAACTTAATAAAATAAAGCTTTTTGTATTGGAAACAAAAATAATTAAAATCTGGTTGTCAGTCATACAACTTGAGATATAGCATTCAGTAATGACGCTAAACTCTTTTCTAACACGAAACATGTTCCATTATTAAAATTCTCAATCGATTTCTCTATGGTAGGGTCCCGAAGGTCTGACAGCGCTACACATGTGCGCAGCGGCGGGAGGCGCGCGCGCCGAGGCGCTGGCGCGGGAGATACTGTCCGCCGCCACTGTCCAGGTGGACGCCAGAGACCACGGCGGGTGGACGCCGCTGGTGTGGGCCGCTGAACACAGGCATGCGGCCCTCGTCAGGTCAGTCAGGATTCATCATTTCAGCTGCAGAACTTGCGCACTGCTGGATACAGGCACCTCTTAATTATTTACAAAGACCATGGTCTGAGACTATGGTCAGATCACCCAATTTAGTTGGAAACACTGAGTGTGGTTAAAACGTGGTCGTCATTCTAGTCCTTTGTTGATATTTACCGCTGCCAGTGCCGAATGCCAACATGGTGAAATAAAGAACTTTGTACCTTCAATGTTACTTAAAAAGTTGTTAGTTTTTTTTTGTGGACTTTTGTTTGGACAAAAGCATCTCCCAACGATTCTGCGTTACATGATAGGATATTGCCATACCCACCACGTTTAGCAGGTGGTTTGGCGAGCGCAGTTTCTTTGGCTTCTTATGGTTTCGACGCTCATCTGGAACATTTTTAACCTGGGGAAGGATAGGAATTTCTTAGATAGATAATAAGTTTATTTGTTGCTACGAATTCACAAGTGTTGATGTATGTATACACTAACAAATGTATACCTAATGACAATTAGACATAAATTACAGTCTAAAATACAGTAAAAGAAAGTCTAACGAGGTAAGGTTTTAGGATATGTGATATAAGGTATTGGGATACTACTCACTAAATAAACGGGAAAAGCAAGCAGCAACTCGGGAAGCCGGTCGCGCGTACCCCATTGCCATACCGACTGATACTACAATCACC
The DNA here is from genome assembly GCA_947532085.1 of Elegia similella. NCBI lineage: Eukaryota > Metazoa > Arthropoda > Insecta > Lepidoptera > Pyralidae > Elegia > Elegia similella. The sequence continues at coordinate 29,314,408 of OX383927.1, read as the reverse complement.
TACTCACTGACACTCACTCTTCCCACAACTAACTTGACGCTAACGAAACTAAAACTGACTTTCATTCTCTACACTCTACACATTCATACACTCAAACACAACACTAACACCTGTCTGACCCTCACACTTCCACCCACACACACATATACAGACACAAATCTTACACTAACACCTACCTGTGCTCCCCAATTTAGATTAAACAATTTACACTCTATATAAGACCCAAGGATCCGAGGGAGGGGCCTAGTCACTTGTGGCACAGGTTCCAATAGGAACCTATTTCAAGGACTAGTCTCCAAACAAAGAGAACAAGTCGCAACACAAATTGTACAACCATAGCTCTTAGTACCCATACTTTTAAGGCTTATCTTTGTTAAAGAGAAAATAAACATATTATTATTATACCTGCAACCACCGGACAGGCAGTTGAAGATGACAGTGACCTAAATGCTCTGTATGATTATAGATTGCTCCTAGAAAAAGGCGCAGACGCGAGTGTGACAGACAACGAAGGCAACGGAGCCGTACACTGGTGCGCGTTGGGAGGGGACGGGGCGTCGCTGCTGCCGCTGCTAGAAGCCGCGCCCGGCACACTCGACCAGTGCAACCAACACCAGGACACGCCCTTGTGAGTACACACCTTGTTTGGTCTGTTGGTTTAAATAAATATAAATAAATATATACGGACAAATCACACAGATTGAGCTAGCCCCAAAGTAAGTTCAAGACTTGTGTTATGGGATACTAACTCAACGATACTATATTTTATAACAAATACATATATAGATACACATCCAAGACCCAGGCCAATCTGAAAAAGATCATTTTCCATCTTGACCTGGCCGGGGATCGAACCCGGTCACTCCGTGTCGCAGGCAGGCGTGTTGACCGCTGCGCCACGGAGCTAGTCAAAAGTTTACAAAGTAGTCACGGAGCTAGTTTGTAAACTTCAATGCACATACAGCGTGATTATGAACCCCCTAGCTATATTGAAATCTGGAATCCCTAATGGAATACAGAATTGTAAGAAAAAAACAGTCCACGAAAAGTTAACACAAAACTTAGTATTAAAATGTAAATTTTGTATTATTCTTAGTTATAGTTGAGCTCTGTTTGTGTGGTAATAAATAAATTAAATTAGTACAGCCAGCCAACGAGATACCTGACCCCGCTATCCACCTATATCTTAATTTTTCTCTTAAACTAAAAGTAATATTAACATGAAAATATATATTTAGAGAGTCAATTAAAATCTTTCTGAAAATATATTTTCATGTTAATATTATTTTTAGTTTAAGGGCAAATTCAAGATTTAGGTAGATGGTGGGGTCAGGTATCTCGTTGGCTGACTGTACACATCATTAAATAAATATATATGGACACGTCACACAGATTGATCTAGCCCCAAAGTAAGTTCGAGACTTGTGTTGGGTTACACTCAATGATACTATATTAACGTGATCACGTCTTTTAAATCGATGAACGCCGGATGCACATACGAAAAGAACGTTACGTTCTGAATAGAGAGGCACGAACGAGCTCAGCGTTCGGCTTATGGCCGCATCTATCTCTCTGCCACCGTTATCACGTAAACTTATCGTCTGTAAACCGACTTTCCAGACAACCACCTTTTTTTATTAGCCTGTCCCAATTTTGTGTCCCAATGCTGGGGAGTGGTATTACATACTCTACAATGAACGCTTGCAATAAAATATAACGAAACAGAGTTTATCTCTGTCTTCTTCTCTTTCTATATTTAAATTAAAAAAGTGATATAATGTGGATTATTTTTTCGCAGGCACATTGCGGCTCGTCAAGGTCACTACTCGTGCGTCGTAATTCTGCTCGCTAGAGGGGCTCGGGTAAGTAAAATGAATGCTTATTTTAATTTGAAAAAAGAAAATGTTGCATTTGATTTCTTATTTTTTGGCAGTGCTCAAAGGTTAATAAACAGATGGCGCGTTTTACTAACATTTTTTGCCCACTTTCTCGGCAGGCTTTTACAACCTGCGCGGGAAGAGAAGCAGCTGATACATTCTACGTTTTTCCTTTTTTGCTAGAGCAGCATTAAATAATAATTTAAATAAAAAATATTCTATCAACCAATAGTTTTTACCCATCAAAATGGTTATTAGTTTTTTTTTTTTAATAAAGCCTTTCTTTTTTGGAAAGTCGTTTCGAGTTTAGGCAGCTCGATTTTTAAATAAAACCGTTGATAAGTTGCCTCCTTGGTTGCAAACCGATCGTTCCATATGCAAATTACACGACAGATATGACTTTTTGTACTATTTTTTTGGCGGCAGCGGTATCGATTTATCTCAAACGAGGTTTTCAAAAATAATGATCGAATTCCTTGTTCTGAGTCGAATTTACAAGCATGTTTCATAAAGGTGAACGCAGACTTGGCCGCATCGCACGCGCCGCAGTCGCTTTTGTTTCTGATAATGCGGCGACTGTGGCGCGGGTAAGTGTGCGAGATTACATAAAACTTCATATCAAGTGAGTTCTTGGCGGGAATTTTGGCGGACTGCACGGCTTGTGTTTTGGATTGTTTCGTAAATTGTTTCTAGTAGACTTTATAATGTGAAATCGATGTAATTTGGTGTTATAAATGCCCATGTTTATGAACAATGTATGGAATAACTGAAATAAACTGTCACAGTGAGGCTGTAGTGAGATTTACTTAGCGGGATGGTGGTTGTCCGCCTCGCCTCGTTGCGTCGTCTCTGTGATCAAGCCAGTGGATTCGTGGGAATTGTCGCCAGAGGCTCCGTAGAATCAACGAAATGAACTACACCATCATTTAATTGATTAACAGGACTTAGAAAAAGCGCGGGAGAACTCATTTATACTTGATACTGGCCAAATACGTAACGCGTGAAAGCCATAAATAAATAAAAAAACTTCATATAAAAAAATCGAATGCGGCGACTGCAGCACGTGCGGTGCGCTCAAGTCTACGTTTACCTTTAAGGGCCCGTACTACCTCACACTGCTTTGCATGATTGACTGTTATATCAATAATAATTAAATACTGCAGCAAAGTTCAGGACTAACTCTGGTAACTATATGACTCAAAAACACGATTGCGTTAAATTTTCTCGATAGAAAAAAATTGCAAAGTTGCCTCCAAATCACGTCTAATTTACTCGGTATATAGCATTATTCACCAAATACATTAAAATTAACCTTGAAACTTTTGATTATTATTGCATTATAGATAAGGCAGCCATCATATGTTTTTCTTTTTCGAATAACCCTTGAATATTCCTAAAAAACGAAAATATCCAAAGTAGCCGTAGTAGTTTAGACCATCCGCGTTTGTATCGCCACGCCGCCTGGCATATGGCGGGCTCTTAAATGTCACGCTCTTTTTCCGCAGACGTCAGTAACGAACGCGGCCGGCGAAACGCCGTTGGCCGTGTGCGGCGATCACGACAGCTGTCGCAACGCCATAGCTCTCAACATGCAGTTGGCCAAAATCTCTAACGGAGGGAACAAGCATAGGCTGCTTAGCAAGTACGTGGCATTTCCTATCACATATCTTTGATATACTATTTCACATTTTATTTCTCAAGTTCTTAGCATTTTTGCCAAAAAGGGCCAGAATTTTGAGAAAAGCTTCTCGTTCTCACTTTACATTCATATACATATATGGACAAATCACAGATTGAGCTAACCCCAAGGTAAGTTCAAGACTTGTGTTATGGAATACTAACTCAACGATACTATATTTTATATATCATTCTTCCATCTTGACCTGACCAGGGATCGAACCTGGGTCTAGGGGGGACAGGTCTGCTCGGCCTCTTTGAGACTACTGTGTATAATGTTTATTATCATTGCACACTCGATCGCTAACATAATATGTTCCCAAATTAATCAGGCGTGAATCACCTGATTGTCTGGTAATAAACATGATTCCGTGCTTCGGAAGCCGTTGGTCCCGGCTGCCATCTGGTAGTCGTTAAAGGAATTACATCAAGGACGAGAGGCGGTTCCGAAGAACTCTGACACCAGGGTGTGCATGGTCGATTGAACATGACACCTACTCTGATCAACTTTTGCTCTGCATAAATGAGACCTTTTTGTCAATGAACATTAATTTAATCTATTTTTCATCAACACTGATTGTTTCAATCTAATTAATCATCTGCTGATTTTTGATAGTTCTTTATTTTCTCTTTTATAAAAGTCACAAATTAATTGTACTTACTAACTTAACACTTTGTATAACAGTGAAAACCTATTATTGGCTGTATAAATGACTATAATCATTGTCTAATCTTCTGTGTAAAAGCTGTTGGTTTTCCTAAATAAATACATAAATACTCGAAATGATGATGATGATGCGACTTGAGACACAACCATTTTTTAAAAGTGAGCCGTATTCGACCCCGTAATTAAGTATGTTATTAAGGCAGTAGTTGACCGTTGTAGCGACATATCCCGCGGGCGCGAGTACTACCCTGTGCCCTGCGTCAACGAGGTAGACGAGGCGGGCCTGCCCGATGACTTCACGTACGTGACGTCACACGCCACGTCCGACTACATCGCCATCGATAACACCATATCCACGCTGCAGGTGAGATACAAATGCCTTTTAGTTGACTCATCAATGCCTACTGACCATAATACGACAGGTATCATCACTTGACCATGACCAGGCACTATGAAGCAGAGACGTGCAGTCTATATAGAGTATTAGACTCTGTCTACCCTGGACTCACTAAACATAGGTATTCATTTTTTTTCTCTAACAAAAATTATGCTAGGTACCCCTAAAAAATTCGCAAGTAAAATGCTCTATATAGTCGATTTTGAGCCATTTTCGGCGGCCCGTGTATTTATCTACTTTCGTATATACTAAGTATGTCTACCTTCCTAAAAATATCTGTGCACGTCGCTGCTATGAAGGAATGACTTATATCCGTACGAATAGCGGAGCCACTTTCTTTTTTTGAAAAAGCATACCAACCTATTTAATAGATGATGAGATCAGTTTGTAGGCTGAATCCTGGAATTTGTAGTAAAACGTATCAAAACTTACGTCAGTGTTAAAGTGTCTTCTCAATTGAGGAGCCACCTGGTACTGTGAAATTATTTGATACTGTTTTGTGAAAATTATACATCACTAGCTTTCGCCCGCGGCTCCGCCCGCGTCAATGTCGATCCCTCGGGAATAGTACTTTTTCCCGGAATAAAAAGTAGACTATGTCCTTCTCGGTACTCCAGAGAACGTGTATGCAAAATTTAATGATGATCGGTTCAGTAGTTACGGCGTAAAAGCGTAACAAACAAATAAACTCACTTTAGCATTTATAATATTAGTAAGGATTTAGTAGAGTTGTGGAGGACCTACTAAAAGTCTGGGTTCGGTACTACTGATATTGAAAAAGCTACAATAGTTTTCGTGTGACTGTATACAGATGGTGTAGGTGTGATGTCGGCCTAGGGCGCGGCGCATCCCTTACATAGCATAAACCGGTTTATAGGCTTTGTGGCAACCGGTCTGATGCGGGGTACGTCCCTCGCGGGACGTCACTTCACCTCTTGTACTGATAGCGGCGTAACGTGTTTAATACTTTTATTTTATTTTTGTGTTCGATTATTGCTATTAGTGAAAAGGCTACCAATACAATTAAACTAAAAAATACGAAAACCTATAATAAAATAATTTAGTTCAATTTAAATAGTTATCTTAAAGATTTGAACGATAAAAACGC